>OX493264.1:19342437-24342437 GCA_950370525.1 Bellardia bayeri
GTTGGACCACAAATTCGAAAAATGTTTCTTGATGAAAATTTTACTTTCCACTCTTTTGTTCGTAAAAAGTACTATAACTTCCTAATTATTCAACCGATTTCAACAAATGACTCAGAAAAATACTGTCTTTAATATATTTGTTATCTTTAAACTAAATTCGGAAAAAAAAGTCTCGTAGAAATTTTAAAAGTTTTAAAAAAAATAAAAATTTTCCTTATAATTGAAAAAATCTATTCATATTTGTGCCAGTATTGTATGAGTATATTTAAAAATAACAATTATTTTGCTTTTCAAAACCGTCTGAATTTCAAAAATCGGTTAATAAATGTTTAAAAGTAGCAGCCTCAAAAAAAATTTCTTTGGTCCATAACTCGGGAATTTGGAAGTATATTGAAACTTTTAAAACCGGTTGTGTAATACACTCATTTAGTGTATGTTATAGACACAGTAGGTCACTTTGAAAGTGCTTGCAAAAAAGCAAATTTTGTAGCACCGTGTAATTAAAATAAAGGCTATATCAAGCTTTTAAAATAATGCGCCTACTCGCCACCAAAAGCGCTGCAATGCTGCACTAAAAACAAACATAATGCGCAATTGCAGAGTTATGATAAAGCTTTCTTCTTTCACCACCTTTACTTCTTCAACTATCCCCTTTCCAAAGAAAGTAACGCATATTAATTGCCTGAGTGTTACTTATATTTATATATAATGAAATTCACGCTAAATCTGAATAAGAAATACTGACTAATGATATTCTGGTCCTAATAACAGCGTAGATTTTGTAATTCTCATTTTATTTGTGTGGAGGGTATTCAAGATTCGACACATCCGAATATAGCACTCTAACTTGTTTTAATTATAAAAAGATGAAAAATTTTAATAGGAAACGATAGCACACAAATATTTATTCGTCTTATCCGATTATTCATAAAATTATTCTAATTATTCGTTATTAGAAAATGCTCTTTTTGAAATTCTTCAAATAATTAACCGTAAGAAATATTTCGATTATTCGAGCGAACATCATTCGAATGGATACCCTAATATATATCTTATACTTCAAATTTTTTTTACCATATTAGTTAATGGGTTAATAAATAGTTAATAAAATAAATTTAAAATAACATTATTCAATATGAAATTTAACTGGATTTTGTAGCACTGTGTTATTGAAATGATTCAATTACTTATACATTGTATATACAAACTTGCAATAATATATTCATTAAGTATTTGATAACCCCGGTGGGAAGAGATTATTGATTTATACATTCAACTATATAAATAAATTAAATTATGTGGCATTAATGTGGCTTAAAATTTATTTCGCCCCCCTTAACACACATTTCAGCCTGACTGAACAGGCGTTTTCAAAATTTTAAATACTTAATAAATATTTTAAGCTCTACTCCAAATATTTTCAATTTGCGACCAACGTCAACAAATCTTTTCTTAAGAACAAATTTAAACAAATAGCACTTTTCTAAGCTGCAATTACACAAGAAAAACCCACTCACTTTGTCATAAATTGCCCAAATTCCTGTTATTACCATCTTCTAAATACCATAGAAATTCTTTAAAAATTTTCACTGGCAGAGACAAAAAGATGTTAATGGAATTTAATATTAAATGAAATTGCACAGTGTCTGTCACAGGTTCTAAACGAAATTTCACTTAAACTATTAAATTAATCCTTTCTTGAAATCTCAACTGTCTGCCTACCACCCATTCATTATGTTGCAAAATGCAGTTTTTCCCAACGTGCATACGCGTACATGTGAATCAGAAATACTTACAAAAAAAAATTACATATACCGCATATAATAAAATACAGTACACACAAAAAGTAAAACGTATATAAGTGACAAATGACTAACATTAATTGCCAATAACCATAATAACACCATTGATGGGTTTCTTAACCAACTAAGACGGTTAACTAATGCTACAATTAGAAATTTAACAATTTTCCGCTGCATGTGTGTAGATGTGCTGATGCTTTTGCTGTTGCCGTTTCTTACAAAACAACTGCCACAACTGCATGGCCTCAATGCGTAGGTAAATTATGGACGTACGACATGATTAAAGGAGATGTGAACAGGCACTAGTTGAAGACAACAACAAAAAAAAAACACCAAATACATCAAATGAGTTATTAACCACGCAGCAACAACATATTTAAATCAATTTACCAATAAGCAATTTGCAACATCGACATCGTCACAACATACTCGCTCGTTGTATATTGAAGAAAATAATAAAGCTGGGGATGAAGAAAAATAACTTTAAATACCCTGTGAATGTGAAAAATACTATAAGAAGTTGAAAGAATAATGGTTTAAGTTATGTATTTAGTATGTATGTTGGTCGTTGCATTGGGATGCAGCTTGCACTACCTGGAAGATGACTGACTGGAATGATGTTAGTAAACACTTGGAATACAGGTGACCAGATCGCATATTATTTATCATATAATCACTGTGATGTTTCATTATTACGAGGATCTCAAAAAAATCCCAAGAACGCATTTCTTTTACTTATAATGTCTTAAGTCTTTTTCCTCAAGCAGTAGGGTTAAAAATAATATTACTTTGTTTGTATCTTAGCAACTGAGAATTTTAATCAAAGTATGCAGAAATGTGATCATGACGATGACAAAATGTGAAATCCATTTTCTTTCTTTCAATTTTCATCGAAGCACACGTATTTCCATTGACATACACTTTGGTAAATAAGATCCCCTGTAATTTTTAAAGATTAATACAAAATTATTCATGTTATAATCTAAATTCTTGCAAGTTGAAAATAAGAATAACTCAGTAGTAAGACATATTTTATTTAAATCTTTGTCGTGGTTGTTAAGTGTATTTATGTGTAAGTTTGTAATTTTTATAATTTTGATTTTCAACTTAATAAACAAGTAAGAAAGTATAGTGGGTCAAGCCCGACCATATAATACTCAGTATATGTATAATACTATTTTGCAGAAATGAGCGCTATATGGGACATATTGCCTATTATGAACCGGTCATCTAAAAATTTGTTGCCATGACTTCCGTGAATATGAATATTATGTATTATATTTATCTCGATATAAATACTTTTAAAATATTTATGGAGGTTAAAGTGAATTACGGACAGGATCTTATATGGGAGTTTTGACTAATTATGTACCGACCATTATAAAATTAGGGGTCATCATTATTGTGAAACCTTTTTTTGTTGAATTTTATTTGGATACCAACATTTTTAATAGATTTATGGTCGTTACAGTGATTTTCGGTAGTGGGCCTTATATGGGAGCTACGCTTGATTATGGACCGATCTTCATAAAATAGTACCATATTATTTGTATATTTATAAAACATATTTGTGTTCAATATTATTTGGATACCGAAATTTTTAAGAGAGTTATGATCTTTAAAGTGATTTTCGGAAGTGGACTTTATATGGAAGCTAGATAAATTATGGACCGATCTTCACAAAATTTGTAAATGTGATTTGGCTTCATTTATTACTTATACTTGATACTTGCATAATTCAAATATTTATGATCGCTAAAGTCCTATTTCTGGAGGACATTTGTATTGGGGCCAGGTGAAATAATGGACTGATTGGGTCGAAAAAATATCACATACCAAATATTATTGGAATATCTTTCTTCAAAATTGCGACCTTATGTACTCTGCGCACAAGCTTTATATGGACAGCCAGCCAGACGGGTCGTTAAACCGACTCAGGAAGTGATTCTGAGTGGATTAGTATATAGCCAAGGCACTTAGCTTTAATTAAACACAACAAAATGCGAATCAGTATGTGTTTAAATTTCAGAAATATTAGCCGATTTTTCACAAATATAAACGGGTTCTCTAACAAATATTTTTGGGGAATAACATAAGAAGTAAACAACATATTTTTAGTTCTAAACAATGTACAGACTAAAAATATTTGCCACGGTTACCATAATTTCAAACACTTATACACACAACATTCAAGCAAATAATTAAATTTGCTAAATGAAAAAATCTTATAACTGGTCACCTTAATTTCATCTAATATTTTATTTTTAACGCATTTACGACTGCATGTACTCGCATGGCATGTATGTCGCCACTATACAACATTAAGGCTGCTAGAGAATCAAAGAATCAAGCACTTCACCAATATGTATACTAAATGTATGTATGCAAGTATGAGTTAGTAAAAATATAATATTGTAGTATTTAGTTGGTTTATATTTTTCTTTTTGCAATTTCTGATGTAGTAAATACATACATTGTACACGATCCGTGCAAATAATTTACGTTTATGTGTAATTTTTGATTTAATAGATACCAAGTGTGTCTATTCGTATGTCGATACAATTGTGTATATTGTGAGTGTGTATCTTGTATAGGATTTTGTGAAGGAAGAAAACGAAGATTCTCCACACGTATATTTTACACAAATTTAACAGTGTAAATTTAATGTTAGTTTGTGGTACAAAAATCACAGCACAGCACACAACAAACACTACATTTTCACAGGTAATATTGCTGCTGAAGATGAGGACGATGATGATAATTGTTATGATTGGTATATGGTCGTTTACATTTACATCACGGGGGGAATGAAAATTTGATTTCAAGTAAAATCGATTCAAATTTAATTTGTAGTGTTATGATTTAAACTGAATTGTATTTCAGAGTTTTATGCTAGGAATACTAAAGAATTTCAAATATGCAGTTTACATTGTTATGGGAAGGTATACATTTAATTTAATTGATCTAAAATTTTAATTCTATAATATTATATTCCATACATAAATTCTACAAAGGCTCATAAAATTTCCGTTGGTAAACATTTTCAGAACATTTTCTGAAGTTACTAAAGCATATTGCATATATTTAAAATATTTTAAATCAAACAATATCAGATTATAGCAGCTACAAATGCAAAATTTTTACCAAATTTCAATATATTCCAAATAATTATTCTCCAGCACCCTTTATGGAAGCACCCATATTTAATAAACCGTTTAGTTGTACCTATTTGAAACATGTATAAAACGGCGCCTGTTCTTCTACATCTCATCACATGTTGAAAAATCGCTTGTGCTTTTTTTTACAAATGTTTTTATATTTTTCCTTTGAAACCCAATTGATGTCTAGTGCGATGTCGTGTGCATGCACTTGCATGTATAATTTCAAAAGATTTCTATAATATTTACAATTTACAACAATTTTTGTAAAGCAATTTTTTTTCTATAAATTCAAATATTTTTAGACGTTTTTAAGGCTTATCATGTATTTATATGTAAGTATGTATTCGTAAATATCTATGTATTTACGTTGTACTGCGTCGGCTTCTTTGTAGACGTTTACAGTTGCACATGTTGCACATAGAAACATTTGTGCACACAAACAAGCAACTTACAACAAAATATCACATCACTACAAATATACAATTCTCACTCATGCTTCACGGGATAGATGTGTAGTTAGACAGACGTTTAAACTGAAAGTTTCTGTTATTGTTTTTGTTGTTGGCTTTAAGCCGGAAATCGTTCATGTTTTATTAGCACCCTACAATAAAGGACATATTGTTGTGGAGAAATTACTCATTGTGTTGTGTTTGTTAACAGAGAACTTATTCAAATAATTATTTTACAATTCCTTGTCAGTGTGTTATAATCTTAAAATTATGTTTTCTTTTTAGTACTTTATTCAAATTTGGGGAACTTAACGGCCAACATTACAAAAAGCTACCGAATCCATATTTCATTTTCCTTTATTCTATAACTACCCTCATTAGTGCTACTTCTTATATGTATCTTAAACTGTGAAAAGTTAAGGAAATTTAGAAACTCACAATGAAAACTATTTAGTAGGCCCATGAATCATGGATGTTCTTACCAAGACTGGTCAGATGACAAACAATTACTTAGACCTGTGAAAATTGTCAGCGAATATGGTTTTACGACTTTTAGTAAGGTTATTAAATACAACTTAGTAATTTCGATCACCAATGCAAATAAAACTATATCTAAGGATAAAATAATATACAGTAGACGCTTGTAAATTAGAACAACTTTGTTCCTGGGGTAATTCTAATTTTCGAGAAATTTTAATTTCCAAAGGTTTTTTTTAATAAAAAGCAACGTAAAAGTGCATCTTCGTTTAGAAAATGCACAAAAAAGAAACACTACTTCAGAGATTTTTTAATTTATACAATATTATTAAAATTCATCACAGATTAAAGAAAAAAACGTATTTTAAAAATACGTATACTATACATAAGTATGTATAAAAATTTCAACTTAACGCTGCCGAAATATGACTACGCGTTTCAAATTTCACACAATAATGAACAAAAATTCACTGACAATAAAAATTACATATGTTAGTAACATGGGATTCCCCTTCTTTAATGTGTTCAAGCCAAATAAAAACAATGTTTCAGTGCTGAAAACAAACCAAAAATAAAAACGCTCTCGGAAATTAGAACTGACGGTTCTAATTTTAGAGCATGTAGTGTGCTAAAAACGTTAATTCTAATTTCCGAAGGATTCGAATATCCGAGAGTTCTAATTTACGAGCGTCTACTGTACTACCAGGTTTATGCATGGGTTGCTGTCTGGTATAAAGGCTTTTAAGACCTAAGGCTAATAGAACTGTGAACACAGATGGGGCCAGAAATCTAATAATTTCCTAACAACATTCAGTCTAGGTCATGGGCTCATACTTCCGGTTTCCGGAAATCCCTAAAATTTTCGTCTAATGCAGCAATATATTTATTGACTTATAATGGCTATGGGCTATTAGTATTAGTTCGACGATTAATTGCTTTAAGGTAATAATTTACAATTTTCTAAAGCTTGCATTTGGCGAGTATTAATCTTAATATATGTATAATTAAATTTCAATGGAGAGAACTTAACTTGGAGCATCGTAGCAAACTCTGGCTGGCCGCCATAAAACCATTGATAGATGAAGCATAAGCAGTTGATTCCATACCATAATCTAAACAAGTTAGATCCTAGTTTATTTATTAAAAGATACAAATTCGGTGGTTGACTGCGTTCCGACAAGTGAAAATTACTGGTAAATCATTCTTCGTTTCAGAGAACTAGAACAAAATCATCATAGTATCATGGGTATAAAATAATGTTTGAGTTTCCACCTATATTTAAGCGTAGGACTTGTCCGTTTTCCTCTCATTGTCGTACTTTCTGGTTACAGAGACCAAGGGTTTTACATGCAGTATCATCATATAATGACATGACCACATGGTGTTCTTTACACCGGGTTGACGAACGGCCAACCAACACATTGAATGCCTTGCAAGGACATACAATATTGCATATCTCGCAAGACACACAATTCACAAACACCTTGTTCGGGCTATCTAAGTCATTCAACCTAGCCTAGGACATTCCTGAACACATAGTTAATTTCCACCACTATTAATAAATGACTCTGTTGATTCGGCAACAGCACCTAGAGATAATTTGGTTATCCGAAATTTGTCACTAGCACAAACATCAGTCTTTTAACCAACTAACTTCTTCCTGCGATTTTAGGTTTAAACCACAGCCACCACGTGTACCACGAAGGAACCTACAACCAATTATCACTTCAGGGACGAATCACCGGGCTTCTAACTGATCCCGTGGTGCGTGGTCCAAGTTCATGGGGTGATACAATCAAGTCTTCTCAGTTTCGAGCTCCGTGCAGATCATGGCACCAGTTTCGCCATTTCTACCCCATTGGAATTGTATATAAATGATTGATACTATTTTCCGCCGAGGCGGACTTTGTGGTTACAAGAGAATTTTCTGTCAATTGAATGATTTAGGTAGTCAAAATATTAGTAGCGCCATCATAACTCCCTTTTCGGTTTTCTAGTTTTTACCGCTAAATTTATGTTGCTACAAACGAAAAGTTCATTTAATAGAACTAATTCGGCAACTAGTTACATACTTATATACATTTTTACAGAGACGAGTATGAGAAGATGCGCATTGTACACATTTTCTGTCACTGCTCCACATCTTTTTTTCGAGAAACAACAGGATCTAATTATATTAATGACAATTTCGAAAAAAAAAAATACCAGTCTGTGTATAGGTATTTCCGAATACAGTTTTAACTGAATACAACGTATAATTGTAAAAATGTTTAACAATTTATCTCTTACGGCTTTTCAAATTCGACCAATACCTGAAGAAACTACAAAAAAAAAAACTTAAGGCCAGCCTGTATAAGTGATTTGTTTAAAAAGAATTAATTATTTCAACAGCAACAATCAATTACCACCACCAAAGTTGTCCATATTAAATTTCTTTAGTCAGTGATTTCAACTTTGTTGTTCCTTGAATTTGTTCCTCAACTAGTGTCTGGATTCGTGTAACGAATGTATGGATTAAATACAAATTTATGGCTTGTGAAAAAGAATTGAGTGTAAATTTAATATAATTCATCCTGTGTGGGCTTTACTGAAATATTTATTACAGTTTTTTGTTTATTTCCTACGATCAGGGCGTTTTTCATTTGCAAAATTGCTGTAATAACTTTTGGCAAATATTTATGTAGACAAACTTAATGATGGGTCATATATTTATTTGTATGTACATAAAATGTTATGTTTCAAATGTGTTATTCGTAGAATCATAAAGGAAAATTTAACGTTATGAAGATAATAGATTTAATGGGACTGAATTTTTATTAACTTTTTTTGTTCTTTGCACTATATTACCATCGTTAACAGACAGTTTTGAGTTAAAATTTAATCGTAAAGTTTTTTCAAAAATGTCAAATTGCAGCAAACTTGACCAATTTAAAACTAAAAACCATATAAAATGTCAAATTAATTTTTATAAATGCTAAAAAGCTCCCAAAACTTCCAATCAGGCGATCTTGCTGGCCAGTGCAAATCGCCAAAACGGGAGATTAGGCGCCCGGGAAATGCATTCTTTAGCATATCGGTTGTGGCACGTGCAGTGTGTGCCGTTGCACCGTCCTGTTGGAACCACATGTTTTCCAATTCCAATTCATCAAGTTGCGCAAAATTTATAGCATTTTCTGATAGGAGGATTACCTTTGCGCCACCTTGTACATATATTTATCATTCCATTAAAAATAATTTGCTACAAAACTGAAATAAAAAACACTGGCAATGCTAATGTCACCACAAATGTAATTTATGATTAACATGCTCTTGTAGTACGCCAAAACATGAATATTTATAAAAGAGTATTAACTATAAACTTATTTAAATATAATTTCACACAAACATTAAAGGTTGCAACATTTAAAAACCCTTTGAAATGTAATTTTATAACTTTCAGCTCATATCTCATATTTGAACTATAAAATAATTAAGTACTTTATTCTTTTTAATGCATTTTTCATATGTATGTTTATAGCAACTAAAATAAACCTAAATAATATATTTTATTACGAATTCATTATATGTAGATTGTGTATGAATATGAATTCTTTTTTTTTTATAAATAATTTACATACAGTGTGCCATCGCCAAAATCGTGATACATTAGGATAACTTTAAATATTTGTTTCCAAAATTTAATTGAACACGATTCTATCAACAAAGTACATACAAATACAAAAAAGCCCTACAAAATTTCAAAGAAAAACTTGTGCAATTTCATATTTATATTGGGAAAATAAACAAGAAAAACTAAAGGAGATGTTTTGTTCATTGTTAAATCTCACATTGTAACTTGTAGTGCATTGGAACATGGAAAAGTCATGTTAACATTTGTTAGGAATGCTGTAAAGACACTATGTACGATGTATATTGTTTTTATGAGTGCTATTGGATTTTGACCAACAATTGCATAGAAATATGGAAAACTCACATGCTCAAATACTGATTTCATAATCTTGCAAATACTAAAATAATAAAATGTCATAAATGTTTTGTTGGAAAAAAAAAATGAACTCTAAACTAGATACTGGTATGACATAAGCAAACACATGTCTAAACATTTAAAATTGGTGTTTTAACATTAGGTGTTATTAGTTGCTTACATACATTTATGAATTCTCGACTAGTTTTAGATAAGAGATTATTATCGGAGATCCAACAAAGTATATATTTTCTTGAAATTCTAAGGCGCTTAAGATAAGTCCGCCTGTCTCTGTAAAACACTCTAACGTCCAAAATATACAATCAAAATCAACAAGCTTTGCAAAATAGTGTTTATTCACCCCTATCGTGAATAAAATTTCCACATGAAATTTGTTCCCTTTTATTTTTTTAACATTGAATTTTAATAGGAAAAATGTGAAAAGGGAAAAAATTTCATGTGGAATTTTTATTCACGATATATTTCTAACCAATTTGGTATAACAAATCAGTAAAATCGGTCTAGTAGAACCAGAATTGCAACTCAAAATGTAAATCGACCTCCAAAAAAGTCCTTATTTTTCACAAAATTTGTTTTTTTTTAATGATAAGATAACATCAGGAAATTTTGCAAACGTTATTCTTATTACAAAGGCACATATTTCCGGAATATGACTCTATGAATATTAAAAAGTATATTTTCTTCCAGCTTAAGTTCAAAATTTCTTTTTATTTATTTATTATTTATTCTAAAATTTCGCTACAAAAATGTGCCACCACTGCAGGGAAATAAAATTTTTAAAAAAAATTACAAAATTTTTGAAAATAAGAATAAAAATTTTTATAAATTAAATGTCTATAGGTTTGAGCAACATTATATGTATCTGCTTTAAAATTAATTCTAAGATTTTTTGGTGCATTTATAATTTCTAACATTTCTAAACCGACGTTTCTAATTATTTTCTGCTTTCAAAACTGATATGTTCTCAAAGTCGGGATAGTGATTCAAATTTGCACAATGTACTATGTGTCCAATTTCAATATTAGCGGCAAAAATTCAAAATCAGAATCACTTTCTGAGTCCGTCTAGCTGGCTGTCTATGTAAAGCTTGTGCGCAGAGTACAGGTCGCAATTTTAAAGGTATTTCGATAAAATTTGGTACTTGATATTTTTTTGGCCCAAGGACGGATAAGACTGAAACTGGTGGAAATCGGTCCATTATTTCACCTGGCCCCCATACAAATGTCCTCCCGAACTTGGGGTTTACCAATCATAAATGTTTGAATTATGCAAGTATCCAAACAATTTTCACCACAAATGAGTAGTAACTGGAGATAAATCACATCTAAAAATTTTGTGAAGATCTGTCTATAATTAGTCGTAGCTCCCATATAACCCCACTTCCGAAAATCACTTTAAAGAGTATAACTCACTCAAAATAATATTTAACACAAATATATTTCATATATATACAAATAATACGGTAGAATTTGATTGTGATCGGTCCATAATTAGTCGTAGTACAGCAATTAATTTATTATGAGCATTTATATTGATGACGAATTTCAATTTTAAAACAATGTTTATATGAGATTTATGCGTACTTTAGTGTGTTTCGAAAGTGGTACATTTATGGGAGCAAACAAACAAGAACAAAAGTAATAACTCATTTTGTAATACCCTCTTTATACAAACAGATTTCAATAACACAAAGTCTATAAAGTGAGCCGCTTTTTGCCACCTAATGCTCATTGTGAGTAAATATAGTAGTGGCAACTAAGTTTGTGTTTTTCCAGCAGTTTTCCACTCCAGCATTTACATGCAACTAGGGTTTCTAATTTCCCGGTAAGTTATTAATTTCGAAAAATGCCGGCAATTTACTAAATATTTAGTGACCATAAAAACTAATAATTTTTTGAAGATTTTTGTTGACGTTGAAAATTACATTTGATGGCATTAATAGTTGTACCTACAAATTTTCTGACATAGTTTATTGTAACAAAAACATAATATCGACAAGATTATTCCACACGACTGAAATTCATATTCATATATTCATATTGACATGATGACATGTCAAGACGGCAACTTTAGTAAATTTTGCCCAAAAACATTTAAAATACTTTCTCAAAATCAATAAACACAGTATTGAAACTTGAAAAATATAACATCAGTATATATATATAATGAATTGACACAGTATTGAAACTTAAAAAACATAATATAAATATAATGATATTTTCCAAAAAAAATTTGGAATTCCCGGGAAAATGTTTCCAAGTAAAAACCCTACCCAAAAAGTACCACTTGTGCTTTAGTTAAAAAAAAACTAACAATACAATATTGACAGAAATATTATTGAACATAAATTATCACAATGATGTTTTTTGTCTACTTCTGAGCAATAACTTTTATATAGTTTTTCTTGAAAGTATGCTGAAAAAAGAACAGAACATATGTATACTACACGCAAAGAAAAAATATAGTTGTACATATTTACCACAACTATTTTAATATTTTTAAAATTTTTTTTAAAATATTATGATCAATGTAATTATTTATAAGATTTCAACAACCATAATATGATTAAGTTACGATTCATATGACTATAGCAATAGCAATCTTATATATGATTATAGCAATTATGTAATGTTTATAGTAATTAGTTTTATAATGAAAGATTATACCATATTATGCTGTTGTCTATCATTATAAAAGAGCAACAAATTATGATAAATATGATATAGTTACTACAATAGTATATATGATTGTAGTAGTCATGTAAATCGTGACTTAACCATATTATGGTTACCGCAATCATATAAATAAATACAATGACCATAACATTGTTAAAAAACTTCTAAAAATATTGAAGTTTTTGTGGTAAACATGTACAATAATATTCTTTTCTGTGTGTACAGTCTGTTCACACAGCAACAGTTTTTATATTTATAGGATGTTTTAAATTAAAGAATATTTTTTTTTTTTAAATTCTAAACACCAATTTAAAACTCGTGAAATATTAGATCTGTTTAATTTCAAAAGGATATCAGGAAGCACATAATTATTGGGAATTATTTAGTCATAACACCAGCTTTGACATTTCGACAAAATTCAAAAGCAATTGTTGTGAAGCCTTTACTTGTGAATATGCCTGAATTTAGCATTTTTAGTGATCTGATGGAGTGATTGGGCATTTTTTTCTTGAAAAATTGGAAGGAAATGCTTGTTACATGTTGATGATGTGGATGCAGCCACCGAAAAAATTCATTTATAGCAAACCAAATTTCCCGATCGCTTAACTCCATGAAACACCATGCAATTTAACACCACAGGATTATTTTTTGTGTAGCTATGTTAAAGTCACAGGGCTAATCGAATTTATTAAAAACCTTAAAACTCAAATTCGGTAAAGTGATTAATGAAATAGACCAACCATTTTTCCAAAATGTAATTCAAAATTTTCATAAAAGAATTGACATCTGCATGCGAGTTCCTATTAGACTACTGTCCAATATAATTTTTCATTCATAATTGTCAAATTATCTTTGCAATACAATACAAATTTTAATGATTTTCATACAGTTTTTTTCAATAAATTGTAGTAAAATCACTGGGAATTGTTTTATAAAACAACTTTTATTATTACAATTTATTATATTCTGTTACATATTAATTCCCCTGCATTATGCAAAATTTAGTAAATAACAATTTAGTAAATCCAATCTTCACAAGCTCAAGTCCAGTGTGACTACGTTTCAAAAGAAATGTTGCAACAATTTTGTTTGTCTATTTAATTTCGTTTGTTTACAAAAAAATCTAGAACTCTAGTTGCATTATTGGTGCTTGTGCTGTTGCATGTGTTGCTTGACACTGTCAACCTTGCGCTAGATTTCCATATAAAAACAATTTCAATACAAAAGCAACCAAACTATAATTTTGTTAGAGCTTCTTGTGGCATCCACACACCATTAGTACAAGTTCTTCACAAAGTTTAAGTGGTTTCTGTTTATTTTTTTTTTTTACAAGAACTGTTTACATGGTAATAAAATAATAATTGGATTTCAATATAGAAACTTCAAAAAGAAACAAAACAATTTTTTGGTAGTTTCTTATTTGAAACTAATAGATTTTTGTTTTTAGCAAAGAAGCTTAACCCTCAAACTGAGCAGGAATTATAATAGTAATAATTAAATAACTGTATAAGGGTTATAAATATAATGTTTCATTATATTAAATAAGTCTTACTTTTAAGAAGCTTACAACATAATATTTTGCAGATTCAAATTTGAAATACATATATAAATAATTAAACATTTTCCCATGCACCCTTAAACCCCTTTTAGTACACTGAGGTTTAATTAATTGTCTGTGTTCTTTATGTTATCATCATCATTATCAATAACTGAGGAAATATGACCAAAATAAATCTTGTACATATTAAAAGTGCACTTTATGTCAATACAAGTAAAATAAAACTGAAATAAAAACAATTCTCATGTTGATTTTGTAACTACGAATAGTGAAGAATGGTTGTTAATGAACAAACAAGATTATACTAAATAGATGAACGTATTCTTGATTTCAATACAAAGTTGTGTCTTCATTCCACAAAAACCCATTGATCAGAATGGCAATGAGACTGATGATGATGAGAAACTACATGTATTTAGTTTTCCTTTTTCATGCGTACAGCAAGTTGTACCTTATACGAATTGATGAAGTCTGTATGTAAGATAGATGTTAACACAAAAACAATTCCATGTGTGACCATTGATTTTATGAGATGTTTTACACGCACCTGTGAAAAAATGTTAGTCATGGTGCATAATAAATAATGTTAAATTGTATTAAATTTATATTGTATACTATATATTATTACATCTTGAGAATATTACATATAAGGATCTAGTTCTTGTTAAGATCCTGTGGAGTTTTGCTTTTTTCTAGTGGCAAAGAGGTTCGTGTATTCTGGATATTCAACAATTGACAATCATATTGATCACACTTAATATCGCAATCAAAAACATATGAATTTTTCCAAGCAGCACATTTTTTCCACGATTTGTTTAACTGTTACACATTCTTCAGCATTTTCATTCACATGGATGCCTTCTCTGTCCTAGGACCCATAATAAATCGAGTGGTCAAAGATCGCCTACTATTACCGATGGCTTTTCGCCACTGAATCAACGAAAAAAACGGTGAAGGTCTCTGTCTTTGAGTCATCAGTGTAGACTGAGATCACATAATTATGTATTTTTATAAATATTATTTCACATACAATAGTTCAATAAATAGAATAATAAACAAATTGTGTTTCTTTATTCTACATTATATAGCACAATGCAGATCGGAAATGTTAAAAAATAATTGAATAGACATTTTACTAAATGAAGTCATTACAAATTAATATTCTACCGCTACCTGTAGTATAAAAGAGATTTATGCGCGCATACATTTTGGTGGAACAAAGAATGTTTGTTAAAATGTCATTGCACTATGTATTTTCGAAACTCTATTGTGTCAAACGCAAACGCACAGACGGACGGACACGGCTAGTTGGGCTAAGAATCTTATACATATATATATATAAGGACTATAGAGTTTTTGGTTCTATAACCAATATTTCAATATGTTACAAACGAAAGTGAAAACTTAATATATATGCCCTTAATATACCTCCTTTTGATGATGAGTATAAGAAGTAACAAAGTATATTCGGGCAAGCCCCACATCCAGTAAATGTGCAAAAACAGTTTTTTTTAGAATAGGGCGCTATATGGGATCTATGTCCTATTATGGACTTATCATCTAAAAATTTAGTGGCATGACTTCTGTGCATATAAATATTTTTTGTGTCACATTTTATCTCAACTTTTAAAAGATTTATACATATTAAAGTGATTTTCGAAGCTTTGACTAATTATAAACCGACCATTATAAAATGTACAGCTTAGGCATTTGTATAGGGGTAATGGACTTAATGAACCGATTTCAACCAATTTCAATCCCAAACGTTCAGACGGACTTTCTGAGTCGTTTTAACGATAAATCGATCGGAATACTTTAAGGTGGGTGTTGCACTAATATTTATGGGCCTTACAAACATCAGCACAAATCTACTATGGTGGTGTAGGGTATAACAACTAATGAATCTATTATTTTCCTTTTAAAATTAAATTCAATGATTAACTTTATTAACTAGATGACTATTAAAGAGATTCATAGATTCACGATTATCAGTATCTAGTTTGAAAGTAAGAATTAACAAAGTTATTGTTTTTTAAGTTTTTCTTAATCGCATCATTGAAAATGAAGACTAGGTTGGAGCAGTAGATATCATCAGACGAGTTGTCTAAAGAGATTCTGCACTTTTAATAGAGTAGATATTTTTGTTTTAATCTGGATCACCCTTTTTCCAAAGGTCTTTCTACATAGAAGAACTTCTTTTGAGAATTTCAGAGTAATGCCATCCGATTGACGAATTTAGGAATTCTTTGGTCAAAATTGTAATGATGAAGTAGTGAGATTTCATGAACTCACCGACAAAGCTTCAACTGAATTTTATTTATATATTTATTTTACTCATACTCAAACTTGTGCACGTTCTACGTTCAGATACTTTTTCGTTGGTTAACTTGTAAAGATTTACACAAAAAAGGGTAACCACAATTCTTAGTACAAATTTGTTTGACAATGTTTAATCTTACAAGTAATTTGTAGGAGCAAACAGTATCAAATAAAAGACAAATGAATTTCTATTGTGATTTGTCCTTATTATTGTCCTTATTATTTTTCAAATAAACAAAAGAGTTAAAGCAAATTGTATTTACATTTGACACAGCAGTTTTTTTCAGAGAAAATATTGAAACATCAATATTTGGGCTCAGTCTGAGTCATGCTGTTAATACTGTGAACAGTGGAGCAGAATTAAAAATACTCGTATGTTAAAAATAATTAGCCATTTCTAGCTGGCTTCTCCGATTGACATGTAGTTTCAGTTTTTATACAATTTAACATGTCTGTGCAGAATCAAAATAATGGCAGATTTATTTCATTTTAATAATTATTAACTAACTAATTTTTCTAGTGTATTTATAAGTATATATATTTACATTAAAAATAAAATAACTGATGATATGTATAGTATGAGTTTTAAGTCCATAGGTAATTGAATTTCATAAAAATGTTAACATTTTTACATAAATTTTATTTAGTCATTATTTGCAAGTTAATAAATAGTAAACTAATAAATACAACCAGCTAGTTTGTTAGTTGTGCGGTTCTTCTTAATTAATGTCATAAACAATCATTTAAATTGCTTTCAAAAACAAAAACAACGAAAAAAACAGCTTTAACTCAATTTGACTAAGTACGATGTACGAACTCGTGAAATCATTAAAAATATTATTGATGAGATTTTAAAAGACTATTTAAATAACAACCCAAACACTAATTGCAAATATCACAAAATTAATAAAATTAATCGTTAATGGCTGTTTTCGATATCAACAGTACAGATTGTACATACTTATATAGTGGGTAAATATAGGTGTCTATTATGAAAATTTTCGACTGTGGTCGAAAATACTTATCGAACGAATTTTTATTTGATATTATGGTGCACATTCGATTAAAAATTCTTAAAGAAAAATAAATTATAGTTGAAATAACCACCACGGAATTATAGTTTAATGATTCGTCTGTGTAATGCCCTCCCATTTTTTGGCTACCTGAACTTTAGAGCAAATACCTTTTGCCAACAGTAGATCATATTTCATGAGCGAAACGAGCTTCTCCAATTGCTGTTTTCTACTTCCGACCTTAGACCTGCAGGATATTAACAAAAGTAATTTACAAGTAGTACAAGTGACGACAGCCGGTTCTATGTACCGGAATGACCCGAGATCACTCGGCCAAGGGCTGTCAACTCAGCAATTACTGCTGTTACAACAACAACAACAAGTAGTATTTGGTTAACAAAAACCAAAGAAAAAAAAAAACAAATACTTAGGCCGCGTTTTTACTATGTCATTTTTGTTGTCAAATTGTCCAAATTGTAGGCAATTTTTTAAAAACGGGTTGTCATATGGCGTCATCTATGTTTGCAATAATGAAAATCATGATATGACAATCCGTTTTCATACAATTGCCAACAATTTGGACAATTTGACAACAAAAATTACATAGTGAAAACCAAGCATTACATTTTAAATAAATTTTGCACAGTTTTATATAGCGTCGACAGCAAATTTGTGTTCGATAGAAAATTCGCTGAACAACGAAATTTTCGACAGCGATGCCAACTCATAATACAAATTTTACATTCGATAGTCGATTTTCGATAGCCAGCGAATATCGATTGTCGAATGCAGCTCATAATAGGGGCCACAAATTTTAAATTCGATAGTCGATTTTCGATAGCCAGCGAATATCGATTGTCAAATGCAGCTCATAATAGGGGCCATAGTTTTAGCTATACACTAGTGCCCCAATTTGCGTCGTTAATAGGACGTTAATTTCACTACGTAATTTTTGTTGTCAAATTGTCCAAATTGTAGGCAATTTTTTAAAAACGGGTTGTCATATGGCGTCATCTATGTTTGCAATAATGAAAATCATGATATGACAATCCGTTTTCATACAATTGCCAACAATTTGACAACAAAAATTACATAGTGAAAACCAAGCATTACATTTTAAATAAATTTTGCACAGTTTTATACAGCGTCGACAGCAAATTTGTGTTCGATAAAAAATTCGCTGAACAACGAAATTTTCGACAGCGATGCCAACTCATAATACAAATTTTACATTCGATAGTCGATTTTCGATAGCCAGTGAATATCGATTGTCGAATGCAGCTCATAATAGGGGCACAAATTTTAAATTCGATAGTCGATTTTCGATAGCCAGCGAATATCGATTGTCAAATGCAGCTCATAATAGGGGCCATAGTTTTAGCTATACACTAGTGCCCCAATTTGCGTCGTTAATAGGAACCGGGAAAATGCGACGCTAATTGAATCACTTTTTTCTATACAAATGTACTGACTTTTTGTTCAATGGGTCCAAAATTTAAAAATTTAGCTAGCAAAATTATATTATTATTAAAAAACGTCTCATGGTGCATTTGATTACATTTATTTCAGCTGGTCTTTTTTATTATTATAAAGAAATAAATTTTTAAACATGGAATAAAAAAATCTATTTACGTACATACATACATACATATGTACTCGTACATAAAAGCATTACCAAAATTAATTTAATAGCACGTAACTTCATATGGTAAGTAAAAATAAAATGAGAATTTCCGTTTATACAAGTAGGCAAAATATTCACATGGTATATAGCGACCCAAATCGGAAGCAAAACGTCACAAAGCAGAGTGATACAAAATTTCAAAACCGACGCAAAGCGGACTAAACCACATTTAGAAAGGCGACGCAAATCGAAACGACGCAAATAGGATAGACGCAAATCGGGGCTCTAGTGTACTTGCATCTGTATTTTTTAGATCTTTCGTTTCTAATATGCTAAAATTCTAAAATTCAGCTATTATTTCTCCTTTTGTTTTACTCTATTAAGCATAATAAATCATGTTCTATTTTGTAGTAAAACTATCTAAAGATCGCCGCTTTCAAATAAGATACGATTATTTAAGATATTATTTTGCATTGAAGTCTAGGGTATAATTTGTTCGGTTTTAACCGGTTATAACAATCTTACTTGTTTGTTGTTTATCCTATTTTAAATGCAGATAATCTTTATGTATTTAGAATAATGCATTTATGTACATTTGTACACTATTATTAACTCTTAGGATTTTATAAATATTTCATAATAATTTTTTGTTAATAAATTGGTTCGTGCTCTCATAATGACATCATATATCATCGCAGCACACATTCAGTTTATATTTACTATACAAATACATATGTACATATGTTAAAGTCTAATAATTTTGGCAACATTGTTAACAATGATCATTAACATGTGTTACCATATTGTTATTAATAATAATTTTTATATTTTATATTGTTGTACCTACAGCACACGATGCCATAAAACATGTCGTCAAAGTGTCTAGCAAATACTCTTAGCAAAAATAATCTCATTTTAATTTGAAACTTTATACATATAAACGAAATATGATTTAATTGTGCATCTTATGAAGATGAATTAGAGGTTTTTAAATAAATTTGAATGTTAAGAAAATGTTTGCAATGCATTGTTAAAAAATTTGCTAGAATTAAAATAGATTATTTGCAGCTTATTTAGCGAGAAAAAATGTAATAATTCTTACACAACTGAAATATTTGAGAGATAATTGAATTTAAATAGTATCAAATTGATTTTATTAATCACCCTTCACACAAGCAACTTGTTTCTATCTGCATTTTAATCCCAATTTGCACGAAACAGTTTTTATTGAAAAGATTGATTCAAATTTTTCTTTGAAATTTCTGAGTTGTTCACACAGCACAATTCTTATTGCTTAAACCGCTCGTATATTTATTTGAAAGTATACACACATTTACATACACATATGTAATACGAATAAGAGAGTAACGCGAATTGTTAGTACAATCAAGTGTGTACTCGTCTTATCTTCCCCTCACCACGGTGTCTAAAAGATAATCAGCTTAGCTTAAAGAATTTCCTTTATTTCCAATTGTTGCACAGCATTACCTCACAACAATGCAATTTTAATCATTATTGAGAGCAATACTAAATAAAGAAATGTGGTACTGTAGACCTCAGGAAATATTTTCTCACTTTTGTGAACCCAGCAAAAAAAAAATGATGCTTCCCCGAAAGCAATATCATAAGTCAAGTAGCAGTTTTCTAGTGCTTCCACTTCTTATGAAAGATTACATGTTTTTTGTATGGAATTCCTCGCGTAGATGCTCTGTTTGAGGAATCCAAAATAAGCATATTTCACACATTGCAATATTACCTGATTTCATTGATAAAAATAGTCGCATTTAATTGAATATTGAATAATTGATCACTTCATGCATATTAAAGAAGGCATTCAAATAATGCATTATGAAGCAACTTCTTCCAGTACTAAAATGTATTGCTTCCAAATCAAGAATATTTTTTGCTGGGAAGTCGCCGAAATTTGACATACGACCATGATACGACTCCATCACCAAAAAGGTAATATGCAATGCAAACAAAAAGACATCACTCTAATAATCAGCTGTCAACGTACTGTGAGCGTCAAAATAAAGTCAACAGTACATATTATTAATAGAATTATTATCAATTGCCAACAATGATTAATTTTATAAGTTACGTGAGGTGATTATAAATTATGGAAGAATTTACAATTCTTCCTACTCCAATAGAAATTTTTCGGCAATTTAAACTCTGAAATAATAACCGCATTCGATATCGAGTAAAATTTATCGTAATTTTCTTATTTGAGATTATGGCATTCGATATCGAGCAATAAATTTAGTACATTTTATCATAATTTCGATATCGAAATCATTTTTCGATACGATAGCTGATTCGATCACGAATGCGGTAATTTGGTCCCAGAGTATAGTTCAGTCTATACTATTGTATAGAAGGTCTTGTACCAGATGTTTGACCATTGCTCTCATATAAATTTGACTTCCAAAAATCACTTAAGTACGCATAAATCTGTTATAAAAAGTGTTATCAGATTAAAATTCGAGACAAATAATACTCATATAGATAAAAATTAGCGTGGAGATAATAATAATCCGCATACTCGTACATTTCTATCTTATAAATATCAATATAAAAACAAAACAAACATTTTGAATACATTGTCCGCCTGTCCGTTATTAAAAAAACCTAAAACACAATAGGACCTAAACGAGGATACCTTGAAAAAATTTGCTACAATAGTTATTGCTAATATTGATGTCCAAAAACAAACAAACAAATAGGTAGAATTATTAAACAAATTTTGATCAAAATATATGAAAAACTTTGTGCAGACTATACATGTTTTGCTCTAGATGTCATGTAAATTATGATTTTTAATCTTGGTGAAATTTACATTTAATATAAATTCCCCACTATTAGCAACTTTCTCTTATATAAACGAACAAAAATTAATTTAATTAACTTAGAATTGTCTTTTGCAAAACAACAAACGAATGAATAACTATTTTAATAATACTACGTATTTTAAAACAATAAATTACTTTTAATTATATATATTTGTATAACTTTTACTAAATCCAACACTGTGATCATCATCAACAACATCTTTATGCGAACATATAGTAAATAAATGTTGTTTTTTCCTGCAATTGTTTTCTCGGCAGCCACAAATTTTTCTCTCACTTAAATACAGTGTTTGACATAAGTAAGCATGCATGCATAAATACTTATTCTACACACAATCTTGCACAAACTGTTCATAAACAGAAGGCATTATAATGCATCACAAAATACTGTGTTTTATGCGATTTTCGTGAGTTTAATGTATTTTGCATGATTTTCGAAAAAAAAAACTGACAGGTAACAATTTTTGTTTTGTTTTAATTTTTTATAGTTTTATACTTTTGTCGGTTGATGGCAAAAATTACAAATAAAGCATATAAGAAAGTATAGGCGACCATATAATAACGTACATCTATAATTATGATTTTAAAATTAGTTTCTAAATAATATAATTATATAAATATTTATTTACTAATAAATGATTTCTGTAAATTTGTATTTATTGTAATAGTTAGACAATTAGGGAGACTTTTAGTGTTCTAGTAGCGTAAAACATCTATAGTGCAGTAAATTCAAACATTTATGCAGACTGTGTGCTGTTGTAGGGTGAAAAACAATATATTACGATACTTGTAAACTAATTTCAGAAAGTAATTTCTGTTTGAATTTGAGTTTCGTTTTTAAAGACTCACTAAATAAACAGGCTAATGAATTTTCTTTTAGAATTTTATTATAGGTAGATATGTAATTGTTGACTCATCATTTATTTACACAGCACGGTAGACAAAATGTTTCAAATTCATTGAATACTAAAACACATTTAAAACTTACAGATATATAGACTTAATAGGCCATTTTTTAGTAACAGTATGAGGTCGTATGAGAAACAGTGGCGTGTCAAATGTTTTATTTTTTTTTATATGTAAAATTAGTGTAATAAAATCTGTATTAACTTAATAACAAATATTGTAAGATCCCTAGGAGAACGTAATTGACCCAGCAAACGCTTTCATTCTGCATCTACATTACTTGCACAATAACAAATTAACTCATTATTTTAACAAAATGATGTCATAGTAGGTAAATACTTATTACAACCGCTTAGAAATATGTAATTAATATATATCACTGAAACTAGTTACAAGTAATGACTTAAATAACTCATTAATAGTTAGATCTCACAGAAGCTGTGATCAGTAAAATCGGAGTATGCAAATTAAAATGACTAAAACATACACCACCGATCACGTTCTCTACTAGCGAACAATGAAACAATGGAACCCACCGACTGCTTGAGGTTTGTGCGAATTTCACTTAAGGTTCCAAGATGGAACTAGGTACACGAACCGGGATGGTCATCATGGATAGAACTTATAGACTTACCGACGAATGTAATGTATGTGAATAGTCAGGCAGCGTTGAAAGCTCTAAGGAGAAATAAAGTTGGATCCAAATTAGTAAGGTACTGTATAGACGTCTTGAAAGGGCTGATGAGTCCAGATGGGTTGATTTGGGGTACCAGGGCACTGCGATGTTTCGGGGCTTTGATCTGAGAGGAGAAGGATTGTGTACCCTACAATCCATTAAAGGACTATATGTCCTAAGTTAGAGCTATCAAGCACCAATTTACTGTTAGGATTGGTCAAGGTTAGCTTGAGGAATCTTGTAAGAGCAATAACGGGCAACTGCCCGATACGTACCAGAATCAACTAATGTGATAACTTTTATAGGATATGCAGAATGGTGAGAAACAATGAACACAAATAAACACATATTCTGTCATTAACCTATGCTGCAAAGTGCCTGTGGTCTTGATGATTTGACCAATTGTAAAGTTGCCAACATCATCAAATTCACCAGAGGAATCTGCTGGCTTAATGACAGTGTTTTTGTAGTTATTTTCCCTTTCATTTTCTCTTCGTTCTTCGTCCCCACTTCTTTATATTATTCATTATCTACATAGCATTTCTATTTAGTTTCAACCAGGATTTTCAAGCTATCTCTATACTGAAAGGAATCACAATGGAACTTATGAGGTCTCCGAGCACGGGGTTGCACACAAACTTTCTCAACCTAACCTAACAGATAATAAATAAGTATAAGTAAAGCAAATAGTATATAACTAGTAGTAATTAAAAAAATATAACTAGTACTATAACTCGTAGTAAAAAAAAATGTCGACGAAAGTGGACAAACAAACATAACAAAAACAAATGTATGCAGGTTTTCAAGACGAAGTCTTGACAGAAAGAATACGAAAAAACTGAAGAAAAAGGAGGCAACATGTAAATAAATAAAATTGAAAAATGATAATTACAGCAAATTTCGAACCACCGGTAACACTGGTTAAAAGATTGATGTTTGTCTGTTGGCTAGCTGGCACCCGCAGTGGTGCAGAAGGTTAGAACGCAAAGAATTCTGATGAGAAAATGTGGTGATTCTCGAAACATGTAAATTCAACCCAGGTTCAACCCCAGCTCAGCCAAGAAAAATTATCAATAAATTGTTTAATATAGATTTCATGTTGTAAAACAATTCCTTCAGTAAAAATAATTTAATGAAAATTAAATTTAATGAACTCGAGCCCGACTTAATAAATATCAAAAATTTTAAATTAACAGTTCGAATAAAAAATAATAATTGTTCTGAAAAGTAAATTATTGAGTAATTTCAAGCCATTACCAAGCTTGTGCTGTGCATTATTGTGACAAAACTATTTCATAATTGGGAACTAGTTCAAACACTTTTAACAAATAAACTTTCTAATCTGTTTTGAATATTATAATACCCCTTGGAGGGACACTGAATTGTTCCTTAAAACACAGCATAGTTTAATTTTATAATATACTCGTACAATAAACTCATTGGTCCCTTTTTACATTTTTAAGATTAGAAAATTTACTGCATTTTTTATTTAATTAATATCTCCCGTATTTAAATGGATTTTTTCTTATTTTAAAGATCTTAACATTGGTTATTGTAACAACGGTTATCGGTTATTCGAACAACAAACATCGATGTAGAAATTAATTTCATTCTGACACTAGTTTTTAGTAATGCATATTGGATATCTGTATATGAAACAGAATCGACTAAGTCAAATTCAATAAAAGTTATTTCATTATTTAATTCAGAAATGTCACGTTTGTCATAACAATATCTTCACAATCTGACTTTTTCATTCTTCATGTCCCGGTTTTTGGTAAAAAAGATATCTGATCACGATAACTACAATGGCCGATAAAGCGAGTGTGCTTAAGTCACTTCCAGATGATCATATTTATACCAAATTAAAGAGAGAAGTTCAGGCTGCCTGAACTTTTATTTTTATACACAAATTAGGAACTAAATATCTTGCATGGCAGGCAATAGTATATATATCAAAACAGAACAAAAGTTCTTGGTTCATTACTACTGATACAATTAAGGCAGATTAATATACAATATCGGGAAATGTTCTTCAAGGAAATACTAAACCATTAATAAAAACACACGAATTCAATAATAACTTCGCCAGATTTAGCATCGCCATATCACGACACATTTTTGAAAGTACAATATTGTGATAATCTTGTAGTTTAAAAAATTTAAAACTTTTAAAAGAACTAGACACCAATTTGTATTTTTTTTTTTGAAAATCTAAAAGTTTAAAATTAATGCTATTTAAAAGATTAGCAATCCTTTTGTATTGGCCCAGATTTTTAACCTTATTTCTTATATTTTAATTAAACGCCCCTGGTATTTTATAGCGCATAGTAACAATTGTTTTATTTATTTTGCTTAAATTTTTTCTCAAGATTTGTCTATTTCTGCACTTTTGGAATGCTCACGTTTTTATTAGATTTTTGCTACAATTTTAATGTTTTTTTTTTTTTGAACACCAACGATTGCAACAACAAACAGGTGCCTTTAAATGTTACGACGACACAAAAACAACAATAAGGAATTTCTCTTAGGAAACTAAAAATAACAACGATTTTAATGTAAAAAACAGAATATTTTAAAAAATGAGGTTATTTAATAGTTGGAGAAAGTGTTGAGTGCTAAAAGTAAAATAGAGAACAAACTTAATGTGTTTTCTTGATATCGAAGTCCTATAAATTATATGAGATGATTCAGATAACGAAAATGTTTGGTACCAACTATTACCATATACTATATTACTTTATTATTTAATATTATTTTTCAAAGTTTCTTAACTAATATCAGAATCTAGAAATTCAACAATAAAATAAATCTAATATAACCTAATTTGCTCAACATTTTTATAAGCTCCTGTATATCGATCACACACTCCATAAATAATTAACCCTATTAACTTCTTACATGAGCTTTATTAATGTCAACAACATTTTTTTTATTATCAATAAAACACCTCTTATTATAACACCCTTCTAATGCTAAAGTTGTTGCCTAACTGAATGCTCATAAAGTAATGAATCCTCTTGTGGCATCCAATTTAGATTTATGACTCTGTTCCATCGATATTTGATGCGTGATCTTGTAGCATGTACTTACCAACAGTAACTGCAACAAAAGCCAAATATCGTAATTGCTAGTGTTAGAAAAAATCTAATAAATGATGGCTTCTTTTTATACAAAGTATTAAAAATTGCATTTGTTTTTTGTATAGATTTTAGTTTTTTTTAATAGAATTGAAAATATAGTCAATTTAAAGTAGTAAAAACTAAAATACTTAAAAATTCACATCACATTGGTGGGAATTCATACATAATTATTGTTTTTGGAGCCTAAAATTAAAATGTATACGATTATACGATTAAGTTTATATTTTCTATTACTAGGAAATATCAATGGTAAATGTTACCTTGGTAGATTCATGCATTAAAATGTTATCGGAAACAAAATATGTATAGTGGTAAGTCTGAAAAAAGTTTTTTTGTATTTATTTAGGCCCTATCGCCTTTCAATTGTATTTGAATGTCGGTCGCACGGACATTTTTTCTTTTTTGGTTTTTAGTAACAAAGAATATTTGGAAAAAAATCATCCTCCTGGGTCATTCCATCTACGCCTTATTTTGCATTCTGAAGACTCCGTACTAGAGCAATTTTAATTTTCAATGCTAGGTAACGATTGACTTCTGAAGCGGACGACATCCTTAGTTTACATTATGGTTTCTAGATTTAGTTCTCTAAAGACAACGCAAATGGTATGCAATTTGATTTGAGCATACACATGAATTATCTGTGTAAAATTTTGATTCGAATTCGATTTTTATATATGCATGTAGCTTAATGTGTTTATCCTTATATAAGAGCTTTAACCAATTATGTGCTGATCTTCATAAATTTGGTTTTATATGTGTATATATATATATATATATGAGGATTATTTATATCAAATTTGCAATAAAAATTTGTTGAAAATAAATCTGGAAATAAATCAAACAACTGGTTTTATCAAGATAAATTTTACTTGGGAGTAGCCAAGGAGAATTCGTATAAAAGTTTTGAAAAGGGATCCCACAAACACTGCAGAAGCGGAGACTAAAAGTTGTTGTTTTTCATCCAGTAATACACAAAATGTTTTAAAGGAATTGTTCAATTCACAAGTGACGTTGTATGTTGTACATTTTATGATTCAACTTATCTGATTGTTAACACAATTTTTAGCAAATGTTATGTTTATGTTGTCAAACCTTCAAAATGGCAAAAACAAATTTCTAAAACAAACATAAAATATGAATATTTTTCCATAATTGAAACATACCGTAGAATTTTCAAGGAATAAAAATTTTCATGTGAATAAATCTAGTATTATGTATCGCCTACTAAATCGTACCAAAATATTTTTGAACCAGGTATGTATTTAATATATATGTATGTATATACATATATCCCAGCAAGCCATATGAGTCCGAAAAGAATCTTTTCTGACACCTTTTTCGGAGCGTTAACGTTCTTTATGAGCCCAAAAAACAATCATAATTGCTCCGAAAACCTTCAGAAAAGAGGGTCATTACGTTCGAAAATGGTCCGTCAGAAAGAGCTCTTAGATAATGTCAGAAAAGAGTCTTTCATGAGGGTTTTTTTTGGGCTCTTAAAGAGCTCTTAGAAAATATCAGAAAAGAGTCTTTAATGAAGGTTTTATGGGCTCTAAAAGAGCTCTTAGATAATGTCAGAAAAGAGTCTTTCATGAGGGTTTTTTTTGGCTCTTAAAGAGCTCTTAGAAAATATCAGAAAAGAGTCTTTAATGAGGGTTTTATGGGCTCTAAAAAAGCTGTTAGATAATGTCAGAAAAGAGTCTTTAGTGAGGTTTTTTTTGGGCTCTGTGTAATCTTGTTTTGATCATTCCTGTGTGGTACAGCTATGTTTTTCAAAGCACAAATAACAGGACAACAACGCTTTGGTACACACATAATTAAGTGGAATTTCTGAGTCATACTGCGTGCCGACTCAGGACAGTAACAAGCAAATTTTTCTTTCGCTCCGAAAATACTCCTTAGTTGGACTCTTTTCTGACTCCTTTTTCGGAGCGCTCCAAAAATGCTCCTTAGTTGGACTCTTTTCTGACTCCTTTTTCGGAGCACTCCTAGAATGGTATGCTGGGATACCTCCATTAATTCTGAATATGAAAATTGTTACATTGTGGAGTATTTATGACATCTTATCCACTTGCCGAATTCTAATGTTTATTGCAATCATTCTAATGTTTATTTTAAAATCAAATTAAACAATTGATTCCTTTTGCTCACTGTGCTTAAGGAGAACAAAATACGAGTTACAAAAAACTTAAAATTAAATGCTTGTAAATATGATTCTCCATAGTACCTCTCATTCATTAATTGCATTTACATTTCCTTTTTAATTTTGCTGAATATGTGGGTCATTCCGGATTACCCCACAAAATACAAAAGAAAAACAAACAAAAAACATGTCAAAGTGGTTTTTAAAGAACACATAAACAATTTCTTTAAATTTTTATTTTTGGAAAATAATCTTTCTTATTTTTTAGGTCCAAGACATGATTGTCCACATTCACAAAACATGGCCGGTAACCTAAGATGACATCCAAATCAAGTATTTGTATTGAACACAACGTAATTGTAATTTAACAAGAAAATAACTTAAATATTGTTGGTTGCTGTTTGCTGCTGATGCTGTAGCTGTTGCTGCCCATTCATTCATTCATTTGTTTCCTCGTTCGTTTGTCATGTTTTATGTAGATGATGATAATCAGTGAATGTTTAACAAGTTCCTTAATAAAAAAAAGGGATTATGTTGTATTCACATAAAGGCAAAAGAACAAAATAGGAATCAGACAAAATTATATTATAAAATTGGTGTTAAAATTGCTTTTGTCAGAATATTTGCAATACGATTAAGGAGATCACAGTTTATTTTAATATCATTTATAATATATTTTAAATGTATATTAAAGGGAACCCGACGTAGGTGGTATTTTATTCGTAATAAAATATATGTATATAAAAACAAATAAGAGTGCTATATTCGGCTATGCCGAATCTAATATACCCTTCACCTTTGTTGTGGATGCATAATTATATTATATACATACATGTTGTATATATTATATTGTTACGTTTTTACCTTTTAAAAACGGTGGTTTATTTCCTTTAAATAAACCGGTTTATTTTTAAATGCAAAATAAAAGCATCAAGTATTTTGAAGAAAATATAACGAGTCTTTATTTATTTAAATGTACACAAACACAATTAAAAAAAATTAACCACTGTCTTTTTACACATTTATATTACGGTTTAAGAACACACTTAAAGTTTTCGAAAACTTTTTACACATTTATATTACGGTTTAAGAACACACTTAAACGCTTTGTTTGATCAGCGCCATCTGTTTATGAAAAAAATTATTTGCAACAGTCAGCGCCATCTGTTTATGAAAAAAATTATTTGTAACAATATTAATACACTTGGTTTTTTTGATGAAATTTTCAGAGGATGTCTCGGATTTTTGCTTATATCTCCCTTATTTGTGGACGGATTTTGTTGATTTTAAATAGCAAACTTCTCGAAAGCATGTCTGACAGAATTATTGAAGATTTGGATCCCGAAGATATATCGGGACTTCAAAAAATTGATTTCAACATCCAGACAGACAGACGGACGGATATGGCTTAATCGACTGCGCTATCTATAAGGACCCAGAATATGTATACATACTTTATAGGGTCGGAAAATTATATTGTGGAAATTACAAACTTATATATACCCTTCTCATGATGGTGAAGGGTATAATAAAACATGGTCAGCGTTGCTATGAATTGTCGTCATTATTAAAATTAACTTACTGATATACATGGATGGATACGTTTTTATAGTTATTCCATGAATATATATTAATAGCAACTAATTAATAACAGGCAGCGTTGTCAACTTTGAAATTTCAAAACGCACCAACATGGAGAACAAAACGCGCCATTTGAAAAAAATCGCACCAAATTTTTAGATTTTCTTTTTTATTAAAAAAAGTTTATGAAATACTTTCACATAAAAAAATATAATATTTTTGTATTATAACAATCTTCAACAAACAGTTCAGTGTTTTTATAAAAAATAAAAAACTTAACAAAAATAAAAAATAAACTAAACAAATTTGTTTGTATTCCTTTGTACCAGATGTAATTAATTTCTTCTTTTTTTTAACTTTTTAAAAAGAGATCAGCTTTTAATAGTAAAAATACTCATATATGCTATTCGGAACTGACAACGCTGGTAACAAGCATAATATTACATTGGATCACCTTGTTTGATTTTTTTGGCTACACGTTGACTGAAATATTTTTTGACATCTATAACTTATGCTGTAGAAATTTTCTTTAAAAAAAACATATTGCCTACATTTAGGATGACAAATTTTCCATGACCTTTAAAAATTTGGAATAACGTTATTTGTAGTGAATTTCTAAAAACTCACCAGGATTGTTTATACTCACCACGATATTTTCACCACATTTTTAAATTCACGAGCAAAAAAAATGTTTCCGCTAGAATTTTTAATTGTTATTTTATTTATTTATTAACTAGCCCACACACCCACCTTTTGTTTTCAACGCAGCAAAAATTTAAAAAGCACCAAACACTTCGTACAAAAAATCAATTTTCCGACTTTTGCGGAGAGATTTCCCGCATTTCGCATTTTCCGCAATTTCCCATGATTTACACCAAGAACTTTATATTTTTCCATTAAGGAATAATTTCACACAAAATTTCAAACAAAAACTCGATTTTCGAGATTTCCCATGTTCCGACTTTTGCGAAGAGATTTTCCAATTTTCTGCGTTTTGCATTTTTCATGATTTACACTAAGAAATTTCTATTTTTTGATTTGGAAAGCCATTAAGGAATAATTTCACACAAAATTGCATACAAAAACTCGATCTTAGATTTTTTAAATTTTCCGGCTTTTCCGGAGGGATTTTCCAAAATTTTCTTTAGAGAAATCGGCCCAGCCGTTCTCATTTTATGAATTACTATACATTTTTTACACCATTTTTATATATTTTTATCGGAAATAATAAAAACTGCAACTTTTTCATAGACATTTTTGTACTAAGCATTTTTGGCTTAAGGCAGGCTTTTTTTTTTAAATTAGTTACGTTTTTGGAATTTCAACTAACGATATGCGTGTTAAAAATAAAAAATATTATAAAAATGAAAAATTAAATTTTAATAAAACAAAATAAAAATAAGTTCAAAATTCAATTGTTTTATCCTATTTTAATGTCCATTATCTATACATTAATCTTCTAGTTCATTTTCTATACAAATTTGTTTAAAATGAGACCCTCAGTTTTAAGCAATGATTCGATAGAATTAATTATGAAATTTATTAAAACTATGTCTTAGCATTAAGTTATACCAAACAATACGAATTAATTCACAGGCTTACTTCAAACATATTGAATTAATTTCTGTAATTATTCATTCTCTATAGGTACTATTTATAGGTACTATTTATGTAGTTGCTTGCCGCTTTATCAATTTTTGTTTAATTCAAATCTATTACAATTTATATTATAGAAATAGTATACAAAATCATTAAATTTTTCTTAAATTCAAATGAAGATTATTTGTTGATTAAAAACATACATATGTAGATACATATGTATGTATCTATAAAATAAATAAATAAATATATTTATTTATTAATATAATTTGAATCATTCAGAGTTTGTATCCTATCAAGAGTTATTTTTATTTGCATAATGAATTAATTCAACAATTAATTTAATAATTGGAAAAATTTTATGGAATGAATTCAAAATCTTTGATTTCAATTATTTTCTAATTCTCATTTTTGACGTGCTCAAAAAAATAAAAATATTGTTAGTTTCAAAACACAATTCTATCATTTCTTTTGACTTGCTTAAAAAAGGTTTTACTACTGAAAATGTCCATGCACCTTTCAACCCGGGTAGTTATCGATTCGAAAGCAAACATTTTCGAAATGCAATGTATTACAAAATAACCCTCCTGTAATCAACGGAAATTGTTAAGATATATTTTAAAAGCCACTGATACAGCAAATTTTATTGCCACATTTAATAGTAAAATTCAAAAAAAAACTACTGAAGTATAAATTTAAATAATTGCTACGCCTCGCATTATTAATTTTGATAACCAGGTACTACTGTAAATTCTTCAAATAATCATATATGTATATATGTATGATGTTTATTAAAACATCAGTTAAATAAAATAAACCGATCCCTGTAATGTTAAACAAAGAAAAGTTTTTAGATTTTGTTTTTAAATAAATTGTACATTTATTTCAATTTTACATTTGCAAATTAGTCTTATAAAAAAAGAATACATCACCCCATATTGCGCTTGTGATTCTTATAAAGAATTGTTAAATTAATGTATTAGAAAAAAAACCCTGCTAGATTAGATTTCAGCAGCTTCATCATAAATGGGCACAGCAGCGAGCATTTTGTATTCTGTTTCTGGAGTTTCATAGATTTTCTCCTCCTTGGGTTCAACAACAAATACATTGTCAGGCAATGGCTTCTTGGGGCCAAATTTGTTTTTAGGATCGTAGGGCAACAGAATCTTAACCTTGATACCCAAAACACCTTGACGCAACAAAACATGTCGGGTGGCGGTTTCAACGTAATCGTTGCATGGATCACCAGAGTGGATCATGAAACCATCAACGAATTTCATGGATTTTGCACGTTGACCACGCAATTTGCCGGATACAACAACTTCGCAACCCTTGGCACCAGATTCCATGATGAAACGCAAAACACCATAGCAGGCACGACGGACAGCTAAACCTCCGGTCAACTTGTAACGGAGAGATTCAGCTTGAGCGATGGCGCACAAACCACGGATGGCGACCTTTTCGGCGTACAATTCGATACGGCCAGGTTCAAAGTTGAAACGTTTTTGAACCATTGCGGTCAATTCTCGAATACGGCGACCCTTTTCACCCAAAACCTGTTGGGTCTTAGTGGCCATGATGATGATTTCAGTACGGGCGGGGGTTACACGTACTTCAACACCAGAGTAACCATCCTCGGCGAGTTCACGAGTCAAGAACTCGTTCAATTCAGCCTTGAACATGCCATCGGCAACAAACTAAAAAAAAAAAAAAACACACATCATTACAATCATAATCACTCACAATTAATTATTTAAAAGAATCACTAATTTTAATCTGTATATATTTATGGTATTTATCTGTGGCCACCTCTTACAAGTTGGCAAGCCAACAAAATTTGACAATTGCACATTTTCGTGGAATTTTAACACTTTTCACATAAAATTTTTACACGTTTTCACATGTCATTAAAATTACGGTGAAATACATTCAATTTAAAGGTTTTTTTTTTGTAAAATTACCTTGCGTTTTTTAGAAATTGTGAGGCTCATGTTAATTTCATACGACTCGCAGAGTGTAACCTAGTTATTTTGCTTATTTATCGATTTTAGTAATACCAAACTAATAATCACTTATAGAGCAATTCCATATGAAAGCGATCACCTTTTGGACGACCCCCCTCCGATTTTAAAATAAATAGTCGCGATCGATTGCCCAGCAAAAAATAATGTACCTACATATTTTTTTTTTTTATAGTGACTGGTTTAGTGGTGGTGTACACCACTGTAAGAAACTACTAAAGCGATCGCAACGAGTGAAAGCTCGTTGGAAAGGTATTGAATCAGGCTTTAATTGAAAAATAAAATTTTCCTAATCTTTTTTAGAAATTAACCTTTAAATTTTCCCATGAATATTAAATTTTCCGATTTTCCACAGAAGCTCCTAAATTTTCCGGCTAATTTTTTTTTGGATTCCTCATAATTTTTGCTTTAAGAATCAGCAATAAAAAAATGGGCCCGAATCCTTGTTTGGACAGGAGAAGAACATTTAAGAGACCACCTTGTTAAAAATACATTTTAAAAATTATTTTACAGTTAAAAATACATTTATGAAGAAAAAATCAATTTTTTTTTAAGAGCCCCAAGTTGAGTGTGTAGTGAATATGATCTGCCTGCCACCATCTGATAGTAAGGCATTACATTCCGATGGTCAATATGTCTTTGAGTCCTTTGAATGAGGCTATTACCACTTTAGGTGAAACGCCTATTAGAAAAAGAAAGCTGCGAAGTAAAACATACAGGAAAGAGAAAAAAGGCAAGGTTGTGAGTGCAATCGCGACAATATTTGATGAAGGCTCTGATAACGAATGCAGTCAAGCAGATGACGTTGATGACCGCAAACAAATGATTGAAAAGAAAATTCAATTTAGCGACCACTTTTCCGGAGAAATATCTCATTTTATCTGTGCTGCCTCAATCATGGTCTATACGCAAGATTTCTGAACAGTATCAAACATCTTTTTACATCGCGAGAAGAAGCAAAGAATTAGTTCGACAGAAGGGCATATTGGCGACTCCCACCAAGAAATTTGGCTCAAGGACCCTCAGCGAAGCAACGGTGAAATTGATTCAAGATTTTTACTGCAATGATGACAACAGCCGCGCCTGCCCAGGTACACGTGACTATGTTATCACACGTGAAGATGGAGAAAAAGTACACAAGCAGCGCAGATTATTATTATGGAATCTATCCGAAGCATACCATCAGTTCAATGAGAAATACCCAGCAGAAAAAGTGGGATTTTCTAAGTTTGCCATCCTACGACCAAAAGAATGCGTGCTGCCATTAGACAGGCACGGAACGCATTCAGTCTGCGTTTGCATGTTTCATCAAAACATCAAATTAATTTTCTTTCCATGCAAGAAATTGAAAGTATTTCACGGTGAAATTGAAACATATAGGGACCTCCTGTCGAAGTCGTTGTGCGCATACCCCACGGAAAATTGTCATCTGTCCAAATGCGACAATTGTCCGAAGATTGACGAGCTAGAGCAATATTTGGCGGAAAAGTTTGAACAGCTGTTAATTCAGGAGGTGCATTTCAAACAGTGGATAATTAGCAGCGGCAGATGTTCCCTTGAGACCGTGGTAAAGCAAATTCCGGAATTCATCGAGGAATTCGGATTCAAGTTGAATGAACTGAAGGCGCACCATTTCATATCCGAGATGCAATCGAAATTTCTAAAGGAAAGTAAGGATAAATTAGCCCAAAATGAATTCATTGTGATAAGCGACTTTGCCGAGAATTACACTTTTCTCGTTCAGGATGAAATTCGGGCAAACGACCAGTGCACGGTGCATCCTTTTTGCATTTATTTCAAAAACGAACATAAGGAACTACAGACCGTAAGCCTTGTTGTTGTCGCGGAGAGTTTAGCTCATAATTATGTGTCCGTTTATTTATTTCAAATGAAACTGTTTGAATTCTTAAGATCAAAATTCGATGCAATCGACAAAGTAACGTTTTTCTCAGACGGCGCGGCTTCTCAGTACAAGAATAAAAAAAATTTTTACAATCTTTGCATAATTGAAGAAGAACAAAACTGCAAGGTCGAGTGGCACTTTTTCGCGACGTCCCACGGTAAGGGCCCATGCGATGCGTTAGGGGGAGCCCTAAAACGCATGGCGACTATGGCAAGTTTGCAAAGGCCATATACTGACCAGATCTTAAATGTACAACATTTGTTTTCGTGGATTCAAAGCAAGGAAATTGCCATTAACACAGTTTTATGCACTCAAAAAGAACACGATGCCATGGAGCGACGAATTCAAAACAGATATAATAATGTCAAAACTATAACTGGAACGCAAGTTTCATTGCTTCATGCCAAATATTTCTGATATGTCAATTAATGTAAAGCGGTACTCTTCGTTTGCCGACGTGCTAAATTCAAAGTTTTTTTTTTTTAATTTTATAATGATGCCAAGACAATTGAAATTTTTAATAAATATTGTAATTAAGTATAAGCAGCAAAATAAGAAAGATTTTTTCTTCATAAATGTATTTTTAACTGTAAAATAATTTTTAAAATGTATTTTTAACAAGGTGGTCTCTTAAATGCTCTTCTCCTGTCCAAACAAGGATTCGGGGCCCATTTTTTTATTGCTGATTCTTAAAGCAAAAATTATGAGGAATCCAAAAAAAAAATTAGCCGGAAAATTTAGGAGCTTCTGTGGAAAATCGGAAAATTTAATTTTCATGGGAAAATTTAAAGGTAAATTTCTAAAAAAGATTAGGAAAATTTTATTTTTCAATTAAAGCCTGATTCAATACCTTTCCAACGAGCTATCACTCGTTGCGATCGCTTTAGTAGTTTCTTTTTAAAACAACTTTCAATGAGGTCCCTTATGAAGAATTCTTCAATTTTGTCACTTACAGTGGTGTACACCACCACTAAACCAGTCACTATAAAAAAAAAAAAAAATATGTAGGTACATTATTTTTTGCTGGGCAATCGATTGAGACTATTTATTTTAAAATCGGAGAGGGGTCGTCCAAAAATTTGCCAATTTTGATCGTTTTCATATGGAATTGCTCTATATTCAACACGATTACTTGTTTGTTGGGCTTATGTAAAGAAATAAACAGTGGAAATCAACCACAAAATTAAATTCAATAACGCCTATGGAAGAAAAAAACAGTGTATATCTACACTAATTTAGTGTAACAAACATTTTTTTCATATAATACGTGCTTGTATATATATTGTTGTTACAATCATATAAAAAATACACGTACATTCCAAACAACAACAAAAAATGAAAAAAAATACAGCAATGTTTCGCTTATTACCAACAAGACAATTTTAAACGAATTTAAATAATATTTAGGAATGTTACTTTCGAGAAATTAAGCGATTTGGGGTATTCCATATAAAACTAAAAAATTTTAAAAATATTGTAAAAATTTAATAGTTTCTTTTTACAAGCAATAAGGTCACTTGAATTTTATATAAAAATATTTAATTTATTTATATATATTTATTTCCAATATTTCGCTATCACAATGGATAGCTTCTTCAGGGATAATATAAGTTTTGAATTGAAGCTATCCATTGTGATAGCGAAATATTGGAAATAAGTATATATAAATAAATTAAATATTTTTATATAAAATTCAAGTGACCTTATTGCTTGTAAAAAGAAACTATTAAATATTAAAAAAAGGTCAAATAAACGAACTAAATATTAATATTGTAAAAAGCTTTAATGCTCTATAACTCTTTCAAATTGAGCGGTTTAGGCATTTCGAAATCGAATTACAACAGCCTCTAACTAGGGTCATTACAATTCAGTAATTTCGCTTTCGAAAAATTAGCCGATTATGGTTCATTCCATATCTAAGTAAATTTTTTCAAAAAGGTTGTTGTTGAATAACTCTTCCAAATTTAGTCTCTAATTAGGGCTATTGAAATTCAGGAATGTTACTTTCGAGAAATTAGCCGCTTATCAAAGTAAAAATTTTCAAAAAGGTTGTTATTAAAATACCTCTTTCAAATTTAGCGGTTTACGCATTTCGAAAGCGGATTTCATAAGCTTCTAATTAGGTTAATAAAATTCAGGAATGTCACTTTCAAGAAATTAGCGGATTATGGGGCATTACATATCAAAGTAAAAGAAAAAAAGTGGTGTAAAAACGAAAACGTTGTTTTGCTAAAAGAAAACTAAAGTAGTAAATAATATATATTTCTTGAAATATATAGTACATAATGTGTTATTATTGATTGCGATTTCAATATTTTTTATTTTTAAGGTTATATCTCGCCGGATTTTTATTTCAGAGTATATTTGACAGTTCAAAGCGGAAACCTTTCTCACAAAAATTTTACAGACACACTTTTTCTGTAAACTGACGAGTAATTTTCTTACGTGACAGCGATTACTCGAAAAAAAAGTTACAGACATAGTTTTGTGAAAAAGAGCTGTTTTTTAAATTTATGGCATTTCTGTTTCATTTCAAATATTTTAGTCGAAAAGTTTCTAGATAAACTGCTGTATCGAACATGTGCACTGGTTCAAGTTTTGAAAAAATATCTATCTATCTTCGTTCAAATTTCAATAAAATCTGTTCAGCCTTTTGAGACTATCGGGTTTTCCTCTTTTTATCCCAACCTGGTCCATGTTTTGAAAACAGATATAGCCTATTGACACTTCAAAGCATAGGTCTATCTATGTTCAAAAATTTAATCAAATCGATTTAGCCGTTTGTGATTACCGGGCACTTACCCTATATACATATCTGATTATTTTCAGAATTTACAGTAGTACCTGGTTATCAAAATTAATAATGCGAGGCGTAGCAATTATTTAAATTTATACTTCAGTAGTTTTTTTTTTGAATTTTACTATTAAATGTGGCAATAAAATTTGCTGTATCAGTGGCTTTTAAAATATATCTTAACAATTTCCGTTGATTACAGGAGGGTTATTTTGTAATACATTGCATTTCGAAAATGTTTGCTTTCGAATCGATAACTACCCGGGTTGAAAGGTGCATGGACATTTTCAGTAGTAAAACCTTTTTTAAGCAAGTCAAAAGAAATGATAGAATTGTGTTTTGAAACTAACAATATTTTTATTTTTTTGAGCACGTCAAAAATGAGAATTAGAAAATAATTGAAATCAAAGATTTTGAATTCATTCCATAAAATTTTTCCAATTATTAAATTAATTGTTGAATTAATTCATTATGCAAATAAAAATAACTCTTGATAGGATACAAACTCTGAATGATTCAAATTATATTAATAAATAAATATATTTATTTATTTATTTTATAGATACATACATATGTATCTACATATGTATGTTTTTAATCAACAAATAATCTTCATTTGAATTTAAGAAAAATTTAATGATTTTGTATAGGTACTATTTCTATAATCTAAATTGTAATAGATTTGAATTAAACAAAAATTGATAAAGCGGCAAGCAACTACGTACCTATAGAGAATGAATAATTACAGAAATTAATTCAATATGTTTGAAGTAAGCCTGTGAATTAATTCGTATTGTTTGGTATAACTTAATGCTAAGACATAGTTTTAATAAATTTCATAATTAATTCTATCGAATCATTGCTTAAAACTGAGGGTCTCATTTTAAACAAATTTGTATAGAAAATATTAAAGTTTCAACCTTTTCCCCAGAATTATTCATGCAATAGAGGTAAAAATATTCTTCATTATCAATTAAGATACATACCTATATGTATTACTATATCCTAAATAACTTATCAGTATGGAATTGATTTTTCGGATAATTTAAAGAATATAAATTAAGCATTTGTGAAGAAACTAACTATGAATCTTCCAAACACCTAACAGGACATAATTAAGGCCGTGTTAATTGATCAATGAAAGCTGATAACATGGTGCAACTATACATATAGTTGCACCATGGCTGATAAAATACATATTAGGCTGTTGCACTAAAAACATTTAAATTCAAAAACATTTGCTTTTTTAAACATTCTCATACCTATGTATGATGTTTATTAAAACATCAGTTAAATAAAATAAACCGATCCCTGTAATGTTAATTAAACAAAGAAAACTTTTCAGATTCTGTTTTTAAATAAATTGTACATTTATTTCAGTTTTACATTTGCAAAGTAGTCTTATAAAAAAAGAATACATCACCCCACATTGCGCTTGTGATTCTTATAAAGAATTGTTAAATTAATGTATTAGAAAAAAAACCCTGCTAGATTAGATTTCAGCAGCTTCATCATAAATGGGCACAGCAGCGAGCATTTTGTATTCTGTTTCTGGAGTTTCATAGATTTTCTCCTCCTTGGGTTCAACAACAGATACATTGTCAGGCAATGGCTTCTTGGGGCCAATCTTGTTTTTAGGATCGTAGGGCAACATAATCTTAACCTTGATACCCAAAACACCTTGACGCAACAAAACATGTCGGGTGGCGGTTTCAACGTAATCGTTGCATGGATCACCAGAGTGGATCATGAGACCATCAACGAATTTCATGGATTTTGCACGTTGACCACGCAATTTGCCGGATACAACAACTTCGCAACCCTTGGCACCAGATTCCATGATGAAACGCAAAACACCATAGCAGGCACGACGGACAGCTAAACCTCCGGTCAACTTGTAACGGAGAGATTCAGCTTGAGCGATGGCGCACAAACCACGGGTGGCGACCTTTTCGGCGTACAATTCGATACGGCCAGGTTCAAAGTTGAAACGTTTTTGAACCATTGCGGTCAATTCTCGAATACGGCGACCCTTTTCACCCAAAACCTGTTGGGTCTTAGTGGCCATGATGATGATTTCAGTACGGGCGGGGGTTACACGTACTTCAACACCAGAGTAACCATCCTCGGCGAGTTCACGAGTCAAGAACTCGTTCAATTCAGCCTTGAACATGCCATCGGCAACAAACTAAAAAAAAAAAACAAACACACATCATTACAATCATAATCACTCACAATTAATTATTTAAAAGAATCACTAATTTTAATCTGTATATATTTATGGTATTTATCTGTGGCCACCTCCAACAAGTTGACAAGCCAACAAAATTTGACAATTGCACATTTTGAGGTTAGTACATGATTTTCAACGTTTTCATAGAATTTTAACACTTTTCATATAAAATTTTTACACATTTTAACATGTCATTAAAGTTACGGTGAAATACATTCAATTTAAAGGTTTTTTTTTGTAAAATTACCTTGCGTTTTTTAGAAATTGTGAGGCTCATGTTAATTTCATACGACTCGCAGAGAACGTGGTCAGAAAAAGAAAGAAAGAGCAATATGGCGGCCAAACGTCATCGTAAAAAGTGTAACCTAGTTATTTTGCTTAGTTATCGATTTTAGTAATACCAAACTAATAATCACTTATATTCAACACGATTACTTGTTTGTTGGGCTTATGTTAAGAAATAAACAGTGGAAATCAACCACAAAATTAAATACAATAAAGAGTATAGAGAAAAAAAACTGCAAATCTACACAAATTTAGTGTAACAAACATTTTTTTCATATAATACGTGCTTGTATATATATTGTTGTTACAATCATATAAAAAATACACGTGCATTCCAAACAACAACAAAAAATGAAAAAAAATACAGCAATGTTTCGCTTATTACCAACAAGACAATTTTAAACGAATTTAAATAATATTTAGGAATGTTACTTTCGAGAAATTAAGCGATTTGGGGTATTCCATATAAAACTAAAAAATTTTAAAAATATTGTAAAAATTTAATAGTTTCTTTTTACAAGCAATAAGGTCACTTGAATTTTATATAAAAATATTTAATTTATTTATATATATTTATGTCCAATATTTCGCTATCACAATGGATAGCTTCTTCAGGGATAATATAAGTTTTGAATTGAAGCTATCCATTGTGATAGCGAAATATTGGAAATAAGTATATATAAATAAATTAAATATTTTTATATAAAATTCAAGTGACCTTATTGCTTGTAAAAAGAAACTATTAAATATTAAAAAAAGGTCAAATAAACGAACTAAATATTAATATTGTAAAAAGCTTTTATGCTCTATAACTCTTTCAAATTGAGCGGTTTAGGCATTTCGAAATCGAACTACAACAGCCTCTAACTAGGGTCATTACAATTCAGTAATTTCGCTTTCGAAAAATTAGCCGATTATGGTTCATTCCATATCTAAGTAAATTTTTTCAAAAAGGTTGTTGTTGAATAACTCTTCCAAATTTAGTCTCTAATTAGGGCTACTGAAATTCAGGAATGTTACTTTCGAGAAATTAGCCGCTTATCAAAGTAAAAATTTTCAAAAAGGTTGTTGTTAAAATACCTCTTTCAAATTTAGCGGTTTACGCATTTCGAAAGCGGATTTCATAAGCTTCCAATTAGGTTAATAAAATTCAGGAATGTCACTTTCAAGAAATTAGCGGATTATGGGGCATTACATATCAAAGTAAAAGAAAAAAAGTGGTGTAAAAACGAAAACGTTGTTTTGCTAAAAGAAAACTAAAGTAGTAAATAATATATATTTCTTGAAATATATAGTACATAATGTGTTATTATTGATTGCGATTTCAATATTTTTTAATTTTAAGGTTATATCTCGCCGGATTTTTATTTCAGAGTATATTTGACAGTTCAAAGCGGAAACCTTTCTCACAAAAATTTTACAGACACACTTTTTCTGTAAACTGACGAGTAATTTTCTTAGTTTTGTGAAAAAGAGCTGTTTTTTTTTAAATTTATGGCATTTCTGTTTCATTTCAAATATTTTAGTCGAAGAGTTTCTAGATAAACTGCTGTATCGATGTTCGAACATGTGCACTGGTTCAAGTTTTGAAAAAAGATCTATCTATCTTTGTTCAAATTTCAATAAAATCTGTTCAGCCTTTTGAGACTATCGGTTTTTCCTCTTTTTACCCCAACCTGGTCCATGTTTTGAAAACAGATATAGCCTATTGACACTTCAAAGCACAGACTTAATCTATGCTTCAAAGCATAGGTCTATCTATGTTCAAAAATTTAATCAAATCGATTTAGCCGTTTGTGATTACCGGGTTTTCCCTTTCTCCCCCGACCTGGTCCATGTTTTAAAAAATGATATATCATATTGAATAGCACGGATATATCTATGTTGTAAATTTCATAGTCCAATTTTAAAAGAATATATAAACAAATACAATCGGCTATCAATTCACCAAGAAGTAGAATTACAATTTTTTTTATTAAATTTATAATTGAAATTTTTTGAATATGTGATTAGTATGAAAATAGTTAACTATAGTTTTTATATTATTACATATAAGCCATAAAAATACAATTTAGCATAACTGAATTTTGTTTTAAATATTTGTTAATTAAAATATTTTTTTTTAATAGTTTTGCTTGTTCAATTTCATTTCATTTCACTGATATTTAAATCAACTCTAAACTCGGCACCACTATTCATCATTTACGCCATTTTTATTTTTAAAGAAAAAATTTTCATACAGCATTGCGTACGGAATAAATTAGTTGATTGAATTTTCTGAATTTTATCACAAACCACAAAAGCAATAACCTAGTTAAATATACCTACAGAGAATTATTAATACAAACATTTTAAACTTTATAACAATTTTATAAAATGTCTGATTCAGGCAAAAAATTGAATGAATTACGTGTATGTGACCTTAAGGAAGAATTAGAGAAAAGAAAATTGGACACAATTGGACCAAAGTCTATTTTAATGGAACGGTTGGAGAAGGTACTGATTTCTTCAAAAGTTATATTTGTGATAATAATTTTTTAAATATTATTTAAGGCACTCAAAGGGGAAGGCTTAGATCCGGCTAAACATGTTTTTATTGCGGGAAAAGGTACTCCTATAAAAAAGACGCCAGCACATAAATCAGTTTTCGCAGAAGGTAAAAATGATAAAAATAAATCTCAATCTAAAGAGGAACCTGTAGAAGAAGTTCAAATAAAGGAAGAACCAATGGATGAAGAAGAAGAACAACCTCAAAATGAAGACTATGATCACGACGATGACGAAGTCGATCAAGTAGGTGATGTTGATGATGAATGTGTCATAGTTGAACATGAAGAGGAAGAAGAAATTAATGAACTTAACGATTCGGATGAATTCTTAAATAATGAAGATGAAACTACTGGTGATGCTGGCAATAACGACAATGAAGAAGGTATTAATTTAACAATTGGTGAGGATGAACAGCAGTTGCTACATGACGAAGCTCCTGATGACAAAGAGAAGATTGGTAAATATCCCAATATATTTGATTTTTAAGTTAAGAAAAACCAATTTATTTTGGAATTAATTACCCAAGTTTCACGAAATAAGTGGTTCATACAGCTTTTGTTATTTTTTATTTTATTTTTTTTTTTCGATAATATTAATTATATAGGTATATAGTACATAAGGTGGTAAAGAGGTTAGAAGCAACGATCCTTTTTACTTAGTAGTGGATTTTAAATATTCAGGCATGTGATGGAAATCGATATCGAAAACGAATCTCTTTGGAAATACATATTAATGCATTTATAATCTAATTTTTAAAATTTTTGTTTTAAGATTCTCTTTAGTAGCCCAATATCTTTATATTTTATGTGATAAAAGTTTTTCAATACAGAAATATTTCGAAAAAATTGACTTTTAAAACTCATTCGTTTTCGATATCGAATTCCCTCACATGCCTGAATATATACTTACATATTTACAAGTTTGTTTTATAATTTAATAGGTATGAAGAAAAAAATTTTTCTTATTTGAAACGAATAAAAAAAAACTATACTACTATGAAAATTACGATGATAAGAGATCATTGATATGTGGGTAGATTGAAGTTATGCATCTTCTGTTGAAATTTGTGGTCAGTCTGTTCGAATCCAGCAAGATCATGTAAACGTCGAGTAAAATAATGCCAGGGTAAATTAAATAACATATTGAGAAGTTTTTTGTTATCAATGTTTAGTAGAGGTTTTCTGTTTATTAGATGATACAATATTCTTATTAATTTGTAGATTTTGTTTACGACATATGGTAAGTGATTATTAAAGTTTACTTTAGAATCTAAAATGATACCTAAATATTTTACATTGATATCCCATGGAGACCTATGCAAATAAGGGTTTGCAATTTATCGAAGTTTTTTTAAGAGTTGATTTTTATATCCAAAATTTTGACCGGCTACCTTGGTATCAAACAACTTTTTAATTTAATATAATTATATACAATTGTAGGAAACACGAAATTAGATATAATTTATTTTTATAATTGTTTGTTTTAAATAATAGCTTCTCATCAAAAAGACAAATCATCCTTAAAAGATGGTAAACAAGAAAAATCCAGCAAGGATGATAAAAAATCTAGCCACAAAGACGATAAAGATAAAAAGAAAGATGATAAAACTGGCGACAAAAAGGAAGAGTATGTCAAAGAATATAATGTTAGCCACAAGATATTTTTATAAAAAAATAATTTGTTTAATTTCTTTTCAGCGACAAATCGAAGTCGAAGGATGATAAAGGTAACTTTACTTACAAAATTGAAAGGAAATTTAAGCAAAAAATTTTAATATTTGTTTAAAATTGTTAGAGTATGTAGGTATAAACATTATATAAATTAAGAATAAGTGGCTGTGTTTAATCAGGTTAAGAAAAAGAAAACACGAAAATATATATTTGCAAGAAAGTGTGAATTTATGTGATACTAAAACAACAGAGAAACTGTACAACATGTTGAACATTCCGGGGAGCATCGCCATAACACAACTAAACTAAAAATAAGTCATATAAAGTGGAAGAGTTTAAACAGAATTGGAAAATTGCACTTTTGGATGGTATAAGAAAATATAAAAAAAATTATGCGACTACACCGAGCAATTATTTTAAAATTAAACATATAAATGACAACCTCACATTGATATTTAGTGCTTAATATATATATTTCTTGAAATTGTTTGTTCTTAATTACACACATTTTTTGAGAAAATTTGTATAACAAATAAAATGCAACAAAATAATCCTTCAGCAGCGACTTCGGCGATTAAAACTAGAAAAAAAAATAAAATGCATCTTTTACCGAGCTTAATAACGAGAAAGTAGTAAATTGAAATAATTGGCTTTAAATAATATGTACACAATGACAGAAACTAACAAAGCTGAAGTCAAACTTTTGACTACTCTTTTGATCAGGTGTGGGAGTAACTGATGATTTAAAAGTTGACATTGGAAAAGTTAGGTACAATTAATATTCATTAATTAAAAAAATATTGCACATTGAAATTCTGCTGGCTAATTTATAACTCCTATTTCGCAAAAATATACATCTGTAGTTTTCACCAACTTACCACCTTCATCGATTCTTATTCAATTTGGTGCGGACTGGCGACTTTAAAACATACACCCCAGCATCTTAATTTGGAAATTGTTAAAGTTTCATTAGCCGAATTATTGCGTTTAAAACTAGAGCGCCAGTAGTGGAAGCATGAGAAAATTAAATTGGAGCGCCTAGATATTAAACATCAACAAATGGTATATGATAATATACACACAGTTAATAGTTATCAACAATAAAAGAAATCTAAAACCAGCAACAACATTAGCCGGAAAGTAAATATCTTCCATAACGTTACATATTTTATATTAAAGGAATTCTCGATTAAATAAAAAAGCAGTTATCTATTAATTAATTGAGAGCTGCTTATAACAATAAATAACACATATAGTGAGCTTTGCAATCACTAATAATACATTTTGTTTTATAAAGCCCAGTGGCAGGAAAAAAAGATTAACAAAAACATGGTCATATTTGGAGAAAACAAACTTTATCTTCGAATGTCCTTTTATTAAAGACCATAAAGCAGGAATAATCAATAATGAGAAAAAATCAAAGGAAAGTCTTTGAAAATAGGATTCGATTACTGATTGCGAAAGCATAAGACAAATGGAAACATTCAACAATCAAAATAATCTTTTCATCATCTTTGTTGGCATAAAAAATGGAAAATACATATGTGAGTTATTGGTTTTATGACACTAAAAAAATATATATTTTGATAACTGTACAAATGCAGAAGAGAATTCAGAACAACATGAGACATAGGCTAAACGAAAAAGCAACATACATTTTAAAAATCCTGGCTAATTCCTTCTCATCTATAGTGGCAGTTTATAGCTATCAACATATAAATGTTTACATCATCATCAACATTAAATTCACACTTTCTTGCATTGAAAAACATTTTTTCCTAATAAACAAAATAAAGCAAGTGTTTAGATTTAGTTTAAAGAATTAAAAAAACACACAGATAATATACACACAAAAGAAAAGTGTTTCAGTAAAAGTGCAAGTTAAAGTGATAAAAACCTAATTTAATTTATTCCAAAAAAAAATAGTAAAAAAACAACAAATTTATATATAACTCAACCTTCTCTCTCTCTACTCTGTTATTATTTATATGGAATTTCCAGAAAAATCATCATCCAACAATAACTCTGCCACCAATTCAAAATCAGCCAGTGGTAAATCATCATCATCATCGAATACATCTCGCAACCTTTGGGTATCCGGTTTGTCATCGTTGACACGAGCTAGTGATTTGAAAACGATTTTCTCAAAATATGGTAAAGTAATTGGAGCCAAGGTAGTGACGAATACTCGTACCCCCGGTACACGTTGTTATGGATATGTGACAATGTCATCATCGAGTGATGCCAGCCGTTGTATTGATCATTTGCATCGCACAGAATTACATGGACGTATTATATCTGTGGAGCGTACTAAAAATGAAATTGGTGGTAGTTCAGCAAATTCTGCAAAGGATGGTGGTGGCAAAACTTCTGGTTCATCGCGCTCAGAATCCAAAAAGCAAGATGATGATAAGAAATCGTTGAGCAAAGATGGTGGTAAATCATCGCAAGATGATGGTAAACGTAAAAGTGATGCGGGTAAGAAAGATGAAAATGGTGTTGTTAAAAAAGATGATAGAGATAAAAATTCACGTCCCAAAGATGACAAAGACAAGAAGGATTATGTCAAAGATGCTAGTCGCAGCGAAAAGGCTCGTTCTGAGACTTCATCTACAAAACATCGTTCCATGCACAATAACTATGATCGTCAACGAGAGCAGCGTCAACGCGAACGTGAACGCATACGTCAACGGGAGATACTGTCGTATAAGAAAATACGCGAAGAACGAGAACGCCAGCGAATGCGTGAACGTGAGATGCGCGAAGAAGAAGGTCGTCGCAGAGAATTAAGGGAACTAAGAGAACGTCAACGCTTGGAGGAACAACGTTTAGCAGAGGAGCGTAGAAAATTGGTTAATGAACGTAAACGTTTGGAACAAGAAAAAGCTGAATTATTGCGTTTGGAACGCGAGCGCCAGAAGTTGGAGCGTGAGAAACTTGAATTGGAGCGCATAGAAATTAAACGTCAGCAAATGAAGTATGCTATGTTGTTTAAACAACTCAAACTACTATATAACGCGCCTAGTATTTTTCCAAGAAGTATTTTCCTAGATTTAAGAAATGAATCATAATTTTTTTTTTTTTTTTTGAAAAAAACCTTCATTCCAAATTTTTTTTTTTTTCAATAACTGAGTTATTCATCAAATCTCTGCGCAAATATTTTTTATTGTTTCTAAAGAAGACATTGATAGCTCTTGTTCCCTTCAAATATTTCATTCCAAAATTCCCCCATAAAAAGATCCTCGTTGGTTTTGACGAGTTGTAAAAAGTTGCTTTTATCGCGTGTATTTTTCGTATTATCCCCCCTTTGGAATTAGAAAATAAACTGATTCTAAATTTAGTTTGTGGGGTTCTTAGTTAAAGTTATGGTTACGCAAAGTCATTTACTAATATTGATTTATTTTTTTCTTCTACATTTTCTATTGTGTATCCTGTGTGTTTTGCTGGATCCTGCTTTACTACTTAAAGAATTATGGAGACTCGTGATGATCCTATTAAACGTCTAAACAAACGTGGCAGTGATGATCGTTATGCCGATGATCGTAAGCGTACTTCAACAATAGATCGTTATGATGCTCCTCCTCCACCAAGATTTGATGCATCTTTAGCTCCCTCAAGAAGGTATATACTACATAAAATACAATGATATAAATATAGAAATATATAAATAATATATTGTATAATTTAGTACTCACAAAAGAGATGATTATGTCAGCACTTCTGCCAGCAAACGTATAGATGACTACACTTCATCTTCTTCGAAAAGAATGGATTACAGCAGCAGTGGTGCTGGTGCTAAGCGTTCGGGTATTGATGACTATACGGCGGTACCAACCAAACGTAGTACAGACGATTATACTAAACGTGGTTCTGATTATTTGGCTTCATCTTCATCTAAACGTGGTTTAGACGATTACAGTGCAGGAAGCAAATCGTCACGAGACGACTACAAGCGTGAAGTTGAAATACGTCATATGCCTTCAACTAGCAATGTTGTTGTCGGAGGCAGCTCTTATCATTCCAGTTCATCACTGCATAAGAGTTCAGGCAGTAGCGGACGTTATGATGACCGTAATTCATCTCATAATTACAGGCGTATGGATGACATGAGGTAGTGTATTTAGAAATAGTTGTTAGCGTGCTGCAAAACTAAACGTTCATTTCAGTAGCGGCAAACGTTATGACAGTTCTGCTGGTTATGGGGCTAGTTCAAGTGGCAATGCTGTTTGGGCCTCATCATCATCGCACATGGGCGGTGGCAGTAGTTCATCTATGAAATATTCCAGTAATGGAATGTCAACAGGCCTTCACAATTCAGGCTCTGGCTGGCCTAAGTCTAATGTAACAGATGATAATACTTGGCGTAGCATTCCTTCATCACAAGATCGTTATGATCGCACCTATAATGAACGTTCTAGTGGTTATCCCAGTACCGGTGGTGGCATGTATAATAGTGCCAGTCGTCAAGGCCAAGATCGTTATGGTGGCCCCGTATCATCACGCTATTAGATTATCAACAAAAAGCCATTTTACAAACGATTAAAACTTGTTTTTATGTTTTTTTAAAAACTTATAAATGGTAATTTTAAAATTCCATTTTCATTACTGTTTAAGTAATTGGAAATTTAAATTATGGTTTACTCAAATACTTTTTCTTTACCTTTGTTTTACTTATGAACTTTTACTTATGAACGTTATCATTACGTTTTTTTTTTATTAAAAAAAAAAAAACAGAAATTCATAATAACCATTACAACAATGCATCATACACTATATATTGTATGTATATGTTCATTTAAGCTTAGATTCTTAGATGCCTATTTCGCATTATTCATTTAATAAATAATAATTTTAGAATTAATGAAAATATGGTTTTATTATTGATTTCAACAGATTAATGATCATCGCAAGTCGATTCCACTAACTAGAATGGGTAGATTACTAGCAACCGAAAGCTGCCGTACTACTTACTACACCTATTTTAATACTTTCTTAATAGAACTTTTTATAATTTTGGCACGAGTTTTTAACATTTTTACAACTTCAAAATTTGACCAGATAAATATGAGGAAATGTAGCCATGACCTACATCTATCAAGAAAGTGTCCAAAACTCTCATTCATATTATTTATGCAGTTTTTATACCACCACCAAAAAGACGGGGGTGTCGTAGAACCAAAAAGTGTATATATTCTGCCGTCCGTCTGTTGAAGGCACGAAATAGCTTAAAAAAAACGTAGAAAAATTAAATTTTTACCAAACATTCTTTGATCCACCAAAATGTGTGGTAAAGAAAATGGGCAAAATCGGTCCTGTAGGGTCCGAGTTATTGATCAAAGTTTCAGACTACCTCGATATTTTTTAGATATTTTTAACTATTTTATTCATGCATATAATATCATGGAATGTTGCACACTTTTTTATATTAGAAAGATAAGGTAGGAATCGGTCCATGATTTCTTATTGCCCCATACAAATGTCCTCCCGGAATATGGCTTTATGTTACATAAATGTCTATAGAAAAGCCGTATCCATACATAATTCTGCCAAAACAAGTCGCGGGCAACGTGAAATCTCAAAACATTATTTTATTTGCTTCGGTCCATATTTGACCATAGCCCCCATACAAAGTCCACTTTCGAAAATCACTTAAATGCGTATAAATCTCTTATAAACATCACTATCAAGTTGAAATTCAACGTAAATTATATATCCATACGTAACAATCGTCATACTTAATTTTATGACGATCGGTCCATACTTTTCCGAAAATCACTTAAGTGCGTATGAATCTCTTACAAAATTCATTATTAAGTTAGATTTCAACACAAATAGTCCATACATATATAAAAATCGTCATACTCATTTTTATGACTATCGGTGCATAATTGACTACTCCCCATATACCCCGCCCATCGAAAAATCATTTAAATGCGCATAAATCAAATAGTACAGAATTTCATCATGAGGACTACTCCCGGAAACTCATTAACCTACATAAACATCCATATCGAACCGAAATTTTACACAGATCAGTTATAAGTATGTAAAAATTATACTATTGACTGTTGTAAACGTTGGTCCATAATTGGCCAAACCTGCCACTTCCGAGAATATCCACAGAGTATACAGATGTGACAATTTTGACGTTTCAAAAAGCCGAAATCAGTTTCCTAGGGCTTTTTGGTACCTAATTTATTTTGTGTTAAAGTAAATCGCTTTATGTTACACATTGAAAAAATATAAACAAATCGCAGTTCTGAAAGAAAGAGACAAATATAAATTCTTAATTATAACTGCAATATGCCTAAAATACTTGTAAATATCGTTATGGACTTAAATTCAACCAAAATGAAACCCCATAATGGGTGATTTGGAGGTGTGTATATATTCGGCTGTGCCTCTTAATTGTTTATATTTTCTAACTTTAACTCTTACTTTTTTGTTTAATTTGTGAATTTAAACCAAAATTGATAAAACAAAAAATTAAAAAAAATTATTTTGTATTTCGATTGAAAAAAAAAGTTTTCGAAATACAATGGAAAAAGTTTTCGAACGAGTTACAAAACCCCGCAGCAAAAAAGATATTGATTTGGAAGCTGTATGAATTGGTATCGGATTGAATTTGTATCCATACTGCTCCAAAAATTGTAAAAATGTATTAAACCTATAGCTATAGAAACATTACTGAGTGAAACAAAAACAACTTAATTCTACTGGGTGTTGGTTGACAGTTTATAGGTATGAATTTATCCTAAAATAGGGAATATTTTTGTTGGGGATAAAAAAATATTATTAAGAAAATTTTAGGGATAAATATATTATGGAATTTAGAATTAAAAATTGTATTTTGCAAAAAAATTTAAAAAATGTTTGAATCATTCGAATTTACACAGCTGTTTGAAATCTTAACATGGGAAAAACGATTGCTTTGTTTTTCGCGGGTTCATAAGCATCTAAAAAGTTTGCTGAATTAGTGCCAGCGTTGAACTAGTTTTTTCATAATACATATTGTAAATATTACTAAAACTATAATTCGCAATAAAATGCAATAGAAAGCTCTGCTCAGAATTAATACAAACCTATATAGAATATAATTACTTGCTCGTATTAGGTAGGTAGGTACGAAGGCTGGTGTGAGTCGCCTCACACCTTCACCCAGAGGCCAATATGGCCCATTGCGATGCCTTGATAGAGGAAGTGGTAGAAGTGTATAGAGTTAAGAAAAGAAAAGAAAAGAAAAGAAGAAGAGGAGGAATGTTAGATTATAAAGAAGAGAGGAAGAAGAAGAAGAAGACCTGACCAAAATCCTACTCGGACGTATGTCCTCCATTTCTGAGACCCGCACTCCGTATATTGGTACGTAACCAGGCCATTCCCATTACGAATCCTATCAGACTCTCAAGCCTACAGCTCGAGACATCCCCTAATTCGCCCAAGAATCTATTACCCAGCCATCTCATTCTACTGCCCTGTAACCTGGGGCAGTGGCACAGAATGTGCTCAACTGTCTCCAGTTCTTCCGGGTCCTCGCATAGTCTGCACATATCCGACAATTCGGATCCCATCCTCACCGCCATCCTGCCTATCATGCAGTGGCCCGTGATGATGCCAACCATGGTCCTAACGCAGATCCTACTTCTGCCCAACAGCAGTTCCGACTCAGACCTCCTAAGCACCGGCCATAACGTCCGTGAGACTTGGCAGTCTGTTCGGTTCCCCCAGGCTTGATTGGCTGCGTTTACAACCCATTCCCTAATCCTTCCGTAATAGAAGCCTATTGGAGGCCCGACTACCTCCATACGGTCATCCATCTCTGTGCTTGAGCCCAATCTTGCCAACTCATCGGCCACCTCATTACCTGCGATGCCAGAGTGACCCGGTACCCAGCACAGCCTGACCGTATAACACCCTAAGGCTACCTCTAGAGCCCTCCTACAACTGTCGACTAGCTTGGATTTCACATAACAGCCCCTTATGGCCAAAAGGGCCGCCTGGCTGTCCACATATATCGTGACCTCCGAGCCTCTGTCGATGTTGTCCCTCATCAGTTCCACGGCCCTCAAGATCCCTAGAACTTCCGCCTGAAAGACACTGCAGTCGTCAGACAGCCTATATGACATTCTGATGTCCAGATCCTCAATATAGACCCCTGCGCCCGTGCCGTTCATCTTTGAGCCGTCCGTGAAAATGGCAAATCCGTCATACAGTTTGCCCCTTCCAGACCAGCTTTCCCTAGACGGCAATGTCACCTCCGGCAACCGCCTAAAGTCTGCCAAGGTGCTCACATAATCCGTAGAGCCAGGCGATCCAAGGCAATTTCCACCTGCTTCAATCTCACACAGGATTCGCGAGTGACCCTGCATGTGACCCTTTAGCAGTCCCAGCTCCCTCAGTCTAAGAATACTTCTGGCTGCCATTCCCATCACATACTGCTCTATAGGCAATAAATGAAGAATGACATCCAAAGCCGCTTGAGGAGTGCTTTTCATGGCTCCCGTTATGCCGATTGAAGCACACCTCTGAACTTTAGACAGAAGGTTTCTTCGATTAGCCAATCTCAATGTCTCCCACCAAACACAGCATCCATATGTAAGAATGGGCCTGACCACCGAAGTGTAAAGCCATCCCACCACTGACGGCCGAAGTCCCCAACTCTTACCTATCGATGATCTGCAAGTATAGTAGGCATTGAGACCCTTTTTGAGTCTCTCCTGAGTATTTCTTTTCCAAGACAGCTTCCTGTCCAGAAAAACTCCCAGATACTTAGCACTATCCGATAGCCTAAGCTCTACTCCTCCCAGTACCGGCAGCCTGAAACTTTCCACCCTGTACTTCCTAGTAAACAGAACTAACTCTGTCTTCTCCGGATTGACTCCCAAGCCCTTTTCAGTAGCCCAGGTTGACAGTTCGCCCAGTGCCCCTTGCATGACTTCGCTAATTGTCGGCAGAAACTTGCCCGATACCAAAATAGCTACATCATCCGCGTAGGCCACGACCTTCTGACCCATTCTGTCAAAAAGTCTCAGAACGACATTGACAGCCAAGAGCCATAGTAAAGGAGAGAGAACACCCCCCTGCGGGGTTCCTCTTGTCACCAGTTTCCTCAGGCGTTCGTTTCCCCAGTCCGAGTGAATGACTCTGCTGCTAAGCATCAGAGTTATCCAATCGACCAGGAAGGACGGAACCATTAGGTCACATAGTGCCTGCCTAACAGCCTCTATTCTCAAATTGTTAAAGGCCCCCTCTATGTCAAGGAATGCCGCCAAGGTGTATTCCTTGTTTCGCAGTCCCTTCTCTATAAAACCCACCACATCATTCAGCGCACTCTCCACAGATCTACCCTTAAGGTAGGCATGCTGAGCGCAACTGATTATGCCGGCGTCTATCCTCGTCCTCAGATATAGATCGATCAGTCTTTCCAGTGTCTTCAAAAGAAAAGACGACAAGCTGATCGGTCTAAAATCCTTAGGTTTAGAGTGACCGGTTCTCCCCGCTTTGGGTATAAACACGACCCTAACCTCTCTCCATCCCTTAGGGATGTATCCGTTCGATATACATACCCTAAAAAGTTCCACCAACAGTAGGAGAGATGATCTCCCGATATTCTGTAGCATCGCCGGAAAGATACCATCTGGTCCTGCCGATTTGTAAGACCCAAAAGTATTGACCGCCCATGTTACCTTATCCAAGGTGATCATGTCTCCCACTGGCTCCATTGCCTCATCACCTGAGCGCGGCCCTGAGAAGGAGTCGGCATCCTCAACCCGTTCCCCCGCCCCCGGATCCACGCACCCCGGAAAGTGAGTCTCCATAAGAAGACATAAGGTCTCAGAGCTAGATTCTGTCCAAGAGTCGTCTGGTCTCTGAATAAATCCTGGGACTGCTGGGTCCTTGGATAAGATTCTTCTGAACCTGGACATCTCATTTACAGATTCAACTGACTCGCTAAACTTGATCCACGAGTCCCTTTTAGCTCTCCTAATGTCTTTCTTGTACTTATTGTAACTCAATCTAAAGTTACTCCAATCTTCTTCCCTACGCGTATATTTCGCCCTGTTGAACAACCCTCTCACAGTAGATCTCTGAGTCATCAACTCCTCCGTCCACCATCGTGGTTGTTCGCGTCTGCCCGGGAAGTTCAGCGGACAGGATCTTTCATAACTACTGATTAGTGCCTCCGTAAAGGTACCTACCAGTCGTTCCACCCCGGTCGGAGTCGACCTCCACTCGTGTGTAACTTGCTCGTATTACTATGGATTGTTTACAAATAAAACAATCCAAGTCATACAAGGTGAGTGCGGTAGCACAGTTGACTGACTTTGTTTACAATTTACTTATGCCAAAAGTAATACTTTTCAAGTGTTTTTGACAGTAGTACTTTATTTTACACAAACAAAATGCCTGTTGTTTCTGTATTGTGTTGAATTTACTGACTCACCTTGTATATTTACACCATGAAACAATCCAAGGGAATATTATTTTTTTTTTATTATCAACAGTTTAAATACAATTTTTAAATGAATTTCGTTCAGTAATAAAGAAAATCAAGAATAAAGTTTAATACAACTTTAAAAGTAAATAATGATTTTGTTCTTAATGATCTATGACAAATCCTCTATAGATGCAATTAAAGATGTTGTAGTATCTACCAATACTAAAACACTATGTGGCAAAGGAAAAATATCATTTACCACCACATAGAAACCTTTCTCCAATTGTTCATGTGAGGAATACAATCTGAAATTTATTAAACTAAGTTTAAGTTTTGCAGAAAAATATAAACAAAGTCTACAACTTACCCTAATATATCCTGTGGATCTAATACCAATTCTGATTTATATACAGATGCCAAGAAATTTGTAAATGCAGCTGTGTTATTGCCTAATTCTAAATCCATTAGCTGATGTTGTACCTTGAACAAATTAAAATAAATTTTGAAATATAATATTAACAATTTAAAAATGTCATAACTTACTTCGGCTTCTTGAATATCTGTCGAACTGCCTTCTCCTATTTCGGGTATGCCATTGCGAGTACCCCAGAATGTTATTATATGATTATCAGAGCTAACTAAACAACACTGGTCATTACATTTGCATTTCTGAAAATAAATTATTCAAATATGATTAAATCTATCTGTGCTTATACATAAACGTCCCAGTTGTTTCATCCGGACTTTCTGAAGCTTCCTAACAGTGTACCTACCACAATGTATCTATCTTTAATGGACTCTACTAATGATACAGATTCCACGACACTATTGCAATGACCAACTCCTCGTTGACCAGAAGTATTTGAGCCCATAGTAAAGACATAACCACCTTCTACCAAAAATATTGAAAGCGTCGCAGAAAAATTGGCTTCCAATATGGGATATGGTAATTGCAATTTTTTCTGTAAACATGAATTTAAGTTAAAACCAAATATATACATATTTATTCTTTGTTTTAGTTTTTTTTTACCAAGGCCATTATCTTTGATGATTTCTCAAAACCCAATTTATTGTAATCGTTACTACCACAAACATGCATTTCACCACTTTCGAATAATACTGCAGAAGTATCAGGTCCACAAAATATATGCCTAACTTTGGACTTAACATGAGAAATTAGTATTTTCTGTGGTGTTTTCCTAAGAATTAAATTGCAATATTTTTTAACTGATGTTTATGACAATTTATATTAAAAAACCTACTGTTGGGTCTGTAGACTGCCTAAACCCAAGGCTCCCTGTACATTTGTGCCCCATGTATAAATGCAACCATCTTCACTTAAAGCTAAAACATGAGTTGTGCCTGCTTTTATTTCCTTTATGTGTACATTTTCCAATTTCTCTATAATTTTCGGACTATGATATGTTTTGTTGTCATCATGACCCAAGGCATATTTGGTATTATCGCCACAACTTAGTATGGAACCTGTGTGAGTTAGTAGTATAGTAAAACCTTCACCGGCACAAGCACTAAAAAATGTTCAATGTTGTGATATTTGTAAGTCATATTTTTTTTAATTTGATATGTTTAACCTTATTATGTGATAATTGCGTATACTCTCCATGCGACTGGGATAATGTTTCCATGCTTCCAATGAACTCAAACCCAATTGGCCATGGGTTCCTTCACCCCATGTATATACAGAGCCATCTATTTTAAAATAAAATTGAAATTTATTTATTACATACATATCTAATTATACGAAATACAACTTTTTTCATATGTATGTACATATGTATTTATAATTATACTATCCATTTGATATACATTTTAATTACCATTATTTACCACTACGAAATGTGTTTCGCTTGTAGCCACACACAAGATGCAGGATTTTGCAGGTAACTGTATGGGATTCATACTAAAACTATTTCCAAATGATTTTAGTTGATATAACACAGATCTATAAGTATATAGGTTTATATATTTCCATGTTTTTTTTAGAATAACTAAAACTATGAACACATTAACGAAATATTTTCAAAATAAAATTATAAATTAGCCCGTAAGGATAATATCCAAACCTTAAAATAAATCTTGTTTTCAACAAAATTTATATTTTTGCTCCATTTTGCTAATATATCCATAGTTAAGCTTAACTTTATAAAAACTACCTCTTTTCCACAGTTTCATTAGGTTGGGCTGTTTCGGCCTTCATTATTTCCTTAGTTTCAGTCTGTGCCGTAGCTAAATCGACTATTGTAGATCGGCGGGAACTGTTTTCAGGTATTGCTACTTCATCATGTAAAGACGAGACTTTGGAACTAGCAGTGGAATTTACCGTTGAGCAGACATCGTCTTCATAGGAATATCTAGTAGGTACAGAATGGGTATTATATTTAATTTTAAGTTTAATTTTCATTTGTTTACCCTTTATGTTTGCCTAGATTACGAAATATTAATGGTAACCAATATTCTAATATTTCTGAAGCTTTAGGTCGACGCGTGGGATCCACCTGGGAAAAGGGAAAGTAATTATTAAAATTGTTCAAAAATAAACTACAGTTTAAGTCTATTAAAAGCGAGATATTGGAAGTATTTTATATATGTATCTTTAGATTACTTAACATACCTGCAACAAATTACTAAGCAAACTTTTTAAGCCTGAAGAATATCCTTTGGATAATGGTGTATAAGAACCCTTTAAAATAATAACAAATTTTTAAATAATGTTTACTTACTACTATACTTATATATTCCAATTGTACTTACACTCATTATTTTACCAACAAGTTCCGAAAGATTTGTTGCTGCAAACGTTTTGCGCAGGCAACACATCTCACCTAATATACAGCCTAAAGCCCATATATCGCTTTTATGATCATATTCTTTACCCTCGCACTAAATTAATGAAAATAAAGTTATTCATGTTTACAGTTTATCATTTAGTTTGACATACCATTTCCGGACTAAAATAATAAGGAGTGCCCAATACAGTTTGAGCGTGAATTTTTGTGTTCATTATTTTCGAAATTCCAAAATCGCCGATTTTCACAATGCCTCGTTTATTTAAAAACACATTGGCAGTTTTTAAGTCCCTTTCAATTATAAATGAATAAAATGTGTAGGTATAGTACAATATGTGTTTACATAAGTCAATTAAAAAAAAAAAATTTTAAATTTCACATTATTCACCTGTGCAAAATATTTTCCGAATGCATATAATTAATCGCACTTGATATTTGCTCAAATACTGCTATAACATAACGCTCTGGAAAGTAGTCTCTCATTTTACGTTCGGCTATAACTTGAGCTAAAGTACCACCATCGGCATACTCCATTTCAATTAATAAAGTATTATCTTTAATAAAACTTCCTAAGTAACTGAAATGAATTTAAATATAATGTAAATTTGTGTCATTTTCTTATATGTACCTTCCAAATACCTTATAATATTGGGATGATGTAATTTTGAAAATACTTCCACTTCATTCATAGCCAAATCTCTTTCCGGGGGTGTTAAATCATTTAAATTTATCTGCTTAAACACTACTTGATGATTGTCATTTTTACGCCGATACAATACCGCAATACCAAAAGAGCCCTGACCCACCACTTTAATTTTCTCATAATTACTTAATTCTGTACCAGCTACTCCAAATGACTTTTGTGTACTTTGAACAGTCTTTTCTGAACTGCCAGCATTTATTATAATCACATCAGCCTCGGCAGAGTCTAAAGTTTCTTCGCGATTTTGTGTTAAATTACTGGATGGGTTTGATATTGAAAATACGGTGGGCTTGAGAAAACTATTAAATGTGGCGCGTTTTTTATTTTTTGTTGCTATTATAACGGACGAAGAGGTACTGGATGTGGATGAATCCGATACACGACCATGAAACATGGGTAATGATGATGCTTTTGCTTTAATTTTCTGCATTTTATTTACAATTTTTTGTATATTTATTGCTTAGATATTTTATTACAAAAGTTCTTATGTCCTTACTGGGGTGAAACGAATAGAAAAATATTAACCACCATTAAGTTGTGGTCATTTTAATTGCCTTTTGGTTGCCTAGCAATGATGCAACTAGTGATTATAAACAATTTTTTTTATAGACTTTTTGGCGTTATTGTTTAATGATTAGCTAACAGTAAGTTTGTATGTATGTCAATATACATATGTAAGTATATTGTGACATGGGTTCGTTAACCTAATGGCACACGCAAAGAAATTATAGTACGATTTTGATTTGCAATGTCATGCAAATTAAATTATTGTAATTGAATAATATACATATGTAAACTTAAAGTAGGTTTTAAAATATTGTAATTAAAATTGTCAAGGATCGACCACATTATGGTGAAAATAAAGAAGTAAGAGCCACCAGATCTACTAAAAAAAATTTGTATGTATTAATTAAAGGGCTTGCTAAAGTAATCCGAAGACAAAAATTGATTTTATATGTTAGTTCAATTAAACATATTGTGATTGTCAATTTTAAGTAATATTTAAAAAAATGTTTTATTATTTATACTGCAATCAGAAATTTTAAACAAATTATGCATAATTCATAAATAAATTAAGCAAAATATAACTCATTAACAGAAACTAGAACAATTAAGATAGTATAGTCGATCACTCAAATAGATCTTCCAAAAATTTATCCGTATATATATATATATATATATTAAAAAGATGTTGGATTAATATATGTGGGCGTTACAAACATCAGCCCAAATTCAATTTACCTTCCCCACTATAGTGGTATAGGGTATAAAAATAAGGAAAATTAAAAAATAAATAAATTTTAAGGGAAAAGTACCAGATTTTTCGCTTCAAATTAAAGTAAACAGGTAGGTATATTAAAATTATATAAAACATATTTAATATTTTGTTTGTAGTCCTTTTGCCTTTATGACAATCTTCTATACATATTTACATAGAATCACGAGTTTTTTAGTAAAATCAGGCGAAATTTTGTCCCTTTCATCCTGTATGTTATCCTTGCAAGAAATATTTTTTGTCTAAGTTTTTGTCTAGATATTCCCATAGGTTCTCAACTGCGGAGGATGATATAAAGTTTTTGGACAATGACTCTTTCATAATTTTGTATGTATGCTTAGGATCATTGCCCTGTTGGAAAATCCAGTTGAGCGCTAGTTATAATTTCTCTACACTAGGGGCTACAGATAATCTTATTTTTTAATTGTAGATTCTATAAATGTAAGATGGCGCCATACAAACAATGTAAATAATGCCTACCATCTACAGACCATTACTGAACCGCCGCCAAGTTTTATCGTCTTGGTAACATATTTATTACAGAAGGCTTCGTTCTTGGTTCGCCATATTTTTGGGATGTTTTCGACTTCAAATATCTCAAACTTACTTTAATCGGTGAAAAGAATATTATTCCAAACAACTTGAGAATATTCAAACGTTTGGTTGTTCTTTGATATAAATTGCAAAGATCTTCTAATCATACAGGTTTTCCAAAAGTTTACGTAACATTTCACATGTTATTACAGCACTAGATGTTGGGGTTTGCTTCAAATTTTGTATAATTGTCTATAATTTGCATATCCTACAAAAATATATGTAAGTCTAAAGCCACGGTCACATTTGGCAAATATTTACTCAAAAAAACGTAACCACTTGTTTTAGAACGAATTTGTTTGACGTTGTTTACTCTTACAAGAGTTTTGCAAGATCAAACAGCATCAAATTAATTAAAACTAAATATTTGTTGTGATTTTGCCGATATAAGAAAAGGGTTTTTAAATAAATAAACAAGTTAAAATATATTTAATTTAGTGGTTACGTCTTTTTGGGCAAATATTTGCCAAGTTTAGTGGTTACGTCTTTTTGAGTCGATTAAACGATATCCGTCCGTCTGTCCGTTTGGCTGGCTGGCTGCCCATGTAAACTTGTGCGCAGAGTACAGCTCGTATTTTGAAGGTCTTTCGATAAAATTTAGTACGAAAAATTTATTCGCCCCAAGGACAATTGAATTTGTTAAAATCGGTATATTGTTTCACATAGCTCCCGTACAAATGTCCCCACGAAAATAGATATTTATACACGTATCCAAACACATTTTGCAAATGTGTTTCATATATACACAAATCGTTTGGCCAACTTTTATGATAATCGATCCATAATTAGTCATAGCTTCGACATAAGGCAAACTTCCAAAAGTCTGGTTAACTCTCTCTTAAAAATGTTAGTATTCAAATAAAATTCAACACAAATAAGTTTCATATACATACATATTCAGAGACCATGACACCTAATTTTATAAAGATCAGTTCATAATTAATCATAGCTCCCATAAAGTCCCAATTTAGAAATTCACATGCATAAATCTTTTAAAAGTATTAATATCAAGATCAAATTTAAGACAAACAATATTTATATGTACAGAAGCCATGCCGCAAATTTTTTGGATGATCGGTGAGGAATAGATCATATAGCGCTCATTTCTGAAAAACTCTTTTTCTACATACACTGGGTGTAAGGTATTAAAATAGCTTTGTGTAGGTATACAGATTGTATTCACAACCTGCCTGTTCTTATTTATTTGCAAATAAAATATCTAAAGTTGTACAGCATACTTTAGGGGGCTTTTTTTAATTAAAGTTGACTGGACTCGCAAAAAAAATTCAGAATTTTACCTGGAATTTTTGAATTTTTTTTCTTTACAAACCATATCCTGAGAATTTCAAATCGAATAAAAAAATTAGCCTAATCGCTCCAGCCGTTCTCACGTGATGCCACTACATACATTTCTAGTAATTTTCATACATATTCTGATTTTTCGTACTTAATATGGCAAACCAGTTATTATACCCTACGCCATTATATATATTGAAGAATAGAAAGCGTCTAAAAATCATATTTATTAAATTAAATCTTGATTTCTTCGACCTTTTTTTTCTTTTAATAAAATAAAAAAGTTTTTTCGAGCTCGAGGCCAATTATTTGTAAAAATTTTCTATATATTATTTATTAAATTATTTTTTCCAATATTTCGATATCCATCGGGTATCATTATCAAGGCTGTAAGAAAAACACCATATTTATATTTAAAAATAATAAATATATATATATATATATATATAACATTTCGACCCACCACTTTTATATATATATATATATATATAGACTTTTTGGTACTACGACTAACATTTCGATGTGTTACAAACGGAATGACAAACATAACATACCCCCTCATCTTTTTGGTGGTGAATTTTATTATATTTTATAAATCTGTTTTGTAATAGACTAAAGAAAAATTTAATGATTTAGTGAAGAATTAATTGTATTAAAAATAAATTCTTCACTAAATCAATTTAGTACCTTTGAAGTACAAACGACTTAAGCCAAAAAAAATATTCGTAATGAATGAAATTGTTGAGAGATAATGTTTAATTTGATAACTTATTTGTGACTTAGCTTAGAAATATAAAAGCTTAAATTATGGTTTCTAATTTTCTTGTTCCATTCCCGGTAATTTTTTAAAACTAAATTAATCCTGTAATGTTTTTCAAATAAGGGCTTTAAAAGATTTAAATTGGTTTTCATGAACTTTTAAATATAATGGGTGGTATTATTGATTCCGCGCGAATTATTGATTCCGAAATATCGATTGATATGTAAAATGTAATTATTCATTCCTGCGGCATGCCGCAATACTGTCTGTGTAGAGATGATACCACAAAAAGGTAAAATACCGCTGCAACAGAATGAATAATTTAAAATTATGCTTCCGCAGACAAAATTTCCTTCCGCGGAACGGAATGAATAATTCGACGCAATAAATCATATCAACTTCTAAAACATATTCACCGCTATCGTGAATAAAAATTCCACATGAAATTTGTTCCCTTTTATTTTTTAACATTGAATTTTAATAGAAAAATGTGAAAAGGGAACAAATTTCATGTGTAATTTTTATTCACGATAGGGGTGATTATTTTCAATTTAACTTCAGGTTTTCGTTCTCAAATGCATACAGCACTGCTAAACAAATTCAAATGTGTTTATTTTATTTTTGTATTTTATTGAAATGTTTTACAATTATATATATATATATATATATATATGTATATATATATATATATATATATATGTTTTAGAAAATTATCTATGTGACACATTTGTCATAGAATTAATAAAAATCTCACTTATATATTTAAGATTATATAGAATTCATTATGTTTATATACTGATTTAATAATTTAATACTTAAGTTTTAATTTGCATGTATGTATGTATTAATGTATTAATAAGTTCTCTTTAATTAATTGACCATAAAATAATACAATATGTCAAGAAAAGTTGATATTTACATACTATAAATAAATAATTTCAAAAACAAATAAAAATAATCACGTAATATAAATAAATTAAAATGCACATAGATTGATTAAAATAGAAGAAAACTATATTAATAAAAATAAACAAATACTTTTCGAGCGTTTAGTTAGCAAGTATGTATGTATAATAGCATTTAAATAAACATAAAATTGTTTTCTATATTTCGATGGGTTTTGTTTTTATTAGCAAAATATATTTATATATTTTCAATATAGCGAGAAAATTAAAAGGATTTTTTTGTGAAATCAGGATACCAATTGACTTTTTTCGAGTTTAGGACAAAAGTTTTCTTAGCAAAAATAAATATGCGCCGAAAAATAAATCCTATTTTTATGGATTTCGTTTATTGTATTAAGTATTTCTAAGTACATGAATTGAAGCTCTATTGTAAATTTAGCTTACAAATGTTTTCTCATTTTAATTTATATTTTTTAATTATAAAACTATGTGTTTGTTGTATATCTACAAAATTTTTATGCTGTACAATTTTCTGAGCGATTTTTTATCAAATATTTTGAGTTGCTTTAATACCATTAAATTTGTTAATTATGTACTTCAAATTCATAATAGTTTCAATTAAATATAATACAAATTAAATGGTTTTATTTTTGTATATTATTGTTAATGGGAGAAATATGTTCGGAATTGTTCTCTACTTCTTTTCTAAGAGTTTTAATAAATTTGAAATGACATTTGTCCACCGCTAATGAAATTCGACGTAAAAAGTGATCGCTTAAGTGCGTGTTAAGTAGTGTTCTCGAAAGGCAAAAAAATTAAAGAGTTGCGCTTGCATTTAATATTAAAGATTTTAAAACATTGTGTTAGGAATTAAATTATTAAGCTCTCAGTTTGTGAAATTCTTGTCTAACTTAAGATATGGCAAAGGGCGTTTAACTAAAAATAATTTTGAAACACTTTCTGATATAATATTTATTACATATTATAATTTTTTTAATAAATTTCGAAACTTTTTCTCTAATACTAAATCTTTTTTACTTTTGTGGCATAAATTTAACTATTGTATAATAATATACAAGCTATTCAAACTTTGCGCTAAGTGTAATTATCAAAATTTTCACAAAATTTATTTAATTTAAAAAATAATACATGCACAATAAAATAAAGAGTTGTGTTTAATCAACTATGATAAAAATGCATTATCTGTACGTTTGAATATTTAGATATATGTATATATGTTTTTGGGTTTTTGGTTTTACTAATTTTCATTATTTTATAATCGTATAATACATGTAATATGATAAAACTTGCTAACATAATATTCTGGACATATTAAATTTGTTGTATACCTCTAATCTCTGCAGGTTTATTATTATTAGTATTTGCTTTAAAAAAATATTTGAAAGTTTATGTTTCTAATGTTTAATTTATTTAACAGGAACAGCGATTTGCTTCCGATAAACTGGCAAGACTAAAAGTACCCAAACCATTTGAACCAGGCGATTTCTTCTCTTGAGGTTTATCGTCATTGTCAAAATTTTCACCCTGAAATACAAATTATTTGTGTAAAACGTATGTACATAATTTGAATGACAATTTAGGATAAAGTTACCCTTCTTTCTCTCTGTTCTCGTATTTTGCGAGCCAACGATAGAAAAGCATCTTCAATATTGATATTATTTTTACAAGAAACCTCAAAGAATGGCATATCAAAATTTTCGGCAATCTGTTAATAGCAATTATTTATTTAATTTGAAAATGACCTATAGAAAAACTTACCTTTTCCCCTCTCTCTTTATCCACCATTCTTTGTGTGGCCGAACATTCACATTTATTACCAGCCAATACTTTGACTACATCCGGTGAAGCATTCTAAATGGGAAAAAATAAAATGTTTATACTAATTTATTATGTCTGAAACATTGCGCAATATTACCTCTTGTATATTTCTTAACCAATATGATAAATTATTATAGCTTTCTAAATTGGTAACATCGTACATCAGTAAAATACCCATGGCGCCTCTATAATAAGCTGTGGTTAAAGTACGAAATCTTTCTTGGCCTGCTGTATCCCAAATTTGCAATTTTATAGGTACACCATCCAAATTAATAAGTTTTTGTTTAAAATCAATACCTGTGAATAGAATTTAAAGCGTGTTAATTATATAGTATGTAACTATTGAAATTTTTTTAAATTATAGAGTTGATATACATATCTCTTGCAGTTATCCTGGAAACGATTAGTGGAACTAATTTTCTTTAACTAATTAAATTCGAGCTTAGTTCATTAATATCTTAATTGAGAATTAAAATTATATGCAATAAATAAATAATTAATAAGCAATTAATTGAATAAAAAATAAATTGTGAAAAAATGAATTTAATACCTTTGAAGTACAAATGTCTTAAGCCAAAGAAATTATTAGTGTTTAATGTTTAATTTGATTAATAATTAATTATTTCAAACCTTTGGTCATATATCATAATGTTCCATTATGAACACACCATCCCAGATTATTTTTTGTAACTAAATAAGTCCTGTATTGTTTTTCGAATATCATTTCGATCGTATCATTTTTAATTTATTATTGTCAAACCCCACTTTTTTTTAAATACAGTAAAAATTTAAATAAGTTTCACATTAATAACCCCCTTATTCAAAAACGATTATTAAATTTAACAAACGTTTATTAAGACAGATTTGTATATAAAAATTTGCTTAATAAATGTTTGTTAAATTTAATAATCGTTTGTGAATAAGGGGGTAATTCTTTGATTTATTTGCTTTTGAATAACAAAGTTATTGGTAAACAAGTGAGAAAGTATAGTCGGTCAAGCCCTACCATATAATACCCTACACCGAGTATGTGAGTAAAAACACTTTTTCAGAAATGCTAGCTAAAAATGAGCGGCCAGCTACTGTGCATATACAAATTATATGCATTAAATTGTATCTCGATATCAACAATTATAAAAGATTTATGCATGTTAGAGTGATTTTCAGAAGATGATCTTTTATGAAAGCTGTTATTAACTACTTATGTACCGATCGTTATAAAATTAGGTGAAATGATCTTTTTATTTATGAAACTTGTTCGTGTTGGATTTTATTTGTATCTATACCAACAATTTTAAGAGGTTTATGATAGAGTGATTTTCCGAAGTGGGCCTTATATGGGAGCTATGGCTAATTATATACCGATAATCATAAAATTTGGCCGAATGATTTGTGTATGCAGTATCGAACAAAACTAAAGCACGGACTCCTGCTTATCAAGGAACTCTACAATAACATTAAAAATAATTTAATAGAAAATATTATTATATTTAGAAGAATTTATGCTTTAAATGTTAAAAACAAAGATATACAATTTGTTGCTTGTTACTTAAAAAATTTGTTATTTATACAAGAACGTCCAAGAACGCAGCGACAAAACTAATGCACGTAACTTTAAATATTTACGAGCACTTTTAATAATAAAAAGCTACTAACAACAAATGCCGTTATTATTTTTAAAGTTCATATTAAGGGCATACCTATAGAGAAAATTTGCATTCATTCTTTAGTTGTTTCCGTGCTTTCTAACTCTATGTGAACGATTTTCGTTAGCTGCTCTATCAAATAGCACGAAAATAATATTTAGTGCCATTTAAAAGAAAAAATAATAGCTGATTTTATAACGGTAATTCCGTGACTTCAATTACAAAAAAAAAATATATATATACATATTCATCACAGCGTTATATCAAGAATTATATGCCGTTTTGGTTCTTCGGATACTTTGGCTATATAACGTAAATGCGGACTTCCACGAAAATCCAGCAAACGAGATGACCAGTTATTAATAAATTGTTTGATAAAAAGATCCGTTCATGTCGTTAGCGACCATTGTCACAAAATTATCATTAAACGTTACTCACAGAACCATCTAAAGACGGGCGTAAAGCTTACAAATGTAAAAAATCCTTATTTCACGAAAAATAGACTCGCCATAAAATTATATGTTATAAAATTTACGTTATTTTAATACCCATTATATTAACGAATTGAATTAACAGAGATTGTCAGATAGGGAAGAATTTAGGTAAAAAAAAATAAAAATTTAAATAAATAGAATTTAAAAAAACGGGAAAAACCATTTGGGTTAAATTGCATGATGTTTATAATCAAGAAATTTCAACTATTTATTTAAGGAAATTCTATGAAAAAATAAAAACAAAAATTTTGTCTGAAATTTTGAAATTTTTTGGATTTAAATTTTTTTTTTTAATTTTTGATAACCCATTGAATGCGCCTCTCAAAGACCTTTCATATGATATCAAATTTACATATAGTTCCTTTGGAAGAAATGTGAAAGAAATCAAAAAACCTCTAAAAAGGACATTTTTATCCTTTTTATCCAACAAATAACAACTGTAATATTAAAAAGAAAATGTTCCAATGTTCCTCTGGAATTTCTAAAAAAATATTTAAATTTCTTTAGGAGATCAAAGCCATTTACAATTTGTATTTTAAATAATTGTTGCTCAAATATTTATTTTACATACATATGCACCTACATACATATTTACATGTATCTGATATTTATTTTTACAATCTGTTAAGATCAAATAAACAAATATTAAAATTAGTAGTTTAACTCCGTTTTAGGGAGTGACCACAACAATTGCTTTGGTGATCAGGTCCAACTTTTTGTGTAAATAACTAGTCTTTATTTTACAAACATCTGGATAAAGTTATTACAGCGCAGATAACATGTAGGTTATATTAATTATTTTATTGTTATCTCTATCTAAATTTGTTTATACAAATTACTTATTTTGGCAAAAGAACCATCGAGTTTACATCAAAATTGTCATGCATATAAAAAACATTTTCTAATTAAATATCTTCTCTAATTCTAATTAAAATCCATGTCAATAGCACAAGATAAACATAATAAAATTGCAAGAAAATCTATTAAATTAAGAACATTATTTATTTATTTATTTGTACAATTTCACTTTTTATTAATATGTATAGGTATGTAATAAAAAGGACAATGAAGAAATGAAAAGAAAAATATATGTAGAGTACTCACCAATGGTAGAGATGTATGTGTCATAGTATTTTTCATCACAATATCTGTGTACGATGCAAGTTTTACCGACATTGGAATCACCAAGAACTAAAACTTTATAGGTGGCTACAAAATCCAGCGCCATTGTATTTTGTTGTTGTTGTTGCTTTTACGTCACACAGAATTAAAAAAAAACAGTTTTGTGTTTGGAGGTTACAAAGAACATATAATTTGTTTTTTTTATTTATATATGTATCTGAAGTAAATTTGTATTAAAAGTGTATTTTTTTTTGGCTTTAATTAGTTAAATATTGTTCACGTTTATTTATAAGCCTTTCCTTTAATATTGTATGTATTTTTGTAGTTTTTTTTGCAAATATTTAATTAAAATTGTTTTATATAAAGAAATTAAGAATCTTTCAACTTGTTTTCTGCGCCGCTTTAGCAAAAGTATGATTCAACTAAGATTTTTTCTGTTACATTCGTTTATTGTCGTTTTCAGTGAAAAATCAATATCCTTTTTGATTGTTAAGAGATTATTGACAAATTTTGTCGAAAAACTTAAGGGGAGGTTTTAAACAGATGTTGCTGTGTTGACTTTTTGTAGCAGTATCATTTTTTGTTCTTCCTTTTTGATCCTGCATTCTTGTGTACTGAGTTGTTTTTAGGGGATTGTTTATGTTTCGTTCGCTTTTAATAACATTTCAGCACCTGTAGACATTTTATAACTGCTAACATAAATAAAAGGTATGGTGTTGATTGTTGACTGACTGGGTGGATTAACTTAAACCCCAATTTGCGAATTTGTATGAATTATACAACACTGTAATTCAAAAATGTTTTCGCTTGTCGAATCAAACTTGTTTATAAGCATCTTTCTTACAATCCTAAAATTTTACTTTCCATTGTTTTCAACCTTATTTCAGGAATAATAATATAATTATAATAATTTGATAATAAGATTTCTTTCTTTTAAATATTAAACAATTATGTATTTATGTAGGTATATTTTTTATGTTACCATACATAAAATTATTATTTTTTAAATTATATACCATTTATTTTAAATAAATGTATTTTAAAAATAAAACTTTTGTTTAATTTAAATTATTACAAATTGATGTTTATTCAATTTTCGGTGGTTGAGGCATGATAACGGTTTTGTTTTTGGCCAAAAACTCACGCACAAGCATCGATGTGTGAGCTGGTGCGTTATGATTGGGTTTTCCACAATTCTGTGCGCTTCTGACGAATTGCTTCGCGCAAACGGCGCATAATTCCAAGGCTGTATTCCTTATTGACCGTGCGACTTTGTGGCAAGAATTAATGATGCACCACGCCATTGCAGTCGAAGAAAACAGTGAGCAAAACCTTCACATTTGACCGAACTTGACGTGCTTTTTTCGGTCTTGGCTCTTCTGGACGTTTCCATTGGGATGATTGGACTTTGGTTTCAATGTCATGGCCATACACCCAGGATTCGTCACCAGTTATAACCTTTTCAAGTAAATCTGGATCGTCGTTGACGATGTTCAACAGCTCCTGAGCGATGTCCATGCGACGTTGTTTTTGTTCAAAATTTAGCAATTTTGGAACAATCTTCGCTGCCGCACGTTTCATGCCTAAAACATCCGTACATATTGCTTGACATTAGCCGAACGATATGCAACCTTTCTGACAGTAATTCGACGATTATCCAAAATCATTTTCTTCACTGCTTCAATGTTTTCATCGGTAGTTGACGTGCTCGGGCGACCAGGAAGAGCATTGTCTTTGACATCTTCTCGGCCTTCCTTAAACCGGTTATACCACAATTGAACTTGTGTTCTGCTCATAGTAGACTCGCCAAACGCGACAGTCAACATTTCAAATGTCCTTGCGCATGTAATTTTATTTTTACACAAAACTTAATACAGTTTCTTTGATCCATTTTTTTGAATAGTTAAAAATCAAAGAGCACACCAACGCACAACTGAAATATTTTCGTCCTGTAAATGGGGACATTGCATACCTTTGTGGTATGCATTGTGGAATTTTTGTATTTGTTAGATGATGTAAACTGAGTTTTTTATGGATTGTATCAAACAATACAAAAATACTCTGTGCCAAAAATTTCGAAAAGTATTTTTTGAAACACAATATTAATAAATTGCAATATTGTATATTATATTAAAGATATTTTCAAGCACTTTTCAATGATACCCATATTGTTCATATAATTTGCTGATTATAAGAAATATTTGCTTTTATATAAAATTACTTTAAATTCCTATAAATCCAAAACAAAGAGAGCAGGCAAAAATTTTAACGTTTTTATAAATATAGGTACATATTTCAACACACAAAAAATTACTAAAATACAAGCTTTTGTCACGATCTCGATTTATGCCGAAATTACTTTACATTCTGATGACTCAATTTATAATTGTATCAGATGATTTAGTTCCCTATAATTAGTTATGTTAAAATATTTAAAATCCCAATTAAATACCGATAAATTGAAAAATCTGGCAGGACTTTAGTAACTAAACAGATGTTTTGTTTCAATGGGTTGTACACACAATAATAGTGGTTGTGTGTTTTGTATATTTTCGGCACTTAAAAAATTTAGTTTTCGTTGTGAAAACTAAATTATTTACATATAAAATAAATGTAAGAATATAAACATTTAGTGCTATTTTTGTAAAATGTAAAGATTTTAAGTTCTTTTATTTTATTTTAAACACAAAAATACCATTTCTTAAAATTACAGTGTTTTTTTTAATATTTTCATGCTGCCTGGATTTTGATTTTGGAAATATTTCTATGGATAAAATCTATACGAAATGCTAATATTTTGAATAATGGCCAATTGTGATTATATGGCTGCAGCTCTAAAAGCCGAAGAAGAGGAAAATAATTTCACACATAATACACGACTTTGTTGCTGTGAATATTTAGATCAGCATCAACAAAGAAATCATATATTGGCCTGCTGCTGTAATTGCTTTAACTTTGATTTAGCCTTTACCAGTTTTATAACGTGTCAACGGGTAAATACGCAGAATAAGCAAAAGATGCTATTAACATTCCAGGATAGATTACGTATACCATGGCGCGGTGGTGCCAAACGTATTTCCATGGAAGCGGTCATACCAGGCGTGGTATATCCCCTGGTTATTGGTTTGTCTGCTTTGAATGAGATAACATCGTACATCATGTTGGGAGCATGTGTAGTGTTTTTGGCATATGCCCATCATTTTGTAAAACGCAACCACGTGAAAACAAAATTTTTTTTCATGTGGACGATATGGTCAGTTGGGTATCTGAGTGTGAGTTTAGAGTTTGCTTTGCCTTTGTTGGAAATATTGCCAGAGGAAAACATTATCCTGGTAATTCTGGCCTGCATAACGGTTTACTTGATATGGTTGACACGTAAGAATTCCATGGCATGTCATGATTTACCTTCTAGATCTAACGAAGATGATCTAGCTGATATTTCAGAAGCCACAGCCGCCGAGGAAGAAGAAGAAGCTGCTGCTCATACAGCTCTATTGATAGATAATGATTCTCCACGTAAGTCGCTACACAATCGTGGTACGCATCAGCATCAAACAAATATGTGTCATAATTGTCGAAAATATGTCTCGGCTCGTACTATACACTGTTATGTATGCAATGCTTGCATAATGTTGCATAGTCATCACAGCTACTGGTTGGACTGTTGCATTGGCCAATACAATCTGTCATACTTTACGGCCAGCATAATTATGGGTATATTAACACTTGCATTTGGTGTCTACCTAACACTTACCGCTATCTGTCACCCAATGCTAATTGGGCGTATTTGGAATATTCCTATCACAATGCCCGATGATTGCAGTGAAGTTTTTGATGAGTATACCCTAGGATTATCTTATGTCTTATCTATATATGCTATTATTATTCTGACTTATCAATTAATTTCTTTGCTCTTTCAATTAATCAAATGTACTCGTGATCCTGTACACTTTATATTTGGCGATATGTCTCAGCCATTTTCGAAGATCTATAAAAAATTAAGTACATAAATTGGAGATTGCTAAAAAGCATTACTAGTCTACAACACGAGGTTATTAAATGGACTACTTTTAACTTACTAGCTGTAAACTAACTTTGTTTCATGAACACATTATTTAGAATATTGAGAGTTAATGCTTTTTGTTCATATTAAAATTTAAAAATTTTGTAAATTGTGGTTTATGATAAATTATGTTTGAAACTAGTTTGTTAGAGTCAGTCCAAAAGATGTATTTTTTGAATAGAGTTATTGTGAAATTTCGCTCTAAATGTTAAGTAGTATATGATGGCTTAATGAAGTAGAATTTATTTAGACTTAATAAATTTATGTTTTATTTTTGACCTATTCACAAGGTTTTTTATATAAATAGTGTAATCCTAATAAGATTTTTTATTAACATTAGGAATATAAGAAACGAAAATTTAGTGCTTGTGCTCCAAAGCGGATAGATAAATGTAATAGTGAATATTTTGAGATAGATATGTGTGCATTTGTCGCTCTGAACTAAATACCTCTTTTTCAATGACTATTCAATTTAAAAGTAGAAGCACATGCTTGTTAATAAGAATGCCACAACTTTTAACTGTATCATTGAAAAAGTGAAACTTAGTTAAAAGCAGCACAACCCTGTTAATGGGTTTAAACTTTAATCCAATACCAATCAAATCTGTCTGTTCAAATCAAGGCAAATTAATACAAAGTGAATGAAATTAGGGGAAAAAATTTTATTTGTGGTTGATTAAGATAATGTTACTAAAATGCATATGTTTCGCTCACCTTCCAATGAATACTTTTTAGTTCAAGTATGTTTTAAACTGACGACACAACTCTCTATGTAAATCTTAAAATAAAACTAATACTATATTTCAATTAATAAACTATCTGCTTTATTATACATACATAAATAATAATTATAATTAGGTTAAAACGTAATATCTTAACTAACGTATTTATGACAAAAAATTAAAAATATCGAGTTGGAAATTGTTTGTGAATGAAAATTTATCACAGCAGTTCATGTTTTAAATAAGTAAAAACATTAAAAAAGAAAGAGTTTTTCAAAATCACAAATGAAAACAACACAATTGTGCGCAGATTGCTTTAAGTTTTTTTAAGCATACCTAAAATATACATTCATACAATTATTGTCCTGTTCTGTAAATCGAGTGCTTAAAACACATTCGAGTTTCAAAAACGAATAGCCCACAAATGTTCATTGAAATAGTTAAACGAGTATATAATAGGATTTCGATTTATAGATATACAAACAAGGTTTTAAAACGAAAACTTTACTCGAATTTTGTTTACAGAGCAGGGGGTATATTTATTTTTTAAGCATAAAATTATACCATAGCTCAATTTATTTAATTCATAATTAGTTAATCCAAAGAATAGTTTCTATATTTTATTGTATTTAATAAACACAAAAAATAATATTAAACATAGTGCTTGTTTTAAAAAATATTCAAACAAATTATTACTATTATGAACAAATTAAGATTAAATTTATAAATACATATATAATATCCTCACAATAATAAAAAACGTAATTTATTAACTCAAAGTATTGAAAATGTAATGCAAGTGACAAGCAGACTGAATATGTGTTTAATAGATTATGGCAATCAAATATAAAATCGATTTTTGTTTTGTTTCTTTTTGCAAACGATTTTGCTTTTGTTATATTACTAATAACTGGGTAAATAGAATTAACATTTAATATTTATTTCAAATTTTCTCATATTATAGAACAATCACACATAATATCCCCGAAAAATTACAGCAAATTACAGATATTTTTAATTTTAATTATGTGTAGTTAGCGACTGAAAGTAATTGTAATTTTTGAAGACTACCTTTCCTCAAATGTTAAATTAAAACCGTTGTTTTGTTTATTAATTTAAAAATACTTTTCAAATTGATTTGCAAAATGCATAAAAGAATATTGGGCGCATAATATAAGAAACAAAATTACTGATATGTTATTTCAAACAAATTAAATAAAAACAATATACAAATGAGTGAATAATGAATACTAAATTAAATATCGTAAATGCTATTTTTACAAAATCATTATTGGATGTCTGGTAGCTGACTTGGATCTGTGCAAATAATACTTAATACAATGTATTAATATTTTAATCTTACATATAAAATATTCTGCTGTCTAAAAAAACACTGGAGTTTTGTCACAGCAGTTGGTGTCGACATTTGTGGTGACAAGGTATTTTAGGCAGCATTATACGCAAGTTCATTTCCAGTTAGGCCAATATGCGAAGGTATAATTGGGATGGGATGGTAGACTGTCAACTCCACACGGATATGTTCTTTTTAACCTAGTCAATTGTTCTCCAAAATAAATTGTCTGTCCTCCTTATAGTCTGTTATGTTGTTGTAAAGCATAAACAATTTATAATATTTAATCCGACTTCTACCGGATTAAGTCCAAGAAACTGTGCTATTTCAACAGAGTGAGTTCATACATCTTCTGGACATAATGAAGTAGAGCTGGCTGGACAATTAAATATGTGGTGAGTGCCATTAGGACCCTTAACCACATGCTGAGCGACTCTTGTTTTACGCGTCAAGCATCCCTATGAATTTCGTTCAAAGCTGTCATATACGAGCTCAAGTGGATCTTACACATACCTCGCTCTCGTATTTATGTAGGTCTTGCCTGACATACTTCGGGGGAGCTTCCAACTGTGTCATGTCAAAGTTTGGATGACTCCTCCGAATGGTGTACTTCTTTACCGGTAGAACCTTATTCCCCTCGTGCAGGTGGTGTTCGGTTATTTAAAGGCTACGTAAGATGTGCAGGCTAGCGCTTTCAAAACCTTTTTTATTTCTCAATTTGTGTGCGATTGCAGTAGAAAAAAACATTGCCACGACAGCAGGTTCCACGTTCTGGAATGAACCGAAATTCTTCGACCAAGGGCTGTCAACTCAGCAACAATAATCTTTCAATTCGATAGATTAATCGAAAATAAATTTTAAGGGGTTCAATAGGTATAGTCTTTCAAAGACCAGAAGGGTTATTGTGTATTTCGATTCGAAAAGAAAATCTATCGAATTTGTATACTTTTTATATTGTATTTCGAAAGCTTTTGCTTTCGAATCGAAATATACAATAACCCCCAGTTTCAGTGTGAAAGTAAACATCATTTTAAATGAAAATACCATTTTAAATCAAACCATGAACTGGAAGCTGATTCAATATGTGGTTCTTTTTGGACTTGACATATTGATTTCATAATAAGTTCTTATTGAAGATAACTCCAAGAATCGTCATTTGATAAAAACAAGCAATTTCATTAGGTATTACAGCAATTTCTCTTGTGTTGCAATTCTGACTTGTTATCAAGAATTACATCTCTAGAAGTGGACCAATCCTGCACTCAAAAGATACAGTAAAGTTGTCATACATCCACATGTATATAAAAAAATGGAATGCGCTTGAATTGCATTAGTCAAAGAATTACATAACTGTGAAAAAACTAACGAACATTTTTAGGAAAGCTTTGAATTTGTTTCTTTTAGCTTTGGAATGACTTTAGAAGAAAAAATTCCCAGTCATGCTGATAAATACCAGTTCATAAGATATTTTGATTCAGTTAAACCAGTGTTTTTAAAAGTAATTGGATAAATTTGAACATTGAATATTTTTTTTAATATAAATATGGTTGGCGGAGAATTAATCCCTCAAATTGCCAGGTTATCCCACGAGCGATTCAAGTAAGTCCCAAGTCGACCTATACCTTCATATAGGAAGCTGGAACGCTTAAATCTTGTATTAAAAAAATTATAGCATGTGACCAGTGCACAACTTCGAAAACCCGTAATGCGGTACAGTTAGACGATGCATTAACCAATGCAAAAGTGGGACGCAATTCTCTCGAAGGCAGCGAAAAAAGGTCGGCCTGATTACCCTTAAGCGATAATGACAATGACGCGCGAGTTCTTTCTCCACCCGCAGCTGAATTACGACTCGAACATTGAATATGTTATTAAAATTCGATATACATATGTATGTACATATGCATAACGGAAAAATATTTGTATTAAAAAAAACTACGAAATGCAACAACTATGCGCATTCCAGTGGTTTTATAACCAAATTATCAACATAAACAGCTGTTACAGAAACAACAATCATCATATTTTATTCAAAAATGTCGCAAATTAGACGTGAGGTAACTTTTTTTTAACAATAGTTTTATTAAAATTTCAATTAAAATTTCTGAATTTATTCAAGGTAATAAAAGCATTTAAAAAACTACATCGCACAAGGCAGTATATATTTGCCGGAGATGACAGAGCTCTGGAGGCTGGACGTAAGGAAATAAACGAACGATTCAAAAAGAATATGACTGAATCAAATGCGGACAATATGAAAAAGGTAGATCATTTATAAATAAATGTCTATAGTCTCTTTCAAAGGATGACTTATTTGTAGATGCTGCAATTGGCTTTAGATGTGGACAAAGAGCTACGCACAAATGTGATTCAGGCCAAAAAGAAAGATGAGGGTATTTATGGTAAGTTATTGAAAATAGGTACGAAGTAATTAACTTTAATCTTGTGAAATTTCTTAGAGTTGCGAATTACCCCTGAAACTACACGACTTGAAAATTTTCCTTTTAATCCTGATATTGAAATACCAAAACGGCGTAAGGGCAAATCACCTAAAGCAAACGAAGGCAATTGTTGTGGCGGAACTGCTACAGTAGACAAAAAATAGTTTTATTAAATTTTCGACCTATATTGTTATTAAATTAAATAGTAAATTAAAAAATGTGTTGTGTTTTTATGTTTCGTTCGCTTTATTTTTTATGTTTTTTAGATTTACTTTTCTTTGATTTATTTTTCTTCTGTTTAGATTTCTTAGATTTTTTCTTTCGTTCTTCCTCCGAAGAGCTGTCTGAAGTGCTAGAACTTGTTTCAGAGGATGAAGAGTTACTATCAGATGATCCTTCACTGCTGCTGCTAGTTTCATGCTTTGATTTCTTTGACTTTCTCTTGTGTTTCTGTTTTTTGTGTTTCTTCGAGGATGTCGCACCATTTTCTATATTATACTCTGGAGAATTGTATGCCCTCTTTCTTTCGAGTTTTTGCCTATTTTGTGGTGATTTGTGTCTATTATAATTTGATTGTAGAGCGCGTTCTGATCTGTCTCTTTCTGAATTATATTTATCATTGTTAGTATTTTGGCGCTGCCTTGCCAAAGGAGATCTATCTTCATGTTTGCCATTGTCTGATCTGTAATGTCCTCTGCCCTTTTCTCTTCTAACGCTTTTTTCAATTGATCGATTGCGAGATCTAGATCTAGAATATCTGCGCAGCTTTTCTGATTTATTGTAATAACTTCTGTCCTTTTCCCTTCTATCGCTTCTTTCTAATGATCGATTACGAGATCGCGATCTAGACTTTCTTCGCAGTTTTTCTTGCTCACGATGACGTTCCTCTCGTGCCTTCCGCCTTTCAACAGACGACATACGTTCTTTTTCCCGAGACTGTGATTGTCTTTTTAAACGATTCTCAAGAATTTCTCTATCCCTCCTTGTCGCTGCTTTGTTTCTTTCTTTATAATCTCTCCTTGAATTGCTATTTTGTGTGTCTCCTTTATCTCGTAAATTATTAAAATCTAAACCTTTGGTATCGCCTACAATACCTCTGCCCTTGCCTCTCCACTTTACTTTCGACACTGATTGCGAAAAATCTACATGTATGCGGCGATCATCTATCAAAACATTGTCCATTTTAAAGTAAGCTGCTTCGCACGACTTTTGGTCTTCAAACTCTACAAAAGCATATTGTAAAGAATCTCCAGACTTACGATCTCGTATAACTTCACAGCCTTTCACTTTTCCAAAACGACTGAATATAATTTCTAAATCATCATCATTCGTGACTGGGTTCAGTTTGCAAACGAACAAAACATTTTCCGGAGGTGCCATTTCTGCATCTGGCAAATCACCAACTATTTCCAAAATTGTTGCTCTAGCTTTGGCTTCACGTTCCGCCAGCATTTCTTGAATCTCTTCAATGCTTTTGCCATCGGTGTCATCAATATCTTCATCAGCAGCGATACGTCCATTTTTCAATCGCTCAGCACTCGGTGAGGGTGAACGACTTAGTTCTCGAAAACCTCTAGGATCCGGAAAGGGATCTTCTAATATGACCGTATGGGTTATTCTAATATCTTGGTAAGGTCGAAAATTTTCATCTACTATAGATTCATTTAATTGTCTCAGCACTTCATGACCCTCTACAACCTCACCAATTACACAATGCTGACCGTCCAAAGATGTTAAATTCTCACCCAGTGTAAAGAAAAACTGACTGCCCACCAAATGTTTTCCCGCTCCAACCAGCGACAAAAGACCGGCACTCGTATGGTGGATTTTCGGTAAACTTTCAGCTTCAAAGAATCTTTTATGATGTCCTTCGACAACTCCCCAAATCGAACTGCCGCCATCTCCATTCCCAGTCGGATCACCGGTTTGGGCAATGAATCCTTGTTCTATTGTGTGAAAAAGATTATAATTGTAGTATTTTAATTTACACAATTTCAAGAAATTCAAGCAAGCTACAGGCCTCTCATCGGAGAAAAGATCTACAGTAAGATCACCGATTGTGGTTTCTATGACCACGGACATTATTTTTACAAATTACTGTGACTTCTTTATAAAACGTTGGTTTCTTTACGAACAAAATATAAGTATGTGAAAAATAACAGAGTTGTTTTTTAAAGAGAAATGCTAATATTAACAGTACTAAAAACTAGAGTTGCAAGAGTTTTTTTTTTAAAGAATTTGCAGAATTGTAATGCTTTTAAACAAAACTTTTATATGTTTTGATTTAAATATTTTGGATCTTCGTGACAAATTCTTTCTTGGTCTCCTAGTCTAGGCTTTAAATATTTTTATATGTCGGACGGATGATCATTTAGTTGTAAAATTTGTGGTTGAGCCGATTTTTCCCATTTCAATACCATACATTTCTTATTGACAAGTAATATTTGGGGAAATTTTTGTTATCTTAAGGCCTTATCTCAAGAAACGGTTAAGTAGAAGAATCTTTAGAGAAAATTTCATCCACCTAACTCTATTCCTCGAGGCTTTACTGTGTCTCTAACAGGCAGACAAAGCTAGATCTCTTATAAATTTATAAGAATCCAGATTCTCTATACTTATTCGTCAACTTAAAACGATTGAAATTGCTCGTGTGGACAACAACTGGTATGCATTTAATTTATACATTCTATGTTTTTTAAGCCAACTCTGGTACATTTCACAGATGTGGCAATATTTGTTTATATATATATATTTTTTTTAATTTGTACTAAAATGTTAACAGTTTTCTACAAAAATGAAATCAGCTGTAGTAAAAATTTCTTTTTGTGTATTTAGCAGAAGTTTAGTTCAGTTCTGTACGCGTTGCTGTGAAAATTCGGAAAAGTTTTTGTAGTTAATAGATTTTTGGCCAAATTCATTTGAGAAAACTAGTTTTATTACAATTTTCATTATAAAATTAATATAATACATATAATTTGGAATAAATTATACACAAACAAATTTGGAAAAGTCAATAAATCGAAATGTATTAAAAGTGAATTTCTTATCAGTTGGAAGACAAAATAAAATATCAAAAGATTGTTGACAACGTCAAATAGGTATGTGAAAGGGCAAAATCAAGATTTTAACGAATCAAACAAAACAAAAAATAAAATATACGTAGGTAGAAAGAAATCCTTAAACAATTTGATAAGAATAGTTTAAAAAAAGTGAAAATAAAATCTATAAATAGGTACAATAACAACAAAAAGTGTTAAAGAAAAAATTCGATAAAGAGTTAAATTAGCTTTGCTTGGATAGGTACATACATATGTATTTAAATTTGGCCCCTGCGGAGTTTAGTTTATGTGTTAATCTAAGTGTTCTTTTTTTAAACAAAAAATATTTGTTTTTGCTATAAATTTGTATAAAATTTAACCATTAAACTGGCCACTATTAGTGAAAAATATCAAAAATTCTTCAACAACATGGAGGAGGATGAAGAGGATGAAGTAACAGACATCAAGTTACAAATATTTCATAACACTGTACGGGAACATATTGTAAGTGGAAAGAAAATTTAAAATTATGAAGTTGTTTATTTCTTTTTTGGTAAACATTTTGTTGTATCTTTTAAAAAATAGTTAATTGGTGTTGATATTTTTAGATTATTGTAATATTTCTGTACTTTCAAAGAATCACGAATTTTTTATCAACGAATTGTTACATTTCAGGCATAAATATTGCCACCAACGTTATTATCACTGACTGACGCGCCAGGCAGCATGCTGTGTAGTGGTTAATTTTTTGTTTTTGTTTTACTTTGGTTGCCCAATGAAAAACAAGTTAATCGTATTCATGTTATTTTTTGTTTTAGTATAGTAGACGCCATCTACTACTTGCAAAATTATTTGGCACGAGATTTTCATCACGTTTTTTTCCTTGAAAAAGGATGCATAACAATATGGTGTAGAATTTAAGTAGGTATCTATAAAATTGGTTTTTAGTATTGTTTGTGAATAAATCATGATTGTACTGGAATTTATACTTTACCTACCTACACATTTTGTTATACAACAACTTATCAAAATTGTTCTTCTGGCATTTCCATGTTAATAATAACTACAATAATATGTTTTTGCTTTAAAGGGATATGGATCCTTTGGCCTAACTTCAATTAACCTATGTCCTAAAATCTTTAATATGTATACAAAGGAAATGGCATTCTTATTTATACCCTTACCACTCGAGGTAAAGTCTAACCCCCTTATTCAAAACCGATTATTAAATTTAACAAACGTTTATTAAGACAGATTTGCATATACAAATTTGCTTAATAAACATTTGTTAAATTTAATATTCGTTTTTGAATAAGGGGGTAAAATAATATCTATGTACCTATTCAGTGATAGAATTTAAAAAATTTCACACAAAAATTCAGGAAAGATCAATGTTTAGAGTTACGAAGTAGTATTTTAGTCAGACTTCAATAGAATTTCGAAATATCAACTCAAAGTTTTTAAGTTTAGATATCAAAAGCATTAAGTTATTTCAAGGAGATGATAATACGAGCAGTAACGGATCGGTTTTGGGAGATCCATATTTAAAATTTAAAAACATTACAAATAACGAAATTTTGTTATTTATCACACCTAGCATTTCTTTTTTTTATAATAAACGATTTCTTAAGAACTTTGTTGTTTAAAAAATATATAGGTATACTTTATACCTATAATACAAAAGCAGTACTTTATATAGTTTAAAGCCCGTTAATTCCTATAATGCACTTAGTATTCTACTCTGAAGTTTTTTTAAATTTTAAATTTAGGCAATAACATTGAACGAAAATTACTTAACAATCACCTGGGTTCTACATTTGTAAAATTAATTGGAAGTGAAATTTTCTTTAAGTTTCTGTTCTAAATATTGTGAAAGTGATTTAAAAAGTAAAATGTTATTTCCAGTTGGTTCATATGTATTAGAATAAAAGTTTCATTCGCTTTTTTAGAATGCCGTGAAAATGTCTATGACGAAACGATAAAACGATTTAAGTTTCACTTCGTAGTGGAATATAAAACCTAGACGAATATCTTTTAATTTTTTAAATACACTTAGTACATTTTTGAATTGTTTTAATTTAAACATTAAGCATGTGCTAATCGCTCTACTTATTGCCACAGGTGGTTAATTAAAAAAAATATAAATAAAAAACTTTTTGTTAATCACTGTTGAATAAATTTTTATGTCAAATTAAATTGAATATTCTACTCTACATATTCTGAACTTATAATAATTAAAACAAAAATGGTTTTAATAATAATTTTTCAGTTTACTTTTACTATGCCAATTAATAGTAAAACCAATTAAAATATTGTGAAAATAATTATTAAAATCGATTTTAACTATATTGTATTGTGTGCTAGAATAAGAATTGCCAACTTGAGTAGTGTTATATTGATAATCATCAGCATGCTTACATTTATCGATTAAATATAATTTAATCTACAAAATGTGCAAGAAATTTTGCCTATTATTCGAATTGATATAGGGCACGAAACTGATTAATTTCGTTAACAAATTTCTTCATTCGCTTTAATGTTTTTATTCATGCGTGAAAACTTCAATGAAATTAACTTTGTTAATGAGTTAAATAAATCTGAATTAAAACTGTACAATGTTCAATTGGGCACCCCAAACTAGTTGTGTGGATTTTTATCTTTATATCTTTATTTATTTAAATGGTGCTTATAATAAAATAAATTAATTGATGCATTTAAATGTGTATTTAAGAAGTAAGTAATTATTGAAAAAGATACAAATATGAGTTTACTTATAGATTGGGACAAAAAAAGAAACAAACTGCAACAATACATAAGTTAAGCCTGACACCAAAACGTTTTTTCCAGGGATTTGATTTTCTTGACAGTCCTAATATACATATTTATTTGTACGATTGCTGAGATTTTATAAGATGAAATAAATTTAAGTTAATTCTTTTACATTTTCTTAAATATTTATAATTGGGTTTGAACTTGTGGTTCAAAAGTAGATAATCACTTTTTTGTTACATAAATAATTAAACATTAATGCGATGGAACTTTATGTAAACAATGCTTTATATGTGCTTCACCAATAGATATGTAAATATATTATGCCTAAACAATACAAACTCAAAAAGAACAAAATTGATGAAGGAAGGGCAGATAAATGGCCGATTCTTATCAATTTAAATAAAAAAAAAAAAAAAAAAAAAAAAAAAAAAACGTTCGTATGTTCATTGAATAATATTCAAAAAGAAGACTATGCTTTGATTATAAAGTTTAACTCGATAGACTTATTAACACAGAGCATAGGTGGAGCTGGGTATACAATATTCTTATATTGTTAATAGTAAATAACTTTGCAGTTTCTCTATCAGTACGAATATAGGTAGTGACAAAAAATTGCTTGTAAACTTTAAAACTTAACATCGGGTTTTTTGCACACAAGTTAAAATTCCAAATTCGAATTAACATTAACTTACGTAATAAACTGAAACAGACTAATTAAAAACTTTCTACAATAGTAAAAATGACACTTAAATCTGTCTAACTTTTATCTATTAAATGTTGCAAACTAAAAAAATCATCGTATTTTAATACCACATTAATTGTTTCGTACCTATATATTTTTCCAAAAATTTTTTTTATTCATCTCCTTTTCCAAACTGACGTAATACTATTTAAAAACAACCAACATTAATCAACAGTTTCTATATACATATAGGTATAAACATATTGTTTATGATGCTTGAAATGTTTTTGTGTAATAGACAGAGAGACAGATACACAAACAGCTTGAAAACTTTAAAAATAAAAATATTTACATAAAAAATATGAAAACAAATCAAAATAAATGTTTCAGTTTAGACGATTATTGAAAGCGCTTCCATAAATTGATAATTTATTAATTGGAACGAACGACGAATTTCATTCAACACGACGAACTAGTTAGTGACAATTCGCTGTGTAAATTCGTCGTATGAAGCACAATAACAAATAAAAATTATAAATAAAACACAGTTAAAACAATTTTTGGCTTAAGTCGGTTTTAGTGACTTTTTTCAAATCATTATCAAAATTTTATCATTGATAGATAGGTCACGCCTATTTTCGAGTGGGCGGGGCTCCAAAGTTTGTAATATATTTAGCTATATCTTGAAAAATACATATTTTTTTAGACGATATGTAACATGACCTATTTATATGGATAAATTTCGCAAAATTATTTTTTGATCCGAAATTTTTTTAAAAAATCTAAAAAATCCGGGAAAAAGGGGTATATGAGTAAGTAGATAAATTGCAATATTTTCAAGTCAAGAAACTAATCTTTAATTTAAGGTATAACATGACCATGTAACAGGTGGCGCAAAAGTAATCCTCCCATTAGAAAATGCTAAATGTCTTGGCTATTTATATTAATAAACTAAAATAACACTTATATAGAAAATTTTTTTTTAATTTTTTTAGATATTAAAAAAAAATTCGGGTAAAAAAATATTCTTTTCGGATTTAACCCATGTTTTATAATCATGGAAAGGTATTTTTAATAACTTTTATTTAATGTATTACACCCAGTAGTTCCCGAGATATAGGCCTATAGGCGTGACCGCCAACAAAATTTTTTTTGCTGGCATCTCTAAATGCCCTATTTGATGAAATTTTTTTTGAGCAGTCACTAAAACAGACTTGTTCCCAATTTTTTAAATTAACTATTTTGTATATTTATTTTAAATTTATAAAGTAAAAAATAAAAAATATAAAATAAAAAAAAAAATATAAAAAATATAGACTAAATTATTAAAACATTAGATATAGACTCTATTTCAGAGTTCGCCGCCAATTAACAAGAAAGAAATACTTTTTAGTACTTCATTTATATACATTTCAGAGATTTGTTGTAGGGTAATAGGTACATATATGTATGGAAAAAAAAATATATGCATACAAGAAAATTAAGTTAAAAAGAAATCTTTTTAATATTTAAAATATGTAGTTAATAGATTTTGTATAAACTTTCGTTGGTTAACTAATAACAAGTACAAGTTATACATATGTATACATATGTATAAAAAATACAAAATATAATAATACAACATTTATACAATATGAGTAATATTTTTGATGAAACAATATTGTGAGAAGTGTTATCATTTCGAAAAAAATAATGTTGGTATACCTTGACGTTGGAACGACGGAGTTCTGTTTATTTTTTCTGTAGTTACACTGAATATTATACATACATACATACCTAATCTTATATTACTTTTCTCAAATAAAGCATTGATCAAAAAAATTCAGACGCTTAAATGTTTTAATATTTTTTTAACAAGAAAAAAAAAAAACAGGCCTCAATACTTTTGAACTTCAAATTTATAATCATTTATTAATATTTAAGAAAATTCTAAAAGAATAAACTAAATTTTTTTTCACATATACAAATTAGTTTTTTGTTTATCGTTATTAACTTTTCATTTTCATTGATGAAAACAAAATACCTGTGATAGATTTAAAATTTAAATTTCGTGCAATATCTTTAGAAGAACTTAAATTATATGTAAGAATATTAAGAAAAAACCTGACTATAATAAAATAACAAGTAATATAATCTTAGACAATTGGAACATTACCGGCAATATTATGCTGAATATTATAAACAATTCACTAGAAACGGAAATTACACCCATTGAAAAAGTTAAAAAAACAATCAAATGTGAAGAATATCGTCCAATAAATACGTTGAAAACTTTCGAAAAAATCATTGAAAAGATTGTTAAGAATCAATTGGAAAACTATATGCAACAACACAAACTACTCTCGAAATATCAGTCAGGCTTCAAGAGAAAGTATTCATGTGAAACAGCAGTCAACTATGTAATAAATAGGTGGAAATTCATGAAGAAAAATAATAAAATAATGGCGATATTTCTGGATTTTAAAAGAGCATTCAAAACAATAGACAGGGACATTCTATTACAAAAACTATATAAATACGGAATTCAGGACAATGAGTTAAAATGGTTTGAGTCATATCTAACTAATAGCAGGCAATATACAAGGGTTAATGGGAAATTATCAAATGCGACCGAAGATAATTTTGGAGTACCACAGGGCTCAATTCTAGGTGCGCTTTTATTTATTATATATATTAATGATATGGAAAAAGTTTTAGAAAAATGCGAAATTGTTTTATATGCAGACGATACGCTGATTTTCACAGAAGCGCCCACGGAAGAAATATGTTATAATAACTTAACGAATGATATGGACAATATAAATAAATGGTTAAAAATGAACAAATTAAAATTAAACGAAAATAAAACTAAAATAATGGAAATAAATTGAACATTAACTTAACGTTTAAAATATATTGTGTAACAATAGAAAAAGTAAATAATATAAAATATCTGGGTTTTATAATAGACAAAGACTTAAAATTAAAAGAGCAACATGAATATATGTATATGTAAAAAAATTGGAAAAAATCGGGTTTTTCAAACGTATAAGAAAAAAAATATCAGTTATAACGGCAATAAATATTTATAATGTAATGATTAAACCGCATTTTGAATTTGGATCAACTGTGTTGTATACATGCTGCAAATAACAGCAAATAACAAGATTGCAAAAGCTGCAGAATAAAGCCATGCGCTCTATACTTAAATACAATCGATTTACCCCAATATAACAAATGTTAGATACACTTAAATGGCTTAATATACAACAAAGACTAGAACTAAACACAATTAATTTTATTCAAAAAATGAAAATGGGAGATGCACCTGATTATTTAATTGAACAATTAAGGTACGTAGGAGAGGTTCAACCATATAGCCTAAGGAACGCTCAAGATTTCAGATTACAACGAGCAGCTAACAACGCGATGAAAAATCTTTCTTTTATAAGGGATTAAATCTCTACAACATGATGCCAAATAATATTAAAAATGAAATAAATTCAAATGTATTTAGAAGAAAAACTGTATTTTTTATAAGAGATATTTTATTTAAACCAGAGTTTATAGATTTAAACTGTAAAATGAACATGAAATGTTATATAAAAGTATTTAAAATACTACTAATAAATAAATAAATAAATATATTGCTGAATTGGACGATTTTTCTATTACGTGGAATCACGTGGATATTATTGATGCTTAATAAGAGAAAGCTAATGTTCCTGCAGGCATTATTTTATATAAACATCCAAAGTCTTAGTTGAGGAGTTGACAAAAACTGCAAAGTGCTTGTTAATATACATATGTATATACCAATTTTTGTATTTTTATATTTTGCATCTACATTCTCGTTTTACTGCAACATAAATTGTATGGTAGGCTTGAAAACTATTCACACGCATTATTCCTGCGGTACTTGTCGGAGAATGCACTCAGTACAAATATGTTGCGATTGATTGAATTTTAGACAGAATAAAGGTATGTAGTGTAGGTCTCTAACGTTTGTTTTTAAAGAAGCCTTTTGTAGTATGGCTGGATTTTATGCGATCAATGCTTTAAGCAGTTTAACGTAAGTGAGACTTTTGTGATTTAATAATCTATCTCGAACAAAAATCATGCTTATAAAAAACGCACTATCAATGCATTTGCTTATGTTAAAAAAAAAACAATTGTCTAGTTATAAATATTACATTTCCTTTCGTTTTCTTAAACATAAGTAGTAACCATCCTAGTTGTAAATAATTTTTCTATTAAATTTATCAGTTTGCCTACGTTTGTTTTAAAGTTTTTGCCTTTTAAAATTGTAACTTTGGTTGGACCACGTCTGTTTTTTTTAACTAACAAAGCACTTGATAAAATTTCTTAAAAAATTTCCTTTTTGTAGATAACAAAATGATAACAACAGAACTTCAAAGCTGTTTCTATATATTTCAATGACTATGTATGCAATATTATTTATTGGTAGCATTATTTTTAAATTAATTCGTTTAATTTCGATTTCTCACATACATATATATTTGTATATTTTGTGTTATGAATAAATTCGAAAAATTTAAATAAATATTTTTGTGTTTTTGAATAAAAAAGTAGCATATGGCTGTTGAGCAAACATTTTAAAGACGTATGAAGTATTATTCACATAAAATCCGGCCACAACAGTGAATCTTTTTGTGTTTTGTTTTTTAAACATATTTACCATTGCTTCGCCAAAAAATTTATTTATTCGGGGTATTATTTGAACGAGTGCTAGGCATTGGAAAATGAAATTCCTTGAAAATCCAACATTTTCGGGTTAAATGTTTCCAAAAAGTACTGTAAATTATATTATAAAAGGATACCAGCAAAAGCGAAAATATCATTAAAAGTAACCAGAAACTTAACAAAGAAAATACTACGTTTAATAAAGAAAAACCTCAAAAAATACAAGGCCAGTGTACGTTTCTTAAGAAGAATAGACGTGGATGTTGGAGAGGAAATGCTAGCAGATATTACATTTTATTTTCTTCTTTTAGTACTTGGGGTGTATGGCAGCATTAGGGGTCGGTAATCTTAGATTTATAGAAACTACAATGAAAAAGAAAGATTATCTGGACATTTTAAAAAACAATAGTGCAGAGAAATTAGAGCTAGCACAGAACTGGATTTTTCAACCAGAAAATGATTCTAAACATACCTCACTAAAAAACTCGTTGATTCTATGTCTAGAAGATTGTCAGTTGTGATAAAGGGAAAGGACTACAAATAAAATATACATAATTTTAATACATCTACTTGGTTACTTTATTTTTACGCTAAAATCTGGTACTTTTCCATTAAAATTGAATTATTGTTTTATGTTTCTTATTTTTGTAGTACATACGTATTTGTTAATGAGTTATATTTTGCTAACGTTACTTATGAATTATGTTATATACATATTTTGTTTTAAATTTGTACTTGTAGTATATATAATAAAACATTTGTTTAAGCTCGCAGTAAATATTAAAACATTTATTATTTATTTAATATATTTTAATGTTTGAAAATATTGAATTAATTAATTAATTGTTTATAGCAGAATTAAATTAAACAACGTATGATCTGATAAATCGAACAAATTTAAAAATTATTGAAAAAGTCTATTCTTTATTATAAAAACATTTAACAAACCAATGATGAATCACAGTTAACCCTTAATAATAAAATATACTTTAGTTCAAAAGTTCTCAAATTGGAAAAAACCTCAAAAAAGCTATATAAATATATATAGGTATAAGAGAGTAGTAGATGTAGTTAAGTATATCATCTTTCTTATGTACATAAAATTAATTATTACAGTGTAAATTAAATTTGTCAATTTCTATGCCCACTTCTGAATATATGTACGTACATATTTACCAACCATTCTCATAACAAACAGCCTACTCAAAAAATGCAATGAAAATTTATGGAGATTTTTCAAGATGTCATATACGAAGAAGAAAAATAGAAAAACGTTGTTTTATATTTAAATATACACATATAGTATTTTATGATTTCATTTTTTTTACATTTTATGTGCGTATGATTTGGATTAACCCTTAAACGTATTATTTAAAATAATAAAATTTTTATTTTATTTATATTGTGAAGGGTTTATAGTTTACAGTTTTCCAAACGTTTTTAGCGTCAAGTATTTCAAGTTACATGTGAAGATTTTTCGCGGAAATCATTTTAGTTTTTTATGTATGTACTTTCAGAGGTGATGTCTGATTTTTTTATATGAAGTTTTTTTATCGGTTTGTTTGTCAATTTCATATAAAAAATGTTTTTTCAGCTGTCATTTTTTCTAGTGACATCATCTTTAAAATAAATTTGCTTTTTATTTGTCAATGCCAGCTGTTCGACGTTGGCGAACGCTTCGCTTTTAAGTGTGTAACTTAAAACATACGACTACATTGATTCTACTTTTTTGACAGTTGTTTAGAACGTGAGAAACGCGTAAACGCTTGGTGTGGACTTTTAGCTTAAATGTTCATGCAAACCATTACAATTTACTTTATTTATAACAAAGAATAATCAAATTTATTTTGTAATCTAAATTTAATGAAGCTAAATTAAAATATTGAGCGTTATGTTGCAAAAAAGCTTTTTTTTTTTTATTAAGGCCAAGGTATAAAAAACTGCTATTATCGGATTTATTTTTGTCGAGCTACTTTGCTTGTTTATGTCTTTTTAGGGTTAAATATAAAAGTTCATATAATGTCAATGACTTTACAATACACTTGAATATACTAAATAATGTTGTACATTAAAAACTTTGTTTATTATTAGTTCCTATATAATGGTTTATAAGATTCAAAATGTTTTCATTTTTACGAGAAATATTTACACTTGCTATTACAAACATCTATATAGCAGCAAAAAAATTTTTGGTGGGGATTTTAAAATAAAATTATTTATTTGTTTTTATTCACACAAACTTATAAATTTGTTTAATAAACAAATATAATGAATAGATGTGAAATGAGTTTCTGTTTAAATATTATCATTCATCTAAATTTAAATTTTTTTTTTTTTTTTTTTTTAAATTTTTTTGTATTTTTATTTTTGAAATTTTTTTTTAATTATTTATTAATTTTTTGAGAACATTTTAAACCTTGAAATTTTAGCATCATATTCATTACGACACTATTATTTTTTTTATATAAAAAATAGCGTTTAATGAAATGAAAAGGGGAAATTAAACTTTATATACATATTTTAAAATAGTTTTCATTTTAGTCACAATTTTTATTTTTTTAATTTTAACTATATGAGGTATCTGGTATCTGTTGCTAATTAAAGCAATTATTTTCTGTTGTTTATTAATTTTTAAAATCCTTTATTTTTCCAACGTGATAAATGTCACACTATGATCATGGAACAACATTAATTTGTTGCATTTCGGTGTTTTTTTTTCAGAATACAAAGACTCAAAAAAAAACTCCGGACAGCAATTTAGCACTAAATAAAAATTTTATTCACAAAAAACAGAAAAAAAACAAACTTTATTTAAATCCCAAAATTTAGTATTATATCATTTGTTTTTAATAAAAGCAGCACATCTTCTGGACATAATCTCCATCAGAGCCATATAAAGTTCTTTTGGAATCATTTTTGATTTCCTTCCACAAATCGTCCAAATTTTAGACTCTGACTGCCGTTATATATCGCTCAACATCGTTCCATAGGTTATCACTTGAATTGAGATTCGGAGATTGGGCTGGCCATTTCAACACATCAATCTTATTTGCTCTAAGCAGCAGCAGTGCGCGAGGTGTGTTTTGGGCCGTTGTCGTACATAAAACTACATCTAAGTGGCATATTGTCCTCAACGTATGGAATCATTGTATTTAAAAGTATATTTTGATAAGAATATTGATTTATTCGTGCGTCATCCTTAAGTATAGGACCAACACCATGCCCAGAAAACGTTGGCCATACCACTACGGATACCTTAAGTATACTTTAGGTTGTACTGCATATTTGGAGAACCCCATTTGTATCTTTTCCCCTTAGATTCGATGCTACAATATTCTGTTTCATCGCACCAAAGAATATTCTTCCAGAAAATTATTGGGTTTTCTTAATGCTCATGGGTAAAAGAAGTTCGGGACTGTAAGTTCTTTTTTTAAAACATTTGGCTTATGCTGAAAAATACACACCCACGTTTTTCATTGAGTCTTCTTATGTTCTAGAGGAGACGTCAATACCGTATTTTGTTGAAAGATTACTTTGAATTGTGTTAGAGCTCTTAAATGGGTCTGTCACTGAGGCTCTGTAAATTATGCAACATTTTTGTATGTCCTATAGTTCGAATATGACCTAATGCGTTGTAGATTATTTTCCTTGAGCAAACTAAAATACTTGCAAAGGAATAACTTTATGTAAATAAGAAAACTTCTTGCGTCCTTTATCATTTCTAACAGCGCTATTGTTTGCATGCTTGTATTTTTTTATAGTTAAAATTAATAAAATTGTTTATATTGCAACAATAAATTGATATTATTTTTGTATTTAAATAAAGATATACAATATTTACTAATAAAATCTATTAGTTTTTGTTAAGTTTTAGTGAAAGTTTTGTTTACGTTTAAACACATCTTTTTGCTACTTGTATGATTCACATGTAATATTTGTCATTGTTTGATTAATATGTACTCAATAATTAATTATTTAAAGTTGTGCCAGTGACGGTGAAATTAAAAAAGAAATTTAAAGAAGACCTATTGAATTTCCAACGGAAGTATACGCTCCGGTGCATTTCTGAATGTAAAATAATGACCGTTTTTAAGTATGGTTGCATTTTTGACTAGTTTTTTTTAGCATAAAAATATATTAAAATTAATACTAATTTAATAACATACATTGCGCGTAAGTAAATTTTCAATTAGAAGCCTAATTGACAACTGTGTACATAGATAGGTAACTGATAGCGAACATCTAAGCCTACTTCATTAGCATATGAGCCAATCCCCTTTGATACTCTATGTTACATATGTTAAATTTGATTTCCTGCCCTTGCTCTCTACTTCCATTATATGAATGGAAGTTTTAGTCTTTATAGGAAACATTTGATAATGATGGTCGACTGGTTGGTTAAATACCAAGTAAATTGTCTTGCACTATAACATGATTAAGAGCTAGTTTTTTACTTGTCAGTTAAACTCAGCTTAACACACTGTTATATTAAACCTCAAATATATTTTGCCGGGATTTAACTACTGATTGTGTTTCTCAGTAGTAGATTACCTCCTGTAAATTTTGTTAGCATTGCCGTACTGTTCAGTCAAAATACATATGGCATTCCTCCTAATTTTTTATATAAATATGGCAATATCTTAAATTTTCGAAAAAAAGCGAAGTATTTGAAAACTTTAACTTTGAAAAAAATTAAAAAAATGGATTTAAAAAATTATAATGACGTGAATAAAACAAATCAAAAAAAGATCTAACAACTTTAGAACCAACGAAATCGAATTTCTTTTAAAACTGTATAATAGAGTGCAAAAAACAGATAGGATCTGGAATAAATTTTGGAGTTTCTAAAAATATTCGCATCATGTGCTGAACCTTGCCAACGGGCCACAATATTTGTAATTTTAAGATTTGCAACGCATGTTGTCTGCACATTCAAAGATAGAAATCCCTTTCTGTTTCGGTAAATTTCAGCGCTATGCCCTCCTTAAAAGAAACAATTTTAAATTTTGGAATAATTGTTGAAAGTTTAATAAAAACCTGAGGAGGAAATTTTTATATATGTGTGCAGTCTATAAAAGCAATCACTTTTGGAAATTTTGCGATTTGGCAAAATTCTTTTTTTTGCATTTTAAAGCTCTGCATCAGACTGGAAATACAATATATTGGTCCTTTAACATTGCAATATAGTGGGACACAAGAGTAACTACTTTGGAAATTGTTGATTTTGTTACTCTATTTAAGTCACCAATTGTCATCAACATTCCCCCAGTTGCATATAACCTTAAAGTTATTAAAAGCATCTGCTCTTCAGATAACGCATTATTCCTGCAAAATTCAGTTAATAGATTTGGTAAAGATAAATAAAAATACACTTACCAATTCGTTGGATTTTTAATGTGTGGTGCAATTAGTTCTAAAACATTATATGCGGATTGTTTTGTTAAGCGAAATCTTTGAAATAATTTGGATTCGGTATAAATGCAGAAATGATTTGGACGTGTCCTTATTGTTCGTATCTTTCTAACAATTGACATATTTAAGTTATTATATGTGTTTGAATCACTTAAATCCTCATCATCACTAGAATAATCCATTTTTTTTTAATTTTTGTTAAAATGTCGTAAATTTCTTTTCACTTGTTTTCAGCTGTTTGTATTTTGACATTTTATATCTAGGTTTAACTCACCAATGATGCTCAGTTAAACCTAGATTATATATCAAATAAATAATAACTGAGAAACACAATTTTAAGTTTAATCTAGGTTTAAGCGAAAAATGTAGATTATCTTTATCCCAGAAACTAGCTCTAAATGTTTACAAAAAATTGTCACGAATTGTCGGTTAGTGTAACAGCAACTTGTTGACATTTATATACATATGCAATTTAATATGTTTTTTCAACTAAGGGAATGAATTATTTCAGAGAGCCAACACAAAAAAAAAACACGTAGTGGCCAATCCGATTGCCATTTACATTTAAGTAAACAATTATATTTGTTTTAACTCGAATTTCTAAACTGTAATAGCGGAAATAAAATTTGTATTTTAAAAACAAAAAAAAAAAACAATGTTTTTAAGTAAATAAATAAAAGAGAAAAACAGAAATAAAAATAAACAAAATTGAAACGCAATATTTACTTTAACAATAAAATTATAAACAATTGTGTTTATTGTAATTTATTTCTATTTTTTTAATATAACATCGGTAACATCGTGTTAACTCCAAATTTAGCATTTTTTAAACTAACTACTACGAAAATTTTTCGGTCCAAGCTGATTAAAATTATTTAAAGTTATTACTAGAATAAAATGAGTTCGACTGTAGTTCAAAATATCATAAATAAAAAATAAATCACTTTTACATTTTAATGAATGACAACATAAGTATAATTTTATTTTATTTTCGCCTGTAGTGTATTCATTGAAATGTGAATGAACGAATGGACTATAAGAAAACCTACAAATCTAACAGTTGTATTATGTATGTTCTCGTTTATTGAATGAAATGTTGCTGCCCCTATTCCAAATTACTTAAAATATAGTAGGTGCATAATTTTATTTAATTTGTTTGACATCAAATGATTAATTGTGTGTAAAATTAACATATTCACACACTTTTATTTTTATCTACAATATTTATGATGTTTTTTGTTTATCTTTTAAATTCTTTATGTTTCTGTGTTTGCAAAATTGTCATTGCAAAATGCTTTTTTATATTAATGTGTTTATAAATTCTGTACAGTAGTTTATGGTGGTTTAAATGGTATATTTTCTTACCTAAATTGTTAACAAAAAACCTTTATGCCAAGTTTATAAAGCAAATTTTGTATGGAAATTATAAACCTGTTGTAAGTTTTATGAATAAGGGTGTTAATGTTTATAGATATTAATACACTCATGTACTTAGAACTTATACACTTAAGTAATAAATTTTAAATTATTTATGCATGTGGCGATATAATTGAAAAGCGTCATACTAACCCTGTGTTTTCCAAATAAAGCGAGATGAATTTTTCCTAAACAAATAATTTACAAATTGATATTCTACAAATCGCAGAATTATTTTTTATTTTGCAATGTAAAAAGTTTTTTGACTCAAGCGTAAAGGAAATTCGATTTACACCAAAATATGTTTATTCGTTTTAAAAATGAAATCGTTACTTGGATTCTGGTTAAATGATTAGATTTTATGATTGCTGCCAAATTTTGTATATGTGAAACTTATACTTTGATTAGAAATGTTACCATAATTTGAACCCTTCACAGAAAAAAAATTAAACCTTTAATTGATTTTAAAATAATTTTTAATTAAGATTTTAATTGATTCAATTACTTTTTCTGATATTTTCAATTAAATCTCAAATTTTTTTTTAATTGATACTATCATTTTGTTTACAGGTCCGATTTCAATTAAATTTTTAATTGATTCCAAAAATATTTTAATTGAAACTCATTTTTATTTTTTTCTGTGTTATTATAATTATTTCATGTGCAATCATATAATGTTTCCGCTTTAAATGTAATATCGTATTATTAATATGGTCGTGTAACATGATAACTGACATGACAATATTATAGTGCCAGCCATTTTATGACGTATATATAGGATCATCAGTAGTTGACAGTATGAATAAATAAAGTTATTCTTTTTTAAGTTTTTTTTTCTTCGCACCATTGGAAATGAAGAGGACGTTCTTAGTTTTTATCCAATATTGTATATATGCAAATTTGCAGAACAAGTGAGTAAAGATCCAAAAGGATGCAGATAAAACCATCCAAAACTAAACTTCACAATTCTTCAGTCTTGTTCAGACCACAGCTTTTCAAGCTACTGAAATTTCAGAGATGTTCAACGCACCCAAATTGACGAAGCTAAATGCAGTCGTCGTATTGAAATTCTGACTAAATATAAATATTATGACAACTTTTTGCTCTTCTCAACATGTGCCAAATCATTCAAGCACTAATTGCGAAGTAAAAATAAGATTCTCAAAACGTTTATTTCTAGCAATTGGGGTATGGATAAAAAACTTGTTAAAAAGATTTGCCTGACAATGCTCTATTACGCTGCTGGATGTCATTGCCAAGAAATGTCAGAAAAGCTTTTTTTATGTACGGGTGCACAGCGTACACAGCAACACAGTAGTTCTATGACAATGTATACATATTTAAGAAAACCTTCAACCCGACTTTAATTCATTCATTTATTAACTAAATCGTCAGTCAAGAACTGTAAATAAGTTGTAAAATAAAGAATCAAGATTTTTTTTTTGTATGTTTAGATTTTTTCCTACCATGCACATAATATATTTTTAATTTTCTACAACATTTTTTGTAATTCTAGTAATTTTATTATGTAAACAAATAATAAAAATATGTATGTCATAATAAAAATTGCAATTCAAAACCACAGTGTAATTTAAGTAAAATAAAATAAGCACTTGCAAAATAAAACAATAGTTTGTATGTACATACATATATGTATATGTACTAGGGATGCCAATCCCGAAATTCCGGATTTGACAAATCCCAAAATTTGTTTTAAAAAATTCCGCGATTTTTCGGGTTTAATAAATCCGATAAATAAGTATTTGTGTAAAAGATCCTATAACTATAATTGTTTCATCTGCTTTTTTGATACACACATTCTTTAGCATTGAAAAGTTCAGAAACATTTCAAAATTATTCAACAAAAATTTAAGTTTTTCAAAATTATGTCGAAGAAATAAAGGTGAAAGAATTAAAATTAATTTTGGATTGCTAAACTCAAACGCACTATTAGATGTGTACGGTTTTTAAAATTGGAAGTTCCTATAAAAAGAGCTTTAATTGATTTAAAAGCTCCACAGATGCAATGTTTTTGAATTATTAATGGTTTGTTTATAAAATTCAAAATGAAAATGTTTCTTATATACATATTTATATTTAATATAATAAACTCTTTTGAAATAAATAGTTTTTATTATTCATAAACCAATTTGTTTTAATATAAAAACACAAAAATCCCGAAATCTCCAATACCGCGATTTACAAAACAAGTCCCGTTTATCTTCCCTAATACTTTCGTTCTAAAAATAAAATTTGTTTATATTTTACGTTTCTTTTCGATGTTTTTTTTTTTGAAAGACAGCAATCATGGTGTAACTATACAAGGTGAGTGCAAATCAGCAACAAATACAACACAATACAAAAACAACAGGCATTTTGTTTGTGTAAAATAATGTACATACTACTGTCAAAAACACTGGAAAAAGTATTACTTTTGACATAAGTAAATTTGAAACAAAGCCTGTCAGCTGGGCTACTGCACTCACATTGTATAGTTACACCATGACAGCAAACATAACAAATATTTATATGTAAGAGAAATAAAATGTCGTACCATTTCTAAAACCAGGGATTGTTATTGGCAATATTGCAGCTATTTCATATTTTGTATTTTTTTTACGATATTTTATGTCATACTGTAAAAACAAAATAAATTCGATATATGTTCCAGCATACCATTCTAGGAGCGCTCCGAAAAAGGAGTCAGAAAAGAGTCCAACAAAAGAGCATTTTCGGAGCGCTCCGATAAAAGGAGTCAGAAAAGAGTCCAACTAAAGAGCATTTTCGGAGCGAAATTGTTACTGTCCTGAGTCGGCACGCAGTATGACTCAGAAATTCCACTTAATTATGTGTGTACCTAAGCGTTGTTGTCCTGTTATTTGTGCTTTGAACAAAAAAAAACATAGCTGTAACACACAAGAATGATAAAAACAAGATTACACAGCGCCCAAAAAAAACCTCATAAAAGACTCTTTTCTGACATTATCTAAGAGCTCTTTAAGAGCTAAAAAAACCCTCATAAAAGACTCTTTTTCTGACATTATCTAAGAGCTCTTTCTGACGGACCATTTTCGAACGTAATGACCCTCTTTTCTGAAGGTTTTCGGAGCAATTATGATTGTTTTTTGGGCTCATAAAGAGTGTTAACGCTCCGAAAAAGGTGTCAGAAAAGACTCTTTTCAGACTCATATGGTTTGCTGGGGCATTTCGTTTACTTTAATTCCTTTTTAAGAAACAAATAAATAAAACAGAAAAAATACAATCATTAAAAGCAGCAACCAGTTTGGTTTTTGTGCTAAAAAAATTTTTCACTAAATTTAGTTGAATTTCAATATCTTGTGGGGTTTTAAATTGGCTGTATAAATTTTGTTTTTGTTTCGCATCTGAAAACCAACTTTTCTTTTCAATTATTATCAACAAGTCTTTTCTTTATTTTATTTCAAGTTGACTATTGTCCACCTCTTGTTGTATTTATTTTGCTAATTGTTTTTCTATATTATTATTTTTCAACATTTTTTTCTTTCGCCAACCAATAGATATTTTCCCATTACAAAGTCCATTTGGCTGTGGGACTTTTACTACACATTTTATTTATTTATTTATTAAATGATTGACTATTGTTTTGTTATAAATAGATTTATTATTAAAGCTAGATTTACACGATTGAAATTTTCTTCAAAATGCTTCAAACTGGTGTAAACAGCAAAATTTCTACAAAATTTATTTATTTAATAACTATTAATAACTATTAAATAAATAAATTTTGAAGAATTTTTGCCTTTAACCTCATGTTTGAAGCATTTTGAAGAGCAATTTTGAAGAAAATTTCAATCGTGTAAATCTAGCTTTACTTTGTCAGAGATAACAAATTATAAGACCTCTTGTGTGTTAAATTGTGTTTTATAAAGACAATATTTATTATAATATATACAATATGTATTGCATATAGAACTGTAATGAAATTATGTGATAATATGTACTTTAAACTTGAAATTATTTTTTGATTGATAGGGAATATTTAATTGCTAAAATAAGATTTATCTTGTTTTAATGCAAATAGTATACATTTTTTTTTTTATTGATTTTGATAATTTTGAAAATATGTATGTATGTTGGTTTTTTTCGTAAACATTGGACATTTAATTGTAAGATATCTAATATAGTTTATTAGTTTATTTATCTTTTAAATGGTAATGTTTAAGTTTTAATGGTTTTTGTTTTGATATAAGAATTCTGCTTAATCGCCAAAAGAATTATCAGTAAATAAGCAGCTGCAATAATGAACAATTATAATCATTGATTAAATAAGTGAATTTTTGTCATTCCGATCCATCCAGTCCATTCCAAAAATTTTAGTTGAATTATACTTTTTTTGTGTTATTTTGCTAATTTACTTTTTCATCGTGAAATGGTTGGTATGTTGAACTTTTTCTGGAGATTACGAATAAGCTGTTAAAAGTATTGAAAGGGAAAAGTTACAAAAATTGGTTTCATGCGTGTTTGTCCTACATTTTTAATACATTGACATCTCACAAATTTAGGTAATAGTACTCATAAACTTTTACCAAAATTTCTGAGACGCCAATCGCTTTAAATCTCAAAGTAACAACTAGCAGCTGGTTCATGTATTTTATATAAAGAATGTATCGTTATTTTTTTGAAAAATTCTATGCTACCATTAAGATTAAAAAATGAATAGATTGGCTAACATCATAAAATTGTTATAAAACAAAATTATAAAAATAAAACAATACCTAAAAATATGTGTAAACAATTAATCAAGAAAAAACTGTAAACTTTTAATAGACTAAATATCATACCGAAAGACTTACTGCCGTATTCATAAAAAATAAAGTAGGTTTGAAGTGGGCTTTTAGACAAAATTTTCTTGAAGTACATTTGAAGTCTACTTTAATTTTTTATGAATAAGGGCATTAAAATTAACATGAACTACCGTTATCCATATTTAATAAATTTTTATACCCATCACCAAAAAGATTAAGATTGTCATTCCGAAAAATTGGTCGTATAACCAATTTGGGTTTCTAAGATTCTAAGACCATCAAGACATGTTCGTCCGTCTATTGAAGGCACGACAAGATTTAGAGCAATGAAGTTTTCCCAAACATTATTTGTTTCACCGAAATGTTTGGTATTAAAAATCGGTCTAGTAGGATCCGAGTTATAGACAAAAGTTTCAGACAACCTTGATATTGTTTAAATATTTTTTGTAATATATATAATATCATAAAATTTTGCACACTTAATTTTTGTTATAGAAGGACAAGCCCTGTTGAAAATGGTAGTAATCGGTCCACGATTTCTCATATCCCCCATACAAAAGCCTTCCCGCAATTTAACTCCACATATGCAATTTTTTGTTATTTTCAAAACAACATTTTTTAATAGTTATTTAGTTTTATTTTGTTTGATTTTATTTGCTCTGTAAACAACGTCAAATGTAATGTAATGGAAATTGGTTGATTTACCGATCGTTTTCAGTTCGTGTGATAAAGTTCAATATATTTCAAATAAGATTTTTTTCTAATTATATTTTAGAATATATCAATTATATTTAAGAAACTGCCAAATATATTTCAGAAATATTAAACAAAATATAAAAAGGGAAAATAAATTTGTTTTGTTTTTAAAAATTGATTTCCATCACATCCAGTTTCTAAGACGGTTTGCGGCAAAATACCGGTTATAGAATTGACCATTAATATATTAAATTAGACTTTATAGCACTTTTCCAAGAGAATAATTCCACACTCTATTTACGGGAGAAGATATTCCTATATTTGCATATAATATCAGAACCTTGCGTGGCTGGCAATTTTCAGTGTAGACTGAACGATTTCTTATCAGGAAGTGTGAAAATACCGATTTAGATAACATTTGAAAGAAGTTAAAAATAAAAGTTTTTTTTTGTTTAGTGGATAAGTGTAAAGTACAGTGTACTCGTAAAATACTCGGCACATTTTATATTTGTTGTTCGCTTGTGATTTGTGATTAAGTTTAACTCTTTCTACATTTGCAGATGACACTAGCATATTTAGTTCACATGTGGAATCAAGCATAACAAATAGATAATTACCTCATACTTGGTTAAAAAACTGTTATTCTAAAGTAAATGAGATTAAGAGTAAACATGCTAGATTTACACTTAGGAGGAGAAACTTTGGACATGTCACATTTATCAACTTGAACACAATTTGATTATATAATATAGTTTGACATGCATTTGCATAGACGTCTTACTTGGCATCGCCTCATCAAAGCCAACAATGCACTGGCTAATCAACAGATTATCGAAATTAAATTTTGACAGTAAAGTCATACTATATAAGACTGTTTAAAAATAAATTTGGACACAATGAATGCAATTATAGGAAATGGTTATTGTGTAATTCGAAAAGAAAATAATTTGAATTTGTATGCTTAAATTTCGATTTTTTATGTTACGAATTGAATTTACACATAACCATACAAAATTTTTAGGACTTTGGTATATTAGCGACTATATTAGCTAATGTTAAAATATATGTTTAGAAACATTAAAGAGACACACATACGCTTTCAAGATTACATACAAAATCTAAAAACATCGAACAAAACTGTGTAGAGCTGATCGACAACCCAGTTAATTTGAGGTCAATTTAAGTTTTAAAGTTTTGTTTAACGTCATACTTAAATCTAAAGGCATTCTTAATAAATAATAATTTAAACAAGAGAAACTTATCAATTTGCTACAATTTGCTAAAATTGATAAGTTTCAAAAACTAAATTAAAAATATTTATTTATATTTGATATAAATACATACATATGTATGTATGTAAATACATATTAAGAAAATAAGTTGACTATATATAAAATGAACAGGTTATTTATTCCATTTTATCTTCTTTGTTTCGTTACAGATTTTTCTTCTCCTCTTAATTATTTTATATTTTGCATCGTACGTGTTAATTTTACGTTTTCGACGCAAAGATCGTGATGATTTATTTTCTAATGATGAAGATGAATTATTAGTATATCGCATAAGGTAAGAAAATAAAATTAAATGTACAATAATAGTAAAAATAGTCACGTTAACCACAACAACCATAATCGATAATTATAAAAAATAAACTTAGAAATACGAGTAAATGTACATACTATATATACTCATATATTGCATTGTGTTTGAATTGATTGTAATTTTTTTATTTATTATTTTACAGCTCGTGGCTTTGTACATTTTCAATGGCAATAGCAGTTGGAGCAGCACTGTTATTACCCGTCTCCATAGCTAGCAATGAAGTATTATTACTCTATCCAAATAGTTACTACGTTAAATGGCTAAATAGTTCATTGATCCAAGGTGGGTTAGTTTGTTTGAAAAAACTCACACGTACTTGCATATATGGTCGCTTCATGTTTTTGTAATTGTTTTCTACTGTTTCTGTTTAGGTCTTTGGAATCATGTATTTTTGTTCTCCAATCTTTCCCTGTTTGTGTTCCTGCCATTCGCTTATCTATTTACAGAATCGACGGGATTTTCTGGTCATAAAAAAGGCATTATACCTAGAGTTTATGAAACATTTACAGTATTCAGCCTATTGGCATTTGTTGTATTGGGTCTTACGTATGTTCTATCCGCTGTTATAGACCCAGAAAAGATTGGGTTTTTATCACTATTAAGTAAGTTTTCAATTTCATTATCTCTGCACTGTAGAATGCAAACAAAAAGACAAATTTGCACCGGAAATTTATTGTAAATTTTACGCTTGTAATTCTTAATAATTTATCTGGGTGCAGTGTATTGTAATACCTTCCTAGTAGTACATATTACCATTCTAATAGTGTCATTAATTATTGTTTTTTTTTCTGTTTTTTACTTTTTTTATTTATAGATTTGGGCAGCGTTCATTTACCATTTTTATATTCATGTGTTTCGTTTTTGGGTGTGCTACTGCTACTTGGTAAGTTATTTTTTGTTAACAATAATTAATGTTGTTGCATTGTAAGATTTTGAATTTTTTTCATTTATTTTATGTATTTAATCATTTTATACTTTTCTATACACCTGTGGTAATTGCTTTTTGGAAATTGTAAGAAAAATAGCAATGTGCGCTGTTATTTTCAACTTAAATTCAATAAACATTTAAAAGAGAAAATTCTGTTAATAACAAAATATTTACTCTATTCGCGTACTTGTCAGATTTAATTGCTTTAGTATACGAAAACATATACCATAATTTATAATATATACTTAACTAAAGTCATCAGATTAGTTATAAGAATTTTGTAATTTTGCTTAAGATTATTAACACTAATGCTTTGTTTTCACTATTTCATTTTTGTTGTCAAATTGTCCAAATTGTTGGCAATTGTATGAAAACGGGTTGTCATATGGCGTCATCTATGTTTGCAATCATGATTGCAATCTCATTAGACGCCATACAATTGCCATACAATTGCCAACAATTTGGACAATTTGACAACAAAAATAACATAGTGAAAACCAAGCATAACCAAAATGTATTTAAAGATAACGATTGTAATATAAGATTAGTTATAAGAATATAATAAAAACAATCAGCTTAAGATTTATTAACACTTACAAAAGTGCACTGAAAGATCTTGGTTTGACCTTAAACACCTTAAAGGCTAAAAAATTATAACTATTTTGAAATACGACACATTAATTTAAGCTTTATAATTATGACAAAGTCTGGCTACACAATAATTTGTTTGTAAAGGAATGAGGTCAAGGCCAAGGTCAAGGATAATTAAATATGTTGGTGTATCATAACTACCCTGAACAGAAGCTGCGCAAAAATCTGGACTATGCTTTTTCTAAAAATTATTGTCAGAGCATACACCAAGGTGACTCAGCGTCGGGGCCAATCCAATTTCTGTTGGATTGAATTGTGATGTATGAATGGAAGGTTGATATGTTTACGAACAAAACTTCGCCTTGTCTCTTACATGTCTTTCTTGATCCCAGAAAACTAACGTTTCTAAACTGTATGGTAGATTAGACTTATTGCTATTGTGATGAACGGCAAGTACTCTCACTCCCTTTCTTCTGTTCTAAACTCAATATCCTATCTGTCTATAGAGTTAAGAATGAACTCAATACTGAAATATGCTGCGATCTTACGAATGCTATGTCTCAACTGTTCTTCAACAGAAGCTGATGAATTTAGTCGGCGTTCCGTTCGCAAAAGGAACGATTAAACTATTGTCTTGGTTTAGTTTTGAATATTTTCTGTGGTGGTAGGACCCAAAACAAAGTCATATTTTGTGATGCTATCGGTTATGGCACACTATGCGTAATCATTGTCGAATATTTAATTCATTCCTGGACCAATAGAATACCCAGCAGCAATGCAAAGCACCTGCCCTTATCCAAGCATCTCAAGCCTTCCGTCACTTTAACCCAAATTGTAACCCAAAATGCATTGTGTCGAGAGTTCTTTTCTGGGGGGAAAAAGCTGCTGTTCGGCTGACAACAGCAGCTAAGATTACGCCATGCTCATAATTTCCCGTTATGTGACGTAGAATTCTAAGGGTTACCAAGAATGTTTCATGTGTTAGAATCAAAATTTCTTGCGAAAAAGGCATGTTTTATGTGATAGTTGGCAACCTTGCAATTGAAATCACTTTGAGAGTTCTAATAAATATTACATCGGGTTTTGATAAAATAAATAAAGTTGGCATTGCATTTGGCGATAAATTATATTTAATTAATTAAAAACGTTAATTGTCGTGTACAAAACTGTAAATAAAAGCTGTTTAAAAAAGAAAAACAACAAAAAATATAAACAAAATTTTCTTAAAGTACACGTCTACTTTAATTTTTATAAATACGGCAGGAAGTGTGCATTAATCAAATGCTAGCAAAACAAAAGTAAAAAAACAAGTGAGAAAAAATTAGTACCGGATCACACACTGGCACTTTTGCTGCGCAACTTTTGAGTTTGTTGGTGAGAGGGGAAAGTAGTGTGGTCCCCTCTCTCTCTTTTTTCCACTCTCATCAAAAAAGTCAAAAGTTGCGCAGCAAAAGTGGCAGTGTGTGATTCGGGACGTAGCCAATAGAAACACAGAACGTGTGACGTCACAGTTCCAACATGCGCAGAAAATTTTAAAATTTTACGCGAGTTGGCGTAATTTTTATTTTATAATTCTTGGTTTTATCTGTAATGAAGGATATTTAGGGCGATAATTGTGCGTGTATATCGATTCGAATCGGAAATTTTACCAATCCCTAAAAATTGTATTGTATGTAGTACGATTTTCGGAAATAATTGTAAATACTTTTTTTTATTTCCCTCTTTCGAAAAGCAATTATGTAATCTATTCGAAATATACAAATCAAAGTTTTCGATGAAGTGCTGGACTGGTATGGAATATCTAATAAAACTTCTAGATCTCTCAATTCGCCAATTTCTTATTCCATATATCTAGTATAATTCAACATTATTTCTAATCTGAATCATAGCGCCCTATCTCAATTCTATCGCCTGTAGCTAAAGATTTACTTCTTTCCTGGGAAAAAACGTTCGTTTGTACGGCTTGAGACTTACTTACTCCTTCACGCTATGTTTTAACTTAATTTCACAACTTATTTTTTTGTTAAATTTTTTTCTTATTCAGAAACATGTGCAAAATTTAAAACTTATTTCAAATTAAATTCCGAGGAATATTTTTGTATCGTAAACAATTTTACATGTTAATCAATTGATCTGTGGATTTAGACAAAGTTTCCCAGCTGTTGATTCAAATGCTTAGGATGATAAAGAAAAGCTAAAATGGAAGGGAATTTGAAAAAACTTAAATTTTTTTTATATCAAGATCCAACAAATCGAATTGATTTTCTAATTTTATGTTAACATTTATTAAAAAAAAAACTAAATACAATCACGACTATTAAAATAATGTTTTTATTGCATTAAAATTCTAAAGTAGTATTTCATTTAAATATGTTACTACTATAGAACAAAAAATTTAAATTGATTCTCTAGCAAATTTATCTAAAAAATCATCAATGCAATCAGTTTTCTTGGGATTGTGTTTTCGAGCCAATTTAATGCTGGTTTCGTAATTCTTGTCATCGCCGCAACGTTTATAAGCAGCAGCACGATATAACCAAGAACGCAGATTTTTCTCCTCCAATTTATTCAAAACATAATCACAATCCATAATGGCACGTTTATAGTTTTTCAATCTGCATGTAAAAGATAATTTTAATGAAATCACAGAGATTTAAAAGACAATTGTAAGAATATGTAAAAGTTATACTTACCTCATATAAGACAAGGCTCGATTATTGTACAAAATAGGACTATCCTTAACATGATCTATAGCTTTGGTATACATATTTATAGCTTTTTCATAGCTTTGTTTGCGAAAAGCTTCATTACCTAAACTATTTGCAAAAGGAATTGTAGTTTAATTAGTAGTTAAAATATTTAACGTAACTGGTCAATACAATTTTTCATCCCACCTTCTAAAATGTTGCGCTATTCTTTCACGCTCTCTTTTGCTTTTAGTTCTTTCTTCGGCATCTTGTTCTAGCTGCTTCATAAACGTAAATTTATCCATTTCGGCAACATCAACATCAACATCTTTCTTTTTATCTTCATTGATTTTGTTTGTAGAATTTTTGTTAATAGATGTGCGGTCTTCTTTAACCGTAATTATAAAATCATTTTCATTGATTTCATCCATTATATTCTTTGTTCTAAAAGTAAGACTTGTAAAGAATTGTGTGGTATTGTTAGCAATTTAGTTTAAACTTACGGTTTTTTTGTTGCTCCTTCATCGCCTTCTTTTTTATTTGCATTGTTTATGTCTTCCAGTAATTTCATAACTTGACTGACCTTCGATTCAAAGTCTAAGAAATCTTCATCAATTCCGGGAAAATTCATTATTTAGATGTTTCTTTACGGCTGAATTTGAATTTTTGAATGTTTTTAATTTTTTGGTTATTGTTAAAAACTAATTTATTTTTTGTAATAAAATATTTTTGTTTATGTATGGCAAATTTTGTTATCATTGCCATAGTAACCTTGTTACTAATTTTTCTCTCTGTCGTAAGTAACGTTAATGGATAAATAGCTGATTAGAAGAAAGTTAAGTTTATTTTAAAATATGAATTCATAGCAAACTGCATGGTGGAACTATACAAACAGTAGTACTCGTACATTATTTTACACAAAAATTAATGCCTGTGTTGTATTTGTTACTGATTTGCACTCACCTTGTATATTTACACCATGTCAAACTGTATATGAATCCCAGCACATTGTTTTAAAAAAATATTAAGAACGGCTTCTTAATTTTCAATGATGTGAATTTTTCCAACACTGTTATTGGCTATCGACGCAGCTCAAAAATGAAATCCTTGAAAGCTCTTGATAATATATTAATGTTAATACTGGTATAGTGGTGCCACCACGTGGAAAGTTGGGCGCTTAATTATCATTTAGAAACCAGACAAAATTGCAACTCTTGTGTAATCTTTAACGAGCATTACCAATTTATCAGACACCAGCCCAGCTTTAGGAGAAGTTATTGTTGATCTTAATGTAAGAACTTAACTGGAAATTCGACTAGTTTTTGTTGAGTTCAAAGTTTAAAATATATTTAAATAAAATTAGGCACCCCTTCCCCAAGACGTCTCAAACTATTTATCAATATCTGACCACCACATCAGACTTTGAAGGAACGTAAATTTAAGTTGGCACGAAATCTATTTCCCTCATTGGACGTTGGATGCGAAGACGCACGAAAATTCTAAATATCTTGGTCAAAGGAAAACTTGAAAAAGGAGACAATAAAAAGACATACTAGGGATTTCTTTGCGCTGTTCAGTTAAATTCATCCAATGGCCTATGACTAGGCCAAAGCATAGTCATAGGCAAAGGATAGTCTTCATGATTCTTTTCAACGATGAAAGTAAGTTTGAGATATTTGGAGTCAAAATTAAAAAAATATGGCGAACCAAGCACAAAACCTTTTGTCATAAATATGTTACCAAGACAGTGAAACATGGCGGCATCTTAGTAATGGTCTGGGGCTGTATTTATATTTATACAGAAATGTTATAGAGAAATTGGAACTAGCGTAGAACTGGATTTTGCAGTAGGACAATGATCCTAAGCATACCTTTAAAATTGTGAAAGAGTTGTTGCTCAATCATTGTCCAAATACTTTAAATCATTCTTCGCAGCCCCTTTGAGACAATGCAATTAAATACCTGTGGGAATATCTGGACAAACAAATTAGGCGAACAAATATATTTCTTGCAATGGAACAAAATTTCTCTTCATTTCACTAAAAAACTCGTTGATTCTATGTCTGGAAGATTATTAGCTATGATAAATGCAAAAGGACTACAAACAAAATATTAAATACAATGTTTTACATAATTTTACTTCATTTTGACCGTTAAAATTGAATTATTTTTATATCTTCCTCATTTTTCTAGTTTCTGTTAATGAGTTATATTTTGCTTTAGTTAATTATGAATTACGCAATATATTTTGTTTTAAATTTGTAAAACATATGTTTAAACAATAATAAAATATTTGTTTATTTTATATTGACGCACACAGTATGTACATGTCTTGTTAATAATTTAAGGCAGCACAGTTTCAGCAGTGTTCCACTGTAATTTATTTTCATACATTTATCCACTTATCCACAATTTCCGTTCCTTTTACAGTCTGCACACCTTTTGGCTTTGTACGTCTCTTTGGTGTTGTTGGCCAAGTTTTGGTTAAGCCACATCTGATGCGTGATGTCAACGAGGAATACATTGCTTTTCACATGGAAGAAGCCAGCGTCAAACGCAAATTAGCTAATTTAGAGCTACAAAATGTTAGCATTAATGAATCTCGAAACGCTACAATTTCATCCAATAACACAACATACGATTCACCATCTGGCAACTATATTTTACACAACATGTTGAATGGTCATTATCAGCAAAGTCAAAATAATTTTAGTTACTATTATAGTAATTTATCATCCAGAACTTCACTATCACATTTAATACAAAGAAAACCAATGAATGGTGATATTAATGATCGCCAAGCTAAATTAAACGAACGACTGAGAGAGCTGGAAACTGAGCGCAAGGAATTGGAAAAACTTAGGAAATCATCAGCATTTCAAAGAAATTTTGTCTATCCATTGGCCATGTTGTTATTATTGTTCTTTACGGGCATTACTATATTGTTGGTCGTGCAGAATACTCTGGAGTTATTGATTGGTATTAAGGCGTTGCCCCTAAGTACCAGGGTAAGTTTAATTACATAATTAAGTTATAAAATCGAAATTTATTTATTTATTCTTATTTAATTTTAGCAATTTACTTTGGGTATAACTTCTTTGTCGAAGTTAGGACCCTTTGGTGCCGGCCTAGAAGTGTGTCTGATATTTTATTTGGGTGCCACTTCAGCGGTGGGTTTCTATACCATGCCCTTTATGCGTAATGTTAGACCACAAAGACGTAAAACCTCACTATCACAATTGATACTTAATTGTGCGTTAGTGTTGATTTTAAGTTCAGCCCTGCCATTACTTAGTCGTATTATAGGTTAGTTGGAATTGGTTAAATAAAACTATAACATAATTTTATTTTTAATGCTTATTTATTAATTATAGGTATTACCAATTTCGATTTACTGGGAGATTTTGGTGCCATCGAATGGTTGGGTAATTTCCAAATCGTTTTACTTTACAATTTGGTATTCGGCTCAACCACAGCCTTAGTGGTGGCCAATAAATTTACCGCCACCGTGCGTCAAGAGTTATGTGCGCGGTTAGTAGAGAATTATGTAATTTTTACTAACTACATATCATTCATCAACTGATATTTACTAAAACGCCGCTTTAAAACCATTAAAAATCTGCCAAATCATACTACTACACAATCATCGCCTCAGTTGTCATCTATGGTTCCTATTAAACATTTAACATCAACTACTTTACCATCAACATGTTCATCATTCTCGTCCATGGTTTTCATTATGTGGCGTAGTGTGATTAATCATTTAAATGATAATGGTTTTATTGTGTCGTTATTAAGAATTTTTGCCAACTTTAATCCAAGAAATACAAAAGTTTAAGTACATTTCAAAACTATATTTTTTTTTATAAAAAAAGAAAACTTCATATATTTATTACTTAGTTTTCATTAGACATTGTTATAGTAAACTTGTAAAAATTTTTAAATCATTCATCATTTCATTTTTATATTTAAATTAAAAACTATATACATAGATATGTCATAATTTAAATTTAATGAATCTTTTAACATTAATTAAATCTTAATTTGTATACATATAAGAATATTTTCGAAAAAGTTTTATCACGAAACACTTATTGCGAATGAATGGAATTTATGATTCACCACGGGAAAACCTTGAATTTTGGTTAAAAGTTTAAAAAACTTTTCAGATTTTGGAACAAAAAATCATTTTGGTTTACAGTTGGTCGCAATAATTTAATTTTTAATTAAAAACAACTTTGAAATAATGTATACACTAATTCCGAAAAGCGTTCAAGTGTTTTTAGTTCATTTATGCAAGTTTTGTTTTTAATAAAGGGAACAGTATTAAATTGTTTTCAAAACTAAGAAAATTATTTAATAGCACGAAGTTTCAGCAATTCTTACAATACAGTTGGAATTGCAAATTAAATAGTGATAAATTCGGAAATATTAAATTGCTCATTCAATCAAAATGTAAATTGAAATAAGAGTTGAGAAGGAATAATGATTTAATAATATTTTCTGTTCATATTCATTTAAAGTTAATCAAATGGTTTCAAGAGCTTTCATATAATTTTGTTTATTAATTTGAAAATATCTCAAAATTGTTTGCGCATGACTGTCTTCATTATACAACTGTAGCGTCTTTTGTGTTAAAAATCACATCTTAACGGATAATATTATAAATTCTGAAATCCTTTTCTATTGACATTTAGTTCCATGTTTCCATTTAATTTTGAAACGGCTCAACATTGTTTTTCCTGTGGTGTCTGTCAATGTGAATTTTTACAGCACAAGTTTTCAAATATTTACTTTAAACGTGATAAAACTATGAACAATATTTGAAACATACATCATCATAAATCTAGAATTTGTAAAAGAATAATTAAAGTGTATTAGATTTTTAAAGATATTGAATATTGTAGAAATAGAGCAACAATTTTGTTGCTCTAAAGCTGTCGTTTTCATTGCAAATTTAGCTATTTAATATATATGGCTTCCAAAGAAGTTGGTAAAGTAGAATCCTAAGTTAAACAAAATTATAAGATTTTTATAAGGTCTTTCACACATTCCGTTCGAAATGGGTTTAATTCCGTCGTTTTTAATGCTATTGATTACGATTTAGATTCTTCAGTTTCAAAACGATTTTCTTAATTTCAAAAAATTTTGATAGTGCTGCTTTTGGTAATGAAATTAATAAAAATATAAATAACAAAAATACAATGATAACAATTCCATTAAAAAAATATAAGTCATATCATTTCGGAATTCTTTTCACTTTTTATGATACTGAATTTAAGTGCAATTACTCTGAGCTTCGAATTAGTGAATTCAATTAAAGCTTAAATCACTAAAATCTTAATTCAGAATTTAACAAATGTTGGCAATTCATATAAAATGAAAACGGCTTTTATGTGGATATATGTCAATCATGTTTGAATTAATTCATAAAAGAATAAAAAAATTAATTCAACCAATAAAAAAGGTTGAATTAATTTATAAAAGAATTAATACAACCTTTGAATGGCAAAATTATGAATTACTTCCTTCAAATCATTTAACTTAATATTAATATATCCTACTTTATTGCTACTCTGAAAGCCAATATTTTAATAAACTACATTCCAAATATTAAAAGTACATTAAATAATTAAAACTGTATTCAAATCTGTAAACTTTTTGGAAGAAAACCGAGAAAGAAAATTGTTCTAGGATTAAAATAAATATTTCTAATAAAAACTAATACACAAATAATAAGATCTCTGCCATTTTAAATAATAACTTTCTTAATCGTTTTCTATGTTTTTACAATTCTTCTAAGTAATTTAAGTTTAATTGTATAATTTAATCCATTTTTTTAATTAGTTTAGTAAAAATTTATCCAAATTATTTAAAGTAAATTTAATATGCGTGTTTTTGAAATGCTTTGAAGAAACGTTAAACAATTATAGTTATTTTAAGTATGTTTGCAATATATTTCAAATACGACTCCTGAAGAAGTCGAAAACCCACATCGACGAAACGTAGAGCAAATTGATGAAGTAAATTGTTTCATTTACATCATTTAAAAAAGAAAATATAATTGACCGAAATTAGCCCGTAGGGATAATATCCAAAACTTAATAAAAACAAAACGTTTTGTAATATTTATTAAACATTTTAAATGTCGGTTTGCAAATCAATGAGTATTTTCATTAAAATATGTTTTTTTAAATTCATGTGTTCGGAAATTAACATTGGCTGTGTTCTCTAGCAATCGTTCGAAAAATCTATTCAAAGATTGATTTTTTAACACTTAAGGGAGATGTTTTGTTTATATTAAAGATGTTCACTATGTTATTTGAAAGTTGTAGAAATCTGACCACAGTTAAATTAATTATTTAAAAAATACTGATAAATATAATATTAAAACTTAACATACATATTTATAAAATTAATATACATATTTATATATATACATACATATATATATATATATGTACTATACATAAATATTGTAAACAAATAAAATAAAAATTTTTCCTTAAATCATATTAACAAAAAACCAAACAAAAAACAGCTTAATACACTAATCTATACAATTTATTAAGTATTAAATTTAATTAACTTAAAGCTTAGCCAACAAATTTAATAAAATTATGTGATAATTAAAAATTAAAAACCTATTTTTATTAAATTGGAATCGCAAAAGTTGAGGTTATACATTTAAACAATCTGCAAATATTTAACTCAATATTAACAAGCATAAATTCTTCCACTTTTTTCTCTTTTCAATATTCATGCAGTCATTGGTTCATTACACCATTTTTTTTCATCCGTAAATTAATATTATTTCTGTATTATTTCTGTTTTATTTCCTTATTTTTCGTTTAATTACAGATTAAGTTCGATGTTTATGTTGGGGTGACCTAGGCCCTTCATGTATATATATATATTTATGTTTAAGAGTCATACTATATAACAATCCTACTCACACAAAAATCCAAATACAATTTATGGAATTCACAATTTTATATGTATATCATACAACGTTTATCATTGTTCGGATATCCTTTTTCGTATAGATAATCAATACGAAATACATTTAAATTAAGTCCAAGCCGCATCCAAACATTGACAGCTGTCAGTCTCAAGTTAGATAATAATATTGAATTGTAAATGTTTTCACATGTTTTTTTCATGTACATACATACATATATTGTCACTAAGAAAGAAATTTAAATGAAGTACAAACCACATTCAAACAGAGGCAGTTGTTAGTGCTGGTTACCTGCTTAAATATAGAAAACATTGAATTTTAAATTATTTCACTAAATGAAATAGTGATATTTTTGACACATTGATGTTTTGTTTGTTTTCTATACGCTTTATTTGTAATTAAAATTTAAACATTGTGTCTAACACTGATAAATGAAACTGGTTTTCATAAATATATTTATTAATTGTCGTATATTAATTATGTTTAAGCTATTTAAGTACATTTTTGTCTATACAAATTAAACAATAAGACTATGTTTTAAATTAATATGTCATTTCGAAGCGTTTTAATGAATTTATGTGAAACGCAGTATTTTATATTTATATGTATTTATATTTATAATACATAAATTAAAAGAATAACATTTGATTAATATATTCTAAAATAATGGACATATTCAACCCTATCGTGAATAAAAATTCCACATGAAATTTGTTCCCTTTTATTTCTTTTAACATTGAATTTTATTATGAAAAATGTAAAAAGAGAACAAATTTCATGTGGACTTCTTATTCACGATAGTGGTGATTATGTTTATATAATAACAGTATAAACAATGTTACAATATGTAATCTGGGTGTCCAAGGAATTGTAGTATTTCGACAGGATGTCATGAGGACCCTGTCTTCATGCTAGGCATAAGTTTTGGACGGCACGGTCTGCACGGCACCGGAAGGAAAGAATTAATCCAGTTGTTGAATTCCGTTCATAGTTTTGTATATGTAGGTGCAGTTTGACTAGCAACAGAAGAGCCTCATGCTGTGGTGTAATGTCAAAGTTCTCGTGAATATGGTGTTCAAAGGTAATTTTGAGACAGTTAAATGACTCAACGACGATGATCACTCGATCAGTTGACCACTGAACCGTCTAATTATTTTGTAGGTATATGAAAGGTTTCTCCCTTGAGAACTTGTTCATACTTTACTATTTGTTCCTGATTTAAGTTGCGTGTGCTTAGGATGGAAAAGGTTTTTAGGATTCGAAGTTCTTCGGCCTAGGACTGTCAAGCCACCAACAACAACAATCAAATTATGTCCTTTCGGTCCCATGTGCGTCGGTCTAATTATGAGTCTTGATTTAAAAAAATGCTGTTAAATAAATGACTGCTCTCTATACACAAACATTTGCACGTAGCGCTTACAAAGTGATAGCCATAGAAATACAAAGAAACGTAATAGTCTACAATTTACGAAGAGATTTCTAGAATATACGAAAATTAATTAATTCTTAACTAACTTTGATTAGATTAAATGACAATGAAGTTATCTAATAAGAATAAAAAAATTGGAGAAAGTTGAAATACTCGACAGTAAACAAATATCCAAAAGAAGAACTACTAATTAGTTAGGGACTTGTTTACAGGGAATCCATATTCGTGAGTTTTTAGATACCTAAAGATGTGGAAAACATATTTAAGCATTTAATATATATATATATATTCCTTAATTTTATTAAAAAGTAAATATAACCTACGGACCCACATGTGGTGTCAACAAAAACTAGTCGCATAAATGTTCCAATATTTAGGCAGCAGAAAATGCGCTTGAATATTTTTAAAATACAAATTGATACTCATTTATTCAAATTTAAGAAAGCTAAAAGAAACTAAAATGCAATTGTTCTTTTAAAAATCCAAGTTTCTATTTTTTTTATAGTAAAATTTACACATACATATATTCTGACTTAATTTTTTTTGGCAGATTAACGTAAGCTATCTCCTTGTTCTGTAAACCGAATCCGAGTAACGTTTTCGTTTTTAGTACGACAGCAGATATTCTGTTGTTCTGCATATCGAATATACATACATGATTTGCTCTCTTTATTTTCGGGTAAGTAAACCTGTTTCAATGTACAGTAGAGCTGTGTCGTTCATGAACGAACGGGTTAAAATGAACGGATCACTTCATTGAATGGAATGAGCCGGTCATTTAACTGAACGGTTTTCGTTCAATAGTGTACGGATCAATTTCGTTCAGCTGCTGTTTATCAAAAGACAAGAAGAAAATCACATTCAATTAGGGTTTTATTCATTCGTTCAAAGTGAACGAATCAGTCTTGGATAAATGAACGAAAATGACCGGTCACTGAAATGAACGACCGGCCACAACTCTAATGTACAGCATCCTGCGATTTTCTAAACATCATTTTGTTTAGAATTCGTTTTTGAAATCACTCAATGTACAGAAACGAAATGTTGTCACCAAATTAAAAAAAAAACTTTTGTTGTTTGGCCGGGTTAAGTATGAACAATGCAAACAACAATACACTTTAAATTTTTACCAAACTATAATTGGCCGAAATATAACAAATATAATTCTGAATCCATCTTATAACATATTAATGAATTAATTGAAACAAACTTTAAATTTAACTTTTATATAGCTTTATTTGTTAGTCTTTTTTATTATTATTTAATTTAACAATATATCAATATAAATACGAATATTTTAAGCCATTGCTGTTTTATTTTACTATTAATTATTATGTTATTTATTGTGTTTGAAGCTTTTTTTTATATAATAACTGTACGGTTGAAATATAACAAATTGTTAAGTGTGGTTTTATATTGATAAATAACAATGTGTATGTATGTTGAAAGAGTTTACTATAGTTTTGTTGCGATTCAATATTTGAAGTTTGAGATTTCTTTGGTTTTTTAAGGTTAAAAAGGTACGTTTTCATGAATTTGTTTAATTTATTTGTATAGAGTATAAATATGAGGGCGGCAGTTATATATTGTTTAGTTTAATATTTTATTTATTTATATTTATATTTTTTATAAAACAGTGACTAGAAAATATATAGTTGTTTGTTAAATAGAGAGGAAGGGTTACTTTGTCAAATGTTAAGACTTCAGCTTTATGTTTGTTTTTGTCTAACCAAAGATGTTAGATATTAAAAATAAAACTTTATCTATGGCTGATATGGACTTAGAGTAAAGAAAATAATAATACATTTAGAGAAAGTGAGAGAGAGAGAGTTTAATGGTATTACTTGTAAAACATTAATTTAATTTGCCTCAATTAAATTCGAACATACACCACCAATGGCGCCATCTTCACTATTCAATTCTTCTTCTAAAATATCATTGTTATCTTGACCAATATTGGAGGAAGCTGCATCTTCCTTGGCTTCGATGGCCACATCTTCACAGATACCGCCTACAACTTCGTCAAAATCTCTTAAATCCAATTCGTGTAAAGCTTTTTGCACCAATGCTGCCAATTCGGGTGGCAAATCTTTCAAATCATCATTTCTTTCGCGCACTATAGAATTGGGCAGCAACAGTGATCTTGAGGAGTCTTGGCGTTTTGTTTTACCACCCGCTGAACCGGATGTGGTGGAAGGTGTTTTATATGTATAGAGAGCGGCATCAGTAAAATCGTTTAAATTCAAAGGTGCCATCATATCATTGTTAGTCAAATCGTATTCAGACGACTGAATACTACGCCCAGATTCTGTTGACAAAGAAGACATGCCATCATCGGAATTGGCAGCATTTGGCTGTTTTAAAGATTCTTCATTTTCTGAAGACATAGTACCAGAATCTTCAGTCACTTGACTTTCACCACATGATGTGGTACTTTTGAAAGTGGTAGTTGTATTGGCAGATGTTGCCCTAGCTTTTGAGGATTTTTCTTGCTCTTCGGCAGCCGAATTAGAATTTGTATCGACCAGTGAGGGACAGTAGCCTCTTAAGAGGAACTCTGACGCTGAGAAGCCTTCATCATCGTTACTAGTCTCAATACCGGCTAAAGATTTCATTCTTTGTTCTAATTCTGCTATTTTTGTCGCCAATATTCTGAGAATAATGTAAAATATTATGGAATTAATTTTGTATTTTTTTCATGTGGCTACTTACTTATTAGTCTTTTTTTGATGGTTAAGAGCCAAATTTTTATCGTTTAGATTATCCAACAGGGTTAAACATAGTGATTTCAAATCATGTATAGTTTCTGCTTTTGTTGGTAAATCAATGCCATTTTCCAAGAGATTTTTAACTAAAACAAATAAATTAAATTTTAAAATATTTATATATTTTGGATTATTGGTAAACATTAGATTGTCCCGAAGAACAGTTTTTTTGTAAAGCTAACAAACGATGAATAAAAAATACGTTGAATTAAATCTTTATTTCTATATCGGCAATTGAAAATTAAAGCTTGTGCTTAAATTATTCGAAAATCTTGATCTTTTTTCAAAAATATGTATGTATTTTAAATAAGTTGTATATAAAAATATAATTTTATACAGAACATGTTTAAAATTATAGGGTTGTCGAATTACACCTTTGAGGAAAAGTGTGCCACCCAGGGACTGGACATGAACTTACTATCAGAGGGTCATGTCCTTCCATTACTGCAGCTAAGATGGAAGAGGGGAGTGACTTGGTTTTAAAAAAAGTCGTAAACATGGCGCAAAAGATGCCAGCATAGTTCGGCAAGTTGCCTTTGAAGAGGTTCACTGGTGGCACTGGATTCCGTCTGACATATCTTTAAAAGATGCAGTTAACGGCAAGGTATCTTTACAGAAAGCACAAGCAAAGTGTCGGCTTCTAGATGAAATTGCAGTCTTAAGTGGCAATACAGAGGACGTGTTCAGACTAGGTCAGCGGAGTCAAGATTATGTCTCTTTCAGTCATGGAGACCTAACAGTTGCCCACAGAGAGGATAACACTTCCACTGCCCTGTAATATATATATGCAGCGGATCCGCTACAAGAACATACAAATGCCAGTCAGAATTTGTACAATTATATCCTGTAATTTTCCATTGTAAATCTAACTGCTATGAGAAATCAACAACTTTTAATAAAACTATAAAAAAATATTGTAAAATACAAAATAAATAATAATTAAAGCTACAAAGGAAAAGGTTTAATTCTTATTTAAAAATTACAAGTTCTAAAATGATTAAATTCATAGCTGCTTCGGATTCTTTGATTACATCCAACATAACTAGTGATATCGCAACCGCATAGTCTCTTCTAAAATCGCAAGTTCTAGAATGACTATAAACATAACCACATCAGCTAGAAATTTTTATATCGGAACTACTTCACGAATTCTTTTATTGTGATGATTAAGTAATCCTATAGTTTTATAGGAATTTATAGGATCTACCCAAAGATATTCGGCCCAATTATGAATAAAAAATCCTCGGTAGATTTTATTTATTTTATTTTTTTAAAACATTGAATTTGAATAGGAAAAATGGGAATAGGGAAAAACTCTCGCTGAATTTTTATTTATGATTGGGCTGATGGCGTTTAAATTGTTGTGTCATATGTTAATGTACTAGTGCACACAATAAATCGTTTATAAAAAAAAATAAAATAAAATGGTGCCGTCTACATTTTACCAAAGAACATGTTTGCAAGGAATCTGCATTGTGGAATTCGGCCATTTTCTTTGAAAAAAAAATGCACTGCATAAAATAAGCTGTGACCACTGTAGATTCAAGAACTTGTTATAGAGTCGTTTGTAGGATGTGTTTTTTTAGCGCATCTAAGCTAACTTGATAATATACAATTATAATATACTACGATTGAACTGGAAAAAGGTGATCTATAAAAAGCCGAAAATACCTAAATAGCAAACATATACTGGCATGGGATTTGTGAATACAATAGAACAGATTCTATTAAATTATAATTAAATAAAAATTAAAAAAGGAAATAAAAAAAACTCAAAACATTTAAATTTACAACAAAATTATAATCAATCTTTCTTTACCTTGTTTATGTGACAATATATTTTCATCGAAATTTATTGGTGTCTGGGCACCTAATTTTATGATACCTTTTTTACGTTTTGTTTCCAACATAGTCTTATGTTATGCAAGCATATACAGTGGAATGAAATGTACATATAGTGAGTTAGTAAAACTTATATTAATACTTTATTAGTAAACAAATGCTTTAGTTATAAGTTACAAAACAATTATAATTCTTACCTTGTATTTGCTTAACGAATGTTTAGTTAATTCCACTTCATTTTCTATATTTTTCAAGCGTTCATTCAGGTACTTATTCTCCAAAATGATACTATCAATATCAAGGAACTAATGTAAAATAATAATAAGAAAGCATTCAAAATCTAAATAAACTTTTTCCTCCCTATTATTGTGGTAGTTATTTACCTTGGGATGAGTTTCCTTAGCCTTTAAAGCTACTAGCAGCTCATGATTCAAACGATGTGCTTTACACTTGTAGGCATCGCGTTCATTAGTTAATTCCTCTTTCTCATCAATGACGGCTTTCAAGTCAAAAGCTAATTGAGCATTCTAAAAATTAAAAAAATAAATCAATATAAAATTAATTACAAACATAAACACTCATATGTCTATTTTATCTTACACTGTACCTTTTTCTTTAATTGTTCCAGATGGCAAATAAAATTTGAGCGTTCGTGTTTCCACTGCAAAATCATTTCCTTAGTGCAAACATCCATTGAGGGTTCCTCTTTAATTGAAACTTTTGATTTATGACCTTTTTTTACCTCTTCTGGAGCAGGTTTTTGACATCCTCTTAAAACTTCAATGTCACCCTGAACCTCAGATAGCTTTTGTTTTAGGGCCTCAACTTCTGTGGTAAGTTTAATGTTGCGTTCTCTACTTTCGTGCAAAATCTTAGCCACACTTGTTTTACTATTACTGCCGGGTACCCCACTTGTATCACTGGTAAAACCACCCATATCCGATAGGCTATTGCGTCTTAAGGCTGCGTAACGCAATTGCAGTGTCTCCGCCATTAATTTGAATTGATCTCGTTCTGTGCGAAATTTTTCCAATTCTTTACGTAGTATCCGTAGTGCTTCCATTTTGCTTTGCAGTTTGCGATGCAGTGCCGTCGTTTCCACACTGTAGTTTTCCATATGTTCTCCAAACATTTCATCGTATTCGCTATTGTTTACTTCTCGACCTTGTTGTGAACGTTTTCGTTGTGTCCACACCGTGGAAGCTTTGATTTTATATTGTCCTAAAGACATACTTTCATCATCGGACATTTTGTCGTTTTTTTAAGCATTGAATTAACAATATATTTAAGTTTTTGTCAAGAAATGAAAAAATTTATAAAATTTTCACTTTATTAGAGATGACAGATTAGTGACAGTGAGAAAATCGATTGTTTGTATTTGTTTAAAAGACAGAGTTTCTCAATGAATTATGATATTGCCAGAATGAAATTTGTCATCTTAAAACTATGCTTTAGCTTTACGGGGTTGTTGAATTAGGTAAGTAAAAAAGTACATTGCCTACTTTTAGGATGACAAATTTCAATGACCTTGAAAAATTTGGAATAACGGTGTTTTTGGTGAATTTCTAAATAGTCACCACGATTTTATTACTTACCACGATTTTTTATACTCACCACAATATTTTTTCACCACATTCACACACGAGCAAAAAAAATTTTTTCCGCTAGTTTTTTTTCTTTTTTTTTTACTAACTAATCTAACCACCACACATGTTTTCTTTCTTTCTCTTTTCTTCATTCTCCGCCGGTCTTCGTCGTGGTTTGTGTGTGTTTTTTTTTGGTTGGTGGTCGTTGAATCTTAAAAGAAAACCGGTTCTTTTTTTTTTTTTTTGCTAATTTTTGGAGTTTTATTAAAAAAAAATAATACTAATAAAAATTTCTAATAAAAAATAAATTCGAAAACACCCAGATTCTTTGGCGGGAATCCAACCCGCAACCCTCTGAATGATAGTCCGGCACACTATCGCCTAGTCTATCGGGACTCACAATTGAAAAAAATAATTGTATAATAATAACCATTGTGACAATGCTGTTGACAATGTCGCCAAACCGTTACCAAAATAGTAGACAAAAAGTGTGACTGGAGACACTGGTCCAGGTTTCTTCAGGGTTATTAAACATACATATACGTACTATGTATGTATTTTTAAATGTCCTCAAGCTGTCTGGCTAAATGATCCACATATAAAAAGTTTAATGTCCTTGAACTTTTTTTATTGACACACGAGTATTTTTTTGCATTTTTAAAACTGTTAGAGTTTTTACAATTAAAATAGTTGCCATAGAAACTTATATTAAACTATTATAAATAATATGCACATATGTATATATATACATATTAATTTAACAATGAAATTCATGTGTTTATTTTGTTTACTAACTGTTGCATTTTCATTCAGCCATTCATTCATTCATACATTTATTTTACATTTCGCCAACAACAAGTCAATAACTGTTTAAAATGTTTGTGTTTGGGGTCAATATCCTTTGTGAATGACTATGCCATTTCCGATAAAACACCATGACAAAATTGTGCCAGGTGCCAGCGAGTGTTAGTTATTTAGATTATCTTGTTGATATAGTTTGTCAACAATTTAGCAACAGTGTTTATAAATAATCTTGTTCTTTTGCTTCTTGTTCGTTTAATTGCGCTGAATGCTTGTTACATACCTATTGTGTAGTCGATTATGTAAACAAATTAACAGGTGGAATAATAATGAGCACTATTGCTGCTGTTGTCGACGTCGTTGCCATGTATTTGTGTGTAAATAAAAAGTTTGACAATAAATGAGTGGGTGGGATTGTTGGTGGTAAATTTGTTTTGATTGCATTTTATGAAATGTAAAACTGTTGAGTATAAGAATATGATGTTCTGTAGCTTTTACGTTTAAAGACCTGGCGTTTCTCCTACAATGTTCTACTTATGCAGAACGGAATTCGCACTCTTCCAATATCGCAGTATCCGTAAATCATTCTGGACTTCAAACTGTTCTAGAAAGTGAACATCCAAGCAAGGACATCAAAGACAGATATTGTCATATATGTACATACATATACAGAAGGAAAATCGGAAAGACTTTGGTGGTTATTAGTCCAAAGAACGCGAATTGAATTTTCGCATTAGCGATTAAACGATGGCACTTGGCTAATCCACATACTGCAGGACTATAGAAAGAATCATGCGGACTTCTCAACTGATAATCACAGGTTGGGTTTGTGCTTCATTACAGTCGGGGGTTAAAGGTCTGGGAACACCAAACATTCGAATATTATGCGATGTCTTAGAATCTCAGAATCTCAAATTTCTCAGGACCCAGAAATTTTGGTTCTACGACCAATATTTCGATGTAATATAAACAGTATGACAAACTTAATATATTTTTAATGGTTTGTATAAAAAGGCATTATAACTTATCTATAATCTTTATTCCTAATTAAAAATTATGAAAATTAAGAAAATATATTTATTGGATTAATCTATAAAAAATTATTCGAATTAATCGTTATTCGAAAACTCTAGTTTTTAAATTCTTTGAATAATTTTTCGTAAGCAATTGTGCCATTATTCTGTAGTTATCTCTCACACTTGACAAATCTACTTAACACAACACATGTCACTCTACTTTATTGTGAATCATTATAATTCGAACTAACTTTATTTAAATGGATACCCTACAAAACACGCATAGACATGCAAAGGTTCTGACTGGTAGATCGAAACGTTCACCATTTGCGGTATCACAAAGTAACCACTTTATAATCCGAAGTGAGCAGTCGATCTTTGGCTGCCTTTATAACCTAACTTCTTTACCTTAGAAGAAGTTGGAGAATTTGTTAAAAATTTGTTTGCAGTTCAGTTTACGTGAATATTATACATTAAATTAAAGATTACATAATATCCTTGATATATGTATCTAGGTACTTACTTAAAATTCTGTTTTTCAAGTTTTAACGCAATTTCTTTATACATGCATATATACAAACTAAAATATTTTGACTGAAAGGGGCCACAATTATTATTCAAGTAGTGTTAGACTTAGAACTCTTCGTTAATATAGTTCTCAAATTTGATTGGTAAGTCCCATGAAGCAAATAATAAAGATTACGCATTGCGCAGGTCCTTTATATTTTACAAAAACTGAGTAAAATTAAGAGCAAAATTTCTTCTTGTGACGTCACAAGTCAAAAATATTTTTAATTTAACTTTTATATAAATCTGAATACTAATAAAAGTTTTGAAATGAAGTGTGTCGTTTTTAATTAGGAAGATATTAAAAAGACTTAAATTTAAGTTTTTTCCGTTTTCCAAAAGAAAATAAATTAAAAAAAAAACAAATAAAAATATGTACATATATTTAATAACTTTTTTTGATACATTTTAATATGTATAAAAGTAAGTACGCTTTCACACTTTTCAATTCTGACTCGTCAAGGCAAGTATTTTTGGATAAGAAGGGAAAGAGAACAACAAAAGAGGTAAAAACTTGACCGTACTAGTCAATTTTCTTATTTCCTTTTGTTTTTTTTTCCATGCATGTTGATTTGCGAAAATTGAATTGACGTTTGTAAATGAAATGACAAGTTCAAAAGTGAATTAAACAAAAACTGTTCAACTAAAACAGACGAGTATGAAACAAGACTAAATAATTAAATGTTTTATTTTGAATCAAAAATTTACGAAAAAATCATTTTTTTTTAAATATTGTTAACAAATATTATTTTTTACATGTTGATTATACTAAAAAAATAACCTGTGACGTAGAAAATTTTGTTTACATTCTTTGCGCAATCTTTGTTATTTGATTCATGGGTAAGTCCCACGCTTACGAGTCGGAGTCCTAATTGAAAGTTTGGTTTGGACAAATTGCAAAAAATATATGTATAGAATTAAACTTTTCGCTTTTTATGCTCTACACCACCATAGTGGGGATTTGGATTTGCGCTGATGTTTTTAACGTCCATAAATATTACTCCAACACACTAATCTTAAAGTAAAGATTTTGAATTGTTTAATAATGATTTAAAAATGTCCGTCTGGCTGGCTGTTTGTCCATGTAAAGCTTGTGTACAAAATGCAGTTCGCAATTTTCAAGATATTTTGATAAAATTTGGTATGTGATATTTTTTCGTTCCAAGGACGATTGACATAGAAATTGGTTGAAATCGGTGCATTGTTATGTGGAACATACAAATGTCTACCCGAAATAGGGATTTATAAATGTTTGATTTATGCATATCCAAACAAATTTCGGTATAAAAAATTTATACAAGATCGGTTTTATAATTGGCCATAGCTCCCCATATAAGATACACTTTCGAAAATTACTTTAAAGAATATAACTTTCCTAAAAATGTTAGTATCTAAATAATGTACAACACAAATATGTTTCTTATATACATAAATTATTCGGACCAATTTTAGGATGATCGGTCGTAGCTCCTATATAAGGTCTACTTTCGAAAATGACTTTAACGACCATATATCTCTTAAAAATGTTAGTATACAAATAAAATTCAATACAAATAAGTTTCATATATAAAAAATCATGACACCTAATGTTATAACGGTCGGTCCATTTTTAATTAAAGCTCTTATATAAGACCTGCCTCGAAAATCACTTTAACATGTATAAATATTTTAAAAGTGTTTAACACAATAAATATTTAAATGCACAGAATTTTGCAATAAATTTTTGATTGATCAGTCCATAATAGGTCTTAGCTCTCTTTTAGCGTTCATTTCTGAAAAACTGTTTTTACACATATAATGCTACATCCATCCATCTTATATATGTAATTGTTTTCTTATAATTACTAGAATTAAAACAATAATAATCAAAAATATTATTTGTTTTTATCGTTTAGTTGTTATAATTTCTAGGTTTATGCTTTTTGTAGGCCAATAAGCCTTCTTTACGCAGTTGCCTGGTGTAATTTGAGTATCTATAGTATAAAGCTCCACGTGCTGAGTTGGGTCCACTATGAGGTACAAAATATGTTTCCTAATCAAAACAAAGATAGGTAAGTGTTAAAAGAATATGTTTAAACCATTTTAAAACATAAGAATTTACATATTTTTCAGAAGGAAATATTTCTAACAATTGCTGCGTCATATCGTGGAATATGGCGGTGTATTTTTCAACTTTACGCTCAACCACATTACGTATTAAAAGATTAACAATACGTTTACGATTTTTTATATCTAAAAAATTATGAATTTTATAAAATTCCAAAACTGTTTGACCATCTGTACAGCTATTGAGTATATCGAGGACATTCTGAAAAGCAAGTAAAATATATTTATATTTAAGTCGGTTTTACGTAGGACATATATACTCACAAATGGCTCTCCTTTATAAGTGAATTGATTTCTTATTTTTCTAGCATTTGCTGGCTCTGACAGGACCTGTGTTTCACTATTGTTACTGTCTAAATTCTGTTCATTTTTCTGATTTTGTTTTAGGCACTCACTTTCTTCTGGAATAGAATTTCATATAAATTTTATGAATTCTGAGAGATTTATGCTGAATCTTTTACCAGTAGAATAATTGTGCATATCAAAGTCTTCAGAATTGCATTCTGTTTTTAACTCTATTTGATCCAAATACGAATCACTGTCCACTTCACCTACTGACGATGTTGTCATTCTGGGATAAGCTATGGCATCATTGGTTTGTCTCCATTCTTTTAACATGGCCCGAAATATGGTTCGTATGCCAATTTTTGGTATGAGCTCACATATTTCCTCATCAGTGAGATAGATTAGAGAACGCAAGGTGACATCGTGTTCTGAAAGTATGCAATCAAAAAATGTAAGAATGTTGTATTCATATTATAGAGATGTGAAATATAATTATATATTTTAAAGACCTGGTTCATAGTTCCAAATCAAAGGTTTTTATATTTAAATGTATACAGTACAACATTTTAACATTTGGATTGATCCTGGATAGGGATGCTAAATCGGACTGGTTTTTCAAATCCTAGAATTCGGGATTTCATAAATGTAAATTTCGGGACTTTTGTTTCTTATTCAAACAAATTGGAAAAAAGTAACTTATGTTATATATAAAAATGTTTGAAAACACATGTTTGCTGTTTGAAAACATATGTAGGTATATTACGCTGCAGTTACACGTTCAAGTTTTTCTTGTCAAAATTCTCAAAAATTGAAAGCTGTGCAACTTAAAGCAATTTCTTTGCAAAATATCGTCAAGAAAACAATATATATATTTAACTTTAATTTGGTGGAACACAAAAAATTACGACGCCAGTCAGAATGTTTATAAAGAACCAAAAAATTAGTTTATTAAAATTGCAAGCAGCTGTTTTCTTGACTGTAACTTGAAGCACACAATTGGAACGAGAATTTGAAAGCAAACTCGTATCAAGTTTTAAAAGTATGAATGTATTACTGAAAAAGTGTGAGTATATTAAAATTTGAAAGATAAAACTTGATCGTGTAACCACCAAGATAGCTATAATTTTTAAATTTATTAAAATTTTATAAACCTTTAATTTAATAAAAATTAAAAGATTGTTGACATTTGTGGGCAAAACTGTTAGCAAATTGTTATATACGAGTACTGATTGCCTAAAAAATCCTTTCTCAACCTTTTAAACAAATAATTATATTTCTTAAGCTACGATCACACTTGGCAAATATTTGCCGAAAAAGACGTAACCACTTCGTTTATTTACTATAAGACACAACAAATATTTAGTTTTATTTTATTTGATGCTGTTTGATCTTGCATAACTCTTGTAAGAGTAAACAACGTCAATCAAATTTGTGGTTTTTTGAGTAAATATTTGCCAAGTGTGACCGTACTTTTATCATTACAGACATTATTAGTTGTTGTCACTCTTCAATTTTTTAAAAGTTTAAACGTACGTGTAAATCATTCTTTTTTGGTTTCTTTTAAGGAGAGATTTTACCAGTTCATTGCTTAATATGCAATCAATTTTTGATATTTCGTTGAGCCATAATAAAAGTGCAACATCGCTAGAGATGACCACTATTTGTTTAAGTAAAGCAAATTTTTCCTGTCATCTGCTAAGCTTTTAAAGCCTCTTTTATAGGAATTTCCAATTCCAATAACCGTAGACACATCCCATAGTGCGTTAGAGTTTGGCAATCCAAAATTAATTTGAATTTAATTCGTTCACCTTTATTTCTGCTACCTACTTTTGTAAAATTCAATTTTTTGTTGATGACTTTCTAAACAAATACTAGTTTTCAGGACTTATAATCCCGATAAATTTCGGAATTTTTTAAATCAAATCCCGGGGTTTTCGGGATTGGCATCCCCTTTCCTGGTCGACTATTAAAATGTGTATAAGAAGTCCATTTTATTTAATAAGATTTGTCATTATTAATATATAGTTTTTACCTTTGAATTTATTTTGTAACTCTAATAAATTCCATTTTTGTAAAAGCTGCACCGTTTCCGTAATACAAGTTTTTCCATATTCACACTGAGGTGTAGATGATCTCGATTTAACTGTAAGTAAAATGCATCAAACTAATTTGATTAAAAAATAAAAATTGTTTATTTTATAAATATCAAAATAACAGATAACAGTTATAGATAGAAGTGTAAACACTTTATCACACTTATAAATATGGTTAGTATAAAATTTAATTCAAACAAATGAGATAAGCTGATAAGTAAGATTTTAAAATAAATATTTTACACAAAACTATTTTTAATTATAGCAGATATATAAATATATTTACACAATAGTGTAGCAGACACGCTTAACATATGCACGCAGAAAAAAAACATGGTTGGACATAGTTACAACAACTACAATGTGTTTTTGGTAACGATAATTTAGTTACTATAAACATATTTATGTTTATCGCAATTATAAAATGAATATGGTTCACTGAAACATAATTATTGTTAAAAATATTTACTATAACTATTGAATGATAACTATTCAAACATATTATATTATTTACAACGATTTAAACGTACAAATGACCATTAAATGATAAGTTTCTATATTTGTACTCATATTATGTTTAAAATGCAAACAAAATATGTTTAATTTTAATAGTATGTTGTTTTTACCACTTGTAGAATGCTTTTGCATCAGTTCAGTAGTTTGTCAGCGCGATATCAGACTATTTATTTGGATTTAAATGTTTCAATAATTACTACAAAATACAAAAATTTCAAAAAAGTGTAAAAGATCTAAATAAAGTGTACATAAAAGAAATAATCGTAAATATCACAAAATAAATTTTTTTAAACATAACTAAAAATAAATGTAAATTTCTTATATACGTTGAAAGTGCATAAATATTTATTTCTATTTACAAAAATATCATAATACGATTACTTTAGATCATAATATGATTACTTTAGATCATAATATGATTATTGTATATCATAATATGATTACTTAAAATTTAGATCATAATATAATTATTATATATCATAATATGATTACTTTATATTATAGTGTGATTACTTTAAACTATAATATGGTTACATTGGGTCATAATATGATCATATGACAATTTTATGATTATATTAGGTTATATTATAATGTTATAATATCAAATTATGATTAACAAGAAAATATTGTGATGAAATATTACGATAATAATTGATCATAATATGATATTTCATGACACTTATATTCATCATAATATGTTTTGACTACAATCATAAATCTTATCATAATATGTTGCTTTATTATGTTTACAACAACTATGTTTTTTCTCTGCATGTACCTATCGACCTTGTAGTCAAACGAGACACATATTTTTAGAGATTCCTATATAGCGTCGATCTAAACTCTATAATCAGTTAAACATTCATAAGTAAATGCTTTATAAAAGTCGATAAAATAGTGTAAAAGGAGAAATGTAAAAATATAAACTCTCCCTGATCTACACAAATTTATCGCAAATAGGTTTTGTATAAACGAAAATCAAATATGATTTATTATTAACCATATGATCTTATTGAAAATATATGGGTAAATTAATAGAATGTTTAGGTGTATAGTATCACATGATTAGATTTGTTTGCTGCCCATAAAATATATTGTATATAGTTAGCGGACACGATTTACCAAATTTCGTCTGGTTTTTCTCTGTTTTTTGGTTCTTGCAAAACATTTCAGATCACATTCAAATATTGTGTTAAGTTACGAGTGGGCGTGGTTTTACATTTGTAAATATTATGGCTATATCTCGATAATAAAAAAAGTTATACGACTAATACGTAATACGACTTTGTCACAAAAATGCTTGGGAGTTTTAAAATCATAACAAATCGAAATGATAAAACAAATTTATAATTTTTACTTTTAAGCTATTTGTTCCCAACACCACCATAGTGGAACAGGTATATTAAAGTATTTAAAGTGATTTAACGATATCCATCCATTCGTCTGGCTGGCTGACTGTCCATGTAAAGCTTGTGCGCTGGTTGCAATGTTGAGAATATATTCGATAAAATTTAATACATGACATTTTTTCAGCCCAAGGACGGTTGGAATTGAAATTGGTCCATTACAAATGTCCTTCCGAAATATGACTCTATCGGTTACAAATGTTTGATTTATACGCATATCCAAACATTCAAAATTCTCGACAAATAATCACATTGTGCAGATCGCTTTGAGTAGTTCGAAACATAACTACCATAAAAGTCCCACTTCCAAAAAATCACTTTAAAGGGCATAACACTCTCATAAATGTTGGCATTCAAATAATATTCAACACAAATATGTTTAATATATGTATACAGTAATCATTCGGCCTAATTTTATTATGATCGGCTCTTATATGAGGCCTACTTCTGAAAATCAGTTTAACGACTATAAATCTTTTCAAAGTGTTAATATCCAAATAAAATTCAACACAAATAAGTTTCACATATACAGGTAGCATGACACCTAACTCACGGTCGATCCATAAGTAGTCAAAGTTCTCATATAAGATCGCCTTTGAAAATCACTTTAACTTTTATAAATTTTTGAAAGTGTTTAAAGAGAATACTTAATTTTTTTTATCGTTTTTCAATATTAATTTGATTTTTACAATTTTAACTTAAAATGGTGTAGGCAATAAGTAATAATTTTGAAATAAAGTTTACTTTGCAAATATAGTTATAAATTTATTAAAAGAACATGGTATACATACATACATGTACTGGTATGTATGTATTTTAGGAAAAAAAAAACAAAGACACGACATCGTGTTTATTGCATCATTAAACATTCAATATTAAAAGTATATAACCGGATATTAAAAAATAAAAATAAATTAATTAATTAGCACGATTAAAATTCTATATCGAATATACATGTATGTATCGGTCTATATCGAATATGCATGTATGTATGTAAGTATGTATTTATCGGTTCAATGAAAAAATAAGTTGTATTTATATTATAAAGCAGTTATTACACATAGTTTGCGAGCACAAATTTAAGTAAGAAGTACCATTATACACAAGTGTTCCATGTTTTTATGAATGAATAATACTTTGACTATTGCACAATGTCTATTTTTGCTGATGACACTGCGATACTTAGCTCGGATATGTTGGCAGTTAATGTAATATCTAGTTACATAAATATTTTAACAAATGGCGAATCATGTTAAATTATGATAAAACACTAGAAAACGTAAACCATGCTTTCTACCACAGCATAACATTAACTTCAATAATAATTCAATTGAATGGAAAAAGGAAGTTAAATATCCACATTACATGTATATGTAACAAATAAAGTCAAAAAACTAATTTCAATATTATATCCATTTATTAATCGAAATTCTATGCTTAGCATTGAACATAAGAAATTAATTTTGAAAACAATTTTTCATATACAAAAATTACAAGTCTTGCAAAATAAGTTATTAAAAATTATATACAATTTGCCATGGTTTTTTTGTACAGAGTGTATTCATGCGCTTGCGGATTTAGAATTAGTAAACGTCAAAATAGAAAGACAAATGCTTGGTTTTCACTATGTCATTTTGTTGTCAAATTGTCCAAATTGTTGGCAATTGTATGAAAACGGGTTGTCATATCATGATTTTCATGATTGCAAACATAGAGGAAGCCATATGACAACCCGTTTTTAAAAAATTGCCAACAATTTGGACAATTTGACAACGAAAATGACATAGTGAAAACGCGGCCTAACACAAAATTTCAACTCCAGATATTTATATTCTGAGTATACTCATATTAATTGCATCATCTTGCATCATCTGAAGCATTAAACACATTCGAGACAGCAGGCTACACGACTACATGAGTGCAAATGTCGTCGGGTACTTATGCCGCCCTGTAGTCACCTACTTAACGACAGCTACATAGTCAGCAGCTGATCCCGAAATCTGACGTTTTAATAAAAAAATAAATTTGGTCTTCGAATTTTTTAAATAAATTAATGGCTGAAGAGAATTTTGTTGATTTTATAGAAGCTATTACTAAAATACAACAAAAATTTTCAATTAAACAGTTTTCATTTTATAACGTTTTTTGCTTCTCCTGTAAAATTATAATAATGAGGGTTACGTCTTTGGGCATTTTAGGTGACGATATGTAAATTCAAATAATATAACAATTTGTAATTATTAAGCAGAAAAAGAAAAATCTTGAACTCTTTACTATGTAAATTATACTTCAAATGAAATGTAATATTATAGTGTAAATAAATAAAAAAAAAAAATAATACTTTCAAGCAACCGCACTTAACTCCCCCCGAAATTGTTCCTTGGCTTTTAAAAACACATTCTGTAAATGTGAAACTCTCTTATTTTAAAGATGAGCTTAAAAGGCATTTTTAACATTTGTTTTATCATATTAGAATCGTAATGTACCCTGAGTTATTTAACAATGTAAGGAACCATATAAAAACCAAGTAAGAGTTTATATTCGGCTGTGCAGAATCTTAATATCCACCACCTATATATCAGTAGTGAGATCTAAACATAGTCGAAATTTCGGAAATGGACCGAGAGCTATGGCCAATCATGGACTGATCTTCACAAATTCCAATAGTAAAATTTTTTCTTACATATAACAGATCTGTGTAAAATTTCAGTTCGACATCGATATTTATACGTAGGTTTAATAATGTACGAGCCGATCACCATGATGATTTATATATACATGCGGATTATTTGTGTCTAATTTCAACTTGATAGTGATTTTTATAAGATATCTATGAGCATTTAAGTTATTTTCGGAAGTGGACTTTATGGACTATGGTCAGATATAGACTGATGCAAAAAAATATAATTTTATGATTTCTCTACGCATGAAACTTACTGTTGCTGAATTTTTCTTTTCTATATTATTTATGTACCATAGAACTATATTCCGGGAAGACATTTGCATGGGGGCAATGAGAAATCTTGGACCAATGCTTACCATTAGCAACAGTTCTACTATATGAAATATAACAAAAATGTCGTTATATTATCTGCATTACATTTGCAGAAAGTAGCAGCAACAAATATATAAATGCTCGTATTGAATTTGTGTACAACTGTAGTCTATAACTTGCTCATTTTCATTACCAACCATTTCGGTAAAAAAAATAATGTTCGGGAAAATTTTATTTGAATTTCATTGTTATAAGTCTTGTTTCGAAGCTCTATCATACCTTCAAAAGACAGACAGACCGACGAACAAATCCAGATCGTCTTAAAATATTGTAAGAACCAAGTGCTATTTATGTGTTACAAACATACCATTTGGTGGTAGGTATAAAAAGATTTATATAGAAGTTGGTGATAAAAACATGATTTTTAATTCGGTTAATTTTATTTTTACAAAAGTCTTTTATTAAAATATAAATAACAAAACTGTTTACATACAATTTTTGTAAATACATTTTAAAAAATACATGTCTAGCTTAACTTTTCCACTTATGTCAAATGAATGTATGCAAAAATAACAATTCTCAGTAAAGAGTTCAGTGGTTGTTTATAAAGTAATTCAAAAAAAAAAAAAATAAATAAAAACACAAGAATATTTTTGAATTTTGATTACTATGTCAAGATTTAAAGATAAGATATGTCTTCACACTAACTCTAATAATATTTACCAAATTATTCAGAAATTGTTGAAAGATTTTTTTGGTTTACATTGATATTTTGATATTATTATACCCTACACCACCATAGTGGGGAGAATATATTGTATTTGTGCTGATGTTGTGATCAATGATTTATGATCAATAATTAAATCGACTCAGAATTACTCAGAATTACTCCCTGAGTCGATCGGTATAATTTAAGGCGGATGTTCGACTAATATTTCTGGGCATTACAAACATCAGCACAAATACAATATATTCTCCCCACTATGGTGGTGTAGAATTCTATATAAGTATATATTCTACACCACCATTACTCTCTGAGTCGATTTAATTATTGATCATAAATCTTTGAACACATTTCTTCACATATACATACATAAGTTGTACATGAAGCCTAAACACAAAAAAATTTTGTGCAGATTGGTCGATAATTGAAAATATTAGCTCACATATAAAGCTTACATCCGAAAATCACTTTAACGAGCATAACTCTCTTAAAAATATTGGTATCCAAAAAATATTCAACACACATATGTTTCGGCCCAATTTTATGATTATCGGTTCATAATTAGTCATACCTCCCATATAAAGCATTAAGCATTAAACACATTCGAGACAGCAGGCTACCGACTACAATATGTTAAAAATAAAATACACACGTTTATATGTGAATGAAATATTGTAGTCGGTAGCCTGCTGTGGTGAATGTGTTTAATGCTTTTGGTCCATAATTTTTTTTTAAATGTTAGTATACAAATACAATTCAACACAAATAAGTTTCACATATAAAGAAATCATGACACCTAAATTTATAACGGCCCATAATTAGCCAAATTTCCCATAAATCGAATATTATTTTGACATGTATAATTCTTAAAAAAGTGTTGAAAACGAGACACAAAAAGTATTTATACGAGTATGCACAGAATTTTGTAATAAATGTTGTGGTGATAGGTTTTTACACTTGTACTGGGTGTAGGGTATTATATATTTAGCCTTGACCGACTATAGTTTCTATCTTGTTTTGCTAATGACAAATCATAATAGAAATTTAGTTTTATTAAAAATCTTTTTATTTTAATAGTTCGGCTTGAGGTCTCTTTTATTAAAAATATAAAAACTCTTGGAAATAAATAAAATATAATAAAAATTAAAAACGAATAAGAATTTTTATATTTTTAATAAAAGAGACCTCAAGCCGAACAAATAAAATAAAAAAATTTTTAACAATATAAAAGGTCTACATAGCACATAAAAAAGAATTAATTTAGTTTTATTTTATTTGATGCTGTTTGCTTTTACAAAGCAACATCGTCAAACAAATTTGTGCTAAAAATATTGGTTAGTTTTTATACCCTACACCACCATAGTTGGGAGGGTATATCGGATTTGTGCTGATGTTTGTAACGCCCAGAAATATTGGTCCAACACCCACCTTAAAGTATACGGATCGGCTCAGAATTACTTTCTGAGTCGATTTAACGATGTCTATCTGTCCGACCGTTTGGATGTCCATGTAAAGCTTGTGCGACGAGTACAGGTCGCAATTTTGAAGATATTTCGATAAAATTTGGTACATGATATTTTTACGGCCCAAGGAAGGATAAGATTGGAATTGGTGGCAATCGGTCCATTATTTCACCTGGCTCCCATACAAAAGTCCTCCCGAAATTGGGGTTTGCCAACTAACAACTAACAACTTTAATCACAAATGAGTGATAAATGAAGCCAAATCACATATACAAATTTTGTGCAGATCGGTCCATAATTAGTCGTAGCTCCCATATAAGGCCCACTTCCGAAAATCACTTTAACGATCATAAATTTCTTAAGAATGTTGGTAATCAAATAAAATTCGACACAAATAATATACAAAAATGTTGACACCTAATTTTATAATGGTCGGTCCGTAATTAGTCGAAACTCCTATATAAGACCCTCCACGTAATCAACTTTAACCTCCATAAATCTATTAAAAGTATTTATATCGAGATAAAGTTTAACATACACAATATTTATATTCACAGAAATCATGACACTAAATTTTTGGATGATCGGTCCATAATAGGTCATATCTCCCAAATAGCGCATATTTCTGAAAAACTATTTTATACATATAGATACTGAGTGTAGGGTATTATATGGTCGGGCTTGACCTTGTTTTTAGTAAATATTTGCCATGTGTGAATTTATCTTAAGGTACGGTCGGTCACAATTGGCAAATATTTGCCGAAAAAAGGTAACCACTAAATAAAATATATTTAAACTCGTTTATTTATTTCAAAAATCTTCGTTTATTTAGGAAACACACAAAGAATATTGTGTTTTATTTTAATTGATTCTGTTTGATCTTGCAAAACTTTGATCTTGCAAACAATGTCAAACAAATTTGCGCCAAAACATGTGATTATGCTTTTTTTAAATAAATATTTGCCATGTGTAAACATAACTTTAGTGTTACACGTTATTTTGAGCTGCTATTGTAAGATATGGCACTTTTTGTTGTGCACTACAATTCTAAAGAATTAAGTAACAACATATTACAATGAACCCACCGACTTCATGCATTTTATTTACTTATATTTTAAAAATTTAATTTAATATTTAAAAAATATACAATTTTAAGTATTCGATGTGTTTATCTCTCTACTACACACTGTTCACTTTACACACTCTTAACTTACTGACTTTAACTGAAAAAAACTTGGCAATTTTTCCATAAAATCGTGTGAGTGGATGACAAACTAGCTATTTGCCGTTTGGGAAAATACAAGTAAATTGTTATTATCACACTTTGTTAGATTAAGTATAAGTGTAGAATAAAAATAAAAAGAATAATAAATATCAAGTCAATCATAAAAGTACGTAACGCTTTATCATCATACATATTACCTATCTAGAGCTGTTTTCTTTATAAGTTTATTTTCTTGTCGTTTGAAATGAAGGAAATGAAATGGTAGAAATAACACAAGTAGGCAAATAAGGTGAAAAAATAACTAAATATATCAGTATTAAAGGTATCATAAACACATTGTATACTAAACAGACTGATTAAAATATATTTACTAACTAACTATTCAGTGTCTTTGTTTGTGAAATGGTTAGCGTTTTTCTTTGCCATATCAAATTAAAAACAATATATTTATTATTCTTTTAATCGTTGTATTTGTTGATAAATTTTAGGTGTAAATAGATCACAAGTACATACAGTGTATCACAAAACTATTTTGCCTACTCATTTTACCATAAAATTATTAAAATCAAGTCAAAAAATGAAATAATTTTTATTTACTCGTAGTTATTGTTGCATTTTAGTAATTTGCATCACAATTTAAAGGTCACAAAAGTATTTTGCTTTTTTTAAATTCCTGTTAATTTTTTAGTTTTTTTTTTTGTATTTATTTTTTTTCAATTTTTCATGGAATTGTTGTGGATCAAAGGTTTTTTTTTTACAAAAAACCGGACTGCCTGGCTTGCGTATACATATTGTTACGTTTTAACCTTTTAAAAACGGTGGTTTATTTCCTTTAAATAAACCGTATTCTTTGTAATTGCATAATAAAAGCGTCTAGTAGTTTGAAGAAAATATAACGAGTCTTTATTTATTTAAATGTACACAAAAACAATTAAAAATGAACACTCTGTCTTATTACACACTTATATTACGGTTTAAGAAAACATTAAATTTAAGTTTGAGAACCTTTGATGTACACTCAACGATGACTCAGAAAAATAAGCAACTAACTTGATTGACACTGTTAGTCTATTCAGACACCAGTCATAATTTCTGGATGGTTCGAAGCTAAGGTACTGGAATGTTCATGACTGCAAGTCTAGAATGTTCGTGTCTAGAATATTCAGCCAAAGTCGTTAAAACTCAATGTTGCCATATTGCTCAGCTATTTTTATAACAGGGTGTTCTCAATAATGTTTATAAATTAAAACTGTTTATGTTAATGTTTATAAATTAAATTATGCTGAACAAGTTGTACGAGTATGTCGAAAATCTTGCCAATTGTTGATAAAAATATCGTATGTTGATATATATGCTGTATGTTGATACCGACCGTTAAATTTAAATTGAAATACAATTTCGTAACAATATAAACGGTGAAAAAAGGAATTACTAACATTTTTTAATATTATTATTTTCTATTAAAATCAATGTTATAAAAGATTCAATACAGCTGAATATATCAGTCTGATATGTTTCTAAATCCATATGTATGTACACAAATTGTAAATTGTTTTTAAAATTACACAAAGTTTACTAGGGTATTAGTAATTAGCAACAAGTTATCTGGCCTCTAACAAGTCAAGATAAACAAACACGAATTATTTTGACATAACCTATTTAATCTCCTAACAACTGGTAGCTATGTACAGTTAGTTACGTTTCTGAATTTAACCTGTTGACTAAAGCAGATTAAACTGTAGCAACAGGCTTTTCAACAAATAATTTCAACCTGGTCATGATTCGAAATTCAACTTGTTGATAGCGTAACGTTAGCAACAGGTTATAAATTTCTAAACAAAGTCGTATAAAAATCGATTAATTATAAACAAAGTTCATTTTTCCCTTTGACTCTTATTTCAATCCTTTAGATGGTGCTCCTAACAACCCGTTACTAAGTAAGCGTTACTTTTCAATATTAAATCAATGCTTTTTACAGACAACAATTTCAATCGTTTACTGACTGCAGCTTAAACTGCTGCTCTCTGTAAAAAAAAAAAAATTAAAAAAATAGTAAAATTAAATAATTAGTTTGTAAAAATACTTTTATTTAAATATTAAAGTGTAAAACTTTTGAATTTTGACAAAAATTACTTGAAAATACACACACAGGAAGGATGTTTGTGCACAAAAAAACCAGAGCACATTTTGCACAGCATGCTGCTGAAATACGTGGTGATACTAGTTCCGATGAGGAGGAAGAAGAGGGGGATATACTGCAGGTGAAGGAAACAATTAAAGATTAAACAAATTTGGTTTTATATACATATTTATGAAATAGAGATATTTAATAATTACAAATTAAAAAAAATAAAAAATTTCCAGGCTTATATAATCTTAATCTATTTCAGTGGTTGCCATATAAAAAAGTGAACAAATATAAATGTTTAATCAATATTGAATTTTTTAGACCCATTTGGAATTTTTTAGTTGGGAAATACATGGTTTACGATTAATATGTGTAAAAACTCCTTCAAGGTTTCTTAAAGTTCAACAATTGTTGCCATGCAAGTGTTAAAACATACATATGTATATATTGTTTAAAATTATTGAAATTTGTTTTTTTCTACTGGGTATTTTATTATTCAAATAAACAACTTGATGACATACAAATTGTATTTTCTTGTCAAACATTACAAAATTGAAATTATTCTAAAGAAAATGTTTTATTTATGTTTTGTTTGTCATTACAGATATTCTCACAAATATATTTATTTTATTTTTATAAAATTTTGTCACGTTTTGTCTAATGCACGAGCCTAAATTTTTGAATTGACAAAAAAGTTTTTTTTTTTTTTTAATACCAAAGTGTAATACGATGATTACACAAGTATTAGGTAAAATTAGAAAATAATTCTTGGAAAAATATTTTTGTATCATATTTACAAGGTTTTTGAAACAGCAAGTCATATTGTACATATGGACATACTTTCATAAAATATTGTATGATGTTTAATGCAAACGTCAAAAGCAACAAAATACTTGGTGTTAATGAAAGGGTGATTCAAGGTAAGATACTTTTTTCAATAGCCTTTTTTTGACAGATCACGTTGAGTCGTTATTTTTGTTTGGTATTGTTTGGCATTTCATAATGGAAAGACTTACAACCTGAACAACGTTTACAAATCGTTCAACATTATTACAAAAATTCACGTTCTGTGAGAAATGTGTTTCGTGCACTTCGCTCAACTTGTGGTCAACATAATCGGCCTACTAAGCGTACTATTCGCAACACCATCGCATTTGGGACGAAGAGCAACCTGAAGAGATTTAAGAACTACCACTGCATACAGAAAAAACAAAGGTTTGGTGTAGTTTGTGAGCTGGTGGAATCATCGGTCCATATTTCTTAAAAAATGATGCCGGTGAGAACGTAACCGTCAATTGGAACTGTTATCGTGCCCTGATAACCGACTATTTGATGCCTGAAATTGAAGCTCGTGATCTCGGCGACATGTGGTTTCAGCATGATGGCCCCACTTCCCACACATCACATCAATCAATGGATTTATTGAGAAAACACTTCGGTGAGTACATAATTTCACGTTTTGGGTCGATCGATTAGCCACCAAGATCGTGTGATATCACACTGTTAGACTTTTTCCTGTGGGGATATGTAAAGTCTAACGTTTATGCGAACAAAAACATCACGCGTGTCATTCGCCGATTACCAGTCGAAATGCTCGAACGAGTCATCGAAAATTGGACTTAACGGATAGATCAACTACGACGTAGCAACGGCCAACATTTGATAGACATAATGTTCAAAAAATAAATGCCAAAGAATGTTTTATCAAATTCCCCATTAAATTTGAATTTTTTCTTTAAAAAAGTAGAGAACCTCGAAATGGAACACGCTTTATTTATAAAGAGTGATTTTTTAACAATATATTCAGTTTGGTCAATAATTTAACCATGAATCGACTTACAAACGAGCTACGCTTGTGGATTATTGAATTTTAAGTGCACTTAAATGGATAATTGTGTTCAGCGAAAAAGCTCATTTCTGGTTGAACGGATACGTAAACAAGCAAAATTGTCGTATTTGGTGTGAAAGGAAGCCAAAATCATAGCAAAACTACCAATGCTTCCCTAAAAATGTACTGTTTGGTGTGAATTATGGGCCGATGGTATTATTGGACAGCACTTTTTCAAAACGACGAAGACAGGTACGTTACTGTGAATGACGAGCGCTACCGTGCAATGATTACACATTTGTTTGTCCAACAATAAAATGGAAGAGCTGGATTTGGCTGACATGTGGTTTCAATAAGACGATGCCATACAGCACACGCAACAAAGTCCCAATTGAAAAGCGAGTTCGGTAAACAGTTTATTCCACGTTTGGGGACGGTAAATTGGCAGCCTAGATCGTGCGATTTAATGCCTTTAGACTAGTTTTTGTTGGTCTATGTTAAGGCTCATATCTAAAGGGACAAGCCCACAATGGGTGACTTGCTGGTATCTAATATTAAAGAATTTATTCGTGAGTTAACGGCCGATATGTTGGAGAGAGTATGCCATATAAATATATACTATATATTGGTCCCAGCGTATGAACCATTTAAGGCGTTGTTGCGGTCAACATTTACATGAACTAATATTTAAACAATGAATTATAATTATCACTCTATCGACTCAAATAAAGATTTAATATATTTCTCTTAACTTTATGTGTTTTTTAAGCAAACCCGAAAACTCTTAAATAATCACTATGCAAGTCAAAATATAATTTGTCCGCCGCTATACCGCTTGTATTTGAAGTCAACAGCAGTTTTATAGTTGTCAACATTATAAAATTTGATTTGACATTTAACAAAAATAACGAACAGAAAATATTTGCTTTAATTGGCAACAGATAGCAAGTGTGCAAACTTGTGTTCAGCATTGTAAAAAGGAATTGGAGCTATTAAGTACTTATTATACGTTCTGTCGTTGGTATTCTATATATAATATGAATCCATATGATGGTCTTTCCTAAACTGAGTGCCTGGAAAATGTGTTACATCAGTATCTAGAGGAACTATCCATGTTTAAATTGTAGAATGGTATTGTTGAACTTGAATGTAAAATATCAAGTATACGCCTTTTTTCTGAAGAACTTACTGCAAGACTGTAGAATGTTCTCCGGTATTAGCATAAAGAGACCAATTGGTGTTATTATTTTTAGTTAGTCAATCAGTTTAGTTTTTTATTTAGTTAATCAGTCAAAGAAGAGTAATCTATTTGACGAATGAGTCAGATAAAAAAATGTTTTATTTTTAGTGTTATATTCTTAAATTTAAATCGAATAAACACTTTATTTCAATTAGTTTCTAAGATTATTGCATTTACATACTTTTGCACTTCTGATAAGAAAGTTTTGATTTTTTTTTAAAATTAAAAACTTCTACTAACATATACATATGTAAACTTTTTTGAATTTTGTTATAAAAGTTTTTGATTTTTGGTTTATATTCATAATTTACAAGAATACAATTTTTAAAATCATTGTCTTCTTTGATTTTGTTTTTTGCTACTTGCCATTATTTTTTGAAACGACATCTTTCCTCCTCGTTTTACAATGTGCACTTCCAAATAAAAAAAAATATATTTTTGCCTTAAACACACAATATGTTAATTTTATCTGAACTACAATTGGTCTGGGATAACGATATCGAAACGTTATTATTAAAATGGCCACCGACGCTGACGAAGCACAGCGGAGACGTGAAGAATGTGAACGTAAGGCTAGGCGTGGGGAAATGGACCCCCGTTTGGAGTTTACATTTCAACTGTTAATAGATGCCACGCAATTGCCGAGGCATCAGTTAATGGATTATATATTTGAGGGTGATATGGTTAGTATAAAAATAAACGGAAATTTGTTGGAAATTATTTAAAGAAAGTATTTATGTTTTTTCAAAGTTGGATGAAATCAATCAGTTATTTCTGCCCAATATGAAAAATAAACTTTTATGGTTTTATCAAGAGGTTGATGAACCAGAACCACAACCTATTCTAGATCCAAATAAGCCAAGCACTTCACGTTCAGCTATGGCATCGAGTAGTTCCAAGACACCTCAAGGTAAGTTGAGTTATTTATAACCAAATAATATTAATACTTTAAAATTTAATAATTTTTATTAAATACAATTATGTATGTATATAAATTTTTTGCTAATACATGTAAATACATATGTATATATGTCTTTATCACCACAAAGAGTAGTGACAAGTCTGCGAATTTTAAGCAAAAATACCGACACTAACCTAACCAAACTTACTCTATAATAGGCAAACACTTCAAATATAGTGTCTGCTGGGTATGTCGTTCACTTAGTACATATTTTAAAATTTAAAATCTATATCAAGGCTATCAGACTTCATATCTGACAATGGACAATCAGCAAGGATAGTCTCATAAATTTTATCATTATTGATGTATTTTTACAAATACTTATGTACATATGTATGTATATCCATGAATATTTCCTAAGGTTACAATAATATTTGACTCTAATACATCTACCTACATATTTTCATTTGTGATGTTAAGAACTTATCATTTTACAAAAAAAAAAATTTTAAATAAAACAAAATAAAACAAATTCATGAATGAAAATTAAAAAAAAAAAATTTTTGGCAGAACTAATATTTATTTTCCATTTGTGTATTCATATCCAATGTATGCATGAATTCATATTCTAACCATAATTTTTGTTACACATACATATTATTTTATTATTTTATTTGTGAAGGTGGTGGAACATCACCAGGCGGCTCGGCACCCGTTAAGCAGAAGAAATTGTTTCTAACTGATGGCTGGACATGTGCTTTTACCGGCATTTGCATCTATATATTTCGTATAAATGTAACAAAACAATTGCCTGAGGAGGGTTTTCAAAAGGATTTGTAAGTTAAATGAAAAAAAAGGATAATATATACTTATATTTAAAAATAAATATTTGCCTTTTAAAATAAATATTGAAAAAGAAAAAACAACGATTAACAAATTGTTAAACAACCCTTTTTGGGAATTATGTAAAATTTAAATGATTTTGCATTATAACAAATGCTTGAAAGTTAAATTCAATATTTCTTCTAGATTTTGTGGCATTATTGATGCCAAAAATATTGGCTTGGTCACCTCCATTGAACGCATTGTCGAATATGTTTTCATGCAGGCCTTGGCTTTTCCCAGTCTTGAAGGCGATGAGGAGGATATCAGTTGTGGTCTTATTAAGGGACAATTGCTACCCGGTTTGCGTTCCTTTTGCAGTGCACTACGTGTTTGTGAGCAAGTTTGTGACCATTATAATGTCTTCAATGATGGCTGTGATATGTTCGAGAAAATCGATCAAATCGAAGAGGTCAAAGACCTATCAAAGAATCAAGAATTTTGCAATCAGCTCGGGGAAAGGGTAATCAATTGGATTAAGGGCATTATGAAGATATTGGGCGAAAGTGAACAATTGCGCAAAGAAAACGATCATAGTGGTCCTCAGGATGAACTGGAGTATTGGAAGAAACGTGGCGCACAATTTTCTCAACTTCTGGCACACTTGCAAGAGAAGGAGGTTCAGTTCACATTGCACTGTTTGTACCTGGCTAATTCGAAGGTGATGCGCGATTGGAAAGAAACCGATCGTAAAATAACGTTTTGCTACAATGAGGCCAGGGATAATTCGAAATTTATTCAGGCTATGGAACATTGTTGTCATTCGTTGTATTTGGATGATCCGGTATGTATACACGAGTGCAATTTACAAATGTTTACGAAAACATTTTTTTTTTGTTTTAATAAACTTTCATTTTTTGTTTTAATAAACTTTCAGCAAAAACTTTATTACGACATATTAATCGAATTTTACACTAATTCGAAATTGAATTTTTATATTCACCACCAAAAAAAACGGGCGCTATATTAAGTTTGTCATTCCGTTTGTAGCACATCGAAATATTGGTAATAGAACTAAAGTCTGGGTTCTTATAAGATTCCAAGACATTCCATGTCCGTCCGATTGTGGAAGGCACAATATAGCTTAAAAAAAAAAGACAGAATAATGAAATTCTTTGTTCCACCGAAATGCTTGGTATTGAAAATGAGCAAAATAGGTCCAGTAGGATGTGCATTATAGACCAAAGTTTCAGACAACTTTGAATTTTTAAAAGATTTTTTGCAATTTTCAATAGATATAATGCAGGTAATTAAATTGCATACTTTATTTCAGCAAAAATAAGTTTCATGCATATGTTTATACAGCCTGATACAAAGTTCACTCATGAAATTCACATAAGTGCGCATAAATCTCTTATAAAAATGCATATGGAGTTGAAATTCAACACAAATAACACATTTGTATATACATAAATATAAATCATCGTATCAAATTTTATATTCGGTTCATATTTAACCGTAACCTCCATATAAAGTCCATTTCCGAAAATTACTTAAATGCGCATAAATCTCTTAACTATAAAAATCAAATACAAATAATCCATTCGACAGCTCAATTCTAAAACATGCTAAATCGAAAAGTGAGTTTTGCAGGAAAAGCTCCTAAAGTTTACAGGCGATATCTAAAAAACCATATGAGATAGAACTTTGTTGTTTATAACTATTGATTGGACTAGCCAATCACAACCAAAATTTGACAGAATTTAAGTTGAAAAAATCTAAATTCAAAAACGCAAAAAAAATTAAAAACATGCTAAGTCGACATAGCATGGTTTGGAATTAAACTGTCTATATATACACATATGTACATATAAATTGTCATACTAAATTTCATGATAATCGGTTCAATTTGTCCGTAGCCCTTACATAAACTCCACTTTCGAAAATCACTTTAATGCGCAGAAATATCTAATTAACATCATTATCAAGTTGAAAATTAACAGAAATCATCCATGTTTATTATGGAAACATTATTTTCTTAAAAATCTCTAAATACTTATACACAATGCTTATATCTACCCTTCAGAAGACTTACAAACCTTGCATTCAGTTGAAATTTTTAAACACAAATTAAGTAAAATTTAACTGTGTAAAATTCTATAAAGATATCCTTTATCGCTCCCAAGCTACCGAATTATTTCCAAAATAATATATTTATAAACCACTACGCAACGTAGTCTTAATAGTTTTTTAATAAAAAAAAACATTTAACTTTCTATATAATTTTCACAATTTCAGGTTTGCATGAAGGAGTCTATTTTAAGCCTTTTGCAAACAGTACGTTTAATTTATAGTGTTTCACAATTTTATAACACCTCTGAAAGAACTTCAGCACTTATGGTTAAGGTATGTAATACGAAAAAACCGAATTATTTGCTATTTATATGTACATAAACATTATATAATATATTGATTTTGTTCAATCTACAGATCACTAATCAAATGATTGAAACCTGCAAATCCTACATAACATGTCGATGCAAAGAAACAATTTGGTCCCAGGACCGCAATCTAGTGCGCACCAAACTTAGTAATTGTATTAAATTAAATCACATCTATCACGAGACCTACTACACCGTTAGAGAGCAACCATTTCTACCTAATCAAACACCTTTTGGGTTTTCCGAGAACTTTGTCTTCGGAAAATTCGATACATTTTGTGAGCGTTTATCGAAAATCACCTCAATGTTTAACTTAATCGATGATTATAATCATTTATTTGAAAGGAGATTAGAGGGATTATTACTGATCGAAGCTTTAGAGGAAGCTTCAAATCTGTTTGAGGAAGCCAAAAAGGATATATTGTCGAAGAAATATGATTACTTAGATCATCGTAATGCCGACTTTAATGAGGATTATGAAAAGTTCATAAGAAAAACAGATACTTTGAAAGATACCATAGCTACTCTTATAGAAACGAATTTTGATACCGTCTGGGAAACGCCTCAATGTATACGGTTTCTAGTACGCTTCGAAAAAGTTAGCGAGAAAATACCTTTAACCAAAATGGACGAGAAATACTTGCGCATTATACGTTATGTGGACAAGGAAGTGGAAAGAGTTTTGAAACTTTTTCGCAAACAAAGAGATGATCCACCTGTTAGCAGAAATTTTCCACCCATGGCGGGTCGTGTCTATTGGACTCGCTCTTTGGATTGCCATATCAGCGAACTGGTCGATGCTGTATGCGAGCACCCGGTTTTGGGTAATTTGCCCCCCTGCAGGGATTTGGAACATCGTTTCAATCATGTTATGACCATATTGCATGAGTACGAAGATGAAATTATTTCCATATGGCTAGATCAAGATGTTAGTGTGGCAGATGCTTGTCTCTTGCAGCCCCTGTTATCTTTGCAAGGGGATCGTATATTTGTTAATTTACATCCAACTATACCGTTGTTGATACGTGAGGCTAAACTGTTGGCCAAGCTGAATATTGAATTGCCCATTGTTGCGGCTACACTGATGAGTCGTCAGGATTATTTTATCACCATACAGGATTCTTTAAATGTAAGTAAGCATTTGTGATTAGTACTGTGACAATTCTATGAAATTACTTTTTATTTATAGCATCTTATAAAAATGTTTTTAAGTACTGTAAGAGCCGTTAAGCTGGAAGTGAGGCCATTATTTTTACCGCAACTGGTACGTTTGACAGCAATGTTAAAACCGGGCTTGACCACAATTAATGTAAGTAAATTGAAGTAAAAGTGGAAGACATTTTATGTAAAGTTAAATAGTTTAACCCATGGTGTAATTATACAAGGTGAGTGCAAATCGGCAACAAATACTACACAGTACATAAACAACAGGCATTTTGTTTGTGTAAAATAATGTACTACTGTCAAAAACACTTGAACAAATATTACTTTTGACATAAGTAAATTGTAAACCTTGTATAGTTACACCATGGCCTATAACATTTGGGAATCTTGACATTGAAACTTCAATATTTGTCATACAAATTTTTCAAACTTTTGCATTTTTGTTTTTTAAAATAAGCCATGAAGAAATCGTACCTGTGACTGAAAATATTTTTCATTCCTTGTCTAAACCTATTGATTTTAACCCAGGACTATTTGTGTCGTAAGTTTAAAAATAAGTTTAATAAATTCAATTTATTTTTAGTGGACCAATCAAAATTGGAATCAGTTCTATGAACGCTGCAAACAAGCGATTGAAACATTTGAAGTACTGATTGCCAGAATACACGATATTTACTCCAATCGTATTTTGCATGTGTTAATGTGTATGCAGGAGATATCGCTACAGGTCTTACCCGGAGGTTGGTAAAAACAAAACATCCAAATTTTAAATTAGTGTTGTTTTTATCCGACCTTTCACCTCGAGCTCAAGCAATTTTATTTCTTAAAAAAAACATCCAAATTTTATTTATCAAAAACTAAACAATATAAGTACATACATACAGTGGCTCAAAGCTTATTTTCTGCAGTGCTTTATTTGATTTCAAAGTTTAATAAAAAGAAAAATAACAGGAACTTAAAAAAGAAATTATTGTCAATTAAAAGAAAAAATGGTATAGTTTAATAAACTTTATAGCTAACAAACTAAAAATGTTAATTTTTTCACGTCACAGCTTAATTTATGTAGACATAAAATTAAAAAAAAAGAAATTAAAACTGGCAATTACACGATTTAATATTTAATAGCCTTAATATGTACGACAGATTTAAGGCGATTTGGCATAGATGCGACCAGTTTTGGGTAATACTCGGCGAAATATTCGATCACTTCGTCAGTAGCACTTTTTTTTAAATCGTTGTTAAAAATTTTGTGTTTCCTTATGCAGATTCCTAACATTTTTGATAACATTAAGGTCTGGCGACAGTGGTGGTGGGCAGTTATATATTAGCCACATAACATCCGATTTGTGCTTCGGATCAAATAGAAAATGTTAAATTCGCAGTACCAGCAGCTGATATACAGCTGAAAACCATGACACTACCACCACCATGCTTCACTGTTGCCTTTAGGTTTTCTTTGTTGAGTTCTGCATTTGGTTAACGCCAAACATACGACTTGCTATTTTAACCGAATATGTTAAACTTAGATTCATCGGCGAAGAAGATCGTATTTCAAAATGCAGATTCCTTGCAAACATGTTCTTTAGAAAAATTTAGCCTGCGCCGTTTGTTTTTTGGGTTTATAAACGGTTTCTTATGTGCAACTCGACCATTAAAATCATGTTGGCGCAAAACACGACGAACAGTTTCTACGCAACATAGTTTGCCCCGGTTAGCTTTAACTTCGGAGGCCAGTTGTAAAGCTGATAGCCTTGGTTTTGCAATTATTTTTCATCATGCTATTGAAAATTTTTATTTGGTGCCTTTCTGCCTTTGTTGTGGACCTGATTTTCATGGATGAAGCGTTTACTGATTATTTGGGCTGTGGCAGCTTCAATGCAATTTTTTTTCCAGTGAGTGGCCATTTTGGAAATGGTTTAAAACCAATTCTCGTTGTTATATCGTTGAACTATTTTAAATTGACACTTGATCTTACAAAATCGGACTCACAATTCAACAGATAATATTGATAGAAGTAAAAAAGGAAAACCGAAAAACCAACCACGCAGCATTCAGCTGTCGGTACTGTGAAATAATCTGTTTCTTAGTTTTAATATAAATGTTTTTGTTTGTTAGGCTATAAAATATTTTCGTTTAAATGACACTAATTTTTTACATAAATTAAGCTGTGAGCCACTGTACTAAGTTATATATTATTTCAGAAGATGAAATCTGGTCTGTTGATGAGTTTTTGGAAAAAAGCGAAGAGTCTTGTCGCAAAGCTGCCATAGAATTGAATCGTAAAAGTCAAATGGTTTCAGAAGCTGTCGAAGAGGTCTTAAATTTGGTGGATAAGGCCACAGAAACGTTTAAGGAAATAGCTGGAAATGATGTTGTAACATTATTTGATGGTATCGTTTATCGTTTTAGAAAGATTGTAAATAAGATGATTAATAAAATTCGACAAATTTTCATATTTACAGCTAAGGATCAGTCTGCCTCGGCTAGAAAAGGTGGTGATACAGCAGGGGCAAGTACTAGTGCTGCCGCTGGTGGGGCTTCTACTTCAAATGCTGGAGGAGCTGCTACTTCTGGTGGTCAACAACAAGATTGGAGTATTTTGTGGTCGTGTTTTGATAATCCTCTTACTTTGTTGGCCACTTCGGAAAGTTTACCCAAAGGCATGCAGGTTAGTTAACAGTTATCCTTAGACAAAGGTGAACATAAGTAATATACTTTACATGGTTTATTTTAGGACATGGTCTGCAATGCTGTGGTCGAAATGAGACGTTATTACAGTCGCAAAGTTATAGATGTTTTAATTAAAGTTATTAGGGCCGCTTTGGATATTATAAGACGACGTTTTATTGCGGATGACGATGAAACATTAATTAAAAAACCGGTATTTGCCTTATATGCACAACTGCAAATTCCCAATGTGGTAATTAAACCCAATCTAGAAGAATTGCAAGAAATATTAATTACAGCAGGCCGCAATATAACTGGCATAGCTAAAGGTGTGGCGCAATGGACAAGTGGCAAAGAAAACCCAGTAAGTATGAAATACTACTGAACAAAATATAAAATATTATTAATCATATAAACATATCTTTACAGCAAGTCTCCATAACACCTCAACCTCGAGTGGGTCGTAATCGTAATACTAAACGTCGTAAACTATATACCTTGGCCTCGGAGGAACGTCCTCAAATGCCTCATATGCTGAAATCCTTCTACTCTGCTATAATGGATAATAAGGAGGTGGCCAAGGCTTTAAATCTTTTATCGAATTGCACAAAAAATATTAAACCTGAAACTCAAACTTATATAAAGCGCTGGAAACCCTATCATTTCCTGTGGAAGAATGATCGTACTACCAGACAGCTAATGGAATTTGGTCTGCAAGAATTTGAATCCACCTTAAGATGTCTAGCGGAATTAGATGCAAATCTGGTAATTGAACCTGATATAGAGATTTTTGGCCAGTGTATTGCTGTGTATAATGAACGATTAAAATATGGCTTGGCCATAGAAATTAAATGTGAGTAATTACTCTAAAGTTGAGATTATTTGAAGATATTTTGAATGGTTTATGTTTTCGCCTTAAGCTTGCAATCATAAAATTGGCCAAGCCATGAAGAAGAAATATAAAAAAGAAATGGATTATGTTTATGCTGTTATAAATGAAATGGATCGTAAACTAGATCGTCCCATAAGAGACTTAGATGATGTGCGCATGATTATGGAGACTCTGAGTAAGATTAGAGAGCAGGAGGTGGATATGGAATTGCGCATTGATCCTATTGAGGTAAGAGATTTAAAATTAGTTCCAGATTTCCTATTTTCTTCAATCATACCCTATTTCAATAAAGAACTTAAAAATATCTATGTACCAGTTCTCTCTCTCTCTCTCCTCCGATAGAAAATAAGTCTTCAGTTTCAAATCATCTTGTTTTAATAAACGTTTGCAATTCCAATAAATAAAATCCACGATTTTTTTTGAGCAGCAACATGCAACATTAAAGCACAAATATTTTCTAAAATAATGTAAAGATAGTACGTGTTCGAAATACAGTAATATTTTCCGGACTTATCAAATGTAGTTTCTCAGAATGACTAGTGGTCGTTTGCTCGAATTTCGTAGATATCGAATGTTGAAAAGCAAATTATTTAAAAAGTTAAAGTAAAAAAAAGTTTTTTACAATTTAAATTTAAGTTAAATACTCAACACAATTATTATTCGAATGACAGATTTTACTCTTCTTTCAGGAAGCCTTTAATGTTCTCACTCGCTACGAAGTACAGGTTGAAAGAGAACAATTTGATCTGGTAGACAATCTACGATCAACCTTTCAAAATTTATTAGCTTGTGCCCTGCAGGCTCAAGTAAAGTTACTGGAAATGCAGCCCTCATTCCAGGATGATTTAAAAACTAATTTGGATAATTTTAAACAAGATAAAATAACGTATGTAAATGAATATCGCACTGCTGGGCCCATGCAGCCCGGCTTAACTCCCCGAGAAGCATCTGATCGTTTAATACTCTTTCAAAATCGTTTTGAGGGAATGTGGCGTAGATTGCAGACCTATCAGAGTGGTGAAGAACTATTTGGCTTACCACAAACTGACTATCCGGAGTTGGGACAGATTAGAAAGGAACTAAATCTATTGCAAAAATTATATAAACTCTATAATGATGTAATAGATCGTGTTAGCAGTTATTATGATATACCTTGGAATGAGGTGGATATAGAGGAGATTAATAATGAGTTGATGGAATTTCAAAATCGTTGTCGTAAGTTGCCCAAAGGTTTAAAAGAATGGCCGGCATTTCATGCTTTGAAGAAAACCATAGATGACTTTAATGATATGTGTCCTTTGCTGGAGTTAATGGCTAATAAGGCTATGAAACCACGCCATTGGCAGAGAATTATGGATGTCAGTAATTACATTTTTGAATTTGATTCTGAGGGCTTTTCTTTAAAGAACATACTGGAAGCTCCCTTGTTAAAACATAAAGAAGATATTGAGGATATTTGTATAAGTGCCATGAAAGAGAAAGATATTGAGGCGAAGTTAAAGCAAGTGACCAATGAATGGTCTGTGCACGAACTACAATTTATGAGTTTTAACAATCGTGGCGAACTTTTGCTACGAGGTGATACCACAGCAGAGACTATAGGTCAACTGGAAGATAGTTTAATGATTTTAGGTTCTTTGTTATCCAATCGCTATAATGCACCTTTTCGCAAGCAAATCCAACAATGGGTTTATGATCTGTCAAATTCTAATGAAATTTTGGAAAGATGGTTATTGGTGCAGAATATGTGGGTTTATTTGGAGGCTGTATTTGTGGGCGGTGACATTGCCAAGCAATTACCTAAAGAAGCTAAACGGTTCTCCAAAATCGATAAATCCTGGCAAAAGATTATGCAGAGAGCTCATGAGACTCCTGGTGTAGTAGCCTGTTGTGTAGGCGATGATTTGTTAAAGCAATTGCTGCCTCACCTGCAAGAACAATTGGAAATATGCCAGAAATCTTTAAGCGGCTACTTAGAACGCAAGCGTATGATGTTTCCCAGATTTTTCTTTGTCTCCGATCCAGCTTTATTAGAGATTTTAGGTCAAGCCTCCGATTCTCACACCATACAAAACCATTTATTATCCATATTCGACAATACGCGTAAAGTTAAATTCCATGATATCGAGTACAACAAAATGATGGCCATCATTTCCAACGAAGGCGAAATGATACAGCTAGATCGTGCCATACGAGCCGAAGGTTCTGTTGAGACATGGCTAACTCAATTGCTGGTCACAGCACAGCAGTCATTACATTCCATTATACGTACCGCCTATGCCACAATCAATGATCCAAATTTCACTTTATTGGGTTTTTTGGAGAAGGTACCGGCTCAAGTTGCCCTATTGGGCATACAAATGATTTGGACACGCGATGCGGAAATGGCTCTGATGCAGGCCAGGCATGAGAGGAAAGTCATGTCTGAAACGAATAATAAATTTTTGGATATTTTAAATACACTAATTGATCAGACCACGAGAAATCTCACGAAAATGGAGAGAACGAATTTTGAGACGTTAATAACAATTCATGTACATCAGAGGGATATATTTGATATATTGGTGAGTTGGGCATAGTTAAATATTATATATAAATTTTGTTTTATTTCTAAATTTCAGTGCCGCATGAACATAAAATCTGCTAATGATTTTGAATGGTTGAAGCAATGTCGTTTTTACTTTAAAGAAGATTTGGATAAAACTTGGATTTCTGTTACCGATGTCACCTTCACCTACCAAAATGAGTATTTGGGTTGCACAGATAGATTGGTTATAACACCCTTAACGGATCGGTGAGTATAATACTTAAAAACGGGGTTTTGCCAAAATATGATTAAAAATTTTAATAACAGAATAAACATCTGTAAGCTTGATGGTCATCTACCTACACCACCATAGTGGGGAGGGTATATTGAATTTGTGCTGATGTTTGTAATGCCCATAAATATCAGTTTAACACTTATCTTAAATTTTATTATTTTTGAATGTTTTATACTCGCCACCAAAAAGATAGGGGGTATATTACGTTTGTCATTCCGTTTGTAACACATCAAAATAATGTTGGTAAAGCCAAAAATATATAGAAATATATAATATAGAAAACATTTAGAAATATGATCGGACCATATTTGACCCTAGTCGTCATATAAAGTTCACTTTGGCCCGTAATAGGTCATGGTTCTCTCTTATGAAAACTCATTAACCTGCATAAACATATAATCGAAATTTTACACAGATCAGTTGTAAAAATTATACTATTGACTTTTGTTTAAGTTGGTCCATAATTGAGCATAGCTCCTTACAAGATCCAATTCCGAGGATAACCACTGAGTATACAAAGTTGATAATTTTGAAGTTTTTTGAAGCTAAAATCAGTTGCCTAAAGCTTTTTGGTACTTAATTTATTGTGTGTTAAAGTTACACGCTGTAAAAATATAAAGAAAGTATAAATTATTGATTGTAACTGGAACATGCATAAAATTCCTATAAATGTTGTTATTGAGATGAAATTAAACTAAAGCAAACCTAAAATAAATAGAAATTACGGTACAATATTTTATGAATACCATAATAGGTGGTGGGTATATAAGATTTGGCACAGCCGAATATAAACTTTTATTTGTTTTAATTATTTTTTGGCTCAAGGACATGAAGCCTAATAACATCTACAAATTCTGTGCAGATCGGTTTAAAATTTACTACTGCTCCCATATAAGGCCAACTGCACTCATAAAAATGTTGGTATCGAAATACTATCGAACATGTTTCATATATACATACATAAATCATTCGACCAAATTTTATGATGATCGGTCCATAATTAGTCATAGCTCCCATATAAGAACCTCTTCTTAAAATCACTTTAACGACCATAAATCTATTAAAAATTTCAACACAAATGAGTTTCACATACATATATGTACATATATATATATATATATTCATAATTAGGTAATAGCGCCCATTTCTAAAAAACTTTTTTACACATATACTGGGTGTGGGGTATTATATGGTCGGGCTTTACCGTCTATACTTTCTTACTTGTTTTTCAGTTACAATTATCAAACCTTAAACAATACACATTTGAATGATTTTTATATAAAATATTTTGTTTTGAAAACAAAGTTCTCGTTGAAAACTCTTGTATATTAATTAAAATCTATATTAATTGCTTATAATCTATATTAATCTTGGAATGTCAAATGAAAAGAATTACGATTTTAAAGTATTGTTTCAAAAAAGAATCAGTCACCGAAGAGCGAGCTCTGTTGAATATTAAAGTTGGCTACTTAGGGTGTAAACAAATTTCTTAGTTTATAGCTTTTATGATCATGTTCGTAATGACGTCATTGTTTTTATTAAACAATTTTATAGATATGAAATCTATTTATAAAAAAATTATTTGTTATTATTATTATATTATTATTATTTGCGGTATACATTAAATTAAAAACAATTTCTTTATAAATTTGTTTGTATATAAATTTTATTCTTTATAAATTCTCTTCTTATTATTAAACTACTTTACATTAAATATATTAAAAATATCTTTAATTTCATTTTAACCAGAAAACTATTTCATTTAACTTCTCTTAATAAAATGATAAACTTATTTAATCATACTCCTACTATTCGTATTTTGCAGTTGTTAAAGGAAAAAAAGTTTACTAAACATTCTGTTTTTTATTTGGTTTTAATTTATTTAGTTTTCTTCTTTCAATTTTTCACATATACACAGATGCTACATAACATTAGCTCAAGCTTTAACCCTGAGTATGGGGGGTGCACCATGTGGTCCAGCTGGAACTGGAAAAACTGAGACTGTAAAAGACATGGGTAAAACGTTGGCTAAATATGTGGTTGTATTTAATTGTTCCGATCAAATGGATTACAGGTAAGTAGAATGTGTGCAAATGTATGTGATAGTTAAATTGGAAATTTTGTCCGCGTATTTGGATGTATATTAGAGTTTACCATTGAGCAAATATTATGCAAGACATATAGAAAATATGAAAATTGTAATTTTAGTAAATTTTTTATTAGTAATAATTACTATTTCCCATATTTAAATTGTAAATTCTCATCGATTGAATAGTAATTCTTACTGATATGACACAGGAGCGCTCTATTATGTACATGACTGAAAATATGGGCAGCATTCAATTATTTCAACAGTGTTCAACTGTATCGCAAAATATTTCCTTTTAGTTATACCCAGACATATTGATGATGTAAAATTATTGAGTAGAATTAATTATTTCAAGGTGATTAAGGTTATGAATCTAAAAAAATCGCAACATTCGGGTACATACACGTGTGATTACATTGCGGAAATTAACTTAACATATGGGCAGTTCTATATCAAAGTTAATAAAGAAATTAAAAATACTAAAAAACTTATAACGAGCAAAACTTGAAAATTTGTTTAGCGGTGAAATAACAAATTGAGCATGTTGTTTTTAGATATTCACTTTGGCAATGTGCAGCTAATAATACATACTTCACAACATGTTTCCACATCATAAAAATTAAGTTATAATATCAAGGCTAAGTATGTTGTTCTGAATTCGGCGGTTAATAATATAATCCAATTCATTGCTTGTAAGCTGTCTTTTACATACATAATTGCTCACTGCAGTAGTAACAATTTTTTCAACGGGAGATTATTTATATAGAATACGGATAGACAAACTTTGGATGTACAATTATTCAAAGCAGATACACTTGAGGTCCTTACTGTCGAGTGTGGTGGATTATGTAGTTTTCGAAAGTAGTCCTCATAAGGGAGTTATGCTCTATTATGTTTTGATCATCAAGAAATTCTGTTCGACTATTTATATGTGTATATGGATTATTCGATTGTGATGTTTATAAGAAATTTATTGAAGTAAATCACAAAACAACCGAGTAATCGCTAAATATATATAGATGTTGATTATTTGTAATATTTGTTTCAACTTGATAATGATTTTCATAGTATATTTATGAACATTTAAGTTATTTTCGGAAGTAGACTTAACAAGAAGGCTATTCTTAAATTTAGACTGATGTAAAAGAAATTTCGTTTTACGAATTCCCTTATCATGAAACTTATGGCATTTATGTATCATACAACCATATTTTGGTAAGACATTTTTATGTCAGTTATGAGAAATTGTAAACCGATTCTTACCATTTTCAATAGAACTTAACCTTTTATAATAAAAATAAAGTGTGCACAATTTCATGATATTATCTGCATTATATTTAAAGAAAATAAGAAAAATCTGGAAAACATCAGGGTTGTCTGAAACTTTGGCCTATAACTCAGATCCTACTAAGCCGAACCTGCTCAATTTCAATACCAAACATTTCGGTAAGACTTGGAATATTTGGGAAAAATTTTATTGTTCTTCGGACGGACGTTATAGATCGTCCTAGAATCTTATACGGACGCATAATAAATATACTTTTTGGTTCTACGACCAATAACTCAATGTATTACAAATGACAAACTTAATATACCTCCCATCTTTTTGGTGGTGTATATTTGAAGATTTCGCTATTACTCTTAGCTTTCTAAAAAAAAGATTCTTAAGGAATCTATAATGTGTTCATACTTTTTTGAAGGATATAAATTAAGAATGGAAAATCCTAAGAATATATCAATAGGAATTTCTCTAGGCTCTTTTGAATTTAACATATTTTTCCACAAAATTTTGAATTGTTCTACAATCTCAAATAGGGATCCAAAAATGGTAATAGTTTTAATAATATTTATTAGATTTTTTAAGATATTATCTATTACAAAGATTATTTCAAAATAGAAAATCCCAGCAAAACCTTTATTTACATTCTTAATTTTAATGACTTCCAGAATTCATTATTTCGTAGCTTTATTCGCCACTTTTTGTATTACTAATAATATATTAAAGAATTACTTTATATATAAATATTTCTTAGAAGGTTATAATTATAAAATCCAAAAAATTTACTCAAATAAATAGTTTTAAAGAAGTTATATATTATAAGTTATTCAAGGCAAGTAATGTTAAGTGAGAAGAGAAAGGAAAATAAAATGTATATGAAATGTATATTTTCCTTTTCCTTTTGTTTTCTTCTTTTATTTTCTCCGTCTTATTCTGCGCGAAGTTGTTTGCATGAGCCAGTAAAAACTTGATGGTAAAGAGTACGAAAATTGAAGATACGCGTGTGAACGAAATGGCAGGTTCAAAAAAGAATTGAACAAAAACTGGTCAGCTAAACCTGAAACGTGTGAAAGAGCACTTATTAAATGATTATAAATCTGTTTTAATATCAGTTTGCAATAGGTTTCATACGTTTATTTCTTTCATAACATTTTGTTTTAATCAGTCTAAATGTTTACAAAACATTTAAGTATAAAAATAAGTTATTAATTTTTTGGTTAAAAGTGGCAAAATTATAACGGATTACTTTTGGGAAATTGCGAACAAAAATAAGTACTTTCTCTGCTAGATTTAGAAGTCTGACCGACAATTTCCTATTACTTTTTAACTTAATTTGTAAATGAAGTTTTTGCTGGGATGTGTCAAACTAATTTTATGTAGAAATTTTGAATTTAGCCTATTTGTTTTAAAATTCCAATGCAGGGAATCCAGAACTAAAAACATTTACATACTCGTATACTCAATGTTTTGAATATGACATATAAGCTTTTTACCAGCCTCGAATCAAATTTGGAAGCAAAGGACAAAAATAAGAAATGTTTTACTAATTATGTAGATATATATTTAGGATTACAAAAGTACAAAATATATAATTAATAATAATAATAATAATTCTCCAAAAACTAAATTTAAAACTAATTTTTCGAATATACTAAAATACTTGTGCAACCAATCAATAACATTGAAACATGTCAATCATATTGGGTAGTTAGAAATGTCAGATTTCTTTTCAGAATATTTTCATTCTGTCCCACTGTTCTATATCAAAGTTTTAACGAAGATGAAAGATCAGTAATATATTGAACTTGAATTTTGCATGCTTAAGTAAATTTTATTTTTAACTTTATAATATTGTAAAATGTATATCAAATACCCATATACGAGTACATATGATTCAAAGTAAAAATACTCGTAATAAATATTATAAGCAGATGTACTACGTGCACAGTGTATCCTTATTTAATATTGAATTTTAATTAAAATTGTATATAATTTTTCTTTAACCGAATTATTTATAAGGATATTGACTTATACATACATACTCGTATAACTTGAATCGAGATAGACATGTATTACTATTTGGTTTGTTTATTTATGTTTTTTATCGACATAGCTGTAGAATTATTTTATAAATTAAAATTAGATACATATTCAATTCATTACACGTTTTATATTACAGAGGCTTGGGTCGTATTTACAAAGGTTTAGCACAATCCGGTTCATGGGGCTGCTTCGATGAATTCAATCGCATTGAATTGCCAGTCTTGTCGGTGGCAGCGCAACAAGTTGCTGTTGTCTTAACAGCCAAAAAGGAGAAGAAAAAATCGTTTATATTCACCGATGGTGATACCATCGAAATGAATCCAGAATTTGGTATATTTATAACGATGGTAAGTAGTAATCAATGTATGTAGTTCTTTAGCCAAGTTTTAAGTATCTAACGAATGCATAGAAACATTTTTAACATGTATGTATGTTTGTTTTAATATGCGCGTAAAAGTATGTTAGCAATTAAGTTTTTATTAGTAAAGTAAAATAAATTGAATATAAAGAGTGAAAACATGTAAGAAAGTATAGTCGGTCAAACTAAAACATTCTCTACCCTACACCTAGTATATGTGCAAAAACAGTTTTTCAGAAATGGTCGCTATATGGGAGCTATGACCTATTATGGACCGGTCATCCAAAAATTTAGTGTTTTGACTGTGCATATAATTATTGTTTGTGTGTATACATGTTAAAGTTATTTTCAAAGACGATCGTTATAAAATTAGGTGTCATGTTATCTTTATATGTGAAACTTATTTGTGTTGAATTTTATATGGATAACAATATTCTTAAGAGATTTATAGTCGTTAATGTAATTTTCGAAAGTGGGCCTCATATAGAAGATATCACTAATAATGAACCGATTATCATATAATTGGGCCTAATTATAATAAATAATTATTAAATATAAAATATATTTGTGTTAAATATTAAAATGAATATTAAGAGAGTTATGCTCTTTAAAGTAATTTTCGAAAGTGGTCCTTATATAAGGGCTATAATTAATTATGTACCGATCTGCATCATACTCGTATTTGTAGATGTGATTAGGTTTCATGTGCAACTTTTATGTGGCGAAATTTATCATAAATAAAAATCTGTACCAGCCTGCCAGTCGATTGGTGAATTTCAAGGTTGATGTTGTACTTATCTTTAAGAACGTTACAATGATCTACACAAATCCAATATACCCACTTCACTATGGTAATGTAGAGCATAATGAAAACGATTTGAAATGCATAAATTATGAATTATTGTTGGTAAGTTTTAATAAATTCAGTTTATTCAAATCAAGTTTTAATGCTACAAATAATGGTATTATAAACATTTTAACTTGTCTTTATATATAGTATTAATAATTGATTGCTAAAAATAACAATGTCTTTATTGTGGCACTTTAACTTTTAACAGCATTCAATTTATGTCCAGTTAAGAACAGGTTTCAATTGTTATATAAATACTATATAATTCAATTTTACACTTTTCAATGTTTAATTGTTCCTTTTTTTATATAAGAAGAGACAAGTGAAACAATAAAAGTAAAAATTTCCACTAAAATTCTTTTCCGAAATACAAAATTTTTTTGTTAAATTTATTTCTCAGCTTGTCATTCAATTAAATTTATAGCGAAAGAGAGCAAATATGTATTTATCATTAAGAAAAAAATTGAAAAACTTTTTCAGTTTTCTTTTGAATGTTTTTCAGTTGAATACACGCAATTGACCTTTGAAATATTGTGCAAAGTTGAATTTAATTTTCCAAAAAAGTGTAAGCATAACATCTTCTATTTTTTCGTACTGACTTAGTGAGTCAATTAATCACTTCATTATCTACACTTTAGAGCTTGTTAAATGCTCCTCTGATAGTTGTTTAAATATAAGTAAACACAGACACATGAACATAAAATGTCCTTTAAACAATCAACTTTCGTTGTTGTTGCTATTTGCAGAACATTAAACCAACCATCTTTCCAAGGTCCAATTAAACTAAAACCAACAACCAAACCAGTCATTTTTGTTTTGGGTTTACTTTTTTTGTTTTTTTTATAGTATGTATTTGTATTTAAAAATTATAATTTTCATTAAGAGTAAAAGGAATTTGGTTTCGTTGTTACACAAATTAAGAACAAAGTTGTTTTGGAACATAGTTGATTAAAAAAAAAAAAAATACGTGATGACAGGCTGTTTTAGCCTTTTTTATGGTGTTAAAATTTTGACCATGGAAACTGTAAGCATAAGTTGTTTTTTGCAAAGTTTAGTAAATCTGATTTTATGATAAATTACTTTAGGTTTGTTTAAGAACGTCAAATTATGTGACATAAGAATTATTTTCAAGAAATTACATAAATATATAACAAACTTGTTTAGGTTTTTAGGTGAAATGGAGCCGATTTAAAAATAACTTGCAAATTGTTTTCAAGTTTTGGTTATATATGTATTCCTTCCAAGTATTCTTTATAACCAATTTACATATGTATTGTATATGAATAAATTCTCTAAATTGTATTAACATTTAAAAATAGTATGCATTTTTCATGTCAATAAAATATTTATTTCATCATGATCTGATTAAATACAAAAGAGTTGACACGTGAATAAATTCTACACCTACTAAAACATCCCTGTAGGGAATGCCAATAGTGAAATTGTAGTGATTAATCATCGACAGTAGTACTACTGACCAGGTGTACCCAGCCAATGTAATCTTCTATTGACTTTAAGCATTTGCTTGTCAATGAAAATCTACCAGTAAACTACTGACTAAGTAGTTCTTTTGGCACCACTTTGTCTACACTCTGAAATATAAAATGAAATTGTATATTTCGCTAACTTTTGGAGTTTTTTTAAAAAAATAACATTCTAAAAGGCTTTCCCGAATTAAAAATGAATTAGAAAACACCCATAGTCTTTGATAGTCCGGCACACTATCGCCTACTGTATCGGAGCACATAATTGAAAGAATAATTGTTTAATAATAACCATTGTGCTGCCTTTGTTGACAATGTTGCCAAACAGTCACCAAAATAGTAGACAAAAGTGGTGACTTGGAGACACTTGTCTCCAGGTTTCCTTCAGGGATACGTCTTGACATACATACATACATTCTAAATGCTTCACTTAAAAATAATATTTTTCTGTTAAAGAATAAAAATTTGGTTTAAAAGTTTTCTTTGCATACATTCTCAACCAAATTTTTCAAATATCGTGTTAATCGAAAATATTTACACAACACATGGAAATGTTTTGTGGTGTCAGCCTACAAGAACAAATTGTACTCTTAATTTAACCCACGAGTAGATTTTTATATCATATCAAATATCAGGAATAAGCACAGTTTTTTTTATACCCTACACCATCATAGTGGGGAGAGTATATTGGATTTGTGCTGATGTTTGTAACGCCAAGAAATATTGGTCCAACACTCACCTTAAAGTATACCGATCGACTCAGAATCACTTTCTGAGTCGATTTAACGATGCCCGTCCGTCTGGCTGGCTGTCTGTCCATGTAAGGTTTGTGCGCAGAGTACAGGTCGCAATTTTAAAGATATTTCGATAAAATTTGGTACGTGATATTTTTTAGGCCCAAGGATGAATGGGATTAAAACTGGTGGAAATCGGTCCATTATTTCACCTGGCCCCCATACAAATGTCCTCCCGAAATTGGTATTTACTGATTATAAATGTTTGAATCACATCTATGAATTTTGTGCAGATCGGTCCATAATTACTCGTAGCTCCCATATAAGGCCCACTTCCGAAAATCACTTTAAAGAGCATAACTCTCTCAAAAATGTTGATATCAAAATAATATTGAACGAAAACATAAATCATATGTCTAAAAATAATACGGTACAATTTTATTATGATCGGTCCATAACAGTCGATATTCGAATATAAGATCCTCTCCGTAATTCACATTAAGCTTCATAAATCCTTTAAAAGTATTTATATCGAGATAAAGTTTAACACATTTAATACTTATATTCACAGACATCATGACACTAAATTTTTGAATGAATTGAATTTCTGAAAAACTGTTTTATATATATACTGGGTCTAATGATATATATGGTCGGGCTTGACCGACTATACTTCCTTAATTGTTGTAAATTAATTAGAAAACATTAATTTTTGCTGTTTATATTTATGTATTTTCTTACAATAAACAATAAAAAAGGGCTGTAAAAGAGTAAACTTATTATTGTTTCTGTCTGTGTAGGCGAGTGAAAAAAATTTATATTTTATAATGTTTATTTTATTACATTTCAAAAAGGATTGGTTAATTTCTTTAATTTTCAACAGATTAAAGAAAGAAACCACTTCAAGTGTTTTAAATAAATATATGAAATTTGTATTGAGGAATTTGCTAGATTTAAATAACATTAATAAATTTTGTTGTTCTATCGTTGTTGTTGTAGCAGTCGTTCAAAATCATATTCTAAAACTGTTGCTGTATTCTTACTTTAGTTGTACCTGAACGATTCTAGTTTTCCAGATCAATTTTTTTTGACATCGGTGCTCGCTTAACGAAAATATATTCTGATGTACTGCCAGTTGTAGCATTAGAAACCTTGTATCTACTTCGTCTTATACCTGCAAAGAAAGAAATATTTGGTTGTAGTGTAATAATGTAACAGCGTCATTAATGTTGGATTTTGTGGTTACTTTCAAATTATATTATGGTTTATATATGATCAAATATAACATATGCACATATCATTATTCGTTATTGGTAATCATAATAGGAACATGTGTCTTAATATTATGGTTCAATAATTACATAGTAGTATGATAATATGATTGCTTTAAACCAAATTATGATTCTACCTCAAACGTAATTGGTTATATGACAACATTGTAGCAGATATGATAATATTACAATTCCAACACAACCAGTCATATCATGGTTTTAGCCACATGACCACATTATGAAATATTTCTGTTCATGTCAGATTATAAATAAATATAACAAAATATTTTGATAGTTATTATAATTTAGTTTTAGTTGGAATTTTCGCAAACATAACATCGATTAAAATTAATCAGATTTCAAAAGTATGAAGCAAAGCGTTGCTGTAGAAAACACGTTTTTATTTAGTTAGTTAGTCTTTATGACACATTTATATGGTATTATGGTACCTAGTGATGTAGGATCTGCCACGGTCTTCTTACATCAAAATAAATACACAATATTTTCAATTTCTCTCTCCTTAACACTTGTTATTACTACTCTCTTATATTATTACTGAGACACTGAGAAAACTAAATACTTCTTTTTTGAAAAAGCTACTGCCGCTGTCATATCACTCCTGCTTTCTATCTCCAACTTTCAATATTCTTGGATGTAAATCCTCTAATTTTTCCCAGTCTAAATTTGCAAGCAAAATATCTGTACGCATGCGTCCTGAAAAAGAAGCTTATGTAAGTTGTAAATACTCTTAACATGCTGATTGTATAACTGTGACCGGTTATTTCTGACGAGATACTTTCTACGATGTCCCCAAACAGGGATAAAAACGTTGTTTCCTAACTTTAATTTCGATCTAAAAATTTCATCATCTTTCGCTCTACTGCTAAATACCTTTTTTAATGACTCTCCTCGTTACTCTTTCTCTGCTGATTTCTTCCTGTTGGCTATCATTTTGTCTTCCTCTTTATTGCTGAATACTTTCTCTCATGACTCTCATAGTTAGATTTACGCTGTAAAACGGAATACTTCGTGGTGACTCTCATAGTTACTTCTTCACTACAATCTCTTCTAATGACTTTTCTTAATTTATCGGATGATCTAAATTAATTTTTCACTTTATTATGATTAGAACTACTTGTTTCAGTATCCAGCCCAGCCTCGGTTAGAGTTGAATATAAAATTGTATTACTACTCTATCTTTCTTCTTTGCTATATTAAATGAAGTAGACCACAGTGTTTTATATTCTATATTAACGTTTAAGAGATCCCAATTCTTCGGTTGTCTTTAATAATTTACTGGTAACCACTCCAATTGTTTCAAACATATAAGACGCTTTTGCTTCAACTATAACAAACAAAATCTTATTCAATAGTGGGTTAGAACTTATGTTTATTCAGTGTGTTAGTATCAGTTGAAGCTAAAGTATTGTATGTGACTGGGCCTTAAGATCATAAGCAACTGACATGAGTTTTCCATTATTACTTAAAAAGGTAGGACTTTTAGTTTTACCATACATTTAAATGCTCCTTTCTGATTTTACTGCTTATGAAGGATTAGGATACTTTAAACATTTATTATTTAACCATTATTTTTCACATTTTCCTTTCTAGAATCCTGGCTATGCTGGCCGCAAAGAACTGCCCGAAAATTTGAAAATTCAATTTCGCACTGTGGCCATGATGGTGCCCGATCGCCAAATTATCATACGCGTAAAATTGGCATCATGTGGTTTCTTGGAAAATATAACATTAGCCCGAAAATTCTACACTCTCTACAAACTGTGCGAAGAACAGTTGACAAAACAAGTGCATTACGATTTTGGTTTGCGTAATATACTGTCAGTGTTGAGAACACTGGGTGCAGCAAAGCGAAGGAACTCAAAGGATAGCGAGAGTACGATTGTGATGCGAGTCCTGCGTGATATGAATCTATCGAAATTAATAGATGACGATGAGCCATTGTTTATATCACTGGTATCGGATTTGTTTCCCAATCAGGTATATTAGAAATTAAGAATTCAATTCAAGATTCTTAAGTTAACTATTAACAATGTTTTCTCGATTCTTCTCAATAGACCCTCGAAAAAACCAATTACCCAGAACTGGAGGCGGCCATAGCCCAACAGGCTGAAGAAGCTAATTTGGTTTACCATCCTCCTTGGGTTCTTAAGCTTATTCAACTTTATGAAACTCAAAATGTCCGTCATGGAATCATGACTTTGGGACCTAGTGGTGCGGGTAAAACCACTTGCATACATACCTTAATGAAGGCCTTAACAGAAATGGGCGATTGTCATCGTGAGATGCGTATGAATCCGAAGGCCATAACGGCAGCTCAAATGTTTGGTCGTTTAGATGTGGCCACTAATGACTGGACTGATGGGATATTTTCTGCTCTTTGGCGTAAAACTTTGAAAGTAAAAAGTGGTGAACATATTTGGTTGGTTTTGGATGGTCCAGTGGATAGCATATGGATTGAGAATCTAAACTCCGTGCTTGATGATAATAAAACTCTAACGTTAGCGAATGGCGATCGCTTAACCATGGCACCTACAGTAAAGATTATATTTGAACCACATAATATTGATAATGCTTCACCGGCAACAGTGTCACGCAATGGCATGGTGTATATGAGTTCTTCAGGTTTGGATTCAAGGCCCAGTAAGTTTTTCTTAACGCACAGTAGCTCAGTAGGCTTGTAAGTAATATGTTTCACTAGTTGTTCAAGCCTGGCTTAAAAATCGTGCTCCTGGTGAGAAAACCGTATTCTCGGATTTATTTGAACGTACTTTTGTTCCGGTGATTACTTGGGGCACTCAGAATCTTAAATTACTTATGCCTGTCCTGCAATGTAATATTGTACGTCAAATGTTACTGATTTTGGAGGGTTTGGTGCCGGTTAAAAAGGAAGATGAACAAGCTGTTAGTATGTCTAGCAAAGACAGTCAAGATGGTAAGTTATTTTTATGCTCTTGACAGATACATACAGTTTCGCTAAAGGTTTCATCATTTGGGGTTTCCATTAGTACCTACCTGTATTACATTTATTATACTTGAATAATTTTTAACGTTTTCAGTTAAAGTTGTTAATGAAGAGCGCAGTAATTCCTTAGGTGAAGAATATGGTGGTAAAGTATATTAATTTCGTTTACTTAAACCTACTTTCAGATTCTGTTTTAACTGTTCTATGTAAATACTTTTTTCTAATTTAGCTTGTATTGTCTGAAACTATAATAGCAAAGCACTTTCATTTCTTTAAGCATTAAAAAAAATAATTCGATTAATACTATTTTACTAAAATATTGGTCTAGAAATTTTCTTATATTTAAATCTGTAGCTAGTTTCCTGCCATTAGGAAATTTGGCTGAACGTTTTTATACCCACCATCAAAAAGGATAAGGATGGTAACATATCGAAATATTGGTCGCAAAACCAAAAAGTAAATATATTCTGGATCCTTTTAAGATTCTATGACGATCTAGCCATGTCTGTCTGTCGAAGGCTTATGACAATGAAATGTTTCTTTGTTTCAGCAATGTGTTTCGTATTTGTAATGGGCAAAATAGGTTCAGTAGGATCCGTGTTATAGACCAAAGTTACAAACAACCTCGATATTTTTCGGATATTTTTTGCAATTTGCTTTAAATATAATGCGGATAATAACCAGAAATTTTGCACTTTTTAATTTTAATATAAAAGGTCAAGTCCATATTTTAACATAGCTCCCATATAAAATCCATTTCTAAAAATCACTTAAATGTGTGTCTTTTATAAACATCACTACAATCTCAATCTCAACTACATTCTCACAGGTTCTACATAAATCCGAAATGTCATAGACCTTTCAACTAATCCTTGCTCTATACCGAACCTACAAAGCTCCAGTGCAACCCTAACTTAATTCTAGTTTGTCATATAATCTTGCAACTTTAAATTCCATTTTGCTTTCATTATAGTGAAAGGTTAAAGATTTTATTTTCAACACCTCAACCCACAAGTCCAGCCTATAATCTTGGTAAGATCGTCCTCGACCTTTTCCTTACATGTAAAGACTCAATTTTAGGATGTTTGCTTAGGTAGAGTAGAAGACTCAACTTTAGGATGTTTTGTTAGGTTGAGTAGAAGAAAGTCTAATCAGCATGTAGCGCGTGGAAAGTTGACAACATAGTCTCCTTGACATAGTTGCTTAGAGATTTTCAATTTGAATTCCTAAGATATACAATGATTGGTATATTTTTCAGATGAGTGTTCGTATCTTATTTGACTTAAAGAAGGTCATTGGCACATGCAATGTTTTAGTGCTTCGTAATCTATTTTGTTATCGAACCCTTTTAAACGTTTAATACCCTCCGTTTTAGAAATTATCTCAGCTTGAAAAAAATAATTTTGATCTGCAAGGCGAAAGTATTTATTTATATTTCTATTTAGTTCGTAAACGCTAGTTCCATTTCAGTTTGTAACATGGGGTTTCCATTTTATTGTTAACACAACTGGAGTGAGCATTTAAAGTAAGACAAGAAGTGTAGCATAGCTTAGTTTATGGAAATGCTGTAGTTTACACAATCTATTACATTCTCAATCTGTTCGATCTTAACTAATCTGTCTATATTAACGTTGAAGTATTTAGGTCGGACAGGCAGGTAAGATTTACACCCGTATTGTTCATATTCTTGCGAAAGAGAAAATACGGATGGACTAGTATAACCCGTTTTTATAAAATGTTCGATAATGCTACGATATTAGACTGAAATTTTAGTAAACATTTGATTTTGATATTAATAATTTCAAATAATATCCTTTAATAATACCAGTATTAATCGAATTATCATATTTTTAAAAATCAATGCATTATGTGCTTGTGAAAAATTGTGTCTAGTACTAACTCTTTAAAAAGTGGTTTCTCGTCTAACAAAATTAACTACTTCCTTCTGTACCAATTTTAAACTCTTATTTTTATTATACATACTATTTATATTTATAACAATTTGTGCCTGTGAACTAGATTATGTCTACTAACTTTTTCAATGTGGTCTCGTCTAACTAAAAGTTGACTAACGCCTTCTCTTTGCATTTGTTACAATAATTTATCATAATAAATCTCTTATAATGTCTTCTTTCAATGTCTTGTTTTTATATCCGTAGAAGAAGCCGCCGAAGAAACTTTGGTTGAAGAAAAGGAAGATACTTGCACACCAGAGCATTTACATCGTTTATACATCTTTGCTTTAGCCTGGGGTTTGGGAGCTTATCTCAATACAACGGATCGTGTTAAACTCAATCAATATGTTAAAGAAATCTTTCCCGACTTGGATTATGCAAAAGGCACCACCAGTGATAATAGTATATTCGATTTCTTCGTTTCGGCCACGGGTAGTTGGCAGTCATGGAAGACTTTAGTTACGCCCTATATGTATCCAGAAGTTTCCACTCCAGATTATCTGAGCATTCTAGTGCCTATAGTGGATAATGTACGCATGGATTATCTTATAGGTTGCATAGCAAATCAAGAGAAGGCAGTAATGTTGATTGGTGAGCAGGGTACCGGCAAGACAGTGATTATGAAGAATTTTATGAAGAAGATGAATGTGGAAACTTATATGGGACGTTCATTTAACTTTTCGTCGGCCACGAGTCCATATCAATTTCAAAGAACTATCGAAAGTTATGTGGAAAAAAGAGTAGGTGTAACTTTTGGTCCACCTGGTGGGCGCAAATTGATAGTATTCATCGACGATATTAATTTACCCGAGATTAACGAATGGGGTGACCAAGTGACCAATGAGATTGTCAGACAATCTATGGATATGAAAGGTTTTTATAGCTTGGAAAAGCCTGGAGATTTTACCACCGTTGTAGATGTGCAATATGTGGCTGCTATGGGTTTACCGGGTGGAGGGCGCAATGATATTCCCTCTAGATTGAAAAGACAATTTTGTGTTTTCAACTGCAATATACCCGATAATGATTCTATAGATAAAATATTCCGTGTAATTGGCGAGGGCCATTATAATGCTAAAAGAGGTTTCATACCGGATGTAAGAAATTTGGTTAAGAAATTAATTATTATCACACGTTATTTATGGCAACGTACTAGAGAAAAATTGTTGCCAACGCCTGCAAAATTTCATTACGTTTTCAGTTTAAGAGATTTGTCGCGTATTTGGCAAGGTATGGTGGGTACCCTGTCCACGGTAATTACTTCGGAAAGTGTATTAATGTCTTTGTGGAAACACGAATGCACTCGGGTATTTGCTGATCGATTTACCAATTTCCCCGATAAGGAGTGGTTTAGTTCGGAATTATCGTGTCTGGTGCGTTCGGAATTGAGTGAAAGTCATGTTCAAATGATTATACCAAATCCGGTGTTTGTTGACTTTATGCGTGATGCTCCTGAACCTACAGGCGAAGAGGGCGAAGATGCTGATATGGAATTGCCCAAAGTCTATGAGCCGGTGACATCTCACGAAGTACTCCGTGAGCGTCTGGTTATGTTTCTTGCCCAGTTTAATGAAATGGTGCGAGGTTCCGGGATGGATTTAGTTTTCTTTCCTGATGCTATGTTGCATTTGGTAAAGATTTCTCGTATTATTAGGCATCCACGCGGTAATGTCATGCTGGTTGGGGTAGGTGGTTCCGGAAAACAATCGCTTACAAAGTTGGCTTCATTTATAGCGGGCTATAAAACCTTCCAAATTGCCCTAACACGATCTTACAATGTGGCAAACTTTTTGGAAGATCTTAAACTGCTTTACCGTACTTGTGGAGTGCAGGGTAAAGGAACCACATTCCTTTTCACTGATATGGATATTAAAGAGGAAGGTTTTTTGGAATATCTTAATAATATACTTTCCTCTGGTGTCATATCTAATCTATTCTCCCGAGATGAACAAGCCGAAATTGTTCAGGAGTTAACACCCATCATGAAGCGAGAAAATCAACGTAAAACTGCCACCCCTGAGAGTGTGATGGAATTCTTTTTGGCCCGTACCTGTGTTAATCTTCACGTAGCCTTCTGTTTCTCACCTGTGGGAGAGACTTTTCGATCACGGGTACAACGTTTTCCGGCATTGGTATCAGGCTGCACCATTGACTGGTTTCAACCCTGGCCCAAGGATGCTCTCGTCTCGGTTTCTCGACACTTTCTGAGTGACTTTGAAATAGAGTGTACACCGGAAGTGAAAGAAGAACTTGTCAATGCTTTGGGTTCAATACAAGATATTGTGGCAGAAACTTCTCAAGAATACTTTCAACGTTTTCGGCGCGCTACTCATGTAACACCCAAGTCCTATCTCAACTTTATAGCAGGCTACAAGAATATCTACCAGCAGAAGCAAAAGGAATTAGGAGATGGTGTTGAAAAAATGGACACCGGCTTAGAGAAATTAAAGGAAGCCTCAGCATCAGTGGAAATACTTAAAATGGACTTAGTAGTAATGGAAGAGGAGCTGGTGGAAGCATCTAAAAAAGCCGAGTCAGTGTTAGTGGAAGTAACTGAGAGAGCCATGCAGGCGGAAATTGTTAAGAATCAGGTGTTAATAGTCAAGGATAAGGCAGAAGCTTTGGTAGCATGCATAGCCAACGAAAAGGCTTTGGCCGAAGAAAAACTGGAAGCAGCTAAACCGGCTTTGGAAGAAGCAGAAAATGCTTTGAATACAATCAAACCGGCTCATATAGCAACAGTACGTAAATTGGGTAGACCACCTCATCTAATTATGCGCATTATGGACTGTGTGCTCATACTTTTCAAACGTAAACTACATCCATGTATAGCAGACTCTGGTACGCCTTGTCCCAAACCATCATGGCAAGAATCATTAAAGGTATACCACCTACAAGCGTTTTTGCAAAATTAATGTCAATATTTATGTTCTGTTTTATTTGCATATTCCTTCCAGATGATGGCCAGTGCTACATTCCTGTTGCAGTTACAAAACTATCCTAAGGATACAATAAATGACGAAATGATTGATTTATTACAACCATACTTTCGCATGGAAGACTATAATATGGATATGGCACGTAGAGTGTGTGGTGACGTTGCTGGTTTATTGTCTTGGACAAAAGCAATGGGTTTCTTTCACAGTGTTAACAAAGAAGTTCTACCATTGAAATCCAACTTGACATTGCAGGAAGCTAGATTGAAGGTATGTATGTTTTGGTTTGTATATACATGAGTGCTTATATACATAAGTAAGTGTCAATAGGAATAATTAAAAATGGAACAATGCAAATGCGATAAGTTGTTATGAAAATGATTGAATTAGGATTATAAAAATCGACTATTTGATAGACATATTGATGTGTTAAAGAAACAGAAGTAGGAAACAGTAGAATAAAGAGATTTGTTGTAAATTTATACGTTTTTGTTGGGTAACAGAGTAATAATCTGGGGATGTTTTTGAGATTATTTAAGATAATAGAAAATTTATTCATGAACTATACAAGATTAATCCCTATGGCATTTTACACATATGAATTAAAAAAAAAATATTAATATTAAAGGATTGATGTTTATCTGTTGACTAGCATGCACCAGCAGTGGTGTGGAGGGTTAGAACGCAAAGAATTCTGATGAGAGAAAGTGGTGTTTCTCGAAACATATGTAAATTCAACAACCCAGGTTCGAATCCCAGTCAAGAAAAATTATCAAACATTTTTAATAAACATTTTTTCAATTTGTAATTCCTTTCTTCAGTAAAAATAATTTAATGAAAATTAAATTTAATGAACTCAAGCCTAACTAAAAATACATCAAAAATTAAACATTAACAGTTCAACTAAGAATAATAAATAATCTAAAATATTAACACGATTTTTAACACATCTGTTACTCTTTACATAGCTCGCTATGGACGATCTTGCAGCAGCTGAAGATCAACTACGAGAACGTGAAGAAGCCCTGCAGGCAGTTAAAAATCAATACGACAAAGCTGTGGGTGAAAAACAACGACTGACAGATGCGGCCAATGCTTGCTTACGTAAAATGACAGCTGCCACAGCTCTCATAAATGGTCTGTCAGATGAGAAAGTTAGATGGACCAATCAAAGCAAAGAATTTAAAATACAATTGGGCAAACTAGTGGGAGATGTATTGCTAGCCACTGGTTTTCTATCATATTGTGGTCCCTACAACCAAGAATTTCGAGCAAACTTAATTAAAACCTGGATGAGCATATTGAAACAGAAAACAATACCTTTTACCACGAGCCTTAACATTATAAGTATGCTAGTTGATTCGTCCATGGTATCCGAATGGACTTTACAGGGCCTGCCCAATGATGAATTGTCTGTGCAAAATGCTTTAATAGCCACGCAGTCCAGCAGTTATCCTTTGCTAATAGATCCCCAAACACAAGGCAAACTTTGGATAAAATGCAAAGAAGAGCAGAATGAGTTACAAATTACTTCTTTGAACCACAAATATTTTAGAACTCACTTGGAAGATGCTCTATCTTTGGGAAGACCCCTCTTGATAGAAGATGTGGGTGTTGAGCTGGATCCTGTTATAGATAATGTTTTGGAAAAGAATTTCATCAAGTCAGGTAGTATAGAAAAAGTATTGGTTGGTGACAAGGAATGTGATGTTATGCCCGGTTTTATGTTGTACATCACCACAAAACTACCAAATCCACCTTTCAGTCCCGAAGTAAGCGCCAAGACTTCGATTATAGACTTTACCGTGACCATGAGAGGTTTGGAAGATCAGCTACTAGGCAGAGTGATTCTAATGGAAAAATCTGATTTAGAAGCCGAAAGGGTGGCTCTGTTTGAAACTGTTATGCAAAACCAAAGGAACATGAAAGAACTGGAAGCAAATTTATTGTATCGCTTAAGTTCCTCACAAGGTTCACTTGTCGATGATGAAGCCCTCATTGAGGTATTGCGGGTGACAAAAACCACGGCTGAAGAAGTTAATGAAAAGTTGAAAATCGCCGAAGTTACCGAACGTAAAATCATGAAGGCCAGAGAAGAATTTAGAGCGGTGGCAGCACGTGGTTCTATACTCTATTTCCTGATCGTTGAAATGAGCAATGTCAATGTGATGTATCAGAATTCCCTTAAACAATTCTTGGTCATATTCAATAACTCCATCACAAAATCAACCAAATCAAATATTACCGAAGAGCGCATCAACATCATTTTACGCTACTTAACGTATGAAGTTTACAAATTCACCAACCGTAGTCTGTACGAGCGTCATAAGCAACTGTTCACTCTGATGTTGGCAATTAAAATAGACTATCACAAAGGCAATATTAGTCATGAGGAATTTATGGCTTTCATTAAGGGTGGTGCATCATTGGATTTAAATGCCGTTCAAGCCAAACCATTCCGTTGGATTTTAGACATCACTTGGTTAAATTTAGTTGAAATAAGTAAATTAGAAACGTTTGTTAATGTTTTGGAATTGGTAAGTATTTCTGGGTGGATTTATTTATTTGCATTTATTTACTGTTTGCAAATTCAAATGGGTACGGTTATAAAGAATTTATATATAAATATGTATGTATGTATGTTTAATTCGTATTTTCAATAGATTTTTTGATGAATAAATCATCAAACTCAAATCATTCCATATAAGCATAGTATGATGGAAATCATAGACATAGAGTAACACTATTGCAATTAGTTGTATATGTCTTACTTACCAGAATGAATTGATTTCATATAATAATTATAAAGTAGTAAAAAGTCATAACATGCGTGATTTTGTGCCTAGAATATTGTTTATCATTTAACAGAGAATAATAACTTTTAAATGGAACTAGTTACGTATAGGTTAATCCAACTTTTCTACCATACAAGTGTCATACCAAACATTGTCAAACGATTACACTCGAAGGCCTTTAAGCAAATTTTGATACCCCTAAAAATTATATATGGAAACTAAAGCTCGCCTAATCCTGATGACTTTGTAACTTTTATAGATTCCTTAAAAACCCGGAACTTCTAAGAAACTAGATTGTTTTTTGATACGTTTTTGATATAGTCCAGATTTGATTCTACGCTATTTTGGAGAGGGCAAATCACATAGATGATATCATACCAATTTTTTTCCCTCTTCATCTTGGCACTTCCGGCAGAAGTTGTTAAACTTAAATATTTAACAGTCAGTTTAACAGTCCAATGACGACGTTTACTGTCCATTGTTAAGTGATTTAATTTCTCCAGATGCTCTATAGTTGGACTAGAAAATAAATAAAATCATGAAGACATATCGAACCTTATTACAGATTCAGGGCTATTCGAGTTGATATCAATGTTTGACTTACTGACTTATTTCTCGAAGAATTCAAGTTTATTGGAGAAAATTCACAGTGTGCAAAGGCGTCATTAAGTCCGCATTTGAAAACTATATCGAGAAGAGGTATGTCCAGTATAAAAAGCCAGGCTATTCCTGTACTTTTTTTAAATGGAGACCAGAGCTCTAAAAGAGTGAAGAGGTCTTTTGACTAGTTTGTCTTTCTTCGAAAATTTCTAACTCTACCATTCAACCCTTGCGGTCTAACTTACGGAATTATATATCTTATGGTAATATTAACAATTCGGGTTAACCGCCGAGTGCCCCGATAGACTAGGCGATAGTGTGCCGGACTATCAGTCAATGGGATGCGGGTTCGATTCTCCCTAAAGACTGTGGGTGTTTTCTGCAGATAAGCCAAAAGCTTCACAGTGTGTGTTTGTTAATTAATGTTTAAAAAAAAAACATTATTTCTAACCAAAATAATGTATATTGACATGTCTCTTAAAGGCTTTCTTACAAGAATAAAAGACACAAGAGGCTTTTTCATTCGATTGTTAAAATAATGTTTATACGAGCTTAGAGTCTTTAATAAAGGGTTTCTCTATGTTAAGCCCCGGAAATCTTTATTGAATCCATGAAAGTATAATGCCAAGGGCTGATGCGTTAAAGAAATGTTTCTTTCGTTCTACTAATTTATTAATTTTATTTATAACAAACTTTCACAAAAGTGAAGATATAACATCTCTATCTACCCATAACCGAAATAGAAATAATCACCCTACTTTTCAGCATTTACCCCGTTCAGTTGGTCAGACTACAGTCTACTTCTAAATAACTTAGAGTCTCATGTCATCAGGATATATCTGTGACAGACACCATCATTCACATGAACCAGTCCTTCATATATTTATTATAACAAGTACGAAAGCTTAGTCATTTAGGTCCGACCGATATTTTTTAAATTTTTTTTTTTGGATACGTGCATAAATAAAACATTCATGACCGATAATTAGCCAGTCAAGCAGACGGATGACAAACATTGTTAAGTTGACTCAGGAAATGAGTCTGAGTCGTTCGGTATACTTGAAGGTAGTTGTTGGATTATTATTTATGGACTTTAAAAACATCAGCACAAATCCAACATAGCCTATGGTGGTGTAGGGTATAAAAACTATGACAACGTGATTAACATACGTTGTCATCATTCCTTAATAGTCCTTAGCTTTATTAATCTTGCTTTAGGTATAAATAACTTAAACAGCAACTTCTCCTCATTCTCTCTGAATTTGTTCTGACTCTAGTGCAGGGGCTTCCAAAAGAGAGTAATAAAATTGAGAGAATGCATTTATTTTAAGCCGCAGAAAAATGTTAGTATGTTCATCCCATTTGAAAAGCATTTTTGACCGCACAATATTTTTTGAGTGTCATCATCTTTAACCTGAAAAAAATAACATAGCATCCGCTAGACATGTGCACTTGTCGAAGTCACATCGACGACTGAATTAAAGAGCATAAAAATATGTCTTGGTAGTGGTATGCCCAATTGTTGTATGAAATGAAAGCCCCTGCTCTAGTGTTCCCTAAATATGTATTCCAATAAGCCATGAAGACTTATATCTATCGGCATAGCAAAATATACATATATTTCTTACTTTAACTCCAATCTATATATTGACATAAGCTGAAAAGATAAAAAATCCTACTGAAATTCTAAATTTCAATTCAATTAGTCAAAGAGTTTTCAAGACAACAACAATTAAACTGGTTTTAAAATATTTCGAACCAGTAATAGGACGGGTGACAATTGCTCAAAATTACTTGGGCAATAGGATCAACAGAACACCAAATGGTCTTGGATTCAGGATATTTATAAATTCTGTATACAAATGAGTTCATACGAACGTTGTGCTAAAGTACCTGGCAATTTAAAAATGCTGGTCTGAAATATGAAAATTCCACGTTCTTAATGACTTTAACTTTCTAGAAAGTTGTTGTCTGATTTAATTCTATTCTTGAAGATGTAAGACACTAAACCTAAAACTAACTATATAAATTTATACAAGATGACAGATGCCACATGTTTTTTTTTACAATAATTGTCAAATAATCTTTAACCCGATTATATTTCTGATGTCGAATTGTTAAGGTACAATTCGAAAATTGTTTACTGTTTATAAGTTAGTATATTTAGTAAGCAAATGTGAATATTTGTGGTTTATAAATTTATCAAAAATTTCGATTATAAAATAAAAATATGTATTTCTAGTTGTGCCATTCACAGGAAAACTATTTACATTAAATAAACTATGCATATACAAATATTTGTTAATATTTTCTATAGAAATTGGGTTTTTGTGAATTGAAAATTATTTGCTAAGATACAAAGATACAAATGACCATACTTAAATAAATATGTATTGTAAAGAGCAATAGCCATAAGTTTATTCAAGTACGTGCAGTTTAAAAAATCTTTGTGTCTTTTTTAAGTAGGTTTCACCGAAAGTTCAAAAGTATATTATTATAATGAGTGGTATAACAATAAATTCAAAGTTTTATTTATATATCTAAATCGCATTTAATTTTTTGTGTTCTCAGTGAACTCAATCCCAATTGGAAGTGATTAAAGTGTTACTGCAGAATATATTTAGTATCAGTTGCTATTTTCTTCTAACTTTTATTAAGTCAACTTTGTAATTGAAAACTGTTGTTCCACAGAAATACATTAGTTGAGTAAAATTTTATATTCATCTTAGTTAATATCTTCGGAATTTGAACACATACTGACTCGTTTTTTTTTTTGTTAAAGTAATAACGGGTGATTTAAATAGAGATACTTTTTCAATTGCCTTTTTTTGAAAGACACGTGTGAGTCGTGTCATGCTGTCATGTTAATTTTGTTTGGTCTTGTTTGGCATTTCATAATGAAAAGACTTACGCCTGAACAACGTTTATAAATCGTTCAACTTCATTACGAAAATTTACATTCTGTGAGGAATGGGTTTCGTGCACTTCGCTCAACTTATGGTCAAGATAATCGGCCTACTAAGCGTACTATTCGCAACAACATCACCCATTTTGAAACCCAGCATTTATTATTGTGGGCCGGTTAAAACATCGGTCCATATTTCCTTAAAAATGATGCCGGTGCGAACGTAACCGTCAATGGCGACCGTTATCGTGCCATGATAACCGACTATTTGATGCCTGAAATTGAAGCTAGTGATCTCGTCGATATTTGGTTTTAGTAAGACGGCGCAACTGCCCACACATCGCATCAATCAATGAATTTATTGAGAAAACACATCGGTGTGTGATATCACACCGTTAGACTTTTTCCTGTACGGATATGTAAAGTCTAAAGTTTATGCCTTGGAGGAAAACATTACGCGTGTCATTCGTCAGTTACCAGTCGAAATGTTTGAACGAGACATCGAAAATTTGATAATCTTAAAAAAATAAATGCCAAAGAATGTTCTTTCAAATGATAATAAACGTTCCCCATTAAATTTGAATTTTCTGGAACCTCGAAATGGATCATGCTGTCTTTAAACATATATTTTCTATATATCCAGTCCTCATCTACATAAGAAAATTCATAGCGATGGTTGTAAATACTTCTTTATCCTACAGATATTATGCCACACAATAAAAAAAAATTATTAGTTACGAGATGTCAACCTATAACCGTCAATATGGATTTCGTATGTAGAGAACTAAGTTTTTGAGATATAACAGATATACATTTTATTATTGATTAAAAATTAAAGACTGGCTTATAGATCTCTAATTATAGTCCGATTTGGATATTTATTTTAACACAGACAATTCTGTATTATTAGGAAGCTGCCAAAAGCATATTTTTGAGCATAGGTTTGTTGAAAAAAAGCAAGGTGACCGTGATATTTTCTTACTAATTTTCAAAACCAAAATTGTCATGACCCTTTGGCAGAATCGAAAATCCGTTTATTTATTTTAACCAATACTCTGAAAAACAGTGAGACAAATCGACCCCAAATCGACACCGATAATAATAATAATAATACAAAATACATACTAAATTTTCACATAACAGAAGCTAGTTTTAAAATCCTGGTAGCAATAGTTTTCACTTATTTGATATTTTGAAAAAAAAAATGTAATTAGTTCAGTCGAAATATATTTCTACAAGTGTTGAGCAATGGCAGAGAAAACCCTTTAACGTGTATAGTGTACTAAAGTTGTACGTCCCCTCGATATCGTTAAGCTTGTGTTGTAAATATTCGTATATATAAAAATATTCAATATATTGTACTTCTTGTAGATTGAATTAAATGAACGTGAATGGCGCACTTGGTATGAATCTGAAAAACCCGAAAATGAAGAAATACCTTGTGGCTATCAAACGTCTTTAGATGGTTTTCGCAAATTATTATTAATACGATCTTGGTGTCCGGATCGTACAATTTCACAGGCTAAACAATATATAGAAGGTAAATCCTTAAAACGCATTGCAAATTAATTGTAAAACTAAGTAACAATTCATTTTTCTAGAATCCTTGGGACCAGAATATAGTGAAATGCAAATTTTAGATTTGGAATACACATGGTCCGAATCCGAACCGCGAACACCTTTTGTATGCTTACTTTCTATTGGGTCTGATCCCACTACACAAATTGCTGCTTTAGCCAAACAAAAAGAAATACGTATGTTGAAAAATTACATGCTTTCATAATTGAAACTTTATTTGCCTACTACTTTCTTCACACTCCTTAAAAAGCACTTAAATCAGTCTCAATGGGTCAGGGACAAGAATTTCATGCACGTAAAATGATTATGGATTCAATGGCGAACGGTGGTTGGGTTTTGCTACAAAATGTGCACTTATCGCTGCCATTTTGCACAGAAGTAATTGATATGTTGGTTGAGACGGAACGTATTGATGATTCGTTTCGTATGTGGGTGACAACTGAACCTCATTCAGATTTTCCAATTGGTCTATTGCAAATGGCAATTAAATTCACTAACGAACCTCCTCAAGGTATACGTGCCAGCTTAAAAAGAAGCTACCAGGTATGAACTCAAAAATAATATTGCACTCACAAAAATACATACATATGTATGTACAATAGTTATATACATACCCCCTTATTCAAAAACGATTATTAAATTTAACAAACGTTTATTAAGACTGATTTGCATATAAAAATTTGCTTAATAAACGTTTGTTAAATTTAATAATCGTTTTTGAATAAGGGGGATAAAGATTATTTAATTAATTTCTTGAAATCTCCATTTAGGCATTCACACAAGATTTCTTGGATTATACGGCAGCACCACAATGGCCGACACTATTGTATACTGTAGCATTTCTGCACACCATTGTACAAGAGAGACGTAAATTTGGCCCCCTGGGTTGGAATGTGCCGTACGAATTTAATGCTGCCGACTTTGCAGCCAGTGTACAGTTTGTACAAAATCATTTGGACGAAATGGATCCCAAAAAAGGTGTCTCGTGGCAAACGTTGGTCTATATGATTGGTGAGGTACAGTATGGTGGTCGGGTAACGGACGATTTCGATAAACGTTTGTTGACTACATTCACGGCCGTATGGTTTTGTGAAGGCTTACTGAGTCCAGCGTTTGAATTTTACAAGGGGTACAAAGTGCCCAATACGAAAAATTTGCAAACTTTTATTGATTACATTAATAATTTACCAACTTATGATACACCTGAAGTATTTGGTTTACATTCGAATGCTGACATCACGTATCAAATTAATTCTGCTAAAGGTGAGTAGATTATACATAACACATACATATGCACATACATTATACATTGTGTTTAAAGTAAATATCTTTTTTTTTTTGTAAGGAAACCTGATTAAAAAGGTGTGCTGGTTTGTAGATTTTGTTATTTTGTATTTTCCAAAAGGATGAATAATTATCATCAGGTAGAAATCAATAATTTTCTGGTGACATTTTTTCTGTGTTTTGGTGTAATTGTTATTGAAGTGTATCTTTCTTTCTGGTTTGGTAGTTTAAGTTTATACGTATGTATATTTATTCCATTTATACACAGATAGTTCCAGTGTAGAGTTTATTGACATTTCAGGTGTTCGTATTATAAATTTCAATTTTGACATTATGAGAATTTCTCATATTTGTTAAGAGAAATATTTTGCACAAAGACAAACAAATTTCTGAAACTTAGCAAAGAATTTACGTGTTAAAATGTTATCATAAGGATAAGTAATCACAACAGTTTCATATATATATATAGGTAAAGTCAAACATATTTTGAAGTTTTGTTATACTTTGTCGTTTACTACTCCGTATGAATAATAATGCATACGAGTATTAGCCCATGGTATGAGAAAATCGACAGAAAAAGTAAAATAAATTTGATTTAAATGTGAAAACACAAGTTTATATTATTTGCCTTAAAATAAGAAGTTTAAATCATGGCAGTTTCTATAATGAACATATGGATGTGCAGGTAGATAAGGCGAAAATTTCCATTTCCATACTTGTTGACAGTTAGGCGGCACACATGTCACCTAAGTTCTATATTACGGTTTATACTTTCGTCAGATAGTGCAGGAAAGAATTGTCAAGCCTAAATCGTCTAATTAACATCAGTCTAGTTTTAGTTCCCCCACATAGGGATTACTAATGTAATGAGCAAAGAGATAACCTGCCCAAAGAATGATAAGCTTCAAATGTCTTGAATGCAGTATCTATTGTAATACCCCTCGGCACCATTAAAAGAGAATTCTTCAGACCCTAGCTTCAGTTTGGAGACAATTTGAGGCGCAAATTCGAAAAATGCAAGACATACAGAAAATCGGGATCAACATTCAACAAGAAACCAAGTACACAACTATATTGCGTTCCATATCCCAATTAGAGAAATGGAAGCACATTTCGAGGCTGATGACAGTGTCAACTGGTCACTGGACTTGAACTTTCTTTTAACAGTTACTGCTGCCTGCATCGCGAAAAAGGAAGCACAGTTTTTCATCTCTTGTACTAATACCCAGCTCTTCATCTACTATATTTTTAATATACATGATAATATGAAATATCTATGTAATACATATTTTATCATATTATGCATTTCAATTGAATACTTAAAAGCTACGATTATCCATCACTATATGTGCTCACCTATCCACTCTGAACCTTAAGTGTCTAGAATCTTACATTGGCCACATTGCGATGTTCAACGTGGATGAATTGACAAGTTCATAGCCTAAGGCATTAAATTTTTTTTTGGGATATATACCTACATACTTATATAATTTTAAATTTTAAAGTAAGGAAAGTATTAGTTACATATATTGAGTTATTTCTCTGCATTCCTACGTAACTTTCCATGGAGAAAGATACCAAACCCCGTAAAAATGAATAGGTTAAATAATTCAAATGTAAAATAAAACTAGTAAATAATCTTTCCTACATTAATTGGGGACTGTTGCTCTATTGTTTTTAGCTTTAAGCTTATCTTACTATATATATAAATAAACTTGAAATGGAGCGATGTTAAATTATTACTATTTTTATACCCACCACCAAAAAGATGGGAGTATATCAGTTTGTCATTCCGTTTGTAACATATTGAAATAATGATCGTAGAGCCAAAAAGTCTATATATTCTGGCTTCTTATAAAATTCTAAGACGATCTAGCCATGTCCGTCAGTCTGTTGAAAACCATGAAATTTTTACCAAACATTCTTTGATCCCCCAAAATATTTGGTATTTAAAATCTGATCTGAATTATAGATCATAGTTTCAAACTCGATATTTTTATCAGAAATATTTTGCTGTTTTCTTCAAATATAATGCAAATAATATCACCCGGTTGAAAATGGTCTTCCCCGAATATGGCTTTATGGTACATAAATGTCAATAGAAAAGCCGTATTTAAACAAAATTCTGCAATAATAAGTTTTATGCAAAGTGAAATCTTAAAACAATATTTTGTTTGCATCGATCCATATTTTTGACATAGCCCCATACAAAGACCACTTCCGAAATTCACTTAAATGAACATAAATCCTTTGTATAAATGACTATCAAATTCGATAAGCATAATTACAATATACATTTAAATCGTCGTGCAAATTTTCTTGATGATCGGTCCATATTTGACCCTATATAAAGTCCAGTTTCGAAAATCACTTAAATGCGCATAAATCCCATACAAAACCCACTATTAAGTTGAACTTCTACACAAATAGTCCATTCATATACAAAAATCGTCACTCTCAATATGATAATGATCGGTCCATACTTGACCGTGGCCTAGTCTGCTTCCGTAAATCACTTAAAGGCGCATAAATAAATCTTTTATAAATCTTCATAATAGATGGTTTGGTGATAGGTATATAAGATTCGGCATAGCTTGTTGATTGTTGATTATAAAATTATGAAAAATTCTTTAAAGAAACGATAAATTAACATTAAAATATTTATTCGTTTTATTCGGTTATTCTACATAAAATTAAATAAATTAATAAAATAAATTAAAAAAATTTTAAAATTCTTCGAATAATTATTCGTAAGAAATTGTTCGATTATTTGAACGATCATTATTCGAATAGATACCCAAAAGCATTAAAAACTAATAACTTATTTCTAACTGTCAAACAACTGATGATCTTATGGTTTATATCTGCTTTCCAATCTGCTTTCTATTAATCTGTTTTTCTTTTTTGTATTTAAAACATCATTAAATTTAATTTCATCAAGAAAACAATAGAGTCAATTGTAAATTTGATTTTTCTATGTTCTTAAATGTTCTTAAATGCGTTTGGTCTTAAATGCGTTTGGTCCAGTAAAGTGTTTTTAATTAGTCTTGCCAAACACTTGACTTTATTTGAAAATTTAATTATTTTAAAGCTTCAAAAGAGACAACAACCATTAAGTGAACGGTTTGATCAATGTTAAAATAAATCAGTTTGGTCATCAGAGGCGCTTAAAATTGATTATTTGCTAATCGAACTATAAGATAAGGCTTCTGGAAGCTGGATTAAAAGCTAGTAGTCCGTATTTTGTATTTTGCTAAGAAATATCTATATCGGGAAAATTTGAAGAAATGTGTCAGACAAAACGAATATAATTTGCTACCCTATCCAAATAGTAGTATAAAGCACACATCCAAGCCATTTAATGGCGTTTTCTTTTCTGGCAAAAATGTTACATATATGTTACACTTTTTACCCATTTCCCATATAAAAAAGGAAAAAAGAGTAACATTTTTGCCAGAAAAGAAAACGCCATAAGTCTTGTTGAAGTGAAACAGTATCCATGTTATGGAGGTGCCGCCACAATCCTGGCACTCCTAAAAAATGATAATAGCGGGTAAAATATCAAGAAGGTCTGGGACTATGAATCCTAGCTGCGAAAAGCATTAAAAATTATCTAAAATAATGTAATACAAACCATGTTATACGTTCCCATCACAACTTGTGAAAACTATATTAAAATAATTAAACAGTGACATTTTAAAGTAAAATATAGATAATATATAATTAAACAAATCAAATTGCGAAAACTTGGTATTCGTGTTATATGTATTAGAGGAGGTCATATAAAATTCGGCACAGCCGATGTGTAGTATGTATGTTGAAATCGTCAACAATTTGCTATTTATTCTTAAGATTTACCAATCCGTTAATTACGGCCTAAATATACTTGGTTAAATAATAATTAAGACACTAATATATCTGTATGAAAAATCATTGACAAGGTTAATTAGAATCTTGCTAAGTATGTCTATAAATACATGTATGTATGTATGTGTACGTTCAAACATACTCATTATATTGATATATCTTCTAAAGGGGAAATAAATTAACAAAATCAATATGCTAGACAAATTGAATTCATGTGCATGTTTTATATCTACATACTAGTTTATTTAAATGCTTTTATGTATCCTCCAGGAATATTGGATACCATACTCAGTGTACAGCCCAAGGAAGGTGGTGGTGGAGGCGGTGAAACTCGAGAAAGTATTGTCTATCAGCTGGCAGATGATATGTTGAGGAAATTGCCGCCACAATATAATGCATACGAAGTGCGTGAGAATTTAATACGTATGGGTATTCTTTTGCCAATGAATATATTTTTAAGGTAAATATCATATCAATAAGTATTTAATGTTTGAAGTATGGTAGCGATGTTAATGATGATGCTGTTGAGGATGACATGCATGTTTTCACTCAACATCATTGTTGTCGTAATTATAATTATTGTAGTAATTAGTATTACTCGGAGGAGTAGTACTTGAGTGTGCTTGTTAGTAATCATGTAAATTATGCATTAATGCGAGAATATACATAAATATAATTTGTATTTATATTAACAAGTGTTAATTCAGTTAAATTTGTTTATTATTGAAAATCTTTGTTTTTTTTATTAATTCGGCTTGAGGTCTGTTTTATTAAAACCAAATGTATAAAAACTCTTGTTTGTTTCTTTATTTTTAGTGTTTATTTACAATATTTTGACCAACTTTGTTGGTCATCTTCAGGGAAAAAAATAATTTTAAGTTTAATGTGGTGTTGTCCGTTATTGATGTCTTAAGTTTCTTTGTTTAATTTTTAGAGTTTTCTGTTTTTTATTACTTAATGAAAAATGATTGAACTTTTGATATTTATGATTAGAGAAAATTTTATTTGGCTTGAGTTCATAAATTTAATAATTCAAAGAATACTGTTGTAAAGTAATATTTTTAGACAATTGGCCCATTGGAATGCATTTTCTGCCCTGCCAAGGGCGTCATCTGCAATGTTTGTTGTCCTACTACTACTAGTAAACATTATCTATTTAATTCACTATTATTGAGAAATAGATTTCGGGTAATAGTCATATTTCTTTTTATATGTTTTACATGAGTTAGAGCGCAATTTACATACGTTTACTATGTATGTGTATTCGTCTTATTATTATTACAAATTTGTATTTCAACTTTTTTTTTATTATTTTAATTTTTTATTTCATAAAATCCTGTAGACAAGAAATTGATCGCATGCAAAAGGTGATAAAAAGAGTGTTCAATTGTTTATGTGATCTGAAATTGGCAATTGATGGCACGATTGTTATGAGTCCTGCATTAAAAGAATCTTTGGATGCTATGTATGATGCTCGTATTCCAGAATCATGGATGAAGGTATGTTAATTGTAATTTATATGTTTATGTATGTTTAACTTTTAAAGAAGAGCTTGTCTGATTGTATTTACATATTAGTTAATTTTAATGGTGTTGTTGATCTTTGAACATGTGTTGGTTATATATACAGTGTCGGAAAAAATATTAAGACGACTTCTTAATTTTCATTAACTTTTATAACTTTTTTTATACTTATTGACAACTACTATTCATCTTATGCTGAATCTATACTAATAAGTTTTCTATGAATCTCTTTCATGATCATAAGTTAATTGCCTACATTTTGTGGGAAATATAAACTTGTTTGAAAAAAATAATATGATTGCTTGACTTGACAATATTTTATCTCATTCAAGGCCGTATGGCGGTTTTCGAAAGTTTACATTTTCTAAAAATACAGTTTTATCTGAAAACAACCGGTTATTCAGTTTTTCATTATCTATATACATAAATAAAAATGAAATGCTGCCGTTGCTTGAGAACGGCTTGACCGATTTCAGTAGATTTTTTTTTAAATGTGTGTAATAGTCTGAAAAAGGTTTGTCTGGAAAGAAAAATTGGAGAAGTTCAAGTTTAATTGACCACCTCCATTTTGCGTCCACTTTATCGGCATACCTAATATACGTATTATTTGTGGTTTGTTGGTCGTGTAGAAGTTAGAATTAAGGCAATTTGCAATTTATTAATGTACTATCGATTCTTCTTTTTTTGTTTTGATCATTATCTTTATCTATATAAATAAAAATCAAATGTCGTTTGTTGTTAATTGCATTAATTGAGAGCGGCCGCACCGATTTGGCTAATTTTTTTATGTTAATAGGTTTTTATGGAAAGAAAAACTGACCACGCCCACGTTTACGCCTACTTTTTTAATTTATCTACATTTTTTTAATTGTTCGTAGTAATCCACTTTTAAATTTTTAGGGAAAAATTAGCTGTATATATACGAGTATATACATATATTTTGTCCCGGCTGCTTGAGTTCCATTTTTACATATCGCACTTGTTCCTCAAAATTATAACAACTCAAAATTCATGAATTTTCAGTAGAGGCCAAAAACTGTTTCTATTGATTTCAACGATATATTACGTGTTGTTTCTTTTTATTACTTAAATGATTTAAAAAAACTGCTTTTTGAGTTTCTGAAAAAAATTTTCATCAAAATGGCAACAACACGAATTTAAAGTTTAAATTTTAAACACTGAACTGAACTTACATACCAATAGATATCAACTAAAGAGTAATGACTCAAAATTAAAACACAACCTATGCAAACCGTTGACAGTCGAAAACAAAGACAACCCGAAATGTTGCTCTTTGTATGAAAAAACTTTGATCTGTTTTGCTCAAGCTCCTGCAAATAACTAAAAATGTCTCCCTTTAATGGAGACTAAAGTAGTCATTATAAAAACACAAAGAGAGTCATAAAGGTTTTTTCACGGAAGAGAAAACAAATCGAAGGGAGATTTTTACAGCGGGTAGATAGATATGACCAGTGTGGCCAGAACCCAAAAAATTTCAGGTCTAAAACCATTAGAAAATTATGCTAAAAAGTGCTAAAAAATTCAAAAATGCTAAAAATAGTGCTAAATTTTTAACATGTATTTTTGGAAATATACCTGATTTTTTTAATAATTAAATTAAGTAAAACCATATTTATGTGTTTTAAAAATTTACAATAAACAATTCATTTATTTAACGATAACATAAAAAACTTTTCATAAAACAAGTATATGATTAAATATATAATAATCTAATATAAATTTCATTTAAAAATTAAATACATCATCAAATGTGTATTCTTCTGTTTTAGACTCACATGAATTATTATTATAAATATCTCCCTCATACCGTCCTAATAGTTCTGTGGTAATTTCAAATGTTTTACAACATTTGTTTAACCTTTTTAACCCACATCTTATATAAAGAAGAGAGTTCATTGTACTTAAACCCATGCGGTTTCTAATTTTGGTTTTTATTAGGTTCATTCCACTAAAACCCCTTTCTACCTCAGCATTACTTACTACATACTTACTACATACTTCAATTCAGAATTCGACTGTTGAACTCTGGTTAGTCCATTTATAACAGTTAAGCTTTTGCCACTGTAGCTCTGTAGCTGTTATTGTGTCCATGTTTAAACGTGACATCTTCTTTAAAATTATCAATCAAATTGCAATTTTTATTTTTTATTTTATTTTTTTATTTTATTTTCTACAGAAAAAAATGAGTTTTAGTTAAACTTAAAATTTTTTTGGTAGTCGTTATCTTATTTGGTACACTAATTCGACAATAAAATTTCGGCAAGATAATCTTACTTCATTTTCTGTATCTGAATCTATTTCATCTCCTATTGATTTCAAAAAATTTTCAAATTTTCAAAATTCTAACAAAAAAGCCTTCTAAAGGAGAATTTAGTGGATCAAAATTGTCATCTTTCACAACTAAGTAGTAGTTCCGATAGGAGCATGGTAAGATCCGCGTCATTGCTTTCGAACATAATATTTACCTTCTGTATATTCGACAGTAAAGGTTTTAAAAAACTTTCAGAACTTTTGCTTGGTGACACGATGCAACACCAGCAGCAATTTCAAAATGAGTTTTTAGCTCTAACCATTGGGTTTCAATGCGATCGATAGCCATCTGGTGTCACAGGCTCTAACCAATTTCAACGGTTGCGTTTTATTATTTATTGCGGCATAAATATTTTTCCATTTTTTTTTTTTGTCTCAATGAGGACTTAGAGAACCAATTATGTATATGTTTCAGCTACCAAGTACTTATTTTCATTTGGCAAACTTTTTGAGGCTGAATAAACAGATAATTGTATGGTATGGCAAACGCATGGTACTAATATTATGTTCTCATTTTTTTGTTTTAATTTGGCAATTACGCCGTTGTTAATACCTGTCATGACTTTTGCATTGTCAGCCCCTAAGCCCACCATATTTGAAATATTCAATTTAAAGTTGTTTTAAACATTTAAAATTGCGCGGCAAATTTCGTTAGCCGTTGCGTCTTCCAGTGCATAAAGATTTAAAAAAGTGTTAACAATTTTTCTTAGCGACTGGCTATAGATATTTATCAACTGTAATATCAGTTGACTCATCTATAAGTAGACTAAACCTACTTTCACCAATATCTTGGGTTAGTAAATTTTCAAAATGAGGGTCCAAAACTGACTTTAACTGCTAAGTGCAAAATGAAAATTTTAGGGCTTAAAATAAATAAAAAGTGCTAAATTTAGCCCTTAAAATGCTAAAATGGCCACACTGGATATGACCTCTGTGTTTTGGTTTTTTGCAAAAAGTGAAAATTTGAAAATTTTGAGTTTCATCATTGATAAAAAGGTTGTTGAATTTCACTTTGTCACAAAGAATGTCTGCAACAGCATTATGGTTGATATTTAATTGAGAAATAGGTTTAAAACCCAAAATAACATATTGTTGTATGTTTTTGTTCGGTCATTTTTGGAATGACCCTGATTCTGCTTTATTAAACAGAGTATATCCTTTTCAAATCCCTGGTTTATATTGATAATATTTTGGCTTTTTTTAGATTGAATATACAAAAAACTTTGTTGTTGAATATATTGATGCACTTGTTTTGTCGATGTTTTCTGGATTATACACATATGATTTACATAAAATTATATGCGATTATATTCTTATTTTTACATACCATCACATGTTTAATGTCAGTTTTTTCCCAACTGCAGATGCACTTCTTTTGTATTTATTTAATAAAAAACGTACACATGCACTTTGTGCACCTGTCTGTTTGGTGCAAGGAGTAAAAAATGATTTTTATGTATTGAAAAAAATAATAGTTCATAGCATGTGCGATGCGAATAAGTACATGTATAACAGTCATGAATTCAAATGAATTATTTCTTTAATAAACAGGCAGGAAAACCATAACAAGTCTACTGCATAAAGATGAACATATTTTGACATCTTGTAGCAAACAATATTTTTTCATGATAAAACAATGATACCAAAGAAGTAATGCTGGAGTAATGGTTTGGGCTTCTTAACTCATCTTGCAAAAAATTGTAAATTTAAATTTTAGTTATATGAACATTTTTATAGTAATAATCGCTTTTGTAGATATTGAATGTGATAGTTGACATACATTTTAAAGCTCGTATATTAGACATTAACTGTCTCCTATCTTCTATGTATTTATTATGTACTCGTATGTATGAATTTTAAAATTGGTTTTTAATATGACTTTATTCCTTTAAAGGTAAAATATTTCGCTTAAAATACATAAAATTTAATTTTTGTTTCGTAAATACATACATATGTACGCATTATATGTAGGTATTGTTATTTGAAAATAGAAAATAAATTTCCTGTGATTTTTCTAGCTTATTTTTTCTTTATGGTAAACAAGTGTGTAATTCTTTTTATCCACATTAAAATGTGGAATTGTGTATTTAGGATTTCAATTCACAACTAATATGTACATTTGTATACGAACAACAAAAATTTCAATTTGTGCATATATGTATGTATGTATGTAATTATATGTTTACTATTGTCGCATGCATAAAGCATGTTATTATTGTTAAGTTTTATCACAGATTATGTGCAATTGTTAGATATCAGATATTAAATTGTTTATAAATTTCCAAAAATTATAATTGCGAAATTATAAAATCTCAATCAATACATTTGGTTAGTCATAATTTTAGTTTTTGAAATATATAGTACAATAGATCTGCACATAAAATAAATTTGTATTGGGTCTTACCAAAAACTCGATAATGAACTGCAATTGCTAAATAACTTGCCGACTGCATTACTTAGAAGTAGTCGTATTATGATTTCTTAATTATGTATACACTATGTTGCACAACTATAAATACATAAAACTTTTCTACCTACATACATGTGTAACGAAGAAAAAATAAATATTATTTACCAAAAAAAAAAAAAATAATTAACCCATTTACTTAACAAATCATTACTTTTTATTTAACCTTTTAAAAATGTATAAAGAAATACATTAGTATTTCATAACTTAAAATAACTAAGTCCTGTTTCACACTCTTCAGTTTTAGCTGACCACTTTTTGTTGAATTATCTTTTAAACTTACCATTTCATTTTCACACGTCAATTCAATTGTCGTATTTTTAATGCAAATCAACATGCATGAAAAGAAAAAAAAAAAAACAAAAGGAAATAAGAAAATTTACTAGTACCGTCAAGTTTGTACCCCTTTTACTCTCTGTTCCCTTCTCATCCAAAAATACTTGCCTTGACGAGTCAGAATTGAAGAGTGTGAAAGCGAACTAATATTCACAAAAAATTTTTATTTTAAAAATGAGTTAAGACTCCTTTTTTAACACATTAAAAAATTTGATTAGTTATACTATTCATCAAATTTGTTCCTATATCTCCATATATATATATATATCTTCGAGCATCTATGATAGCTTGAATTTCGACGGAATTCGACGGCTTTACATTCCCCAAATGTTTATTTAAGTACATTAATATTTTTTGAAGACAACCATCCCTTTGCTCGAAGACTTACATGTGTGTTTTCTTGTTTATTATTATTTTCTAAAAATGGCACTTATTTCTCATTTAATTTAATTTTGTGTACTCAAAATTATCAAATGAAAATGCCAACCAAACAAAAAGCTCCCCAAACCATCAAAGAACCACCATCAAAATTTCTTTTTGAGCAATATCGTGGTTTCTCCCGTAGAATTCTTCAATAAATTTTTTATATTTTTTTGCGAATTCAAGTCTATCAGTTTTGTCAACAGCTTTTGTCTAATAATAGTCTGGCATTTTTAGCCTACTTATGGTTGATTTAGACACATTTACCTCATATTCATTAATGACCTGACTAAGACCCATAACTTAATTCACTTTTTACATAAACTGAAATTTTATATTTTTCAAAATCACTAAGAGACCAGGCGGCAATAAGTATATTTATCAGTTATACTTTTGTCTTTCTAGTATCCTACTTTGTCTATCATAAACATTTTCTAGTATTCTTATTTGTTTATCGAAAAAATGTTATAATAGTTATCAAACACTAACAAAATATTAATACACAATTTCGGTATTAAATTAATGAAGTGGCCTCCCAAATTTTGGATAAAAAGCGATAATTAACCATACTCGTAAAAATTTTATACTTTTAAAAAAACTGTTTATAACTTTACAACAAATAGCAATTATCAAGTGTAATTATAGTAATGCACCACAGTGTATGTTATTCATTTGAGCATATTTTGTTTAACTGATAAGACGAGAAACAACTTTCAATGTGTTATTGAAGTCATTACTTGCAAATAGTTTCAGTGATATTACACTATTGACATGGTAAACATAAATAAACATGGTTGTGGTAAACATAATCTAAGAGCAACATATTATAATAAGATTTATGATTGTATTTAAAACATATTATTAAGAATATAAGTGTCATAAAATATTATATTATGATCAATTGTTATCGCAATATTTCATCATAATTTGATATTATAACATTATATTATAACCTAATATAATCATAAAATGATCATACGTGCTCATATTATGACCCAATGTAACCATATATTAGTTTAAAGTAATCATAATATGATCTAAATTAATCATATTATGGTCTAAATTAATTATATTATGATCTTAAGTAATCATATTATGATATTTTTTTGTAAATAGAAATAAATATTTATGCACTTTCAACGTATATACAATATTTAGATAGATTTTTAGTTATGTTTAAAAGATTTTTTTTGTTTATTTCTTTTATGTACACTTTATTTAGATCTTTTACACTTCTTTAACATTTTTGTATTTTGTAGTAATATTTTATATACGAGTTGTTTTTTTCAATTATTGAAACATTTAAATCCAAATGTATAGTCCGATATCGCGCAGAGAAACTACTGAACCGATGCAAAATCATTCTACAAATGGTAAAAGCAACATACTCTTAAAATTAAACGTATTTTGTTTGCATTTTAAACATAATATGAGTACAAATATAGAAACTTATCATTTAATGGTCATTTGTTTAGTTTAGTTTAAATCGTTGTAAATAATATAATATGTTTGAATAGTTATCATTCATTAGTTATGGTAAATATTTTTAACAATAATTATGTTTCAGTTAACCATATTCAATTTTATAATTGCGATAAACATAGAAATAGTAACTAACTTATCGTTAAAATCAAATTAAAATAACAAATATTTGTTTACAACAACAATACATTGTTACCAAAAACACAGTGTAGTTGTTGTAACCATGTCCAACCATATTTTTTTCTCTGCGTGTGTGCTAAGTATTTGCCTCCAATGACTTTACCAAGAAAATTATATTATCTAAGTATTGAATTGCCAGAATTTAGTGCCGGAAAACTATTTTTTAAGATTAAGGGGAGTTGTGTGAAAATATTAAGGTTTATAATTTGAAGTAAAAAGCAATAATTTTCTATCTCATGAAGGAGGTGTTTAATATTCACACGAATATAGATTTAAGCGGTTTTTATAAAATATTTTTGCATAATTTAAGCACATTTGATAGTTAAAATGATTATTGGTTACAATAAATTATTTTGGAAACAATTGCTGCTGTCAACGCAATTAATTTAATTATTTTGAAATATTACACAACATTGACAGTTTAGTTGAATTATTTTAACTGAGTGTTTTTTATAATAAGTGTTTAATAATAATCAAATTAAAAAACATTAGTATCAAAATTACTCAACATTAATTTTAATTAAATAGTTAGTTCCCCAAAATTTACTTTAGGACATGAGGACATATATACACCTCTTTCACCTCTTTCAAATTTAGCAGACTTTAGGTAGCTTTATAAATATCTGCTAAACTAATAAAGATATTTAGAAGTAAATGCCATTAAATATACACTTTTCTCTTATCGAAAAGGTGTTGTTGGGTTATATTTAGAAATTCAATTATTTAGATGCTGAAAGTAAAATAAAATGTAAAATGTGCATTTTCCGTATACCAACTAAATTATGTAAATATTTTATAATTAAGGGGTAAATAAGAGACCATTTCGAAAGCACAGAGAAGAAAATGACAACCAAGAGTAAAACTCTTGGTAATTAATTTTTTAGGGTGATTCATTTCGATTTCTTTAATTCTAAATAAATACCTTAAAATTGAACTTCATGTTGCAATCTTTATTGTTATTCGGAAGAACCATCTGAAAATATTCTTTTCGAAAGGTCTAATTTCAGCACTCTTACAGCATTGCTAGCGAAATTATCGTGTATCGCCCATTTAACCAATTATATGTTTGATATAAAAAGGAATTACAAAATTGGAAAATAAAGAAAAATATTACTTTTTTAATCTGTTAGGAGCTTTTTGATGTTGTTTTACTTTGAACCAGTAATTGGGAAAGTTCAGACCAATATCGCTTTATCTATGAAAATCTGCAGTCATTGAACGCATTATTATTATTTTGAAAATGCAAATAATTGCATAAAAAAGAGGCATGGCAATTTTTAAAATTACACCATTAAATAGCTAATTTTATTATCTACACTTGCGACAAATTTCGGATCAATTGAATTCCAATTGTCAAAGATATTTAAAGAAAACTAAAATCATTTTTAAACCGAAACTTTTCAAAACTAACAAATTTACTTTTTTTTTATCATTTATAATTTGCTTTAAAACCATATAACTCCAAAAGTAATGAGATAGATATCTTTATTATATTTAAAGCATGTGATAGAATGAAATTCTAGCTATTTGATAGGTATTATTTTATATGTATGATTTTCCTCTCACTGCCACGCCCACTTTAATAAATTTAAACAAATTTTTTTAAGTGCGAATAATTAAAAAGAAAGAGGCGTGATAATTTCGGGCAATAATAAAGTTCTATTTGAAGTGTTTTATTTCAAATTAAATAATTTGGCGAAATTAAAATGGTGGCTCTAGATATTTCTAAGGCATTCGACAGAGTCTGGCATGGTGCTCTCTTATCGAAACTCATTGCTTTTGGTGTCGGTGATAACTTCTCTCGATGTATACTGTGTTTCCTCAGAAATCGCACTATACGAATTGTTATAGATGGGATCTCATCAGACGAGTTGAAGGTTAATTGAGGGGTCCCGAAAGGCTCTGATCTCTATGTCAAACCTCCTATGTCAAAGTTCCAATCCTATATATTATTTTGCAGATGGTAGCAACATTTGCCATACATACTCATTTAACCATAGACCAACCCCTTTGGAGATTAGGGAAATGAGACAAGATCTTAAGACAATTTCAGAATGGGGTTGTGCGAATAGAGTCGATGTTGTATATTAACAGATCATGTTGCTTCATCTGTTTTTAAGGGCGGTGTAAATATTAAGGAACCAGATACAGAGGCATAATAATCTACTGTGATATCCGCTGGACCAAACACATTTTTCAAGTGTCACTCCATCTGATCTCCTAACTATTTACACCACCTATATTCGACTGAAAATGGAATACAACTCTCATGTATGGGCCGGTGATTCGAAGTATATTTTGGAGTTACTCGACGGCGTACAGTAGAGGGCTAAGATACTTATCGGTGACAGTAGGGTATCCAACTCTATTGATTCATTGCAGCATCGTCACAATTTGGGTTGTGTTTCACTGTTCTATCGATACTATAATGGAATGTGTTCTGCTGAAATTAGGGAACTTGTTCCTGAAACACGTAGTTTTTTACGTAATACACGTTCTTCAGTCAGGACCCATCCATACATGGTAGACTGGATAGTGGTTCGCACAACACATTACAGGGAAAAATCGTTCTTTAGCCGTACTGTCCGTATATGGAATAAACTACCAGCAGAAGAAGAAGCTGGCGGAAGCAAAAATAATTAGCTTTAACGCGACTTAGTCTTGCTTTAAAGAGAATTCAATACAGTGAGTTTATTATTATGACAAGTTTTGAATGCTTCTTTTCTAGATCTGATTGCAATTTTGCACGTCAAATTAAATCAAGCCCTTTGTTTGGATCTAGTCGAAGATGTTTTAATGGAATAAAAGTTTTCATACCCAGAACGATTATGTTCTCATTAAGGTTCCCCATAAAATTGACGTTCTTTTTTATGCTCATTGTTTATTTCCCTTTTTTAAAATGATTCTACTTCAAACATTTTCTCTATATTTATATGCTAAGAGGGAAATCTTTTAATCTATTTGCTGTTTAAAATGTAAAATATTTTGTATTAAAGGAGAAAAAACCATTATGTTTTATCTTTAAATTCCTACAAACATATTATTGATTTTCTTTAAGAAAAATTGTAAATCTTTAGTAAAATTTTTCGAAATATAACAATACCTTATTGTTTTTATGTTTGAAAAAAATAGAACAACAACTTTTGTTTTATCATACTTTTGATTAATGAATATTTTAAGGCCTAGAAGTTGTAACAAAACATTTGCATTTTACAGAAAACAATGGAGACAGACGTTTTAAAACCTGTTGATATACTTGTTAACAAGTATCTCTAGAAATGTTGTCATGAAATTGATTTAAATATAGTGTCAACATGTTTTCCATTAAATTATTTAGGGTTTGAGTTGTTGAATACAGATGTTAGTTATGTTACGAAGAGGGGAGAAAATTAAAGTTATTCCTAACATATCTTGTTTTCTGTAAATTTTTAGTAAATAAAAACCTTCTTATTATGTCTTTAATATTGCTCTTTGTAATTATCCAAATTTAACATTTTATTTTATGGAACAAACAATGTACGAGATCATGCATAAAAAATAAAGATTAAGTATTGGCCGACCCAAATCAATAACATAAAAAACCCCATACAACAGAATTCAGAAAAGGGAAAATGCCAGCCATTTAAATTTTCAGCATATTTAAACGTATTACGAACACCTAAAGGAAACACGAAATCAAACAAAACATTTCTGATTTCTTTTTCTTTTTGAGGAAAAATCTAAAAAAATTGCTTTAGGCTACAAAACGAAATAGAAAATAGACAAAATCAAAACAATTTAGTTTTTACGCTTTATCAAAACAAATGAAAAAAGAAAATTTTTTGGCTTTTAGTGTGACTACATCTACATATATTTTCTGCCCCTTTCGTTTTATGTAACCAGCAAAAAGGTGTTTTCTACATATTAAGTTAATAAAGCTGAAAAGAGCTAAAAATCCATTTTGTCTAAGCTTTTTTTTTTTTTAACTGGCACAATAAATACTTTTCTTAAGCTAAATTTATTTAGCACAAAATTATGTTTTTGTTTTTTAAGATTTGTTAGTAATAAGGGTAAGAATAGTTTAATAATAAAAAAGAAAAATGTTTGCAGAAATAATATTTCCATTACACTTTTATAATTCTTTATAGAACTTAAATGATGCATTGTGGTAAAGAGTTAAATAATGAATTTAATAACAAAATATGTGCAGGTTAGTAAAAGTTTTCTAAAGAAAAATATTTTGAAGACTATATCTATGTGCATATTTTAGAAAAATTAAGTTTGACAAAAAATCGATTCTTCTTTTGTGTAAATAAAAATCAAACGTCGTTCCTTGCAAGACTTTTTGCTGAACCTGTAACTATAAAGAATATTAAACGACAATATTTTCGCTGTTATTGATTGACCTTTACTGACCTAAGTTTCAAAGTAATTAGGAAATGATCAAAACCTTTATTCAGTGTAAAGGTTGGCAATACAAGATTATGGTGCTTTTAGCATATGAACGTATGATTTGATCTAGAGTACGGTATCACAGCGAAACAATTAAACTTTGCTGCCAGCGACTGCTGAATCGAACAAACCTAAACTATGGAAAACATTATTGATGGTACTTTGAGTTTTTTTTAATGTCTTTCATAATTAAATGTGTTAGACGATATATAATTATGTTATCGTATTTTGGAGTAGATATGCTGTTTAATTGTGTTTTGACTGTAATTTATATCAAAATCAATTAGAATCACTGTTTAACCAATGTATAGAAAATTATGAACAAATAATTTTTATTTAAACAAAAATCAAACAATTTTGTACATTTCTTTGTACATTAAAACTAAATATAATTGTTTACATTTTATGTATTTAAAATTTAATTAAAAGATGTGTGTTTTATATAAAGTTGTCCTAAATAAAAAAGTAACAATAGTTGCATTATTGGCAATATTATCATATTTTCTTTTCACATCTACATATTTTGCTCTTTACCACCAAAAATTATAAGTATTTTAAATTTTTCCTTCCATTTGCAACACATCGAAATTGTAGTTTTAGATTCATAAATGTATATATGTACATATTCTGGGACCTTATAAGAGTGGGGCAGAGTTCACATTTTTTGAAAATAAATCTGGCATTTCTAAACGTTTGGTACGATTAAAGGATTAAACCGAGATGTCAGAGCTGAAGTAGATCAGTATATTGATATTTAATTAGCGTGCAGTGTTGCAGTTTTGGGGTTTTCATTCGAATTCTATGATTTTTATTTCTTTTAAGTTTCTTTTATCACAAAAAACTAAAGACAAAATATGCATAAAGCACGTTTAGTTTATTAATATACTCCACTGATTATGTCATTTGCAGATATCCTGGGAATCAACAACGCTGGGATTTTGGTATACTGAGTTGTTAGAACGCAATGCACAATTTCGTACTTGGATATCAACTGACCGGCCAAAGGTAAATTGTATAGGAACACAAAAAAATGTACACAAAAAATTAAAAAAAAACTGGGTTTGTATAAAATTTAAAAGAAAGAATAGAAAGAGCGGCAACCACAAAAATCTTAATTACTTAGTGTTCATCATATTGTGGTTCATCTTTTTAATAAATTTTTTTTGCTGGCATTTTGCTTTACATGCAATAGAAAACTAGACATTTGAAATATCTTTAGTTTGTATCTTTGAATCTATGCTACTTGCGCTGTTTTGAAAATCTAATTATATTTAATAAATTTCTTGTGTGTTTGTTTTAAAGGTATTTTGGATGACAGGTTTCTTTAATCCTCAAGGTTTTTTAACTGCTATGCGTCAGGTATGTATTTAAAATAATATTTTTACTTGCTTTCCTTGTTATAAATGGTTTAAAATTTATATTTTTTTGTATATTTTATAAACCTGTTAAAGTTAATATGTTGTATTAGTGGTTGGCATTTTACCTCAATCATTTTGATTTCATTTGCTTTAACAGTGAAAATATTTAAATGTTGTAGGCAAAAACTCTTTAATATCTCATTAAAATATAATATGTACATATATGTATATATATTGGTGTTGATGACATTCGTTTCCCTTTAATTAAAAGGAAATGTATTTAAACATCATTATGCATATTTTTTTTATTTTAAAGTCATTTCAAATGATTTAGTATGTGGGTTGATATTAATATGATTATTATTTGTGTAAATTAAATTTAATAAATATAGCTTATTTAGTTTTTCTGACATAATTATTTAAAAATAATAGGGAACTCCTAGAGGTATGCAATTTATTTTCCACAATAATAAATTTATATCCAGTGCGTATGAGTGATAATAAATTCATATTAAATATAGTCGTGCGTATGAGTGATATTTCGTTATGTGGCTGATACATATTAATCAAATGTACATATGAAAATTTAAAAACTTTCACATTATATCATAATAACATTTCAATCGGTTCATATTAGTTTATTTAAATTTTAAAAATTTGTAAATGCATTCAATCAGAATTTTCCCTCAACAAAGTAGAAAGAAAATTATTCTTAAATGCTGCTGCAAGCCGATTTATTGAGGGGAGCCAAATTTTTTTTTGAAAATAACAATAAAAATAGTTTTCAATATAAAAGTAATTGTCAGAATGATAAAAAATTCATTCTGCTGGAAAAAATTCATTCTGAGAATTACTGTTATATTGAAAAATATTTTTTTTATTGTTATTTTCAAATATATTTAGTTCGTTTATTTGACCTTTTTTTAATATTTAATAGTTTCTTTTTACAAGCAATAAGGTCACTTGAATTTTATATAAAAATATTTAATTTATTTATATATATTTATTTCAAAATCATGAAACAGATCTTAATTTGTGGCATGACTTTCATTTGTACGAATTAACTTGGACACCCGATTTAATTGTTGTAGCTGTGGATGTTCAAGAATATTGTCGTTTAGAGATGTCAAAAGAAGCAACAGATTTTACAAATCTTGAAATATCTGGCAAAGTTTTGACAAATCCTGATTCCAGTTGGATTCCTTTCGATCAGGAATTCTACTTGACATTGGGTTGTGGTATTGGTGACAATAATGACTTTAAGGACGACATTGAGTGGAAGCAGCCAAAACTTTGGAACAATACCGATCCACGTTCGAAGAATAAGTTTTGGAAACAATATCACAGCAATATAAATTGGCTGAATAATGGCCATTTCCAAGTGGAGTTTGTAAAAGTTTATTCAGTGTGATTAGAATTGAGCAAGAAAAAGTTTTATTAAACATTTTTATTTTCTTATTTCTTCTAGAATAGCTTTGGCTTCATAAAAAATTAATAGTTATGACTTTTGAAAAAACTAAATAAGAAAACTAACCAGCAAAAACTTACATTACAATGTAATTGGTTAAAATGCTTAAATCTTCCCTATTTATTTATGGCCATTTGAACTCATCATTTTGGTGGGGCGAGGTAGGCAAGTACTTACCACTAACGTTTACCAGTAGCAAATTATATAAATAATTACAACGTTCACTTACAAAAAGTGAAGTCACTTAAATAAACTATTACTATTAAAACTAATATAAATTGTTTCATGTACATATTTACTAAGAAAATAAAAACAATTCAATTCTGAATTTATTAAAATATTAAACAAAAACAAATTGAATGTTAATTAACAAGAATGTAACCATTCAGAAGTCGAATGCATTTTATTTTAAATTTAATTAACAAGTACAGCCATTACCAAACTACTTCTAAACAATGTAGCAGTCATTGGAATATAAGTTCTTCAGTTGCTGCAAGCCATTACCAAGGAAATAAATATATATAAATAAATTAAATATTTTTATATAAAATTCAAGTGACCTTATTGCTTGTAAAAATAAACTATTAAATATTTTCAAAAATGTTATAAATTTTTTAATAAATTAGTTCTTTTATTCGACCTTTTTTTTAATATTCTATAATTTCTTTTTTTCAAGCAATTAGGTCACTTTTAGTATTTATATAAAAATGTTCTATATATTTATTTTTATATCCAATATTTCGCTATCACAATGGATAGCTTCTTCAGGGATAATAACAATAACAATTGGTTTTTATTTCTCCGAAGTTGCTACACATTGTTTTGGCGAAATATTGGAATAAATAAGAAAGGTCGGACAATTAGTTACAAAATCAAAAAAAAAATACAATATATATTAATTTTCGTACAAAATATGAATATGCAAGAATGCCAAAAGTTGTCACGTATGCGAAATAAAATTACAAGCAAATACTTGAGCTACAGGATTTTCTGGAATTATTTTGAATTAAGATACGTTTGGTCATAATACATTAAAAAACTGTTCGAATCAAAAGAACTAGAAGAACTTACATTAAACAAAATTAGTTGAACGATTTTATAGTAGTGGGAATGATATAAATTCCGTTTGCAACACATTGAAATACTGATTGCAGAATCAAAACGTATATATATTCTGGGTCCTTATAAGATTATAAAACGATTTAGCCATGTTCGTTGTTTCTTGAAAAGCTTCAAAAAAAAAAAAAAAAAAAAACAACTCTGAACCATAAAATTTTTCCCAAACATTCTTTGTTTCTCTGAAATATTGGGTATTTCAAATGGGATCCTAGTTATAGACCAAAGATTCAGACAACATCGATATTTTTCAGATACATATATTTTATATTTATAGTACAGACAATATCATGAAATTTTGCACAAAAATATATATATATAAATCATCGTAACAAACTTTATGGTGATCCGCTCATAATTGGTCATTACTCCCTTATGGTGACCACTTCGGTAAAAACATTACCCTGCGTAAATATCTTATAAATATAGATATTAAACTGAAATTTTACACAGATCTGTTTACTATTGGATTCCGAGAATATCTGGAATACCCCAAAAATTCTCAATAATATGGGTATTGATATGAAATTCTACTAGAGATAAAATTTAATGCAAATGTATATGTAGATGTATATGTAGAATGTATATGTAGAAAAGTTACGCCACTAAATTTTATAATGACCGGTCCATATAGGTCATAGCTCCTATATAGCGTCTATTTCTGAAAAATTTTTCTTGCTCACATACTCGGTGCAGGATATTATATAAGTATGTTAAGGCTTGATCTATTTATTATATAAAATATATATATTAATGTAATTTGCCCATTAAATATATCACAAACGTTTGATTTGCGTTAATGAATGGTACGTCCTTAAGCTTAATATTTTTTTAATATTTATATTAATTAGTCATTACCAATTGAGTAAATTAATACTTATATAGGTAGTAATAAAATGTATTAGCTGTCTTTGTAAATTTGCAGAAACAAGTAAAAATACATTTATATTTTTGGTTAACCAAGGACAAACAGAACAAATTTTAATACATTAATACTTATACAAATTCATGTTTATGTATATTTTTACAGATTCAGGATTTTGTTATGTGCTAAACTAGTTTAAATGAGTTTCGAAGTATCAGCCACGTGTATAAATAAAGAAAAAACTATTTTATTTGTTTTAATGAAGGGTTATTTTGGTACTAAACAACAAAACACAAATTCGTACATTCCATATAAAAAAAATGCATGGCTGTAGTAAATCATCCTCATAGGTAAATTTTCGAAAAATTGTTAGAAAGGCAACCGAACAAATAAAACCAGCATGAATTTGTGTTGGCGATAATGTTGTGTAAACATTTTATTTATACATACATTTTATTTATTTAACGAACAACTAAGTTAGGTCAGATAAACAAATACGTCATCTGTATGTGCATAAATATGCACATATTTGTTATGTCTTTACCAAATACAGAAAATATTTATATGGATTTTATTTAACAAAATAATAATGGATTTATTGTAAGACGGTTCCAAATACACCCAAAGAAAAGCAATATGATCGTGATATAATCACAGGTATTTTTTAAACTAAATTACAAGATATTAAACAATATTATGAATAGTGTGATTCATATGATTGCTTCAACCATATTATATTATATGTAGCTACTATTGCTGCCTTCACATACACATTTGTTTATAGTGATCAAGTCATTATATTTGTGAAAGCATCTTAATTTGTAGCTCTGAAATTGCGATTATTATATAATTATCATGAACGTGTTATTCTACCATATTATGCAAAATTACAATAAATAGTCATATGATTGTCGCAACTATATATTGTAAAAGTGAACATTTTTACAATCACATATATTTTTTAGAGATCAAGTTAATAATTGTGGAAATAGAATAATTATTATTTTTTAGAACGCAAAAAATTCTGATGAGAGAAAGTGGGATTTCTCGAAACATATGTAAATTCAACAACCCAGGTTCTAATCCCAGTCAAGAAAAATTATCAAAAATTGTTAATAATAAAATTTTTCAAGTTGTAATTCCTAACTTCAGTAAAAATAATTTAATGAGAATTAAATTTAATGAACTCAAGCCTGACTAAAATTATCAAGAAATTGTGGAAATATTTACATGCTGAAAGATTATATATCTTGATATGTTGCTAAAAAATTATGGTTATAATAGTTTTCAAATTGATGCAAATTGCTTGTTAGGAAAAATAAAACCTGATAAATATGAAAGATATTTATATATTAAGTTACAAAGATTTGTTATATTAAATAAGTGATATTTACCAGTCGTGTAAATGTTTGTTTATAGCAGTGTTCATAGTATTGTTGAATTACATGTTTAAAAATGCCTGTAATCATATTACAGCCATGTTTTTCTCTATGTGTACGCACAGACAACACCTGAATGACTTTTTGCCCAAGAGAGTAGACAATTTTTTAACAAAACAACCGCTGGTTAATGCTATTTAGACATTGATAAGTTTTTGTATGTAATATACATTTTTTTTATTTGTTGACTCTCACGTTGCGTTGTCAAAACATATATTTCACATTAAAGTTTATTGATATGTTAAAGGCAAATTTAATAAGAAAATGCGCATGCAGAAAATAATTTGGTAGTTAAGTACAGCAAAAGTAAGGTAATTCTAAAATCAGTATACGTTTAAACATTTCGTAGCAAAATTAATAGTTCAATTTCTACAAAGAAAAAATCGAGTTACATTATTTAGTTGTTTCTGGGTATTATATGCAAACGTTAATTTGTTCAAAATTAGCAAAGTATTATTTTAGTCCAATGAAATTAAGTATACTTCGTATTTAATATAAAAAAGTATAATAGTATATTATTATAATAGTAAAATAGTGTAATAGTATGATATCTTATTTCCATGTCGCCATTTAAGAGCAACTTTAGTGACATTAGAGACTCTAACCGCCTGGCCCACGATGTCGAACGATAACGTTGCTTCGATAAGACTTAAGACACAAACTTGATTGTGGAATAAACGAACTTGATTGAGTAAAAAAATATATACGATAAAAAGTTTGTGTCTTAAGTCTTATCTAAGCGAACGTTATCGTTCGACATCGTGTCTTAAGTCTTATCTAAGCGAACGTTATCGTTCGACATCGTGGGCCAGGGGGTAAATCAAATAATAGTATATACAACAAATATACAACCAGATATAAGATACAATAACAAAATTGAGCCAAGTTCACTAAGAAATAAAAATTAGAAATTAAAAATATGATAAGTCTCAAAAAGGACTTATTAGTCGCCTACACATGTAGTTCTTCTAAACTGTGATTATTTATCTTTACAAATTAATAATAAAACTGCATTGACAGATTTAAAAATTAATTTAAAACAAAGTATTTTAGAACTTATTGCCTTTGCACATTATGCTAAAGGTGTGATTATATTTTTCCATTGTTTTTGGGCTTGTATATGTATATTTTCTCTGTAAGTCTCCAAAAAGGTGACTTGGTCAAGACTCCAACTAAAAATCATCATTAATTTCAAAACTATGTATATGTATATTTTTTCTGTAAGTCTCCAAAAAGGTGAATTGGTGAGGACTCCAACTAAAAATGTTGAGAAATTCAAGGAAACGTTTTAACTCCAAATGGTGCATTCCTTGAATTGCTTCCACTCTTATTGATGAGTTGGTGCCCATCTAATAAAATTCTGGTTCTCTGCCGTGAAGCAAGCAAAGTAGAAAAATATCTTGATATACATATGTAATCAATTTAATAATATGAATAAAAAATAAACTGTTCAACTCAGCACTGATATTTAGTTTATGTATTTTCAACTCCTAATTATTCTGGCCACATGAAATGTTTCAGATATAGTTATGATACTTTAACCTGAAAAGGTAGTTAGTCAAGTGTTAATATATCATTCAATTAGTTTCTTGACAATATTCTCTAAATTATTTAAAAATTTTCTTTCAGATACCATACCCTGAGAGTAATAGCATTATTTCTAACCATCAATTAGGTTAGGGATAGAGACACAGTATTATTGAATAAGGCCATTCAAAAACAACCCTTACCATAGCATTTGATGGATCTATATACAAAATCACTATGTCACTATGAAGAGATAGATTCGCTTCTACATAGTTTAATAATATATATATGTATATAACTGAAGTCTACTTAAATGCACTGGCTCCTTGATCCTCGGTCAGCCATTTATTTTTTATATAAGGTTTTCTTGTAAAGAGTGATTTTTTTCAGAGCTTTCGGATTTGGTATAAAAAAAACAAATAAACTTTGGAGAAATGTATGAAATCTTTATTTGAGTCGATAGAACGAACTATATGATGGTGTAAATGCTGGGTTCAATTTTGGCATCTTCTCTCCAACATATCGGCCGGTATCTAACGAATAAATTCTTCAATATTAGCTTTCAGTACGTCAACCTTTGCCCAAATAAAAAAATAAATCGTACGATTTAACGCCAATTGATCTACCATAAACATGATACTATGTAGCATGTGGCACCGTCTGGTTGAAACCACATGTCAGCCAAGTCCAGTTCTTTCATTTTTGGAAGACAGGAACGTTATAGCGCTCGCCATTCACAGTAACGTTTCTGCCTTCATCGTCTTTGAAAAAGTACGCTCCAATTAGTTCCACATCAGTTCTTGCAATGCTTTTGGCTGCTTTTCATGACAAATACAACAATTTTCTTTCTTTACATATCCATTCAACTAGAAATAAACCTTGTCTCTGAACACAATTGTCCGATAAAAAGGTGCAAAAGTAAACTGAGCCTGAATTTTGATAATAAAATTCAATAATCTGCAAGCGTTGGTTGTTTGTAAGTCGATTCATGGTTAAATTATAGATCAAAGTGAACATGTTACACAAACAGCCTTTCCAAAAAGAAAGTTGCTAAAAAATCACCCTGTATAATGTGGCTATAAAAACATAACCTTTTCGTTCAACATTCGCAAACTGCAGATAAAGGAGTCAATACTCTTAAGCAAACTGATGGACGTTACATGCTAGATTCAGAGTAATAACATCCACAGTGATGCCAAAAGAAGTAAGAAAGTAAAAGTTACAATACCCTACACCGAGTATGGCAGACATGACCGATTATTGACCGATCGTATCAATTAAGTATTTTTATAAAAACTCTTTATCTTAAATATTACTCGATATCAATACTTGTAAAAGATTTATATATGTTAAAGATCTTTTCTTAAGTGTTAGATCCAATTCCGAGTATAGCTATGTCCAATTATGGACCAATCGTGACATACATATATATGTATATTAAACTTATTTTAGTTGATTTTTTTTACTACTAACTTATTTCAGAGATTTGTAGTGCAAAGATGATGCTGTAATTGTTTTTAAACAAAATATCAGTAGCAACATTATTTATATTTACGAAAAAATCTATAAAAAAACAAGATAAAACAACAAATATTTCTAGATTTATAGTAGAAGGAAATTTTTGAAAGAATTTGAAATTAAAAATTTTAATTGACTGGTGTCAAAATAAACTTAAAAATCATAAAATTTATTAAATAACACATTTTTAATTTTTTCTAGTCACAAAGCTGAGCACTATTCCTATTTATAATGCAAAACACATACACATATAATACCTTGGCCACTCTACTTTCCGAAAATAAAAAACATATTTTATAATAGATTTTATTTGTGTACATGGACAAAGGAATAAAAAAATTTAATACATTGTTTCTTCAAACATTGTTACATACGGACATTTGATAAACGTGTGTAAATTTACTCGTTTATTATTAATACAATTTCTTATTCCCTTTTATTAACTATACAATTTTTTTTTGTTTTATTACATACGTTTTCTTTCATTTTGTGGCCTACTCCTTATTTGATGGGGAATTATCTCTCTATGGATGGCTGAAACGCATGGACACCACAAACAAAAACAAAACAACATTAAAATTCTCTGCATTCGAAACTATTTGTTGGGCATGTATGTGAATTTGTGATGGTCCTTCTACATATATTTACTTATTTTATAACTGTTTTGGAATGAACGCTCGTACGTTCGTGCGTACGTGTGAACTTGTTATGGCACTGACATTGTTGTCTCATGTGTCTGCAGGAAGTAACACGAGCCCACAAAGGTTGGGCTCTTGACTCTGTAGTGTTGCAAAATCAAATAACACGCTATAATAAAGAGGACATAACGGAGTATCCAACTGAAGGTGTCTATGTGCATGGACTGTTTCTGGAAGGTAAGTGAACAGTAAATAAATATATATGTATATAGTATATATGAGTACATATACATACATATATGTATATGAATCTATAGTAAAATAGTGTGAAATGAGGTAATTGGGACAGCTTTATAAATTCAAAACATTGGAAATTAATAAGTTCTGCAAAAATAATAATAAAACAACAAAATAAAATAAAACAAAAAATTAATATACAAATTGTTATTGGATTGAAAAGAGTAAGTTTTAATATTTAAACATAAACGAAAAATGATATTGGACCGTTGTTTACCACTACCACGCGTACAGATGTCGATTCTTTCATCAAAATTTCCCATCACATTTTTTTTGCAAAATGGCAGATTAATATCGTTAATCATGTTGCGGATTTTGTGTTTTAAAGTATTAAAAAATGCCGCTAATTAATTATTTTGAAAACGACAGCTACATAGTCAGCAGCTGATCCCGAAACCTGATGTTTTAATAAAAAATAAAATTGATCTTCGAATTTTTTAAATAACATAATGGCTGAAGAGAATTTTGTTGATTGATACAACAAAAAAGTAAATAAAAATATTAAAAATAATAACCGCCTGACCCACGATGTCGAACGATAACGTTCGCTTAGATAAGACTTAAGACACAAACTTTTTATCGTATCTATTTTTTTTTTCTCAATCAAGTTCGTTTATTCCACAATCAAGTTTGTGTCTTAAGTCTTATCTAAGCGAACGTTATCGTTTGACATCGTGGGCCAGGGGTAAATCTTAAAAAATAAAATACTTATAGCGTAGACAGACGACAGCGTTTATTTGCATTAAAATCTCATTAATGTGTATTAAGATTTTACCTAAACAGAGGACAGTTGTTGCATTTAATAAACAGCTGTTTGTTTGAAAATAACTGTTTAATTGTGAAAAAATTTTGGTGAAAATCAGTATTTATTTGAAAAAAAGCTGAAATTGCTCCATAATTCAAAAATTTTTCATGCACTAGCAACCATCAACCTGAACGTGTTGCTAGAAGTGGGGACCGCAGTAGGCCACTCTGAAATAAGAGAAAGGCAATTGTGGAAATTTATTTTTATTATTTTAATTTTACAATTGTCTTCTTCTTCTTTTACAATAGTAAACAATTTGATAACATATGATTGATTGTCGGCGATGTTGCCATATTGAAATAGCTAAATTCAGTATAAATTCACTCTGATTTTGTGCATTTACGTCTAACCTAATGCGCATTAGGATGGGAATAATTCACGAGGTAATTTGAATTAAGACTGCTAATGCAAATTAACTGTGTCGTCTGTCTACGCTATTACAAACTTTAATCAAACAAAACAATGCAAATAAAAACAGCCGTTGATACAATTCATTTATATTTCAGTGGTGTCACTTATTGTATTTTTTTAAAGTAGCGTTTTTTTCATGGAACAGGTTCCTTGAAAATTAAAAATACATCCCATTAAATAAAGCCTTAAAGACTAAAGAAAACTCTTAAATTTTCTTTTTTTGTTGGTCAAGCTTATAACATTATATAATATATAACATGGTATAATAATAAATATTTCTAAGTACTAATTTGCTTCACATATTTTGTTATATGGTCAATGCTGTTTACGTTTTGTCGCCAACAAAAATAGAAATTAGTTTAATTTGACAGCGACGAAAAAATCAGCATGGACAAAAACTTGCAGTCATGTTGCCTGCTTGCGTCAATATAGTTACTCTCATATAAACGTGTGTATTTTATTTTTGACATATTGTAGTCGGTAGCCTGCTGTCTCGAATATGTTTAATGCTTAAAGCTGCAATAGATTTGATTGGCTCAGTATATGCTTTATCTTCAATAAACAGTTGAATTAACAGTTGAATGTCATGAAATTACGCGATATGTATATTATTTGTATTGTTTAACATGTGGCACTGCTCAAGTGTTTATATATTATTTTGGAGATAATGAATTTAAATTGATAAACAACAGCTAAAAACCTTTTGAAAATAAGTGTGCCCCTGTTCAACTTTAGTTAGAAATACATATTTTATATTTACAAAAATATATTTCTAATTTATGCACTCAGCTCTGAAAGAAAGAAATTATTATTAAATATAGAGGATTGTTTTTACGATAAACTAATTAATTAAAGTTGTAAATCGTTCATTTGACTTAAATCTATGTATGATTAAAATAACCTACATATTGTATATGATAACTACAATTTCCTATATATCATCAGAAATACTGACTAAATCCTCTAAAAATTAGATCTCCCAAATAGTTGTGTGAATATTGTACTAAACACAGGCGTAATAATTTCAAAATTAATATGATGCTTTGGCCAACTTTGTTTCTAAAAACATACTTACATACATACATACTTGCGTTTAAAATCTACTGTAACACTGTAGTTATTTCTGATAAAAGTTTCTACTAACAAAGAAGCCACATGCTTGTTTTATAGCTTCAGTAAAAGTTATGCATACTTTTACTTATAAAAGTTTATAAAAATGTACTTAAAAGTCAGTAGCTTGAAGAATTCACAAACAAATTTAAAAGCAACAAGTAAGAGTTTAAATGTAAATTTCACCTAGATTATAAATTCGTACATTTAAATGGCATCGAGAGCAAAATATGTATGTATGTATAGTCTGGACAAAGTTTTTCCATATGTTTTCATCCAAATTTGTTTACAAATTCCACCTATTTGTTTGTTTTTCAACAATGATATTAGAAATATCTATTGTAGCAAATTGTTTCAAGGAAACAAATTTAGTTTAGGCCGTAGCGTGTTTTGTTGTTTTTAAATGACGGACAAGCGGAAATTAGGTGTTAAATTTTTAGGTTTTGTAAAGTGTAAAATGTTTTTTTTTTTTAATATCGATATGTATGAGGATTATTGCGATTTTTATTTATATGAGGATTATTGTTGTCGAATTTTAATTGTAAAACGATGTTTATATGATATCAAAACTTTAGTGTATTTCTGAAATGGTCTATTTATGGAAGCTAACATCAGTTATGGGGCGAACGTCATACAATTTTTTATCTATATAAGAATTATTTGTCTTGAATTTTAATCTGATAACACTCTCTTTAAACCAATAAAATACGTGATGTGCTTAATATAGCCACAGGTTTTCTGCAACATTCTAAACACTATATATCTCCATGCAATCTAGTTCGCTCTTAACAGCTGATCCCGATTTACAGAATTTTTAATTCCTGATCTACTTGAAGATTTTCTTTTTATTGTAATAACTTCTTCTAGACTCTGGTTCAAATTCAGTTCGGTGATCGGCTATTTTCTAAGAACTGGGGCCAGTATTTTGTTCTTCTATTATATCCACTATAACAGCACCATTATCATTTTCTGTTTATATAAAATGCAGCCACAGTCCGCTACAGTCGTTTACTTATTTGTTTTTTTTGGACATAGCTACTCTTATTCTGTTAAAAAAAATTTAACCAGGCGAAATATATTTGTGCTGAGCGTTGAGTATTGCAAAATCCAAAATAGAAGAAAAATCGGGTCAATGTGAGCAAAAATCTAAAGCTTCCAAAAAGTTCTCGAACTGATATCTAATGAGATAGAAAATACTTCGTTCAAAAATCAAAATTTTAATCTGACAGAATAATACCTGTATCACTAATACCTGTAGTAATAAGCACAATAGCGTTGCTATAAAACGAATACGGAAATTAATTTTAGCTGTTCTTAAATATTAAGAAATTTATCAATTTGGGATTAAAATTTTTAAGATCGATTTTATGCGAACAATCTCTTAGTCTGGAAAGTCAACAAAGGTGATCCAACAATAATATAGTTGTGTTAGTTGTTAGTATAATAGTAAATTTAAATTAAATATTTTTGGCGAATTATAAAACTATCTTCTTCATCTCATAAAAAAACAAAGTTTTTTTTAATATAATCATTTTTTAAGTTTTTTTTTATTTTTGTTATTTTTGTTTTGCAAATATTGCAACTATAAATGTGTGAAATTGTACAAGTTGTTCGAGAGAAAAAAATATGTATGAGGAAAATTGTCTGTTCTTCATATTCATACATCTTCCAAACTGACATGGCTACAAACAAATATGATGTATAATACTAACAAAGTGTTTGATGGTATGTTGCTTATTTACTGCTACAACATTTTCTTATTATTGTTGTTGTTGCTGTTTTAAAGGTATCATTTTTCATATCTTATTTGTACCGCTTGGTTGTATGTTTGTTTTCCATTATATTGTATGTATGTATGTGTATACATACATATATGTTGTGGCAACGTGTTGTTTATTTGTAATTTTTTCTGTTTTGCATATATGTACTCGTATAGATGTTAGTATATAGAATATTTTTAAACAAATCGCCTTCTATTTAATTTGATTTTGATAAATTTAAAGAGAATTCTTATATAAAAATGTATGATTTAAAGAAATTTTATTGCAAAAACAAACATTTAAATAGACAGAGTGTAATCAATATTTATGAACTATTTGGTTGAAAAATATAGCAAAAATAAAACTACATTTATTTTTGTAATTGTTTCGGTTTTAATTTAATATTTCTTAGTTTAATATAACAACATTTTCTGCATTTTGAAACATTAATTTAAGGTCAATTAAATGACCTTATTTTTTTATAATCTAACAATATATTTAATTCAATTACTAAAGTTTATATTATCAAAGATTTTATTAAATTTTCTAATTAAACGAAAAACCAAATGTAGTTGTTTTATTGCAACAGTATGAACTTTCTAAACCTTGGTCCAATGTTTGCTGAACAGCTTTTTTTCAATGTAAAATACATTTCCTTGTAGCAATTGTCTGTATTACTTATTACCACTACTATTATCGTTGAATAATGCTTTCCTTTTTATGTCATCAAATAAGTCAAACTGCTTTTGACTGAATTACCATTTTACTTAACGGTATTTTCTGCGCAACTTGATTTTCACTCCAAATAGAAAGCAAGGACTCCATTTCGCTCATCAGAGTACTTCTTCGTTTTAGCATCAAATGATGTTGCAGATTTTGCAAAAATTTAAAAAAAAATTAAAGACTCGAACCCAAAACAAGTCAACCTCGAAAATCTAATAACTCACAGTGAAAATTAATACTAATTAAGCAGCGACGCAACTAAATGACGCAAAGCGAGGTATTGGTGTATTGTTATATATAGGCATATAGTTATTGTTATTGTAGATATATATTGTTGACTTATTTTAAAAGGTTGCCAACAACAGCACAAACACATAATAACTCTCCATTTGTTTGGTGATATAGGGCCGAAAGTATAAAAAGAGACAATTGAAATAAATTTACAATTACACAGTTTAATACGAGTGGATAAGTGAATACAAAACTTTATTCAAAGAAAACAACAGGTGAATGAAAATATTAATGAATAATAATATTAGACCGACTCCAGAAATAAAGTTTTCTTGTTACTACCTACACGATGTTTCCCAAAATATTTTGGTTCTAGTGTATCAAACAAACATTTTTTTAACCAGATAATTCAGATATTCTGTATATCCGTTGTATTCAATAACACTTGCTTTTATATACATACCAACATTGAAACGTCGCAGAATAATATTATATGTTTGATTTATAATAAATCTTTTCCGAACCAATAATCCATTAGACGTCAAATTTTGCAATTGAAGATCAGAAAGCTATGTTGCTGATTTAACGAAATGTTTAAATTTATATCTGGATTTATCGTAGAATGTTGATGTTATAAAACGAAACATTGTATGTAATTTAAATAATTAAATTATTTTAATTTGTTACATAGTCTGTAAAAAATATATTCATGGACTTAAATAAATAAACAAACAGTCAGATAGATAAAACTTTTATCGTTACATCCTTAATATTTTGAAAAACATCACAAAAACATGGGCTTATTTTTTCTCTGATTCGGTTTCATATGATTTAAAACAAATTATCATTGTATGCGGATTCCATTGAGCTCTTTTAAATTGACACTTGACGTTACAAAACCGGAAATATTGATTGAATTAGAAAAACGAAAAACTAACAACGCTGCATTAAACTATCAATACAGTAGAAATTGACTGCATAAAATAAGCTTTAGCGTTTAAAAACTAGCATTTTTTTGTTTTTTTAGTTTCAAAATATTAAAATGTACATTTTTGCAATAATTATTTTTTTGGTTGTTATACTATAACATTTTATTTAATGACACCTTTTTTTCAAGTTCCTGTCAGTTTTTTCATGGAGCTTTAAAAACAAAAAAAAAAAAAAAAAAAATACACTGCATAAGATAAGCTTAGTTAAGTTAGTCACTATATATAGAAATTACGTACAACATTTCTACAGATATTGTAAATTCAGACATACAACTCAATACAACATCAGTTGTGAATTTATTTTTTTAACGAGAACTTTGTTTTTCAAAATAAAATATGTATGTAAAAATCATATTGGATACTGTAAGATTTGACCTTTATAAATAAAAAACTATATTGGATGCATATAGATGTCGTTTTTATATCCACCACCTTAAATATGGGGTATATTAAGTCTATTTCGGAAGACCACTTATATGCGCATGAAGTTAAAATTCAATATAAATAATTCAGTAATAGGTCGTAGGTCCCTTATGAGGACTACCGCCGAAAACTCATTAAGCTACATACATAAACATCCATATTGAACAGAAAATTTGCACACAATTGATGAAGCCCTACTTCCGAGAATAACCCCAAAGTACTCGTATACAGAGGTAACAATTTTGACATTTCAAAATGCTAAAATCAGTTTCCTGGGACCTTTTGGTACCTAATTTATTGTATGTTAAAGTAAATTGCTTTATGTTGGATGCTACAAAAACATACACAAAGCGCAGTTCTGAAGGAAAGAGATAAATACAAGGTCTTGATTATAACTGGAATATGACTAATATTCTTGTAAATATTGTTATATCAATAATTCAACCGAAATAAACCTAATATAAAGAGAAATTACGGTACAATATTATATGGCGATCACACCAAAATAGGTGATATGGTGATGGATATATATATTAGATTCGGCATAGCCGTATAAAAACTCTTATTTGTTTTTATCTAAATTTTTTTTATCTTGTGTATTTCATTATAACGTCACTGATTTTGGCCTTTCAGGCTGTAATCTATTCGAATGCCTCTGTGCAGATTCCATGCTTAATATAGCCAGAGGTTTTAAATTACATAATAATTGATGAATGTCGTGAAGTTATTATACTTCACGAAACTTACTTCTAAAGCGTGCTCCATTTCGTGCTTCCCTACTTCTTTAAAGAAAGAAAAAAAAATAGAAAATTTAAATTTAATAGGGAATGTATATTATCATTGCAAATAACAATTTTTGGCATTTATTTTTTGGAGATTATGTCTATCAAATGTTGGCCGTTGCTGCGTCGCAGATAGTCTATCCGTTGAGTTTAATTTTCGATGACTCGTTCTAGTATCTCGACTGGTAACTGGCGAATGGCACGCGTGATGTTTTCCTCCAAGGCCTGAATCGAAGTGGATTTGTCCCCATAAACTTTAGACTTTACATATCCCCACAGGAAAAAGTCTAACGGTGTAATATTACATGATCTTGGTGGCCAATCGATTGGCCCAAAACGTAAAATTATGTGCTCACCGAAGTGTTCTCTCAATAAATCCATTGATTGATGCGATGTGTGGGAAGTAGCGTCGTCTTTACGCTTTCTATTTAAGATCTCGACGTAAAATGCGCCAAGTCGTTCCATACGTCAATCCGAGTTGCTGCGAACGGCTCCGAATCGACTCTCCACGGTGTTCGTGTACACTCTCAGCTAGGCCGCTATATTTCTCCTCACAGCATGCTGGACATGACCTATTCGGTGGAATATTATTCAGTAATGAATGCTGGGTCTCAAAATGGGTGATCGTGTTGCGAATATTACGCTTAGTAGACCGATTATTTTCACCATAAGTTGAGGGTGAAACATATTCCTCACAGAACGTGAATTTTCGTAATAAAGTTGAACGATATGTAAACATTGTTCCATTATGAAATGCCAAACAAAACTAAACAGAAATAACATGGCAGCATGGCACGACTCAAAAAAAAGTATCTCTAGTTGAATCACCTGCTATTATGGTTTCAATAAATTTATTGTTTCTGTGACTGTGTGTTAGGGCTCGATTGAAACCACATATCACTTACATATATCCATATCACCAGCTTGGCTTTATTACCCTGCCTAAATTCCCATAGAATATTAATGGTCAGGGATAGATTAACAGATCATTAGTAGTTTGACAGTAAGAATTTACAAATTTATTGGTTTTTAAGTGTTTGCATCATTTACAATTAGAAGTTTTTTTTTTATTTTTGAAACACTATACATATTTGTTTTTGTCTACCACTCTGACAAGAAAATAAATCATTTTTGGGCAAGTAGAGTTTTAAATTACCAACTAATATTTGTTTAACACCAGTCTAATGTACATCCACGTATATAAAACTACAATAAATATTTCAATGTATTAAATTAACACCCACACATAAAAGCAACATTAAAGAAAAAATGTTTTTTCTAATGCATGTGTTGTTATTTTATTTATGTACATACATATATGTATGTATATGTAAACATTTTCTTTTATGTATGGATTAATAAAGGCATGTTATGCTAGGAACACAACTGGGACGAATGACAGTAACGGCGTTGGTTGAATTCGTCATAGACGGCGAACTCTCAAATAGAGTCTATTCTATTTCTTATGCCGGCGAATAACGAACAAACAATATGGGGTGTCCATGTTTTGTTTTAGTTTTAAATTATATAGTAAATCATGTTAGTTTTTACTTTGATTATTGTTTTATTTTTTACTTTATTTTATTTAAAATAACTATACAAAACAGTTAACTATAAAAATTTTCTTTACTTGTATTTTTAATATATGGTCACACTACCTATCAGCTGTGTTACCAAAACAAAAACATGAAATAATTAAATAATTAAAAATTATTTGAGCACTGAGATAAAATTTATATATTATAATTGAAATGGTTAAAAATATGAATTATTATATAATTATATATGGGATACAATTGCCGCGATGATAAATTTATCCGGTAAGAAAAGTTGGAAAAGTTTTTCATACATACGTAGCTGTCAATTTTAACAGCTGTATTTGTTCCATCATTATTTTACTTCATACGACAAATTTTCACAGCAAATTACCACCAGCTAATTTGGCGTGTTCGTCCCAATTGTGTTTCTAGCATTAGTTATGTCACAGGAGAATAAACGATACTGTAACTTCGTATTAAACTAAACATATTAATACACGCTCATATAAATACATACATAAACACATACACATGTACATTTTTATATAAATGTATATGTTTTTATTGAATTTCAGTTAAGGTAGAAATTAAGCCAACATTTTGCTATCTTATTTTTCCATAATAACCGAAAATGTGTTTTCTGCGAAGAGATGCGGCTTAAGTCCTGTTAATGCTAAATTTTGTGCTAAGCTCTTAATATTAATTAATAGCGATTTTCGATAAATGAACCTAAGTGAAAGCAGTTTTGTTGTTATATTTTGTACTGTTTCTTTATGAAAATATTACTTAAGAAACTAAAACAAAAATATTTTTTAAAAACAGAGGAACACATTAAATAAGAAACTTATTAAACTTTAAATAGAAAAAAGTGGCCATGAACTTATTATAATAATTGTTGCTGGTACCAGGATAGCTTAATGTGATAAAAAAGAGATTTTACTTTGAAAAACCTAAAAAAAGTCTGTGGTTCATGAATGAAGTTTCAACTATTTTACGGTATTATTTTGAAAAATTTTGTTAGAGGCCTGAATGTTGAATGGCTGGTTAATTGCTTTTTGAATTAATAATAATTCGTGAGCTTAAATCTAAATAGTTTAACCTACACTTTTCAATGCACAGTGGAGTATAATCGAAACATTTTGTTGTAGAGTATTGACAGACCCCTCCAATATTTAATTTGGTGGTATAGGGTATAAAAATATAAATTCAAATCTGAAATTTAAACATACTTTAAATAAGAAGAAATAATTTAGAGAAATAATCAGAATTTTTCTTTATAACAAGTAAGAGTTTCTATACGGTTGTGCCGAATCTTATATACCCACCACCAAATCACCTATTATGGGGTGATCGTCATATAATATTCTACCGTAATTTCTACTCAGCTGTGGTCTGTCAAAAAAAGGCTATTGAAAAAAGTATCTCTATTTGAATCATCCTTTATAAAACTTCATACCGAATTTCATTGTGATGGGCCCTTAATAGAACTTAGCTCACATATGATGACTACTTCCCAAAAACTCAATTACCTAAAATATCTTATAAATATCGATATCGAACCGAAATTTTACACAGATCAGTTATATGTATGCAAAACCATAATTGATCATAGCTTAATTAATATTAATAATAATATTAAAATAAATTAAATATTAAAAATAATATTAATTCCGAGAATAACTATAATACCCACGAAATTTTTGTAAATATCGTTATTGAGATGAAATTCGACCAAAATGAGGATCGCCTCTTAATATGTGATAGCTCCCATGTGAGGGACCCTAAAAATAAAACAGCTTGTAAATATTTGATACAAAATGTAACACAAATTAGTTTCAAGTATGCTTAGATCACACTACTGATATACTGGCATACATTACGAATATAAATTCTTACTTCATGGATTTATAATAAATGCTGTAATAATATGTATTTTTAAAATAAGTTTATATTAATTTGTTTCTTCATTAATATTGTCTTTGTCACACTGTAAATGTGTATACGTGGCCACGCGATGTTCTGTTAACTGTCGATTTTAATTGTTCTTATTTTTGTTTTGTTTTTTTTATCAGTATCATTTGCAAATATATAAACTAAATGTATCCTAAGAGATTAATACTTTTATATATTGTATTGTTCATTTTATATATTAAAATGCTAAATGGTCATTATTTTAAAAGGTTCCATTTAAAATCGTTATAGTTCTTTGTTTATAAATAGAAATGGAAAAATGAATGAATGAGTGAATGTAGTAAGTTATAGTGGTTCGTTTTGTTCAAACAAGAAATTAATGGCAAATTCCTTGAAAACAAATGGCCCACGTTATTAACGTTTGACTTAGTTTTGAAATTATTGTAGAAAGTAACTGCTCTGTACTTAGCCATATTTATTTGTTTTATAAATAACAATTTTTTTTTATGGACTTCTGTGATTTTGCTTATTACATTGTTTGTTTTTCCTTTTCATTACAGGTGCTTCTTTGGATCGTCGTAGTGGCAAATTAATCGAATCGAAAATGAAAGTTTTATACGAACAAATGCCCGTGATATATATATTTGCCATTAATACTACAGCTGGTAAAGATCCGAAATTGTATGAATGCCCTATATATCGTAAACCTCAACGCACCGACCTGAAGTATGTGGGTTCTATAGATTTTGAAACTGATTTTAATCCCAAACATTGGACATTACGTGGTGTTGCTCTACTGTGTGATATTAAATAAACACGAGTGTGTCGCATATCTATCCATCAATCTAGCTATCCCGTCATCTGTGTTGGTTTATACATACATAGATACATTCATTACATTCTTACATACATAAGTATAGATGGCTATTAAGATTATTTAAAAATCTGTTAAACTGTTATTTATGCTTGTATTTACTAATTGGAACTGAAGAGTGTGCGTGTCCTTTTAATTTTCCTTTTATCTACTTGTACATATTAAATTTCTAAGAATATATTAATATTTAAATTCATATATTAATATCTAGTTTGTTAAAAATAACTCCTGCAGGCAAATTAATTATGCTTTCGTTTTCAAATGCAAGTTAAATGTTGCTTATAATCTTTGCAGACATTTTTAGTGAAATTAGCCTTAGTTTGTTGTAGCATGAGGTAGACATACGAGTTTTTAGTAATAAATACTATAAAATATTTATTGTATGAATATTGAAATGTATTTGTATTACTTATATCAAGATGTACACACATAACTTGGAATTCTGACTAATATCCTTATTTTGAATTACAACAAGTAAGAAAGTATAGTGGGTCCATATAATAATACCCTACACCCAGTATATGTGAAAAAAACAGTTTTTAAAAATGGGCGTCCATTTTCAAATATCGGAGCAATGACCTATTATAGACCGATCATGCAAAAATTTTGTGGCATGATTTCTGTGCAAATAAATATTGCCTGTGTTAACTTTTTATCTCGATATAAACTCGATATAAAATATTTATACATTTGAAAGAGATTTTCAAAGGGGATCTTATATATGACTATGATGACTAATTATGAACCGATCATCATAAAATTCGGCCGAATGTTTTGTATATACGAAACGTATTTGTTTTAAAAATATGTTAAAAAGATGCATCTTCGGCATGCGCTACTACGCAAATGGTAACTTGAATCATATATTTATCTATTTCACCTGGATTATCAAATTTTTATGTAGCAATGGTAGTACCACGGTACCAACTCTATCTAAAATAAATCAAAAAAAGTACAATTGTAGCATGTTTGCCAATTCTGGTATGAGCAGTATGACCACTTTAGCATTTTGCGGCTAAATTAAGCTTATTTCATTTCCATTTAGCTGCAAAATTTTAGGTGTAACATTTTTTTAAAAATATGTTTTGCATTTTCTAGCTTTTTAAAATTTAAAAAATACTAATTTATTTTCTGTTGAAACACGTTGACTGCCAACTACGAGATAACTCGTAGATTGATTTCCCTTCCAGGAAGCCAATTACGAGTTATCTCCTACTATCTAAAACTGTTACTTTTTGTGTAGTTACGAGTAAAACCGTAGTATCGATACATGGCTTCTGGCAAAAGAAAAACAATTAGTTTGGGCTTGAGTGAGCTGAACATTTATTAAAAAAAAAAAATTTTATGGAAAAATTCATTCAATATAATTGAAAATATAATGTGAAAAAAATCAAAATGTCATTTTTGGCCAGTTTTCTGAAAATGGCCTTGGCAGTCAACGTGTTAAGAATAAATGATAAATTTATCAACAGATGAAATTACAACTGTTTGCCTACAGTGGCAAAAATTAACTTCATATGAGTAGGAAAATCAGTAATTAACTATAGAATTTTGGATACAAGTTTATGAACGTCAAGAGCATCTTTTGTTATGATATGTTGTTAGGTTATAATTAAATCTCTCTATTATATTAGGTGCATATTAAAATAGTTCAGTAAAACTTATAGAAAGTTTTTCTTGAAAATTTGTATGCAAATCATTAAAAAAAATATTTAAAAATTGAGCCGTTTTCATACAAATATTACTGAATCAAGACTTAAGTGTTCGGTATTCCTGGTACTTAAGATACAAGTTTATATTATTTATTTGAAAAGTTGATTTTTAATCGTGAGTACCTCAAATTATTAAAAAGTATTTCAAGAAAGTATTTTAAAAAAGTTTAGAATATTTTTAAGAGACTTAGGCCGCGTTTCACTATGTCATTTTTGTTGTCAAATTGTCCAAATTGTTGGCAATTGTATGAAAACGGTATCATATTTTGCAATCATGAACATAATGATATGACAACCCGTTTTCATACAATTGCCAACAATTTGGACAATTTGACAACAATAATGACATAGTGAAAACCAAGCATTATGTTGTTTAAGGTGATTTTTGGCAACAGGCTTTATATGGGAGCTATGGTCAATTATGGACAACTTATTTTTAGAGAAATTTGTTTGCATAAATTAAACATTAATGACGGATAGACCCCTATTTTAAGAGGACATTTTTATGGGAACTAGCTGAAATAATAGACCGATTTCAACCAATTTAATCCTTGCCGTCCTCGGGCCGAAAATTTTATGAACATATGTTTAAATTGCGACCTGTAATCTGTGGACAAGGTTTATATGGACAGCCAGATGTTTGAGTAAGCCATGAAGTGGATCTTGAGCAAATATGTGCGTTTTGCGTAATCCCTGTTATGTATGTATTAGTAATAAGTGGCAGGTCAGCTGGGAGCATGGCCGTCTAAACCAATCGACTTGGATGATTTGACTTCATTGATGGCCTTTGCCACTTCAGTAGCCGTAAAAAGCTGTCGTTTGATCGAGACTTGTAGTTTATACAGTTTGTGAACTACACATATTTTCGTTGTATCTTTTCAATACAAAATTGTTACCGGGTTATAGAGAGACAGCACGGATAATCATAATAATAATGGATTGAAGCGATCGGAACTTCCTATCTGCTTGCAGGGTATTGTAACATTATTGTAGACGCTATCGGTGAACTGTGTTCTGCTTGAAGCCATTACGGTGTACAGAGACAATAAAATCGTTGATTCAGCACAGACAAACCATTATGGATAGTTGGAGAATCGACAGATTGCGTCAGACTTGATATTGTGTGGTAAGCTTGCTCAGTTACTCATACTCCAATGCATCTTTATCATTTTTCCCAGCCATCAATTTTGGCGATAAGAAACCTTAAGACGATTGCTATAGAAATATGTTGACAAAATAGTTACTCCTGGGATTTAATCGTAAGAGTCATTCGAGTATATGAGGAAACCATACAGAGGTAGGCATCAGAATTCATATACAGCAGGTCTGAACTGAATTCATAGAGATATCATCAATAATGCGGTGTTATGACACCGCAGATATTTCATATTTGGGATTAGCATAGTACAGCAGACCTGCAAACCTGCACCCTGCAGGTATTTCGTATTTGGACATTAGAAACCAATATTTAAAATATTTAGAATTAAACTTATTAACCGCTGCCTCCTTAATGATTATTTATTTATTTTACTTATTACTTTCGTCCTGACTTCAAGTAATAATATTGTGATTGATTTAAAATTGTATCTTTTACAATGTGCAGTATTTCATTAATTTCCAGAATAACTTTTAATTTGTTTGTGTTACGTAAGGAATACACATACAGATATTCTCTGTTGATTTGGTGATACTTAAAAGAAACAAATAATTTGAATGTATTTATTTGTCTTAACTGTTAATATACTCGTATGTAACAGCCAACAAAATGATCAATTCAATGATGTGAAATTCAATAGAGTAAAGGTCACACTTGGCAAATATTTACTCTAAACACCGTAACTACTTGTTTTAGCACAGATTTGTTTGAAGTTGTTTACTCTTACAAGAGTTTTGCAAGATCAAACAACTTCAAATAAAATTTAACTACAGCTTTGTTGTGTTCGGTTCTAAATAAAAAATGTTCTTTTTTTTAAAAAATGAGCTTAAAAATATTTTATTTAGTGGTTACTTCTTTTTCATCAAATATTTGCCAAGTGTGACCGTACCTTAACTAGAGCTTGTTTTAGCATAGCATAGTAATGGTTGAATTAATAAATAAATTAAATAAACAAATTTGTTTTCCAAATCGATAAAAGCATTGCAAAGGAATTTCAAGCAATAATTTGCATTAATTCTACTACTACACTGTGTTGTATGACTATAATTACACTGATGTTTGATTTTTGTTGTCAAGTTACAAACAGTTTTTTAAAACATGTAAAATTGTTTAAGGGCATGATTAATGATCTCTTTTTACCCAAAATTGAGAGACCACTTAATTAATTTAAGAGAGAAATTGTGTATTAATATTTTGTTAGAGTTTCATAACTATAATTACATTTTATGACAAATAAAGAAGAACACTAGAAAAACAGAAGTATAACTGTTTATTTTGATCAGTGATTTTGAAAAAAGCCAAATCCTAGAAAGTACCAAACTATTACTCGGCAAAAGCTATTGTCTGTGACAAAGCTTTATCTCCGCCTTAAAACTGCTAGACTTGAATTTGTTAAAAGAAACTTAAAAACTAACTGGAAACAGGTAAGCCATTATTTAATACTTGCTAATAATTGCACTATTTAAACATATATATTTGTTTAAGATACATTTTTGCGATAAGAAAAAAATTTAATCTTGATGGTCCAGATGGTTTTAACAGCTATTGCAGAGGCATACGAATGGAACCACGATATTTGTCAAAACGAAATTTCGGTGGCGGTTCTTTGATGGCTTAGGAAGCTTTTTGTGAAACTTGATTTGGCGTTTCCAAGCACCAAAATGAATTCTCATGATTACAAACAACAAAATACTAGATTAGTGCCACGTTTTTTAAATAATAATAAAAAAGAATTTATTTTTCAAGAAATATTAATGTACTTGAATGATGTTCTCAAGATCAGAACCCAATTGACAGCAATTGGGAATTCTTAAGCCATCTACTAAATGCTGAAAATCGACAATATAAAAGCATATATCAGAATTAGTCTGGTGAATATTCTTACTGATGAATGTTTGAGTTGACTCAAAAATAGGAGGCCTAAACATTGTAAAAGTCACAAAATTTTTTGTGAATATTTATATTTTAAGTTATTTTAAATTTAGTGTTTTAATATTTATGAAACGCTAATTAAGGTCATTGTGTCGCAAAGCGCTGAGGCAGAAGATAAGACTGTACGGAATATTCTCTGTCACTATCCGGCCCTTGCGAATCAGAGATTAGATAGTTTGGCTGAATTGTACTTGCACGACTTGACGGTTATATGGGAAATAGATGTCAGAAAGCCAGATGACTTTATATGTAGGTGCATCAGGATGGTTTAGTTGTATACTTTTTGATTTAAAACTGGCCAGACTCTGATTTAATTCTCTGCTCTCTAACCTTCTTTTTCCAGGTATCGCAATGGGAGCCATGGAACCACGTGTATCAATTTAGAACTTTTGATTGACTAAGTGCTTAATTAAACTTATGGTAAAATACCATCTTGTGAAATGTCTGGTAGTCAACAATTTACTTAGCGACTGGAAGTAGGGCTTTCATAGGTGACGCTTACTAGACTTAGTATCGAAAAAATGGTGTCATACTATTCATCGTTTCGCGAAAGTAAAGTGATGGCTCTATTTCTAAACCATTCGGCAGGAGTTTGGCATGGTGCTCTTTTATCGAAACACATTGCTTGTGAAGTCGGTGATAACTTCTCTTGAGTTGTATTGAGCTTTCTCAGAAATCGCACTACACGAATTGCTATAGATGGGATTTCGTCAGACAAGTTCATGATTGAATCAGCGCAAAGCTGCTAATAGGAGACAGAAGTGTATACAATTCTATTAAGCTGAAGCAATGCGGCAATGTGGGTTGTGTTTCGTTATCTAATAATTACTGTATGAAATATGTCTGCTTGCTCCCGAAACCCGAAGTTTTTAACGCAATACACGTTCTTCAGTAAGAGCTCATCCATTCGTGGTCGACTGCACATTGGAGCGCACACATTGCAGGGAATTCTTGTTCTTTATTCTTGCAGAAGTCAAATCAAATGTCCACAAACACTACTCCCTCTATCCTCCCTCCCAATACTTATTTTTCTAGTTCCAACACAATGCATTGCATAAGTAGGGGTCATCTTAAAAAAAGTAGGTGATTTCCTTAATTTTTAGAACTCCTTTTTTTTTGGGTCATTTTATGATCTCATAAACTACAAGAGGAGCTGTGCAGATATTGAGTTGGATGTTACGAGTTGCAAAATTGTGCTGTCCTGATTTCTTGACAAGTCCATATTCTTTTTTAGTTTTTCTGCCTAGGCTAGATTGTTGATGGACCTAGACTTGCATCTGCATTTTATTGGTTTTAGCTGAGTGAATGAATGCTGTTCTTTATCTCCTTTATATTACTTACTTAAATATGGGTTCCGTTTCATTCGGTTCTCCGTTCTTGGCTCTTCACCCAGGTCCATGTGCAGCTACTGTTTTCTCCATACTAGTGTAGTTAGAACTTGTTTAAAGGGGGCATTAAAATTTCCCATCATAAATTTTTACATACTACTTTTTTTCTTAATGTAATTGTGTTATCAAGAAGGCTATTAAATATAGAATGAGGTGCACAGCGTTGAAGTTCTTACGATTCCTTGGTTGGAAGCAAATTTGTCTTTGTGGAGTGTCCAGCATATACGAGTCTTAAGTGATTTCTTGTAAAGCAAGATGTCTAGACCTAGTACCCATCTTCGGTTGCTGATTTATAATGGATATTTAAGTTTTGTTAAGAAAAATATTTATTATAACCATTTCAGTAAAAGCAAAACATTTATGCAAACAACAATTGTTTAGACTACATACATACTATTATACTCGTATGGGTACTCGTATTAAGTTTGTCATTCCATTTACAACACATTGAAATAATGATCGTAAAACCAAAAATTGTATATATTCCGGATCCTTATAAGATCCTAAGACGATTCTAGCCATGTCCGTCCGTATGTCCGTCAGTCTGTCCATCCGCTTAAAAAAAACTTAGAACAATAAAATTTTTACCAAACATTCTTTGATCCACCGAAATGTTTAGTATTGAAAATGGGCAAAAACGGTCTCGTAGGATCCGAGTTATAGATCAAATTTTTAAACTACCTCGATATTTTTCAGATATTTCTTGTAATCAAATAATGCAGATAAAATCATGAAATTTTGCACACTTTATTTTTATCATAGAAGAAGAAGTCCTGCTAAAAATAGTAGATATCGGTCCACAATTTCCATACATATATGGAAATAAACATAGCAAATTTTTTAAGATGATCCGTGCATACTTAACCGTAGTCCTTATATAAAATTCACTTCGAAACATCAGTTAAATGCCCATAAATCTCTTATAAAAACTATTATTACGTTGAAATTCGACACAAATAATTCGCATATATGTACATATAAATTATCGTACAGAAATTCATGATGATTGGCCCGTAAGGTAATAGTTCCCTTATGAGGAATACTTCCGAAAACTCATTAACCTACATAAACATGGATATCGAACAAAAATTTTACACACAATTGTTTATGTTTTGTCAAAGTTGGTCTATAATTGGGCATAGATCCCGTGCAAGCTCGACGAGAATAACCACAGAGTATACAGCGGTGTCAATTTTGACGTTTCAAAAAGCCCAAATCAGCTTTGTAAGGCTTTTCTGTACTTAATTTATTGGGTGTTAAAGTAAATCGCTTAATGATACATGCTGCAAAAATTTAAAGAAAGTGCAGGTGTGATTCTTGCATATAACTGGAATATGCATAAAATTCTTTTAAAAATCGTTATTGAGACGAAATTCAACTAAAATAAACCTAAAATAAATGGAAATTACGAAACGATATTTTATGAAGTTTGACCCATAAGAGGTGATTTGGTGGTGGGGATATAAGATTCGGTACAGCCGAATATAAACTCTTACTTGTTCTCGTTTAGAAGTGTCTGAGTAAGTGTTTGAATAAAAACGTTTTTTATACACAAAACTTGTCCTTGTTGCTGTTGTTTTGTGTCACAATAAATCAGAGATTTTATAGATGGTTTTCTGTACGAGTATTTCAACACCACATTTTAAGTCTATGTGTAAAGAATACATACTCGTATATGTTTGTAGAAATGTTGATAATATTTTTTAGCTCATATGACTGCCTGTGAACTTTTTCGATTTCATATATTCAAGTGAATTGGTGTCATAATGGAAATTTAAACAAAAATTCTTTTTATAGCTGTCATAAACAATATGTGGCCTATGAATGAAATTAAATAATTTAAACAATTTAGTTTTAGTAAAAATATATTTATGATTTTGCAAGAACCTTCAGTAGTAACTAGTTAAGTTCATGTAGTTGCTAAAAATTTAAACGAAAATTGTTTAATTAAAAATACATAAAGAATATTTAATTAAGCAGTCCGTAACAAATAAATTCTTGGCAAAAAATGGTTGTGGTCATTTTAACTTTCAAAGTAAATATTTACATTGTTTCAAATTTCAATAAAATAATTTTATTGATTTGTCAAATGAGTTTTTTTTGATAAGTTTTATTATTTTTTGGTCATTGTTACCTGCAAATTAAATAAAGTAAAAAGTGTTTTTCTTATTTCTTATTTCATTCCAAATATTTTTTCGTTTAATATTGAAATGATTTTGATGCTGTGAGTAATTGTATACCCTGACCAACAAAGATTTCCTGAAAATGTCAAATAGAAATACAATAACGTAGACCACAGACTTGACGTAGCCACACAGGATATAGTCTAACGGCGTCAAATCGCACGACCGAGGCGGCCAATCGACTGGACCATTTCGTGAGATAACACGTTCTCCAAACTTGGTTTCCAATAAATTGATTGTGACTTTCGCTGTGTGGCTTGTGTCCTCATGTCCTCCAAGTTCATATCATTCAATTGGGGCCAAACATATTCTGTTATTATTAAAAGGCAGCGATTCCCATTCCCATTATTTTTTCGGGATGCAATGATAACTCATGGAATACGTGTGGATTGCTGTCTGACCAATAACGCAGATTTTTCTCATTGACGTAGCCATTCAGTCAGAAATGAGCCTCATCGCTGAAGATGATTTTTTGATGAAAATCCGAATTATTTTCAAGTTGTTGCTCAGCCCAATTCACGAACATACGACGCTGCTGGTGGTCAAGCGGTTTCAGTTCTTGCATCAATTTGATCTTGTAAGGATGTAGGCCAAGATGCTTTCCCAAAATTCGCCACAACAATGTCACAGAAATGCACAATGCTTGAGAACGACCTGTGAGAGACATATTTGGGCTTTCTTCAACTGATGCCTCAGCGTCAGCAATATTCTCGAAACTACGGGCACTTCTTTGTCTCACTGAGACGGGTACATATTGTACTGTGCCTGTGTATTCAAATTTTTCCACTAGACGCTTAACTGTAGAACGATAATGACGACCATAAATTGGACGTAGCGCTCTTCACGGTGAGGTCACTGACTCCGAATTGCGGTAGTAAATTTTAATAATTTCGACTCGTTGTTGGCTCGTATATCTTTCCATCATGAAATGGCAAACCTTACTGAAGAGAAATGTCAAAAGAGCAGCAAAAAATATGGCGTCGTTTGCTGTCCCTATCGGTCTACTTTTGTAGCGTTCCTGTTGAAAAACGCTTTACAAAATTCAGTATGAAATAAATTTGTGTCGAGCTTGATTTCTATGTCGATATTTATACATAAATTACTTAGTTGTGAATATGTTAGTTTGATCTATTACTCAGATCCTACTGGACCGATTTTGGCCATTTCGGTGAATCGAAAAATGTTTGGTAAAAATGCATTGTTTTATGGCTGCGGACAGTTTTAGAATCTTAAATGGACCCAGAATATATATAATTTTTGGTATTGCGATCATTATTTCAATGCGTTATAAATGGAATGACAAACTTAATATCTTTGTGGTGGTGGGTATAGAAATGTTTGTTATCTTCAAAGAAAAGGAAAAGAAAGAAATGTTTAATGTATATTTCAAAAGCTATTATGTTATATATTTCTTTCAAAACTAAATAACCATTTAAAATTCAGTTAGACCTCGCAGTTATTTATTTAAATTACAAGATTTTTGTATTTTCTTTAAGTCCTCGCCTTTTGTTATACTTATGATAGTACGCCCTGGCGAATGATTAATATTTTCAATTGACATATTACTCATACTTACTGTAGTTGTATAATTTTTAAATGCATAAAAAATTTCATCCAATAATACACATAATGTATATGTATGTATTTGTAATATTGTTTGTATTTTATATAACTTTTTAGCGTTTATTTTTTTTAGGTTTCAGTTTATTTAATAATTAGTTTAAAATATTATACATTGATAAGTAAATAAATAATGGGAAATCAATAATAAATACATATAATATGTTTATAATTGTTAATGTTTATGTTTAAATATGTTTGTCTATAATATAATTTGTATTTGTTAGTAAATTTTATTTTTTGTTAAAATACATAATTTTGAAATCGTTTAGATTTGTTTTTTTTTTTTTTTTGGTATTTTTACTCAGTTTAGGTAAAATATATACATTTTATAGGTATTTAGTTTAAGAAATTTTTGTTTTGTAAATAAATATTTTATTTATAGAGATATATAGGTAAATAAAATCGATTTTTAAATAGTTTCATATAAAATGTAAAGATTTAAAAATAAATTAAATAAAAAAATATAAATTGTGGGCAATACATATTTGAAATGTTTGGTAAAGTTGGTTTTTCTACGTATTTTTGTATATGAACAATTTCTTTAAACGTTTGTTTATCTTTAATATGTTTTTATTTATTTATTTACTTATAATAAATAGCTAGTTTTAATATATTTTATCGTTATTTCAACAAATAGGTAATTTATTATTTATATAAGTTTTATTTTTTTTAACTCTGCACATTTACAAACAACAGCTTTATAATATGGAACATTTGGTTTAAATTATTTTTGTGTGTGTTTTTTTTTTATAATTAGATTTTTTTTCTTGCATAAATTTACAATAAATTGTTTTTGAATTGTAAAACATAAATAAAATATATGGAAATTTATTTTAAAAATAAATTCATACCTTTTATTTTGTGTTTATATGTATGTAATAAAAAATATATATACTTATAATAAGAAAATAGTTTCGTTTCAAGTCATTAATATTTTGTACTGTAGAAGTTATATTTTGTTAGCGAAATTATATCAGAACATTGAAAAAGTATATTATTGAAAAGTAAGCTATTTTATTTGTTAAGAAATTAAAAAAAGTAACTGAAATTATTGTTAAAAGTATTTGCAAATATATAATTTTCGAAATAATTATTAGCTTTAATATAAATCATACAAAAATATCTTGTATCCAGAATACTAAGTATAACATCTACAATTATGTCAGCTCCTAAAGATATTCTCATTTTTACAGTAGACAAAAAGATTATGTTGAGTTTAAGATTATAATAAATAAAAACTAAAGATCGCATTTGAAATATCTTTAAATAACTTTAAATATTTTGATTGGCAAAGATTCCATGATTCTACGCCCAGAGAAAAAATATAGTTGTACATGTTTAATACAACTATTTCAACATTTTTAAATTGTTATTTAAAATATTATGGTCACAGTAATTATTTACATGATAGCGGCAACCATAATATGGTTAAGTTATGATTCACATGATTATAATAATTATATGTATGGTTATATTAATTATATAATGTTTATGGTGATCAGATTTATGATGAAAAATTATACCATATCATGTTGTTCTCTATCATAATCAAAGGGCAACATATTATGATAAATAGGTTCATTAAAAATATGATTGCCACAAATATATACATGGTTACTACAATAATATTTATGATTATAGTTATCATATGAATTGTAACATAAACAGTTATACAAATAATTACAGTGAACATAACATTGTTAAAAAGTCTGTAAAAATGTTGACCACAACAATGTAAACATGTACAACTAGAGTTTTTCTCTACGTGTATGATTACGCTAGTTAAAATATTTCTATTTGTAAAATGAATCATCTAATTATCTAAGAATTCAAAGTATAAAAAAAGCTTCTCTAGTCACTGTTTATACTTTTAATATACTATGAGCCTCAAAAGTGAGTATACACAACAAATTATCCACCGATTAAAATTTAAAAGTTTCGTTTTGTTGGATATTTGGTTGAATAATAGAGTCGGTTATGAAAAAAAAATTTAAGTTGAACTATAATGCTTTTCATAATCTTAAAAAAATCAAAAAATTCACTGGTGTTTACACACTTTTGAAGCTGTGTGTATGTAAGTGTTTCTGTTTAAAATTCTAAATTCGGTCAAGTTAGTTGGATTCACGTATTTTTGGCGAACAAAAATTTTGTCAGGACAAACATTTTTTGATTCAGAGTTTTTTGCAACATAATTCATCCATTTCGAACGATTTGTCTGGATTATCAAAGCTGCCGCATGTAAACAAAATTTATTAGTTTCACAAGTGGTAATACTGCGACTATTGATTTATTTTGTTTTGGTTTTTAAGTGTCAAAAAAACAAATACTGTGTATTATTTTAGTACTTGTTCAAGCTTAAAGTTTTTTTTTAATAAAATTTAATTTTTATTTGCGATATTTCGTTACGTTTTTGTGTAGCATCTTCAGGAAAAAGTATATGAAAATTTGAACTAATTACTAATAATACAATATTTATACGTTGTGTTATTTTTTATGTACTAAATGTCTGTAAATTTGTGCTACATTTTCAGTATCTGCTTTGTAGTTAATTCATTTAGTTGTAGGTACATTAATTATTTGTAACATTTCTACAGCCGGCCACTCACGTACAGTTTTAACTTTCAATTTCAACTGTTCAGTTATAGCTTTAGTTTTTAACATCGATTCAAACGAGCAGGACAGTTTGGCCGCTCTTGGTGTATTTTTTGTAATTTAAAAAAAAAAATAAACAGTATAAACAGTGGTGCAAGAAGTGGTTATTACAACAAAATGTATCTTCCCTTTTTAGTTTATTTAAAGAATTTTATTAGATCCATTAGACCATTAGAACATGTACTGGCTGCCTGCAGATGCTCCAGACTTCTTTGATGCCTCAAGTTTCTTTTTTTTTTTTTTTTGCAAAAAAGCGGATCTTAAGCTACTTATTTTTAACAAAACAGATTATTTCTTTTCCGCGTCAGGTTCTACTTCTTGCAACTTCTTCGCCAGCTTGTTGTAGGCAGCATCTTTTTTAGCGCGATCATGGTACTTGCTAGATTTAACTTGCCATAGGCAAAGTTCAGATCTATTATATATTGCAATAAAATCAATCAATCAATCACTTGGTTCTGTTAACGGGACATGATGCTCTCTCTCGCTCGACACAAATTGAGTTGACAAATTGAATGAAAAATTGAGAACGGTACAGTTGAATCCCCATACACGTTTACTTCAGTTGTGACTGTCAGTTAAAAATATAAAAATTTTTAATTTCTCAGTTAAACTAAACAGCTGAGTTGAACTGTCAGTTATTAACCACATACGTACAGTTTTAACTGAACTTAACTTGAAACTGACAGTTAAATCTTCACGTGAGTGGCCGACTTAACACATAATATCGTAATTGAACAATTACTAAAATATTAATAAAAAAAAAATGTCAAATAAACTATAATAAGAAATAGTGCATATTTTTCAAACAAACAAACAAATTTTTTAATAATTTAAGGAAATTAATAAATTAATTTCACAAACACTTAACTTAACTCATCTCAAACAACTCAGTTCATTTTTTTTTTCAATCAAAATATAAAAATATTTTCTCTCTCTTAAAAAGAGAGGCGTCAAACTTTATATGAAAAAAACTTTGGGCGAACAAATATTTTGTTCGGAACGAAATGGATGAATCCATCTTTATATAATTTTTTGTTGAATTAAAAATTACGTTATCTCTACATTTCTTGTAATGTTTGATTGTTAACACATAAAACTGAAATTATTACCACAAGTTTTTTGTAGGATCACTACAAAATAGAAAAGCCCTTCGAGGGACATATTACAAATAATAACAAGAGAAATACTTACGTTGAATAAACATTACAAATATCGATCAGGTTAAAGAAAGAAACAAATAAATTAATAAATATTCTTAATAATTAACAGCTGCCATGAAGAGACAATTTCTCTTTTAATTAAATTAAACTAATTAAATTGAAAAAAACATTAAATTTAAAATAACTGATAAATATTTAGAGCTCGTATTCAGAAAAACAACAATTCGTTTCAGGTGCAATTATTTAGTCCGCCCGCGGAAAATTTGTCGGTGTCTACAGCATTAAATACGTCATTTAAAAATATTATAAAAAGGCAATTTCATTTTAAAATTGAATACATTAACTTATTAAATCAGAAGCTATAACAACTTTATTCATGATAAAATTCTTATTAAAAAAAATGTTTTTTAACTAAATAACATATATTTGAAATCGTTTATTTATGGAAAAACCTTTTCTTATTTGGGCCAAATCACAACAAATATTTAGTTTTAATTTATTTGATGCGGTTCGATCTTGCAAAACTTTTGTAAACAATGTCAAACAAATTTGTGCTCAGACAAGTGGTTACGCTTTTTTGAGTAAATATTTGCCAAATGTGACCGTACCTTAACAAAACGAAAATCTGAATCATTTTAATTTTATGAAATAAAAACAATCAAATATATGGTAATATATTTTTAGATTAAATTTTAAAAAGCTATGCAAATATTAACCATTTTTGGCCGCAATTGGGAAAGCAGCATTTATGAATCCTAATAAGGATAAAATTTCTGTTATAGGTTCTTTCAGCTTCAATCAAAAAAAAACCCCCCCAAAAGTATCAAAATAATATATTGACAATGTTACCTCGAATACACACACAGCTATTAAAGTGTCCTTGATAAAAAAAAGGATATCAAAACAGTGGAATTAGTTTGAAAAAACTTAAGTTTCACTAAACTCTAATATTCCGCAACATATCTTAAGGCTGAAGAATATTCTTTTGTCTAACTTCGGCCGACTGTTTCCAGTTCAAGAAGTTAAAAAAAAGTCCACAACTTAAAAATTCTAAATTAGTGATGGACAAACACATACTATCATGTTTATATGTGTGTAGCTTATACAGTGTCACCGTATCATAAGCAGAATTTTGTGGCAAAGCACAAAGATTTGTAAATTTGTACTACATTCAAAAGAATCGGGTTGTTTCGGAGTAAGACAAATAAAAATATTAATTTATTTACTGAATATAAATTTCGATTTGGTTTCGACCTGAAAAATTCTATTTCATTCGTACTCTGAAAATATTGTATATGTATGTATAACTACTATTGTTAGATTTTTTTATATCTATAATGTATCTATATGAATTATTTAAAGAATTGTAATGTTATTAAAAAAATATATTAAACTCAACAACTCGTCTCAGATATATTGCAGAAACTGGGATGATTTAGCAATTTCCTGCCGTCTATCTGTCTTAAAGTACGGTCACACTTGGCAAATATTTGCCGAAAAAGACGTAAAACAAAAAAGCACAACAAATAATTAGTTTTAATTTATTTGATGCTGTTTGAGCTATTCATTAGTTTTCAAGAAAAGTCAACCGCAGTGTGGGGGAAATATCATGTTAAATAGATTCCCTGTAAGCAAATAGAAGTTATCATGATAAATTTTCACTATGGAACACCTCCATCGTTAATGTCTGGCTCTATTGGGGAAAGCGACTGAGACAATGTACTTTCTGACCGTTCTGACAGTTTTTTTAGAAGAAGCAGGTTAGGCAGATGAATTTGCTAATTCGTGTATCGATTTGTTTCGGTATCAATATCAGCACACCTTTATGAGAAGGTTTGCATCTTTAAGGGTATAACAATGTTTATGGACCTTAATGTGCTGGTTGTGACTGGCTGTCATTGTAAATTAATACAACTTAAAGACGATAAATATCAATCATGAAGATATATGTAATAATGCCACATATCTCAGTGTACGTTATTAAGATATACGACATGCTTTTGTTATTTTATATATTGTAGTTACAAAAATCCTTTTGATTTTTCTACTCTCATAAATCTACTTATATTGTAAATAGTAACTGTATAAAAATATTTTAATAGCTCCATTCACAATTTTGTACATTTGAGATGGCAAATATATGCAATTGCAAATATATGCTACCAACTGTGAATGATATTTTTAATTTATTTTGCACCAATTATTGCAAGATACAAAATTAATAGCTGATTTTATCAATCAAATAAATTCTCAAAAATAAATTAAAAAATATGTCCAATAAAAGCTTTAAGGAACAGTTGGTGGACTTTTTAATAGAAAATGCTGCTGAAGAAATTATATTAAAAGAAGGTATTAAACATTTAATACATACAAACATATGTATGTATTATATAACAAGTATGAGGCGATTACTAATCAATTGGCTTTGATTATTTTTAGTCAACTGTTTATTAGATGTTGCATACTCAATACCAGAGTACCCAAATACTCACTAATCGCTCAATCATGTATGTGTACATACGTTACAGACTTTGCTGCTTCTGTTCATACTCATACATGATTGATAAACTAAAAAACATGTTGCTTTTGTTCACTTACGAGTATGTGTGTGATGATTTGAATTCTTTGTTGCTATACAAAAGTGAAAAAATGAGTGACCAATTTTTTTCACTTATTTGAACATATATGAGAAATTTCAATTTTAATAATTTTTCATAAGTGAGAAGTTCACAAATCCATCTTTACTATTTGGTGTTCACATATACATATGGTCAATACACTGTATAAACACTTTAAGCACTGCTTCACTAATAATAATAAAAAACTGAATACACTTCTACTTAAAAGAATATGAAAACTTCAGTTCATACACATCACATTCATTAATGTAAAATAACATTAAAGAGTACTATTTTTTTAAAAGAGAAGTAACAATCAGACAATTAATATGCCTATATATAATTGCGTTACTTTCTTTGTATAGGGGCTAGTTGAAAAAGTATAGGTGGTAGAAGAAGAAAGCTTTTTATATCACAACTCTGCAATTGCGCATTATGATTGTGTTTAGTGCAGCATTGCAGCGCCTCTGGTGGCGTGTAGGCGTATTTTTTTAAAGCTTGACTTTATAGCCTTTTCATTAAATTATTTTCCTTCGGTCACGTTTCAATGCTATACCAGGAGGGCGCTGTGATAAATATTAGTTATGATATATAGAAAACTAATAACTATCAGATGGCAGCAGCTGGGAATCGAACCCGGGCTACAAATACCAACTCATGCTTAATGAGCAAATGCGCTAACCAATTAAGCCACAGCACCCTCAATGCAAATACTCATGTGTGATCATAAGCAAAAAAAATTTTGGTATTCGTGTATGAGTGTGAATAAAATTTAAAATTTTTTTGATTTTTCATTTATGACAAATACTAAAAATGTGTTTTTTAGAGCTCACGCATGAAAAAATTTGTACTCTTCGCAATACAATAAAATCCATTGGTTTTAAGTGTTGCATATAAATTTAAGTCTAGCATGCGCATTGCTGTGTATTTTGTTAGTGTAGAGCAAAAATATGCTAAACCTTTTTGCAAATGCAATACTGCAATACCATTTGCACAACATTGTGAATAGCGCTAATATTTGTTTAAGTTTTAAAATTGTATTCATTCTCTTTTAAATGAAATTGCCTTTTTTTATTATTATTATTTGTTAAGAAAAGCTTCATTTTTTGTTTAATTTTGTTGCAGTTTTAAATATACAATAATAAGTAAGTAGTTACATTCACCATTGACTTCGTTTGGTTTTATTTTTAATATAATTAAGGACATTTGTTTTATTTTTTATCGTATTTTTTTAATTCTTTTTGTTTTGCTTTATAACAATTATTCCCTAGTTATAATATTTATTTATATATATTATTATTAATATTATATAGTATTTGTAGTTGTTGCTAAAGTTGTACAATTACTACTTAACACATTAAGCAATACAATACACTTAAAATTTTATAATCGATTATTCGTTTTTAAGCCTTATAACATGGTTAGAATTGAATTTTTTTTTGTTATTTTAATAATACTTGTATTTAAGAGATTAACAATAATTTGTATATGTTCATTTAAATTTAAAGCGGATATTTTTTTTATCAATAAAATAAACATACCGATTGGGAGATTGGGGAGTTAAGAAGCGGTGTGGTGTGGTTTGGTTTGGTGGTGGTGGTGGTGGTGGTGTTGGTGGTGGTGTTGGTGGTAGTTGTTGAGAAGGACTCTTAAAGGAATTTACTTTCTCGTTAAGTGATTTTGATTTTTATGCAAATGATACAAATAACGTTGTATCTGATAATCACCGCCATTATCGTTAATTTCATTTTTTAAATCATTTGCATTTAGATTCGACGATATTGGATTTGCATCATTAAGATCCAAGTTTAAATCGTTCTTATGATGATGAAGTTGATGATTATTAATCAATGTTAAACGTTTATTATCATCATTACTGTTGTTGTTGATTGATTTTTGAAATGCTGCTGTTTCACGTTGCTTATCTGCTGAGGTGGAATGTTCATTATTTGATTGTTTTATATGTTTCATGGAATGTTTGTCATTATTGCCCAATACCCCATTTAAGACCATAATGTCCTGTTCACCATTGTCCACGCCAGCCTCAACATCATCCTCACCGGCGGTTGGAGACGTATAAAGAGCAGATCCTTCGATGGCATCGTTAATGTAATTGTTATCGAATTGTATTGCTGATGCTTCGTCTGGCAACCAAGGATGTCGTTGCTGTTGCTGTTGTTGTAGATAATCAAAAATTAATGTTGTGGGTATTAATTCGTATTCATAGGGTTGTAAATGTTGCATAGCTTCTTGTTGCATCCGCTGTTGCCCGTGCTGTGATTCATGTGCATTGTATAGAGCTGCAGTCAGTGGCGATGAATATTTGCTGGCCATACGTTTGCCAACATTTTTCAATATGGCTCGATTCAATTCCACCTTTGGCGTGAAAAGAAATTGCAAGAAAGCATACAATAAAATTAAGTGAATAAAGTTTTTGCCAATAGGGAAATTAAAAAGTTTTAAAAACATTTATTTATGTTTCAATTTCTTTGCAAGAAACAAACAAAAAACAAACGATGTGCTTGATTAAGCATAATTTCTTCTAACATAACTTAATTTACCTGTATTTGTTAAATATTCTTTTGTAAGTTGTGGTTTTATTTTGTATTCGTTGTATATAATGAAAGATGTATTTGGTACATTTCTTTTCGTTGTTTGTTTTTTACATTGATTGTATCATTAAAAGTGAAATATTTCCTTTGAATCATAATGTAAAATGATTTACATAAATATCTAAACTATGTGATGAGATGTTCTATTAAACAATGTTGGCATATTTAAATATTTGCTTTTAAATTATTTACATTTAAACTAAGTAACCACTCAAACGATTAATTTATATTCAAATAACAGAGCATGTTTATAAACAAATTGAGCTACAGCTGGACCATGTTCAACACTCCTCTTTGCAAATGTTTTACAGATTATAAACTGAGTTGGCTAGCATACCTAATAATAAGGTAAATAAAATTAAATATTTTAATTCTTATTTTCATAAATAAAAAAAACATAAATCGCCATCAACGTGCTTATATTGGAGTTTTAAAAAAGAAGACTTCAATTCAGTTTTAGTATTGAAAATTTGTAAATGAAGCTCAGTGGTTACATAAGCCCAGCCAATTATAGATCTCATGTTGTTGGTTTTTCCACCAGTTTTCCAATTTAATTAAAAAAAATTAATAAATAACAGCAACATAAATCTAACTTTATTTTGGGGTTCTACATAATGTACAATATTTTGTATTTTTGTGTATCTCTAGCATTTTTATATTAACACGCTTTAAGCCCAACTAAGTAAAAATATTATCACCATTAATAAGATTTTATTTAATACTTCAAGTTACATTTCATTTTCATGGCCTAAAAATGTATGTCTAAACCAATTGAAATGTATGTTACTCAAATTTGCACGTAAACTTTATATTTTATCAGCAGACCGAAATTTCAAAGATGCCCTACTGTCTTTATGACGCATTTATCTAAATATAAATGGCTTGTTATGTAAGCAATTTTACAAATAAATATTTGTAAATCATACAAATATTTAAAAATGTATCAAAAGTATACATTATAATAAATATGTTTATTGGGAAAGTTTATCATTTCAAATTGTTACAAAATCAAAACTAATTTTAGTTTATATACCAGTCGTTGTGTGCCTACCATTTCAAAATAGTACTTTTGCATACAACAGAATTACGTACTACTTGTTGGAATCTTTAACAGGCCTACAAGCAGCTTTTAAAAATTCAACCAACCTGACAAATCAATTTGTGCGTGCAGCAAGATGCGTCTACTCGCGCGAGTTTTTATTTATACGTTCTGTTAAACGTCGTGTATAATCAACTTTTGTGTGCAGTTTGCGGTAGCATAAAATTACGATGAATATGTTTAACTATTTTACATTTTCTTTTCAAATTTCTCGGCAATATCAATGTGCGAGTAAATGTAACATACCATGTATTAGGATGGCACAATAATGTGCTGTGTAGTTTTGTAATTATTTAAAAGGGAAAAGTAAAACAACTATTTTACTTTTCCCCTTTGATAGACGACAGATGATGGGGAACAGATACATTGATGTTTGAAGATACGAGTTAATAGTTTCTGTATAAGCCCTACGAATGAATAACCTTTTTTAATTAGAACGTTATTGAGTTATGATTTTATATCCGCGGATATATTTTATAGTCCAGAATATCAAGTCGAACCGATACTCCTATGACTAGAACCAATACTCATCAATCAGTTGCAGTAAAATTAGCAAGAATATGGAAAAGTGCATAACATAACAAGAAACGTGGCTATCTATGTTTTAATAATTAATGATGATGAAACCAACCATAGCACAGTGGGGAAAAAAACTGAAGTTATTCAATTAATATGATTGATATTAAATATGCCTAGAACGCCAATAAATCTGATGCAACTAACATCATATATAAATTCTGGTTTTAGTAAAAATCAACAAACGGGCGTGATATATACAGATTTCAGCAAAGCTTTTGACAAAGTTAACCATGATTTATTAATATTGAAGCTGGATAGTATTGGTTTCTTAATTGGTTGCGCTCCTACTTGAAAAATCGTTGACAATCTGTTATTTTCAATAATGCAAAATCCAAAAGCATACACGTCATATCTGGACTTCCACAGGGAGCACCATACTATTTATTAATGATCGTCCTAACTCCATTGAACATATTAATATCCTAATGTGTGCAGATGATGTGAAGATATTTTTATCTCTGACGGAAAAAGTTCATACAATTCATATTTAATCCGATTTAAACAAATTCCACAACTGATGTATAACTAACCTGATGGAATTGAACCTGAAAAATGTCAATTTATGTTCTTTTTGAGATATTCCCTATCCATCCATGAATATCTTATTGGCAGCTCAAAATTAAAATCCGTTGACTCTATTATTTATTTGGGTGTCAACTTTGTTAGAAAACTGAACTTTAACTATCATATAACTATGACTGCTAATAAAGCAATTGGTATCCTCAGTTATATAAAACGTTGGGCAAAGGAATTCAATGACCCATATGTGACAAAAAAAATCTATTCACAATGTTGAATATTCATCTGTAATCTGGTACCCGCAATACAATGTGTACATAAAAAAGCTGGAATCTAAAAACAATTTCTTATATTTTGCCTTCGGAATTTATGTTGGAATCCTGAAAAAAACCTTCCGTCATACCGAAGTTGACTGGCACTCATAAAGCGCCGAACATTGAGAAGAATAATCGTAAACGTTACCTTTTTATTGAACCTAATTAATGGTACTTTTCATTCCAAATATCTTATTTCTAAAGTTTGCTTCAATGTCCCAAACAGACAACTAAGATCATTCACTCCACTCTATCTGAAATTCCATAAATCGAACTTTATTATCTTGGTTTTTATAGAAATTATTTCTAACAGGCTTTTAAGGTCAGAAATAATTTCTATAAAAACCAAGATAATTAATAAAGAAGGTCGATTAACTTATAAAATCAAACTTTATTAATTTTGATCATATTCATAGATTATATGCAGAATTCAACAAATTATATGATTTAATTGATTTTGCTGATACACTTAGGAAATAAAGAAGAGACTGGCGTAGTACTTGAATTCAAATGATATTTTTTTCTCCAACAGGATCTAAATTAAATATTAAAACAAGTTAGAGTGCTATATTCGGCTGAGCCGAATCTTTAATACCACTCCACCGGCAATCGGCATCGATTGAACTGTCTGAAATGCAAATTATGAACGAAATAGAATAATAGTGCTATGGGACTTGTATGAATCTATATATAGCTATTATTTTTTTGTAAAATCTCAAATCCCATCCTTAAATTCTAAAACCGATGTTGTCGTCACATAAAAAACCACCATTCTAATGAGTAAGCTTGAGTATATACCAGCATGAATGGCTGAGCATTTAAATATGTAACATAAAAACATTAAGCGGTTGAGTTGTGGTAAACTCTGTAAAAAGTTGTTAGTGTCACTTGCTTCGTACAAATGTAAGACCCAATTTACACCAAGCAATTCTTTAAGCTACGCTGATTACATTTTAATTGTACTAGCAATTCGTGTTACTCTCTTAATCGTTTTACATATGTATATACAAATATGTGTGTCTACACTCAAATAAAAATATGCAATAAGCGATTTCAGGGAAAAAATTGTAGCAATCTTTACAATAAAAATTGCTTCGTGTAAATTGGAACTAAATGTTTCTCAAAAAAAAACTTACTAAAGAATTCCTTTAAATGTGTTTACCAAAGGAAGGCAAGCATTTTTCTGTTGCTGTTGACTTAACGTTTTTCAGTAGAGGAGTAAGAGTTGTTTAAGAAAATAAAGCAACAATTACATACACTCTTTCTGATTGAAGTTGAAAAAAATATAATAAAAACAAACAACAACTAAGTGATGGAAATATGTTAATAAAATAACTGTAAACAGGAATGGATTTCCTTTTTTTTTTACATATTTGCTTAAACATGCCAATATACATATAAACACGCATACGCGTTTCTATAAAACGCCTTGAAGTTTCATATACGGGTATAAGCTCACACATACACACATCTGTTTACATATCTATATACGAGTGTGTATGTTTGTATTTTTTACACAAATTGTCGTGTGTCGATGTACAAATACCAGCAAGTAATGGAGCACAAAATTTAAATTGTATATAAATACTAGGGAATGTATATTAGTGGGAGTTTGGATGTATCTGTGTGTATTTCTGTTTGCACTTATGTGTAAGAAAATAGTATTTAAGGTGCTATTATATTTCGTTAAAAGCGATTTAATATATTAAGTTATTTAGACTTGCGGTAATAAGATTTTAGGTGCTTGTCTGTCTTCTGTGAAAATTGAAATATGTGTGGATATGTATGTACATACTCGTATGTGTTTTTTGTGGTCCCACATTTTATGTTTTTTTTTTTAATTTTCCCAAAGAATTTTTTTATGATTAAATTTAAAAAAAAAAAATATGTTGTTAAATAACACATTTAAAGTTGCGATTTTTATATATTTTCTGGATGTATGATTTACAGAGCAGCAATATGTCTAGTAAAGTAGTAAGATTTATGCATATTTTAACAAAATTTGTGTTGAATTTTGTGTTAGTATTGAAATTAATATTTATTTATATATTTATGGAAGCTTTGATCCATTAAGAGGCGATGCTTATTGTGGTTTAATTCAATAACTCAATTCAATTTTCAGAAGAGGATCTTATACTATGTTTCCACGACGATTTGAATCACCTGCTTCGATTTCTGATTCATGTTTATGAATCATGGTGTTTACATGACTAATAAACTTGTTTCGATTTGACAGTTGTTTTTAATAAACAAACAGAATAAACAAACAGAACTTACAATTTGTGGAAAATAATTTTTTTTTAATGGACAAAAAAAGTGAGTGGAAATTAGTTAGTTTATTTGAAAAAAAAAACATACATTCGTACGTATTTACTTTCTTTACTTCCAGCAACAAGAAAATAATTTGCTTTGTTTACAATAATATTAAATTTGTACAGATAGTGCAGATAAATTTGCGATAAAAATTAGAGAAGAGTGCAATTTTTCGTGCTTAAAATTTTCTATGGTGAAGCAAGTTGTTTCGCTCATGACTGGGGTGTGAAGCATGAATAGAGAGCGAAGCATGTACCGTGGAAACGTAGTATTATATTGGAGTTATGGCCAATTATAGACTGATCGTTATAAAATCTAGAGATATAATTGTTGTATACATATAACTGTTAACTGTGTAAAATTTTAGTGATTTTCGAAGGTAAACTTTATATGGGGTTATGATCAAATATGCAGCGCTATTCCCAAATTCTAGTAAGTTGGTTTTTGTGTCAAAAATTAACCCAACCCATCCAAATAAAAAATTAGTTTTGTGATGCAACTTATGTTTGCTTAATTTGCTATGCATTTGTCTATAATAGTGCCATATTCCAGGTTGGATTAAATCAACCTATTCTTTTAATTTTTAGAAGAAAATACACAATCGATGTTTGTGTACAATGTATGGTCAGATAGCGTATTCCTTAATAGAGGAGGACCATTTTAGGACCACTCTTGGTTTGCCAAACCAACTCTCTATATACAACATCCATTTATACGCAGATGGCATGCAACTTACTCTAAGTAGCTCTGTTCAAAATATTGCTTCAGGCATATCATCTCTAAATGTGGATTTGAACAAGGATTTGAATCCATACAAATATAAATGCATTGTAATATGTAAAAAAATGAAAAAAATGTAAATTGTTAATTTAGCGAAAAATCATATAAACTCACTGGTTGGTCAAACACACATTAAGTTACGAGCTTTCTGGTCTACACAATATTTTATACCAACAAGACTAAGAATCTTACTAGCCAAGACGTATCTGATTGCTTCTTAATATATTGTTTTACAACATTATAATATATGTTTATGGATTAAGAAGGTTTGATCATGTTTCTGCCGTTTCCAATAAACTTTACGGACTTTAACTTAATAGCCTATTAAAAATTCGTATTCTTGCACAAAATAATTATTACTCAAACTTCCAAATATATATTTGAAAAAATAAATACCAAATTAGCCTGAAGGAAACTGCTTAAAAATTATAAAAATACGTTTCTTCCAATCGTTTACGTTTAAGTTTTAGACTTTTTTTTAGATACTTTTTTGGCTATTATGTTTTAACAGGGAGTCCCTAGGGAGTTCTATTTATTGTCATAATTTTATTTTCAATTAAGTAAAACTTGTATTTTTTATTAGCATCCTTAAATATTGTCATATACATATGTACGAGTATGTACAAATTCCAACTACAAAACGATGTTCATGCTATAAGAAAAAATTTTTAAAAATAATAAAAAAGAAATAGTCCAACATTTTTGATTTTCTTTGCGTATGAAATAGAACAGGTAAGAAAGTATAGTTGGTCAAAACCGACCATATACTATCCTACACCTAGTGTATGTGCAAAAACTGTGTTTCAGGAAGGGGCGCTATGAGCTATTATGGACTGATCATTTAAAACTTTAGTGATATAACTTCTGTGCGAATAGATATTTTTGTCTAAAATTTTATCTCGATAAAATCACATGGTAGTGATTTTCAAAGGGGAGCTGCACTGACCATCATAAAATTTGGTGTCATGATTTCTGATTAGGCTTCATGAACAATTTATTTATTGCGAAATTTGTTTATGACCGAACTAGTCATATTCTGGATGACATTTGTATGGGGGCTAGGTGAAATAATAGGCCGATTTAACCAATTTCAATCCCAAACATTTTTGGGCAGAAAAAATATTAAAAAAATGTATCGCAATATCATCAAAATTGTGACCTGTACTTTGCGCACAAGGTTAACAAGGTGGACTGCCAGTCGGACGAACGGACTGGCTGGCTGGCTGGCAGTAGACTCAGGACGTGATACTGAGTCGATCAGTATACTTTAAAGTGGGTATTGGATTAACATTCATGAGGGTAACAAACATCAGCACATATCAGCTTATATATGGTGTAGGGTATAAACATTATAAAAAAAAAATATTAAGAGAAATTTAGTAAATTTATTTCTTCCATGCTTCATCATGTTCAGCAAAAAGGAGAACAGGAAGAAATATTTAAAAATTCATACCTTTATGTAGTTGACAATATTATAATGTGAAATATTTATTCAATTCACATCTGATGTCGTAGTGTCGTAGGAATTGTTAGTCGTCTGATTTTACAATAGTTGTACAAATGTTGTAGTTAATTTCTATATGAATGTTTGGTACAAAAACACCTACAATATTTTTACATATGTTTTTTCTAAGTTGTATGAAAATTTTAGTTGTAGGTATCTCTATATTAAACCAAAATTAGTTTATGCTTCATAGTCTGATGATCTTAAGGGAAAAAGGATAAGTTTCAACTGCAGCTGAGTTGGAAGTTGTGTCTTAAAGCATTTTGTATTAAAACTTTGCCTTCTTTAATTATGTACACCATATGGCTACAATCTAAATAGATGTAATCGTACAATTTGAGCTAAGGTCATCTAAATTTTATATTTTTTTTTTTCTATTCGCAGATTTTGGCAACCATAGGTAAGGTGTTCTTATTTGAATATTTTTCTGAATTTCATCTTCATCAGACAGATGATGAAGAAATAAGATTTTTCTTTCAATGCAAACATTTTTCAGTTTTTGTGCTTGTATTATTATTTCTTTTATTATTTTGAAAGCTTGACAACATAAATATACGACTTAGCCCAAAATTGTGTACACAATCAAATAGTTATATCATACAATATACAATTTACATACAACATCAGTTGTTAAGTAAACAATTGCATCACCAGTAAAAACATGTCTGTAATTTCACAAACCATTTTGTCTATTTCTATTGGCAAATATTTACTCAAAAAAGCGAAACCACTTGTTTTAGCACAAACAGTATCAAATAAATTAAAATAAAATATTTGTTGTGCTTTGGCCTAAATAAGAAAAGTTTTTTTTAAATAAATAAACGAGTTCAAATATATGTTATTTAGTGGTTACGCCTTTTTCGGCAAATATTTGCCAAGTTTGACCATACCTTAATTATAGGTATTTTTAAAGTACAAGACATGTATTTGTTGCAAACTATTTGTATATTTAATATATTAACAGAAAAAAGATCAAATTTAATGTTGTAGTAAAAAGTTATTCTTTTGATACAATATCTTAAGTATTTCATTTTACATTTATGTAAGTATGTATATCATTTGAATAATCATTTTTTGTTAAGCCACAAAATAACCAACATTACGCATTTTATTGTGAACACAAGAATATAAGAAAATGTAGATGTTTTTTATTTTATTTTAGCTAAATATTTCTTTTGTGAAACTTACCTGTCTCGAATTCTCTTTCATTTGCCTACGAGCTATTTCCAGTAACAAACGTTGCCTCAAAACATCCAGTGGATTCACAATTGACAATGATGGTTTGTTGCGCTTCGAACGGAAGTAGTCATTCTGTAAAGATAGTAGAAGAATAAATGAAGAAATAAAATATAAGATAAAAGAAAAACTGAAATTTACTTAAAGTTGAGATTTACAGTAAAATATTAAATTATACTCAGTTTTATACTTGTGAATAATGAATAATTTTTTTATATTTTCAGATATTAATATTAATTTAAAATATACTTAAATTGTAAAATTGTAAATAATTTCATGTATGGCAAAGGTATTTATTTAGTTGCAATATACATACATTAAAATTAAACTTTAAGAACGGGAAATATAGGAAAATATTCAAATCACTAGCATATAACATTGTTCACATAAAATCGGGTCTCACAAATGTTTGAAGATTTATAAAAAGCAATGAAATACTTTTGAACCACATATTGATATTTTAGAAAGGATAAAAAACGTAATTGTAATTAATTTCCGATTATAAAAATCCTTATTTTTGTATTAATGTATCGATCGCTGTAAACATATTCGAAACCAAACAAAAATATTGTAAATAACTACAGTACAGTACTTCAACTTTTATTGTTAAATTGGCTGAACTGGAACCATTTATGGGGTTCATATACTTTGTAAATAATAAAAAAAAATTTAAAATGTTTTTTTTTCACAGCAAAATAATTTACTATACAAAAAGAATATTTTCCGGCAAATAAAGAATTCGTATAAAAAAAAACTTAAATATATTTAATTTTTGCACAAGTGTGTCTTTTGTATGTGTTTGCTTTATTTATGACTTAAAAAAAAAACATTAGTTTGATATTAATTTAATTGCATGTGGTAAACACTTTTTGCATATTAACCAACCCAAATCAAATTATGATACACATTATAAAAATAATGAAGAATTGTCAACAGCCACTGAGGACAATATTCTAGCAATGACAAAAAGTAGCTATTCTACGCGAGCTTAAATGTCAATCAGTGCTCATAAGAGTCCAAAAAAGGCGTTCTGTTGTAATCTGATTTTGCAGATAAGACCGTCTATCATGTGAATAAAGTTACTTTTCAGCTGAATGATGATCCAAAGCTCACATGCAAAATTGTGAAAGAATAGCTTAACCAGCAGAATTTTCTTTTGATATAGTGCCCAGCAAAAAATCCAAACCTCAATTGTCAAATTTGTGGAGAGTATTTCAAAGTGCTTTACGTAATAACGGATTTTATAATAAATATTAAAAAACTGTCATTGCCCATAAACCGAATTGTTTTCGTTTCGTTTGTATTTTTTCTTAGAACTTTTAGTTTTGATTTATAAAAATAATTTGTTAAATATTAAACATAAGATAAATGACAGTTTTACTGATATGTATTAATTTGTGCTCCCCGCTGTACATCGGCAGCAATCCCGATCCATTGCTGTTATTGAATAAAAACAGGCAGCTAAATCGGGGCAGAACTTTACTGAGGAGTGATGACGCCTAATAAGAGGCAACAAGCGTTTCTGCCTACATTCTTAGTTGAATAGGTGACAAAACGACTGATTAAATCACTAAAAACAACAACGAATAAATTTCCACCAGGTTTTTTAAAAAAATCTTCTGTAGTGTAGCTGGAATTGAAATGAATAATAATTTACACACATCTTCCGTGAAATTATAAAGTATTTAGAAATGTTTGAGGTTATTTTGAAAGTTTTTAAGTTGCCACTTACTAAACCATGGAGCAGCTGCCGAAAAAGACCCCAATTCTTTACCGACTCATCACCGTGCTTTTACATTTCTTGATATGAACTCTTTCGAGCAAGTAAATTCTTTATTTTGTGGGTATTTGACAACTTTAAGCGATTATTTTTTATATAAAGAATATTTCTGATGGTCTAATCCTCAGCAGCATTAAGCATTTGTGGGCTTGTTTCATGAGTGGTTTTCGTCTAAAACTTCAGCTTTAAACTTTAAATGTGGTATTGTAAATTTTAAGGAAAGTGAAACTGAGTATGAAACTGATGATGATTACGTTAAAAAGTAGACAGTGAAAATATAACAAGTGTTAATAAAACTGCTTTAACGATACGTATTTATCTACGATTTGACGTTCTAAAATTTATTCAAATAATTCGATTGCAATCGAATCATAGGAACAAATTGAAATCACTCATTCGAGTTATTTGTTTTATTCAGTCAAAAGAAAATCCCAATAATTTAATAAAATTTATTTTTCTTCTTTAAATAAACATGCCTATGTTTGTCATACATAGAAAATGGTTTTGGCTGTGATAAACGAAAGCATTGCTAATCAAATGATTCTATCTAAATGACAGAATTTGTATGTTGTAGCTAGGGTTTGGGTTACAGGAATACTCGCCAGGCAACCATCGCGACCATTATTTTATGGGAATTTCTGGGAAATTTTATTTTTTTCCCCGAAAAAAAAAACGGGAAATTTTAAGTGCTTACCTAAAAATTAGCGATTTTGTATTTTTTTTAACGTAGTTGAATTCTATAATAAGTTTGAATTTTGAACAATGGATGAATCTACATTGAAAAACTAGCTTTTTGGACAAGAAATTTTAAATTTTTCTTAATTTGCTACCGTTTTGCCAAATTTTTTCGTTTGTGTACAAATAAGTGAAGTTCATCAAACATAACTAAATTTAAAAAACAGTATTTCTAAAAAAATAAATAAAAACAAGTAAGAAAGTTTAGTTGGTCAAGCCCGACCACATAATACCCTAGATCCGGTATATTTGTTATATCAGTTTTTCAGAAATAGATGCTATATGGAAATTATGACCTGTTATGTACCAATCATCCAAAAATTTGGTGGCATGACTTCTGTGCAAATGACTATTTTCTGTGTTAAATTTTATCTCGATGTAAATACTTTTACAAAATGTATACATGTCAAAGTGATTTTCGAAGGGGGCCATATGGGAGATTTGACAAATTTGACAAATTTATGGTCGCTAACGTGAATTTCTGAAATGGGACTTATGTATATGGGACCTATGATTAGTTATGGACCGATCATCATAAAATTGGGCCGAATAAATTTTGTATATATGAAACATATTTGTGTTTCATATATACAAACATATTTGTGTCGCAGCGCCAAAAATTTCATAATGTAAACCGGGACTTAGTTACTAACATTTTGAAAAGAGTTATGCTCTTTAAAGTGATTTTCGGTAATGGGCCTTATATGGGTGATATGGTCAATTATGGACCGAAATGCATACTATTTGTAGATGTGAGTACAACTTATTTTTGGAGAAATTAATGACCGATAAACCTCTATTTCAGAAGGACATTTATATGGGAGCTAGGTGAAATAATTTCAACCAATTTCAATCCCAACCCACTTGGTCCAAATAATATCATGTAGAATATTTTATGAAAATATTACTTCAAAATTGTGACCTGTACTCTGCGCGCAATGTGTGGATGAACAGCCAGCCAGCCAGATGGGTGGAAGGACGGAAGGATATTGTTTAATCGACTCAAATAGTCATTCTGAGTTGATCGGTATTCTTTAAGGTGGGTGTTGGACTAATATTTATGGGCATCAGCACAAATCTAATATGCCCTCCCCTCTTTGGCGGTACAATAATTTATTTTATTCGGCAGAACACTTACATACTAAACTTTTATTGTGTAGAATACAAAAGTTTTATATTTTCATTGGAAATTGAAATTTGAACATAATAAATGTCATTGAAAATCATCAGTCTTGAGAAATATATAAACGAAGAATTCAACAAAGTGTATCATCGAATACTAGATGTCTTTACTAGGTGGAACAGCAATATTACGATAATCTAGTGATTTTTTCTTCTGGCGTAGAACCAAATTATTAATAGGCTCTATGGTCCCTCTTTAAGAACAATTATTATCTATAAATGTTAAGCATTTCCATAATGAACAATTTAATGTCGTTAATTAATTACATAAAAAATTCTTAAACTACAATGTGAATAATGTATGGACAGCAAATGTATGAACGTTTATTTTACAATATAAATATTTCATCGAGTCATAGCGAAAATGATGTTGGTATTACCGATTTACAAATGGAGCAAAAAATACAAAACACAATTTGTATTGCAAAATAAAAATCCAAAATTAGAATTCATTTAAATCAAGAGCTGAAAATCTTTTCACATGGGAATTAGTTTTAACGGGCGATTGAAGTAGAGATACACGTTCTATGAGAAATGTGTTTTCGAGGCAAATTTTGTTCAGCGATGGGTATGTAAACACACAAAATTGCCGTATTTGGGACGAAAAGCAACCTGAAGAGATTCAAGAACTGCCACTTTATCCGGAAAAACAACGGTATGGTGTGGTTTGTGGGCCGGTAGAATCATCAGCACATATTTCTTTAAAAATGATGGTGCGAACATAACCGTCAATGGCCACCGTTATCCTGCCCTGATGCCTGAAATTGAAGCTCATGGTCTCTGCGACATTTGGTTTCATCATGACGGCGCCACTTCGATTCAGGCCTTGGTGGAAAACATCACGCCTGTCCTTCGCCAGTTACCAGTCGAAATGCTCGAATGAGTCATCGAAAATTGAACTCAACGGATAGACCATCTGCGACGTAGCAACTGCCAACATTTGATAGACGTAATCTTTTAAAAACAAATGCCAAAGAATGTTCTTTCCAATGATAATATACATTCCCCTTTAAATTTGAATTTTCTATGTTTTTTTTTTTTAAAGTAGGGAACCTTAAATGGATCACGCTATATAAGAAGGAAGTACAATCTAACATAAAACATTTAGATTATCTTTAGAATGGTAACGAGTTCTCTGCGTGACTGAAAATATGAAAACGAATGTAAAATGACTTATTAAATTGCTTTAGTTATATAAAAAATTTGTTTAATGAATCCATAAAATATAGTTTATTTTTTTATTAACATTTTCCGGAAGTCGCGGGAAATTAAATTTTTTCATTCCCGTTTACCGGGGAAAAAAAAGTACGGGAAATTCCTAACTCTAGTTGTGGCTAATCAATTTGTCAATTGTCTATTGTTAGAAACTAGAATTCAATAAAATCATTAGATTGGCAACAAATCAGTTTTATCTATGTAGGAATAATACTGTAACGTTACAAGAAAACTTATAAAGAAATTTCTGGCAACATTTTTGCAATTAAATGTATTTACTACTGTTTAATATTCAAAACAATTTAATCCAAATAATTTAAGACACATATGTATGTATCTAACAATATGTTTTGCCATTTTTTGAAGCATTCATGTCCATACTTAATAGAAATAAAAATACAAACTGAATTTTAATTAGTAATTTTACATGAAACTTTAACTTCATGTAGTATTTAGAAATAATTTTTTAAATTTCCTGTCAACCTTGCAACAGCTTGAAAAGGTATTTAATTTCTCTTCATTTTACTTTTTAAAAACATCAATTTTTAATAATTTAATTTTCTTAGAAAATTGTTTGACATGCAGGTAGTTGATAAAATTAAAAACTTTATACAATTTTCATTTAACTGAGGGTTTATGCATATGACAAAGTTAAACATTCACATATACACTTACAAAATCTTTTTTAAGTAAATTTCTATTTGCTGTTATTGCTGCTGCTACTGCTAATGTTGCTGCTAGTTGCTGTTGATATTGTGTTGCTACTGTCACAACAAAATACATAATTTTTTATAAGCTTCATATTGAAAACTTTGACACCTGTGTCATTTGCTTTCATACACTCTCACGAACAACGGCAGTTATGTTCATTCATTGATATTCTTTTCATTTCATTACATTTCAGTTTGTTTTTATTTCTTTTCTTTTTTAAATATTTTTCTTTACTTATTGTCATCTTCGCTGTGTGAAATGAGAATAAATTGTATTTATTTGTTCAGACTTTGTAATAACACTTGTATTTTAACTTCGTTAGAGCAAAAATTTTCTATATTTCATGTGAATTGTTTAATTTTATGGAAAAGTTACGAGCAGAAGATTTTTCCCCACGAGTTGCCATTTGATATATTTTGGTAATTATCAGCTATAATGAGTTGTTTATTATTTAATGACTTAACATAATTTCGTTGTTATAAAATCAATTGTGATTAGCCTTGTAAGTTTTCAGCAAAAGAAAATTAAAAAAAAAAAACAATTATGAATATAGACCTTAGCAGATTTGGCAAAAATGTTGTTTAATTAATAATAATTAATTGTATTGTATAAAAATAATTATTGTACTGCTGTAAAACGAACATTACTTTATTATGAATGATGAAACATACATATGTAAGTATGTATGTAAGAATGAACCTCAAACAGCAACTGGATCCAAAATATTATTTGACACTAAAACGCGCTGATGTCAACCCAAAATATTATTATGTATTTTAAAAATTGGCACATTTGTAAAATATTGTGTTGTGGTCGAAGCAGCAACCCCTCATTACCCTTACAAAAAATCAAGTCGACTTAATAAAAAAACATATGAATCCTCGGCCACTTGAATATCGTTGGGCCATTGAGACATCACCACTCTTCAGTAAAGTTTTTGTCCGCTTTAGCACCTTGTCTTTATTCCAAAAACTGCGTGAAAATCAAGTTGAAATAATAAAACAATATGGGTGATACATTTATACCCTTTTTACACAGTTAAATGCTGAACAGACAATCGAAATTAGAGCTACCAAATGAACAAAAAACATTTGAATTAATATAATTTTGAAAAATAAATGTCAAATATTGTTGTTTCGTTAAATAATAAACCTTCCGACATCATATTTATTTCAAATTGCTAACATATCGTTTTACACTGCTTTAACTTAATGTTACTTTCTTTAACTGAATGAAGCTGGGGACAATATTAAATAAAACACTTAAAATATCAGCCATGTCACAGAATTTAATTCCGTTCGGAAGTGGAATTACTCCGTATTTCGCTTCTACAGAAAAAGTAAAACGAAGAATTTTTTCGGAATGAAAACTAGAAATGCTTAAAATTACAATTCCAATAGCAAATGATCGTAAATGTAAACGCGCCTTAAAGTTGTAACGAATTTAATTTATGTATTTCTACTTTTAAATAGAAGGTATGTACACACAGAGAAAAAATATAGTAGTACATGTTTACTACAACAATGTTAACATTTTTGCAGTATTTTTTGACAATGTTATAATCCTATAATTATTCATATTATTGCAGTAATCATAATATAATTAATTTGTGGTTCAGATGATTACTACAATCATATATACGATTGCAGTAATTATGTATATATTTGTGGCACTCATGTTTATGATGAATTCATTTATCATACTAGTTCATCTTAAAACTTATCACCACAAACATTACATAATTACTATAATTATATATATGATTGCTGTAATCATGTGAATCATAACTAAACAATATTATGGTTGCCGCAATCATATAAATAGTTACATTGACCATAATATTAAAAAAAATTATATGTAAAAATGTTGATGTTGTGGTAAACATGCACAACTATATTTTTTCTCTGTGTATATGTATGATTCGCCACAACTGAACATTCATAGTATTTCAACTTATTATTCATATATTTTCTCATTATTGCCACTTAAATATTGCTAAAATGACAATATTTTCATATATTTTAACTTAAGAAAAATATTATACAAGTTTAACAAAATATAAAAGTTTTTCTTTCATTTGTTTGAATTATATTTCTTCATTAACTAACTAAATGTTATAATTTAATATAAAAAAATTCTTTTTTTTTTGTGGTTCTCTATATTAAAGAAATTATTACCATTTACAACACTAAAACGAAAAAAAAAACATATAAGAAAGTAAAATCAGTCAAGCCCAACTATATAATACCCTATATGAGTAAAAACTGTTTTTCAGAAGAGGGCGCTATATGGGAGCTATGACCTATTCTGGACTGATTATAATAATATGTATTAGCATAAATTTTGTGCACAGATAAATTTTATTTTAATATAAATACTGATAAAAAATGTATGAATGTTAAAGTGATTTTCAGTAGAGGGTATTAAAGAAAGTTGAAATAGACCAAAGATGCCAGTTTTAGGGTCTGTCGGATTAGCGAGTTTTCGTTTTAGCACCATCTATGCCATCACTAACGCCATCTTTATATGGGTGCTATGATTAATTATAGACCAATATCAATAAAATAAGGTGACATGCCTTTTCTATATATGAAACATATTTATGTTTATAATGTTATATGGATTTTAAAAATTTTAAGAGATTTATAGTCATTAAAGCGATTTTCGACAGTGGGGTTATATGGGAGCTTTGACTAATTATGAACCGGTCATCATAAAATTAGACCGAATGATTTGTGTATATAAAAAATATATTTGTGTTGAATTTTGTTTTGATACTTAAATTTTTAAGAGATTTATGGTCGTTTAAGTCATTTTCGGATGTTATGGGACCTTATATAGCAGCTATAAATAATTATCGATCGATTATCATACAATACTTTATAGAAATAGCTTCAAAATTGTGACCTGTACTATGTTAAATGGACAGCCAGCCAGATGGACATCGTTAAATCGACTCGTGAAGTGAATCTGAGACAAATAATTTATGGACTTTAAGTTGGTAGTCAGACTATTTTTTTCTTTTTGGCTTTACAAACATCAGCGAACATCCAATATAGCCTCCCCAACTATGATGGTGTAGGGTATTCAAGTAAACAGTAAAATCTGTAAAACAACCTGAAAGACAATAACTCAGAAATAAATAAACTAAACAACTACGAAAACTTTCTAATGAATGGCAAAAAGTTTAAAGTAAATTTAATAACACTTCGTTAAACTTTAAAGCAAAATCTAGCAACGAATGAGAATGTATTGTTTTTAAAATGTTAATGATAATATATTGCACAGTGGTGCAGATTAGAAGTGTCGTGAAAATAAATTTATTTAAGTTTTAATTTTAAAACTGGAAATTATTACAAAAAGTAAATGTATTAAACTAAATCAAAGAAAAGTCACAATAATATAAATATTTAAAAAAAGCTGTCATTTGAGCATCTTTTAAAATCCTTTGATCTATTATCTATTATTATTATAATCACTGTCACACAAATTAGAGTCACATTAAATACTGCTAGCATTTGAATATCAACAAATTCGGTTTAAATAATAATCAAAATACCAATAAATTGAGTAAAGAAAAGCAAATAAATAAACATTTTAGGAAATACCTTAAAGAAATGACAGTTCTAAGTTACGAATTTCTCAATTCTAAACAAAATATTTAAATTAGTTTATAAGAAAAATTTGCGCGAAATATAATTCCATATAACTGCATCAACATAAAACCTAATAAATTATTTTTCAATTTATGCAAATTACTTCTGTAATAATATGTATGTATGTACTTTTACGAATTTTTAAATAAAATAAACACAAAAATTGTTAGCAAACAATTTGGAATTTTAATATTTCTTAAGTAATTAATTTATACCGTATGATGATTTGTATAATAAATGATGTAAATAAATGTATTGTTTTATACCAAAAAAAAAAAAAAAACAGTTAGTTTTAATCGGATTAAATTATAAATTGTGTAATCATAATACATAAAGCATTGTTCAGATAAAATCCGGCCATACCATTAAAGATTTTAGTTTCAACTTATTGGCAACTCGTTTTCGGAAACTTCTTAGCCTAAAAGTTAAGTGATTTGGAAACTTCCATCTGTGCTCGGAACATACGTTAAATTTCTTTTCTATCTGGCAACTTCTTCATATAGAAACAGGTGTTCAAAAAAGACGCATTCACGATTTTTTTTACAACGGAAGAATTAGAAATTCGTGGTGTCCTTAAATATTTAAATAAAAATAATTAATCGGGACAAGAAATTCATAATGATATGGTGAATATGTTAGGTAAAAGTGCTCCTTCATATGCAACAGTAAAAAATTGGGTTGTTGAATTTAAACGTGGTAGTACAAGAATTGAGGATTAACCACGTAGTGGTCGTCCAAAAAAAGCAACAACAACAGTAAGTGCAGGCAAAATAAAAGCACTTGAAATAACTAATATCATGGACATCTTTCAATGATCGTGTCCATTTAATTTTGCATGAAGAACTACAGATGAAAAAGCTTTCTGCAAGATGGGCATAAGAATGAAAATTTCTCAAGCTTATTTGGATCGTTTTAAGAAAAATAAAATGCATTTGAAGCATCGTTTCATAACTGTTGATGAGACCACTGTACTCTAGAGACAAAAGAACAATCCAAGTAATGGACTGAAGCTAGAGGAAGTGCCCCAAACAAGGCAAAAACAATTAAATCAGCTGGTTATGAGAACGATTTTTTTTTGGGACTTCAAAGGTATTTTATTGATTGACTATCTGCAAAAGGGTAAAACAATAAATGAAGAGTAGGGCAGAGGAGGCACCTTTCAACACTTTTTGTTTTCTAGCCACATAATAATTAATATTTTTGAATTATTAACTTTTTACATAATTTAACTAATATGTATGGAAATAAACTTTAGTTTAAGTCTGCAAGTAACTTATTTTTAGTTCGATTTATATTTTTTTTTTATTTTTTTTAATGGATGAAGTAAGTCATTGTGTTCAAATGTGCCCCCCATACGGGGCAGCTTTGAACTAGGCTGGGGCAGCTTTGAACGGCAATTTTTTCTTGTAGCGCTTATGTCCAAAAATAACATAGACAATTATATTTTTTATATATATAATAAATTCGATTTATTTATTACGAAAAACATAAACATTAACAATTAAAAAATAAAAAAAATTCAGATTAAAAATTAATTTGTATATTATTAAGACGGAAAAGGCCTTGCGATTTCAGGTGACATTACATTTTCCTTTAATTCATCATGATCAGCATTGGATTCGTCATTTTCAGAAAATAAGAGAGAATCAACAATGTTTGGTACTTCGGTTGATAAATTAACATGTTCAAACCTGAACTGGCTTGCCATTTCACGAAAATTTATAATAAATATTTTTTTTACATAAATACCAAATAACTTACCTTAATTTTGTTTGAAATTATTTTGGACTGCAATAAATTTCTTTAACGAACGAAAACGATCACTGAATGCTTCTTACACTCTTACAAAAAAAATTAAAAAATTTACAATGGCACTGCGAAAACGTGTTCACCCAACTACATTCGGTTGACGACTGAAAAAACACTAGCAAAAGTTGTTGACGTTGCTAGAAAACAAGGTTGTCATGTGAAAAACTCGGTTAAGGATTGGAAAAAATGTTAAACTGAGATTTTATCAACATTGTTCAAAGGTGCCCCGTGTTCAAACGTGCCCCCCTCTCCCCTACTATTACAAATTTTTTAATTAACTAAATATCCTGGTTTACAACACAAAAAATAATTTTTCATCAACATACCAGTGCACAAGAGTGTTTTAACAAGGGCTAAAATCAACGACTGTAAGTACGAGTTGCTTGACCACCCACCTTATTCTCCTAGTAAAGCTCCCAGTGACTTTTATCTGTTCCCAAATATATTGACATATATATTTATACCATAATTGCGAAATTAAGTATTAAAATGTAATTCAGCTCTGTATGGAGGAAAACCTCGTGTGTCATAGTCATTATCGCTTAAGGACAATCAGTCCGTCTTTTTTCGCTGCTTTCGAGTGATTTGCGTCTCACTCTTGCATTTTCAATCCCGTATGTACACAAATTGTACACTGTACCTCGTTACGGTTTTTCGAAGTTGTGTGTTACTCACATAATATAAATTTTTTTCATACATTATTTTATTCCAGCTTCCTATATGAAGGTATAGGTCGAATTGGGACTTAGTTGAATCGATCGTGGCATAACCTGGCAATTTGAGGGATTAATTCTCCGCCAACCAAATTTATATTAAAAAAAAATATTTCGGATATTTATTTCAAAGAATGTCTACAGAAATGTTTGTTGCCTTTTATTTAACGTCACCAATCTTCAGTAAAGTATTTGTCTGATTTGTGCTCTTGTCATTATTGAAATGCTGCAATACATAGGTTTTGAAGGAATCTGATCTGTCTAATAGAAAATTCGTCCAATTGGACATTACTGGGCTATTTTCAATTGTTATTATTGTTATTGACACAATGTTAGCGAAAAACGTTAGCGATTTGGAATAATATTGCGATCTGCCAAAACATGGTTCTTAACAGGTATAATTTAAGTTTCTTTTCATAAATATTAATAAATGAGTATTAATTTGCAGTTAAAAAGTAATCTATTATGCCACCGAATTTCATGGGAACAATGCTTAATTTATTTTATAAATATGCTGCCATTTTTTGTAAACAATCTATAAAAGGCAAATTTGTAAATATGTATAGGAGGGCAAGATAGAAGGGAAAATTGCATATAATTGAAATATAATTAATATTAAATTGTGAAAAATATGTAATGTTGAACAGACATTTAACAGTAACTAAGTACAAAAACAAAGCAAGCAGTAAAAGCCAAAATTATGTCAACAATTTGATTTGATTTTTTAATTTAAGTTTTCATAAACGAATTAATATAAATTTGTACATTTTAAATCACTACTAATGTGGCATAAGCGTTCATCTAAATAACTTTTCATGATACAAGCCAGACAGGACTGCTGTTGCCGTTTATATTCAAAATTCTATTTCATTTCATTTTCTTTCTTTAGATACAAATATTAATGTGTATTTTCTGTAAAGTATTTCGTTTGAGTTCCACAATCTGTTGCTTGTATTTTGTTGTTGTATGTTTGTTTGCCTGTAACTAAACGTTTTATGTAAAGAAGCACTTTAACTACTTAGGGGGTAAAAAAAACAAATAATAATAAATAAGCCCCAGTTGACACATTTTCCCACAAAATATCACTATAGGTGTATGTACTTGTATAAGTCATAATTTGCGACTAAAATGTTGTCAGTGTATTTAAGCCAAAAGGTAAAAGGTTTTAATAGATTTGTTTTAGGTTAAATTGTATTATAAAGTTAAAATTGCTGTAAATTTGTATAAATTTATTATGGCCATATTGATTATTTCTCAGACGAAAGATTTTAAAATGTTGTGTATAAATTATGTAAAATAAATTTATGATCTCATCATAAGACAGAAAACAATTATAATGTTTATATATTTAAGAAATAACTAAGACTCCGAGGGATAAGCAAGATATTTTATTAAATAGTTTTTATAAGCTTCAATAGTTATACACTTTAAATAACATACTTAATCACCCTTATTCTGTTAGGCGTCGTCGACACAAGACGACATCGTTTGTTGTAAATCCGTATTCTCGTTGTCAATATTGCCTTTTAATGATGGTTGTCGACATTGTTTGGTATTCTGTAACTTGAACTGACGTTGATGTTAGTATCGTGTTGTGTTGTGTATTGTTGTTATACTTTTGTATACAAAGAAGAATTTGATGAAAAATTAAATAGTAAAAATAAAAAGAAAAAATGTATATTAAAAAAAAATGGAAAAAAATTAAATTATAAACACAAAACAATTTGAAAAGCTGGTGGAAGAACTGAAAAAATCTGGCTTAAGTCGGTTTTAGTCACATTTTTCAAATCATTTCCAAAATTTTAATACTAATACAGTTTTGAATTTTAATTCAAATAAAAATTTAATCAAATGTTTGTTTCCAAACGAAAAAAAAAAAAATTTTTTGTTTGCCACGCCTTTTTTTGAGTGGGCGGGGCTCCAAAGTTTGTAATATATTTAGCTATATCTTGAAAACTACATTTATTTATTAGACGATATATATGTATTTATCAAATGATAAGTATTTCTCCTTTCCAACGGTGTATAACATGACCTGCTTATGTAAAGCATTTATAGGTCAACTTTGAAAAATAATTTTTTGATGCGATATTTTTTTTAAAAATCTAAAAAATCGGGGAAAAATAAATCACAAAACTTAAAAGTCAAGAAATTAAGGTTTAATTTGAGATATAATATAACCGTTTAGGTAATACAGATCGAAATATATTAAAGAAAGATTATGACATTTCAACATACAAATACAATAAATTTTTACTGCGCGAAGCCGGTGTTTTGTATACCATAGAGGAAAAACTCCCTACTTCTTTTCTTCTTCGCTGGAATCCGAATAAAAAAAATAAATTTATTTTAATAATATGCATGTTAAAAATGTTTTTATTAATTCACAAAGTTTTGTTTATACCCAAAAAATAAACAAAACGAATCAGCTGAATAAAATTTTAGATATGTGTGTTGTACATATGTATCGACGACGACACAAAACTGTTAAGGAATACCAAATTTGTATTGATGTCGTTGACTCAAAATTGACGACGACGCCAAACAGAATAAGGGTGAATACTATACTTGTAAAATACAGTTGTTGTTGCATATTACCGCTAATGAAAATTTTACAGGAGACGCACAAGCCGTTCTAAAATCCTTGGTTTTAAATATTGGAAGAAATGCTTTGCAGGCTTATTAGTCCTTTTTTAGAAACAAAGAAAATATGAACACATACATGTGTGTACGATTTGTCGGTTGATACATATCAAAAGTGTATCAACCCCGTATGTGCACCAATTATACACGAACGGTGACAATTTTGTAAGGAAGAATTGTCAACAGATGTTGTTAATACGATATCGCGCTGATGTCGAGTTGACATCATACGTTGACGATTTGCTTTCTGACCCCTCCAAATAAATTATAATTACATTATTTTTATAACTACAAATACTTTAATAATTGTACTTGTTTTTAAAATAATTTTATATTATAGTTAATTAATTTATAAAAGAACATTATCTTACAAGGACAGTACCTCTGTTTTTCTCTAAATTCTATACATTTTTAATCTTAAAAAAATAAGAATACAAAAAATAAGAATACAAGACAAGCAAAAAGTTTCCAGGGGAGTAGGTTCATTAATTCTACATGGCAGTTTTTCTTCATCTGTCGTTTCAATTTAATTAATAGATGGAAAAATGTGGCGAATTAAGGAAATGGCTTTCCTATCGGAATTCATCCTTAGCACACATCCAAACTATATAAGACTTGGTGGGTTAATCACAATCTCCAGACTTAAACTCTATTAAATACCTTTTTTTAAATTAATTTTCATAAATAATGGATAAAACTGTTAAATGAAAAATATATGCGATACACAGCAAAATATCTACTTTAAAATTATTTCCCTTTAACACTACTGTTGTTAAACATTATTTGTTTGTAAATATTGTCACATAACTTTACAAACATACTTCAATAAATGTGACCCCTTTTAAATGTTGCTTAAAATATATAGAAAAATAAAGAAAATGTTTAAGTCTTTCCCCTTTAACCATTCACCTTTATCTATTCAGTGTTCTAATACTTACTAAAATATCATTTGTATTAAATCTTACTACTGCAGGGAATTCAATAAAATGTTGTCAAGAAACTAAAAACCAATTAGGTAATAAAAAAAAACTTCTTTGTTGTTTAAAACTATTTAATTTTTATTATAGTAGAATATAATGGTAGTTTTATCTAAATGTAAGTTCCAAAATACAAGTGTTGATTTCAAATAGAATTCTAAATAAATATTATTTTAATCTAGTGGAAATTTATGAACTAAATATGTAGATGAAAACAAAAAAGAAAGTATAGTCCAGCAGGGTTCACCAAATGAGGTAGATCTTGAACAACAAACATTGCAAATAATGCCCTTGGCAGGGTAGAAATTGCATTCCAATGTAACAATTGTCTAAAAAATATTACTTCACAAAGTATTCTTTAAATTATTAAACTAATGAACTCAAGCCAAATAAAATTTTCTCTAGTGGAAATATAGAATATCGTTTACAAATTTCTTTTCGCCATCAATGATTGCAAAAAAGTTAAAGCTATCAAAAAGTATTGTAAATTGAGTTTAAAAATTATACAAGCAAACCCTGAGCACAGCTCCTAAATAAAAAAGAAAAAAAAAATATTAATAAAAGAAAGCAGAAAATCCTACGTTTAATTAAGCCAACTCAGGAACTCTCTGATAATAACAGTGCGAAAACACCTGGTTTCAAAACTAGGATGATTATTAAAACCAGCATAATTTTTAAACCTATCATGCAATGATATAATCATACAACATTAAACAACTGCCTATAAAAATTGACCTTAAACAGATATCGAAACCAACATTTTATTTTGCAGCGAAGCAAAAAAGCTGACCCAAAATACAATAGCGGCGTTCAGTGTTCAGTGCAAATGGCATTGTAAAAGTGCAAATGCAAAATATCGTAGCTTTTTATTGTAATCCAACAACAATATACACACAATTGCATTTGTCAAAACATTGCGTTCATGCAATACTAAAATGGTATATTTTTTTCGTTACTTGTATTGCGTTTGCAACTCTGACATTTAAACAGCTGACAGACGTAAAACTAATAAAAGAAATAAAATTAAAACAATGGAGCAAACAATTTTAACAGGTGAAAATTAAAAGGGAAAAACCAAACAAAAATTGGACGCCTGAAGAAGTACATATATACTAGAACATTAACTGCCGTATTTATAAAAAATTAAAGTATACTTCAAGTGTACTTTAAGAAAATTTTGTATGAAAATTTTGTCTTAAAGCACACTTCAAGCCTAGTTTATTTTTTATAAATACGGCAGTAAATTGTTTCTTCAGCAACTTCTTCTTCTAAAAATTCAACAATTTTTCCTTTGGCACTTTTTCGTGGCATTTTTAAAATACGTTTAGAAATTGTTATTTTAGTGCATAAATTGCATTAGTATCGCGAAGTACGAAATAAATGTAGTGCTCACAATCAATGTCAAAACATTTGCAAGTGCAAACTTTTGCAATACAAAACTCATCGAACATCGAATACCACTAATATAAACAAAAATTAATTCATTTGCTGTTGTGCTCTTCAACTATTTCTCTTCAAGTATTTCTTTTGAATATAAAATAATGTGTGGCAAAAAGTTTGCTGACTCTTATTAGACACTACCACTTTAAATATGGTTTAGCAAAAGAAGCATGAATTGGTAACAAAAAAAGGAAAATATATTAACTTCCAATTCGACCAATTTGGCAATTAAACAATATTAGACTATTCTCGAAGAAAAGTTAAGGCGTTGTGTTAATATATGTCCAAATGTATGTACATATAGTATGTAGTTCTTGAATATATAGCTTGAGGTCAATATTTTTTATTTATTTATTATATTTTGCAATATTTCGCTACAACAATATATAGTAGCATCTTCAGAAAAACATTATTATTTAGAAATTTAGAATATTTTTTAAACGACAATAAAAATATTTTTGAATATAACAATAATTGTCAGCATCATGGTGCAACTATACAAGGTGAGTGCAGTAGCCCAGCTGACTGACTTTGTTTACAATTTACTTATGTCAAAATTAATACTTTTCAAAGTATTTTTGACAGTAGTACAGTATTTATTTTGTGTTGTATTTGTTGTCGATTTGCACTCACCTTGTATAGTTACACCATGGTCAGAATAAAAAAATGTTTAATATTACACAAATAAAAAAAATGACAAAATAATTTAATTTCCTCTTCCGTTTTTTATAAATTAACTGCCGTATTCAGAAAAAATAAAGTAGGTTTGAAGTGTGCTTTTAGACAAAATTTTCATACAAAATTTTCTTAAAGTACATTTGAAGTCTACTTTAATTTTTTGTGAATAAGACCGTAAATGTCTATAGTTTTGAGCAACATTATCTGTATCTGCTCTAAAATTAATTCTAAGATTCGTTGGTACATTTATAATTTCTAATATATGTCTCACTACTTTTATAATTGTTTTCCATTTTCAAAACTGTTATGTTCTTATAGTCAGGATAGTGATTCAAAATTACACAATATGATGATTTTTGTTTTTTGTAAGAATATATCTCTATATATTTGAACAGATTAGTGTCCAGCTATTCTAGTTTTTAGTTTATTTATTGTTGTACCCACACACAGACAAAAAATATAGTTGTGCATGTTTAGCACAACTATTTTAACATTTCTAAAACTTTTTAAAAAATAATTTGGTCACTGTAATTATTTACATAATTTACATAATATGGTTAAGTTACGATTCACATGATTATAATAATTATATGTTGGGTTACAGTAATTGCATAATATTTGTGTTAATCAGTTTTATGACGAAAGATTATACCATATTATACTGTTCTGTATCATAATCAAAGAGCAACATATTATGACAAATGGATTCATCATAAATATGATTGCCACAAATATAAACATGTTTACTACAATAATATATATGATTATAGTAATCATTAGAATTGTAACTTAACCGTATTATGGTTACCGCAATTATATAAATAATTACAGTGATCATAAAATTGTTAAAAAATCTGTAAAAATATTGACATTGTTGTTGTGATAAACATGCACACCCATATTTTTTTCTCTGCGTGTATAATATGTACATAAGCCAATGATTTATATATATTATATTCAGAAAATATTTCTGTTTTATTCCTTTTATTTTTTTTAAATTGTTTTATTCATTTACAAATTATATTAATAGGGAAATAATTATCGTTTAATATCTTCTTAATTATTTCTATATTTTTTCTGTGAATACTGCCGTATTCAGAAAAAATAAAGTAGGTTTGAAGTGTGCTTTTAGACAAAATTTTCATACAAAATTTTCTTAAAGTACATTTGAAGTCTACTTTAATTTTTTGTGAATAAGACCGTAAATGTTTAATATGTTTAATATTCTTTCTAAAAGATTTTTCACTGTATTAATAATAATTCCTTTAAGATGTTTTGAATAATAATTATTGCTGCTTTCCGAAAATGTAAGTTACCAATCTATTAAAAATTCATTGCCTCTTTTTATTATTGAAGTGTCTAAATAAGGAAGTCTAAAATTATAATTCTTTTCTATAGTAAATTTAATGTTAGGATGAAATGAGTTAATTATCGTCCACATATTTATGTTTTATTACACTTTCTGAATTTTGTACAAAAAAAATATTCTACATATTTATTTTCCAATATAAGTGTCGAGTAATTGTTCCATAACAATATCAGCTATAATTGGAGAAGCGAGAAATCCCATTGGAAGATCCATTTTTGTTTTTATATATTGTTATTGTATTAAAAATATCGGTTATCAATTATACAAAATTTCAAAATACGTAGAAATAGATCCCCTTCAATATTTCTATGGTGATCTAATATATTCCATTTTTTATCAATAATAATTATAGCTAAATCAAGTAAAAGGAGTTGTTCATCATTATGCAGTCTTACCTCTTTTATCTAATGCTTAAATTCTAATAGATTCTTTACATTTAACTTTTTAACAATGTTAGTAACTTATCTACAAAGTTCGCACGATGGAGAGTTAATGCATGAACAAGTTGTTGCACTCATATCATGATATTTTATATATTTATTTGCATTATTACAAGAAGCCTTCTTAACTACAACATCTCTGGTGCAGAGGTTATCTATTTTCCATTACCCTTGTTTCAAGAAGTGGTTTATAAAATACTTAATAGAGTATTTAAAAACTTTATATCGCTTAAAATTTGTTCAATGTAAAATTATAATAAACGCAATACAGACAAACCAAACCAAAGTAATAAAGTGGAAAAACATGAATTAAAAGCCATGAAAAAGATGCACATAGTCCATCAAATGATACAATTTATATTACAATTTATTTTACTTTTTTATAATTTAAAACGATAAATACCTGCGAAAACAATAAATGATTCAGACAAACAAAATGCAATTCCCCCTAAAAACCACAATACAAAAAATGCAATTTTTATGAACATGAATTTCTCGGTTTTACTTTAATTTACGTTTTCTTTTTGTTCTACAATATTTACACATTTATTAACGTGTGTGGAGGATTTTTCATGGCAAATGGCAAACAACCAACATACCTGTAACAATTGGGAATCCATGTCATCCAAGGGATAACCACCGTAACTTCCTCTTTGTGCTGTATAAACAAGTTTTGTAGCACACAATAGTGTTAAGACTGGACACAGCCACGTTGTGGCTTTCATGTTGCTATAAAAGGAATAAAATACAAAAGGAGAACAATTTTATAAAATTATCGCAAATAAACATTGAATGTATTTTTAGTATTAATAAAAATATGTATAAAAAAATTATATGTAATACAGAAATAAGGAAAAAATAAATTATTTTTTTTTTATGTAAACAAAAATATTTATTTTAGTACTAAATAAACAAACTCTACTGTTACCGAGCACAAATATTGCTGCCTTCATACCACTAAAGTGGTTGAGAATAAACTCAACAAAAAAAAAAAAAAAAAAAAACAAAGAGTTCATATGTATGTACATATACATATGTATATGTATATAGGTTTTATTTTAATTGTTGCATTTACATTGCTGTCACAACATGTTTGCGTGGCCACAAGTGATGCGGAAATTAAATATATAAATGTTGCATTCATAGCAAAAAATGTCAAATGTGTGCTGATGATGATGATGAATTTTGAAGGAAATAAGTTTCTGTATGCCCTTTACTATGTTGTAGTGTGTGTGTTATTAACATCGATGCCATTTAGATATTAGAAAATTTATTTTATAAAGTTGAAAATCGATAAATCACGTGGATTTAAATATTTCTAAACTCTTGATTTTCATATATTGCTTAAAACACTCCAATACTTCTAATTATCACATATAAATTTTCAAATCTACTGGCTTAAAATCTAGGTGCAAAAAAGAAAGAATGTGCCGAATCTTATAAAAATCCCAAACGAAGCTTCAATCTTATTAATCCATTGCCGTTGTATTGGGTGTATAACTTACTGTGGGACTCAGATGACGTGTCTTTTAAATCCGTTTTTTTTTTGCTTTAGCTACTGTATGTTATTTTGAAGAGAGTAGATATTTATCATTTCTTCTCACTTAGTTATTCAACATTATGGTGTATACAACAAAGTTTTTATACCCTACACCACCATAGTGTGGAAGGGTATTTTGGGTTTGTGCTGGTGTTTGTAACACCCACTTTAAGGTAAACCGATGACTCAAAATCACTTCCTGAGTAATATATTGCGATAAAATTTGGTCCTGTCTAAGGATGGTTGGGATTGAAACTGGTTGCAATCGGTCCATTATTGCACTTAGTTTCCATACAAATGTCCTTCGGAAAGTGTTCATACATTTTTATACATATATCTATACCAATTTCGCTACAAATAAGTTGTACATAAAGTATTATTACATCTACAAATTCTGTGCAGATCGGTCCATAATTGACGTAGCTCCCATATAAGACCCACTGCCGAAAATCACTTTAATAACCACAACAATAACAATAAAAATGTTGGTATCCAAATAAAATTCAACTCAAATCAGTTTCATATATACAGAAATAATGACATCTAATTTGATAAAGCTCGGTCCATAATAAGTCAAAGCTTTTATATAAGACGTACTTCTGAAAATCACTTTAACAAAAATAAATCATTTCAAACACAAACAATATTTATATGCACGGAAGTCATGCCACTAAATTTTTTAATGATCGTTGCTTAATAGCTTATAGCTCCCAAATAACGCACATTTCTGAAAGATTATTTTTACACATATACTACGTGTAGGGTATTATATGATAGGGCTTGACCGCCTATAGTATTGGCCGTAAAATGCCCAGAATATGCGGCTATCTGTTAAGAACTATTTAGAAAGAAGTGGTTGAAAATTTTGCTTGTCCCGTCTTACAATGCAGACCTTGCCACATCTAACACCTATTTGTAACGATCGCTGCAGAACGCTCTCTCTGGTATATGCTTCACTTCAGACAAGGGTAGTATCCAAAACTGACTTGATTCGTGCATGGCCTCAAAAGATTAGTAGTTTTTTTTAGCGCGTAATTCATATGGTGCCAGAAAGATGGGAAAAAATAAATTTCTATTGTACTAATTTTTTAAAATAAAAGCTAAAAAAAAATTTTAAGCTATAATACATTACAACGGGGTTTTCAACAACAACTATGCTTTCCAACAGAAGCATATTGGAAATACATGAAAGTTTTGACAGTTTGCTTGTTGCTTTGAAAATTGCTACAATGAATTCAATTTCGCAATAAAATCGCTGAAAAAACATAAAAATTCACTACGAAAATGATGGATCTGTAAAAGCTACATTTTTAATTTTCAGACAATATATAAATAAGCAAAATTGTTGCATTTAGCCTACTTTGTGAAAATGCAAGTGCAATTTTTTTTTAATTTTTCTGGCAATGCGTTTACAGGAGATTTTAACAATAAAATCTTGGCCTTTTATTAATGATATCGATATTTCTGACATGTGATTTTAACAGGAAGGTGTGCCACTCGGCTGACGAAACAATGAATTAGTTATAGCAAACCAAATTTCCCGACAGCATAATTTCACGAAATTCAGCAGTTAATTAATGCTCACAATCATGTGTTTTAACTGAACTGGAATAGGTATGTGCTGTGGGGCTATGTTAAAGAAGGAGATTATAAGTAGCCTTAAGATTCAAAATCAGTGACATAACTATTAAAAGAGACCTGCCATTTAGCCGAAATTATATTGAAAATGTTTAAAAAAAAGGATGTATTTATAATCAACTACATATAATTGTATGGGAAAGTTCGCGTATTGTCAAACTAACAAGGATAATGATAGAAAAGTTTCTATGTGTAAAATAAGCTCATAAATACAATATTTAAAAGAGTTATTTTTCCAAATCCTAATAGTTTATTTTCTATGTGAGAGTTTTTATACGTGTTTCCTATTCACCGCATACAAATAACATTTTTAATTATGTGACAAAAACTGTTTTATGCTCTGGATCTTATAAATATTAGAGCTACGAAGAGGCGATTGTCATCAAATATTTTTATGTATTTTAGGCTTATATTTATTAAATTTCATCTTAATAACGTAAAAGCTCTTATAAATTGAAAAAATTGATAAATAATACATATAAATACAATGGCACATTTCAAATTCACAATTCAAATACATTTTATCTCTCACAGACAAGGCAGCTGTGACCTTCATTTACTTATATATAGGTATGTATACGCGAATGAATATCTAAACCACTCCATAAAACTCTTTATTCGCTTTCTTTTGGACGTTTTATTTCTAATATTTGCAGATAATGCGGCAATGTTGTAAGTATTCATAGCAACCAAAAGCATTACAAGTACTTACCAACGTATTAACAGGATATTTCAAATGTCAACCACATGACTGACTGCTTCTTGTACAATAAAATGAAATACAAAATCTCAAAGAACATGTGGTTCGCCTTGTACACACACATACTTGTTTACTGCTACAGTTAATGTTTACAAGGAGATCTAAGGAATCTTAGGAGGATTATATCCATATAATAATACTGTTACTTTTGTAATACTTATAATGTGTGTGTTTTTACGTTTTATGATTATTATCATTATTATTAAACAAATATTTATAGACACTTTTGAGGGGTACTTTTTTATTCGTTTACTATACGTTCATCTAACACCAAATATGTATTTATGTTTAGTGAATTTAAAACATTATAACAGATTTGTTTGAAATCTGAGAAATATATTTACTGTTACTGCTATAAGATATAAAATAAACTTTTAAAAAAATAAATACTTTATTTTCAAACCTAAAAATTGTAATATGTTCTTTTTGTTTTGTTAGTTGCTCCTTCTCTTGTGCGTATTTAAGGTAATATATACACACGGAGAAAAAATATAGTTGTACATGTTTACCACAACAATATCAACCAACATGTTTACAAGTTTATCAAAAATAATTTGGTAACTGTAATTATTTTTATGATTGCGGTAATCATGATATGGTTAAGTTACGATTCGGATGATTACTACAACCATATATACGATTGTAGAAACTATGTATGTATTTGTGGCAATCATGTTTATGATGAATCCATTTATCATAATTTGTTGCTCTTTGATTATGATAGAGAACAACATAATATGGTATAATCTTTCTTCATAATACTCATCACCATAAACATTATATAATTGTTATAATCGTATATATGATTGCTATAATCAAGTGAATGATTGCAGAAATCATATAAATAATTACAGTGACCATAATATTAAAAAAAATTAAAAACTTTGAAATAGTTGTGGCAAACATGCACAACTATAATTTTTTCCTGCGTGTACTGACACACATTAATTTATTTGTTAACAAAGATTTTCTATGTATAAAAATCACAATTTTCCGTAGAGTACGTATATATATTTTCAATGGCAAGCAGTACAGTATTACAATGAGAATATAATTGAAATTGACCTACTGTAAGTTAAGCTTTTCAGAAAGTAGTCTTAAACATGTCATTATGCCGATTTTGTTTTTTTAGAACTTATAGGTGTTTCAGTAGAATCATTTTTTTTAGAAAAATGTTTAGTCAGTTTTAATAAAACCTGCTTTTAAAACTACATGCCATATAATAAATTCATTCTTTAGGTGGCTGTGTGACATGGAGCACCTTTCTGTTGAAACCAACTCAAAAATTGTAAAATTTTTTTTTTAATAATTAATAAACACAAAATGCGAAGCTTTTGGCTTATCTGCAAAAAACACCCAGAGTCTTTGGCAGGAATCGAACCCGCAACCCTTTGACTGATAGTCCGGCACGCTATCGCCTAGTCTATCGAGTTTAGTCTAGATTTTCAAAAGCCCAAATGCAGCACTGTTATTAACAAAATTCTTAATAACGGCCTCAGAAGAACGGTTATGTTAACCGAAAATATCAGTTATAGTTGTTACAAGTTCACAATTTTCAAAGTGAATTGAACAAATGTCTTAGCTTCCACTACTGATATTTGCAATGCCAAAATATTCATGTTATTCCCCTAAAATCCTATAGGAAAACAAAGCTCTTGTTGAAGCCCTTCAAATACCGACATCCAACTGCAAAGAAGGCGAAGCTTCCATAAAGTACTGTAAATAATGTTAAACAAGTAAGAAAATATAGTCAGACAGACGGACATCTTTAAATCGAGCCAGGAAGTGATTCTGAGTCAATCGGTATATTTTAAGGTGGGTGGTGGACTAATATTTATCAGTACAAATCCAATATACACTAAGATGGTGTGGTTTATGAAAACTATATAATGAAAACTTAAGCACTGATCGTAAACAAAAAATAAGCAAAACTAAGTAAAGTAAAGCAGAATTGGATTGGAATTGGAAAAAAAATCTGTGTATGAAAAAGGTTATTTTTATATACAGTGAAATTATATTTAGAATACAATTTAAATATGAATTGTTTAGGAAGCATTAATTGGTGCAATACTGGCAACCTTGCACCACCATAATGGGGAGGGTATATTGTATTTGTACAGATGTTTTTAACGCCAACTAATATTGTTGCAACACCCACCTTAAAGTATACCGATCGACTCAGAATCTCGTCCTGAATTGATTTAATCATGTCCGTCCGTCCGTCAGTCTTTCTGGCTGGCTGGCTGTCCATGTACAGCTTGTGTGCAATTTTAAAGATACATATTTCGATAAAATTTGGTACATGATATTTTTTTGGCCCAAGGATACTTGGGATTAAAACTGGTTGAAATCGCTTTATTATTTTACCTAGCCCCCATACAAATGTGTTACCGAAATAGGGATTTATCCATCATAAATGTTTGATTTATGCATGTGTCCCAACAAAAATAAGTGGTACATGAAGCCTAATCTCATCAACAAATTTTTTGCTGATCGGTCCATAAATGACCATAGCTGCTATATAAGGCCAGTTGCGGAAAATCACTTTAAACAGCATAACTTTCTTAAAATTATTGGTATCCAAATCATATTTAACATAAGCCAGTTTCATAGATTCAAACATCATTTGGCCCAATTTTGTGATGAACGGTTCATAATTAGTCGTAACTGCCAAAAATCACTTTAAAGAGCATAACTTTCTTAAAAATGTTGGTATAAAAATAATATTGAACACAAATATGTTTCATTTGGTGCAATTTTATGATGATCGGTCCATAATTAGTGGTAGATCCCTTATAAGATCCTCTCCGTAATTCACTTTAACCTCTGTAAATAAATATGTTAAAAGCATTTATATCGAGATAAAGTTTAACATACATAATATTTATATTCACAAAAGTCATAATATGTAACATCTCGACTCTCCCATATAGTGACCATTTTTGAAAAACAGTTTTATACATATACTGAGTGTAGGGTATTATATGGTGTGGCTTGACCGTTTATACTTTCTTATTTGTTAATTATATTTTTGGTACAACCTTAGAATTAATCTGCTCAAAACACTTGTGAAAACCTGATGTGCCTTTGATAGCAAACGTAAACTTGAATTTAATTAAACGGAAATTTGTTACAATAATATTTACGCTAAAAAAATAAATAAACTAACATTGATACAAAGATTCATTCGAATGCGAACATAGTCTTAAACTTAAAAGTAGCTGCCTGCATAAAGTTAAGAAACTTTTTTTGGATGCTCTATACGGCCACAAGCTGTTGTGATTTTGGTTTTATGCTGACCTTTGATATTAAATATTTATAATGTTTGGAGAAAGTTCTGTTTTCATTTCCAAAAAGCCAAGTAGATATACCTATTGTATTTAGTTATTGAAAGTTCTTAAAGATAAAATAAATGAATTGTATGACATACGAAAACAAACCAAGGAGAGACCAGAATAATAAATTTATAATACTTAAATTGAATAAAATATCAATAACTGAAAATTAAATTACTGCTTATCAAATCGTATCCAACAAATCTAGCTGTTAAAAAGTTATATTTATTTTTCTTACTTGTGTGGGCCTAAGGTCAAAAGCTATTGGGTTTATTTTATAAAAGCTTTTATAAAGTTGTTAACATTAACGCTTAATACATGGCCTTAAAGAAATAGAACAAAGATAAAATACTAATGTTATACTAATATATACAGTTTTCCACAGCCACCACAAAACTGTGTTTAAACTTAATTTACTGCCAAATAATATTATTTTGAAAATTTTTTGTGCTGATCTAGTTCTTCATATTTTTTGTACAATTATTTACTATAATAATTTTCGTATTTTGCTGTTTCTTTTACTGTAAGAATTACAATTATTTTACTTTCTCATTAAAGATAATTTAGAAATTTCTCAAACCAAACAATCAGTTAAACAAATCAAAAAGTTATAATCACAAAATAATTTTATTGCCACAAATCAATCAATGACAGAAAAACGTGGAAAATTTATTGTAAATTTAAATAAATAAATTTAGCGGATATAAATATTTTTGGCATTTTGGTTCTTAAAACATCAGTACGAGGGCGGTTCGGCAACTTCATAGCCTAAAACAGAAAGCGCGGTATAAACAGAAAGTTAAGTGCTTTGGAAACTTACATCTTTGCTATAAACACATGTTAAATTTCTTTTCGATCTGCCAACTCCTCCACATAGAAACAGGTGTTCAAAAAAGACGCATTCATGATTTTTTTACAACGGAAGAATTAGAAATTCGTGGTGTCCTTAAATATTTAAATAAAAAAGGTTTAACGGGACGAGCAATTCATAATGATATGGTGAATGAGTTAGGTAAAAATGCTCCTTCATATGCAACAGTAAAATATTGGGTTGCTGAATTTAAATGTGGTCGTACAATCGTTGAGGATGAACCATGTCATGGACATCCAAAAACAGCAACAACAACAGAAATTGTAGCCAAGGTACATGATATGGTATTAAATGATCGCCGAATAAAAGTGCGTTAAATAGCTAATAGCATGGGCATCTCAAATTATCGAGTCCATTTAATTTTTCATGAAGAACTACAGAATGCAAATTTCTCAAGCTTGTTTGGATCGTTTTAAGAAAAATAAAATGAATTTTAGGCGTCGTTTCATAACTGTGGATGAGTCATGGATCCATTGCTATACTTCAGAGACAAAAGAACAATTCAAGCAATGGATTTAAGCTGGAGGAAGTGCCCCAAAAAAGGCATAAACAATTCAATCAGTTGGTTAGGACAACTGTTTTTTTAGGACTTCAAAGCTATTTTATTGCTTGAGTATCTGCAAAAGGGTAAAAAAATAAATGAAGAGTACTTATGCAATATTTTGGATCAATTAAATGTAAAAATTCGAGAAAATCGTTCTGGCTTACAACACAAAAAAATAATTTTTCATCAAGATAATGCACCAGCGCACAAAAGCGTTTCAACAATGGCTAAAATCAACAATTTAAGTACGAGTTGCTTGATCACCCACCTTATTCTCCTGATTTAGCTTCCAGTGACTTTTACCTGTTCCCAAATTTAAAAAAAAATTCCTAGCTGGAAAGCGTTTTACCTCAAATAATGATGCAATTAGAGTTGTAAACCACTATTTTGAAGGCCCTGAGGAAAACTATTTTAATCAGCGGTTAGAATGGCTAGATAAGCGTTGGACTAAGTGTTTTGAAGTTTCAGAAGATTATATTGAAAAATAAAAATGCTTTTGAAAAACTAACTGAGCTAGGCTAAGAAGTTTCCGAACCGCCCTCGTAGTAAAAGCTTTGACAATTACGCTCGAAAATTCTCAATGAAAGTGGCAGATCTTTAACAGCTACATTTAATACAATTGCCGAGTTAAGATTTCTGAAAAAGACCAATTATTAAGGAAAAAATCGTTTAATTAAATTCAAGTTTACGTTTGCTATCAAAGGCACATCAGGTTTTCATTATTGTTATTTTGAGCATATTAATTCTAAGGTTGTACCAAAAATATAATTAACAAATAAGAAAGTATAGTCGGTCAAGCCCGATCGTGTAATACTTTACACCCAGTGAACGTGTATAAAACAATGTTTCCAAAAAGGGCGCTATATGGGAGATATGACCTATTATGGTCCTATCATCCAAAAATTTAGTGCTTTTTTTGCGACTGCAAATATATAGCGAGATGGTAACAATTTAATTTTGGTCTATTATTAATTATGTAGATATTACACAGCCACAATGATTTTGTTGCAAAAAATGGATTACTTTATATGGGGTTGCAATCGAATCGATTACAACCATAAATAAAGACATGCCAGTTTACTAATATGCTATTGAATTGATTGAAATTTTTGATAAAAAAAAATCCAAATCTGACCGTTATCATTTTTCATTTATATGTGTCAAACCTTGCTCTTTGCTACTTTATTTCCTATTACAAAATGCATGATTTGTAGATGGCAAATTCCCACGTGGATCTTAGCATCCCATGAATTTTTCTAAAGAGCTTTAAGATATTTTTTACTTGTCATTACATTTGTTATACTGAGAAACATCATGTCGCATGAGTATTATTATATTGAAACTGACGTGTATATGTACTTATATCATATTAAGAACAATTTCGTTTAAAAAAATATAGACATTTGGCAATTTTAAGTTTGACAAGTAGTAGAAATAACTATAAAGAATAAATTATTTAACTGGCAAAGTATTTTTAAGGATTTATTTTACAACTCTATATGCTGACCTAATTTTACACTTTTAAATTAGTCTTTAAAGCGATAGGCCTTAAAAAGTATATTTTATAATATTTATAAATTCATTAGAAGTAGTGATAAAAAAAACCCTTACAATTGACTAAATTACCTGCAATTGTTTTTTATTTAAAACTCAACATTAGATTTGAATCATTTACTTATTGTAAGTTTAATATATTTATTTTCTTTCCGCAAAAGCTTAACAATACATCAGACGTGACCAAATAGATTTTATTGATAGAAAATAGTATGGAATAAAAGAAGTAAAGCATTGTGCACATTAAATCCGGCCAAATATAAAATTTCTAAAGATCGGGTTCAATAATGCAGAAAAACTTAAGCACCCTTTTTATTACCACTTCAACTAGGACTTCAGATATTTATATAACAGAATGCCTGCCAAAATATTTGATGCCTTTTATTAATTTTTATTAATTTAAAAATATATAAAACCCGCTAATTTTTGCCAAATTCGGCTAATTGAACACCAAAAAAATGTTAAAGCGAAGTGGACAAAAAAAAGATAGCAGCGTACGTAAATCAAAATTTTGTGCAATAGTTAATGTGATCCATTAAAACAAAAAAATTAATTTTAGTTTCCTCTTTTTTCTTTGCGTAAGTATTAATAAACTAGCTGACCGCCCCGCCCCGGCTTCACTGGGAATTTTGTAATTTTTATACCCTACACCACCATAGTGGAGAGCGTAACGCTCAGAAAAATTGGTCCAACACCCACCTTAAAGTATACCGATCGACTCTGAATCAATTTAACGATGTCCGTCCGTCTGGCTATCCACGTAAAGCTTGTGCGCAGAGTACAGGTCGCAATTTTTATTTCGATAAAATTTTGTACGTGATATTTTTTCGGCCCAATGACTATACTTTCTTACTTGTTTTTTACAAACTATCTCCTGAGAATTTCGACTCGAATAAAAAAAAAATCAGCCAAATCGCTACAGCCGTTCTTACGTGATTGGTCCATTGGTCCATGTACCATTTCATTTGTAAATATATAAACGTTTATAAATTTGCTGTTCAAAAGTAATCCTATTTAACAATTTATTGGATCAGATTTTATGTGAACAATACAGTACGAGTATTAAGTGTAGAAAAGGATAATAAGAAATAATAAGAACTTAACACTAAAAATGTGTATAATATTGCATTATTGTCTGTTATAATAATATTATTATCTTTCATTGTGTATTTGTAATTCTTTTAACAGGGATTAACACTAAATTGCTATGCTACCCTAATACCCATAAATACTATTAACAGACATGTAATTAAGTATTATCTCAAACCAAACAAAAGTACAAATTAATAAACAGTATTCATCAGCTCAAATAAATAGAATTAATCAATATTTTTTAATTATAAATACGACAACATAAATTAGAGTATGAATTTTTATTTACTGAAAACATTAAAGTCCTGATTCTGTAAAACTTATACACTGTTTGTCTAGAAAATCTATATGAAAAACACTCAGTTTTTCAATATTTTTTGGGTAATCGTCGTCTGCCAGTTCTTTTTATTGGCTTCATTTCAATTCAGCTAATGTAGCAATGTCCAACATATTATAAATCATGGCCAGTGGCCAGCGATTTGTTGTCAACGTCCGATTTGTTGGCGTTGTAATCCAAAATAGCAAACGGTTTCTTTTTCACAGTTTCCATGTTCACAACGCAAGTATAATGTTGTGTCGTCTGCAAAATGACCGCTTTGGGCACATATGAACATAGTGCTATATCGCCTTCCTTGAAGCCTTGACAGGATGCGTACGATTTATTTGGAACTCCCATGTCACAAATATCTTATTCGAGTGTTTCAACATATGCCGTTTTCGGGAAATCCAAAGTTGTGAAAATGTGCGGCCTGCATCCAAAGTGTCATAGTCTCCGAAAGTATCTAGTCAGGCAATTTACCAGAGTAAATCACTCCTTTGAAAGTATAAAATGATTTAGAATAGCACAACCACCATATCTTTATTTCATACTTGGCAGGCTTGGAATGTATTGTGTGGGGCAAATGCGGCCACTGTAAGGGAATAACTGCTCTGTATGGAAATAACTGTATAGGTATAACGGTCACTACATCATGCTGAGTGTAAGCTGCTGCCAAGTTAGATTGCAATATTTGCCAAATATCATCAATAGCCGCAATTTTGCTATTGATTAGTCGCTGCTATCGCGTATTTCCATTGTCGAATCTACGGCATTGTTTTATGCACATCATACGATCTAATGATAATGCAGCATTGTATATTGTATACAACGCATTGGTCCCCATAACTCTACAAGAGGAAATGTTCATTATTCGATTTAGTGAATCTAGCATACAAAATAATAGCCAAAAAGTCATCGAATGCTTTCAAAGTGATTGGTTTTCATTGTTTTGTTTTCGTTAAATTTGCCAAATTCCATGCAGCTGTCACTTTCCTGCCTTTCCGATTCGATTCGCGTATTATGATGTACGTAATGTCTTCGGTGATGAGAGAGCGGAATATGCCAAAGGGATCATATGTGGTTCCTATTGGTCCTGGATTTCACCTTGTATAGTCGGCAACGTTATTTGTTGATCCCGTATTAAAAAAACCCTTTCAATCTCTATAGAAATTAAACTATTGGTCGGATCGCCTTTTGGACGATTTTAGATAAAAATTTTTTGGAATACATGTGGGGTCGGCTAAACTTCACATGGACCATCAAGGAGTAATGTCAGCTTGAAAATGATAAATGATCACCCATCGGAGGGTTAAAAGCTTTAAACATGTCGACCGCTAAAAAAAATGAGCTGCTATGATTTTTGATATGATATGATGATTATTTTTTCTTATTATTTTTTCCAAAAATGTATGTACTGACCAAGAAATCGATGTGTAAAATATACTAATTCAATCGACTTTGAATGAGTTACTTAAAATGGGAATTAAAATCCAAGATCCTGTAGAGATAGGCAGACCATTTAACAACAAATGTATACAGAGATAAAAATATTGTAAAAGAACTAATAAATGCATGGACCCAGTAAAGTATTCTGAACCAAAAGCTGAATAAGTTTAATAGTTTTGAGTTAATAAAAATGGAGATTTTTAATTTTTAGAAACAAGATTTTGGATTGAGTGCACCATTGTACCATACTTCTTCGAAAATGAGGCTGGACAAAAAGTAACTGATACCAGTGCTCGATATCGACACAAAAGTTATTTCTACCTAAATTGTAGACGATTGATGTGGAACACATGTAATATCAACAATATGGTGATTATGAAGCAACATAATTACTGCCTAAGACGTTTTATAGTTTTCTAGTTCTCTTTGTTTTGCTTTTTCTTTTCGATTACACAAATTATTGCACAAATTCGTAATATTAGGAAATATTCTAATACATTTAGTTTCTTTATAAAAACTTCCAAAAATCAAATTCTTATCTAATAATTTTTAATCAATAAATTTAATAAATCAAAAAATTTAGAAAGTTTTTTTATTGCCATTTCTGGGCGATAAAACTGAATAACTAAATATTTAAGTTTTTCCATACATTTCAAATATATATGAACAAGTACATGATATTAAAAACAAAAACAAGAACACGTGTTTACAGAATTTATTAGAACTGTGTATATTTGTCTTTTGTGGGAATAAACCAGTAAAAAACTTTTTGTTTTTCGAAAGGTACTTCTTAGATGTAGTGAATATTTGGACAATTGCAAAAAAAACACGTACAAGCATATTGATCAGATTTATATTCCAAAAATAACCAACATTTGTAATTCTCTTACAGAAGGCATGATTTTTAATGGCAAATTTTAACTTGTTTACAGCAACTCAAGGCTTTTGAAATATGTATGTTTGCCAGAATATGTTTTATTAGTGTATTGCATTTTTTATAATGTACTAAGAAACATCATGTCACATGAGTATTATTAAATTAAAAATAATACTCATACGTAATGTATGCCGTGTATGTATAAACGTGAGAATTTTACAATAACAAACAATTTCAAACGTTTTGTACAACATATAAACATATTTAGCATTTCAAACTTTGATAAATTCTTAAAATTTATAACTATAAGAAAATAAAATAGCTCACATTATGTTTGTAAAATTTTAATCACAAAAGTTACAATAACTAATTATAAAATCCTATTTTATAATTTTTATAACTTCAATAAAAGTATAAATAAAAAAACTATTAAACTTAACTGGATAGACGACACTCGTATTGTACTTATAACATGACACTAGATTTGGATTATTGTGCAATTACTTGTAATAAGTTGATATTATTTATTCACTTTTCACAAAAGCTTAGCAATAAATCGGTTATGACTAAATACATTTTATTGATGTTGAAGCAATACAAGTAGTAAATAAAAGTAATAAATAATAAATCTTAATAAAAAATTAACGAAGTAAAGTATTGCTCACACAAAATTCAAACTTAGTGTGTCTGGACAAGTTCTTTTCTCAAACTCTTGTTTCAGTTGAAATATATTTGTATGTGAAAAAATCAGCTACCGGGAACAACATTGGCAAGTAACTTGCAGCTGTGGAGCCTGAAGATCTATTATTATAAAAGAATGAATGCAGAAAAATGTTCTACCTTTGATTAGACGTCACCAGTCTTTAATAAAACCTTGACCCGATTTAGACACCTGTCATTAATTAAATTGTTGGGTAGTGAAAATCGACATAATAAATAATATAAGAACACCGCTTATTAAACCCAGCATTGGCTGGTCCTTAAAGTGTTCAATATAAACTCTATGAGAAAATTTTTTTTTTTTTTTTTTGTTTCATCAAGGTGTTTTTTTTTTGTTAATTTATTTGGAAATCGAAAAAATGTTAAATTCATGTTATTTTTTTAAACTTTTATTTGCATTGAAATTTATGTATAAGTTAAGCAAACATAAAAATATTTTTGACTTGTGACGTCACAAGAAGAAATTTTTGGTCTCAATTTTACTCTCATAGTTTTTGTAAAATACAACGGACCTGCGCAATGCGTAATCTCTCTTATTTGATTCATGGATTAAACCGCAGTTCTTTAATATAGTTAGTGCAGGTGAATCAAACTCTTGTACAATAGTAAATGTAATTCAACAAAACAAATATACGAATTTTTATAGAAGGAACTTAAATCAATCAAGTTTCTTTTTTAAGCTTTTCTTAAATATTAAGAAATGCATATCAATTTTTGCTTCTAAGTTATTCAATCTCTTTTTTAAAACTTTTGCTCGACCGGATTTTATAAGAACTATACATTATTGTTGAAAATTATATCTATGTACACATATCCAACTATATATTTTAGTGCATAATTTAGTGAGTTATACAAATTCTTAAGTTTAATTGTGCATATTTATAATACTTCTTTGCTTAATTTATTATGTAGCCATAAAACATCTGCTCATTTAACTAAGTAAGTTGTAAAACAACAATAATTTTTACTTAATTAAACAGCAGCAAAAGTTTATTGTTTAATGTTTACTTATTAATCAATAACATTTGAAAACATTTCCACCCAACCCAAATTTTATCATTAAAAACATATTGCCGGTGTATTCACCTTTTAAGAAAGAAATATATAGATATATATTTAAACTATTAACAGCTTAAATTTTTTAATAAAGACATTCATTCATATTTTTAAATAGCTTCGACTTCGACAGAAATTAATTAATTAAACAATTTTAAAGTAATAATCTTTAAAGTGGGTGTGCTATTTGACATTTAAAGTGAAATTAATTTAAATGTTCAATTGCCAGACATAAAAGAAAAGTATTCATAGTCGTAAATTGAGCATTTAAAATAATTTTTTACACATCACTCCATTTACAACTGAAATATAGTACTCGTAGTTTATATGTACGAGTATGTCTGTAATTAGATGATGAGTGACGATAATTTAAATGGCTTTTTTTCATTTGTTTTTATTGTGTATTGTTTTTGTTTATGAGTGGAAAACTTGACGGTTTGGCAATTGTTTGACGTAACATGTGAACATTGCGTAGACAGTAGAAATGTATTTCAATTATGGCCAGTCAATTGTAAAAAGTCATTTATCACATATTGACATCGTTATTAATAAATAGTACGTTTAACATTAATTGCTTAGTTTATTTAAATTTCGGTCAAAGAGTATTTAGTGCTTTTCTATGAAAAATAACCAATATTATTAACAGCAAGGGTGCTTAATTTTCACAACTTGAGCAATAGAAAATATTGGCCATGATTATTTCAAAAATTAATAGCTTTAATAATTTTGGTATTGTTGATAGAAGATAACAATTTATACACGTTTCTACACCATGCCATAATTTTCATTGTGGATACGATAATTTGCCTCTTCTTTCAAATTCTACAAAGAGTCATCATGTCACATGAGTATTATTTAATTCAAACAATTACTTATACGTTGTGTAGGACTTGGATGTATCATATTAAAGTAAACGTAAACAAATTTTGAAATAATAAACATTTTAACGGTTTTATTTAACTTTAACAAATTATAATCTAGTAGGTAGACTTATTTAAAGTTAAGAAAAATTACCTACAATAACCCCTAACAAACCCATAGATCAGCAATTACCCTGCCACTGAGTGAACACTGAATGATATCTAGTTAAGAAATTTTAAAAGCTGCCTTAAGAAGTAGCAAGCTGTATGCAATTAACTTAAAACAAAATCTACACGATAATATTGTTGACAGATCAGTTCCACCTGGGAAGTCATGCAATCCTTTTGTCTCCCCTAGACATGACAGCACTGTGCAATTGTTTCAAATGTTATATAACACAACAAATTTAAAGATTATTGTTTAATTAATCAAATACGTAGGCTATTTAAAAATATGAATAATTAAAATTTTATAGTTATTGAAAATTAAAATGAATTCGTCGTAAGCTCGTCGTGATAAATCCCTTTTCACGGATATTACAGGAGAAATTAAATCAATTTTAAATTAAATACCTTTGTTTTAAAGATTTTCGAAATCTGCTTATATGCAGTTTTATTTGTAATTTAGTATGATTTATTTAAAAAAATATTCACACTTTGGAAGAAGTGTGTTTACACAGAGAAAAAACATGGTAGGACATGGTTACAACAACTACACTGTATTTTTGCTAACAACGTATTGTTGTGGTACACAAATAATTGCTATTTTAATTTGATTTTAACGATAATTTAGTTACTATAAACATTTTTATGTTTATCGCAATTATAAAATAAATATTTATTTCTATTTACAAAAATGTTAACTAGTGTTTGTAAATTTTGTGTTTAAAAAAATGTAGAAATAATTTCAATTTACGTCATACAAATTATTATTTTATAATTAATCATATTGTTTTATATTTAACTATTAATTAATTATGATATAATAATAATTATGGTACTTATAAAATCATAATATGATAAATATTAAAAACAAAATGATATTAATCTAACATATTATGATAAATTACCATCATAATATGATTACTTTAGATCATAATATGACTACTTCAGATCATAATATGGTTATATATAATTTAATATGATTAATTTAGATCATAATATAATAACTTAAGATCATAACATGATTAATTTAGATCATAATATGATTACTTATGATCATAATATGATTACTAAAATATAATGTAGTTAATTTGTATGACAATTTTATAATTATATTAGGTTATAATATGATGTTATAATATCAAATTATGATTAACAAGAAAATATTATAAGGAAATATTACGATGATAATTGATCATAATATGATATTTCATAGCACTTATATTCATCATAATATGCTTTGTCTACAATCATAAATCTTATCATAATATGTTGCTCTTAGATCATGTTTACCATAACCATGTTTTTTCTCTACGTGTTGTTGACTTGCAAAACCCTTTTTTTTTGGGACATATCACCTTTTCAAAGCAATGGAGCTACGTTTGTGTTCTGTCAATATGATAATAGATGTCAAACTTATCCAATATATTATTAAGCAATGAAAAAAAAAATTAATTAATTGTAATAGTTTTTAAGCAAACAGTTTTCTATTAGGTCGTTTGTTGAGTAATCTAATTGATAAATTAATTTTCTATTTAAAGGTAAATACACCAACATGTTTTTAGTATTCAAATATTGGTTGGTTAGTGCGGTCCTTGAATTCGATTATTATCTATGTATACATACGAGTATATGTGTATATTACAAGTATTCTCATACACACATTTCCAATAATACTTTATTTTTTTTTTAATTTGATAACATTTGCAACCCTGCTCATTGCGCCTACATCAACTAAATCTATTTCGTCACGTCTGATGTATTGCTAAGATTTTGTTAGAAGTAAATAAATAAAATAAGCTTATTACAATTAGTTGAACAATGGTTCAAATTTAGTGTCAAGTTTTAAACACAATACAAGTAGAGTAGTAGAGTCATTTGTTGAGTATTGTAGAAACTTAGTTCAAGTATTTTATGTTCTTATTGTTAATTCTGCAATTTATAAAAAGTCATTATTAGATTAAATCATTATAAGAGAAAAATTTTTATTTAGCTTGAGTTCATTAGAATATTATTGTAAAATGATATTTTTAATGTTTATTAACTCACCATTATTGAGAAATATATATCGGGAATTAATCATATTTCTTTTTACGTGTTATGAGTTAAAACGAAATTTATATGCGTTTACAAAAATCTTTATTTTTTTAAACAAAATTGTTCAAATTGTTCGACATTTTAAAATTCTAACGTATACTTAATAAGATATATACACTCCATACGTATGAGCATTATTTTTAATTTGATACTCATGCGACATGATAATTCGTATCACAATGTGTATAGACAGTCACAAAAATGTGAATGTGAAGCTCGTTAGAAAAATATATTTGTGACTTAATTTAAAGTAAGAATTTAACATAAAAAAATTCTTTTAAAAACTATTTGCTATTTAAGATTTAAAAAACATTCACATGCTAGGTGAAAGACAGAACGCTATCGATTTTATGGTCACAAGATACCTTATTTAACTAGTACTTGAAGATATAGCGGCCATAGAAGACATTGATAAAAACTTACTATTTCTGAATAGAAGTATCCCAATTGTTGACCTAGTTTCATAATTTTGAGATTATAGCAATGTCTTTTCTGCTGCTACATTACTGAAGAACATACGCCTGGAGATATTAAACACCCTAGCATTATACGATTTTATTTACAATTATCTAGAATTGGGAAAACATGAATAAACTTAAAAATAATATTTTGGAATTGATCAGAGTAGTTCCATAGTATCGTCAAATATATTAAACTCATTATTTTATGAATGCATACTGTATAAATTTATTTCTTATTGAAATATTTAAAAAAAAATTATTTCAGCTATTATTTCATGCCACTTGATGCTGTAGAGCACCCAAATTGGCATCTATTCAAAGCCCAAATGGATTAATATCGAACACATCATGTCGATATAATAGAAAAATTAATAAAAATTGAAAATTATTTGGCCATTGTCAAAGGAAAGTTAAAGCGTGGATTCTTATAACAGGAAATTAAAAATTTGTGGTTCAAAATTATGCAATCGTTTTTTTTTATGCAAAAATGCAAACACTTATGAGACCAGGGCCCTATTTCACAAACAATTTATCAACTTTTCACTTGGCATTTATCAAATTGCATTGTTTTGCAAAGAGATAAGTGTTTCTGTTCTACAATATAAAATACAAACACATATACAAGGCAATACCACTAATGTCATCGGACCGTATTATGTTTTAAAATAAAACGTATATTATAATGTCAACAACTCTATGGATGGTCCTGCAAACTGTTAATTTTGCAACACCATGCATAGATGCAACTTCAAGGTACTGGAAACTATCTACAATGCAAGCACAGTAGCAGTTAGTTTTCAGCCGACAAAACTATGTATTACGCTCTAATTTCTCTATATTATATTTCAATAATTATATTTAAAATCAAATCAACTTGAATTTGATTTAAACGAAAGCGATCTTTAAAATTAAAGCTTTGTTGACCCAAAAAATTCGCTCGGTCTCTGTAATTACTTCTTATAAGCACGTCTTTATTATCGGTAAACAAAACCTTATATCTTAACATTTTGAAAGCATCACTAGTTATTAAAATATTAATTTGTAAAGCGATCGTGTTTAAAATTTGCTTTACAAAAATAGAATTTACAGTTTTTGAGGAACGAAACAGAAATCGTTGCAAATTACTGTTTTCAATATTAATTTTGTACTTTGCACAAGAGAACGTATATGGAACATATACATATTATAAAAATTTTAAAAACATTGTAAATTACACTTATCCATTTCAACTTATCACTTATCAAATAGTAAAGCTCTGAGAAACATAAAGTTTTGCAAATTGAATAATTTGCAAAAGTGCAAAGTGAAAAGTTGATAACTTGTTTTGTGAAATAGCGCCCAGATTTTTACAGACCTTGCGGGAAACAATCAATATTGAAAATAAAATTAATTTTCTTATAATATAATTTTCCAGTTTTAAATTTATAAATTACATCTAATGGTAGAGTTTATTAAAAATTGTTTTAAATTTCCAAGTCTAGTTTTAAATGTAATTTATTTATATTTAAAATTTGCCACTTAAACAAATGCATATACAATTCAAAATGATTTTCATTTGAATACTAACAAAAACAGATGCAATTTTTGTACCACTTCCGCTCATTGAAAATCATTAAAACAAGAGCTTTATTTGACATGTTTTTATTAAACAAAAATAATTTAATTTTGCACTGATAATAATGACAATGATTTCATTTCCCATAAGACTTAGCACTGTCATCTGAATGTAGCATTCTTAATAAATAAAACAGTTCATTGTCAAGGATTTTTTTCGTAGAGGGGAGAAGCGAAATATAAAAAAAAGAAAACAGCAGCAGCAAATACCTTGCCTGATTATGAGTTTTAGTAAAAGATTTTGAAATACTTATTTTCCCTAAGATATTCCATATTTTAAAACATTTCCTTATGCATCAGTTTATTATATACAAAATGTGTGTAGTGTGAATATATAGTTTAGTATTCATGCACAGTAGAAACATGACTTCCTGAGCGGATATGAACTAGAAGCAGCATCAGAGAACATATTTGGATGAAGGTTGTTTCCATCCCTTTTATTGTATTCAAGTTTATATTTAGAATTTATGTTTACTTTTGGTTAAGTAAAGTCTCTAAACTTTGAAATGTTTATTCTTTTTTATGAGTAATGCTAAATTAAATAGAAAATTGTCTTAAATCGTTGTTTTCACTTACAGTAAAAGATTTCCGGTGAGTGGTGGAGATAGTTAAAGGTACTTGAATAAAAACCAAATAAAAAAACTTATAGTCTATCAATATTGACCATATTTTGCCACACAGCATAATGTTTTAAAGGAAATTTTATCGTGATACATGGTGCCCCTTGGTGCGATATCAGTCAGAGTGATGCGGGTTCCTGCCAAAGACTCTGGGTGTTTTCTGTAGATAAGCCAAAAAGCTTTGCAGTTTATGTTTGTTAATTATATTAAAAAAAAAATACAATTAAGATTCAATACAAAACAAAAGAAAAATATAAATTTTGATTACTTAAGCTTCTTGTTGTGGTTAAATATTTGATCTTAATGTTAAGTATATGCAGTACACACAGTCGTTTGCTAGTAAGTAGTTGTACTATTTTAAATGTGTTTTAGAACAATTTGAATTGTATCCATAAGTATTTCAGGATTTTCTTAGCATATGTACATTTACAAAAACGATTTAGTTACTTAAACAAATATGTATTTTGTGAAGAATAATGTTGTTTAGAGAAGTTTTTTTTTTTGAATATTTATTTACTTTAGAGTTTACGAGCAGATTTGTTTTTTTTTTCTGTAGAGCATAAAAAGTTTTCATTTTATTATCTTTGCAAATATGTGTATGTTACAATATGTTTCTTCTGTTTATTATTATTTTTAAAGAGCTTAAGAATTTGTTTGGCAAGATTTTCTGTTTTCTTTGTTTTCAGTAGCTCTTTGTGAAATTATCTTATGTAAATAAATATGCGTAGTTTATCTTGTAGCCGGAAGCAGATTGTAACATGGACAAATAACCAAAAATATGATTTTAAAGAACAGAAACAAAAAGCTAAATTGTCGTTTCCGTTTGAAGTTTTTGGAGAGTTTTTCATTATTAAAGTTATTGTACAAAGAGTATTTTGAAATTTAACTGTTATGTTTCAATTTGTCATGTTTGTTTTTTTTTTTTATTTTAAGAAACGGTCCAATGTTTCTAATGCTTTAATTGTGTATCATATTAAATAATACAGTAGAAATGTGCGATTACACAAAGTAGGCGATGTAGACACCTGGTCTATTTGGATCACCAGTTTAAAAAATATATACAGTGGGGAGCACAATGGTGCTTTACGCACTCTTATTGCATAAAAATAAAACTACTAAAGGAAACTAAAAAAATGGTTTTTGTAATTTATTTTAAGTTTAATTTACAATAAAGAATTGAAAACAATAATATAAATAATAAATATAATAAACAGTTAGAACAAAAAAAACTTTTGCACCCCGTATATCTTTTGAAATGTTTGTATTTAGATTTATATGTATTTGTTTTGTTTATGTCATAAAAAGAAACATTACTTTAATATTGATACTAAACACTTTTTGCAAATTATCCAACACAAATCAATTATAGAAAATAATTAAGAAACTCTCAAGATCAATTAATGACAAAAAGTGTTTATTCTTCGTGAGTAAATGCTAAACAGCTTAAAGTAGTCAATCAATCTTCATAAGAGTCAACAAAAAATGCATTCTTTTATTTCCAAACCACAAATCAGATGTAGCTATTAACAAAAACGAATGCACGCCTCACGATAACACCAAAAAGAGACAAGTTTTAACACCAAAAGATCCTTCTAGAGCAATATTCAAACCCGTTAATCGATGAACGTAAATGCAATGGCCCTAAAGATGGTCCTAAAGAAAAAAACAAAAAAAGCCACATTTCATTATGAAATTTAGCCAAAATTTTTTATGAAAAATCACTCCAACGGTTGCCCCAAATGTTTTTCATAATATGTAAAAGAATTTTCATCCCTAATTTTGTAATTTTTATAAAATATTTTTAAATAGTAATAATGAAAACTCCAAAATTTTGCAAGATTTTTTTGAGGTCATTTTTATATTTTTAGTATATTTTTCAATATTGACGTATGAAATTTAGCCCCAAAGTACAAAAACAAAATTTCTTGAGGTCTTTTTTCATTGTACGTGACCCCAAAACTTTTCATTTCACTTTCAATGCAAAATTACCCCAAAGAAAAAGTGCATTATAACCCCAAAAAATGTGAAAAAAGTCCCAACAATTTCGTGTTTTTATAGTCATTGTAATTTTTTGAAGTTATTTTTAATTTTTTTCCTGGGCCCAAGACAAACCATTCGCAATCTTCGATACATCTCAGCAGTAAAAATTTTAAACCTTCAAAGTTTGTCAGAGATCACAGGAATTGGACAGTAGATGACTGGAAACATGTAATCTGGTCAAAGGAATTGAAATTTAATCGTTTTCAATCCATCGGTAAATAATATTGCTGTCTCCGAACAGTCAAAAGAATTCAAAGACACCATTTTAGGGAATTATTGAAGCGCGGCGGAAAAAACATTATGGTATTGATTTGATTTCATAGTGGCACCTCGGACCACTGCCAAAAATTGAAGAATAATTAGAAAGAAGTAGTATCATCTTCCTGATTTGGTAGATAAGAGCGTCTATCATGTGAATGAAGTTATTTTGCAACGGTAAAGAATGGCTCAATAAACAAAATTTCCTATTAATGCAGTGACCTGCACAAAGTCCCGACCTTAATCCGATTGAGAATTTGTGGCCAATCGTGATTAGACGATTCGCACAATACCGATTAACTCCAAACCAATTTTAACGAGCTTTGACAGCGCGTTCAGCACGTATGGGAGAATATTCGTAATGAAATAATTGCTGAATTGGAGGAGAGTATCCGATAACGGGTATAAAGTGTTTAATGTATTTATAAAAAAACTTAAAAACCCTTCCTATCACTATTTTATGAATTATACCAGAAGTTTTCGAATTCTACTTATATATATCTATTATCTCTTACTTCTGACAGCATCACTGTGCATTCTTACCAAGTTATTCAATTTAATAAATTTTCTAATTTTTTTTGTAACAAATTCAAACATTTTTCGCAGCTCAAATTAAGAAAAGCAATTTTACAACTTGTCTTAAAAGTTTTGTTTTTGTTCTTGTACTTTTTGTTTTACGCTTAAATAGTTTTCTGTTTATTTTTACGTTTTAGTAATTTTGAGCAATTCTAAAAAAATAAAAAGAAGTTTAAAACAAACTTAATGAGTTTTATGTGCAATTATAAAAAAACATTTCATTTAAATGGCTGGCTAAAACGTGTAAATTATTTTATGAAAAATACTTCATACAGCATTTCACAGAATATTTGTTCTGTGATAAAAAGTTTAATCTGCCCTGTTAATTACAATTACTGTTCCAAAGAAACTACCTTTTATTTTACATTTCAGAAATTTAAACATGGATTTATTTGATTTAGGTTATTTGGATGGTTTTTAAAACATTTGGCTTACAAAAACTTTTTATAAAATTTTAAAAATATGTATTTTAAAAATCTGTAATTACCAAAAAAAAATTTAACCAACAATTATTACTAGAACAATTTTTAGTTTAGAATGTGTAACATTAAAAACAAAACAAACTTAATGTTTTGTGAAAATATCTGTTAATTTAATTTTTGGATTCATAAAAATGAAGGCAAACAAAGAAATCCTTTAAAAACAATTTCTTTAAAATTTAGTTCTTGCTAAATGTAGCATATGGGCTAACTAAACATAACAGAACTGAAAACATCTGAAATTTCTGAATCTTCAATTGTTTTAAAACATCTCTATTTTTAGCATATTGTTGCTGCTGTTGTTGATTATAAACAACTGTCAAAAGCACCCGAAATATATAGGTCAACCATAACAAAAAAACATGTATTTTCAACTGAAAACCCAAGCAAAAGTTTGTTGCAACTAGTAATAAAAGAGCACCTTTCTTTTTGGCATAAATTTTGCATTAACCATGAAGATTTATTTGTTCACTCAAATAATATTCCTTGCTAATTATTATTTTGTAAATTTTCTTTCAATTTGTTTCAGACACAAATGATTGTGTGAAGTGTTATTTGTAATAGACACATTTTGGGAGGAACAAATATGTATTTAAATTAGGGCGTATGCTTAATCGTATAGTCAAACATTCCCAATTAAAAGATAAATCAACATCAAAAACTCAGTTTTAGGATGTCCTAATGGATTAAGATGTTGCTATATCTCTCAGATTTTTCTAATTTATACGCATTTAAATACATTTTGCCACCAATAATTTGTTTTTAATAACTTAAAAACTAGCAGTTTTCATAACCGATGGCGTATATTTTGAACTTAGTTATTGTCTTCAATAACTTATACATCATTTTTAATATTCTCATTTAGTTATTAAACATTTAATTTAAACATCAATATGCGGAAGGTTTTGCTTTACTTCTTGAAATTAAAAAAAGAGCCCCTGAAGCATACGCGCATTGTTCGCAAAAGCTTATGCTGAATGTGTTTCATCAGTTTCAACTTTCGGGAGATGTTTTATGAGGTTAAGAAGTGGTGATATAAAAGGCAATGATTGCCCAGTCCTGCAAAAATAGTTTGAAAACTAAGAATTTCAGGCATTAGCTCATGAAGATTGTTGTGAAACTCAAAAAGAGCTTGCTTAATTATTGGAAGCTACTCAACTAGCAATTTTAAAATGTTTGCAAACTTCATGATTCATCTAAAAGCAGAGAAATTGAGTTCTATACGAATGGAAGCTGAAAGACCTTGAAAAACGATTTTGCATGTCCGAAATGTTGCTTCAACGCTATAAAAGGAAATCAGTAGTGCAGCTTTAAATTACTTGCAATGAACAATGTATTCATTATGATAATTTAAAGAAAAATAAAAAAATAAAACAGCCAAGTCGACATCAAAGAAAAATATCCATGGCTGGCGCTAAGGTATTTGGTAGAAGCAAAAGGCCACACCATCACAGGGAACTTGAATCGAATGCAACTGATTCATTTGAAATGAGCATTTGCCAAAAACACCCAGAATATGTGGCCAGACATCAAAGCGTAACATATCATCATGACAACATTTGGCCACATGTTGCCATACCTGTTAAAGACTCCTTAAAAACAATAGGTTGAGAAGTTTTGCCTCACCCGCTTTAAAGTCTAGACCTTGACCGGTCCACTTCAATTCAGACCAGATTATATAAATTGGTTTGATTCGTTCTTGGTTTTTGCAGATCTGTCGATAATTAACCATAGCTTCCGTTTCCGGAAATCACTTTAACATAAATGTCTTCACACATAACATCCAAAATCAAATTCATATGTACATATATCATTCGGCCTAACTTTAGACCTAATGATCAGTCTAAATTAGTTATAGCTTTATATAGGACCCTCACATTAATATGCTTAAATCTTTTAAAAGTATTAATATCAAGATAGAATTAAATACAAATCATTTTTATATAAACAGAAGTCATGCAGAAAATTGCATGATGATCGATTCATATACTATAAGTTCAATTAATTAGCTACACACAGAGAAAAAATATATATATACAAAAATGTTAAAATTTTTCTAAGTTTTTTAACAATGTTATGGTCACTGTAGTTATGTATATGATTGCGGTAAACATAATATGGTTAAGTTACGATTCAGATGATTACTACAATCATATATATGATATATATATATATTTGTGCCAATCAGGTTTATGGTGAATCTATTTATCGTAATTTTTTTATCTTTTATTTTGATAGAGAACAACATAATGTTGTGTAAACTTTAATCATAAAACTATTAAAGATTACATAAATGCTATAATCATATGAATCGAAACTTAACCATATTATTATCTTAATAATTACAGTGATCATAATATTTATAAAAAAAATTTTAAGAATACTTCTTGATAAATTTTAGTTAGGCTCGAGTTCATTAAATTTAATTTTCATTAAATTATTTTTACTGAAGTTAGGAATTACAACTTGAAAAATTTATTATTAAAAATTTTTGATAATTTTTCTTGACTGGGGATCGAACCTGGGTTGTTGAATTTACATATGTTTCGAGAAATCCCACTTTCTCTCATCAGAATTCTTTGCGTTCTACCACCTGCACCACTGCGGTGCCGGTCAGCCAACAGACAAACATCAATCCTTTAACCAGTGTTAGTTCTGGTAGTTCGAAGTTTTTGCTGTAATTATCATTCTATATTAATTTCTATTCGATCCCCAGTCAAGAAAAATTATCAAAAATTTTTAATAATAAATTTTTCAAGTTGTAATTCCTAACTTCAGTAAAAATAATTTAATGAAAATTAAATTTAATGAACTCGAGCCTAACTAAAATTTATCAAGAAGTAAAAATTAACAGTTCGATTATGAAATTAATAATTATTCTATTTTTAAGAATATTGAAATGGTTGTGGTAAACATGCACAACTATATTTTTTCTCTGCGTGTATAATACTGGGCTTTAAAGGTATTTTGGGAAGTAGATCTTATATGCGAGCTATTTGATTTTGCATTTATTTGTGGTGCTTTAATCAAGAAATGGCTAAAAAAAATGACAACAAGAAAACAAAACCTACAAACAAACACTTGCTTTATTACCAACTAAATATCTTACTAAAAAAATAACCACTTAAATAAAATATATCTAAATTCTTTGATTTATTTCAAAAACTTTTTTTATTTACGAAAAGTCACAAACAACTTGTTTTATTTTATTTGTCTTACAAAACACTTGTAAGACCAAAATTAAATTTGTCAGAAAAAATGCGTTTATGCTTTTTTGAGTAAATATTTGTCGTGTGTGATTTTCAGGTGTAAAGAAATTGTGTTAATGTGATCTATAAAAAAGCAAAAAGAAACATTTATGTTCCAGGAAATAAATTTTAGTTTCATCTTTAAATTTTTTTTTTTTAACTATTGATCAATGTCAGTGTCAGTTTATTATTTATGCCAACGGATTTTATGTGACTTTACTTTTATCATAATTAACTATATAAAATTGTAAGAGAATCGGTACAATATTAATTATATTTTCTATGTAATCTTTACTTCAATTACCATAATAATTGCAATTAAATATTAAAATTCTCAACTTTATTAAATTCTCTACGAATTATTACATTATCATTTGTATTTAAGAGTAATTATTATGCAATGAGTGCATTCTTATGTTTAAAATTTTCATGTCGTTGTAAAATTTACCATAAATAAGCAAAAGATTGAACAGACAGACCGACAACATTAAAAATTTTCCTTTAACACTCAAAAAATTATATTTTACTTAATTGTTTTACTTGTTCATTATGATATGCAAAAAAAAAATCAATTACTTTGAGAACATTATTTAATGTATTTCTTCTATTTAATTGCATTATTTCACACATCAAAGTGTCTGGAAATATAAGCATATGACATGATTAAAACGGGTACACATGATACTTTTATCTGTATTTTAATATTTAAATATAAAATATACATAAGTCTGCAAATGTAAATGAACGTTCTCACTTTTTAATAAATTAAAATTGTTCAAGTTCGCTGAAATGTGAAATTTAACCCCCAAATAATTAGAAAACACAAGCAGAATTGCATAAAAAGAAAATGCCAATAATTAAGATTTATTGGAAGTAAATATCAACATGTAGATTAATAATACCAAGATTTAATGATTCTTTTCATATTACTTTTTTTTTTTTTTGTAGGGGGGGAGGTAACAGTCAGTCTTCCACCATCAAAATATAAAATAAATTTAATTAATTAAATGTAAACATATTTAATATGTATTTTAAGCACAATTATTTTCACCAACATATGAAAATATTTAAATATGTAATGCTTATAATAAGAACAATGGTTATGTGTCTTTGGCAACTTATAACGTTATGTTGAAAATGCAATTAATCAATCACTACGTATGAGTAATTTATTTACTTATTTTATGTCATTCATATCACTCATACGTAGTGATAATTTAATATGACACTTTTCACATAATTTTTTTTCGTTGTTTACATTCGCTAACTAACAAACGCATATTGAATGAAATTATCAGTAATTGGTTTATGAAAATAATTTTTAATGTAAAGCAGTCAGGTTTTTTTTCCATAGATTTGTTAAAACTAAATAATTAAAACAGGTGTAAGTTTATTTGATGGTTTTTTAATTAAAAATATCATACTTATGTATGTAAATTTGATATTGTCATTATCTTCTCTGAAAGAAAGAAAGAGTGACTTTTTCAATCTTCTCTCTTAAAATTGTATGTACAAAAATCTAGATGTTGAAGAGCAATTTCTTATAATAACATATTTAAAACGGTAGTTTATTTCCTTTAAATAAACCGGATTCATTTTAATTGCAAAATAAAAGCGTCCAGTAGTTTGAAGCAAATATAACGAGTCTTTATTTATTTAAGTGTACACAAAAACAATTAAAAATGACACTCTGTCTTATTACACACTTATATTACGGTTTAAGAACACACTTAAATTACTGTTTGAGAACTTTTTTATGTTCACACAACGATGACTCACAATAAACCGATTAACTTGATTGGCCCTGTTAGTCTATTTATACATCAATCATAATTTCTGGAAGGTTCGAAACTAAGATACTAGAATGTTCGTTACTGCAAGTCTAGAATGTTCGTGTCTAGAATATTCAGCCAAAGTCGTTAAAACTCAATGTTGCCATATTGCTCAGCTATGTTTATAACAGGGTGTTCTCAATAGTGTTAATAAATTAAAACTTCAGTCGTTAAATTTAAATTGAAATACAATTTCGTAACAATATTAATATATGCTAGAGAACAGTTCGACTATAAATTCATTTTCATTTCTTTATTTTGAGGTTGGTCAACTATTTTTTTAATTAATTTGTTTTTGTGACCAATATTTATAATTATTATAATTTTTGAGGAGTTTCCTTCAGGCTAATTTGGTCAAATGTTTGTTTCCAAACGTAAATAAAAAACTTGTTCGATTTTTATTTTTTATTTTATTTACCCAACGTTTCGTTAGTTTTATTCTATTCTGTGATATTAGCTTTAAGTTAAACTTGACTTAAGTTTTGTGGTCGTTTATTATATATTATATTTTTATTAATTATTTGATTATTTATACCAAAATTCTGTTCGTGATGTCCCGTTTTTTAGTATTTTAGTAACTAATTAATAATAAAAATTAATTAAAATTAATTAATTAATAATAAAAAAAGCTATTATTTAGAACGAAACCCCTGAAGAAGTTAGAATAAAACTAACGAAACGTTGGGTAAATAAAATAAAAAATAAAAATCGAACAAGTTTTTTATTTACGTTTGGAAACAAACATTTGACCAAATTAGCCTGAAGGAAACTCCTTAAAAATTATAATAATTATAAACATTGGTCACAAAAACAAATTAAATAATTTTGTTTGTTTATAAAAAACTTGACCCTTTTTATCTTTAAAATGCCCTTTTTGTGAGCCTTTTCTTTGAAAAATACTCTTTTTATGGCCCTTTTTGAAAATTCTCAATAGTAACCCTGATTGCAATCCCTCAAAACAAAAACATGAATTTTTATAAAAGAATATAATTTCTAGTTTCTCTTAAATATAAATAAATAAGTATCAATTTGTGGTTCGAAGGTATTTAATCGCTTTTGTGTTGGCAGAATATTAAAACATTTGTGTGACCAGATTTAATGTAAATAATTAAACTTTATTATGAAAAGGTCGTCATAATAATTTCAACACAAATTCTATTTTCGCATGAATTTGATGTTGAGACCATTGCTTTTAAGAGTTTTTTAGCAATAAGACATTTTTGGAAATTCTCCATATATAAAACTTGGGGCCACTTATGAATCGAATATGTGATTTATGTTTACGGCAAATTCTATATTCACATCATAACGATATAAAAAATTTATTTATTTCAATTGCTAATAACGTGTGATTTATTTCTGATGAATTATTATTGCAGTAGAAACACTTTTTAGAGACACACTGTTAGACTGATATCGTTGTCTTTGAAAGTGAACGTTTGACTTTTATTTATGGGCATTATAATTCACCACCTAGCTGGTTTAAGTCGAGAAAAGCTGTAATTATTTTTAATAATGTCCATGGAATCCTCTTATGTTGAGATTACACTAAAATATAACCAAAGAATATATATTAAATATCCTATTTATTTAAATTAGACTCAACTAAGAAGTCCTAACAAAAGGTAGACAACAAGTTAGCCTGATAATATATTTGTAACCGTTGTTAATTAATGTTTTCCAAAAATATATATTAATTTCATTAAATAAAATGTATTAAAAGATAAATATACAAACTAAATTTATTTTAAATCAAATTAAATGCTCTTACAAGCATCTAAATACAACGAATATAATTTGGGAAAGATCTTAATTACGATACTTACAAATAAATTGCTGTTATAAATTAATCCAATAAACGTTGAAAATAAGAAGGCTACAATTCACTTGCGCCCCGGATTTTTCAAGTAGTAGGTTGTATGTATTTTAGCGAGACTTAAGAAAACAAACAAAAATGTTTGTTTAACAAGGGTTATAAATCAAAATGTTAATACGGTGGCAAACAAATTGTAAAGTTGTTGCTGTTGCCTGTCGCTTGTTCGGTCGTTCGGTCGTTGTTTGTAATAAATTACACGCACGTTTGTTGTTCGAATCAACAATTTTATGAGGGCATGCAAAAACACAAATTGCCTGACAGTAAAATTACAAAATTATATTATTTAGATAAAGAGATATTTGTACAAATAAAACTGCACGCACAAATATACAATCACACAATGGAATACCGCAAAATGTTAAGGTTCGTGTTCCTTTTTTTCTCTTAATTCCTCAAGGGTCCAAATAAATATTTTATACGTGCAAAATTAGTACGTATGTGAAGTATGTATGTGAGTGTGTTTGTTTTTAAATAATCACTAAACCACCTATAAAGGGAAAATAATACAAAAAACTAAATTTGATTTGAGTAAACAAAGGTAACAGTTGCATTTATTTTTAAATATTTTAAAAATAACTTTTATTTCATACACAACACAGGTCACGTTATTATAGAATTTTAATTTTTTTGTTCAAGTTAAGCGCGTAAAATGTAACAACTTTTTATTCTCTTGGTCACTTTATATTTTTATAATATTTGAAAGGTATTTGAAAACGAACGCAACAGGCTGACAACGTAAAGATAACTCAGGTTGAAATGCTTCGGCAACTAGGTTTTATATTCAAAATCAGTAAAATGTTTAACCAAAAACAACAAAATACAAACCTCAAAAAAAAAATACGGCAACAGAACTAAAGTTGTGAATGCGAGCAGCAACAACAGAAACAAAAACAACAAGAACAAAAACACAAAAAAAGAAACAAATTCAAAACTTAGAATTCACAAACGAATCGCAAATGTTTGTTGTAGAGCATGCGTTGTTCACTGTGTGTGTTAAAGGAAACACACTCATCCACACAACCCACATAAACATCTCGTACAACACAGTGTGTCAGTATTACACACTTATAGAAGTAAAACATCCTGTTGCGTATGCAACAGAACAAGTCGTTTATTAAATGTTGCCAAACAAATTGTTATACTGATTCAACATATACAGTGGTTATACAAGACTTTTGCAGCAAAATAAAAAACGAAAAAAACTAGGAAAAACTTTGCCTGATTATTGTCTGAAATTTTCATGTTTAAAGATTTAGTAACAACTAAGTACGAGGGTGGCTCAGAAACTTCTTAGCCTAGCACAAAAAGAGAATAGTTAGTTTTTCAAACACATTTTTATATTTCAATATAATGTGCTGAAACTTCAATACACTTAGTCCAACGTTTATCTAGCAATTCTATCCCTTGATTAATACAGTTTTTCTCAAGGCCTTCAAAATAGTGGTTTACAACTGTAATTGCATCTTCATTTGAGGTAAAACGCTTGTCAGCTAGGAATTTTTTTTTTTTGATTTGGGAACAGGTAAAAGTCACTGGTAGCTAAATCAGGAGAATAAGGTGGGTGGTCAAGCAACTCGTACTTAAATTGTTAAAATACTCTTGTGCGTAAACCAGAACATTTTTCTCGATTTTTTACATTTAATTGATCCAAAAAGTTGCAATAGTACTCTGAATTTATTGTTTTACCCTTTTGCAAATAGTCAATCAATAAAATACCTTTGAAGTCCCAAAAACCTTTGGCATAACCTTAATAGCCGATTGAATTGTTTTTGCCTCCTTTGGGGCACATCCTCCAGCTTCAGTCCATTGCTTAGATTGTACTTTTGTCTCTGGAGTATAGTGGTGGATTCATGTCTCATCCACAGTTATGAAACGACGCTTAAAATCCATTTTATTTTTTAAAAACGATCCAAACAAGCATGAGAAACTTTTATTCTTATGCGTTTTTAACAAATGTGGCACCTTTCTGGCAGACAGCTTTTTCATCTGTAGTACTTCATGCAAAATTAAATGAACTCGATCATTTGAGATGCCCATGATATTGGCTACTTTACACACTTTTATTCGTCGATCATTTAATACCACATCATGTACTTTGGCTAAAATTTCTGTTGTTGTTGCTGTTTTCGGATGTCCATGACATGGTTCATCCTCAACGATTGTACGACCACGTTTAAACCCAGCAACGTAATTTTTTAAATTCACCATATAATTTTGAATTTCTTGTCCCGATAAACCTTTTTTATTTAAATATTTAATGACACCACGAATTTAAAGTTTTTCCATTGTAAAAAAAATCGCGGATGCATCTTTTTTGAACACCTGTTGCCAAATCGAAACAAAATTTAACATGTGCTCATAGCACAGAAGGAAGTTTCCAAAGCACTTAACATTTTTCTGTGTATACCGTTTTCTGTTCTGTGATAAGAAATTTCTGAACCGCCCTTGTACTAATTCGAAAAGACTTATGAAAAAAATGTACTCTAACACAGTGTTGAACTAATAAAATGCAGTCGCATAAAAGTTTTTACGTTTAAAGGAACTTGAATGCATTTCTTCTTATGAAAATCATTGTTTTTCTTTTGATAAGAACGACAAAACGACAGAAAAATACTTTGAAACTAATGTGCTAGCAAAATTATCCTGTTGCGTATTTTGAAACAAGACACAAAAATAATGTATCTAAACAATGTTGCACAACATAATCTCCACACATGTATAGTGTTTCAATATCTAAATCCGGAATTTATGAATGAATTTTGTGTTATCCTCTTCACCCACGTATACATACTTACATACACAACAATGTAACAATGATTAAACGTATGTATGTATATGAAATTGTTTGTTTGTGTGTGTGTAGTCTGTGTTTAATTATAATTTATCATAAATTTGCATATTAATAAAATATTTATATAAGTAAGTATGTGTAACTTATAGATTACAAACAATTTATTATTTCTTAATGGTCAAACAATTTCAGACTCATACACACAGGTAAATTAAACTTTCGAATAAATTATCATCGTCAACATATCTTTAGTCACAATAAAAAGGTTGAGTATTATTTAAAATCATATTTGTAGCATGTGACAGTTTTTCATTAAACAACCACATGACAATATATTTTTTTTAATAAATTTGTTAAACCATTTGGAAAAGTTATATTCATTCTAAACATGAACAAATTACTTGTCTATCTACATATTGTCACTAAATATAATTGTTTATTTATTTACATAATATGACATTTTTTAAATTGGTTGAAGTATGTGGTTAACGGTCAGAGAGTAATTGGAGATCAATTTTTTATGCTTAGTTCAAATGTTTTCTTTCTTTAGATGATTTAATGGAATGTTCTTTTGTTTTTGTCTTGTGCATTAAAATACAACAATTTTATTTGTATTCTTATTAAAATAGAAATATTTTAGGAATTGTTTGTTTCTTTATTACAGCAAAACATCCACCTTAAAATTTTAATCGATTTAACTATATCAGTCCGTCTTTCTGTCTGGCCAGCTGGTTGTCCATGTAGACCTTGTGCTCAAAGTACAGATATTTATTTTGAAGATATTTCGATCAAATTTAATAGATGCATTTTGTTTGGAAAGTGTATTATTCTTACTTGTTTTACTATATATTAGGGTGGCCTTTATATTGTACCTTTTCGTTGCTCTTCAGGTCTAAAGTTGTCTACTTACATCAAAAATCCATGTGCAGAAAATTTAAGCAAGATCGCATGACATTTAGAGTTTATACAAAATTCAGCTAAAACTAGTTTCATGTAAAAAGAAATCAAAAACTATATTTTGTTCGATATAAGGACTACATCCGAAAATCATTTAAATACGAATAAATCTTTTACAAACATGGCTATCAAGGTAACATAATTAATCCTCACAGACGAGAGCGAGAAAGAGAATAGTTAGTTTTTCAAAAATATTTTCATTTTTCAATATAATCTCCTGAAACTTCAATACACTTAGTCAAACGCTTATCTAGCAATTCTATCCCTTGATTAAAATTGTTTTCCTCAAGGCCCTCAAAATAGTGGTTTACAACTGTAATTGCATCTTCATTTGAGGTAAAACGCTTGGCTGCTAGGAATTTTTTTTAGACACTCTTGTGCGCTGGTGCTTTGTCTTGATGAAAATAAATTTTTTTTTGTGTTGTAAGCTAGGACGTTTTTCTAGGATTTTTACTTTTAATTGATCCAAAATGATGCAATAGTACTCTGAATTTATTGTTTTACGCTTTTACAGATAGTCAATCAATAAAATACATTTGAAGTCCCAAAAAACCGTTGCCATAACCGTACCAGTGGATCGAATTGTATTTGCCTTCGTTGGGGCACTTCCTCCAGCTTCAGTCCATTGCCTCGATTGTGCTTTTGTTTCTGGAATATAGTGGTGGATTCATGTCTCATCAACAGTTATGAAACGATGCTTAAAATCCATTTTATTTTTCCTAAAACGATTCAAACAAGCATAAGAAATGTTCATTCTTATGCGTTTTTGGTCGACTGTTAACAAATGCGGCATCCATCTTGCATAAAGCTTTTTCATCTGTAGTTCTTTATGCAAAATTAAATGGACTCGATCATTTGAGATGCCCATGATATTAGCTATTTCACGCACTTTTAAACGTCGATCATTTTATACCATATCATGCAGAAACTGGCTACAATTTCTGTTGTTGTTGCTGTTTTTAGATGTCCACCACGTGGTTCATCGTCAATGCTTGTACGACCATGTTGAAATTCAACAACCCAATTATTTACTGTTGCATATGAAGGAGCACTTTCACCTAACACATTCATCATACCATATGAATTGCTTGTCCCGTTAAACCTTTTTTAAACCACGAATATCTAATTCTTCCATTGTAAAAAAATCGTGAATGCGTCTTTTTTGAACACCATAAAATAGTGTTTTATTATATGATCTTGAGATTTTCTTCTCTATGGTATACAGAACACCCGCTTCGGATAGTAAAGGTTTCCTGTATTGTGCTAAAGGTTTTTGTCCTCTATATATATTGCCCGAATCGGTTCAGAAATCACAGAGATATAGTAATATATATATATATAAAGCTCTATAACATCAAAACCGAAAGCTTCTTGCCGATAATAGCTTTTTGAAATGAACATGTTTTTGACGCTCATTAAAAACAAAATTAAAAAAATCGGTCACTTTCAGCCAATGGTGTCGAGGTCCCTTCTCAAATAATATTAAAACCCTCTGTACCATCAAGATTAAATTTTTTTTTATCTGAAAAATCACCTTTAAAAGATAAAAAATGAAATTAAAACCAAATTTTTTTTTATGTCAAGAAACTTGCCTTTTTCCAGTTGTGACGAGGAAGTAACTTAGGGATAGTCCTCGATTTGTTTTTGTTGGGAAAATGAAGAATCTTTCGAAACTCTCTATTTATAGTCGACTTCGGCACATTCAAGTCGCACTCTTTAGCAATCTGAAATTGATTTAGCAAAAGTTTAACTTATTTAATTAGAAACCATTAGAACTTTAAGTATTTTAAATTGAATTTCTATCAACGCGTCTCTATAAGTAGTATTGAAACAAGATTAAGATGATAGTTAGTTATCCTTAAATTGAGAGCAGGTCTCTAATAAATTAAAAGCAAGAAATTATTGTTACTTTGCATCAATTTACTACATTTAATTACATAATAATATACACTGAGTTTTGAGTAACAGAAAATATTGAATGCGTCTAGAGTCATGATATGTAGTGTATGCGAGTACATACTTTGAACACAAATTTCCGTACACAAGAATGTATCATTCATTGTTAATTAAAGAATATGTATCTTATTATTAGTTTTATATAAACATTTTTAAGATTTAAAGATACGCATATTACTATTTCCTTAAAAAATGTAATTTTCTAAACGAACAATCCATCAATCCTTCAAGTATTCGTTAAATTGGTTAATAAGTATCAAATTGTTTACGCATACTTTTTGATTAGCTTAATAAATAGAACCATAATATCAACATACTTAATTTTATTTATATATGTATAACAAGTAAGAAAGTATAGTCGGTCAAGCCCGACCATATAATACCCTACACCCAGTATATAAATTAAACAGTTTTTCAGAAATGGGCGCTATATGGGAGATATTACCTATTATGAACCGATCATACAAAAATTTAATGCCATGACTTTCGTGAATATAAATATTGTGTATGTTATCATTTATTTCGATATAAATAGTTTAAAAAGATTTATGAAGGTTAAAGTGAATTACGAAGAGGGTCTTATATGGGAGCTTTGACTAATTATGGACCAACCATTATAAAATTGGGTATCATCATTTCTGTACATATGAAACTTATTTTTATTAAATTTAATGCGAATAACAACATTTTGAAGAGATTTATAGTCATCATAAAATTCTACCATATTATTTGTACATGTACGAAACATATTTGTGTTCAATATTATTTGGATACCAATATTTTCAAAGGAGTTATGCTCTTTAAAGTGATTTTCGAAAGTGGGCCTTATATGGGAGCTACGACTAATTATGGACTGATATGGATAACATTTGTAGATGTGATTTATCTTCATTTATAACTCATTTGTGGTGAAATTTGTTTGGAAACTTTCATAATTCAAACATTTATAATCGTTAAACTCCTATTTAGGGGAGCCAAGTGAAATAATAGACCGATTTCCATCAGTTTCAATCCCATCCGTCCTTGGGCCGAAAAAATATCACGTCCCAAATTTTATTGAAATATCTTCAAAATTGCGTGCTGTACTCTGCGTACAAGCTATATATACATGGCCAGCCAACTAGCCAGACGAACGGACGGACATCGTTAAATCGACTCAGGACGTGATTCTAAGTCGATCGGTGTACTTTAAGGTGGCTGTTGGACCAATATTTATGGGCGTTACAAACATCAGCACAAATCCAATATTGTGGTGTAGGGTATAAATATTTTACCAAAACATTTTGTATGGATGAAAAGTGAATATTTATTAGTTTAACGAAGTAAAGAAATACTTTGAGTATGAAATTCAACAACATACAACAAAGTTACAAACTGACTGAATTAACGCTGTAAATAGCAGTGGTAGGAGCAGTAGCAGCAATAGCAGCAGAATTTTAATCCACAAGTTATTGAAGATTGCATGCAATTTGACGTAAATACGATAAAGTTTTGACAGAAAGTAAGAGTTAAGTGGAAATACTAGCATTAACCAAGATACTTATGTATATTTGTTGTTATTGTTTAGTACATACATATCTTTGAAAATCTTTAAGTAAAAAGAAAATTATTATGAATGTTGACTTTTATTAAGAAACGTCAGTTTTATTAATTGAAATTTGATAGAAATTTGAATTCAATGTTCAGTTAAGCTTAAGTAACATATACAAAATTATTAATTGTGTGAACTTAACTAATCTATAATATTTCTGTATAGCAAACAAATAAATCATTAAATGAAATGAAAATTTCTTTTAGTCTCTTGTTTTATTCATACAAAATTGCTGGATAAATATTTCATTCGAAATAATAAAGAGCTGAAGAATTAATTTACATACATATATCTCAAGAAAGAAATATTTTTTGGCTTGTAAAAACATTTTAAAAGTTCTTGATCAGGATAAATCATTATATTGTTTGGCTTTTTCAATCATATAAACTACTATGTGCAGGCCACATAAGGATTGCTATATGAGATTGGAGGATAAGTGGTCCTTATATTATTTAAAATTTAGAATGGATGCCAACAAAGCTAAAAATACGGGAAGTTTTGCTTTACTTCTTTAATTATACCCTACACCAAAATAGTGGGATTGGATTTGTGCTGATATTTGCAACGTTCATAAATATTGGTCCAACACCCACCTTAAAGTATACCGATCGACACAGAATCACTGAGTCAATTTAACGATGTCCGTCCGTCTGGCTGGCTGACCGTTTGTCTATGTAAAGCTTGTGCGCAGAGTACAGGTCGAAGGTATTTCGATAAAATTTGGTACATGATATTTTTCGGCCCAAGGATGGATGGGATTAAAACTGGTTTTAATTTCTCCCAAAATAGGGTTTACCGTTCATAAATGTTAAAATTATGCAAGTATCCAAACAAATTTCTCTACAAATAAGTGGTAAATGAAGCAGAGCCCACTTCTGAAACACTGTTTTAAACATATACTGAGTGTAGGGTATTATATGGTCGGGCTTGACCGACTATACTTTCTTACTTGTTTTAAACAAGTATGAGTTTTTATATTCGTCTGTGATCTATGCATACTAAAAATTTGTGTAATATTTTGTATCGGTAACGATGTTTATACAAGTTACTTTATTTTTTGGATCCCTTGGACGATCGTCATAAAATATTTTACTGTATTTGAGTCATATGATGAATTTCATATTTTTTTTTTTTATATTCCAGTTATTCTTTGAAATTGATCTTATATGAGAAATATGACAAATTATGGATAGACCTTCACAAAATCTAATAGTAAAATTTGTACTTACATATAACTGATCGGTGTAAAATTTCAGTTTGATATCGATATTTATAAGATATTTTTGAAGGTTAATGGGTTTTTCGGAAGTGGTTATAGGAGCAGCTATGACCAACTATGGTCACTTACCATAAAGTTGATTACTATGATTTATTATATAAATATATACATATATATAATAATAATATAATCCATTATTTCTATTGAATTTCAAATTGATAACGATGTTTATAAAAGATTTATGTACATTCAACAATATTTCGGAAGTGATCTTAATATGGGGGCTATGGTCAAATATGAACCAATCGTCATAAAATTCGGTATGGTGATTTAATAGTGATGTTTTAAGAGATTTATGCTAATTTAAGTTATGTTCTATTCAGTACGCTGATTTATGTATATATATTTTTATAAGAGATTTATGAGCATTTATATAAGTTATTTTCGGAAGTGGTGTGTATATATAAGGGCTATGGTCAAATATGGACCGCTTCAAACAAAATTCGGCTTTGGTATTTATATGGATACTGCTTTTCTAAAAGTAACACTCAGGAATTTAATATGTCTATATATAATTTCGTTACTTTCTTTGGAAAAGGGATATATTGAATAAATAGAAGAAAGCTTTATATCACAAATCTGCAATTGCGCATTGTGTTTGTTTTAGTTCAGCATTGCAGCGCATCTGGTGGTGGGTAGGCGCATTATTTTTTTAAAGCTTGTGATAAATATTAATTATGATAGGATAGAAAGCTAAAATTATCCGAAACTGATGGTTGTTTGAGTGGCAGCGGCTGAGAATCGCACCCGGGATACAAATGGTCATGTTTAATGGTCAAATGCGCTAACCAATTATATGGGGGCTATAACAAATCGTGGACCGATTCTTACTATTTTCAGCAGAACTTGTCCCTTTATAATAAAAAAAATTTGATCAGGCATTCACCAAATTTAGTCTTATATCTTCAGATATAGATCTCCGAGCATCTATAACAGTTTCATTTAGGTGATATATGCTTTCATATTTTCGGTTTTCAGCATAAATTCGATAGCTTAATATTCCCTAAATGTTTTCAATTGGGTTCTGATCTGGAGAACATCATTCAAGTACATTAATATTTTTCGAAAAAAAAAAACATCCCTTTGTTTGACGACTTACATGTTACTTTGTCGTGTTGAAAAATAATTTGTTTACTTTTTTCTAAGAATTTTAGTCCTAATTTTTTTTTAAGAAAAATCACCTTAACATCACCAATTGCTCCAAGGTTGAAATGTAAGATGGCCCCAAATGTGTAAATGAAATTTACCCACAATTTTACAGTTTAAAGATTTTTTTTTATATTCAGATTATAAATTAATTTTTATTAAATAATTTCTAAGCTTGAGGTCACTTTTTGTTTTTTATAAAAGATTTTTTATTTTTATATATAATTAACTCGACATTTCGATTTCCTTTGAAAATCTTCTTCAGGAGTTAATTTATTTTAATCAAAATATAGAAAATTTGTTATATTTTAAACATTAAAATAAAATAACTACTGAAAAAGATTTCTAAAGGAAATCGAAATATCGAGTTAATTATATACAAAAATAAAAAATCTTTTATAAAAAACAAAAAATGACCTCACTCAAGCTTAGAAATTATGTAATAAAAATCATAAAAAAGGTCGCAGAAAATAGAATAAATTAATTAAAAACAGTTCCTTAAAAGAAAAAAAAACAAAACAAAAACAAATATATTATTTTTGTATTAAAATATTGTACTTTTAAGGTGGATGGACCCATTCGTTCTGAACAAAATATTTGTTAGGACAAAGTTTTTTTCATATGCAGTTTGACGTCTCTGTTAAAAATAACAATATTTCTTTGTAGATCCATTTTGCGGCTCTGGAGTTACGATATGCTTTCGAAATGAGTCAAGATCCGTGCTAGTCCATTTCGCAGAAACAATAGAACCTTCATCATAATTAACCGTAGATTTCGCATTATTACCTACATATGTATACTTAAGGCTTTATTTGGCTTTCACTAGATAATACGTCGACCATCTTTCATTATAGAATATATGTATATAACACATTGCCGACATGCAAAATTTTAAGTTTTATTAATCTCATTGAATGATAACCTCATCAATTTGTTAATTTCCAAATACATACATCAAAAAAAAAACATAAAATTAAACTTGTTAATAAGAAATAACAAACAGTATTTATTGTATATAGACAGTACAATAATTTACAAATAAATTACATATATGGATGTAACATACTTTATTAATATTGGCGTATTTTAAATATCTTTTTAACAACCGCGTTGCCAATCTATAGATACAAAACATTACATCGGTCTCAATTTGGGATATGTTCGACTATGTGTCAACAGATGGCGCAGATGGTGCGTCATTTCAATCAAAAATAACTAACAAACTAACTAATCCCACATATTCTTTTTTTTAAGTTCGCATATACATATATGCAACGAACCCGGTTTTCTTCTAATAATAATTTCAACGGCCACAGGCAACACACACAAACAACGACGACTGACGGAAGAAAATTATTATGAATGAGAGAGCAGAGAAAGACGGTGAAGACAGGAAAGAAGAGAGGAGAAGAAGAAAAAAAACAAAAAGCAAAGGTTTGTTGTGTGTGTGTGGGGGTGGGTGGGTGGCTAGCTACTAAAGAAAGGTAGTTGTAAATTCTAGCGGAAAATTTTTTTGCTCGTATAGTGAGCAAATTTAAAAATGTGGTGAAAAGATCGTGGTGAGTAAAAATCGCGGTGAGTATAAAAAATCGTGGTGAGTTTTTAGAAATTCACCACAAATACCGTTAGTCTAATTTGTCAAGGTCATTCAAAATTTGTCATCCTAAAAGTAGGCAAAGTGTGTTTTTTTTTTTTTAAGACAAATTTTCTACAGCATAACTTAAGGATGCCACACATATTTGAGTCAACCTGTAGCCATAAAATCAAACAATGTGATCCAATGTAATATGCTTGTAACCAGCGTTGCCAATTCCGAAAAGCATATACAGTGCACTCGAGAAAACGTCAACTAATTAAAACCGCAGGTGTTGACGTTTAACAAATTGTTGACGTTTACGAATGTAAAATTTTTTAATAAAAAACATATCGATAATGTGCTTTTAAGCGTTTTTATTGATTATAAACCAAAACCAAACATAAACAAATACAGAAAGAAAACAAAATAGGCATTCAACCTGACTAGAACCATAGAAGACAACTAGGACCAAAAGAATACATTTTAAATGATATCATATTTTTATGTTATATCTGTGATTTTTATATCATATGCATTTAAAAAAAATCTGTTATTTTTTTCTGCTATTTTTTTCAACACTTGGAAGAGAGCCTTCTCTCTATTTATTTCATAAAATAAATGTGTGTATTTTAACTGCTGCTATGTATGAGTATTTTTACTATTAATCGTTAATCTCTTTTTAAAAACTTAAAAAAAGAAGAAATTAATTACATTTGGTACAAAGGAATACAAACAAATTTGTTTAGTTTATTTTTTATTTTTGTTAAGTTTTTTATTTTTTATAAAATCACTAACTGTTTGTTGAATACTGTTATAATATAAAAATATTATATTTTTAATGTGAAATTATTTCAATAAACTTTTTTAAATAAAAAAGAAAATCTAAAAATTTGGTGCGATTTCTTTCAATTGGCGCGTTCTTCTTTTTTTTTCTGTCGGCTTCCGACACTTTTCTCGAGTTTTTTTTTCTCTTCCGTGTTATCTATCTATCGTCGTCGTCGGGGAATTGTGTAGAAAAGTAAGTTATAAAACAGTGGGCCATCTATTGGCTAGTAGATGTTACCGTAACTTTAAAAAAGAGTTATTTCTGAAAACAATGTTGCATTTTTGCGTGCTGACAAGGCGAATATATACTTTTTTGGTTTATATTAATTTGAGCAAAGAAAATTTTAATTAATTTTAATAAATTTAATATTTATGTATAACAATAGAACAACAAAATGTTTTTAAAGAAAAACCACAAATTTGTATATTAAAATTGCAACAATCAGCTGTTTTCTTGACTGTAATTTGATACACAAAAACTCGAATCAAATTTTAAAAGTATGAATGTGTTAATGAAAATGTGTAAATGTATTAAAATTTTAAAGATCGCGTAACCAACTGTATAATTTTTAAATTTATTAACATTTTATAAACCATTAATAATTATAATAACATTACATTGAAAGATTAAACCATTATAAATTTAATAACATAAATAACATTATATTGAAATGTTGGGGTGACAAAAATAATATGTCATTCTGCCTTTAATTTGTATATTAATTTAAAAGCAATAAAATATTATAGTTCGATTTTAAAAAAGTTTCTTCAAAATATTAAGGAAGAATCTAAGTAAAGACAATGCGTTAAAAGTTATGTAGTATATAAAGAGATTATAGAGAATATTTGAAATAACTATAAAAACCATATAATAAAGCGAAAAATTATTATCTAACTATATGATAATATATTTTTCATTACTTAAGTTCATTTTTGATACATATTATCTTAGCCTAAGTCCTGGAAACACTTACATGTTTAGGAATATCTTAAAATTATTTTTTCTAAGAAAACTATATTTTTTTTTTATTTTATATTATTATTCTTTTTTTGACATTTATTTAATGGCCTTTTTCCAGAAATAAATAAATGAGAACGAACTTTCTAAAAATGTACGTAGCTTCCAATTTATAACTACCTGTATATTTAAAACAGCTTTAAAAAACGCTAGATTCGATTTTACGAAACAAAGAATATAAAAATCGCTACGATGCCATCCATAAATACAACCCTAGAAATATAAGTGAAGAAAAAAGAAAAATGGCGTGAAATTGTGTTGCTGCATATTAAAAATGCTCTCGAAAATTTACAGAAATCAAATAAAATATTAAAATAATTTAATTTTATTTAAACCGTTAAAGTGTTTGTTGTTTAAAACAAAGGTATAAATAATAAAGTCATTGAAATGAAATTAAAAAGAAAATACGTAGCGAAAAAATTACGTGACTAGAAAAAAGCAAAATGCAAAAACAGCACTTTACAAACGCATTTCTCTTACTACAAACATAAGAGCGAAAGAGATAAAAAAAATACACCAACAAAAATAACGCGTAAAGAAAAAAATGACATTTTAATAAAAACGAAGTAAAAGAAAAACGTTTGCGGTGACCAGAAAGTTTTCTGAAAATCTCTAAAAGGAAAATAATAATAGTAAAAATAATTATAAAATATCAAAAAGAAATTAATTTGATAATTTATTTTGAATAAAAAGCAAAATATAAACATAATTTATTTGTGTAATTTACAAAAACAACATTTGTTTACATTCGAAATCAAAAGATTCATTCAAAAGTTCTAGATCTAGAATAAATAGTGCTAACTCTCCATTAAATATAATTTTGTGTTTGTTGTTTAAGCATTATTCAATATAATATCGTTAAAAGCATTTTATAATGTCCGGCGGTGGACGAGACTCCACTAGCAGTAGTGGCACAAACAGCAGCAATGGTAGTAATGGTGTTTCCTCGTCAGCCGTGGCTACCACTCCTACATCCACCGGCCAGTCAGCCAATCAAAGATCCCGAGGTCGTCCCGCTAAGCGGGCTACATGCACTTGGTGTGGGGAATGTAAACAACCATTGCAATACGTTTTGCCAACCCAAAATGGCAAAAAGGAATTTTGTTCAGAAACGTGTATAGCAGAATTCCGTAAAGCCTACAGCAAAGGTGCATGTGCTCAATGTGACAATGTCATACGTGAAGGAGCACCTAATAAGGAATTTTGTTCGTTAATGTGTATGAATAAGTTTCAAAAGAAGAATGGATCCACGCGTTCCCTAAACAATGGCACACGTACGGATGGCACAAACGTTGGCAAAAACTTGGGAGGAGGAGGTTCTTGTACACCTACAGGACCATTTCAATATGAAAGTTTTCATGTTTTTGATTGGGATGCTTATTTGGAGGTATATTATTTGATTTCTGTGAAGTTGAAAAAAATAAATCTAATTTATTGAAATTATTTAAGGAAACTGGTAGTGAAGCTGCTCCGGCCGATTGTTTTAAACAAGCTTTAAATCCACCCATGAATGATTTCAAGATTGGTATGAAATTGGAAGCTTTAGATCCGCGTAATGTAACCTCCACATGTATCGCCACTGTGGTGGGTGTTCTTGGCTCTCGTTTACGACTGCGCCTTGATGGCAGCGACAGTCAAAATGATTTTTGGCGTTTAGTTGACTCGAATGAGATTCATGCCATTGGTCATTGTGAAAAGAACGGTGGCATGTTGCAACCACCACTTGGCTTTCGCATGAATGCCTCCAGCTGGCCCGGTTACCTCTGTAAAATTTTAAATAATGCCATGGTAGCACCGGAAGAGATTTTCCAACCCGAACCGGCCGATCCGCCGGAAAATCTTTTCCAGGTGGGCCAAAAGCTCGAGGCGGTCGACAAAAAGAATCCTCAATTGATATGCTGTGCAACAGTTGATGCGATCAAAGACGACCAAATCCATGTGACATTCGATGGGTGGCGCGGAGCGTTTGACTATTGGTGCAGCTACAAATCTCGGGATATTTTCCCGGTTGGTTGGTGTGCCCGTAGTTGTCATCCTATGCAACCGCCCGGCCATAAATCACGCATGGATTCTAGTTCGAGTAAACATCGTAGTCCACGTCAACGTTACGCATTCATCCAAGAAACTGATGCCATGGTCCCAGCCACACCCGTCACAGCTCACTTTCATACCAATTGCAAAGGTGGTCCCTTCATCAACAGCTCAAAGCTTCCGTCAATGGTTACGGGTCCCACCCATCAGACATTGTCGAAATTATGTTTGCAAGAGGTTTTAGCGGCGAGTACGGATACGCAACAGCTGTCCAAGCTCCTGTTTGCTCTGGAGGGCGATGTTCACATTGTCACAGCGGCTGGGAAGAATTTTACGGTGAGTTATAATTGTAAAAGCAAAATTGCTTGAACTGCGACTTTGGAAATCGATTAGTTTAATAGAAACAGAAAGTTTTCTCGATTTTTTTGAACCTATAAGACCCCGTTTTCACTATGTTTTCACTATGTCATTTTTGTTGTCAAATTGTCCAAATTGTTGGCAATTGTATGAAAACGGGTTGTCATATGGCGTCATCTATGTCTGCAATCATGATTGCAATCATGAATATCATGATGTGACAATCCGTTTTCATACAATTGCCAACATAGTGAAAACCAAGCATAAGTAGAGACATACTAATGCGAAGAACGTAATACAAATGAAATAATATAAATTATATCTATGTACTTGAAATAGCACATAAATAATGAAAGTAAATAATGGCAAATCGTATGAAATCAACAATCAATATGGAATTCCATATGGATCGATTGTCGATGCTCATTTATTTGTAATATAGTTGGAACCGATTATGGCATATGTATTTGCTAGTATTTCGCAATAAGATAAATAAATGTAATTGAAATTTGACAATTAAGCAAACTTGTAATTTAATGATGTACATTTAATAAAGGCAGTTTAAGCAAAGACTTCAGAGTTTTAAGACGAATATTTTATTTAGTTTAAGTAATTTCTTCAAATAAATCAAAAAGAAAATTCTCAAAACTATTTTATACGACTCTATAATCCTAATAATCTCCATTCATTTTAATATTTAATGTTTTTAGTTTTCAGATAAATCTATTTGTTTCAGATAATAAGTAGACTAAATGAAATTTCTTAAACACAGGTAAAAATTAAGTACCAAGAATAAGATCTAACTTTACATATTGTCCGGTAAAACCATGCAATTTCAATATAAAGAAATGAGGAATAAAAATAAGTTTACTTAATCCCATTTGCTCAACCATTGTTACTAATATTTTCAAATCAATAAATTCTATAATGTCTCTATTATTATTATTATTCTTTTTTAACCACAGGTGAAAATACCGTCACCATTACGCATGAAAGATGATGAAAGTTTGGCACAATTTATTGAAACATTATGTACAACATGCAGGGCATGTCCAAATCTAATTTCACTCACACCTGACACAGAAGATTGTGATAAATGTGCAAATACCAAGAAGCGGCCAATAGCACAAACTGGAGACTGCTCGTCGGCGGCAGTACCAGAAAAACGTAGTAAAACACCCGGTAGTGCAGAGAAAATTAACATTAAGCAAGAAGTGGCGACATCAACGACTACAGCCAACACTAGTATGGATAATTTTGGAAATTTAAACAACACTACACAGGCAACGTCTACAACAACACCTACAGTATCTGCAACTTCATCATCATCGTCATCATTGTCTTCGCAATCAACAGCTTCTTTATCGACAACAAAAACTAATAATGTGATTAATCAGCAATTGCAACAGCAGCACAATACTGTGGCATCGGTAAAGCTACAACAACAGCCACAGCAACAACACCAAACAAATCACACAATTATTAAAAGTAGTAGTATTAATAGCAACAATAGTACCACAGTTAGTGGTACAGCAATTATGCCAACATCAAATGGCACTAGCAGCAACAACAGCAACAGTAATAACAATGTGCTGACAACTGTTCATATTAAAACTGAACCAAATACCAACAACACAAATGGCATACAGGTAAGATTGATGGTTGAACCGGCATTATACATTTAAAATAACACTTATAATATTTTGCAGACCGCATCGGCGGCACAGGCTCTAAGGCAAATACGTATACATCATTTAAGCGGCAATATTGGCAACAGCAACGTTTCTACTGTAACCGGTACAACATCGACAACCACAATGGTTGTAACCTCTCATTCTCATTCTGACGAACAAAAACATTCTACTCTTACCTCAAACTCGAATTTCAAATATTTAGCACCTCTTGTGGCCGAAGTGCATCCTGAGCAATCCAATATATCGGCAGCAACAGCTGCTGCCGCCTCAACAACATATAAATCTCCTTCCACATTGTCATCAACTGCTTCGTTACCTACATCAGTATCAACGCCGTTTTGCGCTTCTCAATCTGCTTCGTCGACAGCCGCAGCGGCTACCGCTGTCATACCTTCCACATCTACATATGGCCCCGCTGTAACTCTACCCATCATACAACATGTGAATGCGGCCAATGGTGCAGTGAGTGCGGTTGTGGCGACGTCAGCGGCATTACCGCCTTTGCGTTCCCATCCCGGTGACTGGTCAATTGAAGAAGTTATACAATTTATAGAAAGTAATGATAGTTCGTTAGCCGTACACGGTGATCTCTTCAGGAAACATGTAAGTTGTCATTGCTGTTATGAATACCAACCTTTCAGTACCATTTATGTATCTATGTTTTCAAACTAATTTTAACATGTGTTTTTTTGCTTGCACAAAAAACACATTTTTCATTTTAGACCCTATAAATTATATTTTCCGAGACAGTTAAAAAAGTTTTAGTTTCGACTTTTTTTTTTGATGTTTATTAATTTTTTTGCATAATTGTAACATTTGTTATTCGTAACTAAGTAACTAAGTTTAGGAATTTCCGAGGATATCCCGGGAATTTAGTTATAGTTTAACAAATACGTATTACGTATAAAGGTTACGTATTTTATAAAATTGGATCACTCTATTAGGAGGGAAACACATTTTAAGATCATTTGATACTAAAAAATGAAATTATATTTTATAGAATAAAAAATTATTTTAAGTTCGTCTAGCAAAATTGCTAATAAGTAATCTACATCCGATTTGTTATTTTACTTGCACAGTTTCCAGTCTTTCGCATTACAAAGATTTTTTTTGTACGATTTGCACTCGCTTCAATTGTATTTTTGCAGATTTTAGGTTATTTGTCACTTACATTAATATTAATTTAATTAAATTAATTTTTTTTTTTATTATTATTATTATTTCTTTATTAGTAGTATTTTAAATACTTTTATAATGCTTTTTACATTTTTTACAAACTATATCTTTTAACTTTGGTTTACATTGTTAGTTTTACAAATGATGCAATTTTTCTTCTAAATATGTTTGAATTTAATTCATTTATAATATTATTTGGCAATGTATTAAAGAGAGTCAGTCCTTTATAAAATAGTGATCGTTGCATGGTGTTGTTCTCCGCTCGTTGAATTCTAAAGTCTGAAGCGTTTCTTAGACTATATGGTTGCATTTCACCCACGTATCTTAGTTGCTCAACCAAATATTCAGTAGCATTTCCTTTTTTCATCTTTTGAATAAAGTTGATTGTGTTTAATTCCAGTCTTTGTTTTATGTTTAACCATTTAAGCGTAGATAGCATATGTTGTATTGATGTATATCGATTACATTTAAGTATTGAACGCATAGCTTTGTATTGTAATTTCTGCAGTCTTGATAATTGCTGATCTACAGCATGTGTATAGCACAGTTGACTTATATTCAAAGTGCGGCTTTATCATTGTATTATATATATTTACTGCTGGTATAATAGATATTTTGTTTCTTAAACGTTTGAAAAATCCAATTTTTTTACATACATATATATTCAATATGATCTTTTAATTTTATGTCTTTATCTATAAGAAAACCCAGATATTTTATATTGTTCACTTTTTCTATTATTAATTTTAAATGTTATATTGGTGTTCATATTTATTTCCATTATTTTTGTTTTCGTTTAACTTTAGTTTATTCATTTTTAACCATATATTAATGTTGTCCATATCATTTTTTAAATTGCTGTAACACATCTCCTCTGTGACTGTTTCTGTGAAGATTAGAGTATCATCTGCGTATAAGACAATTTCACATTTATCTAAAACTTACTCCATATCATTAACCCTGGATGGTTACTGTTCGTCGAATCGACTAAGCTCTTTTACTCTGTATCATATAACTCATAAAAAAGAGTCAAATTCGTATCGAATTTTAAGATAGAAAAACAAATTTGTGTTACATTAAATTTTATTTTTTTTATTTCTTATATAAAATACTTAAATAAAAATATTTTTGTTTATTTTTAACTTTAAAAACTGCTCCGCTAAAATTATTTTTAAAAATTGTTCGTTGATTCAACGAAGAGTAACCTTAATGTGCAAAAATGAAGAGTAACCATCTAGGGTTAATATATATTATAAATAAGAGTGCTCCTAATATTGATCCTTGTGGTACTCCAAAATCATTTTCAATATCATTTCATAATATATTGTTAACCTTTGTCATCTGTCGACGATTATTTAGATATAATTCAAACCATTTAAGTTCCGTATCTTGAATTCCGTATTTATATAATTTTTTTAGTAGTATATTCCTATCTATTGTTTCAAATGCTCTTTTAAAGTCCAAAAAAATTGCCATTATTTTATTATTTTTCTTCATAAATTTCCATCTGTTTATTACGTAGTTAACTGCTGCCTCACATGAATGTTTTTTTCTAAAACCTGATTGATATTTTGATAAAAGCTTATTTTGTTCTAAATAATTTTCTAATTTATTTTTTACAATTTTTTCAATAATTTTTTCAAATGTCTTAAGTGTGTTTATCGGTCGAAACTCTTCGCATTTTTTAGTGTTTTTAATTTTTTCAATGGGTGTTATCATTGATTCTTTCCAGTTGTTAGGGAAAACTCCAGTTTCTAAAGATTTGTTTATAATATTTAGCATAATATTGACGATAATATCCCAGTTATTTAATATTAACTTGTTGGTTATTTTTTTGCAGTCAGGTTTTTTATTGATTTTCTTACAGACTATTTTAAGTTCTTGCAAAGAAATTGCACGAAATTTAAATTTTAGATCTATCACAGATATTTTATTTTCATATTACACATATTCGATGGAACCTCTAATTTCCTTGATACTTTCAACAAAATAATTATTAAAATTTTTAGCTATTTGTAAATGATCCTTATATTTTATTTGGTTTATTATCACATTTCCGGGGTTTCTTAGTACAAGTTCTTTTATTTTTGACCACATTTCTTTTTGGTTATGTGCATTATTAATTTTATTGTTTATAAATTTATTTTTTTCATTTTCAACTTTAACTTTATATGCATTTCTTATTATTCTGTAGTTGTTCCACGCTTCATTAGTATTTTCAGTAATTGCTATTTGGTATCTATATATTTTTTCATATTTCGATCTTCTAATTTCATTATTGAACCATTTATTTTTCAAAATTTCATTTATTTTCTTTTTTACACTAAAATTTCGTATTGTATGTTCGAAAGCATTATCAAAATTAAGTACGTTATAATTTAAATCTTTTGTTTCATCATATTGTATTATTGCATTTACTTCTCTTTTAAAGCTGTTTTTATTGTATTTAAAAATATCTATGTCTTTAGTGTGATATTCTTGATGTCTTGATTCATATTCAATAAAAATGTCTATAGCTGCATGATCTGATATTTTATTTTTAATATTATTTTTTGCCGATGTATTTTCATTATTTGTTAAAATATAGTCTATTAAAGTTTTTGACGTTTTTATTCTCGTGTATTCATTCATTACATGTTTGAGGCCATTATCGTTAAAAATGTTTCAAATGTTTGTTTGTTTTTCAAGATTAGTTGTGTTAGCTGAAATTAAGTTATAAATATATGTATGTTGGGTACATAACTTAAAAATGCGGTCATTTTGAAGAATATACATCTAATTCTGTTTTTACATGGTAATGGGCTCCAGGAAACCCCTGTCTTGATTCATATTCAATAAAAATGTCTATAGCTGCATGATCTGATATTTTATTTTTAATATTATTTTTTGCCGATGTATTTTCATTATTTGTTAAAATATAGTCTATTAAAGTTTTTGACGTTTTTATTCTCGTGTATTCATTCATTACATGTTTGAGGCCATTATCGTTAAAAATGTTTCAAATGTTTGTTTGTTTTTCAAGATTAGTTGTGTTAGCTGAAATTAAGTTATAAATATATGTATGTTGGGTACATAACTTAAAAATGCGGTAATTTTGAAGAATATACATCTAATTCTGTTTTTACATGGTAATGGGCTCCAGGAAACCCCGTGTAAAAAAAGACATTGATCGTATGCAAAATAGCTGATTGGTTCCTTATCTCAAAAATATATTGAAATTTGTGAAAAACAAGGATTTTTTAAGAACAACTATTCAGGTTTATAATATTAAATCATATACAGACATACATATACAATGTGTTTTTACACAAGCATAGTTATTAAAGAAAAAAAAAGATACATATGTATAGTGGAAAGCAAAACTGTCCGGATGTTTTTCATTAAAGAGTAAGTGCGCTAATGTGGCCTATGCCAATTGCATTTTTTCCATTAGACTGGTATCGGTTGACTTTCGTTTCTTCGCTCCAAATAACCCGTTTCCTGTTATCTACTGTCCAATTTTTGTGGATTTTGCAGAAATGAAGGCGTTTTTTTTTCATTTCTATCGGAAAGTGCTGGCTTTTTCTTTTTCACATTGGCCACTAAACCAATTCTATTTAATGTGCGTCTAACCGTCAAGGAACTGACATTATTACCAATACTTTTTGCAGCATTTATCGGGGTCTTGATGTCCTTATTATGTATCAAACGTACAATCTGCCGGGCATCACCACCAGAAAGCAGTCTTGGTCGACCTCTTTGGTAATTATTGCAAGCTACATTACGTCGTTTTTTATATCATTGACCGTGGATTTACTTAAATTACATTTTTCAGCAATTTTGCAACAAATTTATCACATTGTTTTGAATATCAGTTGGCGTTTTTCTAATTTTTAAAGATCTTTTAATTGTTTATTTAAAAATCAAGTTAATCAGTTCACAGGTCAAAAAATAATGCACAAATAAAGCAATAAAAGCTTGATAACGGGATCACAATAAACATCGATAGCAATATCGTTATAATGTTTATTTTTTGTACTGTGCAAAAGTGTCCGAATAGTGAATTGTTATTTTTTTTTAAATTTTTTTTATTTTTTTGAAGCAATTTATGTGAGTTTTTTTGCTTTATAATTTAGAATATGGTTGCATTAAATAAAAAAAAATACATATTGATAATATACCTATATTTGTATTATTTTCATTACTTTACTTTCAAAATGCAAAACATCCGGACGGATTTGCTTCTCACTGTACATATGCATTCTAAGCTTAAAAGTAATGTAGAAAAATGTATGACAAGTTCATTTGATTGTATGCACTAAAAAGGAATTCTAAATTTGTGCTATTTACAATTAAAAAATAAAATCGTGCAAAAAATTTTCGATTTGTTTTCAAACCGTGTTAAATAAAAACCGTGTAAAGACAGAATTATGTATTTGTAAATATGGCCAATACTTTCAATAAATCTATATTGTACAAATTATTACAAAATAAATGCTAACAATTTAAAAAATTCCGCATTTTTATGTTATACACCCAATAAATTAAATGAATTGCGTACAAACAACATAAATTACAATATTATTTCATAATTCATTAATTGTGATGCAGTAAAAAATGTATTCAAAAGTTGCGTACAAACGATTGTCTACCGCTGACAGATTAAATTTTTTGGCAGAATAGCGTTTGTTTTTCAATATCAATAATCAAGCAATAACAACAATCCCAATTTAAATACCTGGGTATACACCTCGAAAATGGAAATCCAATATAGTTGCAAAATTAAATCAAATGCAAATGAATTTAATCCAAATTATTAGGCTCATTGACAGAAACTCAAGGCTTAGTTTAGATTGTAAACTCCTACTTTATAACTAAATCATAAAACCTATATGGTGTTATGGAATACAGCTATGAATAACGGTCTTAGCTTCGTATATAGACAAAAAAGACCCCAAAACAAATTGCTGCGAATGATCACAATTGCCTACTGGTACATAAAAAAATTCGAATATTCATAAAGATCTAAACGTGTCTGGTAAAAACTGTGATCCAAAAATATGCAGAGAAATATTTAAGAAAGCTAAAAAACACCCCCATGAGCCCGCAAAGTATTAATTTATAGTTGCTGTATTCGACTAAGAAGAAGGGACAAGAAGAAAGAATACCAACTTAATACATATAAACAACTATGGATAAACAATTTTTATTCATTAGATATAAGATTTGAAAAACTTATTGTTAGTTCCTTTTTAATGAAGATGCAATAAATGAATAAAAGTAAAAATAATCTAAATAACATATATTTGAACTCGTTTATTTATTTAAAAAAAAAACTTTTCTCATTTAGACCAAAGCGCAGCAAATATTTAATTTTAATTTATATAATGCTGTTTGATCTTGAAAAACTCTTGTAAGAGTAAACAACGTCAAACAAATTTGTGCTAAAACAAGTGGTAACGCTTTTTTGAGTAAATATTTTCCAAGTGTGACCGTACCTTAAGGCTTTTCAAAAAAGCTTCTGTAGTGTTCCTATATACACATTTTATGAGAGTGCTTTAATATGTTATATGATAAATTATTATTAAATGTTAATGTTGAATGTTTATTCTTTATTTCTTCTTTCAGGAAATTGATGGCAAAGCCTTGTTATTGTTAACCTCCGAAATGATGATGAAATATATGGGTCTTAAACTTGGACCAGCCTTAAAAATTTGCAATTTAGTTAATAAAGTTAATGGGCGTCGTAACAATATGTCCCTGTAAATATATTCCATGATAAATCTCCATTCCCTTTATCCTTATTAACACCTACCTACCCAACCAACCAACCTAATTATTATAAAAAGAAAACTACCTTTAACCAAAAACACCAAAACAATTTATTCTCAAAACAACAAACACACCCAAATAAACATAAAAACACTACAAACATAAATGATCTTAAATAAAATTTAAAAACAATTAAATGCAGTCAGAAAAACATAAAATTAAAACATACACAATACAACAAAATTAAAAAAAAACGCATATAAACGAACATTATATTTAAATATATATATATCTAGACAAGGAAATAAATGAAGATAAAACAGAAATATGTTAATCCAGATGAAAAACAATAATACAGAAAAATAAAACATATGAAATCGTTAAACTTTTTTACACAATACACAGAACAGACACTTAACTAAAACATCATCACATTACACTCTCTTGAATCTAAATTTCAATTTGGTTTTCAAATTTAAATTATTACACCAGTTTGTATGTTGTATAAAGTACTATTACTGTATTCTTAGAATTTATTATTATATTTGTTTTAATATATAATAATTAATTAATTAGTTGGTTATTTTCTATCTAACCAAATGCGATAATTAAATTTTTACTTTTTTTATTTTTAAATTTGTTGTTATATTATTATTTTTTAACATAGTTTTGAATTTTAGTTTAACTCTTTTTTGATTTTTTTTAATAGCATTTTGATTTTGAATTAAATTGTATGAATATATTGTATTTGAAACTTAAACACAAATATTACTTTAATAATATCAGCAAATGTCTAACATATGCAAATAATAATAATAACACAAACAAATATATAACAAAAAAGAGATAAAACAAAATAAAAACATAAATTTTATTTCAATAGTTTTACATTAAGTTTTGAATAGTATCTGAATAAAGATCAGTCAAGTGAGTTCCTTTTCAAAGAAATTTTAACTCTTGATTTTATTATAAATTTATTTTTTACCTTTTTAAGTTCACAAAAGTATAGTAAATAATATGAAATTTAATTTAATTTTAGATTTAAAGAAATAAAAAAAAGCAAACAAACCACACAAATTAAGAAATTGAATTCATTTAACTGATCATTATGTGATTTATTTCTCATTTTAATTATAAATAAAAAAATGTGTATTTAGTTTAGTATTAATGGAAAGAAAAATTAATATTATAAACAATAAAAACAAAAAACCCAAATCTAATATCTCTGTATTTCATTATTTAAAACAAACACAAAGCAAATCATTATTATTATTACTGTATATAAAATAAATAAAACAAAAATGAAAATATAAATTTTAACTCCAAAAATTTAATTCATCCAAAAATTTTATTTTCTTTCTACTATTGGTTTGCCAATTCGTATCTAATTGCGAAGTTATTTTTAATTTGTATTTGATTGTAGCAATAAGTTTTTGGTTGTAAAAGTATTTTCAACTACATATTCAGTAAGCTTGGGGCTTATTCCGTAAGTCGTTTCAAAAATACTAATGTTAAAATTTGCACAAATTCCTTAAAACTTTCAACATTGTCTGGTTTGATGCTAAAGTTTCAAAAATATCCTGTAAATGATGTTAAAAAAGATAAAAGCAAACCTTAACAGATCGTAAACAAAATTAGTAAAACTTTTTTTAAAATAAACCTGGAACTTTTAAAGAACTTTTCGTTCAATAAAGAAATATCGGAGTCTCTCTGACAATGACTGCTCTAATGTAAGTGTTGCAAAAAAAGATACGCGTGATGGCTTATTTTCTAACCTGCTGATGTTCAATCAAATATCCAAATTGTAGTAAAAAACAGAATGCTTTTGCTATAAAACGGTCACGCATTACTTTACAATAAAGTTTTAATAAAATTCAACAACTTGCATATTATGGATGATGAAAATTTGATTTTAAATATGGTAGCTATCCAAAAATCCAAAAAAAAAAAAATAGGTAAATTTGGTAAGCAATTTGCAGTTGTGGTCTGAGAGCACCACTTTTATCAACATTCTGATATCGGATATTCTATTAAATTTAGTTGTGCATATTGAACATAAGATTGTTTTACACGACCGGACAGACGGACATAGCCCAATCGACTTAGAATTTCATAAGGATCAAGGAAATATATACTTTGTTGGGTGTTAGATGAATACTATCAATAGACCCAATCATGAATAAAAAATCCGCGGGAGTTTTTTCCCTTTTTATTTTTTTAACATTGAATTTGAATAGAAAAAATGGGAAAAAAAACTCCCGCGGAATTTTTATTCATAATTGGGCTGAATGTCTCGTGGTGGTGATGGGTACAAAAATGTTTTTGGAAAAACAAACTTTTATAATAAAAAAATTCTTAAACGTCAGGCGCTTGAACGGTCCAAGCGGTGAAGGAGGTCCAAACACATTACAATTGTATACAAATATTGAGTGGTGGTTTATTGCAGTTTGAAACGTGCTTAAATCCACCCGGAATGGAATTCGGTATGGATATAAGTGAAAATGACCAGTGCATACTTTGAAAAGGTACTGCCACAGCAAATTCTAGTCAGGAATTAGTAGAAAATATTGAAATAGATGACCAACGCAACAATAATTCTGTTCACGAAAAAGCACCTTGTAAAGAAAGCGGAACAAGAAAATTAAAAATGGAAAGAATAAAGTTGAAACACAGACTCAAAAATCTTTCCATGAAGAAATGATTTCCAATATGAAGGAAATAAAAGAATACACATAGAAAATATACCTACTACTTAAAAAAAGACACAACAAAATAAATTTTGAATCTGAAAAGAGAAAAATTAAAGATATATAAAGATGAAGTCTTGAAAAGTGAGCAAGATCGGCTATAAACACTTAAACTAAAGGAACTAAAACAAGTAAGAGTGCTATATTCGGCTATGCCGAATCTTATATACCCTTCACCTTTGTTGTGGATGTATAATTATATTATACACATATATACATACATATACTATGAGCCTCAAAAGTGAGTAAACACAACAAATTATTTGATTTTTTTAAGATAATGAAAATCCTAAAATCGATCCATCGATTGAAATTTAAAAGTTTCGTTTTGTTGGATATTTCGTTGAATAATAGATTCGGTTATGAAAAAAAAAATTAAGTTGAACTATAATGCTTTTCATAATCTTAAAAAATATCACTGGTGCTTACACACTTTTGAAGCTGTGTGTGTTACGTTTTTACCTTTCAAAAACGTTGGTTTATTTCTTTTAAATAAACCGAATTCCTTTTAATTGCAAAATAAAAGCGTCCAGTAGTTTGAAGCAAATATAACGAGTCTTTATTTATTTAAATGTACACAAAAACAATTAAAAATTAACACTATCTTTTTACACACTTTTACTACGGTTTAAGAACACACTTAAATTACTGTTTGAGAAAACTTTTATGTTCACACAACGATGACTCACAATAAACCGATTAACTTGATTGGCCCTGTTAGTCTATTTATACATCAATCATAATTTCTGGAAGGTTCGAAACTAAGATACTAGAATGTTCGTTACTGCAAGTCTAAAATGTTCGTGTCTAGAATATTCAGCCAAAGGCGTTAAAACTCAATGTTGCCATATTGCTATGTTTATAACAGTTTATAACAAAAATGTTTATAAATTAAAACTACTACAAATGCTAAACAAGTTGTATGTCGATAAACACCCCATCTGTTGATAAAGTTGTTCGTAACAATATTAATACACGTTGTTTGATAGTTTTTTTGATGAAATTTTCAGAGGTTATATCGGATTTTTGCTCATATCTCCGTTATTTATGGACGGATTGTGCTGATTTTAAATAGCAAACTTCTCGAAAGCATGTCTGACAGAATTATTGTAGATTTGGATCCCGAAGATATCTGGAGACTTCAGAAAATTGATTTCAAGAGACAGACAGACGGACATGGCTTAATAGACTCCGCTTTCTATAAGGATCCAGAATATATATAATTTATAGGGTCGGAAAATTATATTGTGGAAATTATAAACGGAATGAAAAACTTACATATACCCTTCGCATGAAGGTGAAGGCTATAAAAACAAATGCTGTCAAAAAAAGATTTTTTATAAATAATTAAACATTATTTAGATCAAAGTGCTACAAATTAATTAATGTGATAATTTTTATTTTTTATATTATTTAAACTTTAAGGCGTTATAAATGAACTAATGTGTTAATTTTATTTTTTTTATACCTATGTATCTATACGATTAATTAAAACGACTGTTTAAGACTTACCAAAGTACAATAAATGAATTAATGTGATTCATTTTCACTAGCCCCTCTGAGAAATTCTGTACTTTATAAAATACGCAAATATTGTGCAATGCTGCACACACATTTATAATTTGTGTAACTTTTTTTTGGAGTATAATGAAGTGCTCTCGCCTGTAGCAGACATCTGAAGCTATTTTTAAAAGCTCCAATTGTTCGCTCTACAATATTTCTTGCTTTTGCATGTTGTGTGTTGTAATTGCTTTGCGGAGATCCTTCTTCTGGGTTTCTAAATGGTGTCATTAACCAATCTTGCATTTAGTTACATACCAAGCAGCCAAGTATTTCGAACACCATTTTGATTTTGCAGTTCTAAATGTGTTTTCAATGATGACATATTAAAAATCATTGAATCATGTGTTGCGTCCGAATTTTTCGCGTTTATAAATCGGATTGTCATTGTATGATTACAAACCTGAAAATTATATAAACATTTATAAATAGAAACCCATTGCTGCTCATATACATATACTAACAATCATAGCATTCATACTAAAGAATCCTTTTCAATTGTAATATAAATGCTGCAATTCTTTCTTGGGAGCTACAAATCCAATAATACCTGGGGCCAAATTACCGCATTTGTGATCGAGTAAAATTTATCGTAATTTTCTTATTTGAAATTATGGCATTCGATATCGAGCAAGAAATTTAGTACATTTTATCATAATTTCGATATCTAAATCATTTTTCAATACGATAATACGGAAATTTGGCCCCTGGTATTCTGCTTTTATTAAAACAATATAATTTTGCAGCTTGCAGTTCAGCATCTGTGTAATTGTATTTAATCCATTTTTGACAAATACAATTTTCCAAGATTTCAAATACCTCTGACAGCACTACAGATACCGTAGCTGAGCAAGACCAAGCATACTTTCATTTCCAAGGCTCGGTTGATACGATCCCTGAGCACAAAAGCGCCAAACTGTTGCCAATTTTAATATGCTTGGGATTGTTCTGCCTTTTGAGCATTGTTGCAGCAGTTCATCACTAATGAACAGCAAATCCACAAACGCCTCTTTACAGAGTCGAAAATTTTTTATAAATCTGCAAATTAAATTTAAAATATTCTTGTCAAAACCTCATCAAAAAATATACTCACGTGGTGGAATCCATTTTCAAAATGTTGGAATCATCCCTCAGCCCTTTTTTTTGCTTCTGGCCAATTCTAGTAAGGATTCATCTTCATCAGACAAATCATCAAACCACGGTCAATTCAAATTCAATTTATTTCTCTTTAAGAATTTGCAAACAAATATAGCGCCAGCTGATAGAAAAGTACTATTGTTGTGAATAACCCAAAAAGAGTGATCCTTTACTGGATAGCGATCTTGTAAGAGATTTATGAGCATTTAAGTTATTTTAAGTTAAGTGCATAATTATCATCATTAAATTCGGTGCGTTTTTTTATATGTAAGTGTGGATTATTTGTGTTAAATATCAACTTGATAACTATGTTTATGAGAGATTTATTCACATTTTAGTGAGTTTTGGAAATGTACTTTTAATTTGACCGTAGTTAAATATGGACTCTTCTTCATAAAATTCAGTTTACCCAGATTTTCGTTTATACGTTGTTGTCGAATTTAGTGATTGTTATAAAATATTTCTAAGCATTTAAGTTATTTTCGGAAGTGGACTTAATATGGGAGCTATGGTCAAACATGGACCGATTCAAACAAAATACCGTTCTGTGTTTTATCTTTAAGCGAAACTAATATATGCTAAATTTTGCGGGGATACTGCTTTTCTAAAGATATTTATGTACCATAGAGCCATATTCCGGGAAGACATTTATATAAGGGAGTAAGTATCAGAAATCGTGGAGCGATTCTTATCATTTTCAACATTACTTGTTCTACTGTAATAAAAATAAACAGTCTTATTCAGAATGGGAGATACAATTTGTTTGTATTCGAAATAGTAAAAATACGTATAGTTAACACTATAAAAAAGTAAAAAATAAAATAAATAAGAATATTTTGTATGAAAATTTTGTCTAAAAGCACACTTCAAACCTACTTTATTTTTTATGAATAAGGGGTAAAGTGTGTAAAATTTCATGATGCTATCTGCACTATATTTGAAGGTTGTCGTGAAACTTTGGACTATAAATCGGATCCTACTGGACCGATATTGCCTATTTTCTATAGCAAACATTTTGGTGAAGCGAATAATGTTTAGAAAAATTTTATAGCTCTAAGTCTTTTTTTTTTTTAATCTCTATTGTGCCTTCAACAGACGGACACACGGTGAAACATGGCTAGATCGTCCTAGAATCTTATAAGACTTTTTGTGTTCTACGGCCAATATTTCAATGTCTTACCAAAGGAATGGCAAACTTAATATACTTTCTATGTTTCTGGTGATGAGTATAAAAAATATTAAAAAGTTATGAATTATTGTAGAATTAATTGTAGTTTTTTAACAACAAGCAGCGTAAAATATCAGAAAGCTACTGATAGATTTATATTACAACATGACACATTTAATGATCGTATAATCTGTCGTGCCGGTGATCATAATTGACCCTATAGATTGTATGATTTAACAACATTGGATATCTTTTAATGGAGTTATTACAAGTCAAATGTAATTCATTACCACCCGTGCATTGTAGAAGAATTCAGACGCATTTATGAAAAATGGTTATGGAAACTATCGACAAATAGTTATGATTCAATAAACAATTTAATTTCAATATTGCGTATACGAGAATGTGGGCACACCCTTTATTAGCTAACTAATAAAAAATTTCTTTAAAATAATTTCTTATTTTCCTGCAAATAAAATAAAAGTTTGTTAACAACTGGTTCAATTTCAGTTTAAAAAAAATCCTCTTAAACCACCTGTTTGGCTAACCCACCAACTAGCAGAAGCATAAAGTTCTAGTCACCCATTCATGTTTATGGTTTTCAACGCTGTTTTTACTCAGATAATGAATTCTCATTCTTGTATTTAGGTTTTTTGCTTTGTTCTTTTTTGTCAGTGAGTTAAAAAGCTTTGTTTTCTATTTAAAAATTATGCAAATTCTTTTTGTTTTAGTAAATAGGTTGCAGGTTGTAAAAGAGTGATATATTTTGTGAAAAAAAAGGGGAAAACAAAGGAAAATCCGATTAAACGTGCTAAGACCACTTTATATAAAAATTGAAATCATATTCTCATTGTAATATTGCAGTATGCAAAAGTACCAGTCCAATTTGTAGTATGTTAACATGTTCATTTAGTTTGTCAAAATTATTATCGCAATGAAATTAAATTAAGCATGATTACATTATTAAATACATAACTTAATTTTAAACAAGAAACGTGAAATTTTTTAAGCAAATATTTTGAAATATTACTAAGAAAAAACACTAGGCTATCAATATATTCTCTTAAGTTTCTGCTTATAATCATACTAACACATCTCTCCAATGCATAAACCCACATACACAAACGTATTCCTACAAACAAATTTGGAGAATGTAAACCTCTTTTGCATAGTTTACATTTGAGACTAAGACAAAAGTTTTTTACTTTACAAGTCAGAATTTATATTCGGCTATGCCGAATCTTATGTACACACCATCAAATCACCTATTATGGGCCGAACGTCATAAAATAATTTACCGTCATTTCTATTTATTTTAGGTTTATTTTCCAGTTAGAATCAAGCATTTATATTTGTCTCTTTCTTTTAAGAACTGCACTTTTTTATATTTTTGCAGCGTGTAAAATAAAGCGCTTTACTTTAAGGCACAATAAATTAGTTACCAAAAAGCCATAGGAAACTGATTTTGGCTGTTTAAAACGTCAAAATTGTCACTTCTGTATACTCTGTAGTTATTCTCGGAAGTGGAGCTAGCATGGAAGCAATGGCAAATTAGGTCAATATTAGTCAATATTATAATTTTTACATACTTATAATTGAGTTGTGTAAAATTTCGGTTCAATATAGATGTTTATGTAGGTTAATGCGTTTTCGGAAGTAGTCCTCATAAGGGAGCTATGACATATTACGGGCCGATCATCATGAAATTTTGTGCGGTGATTTATATATATGTGAATTATTTGTGTTGAATTTCAACTTAATAGTGATTTTTATAAGAGATTTATGATATTTCGAAGTGGACTTTATATGGGGACTACGGTCAAATATGGCCCAATCGTCATAAAATTGAGTATAACGATTTTTATACATGTATGAACTGTTTGTGTTGAATGCCTACTTGATAGTGATTTTTATAAGAGATTTATGAGCATTTACGTGATTTTCGGAAGTGGACTTTATATGATCCTATGTCAAAATATGGACCGATTATCATGAAATTTTGTACGATAAATTTTATGTAACTTTGGATTATTTTTATTGAATTTTAACCTGACAGTAATTTTTATAAAAGATTTATGCACATTTAAGTGATTTTTGGAAGGGGACTTTATATAGGGGAGCTACGGTCAAAATATGCACCGATGCAAACGAAATATCGTTTTGAGATTTCACTTTGCATGAAACTAATTATTGCAGAATTTTTTATGGAAACGGCTTTTCTATAGACATTTATGTATAATATGGCTTTACCGAGAAGTCATATGTATAGGGGCTATAAGAAACCTGTGGACTGATTCTTACCATTTTCAACCCGACTTGTACATCTATAATGAAAGATAAAGATTAAAGAATATTTGGGAACATTTCATTGTTCTAAGTCTTTTTGTCGAAGCTCTATCGTGCCTTCAACAGACGGACGTACATGGCTAGATCGCCTTAGAAACTTTTAAGAACACAATATATATACATATATATATATATATATATATACTATTTGATTCTATGGACAATATTTCGATGTGTTACAAACGGAATGACAAACTCAATATACCCACCATCTTTTTGGTGGTGGGTATAAAAATGTTCATGAGGCGTGTTAATGGGATTTAGTAGAAAAGGATTTTAATGTTTATTGGGAGGTTTTACTTACTAACTTATACCATTTCATAAGAATTTATGCATTTATTTATATTCTAAAGAAAGTTGTTTTTAGCTAAATAACTGAATTACGTTACAGAAAACAACAAAAGATTTAAACTAATTTTAGAAAGTGGTGCAAGCAAAAAATATATTATAATTTATTTATTTTATTTTTATTTATTTCACTTAAATTTTGATTTTGCAAGTTCCAATGAATTTAGAATTAATAATTTTGAATATTTAGTGGAGCTTTTGAAGTCAATAGATTGATTAAAATACTTATGTTAAATCGTTTAAAGGCTGTCACTGTACAATAAATAAAATTATAGACAAGAATACCAAACACAATACCGTAGAAAATTTGTCTGGTGTAAAACGACCAAGCGTCTTACAAAACCTAAAGTTAGAGCAAAACCAACATCTAGTACTGTAAAAATAGCTGAAAATGTTACAAAAACTCCAAGAAACCCTGTAATTATGAGTACGACTAGAAGATCTTTGCATAAAAATTACCTACATATATGGTAGAGTATCAGGAAAAAGGAAAATCTAACTAAACTTTTGAATTTCGCAAACAAATATATAAACCAGCCTCAAATTTTTTAGAATAATATTCCTTTCACCAATGAAAGTATAATTATGGCCAAATAAAAACGAAGCCTTTAGTAATAAATACGACGATAAAACATGGCGGTGGCTCTGTAATGGTCTGGGGTTGTATGGCAAGAGGAGCCGGGTTTCTTACATTTATAGAATATACAAAGAAAATGAGAGATTATGTCGACATTTTAGAAAAATTAGAACCAGTGGCTTTTGATAATGGTATTGATCGGTCCACGATTTCTCATAGCTTCCATACAAATACCCTACCGGACTATGGCTTTATTGTACATAAATTTCTATAGAAATGCCGAATCCATACGAAATTTTGCAAAAATAAGTTTTACGCAAAGTGAAATCTCAAAACAATATTTTGTTTGCATCGGTCCACATTTTGACATAGCCCTATATAAAGTCCACCTCCGAAAATCACTTAAATGTGCATAAATCTCTTATATGTTGAAATTCAATACAAATGGTTCACTCTTATATAAAAATCTTCATACTAAATTTAATGACGATCTGCCCATATTTAACCGTAACCCCTATATAAGGTCCATTTCTGGAAATCACATAAATGCGCACAAATCTCTTATAAATATCAGAATATAGTTTAAATACGACACAAATAACTCGTACTTACATAAAAATTTAATACCCAATTTTATGACGATCGGTCCATATTTTACTTTAGCCCCCATATAAATTCCGCTTCGAAAAATGCTTATAAATCTCTTATAAAAATTAATTTCTAGTTATAATTCAATACACATAATTCACATATACATATAATTCGTTGTGTAAAATTGCATAAATATCGGTCCATATTTGTATATAGCCGGATATAAAGTCCACTTCGGAAGACCACTTAAATGCGCATGAATCTCTTACAAGCATCACTGTCAAGTTGAAATTCAATACAAATAATTCATATATATGTACATAAATCGTCGTACAGAATTTCATGCTAGTCGGCCTATAATAGGTCATAGCTCCCTTATGAGGACTACTCCAGAAAACTCATTAACCTACATAAATATCCATATCGAATCGAAATTTTACACAGATCCGTTAAAGGCATGTAAGAATTATAATATTGACATTTGTGAAAGTTGGCCTACAATTGACCATATTTCTCACCCATGCTCCATTTCTGAGGATAATCACAGAGTATACAGAGGTGACAATTTTGACGTTTCAAAAAGCCAAAATCAGTTTCCTAGGAAATATAAATTCTTGATTATAAATCGAATATGTATAGAATTCTTATAAATATTGCTGTTGAGATGAAATTCAACCAAAATATAGACAAAATAAATAGAAATTACCGTAAAATATTTAATGGCAATTGTCTCAGAATAGGTGATTTGGTGGTGGGTATATAAGATTCGCACAGCCTTGTTAAATTTTTTTTTGAACAATATTAGGTGTTTACTTTATATTGACGCTCACTGTATATATATCTAGTAGAACTTTGCTTTCTTTCTGCCGCCTTTAAATTTCAGGCCATACAAGTACAATTAATTCATTTCAAATAACTTTCATTTGAAGAAACCTGGACAAAACCGGGCTCAAATTGTACATACATTTTTATATGAAAATTTACATATAAATATAAAGGAATTTATATTTTTCCACATTTTAGCATATAACCTTTTAACAATTGTCACATACATAGTTATAAATAATTTTTTTTGCAGTTTTTTTTTTTGAACATGACAACATTTTTTTAAAGTATCACTTTGCTAAATACGGTAGATGATATTAACATCTGCTTGAGTTTGTGACATTACAAATTGTGATTAATGTCTAGTGATAAAAGTGAAAAAACATAGGTAAGATGTAAGACTTTAGCACTAGGTACTTTAAACCTAATCCACCCTTTTCCAGTCAGTGTTAATATTGCGTTCTAATGGGTTAAATTGCTAAAGGAAGAATTTAATACAATTGAAAATAAGGAATATCAAAGCATTTAATAAATTTAATTTAAAAAGTTGCATAAATTTCAATGGCCATATAATGGATATATTTACATAGAAACGCTGCTGAAGTTTTTTTTATATGTATGTATAAGATTTGGATTGGAAAACATGGTAACGAATGGTAACTAATATATCCAGTTCAAGTCAGTATTCACAAATTTAACAGCAGACAAAATAAAAAATGTTCCAAAATCTTTTGACTTAAATATTTCTAAAATCTTTTAATGTTTATTACTTTGTATTCATTTATAATCATATAAGTTATAAGTTATTTTTTTTGGGACTTATCACATTTTTTATTAATATTTTTATATTTTTTTTTAGTTTTTATCCTTTTTAGACCTGAAGCAAAACTACCAGGAATTTTTTTATAATTTTTGGAATATGTGTACTCTACAGCGTATGAAAATGTTATGAATGATTTGGTTTTATCATTTTTATGTCCTTCAAGGATTTTCAGGACACGCACACTTAATGCATCTCGGTCGATTTTCATAATATTTTTAACTAAAACACATTTTTATTGCATGAAACGATTTCAATTAGTTTGAAATATTAAAATTTATAATTTTTTTTAGTTATTTCATTATTTTATTATTTGTAAACAATACTTTTCTAATTAAAGACACTTACTTATTTCAACGGCTCATTTTGTTAAAACTGAAACGTGATTGAAGAATTTCGCAATAATTCAAGTAACGGTAAATCAAACAGAAGAGAAATGTGAGAAGAAAATATAAAAAACAATCAGCACAATCGATGCATTACGTTCTGAACGGGTTATTGTACATTTGTTTGTCTAGATCTAGTATTTGGTAACATGTATGTAATCAGCTTTTGAAGTATTAAAAGTTCCGTTTGTATATCAATCTCGTTGTTAATTTCTTATATGTTACGGAAAATATATTGTGAGTGTATGTTTCCTATCTAAGTTGTTTTGTATAATTTATATAATTATGTTTATGTTTGCTGGGTAGTTCGCTCACACACACAACCTCATTTTACGCTTTGTCTATCTCTGATCTAGATCAGGGATCCCCACACACATACATTCACATTTATGTTTGTGTGGGTTATTTGTTTTTGAGAGTAAAAAAAGTGGAAAAAATTTGTTTTTGAGAGTAAAAAAAAGTGGAAAAAACACAAGCGACTACACAACCTGCCCGCATGACATATCAATCAAGACTAAATGTTTTTATTAAATAAAAATTCAAATTATCTTCTTATGCTCTCTTCTTAAGTAAGAGAGCATTCGCACATGTGCGGTACTTTGAAGATCTCTGATCTAGAATGTATGTATGAAGTGCTCTCTGCACAATTGTGCAATAGGATGCCGACCTCTGATCTAGATGCTCTCAAACGGTAATGGTGTAACGTGTTTGATATACTGTGTGGCATTACTATAATTACACTTGAAGTTTACTATTTGTTGTAAAGTTACTAATAGTTTTTAAAAACGTGTAAAATTTTTGGTATCTCTTTTTATCCAAAATTTGGGATACCATTTTAATAATTTAAGAGAAAAACTGTGTATTAATATTTTGTTAGTATTTCATAACTATAATTACATTTTATGATAAACAAAGTAGAATACTGTGTTAGAATTCTTATTATTTAATTTTCAACAACTCCAGATGCCTGGAGATCTGTATGTATCTGTATGTAATAATCCTGATCGAATTTTTCTGCTGATTCAAACACAGGATCTATGAACACTTGAAACTAAATTGTGTTACATTAATTGATTTTAGGAAGTGGACTTTATATGGGGGCTATGAGTAAATATGGACCGATTGGCATAAAATTGGGTACGACGAAACGTGTGGACTATTTGTGTCAAATTTGAACTTGATGCTGATATGTTTAAGATATGTCTGTGCATTTATTAAGTTATTTTATGGCAGTGACTTTGGTCAAATATGGATCCACCACTTGATAGTGATGTTTATAAGAAATTCATGCACATTTAAGAGATTTTAGTAAGCGGACTTTATAATCAAGTTTCATATGAGGGGCTATTTACCAATGAAATCCAAATATCGTTTTGAGATTTCCCCTAACATGAATACTTAAGTTCTCTAGGCATGTATGTGCCATACAGTCAAATTCCAAGATCGTTTCTGACAATTTTTAACAAGACTTGTCCCTTTATGATAAAAATCATACGTGCAAAATTATATTATCTTATTTGAAATTGTATATTTAAATAAAATAACAAAATTGTTTTGAAAAATACCGCTGTTGTCTGAAATTTGGGTCTATAAATCTGGTTCTGCTGTACCGATTTTGTATATTTTTTTGTTAGAAATTTTGTGTTTCCTTGTGTAATGATTTTAAAAAATTGACCATACCTGTGGTGGCAATGTGAACAAATTTTGGCAGTTATATATTAACCACGTTTGCACAATAGCCGATTTGTGCTTTGGATTGTTATCCTGGTAAAATTTAAAATATAATCTTACATTCAGATTGTCTGGTTTAAAACCAATTCCCGTTGTTCTATCGTTCATTGGTCATGAAATATTGATAGAAAACCACCACTGCATTGAGCTATGATGACAGTAGAAATGAACTGCGTAAAATAAGTTGTGACGTATATGTAGTGCACTCTTTATGCTACTTAATTCTATAATATTTTAACCTATCACTACAACTTACGTCCACTCATTTCATTGTTTCCACATGTATATTTATGACATGAACAAATAAAATACATATACATATATATATTTCTACAACAATTTCAGGGAATGTATTATTTGTATTATTTTGTTTGGCTATGATAAAAACTCCACGGATACAAAGCGAATATATTTAAACAATAATTTTTGCTGTTATTGTTTAACACGAAAAAATAAAATGTAATTCATTTAGTTTTTATTAAATTGCATTTTAACAAAAAATCTAACTAAAAAAATGTAATAAAATGAAAACATTTATTAAAAAAAAGAAGTTTTCCATTTCCCTCAATTCCCATCTAACGGGTGCTTTCATCTATTTCCGCTAAATGTTGCGCCATAACAATCATTTCCATGTTTTTTTGTTGGTATAAGACTGCTTGCTCTCTTTTTGTTGTGCTGTTGCTATGTAATTGTGTTTGTATTTGTATTTGTTCTTGTGTCTGTAACCTGTTATTTCCTCTCAAAGGATGTTGAGGTTTAAATACAAATATTCACACACCCATAGATAATTACATACTAGATATGTACGTAGATACATACATATATAAGCAAATACATGACTATATACATGTTTTAATGTGCCAACAACACAAGATAGTCAATTTATACTGACTGTATGTACGCATATACATACATATATAATGGAAAATTTGCTTGTACGGGTATGTTGTTTAATTGCGCTTTAAACTGAAATTGACTTTTAAAGTGAGTTTAAATGACAAAGTTCGCTTGCTTGTTCGTATGTTTTGTTTTTTATTTTTTTAGTTCAACTGTTAAAATTGTTACGTGTTGTATTCAACACTTGCTATAATTGTTTGTTCAACACTTTTCTGGGCTTTTGCTGCCCTTAATAAATTCCATTAAAATAATTTTAAGTAATTTATCTAACAGTTTGTTTAACTTAATACAAATTAAAGCAATGTGAAAAGAATTTATATGATTGAAATTCTTAAACTTCTCATTAAAATCATTTAGAAAAGCAAAGGGCAAAAAAGAGTGATTATACGAGTATTATTTGGTTACATAGAATTTCAAGTACCTTTCGCCCATAATTTTTATTTAGAGGCTTTTTTCATTTGTTTTTTTTTACAGATTATTGGTGACTATTTAGTTTTATTAGAATTGTTTAACAATTCGTTACTTACACTGCACCAAAGTCTACGAATTATTAAGCTGTATTATGAAAATCAGAATTAGAAATGTCTTTCGTGCACTTGCATGATTGACCTTCTGAGCCCACTATTTCCAATACCAATAGCAAATTTCAATCTTAGTGTACGTTATTGGAAAATACGTGTCACATCCAGTTTCATCGACTTTCAAGTCTGGAAAGATAACATTACACATGCATCGCGTTTTAGAAGGATTCAAACATAAACAATTTAAATCAGACCACTTCTTCATAAGTCTCAAATCCTCATTAAGATTGCATTCCAAAAAATCTAGACCAACGCCCTAATCAACTGGCAGTAATTGAACGTCAGTAATTGTTACGTTTTTACCTTTTAAAAACGGTGGTTTATTTCCTTTAAATAAACCGGATTCCTTTTAATTGCAAAATGAAAGCATACAGTAGTTTGAAGCAAATATAACGAGTCTTTATTTATTTAAATGTACACGAAAACAATTAAAAATTACACTCCGTCTTTTAACATACTTTTACTACGGTTTAAGAACACAATTAACATAAAGTTTGAGAACGCTTGATGTACACACAACGATGACTCACAACAAACTAATTAACTTGATTGGCCCTGTTAGTTTATTTATACACCAATCATAACTTTTGGTTGGTTCGCAGCTAAGGTACTAGAATGTTCATGACTGCAAGTCTAGAATGTTTGTGTCTAGAATATTCAGCTAAAGTCGTTTAAGCTTAATGTTGCCATATTGCTCAACTATTTTTATAACAGGGTGTTTTCAATAATGTTTATAAATTAAAACTTCTACAAATGTATGTCGATAAACATGCTGTATGTTGATAACGACCGTTAAATTTAAATTGAAATACAATTTCGTAACATTATGTATAATATTTGCAAAATTGTATCTGCCGGTACAAGTCATTCAAATAAACAACAAAGAGAAGAGGCCCCAAAATAGAGCCTATAGGCACCCCTCTAAAGTTATTTCTTTAACTTATAAGGCCCTGATTTCTATTGGGGCTGGTGAACTACTTTAAATATAAATAAGGAATACTTGTAGGTTTTTGAAACTGCTTTATGTTTTATAATCCCACCTGTGGAATTATAGAACATATGGCCTGAAGTTAAAATTTTGATCAAAATAAGTCTAATTCGGAACAGCATGTTTTTGAAAATTGGATATGTTTTTTATACTAAAATGATATTCTTAAAGAAAGCTTTATTTTAATTAAAGTATAGTAAAATCACTTTTTTAACAAAAAAACCACAAACCTCTACTATTTTTTCTATGCTCTACACTGTAGACAACAGAGTTACACAAAAAAAAATCAATATTAGAACAAAGCCAAATGCTCATACGTTTTATAGGTGCTGCATTCAATACCATGTTAATGTGTTACATATGCAATAATCAAATTAATATACTGCCATTTCTTATGTACCAGTTATGAAAAGAACAGAAACGACCCATGTAAATTCTCTTAAGCATTTAAATAAAATGCCTTTGATAGGTGTGGGTTAAAAAAGAAATAAATTTTATTGCATGTCTATGGGGACCTTGTTAAACAAGTAAAACTTTTCTTTTTTCTGTATGGAATAGACGAATAAGTATAAGTGTCAAAAACTAAAAAAAAAACATACGAATGAAATTAAATACAAAACTTTGTTCGTTTATTGCCATCATGGAAGATTTTTTTTTAAGTTTGCGGACTTTATTTTTTACTGAACATAAGTTCATTGTTATTTTTATTACTTATAAAAAACATATACATACATACATATGTATATACACATTTTTATTATTGCCAGAAACTTTAAATGGGCAATTTAAACAACGATAAGAAAGATATAAATGTTTTAATATTAAATGTCTGTTGTTTTTTTGTGGCTAAAAACATTATTTGCAATAGTAATTCTTCTTGAAATAAATACAAATTGTTTAAATATTATTTTATGTATATTATATTGGGTGATTCAAGTAAAGATACTCTTTTCAAAAGACTTTTTTTTACAGATCACGTGTGAGTCGTGTCATGGTGTCTTATTTTTGTTTAGTATTGTTTGGCATTTCATAATAGAAAGACCTACGAATGAACAAGCGACATCGCTTCGCGCTTCCTATGGGCCCTTGAAAAGTTCCAAGAAGATTCAACGTTTTCGAGGCAAATTTTGTGCAGCGATGAGGACCATTTCTGGCTCAATGGATATGTAAACAAACAAAATTGCCGCATTTGGGACGAAGAGCTACCTGAAGAGATTCAAGAACTGTCACATCATCCAGAAAAAGTAATGGTTTGGTGTGGTCTGTGGGCAGGTGGAACTATCGGGTCATATTACTTTAAAAATAATGCCAGTGCGAATGGCGACCGTTATCGTGCCACTATTTGATGCGTGAAATTGAAGCTCGTGATCTCGGCGACATTTGTTTTCATCAAGACGGCGCCACTTCCCACACATCGTATTAATCAATGGATTTATTGAGAGAACACTTCGGTGAGCACATAATTTTACATTTTAAGCCGGTGGATTGGTCACCAAGATTATGTGATATGACACCCTTAGACTTTTTTCTGTGGGAATATGTAAAGTCTAAATTATTTGCAGACAAACCCGCTTCGATTCAGGCCTTGAAAGAAAACATCACGCGCGGCATTCGCCAGTTGAAATGCTCGAACGAGTCATCGAAAATTGGACTCAACGGATAGACCATCTGCGATGTAGCAATGGCCAACATTTGATAAACATGTTTTTCAAAAAATAAATGCCAAAGAATGTTGTTTCAAATGATAATAATAGATTTGAATTTCCGGGCTTTTTTTCTTTAAAAAATTAGGGAACCTCGAAATGGATCACGCTTTATATATTCCTTGTATTTAATATCTGATGATCAACAAAAATCTGTAAATATTATTTATTAAGAAAGTCAATACATTTTTCTACAAACTTTTTTTTTAAATTTTTAATAAATTAATATTCAATTTGCCAAGAATGCGACAACAAAGAACTATTTTAAAATTTGTAGACTGAAGTGTATCCTAATATACTGTAGTTGAATACTTATGTAATGATTTATTCATATTAAAAAGAGTTGTAGTAAAAGTAAAAGGAATTTGAGATTAAATCATTTTTAAATAAGTGGCAGAAGTATGTAAACTGAATTAGGAATGAACACTTGTTTTAATGTTTTAAACCCAGGTATAACTTGAGATATAATACGTTAGTACATGGGTGTACTAACCGGTATATCACCGCCTTTGTATATCCTACAAAGAACATACAATTGTTAACTCTTTGAACATGACTGCATAGATCAATGCATAAGTACATTGCTGAAGTTATCTAATATCTGAAATCCATTGATTAATTAATCAACAAAGCCTGAGACAATTATCGAAATGAACAGAGTCCACCCACTGGACTTTGCTTATGCTGTTATTACTTATTTTAAATTCTATAGTCCAGCTTTCGCAGGGTTTTGAATATAATTAGGAGAAACTGGTAAATGCAATGGATCCTACCTAGTCACCACAAAAGCTAACCATAGATAGGATCTTTTACCAGGTTTATGAACTTGCATACAGATACAATTTATTACTTTATTACTATGGTGGCTTACACCAAGTCGACATGTCACTGAAATCTACCAATCAAAAGTGTCAGTCTCTTATTCTTATATTTCGAAAAGACATTTTCCTGATGTCAGCATCTCATCTACAAACATTTCAAAGTCGCCAAATAGTTTTCTAAGAATGATCACAGCTGAGCCGTGGCATTGGGTGTATGGTGCACAAGTTCTCCCAGCATACAAAAAAAGTTTGAAGGCCAAGAATTGGGGCATTACTCCATGAAGATTGTTGTCAAACTCAACAAGAGCTTGAAAAATCATTCGCAGTTACTCAAGCAGAAATTTCAAAACGTTTGCGAGCAGCAGGATTCAAAAACTTTATAAAAAGAAATCTTTTTTTTTGTACCGAATCATTACTTGCGATGAAAAATGGACTCATTGAGATAACTCGAAGTTTAAAAGATCGTATGTGAAGCTCGGCCAACCAGGTAATGCTCTATATTTGATGTAAAGGGTCCTAGCTATTATAAGCTGGAGAAAATTTAAATTTCTTTTACATTTTAAACACAAACCTTCGTTTTTTTAATGAAATTTTATGTTTATATGTAAATATGTGTACAAATACTGTCTGTACTTTAGTCTATTTTATATTTGTGTGTTTTTGATTTATTTCCTTTAATGTAAAGTTTATTGCCTCTTGTGGCATATTTATTTTTGCCGCCATAAAGGAAATAGGTGCTAATAAGTTCCTTTCATTCACATCTTTTATAATTTTTCTGCAACAAATTGTGCAAACGAATTACTTCCGGCCAAAGTTTGTGGCGCAAAAGTATGAAATATTAGAAAAATTACAACTTGTGTTTGTTTTAAATAAATTTAACTGTTGACTCATTTTTATTTAAATAATGAAAATACAAATTTTTGTTAGCAAGTTTTAAAGGTTTTTAATTAAATTTTGGCTTTTCAAATGTAATCTGTTAAAAGGAATAAAAAACAATTATTTAGTAAATTGTTTGCCATTATGTAAATTTCGTAAACATAAATACATATATGTATATTTTATGTAATTAAAAAAAAAATTAAAACAAATGATGTATATTCAAATTTATAATTAAAAAAATTTTACATACAAGTAAATAACAATCACTGTAGCGTATGATAAATATTAAATATAAAATAATTATATATTGCTCATACGCAGCAGTTTAGCGTGAAATGGTAGAGGAAAGAAATGTGACTCGGAAATTATAACGTGATGGGAATAGAAACTTTAAATTTTTAAATCAAATAATATACTTTAAGCACTATGTGACAGGTAGTTAATAAACAAACGCACGACAGATCATGTTGCTTCATCTGTTTTTGACATTCCAGGCATGACAATCCAGTGTGATGTTCGCTGGACCAAACGCATTTTTCAAGTATCAAAAGAAGCGTTCAAGTGCCTATATTTCTATATCTATATTCTACCGAAAATGGAATAAAACTATATGGGCCGGTGCTTCGAAGTCTATTTGGGAGTTACTCGACCGCGTACAGGAGTAGGCGAAGATGCTTATCGGTGACAGTAGGATATACAAATCTATTGATTCATAGGAGCATCGTCGCAATGTGGGTTGTGTTTCACTGTACTATCAAGTCTATAATGGAATGTGTTCTGCTGAAATTAGGAAACTTGTTACTGAAAAACGTAGTTTTTTGCGTAATACACGTTCTTCAGTCAGGGCTCATCTATTCATAATCGACTGGACATTGGATCGCACACATTTTGTTCTTTGGCCGTACTGTCCGTATGTGGAATAACCGTAAAGCAGAAGTATTCCCTATTACTTTTAATATAGGGGAATCCAAATCAAATATTTACAAACACTACTCCCCCTATTCTCCCTCCCGTAAACTATTTTCCTATTTCCAACACAATGCATTGCATGAGTAGGGGAAGTCCCCTGAGTGCTGGTCCAAGCAAAAAAAAAAATAAGTCTTATAGTTCAAAAAAAAAAAAAATTTAAATAAATCTAAATTTGTTTAACAAATTATTTTCAAAATTATTAAGGCATTGTTGAGTAATATGTATCTTTTTTAAAAGTTTCATGGATATAGTACTGTAAAAGTAATTTACCTAATTAATATTCCTTTGATTTCACTTCCTTAATTGTTTGCATTTCATGCATTCTGTAGGGTGAACAAAATCATAATTACTGTTTAAAAAACTTGTCACTATTAATTATTATTTCATTATTATTTTGCAATTTTGCTCCATTGAGTTTATTCGTACTCGTATATTGCACTTTTTTCTGTTCAGCAATTGAATATTATTCTTGTTATTTAATAATAATTTACATTTATATTTGTTTCTTTTATATTCACTGTTTGAAGAGTTTTTTTTGCAGTTTTGGAGTTGTTGAATTGATTTGTATTTATTGGCACATAAGTGCCATGATAAGCGAACTTCATAGTTTGTATTTTATGCAGTTTTTATTTGTGTTTATTTTCAATGTTTTTGTACAATTTTAAATAAAATTCACATCAAAAGTTTTTGTGCAGAGATAAACCATAAAGGCCAATTGCAATCGTATTAATACCAACAAAAATATATAATACGATATAAAATAAAAAATTGCCTGATGAGAATAAAATTGCAAATATGATCAACTTTTTGGTATTTTTAAACTTTTCGTAATAAAAATAAGTAAGAAAGTATAGTCGGTCAAGCCCAACCATATAATACCCTACACCCAGTATATGTATAAAACAGTTTTTTTTAGAAATGGGCGTTATGTGGGATATATAACCTATTGTGGACCAATCATCCAAAAATTTAGTGTCATGATGTCCATGAATATAAATATTATGTACGTTAAACTTTATCTCGATATAAATACTTTTAAAAGCCTTATAGAGCTTAAAGTGAATTACGGAGAGGGTCTTATATGGGATATTTGACTAATTATGGACAAACCATTATAATATTAAGTGTCATTATTTCTGTATATAAGAAACTTATTTGTGTCAAATTTTATTTGAATATCAACATTTTTTAGGAATTTATGATCTTTATTTGGATACCAACATTTTTGAGAGAGTTATGCTCTTTAAAGTGATTTTCGGAAGTGGGCCTTATATGGGAGCTACGACTAATTATGGACCGATCTGCACAAAATTTGTATATGTGATTTGGCTTTATTTACCACTCATTTGTGGTAAAATGTGTTTGGTTAATTTTATAATTGAAACATTTATGATCGGTAAACCCCAATTTCGGGAGGACATTTGTATGAGGGCCAGGTGAAATAATGGACCGATTCTTACTAGTTTCAATCCCATCTATCCTTAGGTCGAAAAAATATTATGTACCAAATTTTATCGAAATAGCTTCAAAATTGCGACCTGTACTCTGCGCACAAGCTTTACATGGACAGACAGCCAGCCAGACGGACGAACGGACGGACGAATATCGTTAAATCGACTCAGAAAGTGATTCTGAGTCGATTGGTATACTTTAAGGTGGATGTTGGACCAATATTTGTGGGCGTTACAAACATCAGCACAAATTTTATATACCCTCCCCACTATGGTGGTGTAGGGTATAAATAGCAATGGTAGAAAATAATAAATTGAACTTTATGAGAATGAATGAATTCATCAAAAGGCTTCTAAAAAGTCCATGCAATCATTTGGGAAACAAAATCCTTTACATTAGTAATGGAGATATCTGCCATTTGAGATCAGCTTAAATTTTCATTAAATCTGCACTTAGTTTTAGTTTATTTTCAGTTAATTTGGTTTTTTATGTATTTGGTGGTTCTGCAATTATTTTGTCAACGTTTTGAAAAAGTTTTTCTCAATCACCTAAAAAAAAAATCATAAATAAAGTTACACTACAGAAGCTTTTTAAAAAAAATGTTGACCGTTATATTTTAATCCTCCTGCAAAATTGTTCAAAATTTCAAAACCGTAACTGTATGTTAAAAAACCTTACGGGGTATGATTATTGTTTTCCGGTAGAGATTCAATCAATTAAGGAGGTAATGAACTGCTGGGTCCAAGTGCCTGAAAGCTGCATCTTAATGATCTTTGGGGTTCGGCTTAAATAAGAATATCTAAAAGGAATATATTTTTAGATTCCACTAGATTTGCAAATTTAGAAACACACATTTTATATTGCAGTAAAAATTGGGAAAAGTAGGTGAGGGAAAAAGTTGTAAATAAACAAAAAATGTTGTAGAAAGGCAATGGTTTTGCAAACAATTTTTCGTTCCCTTTTTATCACCTCTTCAGCTATTATTTAGCGGATATTTATTAAGCTGCCTATCATTATTCAAAAGCTATAATGGATTCTTATCTAGGAAATAATATAGAAAAATTTATGAACCTGCCAAAACTTAAAAAATGTTGAGCAATTCTCCAAGGAAAGTTGTGCAACAGTTAATACGATTTATCAAAATAATAACACGGAATATTAGTAGAGAAAATTCAGTTTCTTGTTTAAGCTTTTCTTAAATATTAATAAATGTTTATTAATATGTGGTGCAAAATATTTTTTCTGAACAATGTTTTACTACATTTTCCTATAACTAATTATCATTGTTATATAAATACTAAATTATTTATTCAACCGGATTTTATATTAAGCCTAGAAACATAAGCTACGTCTCTCAGACGTATGTCTTTTTAATTTTGTGATCTATCTTTGCTGTTTATTTCAAGAAAATATTTTCATGGTCAGTATTTTCAGTTCGTCACAGTGGTGCTAGTGGTGACTGTTTTCATGCGGTAAGTTGATCTGGTTTCTGAAAAATTAAAAAGTATACGTCCTGGAGACGTATTGTTGTCTTTTATGTAATTTTTGGCTACCAATTTATAGGACTTATCGAAGCATAACCTGTGACAATTGATTTACATCTGCTGTAGTCTGCTTCGACTCTCGTGGCAACACTAAGTTCAAACAAAAGAGAAATCTCCGAAGAAATAAAAAGTTCTCGGGCAAAACGAGATGAAATCTTTGGCATTGTTAGCTTATAAACACAATCCATCTAATGTGGTTTATTTGCTGTCTTCCTGCAACAAAAAAGGTACCGTTGATGAAAAAACAGGAAAGCCTGATATAATTTTATATTATAACCAAACAAAAGTTGGAGTCGATAAGTTAAACCAAATGTGCTTACAGACATCATGTTCAAGGAAAACCTGCAGATGGTCAATGGCAATAGTTTATGGAAAGCTAAACATGGCGATTATAAACTTATATGTGTTATACTCTCACAATATGATTTCTGCTAATCAAAAGCCTTTAAGTAGCAGAGAATTATTTCTTTCCGTTCAAATTATTGTATTAATAAAAAGAAAGCTTTATTAGTAAATAATCTCAAAAAAAATATATGTATATCAAATTTTTATTTTTTAAAGTTCCAAAAAAGTGGTGAGAAACCTTACGTCTTTCAGATGTATCGTTATCTTTAATCCATTTATTGATGCGATGTGTGAGAACTGGCGCCATCTTGCTAGAACCAAATATCGCCGAGATTATGAGCTTTAATTTCAGCCATCAAATAGTCGGTTATCATGGCACGATAACGGACGCCATTAACGGTTACGTTTGCACGGCCATTATTTTTAAATAAATATGGACCGATGATTCCACCGCTATATTTTCTTCACAGCGTGCTGGACATAGTCTATTCGGTCGAATATTATACAGTAATAAATGCTGGGTCTCAAAATCGGTGATGATGTTGCGAATAGTACGCTCAGTAGGTCGATTATATTGACCATTAGTTGAGCGCGAAGCACATTCCTCACAGAACGTGAATTTTCGTAATAAAGTTGAACGATTTGTAAACGTTGTTCAGGCGTAAATCTTTCCATTATAAAATGCCAAACAATACTAAACAAAAATAACATGACAGCATGATACGACTCACACGCGATCTGCCAAAAAAGGCTATTGAAAAAAGTATCTCTACTTGAACCACCCGTTATTTATTTGTATATTTGCTAAACTTTTTCGACAAATATTTTAAATTTGTATTTTTTTTTGTAAATACAAATTCATTCTTATTTACACTCTGTATTTTACACTGGAGATGTTTAGACAATTATTATGATTACGAATTTAAATTCTATTTTGTTAGAATTTAATGTCTTTTTAATTGATGCGAAACATTTTAGTTGGGAAATAATTTTGGTATATGCCTTTCATTTATTTGGGAATTAAAAACCATGGAACAGTAACATTTACATATACATATATATATACCCAAGTGGCCAGAGTATTGTATCACTTTATGCACACGATACGAAAAAAGTTCATCTCTACCGAAATGAGAAAAACATGTCAACAATTTAAAATGGGGTTTGGAGGCTACTTTTGAAAACTATATGGCATATCTTCTAATAAATTTTTAATAAAGAAATTTTTAATATTTGCAAATATTACGATTTTAAAATCGAGAACAATACATTTACTTTCAGTTTATTAAATTTTAATATTACAACTATTCATTGTAGTTTTCTATAATTTTTTGTAAATATATTTTTTAAATTTGGTGATATACTTTTTCTAAATTTTTTCATCCAATTTACAAGCATTAGTTGTTTATGAAATTTTCTACAATTTCTCGGATTTACATTTCAAAAAATGATCGTAAATTAATAATTTTAAATTAATCGCTTTTGCTAATAAATTGTTTGGTTGTTTGGTCAGGTGGCTTTAGTGATTTATTCGTATATTGTATAAATATGTACACCAATACCTCACTTTGCGTTGGGGTTACGTTCCAAAAAACACGACGCGAATAGAAACGACGCCAAGTGAAATAAGATTTTCTATAGCAAAACATATAAAGATCGAAGATAGGTTCCAGACTTTACTTTTTATGTCATCAAATAAGCTTTTTGCTCTTGTCTGAACTGGTATTCTTTGCGCAACTTGATTTTCAAGTTGACCCGTACTTCTTGTACGGGTCATCGTTTTAGCATCTAATGATGTTGCAGAAATTGCAAAAATTTCAAAAAAAAAAAAAATTAAAGACTCGAAATCTAACGACGCACAGTGAAAATTAATACTAATTAAGCAGCAACGCAACTTCGAAAAAAAAACACAAAACGACATGACGCAAAGCGAGGTATTGGTGTATTGCTAAGTGATGTACTTAAATGCATTTAGCAACACAGTATAATGTTTCAACAAACTGCGAGTATTCTATGAAATATATAGTATGTGTAGTATACGATGCAGTACAATATAAATATTTAAATAAACATATTTTTTATGACTTTTAAAAATAAACTTTAAAAGTTTGAAGATCTGGAAATTGTGATATTTTGCTTCTGACCCAGATGGATAATAGATAAGGCCAAAATAGTTATAACTTTAAGATAAGGCATCTTTAAACAAAGTAAACTTTAATTTTAGTTAGCTATATTGTTTGTTCCGCAATTACGCCTAAACGGCTGAACCGATTTTAATGAAGGCTATATTTTTTTCAAAACTTGGACTAGGAAGGGATAAAATGGGTAAAACCGGTAAAATTGATACATTTGTTTCTTAAACAACCAATCACAAACGGCTTAAACGATCTTATTGAAATTTTGGTATGTTAGATCCATACTTGAAGGTGCCATTAGGCTTTATATTTTTTCAAGACTTGGACTAGGAAGGGGAAAAAGACAGGTACAATTTCAATATATTGTTCTTAAATAAAGATTAACTTTGTCATAAAGCAACTGCGTTTTTATTTTATAGCCACAAAAATGTGTATTAGAAAACTACTTTTTCGAAGGTCTTCTTTCAAGTGGGTAAAAGCGGGTAAAAAGAGGAATTTAATCACCCTATATATAAATATCACTAGACGATGATTATTAATGACATGAACACTCAAAAATTTTGGAAAAAAAATTAAATAAAATTTCCAGAGATGATATTTTTTTTACAGAGATTAATTTGTACTGGAATTCTGATCTCTCATCGCTAGTAAGCATTGATGACCTTAATGTTTTGCAAAGAACTGTTAAAATCCTTGAGGGAGATTCCATCAAAATAAATTTTTTAATCTTCCATTTCTCAAAATTTTTTTAAATTTATTTCTTAACGCGTTATTCCTTAATACAAATATAACCTTGTTAAATAAATCTAATATTTTAATATTACTTGAATGTATTTCTTATATTTTTATTGGAAATATATTTTCGTAAATTTATATATGCATGGTGCTTTTATAGTTGTGCCACGTAGTGTATACAGTAAAAACGGTGTATAGCAATATTGCTTCGAGAATTTTAGACATTTTATAATGAATCTAAAACAAACAGGTTTAGTAAATTTATTTAAATGGGGGATGTAATTTATTTGAGAATGGAAAACGTATAGCAGCATTTAAACAGTATGAGCATTTGAAATTAATGTTTAACTAGAATAATTGATGATGGGTTATTTGCATGTTCAGATGAGAGAGAGCCTTAATTTATATGTATAAGCATGGTTGTGTGTAAACGAGTGTGAGTAACGGTCTATGTTACTGGCATCAGAATTTAATATGGGAAGTAAATTATTTAGTTTTGTGGGTAAAAATTGTGTGTCTGTTAAAAAAATATAATGTATCAGGAAAGTATTTCTGGCAAATTTGAATATGTAAGTGATGGATCTATAAATATACAGGTATTAGCAAAGATTATGTTGTATTTAATAGTATTATCTAGTATCTTTGCTCCAAACCATCCAAATATTATGATTGGTATATAAAGAGACTAACAGGGCCAATCAAGTTAATTAGTTTATTGTGAGTCATCGTTGAGTAAACATCAAAGTGTTCTCAAACTGTAATTTAAGTATTTATTTGAAGGAAAAAGGTAAAAACGTCACAAGTAAATTCCATTATGAGTAGATCATACACTAAGTACTTTCATTAATGCAATTATAAATATAATTAGTAATAATTTAAGGAACCGAATGATACGTGCCAAAGATTTACCAGTAGAGATTATAGATTTAATAGTGCTGCATTAAAGCAGCGAAAAATCTCTTGCAGATTTTGCTAAAATTGTCAACAAAAGCTGGTTAAAGTTATTAAAAGAAGTACAGCTCGAGGAAACATCAAAACTGCAAAACATACCGGTTGACCATGCTCTCTAACTGATAATTAGGCGCGCAAAATAGTCACAGAGTTCAAGAAAACTCCAAAGTCTAGCGCAGTCAAAAGACCTTTCTAAGACACACGGTAAGTACATCGACAATAAGAAGACGCCTGAGTGACCATGAACTTCATGGAAGAGTGCCTAATAAAAATTGTATATTTCTGCAGTAAACCATACTATACGCAAAGACATTGCAAAAGCTTATTTGACCTTTCCGCAATCTTTCTGGAATAATGCAATATTTAGCGATGAGAGTAAAGTTGAGATTTTTGGATCAAAATCAAGAGGAATGATCAATAGAACAGGAAATAGTGGGCTGCTTCTATACAAACTCAGTGCTACAATAAAACGCTGCGTTGGGTCTCTGATGGTTTGGGTTGTATGTCAGCTGCAGGACCAGGAAATTTTGTATTCATTGAAAGAACAATGAATAGCCGAGATTACTTAAAAATTTTAAAAGACGATTTGAAAGTACCCAGCCAAAATTTTACTACATTCTTAATTTTAGTGTCTTTCAGGATTCCTTATTTCGTAGCTTTATTCGCCACTTCAAATAAACAGATTTGGAGGAGTTAGTCCGCTCTCACACGTTTCAATTCTGGCTCTTAAAGGTAAGTATTTTTGGGTGAGAAGGGAAGAGGGAAAAAGGGGTCAATTCACAATTTTCTAAACGGAATTGTGCAAATACTGAGCAGCTAAAACTATGTGTGAAACAGCACTTAGTATATGATTATAAATCTTTATTAATATCATTTGCAGTGAGTTTCCCTAATATTTATTAATCCCCCGGCCCACGATATCGAAGGATAACGTTCGCTTAGATAAGACTTAAGACACAAACCTTTTATCGTATCTATTTTTTTTTACTCAATCAAGTTTGTTTATTTCATAATCAAGTTTGTGTCTTAAGTCTTATCAAAGCGAACGTTATCGTTCGACATCGTGGGCCACTAGAGGCTGTTATTAAGTTGAATGGATGACCAACAAAATATATAAACTTTTAATTTGGATTTGGATTTTGGTGATATATAAAACGTGTTATGTATCTTTCAACTGTTTACTCATTTTTGATTTTTTCTCTTATGTACTTATTTCTTCTTTCCATAAACTTTCGATGAAATCAATTTTAATTTTAAAATTTTTTTTTAATATCACAAAAATATTTTGCTTTATAGATGACAAAGCGTGCTGTATACTAAATTTTGACTCGACTGTATGCATTATATTTTACATCGTTATATGTATGTATGTTGCATATAAATTTTATGTTGTAAACGTGTTTATATTTCACAAAAATTAATATGTGTATTTGCCACATAAGGTCTACAGAATGTAAATGCTGCTGTTTGTATCCTGCACTTCCATAAATAGATAATTGTTATTTTTTGTCAATTTAAGATCATGTTTCAATATCCGAAGTACAATATACGGAGTAAATGTACATTAGTTTAACAAGTAAGAAAGTATAGTTGGTCAAGCACGATCATATAATACCCTATATCCAGTATATGCGCAAAAATAGTTTTTCAAAAATGTGCTCTATAACGGAGCTATAACCTATTATAGACCGATCATCCAAACATTTTGTGCCATGACTTCTGAGCGTACAAATATTGTTTGTGTTAAAGTTTATCTCGGTATAAACATGTTTAAAAGATTTATGCATATTAAAGTAATTTTCAGAAGTGGATCTTATATAGGAGCTTTGGACCGACAATTATAAATGATTTCTGTATATATGTGTTAAATTTTATTAGGATACCAACATTTTTAAGAGATTTATGCTCGTTAAAGTGATTTTCGGAAGTGGTCCTTATGTGGGAGCTATGTCTAATTATAGAAATAAAAGGATCTATTTCAAACAAATTCAATCCCAATCGTCCTTGGGCCGAAAAATTACAACGTGATCAAATGTCTTCAAAATTGCAACTTTTACTTTGGTTTACATGGCCAGCCAGTCACCCATCCAGACGGCCAGAGGGATATCGTTAAGTCGACTTTGAAAATGGTTCTGAGTACATGCAGAGAAGAAATATAGTTGTGAAACTACTTTTAATTTGCTGTGTGGAATTATAATTTTATGAATTTCTAGGTTTTATCCCGAAAAAATTTTTCGTTTTACCTTTTCTATAGACGCAAAATACGGAATTAATTCCACTTCCGAACGGAATTAAATTCTGTGACATGGCTGATAGAAACAAAAACCTGGACTTTTAGAAGAGGATATCATTTTTTTTTTTTTTTTAGTTTTTCTTCATTTTCTTCTTTTAGTTTTTCTTAGTTCAAAAGTCTTGAATAGCGTTTTTTTACATACATAAAATAATAATAATTTTTTTTCTTTGGACCAGCACTCAGGGAACGACTCCTACTTATGCAATGCATTGTGTAGGAACTAGGAAAATAGGTTATGGAAGGAAGGATAGAGGGAGTAGTGTTTGTAAACATTTGACTTGAATTTTCCTATATTGAAAGTGACAGGGAATACTTCTGCTGGTAGTTTAATCCACATACGGACAGTACGGCTAAAGAAAGAATTTGCCCTGTAGTGTGTTGTGCGATCCACTGTCCAGTCGACCACAAATGGATGATCCCTGACTGAATAACGTGTATTACGTAAAAACCTACGTGTTTCAGGAACAAGTTTCCTGATTTCAATAGAACACATTCCATTACATTAATATGCCACCACTTTTTATATGAACAATTGCTTTAAGTACACATGCGATTATTTTATTTTTCTGACATTTATATTAATTAAACAGAAACACACCAGTAAGTTTTAAAACAATTTATGTTATTAAACAAGTTCAATTAATAATATGTTTTAGCACTTTGTTTGTTTTTGACATTTTTTAATACGTATTTTTTAAAATTTCCTGATTAAATATAATTATATACAAACATTAATTTATTTTACTTCGGTTATGCGTAGTAATGTATTAAGGATATGTAAATGTATACAAAATAATATTATGATAATTTTGTAATATTAAAGCCATTGGACAATTTTTATTGAGATTTGAAAGGTAAATAGGAGAAGAATTATACTTTCAAAATATTATGTTATTATGCTGTAAATTTGTATATTGCAAATTTTTAAGCTTCAGTCAAAGGCTTTTATTTAAATTGTATTAATAACAGAATTAATTCAATCGAATCTTAGGTCTATTTGCCTAATTCAATAAATTCGATGAGGATTTCAATTAAATAAAACCTGAATGATTTAATAAGGAATAAATTCAACAAATAATAAATTCAATAAGTTTGGCGTACGAAGCAATAAACACAACGAAATAATTCCTAGCAAAAATATTTTTAAATTGGATGCACTAGGAATCGTTATAACTTTCATTCAGCTTCTTATAATATTTACCTTATAAAAGCGATGAAACCAGGCCAACCTATGCAGATTGGCTAATGACCTCAGTTGTTGTTCGGAAGAATGCATACTTTACTTTACAAATGAATACTACTCACGATCAAGTTCGTTTAGCTGTACTTCAATAGCTTAATTCATGAATCATAATTTCTGAATCAACCATCAACACATATTTAGAAGAGAGTATGACTATTCAAAGACATATCATTTTATAAAACACACTCATCTAAACCAATTACTGACAATTACATGAACCAGGTAAATGTCAACTCAGTATCAATTAGTAATAAAATGTTTGAATCTATTGTTTTAACTGAGGTCTTTCAAAATGTTAGAGTGCTATAATTGCCTGTGCCGAATTTTAAATGCTCTCTACTTAAATATGAAGAGATTTAAAGAAAATACACTGGCTAGAATATTCATGTTCACACCATAATAAAATACAATGGGAAGAGTATATAGGATTTGTGCTAATGTTTATGACGCCCAAAAATTTTAGTCTCACATCTACCTTAAAGTATACCGATCTATTCAGAATTACTTTCTGAATCGATTTAACGATGTCCGTTCGTCTGGCTGGTTGTCTGAATTTAAGCGCAAAATACTGGTAGCAATTTTGAACATATTTTCATAATATTTGGTATGTGAAATGTTGATATCCAAATAACACAAATAAGTTTTATACATAAAAAAGTCGTTTTACCTAATTTTGTAATCATCGGTCCATAATTAGTCATATCTTTGATATAAGACCCTCTTCTGAAAATCACTTTAACATGCAACAATCTTTTACAACTGTGGATAACGCTTTAATTTTTGAAAAGCTTTTTTTGCGCACACACTAGTTGCAGGGCATTATACGATCGGACTTGACCGACTATACTTTGTTACTTGTTTATTAAGGTTTATTTTTTGCCATTTAAAAGTCCGTTTAACGTAAGAATGTTGTGTGTAATTTAAACATTTATAAAACTAATAATTTCTTTACATTATCCGATTGGCTTAACATTTTTGGTGATTTTTATGAATTTTGTGGATTATTTGGGTTGATGTTCATCTCAATAACAGTATTTGGAAACGTTTGATAGTTATTATAATGATACTCGGCAGTGGATCTTATCTGGAAGCTATGTCCAATTATCATCTGATAGCAACAAATAATATTACTGGATTTTTGCTCTATAAATGAAACGAATTGGTGTTACATTTTATCGCTATGTCGATATTTATAGGATATTTATGTTCACTTATACGATTTTCTTAATTGATCCTGTTAAAGGAGCTATATTCAATCGATTTTATAAAATCCAGTACAGAGAATTATATATATATATATATATTAGGATATACAATATACAATCTCAATATAATAATTATATCTGTAAAAGTTTTATGAGTATTTAAGTGATTTTGGAGATTGTATCTCATTTTTGTCCATAACTCTGGTTCTACTATACCAATTTAGTTGTGTATTTTATATCTTAGAGTGTTTTAAACAACGGGCATAGCTACCGCGACCTAGAATTTCAATAGGATCGAGAATATATATTTTTTTTCGAGTTTTAGATGTATATTTCTCAATGTTACTCACGGTATGACAAACGTATACCCTCATTCAGCATTTTTGTTACTGAAGGGTGTTGCAATAAATTTAATGTCAAATAAAAAAAAAATTTCGCGGTTATGAACGTCAACGATTCTCCTTGTTCCAACTTATGAACATCTCGGTCAACCAAAATGCTTTCCTACAAACAAACAAACATATGAGAACATATGTAAGTAAGTGTGGTTTGAAATAAATTCTTCCAAGTATTACCTCTTCACCAATTAATTTATTGGATTGATTTGGATTGTTCAAATATTTGTGTAGTTAAGACATTTTATATTTATTACAATTTATTGTTCAAATGTTTTTAGTATGCAACATTTAAGCCTTTCAGTTGAACAGTTCAACCAGTGTATAATATGGTAATATCTTAATAAATGTTGTAACACATTTCCTGTTTATAACGGTTATAAGGTTAAGAACTATGACTTTAGTTTGTTTCATATTATTTAACAAGTTAAAATAATTTCAACAAAAGCCGCACATAAAATGTTTTTAAACAAGAATTTTGTTTTCAAATTGTTTTTCAAAAAAATTAACGATCGTATAATTTCACAAAATTCAGCACGCTAGATCATGTGATTTAACACCACTGGAATATTTTTTTGTGTGACTTTGTTAAAGTTAGACTGCCGTATTCATAAAAAATAAAGTAGGTTTGAAATGTGCTTTTAGACAAAATTTGCATACAACATTTTCTTAAAGTACATTTGAAGTCTACTTTAATTTTTTGTGAATAAGGGCAAGAGTCTATACAGATCTTAAATATTAATTAATGAAACAAACCCGCCATTTTGCAAAAATGTGATGGAAAATTCTGATAAGAGAATCTATCTTATATAATTTTTCACTTATATTTCACAAGCATTGCTACAATACAATAAAAATTTTAATAATTTTCTTATAAATTCTTTATTATATTTTGTTTATAAAAACCAAAGTTCTTTTAAAACAACCCTTTATATGTAAAAGAATATAAATATTTATTAATTTTCTCCTTTAATGTGTATAAACATCATACTGCTTATACTTACTATATTATTGAAAATACGAATTGTGAAAACTTAAACTATACTCGTTTAAATACAAACTGATAACAATACACGTAGAAAAAAATCAAACTAACCTCAATTGTAAACAATTTTGTTGCACACTCACAAAAAACAATTTCTGATTAAATTTGTACAAAAGTTCAACTATTGCATTTGTACTTAACATGTAACAATGTTTGCATATATTACATACATCAGTATAACATTTTGTAAACGAGGTTGATTTAAAAGTTTCTGTTGTGTGTCAAAAGTATTCCCTTTTTTCTGTAATTTTTTTTTTCCAAAATAAGTGTAGTAATTATTTCTGAAACAGTTACATTTGAATTTATTAAGAATAAAATTGTTGCCAAATTAAAACGATTTAAAAGGTCCACTATGGGGCCGTTTCTGTTTAAAACTTATATCTTCAAAGACAATATTATGAAAGTTCAACTCTTTCTTTCTAACTTTCGATACAAGTTTAATGGAAATCTGATAAGGATTTGATCATATATTTGACAATAGGTAAAATTTAATTGACATTAACTTTAAAGTGAAATTACTAGACACTTCTTTATATCCACTACCAAAAACATGGGGATATATTAAGTTCATTATTCCATTTATAACACATCGAAATATTGTTCGTAGAAGGACAATTTTCTGTTGAAAATGGTAAGAATCGGTTCACGATTTCAAATAGCCCCCATATAAATGTCTTCGCGGAATATGACTTTATGGTACATAAATGTCTATAGAAAAGCAGTATGCACACAAAATTCTGCAAAATAAGTTTCATGCTAGGCAAAAACTGAAAACGATATTTTCCTTGTATCGGTCCATATTTTGCAATAGCTCCATATAAAGTCGACTTTCAAAAATCACTCAAATGCCCTAATAAAAATCACTATCAAATTGAAATTCTATGACGATCAGTTCATATTTGACCGTAGCCTCCATATAAGGTTCACTTTCGGAAATCACTTAAATGTGCATTAAAATAACAGAAATAATTCACGTATACATATAAATTACCCAAACCCATTAGTCCGCAATATATTAAATAATATTGGTTATATTTGACTAATAAGAAGGGACACAGCGCATCTAAACCGAAGACAAGAAGGAAGAATGCTTAAAAAATAAAATAAACAATGGTCACATAATTTTCGTCCGGCATATAAGTAAAGTTTTTATACCCTACACCACCATAGTGGGGAGGGTATATTGGATTTGTGCATATGTTTGTAACGCCTAGAAATATTGGTCCAACACCTTAAAGTATACGGATCGGCTCAGAATCACTTTCTGAGTCGATCTAACGATGTCCGTCCGTCAGGCTGGCTGTCTAGGGTACAAATCGAAATTTTGAAGATATTTCGATAAAATTTGGTGCGTGATATTTTTTCGGCCCAACGACGGATGGGATTGAAACTGGTGGCAATCGGTCCATTATTTCCCCTAGCCCCCATACAAAAGTCCTAACGAAAGTGCGGTTTACCGATCATAAATGTTTCAATTATAAAATTAACCAAACATATTTTATCACAAATGAGTGGTAAATAAAGCCAAATCACATATACAAATTTTGTGCAGATCGGTACATAATTAGTCGTAGCTCCCATATAAGGCCCACTTCCGAAAATCACTTTAACGATCATTAATTTCTTAAGAATGTTGGTAATCAAATAAAATTTGACACAAATAAGTTTCTTATATACAGAAATAATGACACCTAATTTTATAATGGTCGGTCCCTAATTAGTCCAAACTTCCATATAAGACCCTCCCCGTAATTTACTTTAACCTCCATAAATCTTTTAAAAGTATTTATATCGAGATAAAGTTTAACATACACAATATTTATATTCACAGACATCATGACACTAAATTTTTGGATGATCGGTTCATAATAGGTCATATCTCCCATATAGAGATAATTTCTGAAAAACTGTTTTATACATATGCTGGGTGTAGGGTATTATATGGTCGGGCTTGACCGACTATACTTTCTTACTTGTTTAGATATAAGATTTGATATACTTATTGTTAGTTTATTTTTAGTGAAGATACAATAAATAAACAATTGAAAAAAAAAACATATAAATCGTTGTGTCAAATTTCATAATGATTTGTTTATATTTGACCGTAGCCCCATATAAAGTCTATTTCGAAAAATCACCTAAATGCGCATATATATTTTATAAAAATCACTATCAAGTTGAAATTCATTAACCATATCAAACCGAAATTTTACACAGATCAGTTATACGTATGTAAAATTATACTATTGGCTTTTGTGAAAATTGGTCCATACTTTGCCATACAAGCTCCATACTTCCGAGAATAGCCACCGAAAAAGGTGACAATTTTAAAGCCAATCAAAAAACCAAAATCAGTTTCCTAGGGCTTGTTGCTACTTAATTAATTGTGTCTTAAAGTAAAGCGCTTTATGTTGCACGCTGCAAAAATACAAATATAAGTTCTTGATTATAAGTTGAAAATGCATAAAATTTTTTTAAATATCCTTATTGAGATAAAATTCAACCATAATAAACCTAAAATAAATATAAATTATGGTAAAATATTTTAAACCGACCGGCCCATAATAGGTTATTTGGCGATGGGTATATAAGATTCGGCACAGATGGATATATACTATATACTCGTTGAATTTTAAATGATTTTTTGATTTTTAGAAAAAAAAAATTATATCACAAATATTTAATTTAAGAAAATCACAATCCTCGTATGCTTTATACAAGAAAGTACATGCATCTAAGAAGTGAATAACAAGAAAGTTTATTTCAAGTTTTGTTCTCCCCAACACTACAATACAATTTTTTAACAAACAATTTAACCTCGTCATAGAATAATGGAAATTCTATACAAGCAAATGCTTACCAAACAAATAATATCAACAACTACAGCGGCAATAACAATGACAGGAATAACAGCAACATTAACAACAAAAGAAATACTGAAAATGTGTAAACAGGCAAAATCGGTCATATAATGTCCTACATCGGTTAAAAGTATAAAATAATTTCTAATTAAATTAAAGCAAAAAGGTGGTAGGTGTTGTAAAGAAAAATATATTTATAGATTTTTGGTGTGCAGACATTATATGGACTGAATCTCATGCAATATAATTTTTTTGGAATAAATAAAATATACTATAATTGATTTATCTATTACATGGAATCACACATGAATAGATAGACGCATCGATTAAAAAATTACTTTAAGTCGATTAGTACTTAAAGTGTGTTACCACCATTTTTAAACATTACAAACATCTACACAAAGACATAATATCCTACTCACTTGTCTTCGTGTAGGGTATAAAAAGTTTCCAAACCATTATAATGTCAAGGCATACAATAGAAAAAATATCATATACATACACACCACCACCAGCAAAATAATGGAAAAAAAAATATTATGCTCTTATTTTACAATGCAAGAACAATTGTACAAGAATGAGAATATTTATTTGTACGTCTGTTATTGGAATAGGGAGTCTTTGCTATTGTTCGTTTTTTTTTCTACATTCCAGATAATAACATTGTTCCTTAGAGTTTGTGGCATAAACCTCTTAAATCATCCAGATTAAACAAAAATTTGATCTTGAAGAAGTTTTAGTAAAGAAAAATATACTGATGACACAAATACACAATTCTTGTAATAAATACTGCAAAATTGCTAAATATAGAAAAATATTTCTTTAATTACATGTTTTTTTTTTTGTGTTCAAGTGGAGTTTTATGTTTGCGATTTTGTAAGTTTTTGCTGTTGAGTCACGTAAATTTCAGAAATCTTTAGATTCGTTAAATATTTTAGCACAAGATTGAAATATTGCTGCTCTTTAACTGTATATTTTACATATCGTTAGCTTAATGAGCAAATGAGATTAGTACTTTTTATACCTGCCACCAAAAAGATGGAGGATATATTAAGTTTGTCATTCCGTTTGAAATACATCGAAATATTGGTCGTAGAACCAAAAATTATATACATATATTCTTTATAGAACTGTCTTGAATTTAACTGGAATATGCATACAATTCTTGTAAATCTCGTTATTGAGATAAAATTAAACCAAACTAAACCTAAAATAAATAGAAATAAATGATTCTGTGGTGGTTATATAAGTTTCGGCACAGACGAATATAAACTCTTATTTGTCTGTATTTTGCAGTATGTTCAAATCAATTTTTCCTTAATTATCTGGTGAAGTGGTTTCGTAGATAATCACAACCTATTTTTATACACACCACCAAAAAGATGGGATTTTTATCATTTCGTTTATAGCAAATCGAAATATTGGTCGTAGAACCAAAAGGTATATATTATGAGTCCTGATTAGTTTCTTAGACTTTAGAACCTTGTCCAACCGTCTGCCCGGCAATGAAAATTTTCCTAAACATACTTTGCTTGACCGAAATGTGTGGAATTGAAAAAGGGCAAAATCGGTAAAGTAGGATCCAAGCTATAGACCAAAGTTTTAGGCTATTTTCTTTAAACATAAAGCTGATATTTTTTCAGAACAGTGTAGGGGCAATATATTTAAAAAATCTATATATATATATATAAAAATGGTGTAAAAAATGTATAGTAATTCATAAAATAAGAACCGCTGGGCCGATTTCTGTAAAATTTTCTGTCAGTTGTTCGTATTTTCAAGGAGAAGGTTTCTACTGAAGAAACTCTTGCAAAATCCCTCCGAAAAAGTCGGTAAATTGTAAAAATCGAAAATCGAGTTTTTGTATGAAATTTTGTGTGAAATTATTCCTTAATTGCTTTCCAAGTCAGAAAATAGAAAGTTTTTGGTATAAAACATGGAAAATTGCGGAAAATGCGAAATGCGGAAAATTGGAAAAATCGAAAATTGATTTTTTTGTACGAAATTTTGTGTAAAATTATTCCTGTTGTATTATATTATTACTCTAAAGTTTGTCTAAAGGCTTAAAATTGGGTCGAGGCGAAGTTCGCCGGGTCCGCTTCTTTAACATATTTTTATATTAAAATCATTTGTGCAAAGAAAAATATAAATTTGTTAAAAAAAAATTAAGACACCTTTTTAACAAAAAAAAAAAAAAAAATTAAAAAAAACGATTATTTTTTTAAATTCCAAATATAAAATCAAAGATATAGTGCTTTGAAATATTTTGCATGTTTTATTAAGGTGGATTCACCCATTTGTTCTTAACAACAATTTTTTCCAGATAAAATTTTTTTTACTGAGAGTTTTTTGCAGCACGATTCACCCATTTCAAACGATTTTTTTGAAAACTCAAAGCTGCCATATGTAAACAAGTTCTATTAGTTTTACAAGTGCGGCCATTGATTTATTTTGCTTTGGTTTTTAAGTGTCAAAATACAAATATTAAATTATTTTAAAGTATTGTCTATTCAAAATCACAGACATAAATTCAAAATGAATGAAAAAAGAAAGTTGCTTTTGCTGATGGCCATGTAAATACATTGTTATTTGTATGAAAAAATTCAACCTATTGGCAAGTCAATTCATTTTTGTCCAGAAAAAATATAAAATTAAACCAATTCAAGTTCGTAAAAAATATTTTCTCTCTCTCAAAAAGAGAGACGTCAAACTTCATATAAAAAAAATTGTTCGAACAAATTTTTTGTTAGGAACGAATGGGTGAATCCACCTTTACAGATTTTATTGTTTAACTAACAATATAATTTTGAAGACAATTGAACAAAAATTCTGACTGAAATTAGACCAGTGTTTGGCAAAGTTAAGATATACATAAGTAGAAAATGCAAGCATTTTTATTACGATCTAGCTGAGGACTTTGAGAAACTATAAAAATTGATATAAGAAAAATAGTAAAAATATTGCGCGCTCTTAAACAAATTAATGTCAAAATTGCCCTATTTAGAATCCCCACAGCTCCGCTCTTAGAAAGTTTACGTTGTACATCTACAAAACTTGTACTCGAGTTCTTTTTGGCTACACCCATATAAAAATTTATATTCGAAAATATTTCGATTCTACCCCACTGTGAATTTTTCAGTGAAATTTGGACTGATTTAGCTTTCTGTCATTATTCGACTGGTATGGAAGAAATGAAGTCGACAGAATAGAAAAATATATGAAGGTCCAAAAGATCCCCAGTTTTAGCCAATTGAATAATATATCAAAGTAAAGTTGAAGCGAAGTGTTGCAGTAGTTCTTGACTATAATTTTTTTCTAGCTATTTGAATTTGCAACAGTAAATGCAATACATCAAAACAAAACAAAAATTGACAGTTTATATTCAATATGTGTTTGTAAAGTATTAAATAACTTTTTGTTACAGACATAATAAGAGATTTATCTGATGGGGGGGTTTTTTTTGAAAAATGCTTTAATACTGAATAAGTTCATTTTTAGTCTGATTTAAAATATAAAAAGAACTTCAAATGCCTCTTAAAGCATGTTTTTAAATACAACCATGAACTGTATTTAATAAAATAAAAATAAGCATTAAATATACAACAACAAGTATCTATCAAATTTGAAGAAATTTTTCCTGCATTATTTTTACAATGGGCTGTGATTATGATTTTATTATGAGTAAGTACTTTATTTTATAAGACTTTTCAATTGTTAATTTATAAAAACTAAACCAAACGCCTGTCAACTTGTTGCAAAGACAGTTTCTCTGCCATTTCCTGGAAGTAAAAATATAAATAAAGATGTATTTTCGTGTTCATGCTATTGTCTATCTAAGATAATTTTTTTTTATTATAAGTCTGTTCGGTTGCTAGTTTGGCTAAAGCTGTCTTTATTTCATAAGACCATTATTTATCATATTGTGTATTGTTTCCACTAAAGTCTAAAGTCTTTTTATATCGGCTTTTGTTTGTTTTGTATTTGGTGATATTTAGGCAAAATTGCAAAAACTTTTTATTTGCTTGTTGGATGTATCGCAAAATTTTAAATAACAAAAAAAAAATTTATCAGAAAAAGCAATAATTTCATTTCTTTCTCTTCTTTTTATACACACCACCAAAAAGTTGGGGGTATATTACGTTTGTCATTCCGTTTGTAACACAACGAAGCAATGGTCATAGGGCCAAAAAGTCTATACATTCTGGGTCTCTTTAAGATTCTAAGACGATCTAGTCATGTCCGTCCGTCTGTTGAAATCACGATAGATCTTCGAAAAAAAGACATAGAACAATGAAATTTTTACTAAATATTTTTTAATCTACCGAAATGTTTGGCAAATGGGCAAAATCGATCCAGTAGGTTCCGAGTTATAGATCAAAGTTTTAGACTACCTCGATATTTTTTGCTATTTTCTTCAAATATAATGCAGATAATATCATGAAATATGGCACATTTTAGTTTTATTATAGCACGACAAGTCCTGTTAAAAAAGGTAAGAATCGGTTCACGATTTCTCATAGCCCCCATACAAATGTCTTCTTGGAATATGGCTTTATGGTACATAAATGTCTATAGAAAAGCCGTATCCATACAAAATTCTGCAATAAGAAGTTTCATGCTAAGTGAAATCTCAAAACAATATTTTGTTTGCATCGGTCCATATTTTTACATAGCTCCTTTTTTTTTTTTGAAAAATGCTTTAATACTGAATAAGTTTATTTTTATTCTGATTTAAAATATAAAAAGAACTTCAAATGTCTCCTAAAGCATGTTTTTAAATACAACCATGAACTGTATTTAAGAAAATCACTTAAATGCGCATAAATCCCTTATAAAATCACTAACAAGTCGAAATTTAACAGAAGTAATCCATAGACATATCTCAATTGTTGTACTCAATTTCATGATGATCGGTCCATAATTGACCATAGCCCTCATATAAATTCCACTTCCGGAAATTACTTAAATACACATTAATCGCTTATAAGCATCAGCAGCAAGTTTAAATTCGACACATATAGTCCATACATATAAAGGAATATTCACACAAATTAATTGATGATCGGTCCATATTTGACCCTAGTCATCATATAAAGTTCACTTTGAAAAATCACTTAAATGCGCATAGATCTCTTATAAAAATCATTATAACGTTGAAATTCAACAAAAATAATTCGCATATACATATAAATCGCCGTACAGAATTTAATGATAATCGTCTTGTAATAGGTCATAGTTCCTATATGAGGACTGCTTCCAAAAAACTCATTAACCTACATAAACATTCATATCGTTGGTCCATAATTGATTATAGCTCTCGTACAAGCTCCTCTTTCGAGAAGAACCACAGAGTATACAGAGTTGACAATTTAGACGTTTTTTGAAGCCAAAATCAGTTGCCTACGGCTTTTTGGTACTTAATTTATAGTTTGTTAAAGTAAAGCTCTTTATGTTACAACCCAGTAAAAAAATGTGCTGCAAACCTGCTGCTGGGATGCATGATTTTTGTATGACGTGTTCCCGGTTTTGAGGACTACTTTCTGCTGACAATAAGTGGTTCTTTTAACCTAATCAGACATGCAAATAAAGCACTTTCCTAAAGTGTTTTACCTTACTTCGCGCACACCAATCACGGAACAAATTCTTTCTGAATGTTTTTGCTTAAGAAAAATTCATAGTAACTGAGAAGCGCAAAAAAAAAGATATTGAAAAAAGTATCTACACTTGAATCAACCTTTATATGTGTAGTGATTTTTAAAATATTTGTATTTCCAGTTATTCTAAATCAATGTATTATATTACTCATACTGAACGCTGTACACTCAATTATATTGAATAACAAACTCATAATTCCATGTTATTGTGGCTTAATAAGCACGTTTTATTATCTAAGACTAGTTGTTGCAAAGTTTTGACTCAATCAGGTAATGGTAAACGATTAAAAGTAAGAAATATAAAACTCTTAAGCATAATTTTTCTGACTGTACGAATACTTTATTGAAACTGTCAACGCTTGCTTTGCATATTGTTGATATAGTCATTGAGTTTGGTTTTATGTGCGGATAAATCGTACTTTATTCGTCCCTTAGAGAATTTATTTATCTTCATATTTATGAAAATCATTTGACTGTGTATTTTGTTATCCTGCTGAAGGAGTGAGCACTAACATACCTTGTATAGTTTAACACTCATACACACAATGTAGATTTTGAAATTCTGCTTACTTACTGTCTGTCGTTTAACGAGTTTAAGATTAAAAGTTGTTAAATAAGTAGGATTTAGTTGATGTTGTCCGATGCTGCAAAAACTGGAAAATGTATTTGCAGAGGGATTGGTTTTTTTTTATAATAAAAAAATGTTTTATCTTCTAAGCCTATTAGGTACGATGATTTAAATACAAAATTTGTTTTATCTATTATTTGAATAGAGCACAGATTAAGATTATATATAAATAAATGTTTAATAATTTAATAAAAATTATGATAAAAATGTAAAAATACTGCATTAAAAATTCTTAAACTAATTTTAAATTTATCACATATTTATAAAGCAAAATTTCTATGTATACAAATATTGTTTTATAAACATTTTTGAGAAATGGATGATGAATATACTTAATAGCATTTAATACACATTATATAGATACTAGTTAAAATCCGATGTGCTTCGCTACTCCCATCGTAAGGAAATAAAATGGAAGATGTCAATAGATGTCAGGTTTAGATGTTCTATAAAAAAAATTTAAGATTCTATCTATCGATTCTTTATGATATACGAATTTTAGTACCTACTTTGTACTAGCGGATCCATGTCCATTTTACAAACTCAACAACCTACAAGGGCGGTTCGAAATCTTTTTAGCCTAGCACATATAGAGAATAGTTAGTTTTTTAAAAACATTTTTATTTCTCAATATAATCTTTTGAAACTTCAATACATTTAGTCCAACGCTTATCTAGCAATTTTATCCCTGGATTAAAATAGTTTTCCCCAACAACTGTAATTGCATCTTCCTTTGAGTTAAAACGCTTGCCAGCTATGATTTTTTTTTGATTTGGGAACAGGTAAAAGTCACTGAAAGCTAAATCAGGAGAATAAGGTGGGTGCTGTAGTAACTCGTACTTTAATCCGTTGATTTTAGCCATTGTTAAAACATTCTTGTGCGCTGCTGCATTGTCTTGATTAAAAATTCTGTTTTTGTGTTGTAAGCCAGGACGTTTTTCTCGAATTTTTACATTTAATAGATTCAAAATGTAGCAATAGTACTCTAAATTTTTTGTTTTACCCTTTTGCAGATAGTCACTCAAGAAAATACCTTTGAAGTCCCAAAAAACCATTGTCATAATCTTACCAGCCGATTGAATTGTTTTTGCCTTTTTTGGAGCACTTCCTTCAGCTACAGTTCATTGCTTGGATTGCTCTTTTGTCTCTGGAGTATAGTCGAGAATTATGAAACGACGCTTAAAATCAATTTTATTTTTTTTAAACGTTCCAAACAAGCATTAGAAATTTTCATTCTTATGCGTTTTCGGTCGACTGTTAATAAATGTGGCATCCATCTTGCAGAAAGCTTTTTAATCTGTAGTTTTTCATGCAAAATTAAATGGACTCGATCACTTGAGATGCTCATTTCACGATCATTTATTCGTCGATCATTTAATATCATATCATGCACTTTGGCTACAATTTCTGTTGTTGTTGTTGCTGTTTTTGAACGTCCACTACGTGGTTCATCCACAATGCTTGTCCGACCACGTTTAAATTCAGCAATGCAACTTTTTAATTTCACATTATCATTTTGAATTTATTGTCCCGTTAAACCTTTTTTATTTAAATATTTAATGACACCACGAATTTCTAATTTTTCCATTGTAAAAAAATCGTGAATGCGTCTATATGAAGGAACGATCGAAAAGAAATTTAACATGTGTTCGTAGCACAGATGGAAGTTTCAAAAACACTTGAATTTTTCTGTTTATACCGCGCTTTCTGTTCTAGGCTAAGAAGTTTCCGAACCACCCTCGTATGCTTGAAATATAGATTTGCATTATAGTGTTACTCATAACAATTTAGAAGATATTTCCTATTGTATTCTTTACGATATACTAAGAGCTAGTTTTTTACTTGTCAGTTAAACTCAGCTTAACACACTGTTATAATAAACCGCAAATATATTTTGCCGGGATTTAACTACTGATTGTGTTTCTCAGTAGTGGATTACCTCCTGTCAATTTTGTTAGCATTGCCGTACTGTTCAGTCAAAATACATATGGCATTCCTCCTAATTTTTTATATAAATATGGCAATATGTATCTTAAATTTTCGGAAAAAATCGAATCAACTTATCCTAAGGAATTCTAAAAATTACAATTTGCAATTGTTAGAAATGAATTATTATTTAGTTTTTTTTTTAGAGAATTTTTGTTTTTTTTTAAATAAATTAGTTTGTTAAGCGAAATCTTTGAAAGAATTCGGCGTCGGTATAAATGCAGAAATGATTTGGACGTGTCCTTATTGTTCGTATCTTTCTAACAATTGACATATTTAAGTTATTATATGTGTTTGAATCACTTAAATCCTCATCATCACTAGAATAATCCATTTTTTTTAATTTTTGTTAAAATGTCGTAAATTTCTTTTCACTTGTTGAATTGTTTATTTTTCAGCTGTTTGTATTTTGAAATTTTATATCTAGGTTTAACTCACCAATCATGCTCAGTTAAACCTAGATTATATATCAAATAAATAATAACTGAGAAACACAATTTTTAGTTTAATCTAGGTTTAAGCGAAAAATGTAGATTATCTTTATCGCTGAAACTAGCTCTAATTATAGTATTTACTTTATATGTGAGGTGCTACTCTTGCTTCTGACAGTGCGTCCATTTTTTACCCACATATTCATATGGACATCAAAGTTGCTCTTACAATATCTGAGCAGCTAGCTATTATAGATAACCAGATAGTCGAATTTATTTTATATGCCAAGTCCACAATTTGTCTTCCATCTATTTTCGTCCTAATAATTCATGTGTACAATAAAGTTAATCGCACATAATTTTAAAAGACTTTTCTTCGTCCGGCAATTTTTCTTCAAATGGACATATAGATGTCGAAATTGTCCGTACAAATGATTTGAGGAACCTAACTGTAGCAGTTTTAAAGATAGACTGTTACTACTTATTTTAAACTACTTAAAAAAAACTTAAAATTTTAAAACAAAATGTGGCCTATGTTTCCTTTCAGGCATACAGGCATACATTATAAAAATTTCAAGAAAATCGATTAAGCCGCCTATAGACTATACCAACAAACACAAATTGCGTTGCATAACTATAAATACATATAACTTTTCTCAAAATTAAAAACAAAGTAAAACAGTGAACAAAAAACAGATATTATTTAATAATAGTGTTTCATAACTTTAGATACACTAAAACTAATATAATTTAAAATACGAATATTTACTCTGTTTTCCATCAACTCAAATATTTGATCTGTCATACAATTCACCAGAATAATTGTTATATATTCAGATATAAATCTCCAAGCAGCTTTTTCAGATGATGTATGCTTTCATATTGCCGCTTTTTGGCATAAATTCAATGACTTAATATTCCCGAAATGTTCTCAATGGAGTTCTGATTTGGAAAACATTCTAACCATATAAACCGCTTGGTTTTCAATATGCGCTATTTTTTAATTGACCCAGTGTCATCAATACCACCTGACCTAAGGTGAAGGTGAATGAGATGCTGAATATGTGCAAGATACTGATATTTATGGTGACATTGATGATGATAAGGTTGAAATAGACAAATAACATAATTATTAAAATGCATATGATAGATATTACTAAATGTGGCTGTAGATCTTGCTGAAGAAAAAAACTTGGTATTTTAATTTATTTAATTTTTTTTAATTATTCGTATAATTCGATCACATATTTATATTTAATTGCAGTGTGCACTGTGGCTCCATCTTGTTGGAACCATACTTGTAGATGGTTTTCCATGACTGGCCTTAAAAAATGTTCCAACATTTTACGATATCTGTCACCATTGACGAAAACGGCGACACTGTGTTCATTTTCAAAAAAATAAGGACCAATTATCCTTTCCGATGAAACACCGCACCAAACCGTACACTTAGGTGGGTGTAATTCCCGCTGTTGAACTGCTCTCGGATTTTTCTTAGCCCATATCCTGCAGTTTTGCTTATTAACGAACCTACTTAATTGGAAATGGGCTTCTTCGCTTTGTCGCAGAATTAAATTATGAATAAAATTATGATTTTCTTCTGCTTTTTGGCAAAAAAAAAAAAAAAAAAAACGGCATAATCAAGTCTTTGCTGGCAATCTGTTGGTTTCAATGCTTGGACAAGCTGAATCTTGTATGGAAACATTCCTATTGTGTGCAAAATTCTCCGCAGCGACGTCTCCTGGTTGATGTTTCTCCATCTTCCCGAATACTCCTCTGTACCAGTTCAATATTGTCATCCGTGTGCACCGTGCGTCTTTTGTCAGCATATTCCTGTTTTTTACTGTCCCTTGTTGTCGAAATTTTGCAAACAGACGGTTTATTGTTGTCTCTGAGGGTCCAAACCGCACATTAAAATAACAACGATATGCATGCTGAGTCAAAACAATGGATCGTTGACTTGAAAAATAAAGCTCAACAATTTGGGCACGTTGTTCTGTACAAAATACTGAAAAGAAATGAACAAATATAATAAGAAAGTTATAAGCAATTGAAACTCCTGCGGTAATTATGTACAATTCAGTAGCTTAATCTATTCACCGTAATTGCATTTCCAACCGAATTTTCAGAAAATATTGCCCATTCCCGCCTTTAGATTATACAGTGACACGTTCAGAATGCGAAGGTTTCTCTACAACTCCACGTGATTTTTCAGAAGCCCAATTGCGGCAATTTTATCGTTAAAATTCATAATAGCAAATTTAGAAGGACCAATAAATTTAACAAAATGTAGCTTTTACAGAAATTTAGAAATTTAAATAAATCGATTAAATTTCCTTTTATTTTCCGTTTTTATGTGTATTCCATAAATTCTGTTTAATATTATTACCAACAATGTCTTTTGCATGCTCATTGTTGGCTTGGCACTATTTCAAATCTTGCAATTGTACATTTGTCTCTGCACAGAAATGCTTATAAACGGTTGTGTTGAATCCTTGTGATTTTTAGAATCCGCCATTCAACACAGACGAAGTGTATTTGCGTAGTTAAATTGACTTTTGGTCTTGCTGATTTGGCATTATAATATAAAATAGCTTTAATAAGAAGTGTTGTGTAGTGTCTGTCGAATTGGGATGACCAAATGCCAGCATAGTTACGGTCCACTAGGATAACTAATGGTAATTTAATTTAAATACATATATACAATATATTTATGTATATTTGAGAAAACTTCAACAATATTAAACATTATGATTTTACAACTAAATCTAACAAGAATAGTTTTTCTCTTTTAAAATTTAAGTCTTTTCGTTTCTGGCTTGTGTCTGGCCACTTTTAGGATATTACTTGTCTTTGTTATTGGGTTATTATTTATACATTTGATGTTGTCTGGTTTTTATGTAAAAATAAATCGAAAATATACTAAAAAGCCCAAAAATGTGTATAACAAAGATATTTAAGTCAGTAGCAGCCAAATCCAACGTCGGCAACACACAAAATTGTCTTGTTACATTCGTACAAGAAGCAAGTTTTTTAGCTGCGGTTTCCATTCGAGTGGTTGGCAAAGCATTTTGAGAAAATGCGATTAAATGGCAGTGGACGAGGGCAAATTGTTAAGTTTCAGAATTCTGTGTATAATTTATAAAATCTTAGTCATTCAGAGCAATAAGAAGTTAAACTAAAAACGATAAGTTTTCGTTTCTCACTTAAAAAAAGTCTAGTTATAATTTATACTCCTTCAAATTACAGGAACTTGCTATTAGTTTTGTTAATTCGAAATATCATAAACTTACACATTTCTAAAGTATAAATGGCGGTTTTCGAAAATATCACTCAATTATGTCTGGCTTAAGTTTTTCATGTTTGTAACAAAGTTATACATATATTTAATATTTTACTTATCTACACAAATACGTTTCTATAAAATTTAGTGAATAACAGTCCAATCTCCAGAATCCAATTGTTATGTGTCAATTCAAATGTGCAAATGTGACACCATTTCTCCCTCATGCAAATATTCACAATCCACAATATGCAAACAAATATTTCGTACAATTTGTGTAAAGTGTGAATGTGCCAATTAAATATGTACATACATATTTACATACAAATATTCGTAATGTGTCAGTTAGCCAGACTTTCAGTCGGAAGTGATGTTTTTTGTTTATAGTTACATTCGAGTTTTAACAGGAAATAGGAAGTTACTCATCTGCGGCATTTTCATAAAGGCAAAAAGGAAATTATGATGGCTGTTTGGGTTAAGTACAAATAATTTCATGTCAGTTGTCATGTGCATGCACATTCATACATGCTGAATATTATGTTTATATATTTTCAACTGAAAATCCACGGAAGAGTCTTATAGAATATTTATAAAGAGAATTTCTTAAATAATTTCGAGCTGTTATTTTTTCAAAAATATTTTGAAATTACTGATAAAGGCAGCTAATACCAAACAATATTTTTGTAATAAAGGAACAATAAAAATACTAGGTCTACGATCACTCATCGCCTGCAGAACAGTAGTATCCAATTGGGATGCCAAAACGGGACTGGGTTTTTAAACTCCGGAATTCGGGATTCTATAAATGTAAATCCCGGGGTTCTGTGATTTTTCGGGATGCCGGAACTTTTCGGGATTTCGGGATTTTTATTTCATATTTAAACAGAAGTAAGAAAGTATAGTCGGTCAAGCCCGATCATATAATAGCCTACACCTAGCATATACATAACAAGTTTTTTTTTTATAAATGGGCGTTATATGGGAGATATAACCTATTGTGGACCGATCATCCAAAAATTTAGGGTCATTATTTCTGAGAATATAAATATTATATGTGTTAAATTTTATCTCGATATAAATACTTTTAAACGATTTACGGAGCTTAAATTGAATTACGGAGAGGGTCTTATATGGGATATTTGACTAATTATGGTCCAACCATTATAAAATTAGGTGTTATTATTTCTGTATATAAGGAACTTATTTGTGTCAAATTTTATTTGGATACTAACTTTTTTAAGAAATTTATGATCGTTAAATTGATTTTCGGAAGTATTCCTTATATGAGAACTACGACGAACTATGGACCGATCATAATAAAATAGTACCGTATTATTCTTATATATATGAAATATATTTGTGTTCAATATTATTTGGATACCGATAGTTTTAAAAGAGTAATGCTTTGTAAAATAATTTTCGGAAGTGAGCCTTATATATGGACCGATCTTGACAAAATTTGTTGATGTGATTTAGCTTCATTTGTTACTCATTTGTGGTGAAATTTGTTTGCAGACTTGCATAATTCAAAGATTTAAGATCGGAAAACCCCAATTTCGAGAGGACATTTGTATGGGAGCCAGGTGAAATAATGGACCGATGTCCACCAGTTTCAATGCCATCCGTCCTTGGGCCGAAAAATTTCACGTATAAAATTTTATCAAAATATCTTCAAAATCGCGACCTGTACTCTTCGCACAAGCTTTACATGGCCAGCCAGACGGACGGACATCGTTAAATCGACTCAGAAAGTGATTCTGAGTCGATCGGTATACTTTAAGGTGGTTGTTGGACCAATATTTCTATGCGTTACAAACATATGCACAACTCCAATATACCCTCCCCACTATGGTGGTGTAGGGTATAATTAAGTACTTTTTCTAGTCGATTTGTAGGTACTCTGGTCGACAATTTCCTATTACTTTTCAACTTTATCAATTACAAAGATTGGTTATTTGATACAACGTAAGTAATCTAGAATAAATTTGTTTGTTACTCTAACGTCTCTCAGTAATCTAGTAGGTAGTTACGGAATGACAAACTTAATATACACCCCATCTTTTTGGTTGTGGGTATAATAAAGAAAAAAATCACTACTTACCTCAGCCCACAAATTTCAACGTCTCACCTTTTGTCGTGCTGAATTGACATATACCATTGAGTGGCATCATGTTGTTTTCTCAGATGAGAACAATTTTATTTTGTAAGGCCCCGACTGACAAAATTATTTTCTTCACCGCTTCAATGTTTTCATCGGTTGTTGGTGTGCTTGGGCGACCAGGACGAGCATCGTTATTGACATCTTCTCGGCCTTCCTTAAACCGATTATACCACAATTGAACTTGTGTTCTGCTCACAGTAGACTCGCCAAACGCCACAGTCAACATTTTAAATGTCGTTGCGCATTTAATTTAATTTTTTACACAAAACTTAATACAGTTTCTTTGATCCATTTTTTCGAATAGTTAAAAATCGAAGAGCACACCAAAACACGACTAACCTTTTTATCTGTCAAAAACAAACTGACAATCCAAAATGGCTGACATGTGTACCAACATAACAAAAAAAAAATCCGAAAATCGAAAATACGTAACTCACGAAATTTGAAAATAACGAATCAAAAAGTAGGCATGTTACGTTTACGTTTAGGAAAGGAAATTGTCCACTTGTTTCAATAAACAATATGAATATCTCACAGTCTAATCATGTCACATACTTTGGCATACATCTGGATAGATGTCTTACCTGGTGTCGCCACATAGAAGCTAATAGGGTTCATTTGAGACTGAAATCATCTAATGTGCACTGGCTAATTAACGACCAATATACATTAAGCCTTGATTGTAAAGTCATCCTGTATTAGACTGTTTTAAAACCAATTTGGACATATGGAATTGATCTTATACAGAGGACAGAGGACTGAATTGAAAATCCTTAGAACCATGACGGGAGCATTATGGTGCATAAGGAATGAAAACATCCATAGAGATTTAGAAGTGGCCAATGGTGAATGATGAACTCTGAAAGGTTGCAGAGATATAAATGTTGAAGTTGCAACACTATCCGAACCCGCTTGCAGAATTCTTACTCGAATTTAAACAGAAACAAAGCTTCGTAGAGCTGATCCACCATCCTACTAATTTAGGGCTCATTTGTTCAATATGGCTCTCTCAACTGAGTGCAAATAATTTTTAAGGTTTAGCTATAAGATTTATATACATATTTTACTGAAGTAAAGACAGATTCAATAAATATAAAATAGTTAATAATAAAATAATAAAAAGTTAAAAAAAATCAAGTTTTTGTGCAAGACTTGTTTAAAATCCTTGTAGGAATTCTAGCACAGGAACGGTCTGTAGTTTGGAGCACTCTATACCTTACTCTATGCTGATATAAAACCTCAATCTATAGGCTTAAAGAATATGGCGATATGCTGATAGTAGGGTATCCAACTATGTATATTGTGTAGGTTGTATCGCTTTGTTATGGAATGTGTTCAGACGTGCATTTGTTAAAAGCTTTCGTAAAGTATTTTTAAAATTAAAACCTTAAATTAAGCAAACTGTCTTGTATATTTTTTTTTCAATAACATTAAGTAAATGAAAAAGCAACACAGTCAATAGACTGATTGATCATATGGCTTCAAATTAACAAAACAATACAAAAAATATATCTCTGTAAAATTTCATACAATTTGCTTTCAATCTGTTTTGCATACAATTTGTATAACTTTCGAAAGAATCTTATCAATATTAATGACTGTCAAACGTTATACAATGTCGGTATTGTATATTTCTGTATATATGTAGTATTCTTTTCAATATATTAATGAGTGTAGTATCCAGGCAGAATACACAAAGTATCTAAAACATTACTCAATATGTTATACAAATAACAGATGTTCATCAGACAGTATTTGAATTTCTTTTATTTAAGAAAGTGATTGACCCGAAAGGCAAACATTTTTTCAATACTGCTGCATTATTAAGGACGACATTAATGATGAGGCCTATTTTACTTGTCATTTCTGACATTCTTTACTCTGTTATTTTATAGTTGTTTTTATTTTGCAATTTATTTAAATATTTAGACATACCATCCATGTATCCCTAACTAAAAAATTGTATGTGTATAATAGGTTGAACCTTAGTTTGTACTTTTTGGATTTCCATTGCTAATAGGGTCTAAAATTGTTGATCATCATCTAAGAACCAAAGGCTGAGAATCAGTGTAGCGAATGTATGAACTTTCAATTTAGTCAGAATCTCTTAATTTAACAACAGATATAAATCAAATCTAGATCCACATCAACCCTAAATAGGCACAACAGGTAAACTTTAAATTATTAAGCCTTATTTAGTGTTTACTACTATCAATAGCCAGTTTTTGTTAATTTTCTGGAATGGAAATATTTTGAACATATAAAATTTGTGACTTGAGATTTGCATGAAATTTCATTTTTATATGACAGCTTTGAAAATCAATTAAGTGTAAACTAAGCGTCACCCTAATGTATAATAATGTAGTTGTTTGCATAAGTATGTATGAGTGGGTTCTTTTCATGTATGTCTATATGATTTTGCTAGAATAGAAAAGAGTTAAAGAGATTTCCAATATTGACTATTTGAACAATAAATTACTGGCTAAATATTCGAAAGGGTTTATATTGTCAGAGTTTTTTTTTCTACCAGTTTTTGCTAAAAGCTGTAAAAATAATGGAAAATAAATAAAGTTTTTTTTTTGTGATGGCGTAGAATTTATATGCACTACGATTTGATATTGTATGTCGGTTTTGAAATTTCTGATATTTTCATTTGTGAGTCTATAACGGACATTGTTAAACCGGGGAAGCCTGTTAGACAAATATAGATATAGTTTATTTGACCTTTTTCATTAAGTAATTTAAACTCAGACTAATTAGATTAACTGATTTCCAAACTGAGATAGTTAACTAAATCAGTGGGATGGTCAGTTAATGGTGTTCTTTTTAGATGTATAAAATATAAGTTGGCAAAATTTTTTTAACTGGCGTCCATTTCGCCAGCTCTCAAGTGATTTATGTTTAGTTTGGTTTGGCATTTCATCATGAATTGATGATCGAAATACATTTTTTAAAATCATGGTTCTGTTCGAAATACGTCTAGCGCGAAATGTCCATTTTACGGTCAACATAATCGTTTTTGCACCAATGATAATACGCATCCAAAGAGACGTCGTACAGTGCATACAGAAGATGTTATTGATTCCACAGAGCGTTGTGTACAGACAGACGCGAATCAGTCTATACAGAATCGTGCACAGGAATTGGATATGTGTCCATTAACTTTTTGGAAGATTTTGCGGAAAAATCTTGGTTTGCATGCTTACAAAAATTGCTTACACGATCACCTAGCAAGACGTAGATTCGACGAATGTAGCCCAAAACAAGGTTACCTTTGATCCCGATTTTCATGAGCGAAATTTGTTTAGCGATGAAGCTGACTTTGGATTGAATGGATACGTTAAAAAAAATGCTGAATTTTGAGTGTTCCTCAAGTGTATGTTGAAACACCGTTACATCCTGGAAAACCGGCTGTTTGTTGTGCTTTATGGGCTGGTGGAATAATTGGTCTGTATGTCTTAAAAGCGAGAAAGCCATAACGTTACAGTGGTGACCGCTATAGATATATGATTACTGAATTTTTCGTTCATAAATTGAACAATCATGATGTGCAGGAGTTGTTGTTTTAACACGATGACGCAACATGTCACACAGCTGGTGCCACGTTTGATTTATTGAAGGAAATGTTTGGTAACCGCATAGTTTCACGTTACGCACATATAAATTGGCTTCATAGATCGTGCGATTTAACGCCAATTGACTATTTTGGAGGACAATATTCGCCGCGTTATTGCCGATATGTGGCCACAAAAAATTGAACTACCAGATTAGATTAGTTATATTGATATTATAATCTCATTTAAATGTATAAATACCGAATAAAGTAAATTTCATGCCAATTTCAAAGTTCTATCTATTCATCTAAAAAAACTCATGATTTTCAATTAAATTTGTACAATTTGGAAGCGTTGCACAAGCTTATTTATTTATGTTGAAATGCCAAACCAAACTAAACATATGTAAATAATTTGACAGGCGACAAAATGGACGTCACTTAAAAAAGTGTTGCTAACTTGAAATTCTATACATCTAAAAAAACACCGTTTATAAAAAACATACCTCCCAGAAACCTGAAAAAATATTCATTTTGTTAGAAGAAAATTTTTATTTAATCGAAATTATTTAGTGTCAATCATTTAAATCGTTTATTAATTAGTTTTTATTGTTGTGCAGTATTAGTTATTAATTTAATACTAGTATGTAACAAATCTTGTAATAGACTAAAGTTGCTTTATTTTTGTAATACTTTGTAGAATATAAAAATCTAGAATACAAATGATGAAATATAAATAAAGTTAAGTGACTATGTGAGTTTAATATAACAGCTTATCAAACTATGTTACAGATGGTTTTAAGGAAAAAAAAAATAATATGAAATATTTTAATATATAATTTTAAAATAAGTTTAATGTTATTTAGGTATTACAGACATGTGTCCAAGATTTATTTGAATTTAGAAACACTACATATATATTTACAAGCATTAGGTTTCATCGATTGTGAAAAGGGTTTGATAATCCTCATACATACAATAAGTCCATATAAAATAAGCCAATAACTATTTAAAACAGACTTAAAAAAAAATTAAAAACTATGCTATAATTAATAATCTATTTGAAGACATACTAACATAATTTAGATTCTGTCAATAATTTCTGTCTAAAACTAAATTTAAATGTTAATATACTTTTTTTATGGTTTCTTTTATTTTTTTTTCAAATAAATCATGGTAAAAACATTCATGTTAGTATTGATATTAGTAATGAAAACTCTTTTTCACACAAAAATTAATGGAATTAAAAGGAATGTTCTGCAAAATATTTTACTCAGTTTAAACACTGGAAACTATAAATAATGACAAACAAAATGTGAAAAAATTATCAAAAAATCTTTATATATAATATACTGAGGTGAAAAATGAATGTTAATATTATATATCTTTAACTAAAATTTAGAAGATTTTAGATTTTAAATAAATTGTAAAATAATAAAAAGCAAGCTAAATACCTTTAGTGTTTCTGACAACATATAGTTAATTTATTAAAGCTTTCACCATCGCACTGTGGGTAAAAAGTAGGATTTTTTGGCATAAAGTCAATTATTTTTTTGGATTCATATTTTGAAATTTAACTGATTTTCTTAATCTAGATATCGATATTAGAAAAAATTTTGGTGACAACCCTTTCTTGCTGGCATGCTTTTAAAGTCAGCTGATTAAATATCACTTTGTTTTGGTATAGCTGGCGGTAAACATCAGCTGAGTTTGAGTGCTTGTGAAAGTTGAAGTTGAATAAAATTAAAAAGTGTTATTATGGAAAATATTAGTGGAGGTATGTAAAATTATTACCTGCTACCAATTTGGTCATTATTATGTGTTGTTGTCCAATTGTGCAATGTTTTATTTATGTATAATATTAGATTGAACATAACATTTATATTTGTGTTTCGTGGATTATAATTTTTGAAGAGCAAACCAGTGCAAAAACTTGCAAATGGCAACTTATTAATTAAATTGTGTAGATTAATGAATAACTAACCATTTTTGCTCCAATTTGCTCCATTTAAAAATAATCGCTTTTTTAAGGTAAAGCCTAGTTGCATGTCGGCCGGATCGGCTATATATCAGCTATATGAAATAGTACAACAAATCATATTAAACTTGGTAATCTTGGGAGCATAAAAAATGTGCACAAACAAAATTTCAATTCAATAGCTTCATAAACGAAAAGTTGGGGCAAATCGGCCAGATCGGCTATATAGCAGCTATATGAAATAGTGCACCAAATCATATTAAACTTGGTAGGTCATCTTGGGAGCATAAAAAATGTGTACAAACCAAATTTCAATTCAATACCTTTACAATTAGAGTTTATGTCAAAATAAACGGAAAAACAACCATAGTGCATCGTATTAAAAAGGGGTACCAGTCAATTTTGTTATTTCTTTTGTTTTCTTCTTTTATTGTTTCCGTTTTATACTACGCGAAGTTGTTTGCACGTTGATTTGCAAAAGTAGAAACATGATGGTTAAGAGCAGGAAAATTTAAGATACGCGTGTTAACGAAATGGTTCAAAAGGGAGTTAAACAAAACTTGGTCAGCTAAAACTGAAACGTGTAAAACAGCACTAAGCTTGTGTGTTTTGTATCTTGCTTTGTTGTTATCTCGCTACGCATTAGTCAAAATTTTGTACGATTATTGGTATTTTAAGTTAGTCTAATTTTAGTATATTTAATTTAGTTTCGAAAAACTCATTAATCTCATCATACACTTTTAAGTGATCAAATAAACAAGTAAGAGTTTATATTCGGCTGTACCGAATTTTATATACCAACTAACAAATCACCTATTATGGAGATTTATAAGAGATTTATGCTCATTTAAGTGATTTGCAGAAGTAGACTTTATATGGGGTCTACGCTAAAATATAGACCGATCATCATACAATTTGGAACGACGATTTAAATGTATAAGTTACTTCTTTTAGTTAATTTCTTAGGTTCTATGAACCTCTTTGAAATAAACTACTCAATTAGGAAATTCAACATAAAAAAATACAAAATTATGCAACGCAACGATATGAGGCAAAGAGTAGATTGATTTCATGGTTTGAATTTTATTAAAATTTTAAAAGAAGAAAAACGTAAAGGTCTATATTTGGGGCACCATAGTATAATCCATATAAACGAATTGCTGGGAGCAGTTTTAAGTAAATGTTATTAGATTTTCAGTACGATTAAAAACATTCTGATAATTGCATAAATGTATGTGATCGCCGTGAAAAATATACAATTTGTAATTTAAACTTCTCTTAGTCAATTTTCTCATACTCACCGTATATTAAAAACTTTGTCTCTTTTAGTCTTCTGTGTGTATGAGTATGTATAGGTTGAAAAGTTTAAAAGGATGAAAGAATTGATACCTTTTTAAAACCAACATCAAAAATATCAAAAAACTGTTATTTGTTTAAAAACAAATATTAATTATAAAATATTCCCTATAAACACTATTGGACATTCTGAGTGCGTATGAGTACTATTTTAAATATTTATAAATTATACGCATTTTAAATTTACAAATTTAATACAATTTTTATATCCTACACCACCATAGTAGGGAGGGTATATTGGATTTTCGCTGATGTTTGTTACGACCATAAATACTAGTACAGCACCCGCCTTAAATTATACCGAACGACTCAGAATGACTTCCTGAGTCGATTAAACGATTTCCGTCAGTCCTTCGGTCTGGCTGGCTAGCTGACTGTCCATGTAAACCTTTTGTGCAGAGTAGAGATCGAAGTTTTGAAAATATTTCCATAAAATTTGGTATAGAATATTTGTTCGGCAAAAGGACGATTGGAATTGAAATTGCCTTAAATCGGCCCATTATTTCACCTCGCCCCCATACAAATATCCTCTCGAAATAGGGGATTATCGGTCATTAATGTTTGATTTATGTACATATTGAAACAACTTTATCTAAAAAACAGTTGTACATGAAGCCTAATCACATCATGTGCATAATTGACATAAAACGCCTATTGCCGAAAATAACTTTAAAGAGCAAAACTGTCTTGAAAACGTTGATATCCAAATAATATTCTCCACAAATATGTTTCATATATACACAAATTATTCGGCTCAATTTTATGATGATCGGTCCATAGTTAGTCATAGCTCCCATCCATAGCATCCAAAATCAAATTAAACACAAATAATTTTCATATATACAGATATCATGGCACTTAATTTTGTAACGGTCGATCCATAGCTGGTCAAAGCTCCCCCCTTTAAAATCATTTTAACAAAACAATATTTATTTGCACAGAAGTCATGCCACACAATTTTTATATAATCGGTCAATAGCTCCAAAATAGCGCCCATTTTTGAAAAACTGCTTTTACACATATACTGGTCGAGCTTGACCGAGCATGCTTTCTTTCTGTTTTGTATTAGCGTATGTGAAAAAGAAATAACTGTCAGCATTTAACATATATTACTGGTATATATAATTTCCGTTAAACCTCAAATCTATAACATTTTGGACGCAGTAAGACCTTCTTTATTCGAAAGTACACATTACATACGTACTTATTTACAGTACAAATATCCTTACAAAAATCCTTAATGGCATAACACTCACATACATACTTTCACATATACTTTATCGCATTCATATAGGCATCATGTTTTGCATGCTTTTATACAGAAATGGATTTTATGTAGGTTTTTGTTATTGTTTTCATGCTTCAGACTTAAGACATTGTCAGTGGTCAGCACCAGTAACCAACAGGGGCCAAAGTTTAGTTTCATGAGTCAATTTGAAATAAGGACATATAACTAAGCTTGTGGTTAAAAATTTTCAATTAATTATAATAACAATCAACACCAGTTTGTTTAAGTTGAATAAAGTGTAAGAATTATAATCGCTACCAACCTCCGAAAAACCAATCAGGTGTCTAGTTCTGTGCCAGTTTTCTCTCCTCTAGTGTGGTTCACTTTCAACAAAAAATGCTTGCTCTTTGTGTTTAGCACTGATTTACAAATACTCATATTCCAGTTCACAGAAAGTTTTAATGTAGGGAATAATAAATCCACAGAAAATAATGCAAAAATACAACACCTTCATAAAATACAGATTTCCCTTTTGTTTTAGTTGTAGATCAAACAAACGCACACAAAAGTTGAAGTGTGTAAAAAGTACTTTAAACAAAGTTACAATAACAAAAGTACGTGTGTTGGTTTAACTATGTTTAAAGTTTTCTGAGTATGTTGGAGTTTCATTGGAGTAGCCTTCACCATGTGTGGTAGGGGAACATATGTATGGGGTGATTCATTTAGAACTTTTATTAATTTTAAATAAAACTAGTTATCGGTGTCTTTTTTTTTAACTGACCGAATGTACAATCAGTGACATTTACTTAAAAAATAAAAATTTCGTTGAAATGTTGGCTATGACTTTGCTGTTGGTTGTCCATTCAGAAGGTATTTTTCGAACACAGACATTTTTGGTAAAAACCTTTAAAGTTCCGCATTAGTTGGTTCAATTATTTAAAAAAAAAAAAAACTACACGTAGAAAAACAATATTGTTGTGCATGTTTATCTACTATTTCAGCATTTTTAAAAAATCTTTAAAATATTATGGTCACTGTAATTATTTATATGATATGGTTAACTTACCATTGAAATGATTATAGCAATCACATATACGATTATAGCAATTGTATAATGTTTATGGCGATTAGTTTTATGATGAAAGATTATACCATATTATGTTCTTCTCTATCATAATCAAAGATTAACAAATTATGATAAATGGATTCATCATAAACATGATTGCAACCAATATATACATAGTCACCACAAACGTATACATGATATTATTAGTCATCTGATTCGTAACTTTTTTTTCGCGCTAATCAATTAAGCTACATCACCCTCATTAACCATATTTTGATTGCCGCAATCATATAAATAATTAAAGTGACCATAACATTGTTGAAAACCTTGTAAAAATGTAGACATTGTTGTTGTAAACATGTGCATCTATATTTTTTCTTTGTGTGTAATAAAGTCAATTAGGAACATGAATTAGTTTTAGTTTAAAATCAAATAATCCATTCGTTTAAAAAATATTTCTGTGTATAACTGTTGAAATATTGCAGTGAAATCCGAGTTTATGTTTGAGACTTTCAGATTTTACATCAGAAAGTAGAGATATGTGCAAACACAAATAATTAAATTAAGATATTAAAATGATGTCGAATTTCAATTTGATAGTGATTTTTATGAAAGTTTTATGAACATTTAAGTTATTTTTGAAAGTGGGACTATGATAAAATATGGACTGATCGTCATAAAATTCGGTGCACTGATCTACATATATACATGTGGATTATTTGTGTCGAATTTTAAACTGATTTTGACTACTATAAGGGACCATTAAATTTATTTCCGGAAGTGGACTTTGTATTAAGAATATGGTCATGATTTTTGCTGAATTTTGTATGAAGAGTGCTTTTTATGTACCATAGAGCCAAATTCGGGAAAACATTTGTATGGGGTCTATAAGAAATCGTGGACTGATGATTAGCATTTTCAACAGAACTTGTCTTTCTATTATAAAAATAAAGTGTACAACATGATATTATCTAAATTATATTTGAAGATAAAAGCAAAAAATATCTAAAACTATCGAGGTTGCCGGAAACTTTGGCCTAAAATGGGGATGCTATACTATATACTGATATACTGATTTTCAAATTAAATTTTTCTACGTCTTTTTTTCGAAGCTCTATCGTACCTTCAACAGACGGACATGGCTAGATCGTCCTAGAATCTTATAAGAACCGAAAGTATGTAGAACATATATATATATATATATATATATAATGCTTTTGTTACAGTTTAAGAATTATTAGTTATTTATTTATAAATATTTTTACATACACAGATAGTTTGTAGAGAGTTATTATATGGATTAATATAACTTGAATTTCAAGATATCATAACTTTGTGCGCAATTCGAATTATTACACTGTAAATTGTTACATCGCATCTTAAATAAAAGGTGAACTCCTAGTTTTTTACTCCTCAGGAAATTTTAGCACATTTAATAATAAACTTCAATTAAAAACAGAAACCTGACATGTTTATTAAATCAAACAATGAACAACTATGAAACTGATAACTTTTCAACATTGTTGCACACAGCATTTAACTTTTATTTTTGAGAACATGCAAACAAACTTTACAAGTATGAATACGTTTATAGATCGGAAAATTATTTTTACATATAAACACTGCAAGAAGTTTGAAAATAGTATCCAGTTTCAATTAGAGTTTCCCAAAAAAACAACAATATTAAAATGTTCGGTTTCGGTTTTAAAAAACTTTAAAACAAGTTTTCTTCCGGTATTGATTTTTTTTTATGAAATATATCATTTACCCAATAAAAGGTGTTTTTTTTAGATGTATAGAACTTTAAAATTGAATAAAACAAACAGAACCATGATTTGGAAGCGTTGTTTAGTCGTCAGTCTAGTCATGTTGAATTGCCAAATCAAACTAAACATAAATCACTTAACAGCTGACAAAATGGCCCCCAGTTAAAAAAGTGTTGCTAACTTAAAGTCCTATACATCTAAAAAAAAACACCCTAAGAATTATTAATAGATTAAATTATGCTTTAGAGAAATTATGCTCATTTAATTATAAATTAAACATTATTTATTGGGTGTATAATATAAAAATGCGGCACTTTTCCAAATTTTTAGCTTTTATTTGGAAACTTTTATACAATATAAATTTATTCAAAGTATTGGCCAATGTTAGCTATGACCTTTTCTTATCTTTCTGGCCACATAGGGAATCCTCGACAACAGAAGTGCTCAACTTTTAAGGCCAAGAAAGTATCAAGCCAATTTTGGATACCATGTTTTTGTACGTAACCCAGAGAGCGTTCTGCATTGATCGAAACGAATACGGGGCAAGATCTAGACTATAAGACAAAAAAAAAAAAAACAAAAAATTCTAGAGATCTGGAGAATATGCGGGTCATTCAAGTACTTTAATAATTTTCGAAGACAATCATTCCTTTGTTACTTACCTGTATAGATGAGTTGTCTTGTTGAAAAATAAATTAGCGCAATTCACAATCTTGTGCAAATGGTATTGCTTCATTGCATTGGCATAAAGGTTTAGCATATTTTTGCTCTACACTAACAAAATACATAGCAAGATCAAAAATATGCTAAACCTTTTTGCAAATGCAATGATGCAATACCATTTGCACAAGATTGTGAATTGCGCTATTGTTTTTTGTTTTTATTTTCTAAAAATTACTCTTATTTCTCATCTAGTAATTTTGTGTAATCAAAAGAATTATTTTTTTGTGCTTGGAAACACCAAATCAAGCATAATGTCAGCACAAAAACTATCAAAGAACCACTTCAGAAATTTCTTTTTCATAGGTCTCTCCAATAGCTGTTGAAATCATCTGGACCGTCTGGATTTTTTCTTTAAAAAATATATTTTTAAATAGTGCAACTACATATTAACAAAGATTATCGTCTTACCTGTGTCCAGTTAGTTTGTAAGTTTCTTTTAGTTTTGTGGCAGAATAATGACCTTGACACAGACAACAGATTTTGTCGCGTAATAATCTTGATTTGTATAAATTTACCTCATATTCATTAAGAATCTGACCAAGACTCTTTGTGTTGCTGGCGTAGTTTATAATTCTGTGGTTTTCCCATTCAGAAAGTTTTTTTTTGGGCCGCTACTTTTACTTTTTCCATAATAAACCTGAGTATTTGCAAAATATTTTACTACAACATGTTACGGGCTTATTTTTGGCAATTGCTCGAAAGCTTAGGCTACAATTGATATAAACTGAAATTTGACCTTTTTTAAAATCACTAAAGTACGAACCATGCAGTATTTTATGGCAAATTATTGAAAACTGCATAATAACAATAACATTGTTATACTTCTGTTTTTTTGAGTATTCTTCTTTATTTATCATAGAATGTAATTATAGTTATGAAACACTAACAAAATATTAATGATCTTTCAATGCTCACCACTTGTAGAAAAATATATATCGACTTATTATTTTTATTTTTAGTTATGGGTAAAAACAAATCCGTGAAATAAAAGAATTATTGCCGCATTTTATGTGAACAATGCTTTAGAACAATTTTTAGCATCTAAAATCCTTTTGTCCACTATAAGAACTGTTTTTAGCACCTAAATCTATTATACCCTATCTATACCATTGATTCTGAGTCGAACGGTATGCTTTAAGGTGGATGTCAGACTTGTGTTGTTGGGCGTCACAAGCATCGGCATAAAACGAATATATTCCCCCTACAATGATGGTGTAGGCTATAAAAACCGAAAAATAAATGCTGGTTTTCGATTCCAAGCTATGAATAACCGCGAACACAAAACTCTAGATTCATGGCATACTTACTACACAATTTCATGCGCTACACTAAGAAAAGAAAGTAAAAACTATGATATTTTAAATTGTAGAAAATTTAATTTCGAAAATGTGTTCGGTTATAAACTGTTCTATAACTGAATTTTCTTTTATTAATGCACTGCACACTCAAAAGAACGTTCAGTTAGTCAGAGATTCTTAAATGAGAAGTAGTCTAAAAGTTCAAGGCGATCCGACCAGTAATTTAGTTTCTATTGAGATTTAAAGGTGTTTAGTACGAGAACTTGTGAAAAGGTTCTGAAATTTCAAAATATCTTTAATAAATGCACTTTATTTTTGTTTGTTTTATAGTTTAAACACATCAGAAATGTGTTCTTTGAACATGGCAGCAGCTTACATTCCGTTCTGACCGTTGATTAGCAGTTATTTTCATACAGCGGCCGCTGCCTCCTCACGCAACACATTCCATCGAAACCTGCGAAATATGGTATAAAGATATATTGAATGTGCTATTCGGAATCATTCGATGCTCTTAAAGGAATGGTTTACTCTGTGATATTGTCTGACCAGACACGAGAGGTGAATCAAGGCCAGAATGTTGTACTTCAACATTCGGAGAGATTTTTGGCTGCAGGCTACACAATTTATGCTGACAATTTTTTCACAACTTTGGATTTGACGCGTTCTTTGATCAGAAAGAAAAATGCATAAGTTGAAACTGTGCGCTTGATCAACATGTCGGCACAACATTATACTTGCGGTGTGAACATGCAAATTGTAAAGCAGAAGCCGTTAGCTATTTTAAATTACAACACAAAAAATCGGGCGTTGATACAATTGACCAGATGTTTGGCACGTATACAAGCGCTCAACAATCGCGAGCACTAAACAACCCCATAACCACATCTCCAAGTATACGGAATGCAATGGAAGCATTTGGTGCAAAGGTAAGAAAAAAGCAATTCTAATGATCGATGCTGAATTATGTATTTTTGTTCTTTCTAAATATTATTAAGACCGACAGAAGAAGTTGCACCATCGTTTGCATCTAGAACGAACAGGCCGTTATGTCGCCTGTGCCGTTCTGAGTACAGACGGCAGCGGAAAACAAGGATATATTGCCATTACTGCAACAATCCAGCTTGTGCAGAGCAATCATACAAATACTAATAGGTCTCTGTGGTACAAGGTGCTTCATTGGGCAACGGCTGACTCACTCATAGAAGGGTTAAATAAGTTAAAACGTTTTATTTCATTATTTGTCTGAGTTGGCCAGAATAAAGTTTATGAATCTCTGCTTTACAAGTTTTTGTATTGCTTTTTGTGGCAACACTTCTATTGTATGTTGCTGAGTGTTTGTTAGCTGAGGTGTAGGTTAAAGCACTTTTGTGAGGTTTTGCAATGCTTTTGGCTTATTTAAAACTCAATTAAGCATCAATGGCAAACAGTTGATGGTAAAATGCAGCAGTTTTCTTTTGGGTTAAAATAGGTAAGCAACTGAAATATAATAAAACTAACAAAAACCAGCTCTGAATTTGAGTGAGGAAATGCTATTTAATGGGTTGTTATTGTTATTTTCTGTAGTGGCTAAAAACTAAAACCAAAAATAAAGTAGTTTATTTTATATTGGATTGACTTTAACGTAGATTTGTTGTTTATTATTATACATTTTTTTTGATAGAAACCATGATCCTTAGCGTTGTTTATTCTATGCAACATTTTGCTCTGCTTGCCACAAAATGTTGGATGTATGTGTTGGTGTATGTATTTTATTTATGTTGTGAATGAGAAACTTTGTTTTCACTTTAATACCTCTCTATACCCTTTTTTATATAATTTAGTTTTAGCTTATTTCATTTTTCTTAAAGTTTTTATTGTGTTGTAAGCTTTGCAATTGTTGCAAATAGTTTAAAGAAATATTGTACAGTTATTTATCAAAGAAACTTACAACAACATTAAGTTACCTGTTGTTAAAAGTTTTAAGTATTTTGCTGTATTCTGTATGTGTATTTATACAACGTTTTGCTTCTTGCAATATTTAAACTTAATTTGTTGCAAGTATAAAGTGAAGAGTATAAGATAACGTGCGTTAATTTTCAAATATACTTTTTATACTATTTATTGGTTAATATCGCAAGTTAGAGGATTATGGTATAAAATCTTTGCAATTGTTGCCAAAGTTTAATAGAAGATTCGATTAAGGCATTGTCCATACAAAATCCGGTCAAACAAAGAGTAATACATTTGTTATACCCTCCACCACCAAGAGTGCTGAATGAGGGTATATTACGTTTGTCATTCCGTGTGAAACTTTTTTAATATTCATCTGAGATCCAACAAAGTATGAAATTCTAAGTCGATTCAGCCATATCCGTCTGTCTGTCTGTCTGTGTAAAACACTTTTTCGTCCAAACTACACAATTTAACTAAACGAAATTTCCAGAAAAATATTTCTTAATTTTCAGGTAACTTTGGTATTGAAAATCAGCAAAATCGGTTTGGTCAACCAGAGTTATGGACCAATATGTGAGACAACCTCCATAAAAATTTGATATTTCTTATTCATTTTATTGCAATATTTTTAAATATATTGCAAATCTTCCCATACAATTTTGTATACTTTATTTTTATGATAAAAGCAGAAAGTGTTAGGAAAATAGTAAGAATAGATCCATGATTTCTTATAGCCCCCATACAAAAATTTTTCCGAAATATTGCTAAATTATACATAAATTCCTATAAAATAAAAATATCAATACAAAATTCGGCAAAAGTAAGTTTCATGCAAAAATAAATCGCAAAACGAAATTTGTTTTGAGTTCGGTCCATGTTAGACCAAAGACCCCATATAAAGTCCACTGCCAAAATTCACTTAAACACGTATAAAACTGATATAAATAATGTTAAATGGCTAGAGTTTGGCATAAAAAAGCCATTTATCTTTATATATATCGTATAAATATTGGTACCGACTCAAAACTTTGCACAGATCATTTACATGTATACAAAAATCATCACACACAATTTTGTAAATTTTGGTCCATTTTGAACCATATTCAACATATAAAACCCTCTTCCGAAAATCACTTTTATACTCATAAATATCTTATAAATAACAGTACCGATCCAAAAATCGTTTACATACATGCCAAAATCAAACTGCTGGATTTTGAGAATATCGGTCCATAGTTGACTATTTTCCCGCATATAAGGTCCACTTCCGAAATTCACGTTAATACTGTGTGTGTATCATAAATATACCGGTATTATGTTGAAATTCGACTTGAGATATCCTCATATGCATAAAAATCACTGTTCCAATTATGCTACTAGATTTTGTAGCTGACGGTCAATAATGAGCAATAGCTCCCGAATTAAGTCCACTTCTGAGCACACCAACCAACCATACAACTCTTGTAAATAAGGTTATTGAGATGGATTTCAACCAAATCACATTACTGGATACTGGATTTAGAAGCTAACTGTCTATAATTGGTCCACTTCTACTATGCCACCCATAAATCTCTTGTAAATAATGTTATTGAGACCAAATTCAAACAAAAAAGCCTCACCTTATAACTTGTGGTGAATAAGAAAAAAATGTTTTTTAAATTTATAAATTGTGAAATTACACTCAAGATTATTATGAAAATCAGAGAAACTCTGCAAATTAAAGTAAGAATAGGTAATTAAATTAATTATGAATGGTCAAAATTAGATAAAATTTCGAAATATTTAACATAAATTATGTTGGTCGTAAAATTTTCTTTCAAACAATATATAAAATAATAATAAATTTGCACTAAGACTGAATCAAAAACACAGAATAAGGTTATTCTGGTCCTATAACCAGTGTAGTTTTTATATTTCTTATAACATTCAGGTAGAGGGTATTAAAGATTCGGCACAGCCGAATATTGCACTCTAACTTGTTTTGTTTTTTAGCGATTTGCTTTGAAACATATTCTCATTACATGTGTATGTAGTTACATTGCGAACTCTCTTATGATGCAATATGATAGCTCAAGCACTTTAAAACTGTTGTATGAATCCTCATTAAAACCATATATTTAATATTCTCTTAAAGTAAAAGCAAAATTATTTATCACAGTAACTTTAATGATGGTGAGACCAAAAAATAATTGTATGTCACGTTTCCAGTTTGTTTTTTTTTTTGCTGTACGAATTTGTGGTTTATAACCATGACTTAACTTTACTTATTCACATACATACATATATGCTAGATATACGAGAAAAATCTGCTGATTACATGCTGATACTAGTACAATTAAAAACAGTTGAATACTCTCACATACAGAACTAAATTTTTTAATTATTTTAGCCATGAGTTTTTTTTTTTTTTTTATAAAATGTCTAGTTGTTGTATTTAAAATATAATTATAAAGTAACATTGATAATTTAGCTGCTTCAAGCAACAAATAATGCTGCATGTGGAGTGTGAAATATGAAAGTCAACAAGACTTTTAGTTTTTCTTATACTTAAGAACAGTACATACAAATTTCTTTATTACTTTAATATTATATATTTTCAATTACTAAAGCTCTTAAAGTAAGTAAATTTTAATTAGAAAAGTTAAATACGTTAAAGGATGCTGTAGCGGTATTTGTAGCCCGGGTTCGATTCCCAGCCGCTGCCACTCAAACAACATCAGTTTCTGATAATTATTAGTTTTTTATCACAGCGTCCTCCTTCGGGGGTATAGCATTGAAACGCTACCGAAGTAAAATAATTAAAATAAAGGCTATAAAATCAAGCTTTAAAAATAATGCGCCTACTCGTCACCAGAGGCGCTGCAATGCTGCACTAAACACAATCATAATGCCCAATTGCAGAGTTCTGACATAAAAAGCTTTCGTCTTTAACTACCTTTACCTTTTCAACTATCCCCTTTCCAAAGAAAGTCACGCTATTATATATAAGCATATTAATTGCCTCTCTTTAAAAAAAAACTTACATTATTAATTTTTAATGACTTACACTTTTTGTGGTAATAATTATATATTAAAGAATTCTACTTCGTAGTACCAACAAGTATAATTGTTCAGGGATCTATAAGTCTCTCAGACAGAATCTAGCGATGTCCGCCTGTCTGTCCATCTGTTGAAGTCACGATAGAACTTCGAAAAAAGACACAAAACAATACAATTTTTACCAAACATTCGTTGCTCCACCGAAATATTTGGTATTGCTAATGGAAGTAGGATCTGAGTTATAAATCAAAGTTTCAGACTACTTTGATATTTTTCAGATATTTTTTGTTGTTTTCTTTAAATATAATATAGAACTGATTTCTAATAGTCCCCATACAAATGTCTTCCCGGAATATGGCTTTGTGGTACAAAATATCTATGGAAATGCCTTATCTAAACAAAATTCTGCAATAATAAGTTTCATGCAAAGCAAAAGCCCCATACAAAAACCACTTCCGGAAATCACTTTAACGAACATAAATCTTTTTTAAAAATGCTGCTAAGTTGAAACTCGACAAGCATTAGCAAAATATACATTTAAATTGTCGTAGCAAATTTCACAATGATCGGTCCATATTTTATCATAACTCCCATATAATGTCGAGTTCGGCAAATCACTTAAATGCTGGTTATGAAACCAGTATCAAGTTGGAACAACAAATAGTCCATATATATATAAAAATCGTCAATCTCAGATTTATGATGATCAGATATATAGCCCCCTTAGAAAGTCCACTTCTAGAAATCACTTAAATGCGCATAAAGCTTTTATCAGCAGCAAGTTTAAATTCGACACAAATAGTTATTACATTCGTCACTCTCAATTTGATCGTAGCCCCTATAAAAAGTCTACTTCCGGACATCACTGAAATGCGTATAAATCTCATATAAATCTCCATAATGGGTGATTTGGTGGTGGGTATATAAGATTCGAAACAGCCGAATATAAACTCTTACTTGTTTTGGTTAAAGGTGGCAAAATTATAACGAATTACTTTTGGGACATCGGGAAAAAAATTAATAATTTTTTTTGGAAGACTTGTAAGTAGTCTAGTCGACAATTTCATTTCATATTACTTTTTAACTTAACTTTGTGAACTGAAGTTCTTGCTGGTTAATTATTTTTAAATTCCGAAATAAAGACAATCAGCCATGTCACAGAATTTAATTCCGTTCGGAAGGGGAATTATTTCCGTTTTTTGCTTCTAAAGAAAAAGCAACAATAATCGCTGGCTCTTAACACAACAGAGAATTCAAAGACACCATATTAAGAAAACAACGAAGCATCCAATGATATGGAGTTGCTTAATATGATGGCACCTCGCAACATTGCAAAAAATCGAAGGAATATTGAGCAAAGAAGTCTAGGGGCGATTTTTGGATCTATCATGTGGATGAAGTTACTTTTCAGTTAGATGACGGCCCAAATCAGAGTTTTAAAGACGTGAAAGAATAGCTTAGTGGGTAACATTTTCATTTGATGCAGTAAACGCTTTCCGTGAAATTGTGGTCAATCGAAATGAGACGATTTGGTTAATACCGATTAACTCCAACCAAGTTGAACGAGATTTGGCAACAGGTTTAGATTGAATGGGAGAGTATACGAAATTATTTATTTGAGATATTGTTGGAGATCATGACAAAGTGTGTAAAAAGTGTTTTTCAAAATGAGTTCATTTTAGTTTGATTGGTTGTCTTCTTAGAATCCTTCCAAAACTAGGTTTATAAATTATTTTGTTAAATATTGAACATAAAATATGTTCTAATTGTCTTTACAAGTTTTATTTCTGTGCAATTACAAGTGCGCAAAGTACAAACGTGAACACATTTGTGCTTCCTACTGTAACATTTTCCAGCATTTATTTTTATTTTATATATTGATAAATATAATAAGTAGACAAGGAAGTTTCTCTAAAAAAAAAGTTTTTGCTTAAATAAAGTTTCAAATCAATTTGTATAAAAGTTTAAAGAATAAAATTAAAGTTTTGTACAATGTTTTTTTATACTACTGACCCATTGTTGAAATAGAAATACAAACAGACCACAAATAATAATATTCAAATAAATAAAAACTAAAAGTTTTTTTATTTACTTTATTAGAGCTTCATTTATATTCTTGTGCTCATCCAACAACGATGCAAATAAAATAAATATTTTGTTATTTTTTTTTAAAAAAAAAATTGGTATTTTCTTTTTTGTTATTTTAAATAAAAATTGTTGTTTATTTGAAATTGAAAAAGAATGAAACATATCGATATGTATCAGTATATAGGGCAAAGTAACGAAAAAATGTACAGATTCTTTTATGCAATAAACAAAAATGCAATATAGAGAAAGAAATACAAAAATTGAGTAGAGAAATATAGCTAAAAATGATGGTTTTAATTAAACAATTAAATACATGTGAGTAAAGAAAAACAATGTGATTCATTTATTGGAATATATGAACTATAAAAATGCTTAGGGTGTAATAATTTAATATACATACATACATACATATTTTCATCCTTTCAATTGTTACAATAAATCAATAAAACTGATTTGTTTTATTTAGGTGTAAATTGTTTCTAATAAAATAATAAAAAGAATTGGTTATATTTCATAATTTTAAAAGTCGCTATATGGTTTTCCCATACTGTACTTGTCAGAGCACAGTGGTGGAAATTATAAAAAATTGGAAATGAATCTGTAATTTCTAAAAGTCCGATTGGAATAAAATTTCGCTTACTTAAAGATGATGCGTTGCTGAGTATAAGTTGTGAATTTGGAATTCATAACTGCATTAGGGGCTGTACCAAATTTCCCAAAATTGGAAATATGTGATCCGATTTCAAAAATTAAACCTCATATAAAGTCTCTCGTAGGAGGTTACGCATATAAAAGTAAAATGTTTAACTATTTTAGCCAACCTAGAATGGGTTTTTTGTTAATAGCAAATTTAAATACTTTTCGGTTTTTCTTCATATTTTTTGAGAATTAAAAACACTTTTAAGAGAAAAGTTTTTTATTCAGGCTAATTGTTCGAATAATCAAGAAAACTATTGTAAAGTACTGTAACAATTGGCAAATTGGAATGCCTTTTCTACCCTGCCAAAGGCGTCATCAGCAATCTTCATTGTCCATGATCAATCTGTAAACATCATCTATTTATCTCATCGTTTTTTGAGAAATAGAATACGAGAATTATCATATTTCTTTTTTCTATACTTGTTGTGAGTTACAACGAAATTTATTTATCCAGTACAAACATAAATGTTTAAGAATCCTCAAAGAATAAAAAGATATATTATGTGTTAAAAATGTTTTTTTCTATTTGTTTTTTCATAAAAAGGTACTTCTATTTATTATATTTTCGGAAAGTTTACGTTAAAGGAAAAAATAATTAAAAACTTTCGTTCGAGGGGACCAGAGATCAGTTTTATGTAATTAAAAATTTAACAGTTTATATTTGCAGTTAATAACTGGAATACAAAAAAAAAACTCTAAAATATATAGTTATTGAGATGAAAATATAGTAATTCACTATAAGATTAAAATACAGTAATATATTTTATGATGATCGACCAATAACATGTAATATATGCTTCAAGTATTCATACATCACACTACTCATATGTATGGTGGTGGGTTAAATGAGATTCAGCACATCCGAATTCAAACTCTTATTTGCTAAATTTTCTTTACTTGTTTTATTTTTAAGCAAAAGTGCACAATGTACCAACATGTGCTCATTAGTGTTCCTCACTGTATTTGTCATCGTTCTTAATAAAAACTTACAAATAATTATGAGGCTGTAACAAAAACATATTTCTCTATGAGACATTATATTGTACAAGGCGTATACTTTTTATGTATCATTGATAACTAAATATCAAGTATACGACATTTTTATATATTTTTATATAACCTCTTTAAATTGTATGTGAAAGTAACATTGTAACTATTATTACAATTTGATTACTTGGGTAAAAGATTTTATATCGCAGCTATGAATAATTATCGACCGATCGATATAAATTAAGGTGACATGACTTTTGTATATATGAAGACAGTTAATAGTTTTTCGGATCAAAGCCTTATATGGGAGCTATATCTAATTGTGTGCCGATAATCACAAAATTGGGGCCGAATGATGTCTGTGTAAATACGAAACATTTGTAAGAGATTTATCGTCGTTAAAGTTATTTTCGGTAGTGGGAGCTTGAAACTATTTTCAAATATGATTTACTTTTATATAAAACCTTTTTGTGTGGATGCCTATATAAATAAGATATTTGTAACATATAATGTAATATATCGGCAGGACATATATACACGTAGGAAATAGCGAAATAATGTACAGATTTTCATTAATTTGGGGTAAATATATTTTAAATTGCAACCTGTACTTTACGCACAAGATTTACTTGGACGACATAAATCGACTCAAAATGTGATTATAAATCGATCGCTATTTGTTGTTAAGATGTGCCTTAGAATGATATTTTTGAGCGTTACAATTATCAGCATAAATCAAATATGCCCTACCTACTATGCTTGTGTAGGGTATAATAAATTTGGTGAAACAAAAATATTTTAAACGCATTAAGCCTGCTTTAAAAATAAAACTATCTAAAATGCATGCAGAGTATTTTGTTCCTTATATATACAATGAGTCTGTATAGAATTACTAGAATTATCACCATTAGAATTGGCTTTAAAGAAACTTTGGGTAGCTAAATAAAGAGCGCTAGTCATTATTTAGAATGGTTTCGGAAGCAGTTATTTTGTATCTGAAAATATCATCTTTACGAAACCAACACAGACAGTTTTAGAACTAGTTCTTGGGTCACTGATTCGAAATTGCCATATTTGGCAATATTTTGAAGAAGCAAATAAGAAATTTTTTTTATTTTAAGGTTAATTTTAAAACTTCACCCTAGTCAGCCTATGTGTAAACAAAACCAAATAAGAGTTTATATTCGGCTGTGCCTGATCTTATATATGCACAACCAAATAGCAGTAGTGTGATCTGTGAATACTTGAAATTAATTTGTATTAAATTTTGCCTCGGTTTTGATACGAGTAATTATACTGGATATTTTATTTTGCGGATCCCTTATATGAGTGCTAGCAACTATTATGGGGCGATCGTCATAAAATGTTGTACCATAATTTCTCTTAATTTTAAGTTTATTTTGTTTAAATTTCATCTCAATAACAAAATTTACAATAATTTTATGCATATTCCAGTTATTCAACAAAGTATACGAATGTGTCATGAGACGGAAGATAATCACATTTTATATTTATCTCTTTCTTTCAGAACTGTCCTTTGTTTACATGTTTGTAACAGGTAACAATTTATTTTGACACATAATAAATTGGATGCTAAAAAGTCCTAGGAAACTGATTTTGACTTTTTGAAACGTCAAAATTGTCACCTCTGTATACTCTGTGGTTATTTTCGGAATTGGAGCTTGTATGACCAATTATGGACCAACTTTCACAAAAGTCAATATTATTATTTTTACTTAGTTATAACTGATCTGTGTAAAATTTCGGTTCGATATGGATGTACGTGCATGTTAATGAGTTTTTCGGAAATAGTCCCCATAAGAGAGCTAAGAACCGCTAAGCATGAAATTATGTATGACAATTTATATATATGAACATATATAAGTATGTGACTGATATATGTTTAAATTTCAATTTTAACTTGATAATGATGTTTATAAGACATGTTGACATGGGCGACAGTAGCCGAATATAGACCGATGGGTATGAAATTTGGTATGACCATTTATATACATATATGGGTATATAGGGACTGTTTAAATTTGAATTTCAACTTTGTAGTCATTTTTATAAGAGATTTATTTAAATGAATTTCGGAAGTGAACTTTGTTTGAGGCTGTGTCAAAATAAGGACCGATTTTTAATGAATTTTCTTTGGATATTGCTTTTCTGTAGGCATTTATGTACTAGAAAGTCGTGAACAGGTCCATAACATTTTCAACAGTCGTAGCATGAAGTGTGTAAAATTTCATGATATTATATAAGTTATATTTGGAAAAATTTGCAAAAAATATTAGAAAATTACGAGGTTGTCTAAAAATTTGGTCTTAAATCGGGATCCTACTGAAAAGATTTTGCCCATTTTTAATACCAAATATTTTGGTAGAACAAATAATGTTTGGTAAATATTTCATTGTTCTACGTCTTTGTTTGTTTGTTTGTTTTAGCAAGAGTAAGTAATATCCCCATGTGTTATCTATCTTATTTGAATTTGAGTTTATATGTACCTACATATGTGTTTTAATATGAAAAAAAATCATTGATACGTAAAATAATGTTTGTTCCCTGAACGCTTGACTAATTTGACAAAGGATCAAAATGTTAATTTATAGTGTTTTTTTGGTGTTGTTTTTTTATACCTATAGAGAAGATATGCGTTATAACGTTTTTGTAGATTTTGCACAAAAGAACCTGAGTGCCTTTTCCTTCTATGCTAGCGTCGTATATATTTATGTGTTTATATGTATAGATTTCCATACAAATAGTAAAAACAGCCACAAAAGAAAATTAATCTATGGTCCACTGTTGTCAGACAGATGATTTTCATACATATATTTTTTGTTAGACAATTTATGGTGGTTTTTTATGTTATCATTATAATGGACTGTGACATAACTATTTGTGCGGTAACTTAAATTTATAAATGTAACTAGATTTTTTAAATACACTTTAAACGAATAACTAAAGTAAAAATATTTAACTTACAAATAAATTGCTAAAAATTTTCTTAAAAAAACATTGAGTAGACAGTCCATACATATTCACATGTGTCACAAGTAATTTTTTCAAACAGATTTTTAACTCTGTATAAAAATTTAAATTAAATTTTATATTTATAAAGTTTAAATCTTCTTAGCTTTATATAAATTAAATTACTCTTGCTGTTATTATAAGACTTGTATATTTAAATTTAATTATTATAATATTATGATGCGAATGGTTTTCTTATTTTCTGGTTTTGTTTCAGTCTAAAGACATTAAATAAAAAATTTATTCCCGTTAGTAAATAGAAAAGGACTTTTTTCTGCAACTGAAATAGAAAGTTATGCAAATAATACGTTTACATTTTATTTAAGGATTTTTTTCTGTGACAGAAATAGAAATTTATGCAAATAATCTTTTTAGTTTTTATTTAAAAATAAAGCGTGATCCATTTCGAGTTTCTCTACTTCAAAAAAAAAAAAAACACAGAAAGTTTAAATTTAATGGGAAATGTTTATTATAATTTGAAAGAACATTCTTTGGCATTTATTTTTTGAAGATTATGTCTATCAAATGTTGGCCGTTGCTACGTCGCAGATGGTCTATCCATTGAGTCCAATTTTCGATGACTCGTTCGAGCATTTCGACTGGTAGCTGGCGAAGGACACGCGTGACCTGAATCGAAGCGGGTTTGTCCGCATAAACTTTAGACATTACATATCCCTACAGGAAAAAGTCTAAAGGTGTGATATCACACGATCTTGGTGGCCAATTCACCCACCCAAAACGTAAAATTATGTGCTCACCGAACAGTTCTCTCAATAAATCCATTGAATGATATGATGTGTCTTGCTGAAACCAAATGTCGCCGAGATCAGGAGCTTCAATTACAGGCATCAACCGTTGCCATTGACGGTTACGTTCGCACCGGCATCATTTTTAAAGAAATATGGACCGATAGTTCCACCCGTCCACAAACCACACCAAACCATTGATTGTTCTGGATGAAGTGACAGTTCTTGTAACTCTTTAGGTTGCTCTTCGTCACAAATGCATCAATGTTGTTTGTTTACATACCCATTGAGCCAGAAATGGTCTTCATCGCTGAACAAAATTTGCCTCGAAAACGTCGGATCTTCTTGGAACTTTTCAAGAGCCCATAGAGCGAAGCGATGTCGCTTGTTCATTCGTAAGTCTTTTCATTATGAAATGCCAAACAATACTAAACAAAAATAACATGACAGCATGACACGACTCATACGTGATCTGTTAAAAAAAGTATATTGAAAAAAGTATCTCTACTTGAATGCCCCGTTATTTCTGTCCTTCTTGTAACAGGGTTAAAAACTTGAAATATACATATGTAAATATTTGTTTTTTTCTCTTCTTACTTTAAATGTAATGCAAAATTTTAAGAGAAGATTTTGCTTGAAATGTATTTTTTTGAGTCTACTAAAAAAATAATTTACTAAAGAGTTTTTGATTTTATTAAGTTTATGAAGAAACAATATTTAATTTTTTACTTTTCTACATAAGAAACATTTTATAATATTCCGTCATGTTTATTGTTTATTACAAACAACTATTAACTAACAAACTAGTTTATGTATCTTGATATCTTTGTAATTAAACGATAAAAATTAAAATTTTTTTTTGCAAAATTTTTCAATTATAGCGAGTTTTCTGAAGTCAATTGTTAAAGTTTTATATATTATAAATCAGTGATAGTTTTGAGTTAACAAGTAAATGTTGTGTAGTATGTAGATTTGTACTTGTATTTGAATAAAAATTAACGGTTGAACCATTGCACTTATATTGCATGTATCCTAAACCTTTTGGCTTCAACAGCAACACTGAAACAAATATATAACAGAGCATTATGGTTGCAATAATGTGAAATCATTTAGTAAAACCTTAACTGACAATGTCAAGGCAAAATAATTTAATTTTGTAAATCCAAACATTGCTTCAATGTTTTAAAACTATAATAATATTGTGGTACTTCCTTATAATATGTCAACATAATGTGTTCATACAAAGTCAAACATTATTTCAACATTTCTCAACATATACAAAACAACAATGTGACATTCATGATTGAGTAAAATAAAAGCTTTAGCGACATTGTCAGCGGTGATAAATTACAATGAAAATAAAACATTTTAATAAAAGTTTTGAAAAAGATTTAAGAAAAAAGTTGTCCAATAATTGTTATGGTTAATTAAATTTGCACTACTAACACTTTGTTGTGTATTTCTTGTTAAAAAACTAAACAGCTTAATTTGAATGCAAATTAAGACATTAATAAATTAGAGGAATATTAAATAATATTAATAATAATAAGTCTTAAATAAGAGTTGAAGACTGAAATGTATTTATAGTTATGAAACACTTACAAAATATAAATGCACGATTTCACTCTTAAATTAATATCTCAAATTTTGTAACACGTTTTAACAAACTGAAACTGATAGCGGCCGAAGAAATATCAAACCTCAAGAGTAATAATGCAACACAGTGTAGTAGAAATCGGTGTACATATGCCCCATATAATGTCCACTCCCGAAAATCACTTAAATGCGCATAAATCTATTATAGTTAATAAATACAAGTGGAAATAATCCAAATAAATAAATAAATATATAAATCATCGTAACGAATGTTTTGATGAGCATTCTTTAATTCCTCAAAGCTCCCATATAAGGACCATTTTCGAATATATGCAAATATCGATATCGAACCAAAATTTTAAACACTCCAGATTAATATATATATATATATACATACAAATTTTACTGTTGGATTTTGTGAAGGTCAATCCATAATTGGCAATATCTCCCACATAACGTCCGTTTCTGAAAATTATTTGAATACCTAAAAAAACTCGCAAATACGAGGGCGGTTCGGAAACTTCTTAGCCTAGAACAAAAAACGCGGTAACAGAAAACAGTTAAGTATTTTGGAAACTTCCATTTGTGCTATGAACACATGTTAAATTTATTTTCGATCTGCCAACTCCTTTATATCGAGACAGGTGTTCAAAAAAGACTCATCTGCGATTCTTTTACAATGGAAAAATTAGAAATTCGTGGTGTCATTAAATATTTAAATAAAAAAGGTTTAACGGGATCAGAAATTCATAGTGATATGGTGAATGTATTAGGCGAAAGCGCTCCTTGGGTTGCTGAATTTAAACGTGGTCGTACAAACACTGAGGATGAACCACGTGGTGGACCTCTAAAAAACTGCAATAACAACAGAAATTGTAGCCAATTTCTGCATGATATGGTATTAAATGATCTACGAATAAAAGTGCTAATATCATGAGCATCCGTTTAATTTTGCATGAAGAACTACAGATGAAAATGATTTCTGGAAGATGGGTGCCACATTTGTTAAAAACGCATAAGAATTCAAATTTCTCAAGCTTGTTTGGATAATAAAATGATTTTAAGCGTTGTTTCATAACTGTTTATGAGACATGTATCCACCACTATAGTCCAGAGATAAAAGAACAATGCAAGCAATGGAGTGAAGCTGGAGGAAGCGCCCCAAAGAAGGCAAACACAATTCAATCGGCTGGTAAGTTCATGGCAACATTTTTTTTTGAATTTCAAAGGTACTTTCTTGATTGACTATTTGTAAAAGAGCGAAACAATAAATTCAGAGTACTATTGCAAAATGTTGAATCTATTAAATGTAAAAATTCGACAAAAACGTCCTGGCTTAAAACACAAAAAAATAATTTTTCATCTAGACCACGCACTAGCGCGCAAGAGTGTTTTAACAATGGCTAAAATCAACGAATTAAAGTACGAGTTGGTTGACCACCCACCTTATTCTACTGATTTAGCTCCAAATGACTTTTACCTGTTCCCAAATCTAAAAAAAATCCGAGCTGGTAAGCGTTTTATCTCAAATCAAGATGCAATTACAGTTGTTGAGGAAAACTATTTTAATCAAGGGTTAGAATTGCTAGATAAGTGTATTGAAATTTCAAAAGATTATATTAAGAAATAAAAATGTTTTTGAAGAGCTAACTATTCTCTTTTTGTGTTAGGCTAAGAAGTTTTCGAACCGCCCTCGTATCTGGTTAAATTCTGCGAATAATTTTTCATAAGAAATTGTTTTATTATTCGAATGAACATTATTCGAATGTTACAAAAATATTTTTCTACCTCTTGCAGACATGTTGTTGTCGTTTAATATATAAAATAATTTCAAAAGATTATTATGCCTAACACTTTTATGCAAAAATACATTTTTTAAACACATCTAAATCAATTTAGTAATTTTTTGTTGCCTGGCAACTCTCTTTTTTATGTTGCATCTAAGTTCCAGGGCATGCAACTATAAAATTCAAATGCATTCCATATAAAATCTTATATGGCTTAATGGCTTTAGTCATGTATTTATGGCAAACATGTTTTAGTTTTATCATGACAGGAGTTTGTAGAAAGTTTGTATCGTCATCATTTATATTGCCATCAAAGTCTTCATCTTTATCATTCCTGTGTTACTAGGAATTTTTTAATAAAATATTAAGGTGCTTATTACATAGGATACATACATACATACATACACAGTATGTTAAACAATTTTATTATAGGTTTAGAGTGCAGGTTCTGTTATGGGAAACAATTTAATATAAAACAATTTGTTCACTTAAGGAAATCCGTCTTGGGAAAAGGCCGAATTTAAATGAAAGTTAATATTTTATGATAAAATCATTGTTCACATAAAACTCGGTCAAAATCCAAACGTTTTTTTTCTCTTAAAATCTAACTGTCTTATGTTGTAAAAAAAAAAATTAAATTTAGCTTAGGGCTAAACTCCTAATTAAAGCATCTCAAAATTATCTTTTTATTATGTAGCAATATTTTTTGCATAAAGTTTGATATTTGAATACTAAATATATTCCTTAAATTTATTTTCCTTTTTGAAAACATGTGAAAACATTTATGTACACACATATATATTTCGAGAACACATGTGTCGACATGTCACATTTCATAGTTGTGTTTATTATTTAAACTTTTATATACAATATATTTTTGAAAATATGCGTTTGCGTGCTTATACATACATACATACATATATATTTATGCATACATAAGTATCATCCCTGCCAACATTTTCTATTGCGGAAGTGACTCAGAAGTGACGCTAAGAAGTTGAAACTCATGTTCTGCAATACCATTTTCTCATCGTAGAAGCGTCTTCCGTATTGAGAAGTTGTACCCCCCGGAAGTGACTTCTTGAAGTCACTTCTGAGTAACTTCAAGAAGTCGCCTCTCTTTTATTTTTGATTTTTTTTTGTCTTTCCAGATACTACACCAATAACAAAACAAGACCACACTTTACCACTGACCGACCACTAATTTCGATGAAGTCGAAAACTTCTTTTTTGCATTCTTTTCATTTCTTTTATAACGGGACATGTCATTTTAGGCTGGTGTTGTAAACAACAAACAATCTTCCAAAAAAAAAAAAAAAAATTAACGTCTGGAAGTGAGTAAGACGTAACGCCTTTGACGATGTACAATTAAAGAATCTTCCAATTGCTGGCAGGGATATATGTACTATGTGAAAACTATGTTTGTATAATGACATTCACAACTGTCGCACATATTTTTATTTAAATACATACATATGTAAATATAAATTTGACGCAGTTTATCCAACGAAACGAACATGTATGACAACTTTTTGATTTTAGTTTTGAGTGATGAAGCAAATAAATTTAAATTGTTATTTTTTAAACTTTATAAAAACCACAATATATTCTGACAATTACAGTTGATTCAGAAGGCAAGTGCTCACTTTACATTTTTTTAAATGATCTTTCTGGTAATTCAAATCCTTTGTGAATTTTATTCAAAATATGTATATTCTTAATGCCTGCGTTACTTTTATTGAAACCAGTAGATTTAAATTTGTTTAGCATTTAAGCCGCATAAATTTAACACAAAAAGTAAATGTAGTTATTAATTTTTATTTCAAAAAGTGAGTGCTCATCACTTACAAGCTTTGCTTTGAAAACAAAATGGAATATTTTGCAATAATAATAATATATTTAAAATGTCATAGAAGCTTTAGCAAACAATGTCAAATCATTTTAATAGCCAAAACAGTTAACAAATTAAAAAAGTTTAAAAATGTCATCAAAGCGAAAGAAATTACGGAATCAAAACGTAAAATAATAAGGAATTTGCATAAATCGAACAACAAGTTGTAGCCGTAAAATTGGTGAAATAGTTTAAAGACTTTATTCTACTATGAAAAAGAATTGTTGATATTTGTAAAAAATTAACAAACAAAACAAAAAATATTGCACATAAGACAATCAGCTCTATAGTGAATAAAAATTCCACATGAAATTTGTTCCCTTTTATTTTTTTAACATTGAATTTTAATAGGAAAAATGTGAAAAGGGAACAAATTTCATGGGAAATTTTTATTCACAATAGGGTGCCCTTATTAATGGCGCTACAAATATATATCGTGCGGAAAATAAAGAAAAATCCTAAGTAATCGGCAACAATAAAACGTTTGTCCAACAAGACAAACGACTTAAATACGCCAATGAACATTAAAATAAATCAAAATTCTTTTGAAACAGACTGGTTTTTACGGACGAGAGTAAATTTAATATACTCGTATGTATGTATGTATATGGAAAAGGTGGAAAATGTAGAGTGTGGAGAAATTCCAAATGAGGAGTTTAAAGGAAAAAATTTGTGTCCAACTTTTAACCATATCTGTGGCTCAGTTCTAGTGTGGGAATGTATGAACGCTTCTGGAGTTGGAAATTTACATATGGAGCCATTATTCTATAGGAAGTATTATTGACATTTTAAAAACTTACACATAAAACTCCAAGATGGATGAAAACTCCTCCTAATCACCCTATATTAATCCTATTGAAAACTTGTGAGATCCTTTAGACAAAAAACTTCGAGAAAAAAAAATAAGGAATAAGACTGACTAACAATAGCTTTACAGAAAGAGTGGTGACCCAAAACTTAGTGGATCTTATTTCCAGAACACTAGAAACCATAATTAAAACAAGGGCTTTTTATAGCAAAAAAAAAAAAAATCGAAACGAGTTCTTACTTGTTGAAGTTAAAAACTGAACTATTATTAGTTATGCTTTGTGATTTTGAATTAATTAATGTTTTTATTTATGTTTTTGTATTAGTTTTAAATATTACTAAAGAACCGCTTAAAATATGGTGTCAACTTCTTTTGTGTACAATCAAGTTATATGATGTTTCCACGACGATTTGAATCACTTGCTTCGCTTTCTCGATCACGTTTATGAATCATGCTGTTTACATGACTAATAAACTTGCTTCGATTTAACAGTTCTCTTTAATAAACTAAGTCCCGGTTTACATTATGAAATTTTTGTCGCTGCGATTCTTGTCGTATCTTCTTTAAAATTATATTTGCGTCTACATTGTGAGATTTTTGTTGCAGAGATTTGTGTGGATGTATACATGTTTTTATATATTTTTTGACAATTCCTTTTCAAAATAAACAAAAAACTTGCAAATAAACACATACATGTATGAAAATAAAAAACAACGAATGAGGGAACAAAGCGTGTCTCACGAGTACATGCATATGTGTACCCCTTTTAATACGACTCACCGCTCTCGCCTACGAAGCAAGAATTGCAGCGAAAAAAATTTCATAATGTAAAGCGGGACTAACAGAATAAAAAAAAAAACAGAATTTACAATTGTGGAAAACAATTTTTTTTAATGGACAAAAAAAAAGTGAGTGGAAATTAGAAAGTTATTTTGGAAGATACTTTCATCAGCTATTTGGCAGTCTTTCTCCCAGAAAGTTTAACTTCGATCCTAAAATATTTAAGTTTCATAAATAATTTACAAGGACAAGCTTACATATGCAGATACACTATGCAACTTACAATTTTCCAAACTAGTCTTTCTGATATTAGCGACAATTTAACAACATTAATCACTTGCATCTGCTCCAAAAGCTGGGCATGCATTTGTTTCAACTCCATCAGCAAGTTGATGCTCATTCCTGAATCCTCCATAAATCTGAATTTAGAGGACATCCTTCATGTCATAATAACATTTTTCACAATTATTTTTTATTCATTGTTTTTTATTTTATTTTATTTTATGAATTTTCCTTTCAATTTTAATTAAATTGATAATTTGCTTTGTTTAAATAGTATTAAATTTTGACAGCTAGTGCAGATAAGCTTGTGATAAAAATTGGAGAAGAGTGGAATTTTTCGTGCTCTTAAAATTTTGTATGGCGAAGCAAGTTGTTTCGCTTCTGATTGGGATGTGAAGCGTGAAGAGAGAGCTAAGCATGTACGTGGATACTATGTTTCCTTTAGCCTTTTATATTTAACTGAATCAACACAATTATATAGAATATATACATATATGTATACATATACATATATACAAATATATAAAAATATGTATAGAAAAGTTTATATAAAGTTGGATGTCAAAATGTTCTTCAACCGAGTTCTGAAACTTAAGATAGAATCAAATAGTTAACGAAAAAAATTTTTATTGAATGTGTTTATTTAATTACAAAATTTAATTTATTTAGGACTAATCACAACATATATTTATTTGAAACATTCCAAAGTGGTCGAATATTAATCGATATTCACAATATCACACAATTTGATTTTGACTACATATAATTTATTTTTGTACAATTTGTTTTGAAATCAATATATGTAAATACATGTAAAAGATGATATTTAGCAACTTTCTTTTTGGCAAGACTGTTTTTAGAGGCTAAGCTGTTTTCGTGTAACATGTTAGTCCTGTTTCACACTCCTCAGTTTTAGCTGACCAGTTTTTTTTTTCAATTCTCTTTTGAACTTGCCATTTCATTTACCCACGTCAATTCAATTTTCGTACTTTTGAATGCAAATCAACATGCACGAAAGAAAGAAAAAACAAAAGGAAATAAGAAAATTTACTAGCACCGTCAAGTTTGTATCCTTTTTATTCTCTTTTCCCCTCTCACCAAAACATACTTGCCTTGACGGGCCAGAATTGAAGAGTGCGAAAGCGGACTTACTGTTAAACATGTTCAGTGTGGACTATAATTAAAGCATGAATCGACTTACAAAATAACAACGCTTGCAGATTATTGAATTTTGTTATCAAAATTCATGCTCGGTTCAGAAAGCGTATCGTTCACTTCTTCCATTTTATGGTCAGTTTGGGCGACCATCTGAGATGTCTATTCGGAACATTGTGAGATAATTTTCGCACCAAATTTACATTACAGGACATGAAACCACCAACACCCAACACGTTTCTCGGACAGAGAAACATATCGCAGCTGTATCCGCCAGTGTTGTTGATGACCGTGAATTATCGATTTGACTCTCAAATTTTGCGAATCGATTTGGATGTAAAACTATTTGAAATACAGCTAAGTCAAGAATGAAAGCCACACGATCTACCATAACGGCTAACTTTTAGTAAATGGGCGCGGACAAAGTTGAAGATCAACTTTTTTTTATCGGAAAATTGTTTTCAGTGCCGAAGTTCTTTTCTAGTAAACATGCAAATTTGTTGTATTTGGTGTGAAAATCAGCCAGGAGCACTGCAAGAACTGCCAATGCATCCCTAAAAATGCACTGTTTAGTGTGAATTATGGGTCCTTGTAGATTAGTACTTTTTCAAAAATGACGAAGGCAGGAACGTTATAGCCAAGGGCGTGAGCTACTGTGCAATGATTATAAGTTTATTTCTAAAATGGCAGAGCTGATTTTGGCTGAAATGTGATTTAAATAAGACGGTGCCAAATGCCGCGAAGCACGCAAAACAGTGGCCCAATTGAGAGGCAAGTTCGATGAACAATTTATTTCACGTTTCGGGCCAGTAATTTCTGCGCCTAGATCGTGCGATTTAGTGCTAATTTTTTGTGGCGCAATATTAAGGTTTATATCTACAGTGGCAAAGACGCAATGGTTGATGCACTGGAAGCCATTATTAAAGAATTTTTTCGTGCGAGATAACGGCCGAGAGTAGGCTAAAACTGCAACAAGCGTATTAACCATTTGAGGAGTAGCCAGGGTCAACATATACATGAATACATTTTTAAACATTAAATTTATTGACTCAAATAAAGATTTCATACATTTATCTAAATTTCATGAGTTTTATTTTTAAATCAAATCCGAAAGCTCTTAAAAAATTATTGTTTGTAAAATATTTTTACGTATTTAACCGATTTTCTGAAATGGAATTTATATGGGGTCTATGATGTTGGGATATTGTTTAGTGATTTGTTCATTGTTCATTCACTACTTGTGGTAGTGAAGGACATAAAAAGTGCTTAATATATACCTTAAATATTTGAGAATATTATTGGTTTTAAATATTACAAAAATATGCAATATTTGCTGCAATAACTCTTCATATATATTTATTGAATTATAATTATATGACGCTGTGTATTTGTATAAAATAAACAAATGATAATTAAAATATTTTCTAATAGTTGTTTTGTATAAGTTATATGAGTTAATTTTCATGTATGTTATAAATATGTAGGTATTACAAAACAAATCAAATGGAATTTTTATGAATTTTATCTATTTATTAGGCCATGAATAAATTAATGTTCTATGTGTGCATAATGAATTATTAACTGTGTGTGTATAAATAAGCCCTATATTTAGGTGAACAAAAAATATCTAGCCACAGTAGATCTGTCTATGAAAAAGCAAATAAATGATGTTAGAATGATGTAAGTTAAGGTATGGTCACACACGATAAATATTTACTTAAAATGGCATAACCACATTTTTTAGCGCATATTTGTTGGAAGCTACTTGATCCTTTAAGTTTTTTGTATAGAAAAGATCAAACAGCATGAAATAAAATAAAACTAAATTTGTTTGTGTGACTTGTCAAAAAAAAAAAAAAAAATAACTTTTTAAAATACACCAGTACCAGTACTTTGCGTCGGGGTTACGTTCCCAAAAAACACAACGCAAATTAAAACGACGCAAAGTAAATTAAGATTCTCTATAGCAAACCATATAAAGATCGAAGATAGGTTCCAAGGTTACCAAAATACTAAGTCGTCGGTTTCTTTCACAAAAAGTTGGTCCAATGTTTGCTAAACAGTTTTTTTTTCAACGTAAAATAAATTTTCTTGTATATACAGAGAAAAACATATATAAAACTATATTGTTTACCATAATAATGTCAACAGTTTTACAAGTTTTTCAACAATATTATGGTCACTGTAATTATTTATATGATTTCGGAAACCATATTATGGTTAAGTTACGATTCAGATGATTACTACTAACATATATGCGATTGTAGTAACTATGTTTATATTTGTTGCAGTCATATTTGTGATGAATCTATTTATCATAATTTGTTGCTTTATGATTATGATAGAGAACAACATAATATGTTATAATTTTTTACATAATTTTTTACATACATAATTGGCATAATCATATATATATGATTGGTATAATAATGTGAATGGTAACATAACCATATCATGGTAGCAGAAATCATATAAATAATTACAGTGACCATAATATTAATTTTTTTTTTTTAAATATTGAAATAGTTGTGGTAAACATGCAGAACTATATTTTTTCTCTACGTATAGCATTTATATGTATTACTTAGTATCACTAGCATTATCGTTGGATAATGCTTTACTTTGCCTGATATACCATTTTACTTAATCACTTAATCAAAGCACTTCTTGTATGGGTCAACGTTTTAACATCAACATAATGATAAAATGATAATATAACATAATAATGTTGCAGATTTTGCAAAAAAATTAAAAAAAAAATTTAAGACTCGAACCCAAAACAAAGCAACCTTGAAAATCTAACGACGCACAGTGAAAATTAGTATTAATTAAGCAGCGACGCAACTTCATAAAAACAGAAAACGAAACGACTCAAAGCGAATTATTGGTGTCAATGAAAGGATTTAAATACTTAGTGGTTACGTCTTTTTCGTCAAATATTAGCCATGTGTGACCGTACCTTTAGAATAAGCGCTCAATAACATGGTTTAATTATTGGATTTTTTCCAACCACTAAAAGTGGTGAATGAGTTTCTCATTTCATGTGTAACATGTAGAAATATTCATCTAATACCAAAGAAAATTTATATATTCTTGATATTTATAAAATTCTTAGTGTAGTTTTTTATGTCCGTTTGTCCGCAACAGTGTATCAGAGTAAAATACTCTCACAACCAAAATAAGCAACAACAAACTTAATAGTATTTTAACACAAAAATGAAAAATGCACAATCGAAACTTGTTGGAATTAAATCTGAAATTCTCTTAAAGTGGCAACAGTGTTCAATGGAAGCCGCACGCCGCATGTCGTACACACAGCAGCAGTCCTCTTCATCATTAAGCAATAGTAATTTTGAAAACATATTAGATTGGCATTAAGTAAACAAAACTACGGGAGTTGAAAAACGCCACGTAAATTATTAAATATTTCATAAAATTTCCCACTAAACACACTTTTATACACACTCACTCATACACACATTTCGCTGATCCGAACGGAATTGAATTGTAAATGCGCATAGGAGTATTCGAGTTTATTTTATGCAGCCAGGCCAACAAACCTTTAATTTGCGGCAATGTGTTTGGCTAGATCTAGGAAAAATTAATGAGAAATAATTCTCAACGAAATCTTAAAATTTAATAAAATTTTAATAACAATTGTGTTTTTAGGGATTATATTTACTATTTATTAAATTAATATAGTTTTTATTTATTAAAAAAAAAACGTAATGAATAGGGATGCCAAATGGGACTGGATTTGCAAATCCTGGGATTTTGGATTCTAACAATGCAAATCCCGGGATCGCGGTGCGGTATTTTTTTTTATTTCTGGATTTCTAATAACAAATATTTCTATTTCATTATAAAACAAGTAAGAAAGTTGGTCAAGCCCGACCATATAATACCCTACTCCCAGTATATGTATAAAACACTTTTTCAGAAATGGGAGTTATATGGGGTATATAAACTATTGTGGACCGATCATTCAAAAATTTAACTTTATCTCGATATAAATACTTTTAAACGATTTATGGAGCTTAAAGTGAATTACGGAGAAGGTTTCGACTAATTATGGACCGACCATTATAAAATTGTACCGTATTATTTTTATACATATACGAAATATATATGCGTTCAATATTATTTGGATACCAACATTTTTGAGAGAGTTATGCTCTTTAAAGTGATTTTCGATAGTGGGCCTTATATGGGAGCTACGAGTAATTATGGACCAATCTGCACAACATTTGTAGATATGATTTGACTCACTTTTGATGAAATTTGTGTGGATACTTGCATAATTCAAACATTTATGATCGGTAAACCCCAATTTCGGGATTACATTTGTATGGGGGCAAGGTGAAATATTGGACCGATTTAAACCTATTTTAATCCTATCCATCCTTTGGGCAAAAAAGTATTATGTACCAAAATTTATTGAAATATCTTTAATATTGCGACCTGTACTCTCCGCACAAGCTTTAATTTGACAGCCAGCCAGACGGACGGACGGACATTGTTAAATCGACTCAGGTTGTGTAGTTTTGTGTAAATCATCACTCTTTCTTGATTTTCAGTTTTACCAGTTTATCGCTTAATATGCAATCAGTTTTTAGTATCTCTTTGAGCTTAAATAAAAGTGCAATATCGGCAGAGTTTTTTTTCACTGCGACAAACGCCTTCACTGTTACTTTAACCGGATTTAAAATGACAACTATTTGTTTAAGTAAAACAAATTCTTTATCTGCCATCTGTTGAGCTTTAAATAAAATAAAAATTTTTTTATAGGAATTTCCAATTCCAAAAAACGTAGACACATCAAATAGTGAGTTCGAGTTTGGCAATCCAAAATTAATTTTTATTCTTTCACCTTTATTTCATCAACATACTTTTGTAAAATTTTATTTTTTGTTGATGACTTTGTAAATAATTTGGAAATGTTTCTGACCTCCTCAATTAAAGTTTTAATGTGGAATTTCTTATTTTCTCTTATTAAAAATGTTAAAAATCATTGATTTATATTAAGTAAAGATGTTTTTTATTTGTGTATGTCAAAAAAGCAAATAATTTATTAATCCCGAAATTAATCCCAGGACTTTTTAAAACAAATCCCGGGATTCAGGATTTATGAAACAACGAAAATCCCTGGATTTTAGGAATCGGAATTTTGGGATTTGCATCCCCAGTAATGAACTATCCAATGTAGATGAAATTCGTCTTGCTAAATAATAATATGTTATGCAGGTGAAAAATTTATTTAATTTAACCTTTCTAAGGCGTTTAATTCGAAAAATTAAAAAAAAAGATGAATAGCACACTCCAGCATTTTTGTTAAAGATCTAAAAGAGGACTTTCATGAAATATGTATAAAAATCTTTGAAATGGGATGACAACCATACAAGTCTCCACAATGGCGACAGTAAATATTGGTGCTGCCATGCAAACGCCACCTAAACTCGAACTGTTGATTTTTAAACGAGTAAACCACATTTTGATAGAAAATTCATTAGGTCGTATTGCCAAAACGTGCCTTTAATATAAATATTAAAGTTGCATTGAATTTATTTATTTTTTTGAAAGCAATAAATTATATAAAAAGAGATTAACTTAATAACAGCAATATAATATTTATATGATAATAAAAAGTCTGCCTGAGTATTATTGCAAAACACTCCCTATTATTTATTTAATTTATAATCCATTAGAAACATAAATACATACACAAAATTAATTAAAACAGTTTAAGCTCTATTAAATACAGCTACGAGGAGCAAAATGCCACATTCATAATAATAATAATAATTAGTTTGTGTGTTGCACAATAATTTGCCGATATAATTACAATTTGAGGATTTAAAGCAGTTCAGCTGTAATTAATTATTTAAATAGACTGGTTGGTTGAATTACTTTAATTTGAATATATTAAATCATGAATAACTGGCAATTTTAGTGGCAATACCAGCTTCATGTAACCAGCGTTTCTTGCGCTGTTTATTTTATAATTTAGAAATCCGTTTTGGGAATAGTTAATGTTTTGCTGTCATAAAGCACATTATTTTTGTTATTGTACCACCCATATGTGTGAAAAGAATATAATTATACCCTGCACCACCATAGTGAGGAGAGTATATTGGATTTGTGCTGATGTTTGTAACGCCCATAAATACTAGTCCAACGCCCACCTTAATGTATACCGATCGACGCAGAATATTTTTTTGAGTCGATTTAACGATGTCCGTTCGTCCGTCCGTCCGTCCGTCCGTCTGGCTGGCTGGCTGCCTGTCCATGTAAAGCTTTTGCGCAGAGTACAGGTCGCAATTTTTAAGATATTTCGATAAAATTTGGTACGTGCCATTTTTTCGATCCAAGGATGGATGGGATTGAAAGTGGTGGAAATCGGTCGATTTCCCCCGAAATAGGGGTTTAACGATCATAAATGTTGGAATTATGCAAGTATCCACGCAAATTTTACCACAAATGATGGTAAAAAAGCCAAATCACAGATTGGTCATAATTAATCGTAGCTCCCATATATGGCCCATTTTCGAAAATCATTTTAACGGCCATAAATTTCTTAAAAGTTTTATTATCCAAATAAAAATCGACACAAATAAGTCATATACTCGTATACAGAAATAAGGACACCTAATTTTAGAATGGTTCATAAATTTTTTAAAAGTATTTATATCGTTTAACTTACATACTATTTATGTTCACAGAAGTCATGGTACTAAATATTTGAATGATCATTTCTGAAAAACTGTTTATATACTAGGTATAGGGTATTATATAAACGGGCTTGATCGACTATACTTTCTTACTTGTTTTTAATTGTCTTTATTCTTTATTTATTTTTTTTAAACAATTTCTCAGTATTATTTCGATACGCAATTGGTCCTTATGATTTTCAGCTAAATGCATAAATGTGCTGTATACCCAGTCAGTCAAACAATCAACGAACCATCCAACTAACCCTGCAAACACATAATATGCAGTCCTGCAGTCATTTATTTTACTCAAGTATTTCTCATTATTTCTTTACTATTTATTTACAAATTACAAAAACTAATTAGAACTTTAACCACACATCCAAAGAAATGTCATTTGCAACTTTTTGCTTAGTTAGTGAAATGAAATGAACAAAAAAAAATAGATAAGGAATGCTAAGAAAACAGTAAAAAGAGCATAAAAAGAAGATTAAAAGAGAATGGCAAAAGCGATTAAAATTAAAAAGTTTTTATCTTGTGTAATTAAGGAATGCGGGCAAAACTTCGAATGAATAAAGACAAATAAAATAATTTCATTTTCTCAACAATTTAAAGGATAAGAATCGAGAGAAAAGGTGAACAATTAATTTTATTGCGCTAGAAGTGTAAACTAATGTATATATTAGGGTAAACAAATTATTCGATTTATATTTTGTTTAAATAAAACTATTAATTCGAATAAGAGATTTTTCAAAAATTAATCGAATTATTCGAATAGTTTAAAATTTATAAATAAAGTAAAATGAAATTTTTTTTCTTCATTAAGTCGTACATAAAGTAGTATCGTCTACAGCTATCTTTAATAATCGCTTATACATATATATTTAAATAATCCTCAACATCGCTTTCTTCATCATATTCAGCACCACAATATCTACGCGTTACCAAGAGTTTCTTACTATATTCGACATTTGTTGCGTCACATAAGTATTTTATTTGCAATCACTTTCAATACAATCTTTGTTTAATTAATAAATAATTTGCCACCATATAAAGACACTACAATTTTCAAACTCCTTCAATATATTTTTTTTTTTCCTAAATATCCACTTTTTTTTAAGAGATACGAGGGCTGTTCGGAAACTCCTAGTTTAAACAGATAAAATTTAAGTGTTTTGAAAACATCCAGCCATGTACCGAACACATGTTAAATTTATTTTTCCTCTGACAACTCCTTCATATAGAAACAGGTGTTCAAAAAAGACGCATCCGCGATTTTTTTACAATGGAAAAATTAGAAATTCGTGGTGTCAATAAATATTTAAATAAAAAAGGTTAATCGGGTCAAGAAATTCATAATGATATGATGAATGTGTTAGGTAAAAGTGCTCCTTCATTTACAACAGTAAAAAATTGCGTTGCTGAATTTAAACGTGATCGTACAAACATTCAGGATGAACCACATAGTGGAGGTACAAAAGCTGCTATAACAGCATAAATTGTAGCCAAAGTGCATGATGTGGTATTAAATGATCGACGAATAAAAGTGCGTTAAATAGCCAATATCAATGGCATCTCGAATGATCGAGCCTATTTAATTTTGCATGCAGAACTACAGATGAAAAGATTTTTGCAAGATGGGTGCCCCATTTGTTAACAGTCGACAAAAAACACATAAGAATAAAAATTTATCAAGCTTGTTTGGATCGTTTTAAGAAATATAAAATGGATTTTAAGCATCGTTACATAACTATTGGTGAGACATGGATCCACTACTATACTCCAGAGACAAAATAACAATTCAAGCAATGGACTGAAGCAGGAGGAAGTGCCCCAAAGATGGCAAAAACTATTCAATCGGCAACGGATTTTTGGGTCTTCAAAGGTATTTTATTCATTAACTATCTACAAAAGGGTAAAACAATAAATTCAGAGTACTATTGCAACATTTTGGATCAATTAAATGTAAAAATTCGACAAAAACGTCCTGGCTTTAAACACAAAAAAAGAGCAGAAGAGTGTTTTAACAATGGCTAAAATCCACGAATTAAAGTACTAGTTGCTTGACCACCCCTTATTCTACTGATTTAGCTCCCAGTGACTTATATCTGTTCCCAAATCTAAAAAAAATTCCTAGCTGACAAGCGTTTTACCTCAAATGAAGATACAATTACAGTTGTAAACCACTATTTTGAAGGCTTTGAGAAAAACTATTTTAATCAAGGGATAGAATTGCTAGATAAGCGTTGGACTAAGTCCGCTTTCACACTCTTTAATTTTGACTAGTCAAGGCAAGTATTTTTGGATGAGAAGGGAAAAGAGAATAAAAAGAGTACAAACTTGACGGTACTATTTTTACTTTTATTACTTCCTTTTGTTCTTTTCTTTCATGCATGTATATTTGCATTAAAAAGTAGAAAAATTTAATTGAAGTATGTGAATGAAATGGCAAGTTCAAAAGAGAATTGAACAAAACCTGGTCATCTAAAACCGAAGAGTGTGAAACAGGTCTAAAGTTTTAGGAGATTATATTGAAAAATGAGAATGTTGTTGAAAAACTAACTATTCTCTTTCTGTGTTAGGCTAAGAAGTTTCCGAACCGCCCTCGTATAACTTATTTGTATAGGAAGCTATGAGATTAATAATTTATAATGATTAAAAAACTTTATTTAACTTACGTTTTTGTTAAGACTGATTAATATAATTGCATATTGTAGTTTTTCACTTGGCGGATTTTCAGACTTCTGAAATTCAAAAATATCATCTTAAAAAATAAAATTAAAATAATAAATTTATATGCATACACAAATATCTGTCTATATTATACATGTCTTTTCTGCGAAAAACGCGGGTAGGCCATTTCCTACTCCACAATGGACCAGAAGTACTCCAAACATAATCAATTTCCATGAAAAAGAACTAGTCCATTATACATTACGATGTCCAGGACTGGACCATGTAATCCAGCTTTACATAACACGGGACTGGTCCCAAAACTACTCCTTGTAACTACTTTAAATGTTTTACAACAACGATTACGATCGTTAAAGCACGAAGAACTGTCGTGTAACAAACATTTCTTTCTTGAAAATGAAATTATCCATGAGTGCATTACATAGGATCATGATGTAGTCACTACATTTTAGCTACAATGGACCACGTACGCTACATATTTCTGCAGTATTATTTTGTAAAATTAAAACGAAATATTGTTAAATTATTACCTTTTTAAAATTATGAAAATTTAAAAAAAGAAACGATAAATTAACACAAAAATATTTATTTATTTATGTGGATTATTCTTCATAAAATTATTAGAATTATTCATTATTAGAAAATTGTCATTTTGAAATGCTTCAAATAATTATTTGTAAGAAATTTAACAATCATTATTCGAATGGATACCCTTGTGTATACAATACAATGTACTGTTGCTGGCAGCATTGTTTTTGTTCGGTTGAATTGTATTGACTATTTACGCCTCCAAAATTGCGTAAAATAACTACTTAACCCACCGTCATTGTAACCCATCAATTTGTTCACTCAGCAAACAATTTGTATGTCCTGTGTTGGCAACTTTTGTTGTTGTTATATTCTTGTTTAAACATTTGTTCGCATAACTATGTCTGCCATCAAATTACATTTTCACACGAAAATACCGCCATTTTTAGAAATAACAAATTAAACACGCCTTAAGCCGGCTACTCACGTACAGTCAGTTAAACCTGTATCTATGTAGGTAATAACTGACAGTTCAACTCAACTGTTCAGTTTAACTGAGAAATTTATAATTTTTATATTTTGAACTGACAGTTTCAACTGAAGTGAACGTGTGTGGGGTTTCAACTGTGCCGTTCTCATTTCAATTTGTGTCGAGCGAGAGTGCGTATCATGTCTCGTAAACAGGACAAATGGATAGTTGATTTTATTGCATTATATAGATGTGAACCTTGCCTTTTACAAGTTAAATCTAGCGAGTACCATGATCGCACCAAAAATATGCTGCGAAGAAGTTTTGTCAAAAATAAACAGCTTAAGATTTATACGCTGTTTATTTTTATTTAATTACAAAAAGTACACCCAGAGCGGCCAAACCATTCTGCTCGTTCGAATCCATATTAAAAACTGAAGTATTGAACTGCCCGTGTCTGTACTTCTCAGTTCACAGTTAAGTCTGTCAGTTATAACTGAACAGTTTAAATTGACAGTTATAACTGTACGTGAGTGGCCGGCTTTTAATACAAAATTGAAGATATCGTTCTTGTTAGTTTTTCCAAGCAAATGAAAATTATTCAATAAAATAAAAAGATATTGATGCAAATTTTATCCTATCGATTATTCGATAAGTTGTTTGTGAAATAGAGTCCAGGTCAACATATTATTAGACGAAAACTTCTAATTGTTCCAATGTTAGCGATTTGAAACATGTTCTGTTTCACGCTCTTCAGTTTTACCTGACTACTTTTTGCTCAATTCTCTTTTGAACTTGCCACGTCAATTAAATTTTCGTACTTTTTAATGCAAATCAACATACATGAAAGAAAAAAACAAAAGGAAATAAGAAAATTGACTAGCACCGTCAAGTTTGTATCCTTTTTATTCTCTTTTCCCTTCTCAACCAAAACTTGAAGAGTGTTAAAGCGCACTAAGTATGAAACAAAGATGGATGGACATGTTTGTGCTACAAATAGAAGTATGTACAGGATTTTAAGCATCTGGGATGGTTTTTAATAATCATTTATAAATATTCAAGGTAATGCATTTATTTTAATGAATTTTATCTTTGCTGCATTGAAAACATAAACAGTCTGCTTTAAAATTTAAAGGTTTTATAAATGTTTATGATATAGTCCTATAATACATTCCAGCATTTTTATTTATTTAATATTTTGATTATTAAGCAATATCCTATTTACTAACATAAAATCTGCTTCACTGCTCTTGCCACAAATATAACACACAAACAAATATAAACACACTATCATACATTTTGAATAATTTACTTAATCAATCCCTAACATATTTTACTAAATTTCTCTGGTTCTATTGTTTAATAAATTAGTTTATATTATTTTCTTATAGACACATTTACGACAGCATGTGTGTTTGAATAGCATTGATAATAATTCTTCACATACGTTCAAATTTATATATGTACGTACGTTTATTAAAGTGCAAAAACATAAATATCAGAAATATTTTACATAAAATAATGTAGAAGTGGCATAGTAGTATTCACCTTTATCAAAAAAGCAACTTGTACTTTTGTTTCATATAAATTTAAATATGATATTAACATATGTGTGTTATCACCCTATAACAAGCAAAAAGTAGTTGATACAATTTTATAACTTTTAAATATACCATATCTCAAAATATTTGTTTTAGCACCAGTTATTGAGCTACACAAAAGATTGGAATATAATTTTTTTTTGTAATCTTTCAAATAAATGTAAATTTATTGGTTTAAAATTACAGAGAATAAACTGCTCTGTTATTTTACTGAAATTGTTTAATACACTTTATGAAATTTAGTTCAAACTGAAACATCACAGTTGCATAAAAACCTTCCAACAATTTTACTGAACTTGCAAGATTGTCACGACACTGAAATAATTACGCAATTAAAAACTCTCGAAATAAAGTTTGATTAAAAAGATATTTTAATTTCACGTTTAATTGCACATTTATAAAGGTATCCTCATTAAAAATATCTTTGTATTTATGAGGGCATATAAGAAAATTAAAAACATTTTCTTTGTCATTTATTTTATTTATAATATTTCACAAAACAATTTATTTAAAAGTACTTAAAGTACAAACTTTTAAAAAAAGACATATAGAACGATATATGAAACTGAGTAATTCTGGTGTAGTCTAAAGTCTACTGAACTGTGAACGCACAACCTGGGTGCGAGTCTCAGTGGTGGCGCAAAATTTTTTATTGAAAACATTAAAACGAAAATTGGTTTTGAAAAAAAGTACCAAAAAAAGGTACAACGTTTGGGCTTTAAGAATTCGATTTTCGGGTTTGGTCTACTAAATTGTAGTTATAAGAGGAAACATAAAGAATTTCAAAGAATCACCAAAATATGTGTACTGAAATTAGCTATTTTTTTATAAGTTAGTACTTGAGTTCTTAATAGCATTTTAAGAGTTAAATTTTTAGTGGTTAATGTCCTGTCTTTACTTCCGCTTGGCCCTTTTTTGTCCCTTCTGTGGAAATGTTTATATTCAATAATAGTAATATGTGCTATTACAAGGTAAGTTTTCATGACATTTTTATCGAGAAAATTAATTCTATAAAAAAGTACGAAAAGAGTACCAAGGACATGTTGTTTTTTGGAATTACGATTTCGGATTTCAAAATAGTACCAAATAGTTTTCTGCTCTTTATTGAGTTAAGCCGTATGAGTGTTAATTTGTATTGCTATGTACTATAGGGTTGAACTTATATCATATTTTAGCCGTTTTGATCCCCGTATGACCTCAGAGATACTTTTTTCAATAGCCTTTTTTTGACAGATCGCGTGTGAGTCGTTTCATGCTGTCATGTTAGTTTTGTTTAGTATTGTTTGGCATTTAATATTGGAAAGACTAATCCTTGAACAACGTTTACAAATCGTTCAACTTTATCACGAAAATGCACGTTCTGCTCAACTTGTGGTCAACATAATCGGCCTACTGGGCATACTATTCGCAACACCTATTTTGAGACCCAGCGTTCATTATTGGGTAATCTTCGACCGAATAGACCACGTCCAGCATGCTGTGAAGTTTGTTGTGGGCCGGTAGAATCATTGGTCCATACTGAGAGAACACTTCGGTGATCACAAATTAGTGGCCAACGTGAATGATAGACATGATATTCAAAAAATAAATCACTTTCTTAGTTGATTTAACGATGTCCGTCCGTCCGTCTGGCTGGCTGTCCATGTAAAGCTTGTGCGCAGAGTACAGTTCGCAATTTTGAAGATATTTCGATTAAATTTGGTACGTGATATTTTTTCGGCTCAAGGACGGACGGGTTTAAACTGGTGGAAATCGGTCTATTACTTCACCTGTCCCCCATACAATTGTCCTTCCGAAATAGGAGTTTAAAGATCATACACGTTCTAATTATCAATGTATTCAAACATATTTTACCACAAATGAGTAGTAAAGGAAGCCAAATCACATCTACAAATTTTGTGCAGATCAGTCCATATAAATTATATAGATAAATTAATATAAAAACTTTCGAAAATCAAATGTTTGTATCTAAATAAAAAATGATGACATCTAATTTTATAATGGTCGGTCCATAATTAGTCGAAACCCCCATAATTCACTTTAACCTCCATAAATCTTATAAAATATTTATATCGTGATAAAGTTTAACATATATAATATTCATGTTCACAAAAATCATGACACTAAATTTTTGGATGATCGGTCCATAATATGTTTAATCTCCCATATAGCGCCCATTTCTGAAAAACTGTTTTATACATATACTAGGTGTAGGGTATTGTATTTTGACCGACTTACTTTTTTCCTTTAAACAAGTAGGAAACCTCGAAATGAATCACGTTTTATATATTTTCTTTATCTTTATGGATAATGTGACTATGTTTCTAAAATACATAATCAATAAACATAAATACTAACCCGATTTTCAAGAAAACTATTAATTGTAATCCTAGAATATGGTAGAATATTATCTAAACAAATTATGCAATGTATCAAAAATATTTTAACTTTTTGGAATTTCTAAAATTTCACACACAATGGCAAATTTACAAATACCCGTAGCTTACTAATTTTCTGGTGCGGTTTTTAAAAAGCAAACTAAAATTGGTAGATAAAATGTAATCAGCATATTTTTTTCAAATTTTCAATAAATAAATGTATGTGTAGTATAGAAATCACGTGCACGTGTTTATTTCTGTCATAAATTAAAGTCCAATGCAAAATGTTGTGGTCAAATACGCTATAACAAGAGTATTTTGTGAAAAACTACGGTTTTATGTGTCAGTTCGTGTTAATTTGAAATCATCATTGGGTTGTTCTATATGAAATGTTGCTGATTATGTAGATTTTGTTTCCGGCTAACAACAACTATGAAATTTTGTTCTACATTTGTCTATTTGAAATTGTTGTCTCAAAAAAAAAAGCTACTAATTTCAAAAATAATTTGTGAATGTATAATTTCTTTGCGATTTAATGCTCATACAAACGTACAGATTTGAAATTTTAGCATTATGTGCAAATGAAAAAATTTAAAAATTTAAAATATTGCATTTTAACTTTAATTAAAGTGACTTGTCTACACTTGTTTTAATTACAGGCTAGCATAGCTACAAATCTCCAAATAGAGAAAAACTGTAAAATATAGAAAGTTTATACCAATATGGGAATACAGGCAGATATAGTGATATAATGTCTACACATGTGTTATATGACAACACCTGCATACATACATACATATTGGAAATTAGACGTGTCCTAAAAAAATAAATATTTGGAGCCAATAGAATAATGAGAACTGATTTTAAAAATGCAGTCTAAAATATTATCCATACAGACTTATTATTTTACCAGCAGCTGGCCTAAAACTCAATTACTCCATTGATGCTAAAAAATCGTGAGAGACCAAACGGTAGTATCGAAAACAGCAAAAAAAAAAGTTAAAACTTAAAACTTTTTTTTTTTTTAAATATGGCGTTGCAATTTATAGTTGATGATTCAGTTAAGACTGCAAAAAAAAATAAATGAACAATAACAAAAATCAACATGATGTAGTTGATATCAAACATGGTGACATAGTGAACATTTAATAGGAATAGAAAAAAACTTTACATTTACGGCTACAAGCAACAATAAAAAAATAGAAACGAAAATGTGTTTTTTACTAGCGATGCAAACTAAAATGATAGCACAAGTGTTGCACAAACCTACAAATAGTATGTAGTATGAACATCAGTATAAATCACAATTTTTGGAAATTTTGAATTGTATTAAACACGTATTTTGTGGATGTATAAAGGCACGGTCACATTTGGCAAATATTTACTCAAAAAAGCGTAACCACTTGTTTTAGCACAAATTTGTTTGACATTATTTACTCTTACAAGAGTTTTGCAAGATCAAACAGTATCAAATAAAATAAAACTAATCCTCAGGCCCACGATGTCGAACGATAACGTTCGCTTAGATAAGACTTAAGACACAAACTTGATTGTGGAATAAACAAACTTGATTGAGTAAAAAATAGATACGATAAAAAGTTTATGTCTTAAGTCTTATCTAAGCGAACGTTATCGTTCGACATCGTGGGCCGGGCGGTAAATATTTGTTGTTCTTTAGCCCAAATAAGAAAAGTTTTTTTTTTACATAAAAAACGAGTTCAGATATATGTTATTTAGTGGTTACGTCTTTTTCGGCAATTATTTGCCAGACCTTAAATCTATAATTATTAATTATTATTAAATTTTTTTCATTGCACTCAAAAGTGATGTTAGCTTAACGTTGAACGTTTTAACGAATTCTTAAAAGCTTTAACTTCATTTAATTTCAAATGAAACAAAATTATCGAAATCTTTAGGAACCATCAGCGTGTATTCAAATATTTATTACCAATATGAATAAAGTTTTCCAAAGAAGACTTAAAAAAGCGCTCTAAAAAGTCGTTCGCTAAGAAAAAGACTCTTCTACGAGGTGCAAATATAAAAAAGCGGTTAGACTTTGCAAATAAGTACATAAATATTAGATGAAATAGTAACTGAATTAAAACAAGTAAAAAAGTATAGTCGGTCAAGCTATGGTGGTGTAGGGTATAAATAGTGTATGTACCTATATAAATAAAAGTTCCAACCAACTACAACGTCAATAACGAAATCATATTTAGTTTATATTATTTATAGACTGACTTTAACCACTAAGTAATTATTTTTATAAGAATTTTATCAAGGCACTTAAATAAATGACTTTAAGCAACACAGTAGCTAATTATTAAAATAACTGAAGGAGGCGTAAATGATACAATAATGCGAAAAATGTTCATTTTTATTACAAAATATTTTTTGCCTTCATTACTTTTAACGCATAACTGGCCGTTTGTTGGCGTGAAAATAACATGATAGGAAGTATCGCGTGACACACTTGCGAAAAAAAACGTAATAATATAATAAATTTTTGTAATAATTTGACCTCAATATGAACATGTTGGGTGTTGGTACGCTACAGGAGACATTTCATATAAATCTTAGAAAGTCTGATAGCTTACATTAACATTAAGGTCAGGTTAATAATATTTAATTTTTAGGTTTCTAAGTCCTAGTGGAATTGTAAACATAAAATTTTGAGTGGAATTTTTAATTCACAACCGATGGTATATGTGATAAATCAAACATTTAGGAGAATCATTGAAACTGTATACGGAAGCTGTATTATCCTTGCTTTCCAAACAAAAATCTATTAACCCTTTCAGAAATTAATGCGTCGATTGTGCGGGTGGGTTTCCGTTTCAATATTTTTGCTTCTGTTAACTCAATTTCAAATAGACTGGCATGCATCGATTGTGCTGATTGTTTTTTATATTTGCTTTTCGCATTTCTCTTCTGTTTCATTTACCCATACTTGAATTATTGCGAAATTCTTGGGTCACATTTCAGTTTTAGCAAAATGAGCCGTGGAAGTAGAAGTATTAATCGTTTACGAATAATGACATAATGAAATAACTAAAAAAATTATAAATTTTAATATTTCAAACTAATTGAAATCGTCTCACGCAATTAAAATGTGTTTTGGTTAAAAATATTAAAAAATAAAATAAAAAAATATGAAAAATCCTTGAAGGATATAAAAATTATAAAACCTAATCTTTGATTAAATTTTCATACGCTGTAGGGATCACATATTCCAAAAATTATAAAAAAAATTCCTGGTAGGTTTGCAGCCGGTTTGAAAGGGTTAAGCTATATTCCGGGAAGAAATTTGTATGGGGCTATGAGAAATTGTAGATCGATTCTTAGCATTTTGAACAATACTTGACATTCTATAATAAAAATCTGCATTATATTTGATGATAATAAAAAAAATATTTGAAAAATATTAAGTTTGTCTGACACTTTGATCTATAACTCGGATCCTACTTGACCGATTTTGCCATTTCGTTGAAAAAAAGAATGTTTGGAAAAAACTGAATTGTACTGTAGTGCCTTGAATAGACGAACAGACGGACGGACAGGGCTAGCTAGATCGTTTTATAATCGTATAAGGACCATGAATATATATTCTTATCATATATATTCACGGAAATGGGATTAATTAAAATTTTGCCCGCAAGCTTCAGACTTCTATCGAGGCTTGTAAAGATTAATAGGAAACACATAAAGGTTTTCGTTACTATAGCACTTTCACTTGTTTATTTTTAAATCTCAAAGGTAGACAAAATTTAGTTTTTCAAAAATTACTTAGTACAGTATTTAATATGCAGACACTTCGTTGTACCGAATTTTTTACTCCAGTATTTGCTCATAACTTTATTTGGTGCTGACTTGCGTATTCTGTCTGCTGTGAATTTTTTGCTGTCATTTCTGTTAAAATAATAGTAAAAGAATTACTTGTGTATGTATCAGTATCAGTGGCTGTGAAAGTGCGTGAGCAATAAAACGCATGTAATATTTCCAGCTTCCCAAGAGGATTATTTTGACATGTCTGTTATTGTTTGTAATTAATAATTATAAGTACCCAGTATACCATTGTAGGAGCGCTTCAAAAAAGGAGGCAGAAAAAAGTCCAACTAAAGAGTGTTTTTGGAGAGGTCCGAAGAAGGAGTCCGAAAAGAGTCCAACTAAAAAGCATTTTCGGAGCGAAAGAAAATTTTGCTTAAAAAATTAATTTCTTTTTACATTTTTATATATTTTATTTAAATGAATTCCATTTTATTTTTTTACTGTAAATACAATTTATTTAAGTTTTTTCCATTTCTAATTTAGTTTATGTGTAAATGAATTCCCTTTTGGTTTAAGTAAAAATAATTAAAAAAAAAATAATAAATGTGAACTTTTGATTTTTTGTATTTAAAATTGCAATGTGTAAGAGCTCTTTCTGAGCCCAAAAACACCCTCATAAAAGACCATTTTCTGACATTATCTAAAAGCTATTTCTGACGCACCATTTTCGAATGTAATGATGCTCTTTTCTGAAGGGTTTCGGAGCAATAACGATTGTTTTTTGGCCTCTTAAAGAGCATTAACGTTCCGGAAAAGGTGTCAGAAAAGACTCTTTTCGGACTCATATGGCTTGCTGGGTAGTATGTCGCTCAACGCTTATTAAAACTGATAAGAGTTAGGTGATGAATAAAATAATTAAAATAAACTTACTCGTGTACATAGAGTTTATAATTAACAGAATTAAAGGCACAAAAATTGTTAACAATTTTAAATACTTACAAATTGTAGCAGCCAGAAAAATGTAATTTTAATGAGTATCAGTGTCAGTTGCTTTCTTTTCCATTAAATTAATTTGCCTGTAGCTTTGAAATATATAAATCACAACAATTCTTAAAGAATTTCCTTTAAATATTTAATAATTTAAACCCAAAAAACAGTTCGAAATTGTTTTTTTTTAATTTTCTTGTACTTTATTGAGTTTTTACTTTTAGAAATTTACAATAAGTACTGAAGTTTTAATTTTTATATAAACAACTTTGGTGGGGTAAGACAGTGACAATAACAGCATTGCAATATCCAACTAAAGTAGTCCACGAGTATCATCATCTGTCCAGCTTCAATATTTCCAAGCGCTGTTTATTTCAACTTTTTTTTTTTAGTTTATCATATGCAAAACTGATTTCTCCAACATCTTTAAAAAATAAAATGTCCATTAACATGTCAACTATGTTTATGTAATGAATATGACTTTAAATCTTTCTTTTATAATTACAAATTTTATCATAAATTCATATTTTATACTAAAAATTCCTAAGCAATAGGAGCCATAAATTTTGTCAAAATATAACAAAAGGCAAGTTAATAAATTAATGCTCACATTATTTAACAAAATTTTAAAGAAATCGTTATTTTCCAATCTATAATTTATGGAGTTTCCTTAAGCGTTCGTTTACTTAAGTTAACTTGTAAACTTATATTAACAAAAAGTTTTCTTAAAGTAGTTTTCATTCAATGGCCTTTTATGTCTTTTTTTTTTAAGAGATTTAAAGAAAACCTAAGCACATATTTCATGTCATCATAAATCTTGTCCAATACGTTTTGCAGAAGAAAAAAACTTATATATTTTTAAAGTAAAATGAATAGTTGTTAAAAATTAAGTCAACAAGCATGAAATTAAGTAAAAATATTTTATGTGTCATAATGAAGTTAAACTAAAATGTCTGTTGTAGGTTTTTATTTAATTGAATTGACAGAATTGATAGAAATCAGTGTGGGAATTAAATTTAAATAACATTTTTCTTGGCAAATATTCTGTGTAAATCGCACTATATCGCAAGTTTTAGTTAACAGATATTTGTAATAAATAAATACAATTCATCACAAAAAGTATGAAGGATATATTAAATTTATCATTACGTTTGTAAAATGTCGAAATATTGGTCGTAAAACCAAAAGAAACAAATAATTCATTTAGGTTTGCGATAAAATATTACCTGGTATTTGGTTGGATATACTTTATGTCGAAGAATTTTATTTAGGTGGTTTGACATGGAATTCTTTGATGTAACACACAGTGAAGAGTTATATGATGGGAGAATATTTTTCAGAGATTTAAATAGTTTACATTTCAAATTGTTTTTAGCTTTTTGCTGTTTGTATTACTTTAGATACTTTTAAAATAATTTTTTAAAGTTTGACTGCCGTATTTATAACAAATTAAAGTAGACTTAAAATGTACTTTAAGAAAATTTTGTATGAAAATTTTGTCTAAAAGCACACTTCAAACTTACTTTATTTTTTATAAATACGGCAGTCAAACTTTAAAAAAGAAAAGCAAACATATTTTTTAAACGAAATTCCGTTTAGTTACTAAACTTTATAATGAAAATTAAACAAGAAGCAAGTTAGAATTAAATATTCGGCTGTGCCGAATCTTAAATACTCTCCACAGAAAAATACACAGGCTATAGGACTAGAATATCCTTATTCTGTATTTTCTATGTAGTCTTAGTGCGAATTTTATTAGTATTTTATATATTCTTTGAAAGACAAATTTTACGAACAACTAAATTTACATTAAATGTTTTTAAATTTTATCTAGTTTCGAGCATTTATAATTGATGTAATTACCGATTCTTACTATAATTTACACAGTTTGTCTGATATTCGTAACAATATTGAGTGTAATTTAGCAATTTATAAAATTAAAAGAACATTTTTCCATATTCACAACAAGTTAAGAAACAGAGTATAAAAACGGATAATATATAAGGCGAGGCTTTTTTGTTTAAATTTGATCTCAATAACATTATTTACAAGAGATTTTTGGTTGGCATAGTATAAATGAACCAGTTATGGACTAATAGCTTCTATTTCCAGTATCCACCAATGTGATTTCTATGTATTTTAAGATTATTTTAATTAAATTTAATCTCAATAACGTTATTTACAAGAGTTGTATGGTTGTTTAGTATGCTTAGAAGTGGTCTTAATCCGGCAGCTATTGCTAATTATTGATTGATAGCTATAAAAACCAGTAGCATAATTGCCGTGTAACCGATATTAGCATAATTTCTGGATTAAAATTACTGATCTATATAAAAGTTGGTTCGATATCAATATTTATTAGACATTTTTGTGGGTTAAATTGTTTTTCTGAAATGGTTCTTATATGGCAGATATGACCAATTATAGGCCAACCACCATACAATTTAGTACAACAATTTATTTACCTATAAGGATTATTTATGTGAAATTTTATTCTTTTAACATTATGTAGGAAGTGGACTTTATATGGGTTTTATGAATTTTTTATTGATATTCCAATTTTATAGGCATTTATGTATAATTGAGCAATACTTCGGGAAGATTTTTGTGTGGGGGCTATGATAAATCTTTGACTTATTCTTAGTATTATCCTTATACTTTTTTCTTTTATCATAAAAATAATGTAGACCAAATTTCGTGGTATTATCGGCAATATATTTAAAATATTGCAATGAAATGAATAAGAAATGTCAAATTTTTATGGAGGTTGTCTTACATTTTGGTCCATAACTCTGATTTTATACCGATTTTGCTGATTTTTAATACCAAACTGCTTAGGGGTATTGTAAACGGTATTTTGTAAACTCTGTTGATTTTCGTTGTGTCTTTTAGACGTGCGATTGTTTTACACAGACAGACAGACGGACGGGCGGACGGATATAGCTCTATCGACTTGGAATCCCAAAAGGATCCATAATATATATACTCTGTTGGGTCGCAGTCACCACTTGCAGTGGTGGAGGATACAATATATATACTCGTATGTACATGTAGAGAAGTCGATGTGGTGATAATACGCATCATACGTGTGTTTGTTTTTCAATATAACGTATACGCCTACTATATTTCAATAAATCTCAGTTTTAGCGGTATTACAACGATTTTTAAGGCTCATTTTATATCTGGATTTTAAAAAAAGATCCTGCCCGCGCTACCGTTGGATGACAGCAAACATTTTTTTTTTGCCCAAAATGGAAGAGTTAAATTTGGCTTTCAACCAGTCGATGCCACATGTCACACAACATGAAAATGCCAATTGAAAGCCAAAGTTGTGAGCAGATTATTCAATGTTTGGGGCAGGTAAATTGCCCGCTTAGATCGTAAGATTTAATGCCTTTAGACTATTTTTTGTGGGACTATGTATGTGTAGCGGGAAGAATTTATTTATTTATGCCAGTTTTGAACAGCCAGTTCGAGTTCAAATCCGGGTCATTTTTGAAAATATGTACATTTTTATCAAAAAGTATTTTTTATGGAAGATACTGGCCGATATATTAAAGAGATTATGCCAAAATTGAACACAGCGTATGAAACATTTGAGAAGTAGATATGATCAATAATCTTTAAACATTGATCATCATTAATTGATTATACTATCTAATCAAATAAAAATTTCATATACTTTTCTACATCTGTTTTTTTAAATTAAAACTGAAAGCTCTTAAAAAATCACTCTTTATATTTAATATTTCTAAATACTTGAACTGTATTTGAATAAGTTTCATAAACATTTAACTCGTAATACAAACTACATATGCATGCATTAAAGTGCAGACAAATAATGAAAACTTTAAAGCCAGAAAATAACAAACACACTTTAAAATATAAATTTTTAACATCTATTATGAGAGTATAATGAATATGATTTTGAATTGAATAATTGTTATAAAATTCCAGTAAATATCTCTGAATTGAATGTAATTAAAATTGTAAATAAGTTTATCATAATTTAATGTGAAATGTGAATAATAATTTATCAAAGTTGTATATAGTTTTATTACAAATTTTAACAAATCATAATTATTTGAACATCATAGACTATGTAATATGTGGCGTATAAGTATTTTAATATTTAATGCTGAAAACACTCATATAACACGTTGTACCACTTTGAGACTGTGTGAATTTAATCGTTTGCGATGTAAGGAAATACACTCTGTAATCTCACACATGTATAAAATGAATTCAGCTGTTACTTTTCACAAGAACAAATAAACCAAAATGCCTTTGAAAAGTAAATAAATTACATGTCATTTTGTGATAATACATGAATGCCTGCCAGTTTGGCTGCCAGTTAAATTGTGGATTGGGAGTTTTGGAATCTTGTTATTTGCTTTATTTCCTTTTGCTAATATATTTTTGTTTGTAATTTTTATCTAAGATTTTACTGTTTCTATTTGATTGTGCACATAAACGTAAGTCTTCCGCTGTCTTGGTTCACTGAATATTGTGTAGAAAGGTGAAAGCAAATAATAGCTGGTATTAGTACTCCCGTGTGCAAATGAGGAATAAATGCAGCTGTCGTATTTGAATTTGTTGGAGCACCACTACGTAGCAGACATGAAAACAGAATGCAATAAATCAATGGTTGGAAAAATAAAAAAAAAAAAAATATCAAATGCCATTTATTTTATTTAATACAATAAGTGGCTTTCTAACAAAAACGTAACGAAATTAGAAGTATCAATTGGTGGTGGCAAAGAAAGTATGTTTAAGAAATATGATTGTGGCTTTCAAAAATACTTACACGTCTTTGCATATTTAATTGCTCTTCTTGTGTCACAATCATGTATTTAAATATTCTATAGATTTGTGCAAATGACAGACCTTTTTGGTTATGGATTCTCTGTGGAATACACCTAATTCTCTTTTTACACGGTTTTAATTTAACACGGTTTTTTAATATTTTTTACATGTTTTTATTTTATTTAGCACGATTCAAAACGTTATCGTTCGATATCGTGGGCCAGGCGGTTAAATTTTGCGATATATGTTTATATATCTTATTATTGTTTATTTAATAAAATTGATTAAAAAATTAATCTGGAATAATTGGAACTTCATTTTTGTCCTGAAAAAGCTACTCAAAGAGTAGCGAAATATTGAAATAAATTTAAAATTTTTTATAAAAAAGACCTAAAGCTTAAATAATTACCAAAATCTCAATAAAAAAGGTCAACTAAACAATAATAACTAATAGTATAATTTTGACATACTTATAACTGATCTGAGTAAAATTTCGGTTCGGTATTAATGTTTATGTAGGTTAAAGTATTTTCGAGAGTAGTCCTAACAAGGGAGCTATTATGATCTAATATGAACTGTTCAGCATATAATTATGTACGGCGATTTATATGTATAAATACTTATATGTAAATGATTTGTGTTGGATATTTGACTTGTTAGTGAATTGTATAAGATATTTATGATTTTCGGAAGTTTACCCACTTTATATGCGGCCTATGGTCAAATATGTAAAGATTATCATGAAATTTTGTACGACGATTTATAGATGTACATAGATTATTTGCGTCAAATTTCAATGTGAAACTGAATTGTTTAACTGTTTATTTGTCAAAAATTATTATTTTTCGTTTGGTAATGCAAATTATGTAGTATGACTTTAAATAAATGACACAAAATAATTTAAAGTTTTTCTATTAGTTATATTTTTATGCCATAAAAAGTGGCCCAGATGCAAGCATACATTCAGTTATGCTCTACACTGTATATAAAAGTATTTCGGGACATTTCATTTATTTATATTACCAATTTCCTATATATTTAAATATATATATAAATTTTCTTCATAATAAGTTCTTTGTAGTTATCTCACTATTGACACAAACACATTGAGTTATTGATTTATGCAGTTGCATGCAGGCACTTAAGATAAATTATGCTTAAAGTGGTTACGATTTGCGATGTGGAAACTTTAGCAGATGCAATTGTTAACACTAGGTATCAAGTAAATACTAGAAATTTATGGAAAAGGTGAAGAAAAACTTAAATAAGAATATCTTGTAGAAAATTTAAGTAATGCGGAAATAGAGGTAAATTATTTCAAGATGATTTGGAATAAAAAAAACTAAACGTCATTCTGGCATTGCCAGCAACTTTAAAACAGTTTTTAAAAAATAGGCGCTATACTGAAGCTTTTACCTATTATGGACCGATCATCCAAATATTTGGTGGCATGACTTTTGTGCATATAAATATTTTTGTATTAAAATAATTATCTCGATGTAAACACTTTTCAAAGATATATAAATGTTTATATGGGGGACCGATCACCGATCACAACTTTGTCAAAAACCATTTTATTCTTTACTTTTGAGGAAACAATTTAAAAGAAAAATGTCCAAGCTTTATTTGTGTAAAAACTATAACTTTTGGCAATGAATTTGGTCATTAAGTATCCAATATTACAATTTTTCATAATTTCGTAAATAACGCTTTATAACTTTTAAAATTTATATGAAAATGAACAAAACTATAGGTGCAGTTTGAAAGATCTATTAATTATAAATAATTTAGAAAATTATTTTTGAACATGCTCTTACCGTTCCATTTTTAAGGTTTGTTTGTACCTGATGAATACTAAATGTTCAAATTTAAATTTTTTTGCTTTGTAATATTCTTGCTCGACATGAAAAACTCCGGAAAATCTAAAGAACAAACAGAGTTCTCAAAACCAAATCGAATTTTTTTTATTTTATATTTGTGGCGAAATTTGTTTTTATAAGGGTATAAATTAAACATTTACTACCGACATAGTCATATTTCGGAAGACATTTCTATGAAGGCTAGGTAAAATAATGAACCTATTTCAACCAATTTGAATCCCAATCGTTGTTAATCTGAAAAATATTATGTACCAGATTTTATCCAAATATCTCTAAAATTGCAACCTGTAATTTGGGCACAATATTTGCATGGACAGCCAGAAAGTATTTTTAAGCCGTTCGGTATACTTTAAGTTAGGCGTTACAAATATCGACATAAATCCAATATACCTTTCCTACTATGAAGGTGAAGAGTAAAAAATGCCTTCTATGATACCTTTATAGGAAATATGAAATAATGAAATTAGAATATAAAATCATAAAAACCTAAAGAAAGTAAAATTTTATCTTTGCAACAGAGTAAAAATTTATGCAATGTTATCCTCAAATATTTTAGTCTTACATCAACTAAAATCAGCAAAATTGACACTTAGATAAGCAAATCACACAAAATGTGTGAAATACATAAGCTCCTAGTTAATTTATCATATTTATCCTGCGTTGATTTGAAAGTATCATCCAATTATTTCCGAGATGTAGGCAGTAAACTTAAATATAATTTTAACTTTACTTATAATTTTGTACAAATACTTTTCAATTTAAAAATCATTTTTATCAACATTTCATAAATAATAAAATTTTCATTCCGGTTTTAAAAGTTGGAAAAGAAATAAGCAAATTTTTAATTTATTTTAAAATAAATCAAGCTCTTGTTTCAGAGATAATAACATAGAACTGTTTATTGGAATCTTTACTATTGCCAAAAGTATTCAGTAATATTCAAAAGTTCCAATTTATTGTCTTTGAGACAAATTGGTTTGTTTCAAAGTCAATTTCTTTTTATAAACTTTACATACTTACAGTGGGAAGCAAAACTGTCCAAATGTTTTGTATTAAGGAAGTAAAGTAATGAAAATAATATAAATCGTCCCCTCAATATAACAATAGCGTATAATTTTTTTTGGGGTTTTGAGAAAATAGAGTTTACAGTTTTTGTCAAATCGCATGTCTATTAAAACCTCAATATCGCTGTAAATAAAAATTCTTCATATTGGGTTTTTCGGCGAATACCGAAAACCGTTTCTTGTCTTTAAATTGGCCAATTTTTTTTAATCTATGCATCCTTTAAGACCATAATTATGTCATTCAAAGCGCAAGTCCTCCATATAGGCTATTCCTTCCTTAATTCCTTAAAAAATAAAATGACTGGAAATGGTATCAACCAACACCAGTTTGATGGAAAAGAGTACTAAAAGAATACATAGGGCGCATGAGCGCATCCAAAGGCTTCCTTCCATAATGCAAAACATACGGACAGTTTTGCTACCCACTGTATGGAGTTTATACACTTATTATTGAGTAAATTATCATTGAATTCCAAAACAATTATGAATTTATAAGCTTAATATTATTGAAATGTAAGATTCTTATGAATTTTGATTTAAGATACTCCTTGTATTAAAACTGCATTCACAAACCATTTTAAGTCAATCCATACTTAAATAGTTTAGCAGATTTCCATGGTAATTTCGACAGGCTTAAACCAGCAAAATGTTCACATTGTATGCATTGCCTGTATAAGTGGATAAGTACTTAATCTCCATACTGTCATTTAACCATTCTATAATTAAATACAAGCGGATGTGTGCGAATATAAATGCTTGAGCAGTAATTATCAAGAATATATTTAAACGATTTTAAAATCAACTCGTATGAAAAAATACGTAATAAGTTGTTAGGAAGCTAAATCATTGTTTGACTGCAATTATAATAAATTATGCTAACAATAAAAAAGGATTATCATTAACATTTCCATGTTTTTTTGTGTAATTTATCATTTTCTGTATGACAATATTTGTATAATTATAGGAAAAGGAAGTAAAAAAGCATTCATAGTTGCATGTATTTAAATGATCATACATAAAATATATTCTGCTGACTACATCATACTGTGTATATATTCTTTGGCTTTAATGTGTTTGTTCTTATTTCAGCGATATTAAATTAGAAGAACATTTTTATAAAATATGCACAAACTTAAACCATTCTAAATGTAAGGCAATTATTTTTGTTTTTTTTTTCAGATCTGCCTTTATTTTTCTAATTATTGTTTAGATGACCTTTTTTTTTTATTAAGATTTTAGTAGTTTATTTTAATACTATTTACCATGAGTGGCGGTAAGGATTTAAATATACACTTTATGCCACTTAAGTAGCATCCCAGCAAAAACTTCACTTACAAATTAAGTCACAAAGTCATAGGAAATTGTCGACCAGACTACTTACAAATCTACTAGAAAAAGTACTTATTTTTGTTCGCAATGTCCCAAAAGTAATTCGTTATAATTTTGCAATTTTTAACCAACAAATTAATAGCTTATTTTTATACTTAAAAGATTTATGAATTATGTAGCTGTAGAATGACTAAAAAACTGTTATAAAAGACAAAAAAATGAAGGAAACTTATGGCAAAATGATATCAATACAGATTTATTATCATACAATAAATGCTGTTTCACACGTTTCAGTTTTAGCTGACCAGTTTTATTTCAATTATTTTTTGAACCTGCCATTTCAATCACAAGCGTATCTTCAATTTTCGTAGTCTTTACGATCAAGTTTTTACTATCTCATGCAAATAACTTTGCGCAGAATAAGACGGACAAAATAAAAGAAGAAACAAAAGAAAATAATAATCATGAAATTTTTCACTCTATTGTAATTTTAGAAGGACAAGTTCTGTTGAAAAAGGTAGTTGGTTACTAGCCTTAATACAAAATATTGCTTTATGGTACATACAATTCTATTGCAAAGCCTATGGATATGGCTGGAAAATGTATGGAAAATTCTGCAAAAATAAGTATAATGCAATGACCATATTTTGACATATCGCCATATATTGTTCACAACTACAATCAATTTAAAATTCAACACAAATAATTCATATATACATCTTTATTGTCGTACCAAATTCTATGACGATTGGTCCATATTTCACTGTTGCCCCATATGAAATTCACTTTTGAATATCACTTAAATGCGCATAAATCTTTTATAAGCATCAGCAGATAGTTTAAACTTGACACAAATAGTCCATATAAAGTTCACTTCGAAAAAATCACTTAAATGCGCATAAATCTCCGATAAACATCACCATTAACTTGAAATTCAACACAAATAATTTACATGTACAGCGTGATCCATTTCGAGGTTTCCTAATTTTTTAAAGAAAAAAAAGACACAAAATTCAAATCTAATGGGAAATGTTTATTATCATTTGAAACAACATTCTTGGGCATTTATTTTTTGAAGATTATGTCTATCTATCAAATGTTGGCCGTTGCAACAGCGCAGATGGTCTATCCGTTGAGTCCAATTTTCGATGACTCGTTCCAACATTTCGACTGGTGACATGCGTGATGTTTTCCTCCAAGGCCTGAAACGAAACGGGTTTGTCCACGTAAACTTTAGACTTTGCATATCCCCACAGGATAATGCCTAACGGTGTGATATCACACGATCTTGGTGATCAATCGACCGGCCCAAAACGTGAAATTATGTACTCGTGAAAATTATGAATACGTGAAAGTGTCCCCTCAATAAATTCATTGATTGATGCGATGTGTGGAAAGTGGCGCCACCTTGTTGAAACCAAATATCGCCGAGATCACGAGCTTCAATTTCACGCATCAAATAGTGGGTTATCATGGCACGATAATGGTCGCCATTCGCACCGGCATAATTTTTAAAGAAATATGGACCTATGATTCCATCGGACCACAAACCACACCAAACCGTTGTTATTTCTAAAGTATCAGTTCTTGAACCTCTTCAGGTTGCTCTTAGTCCCAAATGCGGCAATTTTGTTTGTTTAAACACCCATTGAGCCTCGCAAGTGCACGAAACGTAAATTTTCTTAATAAAGTTGAATGATTTGTAAACGTTGTTTAGGTTGTAAGTCTTTCCATTATGAAATGCCAAACAATACTAGACAGAAATAACATGACAGCATGACACGACTTACACGTGATTTGTCAAAAAAAGGCTATTGAAAAAGTTTTTTTTATTTGAATCACCCTTTATGTACATATCCCAGTAAAAAATGGTGCTTACTGGTAAGCAGGTTTGTAAGGGAGAGAGCACAATTCCCCCTTACAAACCTGCTTACAAGAGGCATGATTTTTATATGGCGAATTCCCACTTGGAAGCACTACTTTTTTGTAAAATCACAGCATTTTTCATGGCTTACATTATTCCGTGAAGGAAAAGCTTCCAGAAACCGCAGCTTGCATACCTGTGATGTATTGCTTCTATACTATATACAAGAGGCGATTCTTTCATGTCTCTATTTATATAGCAATTTCATACCTTACCCAATGCTATTACTGTGTTTGTTCACTGGAAGCATTTAATTCATGCCTCCTATATAAGCTATGAAAACATTACTATTTTTTTAGTTTTGTACATTTTATTTTTATTTACTAAAAAAACACAAATTAATATGTAAATTCATCGATAAACTTAAAAAAAAAACTTAAAATACATACATTTGTAAATAGGAAACATTGTGATATGATATTTAATACTATTGCTTTAAACTTCAATATAATATGTGTTTTAAGATGCTTGAACTTAATCTAGTGAGGTATTCATTGGAGTTTGTTCTCTTCTGTCCGGAAATATATTTTCCGCATCAGACCCTTCATCACTGTCAGATTTCAAAAATGAGTTGTTGGACTTGCTATGTTTTCTCAAGCTTTTCTTTTTGTAACAACGATTTTTGTTTAGTCTTAGTGCTGTACGGAAATCGTTAATAAATTTCTTCTTCGAAAGAGTATTATCAACTTTAAGTGCTTCTATAAAGAAAAAATGTTATAAGGAATGTTTATCTATATGTATACTATATTTAAAAAGTTTACCATATATAGCGCTTACAAATTTTGGAAAGTCCAATAGTCGATTTTTGCCTTGCTTGCCATCTACATTATAACTAACCAAAAGTTTTATATCAAATATACTTGTAAGGCATTTGTTTAACCCGCCTTGACTTAAAATATTTTTGAGTGTCGCCACCTGTAAATACAAATTACAATTTTTAGTTAAAAGTATAAGTCCCCTTTTACAATGTGGCAAGTGAAATGTGGCTAGTGAAAGGCAGACAGACGAAGTTTGTTGGTAGGGGGGCGACGCTGTATGTGTGACACACTTTACTTCTTTCCTCTCTCGCCAACAAACTTGTCCGACTGCCTTTCACTTGCCACATTGTAAAAGGGGACGAAGTGAATAATTAATGTTTTTACCAATAGAATAGAATAGAAGGCCGAAATTTAAGATACCATTCTTTAATATTTTCTTTAAAACTTTCTGTTTCACTAATAGGCATTTGTTCTATATTTTCCGTCTCATCAATAGAAGCAACATCGATATTTGTAACATCTTCTGAATTATTAACCGATGCCTCGGAAAGAGCTAACAAATTTTTACACCTTTCTTTTTGCTTTAATTTATTAAGCTGTCTTTTTCCAATCATTTCTTTAAACTATTTTTTTCTCCTACAATTTACATGCAACACAAAAACTTATGTAAAAGAACGAAAAACAAACACACAAAACAGATAATAATTCTTAAAATAGAACAAACTGTACGCAAATTAAAAAGAAAACAACAACAAATCAAGTAATTGACCACACAAAAATAATAAACTAAAAAAATTTATGTATGTATGTGTTATTGTATTTAATAAGAATACTTACTGTTAGTTGTATTTAATTTTTATAGGTTTTTTATATTTTTTGCAGGTATGTATTTTATATATTTTTATATATATTTCATTATCACTTTTGTTCAATTTGCGTGCGTCCTCTCTGCTCAAAAACAATTTGATGACTGATTTCGTAATAAAAAAGAAGTAATTTTAAGCATCTTTTGTTTTCGGTAACATGTCGGGAATAATCGTAAACACATTTTGAAATCATTGCAATACAACGTGCTTCCACGTAAGGGATAAACAGAAGCACTTTGAACTTTGGTCGTCATTTTTTCTTTAAAATAATCATTTAAACTATTCCCTTACAACCTGCTTACTTATAAGGGATTATGCGAAGCTATTAAATAATTTTCATTTACTTATATTAAAAATTCACTTCAATGGTTTTCGCTTCTCTGTTGCTTCTAAGTAGTATGTAATAGCCAGCGCATATATCAGCGCTCTTGTACTTTTATGGCTTCCAAAAACATTAAAATTTTTTACTGGGTATAGAACGTCGTACTAAATTTCTTATGAGGACTACTACCGAATACTCATTAATCTACAAAAATATCCATATCGAACCGAAATTTTACACAGATCAATTATTTTTTTTTTTTTTTTTTTTTTTTTTTTTTTTATAATACATTATATTTATTTATTGAATCTTCAGATATTGAAATGACAATAAGTTTTCGAATCTTAATACTAAAAGAAAATAATAAGTCCAGCCAGTGCTAGACAAAATATTATGATACTACAAAAAAATTTACATCCACTGATCCAGTCATCTGTTTTGCGTTTGAGTTAAAGCAAGGGTATCCCTCCTTCTCAACCGAACATGGCCACTAAAGTTAAGGATGTCTCGTGCAAGTGGGTTTGGATGGTGTTCAAGTTTGCTGACATATTTTGAGGCGTATTTTGTAAATTCGTCTTTCACCAAAGGAATGCCTAGATCTTTGTGAATTCTAGAATTTTTAACGTACCATGGAGCTGCAGTAATTATACGTAGAATTTTATTTTGACCTCTTTGAATTTTTTCAATGTTGGATGCTGAGGCAGTACCCCATAATTGAATTCCATAACACCATATTGGCTTTAGAATTGCATTGTACAACAAAAGTTTACAATCCAACTTTAATGTAGAATTTCTGCCGATTAGCCAATTAAGTTGCACTGCTTTTAATCTCATCTGTGTAAGTTTTGCGTCAATATGAGACTTCCAGGTTAAACGACGATCGAGGTGGATTCCGAGGTATTTGACTTCATTGTGTTGCGTAATAATTTGGTTATTTATTCTGATGGACGAGCAGGTATCTTTTCGCAATGTGAAAGTTATATGAATACATTTCTGTTCGTTAACCCTGATTTTCCAAAGCTCAAGCCAATTCTCTAGTTTATAAATATAATTCTGCAAATTCTGTGATGCTATTTGATGGTCCTTATGAACGCTAATAAAGGCTGTATCGTCAGCAAAAGTTGAAGTATGTATATTGGGGTCTGACGGCATATCGGATGCATAAATCAAATATAAAGTAGGACCCAGTATGCTACCCTGGGGTACTCCTGCTTCAATTGGCTGAGCGGGGCTTAAAAAATCGCCTTCTTTGATTGTAAATTTGCGACCATATAAATAACTTTTCATAAGTTTGTGGGTGTTAGCAGGCAGAGCTAATTTTATTTTGTGCATTAAACCTTCATGCCAGACTTTGTCGAACGCTTGGGAAACATCAATGAAAAGCGCGGAACAGTATTTTTTCTCTTCAAACGACCGTCTTATCACATTTACTAATCTGTGTGTTTGTTCGATGGTACTGTGTTTAGCTCTGAACCCGAATTGATGATTTGGAATACATTGAGTGTCGTTCAGAATTGGAATCAACTTAGCCATTAACAATTTTTCAAACAGTTTTGAAATTGTCGGCAGTAGGCTAATTGGCCTATATGACTCTACTTTGGTGAGGTCCTTCCCTGGCTTAGGAATCATGGTAATCATAGATACCTTCCAATCTGCAGGATAGTATTCTAGGCGTAAAATAGCATTGAAGATAAAGAGAATAATTCTTCTAGCTACACGAGGTAACTCCACGAGCATTTTGTTGCTGATTTTATCCATACCTGGAGCTTTTTTAAGGTTCAGAGTACCAATAGCGCTTTGAATATCATTAAAGCTAAGTCTTAGAGGTACAGGAGGTCTAATAACGAGTGGTGGCAATTCAGTTGCATTATTTGAGTTGTTTATAGTAAACACATTTCTCAAATGGTTAACAAATAAAGTCCCCTTCTCGGAATCGTTTCTAGCCCAGTCACCAGTCGGATTTCGCAAAGGAGGCTTTCCTCTAACTGGTCTTTTTAAACCTCGTGCCGCCTTCCATAACGAATAGTCAGATTGTGGGGAACTGTCAATTCCCTCCAAGTATGATTTAAGTGAAGCCATTCTTTGGGTTTCTAAGAAATTTCTTAGTATATCTCTGCATTCCCGTAGCCTAGCTTTCAGTTGAGGAGACCTGTGAATTTGCCACTCTCTTCTAACTCTTCTTTTTTCTGTCAGGAGATGTTCGAGTTCAGCGAAATAAGTTCTGTTTGTCCTATTTCTGCATTCAACGTCATATGTGGAAGCGTGATGCACAGCTCTTCGTATGTCCTCAGTAAACTTGCCAATCGACCCATCAATATCCTCGGTAGTTCTCAACACTACATCTTCCGTGCAGTGGGAACTTAAATACTTTTTATACTTTATCCAACTTACTCTGGATTTAGACATGTCCCGAAATGGAGAGCCATACCCTTGAAGGAAACGCATTGAAATAATAGAAGGAGAGTGATCTGAAGACAAGTCTAATGAAGGCTCCACTTGTATCGATTCTACAGGGATATTTTTCACTACTCCGAAGTCAATAATATCGGGAATCTTCCGTCGGTCCGTCGGCCAGTAGGTGGGATGCCCGCTTGAGAGTACATCTAAGCCCATTTTGGCAATGGTGTTGAAGAGTTCACGACCCTTCGGGGTCACTAGACGTGAACCCCAAAATGTGTGTTTGGCGTTAAAGTCACCAGCAACCAAAAATCTAGCTCCAAGGGAATTGAAGAAGCTGTAGTATTGATGTTCTTTTATTGAAAATCGAGGCGGCGAATAAATTGATGATAAAACAAAGTTGTATTGACAGAATTCAATACAAATGTTTGTTGCTTGTAGGTAATCCTCACATATGTTGTTCATTAAATAATGTTTTATTCTGTTCTTTATAAGAATTGCCGAACCTCCACATGCTCTTCCGCGGGGATCTTTAGTATCATACAACACGTAGCCATTAATTTTGAAGTACCCTGTCGCCGTCAAGTGAGTTTCAGCAATCATCATGACATCAATCTGCTTATCCATCAGGAAGTGTTCCAGTTCGTTTTTATGTTGGCGGAGGCCGTTCGCGTTCCAAAAACAAATTTTTAAACAAATCATTTCTTTAAAATTGCTTGTAAGATAGTGGATTGCATTTTCAGCATTTCCTGCATCATGGATGTCATAGTGGTCGTAAAAGTGTTCATAGTTTGGACAAGTGTCTGCAAAGTAGTCTCTAGAGTGTTAATATTAGGCTCGTAATATTGAGATTTAGGTTCCTGCTCCAAACCTGGCATATTAGATTTAACCACGTTAGCGTAAGAAACTTGTCTAGAACTAGGCGCGTTTTCATGACTAGTGGGCCGTAACAATTGAGGAAAATTGTTACTCGATGCAAAATTAGGCTGTGGTGGATGAACAGGTAATACTGACGTCTTGTTGGTCCTTATGCCTTTCAAATGAGTGTAAACTGGACAACCTCTATAATTTGCGGTATGATTACCTCCGCAGTTACTGCATTTTTTGATTTTTGAGTCGGTTTTCGACTTATCACATTGAGCAGTTGTATGTAGTTCCCCACACGCAACACATACTGACGGCAATTTACAATATGCTTTAGTGTGACCAAATTCTTGACAATTAAGACACTGGACGGGTCCCTGACGCTTATGCGGTTCTTCCACGGTGATTCTACGATGCAGAAGGTAAATCAGATTGTAGATGGGATGGGACTCGTTTTTCTTTAAGACTATATCTCCGGGTTCCAATTCCACCCTGAACATAGGCTGAGGAATCTTTTCACGGTTTCTAATATTCGTTATGTTCTTAATTTTGAAGCCATTTTCCATTAAACTAGTCTTTATCTCGGCAGGATCAACATCTGGGTCTATACCCTTTAGAACGACTTGGAGTCCTTTTGCGCTTTTCAGCTGGTAGGTATAGAAATCCCTACTCTCCCTCTCCAACTGGTTGGACAATTTTCGAAAGTCATCTTCCTTTTTCACTTGAATTTTGGTTTCGCTGATATTTCCATGTTTAATTGAGGTTACGCTAAACATATTTTCACCTATTACCGAAACAATTCCTTGTACCAATTTACTGGAAGTGGGCTCTCTCAGATAAATTGGTGGGGGCTTAAACGTTTTTTTAGGAAGTTCTGGATCATCCGTCTGGAGGAGAGCAAACCTGTTTTGATCATTTGGATTGTCAATACTCACGGTCTTGGGAGCTTTTGAATTTGATGACGTTTGAGCAGATGTCGGGCTCCTCTGTCGCTTAAGAACTGTGACGTATTTATCCATACCTACTTGTTTTCTAGGTTTAACTGCACTATTTGATGTAGAAGATATTGATGTTTTATCATCTGATGAAATCACTATATTGGGCGAACAGGAACGGCGCCGTTCTACGGCTCTTGTAGTTAGAAGATTCTCCACAGATTTTTTTAAGGATTCTTCCTCAGAGATCCATAAAGATTTTCTAGTCGAGCTAAGCTCTTTCTCAGAATTACATCTGAGAGGAACACTCATACAGTTTTTATGCGATTTTTAATGTTTTTTATTATTTTTTTTTTTTTAATGTTTTTTATTTTTTAATGTTTTTTTATTTTTTTTTTTTTTTTTTACCGTAGGTATTTTTACCTATTACGAATTATTTTTTAACTTTTTGTTTTATTTCGACCTATTACACTTTTTCACCTATTACGATTTTTTCACCGAAAATTCAGCCGCACTAAAAATAACACGTCCGAACAGTTCAACAACACTATGTGTAATGACAGATCAATTATGAGTATAAAATACTCACAGATCAATTATGAGTATGTAAAAGTTATGCTATGAAAGTTGGTTCATAATTGGCCAAACCTGCCACTTCCGATAATAACCACAGACTATAGAGTGGTGACAATGTTGATGTTTCAAAAAGTCAAAATCAGTTTCTTAGGTCTTTTTGGTTCCTAATTTATTGTGTGTCATAGAAAGTCGCTTTTATAAATAAACCTAAAATAAATAGAAATTACGGTACAATATTTTATGACGTTCGCCCCATAACCGGTGATTTGATGGTGGGTATATAAGTTTTACAAATATGTATATGTATAAATATAAACTCTTACTTGTTTAATGTTATTAAGTATATCATTTGGAGAAGGCTAATCAGGTTAAATGTGCATTTTAAAAATTATTTAATAGTAGATCTTTGAACTTGTTTATTTATTAAAAAAAACTTTCTTATTTAGGCCAAAGTGCAACAAATATTTAGTTTTAATTTTTTTGATTCTGTTTGATCTTGAAAAACGCTTGTAAGAGTAAACAAGTGACAATGCCTGTAGATTAGTTATTTTATATGTTCTTTCAACAATAAGGAAAATGAAACTATTTGAACGCCCCAAAGAGAGTGCATAGATTAGAATCTAAAAACTAATAATTAAAGGTTTTCGTATAATTAATTATGACTATGGTAAAACTGAACAAAAATATTATTAACTTACTACTTTAACAGTTTTTTATTTCATACATTACATAATTTAGTTTAAATTTGTTTGTTCTTCAGTAAATCGTAATATAAAAGCTTATGTATGTTGGCAATCAATCAGCTCATTACTAAACGTTAGTAACAGATGATGAACATATATTCACATCAGGTGTCTAGTCTATTATTAACTATCATTTGCAGAAATCTAAATACAAAAATTATAATAAGATTTGCTATGCAAACAACTTTCAACTAATGTTGATATTTCCAAAAGTTTTTTGGCTTGTTTTAAACTAATTGGATGTGTATTCCATACCATGTCTGATAGACAAGGACTACATAGAAAAATGTTTCGGTTTACTTATATGCTTTTGGCAGGCAATATACAGTTCCAAATATTTTGTGAGGTAAAACACAAAACAACATTATGTTAGAATTAATACTTTATACATTGATGCATTGTATTAATGCCATTCAATTTGGTTGAATAGTACAATAGCGCTTTGTAATTATAATGATGGATGTTCTTCGTGTACAAGTAATTTGTAAAGAGTTTATGTACATAAATACTTCTTTTCATATCTGTAACTATTCAACATCAGTTCATAAACACTATTTATAATATACGTGTAGAAGCTTAATTGTTATACAATACACACTGAAAGATCTATTAAAATTATCCACCGTGAAGAAAACTTTGACAGATTTCATGCACAAATTGGTTAATTCTATGTTGAGAAAACGTGTCAAGGAACATAATATCCACAAGAGTAATCTACACAAGATAAATTCATGTACGGACAATGAATTGTTCGCTGTGTTAATCAATTGATGACATGTCAATTGTATAAAATTAGTATTGTATAAAATTCATTGAGTTTACAAAGGGTTATGATAATATAAAGCTCTGCTCACACTTGAAACATCCTTATATATAGTTACAGTGAGAAGCAAAATTATCCGGATGTTTTGCATTAAGGTAGTAAGGTAATGAAAGTAATACAAATATAGGTAAAATTTTTTGCGGCAATCATTTTTGTTTTACATATGTATATGTACTTTCGGAGTTGATGTCGTAAGTTCAGCTAATTTTTTTTATATAAAGTTTTTTATAGGTTTGTTTGTCAATTTCATATAAAAATGTTTGTTTTTCAGCTGTCATGAGACATAACCTTTAAAATAGACGGAATTCTCGCTTTTAAAACATGCGACTGCATTGATTATACTTTTTTGACAGTTGTTTAGAACGCGAGAAACGCGTAAACGCTTGATGTGGATTTTAAGCGTTAGAAATATCACAGGCAGTTTTAAAATACATAAAATACGTACATATAAGTCATATCTAATTGATATAATAAATAATATTGCTCATACGTACCCTTGTTAAATAAAAACACTTGTAAGTCATTCTTACAATTGTATTGCATATCTTAAGGAGGAATTGCATATTTCCATAGAGTTTTTTGATTAAAGTTGGAATTGGTTTAATTTTATATATTATGTGGACAAAAATTAACTGAGTTGCCAATATATTACAGTTCTATCTGTGCTGCTTGTGCAATTGATTCATTGATTTCATTTAAAATTTTATAAATTGTTTTTGAAAGACAGACACAATATTAATATTATTTATTTATTTGTTATTTGACACTTAAAAAAACAATATTATCGCAATATTATCACTTGTAAAACTCTTTTTTTGAACTTCTTTTTTATTTATTTGTATTTTATTTTTTATTATTTATCATGATTTTCTAAATGGGAGAATCGTGCTTCAAAAAACTCTCAGTAAAAAAAATTTTTTTCGGACAAAATTTTTGTTTGGAACAAATGGGTGAATCCACCTTTAGTTAAGATTATTGGGTGTTTATCTGTGAATCGATATAAATTCTTTTAAAAGTTTAATTTTAGACAGACCATATATGAAACTTATTTGTGTTGTATTTTATTTGGTTTCAGTCCCATCCGTGCTTGGACCGAAAAAATATCACGTATTTAATTTTATCGAAATTTCTTCAAAACTGCGACTTGTACTCTGCGCACAGGCTTTACATGGACAGCCAGTCAGACGGACGGACGGACGGACGGAAATCGTGAAATTGATTCAGAAAGTGATTCTGAGTCGATCTGTATACTTTAAGGTAGGTGTTGGACCAATATTTCTGGGCATAACAAACATCACCACTAATACAATATACATTCCCCACTATGGTGGTGTAGGTTATAAATATATCAGTTTGATAAACAAAAAATATACCACTTTTCTACCAATAATTTTTTTTATAAGATTTTGGAAAAATTTATAAGAAAATATCGTTTTGTGGAAAAAAGTTTTATGTTTCGTTATTTTATTTATTAGCACTCAATCTGTGGTTGTCCTACAAAAGATATAGTTTTAGTCCGGGAATTGTGAGGGTCACTTTTTAACATGGATGTTGTTTTGTTTTAGCCAAGACTTATTACTTGGATGTGTGTTGTATGAATTTCCTTTTGAGCGCTAGTATTTCTCTGGCAATTTTTAGCACATAATTTGATATTGCAATATTTTTTCGATATTCAAAGTACACATATTTCCAACTATCCAATAAATTTAGCGACACCAGATAAGGTTTTTTGAGTTTACCTGAATTCAAATTCTTTATTTTGTTGCCCTCGAATTAATTGTAATTAAAAGCAAACAAATTTATTTCCACACAACCCGTCTACCAGCTCTTAATCCAGCTTTCTGAAGTCCAATCAGTTGACTAAAATGGTTCACTTTTGTTTTTACGTATTAAACACTGATCGGACTGTATCAGTGTTTTTTTTTTGTTCCTGCCTCTTGTCTTTGGTTTTACTCTACTGGTTGATTTCTAAGTAATTTCTATACATGAGTCTTATGGTGAATTTCATATAAAGATTTATTTAAAACAAACGATGTGACTTAAGTATTAATCTTACTGTAGCGTGCAACAAATTATAAAATTAATTTAATGCACTTGTTAATTGTGTCTGCTTATTAATTTTTATTTCATAAACTATTATGATTTTATATTACAGGTCTGCTGAATATTCTCGTGTTTGTACATACATACATATATTTAATTGCTAAAGTTCAGCAATTAAATTTTATTATTGTTATTTTATAACAACTTTTTTGTTTTTTATGTTTTCATAGGGCTGACTAATTTTCTGTATTTATGGCCACAAAAGTCCTGGTATTCTGGTTTGCATTCAATTTTGGTATTTTTTAACTTTAAATAGAATTCAAGTTAAATATTAATGTTTGGATCAATTAAAAAGGCAAATAAAATAAATACCAAAATAGCTGTATAATAATTATTTTGGCGTTGAAAATAAAATTGTAAGCAAATGTGAAATTACAGTGGGAAACACAATTAAGTACATGTTTGTACTTTGTAATGTTGGTTGTACTAATTTTCAATTTCCCAAAAATCATTGTTTAGCACTTTGTATTGTAAATTATTTAGTTTCGCATTAAAACCAATGTTCAATAAGAAGTTCACAAGCCACAAATATCTAAAAATTTGTGCTCTCTATTGTATATAGATATACAAGCAATTTACATAAGTTTGTGTTTACACACGAGCATTCATATTATTACAAATATATAACGATGCAGCATATTAACATTGTGGTATTAGATTCGATATATCAAGCTCACACATATTATTTTTGGATATGTAAACTTGTACATTCATACTCCCATTTTATACATTTAAAATGTGGCAAATGAAACGTGTATTGAAATATTGTTAAATTTTTTCGTTTTTAAATTTGCAAATTTTCTAATGAGTCTACAACATACAGGTATACCTGCCAGATTTGCCGATTTGTCATCATTTTGATGAGACAAATTTTTATTGAAAGTGGCGATTTTCTGAGTTATAAAAATTTTCTATCATGTAATGTTTTTGTTACCAAAATCTCTTTTTATTGAGACAACAACTATTTCGCTTATTTAATATCATAAATATTAAGAAGACCATGACATATTTCAAAAATAAAACTGAGTAATATTAGTGTTTTCTTAATTATTAACAATTGTTAAGTTTAAGTTTTAATTCCAAATGATATTATGAGGCAGAATAATAGAAAAATTTTAAAAAAAAATAATTTCTGAATTTCAACGGGGAAATTCTACAAAAACTTCTTCTATTTAACATAACGTCGCAAGAATATTCAGCCAAATAAACTTAAATAACAAAAATACGGAATTCTTTGAAAATAAGTACCTGTATATGATGGACTAATTGAACTCTATACTAAAAATGTTATTTAGAGCTTAATAAACTAAATTGTTTTGACATTGTAATTTAACCAGAATTAATAAAATATTCTAAATTCAGATCTTTATTTTTAAAATACTGTAAGTCTTGTTTCACACTCTTCAGTTTTAGTTGACCAGTTTTTGTTGAATTCTCTTTTGAACTTGCCATTTCAGTTACACACGTCAATTCCATTTTCGTAGTTTTTAATGCAAAGCAACATGCATTAAAAAAACCAAAAGGAAATAAGAAAATTGACTAGTACCTTCAAGTTTTATTCTCTTCTCATCCAAAAATTCTTGCCTTGACGAGTCAGAATTGAAAAGTGTGAAAGCGAACATTATAAAAGTATTACACAAGCTCTTTTTAACATTATATTTTTTTTTTGATTTCTTCTTTAAAAAGTTAAAAGTTTATGTATTTTGATATGTATTGTACAAGGCACTATATAAACTTGTGTTTTTTTATGTTTTCGTTTAAATAAAAATTTTAAAATAGTTTTAGAAATAGTGACTTTTTATTTTTCCGATTTTAAAATTTGATATGACGATTTTTTTTTATCGGGATTTTGACGATTTGTTCCGAAAGTCATCTGGCAGCCCTGTATACAGGTTAAATAAATCTGCTTAAATATTTTTGGTATAGAAAACTAAAAGCATTAAACATTGCGAGTATTTGAAATTTATGCTTTATATAAGTAATTGATGTTAGGTTATTTGTATGTATGTTTTAGTTTGTCTCCATGCACAGAAAAAAAAATCATGTTTTTTTTCAATTAAACCTTTAATTGATTTTAAAATAATTTTCAATTAAAATTTTAATTGATTCAATTATTTTTTCTGATTTTTCTGATACTTTCAATTAAAACTCAAATTTTTTTTTAATTGATTCTATCATTTTGTTTACAGGTCCGATTTCAATTAAATTTTTAATTGATTCCACAAATATTTTAATTGAAACTCATTTTTATTTTTTTCTGTGTGTGTCTATGTTACGATTCGTTTTAGGTTATTTCAATATTTAATATGAGGAGCAAATTACTTGGTTTTGGGTGTAAAATATGCATGTGTAGCAAAAAAAAAGTATATTAAGTAGAAAATTATTGTTTTAGTTTTAAATAATTTTTTGCTTTGTAAGCAGATGATTGGTTTGATTGTATATTTTCGTGTTTAGATATTTTGTACATTCTTGAAACAAAACAATCGTGCTGCACTAGATGATGAAGGTCCCTTTCATTATGAAAATGATTGGTATCAAAAAACTAGATCGATGTAATCGAAATGTGTGTAGAACCTCTATCTTTTAAAATTTAAAGCGAAGCAAAATTGTTATTCTTGACAGTGAAATCATTTTAGCAGTTTAAATAAGTATTCAACATATGTGAATTAAAATATTGTGCATTAGTGATCTAAACTATTATAACAAAAAAGTGATTTCTTTAAGAAAAAATAATTTCAATTTCTGCTTCTATTCTTTCTTATGTTAAGAAATAATTTGTAGTTTAAAATTATAAAATGTTTTTATTACATAAATTTTAAAAAAATTTATGTGTCCGCATTTTCCTTCATTTTATGCCCTATACCGCCAAACTAGGGAGGACATATCGAAATAGTTGTATTGTTCGCAATGCAAAAAAATATTAGTCTTATACCCACCTTAAAAAACTCAGAATCATTTTCTGAGTGGATAGAGATTAATTTGATATTGTCATCTATTCGAATAATTGAATAATTTCATATGAATAATTATTCAATGAATTTAAAAGTTGCCATTTTCGAATAACAAATAATATGAATCATATTTTGTACAAGCGGATTCTTGGCTTATAGTACTACGCAAAAAAAAAAAAAAAATCACAAATAAATTGTGTTTATGAAAAAAAAAGAAATTTAATTTATTTATTAACTTCACTAGCTAATGTTTTAAGTTTCTTTGGTAGGTGTGTAAACCTTAAGATTTTATACCAATATATTTACATGACACATGAAATACAATATTATTTATATTTTTCTCAAATGAAGTTTTGCTCTTACTCATATATTAATTGTTGGATTTATAATTTAACTCGGCTTAAATTGATTATGTGTGAAACTGTTGAATGGGAATTATGAACAATAAACGGATAAATGATAGCTTATATTTATCACATTCAAATGAGTTCAAATGAGTAACAACAAAGTAACGTATGAGTTATATTTTTGACAATAACGTAATAAATATTAATCATACGCATCATATAACTATTTCGGCTGCAGTTACGAGTATTTGTGTTTGAGACAAATTTAAATGAATGAAACTTTTAGAAAATTAAATTATTTTAAATATTATTTTGCAATATTCTCAAACAGCTTATATTAATGCATTTAAGAACTTGTTTTTATAATAATATACATATAACATAAATATTATCCTATGTGTTTGTACTACTTGTATAATAGTATTTGTTTGCTTACTAAACAAATACTATTATCAAAACAATAATGTTAACAAACTAATGTTTAGTCTATTGCAATGTCAAGTCAAAGAAAAATCATAGACATAGTCTTTTTGCTTATTAAATGCATAAGTGAAGTTGCAGGGAATGACCTAGAGGTATAAAATTTTCCCCAAATATTCTCTAATGTACACAAGTTGGTATTTCAAATTGCAAAATAGTCTATATTCGTATGCCTGAAAATTAAAAATAATTAAATCACAATTGAGCCTATATCATTAGACCTAGAAAATCTATAAACATTTTTACAAATCTTTATTCTATTATAAAATTCATCATAAATAAGTAAGATTCTTATAATATATAAATTTCATGTCGATTAACGAATTAATGAATAAAGGTTGTTAATGTAATAGAATTTTGAGTTTGTAGGTTTGAGTAGACAAAAAAGGCAATTCAAAAAGTAAAACTTTTTTTTTCAGAAATAGGTACTATATGGGAGTTATGACCTATTATGGATCAATCATTCAAAAATTTAGTGGCATGACTTGACCGTTATAAAATTAGATGTCAAGCTTTTTGTATATATGAAACTACTTTCTCTGGAATTTTAATTGGACATAAACATTTTGAAGAGATTTATGGTCGTTAAAGTGATTTTCAAAAGCGGATTTTATATGGCAGCTATGGTCAACTTTGAACAGATCTGCACAAAATTTGTAGATGTACAATTTATTTGTGGCGAAATTTGTTTGGATATGTGCTTAAATCAAACATTTATGACCGATAAACCCCTATTTGGAGAAAATATTTGTATGGGGGCTAGTTGAAATAATGGACCGATTTCAACCAAATTAAATTCCATGATATTTCTCGTTCTTGCGCTGAAGAAATATCATGTCCAATATTTTATGGTAAAATATTTAAAATTGCGCCCTGTACTTTCTGCACAAATTTGCATGAACAACTAGCCAGCCAGACAGACGGACGGACATTGGTATAAGGTGGGTGTTGGGCTATTATTGTTGATAGGATAGCTATAATACCATGTAATGGTAATAACAATGAAAAATGTAGCAAAGTATATATAGCTGGACACAAATCTGGTCAAAAATATAGAGATATATCATCACAAAAAACAGCATTATATTTACATTGTGCAAATTTGAATCACTATCCCGACCTTGAGAACATATCAGTTTTGAAAACAGAAAATAATTATATGTTAGAAATGTTAGAAATTATTAATGTACCACAAAATCTTAGAATTAATTTTAAAGTAGATACAGATAATGTTGCTCAAACTTATAGACACTTAACTTATAAAAACACAAAAAGTGAAAACTAAAATATTTTTCATATTAATATTTTTGTTTGTGTAATAATTAAATTTTGATAGTTTCTGTTATTTTTGAAAAATATTTTTATTGTTATTAATTTTAATTTTTGTTATTTATTCCCTGAAGATGCTACATATTGTTGTAGAGAAATATCGGCAGAAATAAAAAAATAAAAATAAAAAGAATATTAGACCTTATTTTCGAAAAATAAAATATAATTGTTTAATTAATTTAATTTATGTATATGTTTTATACTTGTATTAGTTTTAAAAACGTTATAATTGAATAAATTAATTTTTTTTATTAACAAACACAAACTGCAAAGCTTTCTGGCTTATCTGCAGAAAACACACAGAGTCTTTGGCGGGAATCGAACCCATAACCCTCTGACTGATAGACCGGCACACTATCTACTATGGGTGTCCCCATAGACATTTACAGTGGGGATCAAAATTGAGTAAAGGTTTTTGCATTTACTTTGTACTTTTTATTGCATAATAATAAAACTAATAAATAAACTATTTTTTGTAATTTATCTTAGGTTTAATACAAGACAAAATAATTTAAAATACAAAATAAAAAATAATAATTTTCTGAAAATAACACATATTGCAGAAATGTTTTTTTTGAAATATTTTCAGAATAATATCGATGTTTTACCTTTAGATTTTAACTGCCCAGAGAATTCAAAGACACATTATTAAAGAAACAGTGAAGCCGATATGACGATCGTCATGATATGCAGTTGCTTTATAAAATTATAATAAGGAAAAAAGACTATCTGTGCACACTTAATCTTTGTAGACCGATTTTGTAGATAACACGTCTGTCATATGGATGAAGTCACTTTTAAGCTTAATGGTATCCAAAGCACTCTGCGAAAATCGTGAAAAATGCAGTGGCCAGCACAAGGTCTCGACCTCAATTGAGTATTTGTTGTCAATCGCTAAGAGACGATAGGAACATATTTAACTGCAACCCATTTGGACTAGCATTGGCAGCGGGTTCAGCATGAATGGGAGATTATTCCAAATATATTAATTGAAAAATTGGTAAAGAATATGCCAAACAACGTAAAAAATAATTAATGATATAACGACCTTTGGGCTAAATATTAAAAATACAATCATTCCTTAAAGTTTTTGTATGGTGCAAAATTGAGTTCGTGTGAGTAAATGACAAAAAAACATTTTACAATTTTATGTTTTAGTTATATTTTTCTGATACTGTATATGTTAATGTACAGTCTTTAATATTCCAAAGGCAATTGCTATGTGTCAGTTTAAGTAGAAAATTTGACACGTTGCATATCTCGTCATGCAAATATTGCAATATTTTGTATGTGTTCACACTTGCATACATGAGTAGTATATAGTATAAAATTATAGACCAGCAGCCAGTCATTAAGATGCAAGTTGTGTCTTTTGCATGTAGTTTCATTTGAAGGAAATATAAAGTTTTTCATTCGCTTCTTTTCCAAATACAGTAAATTATGCAGTTGTACTTGACCTTGTTTATTATTGTTTATTTACATATGTAGTACCTCTCCTAAGATTTGAATAAAAATATTAAATTACATGGACTCACCCTCTCATACAAAACCATTAATCGAAGTAATTTTTTTTTTGTCCATAAAATCAAATACTTTATTTTTTTTGTAATTTCCTATTTTTATATATATCGTAAAAAAATTGTATCTCAGTCGTCGATTTATTAAAATTCTTTAAAATTAGTGTTAATATCAATTTTTAAGTACCGAGGCGCAAATAGTTTCTAATAAATTAAATATTGTGTAATAAATTTGTTTTATTTTATAAGTAGTTTTAATCTTACTATAAAATTTGTATGTATGTGTTAAACAAATTTTACTTTGTCATTTGTCAGGAAACGTCATCACATTTTAATACCAAACTTCAAATAATAACTGAAACCTGACATGTTTATTAAACCAAACAACGATGAAACAATGCTGAAACTGAAGGCTTGTCAAAGTTTTGCTTTAACATTAAATATAGGAAATCAGACATCATTGCAAACACAATTTGAAGTTTAACAAGGTTATGTATCCAAAAAAATTTGAACACAACAAACACCAAACAAAGAGTTTGTGAAATTTGAAATTTCAATTAAAATGTCTTTCTTATTATTATTATTATTTGAAAATTAAGTTTAGTTCGAAATTGTTCTATAGTCAAATATTATGCTAAAAGCGTGTTTTTTTTTATGTATAGGACTTTAAGTTAGCAACACCTGTTTACCTGACCATTACTATTTTGTCAGCTGTCAAGTGATTTATGTTTAGTTTGGTTGGGTATTTCAACATGAATAGACTGACGTCTAAGAAACGCTTTCAAATTGTGCAAATTTATTTTGAAAATCATTGTTCTGTGTTTTTTTCCAGATATATAGAACTTTGAAATGGAATAAAACAAAGATGATTTTTGATGATGATTGATATGAAATTTACTTTACTCTTCTGTCATTATACTTTAAATATGACATCTGACATATGACTGGCTCGGATGTATTCTAATCTGGAGGTCCAATTTTTGGTGACTTTTTTCAACATTTGTGGCCATATATCGGCATTAACGCGGCAAATCACTTGACATCTGATAAAATGATCATTAGATAAAAAGTATTGCCAACCTAAAGTTCTGTACATATAAAAAACACCCTATATTAGTTTAACATCCACCGATATCTTCATTCGAAACATATTTGGAAATCATGTCTATGAACTTGCATGAACATCAATATGTAATTGTAGATATAATTTCTCATTTAAAACTCAACACCTTGATACCACTGACAATTGTCTAAAATGGTATAAATGTAAATTTCTGTTCCCCTTCTTTACAATTTACATATGCACGATTATTTTTGTTAAAGAATAAGAATTTTAATTGTTGTCATAAATTAAAACACTGACATATAAAGGTTGTTTTATAACACGTTTTATGAGCGTCATAAATGTAGATAAAAACATTCTACTTTGCAGCAACAAAAGGCCAGCAACGCAAAAAAAACATACATACATATATACATACATGTGTAAGTAATAAATTTTAAAAGGAATTTATAGTATTACATTGTAAGTTTGTTTAAATTTTGTCATACAATTTAAGGAGGATATAAAAAAAGTTGTTATTTGAAGTGGAAAAGTACTTAATTATGGTGGAAAAAAATAAGATAGAAATTATTTGATTAAACTTATGGATAAAGATTGAATAAACATAAGAGAATGCTCAGGATAAATATTTGTTTAATTCAAAAGTGACGTTCTATGTTGTACATTGTATGTCGTACGTTTGTGTTGTCGAACCTGCAAAATGAAAAAAGAATATTATTTTTATAACAATTATACAAAACATAAAATATGAATATTTTACGAAATTAAAAGATATCGTAGTTTTTTTATTTTCTTGTTTTAAATTTGCCAATCAGTTTATGATTTGAGTGTTACCATTGTGTAACTACACAAGGAGAGTGCAGTAGTACAGCTGACTGACTTGGTTTACATTATTATAGTGCATTATTTTACACAAACAAAATGCCTGTTATTTCTGTATTGTGTTGTTTTTTTTTTGCCGATTTGCACTCACTTTGTATAGTTACACCATGAATGTTACCGTTTGGTTATTTTTTTAAACTACCAGGAGTAAATTTCATGTTGAGATAAATATTTTGTTCAAAATATTTATATAGACATTATCAACAATATTGTAAATTCAGACGACCTACAACTTCTACGACACCACAACATAACTTGTGAATTGCTCAATTGAAGTAATAGTTCTGTGATATCCGTAGTTATAAGTTTGACGATTCTGTGATTTATTTTATATTTATACAATTGTAATTTTTTATTCATTTATTTTAATTAACTTGGTGTCGTGTTATTCCCGTTTTAATTACAATATATTTTTAAATAATAACAAATGATGTAAAATAAGATAAATTATCGTAATAAAATAGCTCCTGAGCAAATTGATGAAGTAAATTGTTTTCATTTACATCATTTAAAGAAGAAAATATAATTGACCGAAATCAGCCCGTAGGGATAATATCCAAAACTGAATTGAGTTGAACTGAATTGAATTGAATTGAATTAAATTAAACTGAACTTAACTGAATTGAATTGAATTAAATTAAACTGAACTTAACTGAATTGAATTGAGTTGAATTAAATTGAATTAAATTAAATTAAATTGAATTGATTTGAATTGAATTATATGAAGATATGTTGGCGATACAAAAATAAATCTGGCGTTTCTAACGTTCTCAAACTGGAGTTTTTATAGACAGTTCCAGTTTTGCAATAATATTTTTATTTATTCGTAAAGCATTATTCACATAAATTCACATAAACTCAGAATCACTTTCTGAGTCGATTTAACGATGTCCGTCCGTCCGTCCATCCCTGTAAAGCTTGTGCAATTTTAAAGAGACTTCGATAAAATTTGGTACGAGATATTTTTTGACCCAAGGATGGATGAGATTGAAACTGGTGCAAATCGGACTATTATTTCAGCTGGCCCCTATACAAATGCCCTCCAGAAATTGGGGTTTACTGATCATAAATGTTTGAATTATGCAAGTATCCAAATAAATTTCATCACAAATGAGTGGTAAATAAAGCCAAATCGCAACTACGAATTTTGTGCAGATCGATCCGCAATTACTCGTAGCTCCCATATAAGGCCCACTTTCGAATATCACTTTAAAGAGAATAACTCTCTCAAAAATGTTGGTATCCAAATAATATGGAACGCAAATATATGCCGTACAAATAATACGGGCCAATTTTATTATGATTGGTCCATAATTAGTCGAAATTCTATAGAAGACCCTCTCCGTAATTTACTTTAAGCTCCATAAATCTTTTGAAAGTATTTATATCGAGATAAAGTTTAACACATATAATACTTATATTCACAGACATCATGACACTAAATTTTTGGATGATTGGTCCACAATAGGTTATATCTCCCATATAACGCCAATTTCTGAAAAACTGTTTTATACATATACTGGGTGTAGTTTATTATATGGTCGGGCTTGACCGACTATACTTTGTTACTTGTTTTTTTTTTTAACAGATTTTGTGGTTTTTATGTATGTATGTATATATACTATGAATAAATGTACAAATATGAATAATATTTGTAACACAACAAAACCTGAAACTTTATGACTGCAAATAAAAGACAAGTTAGAATTTATAAATTGAAACGTAAAGAAATAAAATCCAAACACAAAAACACCAAAAGAACATTGATATATATTATACAGATACATTCTAAAGGAAACTTTTAGGTGGACGTCATAAAAAAAAACTTGAATAATTTAGCTGTAAAAAGAATTTAAATTCTTTATCCTTTAAGAGAGGTAGTTTTATTTAATTTGTTTATTATAAAATATAAATCTGTTTAGATTTGCATACATTTTTGTCACTACTAAACTTGTTTATTTAAATTAGCCTGTTCTTTTATTTGGTTTTCTGTTTTTATTTTTATGTTAATGCATTTCAAAGAAAAGTATAGTTTTATAACTAAACACAAAAGGATTTTTTTATTACTGAGATAGAAAATTATGCAAATAATATTTTCGCATTTCATTTAAGTATTTTAGCCTCCTTCTATGGTAAGGGTTAAAATGCTGTAATATAATCACTTTAAGTTTTTCATCTGTTCGCTCTATTTAGTGAATAAAAAAAAAGAGTTTTTTATAATAATATTTTTTTTCTATGCGCAAAATTTATATATGAAATAAATGTCTGGATGAATAATAAAAATAAACGAATTCTGTATTTATTAAGATCAATATACCAGGGCTGTCAGATATGTCGAATTTTCGCCAAACCGGGCGATTTTTTAATGCTTATGGCGACATAAATTTCCATTTGGCGACATGGCGATTTCTTTGCAGTTTTTAAATCAGATGACGATTTTTGGGTAATTTTTCTTACAATATATGTATATGGTTAATAAGTTAACCACCACATTTAAAGCAACAGAAAAACGCTAATAACATTGACTGTTCATTTGTTGATTTAAAATGAGCTAGCGATTTAGCCGCTTCTTTTCTTTCGTTGGATGCAATTGATTGTGGAGCTGAGTTTGAAAGTGAATTAAACAAAATAGCTATGGAAATGGACTAAGTAAATATTTTAAAACAAAATTATTTTAAATATCTATGTGAAGAGACTTTTGAAGGAAATGTTAAATCGATTGCCGAAAAATATGATATTGAGAATGAGAATTTTCCATATCAAAATGCGGTAATCCGTTGACACAGGTTAAATTTTCATTCATACAAAATTCTGTAAAACTTTTTTAAGATCCAAAAGTGTCTTTAGGCGAGTATGAACTTCAGTGGTCAAAATTGGCTTATATTAATTGGAATGATTATTTTAAAGTAGAAATGCCAACAAATGTTGAATAAACTTGAAGCATGTATAATGCTGTTTAAAGGATAAAAATCAGTAGAATTAGTTGAGAGAGATTAGAGCTGAGAGATTATGGGGATAAATTAAATAACTAGGGAACATTAATAATTTGAAAAGAATAAAAGGTAACGGAAAGTTAGCCGCTTTTAGTCTTATTCAAATAGAATTAGTATGGGAACTAGCTAATTCTATTGTATTTTATTTGGAGGAATTAATTTAAAGATTGGTAAGAGGGTATTGTATGAGGTACACATTGGGGTTAAGGCTTTATAACTGGAATGGTTGTATGGGAAGTTTATGTGGATATCCCCTGGTATAATAATATAATAACTGAAAGAGTTTCTATTTCTATTTATTTAACTTACATTTATTAATTTCAAATAGCTATACTCAGGTATATTTGCTGGGATGGGAGCAATTGAGGCCCGGCTTTATGGTTTGCTGGTTACTAATGAACTGAACTCTTTATTAAAAACTACAAATATGCATTAAGCTACAATTTCAATTTGTGTATTATAAATTCAATCACGATAATGTGAACAGGTTAAATACAATTGCAATAATATAAACAGGTTAAATTAAATTACAATAGTCTGAACAGGTTTGGCAAATTCAATTTAAATAACAAAAGAACTTATAATTTAAAAAAACGTACTAGAGTTCTTGCCTCAAGTTTACAACTGCACGTTTCATTTAATAGATATTGCTTTGGCCGTTCTTAATATGTTGATCATTTCGACTAGCAATCCTAGAATGGAAAGGGTGTTTTCATTTATGAATTGTATGAAAACTTGTTTGTGCAAAAAAAAAATTCAATATGAACTTTTGGATGCCTTACTTAAAACCATTAACTATTGAATGTTAACCAAATTTGTTGCAACTCATTGGTAGCTACACAAAATATGTTGAAAATATTTAATGCTAATATAATGTAAAATGATGAAAATGATATAGATAAAGTGTATGAAAAAGATGTTTACTATCCTATAAATATATGTGAGTAATTAAAAGTACATACATAAGTACATACATACATATATATTATATCTATATTGATCTCAATTTTATGTTTATTATATGTATGTAAATATAAACTGACAAAAAGTCGAAAGATATTTTATTAACAATCTTCATAAATGAAAAAGAAAATAATAGTTTTAAAAAATTTTACTCTGACGACATTTTTTACGATTTTTTTTATTTTTCTTTTTTTTTTTTGGCGATTTCTGGCAACTGTTTTGGCGACGTAGGTGAAATAAAAAAAAAACTAACAACCCTGGTATATACCTATACATACATAAATGTAGTGAAAATTATATTGTGTTTATTGGAACAATTAAAAAGCAACACAAATCAACATGTTTTATTAATTGATTAACTAACATTTATTAAATGTATTTATCTAAAGTTGTTGCTTTTTACTTCACACTCTCATTATTTGCTTATTTTTTTTAATGACCAAAACATTAATTATCATTATTTAGTATTAATGAAATTACATGCCATGTATGTAAAGGAATAAAGACACAGAATTCCTTTTTAATGGATTAAATTTGTTATAAATAAATACAATAAAATGTTTATGTCATGCAATTACTTATAAAGATTTGTTCTAGTTGTACTATTGTAATTTTATTTCAAGCTTTTGCATAAATAACATGATTGTAATTAAGTAATAATCTCAATAAGATTATTTTATAAGCCTAAAATTTTACAGGCCTAAATAAAAGGATTTAGTGAAATGAAATTTTAATAATAACAAATATTTGACTAATATAATATCTACTGTCGCTTTTTTTTTAATAATTGATGCATTTCGACTGCACATGTATCACATTTTATAATTGTGTTTATTATTTAATCTTTTATATACAATTTAATAAGTAAATTCGTTTGTGTGTTTTGCAACTGTACACATGCACAGTAGGTTGTTCAAAAAAAATTTTGTTTTTTGATTTTCATGGCTGCTCAAGCATAATTTGAAAGCTTATAGGGTAAAGTATTTTTGAGATTTTTGTTCAGATTTTTTGGAAAAACATTAATATTTATGGAGTACAAACAAACCTTAAAAATGTTATAACTGTGGAACGGGAAGAGCAAATTCAAAACTGATTTTCTGTAAGTTATTTAGAATTAATAGATCTTTTAAATTATTTCATTTTCATATAAATTTTAAAAGTTATAAATCGTTATTAATGAAATTTATGGAAAAAATTATTAAAAATTGTAATGTAGGGTATCTAAGTGTGGAACAACCTAATGCACAGTGTTGACAAAAATATTAAAAACAACGTTTCTCAATTTATTATGGCTTTTAACTTTTGTTAATATTTTTGGGAATATCGGTTCATACTTGATTATTGCTCTCATATAAAGTCCATTTCCAAAAATCACTTAAGTACGCACAAATCTGTTTTAAGAATCATTACCATATTAAAATTTGTTGAAAATAATACTTATATAAAAAAATTTACGTCGAAAATTGCCGATTTAAATGCGACATCAGTAAATAAAAATCGACGCACCGAAATGTATGCCATTCCATATAAGGACCACTTTCGGAAAATACATTAACCTACAGGGTGGGCCAACTTGGACTGACTGATTTGAAATGCTTATAACTTTTGCATTTTAAATTTTTTTTAATTTTTTTTTTGCAGATAATACAGAATTTTATAAAATTTCATAATGTCATCATACTCAGTGGAAGAACGTGTAAAAAAAAATATGCCAATAGATTGATTTTGCTAGCTACAGAAAATGACAATTTTTTGGACAATTACACCCTGTCAGATGCACTGTTTGGTGTGGAATCATGGCTGATAAAGTTATTGGTCCATATTTCTTCGAAAATGAGCTTAATGAACCACAAACCGTCTCTGGGGTGGTATACCGGACCATGCTGGAAAATTTTTTACGTCCGATAGTTCTCAATAATCGTAACATATGGTTCCAGCAAGATGGAGCTACAGCTCATACCGCAAGAGCCACAAAAGTTATAAACAGTTCAAATCAGTCAGTCAAACTTGGCCCATCCTGTACATTTATATTTTATAAATATCGACAGAAAAAAAAATTTTACCCTTAGTAATCTAAGTGATACATGTAACACATTGATGGTGGGTATATAAGATTCGGCATGACCGAATATAACAATCTTACCTGTTATAAAACACAAAATCAGATCCAATAAAAGTAAATATAATTATTTTTAAGAAAGGCCAAAAGCAAATAATTATATTTCAATTTATTTAAGATTAATCGACTTTCTTAAATAAGCTTTATGCAAGAACATAATGCCTCGAATGCCACCATACTTCAGCTCAAATAAGATTTGAGAAAAAATTCCATTACATGTTTTAAATAACAAAAATGGCAAATCGTATTGAGTTAAATAAAAAATAAATTTAAAGCAATAAATTTTGTAAAAGAGATTTAAAGATATTAAATATCTTGTATGTTTTTTGCCCCCAAACTCTCAGTTTTATTTATTTAAATGTTATATAAATTATAAATAGATTAATTACAAATATGTACGTAAGAAAAATAGTTTAAGCTTTGTTAAATAATAAACACAAGAAACCGCACTTACACATAAATAAATACACGTAATTATGAAATTTGTTAAAAACATTTGCCCGCATAATTTCAAATATATAATTTCAAATGTAAATATTTCAAAAACAAGTAAGAGACACCCTACACCCAGTTTATGTGCAAAAACAGTTTTTCAGAAAAGGGTTCAAATATCACGGCTGAGCCTTTAATTGTAAATTTGGACTACTCTTTACTTTCCTCTTATCATCTCCTTCAAAATAAGATTCAGGAATTTCAATCCACGTTATAATGAAACTACGTACACATTTATTTACAAGAAGAATACTTAACTTATTAAACACAAAATAATTCAAACTGTTACGAGCAATATGAAATAACACAATTCAACGTCCAGGAAATGAATGTCCCTTTGTTAGTTTGTAACCAGTCTTATATAAACCCATTGCAATACCGTCAATTCCATGTCAGTCACCCATTCCCATTCTGTCCACAGTTACTGATCACAGAGTCCATTCCCCTATACACACAGAGAAAAAATATAGTTGTACATCTTTACCGCAACAATGTCAACATATTTAAAATTTTTATAACAATATTATAGTCACTATAAATATTTGTATGATTGCGTTAACCATAATATGGTTACGATTCAGATGATTACTACAATCTTATATAAAATTGTAGTAACTATGTATATATTTGTTGCAATCATGTTTATTATGAATCGATTTATCATAATTTGTTGCTCTTTGATTAAGATAGAAAAAACTTAACCATATTATGGTTTCAGCAATCATATAAATAATTACAGTGACCATAATATTTTAAAAAATGTTTAAAAAGGCTGAACTTGCTGTGGTAAGCATGCACAACTATATTTTCACTCTACGTATACTGTCCCGTTCCCACACATGTACTTTTGATGTTAAATTTTATCTCCATAAAGACACCTTTAAAAGATTTATGAAGGTTAAAGTGCATTACGGAGGGGTCTGATATGGGAGCTTCGACTAATTATGGACCGACCGTTATACAATAATGTAGAATGATAATGTGTAAAGGTTTTTGTATATGTGAAATTTATTTGTTTGTGTTGAATTTTATTTGGATACCAAAATTTTTAATAATTTGCGGAAGTAGACGTTTAGGCAGTATGATTTGTGTATACTCGTATATGACATATGTTTGTGTTGAATAGTCCTTGGATATCAACATATTAAGACAGTTATGCTTTTTAAAGTGATTTTCGGATGTGGTCCTTATATGGGAGCTATGACCAATTATGGGCCGAACACTATAAAATTTAGTACAACAATTAATTTACCTGTAAGGATTATTTGTGTCGAATTTTAGCCGTTTAGCACATTTATATCTGTTTTATACGTATTTCTTTTTACATCAAACTTAGTTTTGCTGAATTTTGTATTGATATTCCAATTTTATAGGCATTTATGTATAATTGAGCAATATTTCGGGAAGATTTTTGTATGAATGCTATTAGAAATCATGAACCGATTCTTACTATATTCCTCAAGCTTTTTTATTTTATCATAAAAATAGCTTATACAAAATTTCATTGTATTATCTGCAATATGGTTGTCTCACATATTGGTCCATAACTCTGGTTGACCTAAACCGATTTGCTGATTTTCAATACCAAAGTTACCTGCAAAATAGGAAATATTTTCCTGGAATTTAATTACAACAAATATTTGTAATGAGAGCTTTACTCATGTAAATTGATTGTTTCTTCTTTTAATATGACGTTTTGTTAATGTCTTCTTTTTCACTTTGAATCTGTGTATTTAAAAAAATAACTCCGTTAATTACGTATCTATTTTTAAACCCAAATACGCATTGTATTATATATCATTCGAAACATATGCAGATGCGATATGTCTAACCTAAATACATATATACGAGTATATAATACACGTTTCACTAACACAATAATTTACACATGTAACTATTCCTTCCTTAAACTCTGCAATAGCTCAACTCAATTAAATCGTCTATGGATGCCAAATGGGATATCAATTTAAACAGAAAACTTTTACAATAAATGAATGAAAGAGTCGCTAAAAATGCCAAGAACAACAAACTTTAAAGTTTAACAAAAATAAACGTGACGATATGATTTAGCTGGTGTTTCAATGGCCGGACAACATTGGCAATCAGCAACACTTTGTAGTTGATGTAAAACATAGACACATGGTTAATATCGAATTAAAATAAAAAAAATATAAAAAATAATAAAGAACTCCTACTAGACTGCAACGAACAACAATAATAAAATTAACATGAACGTGACCATTTTATTACAGATAATAAATAATTTAAAAAAGTGTTGTGCAAAACAAAAAGTGTTTTTAAACTAATTGATTACACAGCCCAACACGAAAAATGGTGCCATAAATTTTTTAGTCAATTTGTATACATCTTAAATAGGGCTCCAGTTCCTCTAACTTACTTTTTTTGATCAGCTCTAGTTTTCGAGATACACTTTAAAAAAAAAAAAAAATACGTAGTTTACGATTTTGAGTAACATAACTGAAGAACAGTTTAACCTACTTAGTGAAAAGAAAAAAATCAACATTTATCTTCAATGAAGATGTAGCAGAATATATGACCAAAAAATATTATTTAATTTAATTTTTATTTATTTTTTATTTTTCATAAATTCATAAAAAAATGGAGATAATAAAATAAAATAAAATACTTCTTGTTAATATGGATGTTATTATTAATTATTAGAGAAAATTTCTTATTTATTGGGCTTGAGTTCATTTTTAATTAATAACTCAAAGAATATCATTATAAAGTTATTTTGTTCTAGACAATTGGCAAACTGGAATGCATTTTCTACCCTGCCAAGGGCGTCATCAGCAACTTTCATTGTCCACGATCAATCTGTAAACATCATGTATTTAACTCACCGTTTTTTGAGAAATAGAATTCGAGAATTATCATATTTCTTTTTTAGGTGTTGTGAGTTAGAACGAAATTTACTTACGTTTACAATGTGTGTGTATTCATGCTTCTTTATTATTATTATTATTATGCTTGGTGTTCACTATGTCATTTTTGTTCTCAAATTGTCTTAATTGGTGGCAATTGTATGAAAACGGGTTGTCATATCATAATTTTCATGATTGCAAACAAAGATGACGCCATATGACAACCCGTTTTCATACAATTGCCAACAATTTGGACAATTTGACAACAAAAATGACATAGTGCAAACGCGGCTTAGAAATTTTTGTATTACTACAAATTTGTTGTTACTTTTCTACCGTTGCAACACGTTGGTTGACAATATCAGCGAAGTATGTTGTTATTGTCATTTCTCCCTTATGGTAGATTTCTGTTTTTTTGTAACTATGAAAACACCGGAGCTGGCATGACAACTTGTTTACACCGTGCCTTGTGTGTTTTGTTAATTTGTAGAGACTATTGTTTTTTTCATAGTGTAAATGGTTGAAATTTATATTAATTATTAGAGAAAATTTCTTATTATTTTGGCTTGAGTTCATTTTTAATTAATTATTAATAATTTTGTTTAACTACAGTGTGGTTTTTGCTTGTTGTTTTACAAAAATTTAGAAATAATCAATCAAAAATACCACATACCTTTGTGTACTGTTGTATGTATAATGTATTTTCTTTTAATCATATAGAGTTACTTTATTTCAAATAAAACCCACAGTTGTTAATGGATTTTAACAAGATATAGGTTGCTATATGTGTAAAATAACGAAAAATAAAAAAATTTTCAACCAATGTTGAGCGATATCTCCAAAAATACTTTATAGAATCAAAATAATTTATGAGTAAACCATATAATTTGCATTCAAAATCAATCACTAATTATTATTTAATGTTCTATAGTTGAAACAAACAATCGCATTTTTTTGTTGATTTTTTAGAATCAGATTTTTCAAACATTTGACATATTTAAAATTTGTGAATAGTAAACGAGACAAATATCCATGTATTCGGTGGAACCAAAAATGTCCTATCTGTTATGAACTACTGGGTAAATTGAGCCAAACCATTACAGGCAGTATTGGGCAAACTGAAATCAAACTACTGATTATTTACTACGATTACATTAAGTAGTTAATAATTATGATTACAAATTGCAAAAAGTAGTTAAATATTTTGATTACTAACTACTTATTTTAGACGCAATCACGATTACTTGATTACTTTTTATAACTACACATTTGAAGTGATGTTACAAGAATATATTTGTGAAAGAAAAGTTTAAATAAACGCAAACAGAAATAAGATGGCAACAATTAAAAGCTCTGAGATAAAGTTCCTCAGAAAAAAGTTTTTACTAAGATGATTGAAAACTAATTGTTGTAGTAACAAATAATTTTGAAATATTATTATTTGAGATATCGGTCATGTCATTTTGCTATATACCGGACGACTATTAGAGCGAAAGTGCAATATTTCGCTCATATTTTTCTACTACTTTCTTTTATTTTCATTTTGCCATTGCTCAGCACTTGCAGCTTGATTAAATATTATGACAAACTTAATAAATATAATGAAACTTACTATATAACTACCATCAAAATCGTGAATAATTTAAAGTACTTTGTTAAAGTGCAGTATTGTAAAGTTATTAATGATATATATATATATATATATATATATATATATATAACTACATTTATTTCATTAACATATTTTTTATTACTCCGTCTTTTTCTTATATTGTTTGTAAATATATTGACATATTATATATTAAAATTATTTACTCATGACTGATTTCTTAGTTCATTCTCTTTTATTAAAAATATATGCTTTCTGATACTTCTTTATCTATAATAGTTTCTTAACAAAGGACAGCATTTTAATGCTTATTATTTTTCTGGCCCTTAAAAAGGAAATGAAAAAAGAATTCCTGTGGCAAATTGATGAACAAGAGATGGAAATGAAAAAAGTATTTGTTTGTAATCTGAATATAATAGGAAATGTGCCTATATTCATAAGAAAATAAAGCTAACAAATATACGAGTAATTGAATATTTTAAACACTTTTATAAAGTTTTACCAAAGTTTTCACGCTCAAATTAAGCTATTAGAAAAATAGTTTAATCTATTTGTCTATTATAAGATTTTAACGATTATAATAACTATTCATTGTCTATATTTACATATTTTTGTGGCAATTAATTAACATCAATTTCAAATAAAAATATTTAAACATACAGTGGGGAGCTCAAATAAGTACATAATAGTACTGTGTCTTTAATTAAAATTAAAAACCAAAGATAAACCAAATGGAAACAACCCGAATTTATTAAATATTGCACCATACAAGAATTGATAGTATTTTTGATATTTAGTCTAAAGTCTAAATGAGAATTTTTCCTCTTGCGAGTATTAAAACATTTGTTTAATTTTTTTTTCAAACATACTTTTTATAAGCTTTGGCATTTTGCCAATTAATTCATTTAATTCATGAGTTCATTTGGAAAATCCGCAAAACTCACGATTGATCAAAAATTCTTAATCGGATTGAGCTCAAAAGAAAAATACGCTCACTATGCCATTTTTCACGATTTTGTAGTAGTGCTAAAAAGTAACTTCATCCACATGATAAGACGCTCTTATCTACAAAAATATTGTGTTGCAAATCAAGCAGATAGTTTTCATTCCTCATTATTCTTTCGATTCTTTGCAGTGGTCCAAGACTCCACCATATAAAGCAATTCCCTAAAACGACGTCCATATCACCATGCTTGTAATTATCATATTAGTCTATTGCGGTATTTAATAACCAAATTTAGTTATAATTTAATAATGCATTTTGATATACTTTGGCATATACAAATGTATATGTTAAAATATGAAATATCGTTATTCGAATTGCAATTGTGATATTTCAACTTGAAACGCAAATATAACACAATATACATATTTATAACTAGTGCTTGTATCTACCATATGCAAACAAATATTTCGTTATATTTCTAAGGATATATGTATATATTTCACATTTACATACACAACAAGATGTGAGATGTCTTTTGTTTGGATTTTCATTCCAGTACTTAACAGGAAATAGGAAGTTGTATATTTGAGGCATTTTCATAAAGCCAAGCAGGAAATTATGATGTGTTTTCTGGGTTCAGTGAAGAGAAGTTAACTTGTGTTATTAGGTACCTGTACATAAGTTGGCTCGTTGTGGTTTAGTTTTTATGCATTTACATATTTTTTTTTTACAATTTGCCTTGAAACCTTGCTGAGAGATCTTTTAAGAAAAGTACAAAAATTTATTCGAAATGTGTTGTAAAAAGAAAACTAAATAAAAGCAAACGCAAATAATCCAAGAGAATGTTTATCAAAAAAAAACGTTGGAATTGAATTTTAATAAAAGTTTTTCGTTGTATGCAAACAATCTCACTTATGATTACTAATTCGCTGCTCAATGTTGAATGAAAGATGAGTTAAAATAATTTGAAAATAAATATATAAGTACAAAGTATCAAACATTAATCAATATTAAACATTACAACTTCATCAATGTCTTTTATTTAATCAACAAGTGTTTAACCCAAAAGGCAAAAATATGTTCAATATTCCTACATTATAAGGCATTTGGCTTGTAATTCTTGGATTTTCTTTTTGGTGTGTGTTTTCTCATATATGTATAAATTTCAGGGTAAATTGTCTGTAAATACAAAGGATAAAATTTAATATCTGCTATGAAAGTGCCTCTGAATTAATTATTGAAATTTAGTCTCAAAACTTTCTAAATGTTAATGATAATGAAACAAACCAAAAACTATAATACCTTCTAATTCGCTGAAAGGTACCTGGGTACCTATATGGAAGTTAAGTAGATAAAAAGCATTTTCGCACTAAATATATTGTTGGAGCGTAGTTAACAGATATTTATATAATTTTTCTTAATGCCTTAAGCTTTGTTAATAATGCAACTCGGAATATACGTTCACAGTCTGATAAAGCTGCAGCTTTTCGTGACATTTGAATTATGCTTAATTTAGCTCAAAATTGTAGTATGGATACCGCGGTTTTACTCAGTACATGCCTTCGAAACATTAAAATTATTTTGGGTATGCTATGCCCGCATATTTTATCCTTTAAATGGTCAATTGTATATCGGTAAATCACCGAAAGTTGAGCGACAAACTAAAATAGGCTTAAAAACTGTTTTAGATCTGGTTTTCCCGTATAAAAACTCAGGAAGAAACATTACTACAGACATTTTTTTATGTCCTTGGAACTAGCGAGAGCTTTGAGCCTATGGGACCTAACGCACGTCGGTACGGTACGAAGAAACAAAAGGTTTTTACCACCCAATGTGCAGGCAAATAACGAAAGGTTAGTATTGCTCGAAATATATTTGAATACAACTTTTCACCTATAATTGATTGATAGATATAATATAATTATAAATTTTTGATTATGATTTAAAATATATTTTAGATCATTATAATCTACAAATTTTACTTTTAGGAAAGAGGAAACTTTGTGTTTCTATGTGCCAAAAAAGAAAATGGCAGTAGTTATGTTATCTACTATGCACGCTGAACCTAATGTGGAATCCAATACTTTAGCAAAACCGGAAGTGAAGGAGGAGTAGATAATATGGATAAACCGTTAGGTGAAAACGGAAAACAAGTCGATGATGGTTGGCATTATAAAAATACAAACACTGGCTAGATTTATGCGTTACGATTGTGACAATCAATCAAATGTAAGACGGAGGGTTAATAATCTGAGCAAGACAATGATGAGTTGCTGGCACAGTTTATAATTCTGAGATTGTCCCGTTCAAAAAGCCGCAACTTTTGTTTTTCCATAATAATCCGGATTATTTGTAAAATATGTTAATGCATAATGCGACCGGTTTGGACAATTGCTGGAAAACTTAAGACGCTTTTTATATAAACTAAAATTTTACTTTGTTCAAAATCATTAAAGCATTTTATAGCAAATTGTTGAAAATTGCATAATAAAAATAGGTAATCTTTTTCTAGTATTCTTCTTTGTTTATCATAAAATGTAATTATAGTTATGAAACACTAACAATATACTCTGAAAAAATGTAACGTTTTAAACAACTGTTTGTAAATATAAAACGTCAAGTGTAATTATAGTAATGTAACACAATATAGTTATGCAACAAATAAAAAAACAGTTGAATCATTTTGGAACTCAGATTTATACTCATTAAAGGAGAAATTAAAACTGTTTGGTTTCGATCCATTTACGCTGTTTTATTATTCCAAATCGCTAATATTTCTTTATTGTTGAGAACAACACGCTTTAGCTCTCCATTGAGAATTGTCCAATATTGGCCATTTAGCTGAAGCTAAAAACAATTACAACCTTCTATTTTTTTCTATTATATCGACCTGGTTTCTGCGATACAATCCATAATGAAAAGGAAACCATTACTGATATATTTCATCATTCGTGATAAAGCAACCGTTTGCCGTTTGCAACCGTTATAGAAAAACAAATTTCTTTGAAAATCTGCATCTTTCAATAAAATATTTGCTTTGCTTCTGTTTCATTTGTGTTTGCATCATAATTTGTTTGCAATAATTCTTGGAAATTAAAAGCGACAATGTCGGATTTTCAAGGAATTTTTGCTTTTAGTTGGTATCATATTTTATAATGAACTAATTAGTTGCATTATTTCATTACTTGAATAGCTAAAACATGTTGAGAACAAATGTTCTTTATAAATCGATTTATGGAGTATGTGAGTGATAATAATATTTTGTGTACAGTGGGTATTGTTGAATTGTTTTAATGAAATAAATTGTTTAAAGGAATTACTTATTTCAGATTTACTAAAGAAAGATTTTTTGGTTTCATAAATTTAAATTTTTAATTTAATTCTAACTTTAAAAAAAATTAGTGGTTGACTTAAACAATTATCATGAATATGTATCCTTTTAATTATCTCTTATTTGCAAATATAAAACAAAGCTTTTAATACTTATACGGAACATATCACATACAATCTACATTAGACCACAAATCTATAATAATCTCTAACATTATAGCCGGAAAAATATATTTTAACACGCATAAATACAACCACAAAAACAAAAATTCAGATAACATTGTAGCATTCATATGGCCATCATTGCTATTAAATCCTTTTGTCGCATGGTTTTATTTTAAAATGGATTTATATAATGTTTTTTTGTTATCGTTTTTATTTTAGACTTTCAGACATTAGGGGGCTGTTTAACACACTCTCACCCTCGAATTTATAAAATGTACAATTATAGAAAAACATTATAAAACACAGCAAATAATATAAGATATGTATGTACTATATATTTATACAGATTTTCCTTTTGTTTTAGTTCGAGAGCAAACAAAAGCAAAAAACAAAACGAACAGTGCTTACAAAAGGCATAACAGCATATATGCACTTCAAACAATGTTACAATAATGTATATACATATGTACTATTTGGGAGTATGGCGAAGTGTTTTATTATACCCTACACCACCATAGTAGGGAGGGTATATTGGATTTGTGCTGATGTTTGTAACTCTCAACACCCTTAAAAAATACCAATCGACTTACAATCACATTCTTAGTAGAATTAACATTGTCCGTCTGACTGGCTGTCCATGAAAAATTTGTGCTCAAAATACAGGTCGCAATATTTCTATTAAGTTGGGTACATGATATGTCTTTGGCCCAAGAACGGTTGGAATTGAATTTAGTTGCCATCGGTCTATTATTTTACCTGGCCCTCATACAAATGTCTTCGCTTTATCGGCCATAAATATTTGATTAATGAACGTATCCAAACAAGTTTCTCTACAAATAAGTTATACATGAAGCATAATTGCACCTAGAAATTTTGTTTAAATCAGTCCACAATTGACCATAGCTCCCATATAGGCCCCACTTCCGAAAACAACTTTAAGAAACAAGTCTCTTGAAAATGTTGATTGGATACTCCTATTTTATAAATCACTATTTTTGGTATTTTGATTTTGTGGACTTTCAAGTTCATATTTTCTTAAGCGTTTCCAGAAGAAAATGCTTACAACAAAATAGATGAACATTTTGGTTACATAAGAATGTAGTAACATAGAATCTTTTTATTACTCTACTAAGTACTAAAAATTATTTCTGTGTTCCTCAGTTATGATTAAACTTAGGCCCTAATTTTGTAAATCACTTGCGTTTGACGCATAACCTACGCTTTGTAAATCACTGCGTCATTGCGTTTAGCGAACGCAGAAATATTATATTGTTACAATACTGCCAAATTATTGTGTGGTTAATGTTGCCATTGTAAATGTTTTTCCGGAGAAAACAATTTTTACTGAGAGTTTTTTGCAGCACGATTCACCCATTTCGAACGATTTTTCTGAAAAATTAAAGCTGCCATATGCAAACAAAATCTATTAGTTTTACAAGTGCGATCATTTATTTATTTTGCTTTGGTTTTTAAGTGTCAAAATACAAATATTAAATGATTTTAAAGTATTGTCTACTCAAAATCACAGACATAAATTCAAAATGAACGAAAAAAGAAAGTTACCTTTGCTGATGACCATGGAAATACATTGTTATTTGTATGAAAAAATGCAACAAAAATTGGCAACTCAATTCATTTTTGTCCAGAAAAAATATAAAATTAAACCAATTCAAGTTCGTAAAAAATATTTTCTCTCTCTCAAAAAGAGAGACGTCAAACTTCATATAAAAAAATTCTTCGAAAAATTTTTTGTTAAGAACGAATGTGTGAATCCACCTTTACAATATTTTTAATTTACTTTTTAAAGATTTTAGATGAACTACCGAATGAACAAGAAAACGTTTTCATATATATAACGTGAGATAGATCCTCTTCTAAAGGAACCTCATCGTGTGATAGCTATTTCAAAAGAAGTACAACTTGCAACAACAATAAGGTTTTTGCAACGGGAGGGTATTAGAAGGGAATTGGGAATGAGCTTATGAAATCTCTTTCACAGTCCAAGTTTCGTGACGTCATTCATTAACGTTTGTCAGTTATGGAACAGTCGCTTGATCAGAAATTATTAAAGTTTGTTCTTACAGCTGCAGACTAGATGAAGAGAAAGATTACATAGCATCCCAACCATTATCAATAGTTGCTTTTGAGCTGCCAAAATCAGGCATTCCACGAGCCACATCTGGATGCTATTAAATTTCAGCCATCAACAATTCAATTTGAGCTGACATTGTGGCTTCTTTTTTAGCGCTAAGAAAAATTTTATTAGTATTTTATACTAAATGAATATGTTTGTATGTATATGTTTACTGACATCGTATTAATAAAGTTCCTAGAAAACATTAAATAAATTTAATAATTTTGTTTTTAATAATATTTTAATTCATCCTTTGAAACTAATGACAAGACAACGGAGGTGTTAAATTTGACAAAATACACAATTTCAAACAGTTGTATTGACAACAACGTAAGAAACGCCGTAATTTGCAAAATTTAAATTAACGTTTTACAAAATTAGGACCTTAATTATTCATGAATTGCAAACAGTTGACATTAAAATACAGCAGTTTACTTTTAGTGTGTAAAACGCATACGTATAAGTAAAATATATAGAAAACCCAAAACCAAATCTAATTTCCAGTGTCGGAAGGCTATTAAATGTTAACTTTTCTTCTTTTTTATTTTTTACATATTTCATGATCCCTGTCGTTCTTTATTTGATTTGTGTTTGTTGAAATAAAATGTTTTATATGTATTTGTAAAATATTTCTTTAGTTGAAGATTTCATTTGCACTTTAATAGCTCTTTTATCTCAATATCCTTTTTAATATAATTCTTAACTTTTTCTATTTTTATTGCTACTATATACAACTTTATAGAGTTATTCATTAAAGACACTTAGAGGAGCGTCAGCTTAACTATGGGTGGGTAATTTTAATATACATATGTGCATTTAGTTAATCGTATAGTTATAAAAAGAACATAAAATTATGGCCAGAATTTCTGTTCTTTTTTTTTTTTTTGATTAGATTTTTAAATATAACCGTTTTTCTGTTAAAATATTTATTAAGTCGGATTATATTTGTAGGAGTAGTGAGCAATGTAAAACCATTATAGCAAAAAATCGTGCACAAATTCGTTGGAAATTAGATATTGTTGGATTCAAAGCTGGTTTCAAAAAAGTACTGTTACAAGAAAAGTACTGATACAAGAAAATTTTTAGAAGAGGGCGAATAAAATAAAGCAAACAATTTATTTAAATTCGGGCATCCCCGGACGGGGTGGTTTACAAAACTTGTGCAATTAAAAATCCAAATCATATTGGAATACTGAATTGTGGTGCTATAAAAGTGACTCACAGTCATCACAACAAGGTATTAATAAAACTGAAACAAATAACTTACAGTGGGTAGCAAAAGTGTCCGAATGTTTTGTATTAGGGAAGGAAGCTTTTAAATGCGCACATGCGGCCTATGCCAATAGTATTCTTTTCCATGAGATTAGTATCAATTGAATTTCATTTTGTCGCTCCATCGAATCCGTTTTCAGTCATCTATTTTCTAATTTTTGTGCATTTTACAGAAATAAAGGCGTTTTTTTTTTAATTTCCATCAGAAAGTTCCGGCTTTTTCACACTGTCTACTAAACCAATTCTATTTAATGCGCGTCTAACCTTTCAGGAACTGACATCCTTACCTCTACTTTTTGCAACATTTATTGATGTCCTTATTCTGTAGCAAGCGTTCAATCTGCCGGGCATCACCATCAGAAAGCAGTCTTGGTCGACCACCTGGGTTATTATTGCTAGCTACATTACGCCGTGGATTTACTTAAAGTTAATTTTTCAGCAATTTTACGGTATGAATAATTATTTTGCAACAAATTTATCACTTTGTTTTCAATATCAATTGGCGTTTTTCTAAATTTTTAAGATCTTTTAATTTTTTATTTAAAAATCAAGGTCAAACAATAATGCACAAATAGAGCAATAAAGCTTGATAACGAGAGCGCAACAAATAAAAAACCAATACATCAAATACCGTATTATTTGTATTATTTTCATTATCTTACTTCCTTAATGCAAAACATCCGGACAGTTTTGCTTCCCACTGTAGGTGCACTTCAAACTGCCACTATGACAAAGGTTTTATGTAGGCTTTTGTTACATACATAAATATTAAAATATTTGCGAATATTTTTGCGAATTAATTTTATGAAACATATTTTCGTTATCAAAATTAAATTGTGCTATAAATTTATGTTAATATAAAATATTTTACCAAAGAAAGTTAACACTCAATAAATAAAAATAAAGTGGTGATAAGGAGTTATGTGTAAACACAATAGTCCCGAACACCACTGTAATAACACTGACCATTAACAACATGTTTAGTTAACAGTTGCTATTTACTAACATGGCATAAATGTAAATTATTTTTCCCCTGCTTTGCAATTTACATAAATTCGAATATTTTGTTTTTTTTTTTTGCAAAACAAAAGTTTTAATTGTTGTCATAAATTAAAGCACTGGCACATAAAGGTTGTTTAACACATTTATATAATAAATGTAGATAAACACATATTAATTTGAAACAGTAAAAGGCAGGCTATGCAAAATTAAATACATTTGTAATAAATCTAAAAGGAATTTTTAACATGTTTCACGTATGTATGTACTCTTATATTTTGTTTAGCTACGCATTGAAATGATGGCTTTTAGAGGTTGGTATTTAATGGGGAAAACCATTTAAATATGATGGAGGAAAAAGATGATGAGCACTATTTTGCACCACTAACATATACATAGTTCACAAGAAATCCGTTAGCTCTAATGATTAAATTTGTATGTAACCAAAAAAGAATTTTTTCTGTTGTGGTCGATCGCTTTAAGTGTTACACAATATTTCGATACAACAGTGTAGTACAGTTCTATTGCGTCTAACTGATTTCTTTGATGCTAATTCATTGCAGCTTCTGAATGATGACAGAGAGCTTAAACGGGCCAAAAAAATAAAAGTGTGGCCACGTCTAACTAGAGGCAGCAGACGTTTGATATAAATACCCAAAATAATATTTGAATCAGTGAGAAGAGTAGTGCTCCTACAATCACAATTACAAATTACTTGACTTTTTACCAAATGTAACCACTTTTTTTAATTTATAGTTTGGGTGCATTTTGTTGAACAATTAACTCTGGAATTACAGAACTACCAGCTCAATCTTATTGAACAAACAGATAAAATTGCCAAAAAATTTCAAGTGCGATTGATAGGTATAGTATTGATATCAGGACGTAGTTTGAACTCCTCCAAAGTGTCTTCCAATCTAAAAGTATCTGATTAAATGTGAAAAAATAGGCTGAAATCTGGAATTAGTTTTGCTTTATTAGGGAATACTGTATGTAGCTGATACACAATTACAATAAAATAGTTTCACGCCCTCCTATTTACTTGGGAGAGTAAAACTTCTGTAAACTAGTGGTCACCCTTAAGAGAGGATGACACTAAAATTCAATTATAACTTGTCATTGAAATTTTTACAGAGTACCTAAATTCTTTGCTACTAAAATTAATTTTCATAAATAAGTCAATTTTGCGAACTTATGATAAATATTATAGTTACTCGTTTACAAAAACCAAGTTTTCGTATCTTTAATTAATTAATAATTTTAATTTACATAAATTTACATGTCTTCACTATTATCATTTACTGTCTTATATTATTATTCAGACCCCCGAAGTCGCTAATCGCTAATTGAAATATTGGGAATAATAATATAAATATTTAAAATAACAATCAAAAGTTTTTTATTTATTCAACGACCTATAGCCGAACAAAAACAACAAATAATTATATCATTACTTCATCGGCATTACAGTGCCAAAATACAGACTGTTTAGAGAACCATTTTTCAGGATAATCAAAAACTTACATTTTCTAAAAAAACCCGCTTTCGAATAGGGGTTTAGCTAAAAAAACGAATAACTGAAAAAACCGATTAATCGACTACTATTATTAAAGTTTTTCTTTAAATTAGGAATCAAAAAGAAAAAACTCTAAGAAAACTAATTTTCGTTTTCTGTAATGTTCAAATTGTCACCTCTGTATACTCTGTGGTTATTCCTGGAAGTGGAGCTTGTATGGGAACTATGGCCAAATATGAAACAACTTTCACAAAAGTCAATTATATATTTTTTACATACTTATAACTGATCTGTGGTTTGACATAAATGTTTATGTAGGTTACTAAGGGAGCTACGACCTATTACGGGCCGATCATCATGAAATTCTGTATGACGATTTGTATGCATAAATGAATTATTTGTGTTAAATTTCAACTTATTGTGATTTTTATAAGAGATTTATGTATATGGGAACTATGGTCATATATGGACTGATTGTCATTAAAATGGATGTGAATATTTCTATATATGTAGGGACTATTTGTGTCGAATTTAAACTTGCTGCTGATGCTTATAAGAGACTTATGAGCATTTAATTTAATTTCTAATTTAATTTAGCCCCCATGGCTACTGTCAAATACAGACCGTTCGACAAATATGACGATTTTGTGTCGAATTCCAAGTTTTAGTGATTTTTATGAGAGATTTTTTCACGATTAAGTGATTTTTGGAAGTGGACTTTATACAAGGCTATGTCAAATATGAATCGATGCATACAAAATATCGTCTTGAAATTTCACTTTGCATGACACTTATTTTTGCAGAATTTTGTATTATTTTTATAGACTTTTCAGTACCACTTAACATATATATTCCGGAGGGGGGGGGGGGCGATTTGAAGAGAACTTGTCCTTTTATAATAAAAATAAAGTTTGCAAAATTTCATGATATTATCTAAAATATATTTAAATAAAGTTGCAAAAAATATCTGAAAAATATCGAGCTTGTCTAAAACTTAGGTCTATAACTCGGATCCTACTTCACCGATTTTGCTCATTTTAAACAGCAAATATTTCGGTGGAATATTTGGTAAAAATTTCATTGTTCTATGTTTTTTTGCCGAAGCCTTATTGTGTCTTTAACAAAATCATGGATCGGACATGGATCGTCCTAGAATCTTATAAGGAATTAACATTAACAGAATACATTAACTTTTTGGTTCTATGACCAATATTTCGATATGGTACAAACGAAATGACAAACGTAATGTACCCTCATCTTTTTTGGTGGTGGCTATAATAAATATAAAACTTTTAGTTAGCTTTTATTTATTTCAGCAGTATCTATTAATTGTGGTTTATTTGTTTTTATACACAGCACCAAACAGATGGTGGGTATATTAAGTTTGTCAGTCCATTTGTAACTTCATTTCAATTATTAGTCGTAGAACCAAAAAGTTATTATATACTTTCATATAGGTCCCTCCAATATTCGGCTCTGCCGAATTCTTTTATTTGCTTTTTTTTTATATTTTATTGTGAGTCCTCAACAACGATAACAGTACAATAAATATTTTGTTATTTTACGATACTTTGTTTATTTTTTGTTTACAAGTTTGATGTTGTTTTGTGTTATTGTAAATGAAAACTGTTGTTAATTCAAAGTAGAAAATATGTTCAATATGTAACGGACTGTTGAGCAAGCGAAGTAACGAAAAACAAATTGATTGCTTTAGTGCTAAAGTAATTTATTGAATTCAGTAAAATTAAATTCTATTGAGACAAAGATAAATTTAAAACAGAGTACGAATTAGCATTCCAATATAAACCTTTTAATTAAAAATGTATATTTATCATGTGTTAGTATCAAATGTTTCCAATTTCACCACCCTTTAAGAATATTAATGTTTTTTTTTTATAAATATTCTATTGTTCACGTAAAATTCAGTCTCAAAAAACTAGTTGACTAGAAGTAAATAATTGTTTGCGGATTTTTGTTTCCATATAAGGCTTTTTTTGAAAATCACTTTAACGAGTCTTAAAAGTTTTAGAATAAACTTCAACGCAAATATGTTCCATGGCAATTATGTAATATAAATTCATGATGGTCGACCCACTAAAAGGAACCATTTTCCAAATAGCAACCATTTCCGAATATCATAACATTAACATACTACATAAATCTTTTAAAATAATTTTTATTTTATTAATTGTCAAAAAATCGATTTTTGCTTATATACATTTTTGTTCTGGGTGTTGACCACTTGCCGTCATATTCATATTCAGTTGTTAAATTCATAAAATTTTGATACAAAATATTCGATTACGAATAAAGCCGTTAAAAAATAGTCATCAATTAAAATGGCTTCAACAGATTTAAATACAACAGTATTTTTGACCATTAGCTGTACCATATAAAATATGTCACTTGTTATACCCTGCACCATCATATTGGACAGGGTATATTGGACTTGTGCTGATATTTGTAACTCCTACAAATATTAGCCCAACATCCAACATAAAGTATACCAATCGATTTAATATCACTTTCTAAGTCGATTTAATGATGTCTGTCCATCTGACTCGTTATCCACTAAAAATTTGAGCTCAAAGTACGGGACCTAATTTTGAAGATATTTCCATAAAATTTGGTACAAGGAGAGTTTGAATTGAATTTGGTGGAAATCGGTCCATTAATTCACCCATCCCCATAAAACTGTTCTCGCGAAATAGAGTTTGATCGGTCCTAACTGTACGATTTATGCACATATCCAAACAAATTCCACCCCAAATAAGTTGCACGCGAAGCCTAATCACCTACAGTGATCTACAAATTTTGTAAAGATTAGCTCATAATTGACCATAGCCGAAAATCACTTTAAAGATTATAACTCTCTTAACAATTTTTGTATCTAAATAAAATTCAACACAAATAAGTTTCTTAGTTTCATATACAGAAATCATGATACCTAATTTTATAACAGTCGGTCCGCAATTAGCCAAAGCTTCTATATAAGATCGCCTTTTAAAATCACTTTAACATGTATAAAGCTTTCAAAAGTTTTTATTTATACAATTTAACACAAAACATATTTATATGTATAGAAGTCATGCCACTATGTTTTTGAGTGATCAGTCCATAATAGTTTTTACACATATACTCGGTGTAGGGTATCATATAATGGAGTTTGAGCGACTATACTTTCTTACTTGTTTTTAACTTGCTCATTGTGAAATATCAATCTTTTTGATTAGCATACATTGCTGTCACTGTTATAAATCCTAAATTTTATAAATATTATTTTAATCCTCATCTGTACTTCTTTTTCTTTTCTGTGTTTATTTTATGTAAAGGTTTAATTCAATAGAAAGTAAATTGCTATAAATATTTATTTTTTGTAGAGATAGAAAGTTATGGAAATAATATTTTTATATTTTATTTAAGAGCATTACTCTCCTTCATCTTAAATGTTGCAATGTTTGACCCTAGGGGATGACTGACACTACTTTTTTTTGTATGGAAGCCGGACCACTGTAATATACATATTTAGTATTTTTTCTTTACATCTTTAGTATTTATTATAATACGTTCAAGATTTATATGTATATAATAGGAATTTCTTTCATCTACCTAACTTGCTAGATAATTTTCATATACAATTTGGCCCATAAAATATTTTATTTTTAAATTTTGTTCTTTTTTTAAGGAGATAATTTATGCGTTTCGACAACACTTGTGTCAACATGTCACATTTCATAGTTGTGTTTATTGTTTCAACTTGTATATAAAAATTTAATATTTAGCAGTGTGTGCTTTGCGACTGAATTTATGTAAAGTCTTACATACATGTATATATTGTGCTACATATGTAAATATGTACATATATAAAATGGATATTTACAATATGACAGTTGCAACTGCTGCGCATATTTTTATTTTATAAGGGATCATAAATATAACGATATATAAGATTTGCTTAGACAAATATAAAAACTCTCACTTAAGGCAAATAATCCTCTTGTTAGTTTATAATTGGTCATAACTCCCATATAGGATACACTTTCGAGAACAATTATGACGCATGAGGTATCAAAAGTCTATTCAATTTATTCTATATAAAATTCTCAATTCATCTTCTCAATAAATCTATCTTAAATACGACTCAGATATTGTAGAGGGTTTAATATAATTAGTTTAGATATTGCTGCTTCACTTTAACAAATTAAAACCTATTGTGAAATAGTGATATGCAAAAACACATCTGTACTACACATTATATTTATTAGATCTTTAAAAAATTGCATTCAAAGTCTGAAATTATATAAAAGATATTAGTTGTTAATATCGATACCAAGCTGTACTACTAAATTATCAGTTTATTTATTTATTTACTTTAAATGCGATGGAAATTATTTTAATTAATAAATTACACATATACAAATATAATATAAACAATTTAAGCTTTATTAAATTACACACACGCACAAATAAATGACCCTAAATGTGGACATGAAACATTTATTATTTTTAATCATAATCGCTTTTTTATGCAATAATAGATAATTGGTGAATAAATTACATTAACCCAAAATGGGTGGACAAATTTTGCAAACTAAAAAATTCTGAAAATAAATCCTCTTATAAGCTTTTAGCTTTAGATCAGTGATGAACAAATATGTACATACTATCATGTTTATGTTTGTGTTGGTTAAGCAGCAGCGAGCTTTGTGCATAACCTCTTAAAATATATAAAAATTTTTGTAGCGAGAAGTTGCTGGCACAAATGCTAACCAGCAACTGTTTTAAGTTTGATCTCTGGTTGGCAAACATGGTACTGTTTTTGATTTATTTTAGACACAGTTGGTACCATGGTACAATTTTAAAATACTGTAAAAATATGGTATTCCAGCTGAAATCTTACCCCCTATTCATAATACTTGTCAAAGGTTTATAACAGGCTTATAAAGCAAATTTTGTATGGCATTTTGCTTTATAAGCCTGTTATAAACCCTTGATAAGTTTTTATGAATTAGACTGTTAATATACAAAAGAGTAACGTCACTAACTGACTGATTCTTTCGCTATTGCATAGCTCAAACCGCTAAAGATATAAACTAAAAATGCGAGTATTGGATTCCTTTTATATTAAATAGATCCATTAAGATAGAAATTCGGACGTTAACGGGACAAAATGGTAAAAATGGGTAAAAATGGTAGCTGTGTATCTCAAAATCTAAATCTCTATTTTAATTTAAGAGCTATAAAGTTTTTTTTTTTAATTTTGTATAAAAAGTTACAAAGTTCGAACATGTAAAAACGTCTACATTTTTTTACGTTTTTTCCAAAAAAAGTACCTATATTTTTTTTCTTTATTAGAAAAAAATGTGTAAAAAATTTTACGAATTGATTCATATTTACTGGAAATTTTTTCTCAAGTTGTTTATATCTCTTATATTTTACAGGAATATATACAATTTTTATATGATCCGGAAAGAGAATTTATTGCATAATCGTAACAAATAAATTTGGACTCATTTCAGTGGACAATTAAAAAATAGATTAAAGTAAAAAATTCTTCAAAAGCAACGTGCTAATCCTCTAAAAAGTTACATAGTTGTAAAGCCCTATATGTTAGATAAATACTGAGAAAGATTTTTTGAATTTACTCGCTAAATACCGGCACAATGGGCAGTTTTGTATCAAAAAAATAAAATTTTGGAACATATTTCCACGCTATAGAAACTTCGGTATTTGAAAATAAAAAATGCTAAAGATTATAAAGCCTTTGATTTTAGTTCATTTAGATCTAATTTATCTTGTGATATCTTTAACCGTTTAAATTTTACATTAATTCAAATATTATATTTTTGCTTGCTTGATTGTAGGACCATGTCAAGAAATCAAAGCCAAATGTAAGAGACAAATTCATATTAACCACAGTGGGACGAACGAAGAAATTTTTGGTGGAAAATAAATACATACTCATTACGAACTCGGATAAGGGAAATAAAATTGTGGCAATGATAAAGAATGACTATGAAACAAAGATGAAACACATTCTTAAAGAGATGTGTACATATGGACGATTGAAGAAAATCCTACGTTAAGTCTACAGAACAAAAACAATATTATTGTTGACAGACTATATAATTTAAATTTAATTACCATATCTGACGAAAATAAACTGACAACCAGAATTGCGATACCCCCAATGATATATGGTCTTCCAAAATTTCATAAAGACGACATGCCATTACGACCAATATGCGTTGATTAACTCACCATCTTACGGACTAAGCACATATATAATTGACATTTTAAAGAACTTAACAAACACCTCTACATACAATGTCAAGGACGCGACACAAAAAATGTGCTATAAGCACACAAACGTGCTTACAGTAAGGTTCGGTAAAGTACGGGGACGTGAACGTTCGGCTAATTCTAACTTTTAAGTTTAACCCTTGTATTTTTATGATCAGCTTATTATTGAAAAACCTTATTCGGAATTATTTAATATAATCTAAATAATAGTGTTTTCACACCTAAAGTTAAAACCTGGTTTTAACATTAAAACTATTAACAGCTGATTTTGCGTTCACACTACAATTTTAATAAAATCAGATTTTAACTCACTGACAATAAAATTTATTTTTTGAAGAAATAAGTGTATTTCTTAAAGCAATATTTTTCAGTTTTCCTTTGTATGAAAAAGTAAAAAATTTTGGCAATGCGTTCCAAAATATTTTGTTAGTGAATATTTTAAAATTATGGAACTTCTTATACGAAGTGAAGTACTCGGAAATGAAATTGTTCTATATAAAAAACGAAAAAGGGTCCATTCTTGACCAGCCATTTCTTTATATATATATGATAGTTCTTCCTTTTTCCTCTTAACTCGTCCATGTTTTCCTCCCATAATTCCACAAAGACATTTTCTGTGTGCACTGTCCAAAAGCTTCGTTTTCTTTTATATTTTTTTTTATTTGTTATTGCTGTTGTTTCTATTATTTTTATTTTTTTAATATTTAATATTTCACTCGTAACGTGTTTTTTAATTTAATTTATTTTTATTGTCATTATCAGTTGTTTTCAATATTTTTAACTTGGTGGCACTGAATTTAGTACAACTAAAACATGGTGGTATTTTATAAAACCTACTTAAAAACCAAATCAAAAAAGGTTTTAAGATGGTTTTAACAAAATTATTTTGTATGGCAAAACCAGGTTTTATTGTTTGGTTTTAACGTTAAAACCAAATTTAGTATTAAAACCTTAGGCGTGAAAACACTATAAAAACAACTGCTGTTCATAATTGATGAAAAATAAACGAAAAAATTAAAAGCAGATTTGGTAGAGATTGCCAGGAAAGATATTTATCATGTTGAGATTTAGGAAGATTCCATCCAAAGTAAGTTTATTGAATAAATTGCTTTTACACGAATTTCATTAATGTCTTATTTGTCTTTATAGTTACACAAGCTATTACAATATTCCGTAATATTCTTATTTTAATTTAATGTATTTCTGATCTACTTACAACTAATAATAATTTTACTGGAAAAATATTTTCGTAAGTTTATATATGATTTGTAAAAATAGTGAGTTGTGACACGCTGTGTATATGTATGTAAAATTTCACAAATATTTATCCTTTAAATATATTTATTATACATACATAAATATACATTTCAGCCAATTTTCTTAACCAATGATTTTCAGCATTTATTATTTAGATAGTGGTTTTAAAATTTTTTTCGTATAATGAATTTATTTTTTTTTTATATTTTTGCCATTAAATCCTTTACGGTAACACAAGTGGAAATATGAGTTGTATTGCTGCCAATAATAAATTTACATTTTAACACGTGTACTTGAATCAACATGTTAAAATTTGCATATGGTTTCGTATAGATTATTGTTTGCAAATTTGCATTTATACACGAATGACTTATGTTCATAGTTCCTGATGAGGCCTGCAATTTTTGTTAATGTAACTTTATTTTGGTGTCGGCATTTTGTATGTAATAAATGGTTATTAATATTGAAACCACTATTTTGTTGGTACTAGCCTATTATGGGTAAGTAAATATCATTTAAAATACAACATGTCAGGGTATGGAATTCTCGAAAATACACGTCGGTCTTAATGTTTTAAATTCAGGCATGCCTAAAAGTCGGAATCATTCTAGACAAAAGCGTAACAAAATAGCTTGTAAGCTTGTAAGCTAAGTTTCAAACTTATATTATAAATTTAATAACTAGAAACGTAAATATCTATATATAGATAACTTCCATAGGTAAGTAAAAAAAGAATAAACATTTAGTAGTAAATTCTTATCCAAGTGAAATAAAATAGGATGAAAAGCCTTATATATAAAAAGACAACCATATAATATCAGCCGTTTTAGTACACTTAAGGTCTGGGAAAATTATTACGGAAATAATCTGAGATGATTCAGAACCTGCAAGTCAACTATTAAACACATATACAGTATTACATTAATCATCAAACAATCTATAAAATACCGATGTCAAGTACAATTCTTTACGAATACGCAAACATTTTTCGTTTGAGCGACGCTGTGAACAATTAGGATATTCTTATACTTTTTGTATATTTAGTTGACATGCTTTCTTAAAATTAACGTTGACGTGGAATAAGATTCAACAATCAAATATATGAAATCATAATTGAAGAGGTTACAATAGGTTGCTTTAGTTAGACCACAACTGCATATTGCTTGTTAAACGTTTTTATCAAATGCATACATTTTTGTATTTTTTATTTGGGGTCAACATACATACTTGTTTCAGTGCAACTAATATGTTGGACTAGTAGTGGTTTAGTCATTATCTATATTCAAGCTATTGCTGCATTTTGTTAAAAGTTAGTCGCCAAAAATGCGTAGACGTTTCATATTATTCATATGAATTGAAACTTTGTCGCAAGGACTGCATATCAGTTTCATATCATTCACCTCGATTTGAATATTGAATTGCACTATAAGTTTGAAAACCATTCAAATGTAATGTGGTATTTGTACTGTCTTTCTTTTCTTTTGAGCTGTCAGTGTATGAGAGAGACTTTGGTTTAACTTTACATACGATGAAGGCAGCTGTTAAAAAAAAACACACCAATTGAATAGTGTGGCCGGATTTTGTGTTCGACATGCTTCGAATGTCTCTGGGAGTACATCAATATATATTTTACTATTTTTCAATTACATACATATTTACAATAAAAACACATGGATGTACATAAGTCGAACAAAATGTGTGTATAAAATCATGTGGGTTTATTTGTGTCATAAATTGTAGCTTAATGTGCACTTTTTCCTAAGGCTGACAAATATGCGAAAAACTGCGACTGGTAATTTTTATAATAATTTCAAATCATAGCCTTAAGTTGATTTTGCATTTTGTGTATTGATAATTGTGGTTCAAAATTGAACGGAAAACTATCATTTATTTTAGGTAAAAATAACTTGGATAATTTGTACACAAAAATAAATTGTTTTAGAAGAGTACTTAATAATATCAGATATTGCTGCTGTTAAATATGCCACTCTATAAATCATTATATACGTACTTTGTAATCAATTTATACATATTAGTAAACAATTTATTGTATAAAAGCAAAATAACCGCCTAAAGCTAAGCAACTGCATATACAGTACGTATGAGTAATATGTAATACGCGCTAGTGCCAATATTCATAAGTATACGCCTAGCTAGAATTTGTTAATGCAATGAATACAAAAATCGAAGCATACTTTTTGGATGATATTTAAATACATTGAATCAGATAAAAAATTTCATACAAATGCCTTTTATTGTAAAATATTTGTTAAGCGATGCTGAATAAATCATTGTTAATGATTTATTAATTATTTGTATAAAGTAAAAAAAAAACAACAATATGTTAAAAAAAAAAGTTTGACGAATTTTGTTAATATTTTGAAAATTTCACAACAAATTATGCAACCTCTCAGTTATTTGAACGCGTTAGTTTGTACATCTTACAGAATAATTTTATTTAATTTGTAAACTTCATTATTGGCAAAACTAACACATAAGGTTAACATAATGAATTACCATTAAACAAAATTATACATACATATGTATGTACATACGTAAATATGGGACCATGGTAATATACATTATATACATTGCCGGTAAAATAACTCTGTTTACTTCAGTGACAAATGACTATTTTACCAAAATTACGTATTGTGTGCATATAATGAGCTCATTACATAAATTAAACATACCAAAATTGTCACTGCGCAAACTAACGATGCAATTACCAAATACAACGCAACTACATTTTAAACAGCAATTTCATATAATATGTCATTGTGTTTTGTGAATTAAACACAAACAGTAATAAGATGTGTATTGCTGCATGTATAATATGAAATTCATATTGCACCTTATGCATCCCAAATTACATACATATATTCTAGAACTTTTTCCTTTTAACCACTTTTAAATTCAACAAATGATTTATTGCCGTCTGTAAACGAATTTCAATTTATTCTGAATAAACACATAAAAAAGTAAACAATTTGTAAAACAAGAAGATTTTTTTATTTAAAATGTCAACCATGATAAGGGTATAAAAAGTTTTGGAAGAAATGTTACTGTCAATTCTTTTTTATGAATGCTTCCCTTATTAAAGTTAACAGCATTAATGAACTATGAGAGATTAACCTTTATTTTTATATTTTTAAAATAACTTAAGTGTAGGTAATGAAATACTTAATTACTAGAGTATATTAAGAAGGAAAAATGCTAAAGCAAGAGGGTATTTTTTTCCGGATTTTTTCATGTTTGGAATATAAACAAATTTAATTTAGTTTAATACTACTTGGATGTTCTTACATGGTCATATATGGTCGCATAAAAGGCACTCACAGAAGTACATAAAAAATTATAGTTTTTTTTAATGCTTAAAAGACTTAGTAGGTCTTTAAGGTCTTTAAAATGGTTATAGAAATTGGTAATAGCAGACTGTAACTGAACTAATATTAGCGATTGACACGGACTTTATTTGCTTTTAAAATTTGCATTATTATAATGCAGAAAAAATTAAGTTATCATACGCAGCTTAAAAGATAATGTAATTCAAAGTGTTAGGTAAATGATTTTTCGTTTATTGCTTTCTTTATTTATTGCATCTGATTTTACTTCCTAGGCCATATAAAAGGTATAAAAATCTTATAACTAAAACTAAAATTTATTTGCTCTTAATGGTGTCATGATGAAAAACTAATCTTTAGATTAGTAGAGTGATAGATCTGCTCTACAAAGCATTGTTTGTGTATATGCTCTATATGTTACATATGGAATTTTGTTTAATACTTTACGAAATAAGGAAATCAAAATGATAATAACAATATTGAACACACTTCATTAATTTACCTTAATAATAAGATGCGTTTATAGTAATGATACGCAGTGTATAACATCTAATACTGGTATTACTTGCCATTAAGATTCGATGTATATTGTCGCTCCTAGTTTAGTGTTATTATTATTATTAAAGGATGCTTATTATTATCTGCACACAGGCCGAAAATATAGTTGTGCATGTTTACCACAACTATTTTAATATTTTTAAAAATGTTTTTAAAATATTATGATCACTGTTATTATTTATATGATTACTGCAACCATAATACGGTCAAGTTACCATTCACATGATTATAGCAATCATTTATATGATTATAGCAATTATGTAATGTTTATGGTGATCAGTTTAATTATGAAAGATTATACCATATTATGTTGTTCTCTATCATAATCAAAGATCAACAAATTATGATAAATAGATTCATCATAAATAAACACGATTGCAACAAATATATACATAGTAAACTACAATCGTATATATGATTGTAGTAATCATCTAAATCGTAACTTAACCATATTATGGTTACCTCAGTCGTGTATATAATTACAGTGACCATAACATTGTTGAAAAACTTGTAAAAAAAAGTTGACATTGGTGTGGTAAACATGTAAAACTATATTTTTTCTCTGTGTCTCGCTTACCAGATTGGCTACAATTTATTTATCTTAAAACTTTTATTTTATTAAATTTTTAATTTAATCTTTTCTGGCTAGTAACCACCAAAATTTTAATTATTTTTGTTCTTGTCATAGTCATATATTTGCCCTTGTCAACAACTTTACATTTCGATGAAACACTAAGATGAATAATTAAATAAAACAACCAGCTATAAGCACATTTAGCTTTCATAATATGTTTAAAGAAGAAATTTACGAAAAAAGATCGTTTAGTAAAATGTTTCCTCACATAAATGTAGTGAAAAGTTGTATGATGGAAAACTATATTTGAGAAAAATAACCATTTTTTGATGATTTGATTTTTTTATGAAAGTCAGTTATTGCCAACAAAAACCTAGTTTAATAAAATTCTAGTTTTAAAGTTACTAAAATATAAAAGTTAGCCACTGACATTGTCCCACTCCAATACCTTAGACAGTTAATTATTCTCATTGTATAAAAACTCAATGGCCGTAAAGGATAAAGACTTACTCGTATATCGCAAAGAAAAAAAGTTGTATTTTGCTCGTAAGTAATGATCGCTATGTAAGCATTAAAGCCAATGATGTATTTAAATTCAGTTTATTATTTTATTCATGTTTGTTTTTGTATTCGGATGCAAAGTCTATAAAATAATAAATTGTTGCAAACGACAGGCCATTGTTGGTGCAGAATTTTTATGCTACGATAATGAATGAAAATCAATTATTATCGTAAAATAAACCAGTAGACACAACATGATTATAAAAGTGCTTTTGAATGGAAATAATTAAATTCGAGTAGTTTTAAAATAAAATGGCCAACAAAAAAAAAAAACATAAATTATGGTTTTTGTAGAATTTAACAAATAACTTTAAATAAAATATTTAATTAAATATGCAAATAAGAATGTTTTTTACTTTATAGTGATTTTAAAAATGGGCATTGCATTGCATATTTTCGTTATAACGCATGTTGAATTAAGAATTTATTCAGACGGTCGACTGGCCGGATACGTATAAAAAAACAAACTTAATTTTCTTAAAGCGTTGCACTCAACATCACAGATTTCTCATAATACATATAAACCGAGAACATTCAAACAAATCTCAATTCTCTTGCACGTTTTATTAAGAAAACAATGGAAAGTTGTTACACTTTATTTAAACCACATTCAACTTTCCAGAAAACTATTACTAGCAGCAACAATCTTAAATGATTGTACATCATGAAACATGTGATATGTGGCGTATACGTGTTTGAACGTTTTGTTCAAAAAATACTCAAGCGATACGTTGCACCCTTTTCAGATTGCTTGAATTTGATAGTTTAACATGTAAGAAAGGAATCACGTTCTTCAATCTTTTACACAAATAAAATAGTTTTGAATTCTTCACATACATGTCAATTTTGTATAATAAATGATTGCCTGCCTATATGGATAGCAGTTAAATTGTGGATTCTGAGCATTGAATTTTATTACTCCTTTATATATTTTTCCTAATATTGGGTGTTTAATTTAAAAAAGCGGAATTAATACCACGTGGCGTATTTTTTGAACGTGGTTTTTGTTTTTTTGTATACATATGTCAATTTGAAAAGTAAATATCTATCATTTAATCTCATTTATGTCTGCTAAAACATTAAAAACATTCTTACTCCGAATCATTACTTGCGATAAAAAATACATTCATTGCAATAACCCGAACCATAAGAAAATGTACAATATAAAGCTCTGTCAACCAGTCGAATCAATACGAAAACTAACTATTCATGGGGCTGAGGTAGTGCTTTGTATTTGGTGTGACCAAAATGGCCCATTGAATTATGTGCATAATATTTCATCATAGAAAATCCTGCGGTTTTAAGTTGTACACCCAATATCTTTGTATATATTTATTTATATTTGATTGTGAATACGAACGTGAGTCTGTCATTGCCATGATTCACTGGATATTTGATAGACATGAATGGTGAGCACAAACCGTATCTATTATTAGTTATACGAGTACGTATAAGTAGTAAGTACGAGTACATCTGTTGTATTTGACTAGGGCAGCTCAATGCAATAACAATGAAAACATTCTAGTATGCAATAAATCAATGGTTAGAAAAATAGAAAAAAATATATAAAATGTCATTTATCTTATTTAATACAATGAGAGGCTTTTTAAATGCTTCATAAATCGATAGTACAATATACAGTAGAAGACAAAACTTTTCACAAAATGCTTTATATTAGAATACTATTTATTTTTTTTCTATCCATATACAGATATAAAAAAAAATTAATACATATATATGGAAGAGTATTAATCTACTATAATGGCCTCTCCAGTTTCCAAATGTAAATCCTATCGAGCATCTTTGTCGGTTTTAAACAGATGAATTGTGGTAGGGTACTCTTATATTAGTCCAAAGATTTTGTTTTGTATTATGTATTAGTTTTTTTATATCTGTATATGGGAAAAAAAATTAAAATTATTCTAGTATAAAGCTTTTTGTGAACAGTTTTGTCTTCTACTGTATACTTGACAAATAGGAGTGCTATATTCGGCTGTGCCAAATAATAAATACCAACAACTAATAAAATACGTTTTTCGATTTTTATGCATTTTTGGTTAAACTTCATCTCAATAATGAAATTTTGCAGGAGATTCCAGTTATTCTGGGAACAAAATCCAGTAGTATGATTTTTACATACATATAACTGATCTGTGTAAAATTGCGAATCGATGTCAATATTTACAAGTTATTTATGTATGTAGGTTTATGTATTTTTTAAAAGTGGTTTTGATATGAGAGGTATGATAAAGTATGGGTCAATCATCATTAATCATCCATACAGCGTGAATTATTAGTAACAAATTTCAACTAAATAACGACAACTATGTCCAGTTACGGGCCCATATTATTTAAATTAAGTAGGATGATTTATATATACAAGGATTATTTTTCTCGAATTTTAAACTGGTGACAATATTTACAATAGATTTATAAGCTTTTAAATGGTTTTTAACTTTACATGGGTACTATTGTCCCATATGGAATGTTTTCTTTCTTCATGCAACTTATTTTTGCTAAATTTTGTATGAATATAGATTTTATACAGCCATTTATAGAAGCATATTCCAGGAAGACTGATTCCTGCCATTACAAGAGGACCTGTTATTTTATAAACAAATGATGTGTACAAAATTTCATGATATTTTTCAAAGAACATATTAATAGATTTTTTTTTTTTTTTGAAAATATAAAGGTCGTGTCAAATTTTGGTACACAACCTATTTTATTCATTAGCTAGGTTTTTTTTCGAACTTTATGAGAATTCAGAAAAGATATACTTTTTATTTTGAAGACCAATATTTCAATTTGTTACAAATGGTATAACAAACCTAATATACCCCATATTTTTGTGGTGGGTAGAAAAAGAAAAATGTGAATAATTCCCGTATTTCTGATTATTACAAAAAATAAAAATATTTTTTAGAGAATATTATGTTTGAACTTTTTTTTTTATATTTATTATTAGAGAAAAAAAAATTTTTTTTTCATTCGGCTTGAGTTCATTTTTTTTTTATTAATAACTCGAAGAATACCATTGTGAAACTACATTTTTCTAGACAAATGGCACACTGGAATGCATTTTCTACCCTGCCAAGGGCGTCATCAGCAATATTTATTGTTCAAGATCTACTTGTAAATTTTCTCTTAATAAAAATATTTTTAGCTTTTTTTAAATTTGTCATACTTATGCAACCACTATTTGACATTCTATACATTCAACAGTTTGGAAGCTCTGAAAACTGATTTGGCAGTGTATTCAGAAAATCCTATACACCTAATTCTGTTTTTACACAGTTTTTATTTAACACATTTTCAAAATAAAAAAGAATGAATTTTTTACACGATTTTATTCCATTTTACACGACTCAAAATCTTTTGGGTTTAAATTTGTTTTGGTTAAATTTGATTTTAGCGAAATACGAGGGCGGTTCGGAAAGTTCTTAGCCTAGCACGGAAAGAGAATAGTTAGTTTTTCAAAAACAAAAAAATTATTTTTCAATACAATTTCCTGGAACTTCAATACACTAACTCCTACGCTTATCCCTCGATTCAAATAGTTTTCCTCAAGGCCTTTAAAATAGTTGTTTACAACTGTAATTATATCTTCATTTGAGGTAAAACGCTTTTTAGCTCGGATTTTTTTAGATTTGGGAACAGGTAAAAGTCACAGGTAGCTAAATCAGGAGAATAAGGTGGGTGGTCAAGCAACTCGTACTTTTATACGTTGATTTTAGCCATTTGCATTCTTATACGTTTTTGGTCGACTGGTAACAAATGTGGCACCCATCTTACAGAAAGATTTTTCATCTGTATTAGCTACTTTACGCACTTTTATTCGTCGATCATTTAAAACCATATCATGCAGAAATTGGCTACCATTTCTGTTGTTGCTGCTATTTTTGGACGTCCACAACATGGTTTATCCTTAATGCTTGTAGGACCACGTTTATATCCATATTTGAAGGTCCACTTCCGAAAATCACGTTAATACTAATATGTATCTTAAATATGCCGGCATTATGTTGAAATAATCATAAAAGCAAATCAATTTTATTTTTGACATTTGTCGCTTTAAATATGCCGCGCTCATTTGCCTACTTACAAAAAGTATAAGCGGCAAAAAGCACAGCTCCTGGCAAAAGGAACGCTCGCGGCCGCATACCGCTTACATTGGCCTTTCACTATAAAAATTTCTAGTTGCATTGCAAGTAGATGGTTGTCTATAAAATAAAAAGAATAGTTGGAAATATATTAAAAAAAAAACTTAAGCCGACAAATAAAATACAATAATAAAAGTTTTTTTTCAACCATAAATATTGCAAAACTTGTGTTGACATGAATTTGGCACGTTAATGCTGGTTTGATTATAGACAGGGTTTTTGTGGAGTAAAGTAATTGCAACACTTCTATTTTTATGTGTCACTAATATGTATGTTTTTATGTTTAGTTTAAGTGACACTCAAGTGTTTTTTTTTTTATAACCCTTTATTGGTAATTTCTCGACTACATTTTTGTAAATCAGCCAAAAAATTCTATAAATGTTAAGAACAGTTGATACAAAGTGAATTAAATAGTGAATTATTTTTTTTTATTATTACTTGTATTTATTCATTATATCTTCATTAAAAATGAACTACTAATAAGTATTTAAAATTTTATATCTAATGAATTGTAATTCTTTGGACGACAATGCTGTTCTACAAAGCCAAGGCGGACCCACTAAATATTAATTTTGTTGTTTTTTTTTATTTACTTCTAGCCCAAATAATTTTTTTATTTAAAGTATGTAGATTTTTCTGTGTGTTGAAAAATTAATTTTATATATTTTTGTTAATAAATATTGTGTGGAAAAAAATTGTTGGTCAAAATTTATTGTTTGTTGTTCGATTGAATTTGTTTGAAATGAACTTTATTGCTAAATTGTTCATAGATAACCCAAAACCTCGTTTTTCAAGGGATTATGCAGACTTTACTGTGCCACTGTATGTATTAAGTTGGCATTCTTCCTTCTTGCCTGTGGCCCAGATCCCTCCTTCTTTTATGAATATAGTCACTGTTAATGAGTTGGCGTACTTTAACTATTTTTAATTATTTTTCCCTGTAAGGTGACGTGCGAAGTGTAAACCGAGATATTTAGCTGCCGTTTATTGTATTATTGCTTAATTATTTATATAAATAGAAGGATATTTTTCCTATAAAATTTGATTGCAGAGAGAGCGCTATTTCGCAAGGATATTTGTAGGTGGCAAGCTAAAGCTAAATGGTCTGATTTCAACCAGTTTCTTTAAGTTTAGTTCTTGAAACAATTAAAACTCTACATTAGTTTTATTTTGAATAATATTCTGCGCTTAAAACCCCTTTTAATGACTGCACTTTACTCTTGTCCCTTCGTGTTAGTTATGCAATTTTTAAGCGCAACAATAAAATTTATTGCTAAAACCTTAAACTCACCCTGACTTAATTTAAATTATTTTTTGCAGTGTGTATCTTTCTACTTTTATTAAAATAACATCGCAAGATATGAAGCCATTATTACTCTCAAACTTACTGATGCTAATGCCAACAATATTCATTGTGTTTTATATTTTATTACCTTTCTAATCTTCAGATTATAAAAAGTGTTAGTTATACGCGGCACCAGCAAAAGTTTGCTGGCATATTTGCATGTTTTGTTTATTATAAAGTTCTGAAAACTTTCGGTAGTTAAATTCACTTTCTCTAAAAGTTTTTTGTACAACATCATTGAAAACCCATTAACGAAACCCAGGCAAGTATGTTTACAGGTTTGAAGTTAGTTTCATCGAATCTATAAAATATTTAAAATTATTTTATTATAACAAATTCTTTGTACGCAAACGTGCCGAAAACTACTTTAAGTTAGTAAAAATGAAAAAAATTTCACCTTACAGTCCAAAGTTTTCTATATATTGTGGAAACATATTCTGGTGCCAGGCTGACGTTAACTGGTGCCGCAGCGGCTCTGAAGCAACTAATTATTTTTGTATTTTAATGTAAAATAATCGAAATTTGTATGTAATTATCATTTTTAATAAGTATTAAAACACATAAATTTGTTAATAAAGTTTAAAATTATCATAAAATTCCCTGGGCTTGCTCTCAGACTTCTTAAATAAGAAATGAGGGAAAATATTCAATGAATTTTTTGACTTCGTAGCATTACGAAAACCTATTATTATAAACTAGCTAGTATGATCGAAAAGACACTTTCAAATCTTTATTGTAATTTTGTTAAATAAAATTCACATTTTTAGAAAAAAGTTAAATTAATTGATTCATTTTGAGTTTCCCTACTTTTTTAAAGAAAAAAAAAAAAAACACAGAAAATTCAAATTTAAAGGGGAATGTTTATTATCATTTAGAAAAACATCCTTCAGCATTTATGTATTTTTTAAAGATTATTTTTATCAAATGTTGGCCATGGCCACATCGCAGATGGTCTATCCGTTGAGTCCAATTCTCAATGGCTCGTTCCAGCATTTCGACTAGTAACTGGCGAATGACACGCGTGATGTTTTCCTCCAAGGCCTGGATCAAAGCGGATTTGTCCGCATAAACTTTATATTTTACATATCCCCACAGCAAAAAGCCTAACGATCTGGCCACCAAGACGTAAAATTATGTGCTCACCGAAGTGTTCTCTCAATAAATCCATTGATAAATGCAATGTGTGTAAAGTGGCGCCGTCTTGCTGAAACCAAATCTGGGCAACATTTGGTCAAATTGCGAATGAAAAATTACTAAGTATTAAAAATAGAAATGGAAAGTAAAAAAGATAATATGCCAATACTCGCAATCTATAATTCAACTAAACAGGCAGGCATTCAGTTAATTAAACAAATTGACTTGTAATTTATTTAAGGCATATTTAAGGCATTTTGGTTTTTTATTCCTTGTAACGAAATTTTATATATAAATTAATTCTATTCATTTTTTAGAAGCATTACGTAGAATATTTACACATACAGGAAACTATTAAATTTAAACGACCTAAAACATTTGAGTTTTTTTTTTCTTTACAAAACATTCAAATACTTACAGTATGTCACATATGACACGTGTCATACTGTTTAATCTATTGAGATTGTTAATTTTTATAATATTACAGCAGTATTGCTTGTTTATGAGGTTTCTTCTATAAAAAATATTTAATTATTTTTATTGTATGTATAGTTGTTAAATTTGGCAAGAATATCTATTAAATCAAAACACGAGCACTGTACTTTAGACAATATTATCAGACCGGGAGTTCAATTTAGTGCCTAATATCTTCTCGCTAATTCTAATAACTGTAATTTCAATTAATACACAAATTGTTGAATTTTTTCCATATAAAAATATGAAATAATGTAAATAAATAATCAACTAATAATTTAAATACTGTGACCGTTTTTCTATTTATTTCCATTTGAAAATTAATTAAAAATCATTCACGGCGTATGAGTAATTTCTGCAAATTAACCCCCTTATTCATAAAACTTGTCAAAGGTTTATAACAGAATTAGAACTGAATGAATTAGACTGTAAATATTTATATTAAATATTGTATCATATTCAATATGGAATCAGTGATGGAAAATGGATTTTTTAGATTTCGTACTAACTATATAAATAAAATGTACTTTTTAAACTTCCACGGTACCATTTTTAATATTTGTTAAATAATGATAAAGTTTAAGCACAAACTCACTTTATCAAAAATTCCATATAGCTTAGGGCAACATTTTTAACATTAAATTACGAGTTTATAACAAATGTTTAAACAAATTTGTACTCGACTGGTATTGCAAGTCATAAAAAAGAATACGGTGTAATACTTGTTCAAAGTATTATTATCTAACTTCTGGTGATATTATAAATGCTACAAAACTGGTCTCTATTGAAAAATGCTACCAGATAAAGCGTGTGTTCACGATATGCAACTAGTGTTCCAAAAAGAAAGTAAGGGCATAGAAACAGAGTTCGTTCCGTAATAAAATGTTTTCTGTAAATTATATTTATTTGAAATTTGTCTGTGTTTGTTTAAATATAAAGTTAGAGGGCCACTTCTGTATCTTTAAGAATATTATTTGCGTTTATTATCGCGATTATCTAAAATATTCTTATTTATGAAGTATCGGATTATCGGATTATTTGCGAAAAGTTAACCTTGTTAAATATATATGTATGTATATATGATCTTGCATCCTTCGATTGTATTTCCAAAATTACTAAATTTATTATTTCATGAATAGAAGAAATACAAGAGTTAACTTCTAACGATTTTGAAATCTTGATTAACTACATTTTAAGCTTTAGTTTATGGATTCAGCCTCAAAATCATTTAATGTAAATGAATATGTCAAAGACTCATATTTTTCGATAATTCAACCAACAATTTCTTGTCTTATAGATGCATATTTAAAGATCAAATTGACATTAGTTTCAAAATGTTCATGAAATTTAATAAAATCTCTTTGGCATATAGTAACTTAAATGATATATTTATATATTTTATCTGGATTACCAAATTTTTATGCAACAGTATTTTGAAATTGTATCAAATGACTCGTGGTAGTACCACGGTACCAACTGTGTCTAAAATGTATTAAAAAATGGGGTGCCCCCATAGACTAGGCGATAGTGTGCCGGACTTGCAGTCAGAGGATTGCGGGTTTGATTCCCGCCAAACAGTTTGTACAAACAATATTTTATTGCATTTAAGAAATTAGAAAACTAAAATTTTAATTAAAATATTTTCTCTTTCATAGAAATCTAATCATAATTATATAAAATCATTGTATAATATTTAGTTGTATTAACTATGAAAAACAATTTATGTTATTTATTAGTTTTTATTAAATTTTAATGAATAAAAACAAACATTTTGCTGCATTTATTTCAGTCATTCTTTTTTATAATGCTATTCCATAATAAATGTTTGAGTATTTGTGGAAGTAAAGGTGTAGAAAAAGCTTTATTTTATCCATAAAGCTTTTGAGGGGAAATTATAGAAATAAGATTGGGAGAGAGCAAACACGTTTTACATGTTTAGTAAATTTGCCGGTTTAATGTATATTCACATTAAATCAAATAAAATTAAAGGCGAGTCGTCCTCTTCTTAAAATAATAAAAGAAGATAATTTTAAAACCAACAGGCATTTTGTTTTTGTTAATATCTGTGTATTTGAAATGTTAAAATTCACACAATTTTTTTCCTGTTTTTATTTCTTGTTTTACTTTTCAGACTCTTAAATAATTTTATTTTTACTTGTATACTTATTTTTTGATGTTAAATTACAAATATAAACAAAACAAAGTTTGACAGATGGAGACAGTATTTCACAGCGAATTAATAATGAGCTTGTGAAATGTGGTCACCTTATTAATTCGCCTTGTTTGTAAACAAACAGCATAGCAGTAAAAAATCAAAACAAATACAAAAACTACAAAAACGTGGATAAGGAAAATTAAAACAAAAAAAAAAAGAAGAAAAACAAATATATAATTTCCGATAGCTGCAACAAGCAACAGTTTTTAACCAATTATTTACAAAAAATAAAAAACTAAAAGTCTTTTAGTTTCATTGTATTTCAGAGAATTAATTTATTTAAAATCTTAATAGTTGCACTAACGACTCAAATGAAATTGATATTAATCCAAATTAATTGGCTCATTGGCAGAAACTGTAAACTTAGTTTAGATTGTAAACTCTTACTTTACAACTCAATCATAAAACCTATATGGTGTTATGGAATACAGCTTTAGGGAACAACCTCTGCTGCAAATGTAGACAGAATTCAAAGACGCCAAAACGAATTGCTACGAATGAACGAAATTGCCCCCTGGTATATAAAAAATTCGAATAACCATAAAGACCTAAACGTTCATTTATTAAAAACTGAGATCCAAAAGAATGCAGAAAAACATTTAAAAATGCTTGAAGTACGAGGGCGGTTTAACAACTTCTTAGCCTCGAACAGAAAGCGCGGTATAAACACAAAAACTGAAATATTTTGGAAACTTCCATCTGTGCTCTGAACACTTGTTAAATTTATTTTCGATCGGGCAACTTCTTCATACAGACAAAAACGCATCCGCGATTTTTATACAATGGAAAAATGAGAAATACGTGGTGTCATTAAATATTTAAATAAAAAAGTAGCCAAAGTGCATGATATGGTATTAAATGATCGACGAATAAAAGTGCGTATAATATCATGGGCATATCAAAAAATCGAGTCCATTTAATTTTGCATGAATAAATACAGATGAAAATGATTTCTGCAAGATGGGGCCGCATTTGTTAACACAGAAAAAAAATCATGTTTTTTTTTCAATTAAACCGTTAATTGATTTTAAAATAATTTTCCATTAATATTTTAATTGATTCAATTACTTTTTCTGATTTTTCTGATGTTTTCAATTAAATATAAATTTTTTTTTTAATTGATACTATCATTTTGTTTACAGGTCCGATTTCAATTAAATTTTTAATTGATTCCAGAAATATTTTAATTGAAACTCATTTTTAGTCGACCAAAAACTCATATGAATGAAAATAAAATGGATTTTAAGCATCGTTTCATAACCGTTCATGAGGCATGGATCCACCACTATACACCAAAGACAAAAGTAAAATCAAAGCAATAGACTGAAGCTTGAGGAAGTGCACCCAAAAATGCAAAAAAAAACTTCAATCGGCTGGTAAGGTTATGGCAACGGTTTTTTGGGATTTCAAAGGTATTTTATTGATTGACTATTTGCAAAAGGGTAAACAAAATTAAAGTACTATTGCAACATTTTGGACCAATTAAATGTAAAAATTCGAGAAAAACTTCCTGGCTTACAACCCAAATACATAATTTTTCATCAAGACAATGCACCACCGCACGAGAATGTTTTAACAATGGCTAAAATCAACGAATTAAACTACGAGTAGCTTGACCACCGACCTTATTCTCATGATTTAGCTCTCTGTGACTTTTACCTGTTCCCAAATCCAAAACAACCCCAGATAGAAATCGTGTTACCTCAAATGCAATTACAGTTGTAAACCACTATTTTGAAGGGCTTGAAGAAAACTATTTTAATCAAAGGATAGCTGTTCATGTCTGAAGGATTGCATTGGTGTTCCCATATCTGTCCTGTTGGAAGACGATGTTACCATCAACAATATAAAGAAACGACAAAATATAGAGCGCTGCTATTATATATATTTAACCTTTAAGTTAGTTTTCGTTAAATTTTATTTTAACATTATGTTAGATTTTCGAGCCATTTTGTTTTTTATTCGTTGCTTAGACTTTAAAAAATTAAGTTAATTTTTTGAGTAACCTTTTTGATTTTTGTATCGAGCCCTTTCTTTTTGAATTGTTGAATAAAACATAATTTTTTTGTACACCCACACCATTGAAAAAAGTTAAAGGAAAGTGTTTTCTTTTTTTTTTCAATAAAAGCTGAATTTGTAGTAATTAAAAACATTACCTTTTTTTTATTTAAACACACCAAGTTGCTTTGAAACTTGGTTAGCAAATTTGCAGGTCCCACAAACCCATTTATACACATACACTTGGTGAGTGAACAATAGCAATTCTAGATTGAAGTTCAGGAGATTATATTAAAAAATAAAACTGTTTTTGAAAAACTAACTATTCTCTTTCTGTGCTACGCTAAGAAGTTTTCGAACCGTCCTAGTATACCCACACCCATTAGCCCTCAACATATTAAATAATAGTGACTAAATTCCATGAAGAAGAAGAGATACAGTGGATCTGAGCCGAAGACAAGAAGGAATTTTGTCAATTTAACATACACAATCAACAATGGCCAAACAATTTTCGTTTAGATAAAAAATTCGAAAAACTGATTGTTGGTTCGTGTTTAATAAAGATACAATAAATAAATAAAAGTACAAAAAAAAACTAAATATCAGTTATCATATTAAACATGGTTAAATTATTTTGAATAATCCTATTTTGCTATTTCTCAGTATGTACCTACGCAATTCATCTATTTTATATAGATTTATGTTCAGTGGACATCAGTAAATTTAACTCGATTTCATATGCATTCAACCGGTTCCTATATTTAAAGCTTATTTACGATATGGCATTATTTTATGTAACAATAATGCAAGTTTGCAAAAATATACCAAGTATTCATTAATGAGACACTATCGCATGCAGTCTGTTTTCTGTCAAGTAACTCGAAATAAAATGTTAGTAAAAGAAGATAGAAACATTTTTAAGTTGTAGCCAATGAATTATTTTATTTTAGGAAAAATATTACAATTTTTTTGAGTTTAAACAAATTGGATGTCCAACACAGGCATACTAAATATCAAAAGTAAAATGTTTATGGTTGCTTATTTAAGTTTATTATTAGGAAATGCCACTTGCTGTTTTACGCTTATCCATTGTGTTGGTGGAACAGAAAAACTGAACACTAAATAATGTAGCATGCAGAAAAGAATGTATGGGATAAAAAATATTACTGTCATTTGAGTCGCTTCAATATTTGTGTAAATTAAGTGCAAAATACATGATGATATATGGTGACTGCTTTTGATATTGAGAGTAAAGTAAAACATGAATATAAATACTTGCATATGTGACCACATAGTGATTGCATTTATCAACAACATTTCTACATACTACATAAGAATAGTAATATGAAATATAAATTCTCATTGAATATGAATTATAATTGGCATCATTGAAGCGCAACTCTGCAACCATTTTAGTGTTAAATTCCTTAACCAATCGTACACATGCTATACTGATATTGATTCAATCACGTTAGATGATCACACAGTTCTATTGTGTAGGTTAACCACCAGAGTGGGGAAGATATTCTGCGTTTGTGCTGATTTTTAGTCTATCATTCACCGATTGACTGAGAAAACAATTTTGTCCACGAAAAATTTGAATGAATTTTGTTCAAGATATTTTTAAATATGTATAGGGTAAGTTTACATGTAAATGCCATAATATGATTACTTTAGTTCATAATATGATTACTTTAGATTATAATATGATTAATTTAGATCATAATATGATTACTTTAGATCATAATATAATTACTTTAAACTATAATATAGTTACATTGATTCATAATTTGATCATGTATGACAATTTTATGATTATACAGATTAGGTTATAATATGATGTTATAATATCAAATTATGATTAATATGAAAATATTATGATGAAATATTACGATGCTAATTAATCATAATTTGATATTTCATATAACTCGTATTCATCGTAATATGTTTTGACTGCAATCGTAAATATTATCATACTATGTTGCTCTTAGTTTATGTTTACCCCAACCATGTTTTTTCTTTGCGTGCACGATGAAATTTATGACGTCTAATTGTCGAAGTTACTTTTAGTTTGATAGCGAGCGGCATAGAGAAGGAACCGGGGTAGAAAAATATAAACGATTTCTGTTTTCATGGTTTTTTTCACATTTCTGTTTACACTAATTTCTGTTTCTATTGTTACATTTTATTGTTTTTCTTGGTTTGTATTGGAACAACAGGAAAACCAACTCTGACTACAATGAAAAATTAAAAGTTTTAAAAAATGTACGCGATAAAACAACGTAGCAACTTCAAAAGAGAATTAATAAAACAAGTAAGTATAAAAAAGTATAGTCGGTCAAGCCCGACCATATAATACCCTACACCCAGGAGGTATATGTATAAAACAGTTTTCAGAAATGGTCATTATATGGGCGATATAACCTATTGTGAACCAATCATTCAAAAATTTAGTGTCATGATGTCTGTGAATATAAATATTATATGTGTTAAACTTTATCTCGATATAAATACTTTTAAAAGATTTATGGAAATTAATTTGAATTACGGAGAGGGTAATATATGGGAGTTTCGACTAATTATGGACCGACAATTATAAAATTAGCTGTCATTATTTCTGTACATATGGTATTTGATTTGAATACCAACAGTTTTATGAAATTTATGATCGTTAAAGTGTATTTTGAACGTGGGGAGCTATGACTAATTATGGACCGATCATAATAAAATTGTACCGTTTTGTTTGTATGCATATGAGATATACTTGTGTTAAATATTATTTGAATACCAACATTTTTGTGAGTGGTGCTCTTTAAAGTGATTTTCGGAAGTGGGCCTTATATGGGAGCTACGACTAATTATGGACCACCCATTTGTGAGGAAATTTGTTTGGTTCCTTGCATAATTCAAACATTTATGATCGATAAACCCCAATTTCGGGAGGACATTTGTATGGCGTCCAGATGATATAATGGTCCGATTTCCGCCAGTTTCAATTTCATTAGGGTATAAAAAATTGTTGATCATATAATCGTAATAGGGTATAGTGGCTGACTGAATAGTTTTACTTAGTTTTCTTACCAAGCTTAATTATTTCGCACAATGCGAGTTTATAAATGTTTGACCTACGATGTTTTAAATATAGTGGTTTTAGTTGAAATACTTCATTTGAAAAGTCAGCTGTAATGTAGCTGTGCATGTCACACAGCTATAATATTATAATATAACTAAATACTTAAAATACCATTTAACCGATACAAGAAAAAACAAAAATCTCGAATAATTCAAAAATATAAAATATTCGAAACCGCCCGACTTTTCAAAATGAAAAAACCGGTATCCGGTTTTGGTTTCGCTCTATCTAAGCTGAACATTATATGATGCATATATATGTTGTTTTGTGTGCGGTCAATAACAGGAAAATTAATTTTATACGCTTTTTTCCCAAGTGCACTGAGAATTACAATGTCTGTGATAACAAAAGCCAAAATGCCCACAATACACATACTGGTATGATATACGAGCAGTATGTTGTCATTTATCAGTTGTCATACAATATTGTCATTATACGAATATGTTCTCTATAAAGTTACAGATATTTGCACAATCCACAAAAACAAATTACAATGAATAGCTAACTGACAGAAGTGCTGTTGCGTTTTTAAAGCAAAAAATATTCAACAAAGAATATTAAACAAGATATGTGGGCTTTTGCAAATTCTTTATTTTCATGCAAAAATTATTGAATATATCAATATTTTATAGCATTTTTTTTAACATAAAACTTTTTTAAAAATTCGACCAAAAATTTTATCCAAATGTATAGTAGCTCCAACTGAAACTCGTACAGCAATTTTTTTTATCTTTCTATTATTTGTAGCATAATTTCAGTAGATACATATGTATGAAATTTGCGAATGTGTTTTTCGGAAGTGGTTCCTATATGGCAGTTATGTCTAATTATGGGCTGATTATCAATAAGTTGGTAGATATGATTAATATATATACGAGTATGTGAATTGTTTCTGTCGAATTTCAATTTGAAAATTAAGTTTATAAGAAATTTATATTATTTTATTTTCGGAAATGGAGTTTATATGGGGGCCAAGGTCAAATATGAATCGATTCAGACAAAATACCGCTTTTTGATTCGTATTTACGTGAAACAAATATGTATTTGCATAATTTTTCATTGATACTGTCACTCTATAATGAAAAATTTTTAAAAATTTCATAATATTATCTCCATTATATTTGAAGAAAATAGCAAAAAATATCGAGATCATTTGATACTTTCGTCTGTAACTTGGATCCTACTGGACCGATTATTCCCAGTTTTCATACCAAGATGGCCTTAGAGTCTTTTAAGGACCAGAATTATTAGACAACCAAATTTTCGCTTACAAACGCAATGACAAACTTAATGTAACCCCATCTTTTTGGTGCTGGGTATAAAAAACAATACATTTCGTGAAAATCAGAGCTAAAGCGAATTCTTGAACAGGAATGGGAAAGGTAGGACCACCATATTCTTGTAAGGATATGGAATGCACGCCTACAGCAAGTTAGATAGGGATATTTTTGAAATACTACTGGTCTTTAACTCAAATTTATAACATGTGATTTAATTTTCTTTAACTGTTTATTATTGTACTGCACATGGTTTTAAGTTAATTTGCTAATTGATTCAACAAAGTTTTTGCTTCGTTATCCCACGAATAAGCTCTTCATGTATACATTGAAATTTAAAAAAAATGTACCAAAATCTTGCTGTCCGAGTTTTACTCGGAGTTACTACAGGTTATACACTGAAACCATACATCGAACTTTTATGTTTGATAAATTAAAAATGCGGGATTAATAATAAATGGTTCAATTTCGATAATTGTAAGAGGTCAACCAGCCGATTCGACAGCAAAGCCAAATATTTATGTCGCTAAGGAAATGCTTTGTATTTGGTGGTCCAAATGGGTCCTCTTTTTTATGAACATATTGAGCCTGACCAGACTACCACTGGGAACCTTTTCCTTATTTAACTGATTCATTTGAAGCTTTGACGAACTTGTCATTTTGTTCTAAATTTTTTGGTTGGTTACATCATGTAAATAATCCAATGTCAATAAGTATGATTTTCGGAAGAGGTAATTATATTGGATCAATGACCTATACTGTGCTGATCTTTATAAAATTAGGTACGTTGATTTGAATATACATGCGAGAATTCTTGATGTCGGATATTAACTTTATATTTTTATAAGAGATTTATACGTACTTTAGTGGTTTTCGTAAGTGGTCCATATATGGGAGCTACTACGAATTATAGAACGATCATCAAACGGTCAAATGCTATATCGATATTTATATACATGTGAATTATTTTTTCGAATTTTATCCTGTTAATGATTTTTATAACAAATTTATTTGCATTAAAGTGATTTAATGAAAATAGTATAAATTTTTTTTAAAATTATTGAGATTGTCTCAAAATTTTGATTCATGACTCTGGTTCTACTAACCGATTTAACGCAGTTTACATACTTTTTTTCTTAGTCGATTTGAAAACATCCGTCCGTCCAACTGGCTGACCATATAAACCTTGTTCACAAAGTACATGTCGCTATGCTATGGCTATGGACCGCTGAAGCGATTTCAATAAATTTTAAAATGGTTCGTCCTTGTGGAAAAACGTATATTTAGGATAAATTTGGTATTGCTAGATTCAAGCATTTAAATATTATGACTAACCGAACTATTATGCTGAACTTATCACTTGATCCAAACTTTCACTGTTTCAACCTTTGTGACTGAAAACGTTATAGTCCTCATTAAAAACATCCACACATACCCCCTTATTCAAAAACGATTATTAAATTTAACAAACGTTTATTAATAATTTATTTTTATTAAATTGAACAAACGTTTATTAATAATTTATTAATAAACGTTTGTTAACAATTTATTAATAAACGTTTGTTAATAATTTATTAATAAACGTTTGTTAAATTTAATAGCCGTTTTTGAATAAATTGTGTGGTTCTTTTAAGAATTTATTTTCAGAGGCAACCAGAAACGGATTTTTTATTTCTTTGTGAAATCTTTTCTTGCTATGCAAATCTGTTGTGGATATTTATATGTAAGTTTTGTCATGATACAAATATTTGCTTTCAGTCAACAAAACAACATTTTCACAGTCAGCAAACAAACTATGAATAAAACTGGATTTCTAACTGCCTGTGGCTTCGTTGCACATTTTGTGTTTGCAATATGAATTAGAATGCAATGCAGCAATGGTTTTCTGTAGTATTTTAACATTCAACCATTATTATTTTGTTTTACTAAAAGAAATACAATTCTGGGAACTTAGGGATTCCAGTTATAGCTTTCAGGGTATATTGATGGCGTATACACAGCTTTGCTAAATAGCTAAAGACAAAGTAAAATATTTAAACCTACATGTCTGTGAAACGAACAAAAACAACAAAATCATTATTTTTTATTTTATTTCTTAAAAATGTATAATGAAATTAATTAGTGTTTCATAACTATAATTACAGTGAAATTAAATTAACTAGAAAAACCAATATTCACAAAAAATTTTGGCTTTCATTAAGAGTTTTTTAATTCTGTTTTTTTGATGGAATTTGACGCATACAATTTATTATCAGATTTATTATCATATCTTCAGAAATAGATTTCTAAGCATCTATACCAGCTTCTTTTGGGTGATACATGCTTTCATATTGTCAGTTGTCAGCATAATTTTCCCCAAATGTTCTAAATAGGGTTTTGATCTGTAGACACCATCGCTTTGTTTGAGAAAAAATAAATAGTTTGAAATATAATAATGAAATAAATAATCTTTTATTTACATTAAATTAATGACCTTAAAAGCCTGCAGATAGGAAACTATATAGACTATTAATATTAACGAAAAAAGGTCGATCAACATTTATAATTATAAATAGTTTTTCATTTCTATTGTCTTTTAATTTCTTATCTAGTATTTTTGTGTACTCAGAAGAATTTGTTTTTGTGCTTGGTAGCAGTCATATATTTATTAATAATCACACAATATTATAATAATAATTATAATTCTTCTAATATCCTGTTAAGATAGCAACCACATTTAATTTTACCTTAATAACTGGATTAGTTGCAAAATTTGTTACTGCAACATGCCAGCGGTTTATTATTACTGGAAAACTTCAACCACTTTTTATATAAACATAAACTTTAACTTTTTCAAAACAATAACATTTAAACATTTTAAAGTTATTTGTTGAAAATTCCAAAGAAAAAATAAAAAATAGTTATACCTTTGTTTTTCTAGTATTCATCTATGTTTAACATAAAATGTAACTATAGTTATGAAACACTCACAGAATAATTAATTATAATTATTTTGAATTAATGCCGTGGTTTCGCCAATTTTGAATAAAAATAGATAATGGCTCTCAGAAGATCATACACGTTTTAAAAAACCTGTTAGTAACTTTTTAACAAATATCTACATATATACACCTATTTCTGTTTTTACACGGTAATTGGTTCCAGTAAATTTCGTGTAAAAAACCAGTAAAAAAAAGATATTGATCGTATGCAAAATAGGTGATTTTTTAACAACTTATTAGGTTTATAGTAAATTACATATGTAGTAATACTAATAATACTAAGTTCGCGGTTTCACTATGTCAGGTTTGTTGTCAAATTGTTGGCAAATTTATGAAAACGGGTTGTCATATAGCGTCATCTATGCAAACATAGATGACGCCATATGACAACTATTTGACATAGTGAAAACCAAGCATAATTTTTACACAAGATTTTAATCCACCTGCTCAGCATAGTTATTCCAAATTACTTACATTTTTGTATTGGCGAGAATTACTATAGAGTTTATAGAATTTAACATTCCTTTAAAAACATTCCAATAGAAACTTGAAGCTAGTAACAATTTTAACAGAACTATTTTTTTATTTCGTCATCCTGACTTCTTCGATAACAATCCATTGCAGCTTTTTATAACGAGAGGTAAACTAAATCAGGCCAACTTTAGTGGAGAATATTCTGTCGTCTAATAAGAGCCAGCAAGTTTATGCAGGTACAATAATAAATCTACACATTTTTTGCATATTAACATTTTAGAGGGACATCCCCTCGTTCCGCTGTATGTTGAACCCATGTTCATTAATAAATACTTATGATAACTTCATTAACCATTTTTAAGTTATTTATATAGAAAAGGTAATAGGATATATTCAAACAAATCCTAAATAATTTTATTGCTTAGTGCAAAAATGCAGAAAAATAATTTAAAATAATACCTTTGCTTCTAGTGTGTGATATAATTAACCCTTTAACGCCCAAGACCGTCTATAGACGATCATCAGTTGAGTATTAAAAAATCCAGGGTTTTTTCCGTTTAGCTACTAAGACCGTTTACAGACTGTCTTCCTTGTTTTTGTCCTGGAGCTTTCCAGGAGTATTTTTTTCTGAAATGGAACTGGAATTCATAATTTGCAGATGAAATACATGCTAGAACAAAAATTTATTTCTGCAATTGGAATGTATTTTCAATTTCAGGTATTTAAGGGTTAATAGTTTATTTACAATTTTCTGTTTATTCGTATTTTCAAAATAATGTCTTAATCCTTGTTGCTGAATACCAAAGTTCTAGTTTTAGTCACCTATTCATTTTTATGAGGTTTTTTATGAGTTCTTGCAGTTTGTATTTAGATAATGAATAAACATACTTTCTTTCATGTTATGTTCTTTCTTTTCTATTTAAAAATAGTATTGTTCTCAATTTGAAAATTATGCAAAAAAATTGTTTTTGTTTTGTTTTAGAAAATATAAGGCAGGATTTTAAAGAATTAAAACTTCAGCCTATTAATTTTAGGTCAATTCCTATATTATGCTTAAACTCCAATCGTATAAATCAGTTTACAATCCACTAAATTTTATTTGAAACCTACATAATATAATTCTGAATTTAATGACTTGACAATGAAATACTAACCGCCTGGCCCACGATGTCGAACGATAACGTTCGCTTAGATAAGACTTAAGACACAAACTTTTTATCGTATCTATTTTTTTTTACTCAATCAAGTTTGTTTATTCCACAATAAAGTTTGTGTCTTAAGTCTTATCTAAGCGAACGTTATCGTTCAACATCGTGGGCCAGGGGGTAAATTTACCAGGCTGAATTAAAAATGCAATATGATGCTTATAAATATAAAACTTAAGGTACGGTCACACTTGAACTCGTTTATTTATTAAAAAAAACTTTGTTTATTTAGAACAGGAGACAACGTCAAACAAATATGTGATAAAACAAGTGGTTCCCCTTTTTTGAGTAACTATTTGCCAAGTGTGTTCGTACCTTTAGGGCTGGTAATTTTATAATTTAAATAAATAAGAATATAAACTGTAATAAATTAGGCTGAACAACTTTAGAAAATGCCTTCTATTAAAGTCCTGATATTAATCTTACTAACACATATTTGACACGGAAAATCCCACACAAATAAAGAAAATACTTCTATATAACAATGGCATGTATACAAAGAAGGATGAGACAAATGAAAACCTTTTGTTCCACACAACATAGTTTGAAGTTGATGTGAAATAAAAGTTTTTTCCACTTTAAGGAATTTTCATGAGGCGTGTTAATAGGAGTTAGTAAAAAAAAAGGTATTTTCACATTTACTAAGGTTTTACGAATAAACTTGCATATATTCTAAAGAAAGTAGTCTTGTTTTTAAATAACCATATTTAAAAAAAGCATAAACGAAGGCAACAAAAACGTATATACATAAATTTAAGAAAGTTTGTGTTAGCATATTATTTGTATACGTAAATAGACAAAACTAGAATTTTGCTAAAATTTGCCAATATTTTACGGTTGGTCGGGGCATCGAAATGGCGTACAATTATGCATTCCGGAAGGATTCTAAACAATTGTTGTTGGATTTTTAGAAACCCAAATTATAGTTTTGCCAGTAGATTTAAAGTAACAACTAATCATTCACATATTGAGTGTATAACTTAAAAATTCTGTTTTTTAACAGATGACATACATATCAGTCATTAATCCCTATATAGATAATTATTAAACATTATGGTGCAGCGGTATCAGCTCTAAACAGACAGCATGCCGGAGGAATGAATAATTACAATTTTTTTTAATCGATATTTCTTTCCGCTTACTTTTTCTTTCCGTGCGGAATCAATGTTACCACCAAATGTGTTTATGCTCCACAACCACCGTAGTGGTAATGGTATATTGGATGTGTGCTGATGTTTATAACTCCCATAAATTATAGTCCAATACCCGCCTTAAATTATACCGATCGAATTAGAGTCACTTTCTAAAGTCGATTTAACGATGTCCGACCTTCCGTCTGGCTGACTGGCTGTCTGCCCATGTAAACCTTGTGCTCAGAGAATAGGTCGTAATATTAAAGATATTTCCATAAAATATACCTACATATAGTACATGATATTTTTGCGATTGGAATTGGTTCAAATCGGTTCATTATTTCAGCTAGCCCCCATATCGATTTAGGGTTTTATTGGTTATAAATTTTTAATTTATGGACATATCCAAACAAATTTCACCTCAGATAAGTTGTACATAAAGCCTAATCACATCTCTTTACATATCTACCATAGTTCCCATATAATGCCAGCTGCGGAATATTATTTTACTGAAAATAAATAAAATAGTCAGTGAAAGAAACCTAAGACGTTAACATCGGACAGCACTATATTAAACATTAAATTATGTTTCTTCCCTGAAGATGATCAACAAAGTTGGAAATAATATAATAAAAATTAAAAATGAACAAGAGTTTTTATATTTGTAATAAAAGAGACCTCAAGCCGAATTAATAAAGTAAAAAGATTTTGAAAATAAATCTCTTAAAAATGTTGGTGTCCATTTACATAAACCTTTCGGCCCAATGTTATGATGATTAATACAATTTGTATAAAATGTTTAAAAGTTTATTTTTATGAAAAGTTAAATAACTCAGTTAATTACTTAAATATTTTTAAACCTAAATATGCGTTTTAATCGCACTTTTTGAATAAATTCAATAGTATTATAGTTTCTTAATAAAATAATGTACAAAAACGTCACCAAAGTTGAAATTTTTTTGAAAAATCTACAAAATTTGTGTTTGCTTGATAATAACACCCAAATTTCTCAAGTTTTCTTAGATAAATTATATTCGAACGAGCTTAGTGTCTTCTTTCCAAGTCTAGTAAGAAATTGAAAATCGTATCATTATCCACAAAATTACAGGCTTATAAGTGCGCAAAGGTACAAAAACCGCGGTTTTAACCGTAAATCCGGATTTTGGAGGTGTCCGGCATATTTCACTATTGGAATCTTGTTTTACTCGACAAACCCTACAAGAAAAATAATATCCGGTTCCAGGTTTTCATCATAAAACTGATCACCATAAACATTACATAATTGCTATAATCATATAAATGAATGCTATAATCATGTGATTGGTAACTTAACCATAACATGGTTGCAGAAATCATTTTAATAATTACATTGACCATAATCTTTTAAAAACATTTTTAGAATTGTAGAAATAGTTGTGGTAAACATGCACAACAATAGTTTTTCTCTGCGTGTTTAAACAAGAGTAATTACCCAGCATACCATTCTAGGAGCGCTGCGAAAAAGGAGTCAGAAAAGAGTCCAACAAAAGAGCATTGTTGGAGCGCTCCGAAAAAAGAGAAAAGAGTCCAACAAAAGAGCATTTTCGGAGCGCTCCGGAAAAAGGAGTCAGAAAAGAGTCCAACTAAAGAGCATTTTCGGAGCGAAAGAAAAATTAGCTTGTTACTGTCCTGAGTCGGCACGCAGTATGACTCAGAAATTCCACTTAATTATGTGTGTACCAAAGCGTTGTTGTCCTGTTATTTGTGCTTTGAACAAAAAAAAAAAAAAAACATAGCTGTACCACACAAGAATGATAAAAACAAGATTACACAGAGCCCAGCAACAAGCCTCATAAAAGACTCTTTTCTGACATTATCTAAGAGCTCTTTAAGAGTCCAGCACAAACCCTCATAAAAGACTCTTTTCTGACATTATCTAAGAGCTCTTTCTGACGGACCATTTTCGAACGTAATGACCCCCTTTTCTGAAGGTTTTCGGAGCAATTATGATTGTTTTTTGGGCTCATAAAGATCGTTAACGCTCCGAAAAAGGTGTCAGAAAAGATTCTTTTCGGACTCATATGGCTTATTGGGTATTTATATCTCTGCCGGTTATAATTGCATTTTAAGTATTCGAAATTAATTTTTTTTTAACTAATATTTGTTTGCCAAACGTATTGTTCGAGTAGGGACGTAAACGAAATTACGATGTATTAATTTTATGCCGTCAATATTATCAAACAAAGTTTATAATCTGAAATGTAACTTTCTGAATTTCATATCATTGAAGAATATTTGAGTGGTATTTTGTTGCTTAGATATATTGTAAAGTTATATTAATATGTGTGTTCATCTACATTATCAATGTACCAAACATGAAATGATGAACTTACTATAGTTAAAAAGAAATAGAAATCATATTCCTATTATATACAAACATAATTTGTAGCTACGGCATTTTAAGAGTACGTAGTACGTACATTAGTTAATGAAATGCTTTTAATTATCTATGATCAAAAAAGCTATTCATTGAGATACTCAAAGATTCTTATTAATATTTTCTTAGGAAGTTATACTTGTGACATGTTTAATGCGCATGTAAAATTTACATACGAGTGAACATTTTCTTATAGTTTTTAAGGTTATAACAAACGTGAAAAAAAATTTTAAATTTTAATTAATATTGATAGAAATATATATTAAGATTTCCCCTATATAGCTCAATTATTCTACAATAGATTATACTTTTTTAGGTTTGAGTTCTGGGCTCATAACCTATTGTAATTAAATTTATTAAACGAATATATTAAACTAAACTGCAAGTTCTACAATAAATAATTGTAGAAAGTTTAAAAACAATAAGGTTTACTTTGAATACCTTGCATTTACAAAAAAATTACTATAGAACCGTCTTCTGGTGGCCTCCCTCATTAAATGAAAACTTCTACAATTACTAATAAATGTCTTTCTTTTTCAATTAAACCTTTAATTGATTTTAAAATAATTTTCAATTAAAATTTTAATTGATTTAATTACTTTTTCTGATATTTTCAATTAAATCTCACATTTTTTTTAACTGATACTATCATTTTGTTTACAGGTCCGATTTCAATTAAATTTTTAATTGATCTCACAAATATTTTAATTGAAACTCATTTTTATTTTTTTCTGTGTAGCTGAATTTTGCTAACAAACTAAATGCCATCAACATAGTCAATAGCAACAGTGGGGTGATTGCTCAAAATTAACTCAAACTACTATACATATGTATACTATGTGCATTACTAAGAGGTAGTCGTGTAATACTTATTATTTATTATGCTGGTGTAATTGATAACGTCGCTTGTGAAACCTAATTAGCAATCTGTTATTGAAGTCAGTACTTGTGAGTAGTTTCAACAATACCAATGTAATGATATGATGCTCTTGCCTACATTGAAATCATCGTGTTAAATAAATGAGCTAAAATGCTATTGTGTAAATAGTGACGTACTGAAATTACTTTAACTCATCACTGGGCAATGAAAGTTTTGTGAAAGTTTTCAATTATGCTCTTTATCTTAATAAACCTAGGGAGAAAAGAAAGCTTTTTAATTAAGCTAAAAGGAAATTTATCAGCCGTGTCACAAAACTTAATTCCGTTCGGAAGTAGAATTAATTCCGTATTTTGCTTCTATAGAAAAAGTAAAACCAAAATTTTTTTCGTAATGAAAAGTAGAAATGCTTAACATTACAATTCTACGTAAAATTAAAAATGGTTTCTTTTTAAGAGAAAAGTTTTTTATTCAGGCTAATAGTTCGAATAATCAAGAATACTATTGTAAAGTACTGGAACAATTGGCGAATTGGAATGCATTTTCTACCCTGCCAAAGGCGTCATCAGCAGTCTTCATTGTCCATGGTTTCATTTCGAAAAAAAAATTTCGGTTTGCTTTTCTATAATTTAAAAAACGGAATTTATTCCACTTGCGAACGGAATTAAATACTGTGACATGGCTGTATGAAAACAACAATAGATCTACTGATTTATTAATTATTATTGAATATATTGGGCATGTAGGTAAAATTCATTAATTAGTTTCAATTTTAATATGATAAAAGGAAGTGTACTTTACAAAATTTATTCTTGCCATAGATAAATTATAGATTTTTTGAATTTAAAGGTGATTGCACTTTTTGGCTTGTGCTGTATTTATAATAAATGCCATTGCGCAAATAGATGATAATTTATTTGCCTTCATTCGCATTCTGCAAATTATGCACATCCGTTTATGAAGAGAAAAAGTATGTAACACTTAATACATTTAAGTTTGTTTTGAATTATAGAACAGTGAGTTCTACTCGTTTTGTTACGTTCTTTTTTCAACATAATAAAATGAAAATATTTTGTATGTTGTATGCTGTTTTCTTCTAATTAATGCAGACAATATCATGAAATTTTGTAAAATTTTTTTTTATTAAAGGTCCACGATTTCTCTTAGCTACCATATAAATGTCTTCCAGGTATATGGCTTCATGGAACATAAATGTCTATGGCAAAAGCAATATTCATACGAAATTCGGCATAAAGAAGTTTCATGTAAAGTCAAATCTCAAAACTATATTTTGTTTACATCGGTCCATATATTGACATAAAACCATATGATGTCCACGGCGTTAGGTCAAAACGCCCAAGGTCATAACGCCCAAATCCAAAATTGTCATAACCCAAAAACAATAATGGAAAAATGCCCAAATGCAATGTTATATCGCCAAAACGGCTTACAATTGCGTGTTGGGGCGATTAATACAGTCGAACTGCAATTTTTTTAAATTCGTCCTTGCTTTAAATTAGGAAGAATTTGAAAAAAAGTCGTATATTTTACATATTTCCATCTAAGGGTTATCTACTTCATGGTATACAGAACACCGGCTTCGCATAGTACAAATTCTCTGTATTGCCGGCCTACGGCCGTGCGGAAGCATTTTCTCCTCCATGATATACAGAAAACCGGCTTCACATAGTACATATTCCCTGCATTGAAAGACTACGTCCGGGCGGAAGGATTTTCTCCTCTATGGAGAAAACGCATAGTACAGTAAAATAAAATTGTTGACGAATATTTGATATTTTTTTTTTACTTTTTTTTGGGCTCATGACAGTTTTTCTTTTGGGCGTTATGACCTAGACTTTAATTGGAAAAACACATTTCGTCCAAATTCAATGTCGTTTAGCCCAAATGGCAAAACGCTAAAATTTTTGGGTGTCATGACAATTTTGGTTTTGGGCGTTACGACCTTGGGCGCTTTGACCTAACGCCGATGTCCACTTCCGAAAATTACTTAAATGCGCATAAATCTTTTTCAGAAATTTGATAATGAATTTTAAAATTCTGCATAAATGATCAAAATGTACATTTAAATTGCTACACCAAAATTTCATGATGATCGGTATATTTTTGACTATAGCTCCCACATAAAGTCCACTTCCGCAAATCACTTAAATGCGCATAAATCTCTAATAAAAATCACTATTATGTTGGAACTCAACAGACATATACAAAAATCTTTGTACTCAATTGTATGACGATCTTTCAATATTTGATCGTAGGCCCATATAAACTCCACTTCCGAGAATGACTTAATCGGGTAGCAATCTCATATAAAAATCACTATCAAGTTAGAATTCGACACAAAAAGTCCATAAAATCGTCATTCTAAATTTTATGACAAACAGTCCATATTTGCCCATTAGTCACATATAAAATCCACTTCAATCAAATTCATTAACCTACATAAACATCTATAACGAACTAAAATTTTACACAGATAAGTAATAAGTAATAAGAAAAAATTTAAATATTGTACTAATGACATATAATGTTGCTGATATACACATTTTGAACAATAGAATCGAGTATTTCTGTGATTTTTCTGAATTGTAATGATGTCTGTAATATTTGGTGTAAATTTGTTTTGAAAACTTCACCTGGAATAGAGATTTGCTCTTTAGGCCAAGCTCGATAACGCATCATATTATGTTATCGAGTACGTCTACCATGTAGTACCATGTTTTCCAATGAAATAATTATTATTCTCTTCATCTATTTCAGAACTACAGTTTTTCTTCTCTTCATTACTGTCATCTTCTACATTTGGTTCGATGACCAAATCATTTTCAACGTTCGATGTGTGATCCTCGTATGGCAAATAATCTTCTTCATTTTCATCCAAAAATGGCTTATCTTCTTCATGCTGTCTGGCTTACTCATTAGCTCTTTCACTGTCCAAGTCATTTGCCAAAGCCTCGGCAATTCTGGTGTAAAAATTCGTATCTAAGTTACTAGAATGTCGCGTATTGAAAATAAATTCCAATTCATAGTTAATTTTCCCAAAATTTCCACTTTTACTACTTTTTTAGCAAAAAATTCTTATAAAGTTCGAAGTGGTCGTATATCGGCAATAGCACGGCGAATGTTTTGCCTCTAAGTAGTCGTTTTGGGCTTATCGGCGTAGACTAGCGACTTTAAACATGCATCACTTGACAGCTGACATAATAGACGCCAGTTAAAAAAGTGTTGGCAATTTGAAGTTTTATACATCTAAAAAAACCACCCTATATACATATTTATATTATAAATATATAAGCAATTTTTTGTTTCCTATTTATTTCAATTGATGAATTACTTTTTTTTAACTCAGGATTGTGGGATTTGCAATTCCCGAGATTCAGGTAACCAGTCCCGTTTGTCATCTCTAGTAGTAGTAGAATTCGTGGTTGGTAATTTTATTGGTTTTGTGGAATCTCTAATGTAGACAATGTTTTTTAGTGAGTATGTGAGATATCAAATACTCAACAAATAAAAATTACTCATACGCAGTCAATTAGAAAAAAATATTTTAACAATTATTGAACGTGTTAAAACCAACATGTTTTAATTAAATTTAGATATTTTTTGTGTACAAGTGCAATTATTTCATTTAATATTACTTAACAAGTGTAAAAAAAACAAAATTTTGTTTTTATATTGATTTAATTGTGTACGATATTATTGGATTATCTATAAAAAAAAAAAACATAAAATTTCACAACGCTTTTATTTCTAAACTTTTAGTATAATCTACTTTAAATAAGCGGATATGTTTATTGTTAACAATGTTTTGTGGCAAACAATATAATTTATAAAACAGTTAATATAGTATAAAATGTATAATAATGTCTTAAATAAAAATCTCATAAAGAAATTAAAGAAAGTAATAAAATTAAATGTATTATTAGCCTCAGTTAAACTTTTAATATAAAATATGCTGTAGGGTAATAAAAATCATCATTACTATTTAAAACACTTGTTAGTGATGAGTGTATTTATTCATTTTGATTTCATCATTATTTTATAATATTGAGAATTTGAATTCACTTGCTCTGGTATATTGAAATTGTTTTTGTTAAGCACTTGTATTTCATTATTGTTATTTGATATAAATTTATAGGTTTCTTGTTAACTGTTATTCAGTTTATTGGTTTTTCATATTTTTTTTTTTAAATAAGATTTTTTTTATGTGGTTTGAGGTTTGTCTGTATTTATTTGTACATAAATGCCATCATCATAGAGTGAATTTTTATATTGTATTTGGTTTTGATATTTTCTTTTTTTTTTTTGACATTATTTAAAATACGGATTGAATATTTTTGTTGATTACAATGTGAATAAAATTGAAAATGTGAAAAGTTTTTACTGACTTTAAAACTTTTGTGTAAGTTGAAAGATATTTATGTGTATTAGGGAAGCAACTGTTTTAAGAAAAAAAAAACTGGATAACGTATGTAAATGTTTTAAAAAAAAAATACTTTAATTTTTATTTAATCAAATGACCAAAATTCTGCATTTCGTATAATATAGTAGTTTGCGACCCACAAAATACCTATAAATACACAAACAGTATTAAATTTGGTCCAAAGTTAATGATTTGATAGATAAATTACTATTCTGGCATCAACTATGACTTTTATATAAAAGAACTCCAGTAGAATCATTCAAATATCTTCACTCTTCAGTAAAGTTTTGGCCCGATTTTTCTCACAGTCATTATTCAAAAGCTGCAATGGATTGATATCAAAGAAATCGGAAAATTATTATGGTAAAATAACGGGTGATTCAAGTAGAGGTACCTATTTCAATAGTCTTTCTTTTTTTGACAGATCACGTGTGATTTATATCATGCTGTCATGTTAGTTCTGTCTAGTATTGTTTAGCATTTCATAATGGAACAACGTTTACAAGTCGTTCGACTTTATTATGAAAATTCACTTTCTGTGAGGAATTTGTTTCGTGCACTTCGCTCAACTTATTGTCAACATAATCTACCCAATGAGCGTACTATTCGCAACACCATCACCCATTTTAATACCCAGCATTCATTATTGGATACTATTCGACCAGATAGACCACGTCCAGCACGCTGTGAAGAAAATATAGCGCCCGTAGCTGAGAGTGTACACGAAGACCGTGGAGAGTCGCTTTAGCGCCGTTCGCAGCAACTCAGACTGACGTATGGAACGACTTGGCGCATTTTACGTAGAGATCTTAAATTGGAAGCGTGCAAAATACAGCTTGTGCAATAACTGAAGCCGGTCGACCTTCCCAAGCGACATCGCCTATGGGCTCTTGAAAAGTTCCAAGAATATACGACGTTTTTGAGGCAAATATTGTTCAGCGATGAGCCCCATTTCTGGCTCAATGGGTATGTAAAGAGACAAAATTGCAACCTGAAGAGTATCAGGAACTGCCACTTCATCAAAAAAAAACAACACGGCTTGGTGCGGTTTGTGGGCCGATGGAATCCTTGGTCCATATTTCTCTAAAAATGATACCGGTTATCGTGCCATGATAGCCGACTATTTGATGCCTAAAATTGAAGCTCGTGATCTCGGCGACATTTGGTTTCAGCAAGATGGCGCCACTACCCACACATCACAGCAATCAATGGATTTATTGACAGAACACTTCGGTGAGCACACAAATTCACGTTTTGGGTTTTTTTTATGAAACCTAAATCAGAAACACTAAACTCAGAACACTAATTTATAATCAGCACGCTGTTCTTCAAAACTTGCCATAATAAATTAGGTGTTAATTGTTTGTTATAACAAATTACATTAAAGTTAATTTGTTTTCATCAAGTTAAAACTTATATATAAATATAAATTAAGTTTAATTGGTGTTTTAGGTTAAACAGTGGTTTGTATGCAACTCGAAACACGTGAGTCGAGTAACATCGTAAATTTTATTACAGTTAAAGTCAACACCATGTTTAACTTAAGTGGTGAAACGTAAAGCAAAAAAATAGTTCAAGTACGTATCAGTAAGAACAACAAAAATAACACTGTAACAAAAAACCACAATAAAATATAAAAATCAACTACACCAGCACCACCATCATAACATATTTACTTACATTGGACGTTTCACAAAGACAAGCATGGAAAGAAACCCACTTAGAGGGTATGAGGAAAAAATGAATACAAGGACTAGAATTTTGAGCACCTTATAACATATTGTATTCGTACTAACATACAGTGTCGGTCAGAACATATTAGACAAAATATTGCTATCAAGATAACTGAACTGTTATTAGAAATCCAGACTTGCCATAGAATTACTAAAAGGCTTAATAAAAGCAAAGAAGTAGGAAATCAGTCGAATTTAATTTAAATTTGATTTTCTGAGTCATTAAACATTGTTACTAAATTGTACTACAATGAAAACCTCATAGGTTATAGAGGCTGCTATCAATATTCAGCATATTCATCAATATATCAATTAAGATTTCTATTTATTAACCATGCCGAGAACACGCTATTATTAACATTGTTCAGTAGTACGACAACATTGGAAATATAACCTTTTATTGCAACAAAATGACGCTGTTGTATAAAAAGTTTAAATTGTTGCAGTAAAATTTATAAAAAAATGTATTTTTAAATTATTTGGCGCTTTTACTTGCTATTGGTAAGAATCAGATTTATTTAAATCATGGTTTTTAAACGTATTTTTTAGTTTTTTAAACTCCATTAACCCGCCAATGGTGACACAAATTTGACTTTGATTAATGGCGACGCCGGTCTCATGCACCCGGTGTCTTTAACTAAAGATTTTTCGAAACGTGTTGCTAGTAGTTAATTTTCGTTTTTATTTATGCACTTTCACAATAAAACAAAGATATATAAGCATTTTAAGCTCTTTTATTTCAATATTAAAATTCACAAATGTTTTTAAATAGAGCATTAAAAATAACAATGTTTTAGCAATACATTTTTTTAAAATTAAGAAAAAATAAAAAAATCACATATTCATTAAGGAAAATAATATTTATTATGAACAAAAATTGGTATCCTTCCAAAAATCCTTAAATGATTATTTTACTTACATAAACGGTGACTCGCGGTCTCACACACCAGGTTAGAAAAAAAAATACAGAAGTTGTGCTCACTTAGTAGCTTCGTCATTAACTGATGGTGGGGCATGTGCAATGCTGCAGCTCCTCGAAAGCGTAACAAAAAGCAATAACGGAGAATAAAGTTATACGAATATTTTAACACAGCTGGTCTCACAGACCAGTACGTCACCATTGGCGGTTTAAAAGTAAAATAACAGAAGCTTAAAAAATAAATTGCTGTCATTAGAAAAACATGTTACAGTCCAACAAAGAAGAAACATTTATTGCAAAAATATACATTTTAATATACGAAAACTAAAGAAGGAAAAAAATTCCCGTTTTTCACGTCACAGCTTATTTTATGCAGGCACATATGGATTTAATATTTGGTTTAATTTCTTTATTATCTACAACAGATTTAAAGCGATTTGACATAGTTGCGACGAGTTTTATGGTAATACTCGGCTAAATATGCGACCACTCCTTTAGTAGTGCTTTTATTAAAATCGATTCTGTTAAAAATTTTGTGTTTCCTCATTTAATGATTTCCAAAATTGCCTATAAATTTTCGGTAACGTTAAGGTCTAGCGACAATATTGGCGGGCAGCACATTTCATCAAATGGGGACAGTTATATATTAGCAACGTTTGTACAATACCTGATTTGTGCTTTGAATCGTTATCCTGGTAAAATCGCAAATCTGATATTACACCCAGGTTTTCTGCGCTTTCCAACTTGTTGTCCTTCAGAATCTGAAGGTACTTAAACTTGTCCATGGTTGTTTCAACAAATGTAAAATGCTCAGTACCGGCTGCTGACGTTCTGGCCCAAACCATGACACTTAACTGTTGCTTAAAGGGTTTCTTTGTTGAGTTCTGTATTTGGTGACTGCCAAACATACGACAACCACCTAAGCCAAATATGTTAAACATAGATTCATCGGCGAAGATGAATGGATTACAAAGTAGAGATTCCTTCTAGAGATTTCTTTGGCGAAATTAGGCTGCACAGTCTGTTTTTCAGGTCTATAGCTTGCAACTCAGCTATTGCAACGCAATATTATTTGCCGAGGTCAGCTTTAGCTGTGGTGGCTAGTTTCGAAACTGATAGCTTTGGATTTTTCCTTATTTTTCTTAAAAATTTTATTTTGTACTTTTTTCCTTTGTCGCCGATATTCATGGATAAAGCGCTCAATGATGCTTTATTGTTAAAATTTTTTGCTATTTTTGGCTGTGAGTGGCCGTTTCGGAAATGGTTTAAAACGAATTTTCGTTGTTCTGTTGTTGTACGCGGACTGATTTGAACTATTTTAAATTCATACTTTCAACTGTCAGTTAAAACTGTAATAACTGACAGTTCAACATTTTTATATTTGTAACTGACAGTTTCAACTGAAGTGAACGTGTGTAAGGGTTCAACTGTACCGGTCTCAGTTCAATTTTTGTCGAGAGAGAGAGTGCGTATCAGGAAATCTAATGGTTCTTCACTTAATTCTTGTAAAAAAATCATGTGGGAAGATTAATTTCGTTGTAATAATCACTTCTTGCACCACTGTTTACGATGTTTATTTTTTTTTAAATTACAAAAAGTACGCCGAGAGCTTCTAAACCGTCCTGCCCGTTCGAATCGAATTCAACTGAAGTATTGGACTGCACGCGTGTGTACATCTCAGTTCATAGTTAAGTCTGTCAGTTATAACTGAACAGTTGAAATTGACAGTTAACACTGTACGTGAGTGGCCGGCTTTAGCGACAATTGCAGTTTTAATCATAGAAAATAACTTATATGTTAATATTATATCATCGAGGTGCTTATTTTGATATTGTACAACCAATTTTGCAACTAAAAATATTTTCCTTTATTTACCGGGCAGGAAAAATGTAATAATAATTGATCTGTTGTTCGAAAAAAATATACCGACACTGTACAATGTACATGTGCATATATATGTATATATATATATATATATATATATATATATATAACATGTATGGATATACAATTATGAGGAAGGAAAGGTATGGTACAATTGTATTGTAATTCAAATAACAAAATGTGTTTCGTACTTTTTTAAGTTGTAGCATAAAGCTGAGATTCTATTGACACACCAAAAGCCAAATATCATGTTTTGTATTTGGTGGGAAATCTGGCCAGACTATCTGGCTCAGAATATGCGTCCAGATATAAGAGCATAATATTACATCGTGACCACTTAGAAAGAAGTGCCCTGTTCCGTTCTATCTTTCATGTCTTTGTTTTTTGTGATGAACCGATGGATGGCTAAATTAGGAACGAATTTTTGTCATTTTGTATAGAGCATTTTCTTTTTATATTCATCCGGACTTTTTGCTTCAGCGACCATTATGTACGAAGTATCACAAACGTGACGACAATCTTTTTATATACATATGTATAACCATTTATACTGTTGTTAGTTACAATTACAACAAAAAATGGTACAAATTCTGTATATCACTGGGACAGTTGATCATTTAAATCTTTCCTCACTGACAAGATTGTGAATACTTGCAAGTACATTCCTGCATTTATGTATATTGTGTGTTGTACTTGTAACACTGCTACAAGGTATGAAATCCTTGACATGAAGTGTTGCATTATTTTTCATACCATCTTGCTGTAGCTGTTTTCAAAACTATATTTAATTTTCTTCATAACTTGCATATGTTTTTGTTGTTGTTATTTCTGAAGAATACATGAATTTGTTATTGTTTTTTTTTTTTTTTTTGCTGTTAGCTATTGCTGTTGTTATTGTGGTACTGTTAACAAATAATGTTGAGGCAACCAACAAAAATACTTGTAGTAATAATAATGAAATTGTATGTTGCATGTCTGCTAGTTGTCAACTAAGACGATTTGCTATTTTTTTTTTATGTTTTATTATCTTCCACATGCACAATTTAATACTATTGTTGATGTCTTTTAACGAACGTAAAAGAGAAATTGATAAAATTAAACTGATAAAGTTTTTTGAAGTCATAAATAATGAGTTTCTTTTGTAAAGTAAACATTTTAATTTCCTTAAATTTTGAGAAGGACATTTAGTGCAAAAAATGGAAAATATTTACATAAAACGTGTTTGTTATTTTCAACAGAGTTAAGATCGGTGTAAAATTTGCATGTAAAGTTTTGCAAAATTTTTTCAATCATTACTAAAGTTGGGTGTATAACTTAAAAATGTTTATGTTTGACAATAATATTTAAAACTTTTGAAATACTTAAAATTAAACATTTGTTCTTTCCTTATAAACTTAAAAAAACAGAATTATTTAGGCAAAACTTAATATTTAAACAAAATTGTCAGCATATTTGAATAGCGTTTCGTTGTGCATATTCCTATTTTTCTTGAACATTTTTAATTAGATCAATATTATAAAAAAAAACTAAATTAAAAATTTAGCAATTACTCTCTTTTTTTAGTGGCATTCTAAATAAGTGCCATTAAATAAATATTTTAAATTCCAAGCACACAACAATTTCATAACTTGTATAAACACCTTGTGTTAAATTTATTTTTACTTTGAAATAATTTGGCTGTATTTCAAGTATATTGTCAACATTTACATTTTTGTAAAATTTTTACTCTGCCAACTAAAATGCAATTAATAAATACTTACGTCTTATAACTAAATTCTAACATAAGCGTCATTTGTAATTCGTATTCTTGCAAAATCTACAATAAACAAAGAATACTTTTATTTTGATAATTTGCCAAAATTATTTTAAAAATAAAAAGTCAACTAGAAGATTAGTTTTTTTTTTAACCCAAGTACCATAATTCTTTTAGCACTTTATGCAAATGTACGTGTCTTTACAGAGAAAATAACAAATATATTCATTGCTTGAGTTTAGAAAGTAAATAATAAAATTTACGTGTAAATACTGTATATTCATCGTACAGTAAATACAAAATTGTAAAAAGGTGTAGAATAATTATTTAAAAGAAAGCAAATTCTACACTTGAGTGCTGTTTATGAAAAATTGTTTAGAAAGTTCTGCGAGAAGAGGAAAACTTTCAAAATCAATAAATTTTTAGAAAAAAACATCCAATGTTTCCTATAGAGTTACATAAAGTAATTGAAAGGTACATATTTTTCGTTTTCGGAAATTTTACAAAGATAGACTATTTATAATTTCTTAATATTCATAGAAACTCTAATATCGGCTGTATAGCTCAAAATGCAGGATTTTTAAAATATATTATTTTTTTTAACATATATACAATATTAACCCTTGAGCGAACACCTTGGTCTGGTCAGGCATTTTTGAAAATTTTTATAGTTTCTTACTTAGATATCTTAGATTTTTATGAATTCCTCAATGAAAGTGTTTTTACAACTTTCTTCAAGATTAACGTGGATCACCTGCCTTCTCGCTTATCTCCATGGCGCACTTAAACGCAGCACGTACTCGGCTCGTCAACCGCATTGTTTGCCCCTGCAAGAACATAGAGAATATGTCTCACAGAGATTCATACTTGTATGCCCCGCCAGGGAACATACAATTAGCAATTTCTCGATTCATGGCTGCAAGATCAATGTAAAGATCACCTTGCTTAAGATATTGGGCTATCTAATCCCTGCCATCCGTAGCTTAGTACAATTAACATGACCCAGAAAAACAGAAAGTAGAGCACAGACGCAGCATTGTATTAGATCATATAAGCCAAGGTCTATGATCTGCTGTAGTTGCCATAAGCCGCATCGAACCAAGACCAAAAGCGACCAATACAACTATTGCTACGAAATCCTTGCTTTCCATACGTCTCCTGAGCACAAAGCTAAATGTTACCACTACTTCCAATAGGTCTGTTCATTCGGCAACAGCAGCTAGGTCTGTATGGTTGGCTGAAGTTTGCTTACAATTGCAAGCTAACATCAGCCATTAAACCAACTGCTATTCTACCCGCTTTGGGTATCAACCACAGCCACTGCGTGGACACCGAAGTGACCTCAACCAATTATCAGTTAAAGGACAAGCACCCTAATAATAAAACTAGGGATATGTCCCCGAGCAATAACTGATCCCGTAGTACTAGATGAGACTCTAGTCAGCTGCGAGCTTCCTCTGGAAAAACCAAATTTCACTCTATCCAGTTTCGAACCCTTGCAAGTTCATGGGACTTGTGATCATATCTGTAGGCGTGGTAATTACTCTCAACATGGTTTTAACACCAGGGCCTAGCCTGCTTGTACGTTTCAGAAATTAGAGTTTTATTGTTGTGTTGGCAAATGTATAGTGTTACAATGAGCACTGAAGTCGGACAAGTCTTTGAAACATGATAGATTGGCAGAGGCAATTGCCAATTATATAGAAAACGAATTGGTAACGAGTTAGAAGTTGATAATGAAATTGAAGATTTTTAAGTAAAATCCATACAAAATACAAAAACAAGACTGACCTCTCGCCTGGAGAGTTTCTTTAGGCGTCCTGATCTTGTTTATTTATTGTTTATTTATTTATAATAACTTATTTGACTGACAAACGTAAAGTACTACTGAAACTACCTGAATTTCAAAAAACTAATGGTATTTAAACTGCAACGCTTTTTAAATTATAAATAAAGCAGAAGAGAATGTAGTGTATGAACACTCTTGACACTTTTTATTATAGGTTTTTTTTACATATTTACCGATATTTTTAAAGAAATAGAATTAAATTTTTTTATTAAAAATTTTTCGTGGTACTTTTTGATAAGGAAATATATGAAATTTTGGAGATGTATGAAGACTTACGTTCCTAACTGTATGTATATCTGAAGATATATGAGAAAAATCTGGAGAATAGTATGAGTGATTGAATTTTTCAGTTGATACAAAATAAGGAGGCCTATCACATGTTTAAAGTACAAGCCCCTTATTCAAAAACGATTATTAAATTTAACAAACGTTTATTAAGACAGATTTGCATATAAAAATTTGCTTAATAAACGTTTGTTAAATTTAATAATCGTCTTTGAATAAGGGGGTAAATTTTTGTGAATATTGGTAATTCAAATTATTATAATTTTACTATACATTTTTTATAGTCAAAATAAAAAATTATACTTGTCCTGTTAAATAATATTAATATTTTTTGACATTTCACATACATGTATAGGTTACCAATTTTTACTTTTTCATTAACTTACAAAATTGAGAAAAGTTTTATATGTATTTTTAGTTATGCAATGCAGTGTATTTCCAAACAAAAAGTGTAACCATTTTCTTAGCACAAGTTTTTTTTACGTTATTTACTCTTACATTTGTTTTGTAAGAACAATCACATCAAATAAAATAAAACTAAATATTTGTTATGACTTGTACGAAACAAAAGAAGTATTAGATATAAATAAATGAATTCAAATCAATTTTATTTCGCTAGTTACGTCTTTTAGGTCAAATATTTTTCTGCGTAAATGTACCTTTAGTAGAATGTAGCAAATAAAGTGTGTATTTAAATATTGTTTTGCACTATGTAAAAAATTACACATTTCCTAAAGAATCTAAAACATTTGATTTTTTTTGGGGAATGAAAAATAATGTAATTTTAATAGAGCATATAAGTTAATGTTAATATGTGCGTCTGAGTATGTTAGGCTCAGTTTCAGTTCATATCAACATTTAATATGAGAAATATGTAAATGATTAGGTTTTGTGGCTGAAAAGTGCGTGTCTATGTAAATAATATGAAACAGGAAAATGTTTTGGCAAATTAGAACTAATGTTGGTTTTATGGGTATTCGTTATGTTGCAGAGTTAGTGTGTGTTGAGAGTGGCTGTGTCTTTTTCCTATATTTGTGTTTGTACACATGCATAACGATGGTTTAATGTAGATATGACGTTACTAGTGGTCTCTAATAATCATCTGTGGCATTTATTTTGATACATTACACTCAAATACACTTCATTGATAAGTTTTCGTGCTTAGTGATTACATAGTAAAGATTTTAAAACATTTGCTAAAAAAAACTTATAAGTGTTATTAGTTTCTTATACTAAAACTAAAAATTAAAATAGAGATATGTCCTTTCCATTTAAATCAAATAATCAGTTATAGGCCAAAGTTTTAGACTACCTCGATATTATTCAGATATTTTTTGCTATTTTCTTCAAATATAATGCAGAGAATATAATAAAATTTCGCACACTTTGTTGTTAGAAATTTCTTATAGCTGCCATACAAGAGTCTCACTGGAATATGACTTTATGGTAGATAAATCTTTAGAAAAGCAGTATCCATACAAAATTCTCTAAAAATAAGTTTCATAAAAAGCGAAACTATAAACGATATTATGTTTGCATCGGTGCATATTTTACCATAGCGCCATAAAAAGCCCATTTGCGAAAATCACTTAAATGCTTATAAATTCCTTATAAAAATCAGTATGAAATGAAGCATGAAATTCGACAGAAATCGAATTCGTCGAAAATCAGCGTTCTGAATTTTATGACAATGGGTCTATATTTGACCGTATACATATAAATCGTCCTACATAATTTCATGATAATCGGCCCGTAAAAGGTCATAGCTTCCTTATGAGGACTATTACCGAAAACTCATTAACCTACGTAAATTCGTATCGAACCAAGATTTTACACAGATCAGTTATAATTATGTAAACATTTTATTATTGATTTTTGTGAAAATTGGTCCATAACTGGCCATATTTTTCATGCATGGTGCACATCCGAGGATATCCACAGAGCCAAAATCAGTTAGGGCTTTTTAGTACCTCATCAATTGTGTGTTATAATAAATCGCTTTTGTTACATGAAACGAAAACTTTAAATTTATACCAATTTTGTTAATGTCGGCTATTCTGTCATCTGTAAGTGATTTAGGTTTGACGTCGCTAACTTACGCCGATAAGTCCGACACGATTGACACTTGAAGGATAATATTCGACGAGTTTTTGCCGTTATACGGTCACAAATGTTTGAAAAAGTCATTGAAAATTGGACCTCCAGATTAGATTAGACATATTAAAATTATAATGCCATTTAAATTTATAAATGCCGACCGAATAAAGTAAATTTCATGTCAATTTCAAAGTTCTATATTCATTTAAAACATAAAATCAATCAAATTAAATTTTAAATTTGTACAACTTGGAAACATTGTTCCGGCGTCAGTATATTTATTTATGCTGAAATGCCAAATTACTTAAACATATGTAAATCACTTGACAGCTGACAAAATGGCCATTATTATTAAAAACACACTCTACACGAAAAAAACACGTATTTAGCACAACTATTTCCACATTTTTAAACATTTATTTAAAATATTATGGTCACTGTAATTATTTATACGATTTCTGCAACCATGATGTCGTTAATTTACCATTCACATGATTATAGCAACTATATAATATTTATGGTGATCAGGTTTATGATGAAAGATTATACCATATTATGTTGTTCTCTATCATAATCCAAAAACAGCAAATTATGATAAATGGCTTCATCATAAACATGATTGCAACAAATATATACATACATATTACAATCGTATATATGATTATAGTAATCATACAAATCGTAACTTAACCATATTATGGTTACCGAAATCATATAAATAATTACAGTGACCATAACATTGTTGAAAAACTTAAAAAAAGTGTGTTCAGTGTACAACTATAATTTTTCTCTGTGTGTATTTAAACAATAAACAGTTCTGAAAGAAAGTGGCAAATATAAATTCTTGATTATAACTGGAATATGCCTAAAATTCTTGTTAATATCGTTATCGAGATGAAATTTAATCTAGGAAACCTAAAATAAATAGAAATTACGGCACACTATTTTATAATGTTCGCCCCATAATAGGTGATTTGGTGGCGGGTGTATGAGATTCCGCACAGCCGAATATAAACTCTTACTTGTTTGCTTTTAGAAAATAAACAAATAAAGAACATTATTGCTTTCAGTTACAGTTTTGCTTAATGTTGACTACTTCAAATAGCTTCTCTACAAATTTGAAATAACAAAGAAACCTCAAGTCACTTTTTGTGTATTATACACTCTATAAAAAGTGTTGAAAATTCATGATTGCTGTATGTATTAAACAAACAATTTATATTTATTTTTACAAATAAGGAAAAATAAAAATTATACTTATTATAGAATAATTATTATTTCAAAATTGAACTGTTAATTTTACTTTCTTGATAATTTTAGTCAGGCTTGAGTTCATTAAATTTAATTTTCATTAAATTATTTTTGCTGAAGTTAGGAATTACAACTTTAAAAATTTTATTATTAAAAATTTTTTTTGATAATTTTTCTTGACTGGGATTCGAACCTGGGTTGTTGAATTTACATATGTTTCGAGAAGTCCCACTTTCTCTCATCAGAATACTTTGCGTTCCAACCCTCTGCACCACTTGCGGTGCCTGCTAGCCAACAGACAAACATCAATCTTTTAACCAGTGGTTCGAAATTTGCTGTAATTATCATTCTTTATTAATTTCTATTCATAGTTGTTTTTTTCCTTTTCTTCTTCAGTTTTTTCGCATTCATGTCTAGACTTTGTCTCGAAAACTTGAATACATTTGTTGTTGTTTATTATTTTATAAAAAAAATTTTTAATAATAAAATTTTTCAAGTTGTAATTCCTAACTTCAGTAAAAATAATTTAATGAAAATTAAATTTAATGAACTCAAGCCTGACTAAAATTATCAAGAAATTATACTTATTATTATTATTATTATCATTTATCTATACAAATAATTCTCATACCACCGCACAATACAAAATATTACTTTGATATAATACATGTTCCTATTGTCTACTGATTTTTTGAGAGTAAAAATATTCACATCCTTTTTAATGAGTTATATGTGGCCAGACTTTATAATAGTTGTACAAATGTTTTTACTATTTTCTAAATAAAAATTTGCTACAACATATTTATCTAGGTTCAACGAATATGGTGATATGCATCGAGTATATAAAGTTGATACCTTTTCAGATTTGTCTATGTTTAAATGGGGTTTCATACAACTTCCAACTCGTTTGATAAGATGCCAATTAAACAAATATTTGTACCATCCACCCTTGTTCATATTTTGCTGGTGTACTGGTTAGATGTATAAGCATCTGCAAATTATAGTTTATACCTTCTCAAGAGAATTTATTTATCTTCAATGATAAAAGTCATTTGGCTACACTAACTGACGGAGTGACTGCACACACATTCTCTGTGTATTTCCACAGTGAACAATTGCACATACTTAATGTCCTTTAAGGAGTATAAGATTAGAATTTGTAAAAGTAGTAGGATTTTGATGACATTGTCCGATGTTGTAAAAACTCAAGAAAAAAAAAGTATTTAAAAAGGGATAAATGTATTAGGTTGGATTTTAAATAACAAAAAAGACTTTTACCTTTAAAGCCTATTAGGTATGATGATTTAAATACTTTATATTTAAAACTATTATTTAAATTGAGAAAGTATTACTTATAAGAAAATAATTGGATTTTAAATTTAAGAGACATTTTAAATAAATTTAGAAGCATATTAATTATTTTTAAATTGCCAGAACTTTTTTATTTATGATAAAATGCTGATAGATGTGTAATTGTTAAGTTTCCATTTGCTGATATTTAGTTTATCCACTGAGATATGAAGACTAACGAAATCAGAAAGAAGTAATAAATTATAGTTGGTTAAGCCTTACCACATAATACCCTACATCCAGTATATGCGTAAAAATGTTATCTCAGCTGTTTAGTAGCATGAAGATATAAATATTTTTTGTGTTAAATTTATTTTCAATATAAATACTTTGAAAGGATATCTATGGGTACATTATAAAGTGATTTTCAAAGCAGGTGTTATATGGGAGCTTTGACTAAATATGAATCGATCGTTTTATAATTAGATATCATCATACTATCATATCAAAATGAGATATTATCATATTATGTATATATGAAACTTATTGTTGAATTTTATTTGGATAACAAATTTTTTAAAAGATTTATGATTGTTAAAGTTATTTTCAGAAGTGGATTTTATATGGAAACAATAACTAATACTGAACCGATTATAATAAAACTGAAGCCAATATTTGTGTTTATATAAAACATATATGTGTTGAATATTATTATTGGAATACCAACATTCTGAAGAGAGTTGCGCTTTTGAAACTGATTTTCGGATGTGGGTCTTACGCATCGATCTAGACTTCATGTACAATTTATTTGTGTCAAAATTTTTTTAGATATGTTTAAAGCTCATACATTTATGACCGAAAAACTTTTATTTCTGGAGGACATTTGTATAGGAGCTATGTGAATTAATTGTCCAATTTTTTCCAATTTCACTATCAACCGTCGTTAGTGTCGAAAAATATTATATACCAAATTGTATTGAAAGATTTTGAAAATTGCGACCTTTACTTTGCGCTTAAGCTTTACATGGATAGCCAGCCAGCCAGACGGACATCGTTAAATTTATTCAGGAAGTGATTCTGAGCCGATCTGTATACCTTAAGGTGGGAGGGCGTTAGAAACATCGGCACAAACCCAGGGTATATTGGTAGAGTATATTGGTACTATAGTAGGGTATAAAAAGTTGAATAAACTAATTGAATCCTTATAAGGCTATCAAACCCCTCTTCATTTAAATATAACGATTAGAAACATCAAACCGACAATGGTTAAATTTTTGATAATTACCTTCGACAAGTTCAGTTCATAATGTGCCAATTTTGAGGTAAATTAAAAAAGTAAATTTATTTCAACCAAATTAAACTAAATTTTTTCATTAAAAAAAAAATATTTGTAATCTTAAATTAAATTATACTTTTGTGAAGGGCATTCCAATATAGCACGCTTGCTTGTTCCACCAGGGAACTTTTACACATTTTATTTAAAATTCAATAATTTTCAAAAATCGATTTTATTTTCCATTTATTTGTATAAAAAAACGAAAATGTAACAACATTATATAATACATTTATACATTTATACGGTACAATTCAGCAATAATGTCCTTTGCATGCTCTTTATTGGTTTGGCACAATTTCAAATACTTCAGTTGTGTAGTGACAAATGCATAACCCAACAGTTTTACAAGTAGTCAGTGTATCCTTTAAATGTCGGATCACTGGACTGACACCATTTTATATATTTTAATTTAATATATACGGGAGAGGGGGCACCTTTGAACACTTTTTGGTTTCAAACCACATAAAAATTTATATTTTTGAATTATTGACTTTTTACATAATTTAACTAATATGTATGGAAATAAACTTTAGTTTCCGTCTACAAGTAACTTATTTTCAGTTCGATTTATAATTTTTTTTATTTTTTTAATGAATGAAGTTATTGTGTTGAAATGTGCCCCCATACGGGGCAGCTTTGAAAGGCAATTTGTCCAAAAATAACAGAAACAGTTATATTTTTTAATATAACTATATTAATATAATTAATATTATATAGGATGTATAATACTTTAAGTTTCAGCTGTCAAGTAATTTATGCTATACATCTAAAAACACCCTATATTAGAAAATTATATTACATTTTTAAATAATTATTTAATTAGAATTAAATTTATGAAAAAAAAAAAAACAAAAACAAAAGCGTATGCAAATTGTAAAAAACTTTTCGTAGACTATTTTATATTGGTTGATTGGCTGTCTTATTTTAGCTGGTATCTTGTTGGGTTGATTACCACTAGTCAGTTAATGACTATTTGTGGATAATTAGCAACCGTTTGGGATGGAAACATACATATTAAAAATCCACTTAGAGACAAGCAGCAATGACTGCAGGTTTCAGAATGCGCAATATAGCTAATCTATTGATAATGCATAAGCCTCTTCTGTATCCAATGACCGTCTACGCGCGGTGCAGAGCACGAGGTGTCTCTGTTGTAATAGCAGAACATGGCGGATCTAGAGCGGATACTCGATAATAATCCGTATTCCGGATGTTATCCGCACCGTGTCCATGGAATGAATGGCACTTTAGGTAATGTTGCGAATAAACAGTGTAGGTTTTGTGAACTTGGGCATACGCAGAACAAGCTGGCTCGGAAGGGCCTTTATGGCCCCAAGGGATGTATTTGATCTATCATCTAACAAAATAATTGGCTTTATACACAGCATAAATCTAACATGATGAAACTTTAGGGCTGCACAAAAGATCTTATCAGGCTCCCTCTTTGTAGTATATGTGGTGTCAAACGACGTTAGGACACGTACATATTAAAATATCTACATATAGTTAGTAACGGTGGGTGAGCCTAAACTATAGGTAAAACTCACTATTTCGGTATAGTCACCAAGAGATACTGGGATGTTTTACTTAGTGCGTTTATGTGAATTTATATGGTGATATTAATAAGTAGTGACACTGCATGCATGCGATGTCTATTGTAAATATAAGCTGCCAGTCAACAAAGAACGATACTTTTGCATTCAAGTTGACTTTTGGTCTTACAGATGTTGCTTTAAAATCTAACAGTCTTATTCAGAAAAAATTAAAGTAGACTTCAAGTGTACTTTAAGAAAATTTTGTAGGAAAATTTTGTCTTAAAGCACACTTCAAACCTACTTTATTTTTTATGAATACGGCAGTAAAACTATAATACAGTGTACAACATTAAATAACTGCATGGTTAAAGAAGTATCGTATCTGTCTTAATTGATTGACCAAAAGTAAAACTACTTCAAAGAAAACTGTGAGAGTAAAAATTACTAAATTGAACATTGCAATGCTCTAACTAATACATTATCCCGTATGCACATTTCCCACAAATGTCGTCGTCTTCATATATGGTCACTATAATTATAATAGATACTAATATTGTTATTATTTGCATTCACGCAAAATTGTGGCGACATATTGTGGATTTTGTATGCGGTTTAGAATGTATTTGATGTTTTATGTCTTTTATAAAAAAATATGTATGTTTACATGAAAAATCTGTATAACAAAGATAAATAAGTCGGAAACAGCCAAAGCTAACAATTGTACATCAGCAACACGCAAAACCGTTTTGTTGTATATTTACTCGCTCGTGCAGGAAAAAATGTTTTTAGTTGCGGTTTCCATTTAAGTGATTGGCAAAGAAATTCATGAAAATGAGCCAAAGGACATGGGTAAGTTGTAAAGTGTTTTAAATAAATGAGTTTTTTGTTATAGAGAAAACAATTTTGACAAATTTAAAATACACAAGAATTGAAGATTCTTGAATTAATTTATTAATTACTATGAAAAGTTAAAATTTATTTCAACTAATAAAAATTCGAGTTTTTTGTTTGTTTTGATGGATGGCTAATGCCGTCCATGGGATGGGGAACAAAACGAAAATAACAGGATTGTGGATCGTTTATTTTCCCCGCTTCCTAAACGGCGGAAAATATATAAACACGCGTTACCTTATACAAACCGCATATCGTCCCTATCAATATCATCAAATTAAGAACTCTGTTATCATGTGTCGATATTGAGCACCAGTTACAATCACTGTTTAATCAGCCTTATTTATGAGACATTTTGATGCATTTGTTTTTCGAAAATCACAAGTGGTTTCTTTGAAAGAGAAAGGCGGCAATTTTGAAAGTGATTTTGCTTGAAAAATCATCTTTCACAAATCGATGTTCAATAATCCAACTCACCAACTATGATATTCGATATTAGCATTTGAACCATATATTTTTGTTTGAAATTTTTCAATTAAGGTGGATTCATCCATTTCTTCCGATTAAAAATATTGTCCGGAGAAAAATGTTTTTCTGAGAGTTTTTTGCAGCACGATTCAAACATTTCGAACGATTTTTCTGGAAAATCACAGCAGCCTTATGTTAAGAAAATCTATTAGTTGTACAAGTGGTAATACTGCGGCCATTGGTTTATTTTACTTTGGTTTTTAAGAAAAAAACAAATATTAAATTATATTAAAATATTAGCGCAATTAACAAACTTGTGCAAATTGTACTGCAGCATTGTATTAGCAAAAAGGTTTTGTGTATTTTTGCTCTACACTAATAAAATACACAGCAAGAGCAAAAATATGCAAAACCTTTTTGCAAATACATCTTAATACTAAAAAATATAAACCTGCAGCACGGTTAAATTTTCCGGAAAGTACAGAAAGTACGTTTGCAAGACGGAATCAAAGCAGATAGCAGGCAAATACTGAAACCAACAGAATTTGTATAGTAGATGCCAGAAAACGTATAAACAGTTCAATTTAAATATAGCGACCGGTATATACATCAACTTTTTTTTTAGCAATATTTGCATTTGGAGAAGTTTAAATTTATTGACATTATTGATAACACCCTGTTACAACTTAATGTTCTCGACTTGCAGCCATGAGTATTTTAGTATCTTAGCTCCGAACCATCTAGAAACTATGATTGGTGTATAAATATACTAACAGGGCCAGTTATGTGAGTTAGTTTATTATGAGTCATTGTTGTGTAAACATTTAGCGTTCTTATATTTTAATTTAAGTGTATTCTTAAACCGTAATAACTGTAACTGTCAATGGCGACCGTTATCGTGCCATGATGACCGACTATTTGATGTCTGAAATTGATGCTCGTGTTCTCGGCCACCAAGATCGTGTGATATCACACCGCTAGACTATTTCCTGTAGGGATATGTGAAGTCTACAGTTTATGCGTATAAACCCGCTTCGATTCACGAACATCACGCGTGTCATTCGCCAGTTACCAGTCGAAATGCTCGAACGAGTTATCGAAAATTGGACTCAACAGATAGACCATCTGCGATGTAGCAATAGCCAACATTTGATAGAAATAACCTTCAAACAATATATGCCAAAAAATGTTCTTTCAAATGATAATAACCATTCCCCATTAAGCTTGAATTTTCTAAGTATTTTTCTGCAAAACAGTAGGGAACATCGAAGTAGATCACGCTATATAAGTAAAATTCAAATTAATAAAGACGCGTTATATTCTATTCAAACTACTTGACTCTTTTAATTTGCAATCCGGTCTATTTAAACCATCGTTTTTATAAGGTAAAAACTTAACAGTAATACATGCCCTTTTTAGTGTATATGTATTAAGTTGTGTCACAGTTAAGTTAAGTCACAGGTCAAAAAACGGCATGTAAGTAGCTGAGTTTTTGTGCTCGCTTATTTATATCCTTTATAACTTAGAATAATAGCTTCATAAAAAAATATAAAACAATGTTTTCCTCAAACAAATAAAAGTTACATGTAAACAAATACTTTTGTTTAAATTTGTAAGTGTAAATGTTTATAAACAAAGACCTATACAACAGCTATTGTTCACACATTTATGTTTCCAAATACAATGATAAGGATACCACACAACATATGTCTGATGCAGGAATTATTTGACATCATTATCTCATTTTACAGAAAAATTATTGGTTATGACGCACCCCAGTAAAAAAAAATCGTGTTTTTCGTCAATAAAAGCGCTCTTTTGAAGCAGTAAATGCTTACGAATAAAATATATATACAAAAAAGATGCTTTTTTAGTGCTAACAACGAAAAAGGTTTTCAAGCGAAAAACAAAAATAAAATTATAGCCAACAGATTTTCGTATGACAACGAAAGTTAATTACAAAACGAATATCGCACTTTTCAGTTATTATGAATTTTTCTTAAGCAAAAACTTTCAGATAGAATTCGTTCTTTGATTGGTGTGCGCGAAGTGACGTAAAACACTTTAGAAAAGTGCTTTATTTGCATGTTTGGTTAGGTTAAAAGAAGTACCGGGAATACCTCATACAAAAATCATCAGCAGGTTTAAAGCGATTTGAGGTATGAATTCATACATAAAACCTGCTTCTTTTGGAGCACATTTTTGACTGGAACAGTACGAAATTTGGAAAAACTGGGAAACAAACAAACGGTAAATCCAATTGTAATAAAATTTTACATGTTGAGAGGAAGTGTCGTCGAGTTTAAGTTTTGATTTTAAATCTCATAAACCAACCAGAAGCGATGCCAGTAATCCCAAAGTGGGGCACCTCGGTTATGTGGAAATTGAAAACGATCCAAATTATTTCTTTATTTGGTTTCGGTATTAGCAAAAATTAGACTAGGGTGGCTACAAAAGTTAAACAATTATTTTTGTTTTGCTAATATCTCGTAAACTATAAGAAATAAAAGTTTTTTTTTAGTACTCGAGTAGTAGATTTTATATATAGTACATTTTTTGAAATCTGATCACAAAAGAAGAATTGGGTACGTTTTTAATTTCTCACATGCCTGAGACACCGCTACACTTCTTCTCCAGGCAATGTGGATTTTTATTAAAGCTGCTTTTTTAAGTAAAATTTGTAACTAAACTATTATTTTATACATTTTTTTTTTAATATAATTAACAAACACAAACTGTTAAGCTTTTTGGGGAATCGAACCCGCAACCCTCTGACTGATAGTTCGGCACACTATTGCCTAGTCTATCGGGGCACTGTTTTAGAAATTATAAATTTATTTCCCTTGTGATATTGCGATATGTCAGTTAATTAAGCAGTCCTGCATTCTCTAATTCACGAACAAATCTGCTATGTACTGTGTTTGTAGTGTCGTTCATAAAGAAAGTTGTTTGTCTGTGGCATTTTCTTAAAGTCAAACAGGAAATTATAATGACTTTTTTGATTCAGCAAAGATAAGTTTATTATTGTTGCTGTTTTAGCTTTTTTCTATTTACATATTTACATATTTAACATTTTCAGCTGCAAATGCGCAGCGAAGTCTTATACGAAAGTTATAAAGAGGATTCACTAAAAATTGTATATATGAATATATGCAAGTAGAAAACGAAATAAATGCAAATATACAAAATGATGAAAAAAAAGTGCAAGACAAACTTTTCAAATTCAATTTCACAAATGTTTTGTATGGCGTCTTAATAAAAGTTTTATTTATTTATTTTTTTTTTTTTTTGAATTTTTATCTTTTAACATTTTACAAATTATATTCTCCAACAGTTTTATTTGCTTTTTCTAACGCTTCAAAAACATGTTTCAAATTATTTTCCTATTCATATATATATTCACCCTTATCGTGAATAAAAATTCCACATGAAATTTGTTCCCTTTACAAATGTTTCCTATTAAAATTCAATGTTAAAAAAATAAAAGGGAACAAATTTCATGTGGAATCTTTATTCACGATAGGGGTGATTTAGATTAAGTAAACAAAAATATTATATTATATTAAAGATTTCCATGTAAATTTTAAACAAAGTTGATTATTATAGCATAGAAATATTTATTATCAAGTTCTAATTGAAAATGACATAGGTATTTAAATTTTAAACAAGTTGCTTTATCTTGAACATACTGGTGTTATGCAAAGTTATAGCTAAATTTATTAGTATTTTATATATTGTTTGATAGACAACATTTATTTCAAATGTTAAAAAAATCATACCAAATGTTCATATTTTGAAAGTAAGAGTGTTAGAACTTAATAAGGATCGAGGAAATATAACTTATTGGGATGAAAATTTCTCAATGTTACACACGGTATGGCAAATGTATAGCATGACTAGGAACATGCACCATACGAGTATAATTATTTTTTAAGGTAAATGTAAAATGTAGAATATGTTGAGAGAATTTAATATTTATCAAGATGTTATAACTAACAGTTGCTGAGCAGACAGTACAAATATTTTTTATTTATTTTATTTATAAATAAATAAAAATATTTTTTATCTAAAAGAGTGATTGACCCAAAAAGCAAATATATATTATTGATGATAAACGAAGATTTTTTGATAAATAAACGTGTTTAAATATAATTTATTTAGTGGTTAATTCTTTTTCGGCAAATATTTGCCAAATGTGACCGAATAAGTTTGTGTTTTCTCATAGCCCCCATACAAACTTCTGCGTGAAATATAACAAAACTACGGTATCCATAAAAATTCAGCAAAAATCACAAACCAAGATATTATATATTTTGTTTCGAAAGGTTCATATTTGTCTATAGCCATATGAAGTCTATACGTGTAAAACTGTTATATGAATCATTATCAAGTTTAAATTAAAATACCAGTTCTTATGATGGCACCACTTACGATAATCCCTTAAGTATGCATACAGTTTTTATAAACATCGTTATCAAGATGCAATTCAGTCCTATACATACTCGTATGTACATATTTGGCTGTTGATTTATCAAATATAAACATTTTTGAATATTTGAAAAATAATAAATTTTTTAAGGAATTATATTAGAGAAAGTTTTTTAATTTGGCTTCAGTTCAATTTTTAATTAATAACTCGAAGAATATTATTGTGAAAACTATATTTTTCTAGACAATTGATTGGCACATTAAAATGCATTTTCTGCCCTGCCAAGGCCGTCATCCGTAAAGTTTGTTGTCCAAGATCTACTTGTAAACATCAGCTATTTAACTCACCATTTATGGAGAAATAGAACTTGGGAATTAAACATATTTCTTATTACATATTGTGAGTTAGAACAACATTTTTTAAGGAATTTTATTTCTACAAAAATTAATTTAAAAATTGTAGGAATTTAAAAAAAAAATAAATTTTTTATGATCTCTAAATGACTACATTTCAGAACTGAATATTAAAAAAAATCATAAATTTTTTAAGGAAATTTTGTTTATAAGATTCATCGTGGACGATGGAAACAGTTCCATATAATTAACAAGTAGGAAAATATTGTTCGTCAAGCCCGACCATATACCAAGAGTATATGAACTATTACGTTCTGATCATCTTGAAATTTAGTAGCATGAATTCTGTGCATATACAAATTGTTTTAATTAAATTTAAGGGTCTTATATGAGAAATATGACTTATTTTGGACCGATCGTTATAAAATCAGATAAAATGACATTTGTTTTTATACCACTTAGTTGTGTTCAATTTTATTTGGGTACCAAGGTCGTGGGCTATAGTCAATTTTTGACTGATCTGCACAAAAATTGTTTATGTCAACATTTCTTTGGATACGCATATAAATTAAGTATTTGTAACCGATAAAGACTTTCTTAAGATTCTAAAATTTACATGGAGTCTAGGCCTAATAATGCAGTGAATGTATTTGGAACACCTCAAATTAAAAATTATCAACTTTGAAATTCTATAAAAAGTAAACACAAACGAATTTTGAATTTTGTAATTACATACAGTATTGAAAGCAGAAGATGTAAGGGTAAAACAATATTTAATTATATTCATTTTCTATGATTATCCTAACTTTAAACTATAGGAGTGATAGTTTATATACATATATCATTTACTACAATATTTAAATATATCCTAAATAGAATTGTTCAAAATTTTTCTTTATTTAAATTAGATCTATTATTTCAAAGTTAAACAGAAAAGTAATTTAATTTAGTTGTTGCGCACATGCTTTTGTTGACCATATGCCTTATAATTAGATTTTCTATGCATATGTAAAAATCTCTATTATATTATACACAATTTACATTAAACCACAAATTCATAATATTGTAGCCGTAACAATACCATCATAATCCAAAGACACTTAGGAAAAATACTCACATACTCATACTTATTTACCCAAACACTATCATATGACATCTGGGTATCATCTACCGCAAACTTTTTTATTCAAAAATAGATTTTATATGCAAGTACTACTTGCTTTTGTTACTTTATTTTTATACCTTCCCTTACGAGTACAATATAGTCGATTAGTTATCATCAGTAGGCACAGTGGTTTGAAAACGATCGGTTATTTAGTAATGTGCACAATGAGACTCATAAACATAGAAATTACAAACTGTAGCTTAGTTGATTGATATTCACATGATTACATTCTTTAATTTTTCCTACTTCTGTTTAACAAGTAATCAAAAATTAATTATATGTAAAACAAGCTCCCAGTTGGCTTTTAAAAAAATATGTAACATATACAAAGATAAAATTTGTTCCAATGTAGATATATTTCAATTCACATATGTAGCATATTTTCTTTGTGCCGGTATTTGGTTTACATATACACTTACATACACTCGAACAAATAATAAGAGTAAATGTTGCGAAAACCACAGAAAATAATACAAGATACATAATCTTCATAAAACAACGATTTCCTATTTGTTTTTCTTGGTGAACAAACAAAGGAGCGAAAAGCATTTTTCTCGACACGTACAAAGGCCAAATAACATTAACAAAAAGTATTTTAAACAAAGAAAGTTACAATAGCAAATGTACATTTTGGAGTATTTTTCTTCTGTTCGAAAGTTTCTTTACACTAGAGTGAAATAAAAAAAGTGTTTTATTTTCATTACTTAAGTTTATATTAATATTAAAGCAAGCTAACCACAATATTAACAATACTAAATATTTAACAATATTTAATTTAAATAGCTAATAATTAGTTTACTATACCCGATTGACACAACATATTTTTCTATGTACCACAAATGAATGAAAAGAGTATAAAAATTCTATACAGAAGTAGGTTTTGCCAAAATTTCTCTTATGTTGTTTAACTTTATGTTTAAATTCTCAAAAAAAAACTTTTTGTTTTGGCTAAATTTTACAAATGGAAATTATATCACAAGCGTTCTAGCCTTAAGATTGGAAACCCAGTTTTATAGGTGTTATACTCGAAATACTCAAAAGGGGACGCTATTGGAAGCTATATTCAATTATGATTTCTATGTCGATATTTTCTAAATATTTATATGCATTTATACGATGTTCTGAATTAGTTTCGTTATAAAAGTTATATACAAGGTGGCGCAAAAGTAATCCTCCTATCAGAAAATGCTATAAATTTTGCGCAACTTGATGAATTGGGATTGGAAAACATGTCGTTCCAACAGGATGGTGCAACGGCACACACTGCACGTGCCACAACCGATATACTGAATGATGCATTTCCCGGGCGCCTAATCTCCCGTTTTTGCGATTTGCACTGGCCAGCAAGATCGCCTGATTGGAAGTTTACTGTAGCGCCACCTTGTACAATTATTGATCGATATTCACAAAATTCACTAATAGATTTATGGATATAAATTACTGATCTATTGTGTTGGTGCGATATCGATATCTTGTTAACTTATTTCTCGGAATTTGTTCTTATGTGGGAGCTATGGCTAAGTCAAACAAATCCGATATCTACAAAGGTATGGTCACATTTGGCAAATATTTGCTGAAAAAGACGTAACCACTAAATAACATATATTTAAACTCGTTTATTTATTTAAAAAAAAACTTTTCTTACTCAGGCCAAAGCACAACAAATATTTAATTTTAATTTATTTGATGCTGTTTGATCTTGCAAAACTCTTGTAAGAGTAAACAAACGTCAAAAGTGACCGTATCTTAAGGGATGTATGACTATTTAAGTGATTTTCGAAAGTGTTCTAAATCGATATCTTTATTTATAAGATATTTTCCAGAAATGGTTCTCATATGGGAACAATGACCAATTGTGGGCCGATCATGATTATATTCGTTATACATGTAAAGTATGTGAATTATTTGTGACGAATTTTAATTTGATAATGATGTTTATAAGAGATGTAGGTGAGGGGGGGCTATGGTCAAATATGAAATATTGCAAACAAAAAAAAAAAAAAAACGCTTCATGAAACTTTGTTTGCTGAATTTTTTTTTTAAATACTGCTTATCATGATCATTAGGCATTTATGTAACATAGAGCAAAATTCCGGGTATACATATGTATGGCCTTGTAGAAATCGTGGACCGATTGTTGTTATTTTCAACAGGACTTATCTTGTATGTAATAAAAATAAACTAAACAAAATTTTATGATATTATCTGAATTATATTTAAGAAAATAGCAAACACTATCTTAAAAATAACGAGATTTTCGGAATCTTTTGCGCGTTTTTAATACCAAACAAGAATGCTTAGGAAAAATTTTATTTCTCTAAGTCTTTTTTTCGAAGCTCTACGCCATGCTTTTAAGAGATGGACTGACGGACGGACAGGACTAGATCGTCTTAGAATCTCATAAGAACCCAGACTATATATAGTCTATATACAAATGTCATTGCTGAAGAAAAGTTGAAATAGAAAAAGGACATTATTATTAAAATGAATATAAGTGATATTATTAAAACTGACTTTAGAATATATACGACTGGATGAAGGAAAAACATTTTAGTCTAAAAGCTGAATTGGTCAATGCAATAAATGGAAAAGAATGAGAAACTCTTTGGAGAAGTCTACTACTGTTACACACACATCTGATAACATGGTCTGACCGAAGCGTGTGTGAATATTTCTTTCATATAATTAAGTAAAGAAGTTTTCGAACATTCGGACTCATCATCTCATGAGAAACAAATTATCTGTAAATACCATGCTGCCTCTATATAAACTGATGACCGCCTAGAACGTATACATTTTTAAATAACTCGTTCCATAGCTAATTATGAATCAATGGTGACCCTAAATGATAAGTAAACTTATCCAAAGCCTTATAGTAAACTAGTTTAAAAATTACAAAAATAAAAAGAGTTTAGATATATCCATAAAATATAACAAATAAACAATCAAATTGCACTTTGTGCCTTCTCAAGAAACTTTATAAAAACGTCTACTAAAAACGGAAACCTGGAATGTTTATTAAATCAAACGGCAAATAACTAAGAAACTGAAAACTTTTAAACATTATTAAAATGTACATATATACCTATGTATGTATATTATATAATCATGTAACTATATACATATGTACACAAGTGCCTGATACTATAGGTATATAAACTTATAGATGGACAAGTATATGACTCTAACAAATTCCAAAGCAATTTTGCATTTCATATACTTTACTGCAGCACACTAAGAAAGAGTATAAAACTACGGTTCTTTAAATTGCTGAAATTTAATTTAAAAAAGGTGTTCGGTTATAAATTGTTCTGTAACTAAGCTGTCTTTATTAATACACCACATAGCCAAATGTTTGTTTGGTTAGACAGGGAGTCCTAAATAGGGAGAAATTTGAAATCTCATTACATTTACACTTAAACAATACAGTATACTAACAAGCTGCTTATATAAATATAGTTGCTAACTACTTCTAAAATTAAATACATATTTAATCTGTACACCGTTTGAGAGTCTCTGTGTTAGAACTTTTAAAACTACCTTTTGTGGCAAAAACTCTATTGTGTAATTCAGAGTATTTGTGAGTTTGTAAGTGTAAGCATTTTAGTGCGGTTTTGTTACGCTTTTGGCTTATTTTAAACTCAATTAAGCATCAATTGCAAACAGTTGATGCTAAAATGCAGCAGTTTACTGCAGCGGTAAAAGACGTGGAGAACAATGAAAATTCAAAACCAACTCCGACCTCAAAGGGTGAAATGCTATTTAATGGCTTGTTATTGTTACCTTTTGTTGTGGCAACAAATAATGTAATGAAATTTATTTTATATTGAATTGACTTACAGAAGTGTTATTTACATATTTAAAATTTTTTATAAACGTTGCTCAGGATGTTGCAATAAAACATTGCATATATGTATATGCATGTATGTGTAGGTATTTGGTTGTGGGTGAACAAATTTGATTACACTTTGGTACATTTTTTTTTTATATATTTCCTTATAATTTATATTTTCTGCATCAACGGAAATATTATTTATCACAAAAACTTATTAAAGGATTAATTTACCTGCAGTTATAAGTTTTGGGCTGTAACTACAGTATGTCTGTACATGTATTTTGAACATAAAATGCTTCAAACTAACTTAATGTGGTTGAAGTTAATTTGTTGCAAGATGATCTCTCTTTGATAATTCCACATTTTTATTTTATTTTACCGATACCATAATATTTTCATAAAATTTATACGATAAGCTTATGATCATTAAAAAGAATCACAGAAAGCTTAGCAGCCTAAAATCTAAACTTTAGTTTCACATAACATCATAAGTAGTTTGACAGTAAGAATTATTGAAGTTATTAATTTTTACACTTTTCTTCTTAAGGTAGGGTCATATTTGGCAAATATTTACTCAAAAAAGCGTAACCACTTGTTTTGGCGCAAATTTGTTTGACGTTTGTGTACTCATACAAGAGTCTTGCATCAAATAAATTAAAACTAAATATCTGTTGTGATTGGGCCTAAATAAGAAAAGTATTTTTAAATAAATAAAAGAGTTCAAATATATGTTATTTACTGGTTACGTCTTTTTCAGCAAATATTTGCCAAATGTGACCGTATCTTTAGAATCAATTTTTACAACACTATATGTACGTTTATCATTCCGTGTGTCTAATTGAGAAATATTAATCAGAGATAAATATATATTTTCTTCGTATTTATGGAATTTTAAACCCATTGCGCTATGGTTATCTATCTGTCTGTGTGAAACACTCTCACATTCAAAATATATGCCTATATTAGCAGGATTTCCTATAATTACTAGCATTCTTTTGATATAAAAACGAGTACACGTTTGTGCCTTCTGCATTTTTCATTGCATTTTTTGTCATTTGTTTTAGGTTTAAGAATAAACAAAATAAGTTACAATACAAAATGAAAAAAAAATAATTTCGGGCAAATAAACACTTCGTACCATAAAATCTTGCTTGTGCTCAATTCTGCACAAGTGTTACTTTGGAAATATTTGCACAAAATCGTTAGAGTTACATTTGTATGTGTTTGCTTTGCAGCGTGTAACATAACGAGATTTAAGATTTTGGTAATTATTAGCGAAATATTGAAATAAATATTTAAATATTTTATAAAAAAGACGTAAAGCTTTAATAATTACCAAAATCTTAATAAAACAAGGTCAAATAAACAATAATAAGAAATATAAAGAGATTTACTTTAACAGACTATAAACTAAGTACACTAGGCAACTGATTTTGGTTTCAAAAAACGTCAAAATTGTCACCTCTGTATATTTTGTGGTCATTCTCAGAAGTGGAGCTTGTACCGGACTTGACTTCCATAAAAGTCAATAGTATAATTTGTATATGCTTATAACTGATCTGTGTAAAATTTCGGTTCGAAATGGAGGTCAATGAGTTTTAGGGAGTAGTCCTCATAAAGGAGCTATAGGTCAGAGCCGATTATTATGAAATTTTGTACAACGATTTATATGTATATTCGAATTATTTGTGTCAAATTTCAACATAATAGTGATTATCGAAAGTAGACTTTATTCGATCATCATAAAATTGGACACAACAATTTAATTGTATGTTTTGATTATGTTTGTTGTATTTCAACTTGATAGTGAGTTTTAGAAAAGATTTATGAGCATTTACGTGATTTTCGGAAATGTAATTTATTTTGAGCTATGTGAAAATATGGACAAATGCAAAAAAAAAATATAATTTTGAGATTTCACATTGCATGAAAATTATTATTGCAGAATTTGTATGTAAACGGCTTTTCGCTAGACATGTATGTACCACAAAGCCATATTCCGCGAAGACTTTTGTATGGGTGTTAAGAGAAATCGTAGACCAATTCCTAAATTGTGCAAAATTTTATGATATTATTTTCATTATATATGAAGAAAATAGCAAACAATATCCAAAAAATATCAAGGTAGTCTGAGACTTTGATCTATAACTCGGATCGTACTAGACTGATTTTGCCCACTTTTAGTACGAAACATTTCAGTGAATCGAAGAATGTTGGGTAAAAATTTCATTGTTCCGTGTCTTTCTTTCAAAGCTCTATCGTGCCTTCAATCAACGGTCAGACGGGTGGATATGGCTAGATCGGCTTAGAATCCTATAAGAATGTATTACCAATGGAATGACAAACTTAATATACCCCAATCTGTTTATCTTAAATAAAAATCAAATAACATTTATAGCAAAATAAAGGTTGGAAACGAAAAAAATTTTACATATTATTTTCTTAATAACATAAAAACTACCAATAAGAAAAATAAGTTTATTATATTATTGATATTGTTATTTTAAATAAAGTTCAAACCACATGGGATCTTGGCATACTGTTGGATCATAGACTTGATTTTCGCGATCACATCTCTATAATGGTAAATAAAGCCTATGGGGTACTTGGATTCATGAAGCGCTGGTCTAAGGTATTTTTAGATCCTTATATTACAAAACTTTTATATACTTCTCTTGTTCGACCAATTCTTGCGTATGGATCAATTGTTTGGGATCCTTGTTATACAATTCATATAAATAGTATTGAATCGGTACAAAAACAATTTTTAATTTTCTGTCTCCATGGTCTTGGTTGGAAGTAGACTTGCTTTGATAAAATTGCCAACTCTAAATAGTCGACGATTGATGTTAAGCGCTTTATTTGTTCTGAGCATAATTCGTGGTGATATTGATTCGGAGTTCCTGCTTAGTCAACTAAACTTAAATGTTCTTGTTAGACCAACCCGCAATTTTGAACTATTAGCATAAGAATATATGACAATTATAATTCTTTTCGTCGTGCATGTGTTAACTTTAATAAATGATATTACCTTATGGACATATCTGAGAGTAATAACGTACTGAAGAAAAACATTACTTTATATCAAAATTGTTGAACTAATTATTTTTATATATTACTGTTTTGTCATTTATATGTAGTCAGTAAGGATGTAAAATCTATTGACCTAAATAAATAAATAAATAAATAAAAAAAAATAACAAATTAACATAGTAACTCTATAGATAAATAAAATAAAATAAAAATTATTTTGTATTTTTAGATAAACTAAATTTACACGTTTTTGGTCGTAAGCTCAACATTAGTCTTTAGACATCTATTCTACCAACTATTTGGACAGCTTTCTCCCAAAATATACAGAATTTTTCACATCCTTAGCCTTTTTTGATGTTTTTCTTAAAATTTGCTTCACAATTGCCCAACATTTTTCAATGGGGCATAACTCAGGGCAGTTTGGAGGATTGCGTTGCGTTGGCACAATATTTTTAAAGCAATCCATAGTTTTACTCGAGTAATGGATACAAGCCAAGTCGGGCCAGAAAAAAGGCGTAGTATCGTGCCGTTTATACATTGGTAGCAATCGTTTCTGAAGGCATTCTTTTATGTATAAATTTTGCTCTAATTTGTCTTCAATGGCCTTTTATATGCGGTATAATACATTTTGCCTTAACATACAAATGTTTCATCATCCATTATGCAGCCAATAAATTCAGAATTGTCTTTACTAGTTTTCTTGCTCTTCCTTTTGCTCTTATGTTTTGTTCGTTTTGTTAGGTATTTTTATGACAGAATATGACATATGTATGAGATACGTAGAATTTTTCTGTCAAATCTCTCAATGAGGCATTAGAATTGCGGAACAAATCTTCCCAGCAATTTTTTTTATCCATAAATCCTGCTGGTCTACCAGACCCAGGTTTCCGATTATGACATTTCTTACGGCTGCTGCAATATATGCGTAAAAGGCATTGGGATTATTTATAATTTTGATGTGAACGCCATGATTGGTCAGAATAAACTAAAAACTTTTTCTGTTTTATATTGTTCACAGATGATGAAAGTAGAAAAAATAACGGAATCTTCAAATAGGGTTTACACAGTTCAAGAGATTTTAGCTGGAAAATTTAAAATTTTTTTCGTTGTCAGTCTTTATTGAAAAACAAATTTTTTAAAACTATTTGCAGCAGCCTATATACACTCTTAGATTAATGTAGCTAATCTAAGAGTTTTATATTTATGTTACTTTTATAGCCGAATTCTCGGTCATTAGTTAACCATTGGTAAACTAAAATACTAACTATTGTTTAACTATTACTTGTTATTCTTATGGCAAACTATGCATTGCGAATAAATAATTATTAGTTAAGCCTTTGTCATTAGCTAACTAAAGACTGTGAATTCGGCCATCATAGTTATGTACTAAAAATCTTTAGAAAAGTATAAAATTTATATTTAACTCTCAGTACATGACTGATATTGTTAAAAATAAACCACAAATTATATCTGAAAAAAAAAAACTAAAAGTTTCATTTTCATTGATATGTATTTTTGCGAACAACCATCTCTCCACCCTTAAAATTGCGAATACAATAAATATTTCGGTTATTTGTCTGCAAGTAATTTCAGGTTCTGTTATTTTAAATAAAAATTTATTGTTTTTTTTTAAATTGCAATAAATTATATGCACATCAATATGTAGGACAAATGTATGTATATATATTTTAATTTATTCAATAACATAAAAATGTGTAAAGGGAAAGTAATAATTGCATACTTGGCAATATACTCGTAAGTATATTTGTACTAGGGTAAAGAAATTCAATTTAGTACATGTGTTAAGTTAATGTATAATGTAAAGATAGTGTTGCACTTTTATTTATATCGAAATTTATGTTTCGTAATTTCTAAAACTGCAATTTATTTGCAAAAAAAAAATAAATTTCTTCTACAATAGAATTTCTAGTTTTGGACATATATCTTCTTCATTTGCTGGGTGAAGTATTTTAGTATTTGTATCACAGACTTTGTTGGAATTTAATTTACTAAACTTGTCAACTTCGGCTTGTGAAAAATTGCGCAGTGATTGTAACTTTTCCATCTCTTCTTATTCTTAAGTGAAATTGCTTCTTTCTACCATTTTCTTTAGAGATTCAATATGTACTGTTCATACGAATTGCTTGTTTGGCATTCAATTATATATATATATTCTTGATACTGATTCTGTTTTGAAAAGAACATAACCATTCAATGGGATAAGTTAAAAATAGTTCAAACACAGTTGCTAAAATCTAAAGGGTTCAATGTAAGCTTCGAAATTTGTGTAATGCATTTCTTGCACATTTGTCTGTTCATTTGCAATGTTCAGGCACGGTGACCTAGCATAGAAATGTCTTCCTTATTCTGTCTAACTAAAGTGCTATCGTAGTCTCGTAGTCCATTAGCGAAGAATTTTATATGCTTCCCTAATCTCCAAAAATGTCAGCCTGAGTACTTACATCTGAGTTTATAGCAGAATTCGCCAGAACCAATGCTACATCTTTCAACTGTCAATTAAAACTTTAGTGAGTTAACAATAGTCGTCACTGTCTCGTGTAGAGCACTTTCCGTTGAACGAACATTTAGGTAGGCTTATTAAAATCTCGAGTATAGTAAAGATCCTTCCAAATTCTATCTTATATCTGAAGCTATTCTAATGTTTTTACAAGAAAAACACTCTTATTGGGTGGAAGTCTTTTACACTCTCATGACTTCTTTTGCAATTTTTTACGATTATCATTCTTGGGTGAGTAACTCTTCTTAGCCTTTGTTTGGTCACAAGAAATTTGAAATATCTTTACAATGGCGCTACTATAAAGTTTCGCATATTCGACAACTGACAGTCAGCCTAATTGGACAGTTGTTTTAGAATTTCTAAAGTCTCGTTGTGCAGTCCTATCTCAAAGAGTATCTTATTATGATCTACCTAGTCGACACTAAAGCCACCACTGATTTGTAAGTATGACCTGGAATTTTAAAATAATATTTCTAGATCTTTTCATTGCAAAAATGGCAAAGCAAGTGGCTCCAATTAGATTTACCAGACACCTGTTCTCTCTTTTCATTAGTTTTGAAGATACACGTAGTCCCTTTTTAATCGTTTTCGTCCGTTTTAAATCTTAGCGTATTTTTTTTTAATAATCTTTATGTTCTAAATTTTATTCATTATCCGAATTTCAAGTTTCTTGCTTTAGCATTTTGTTCTGCACAATGATAAATGAATCAGTTAATCACGTTACACTTTTATATATATAGATAGTTATATGATTACTTCTAAAAAAATACTAAAAACTACTTTTGAAATCCATATTAAAATAAATTTCAGGTAATATTATTGTACGTAATTTAATTTTCTCAGATATCCCTCAACAGCTTTTACAAACAAGAATTCACCCAAAAACATACACATGCAAATACTACAACAGTCTGGATAATATAATTTTCAATTTAATTTTTAAATATTTATTTAACAATAAAAGTTTTGTCTACATTTATTTACATATCAATTGTTTTTTTTAATGGAAACAGTAAAAAGGAAACGGAAAAGTTTCGAAATTTCAAGAGACACTAAATTATTTGTTCGTATTTTATTTTACAGTGTCTGTGTGCATATTTATTTTATTTTTACGTATTTTAATTTTACACAATTTATACATACATACACACTTCTATACATACCATAGAAGAACATATTCTCAGTCATATTAAATTTGAATTATTTGTCTGCATAGGAGTAACTATTTGTGAATAAAAAGTGTTGGAAAAAATAATAAAATTTCTTTAATACAAAATTGAAAATTTTGTTGCAATTTTTTTGTCGAAACACATTAAAGAGATTTGTAGTAACACATTTATTAGTTTTACAGTTCTTATTCTTCGCAATGAAGAAGCCGTTGTGATTATTTTTTCCAACACTGTAGGTACAAGACTGTATTTTAAACATATATTAAATATGAATTAAAACACTCACACATACTTGAACAAAAATTTAACTTTCCCAGCAAGCCATATGAATCCGAAAAGAGTCTTTTCTGACACCTTTTCCGGAGCGTTCATGCTCTTTAGAAGCCCAAAAAACAATCATTATTGTTACGAAAACCTTCAGAAAAGAGGGTCATTACATTCGAAAATGGTCCGTCAAAAGCTCTTAGATAATGTCAGAAAAGAGTCTTTCATGAGGGTTTTTTGGGCTCAGAAAGAGCTCTTACACTTATGTCAAAAAAGAGTCATTGCAATTTTTTTTAATTGTTTTTACTTAAACAAAAAGGGAACTCATTTACAAATAAACTAAATTAGAAATGGAAAAAAATTAAATAAATTGTATTTACAGTAAAAATAATAATATTGAGTTCATTTAAATAAAATATATAAAAATGGAAAAAAATCATTTTTTAAGCAAATTTTTCTTTCGCTCCGAAAATGCTTTTTAGTTGGACTTTTTTCTGACTCCTTTTTCGGAGCGCTCCTAGAATGGTATGCTGGGTTGTTTTCAACTTTTAACAAAACCATACATAAGTATACTACGTACAGATTTGTGTAATTTACATTCACATTGAATAAAAATATTTGAAAAATTTTTTCTGCTTATAATTGCAAATTGCAGACATGAGTTTTAAATGAATGTTATTGGTACAAAGAAAATTTATTTATAAAAGATAAACATTGATATAACATAACTTTTAGTAGACCTTATGACAGAAAAATATATAAGTTAACAAGGTTTAATTTCATACTTAAAATACGAACTAACATCAACAGCTATCGCTATATATATAGTTTTTTCGTACTTACAGAATGTACAGTAGAGTGGTTCGAAAAAGAAGATGTGTCAGTCACCCCCTAGGATTAAAGATAATGTAAAAACAATTCCAGAAATAATTTTCTTTTTTTGCCATGCCTATAAATACCGCCTTTTTAGCATTTTGCTCACTGTGTCGCTAGTTTTAGTCCGAATTTCTATACCGGTGTTCAAGGCTCTGTAAGGGTTACATTTCTCTCCTTAATAATTTTTTACTAACACGTCAAATTCTAGTCATATATTATATGGCTGCGAGAAAGTTTTTAGTAATCGAGTAGAAGATTTCATATATACATAGTATTATAATATTTGAAATCGAATCACAAAGGAATAATTGGGATCTTTTTCAATTTCTCACATACCTGAGGTGCTCCAATTTGGGAACCGCTTGCTTTGCTCTTGATAGGTTTGTGCAATTCGAATGCAGAACTTAAACTCTACAATATTTCCTCTCTAGGCTTGTGAAATTCTATTTCAATCGATTTTACTGTTTAGAAATTATAGATTTATTTCGCTTTTTTTTTTTAAATCCCTCCACTGTGTTATTGAGATGAAATTCAACCAAAAAAACCTCAAATACATAGAATATACAGGACAATAGCTCTCATGTGAGGAATATAAAAAAATAACTCGTATAAATAGTTTAAAAATCAGACTACTGGTATATTAGTAGTGAGAATATAAACTTTTACTTGTTATTATCATGTTTCTCATTAAAGGTTACCTTACCCACCCACCTTCCACGGTCAACAAAGAATAAACTTTATATCAATTTCTAGTTGAGCGACTAAGTTCCAGATGTACATAAATACAATTTGAACTCTTTAGAAGAACAAAATTGGCTTCTTTTGCATTTACTTATTAAATACTGAGTAAACCGTACCTTTGCTTTTCGCTTCCTGCCTCTTATCACTGGTTTTTATTTTCTGTACAATGTTTGAAAACCCCTTTCTTTGGCAACAATCCATCAGTATTTCAATAGCACTTATAGTTTTCCCTTTTTTTTTGAAGCTTTAAAATAATTTGTTTTTCTAATTAAGTGCAGTAAATTAAAATACCAATTCTTAACGCTTTTCTAAAACTAAGGCAATTGCAAACATAAGCCAACTGATTAGTAGTTTTATTTATTCTATTATTTGTTTATAGAAATGAGAAAAAATGATTTCTAAAATACAAAAATTAAATAATAAACGAATATAGTATTTTTGCCAAGAAAATTAACTTTTTCCAAAACATTGAGGCAATTGAGTTATGAGCATTAAAGATATTCATATAAAGCTTATCAATATAGAAGCACATAAGATCGATCATTAGTTGTATGACAGTATATATATATGGGAGCTATGAGTAATTATGGGTCGATCATCATAAAGTTATTGTGATTTATATATGTATATGTTGAGGTGTGGATTACATCTGTTGAAATTCAATTTGATTGATTTTTTTTAGGAGATTTATGAGCATTTAGTTATTTTCGGAAATGGAATTTATTTGAGGGCTATGGTCAAATATGTACCGATTTAAGCAAAACACTACTTTGTTATTTATTTTTACGTGAAATTATATTTGCCGAATTTTGTATGGCTACTAATTTATAAAGGACATATTCCGGGAAGATATTTATTTCGAAAAATCATACCTCTATAATAATGATAAAAATTTTATGATATTATCTACATTAAGCTGCAAAAAAAAATTGAAAAAATATCAAGGTTGTCTGAAACTTTGTTCTGTATCTCGCATCTTACTAGACTGGATTAATTTTTCACATTTTTAATAGCAAATATTTGGGTGAAACAAAGTATGTATATTTGGAGAAATTTCATTAATCTAAGTCTTTTTTTTCGAGTTTCTGTCGTGCCTTTAATAGACGGACAAACGGACAGACGGACGTCATTGAATCTTAGAAGCATATATAGACTTTCTGGTTCTACGACCAATATTTCAATGTATTACAAACAGAGACACGAATTAACACTGAATTAACCCCTCATCACCTCTCCCCCCCCCCACCATCTTTTTGGTGATTAGTATAAACATGTCTTGTGTCTGCACTGAGCTGCATTTTATAATACTATTCTATTACTACCGAATTGCTCTTTTAAACACTTTTCTGGTTTATACTATTTAATATTAACGCTTTAGCTAATAAATCCCACTTAAAAATATGATCGTATCTATTTTGTTCTTGTATAGTCAAAGCTTCTTACAGTTCGCTCATAACCTCTAAGATAAAAGCCTATTCAAAATATTATAGAAAATTCTTTCGATGTGAATTTATTTACAAAGTATTATGAAATGAATTGAAGCGTTAAGGGATTGTTAGAAAGCCATATTCTCACTTATAATGAAACCTAATTATATTTATTTAACCACCATAACAAATTTTTAATAACAAGCGTGTTAGTATTTAAAGGTCTAAGAAATTTGTATAAAAGAATAAATTTAATAAAAGATAATAGAAAATAAGTTACCCTAACACATGGGACAACTATATATCCCATGTGTTTTTAGTTTTTTAAATTGCGTATATGCTTTTAAACAAGAAATCACTGAAACGTAAAATAATCTTAGTTCCCTATATGCTTGAATAATTTGACAAAGGATCAAGATGTTAATTTATAGTATTTATGTGTCGCATTTTATTCGCAAAGAAACTATATGATATAAAATAGTTGGGTAAAACACACACATATACATACATACATATTTATACAAGGACGAAAACACATGAATAATTTTGCCCATGCATTACTTACATGTGTGACTTTGTTTGTTTGCACAGAACTCCATGAAAAATATATTTATATACAAAAAGAGAATAATTGTAATACAAAAAATATGGTCAGTTCTTCTCAAAGAGAAGATTTGCATACATATTTTTCGTTAAACCATCATCTATGGCTCTTCCGATAGCATGCAAAAAAAAAAATGAAAGTAAACACAATGTCACAAAATAAGTTTTACAAGCAACTGTGAATGTGAAATAAATTACACAGCCCAACACGAAAAATGGTGTCTTAATTTGTTTAGTCAATTTGAATACATCTTATATAGGGCTTCAATTCCTCTAACTCACTTTTTTTTGGATCAGCTCTAGTTTTCGAGATATAATTTTTTTTTACCGTGTAGCGTACTTAGCGAAAAGAAAACAAGTAAGGAAGTATAGTCGGTCAAACCCGACCATATAATACCCTACACCCAGTATATGTATAAAACAATTATTTCATAAATGTGCGCTTTATGGGAGATATGAGTTATGTCTGTGAATATAAATATTGTGTATGTTAAACTTTATCGCGATATAAATACTTTTAAAAGATTTATAGAGGTTAAAGTTGATTACGGGGAGGTTCTTATATGGGAGTTTCGACTAATAACGGATCGACCATTATAAAATTTGGTGTCATTATTTCTGTATATAAGAAACTTATTTGTGTCAAATTTTATTTGGATACTAACATTTTTAAAAAATGCATGATCGTTAAAGTGTATTTCGAAAGTGGGCCTTATATGGGAGTTACGACTAATTATGGACCGATCGAAATAAAATTGTACTGTATTGTTTGTATACGTATGAAATATATTTGTTTTAAATATTATTTGGATACCAAAATTTTTGAACGAGTTATGCTCTTTAAAGTGATTTTCGGAAGTGGGCCTTATATGGGAGCTACGACTAATTGTGGACCGATCTGCACAAAATTCTAGGTGTGATTTGGCTTCATTTACCACTCATTTGTGGTGAAATTTATTTGGATACTTGCATAATTCAAACATTTATGATCGTTTAACTCTTATTTCGTGAGGACATTTATTTGTATGGAGGCTAGGTGAAATAATGGACCGATATCCTCCAGTTTCAATACCATTCGTCCTTGGGCCGAAAAACTATCACGTACCAAATTTTATAGAAATATCTTCAAAACTGCGACCTGTACTCTGCCCACAAGCTTTACATGGACCAGCCAGACGGACGGACGGACGGACTGACATCGTTAAATCGACTCAGAAAGTGATGCTGACCAATATTTCTGGGCGTTACAAACATATGCACAAATCCAATATACCTCACCACTATGGTGGTGTAGGGTATAAATACTATCGTTCCTTAAAATTTCTGTATGTTGCAAAATTGAGTACATGCGGGATGTTTTAGATCTGTCTGTTTTCTTCTCTGAGACCTTGATACGTTAAGTTTTGATTTAGAAATAATTTATTTTTAAATATTAAACATAAATGACAAAAAAAGTTTAAAATTTTTTAGTTTTAGTTTTATTTTTATTCAATAAAAAGTGTAAAACGTGCTTTTCATATTGAGCATATGTACGTATGATTAATATCTAATTATTATAACAAGTATACTCATCTTGCATAAGTATTAGTTAGCAGGGCAAGATTGAAAATTTGTGAATTTAATAAGAAATGGTACTTAGTTCTTCCAATTCTTTTGCCGGAATATGAATTCTTATAACACAAAACTTTAATAACCTGTGTTGTAGTTAGAAAATATATTTGATTCATAAATAAAAGCGTTAATGCTTTAAACTGTTTTGCAGAGAAAATAATTCATATCTAGTATTTTCAATGATGTTTTATATTTATATTTTTATTTCCTTTTTTTTTAAATTAAATATTTTGCGAAATTTAGCTGCGAAATTTATTTTATATCCCTATAGCAAACGCGTTTTTAGAATTTTGAATTTTGACTTAGCTGACACAGGTGATTTTCCATTTCCTAATTTTAGTTGGGTTTAAATCTAGCGACAAACAAACAAATTCTGTATCCCTCTGAGTCATGTACAGCAATCTTCCATGGTTTTATCTATTTTAAGTCGTGATGAAGAAAAAAAAATACAATATAATGTCGTGGCATGACAAATTTATTTTCCCACAAAAATATTTAACATCGTCTGGATATTATATTCTACAGTTTAGTCTTCATCTCTGGTGTTTGTCAACATATCATGTTCATACAAAGTCAAGCATAAATTGAAGAGCCACTACCATCCAACATCTCTCAACAACTAGAACAACACTCTACAAAACCATGACTGGATGAAAAAATGCTGCAGTGACATTGTCGGCAGTGATAAATTACGATGAAAATATAACAATTGTAAATGATAAGTATTGTATACGTTGGAAACGCATCAACAAAAACTTAATATTAGTCTTTAAAAAAATTTAACAGGGAAATTGTGCAATAAATTTTATTTTTGTAGTTAAAATTGTATACGTTAGATATTACCATGGATATTATGAAATTAGTTTTTGATGAATTAATAAAAAGTTTACAGTAAAAACACATGAAATAAAAAAGACTTTGAAATACGTAGATATGTAGATAAAAACAAATTTCTGGGTTGTGTGGTGATTAGTCCATAATTGAAGATCGCTCCAATATTTGCTCCATATCTAAAAAATTTATTAACGCACTTCAAAATCGATATTGAAAAATAACATCATACCATTTTGTGTCATATGTATTTGCACAAATTTTATTAATGGATTTTGTAACTATCGATCCATTATTTATCTTAATTTCTGTATAAGGCCAACAATATAACTCTTATTATTAATGCCACCATAAATATTAGTCATAGACTCAAAAAATAATATGCTTCGACAACTATGAATACAGATTTCGATTTTTTTTTATCAAAATTTAAGTAATTACGTTACGGATTTTGATTTTTCAGGCTATAATAAATTCGATTGGCTCTGACTAAACTCTATCTTTAACATAACACACCCCAAAAATAATCCGCTGGTATTTAATCACAGAACAGGAGCGGCCAATTAACAGCTAAATTTCGGAAAATTTTGTTTACAATAAATTTATTGTTGGGTGGCTGTCTGACACGTGGCCTAAACTTGTTAAACCCGCATGTCAGTGGTATTAATATCATCTATAGTAGACCAACATTTTGTTGTTAAAATCTCTCAATAGCTTGGTCTATTCTCGATCGTCGCCTTACATGGAAATCCCATATAGATGCAAAATTGACTCAAACGAAATTTAAATTAGTCCAAATTAATTGGCTCATTGGCACAAACTCAAACTTAGTTTAGATTGTAAACTCTTACTTTACAACTCAATCATAAAACCTATATGGTGTTATAGAATAGAGCTGGGGAATAGCCTCAGCTGAAAATGTAGACAGAATGCAAAGACGCCAAATTTGAATATCCGTAAAGACCTAAACGTTCCTTTGACAAAAACTGAGATCCAGAAAAATGCAGAAAAACCCTTTAAAAAGCTTGAATTACACCCAAACCCTTTAGCCCGCAATATATTAAATAATAGTGACTATACTCAACCAAGAAGAAGGGAGACAGCGGATCTGAGCTGAAGACAAGAAGGAAGAATGCCAACTTAATACACAAAATTAACAATGGTCCAACAATTTGCGTCCAGAACTGGAAAAGAAGCTTGGTCCATTCATCGTAACATAATTTCCAACTAAATTTGGGGCACAGTGAAACACACATTCAGCATGCTAAGGATTCTCAATAAGTGCTCTTGAATTTTCAGAAGCCTAAACGTGGCAATATGGCATGTTGACGTATTATCTCGACAAATGAAAATAGGCTTCGTCTGAAAAAACGATTTTGTCAGAAAAACCAACGGGATAACGGGTCCTCCAATAACTTCAGCAAATCTAAATCTCAAATGAAATGGAATTTATTCTAACAATGGTAATGCTTACTTAATGGCTAAACGTTCATGTTATCCCAATATGTCCCTGTTGGAAAACCAATTTCTTTTACTATACATATTCTGGGTTTTAATGAAACTCCGATCTAGATATGTTCGACCGTCTGCCTGTTAAAGGCACGATGGCACCTTAAGAGAAGAGGATACAAATTTCCCCAAAAGTTATTTGTTGATCGGAAATATATTTTATAAAAATAAAAAAATTGATTGGACCAACAATTTTAAAACAAAATATCAGTCTTTTCATTATTCAAAAATAATTAAAACAGAGAATGAACTTCAGATCTCGGAATTCCCCTCGAACATTATTATGAATTTGAAAATTCCTCTTTTTTTGGATTGAATATGAAACGAAAGTCAATAAATAAACTATAAAGACGTACATATTGACTTAAGTTTAGAGCAAAAACAATTTTAAGTTCTTAAGGTATGGTCACACATGGCAAATATTTACTAAAAAAAAAGCATAACTACTTGTTTTAGCACAAATTTGTTTGATGTTGTTTATTCTTGCAAGCGTTTTGCAAGATCAAATACCATTAAATAAATGAAAACTAAATATTTGTTGTGTCTTGTCTTATAAAAACATAGTTTTTTATACTTCAAAAATACTTTTTTTTTTATTTATCCAATTTATTTATTTAAATTTACTGTACATTTTAGTTCTTACATCTAATCCCGCAAAGCCATTTGACTTGTCTGCAGGATATATATATTAACACTAAAGATTACATATAATAATAATAAGTTTTCATTGCGATTCTATGAAATATTTTTTTAAAAGACTTTGTCTAGTGTATAGATTTCTAATGTTTTATAAATATGATGGTATTTGGTTCATTATATTTGGTAGTGCAGTATTCAGCGAATTTTTGCTAAAGGTGTTTTTATGCCGATAGACCTTATGTCTTCTGCTCGTCTTCTGGTGTTGTAGGCGTGGTTTATTGGCTTCAGATATCTGGAATCAGTGTAAAATTCGGCCTATATTGGCCAAGTGTGACCGTATTTTTAAAATTGTGAATATATTACTATAATAAAATAAGGCTGAAGATGAAATCGAATTGATATTTTGCAATATTTTTATTAAAATGCGTTTTAGTTTTAAAGAGTATGATCTATTGCATACTCCCAGAATGAACAGATAATTACTTTACTTGGTATACAAAAAAAAACTATCTACCACCAGTAGGCAAGACAAACTTTAAAATATAAAATTTTAGAAAAATTTATTAGAATTTCTATAAACTAAATTCTGTCTTGCAAAAAAATCCTATAATACATAAATTTTAATCAATCTCATCTTGTATTTGTTGCTTGGCAACTCCTAATTATATATTACAGCCAAGTACTATGATGGCATGCAACCATAAAATTCTAATGCATTCGATATAACATTTTTATGGCATCATGAATTTAGTCATGTACTTAGTGCAAACAGAAATATGGCTTCTCATTTTCTGCAAAATAGTGCAGTGACATTGCAGTAGCATCATTGAGTTTGTCGTCATCTACGTCCTCCTCTTAATCATTTATGTGTTGCTAAGAATATTTTAATAACGATTAAGGTGCGTGCATCGAATAATTAATGCAAAGTGGTAAATTATTTGTGTATAGACTTAGAGTACAGGTATTAGTTCTGTGAAACAATTCTATAGAAAACAAATTGGAAAACACATGATGAGATTTGACAAAAATAAATTATATTTATGACAAAGTTATTTCTTCATCAATTTTACTTCAACATACTTTCGCACTGTGGAGGGGATGGTAAAATAATCACGTTTTTACAAATATATTTTAAATTTGTGATATGTCACAGAGTGTCTAAATGTTTCAATATACTTCCTGCTTAATTATCGCATACACAGTGTTGCATTACTATAATTACACTTGATGTTTACTATTTGTTGTAAAGTTACAAATATTTTTTTTAACTGTGCAAAATTTTTTTGGAATAATGTTTATTGATCTCTTTTTAGTAAAAACTTGGGAGACCACTTTATTAATTTAGGAGAGAAATTGTGTATTAATATTTTGTTAGTGCTTTATAACTATAATTAGTCCAGTTTCACAGACTTCAATTTTAGTTGCCCAGTTTTTGTTCAATTCTCATTTAAACTTGCCATTTCATTCACACACGTCAATTAAATTTTCGTACTTTTTCGTGCAAATCAACATGCATGAAAAAAAACTATAGAAAATAAGAAAATTGACTAGTACCGTCAAATTTGTAACGCTTTTATTCTCTTTTCCCTTCTCATCCAAAAATACTTGCTTCGGAGAGTCAAAATTGAAGAGTGTGAAAGCGGACTTACATTTTATGATAAACATAGAAGAAAAAGTAGCAAAATGAAAGTATAAATTTTATTTATTCTTAATATGCAACTTTAATTTGCTAAAAAAAAATGCCGTTTGGTTCCTAACTTAGTGATTTTCAAAAAGCTCAAGTTTCAGCTAAAAAGTGGCTGAATAATAAAAATATATTTATACCATCAAGTAATTCACAAAAATGTTCAGCATTTTTATTGACCAAAAACCAATAAATTAAACATCAACTAGTAAGTCAAATTCAACACGTACGCCTAACCTAAATTTTTTAATCAGCTCTCATGGTCTAATTTTTTTTATACCCTACACCACCATAGTGGAGAGGGTATATTGGATTTGTGCTAATGTTTGTAATGCCCAGAAATATTGGTCCAACACCCACGTTAAAGTATACCGATCGGCTTAGTATCACTGAGTCGATTTCACGATGTCCATCCGTCCGTCTGGCTGGCTAGCTGGCTGTCCATGTAAAGCTTGTGCGCAGAGTACAGTTCGGAATTTTGAAGATATTTCAATAAAATTTGGTACGTGATACTTTTTCGGTCCAAGGATGGGTTTGAAACTGGTGGAAATCGGTCCATTATTTCACCTGGCCCCCATACAAATGTCCTCCCGAAATTGGGGTTTACCGGTCTTAAATCTTTGAATTATGCAAGTATGCAAACAAAAGTTACCACAGATGAGTAGTAACTGATGTTAAAGCACATCTACAAATTTCGTGAAGATCGGTCCATAATTAGTCGTAGCTCCCATATAAGGACCACATCCAAAAATCACTTAAAAGAGCATACCTCTCTTAAAAATGTTGTTATTCAAATAATATTGAACACAAAAATGTTTCGTACATATACATATAACATGGTAGAATTTTATGACGATCGGTCCATAATTAGTCGTAGCTCCCATATAAGACCCACTTCCAAAAATCACTTTAAAGAGCATAACTAACTCAAAAAGTTTGTATCCAAATAATATTTAACACAAATATATTTCATATGCATACTAATAATACGGTACAATTTTATTATGATCGGTCCATAATTAGTCGTAGGTTCCATATAAGACCCACTTCCAAAAATCACTTTAAAGAGCATAACTCACTTAAAAATGTTGGTAGCCACATAAAATTCGACACAAATAAGTTTCTTATATACAGCAATAATGACACCTAATTTTGTAATGGTCGGTCCATAATTAGTCGAAACTCCCATATAAGACCCTCTACGTAATTCACTTTAACTTCCATAAATTTTTTAAAAGTATTTATATCGAGATAAAGTTTAATACATATAACATTTATATTCACAGAAATCATGACACTGAATTTTGGTCCAAAATAGGTGATATCTCCCATATAACGCCCATTTCTGAAAAAGTGTTTTATATTTACATATACATACTAGGTGTAGGGTATTATATGGTCGGGCTTGACCGACTATACTTTCTTACTTGTTAATATTATTTATTAAAAATCAATTCAATAAATTATTATGGTCGAATTATGCGTATGCAAATAAATGTATGTGTATGGGAGTTACGGATATTTTAATACACGACTGAATTCAATAACTGCTTATTTAATTAGAATTTTCTGTGTGTAAATGCCAATGTCAGTGTTTGTGTGAAATTCAATGCAAATAAATTTGTATTCCTGTGAATTGCACACATAAATACTAATATATTTTCAAATACATATGTATGTACATATGTATTTGGGAGTATGCAATAGAATGTGAGTGTTTTCAAATACAGTATGCCAAGTATATATTCGAACACTATTGCGCATATTCAGAAATCGTAACTAAAGTCGAAACTTATTAAACAGAAACTAAAAAATAGTTCACAAATAGATCTTATTCACAAATCATAACTAACTTAGCAACTGCTTTCAGCTGTTAACAGAAATGCACCACTGCATTTAGTAGATTTTTGTTGACGAAAAACACATCTCTAGTTTGTTTTCTCTTTTTGTGATTTTGTTTTGGTCAAAATGAACACAATTAGCAAAGAAAATTAGGTAAGTTTATTATTATTGTTAGATAAAAATATGTATTTATTGCTTTGTGTATTTTAGAGAGACTCAAATTGGTCGTCAGATGAAAAAACTACATTTAAAGAATTGGTGGCCAAATATGTTAAGATCATCGACGACAAGAAATAAAATCAATCAGCTGTTCTTTAAATGTATTTGTTAGTTGACATTTAGTTACAGCTTTACCCATAATTAAGTTGTAACTTTTCGTGCTGAAAGTAATCAACTAAGAATAACTTAAGTTGGTACTTAAAAAAGTTTGAACTTAGATATCATTTCTGAATATGCACCTCTGTATATAATGTATTGGACTACAGGTACAAAAAGTTAAAGGTTTATCGGTAAATTTTTGGATAACATGCTGTTGAACTGCCCTATTAATTTTGGTTTAAAATCATTGGTAAGGATAAATCACAACATATATGTTGAGACATTTAATGAGAGATCATTTTATGGTCAGTTTATCTGCCTGTTCACTAGCATAGTAGTACATATGCGCAGGGACCCAAACTGGAAGTTGGAACTGGACAGTTCTTTCTTACATTGTCTGACTAGAATAAATATTATATTTTATGGCTGCCGCAAATATTTCTTTAGCAGAAAATTATCTATACTTCTCCAACAGCTAGTTTCTAAATATGAAAAACACTACATTTATCAGGAAGACGTATTGGGAGCTGAATTCATCGCAGAAAATACGCGGATCTAACACCACATATGAACTATCTCTAAAATACCAGTTGCTATCAAAAACGGAATCAAAATATTATAATTGTATGCTTGCACGTAAACTAAGTATGACTGCTATAATCTTATATGGGAACTAGAGAAAAATGGAACTAGAAAGAATTTGTATTTAGCTGTATCATATCTTATATACCCACCAACAATATTTTGTAATTTATACATGAAACCAATTCGTTTTAGATCTTGTACGGATATCGTTTATACAAGATATTTTATTTTTCGGATCCCCCACATGGGAGCCTTGACTTATTTTGGGGCTTACTTGAGGCTTATTTTGTTTGAATTTTATCCCAATAATGATGTTTACAATAATTTCATTGGTATTCCAGTTATTCTTGGAAGTAAATCTTATATGGCAGCTATGGTCAATTATTGAATCATTTTCACAAAATTCAATAATGTTTTTCGTATATAGACGAATGGAAGCAAAATCTCGTCTTGATATTTCATTATTTTATTTTGCTGAATTTTGTCTTTTCTCTAGTTATTTTTGTACCATAGAGCCAAATTTCGGAAACATAATTGTATGGGGGCTATGACAAATCAATGATTAATTCCTGCCATTTTCAATAGGAACTTACTTTTTATAAGTTAAATAAAGTGCTAAAAATTTCATGATACTATCTGCATTATATTTGAAGAAAATAACAAAAAGTATCTGTAAAATATGGAGATTATCTGAAACTTTGGTCTATAACTCGGAATACTGAACATTTCGGTGAAACAGAGAATATTTGCTAAAAATGTCATTATTTTAAGTCTTTTTTCGACTTTTGGCTAGATCGTCTTAGAATCTTATAAGGACGCAGATATGCTACAAAGGGAATGATAACTTCATATACCCCCCAGAGATAAAGAGATTTATGGTCGTTAAAATTATTTTCGAAACTGGCCCTTACTCGTACATGGGAGCTATGGCTAATTATACAACTATCATTATAAAATTTAGCGGAATAATTTGTGCATACGTTAAACATATTTGTGTTGAATTTTGTTTGAGTACTAAAAACTTTAGAAAATTTATGCTACTTAAAATGATTTTTCCAAGTGGGTCATTTAGTGATACTATGGTCAGTTATTAACCGATCTACAAACATTTTTTAGGTTGTGATTTTGTTTTATATACAAATTATTTGTGAGGAAACTTGTTTGGATACTTTTATAAATCAAACATTTTTAATCACCAAAGTCCAAAGTGGGAATTCAAACAATTTCAATAGCAATCATCCTTTAATCAAAACAATTTTATGTTGATTTTTCAAAATTTCATCCTGTACTTTGGTTTATTTGGACAGCAATGCAACAAGTCAGATAGATGGATGGATACGCATCATTAAATTGACTCAGAAAAAGATTTTTGATATTAGATTGGTATAATATTATAACGCGTTGCAAGCATCAGCACAAATCTTATATACTTTCTACTCTATGAATGTCTATGGTATAAAAATTGAGTAAACAAAGTTAAACAATGTTTTGTATAGAATAGTTGTCTTTTTGCTGGTGGGTATGCTATGTATATGGAGGTGTTTTTAAGTTTTTCATTCAGTTAGTAACACATCTAAATACATATTGGGTGTTAAACCAAACATTTTATATATTCCGGCTTTTTAAAATTTAAATAAAATTTTAAGCTTTATCCGTGAGTAGGGCAAACTGGTCCAGAGATATGAGCCAAAATTTAAGAAAAAACTCTTCACATTTTAAAATGTTTCAGTGTTTTCTTTAAATATATTGCAAATAATATCATGCAATTTTATACTTCTAATAACACCCTACACAACAATAGTGGGTAGGATATATTGGATTTGTGCTGATGTTTGTAAAGCCCAATAATATGTATTAGCCTAACGCCAACCTTTAAGTATACCAATGGACTCAGAATCACTTTTTGAGGACGGGTCGGGCTTTCTGGCTTGTATAGTCCGCATCTTAACTATCTAACTTTTGTGATTAAATCAATGTTATATGCGTGTGTACATAAATTAATATATTATTATTTCAAAATATACTGAATTCATACATTGAAACATCTATTAGTGACGTGTGATTTTACTAAACTGTAAATTTTTTGTAATCTAACTAAAAGATTTTTCTCACATAATTCCAATTATCTTTGAATTATTTAAGGCAATATTTTATTGAAAACCCACAACATATTTGCATTAACAATTTTATGTTAACCAATGGCATTATATTTTTATTACCCACTGTACACATAAGTACTGGTATTGACAATCATGCATATAATACACACAATGACATCATTACTCGAACTGTTGTTTTGTAAACAGACAAATAATATTTTAATAGATATTTCATTAGGTTCCTCAAATAAAACAATTGCTGAAACGTGCTTCGAATACAAATGTTCTAGTTAAATGGATAAGAGTTTTATGCATTCAAACATTAAATTATTTGTACAAAAGGAGACTAAGTTGATAATATCGATGTTGTATGCCACATAAAACATATACGCCCAGACTCTCTGAATTATATGTATTTATTTGTTAATGCAATAAAAACGTAAATAAATTAATTATTTATGCAAAAAAGTAACAAAAACAAGTCAGAAAGTATGGTCGTGTATAAATCGATCATGTAATATCCGGCAATAAGTTAAAGCGTAGTGAATATTAAATTAAGTGAAATAAGTTAAGACACGCAAGCTTTACATGAACAGCCAGCCATAAAAACGGACATGATTCGATTTCAGAAAGTATTTTGAATTGATATTTTTGCACATCAACTGCATCGCACGTATCCTTCAAATAATTGATTTGTATGATACAAAATAATTTGAACATAAAATTACAATTCGTAGGATGTAAAGCATGTTAAGCCATAATCACTTTTATTACTCAATAAATATAATGGTTGAATAAATATGTTTAAATGGTGAACATGGTATATCATTAGGAAATACAAATTTTATTGCGAGTTTTTGATATAATATTGATATTAGCGATATTAAACAGCACCATAAACAATATAATAAATGTATGTCATTTCCAAGATGACAAGTATTAATCTCTTTAGATTAATACTGTGTTGTGTTGAGCTTTCATTTAAAATGATTTGAACGTTCTCATTTTTTGTTTTACACATTTGAATGGAAAATCAAATACACACACAACATTCATTTGGCTACCAAATACATTTGTGCAGACCTCTTGCGTTTATTGTATGACTACTTGATAACGAGTGAAGAATAATTAGAAAATGTATAACATAATTTGAAACAAAAAATTCAAAGGTAAATTATTTAATTGTAATATACTGATGTATTTAACAATAGCTACTCGCCTTTTTACTTCAGCAGGTAAATACAAACCAATATTATATAAACGTTTGAGCACAAAATTAATCCTAGAAATAACATGATTCACATGGAAGTCGAAATTTAAGTTGTTATCAATGTATAAACCTAAAATCTTGTAATATGAAACAAATTAAATCACATGAGTGTCTAATATCAGCAATGGTTTACTTATAATTTGCGAAAACCACATGCATCGCGTTTTAGAAGAATTCAAACATAAACAATTCATATCAGACCACTCGTTAATAAGCCTCAAATCCACATTAACGTTCGTTCTAAAAAATCTACACCAAGTCCTTTATCATCTACCAGTAATAAAACGTCATCTGCATATGTATAACATTTATGTTATGTCTATTGAGCGAAATACGAAAAAAGTTGAACGGAAAAATCTTTTTCAATTTTAATGGCCTTAAAATAAAAAAAAATTAATTTATACAACATATAAAGTTATGTGATGGAAATCGAAAACGAAAAATTGTGAGTTTTTGAAGTCCATTTTAAAGTATTTCTAATCAAATTTTTCTCTTGAATAGCAAATTATCTTTATATTTTGTGGGATAAAACTGTTTCAATATAGAAATATTACGAAAAAATTAATTTTAAAACTCAATCGTTTTCGATTTCCATCACATACATAATAAACTCCTTTCAAAGGATCTGTAGGCAATTTGGAAATTCCTTTAAAAATAAATTTCATGAGAATTTAGTGAATTTAGATTATTTTTATACCATTCACCTTCATGAGAAGGGTATTTCCACAATATAATTTTCCGACCTTATAAAGTATATATATTCTGTACCCTTATAGATAGCGGAGTCTATGAAGCCATGTCCGCCTGTCTGTCTGTCTGCATGTTGAAATCAATTTTTTGAAGTCCCCAGATAACTTCGGGATCCAAATCTTCAATAATTCTGTCATACATGCTTTCGAGAAGTTTGCTGTTTAAAATCAGCAAAATCCGTCCATAAATAACCGAGACAACCTCCCAAAATTTCATCAAAAAAACTAAGTGTATTAATATTGTTACGAACAAATTCATAAACAGATGGCGTTGATCAAACAAAGTGTATTAATATTGCTGCGAACATATTCATCAACAGATGGCGTATTTATCGACATAATTATGCATCCACAACAAAGGTGAAGGGTATATAAGATTCGGCAAAGCCCAATATAGCACTCTTACTTGTTTATTAACAATTTAGACCACCATGACTTTCAAAATTTATTTTAAATTACCATTCGAAATATTTAGTTGGAAAAGTGGGCAATAGCAGATTCAAGCTTATTTTCAATTTAAACCATTTCTAAAGAGTCTGGAGCCTATTTTAGGATTCCATGCAAAATACCGAATTTAATTGTGATTTAAGTGATCACACAGATTTCACACTATTAATGAATCTAGAGGCCATTTTATAATTATATAGGCAACAGTAGTAATTACAGAATATGCAGAATATGCTATAAGTTAGAACACTATTTGTTCTTGTACAGTATCTAAAGCCAATTTTAGCGCTACATAAGTCTGTTTACAACTTTAAAAACACCTTCGTCTACATTCGTCGATTTCATATCCAATACAATATTTTTACAATTTGAAAGCCTGTTGATGGCTTTAGATCCCTTATAATGGCAAAATAAAAGCGTCAAGTAGTTTGAAGAAAATATTAGAAATCTATATAATTATAAAGAAGGAAATATGCCCTAAAAATGGTTGTCAAAGTTCATAAAATTGTCTAATGCAGGCAACACAACTGGAACGAGGGACGAATTTAGCTAAACACGATGAATTAGTTGGTAACAATTCGCTGTGTAAATTCGTAGGTCTTTCAAGACATACCTGTCAGGATCCATTGGATACAAGTTTGTATACAGCAACTTTGAACGATATTCATAGAAATGATATTCATAGTGAACGCGGTTGCAGGACACTGAATGTTGTATTTGAATATCAACCATCTCCCTTTAACAGGTACATAGTAAAACCTGACATGGAAAACAAGAAGTCAGGATGGAGCAAAACTGCTGCAATTTATGTCCAGCTTGAAGTCAGGATCCTGATAATCTCTTATATTCAACTGGGCAGAACTTTAAAATTTTTTTATTCGGAAATGGAATCAACACATTTATATAGTAAAATTATAAGCCACTGCAGACATTTATTAAAGGGTCAGAAGTATAACAAGTTAGGAACCACTGATATAAAATCTTCTTAATAATTTATTTTAATCTGAAAACTTAATCATATTTCACCTAAAATTTTATAATACAATCACGTAAATTACTATTTGTTTGTTTATTTTGTGATATGTAAATTAAAAGCATTTTAAAAGGCATGTCCTGGTTTATGGAATTCAAAATTCAACCATCAAAAGTAAGCAAACTTTAATAGTCTCTTTTGAAATGCAATCGAAATAAATTATAAACTAAGTACGTGACTTTTATACACCAATCTAACCTGACCAGCACAATACAATAGAAAAACAAGGAAAACTACAAATAGAGTACGTATGTATGTGTATATGAAGTTTCATTAAGAATATGTTTTCATGCAAACTTTTCCATTTTATTGTTTTTGCAGTTTCAAATTAAATCCCACTTGGCCAAGATACTTAATAAACTAACAGACATGGTGTGGACATGCAAACAAACAGATAGATAGACAGGCAGATGTTTGGAAAAAAGATAATACACTGTATCTATTCACATCACAGGAGGATTTATGAAAGGCACTCATTGTGATGCTCTTATTGGAGACCCATTTGTTTTTTTTTTTTTTAATATAGTTGACATTCTACAATGGATTTTTTAGGAAGACCTTAACTTTCTCTGTTAAAAGATCTAATAATACTTTGGAAGCCACTACTATTCTATATGGTATAAATAAGAGATAATTCGGGATAAAGCACATTCTTTATATCTCATTATTAACGTTATTCGGACTGTTTTTTATTATACCCTACACCACCATACTGAGGTGTAGAGTCCGTCCACCTAGCTGGCTGTCCATGTAAAGCTTGTGCGCAGAGTACAGATCGAAATTTTGAAGATCTTTCGATAAAATTTGGTAGCTGATATTTTTTCGGCCCAAGGACGGATGGGATTCAAACTGGTGGAAATCGGTCCATTATTTCATCTAGTAAATTGAGCTAAATCACATCTAAAAATTTTGCGAAGATCGGTCTCTAATTACTCGTAGCTCCCATATAAGGCCCATTTCCGAAAAACACTTTAAAGTTATAACTCTCTTAAAAATTTCGGTATCCAAATAATATTGAACGCAGATATGTTTCGTATATATATAAGTAAAATGGTATAATTTTTTGTGATCGGTCCATAATTAGTCGTAGCTCCCATATAAGGCCCACTTTCGAAAATTTCTTTAACGGTCATAAATTTCTTAAAAATGTTGGAGAACAAATTCGACACAAATAAGTTTCTTATATACAGAAATAATGACATTTAATTTTATAATGGTCGGTCCATAATTAGTCGAAACTCCCAAATAGGCCCTCTTCGTAATTCACTTTAACCTCCATAAATCTTTTAAAAGTATTTATATCGAGATAAAGTTTAACACATTAATATTTATATTCACAGAAATTATGACACTAAATTTTGGTCCAAAATAGGTTATATCTCCCATATAACGCCCATTTCTGAAATACTGTTTTATACATATACTAGGTGTAGGGTATTATATGGTCGGGCTTGACCGACTATACTTTTTTACTTGTTTTATAGTGTGCAATGGAAATGCACTAAAACACAACATGAGTATTGACTACAAATCTATTCGTAATAAGGCCTTTTAAAAGGCCTCTTTACTTTGTTTTATCGCTGGGATACTAAATTGTTGTATACATGCAACTAACATAGCAACATAAAAAATGTTACATATGTAACCATTCTTTTCACATTACCACTCGTAAACTCTACAACAGCTCACCACAATTAAATTGTTCGTGGATACTAAAAACCCTGGGCGACCAAATTAAACATGCAATAAAGAAAGAACAGAGAAGCAAACAATTTTAAATTATTAAAAAAACAAATGTTGCAAAACTCTTTGGATGAAGATGCAACGGCAGCAATATTAAACGAACAACATCTGCAAACAACAGCATTTTTTAATTGATATCAAGCATAGCGACTTGTTCAACATCGAATAATAGTGGAAAAAAAACTTGAACTTAAACTTCAACTTCAACTAGAAGGCAACGTACAACTATAATAAAATTAAAACTTACATGTCTGTTTATTTGATTGATAAGTCTTGTTCAAACGAATATTTGTTGACCAGAAAGCATGGCATGGCGGTTTAGCAAAAATTGGTCATTATTATAATACCCTCCACCACACCATAGTGAAAGTATGTAATTGCTTTGTGCTGATATTTGTAAAGCACAAAAATATTAACCTTAAAGAATACCGATCAAATAAGAATCGTTTCCTGAGTCAGTCCGTCTGTCCGTCTGGCATTAGTACAGGTGGCAAGATATTGATAGTTTTTAAAGATATTGTCATAAAAGTTGGTACGTAATGTTTTTTCAACCCAAGAACTGTTGGGATTGGAATTGGTTGAAATCGGTCTATTATTTAACCTTGCTTCCGTACAAATGACCTCCCGAAATAGGAATTTATCGGTCATAAATGTATGATTTATGTAATTATCCAAAAAAATTCTAACACAAATATATTATACATAAAGACTAATCATACTTACAAATATTTTGTAAGTCGGTCGATAACTGACTATATAAGGCCCATTGCCGAAAATCCTTTCAAGAGCATAACTCTCTTAAAAATGTTGGTATTCAAATAACATTCAATACAAATATGTTTCATATATACACAAATCACACGGACCAATTTTATGATGCTCATGGAAAATCACTTTAACACGTATAAATCTTTTAGCATGTATAAATCTTGTCTATATCAAGATAAATTTTAAACAAATAATATTTATATGCACAAAAGTCACAATAGATCTATTTTTACACATACACTGGGTGTAGGGTATTATATGGACGGATTTGACCGACTATACTTTCTTACCTCTTTATTTTCATTTCATTATCACAGGCGTGTGGTAAAAGTATGTTGCGGTAGATGAAAATGATTTTCTGTGACACTTGCATACATCATTGCACATTATGGACATTTCATCTTGAAGTGTCAATCATCTGATGTCAAAACATTAGTATACATACATACATATGCATCTATTTTTGTTACAATTACATAAATTTAATATGTGTTTTTTTAAATGATTACCCAACACGTTTTTGTTCTTCAATACAAATCGAGGTATTAATAGAATTTGTAATGCTAACCGAAATGATTTGCTTGACACACACTGATTTCTCAAACCAGTAGTGCTGGGTTTGCAGCAGAAACGTGGTTTTATGTTTTTACCCTGGTATCTTGTGTTCTTTTTAAAGCATTAAAAATTATTTATTTAATGAAGACGTTAGGGGACAGCTTTATTAAATATCAGTTGACACAAAAAACTATATATGTGGGATAAAAATATCTTTATTGCGATTAAACATACAATACTCAAACTTATAGAAATCACATTAAAATATTTTATAACTATCGTCACATAACATATGTATTAGATCCCATACAGAGACCTGCGCCGATCGACTGACAGCCGGCTGAGCTATGCCGTAGACAAAATGTAGTAGCCGCCGCCGAAACATTTTTCGGCTTAAATCAGCTTAAAACAAGCCGCCGTTTTAAATATTTGAGTACAATTTTTAATATGCAATATGCTAATAATTGTATCATTGTCCTTGTTTGGTTTTGTGAATATTGTAACGTTTTCAAATAAAACAAGTAAGAGTGCTATATTCGGCTATGCCGAATTTTATATACTCTTCACGTTTGTTGTGGATGCATAATTATGTCGATAAAGACGCCATCTGTTGAAAGAATTTGTTCGTAACAATATTAATACTCTTTGTTTGATCAACGCCATCTGTTTATGAATTTGTTCGTAACAATATTAATACACTTAGTTTTTTTCATTAACTTTTGAGAGGTTATCTCGGATTTTTGCTTATATTTCCGTTATTTATGGACGGATTTTGCTGATTTTAAACAGCAAACTTCTCGAAAGCATGTCTGCCAGAATTATTGAAGAATTCGATCCCGAAGATATCTGGGGACTTCAAAAAATTGATTTCAACATGCAGACAGACAGACGGACATGGCTTAATAGAATGATTTTTATTTTCTTTAAAAAAAAACACATTTTAAAATGAAAAGTGTGTGATTTCGAGACTGAATGATAACTAAAGCAGCAAAAACACATGTAAAATCTTCCCAAATCCGCCTTACGTTGAATATCTATAAACAACCAAAAAAGAAAAGTGACACGCACATCGTTTTTACCAAAAAAAATTTAAGTATTAACGTACTACAAACGGTAACTTCTTCTGAGTAATAATCTGAGTATTTTAGTCTTTGGGCTTTCTTTAGGCATTTTTAAAAATAAATAACTTTTTAAACGAAAAATTTTAAGTCTATTTATTTTATTTATTTTTTAATTGACGCTACTCAGAAACTGACGTTGTTAAATGGCCGAAAACTTAAAAAGGAGCTTCATGAAACAAGTCTCGCAAGTTTGCCCAATTTCACAAACGGCAATTTTACGCATTATCATGAGTATCCTTAATATATGTCACTCTACCGAACAATATAATTTCAGGAAATTCTTCCTCAACAAAATATCAACATATGATCAAAGTAAATAGTACTTTTGAATATAATTAAATTACTAAAAAGTATCGTAATATTTAAAAAACGAGCCCAAAACAGATCGTTTTATAACTTGTTCTTGCTAAGCACTGCTATGTAAATGAATTTAAATCCAAAGTTTGAATATTAAATTCAGCATACTATAATACAAATAGGTATTTAACCATTAACCCTTATGTGTGCACCAAGGTACCCGGGTACCTTTGGAGTTTTCACTCAAAGTTTTTTCATTGAAGTTGATAACTTATATAACTTATATATGTGAAACTTTTTGAGAACCACTAACTTTCAAATAATTTAGTTTTTTTAGCAGCCGTACGCCTTGACTTTTTTGTAATTTGCCTGAGAAACCAATTTACTTTTAACACCAGTACAAGCTTTACGAGTCTTCATACGTAGCTGCGAGCACTCGTAACAAACTTCCTACTACTAGAATGCGTCCGCTTGTGTCTTTTGTTTGTAAAGAAGTTTGGTGTATAAAAAATTATTATTGCAGATGATGTCGATGACTGTGAATTTATTTTTGTATTTTTAGCCCGATGCTCAATATTTTCCTGACACAAACCAGTGCTTAGATCTTTTAAGAATTTTCGACGACGATCACTAGACTGATGTTGCGTATTAGATTCCTCATATATAGGATGCTAGTGCTGCTATGTCAGTAGCATTAAAAAATAGTCACAATGGCCATCGACTTGTTCTCCGTTTGCACGTGTATCCATATTATCTTCTCCTCTTTTAGTGTTATTATAATAAATTATAATTTCCGGTTTTGCTAAAGTATTGGGTTCCACATTATCAACTGCTGCATAGTAGATAACATAACAAGACAAAGTTGCCTGTTTGCTGAAAGCAAAATTTGTAGAATATAATGATCTGAAATATTTCAAATCATAGTCGAAAACAATTAAGTATGTATTGCAAACCTTAAGACGTTAATAAAAATATATATAAAATATCTGTTAACTACGCTCCAACAATATATTTAGTGCGAAAATGTTTTTTCTCTACTTAACTTAACATTAGAAGTTATCTTTTTGCCGCACGGAGGTGAGAAACTCTGCAAAAACGTATGCGTGATACGATGTCTGATCAAAAAATAACCGTTATTTTAAATTTCGTGAGTTACGTATAACATGTCTATTATATATGTTGGTAATATCAGCCATTTTGGATTGTCAGTTTGGTTTTGACAGATAAAAAGGTTAGTCGTGTTTTCGATTTTTAACTATTCGAAAAAATGAATCAAAGAAACTGTATTAAGTATTGTGTAAAAATGAAATTAAATGCGCAAGGACATTTGAAATGTTGACTGTGGTGTTTGGTGAGTCTACTATGAGCAGAATACAAGTTCAATTGTGGTATAATCGGTTTAAGGAAGACCAATGCTTGTCCTGGTCGCCCGAACACGTCAACCAACGATAAAAACATTGAAGCAGTGAAAAAAATGATTTTCGATAATCGCCGAATCACTATCAGAGAGGTTTCTGATGATGCTGGCAAATCGGTTGACTCAAGAGAGTTCTGTGATATTAGCTTTAAGTTAAACTTGACTTACGTTTTGTGGTCGTTTATTGTATATTATATTTTTATTAATTATTTTATTATTTATACCAAAATTCTGTTTGTGATGCCCCGTTTTTTAGTATTTTAGTAACTAATTAATAATACAAATTAATATCCAATGATAAAAAACATTAAAGCTATTATGTAGAACGAGACCCCTGAAGAAGTTAGAATAAAACTAACGAAACGTTGGGTAAATAAAATAAAAAATAAAAATCGAACAAGTTTTTTATTTACGTTTGGAAACAAACATTTGACCAAATTAGCCTGAAGGAAACTCCTTAAAAATTATAATTTTTACGGATGTTTTAGGCATGAAACGTGCAGCAGCAAAGACTGTTCCAAAATTGCTAAATTTTGAGCAAAAACAACGTCGCATGAACATCGCTCAGGAGCTGTTGAACATCGTTAACGACGATCCAGATTTCCTCAAAAAGGTCATAACTGGTGACGAATCATGAGTGTATGGCTACGACCAATCATCCCAATGGAAACGTCCAGAAGAGCCGAGACCGAAAAAAGCACGTCAAGTTCGATCAAATGTAAAGGTTTGGCTCACTGTTTTCTTCGACTGCAATGGAGGGGTGCATCATGAATTCTTGCCACAAGGTCGTACGGTCAATTAGGAATACTACCTGGAAATTATGCGCCGTTTGCTCGAAGCAGTTCGTCAGAAACGCACAGAATTGTGGGAAAACTAATCATGGATTTTGCACCATGATAACGCACCAGTTCACATATCGATGCTTTTGGTTGAGTTTTTGGCCAAAAACAAATCCATTATCATACCTCAACCACCGTATTCACCGGGCTTGGCTCCCGCTGACTTTTCCTCTTCCCAAAACCAAAGACACCGATGAAAGGAAAGCGTTTGGCTACGATTGAGGAGATATAAAAAAAAATCGAAACAGGAGCTGTTGGCGATACCAAAAAGCTCGTTTCAAAAGTGTTTCGAGGATTGGAAAAAACGCTGGCATAAGGGGACAAGACAGTTATTGATAAATAAAAAAATACTTTTTGAAACAATTTAAAATAACTGATATTTTTTTTTTATGTAATTTAATGTTGTGCAATTTTAAGAATTTTTTCAATTTTATTAATATTATGAATTATTGCGTATTGCCAATTATCGTCTTTTACAATGCAAGATTCACATACATATGTGTACATTGAAATATTTTTACTTTTTACTTTATTAAAATATTTCTAAAAATCACCTTTAAGTTTTTCAGGTTTGTTTGCAATTTTGATGAAGATTGTGTGACAGTTGTAAAATGTAAAGTCTTAAAGCACCTATAGATAACTTTTTTAAATGAAAATAAAAAAATGACTTATTACATTAAACAGACATGTTTAGAATATTTTATAAACAAAAACCAACAAAAAAGCATTAAACAATATTTCATGAAACCTAAAGTCACCACGAAAGGATTGCAAATTTAGGAAACAAAAGGTATAGATAAAATATAATTTCCTTTTGCCTTTTCTTTTTTTTATTTATTTAACTTTAGGAGAATATAATTTAATATTGAGAGAGCTTTCTTTATAACTTTATAGTGGCTCTTAAAGGACTTTAAGTGGGAAAATTCTTAATTATTGATGTTAAAAAAGGACAAACGAGCACAAAAATACACAAAAATTATATGCTCATTTACTTTTCGGCCTCGTTGCTTTTAACGCACAACTGACCATTTGTTGGCCTGACAACACCATAGTAATATAAATATATACAGAAAACATCACATGGATTAAGTGAAACGTGAGAGTAAAAAATAATAAATATAAATATTTTCTTGTAATGATGTGACCTCAATATGAAAGCGTTTTTTGTTGATGATACCCTACAGAAGGTGTGATTTTTATAAGTATTACTTATAAATATGACTTTGGATTCTTTTGATATCATTTAGCATTTATATGATTTGTTTTTAATTATATTGCCAAATAGTGCTATAAGAAGTAAAGCTCAACGCTAACTTATAGAATATGCATACATATGTCAGGCAAGTTGGTGAAAGGAGTTTGGTGAAGAAATAGTATGAAATATCCAGTGTATTTCCCAAATATTTACATTCTGCCAGAGTATGAAATGCCTGAAGAGCTTTAACGATCCCATGAAGAGTTTTCGACACAGCCTATCACTTAGAGCCGCTCTTACTGGCCTTTGCTTATGATCTATAGATATTATAAAACACATGCTTTATACTATGAAGCCTGTAACTAATTCGTTGTTGTCATCTATTTACATTATATTGTGTTATTTTTCTCTGCCATTTCCAAAGAAATATTAATAAACTGATTACGTCAGTACCAGTATCTGGTATGAAAGTGACTGTAAATGTTGTGAGTGCAATTTTGTGTTCAAAGGTTTTTTTTTTAACATCCTTGTTCTTTCTCGCCTTTTATTATTACAATGTGGGATACAACTTTTATCAGTCGTAATGATAAGACTTTGCTGTTGAATACAATTAATTTATGGTTAAGGAATTTCCTTAATTTCTTTACAAGCATTTATTTATTTACTGTTAAATTTTTCAAAGGGCCGGAAAAAAAATTTGCTGAAAATGCTGAATAATTGCAATTTCAAGCTAAACGAAAGATTTATGCTGCGCGTTACTATTTGTTCCATATTGCACATATACATTTTAGTTTGCCTACAGCCTTTAAATGCATAAATCACTGGTGTTTTTTTTTTTTTTTTTTGTTTCAGGAAATAAACTTTTTGTTAAATTTTAAACCATATTTCATTTAGAATGCCCATCATGTTGGTCTACTTCATAAAAACCTATTTCTAGTTTTAATACTCAAAAAACAGCGTAAATTGCTTTCGAGTTAAGAAGAAAAAAATGTTTTTCGTTGCATTTTAAATTATTATTATTTTGTTCCTCTAACTTTTTTACAAATCTTAATAAATGGTGTTTGCTGTAACCTCCTTTTGGAGAATTTGCATAAATATGAAAAATTTTTCTGGTTCTTTATCATGGTTATTAACATGCAAATACAAGCACTTAATAAAATCTTTTGGTGGCTATATTTAGTCGTATATTTTGGGACGTCTTTTACATTCGCTGTGATATTATGGTCTGCGTAATACATTGCTAATATGCACTAGAACGTTATATTTAATTAAAATTTGGGAAGAGAAATAAACTAGAATAATTTATTTCAAAAATTATTTGGTTAAGTGATAAATATTATTATTTTAAAATATCGAAAGCTTGGCAACATTTTGCGGTACATTGCAATAACTCCCAAATGAAATAAGTCCCAATGAAATAACTCCCAATGAAATAAGTCCCATGAAAAATGAAATAACGCCCAACTGAAAAAAATGAAATAACTTTCAAAGGCAAAATGAAAGAAGTCCCAATTTTTTGGGACTTATTTCAAAATGTAAAAATAAGTCCCAACAAAAATGAATTAACTCCCAATTTTTTGGTTTCCTTTTACAGAACGCTTTTTATTTCACAATTACATGTAAGCATATACATAATAGTAATAATAATTTAATTTAAGGTATAACATGACCATGTAGGTAATATAAATCCGAAGATATTAAAGAAATATTATGACATTTCACCATAAAAAATACAATCTGTACTATGGGAAGCCGGTGTTTTGTATACCATGGAGGAGAAAATCCCTACGGCCGGCCGTAGGCCTGCAATACAGGGAATCTGTACTATGCGAAGCCGGTGTTCTGTATACCATGGAGGAGAAAATCCTTCCACCTGGCTGTAGGGAGAATACAATAATATTGTCTAATGGTAGTAATCAATAAATTCTGTATAGAGCAATTCCATATGAAAGCGATCACCTTTTGGACGACCCCTCTCCGATTTTAAAATAAATAGTCTCAATCGATTGCCCAGCAAAAAATAATGTACCTACATATTTTTGTTTTTTTTTTATACTGACTGGTTTAGTGGTGGTGTACACCACTGTAAGTGACAAAATTGAAGAATTCTTCATAAGGGACCTCATTGAAAGTTGTTTTAAAAAAAACTACTTAAGCGATCGCAACGAGTGATAGCTCGTTGGAAAGGTATTGAATTAGGCTTTAATTAAAAAATAAAATTTTCCTAATTTTTCTTAGAAATTTACCTTTAAATTTTCCCATGAAAATTAAATTTTCCGATTTTCCACAGAAGCTCCTAAATTTTCCGGCCAATTTTCTTTTTGGATTCCTCATAATTTTTGCTTTAAGAATCAGCAATAAAAAAAATGGGCCCCGACTCCTTGTTTTAACAGGAGAAGAGCATTTAAGAGACCACCTTGTTAAAAAATCAATTTTTTTTTAAGAGCCCCAAGTTGAGTGTGTAGTGAATATGGTCTGCCTGCCACCATCTGATAGTAAGGCAGACATTCCGATGGTCAATATGTCTTTGAGTCCTTTGAATGAGGCTATTACCACTTTAGGTGAAACGCCTATTAGAAAAAGAAAGTTGCGAAGTGAAACATACAGGAAAGAGAAAAAAGGCAAGGTTGTGAGTGCAATCGCGACAATATTTGATGTAGACTCTCACCAAGAAATTTGGCTCAAGGACCCTCAGCGAAGCAACGGTGAAATTGATTCAAGATTTTTACTGCAATGATGACAACAGCCGCGCCTGCCCAGGTACACGTGACTATGTTATCACACGTGAAGATGGAGAAAAAGTACACAAGCAGCGCAGATTATTATTATGTAATCTATCCGAAGCATACCATCAGTATCACTGGGCAAACGACCAGTGCACGGTGCATCCTTTTTGCATTTATTTCAAAAACGAACATAACGAACTACAGACCGTAAGCCTTGTTGTTGTCGCGGAGAGTTTAGCTCATAATTATGTGTCCGTTTATTTATTTCAAATGAAACTGTTTGAATTCTTAAGATCAAAATTCGATGCAATCGACAAAGTAACGTTTTTCTCAGACGGCGCGGCTTCTCAGTACAAGAATAAAAAAAAATTTTTACAATCGTTGCATAATTGAAGAAGAACAAAACTGCAAGGTCGAGTGGCACTTTTTCGCGACGTCCCACGGTAAGGGCCCATGCGATGCGTTAGGGGGAACCCTAAAACGCATGGCGACTAAGGCAAGTTCGCAAAGGCCATATACTGACCAGATCTTAAGGAAATTAACATTAACACAGTTTTATGCACTTAAAAAGAAAACGATGCCATGGAGCGACGAATTCAAAACAGATATAATAATGTCAAAACTATAACTGGAACGCAAAAGTTTCATTGCTTAATACCAAATATTTCTGATATGTCAATTAATGTAAAGCGGTACCCTTCATCTGCCGACGTGCTAAATTTAAAGTTACTTTAATTTTATAATGATGCCAAGACAATTGAAATTTTTAATAAATATTGTAATTAAGTATAAGCAGCAAAATAAGAAAGATTTTTTCTTCATAAATGTGTTTTTAACTGTAAAATAATTTTTAAAATGTATTTTTTAAAAGGTGGTCTCTTAAATGCTCTTCTCCTGTCCAAACAAGGAGTCGGGGCCCATTTTTTTATTGCTGATTCTTAAAGCAAAAATTATGAGGAATCCAAAAAAAAAAATTGGCCGGAAAATTTAGGAGCTTCTGTGGAAAATCGGAAAATTTAATTTTCATGGGAAAATTTAAAGGTATATTTCTAAGAAAAATTAGGTAAATTTTATTTTTCAATTAAAGCCTAATTCAATACCTTTCCAACGAGCTATCACTCGTTGCGATCGCTTTAGTAGTTTTTTTTTAAACAACTTTCAATGAGGTCCCTTATGAAGAATTCTTCAATTTTGTCACTTACAGTGGTGTACACCACCACTAAACCAGTCACTATAAAAACAACAAAAAATATGTAGGTACATTATTTTTTGCTGGGCAATCGATTGAGACTATTTATTTTAAAATCGGAGAGGGGTCTTCCAAAAATTTGCCAATTTTGATCGTTTTCATATGGAATTGCTCTATATTTGAATATATAAAAAATATGATAATTCTCGAATTGTGTATCAAATTAAAAATCTAGAAGCCTGTATTCAAATCTTTGAATGGCAAAAATCTCTTGATTTGCAATGAGTATTTAAAAAAGCATATACATGTGTAAATGAGTCAATGCGGATATTAAAGCTAAAACATTTTTTTTCGATCGAGAATGTTTTTTCAAATAAGAAAACTAAGTCAACTCTTAGCGAATGAGACAAAAAAAACACAAACGGAAACAAACAAAAATAATGAATTGATAATACAAATATAAGCACATATACGATACTAAAATTAAATGTTCTATTTGGAGCATTATTTGCGCAATCTTTATTATTTGATACATGAGCTGAATTTAAAAACGCAGTTTGAATTGCAACAGTACAAAGACATTTACTTTGAAGACAACGCAATATATTGTGGCAATACTCGTTGTCAAACAATGAAATGACATTTCATTGCATTTATGAACGCGAAAATTTGGTTTTTTTTTCTTGTGCCAATAAATATAACTTCTGGGTAAGTATTACGAGTTATTAATAATTTACCATATACAAGTTAAACTTATGAGTTTTGCGAAATTTTATATTAATAATATAATAAATAACTAATATCATCTTTTTTGCTTATGCTTTCTTAAATAATAACTACAAAAAATAAACATACAAAAGTTACAGGAAACTTTCTTGAAGTACTGTTCACATAAAATTCGAGTAAACTACGAAAGTTTGTAGTATTAGCTCTGAGCAATGGAAAACCAAAATTAAAAGCAATTTCTTAAAAATTCGACATTGTCGGGTTCAATAATTACAGAAAAGCTAAAGACTTTTGTAGACTACTTTAAATTATGTTATAAAATGAAACAAGCAAACCTTAAGCACAACTCGTAACCAAAGAGAAATCAATAATATTATTGAAAAAAAAAGAAACATATTAAGCAAATAACACGTACAATAAAGCTAAATCCGGGTCTTCACCACAATTACCGTACAGAAAAATACAACGCTAGTGTCAATACCGCAACAGAAATACGTTAGGGTGCAAAGCGTAGTGAAAAATTAAATTAATTGCTATAAAATGGGTACGCATTCTTTACAAAAGAGTTTTGACAAAATTCAAGACCCTCTTATTATGGATGATAAAACATATGATAGAATTAACTTCAAATATCAGGCGCTACCAACATTTTATATTGCATTGAATCGAGGCACTCCCGGCCTAAAAGATAACAAATTTTGATAATAGCAAATGGTCTGTTAAGTAATTTGCATTTATAAACTGAAGAGCAGCCCTTTTGTCAACTCTTCAACCATAATTTTAGATATTTTTAAAAAAGAATATCTGCAGAAATGTTTGCTGCCTCTTAATAGACGTCTCCATTCTTTAGTGAAGTTTTAGGCGTCATTTGATTGCTGTCATTCTTCAAAAGCTGATATAGATAAAATCAGATTGTTGTAATAGCTGCCCACAATTGAAGAATGAGCTGAGTTGTGCTGTACTTATTGAAAATATATTTTTTTGAAATAAGTGTACAGCGCAGGTAAATAAAAATATTGCTCATTAATGCCATAAATCAAATTTAAACTATGGATTTTTATAAGTGAAAATTACTTTTAGTTTTCCTAAATATACATAAAAGTGTATCAATTTGAAGTTGTAATATATTCAATTGGTTTATGTGTTACATAAATATTAAAACATTTGTGTGACCAAATTTTATATGAACAATGCTTTATGTAAATTATTGATTATAAGAAAGTTATGCTTACATATGCACAAAACAAAAATACCCAGAATATACCTTTTGACTTACATGTGTAAGAGAAATTGAAATGCTGCTTTAATAGAGTGATAGAATGTTCCTTTATTAAATAAAATAACAATTTAATAATGATTACATTAAGATACTGTTACAATGTCTGTTTTACATTATTAAACTAATTGTTTTACCTTTTTGTTTTTATTAAAATAATATATTTTTATTTCAAGTTTAATAAAATATAATTTTAATATTTGTTTTTATATTAGTATGCAAATATAAATAACACTGAATTGGAAATATATTAACTGGAACACATGTACGTATAAGTAATATTTAAAAAAATATTAATCAATATTTATCATACGTACCCAAACACGGTTTTTGTTCATATTAACGTATAACTTAACATTAGGGCAGACTTTATAAATGCATTTTGCTATGCAATGCGTACTACGGTCACACTTGGCAAATATTTGCTGAAAAATTGTAACCACTACATACGAGAGCGGTTCGGAAACTTCTTAGCCTATTTTTTTTACAATGAAAAAAATGAGAAATTCGTGGTGTCATTAAATATTAAAATAAAAAATGTTTATCGGGACGAAGAATTCATAATGTTATGGTGAATGTGTTAAGTAAAATTGCTCCTTCATATGCGACAGTAAAAAATTGGGTTGCTGAATTTAAACGAGGCCGTGCAAGCATTGAAGTTGAACTACGTAGTCCACGTCCAAAAACAGCAACAACAACAGAAATTGTAGTCTGTTGATCGACGTTTAAAACTGCGTGAAATAGCTAATATCATGGGCATCTGAAATGATCGCATTCATTTAATGTTGCATGAAGAATTACTGATGGAAAAGCTTTCTGCCGTATTTGTTAACAGCCGACCAAAAAAATAATTATAGAATAGTTTAAAGGTGAAGAAGTGCTTATCCCCAGGATACACAATTCCCTTTAAAACGCGTCCAATTTCCAGTTCGCCTTGCATTCGCACTGACGATTAATTAACCTCAAGAACAATCTTTAAAAGTGTGTGGGTTAAATCTAGAATCCCAATGTTTTTCCCACGGTCAATTGTATGTTGCGTGCTCGGGAGTCGGTACCCGTCAGGACTATTCATTTTCTGCCCCAATAGAAGAACAAAAAACATTGTTTACCATCAAGTTTTAAAATGATTTTTTTTTTCTTTTTTTTTAATTGATAATTGTCTCAATTGTTGTTGCATATAATAATAATCGAATTTTGAAAAAACTTTTTAAGCAATAAATTAATAAAAATTTTTCTTAGGTTTTCTTTTACTGAAATTTTTGTGTCTTAAATTTTAACCCCCTTATTCAAAAACGATTATTAAATTTAACAAACGTTTACTAAGCAAATTTGTATGTGCAAATCTGTCCTAATAAACGTTTGTTAAATTTAATAATCGTTTTTGAATAATTGGGTAATTCTATATGAAATACAAATCATTAGTAAATATCGAACGAAGCCGGTTTGAAATAAATTACATATGTTGTATGTAAAATTGTTTTTCAAACAATATATAAAATGCTAAGCTATTATTATTTAAAAAACACTAAATAAAACTATTCTAGTCCTATAACCAGTGTAGTTTTTTGTATTTCTCATTATATTTAGGTGGAGGGTATTTAAGATTCGACACAGCCGAATATTGCACTCTAACTTGTTTAATATAAATTTATTTTTCTAAATTTCAATTTGTTATTTCTCAATATAAAATTTGAAATTTCTCAGTATTAATGTGAAAAAGTGTAGATGGTTGCAAAACTTAACAATTATTTAATAAATAGTTTTATTTTATTTGGAAGAACAAAAAATATTAAATTTAAAATTTTTGATATTTATTTTAGTCGGGCTCGAGTTCATTAAATTTAATTTTCATTAAATTATTTTAACTGAAGGTAGGAATTGTTTTACAACTTGAAAAATTTTTATTATTAAAATTTTTTAATGATTTAGTTCGTTTATTTCACCTTTTTTAATATTTAATAGTTTCTTCTTCTTTCAAGCAATAAGGTCAATTGCATTTTATATACAAATATTTAATTTATTTATATATATTATTTTCCAATATTTCGCTATCACAATGGATAGCTTCTTCAGGGATAATATAAGATAATGACAATTTCGAACCTGGGTTGTTGAATTTACATATGTTTCGAGAAACACCACTTTCTCTCATCAGAATTCTTTGCGTTCCAACCCTCTGCACCACTTGCGGTGCCTGCTAGCCAACAGACAAACATCAATCTTTTAACCAGTGTTACCTGGTGTTTCGAAATTTGCTGTAATTATCATTTTTTATTTATTAATTTCTATTTACATGTTGCCTCCTTTTCTTCAGTTTTTTCCTGTTCATGTCAAGACTTCCATGAAAATTATCATTAAAAAAATTTTATTAATTACAAATTTTTCAAGTTGTAAAACAATTCCTCCCTTCAGTAAAAATAATTTAATGAGAATTAAATTTAATGAACTCGAGCCCGACTAAAATAAATATCAAAATTTTCAAAATTAACAGTTCGAATAAAAAATAAAAAATTGTTCTTAATATTAATTTTTTTATCTAGAATTTTAAATATTTCAAAATTTCAAAAATGTTTATTCCATGCAATACTTTTTACATGTTTTCTGTTTGGTAATTTTGTGATACATACTTATGTTTTTAGCCTCAATAAACAAAAACTTTTAATAAACAAAATATACTTATACTTCATTATGCTGCCATTTTCTGTCTTATATATTCGTAGTATTGTATGACAATTTAATATATTGCTGAATACACTTAAATTTTATCTATTTAAATTATTCACTCATGACTGATTTCATAGTTCATTCTCTTCAATGGGAAAAAATGTTCTTTTATTTACTTAGTTATTATTTTTTTTTTCTTATTCATTATTATTATTATCTATCTGACCCTTAAAATAAAAGTCAGAATGAACATATGTTTATATCTACAAATACTACCAAAATACATTTAATAGTGTGTAAGTTTAAGTTAATGCATTACAAAATATGTCTATATAAGATAATAAGAAAACAATATTTAATTGTTTGAAAAATCAGGGATAATCATGGATTTGTTAAGGAAGGCAATGGTTTGCAAGTAATTTGCGGTTGTTGTATGAAGATCATCACTTTTGTAAGCTCATCAACAATTTCAAATATTTCACTTCATTAAGGCCAGCTGTTAGTTGCCTTTTTTTTAAAAGCCATTACACTTTAGAAACATTATTAAAACGCTGTTATGTTATGTATTGGTAGCGATTAAATCAGATCAACGTAATGGAAAATAATGACCCTCCTTATTATCCCCACCTTCACCCAATCGAACAATACTGAGCTATTGTCAAAAGAAAATTACATCATAGTTGAACTGCAGTTCTTAATAATAATAAAATATTTGCGTTTTGTGAGAAACTGAATACTTATGAATCAGTTGATACGTTCCATAACAACATGAAATTTTATAACAGCAAATATATTTAAATTGTTTCTTTTAGCTTTTCTTAAATGTCTATTTTTGTTGTTTGAATATTTAAGTATACTTGCATTAATGTAAAATTTAAGATATTGAAGTTTTTTCATATTAATGCTTATTTATTGGCTCAAATATATTTGTAATTCTATTAGTAATTTAATTAGCCTCTATAAAATTATAAATGGAATGTTTACCAACAACAGAGAACAATTCTCAAAAAGTGTCATCAAGAGTGTTTATTTTAATCAAGAAACATGAACTTTTTATTGCAAAAATTTATGTTAATCCTTATATATGCAGCAAAACAAAAAACTTATAATGCGCTGCAAGGTACCTGACTACCTACATGAAAGTTAGGTAGAGAAAAATTATATTGTTGGAGCGTATTTAACAGATATAATAATGTAATAAAATAATAATACTAAAGGCGAAGTAGAGAAGTCAATGGCCGTTGTCACTATTTTTTAATGCTATTGACTTCTCTTGCCCTATGAGGAATTTAATACGCAATATCAGTCTAGTGATCGTCGTTGAAAATTCTTAAAAGATCTAAGCATTGGTTTGTGTCAGGAAAATATTAAAAATCGGGCTAAAAATACAAAAATAAATTCACAGTCATCGACATCATCTGCAATAATAATTTTTTATACACCAAACTGCTTTACAAACAAAAGACACAGGCGGACGCATTCTAGTAGTAGGAAATTTGTTACGAGTGCTCGCAGCTACGTATGAAGTAGAGATAGACTCGTAAAGCTTGTACTGGCTGCTCCAAGCCAATCTGCAATCATCTGCAAATACACGATTAGTAGACCAACTGCTCAATAAATAAATTTGCGCTAAAATTTTATTTCTCTTGTTTTTATAACTTATTGAATTTTGTGGTTTTTATGTTTCTGTTTCCAAATAAAATGTCATAAATTGTTTTTGTTTATTATATATACAGACTTTTATTTATTCGTGCAAAGCTACTAACAACTTCAAATAATATACTTGCAATGGCCGCTTTCTCATAGAAAACACGTACATATACCCGGGTACCTTGATGCGCATTAAAAGGTGTTAAAAGTAAATTGGTTTCTCAGGCAAATTACAAAAAAGTCAAGGCGAACGGCTGCAAAAAAAACTAAATTATTTGAAAATTAGTGGTTCTCAAAAAGTTTCAGATATACTACAAGTTATCAATTTCAATGAAAAAACTTTGACTGAAACATCCAGAGGTATCCGGGTAACTTGGTGCACACATAAGGGTTAACGAAATACTGGTACAGTTATTTGTTATTTGGCCATTATAGATTTCCAAATGTTTTAAAATGTTTTAAATTAAATAACGAATGTATTGTTTAAAATGTTATGAAAAGTAATATTGGGCATGACATTCAAAATTTTGTTAAAACTGGTAATTTGATTAAAGTTGACTTCAAACGATACGACTTGAAAAATACAAATTATTCGAAAAATTCGATTAACTTAGAATGTGTGATCGAATTATTCGCGTTTTATTCCAAAGAAAAATCGAATAGTTTTTATATTCTAATATCTACACCTGAAACTAATGATTGTACCAAAATACTTCTAATAGGAAAATCTAATAAAATTACATATTTAAAAAACTGGCAATTTTATTAATAAAAATATATTTCAAAATATTAAAATCGACAAACATTCGCAAAGCCCATAATAAGTTACAATTTTCAACATTTGCTAACTGCTGTGATAATCTAATTCCAATTAGTGTTGCATAGCATCAAGTGTTTAAAGAGAAAACTTTCAATTTATTATAATTGCTGTCATTTATGGCTTAAATTTAACATGAGGAAACAATTTTTGAGCGAAATTTTTTGCTAAGTGTCCAGCAGTACAAGAAAATTGCTGCACTCAACCGGTTCTTATTCCTAATTTACACAAAATAATTCCTTGAGCTTAGCTGATTACCTCATAGACATCGAGGTGGGGGGAATATTGTATTAGCAACTCGTTAGATACTGTAAAGAGGCATTCTAGAAAGCCTTCTTTGGCAGTCACAAGTAATTCCAGCAGCACTGCGAAATCGTTTCATTTTTACATGGCATGTTATTAGTAGTCAAGGCATTGCCTACTCGCTACTGGTTCCATGCCTGCTAGAAGGTCTACTTGAGAAGGGCAATTGGAATGTCTACTAACTAATGGCTCCTACAAGGCGTAAAAAATTAAAAAAGGGGGTTTAAATAAAAGAAGAATTTTAAATCGAATCGTTTAGAATGTGTAAACAGGTCTTCTATAAGGCCTGCAAATGAAAGCACATGCAATTTTTCCCACTGGGCTGTTACTTTCATATTATGTATACAAATGTGTGTGTATCCTCTCATATAAAAATACGAGTTATGTAAAGGTGGAATCACCCATTCGTTCCGAACAAAATATTATGAAGTTTGTCGCCTCTCTTTTTAACAGAGAGAAAATATTCATATGAAAAAAAACTTTCCGAAGAAATGATTTGTTCGGAACGAATTGGCGAGTCTACCTTAAGCAATTATATTGTGCTGTGTAAACACTGAAGAAATTTCAAGGATAAAATTTTATCAATATTTTCAACAAAAATTGCTTCGTGTAAATTGGGAGGTTTCTTCGTGATTTTTATATATGAGAAAAGAAGCAAACAACTTTAATTCTGAGTAGAAAACAAAGTTGTAAACCATAAATAAAAGCTTTCAAATTCATACCAGACGATTTAGACAGTTATTGTTTTATAACTATAAAACTATGGCTAATAAATTATTACTGAAAGTAATTGTCAATTTCTATCCTCTACATTGGTAGACCAGTTTTTTTCTCCATAATAGAAACAGTCTTGTATTAAATTTCCACATCAATTTCATAAACAGCTTCACCGCTTTTTCACTTACTCAGGCTCTTTCCAACTCTATAATTACATGATTATAATTACGATTTCATATGTTTGCTAGTGGTCAGGTTAATCAGTTTTTTATTTTCCTTTAACTTGTGCAAACTGTAATTACAAAATACGAAGGAAGCTAACAAATAGTTACTTTTTCAATAATTTAGCCATTTTGCTACTCATATGTCTGTTTGTGTTTACATTTGGTTAGTTTTAAACTCAATTAAACAACAATTGCAAATGTTGTGTGCAGCAGATGTCAAATACATCTGAGTTTATCGGTATATATACAAACTAAAAATTACTTAATCTAACTCCAAACATTATTTTCGTATGTATGTAAATAATAATTTTCTATTGCGTTTTAAAAGGAACATATGCATGGTGCAAACTCTAATAAGTTTTATAATCCATGCCACACTCTTCAAATCAGCAGTGCATATACATATATGTACGTGGACCATTGTGGATTTGTAAATAGTTACACATGGATACAAAAACAAAAACCAAAAGGAAACTGTATATAAAATTAAATAAAGTTTATGTGACATAGTATGGTAAATTGACATACATATACAAACATATGTATATATGTATGTCTACAGAAAAGTGCAGTATAAAAATTACTTTGTATTTTATGCCTTTTACACTTACCATTTGCACTCTACACTAAGAAACTAATTTTGTAAAACGCAACGCCACAATTTTCTAAGCGTTGTGTTAAATTACATTTTTTAAATTACGGCGTTCAAGCAAGTGATTGTTCGCATTGTAACAGCTGATTCTTACGTTTATAACTGTTTGGCATTGTGTATCGAGGCATATTGATTATAAAGTAGCGGTAACATTACAAAAACAACATGGTAATTTGTTTTTGCTTTAAGCTCTTTGATATCAAAAACAGCTGACTGAATATTACAAACATTCGTTGTTTTTATTTGTATTTATTCAGGTCACTGATGGCAAACATGGTACAATTGTACTTTTTTGATACATTTTAAACACAGTTGGTACCGTGGTAGTACCACGAGTCATATGGTACAATTTCAAAATACTGTTGCATCAAAATTTAGTATTTCAGATGAAACAGATCAGCCATGTCACAGAATTTAATTCCGTTCGGAAGTGGAATTATTTCCATATTTTACTTCTAAAGAAAAGTAAAAAGAACAATTGGTTTCATTCCGAACAAATTTTTCGTTTTGCTTTTTCTATAGAAGAAAAATTGGAATTAATTCCTATTAATTACTATTTGTGTAATAGTGCCAGCAAAAGAGATTTTATTAAATTTCATGAACATTTTGGAACTGATATCAATTTGATCTTTAAATATGCATCTATAAGATGATTATTACAACAATACATTTTCTTTGACATATTCATTTACATTAATTGATTTTGAGGCTGAATTCAAAAACTAAAGTTTAAAAGTAGTTAATCAGGATTTAAAAATCGTTAGAAGTTCTTGTATTTTTACATTAATAATTCTAAGGTTAACTTTTCGATACGTCATAAATAAGAATATTTGTAGATAATCGCACCAATTAGCGCGACATCGAAGATATATCGAATTTTCGATAAAGTAAATTTGTGGTAAATTTTTATGATTATTTAACAAATATTAAAAATGGTACAATGGAGGTCTAAAAAGTACATTTTATTTATATAGTTAGTACGAAAAACAAAAACCCATTTTCCATCACTGATTCAGGTATGTGATGGAAATCGAAAACGAAAACAATAATAATAAACAAATTTTGACACTTATAAATTTGTAAACATAAACAACGTTTGACATCACAAAGGAACCAAAAAAAAAAAATCATCTGTGTCTTCACTACTACCTTATAATCAATCGGCATTGTTGTGTATTTTGTAAAACATCACGCTCAATTTTTTATGACTTGCGTTGTCAAATTTAACGCTGCATTTTCTTGGCGTTAGTTTAAAAGTTGAATTAAAATAGTATTACAAAACAAAATTATTCAATTAATTTTATATCTTATAGGAACTTTATTAACACGATGTAAGTAAATATATACAAATATATTCATTTAGTATAAAATTCTACTAAAATTTGTTGATAATGTTTGAAAAGTCACGTCGTAACTCCTGAATGGAATTGCAATTGTTCATTCGGAAGTTCATCTTTAAGCTTTAATAAGTAAATTAAAAATATTGTAAATCTACACAATGTTATTTTACTTACTCAATATTTGTCAAATTAATGAAGTTGATAGTAGAGCGCGATTGGATTTTTTCAATAAATATGTCTAAAATGCTTGAAGAATCTTCATTATCCGAAGAAGCAGACATTTCCATAAGTGCGAACATTTTTTTATACCCCTTAGTATCTTTGTATTTATAGTTATTTGCTTTAAAAGCTTCTTTCTTCATAATTTGAAATATTTTCTCGATAAGTAAGCAAACAAAATTATTGAACAGCTGATAGGTTTGTAGCATTGCCAATGCAAAATAAGTGTAGCTTTATGAAAATTCTTACTTTAAATTTCAATAACAACATTTACAATGGCAACATTAACCACGCAATGATCCGACAGTATTGTAACAATGTAATATTTCAGCGTTCGCTAAACGCAATGAAGCAGTGATTTACAAAATTTAATATTTTTAGTAATGGATTGGCAAAAGCGTAGGTGATGCGTTGAACTCAATTGATTTACAAAATTACAGCTTAAATTAAGTACAATGCTACGAGAATTTATAACGCCAAAAACTAAGTGTCTTCACCCCCACCAACACATATTTACCATTTCGTCATCCTTAATTTATATTTAACTTGTAACTGTCTAATTCATAAAAACTTATCAAGGGTTTATATCCATACAAAATTTTCTTTATAAGCCTCTTATAAATCTTTGACAAGTTTTATGAATTAAGGGGTAAATCTGCTAATTGTTTCCTAAGATTTTTTTATACATTTTGATTAGGTATATTTCCCATGTAAGGTATCTTTAGATCAAGGTATTCGCCACTGTAATTCTAAACTTTCTTACTCGTTTTACTTTGTAACATTTTAATAATATTATTTTATATACTTTCCTTGGTTCTCTTGAATTCCTTTTCATTGTAAATAATTTCATTTTTATTTATATATGTATATGTATGTGTATTTCTGGTAGGTGTGAAAAAATAACTTTGTACACTAAAGATTTTTTATGGAATATTTTCTGGGGAATTAAATTGCTGCTTCCAAAGCAGGCAATATTGTAGTGTCTTTTTAGAGCGTAAATGCTTTTGTACATAAAGAGCTTTTATAATATAACGAAATGATTTTTACATATTTATTTATTTTTTCTTCAATTTTGTTATAACGGCTAACGACATGATTGAAGTTTTCAAGTAGTATTGTCTAAAACAAGATGTATCTTTATTTGCTAAAACATTAGGATTCATAGCAGATGTCTTATCTTTTGGATGCGGTTTTTGTCTTTAGTGATTTAAAATCTCAAATCATTTATTCTCACTTAGTTATTAAACATTATAGTGTAAATAACAAGGTTATTTGTTGCTTCAAAAGTGTTGGATATTGTGCGAACAAAGTGTCGTATGCGGAAAGTTTTCTTTTATTTCTTTAATTTACAAAAAAGTGCCGCTGATACACACCGAATCTTAAGGTGAATGTCTTCCATCAGCTACTACATGCGATACATCGTTTCTTTGGTTCATGAGTATTGATATTGATACGAAAAATAAAGTTCGCCCGAGCCAGACAAAAAAGTTTGAAGACCAAGAATTGGAAACATTACTCTATGAAGATTGTTGTGCAACTTAATAAGAACTTATAAAATCATTGGCAGCTACTCCAGCATTAATGCCAAAATATTTTCGAGCAGCTGAATTAATGTAAAATCAAAGTAAAATATCCGTATCGTTACAGAGGTATTAAAAATGATCGAAATAAATTGTAAGGATACTTTTTCTACACACTTTGTTGTTGCGTGTTTTTAAAACACATTACATTGATTACATTACATTGATTACATTACATTGTATGCAAATATTGACATTTTTCTGTACTCAAGCGGGTACAATGGCCATTAATGGGCTAATATACTTTTCCGAAGCATAAATTTATTTATTAAATATTTTAATAGTTACGTATCAAAAAGCGATTAAATACTTTTTAACATTATATACAATATTTAAAAGAAGCTAAAAAAAAGAATAGTTTTTATTTTTATTGATCGTTTTGAGAAATTTCATGAACTGTTGCATTTCGCAAAATTCCGTTGTTCCGGGACTTGGGATTTGCAAATTCAGTCCTGTTTGGCTTCCCTGATATACTATATTAGTATGTATAGTATGTATGTATGTATGTACGTATATTGTAATTTTTGGCGTATACGCATTATAGTAAGACGTGCTTAAAATATTCATACGCCACGTTGTACCATTTTGATACATTTCTCACCAACCAACCAATATATTTATAAAAGATAACTTTAACTGTAACATTCAAGCAAAAATAAACTAAACTCCTTAAAAAAATCAAATAAATTACATGTCAATTTGTTTTAATACATGAATGCCTGCCTGTTTGGTTGACAGTTGAATTGTGGATTTTTGGATTCTTTCATATTTTTTTTTTTTTTTTGTTTGTTTCGTACTTCTTCTATTCGTATGTTTTCTGCTTTTTCTTTCTATTCATTTTTATCTATTATTTAAATGTTTGTATTCGGCTTTGAACGTGTACGTGAGCCTGCCACCAGTACGGTTCACTAAGTATTTTATATGGCTGAACGGTTAGAACAAACAGTAGCTGGTATTAGTTATACTTACGAGTATGTGCAAATAGAAATTGCAGCTGTAGTATTCGTATTACACTTAGCAGCTGAAGTAACTCAACAACTATGAAAACATTACATGCTGTAAATCAATGGTAAAAAAAAATAATAAATATCAAATGCCATTTATCTTTTATTTAATACAATAAGTGGCTTCCTTAGAAGCACAAAACGAAAATAGAAATATTGAATGGTGCTGCCAACAAAAAAGAGTTGGAAAATCACATTTCTACGGAGATAATTTAAATTCTCTTAAAAATGTTTATTTTGTTTAGAGCAAATGTTACTTATTAAAAAAATTATTTAAATAAAAATGTTTAAGGCTGCTCAATACAATAATCTGTTAGATAAATTTAAGTCTTGTTGATAATTATCCACAAGTTTATACATTTAAATATTAATAGATATTACCTGCCTACCACTTGAATAATTAATATAATTATTTTAAAATAAATTAAGTCTATCTCATAAAATAAAGTTCAGAAAATAAAATTTGAACAACCAAATTTCAAGGTTTCCCGAAGAAATAAAAAATGTACATGTTTTGTTATACTGAAATAATGCTTTTATTTAAAGACATGTATTTCTGTGGTAATATTTCGTGTGTCACTTGAATAAGGAATACTTTTAATATTAATCAGGAAGGCAATAATTTGAATTTATTTCAATACAAATGGCTAGAGAATTCTGAGTTTGATAATTCTTAAATACCTTTTATTCAAAATAGAAAAGAAATAATTCTGATTTTGAAATCTCAGCATCAGAATTCGGTCCAAATAGCCAAAATATAGAGGAATAGAGGAAAGACAAACAACCAAAGCAAAATAAATCAATGGCAGCGGTACGAGTATTACCACTTATAAATCTAATTGATTTTGTTTACATATGGCAGCTTTAATTTTCCAGACAAATGGATGAAATAGATGAATCGTGTTGCAAAAAAAAAACACTCAAGGAAAAAATGTTCGTCCGGACAAAATTTTTGTTCGCAACAAATGGATGATTTTTATATAATAAACATCGCAGTTAAAAATACTTTTTTTATTTTTGTTCTCGCATTTAGTTATCCTTACAACACCAGTTGTCGTTATTCTATCATCCTAATATTTTTCACAACGTGTTTCTATAATCCATACAACAAATTTAGAGCGAAACTCGGACTGTAACTTGATAGCTTTTCAAACCCTACATTCTTTGAGCACTCTAATATACTATTTATTTTATTTAATTGATGACTTTATATACCTATTCATAGCAATAGCTGTAAAACTCTTAAAACTACACACAAAAATATAATCATCTTTGACTACTTAAAACTTCTTACTTTTAGAAACAGTAGTTATATTACGACTTGGTATTTGGTTGCTAACAAAAAGTAAGAAAGAAAAATAGAAAAGCCCCAACAAAAATGGTCTTAAGAGTCGAAAGAAAACAAAAAAACTTAGTCAACCATTAAAGTGCTAAAAAAAAAAAACTTTTGCTGACATGAATTTGGCACGTTCATCCTGGTTTGATTGTGAACTGAGTAGACTACAAGTAGCAAAAAAAATTATAACAATTTTATTTTCTATGTAAAGGGTGATTCAAGTGGAGATACTTTTCTGACAAATGACATGTGAGTCGTGTCATGGTGTCATGTTATTTCTGTCTAGTATTGTTTGGCATTTCATAATGGAAAGACTTACGCCTGAACAACGTTTACAAATCGTTCAACTTTATTACGAAAATTCACATTCTGTGAGGAATGTGTTTCGTACACTTGGCTCAACTTATGGTCAACATAATCGGCCGACTGAGCGTAATATTCGCAACACTATCATCCATTTTGAGACCCAGCATTCATTATTGGATTATTGGATATTGGTCCAGCAAGCTGTAAAGAAAATATAGCGGCCGTAGCTGAGAGTGCACACGAAGGCCGCGGAGAGTCGATTCTGTCAATCCAGAAATCATACTAATATCGGTTAGACGGCAAATATGCTACTGGATTTTGTAGCTGTCAGTCAATAATTGGCAATAGCTCCCGAATTAAGTCCATTTCCGAGTATAACAACCAACCATACAACTCTTGTAAATAACGTTCTTGAGATGAAATTTAATTAAAATAATCTTAAAATACATAGAAACCACAATATTGGATACTGGCTTTAGAAGCTATTAGTCCATAACTGGTCCGCTTTTACTATGCGACCTATAAATCTTTTGTAAATAATATTATTGAGATCAAATTCAAAGAAAGAAGCTTCAAATTATATCTTATCCTTTTTTATACTCTGTTTCTTAACTTGTGGTTAATAAGCAAAAATGTTTTTTAACTTTATAAATGGTTAAGTTACACTCAAGATTATCATGAAAATTAGACAAACTCTGTAAATTACAGTAAGAATCGGTAAAATTAGATAAAGTTTCAAAATATTTAACATAAATTATGTTGGTTGTAAAATTGTTTTTCAAACGATATATAAAATAATAATAAAGTCTTATTGCAAGACTTAATAGAAAACACAGAATAAGGACATGCTAATCCTTTAACCAGTGTAGTTTCTGTGTTTCCTATTACGTTTTGGTGGAGGATATTAAAGATTCGGCACAGCCGAATATAGCACTCTAACTTGTTTTCTTTAAAAAAAAGTAGGGAACCTCGAAATGGATCACTCTTTACATATCTCTAATTTATTTTCTATTTAGGTTTTTTTTTGTCATTCGGTTAAAGTGACACTCAAACATTTGTCTTTATTTTTTTCATTATATTGGATTTTTTATTTCTATATTTTTGATAATCAGCCAAAAAACTTAAAAAAAAAAAATGTTAAGAACAGTTGATGTTAAGTTGGTAAAAAAACCCAAGTTATATATGTAGGTAATGTAAGAGAAAACTATAGAATTTTTAAGATCTTTTTAATAAGTTTTGCTACAGGCAGGAGAAATTTAATGCTGTTATGTTATTTAAAGCTTAAAAACATTTTGTTTTTTTCTTAATATAATAAAGATTTCCTTCACATGTAAGAAGTAATCTTCAAATACAAAAACATTACACTACAATTCTTCAAATTCATTACTGCCATTTACATCTCTGTATGTACGAGTTCTGATCAAAAAACAACCGTTATTTTCAATTTTTTTCAAAAAGTATTTATTTATTCATCAATAACTATCTTGTCCCCCTCAAAGTAATCCCCCTCAGATATAATACACTTATGCCAGCGTTTTTTCCAATCCTCGAAGCACTTCTGAAACGCGCTTTTTGGTATCGCCAACAGCTCCTGTTTCGATTTTTTTATATCTCCTCAATCGTTGCCAAACGCTTTCCTTTCGTCGGGGTCTTTAGTTTTGGGAAGAGGAAAAGTTAATGGGGCCAAGTCCGGTGAATACGGTGGTTGAGGAATGATAACGGTTTTGTGTTTGGTCAAAAACTCACGCACAAGCATCGATGTGTGAGCTGGTGCGTTATCATGGTGCAAAATACGAATTGCTTCGCGCAAACGGCGCATAACTCCAAAGCAGTATTCCTTATTGACCGTACGACCTTGTGGCAAGAATTCATGATGCACCCCTCCATTGCAGTCGAAGAAAACCGTGAGCAAAACCTTCACATTTGACCGAACTTGACGTGCTTTTATTGGTCTTGGCTCTTCTGGACGATTCCATTGGGATGATTGGTCGTAGCCATACACCCATGATTCGTCACCAGTTATGACCTTTTTGAGGAAATCTGGAGCGTCGTTGACAATGTTCAACAGCTCCTGAGCGATGTTCATGCGACGTTGTTTTTGCTCAAAGTTTCGCAATTTTGAAACAGTCTTCGCTGCCGCACATTTCATGCCTAAAACATCCGTAAAAATTGCTTAGCATAAGTCGAACGATATGCCAGCATCATCAGCAATCGCTCTGACGATTATCCAAAATCATTTCATTCACTGCTTCAATGTTTTCATCGGTTGTTGACGTGCTAGGACGATCAGGACGAGCATCGTCCTTGACATCTTCCCGGCATTCCTTAAACCGGTTATACCACAATTAAACTTGTGTTCTGCTCATAGTGGACTCACCCAAAACAAACAGCGCAAACAGTTCAAATGTCCTTGCGCATTTAATTTAATTTTTTACACAAAAAAAGAAACTGTATCTTTGATCCATTTTTTCTAAGAGTAAAAAATCGAAGAGCACACCAAAAGACGACTAACCATTTTATCTGTCAAAAACAAACTGACAATCCAAAATGACTGATATTACTAACATACATATATAACAGACATGTGTACCAATATAACAGAAAAAAATGCGAAAATCTACCATACTTACGTAACTCACGAAATTTGAAAATAACGGTTATTTTTGGATCAGACCTCGTATGTATATATGTACATACATATGTATGTTTATAAATGCTACCAATTTCCACATAATGCCTTCCTTTTCATATTTTCTTTTTATCAAGTTCTATTCAGTTAAATGCTCTTTCTCGTTCTAGTGCACAATTTAATAATGACACAACCACTCTAGAAAGGAAGTATAAATTGAGTTATCGATTTACGCATTTGCACCCGAACACTTATGCTAAATTATGCACAAGTCGGTTGCGATTATAAATATGAGAACATTAGCAGATGCAATAGAAAAATGAACAAATATGTAAATAGCAAACTGATGAAAGTGAAAAAAAATATTATAATAAAAGAATTTAAATGCCATGTAGGAAAATTAAAGTAATGTAAATTTTTTAAGATTTGTGGGGTATTGGAAAATTTGTGTCAAGAGTTTATGATTAAGCGCTAAAATCTCAAGGGCATTATAAAGATTTTGGAGAAATATTTTATAATGACACTTTATTAAACACCACTAATGTTAAATATTGCACAAAATTATAAGTTTTCACTTTTACAATGAATATTATTAACCTCAATCTCGTGCACACATACAATTATAGAACATTTTGCAAAATAACAAGTCTAATTGTTTTTTTTTTTAACCTTACTGAATGATTTTGAATACAAAAGAAAGTAATACCTTATTGGTATCACAGTACAATCGTGTACTACCGCTATACGTACATTTCATTTGGCTCTAATGTCTATCATACCAATCAAAAAGAAGCTTATAAATAAAAATTCATACAGATGAGGTTAAGTGTGTATTAATGGATGTTTTTATCGCGCTACTTCTGTGCTCCATCATCACATATTTAGCAAATTCATTTTAGCTTTTCTTTACTCAAGATGTAAGTAGTTTAGTAAATGGTGGGATTAAACAAGTAAAAAAGTGTATTCAGCCAAGCCCGCCGATATAATAATCTACAATAAGTAAAAACAGTGCGAAAAAACAGTTTTCAGAAATGGGCGCAATATGGTAGCAATTACTTATTATTAACCGAATATCAAAAAGTTTGATGGCATGACTTCTGTGCATACAAAAATTATTTCAATTAAATTATATTTCGATTAAAACACTTGTGAAAGTAGTATGCAAGAATTATATGGCAGATATGGCTTATTATGAAAAGATCATTCTAAAATTGAATGAAATAATTATATATGAGACTTATTTGTATACATTTTTATATATGTAGTAGTGCTGGCAAAGTATTGAGTAATGGGTACCGAGTATCGAGTATTTGCCCTTTTTTGGATACTCAATACTCAAAAGTATTTACTCGATACTTTCTGAGTTGTATTTTTAAGCAAGTTGAGTGGGTAAAATAGTGCAGAAAAATACATCACTTTTTATACAGTGATAACAATTTGTAAGCTACAAAATTTTTTTTAATTTCTTTAAGTTGTTGTTAACGTTGAATTAAAAGTTAGCTTTATATTTATTTTTGATTAAATAATAAAAGACATACAAAACCAAAAATAGTTGAAGATCTATTTTTATTTTTTGAAGCAACTACTTCAATTTTCAGATAAAAACTATGCGTTACAATTTCAAAAAAATCCGTTAAAAGTATCGAGTAGTATTGAGTACCCAAATGAAAAGTATTGAATATTATTGAGTAATGGAAAGTAGTAGAATTTGTCAGCACTAATATGTAGATACTCAGGAATCAAATAATAAAGAATGTAAACAAAATTTGCTGTCTCTGCGCATGACGTCACAGGTTATTTTTTCCGTTTAATCATCATGTAAAAAATAACTTTTATTATTAATATTTAAAATGTATCAAAAAAGTCAACTTAAATATATATTTTTTTATTATTAATTTATTATTTTTGTTTGTTTTAATTTGTGTTTTATTTTTCGACAATATTATGGTCACTGTAATTATTTGTATGATTGTGGTAACCATAATATGGTTAAGTTATGATTCGAATAATTATTACAATCATATATGTATATATTTGTTGCAATCATGTTTATTATGAATCCATTTATCATAATTTGCGTCTGCGATAATTATCCAGTTCCTTAGATGGCGTCTACATGTGAATTTAAAATGGCAGTGTCATCTGAGAGACTAGAAATGGTTAAATTTTCGCTTGTTCGCAATTCATAGGTGTTGTTAAACACTACCACAGTGTTGTTCCGAGAACACTTTCTAACGGTATGCCAGCTCGGATGTCTATACTTTACCTAAACAGACGGTCAGATAGGTAAGACTCTTGTAACCTTTGAGTAGTAGGTCTCGGTACGCATTTAATTTTATATATTATACCTTTGTGCCAAACTTTGTCCAAAGGCCTGTGCAATACATCTAAAAACATACTCGTATACCAACAATATATTAAATTTCAAAAGAGTTTCTTATTTCTCTAGTTAAGCGGTTACGTGCTCGATAATAACATGATGTTCTTATTAATTTCATGAACGTAGGCTTTATATTTTTAACTGTATCAATATTTTATATCGTGTATATTCGAAGTTAATGAAAATATTTTTGGTGGAGTTGGTCAGGACTTTACGATTCCCTGCTATATTTAATACTAAAATAACTTTATTATTATATGCATAGTTTTTGTAATTTTTAAAAACAAGAAGTTCAATTCAAGCCATGAAACCAAACTTTAAACTTTTCTTTCATTTAACAGACAACCTTCCATTTCATTATTATAAATAAATAAATAAATAAATATTGTCCTTTAAAAATCCTTAAAGCTGTAAATAACATTTCAATTATTTCACAAGAGATAGAGAAAAGAATATAATAAGGAATGAAAATGAAAATGATACTTGCAAATTATAAAACATTATTTACTAGAAGATTTGATGGTGTTTTAAGTATTTTATGATTAAAGTAACGATATATTTTTTAAGAATTCTTATTTAATATGCAAAACACATATAAAAGATGTGTATACACGTCTTCACTCATAAAGTACGAGGACATATTCTCAACAAATGTATGTTAATGTTGATAAAGACACAAATGTGATTGAACATTCTTGATATAATAGTGACATTAACAGCAATGTAGCAGTACAGACAAATATTACATGCCAATTTCATTTATATTAATAAGACTTATCATCCTGCTGTATGGAAAATATTCTGTGATAACATACCAACAAATTATGTTTGTAAATTGATCTTATATACAAAATTGAGAATAGCGTTTTTTTCGGGCTAAATTGCACATTTTCCAAAAAAAATCAAGCAAATTAATTATGACCAGAAATATATTAATAGAAAACTTATCAGTATGGATTCACATAAGATCATTGGTAGTTTGAGAGTAAAAATTAATAAAGTTATTCATTTTTAAGTTTTTTTTTCGCATCATAGAAAATAATCTGCGTGTTGGGTGTATAACTTAAAAATGCGGGATTTGATAGGAATAGAACCCATTTGGTCTATCCAAATACAGGGCATAACCTTAGCACCATGAATATTTGGATTTGTTGTTGATTCGGCTGGTTGACCGGGCATCACATACGATCTCTTACGTTTTGGTTTATCATAATTAGTCCATTTCTCATCGCAAGTAATGATTCGGTGCAAAAATTATTTTCTTTTTTAATGGAAAATCTTCATTCAAAGTACTCAATTTCCCTGCTTTTGGATGAAGCCTGCTGCTCGCAAATATTTTGGAATATAGCTTTGAATAATTTTCAAGCTACAACAATCTTCATGGTATCAAGCCTACAATTCTTGGCCTTCAAACTATTTGTGCTGGCAATCGCCAAATTTACCTTCCATGTCAAAATCAAACCATCTCTTGCATATTAACACATTCACCATAAGCTTAGGTCATCAATCGATGTGCTTTAGCGGCACTTTCTTTCAAATTAAATTAAAGACAAAAATCGCGTTCAAAAGATACGAAATCTGTAATAACTCCCGTATTTTTAAGTTGTACACCCAATGAAATTTTAATTCAAGATCGATATTTATGTTTATTTAAATGCTTTTCGATAGTGAACTTTATATGAAAGTTAAGGTCAAATGTTGATTGATGAATACAAAATATCGTTTTGTAATATCTTTTATATAAAACTTATTTTTGCAAAATTAATAATACTACCATTATATAGGTATTATAAGAGTTTACGTAACATGGAGCCATATTCGGGTGAAAAATTTATATAGGACCTAGCAGAAATCATGGACCTATTCTTAGCATTTTCAACAATGTTTTTTTATTCAATTATTATCTGTCTTATAAAACGTTTTTTACGTTGTTTCACATATTGGACCATAACTTTGGTTCTGATTACTAAACAAACTCTGAGGAAAAAAAACTGATTATGTCAACTGCAATCAATTTAACAGTTTTACCAACAAAGTTTACAGTGACTATAATATAATTATTTATATGATAATAGGTTACATGATATATAAAATTACCAGCTTTTTATACGCGGTGTTGCCCGGGGGTTTATTATGTTTTATTCCTGACTGCTGATCATTTTACATTTTAAATTTTCAAGTATTTAGTATTGATTGGTATTCATAAAAAATGTTGTTACGATTTACAGGTTTTGCATATATTTTCTGTAAGACTACCTTTATATAAATATGGCAATGATTAGAAAATTTTACAAATTAAGTACAATTTTTCAGTTAAGGTTTTAATATTTTTCGAAACGAATCTTTGTTAAAAAATATTTAGCAATGTCATCTCTGAAAATTGTATTTAAATATACAGCATTACAGATTATTTTCATATTCATTTATACATTAATATATGTTCTTGAATATAAAAGGTACTCAAAAAAGTACCAAAACTATTTCGTATTTACTCTATTTGACTTGAAATTGCAAACCTATGTAATAGACCATTAAACTCTTGATCTCTTAAATAATCATATATTTAGAAGCATAAACTCTTAATACTTCGTGAAGGTTGACTACCGAAAAAGTACTTTCCTAAAAAATATTTTTTCTGATTCCTGACAGCGCCAACACAAATTTTGTTACTTCGACATAAAATAAAAAAAAGGGCTTAAGTCGTATTTAGTGACTTTTTTCAAATCACTATAAAAATTTTATCACTAACAGAATTTTAAATTCTGATTAAAATAAATAAAAAATTGTGGCGGTCTCGCCTATTTTCGAGTGGGCGGTGCTCCAAAGTTTGTAATATATTTATGTAGCTATATTTTGAAAACTAAATTTTTTTGTTTTATACAATAAATACATCAAATGAAAACACATTTCCAACGATATATAACGTGAGCGCCTATTTTTGGCTGGCATCTCCTCTAAAAGCCCTATTTGATGAATTTTTTTTTTAGCAAAGTCACTAAAACCGACTTGTTCCAAAAAAAGTATATAAATTTCTTAAATTTTGCAAACAAATTGTGAACTTTTGTAAATAAAAAATAAATTAATATAAAAAATGCGCCTAACTGTCGTTTGATGGAAATTATGCTTTGAAAATAATTTTTTTGTCAGTTTAGAACAGAGAGAACAGTTTTTCTGTTTTTTGGGCCTTTCATTTTGGATTTACCAAATATTTGCTGTTCGATAACTTATATTCCATCACAAGAATCCATATTTAAAACTGCAAATCCGTTTGTAATTCATTTAAAAAAATCTCAAAACATGTGCGAAATAGTCTTCCTCTGGGCTTCTTTGAGATATGTTGAACAGGGAAATTTGTGTATTAATTAATAAAATAATGAAACTAAAATAATAATAACAAAATTGAACCATATATATATTTAATTTCTAGTAAATCCCACCATAATCAATACTTACTTCACTTTCATTTCTGATTAAAGAATAATTTTTTTATTCAGTTTAAATGCAGTTTTTATATATATTTATAGTTGTTTTTTTTTAATATTTTCATCCTTATATTAAGTATAATTTATCTATCAATTACATTTATTGTTTATAGTTTTTAAAATTTATGAAAAATATATTCAGAATATTCAGGGGGGTCTTCACATTTGATTTTTATGTTTTAATATTTCATTATTTAGAAAAATTTTAATAGTAATATTTCCTATTTGTATGTATGTGTATGTAAGTTTTAAATTTCTTTATTGTTCCTTCACAATGTTCAACAATATTTAGTTGGCATAATCATCGATAAATGTATCGATTATATAGCGTTTAACTTCGTTTATTGATGTGCGTTTCTCGGAGCACTGATAGCGTTCTTGATGTTCGGGTAGTATGAGGAGTTGCTGTAGTTCACCCTGAAAGTATAAAAGAAGAATTTAAGAAATGACATGTAGTTAGAGCAAAATATTTTAGTAGTAATTTATAAACTAGATAGTATTTAGGTATAAGTTTGCAATTTAATTTTATATTTAAAAATTTAATTATATGTAATACAATTTATATCGTGTCCATGAAATTGTATTTATAATCCAACATAATAATTTTCTACTTACATTAAAGCCTCTGCCAATTTCAACATCCGCTGTGACAGGCAGTGAAAATAAACGTTTTGACACAACAAAACTATTTGTCCAGGAACAATCGACGTGAATTGATATAAAATCACCATTTTGTATGCTGTCAAGTGCAAGTAAATAAAATCAAACAAATTAAATTATAACAACTAGCAAGAAACGTTTATGACAAAATAGGTTTTTACGATAGCTTAAAATTTAATTAAAGAAATTAAAACAAGTAAGAAAGCATAGTTGTTCAAGCCGATTATATAATATCCTACACCCTGTATGTGTGTAAAAAAAGTTTTCTCAGAAATGGGCGATTTATAAGACAGATAATCGAAAAATTTAGTTGCAGGACTTTTGTGCATATAGGAATTTGTTGTGTTAAATTGTATTGTGATATAAACACTTTTAAAAGCTTTATACATGTTAAAGTGCTTTTCGAAGGCGATCTTATATGGAAATTATGACTAATTATGAATCGATCATCATAAAATTGGTCCGAATGATATAAGCAACATATTTGTGTTGAATATTATTTCGATAATCACATATTTTAGAGAGTTGGCCTTATATGGGAACTATGGGATATTAGAGACCGATCTAGATACGTGAAACTATTTTGGGAAAATATTTGTTTAGGTGCTGGACGAAATAATGCAAGTATTTCAACCAAAATCAATCCCAACCGTTTTTGTGCCGAACAAAAGTCTAATACTAAATTATATCGAAATATTGCAAAATTGCGACCTGCACTTTGCGCACAAAGTTGTGCAACCAGCCAGACGGACATCGTGTACTCGACTAGACTTTAAGGTTGTTGTTCCACTAACATTTTTGAGAGTTATAAACATCACCATAAATTCAATATACGCTCCTCACACTGATGGTGTAGGTTACAACTATATAATAAAGTGAGTTTCATATTTATAACGACACTTTCTTTTTTAATACATCTTTTATATGCAAGAAAAACTAAAACTACATTTATATAAGCAGCATCAAAACTGGTATTACAATTTCGTGATACAAGATACTTCTTTGGAACTCTTATTTAGATACGATTTTATAAGGTACGGGATTTGTGTAACTATGGAGCGGGAATATTATTCTTTTTCTATGGTGTTAAAGGAACGTATCATTTATTTTAGTTACATTGTCTAAATTCCTTCTGTGTGTTAAGGACCTGAAAATAGGAAATATTCCTACTAATTTTTGTTCCTTTCCAAGAGAACAGTAGAATATTTGAACAGTGAAGAGGAAAAAGCTTCAACTAGAATTAGAGATTCTCTTGTGTAATCATCTTCGAAAAATTTACTTATTTGCGTTCAACTTCCCGACTTTATGTTTGGAGAAGAATATATTTTGTTCATGAATAGGTCATTTAGCATCAGCATTGATTGAACTAAATCCGTAATTGTGATCTAAATCCGAATTTATCAAAATAGTTTTATATAGAAGCAAATTAATCTAAATTAATTATGAATCACGAGTTGTATTTTTGGTTTATTGTTTATCTTCATTCTGAATCATAATTGTATTTTTTTTTTTGCAATTTTTCCTGTATGTATTTAGTTTATTGCATGGTGCAACTATACAAGGTGAGAGTAAATCGACAACAAATACAACATAAAATAGAAACAACAGGCATTTTGTTTGTGTAAAATAGTGTACTACTGTCAAAAATACTTGAAAAAGTATTACTTTTGACATACGTAAATTGTAAACAAAGTCAGTCAGCTGGGCTACTGCACTCACCTTGTATAGTTGCACCATGGTTTATTGTTTTGTTACTGTTGTCAAAAATTCATTTAAAATTTCTTTTTTTAACGTATTTTTTCCTATTGTCAAAATTTAAAAGAAAACGTTTTTAATATAGCAGATCGAATTATTCGTTCCGTTCAGCGATTGCGGAAAGAAATTTTTTGTGCGGAAGCATAATTCGAGCATTGCGGCATGATTGAATGATTAATTACATTTTACATATCGATCGATATTTCTTTCAGCTTAGTTTTCCTTAAATATAATAATAATTTCATATAAGTAACTATAGAAGGTCCCTATAATGAGACTTTTCGGGGGAAAAAATAGCGACATTTTCATATTTTCAATGCGTATTTGGATACATGTAACTTTTTATAGGGACGAGAAAACCGATAACAAAAAAGTTTTTAAAATTTTTATATACTACGTAATCCAGCCATATCTCAAAAATATAAAAAAGATTGGCCAAAATTTAAAAAAAAAAATATATTAAACCTAAATATCGCTTCAACTAAAAAAGAATAATAGGAGTATTTCTGTTTTAACTATTGTTTTTTTTTTTCAATACTATGTTTTAAATTTCACATCATTAAGATCATGAATGAATTTTTGGCAATTTAAAAAGAAAATGTGAGCCATGAGGTGACCAAGTTTAAAGGCACACCCTCTGGCCCGAATGTAAGACACCTTGAAAACGCAACTCCAACCATGTGAAATTTAGTTAAAATATCTCGAGATATCGAATTATACAAAAAAAAACGTTTCTTAATCACTGTGCTATGGTGTCAACTTGCAACTGATTTCATTTAGAATGTAAAGGTTACGTTTCATTTTATAAATTATTATGTTTATAAATACCACAATTATAAATAAATGTCGTAGATGTGATATGACTTAATGTTCTAAAACTTTAATTTAAAATTAATTATTCCCAGTTTAATTTGGTTTCGCCAGCTGTGCTTAAATCTAAAATAAATACACACATATAAATATTAGGGTGGCCCCGTTTGTATGAAGGAAAAACATGGTATCGATGTTCCCAACTGAAAGAAAATTTAATTTAGTCTGAGGAGCTAATTTCTAAAAATCTCGGCCCAGGTGTCAGTTTTTAATAAGCTGGATCAAAGAATAAAATGAAATTTTTAAGGTTCTGATGAGCTTTTGAAAATTAAATAAATTGACAGCTAAAAACTTTCACATAATAGCAATATTTCATGTGCTTCATTTGGGAAATATAATAAACCTAAAAACCTTAACAAAACATATTTGAATGCTTTGTTTAAACTTTTATTTTATCTAGAAGATCCACAACACTATTATTAAGGGCACCTTAATAAACATAAATAAAAGGCTTAAACTAGAATCTCCAAATACTTAAACAATACAATTGTTGGTATGACAAAAAATCCAAATACACACTTACTTACCTTATAGCAACTTGATGCCAATGGTAATCGTATAAATTAAATTTAATGGGTAACATTTCGGTAGTTTTATCTCGTTCTAAGTACAAACGTAAACCATCTTTGCAGGATTCCAAATAGAGATTGTGTGTGGAATTGCGTATGGAAAATATTGTCGCTGTTGTATAACTATCATTCTGTTGTTATGGAACGATTGCCAAAGGCAACAAATGAGTTACACAGGCACAGCCAAATATACACCAGGCAACAAATTGGTATACGAGTTGTATTAAAATAGATAAAGGAAAATATGAAATAGAGAGAAAAAACAACGACACAGATATAGATAAAGGTTTATTAAAAAGGATTATACTGTTTTTTTACAATAAAAATTAGCTTTTAAATAAGTTAGCAGGAAATACTAAAATTCACATGAATTGTGATATTTATCTATGTAGTTACTTTTTGCAAAATGTACCTCTATGTGGGGTTGAGAAAAGTTTAACTGGCATTTTAAATTGAGTTTATGCCCAATTTACTCATAATGCAAGCTACGAAAGCAAACCCCCATCCCCCACCCCCATCCCCCTTTCTCCTACTCACCTTAACTCTTAAAGTCAACATTATAGTAAAATTTAATGCATTGTGCCAGTTTTGTACGTAGCCCATGTTGATGGGCGTTGTGACTGTATTGATATTTTGATTATACGTTTCTGTTCCATCAGTTTCATTATTTATTGCAAATGAAAATAAAGATGATGTTGCCGCCGCCACAGAACCACTTATTGTTGAGTATGATGACGATGCTGCCGCTATTGTATTTAAGTCCATCATCATTGTTTGCGTTGAGGCTGTATTTGTTTCATCAGTTGTGGGATATTTACGATAAAATTTCAATAAGTCATTAATATCATCTGGAATATAAAATAAATTGAAGAAACCATTAAGACAACGAATTTATAAATTCGACAAGCAATTAACTAATAGCTATATACTGATGGAATGTGTAGAAAATAGATCTGAACTGAAAAATTGATAAAAGGAATCTGAAAAACAACTCAATGGTTAGTTTTAATGGTAAAGTTTTTTTTCCTAATTGCAATATATCTCATGAATTTCCAACTTTTGTAGCACTGATTGCATTGAATATGTCGTTTAGGAGGCCTAAGTTTTATTCTCCTCTTATTTGTAGGACGCCAGAATTGGCATTAACTTTTGGAATATATTCTACGTGTTAGCCATGAAACTGTTTATGGTCTAAATTAACCTCCCATTTGATATTTCTGTAAATTTAATACAGTAGAATATTATATCTATTAGTCAATTTCATTTATATACTTGAACCTTCCTTTATCATAAGGCATATTTGTTTTGTTTATGGCTTTTTATGTTACTTTCATATTGTGTTTACCGCAAAGCTAAAAGCCTGATATCATGCACGGCTTCATATTTTTGTCCTATTTATATCCTTACACAGGTTATTAAATTTTCTTAATATTTATATTCTCACACAGGCACATGGTAATTTACAGAATGATGTGGTGTGACTAAACCTCTTGACAATTAGGGCATTGGGGACAATTAAGGTTTATTACTGATGAGTAGTCTTAAACCGCACATTATATATATAAACACTGTTCTTTATTTCTTTCCCTCGGCATCGAAATTATCAACTGTTGTTCTTAAAAATGTTCATTGGATTTGTGTGTTTGTTTCATGTACATTACACATTTAATTTTCGTTAAGAAACTACAAACTGGGACTGGGCAAAGAATTGATTTTAACGTATCTTAATACTGCTAAAGTTAGAGTTAGAGTGCAATATTCGGCTGTGCCATATCTTTAATACCCTCCACCTAAACATAACGTAATTTGCAAGATTTGTATGATTGTTTAGTATGCTCGGGAGTGGACGAGAGCTAATGCCAATTATTGACTGACTGCTACAAAATCCAGTAGCATAATTGCTATATAACCGATATTAATATGATTTCTGGATTAAAATGTTTCATCCATATAAAAACTGGTTCGATATTGGAAATGTTTTTCGGAAATGGTCCCTATATGACAGCTATGACAAATCATGGGCCGAACTTCTTAAGTATTGGAACACTGAATTTTATGCATATGAGGATATCTCACGTCGAAGTTCAACGTCATAACGGTTTATTTAAGATACTTATTAGTATTAAAGTGAATTTCGGAAGTGGACCTCATATCAGGGATATAGTCAAATATGATATGACCGATATTCTCAAAATCCATCAGTTTGATTTAGGCATGTATGTAAATGATCCGTGTAAAGTTTTGGATCGGTACCGTTATTTATAAGAGATTTATGAGTATTAAAGTGATTTTCGGAAGTGGGCTTTATATGGGGCATACGGTTAAAAATGGACCGAAATTCACCAAAATTTTGTGGGATGATTTTTGTATATATATGGAAATGATATTTTGAAATTTTGAGTTGGTACCGATATTTATACAATATATATAGAGATAAATGTCTTTTTCAGATGTGGTCCTTGTATGGGAGCTATGACCAATTATGGGCCGATCACTATAAAATTTAGTACAACAATTTATTTGCCTAAATAGATTATTCATGTCAAATTTTAGCCGTTTAACATTATTAATATCTGTTTTATACGTATTTGAGTGAATTTTGGAAGTGGACTTTATATGTCTATGGTCAAACATGGACCGAACTAAAAAATAATTTCTTTTTACGATTTCATTTTGCATGAAACTTAGTCCTGCTGAATTTTGTATTGATATTCCAATTTTTTAGGCATTTATGTATAATTGAGCAATATTCCGGGAAGATTTTTGTATGAGGGCTATGAGAAATCATGGATCTATTCTTACAATTTTCCTCACACTTTCTTCTTTTATCACAGAAATAATGTATAAAAAATTTTATGACATTATCTGCAATACATTTAAAAATATTGCAATAAAATTAATGAAAAATATACCGATTTTGCTAGTTTTCAAGGCCAAAGATATCTGCAAAATAGGAAATATTTCTCTGGAAATTTCGTTTGGACGTGAGAGTGTTTTACACAGACGGACATGGTTCAATCGACTTAGAATTTCATAGGGATCAAGAAAATATATACTTTGTTGGATCTCAGATGAATATTAACAAAGTTTCACATGGAATGACAAACGTAATATACCCTTATTCACCACTATAGTGGTTGAAGGTTTAAAAATGCAGTATGTCAATATTTCTATGACTTAATAGAGCACCATCAATGGTATTTATTCCTGAATATCATTGTTACAGGTTTTAAGAAAATTCGTACATTTTAATTCGTTTTGTATATGAGTATCTGTGTGTGGCTTCAGTTTTTTTTTTTTTTTCAATATAAAGTCACACAAAAATCTTTAAATATTAATTGCTCTGCACAAACTCCTCCTCATATAATCATTAGAAGTTATTGAAACATCATTTAGTGGTAGAGTCGTTAATAAAAACTAAATAGTAACACAATTTAAAAAAAAAAACTAAAATGTGGCAAAAGAAAAAAAAAGTTAACAATACTTACCACTACATTCAAAACTATTGCAGTTCCGTTGCTCAATGTTGTAGCCCTCACAGAACATGGTTGAAAATAATTTCGCTGATTTATGTTTTTTACGTTTAACTTTCTGTTGCTGCAGCTTTTTTAATTTTCTATTATCCTTTTTGTCCTTTAATGGTGTGGAAGTGGACGATGATAACAACGAGGATTGTGCTTTAAATGATTTTTCATTGTTCTGTGTTAAGGTTGCTGCCGGTGCTACAGGCGCTGTTATAGATGATGATTTTTCGCTAAATGTATCATTGAAATGACCCTCAAATATGCGCATAACTTCAGGCTCTTCTGTTGTGGAGTTTTCAACTGTAATCTCCGTTTGGACTGTTGTCACAAACTGCAACATGTTGGCTGTTATTAAAGTGTCCGTTTTAAGCAACACATTGTCGTTGCTGTGATGACGATGATTAACATCCGTTATTGTAGTTGTAGCTGGAGTTGTTGTTAGAGTTTCTGCCACTTCCTTCTTTTTGCCAACAGTTACATTTACTTTGTAGTCAACACGCTCATCTTCACTCCTACTATCTGCCTCATCTATTGTATTGTGTTGCTCACTTATTTCATGATCAACAATCATTGCTTCATTATTATCCTCGTCCTCTTCTGCTGCTTCTTCTACATCTACAACAACATCAGCATCAACATCTATGTCCACATCACTGTCGTCCTCATCGTCGTCATTATTGAAATTCATATTCAAATTAACCATTGGATTATCCAATAGGCAACGACGAAAACGTTGTTGCACACCTTTGCCACAAGCCACACTACACACTGTGAAATCACTCCAGTCGTCCCAACCTGCAGATGGAATAATAAAGGCGAAGAGAAAAATGTCTTTATAAAAAATCTACAGTTAATTAATTTTCAATGTATTTTTATTGTCAAGTAATTATTGTACATGAAAAAGCTATTAAACACTTGTGTACAATTTGCAAAAATTTTTTATTGCTTTCGAGTTTTAGATTTTAAAACAGCTGTTTAAATGTTTTATAGTTATTTAAAGACTTGATGGTTTTTAATTAAATGTAAAATGACGCAGAGAAAGAGCTCCATTTTTATGGCGCTTGTTGCCATTGTTGCAACTGAAATTAATGATTAAAAAAATTTTGAAATTTTTTTATAATTGTTTTAAGTTTTAATTTTTAATATACAGAGAAGATGCAAAGAATTTTATGTTGTCTTGAGTTCATTATTATTGGAATAATTCGAAAAGACAATTGTCTAGTTGGAATACATTTTCTAACTCAAGAACTTTATCAGCAATCTTATGTCCAAGAGAGATATATGTATAATAATTTTTATGCGAATTATATGCAATATATATGAAGAAAATGGCAAAAAATTGGGAAAACTATGAATATTTTTTGGTTCTACTATTTTGAGTTTTCTGATTTTTAATACCAAACTGCTTTGAAAAATGATAAACATGCATATTTTTGAAAATCTAGTAAAAATTTAAATTATAAATTAAAAAATAAAAATAAAAAATTGTTTCTCATTTATTTTATGTTTTATATTTAACAAAATAGTTTATAAATCAAAACTAAAATCATCAAGTTCGAAGAAAAAACAAACAAAACTAAAACAACTCTCATGTACTCAAAATCGTACAAAAACTTTATTAGTTTACACCAATACCTCACTTTGCGTCAGTGCTGCCATTTTAGCACTTTCAGTGCTAGATTTGGCATTTTGTTTCTCGAAAATGCATTGAAATTTTTAAAAATTATGCTAAATTATTTTAGCTTTGCTTGATAAAAAACAATTTTTTCTCGAAAAATTTTTACTTTTTTACTCTAAAAAATACTTTTGGAGAAATAAAAAAAAGCTTTTATTAATATTTCAACTAAATTGCTTTCGGTGTGATAAGTAAATGAATACAAAAATTTTTGAATTAATATATGAAATATAATCTATTAAAACAAGTCAACAATTGTTATGAACAAAATTAGAAAAAACTATAATTTATATTTGTAACATTTGAAATAAAAATTGTATTGTTACATTGAAAAAATTTAGCACTTATTTTTTCTTTCTGGCAACACTGCTTTGCGTCGGGGTTATGTACCAAAAAAAAACAACAACAAACACACTGAAACGATGCAATGTGAAAAAAGATTTTCCGTAGCAAACCATATGAATATCGAAGTTATGTTTCAGGGTTACGAAAATACTAAGTCGTCGGCTGAACAGCTTTTTTTTAACGCAAAATAAATTTTATTGTAACAATTGTCTATACGAGGGCGGTTCGAAAACTTCTTAGCCTAGAACAGAATAAATAAATAGAAAAAAGTTAATTGTTTTGGAAACTTCCATCTGTGCTATAAACACATGTTAAATTTCTTTTCGATCTGCCAACACCTTCATATAGAAACAGGTGTTCAAAAAAGACGCATCCGCGATTTTTTTACAATGGAAAAACTAGAAATTCGTGGTGTCATTAAATATTTAAATAAAAAAGGTTTATCGTACAAGCATTGAGGATGAACCACGTAGTGGACGTCCAAAAACAGCAACAGCAACAGTAATTTTAGGCAAAGAGCATGATATGGTACTAAATAATCGAAGAATAAAAGTCCCTGAAATAGGTAATATCATGAGCATCTCAAATGATTTAGTCCATTTAATTTTGCATGAAGAACTGCAGATGAAAAAGCCCAAATCTAAAAAAAATTCTACCTGGCATTCGTTTTACCTCAAATAAAGATGCAAGTGCAGTTGTAAACCACCAATTTAAAGGCTTTAAGGAAAACTATATTAATCAAGGGATAGAATTGCTAGTTAGTTTTTTGAAAATTTAACTATTTTTTTTCTGTGCTAGGCTAAGAAGTTTCCGAACCGCCCTCGTATTATTATCGTTGGATAATGCTTTACTTTTCATGTCATCAAATAAGCTTTTTGTTTGTGTCTGAATTACCATTGTACTCAATGGTATTCACTGCGCAATTCAATTTTAAATCCAAATAGAAAGCAAAGACATCAAAGCACTCCTTGTACGGGTCAACGTTTTAGCATCTAATGATGTTCAAGATTTTGCAAAAATTTCAACAAAAAAATTAAAGACTCGAACCTAAAGTAATACAACCTCGATAATCTAACGATGCACAGTGAAAATTAGTACTAATTAAACAGCGACCAAGCTTTGAGGTATTGGTGTATTGATTTCTTTATTTCGCAAAATACCTTTTACGCGTTTTGGCATACTTTCCACCAATTTAGCATTTAGAATTCTCTGTTGATCGGTATTGACCCAACCATATATATTGTTTACCGTTGGATTGAAAACGATTAAACTTGAATTCGTCTGTAGAAGCATCTTGTGGTGTAAAACATTTTTGTCATGAGACATATATCCGATTTAAGGCTTGATTAGTCTTTACTTTCTGTTGCTGTTCTGTTTCGTGTCTTTCTGTTGTTAAATTTTTGTAGTTAGGTTTTCCGTATAAACGTATCAGCTGTTTTAGGTAAACAGACAACACATACCGCGAAAATAAATCAAAAAATACAAATAAAATTTTTTTTATTGTACATCATTACTTTCGACTAAAATAATGAGTTTTTCGTCAGCCATCGTTTATTTTTTATATTTTTATAACTTTAAAACTTTATTAAATTCAAAGAAATTGAAAATTTTTCTAATAAACCAAAAATTTTTTTGCTGTGCGGATGTCAGCTGTTTTGTGCTGTCACTTACAATTACTTAGCAAATTTTTGTTTTCAACAGTTTCGTCCGCATAGGCACGGAAAGTAACAAAACAACTAACTATTTAACAGCTGATTCGGAACGGAACAGAAAGTAAAGACTAATTCTGCCTTTAGTTAATAGCTTTTTGCGACTGCTGATTTGTGGTTTGCGAACAATAAAACGCCTTTTTTGGTCTCTTATGACTAGTGATTTACTTACTTTCAGCTCGTTAGCTATTACTCGCGCAGAATACCCACTTTTTGTGTTTGAGAGAATATTGCCTTTAATGCTCTTGACAGTATGTGCATTAGTTTTTGTACTTTTTATTATAATTTGATTTGTGTTGGTTAATTTGCAAAAAGTGCTTACCATACGCAATTATATTAATATCAAACAAAAGTTTTTCAAAATATTTTGATATTTGTGTACAAACATTTCAAAAACCACAAGGTTAGGGTGGATTCACCCATTCATTCTGAATAAAATATTTGTTCGGACAAAATTTTTTTCATATGTATATTTTCTCTCTCTTTAAGAGAGAGACGTCAAACTTCATGTGAAAAAAACTTTGTCCAAACAAATATTTTTTTTTCACAACTAATGGGTGAATCCACCTTCACAAAATTAAGTAGATGCTATTTTTTGGTACAATTTTTTTATTTTCCTCAACTTATTGTTTTCCATTATTTATTGTAAATTATTGTATTAAATTAATACAAAAAACATTTTTCAATTTTCTTTATTAGTTTTATTTTTATGCAATAAAAATTACACAAGGCACAATATAATATAAAAAGGACGGCAGCATCTATATAAGCAAAAACAATTCTTTTAACCCTGCTGTTAGATTAGGCCCATTTGGTCCAATTTTTTTATAATCTTAATAAATTTTGAACGGTGTAATATATTGTTTTGAGGTTACGAGCCACGTGTGTTATTTTTGTAACAATATTATTTTGAAAATACTAACCTCCTTATTCATAAAAACTTACATCAGGTTTATGAATAAGGGCATAAGTATATAATGTAAAGCTGTACGGAAAAAATTAAAAAGTTACCAATCTTGTATTAGCGACCATTTGGTCCAGTGAATATTTCAATTTAGTATAATACAAAACATAAAGCTTTTGCTGCATTTCTTTGTCAGAGTAATATTATTTTATTGAAACTGTTTTTCCTTACATGCTATACAACATTTTTTGCGGTTTATTTTGCAAATAAGACTTTCGCAATTAAAACATTTTATGTCAGATTTAGCCTTGCAGCAACTATAGATTCCCGGCTTTCTTGCGACCGCTTTAGAAGAAGCTTTTTTTAAGAGCTCACGGAAATTGAAGATGAGGTTTATATATCAGTCAATAACTTAGCTGAAAACTGTTGTTGTGGTAATCTATTTCATTTTACAATATGGGCTTTTGCCAAACAGAGTGCAGCCGTTACCCATGACCGATCTCAGAAAAGAGTATCAAAGCAGATATATCCAACATATTTGCGAATACAATATTTGGCCATCTATTTGTTTTACGCCAATTATTTAATCAACAGTATCAACTCCTCCTATAAGAAATAAAACATTTAAATGTGTTAAATTGTAGTAGGAAACAATCTGCGGCGTCTCTTTGCTCCACTGTCGTTAACTGCAGTTGTTTTATACAATGAGCTTATCAACATAGTTTGTTTTTGTTTGTTGTTTTTGTGGCTGACAGATTTGTATAGGGTTTTCTAATAGCTACTTGACAACTCTGAATTTAAATTGTGAACGCACTATTTCACTGATCATCTAATTGTTGCTTTCTTTTTTTTCAGTAAACTTAACATTTTCGTTATGGTAAAGTACACGAAGGAACAACGTTTGGAAATTATAAAAATGTACTACCGAAATTCGGAGTCGGTGACCGCAACTTTAAGAGCGTTAACTCCAATTTTCGGTCGTAATTATCGCCCTAGTAGACAAGCAATAACAAGTTTAGTGCAAAAATTTGAGTCTACATATTCATTGTGTGATGCTGTCGTGCCAGTGAGACAACGGCCTGGTCGAAGTTCCGAAAATATCGCTGCCGTTCAGGCGTCCGTAGCAAACGATTCAAATCAGTCGATTCCGCGGCGTTCTCAAGAACTGGGCATCCCCAAGACCACTTTATGGCGAATTTTGCGTAAGGATCTGGGTTTACACCCATACAAGATTAAGCTGACTCAAGAATTGAAGCCGATGGACCATTTGAGTCGACGTACGTTCTCCGATTGGGCTCTGGAGAAGATGCACCAAGATGATGAATTTCATCGCAAAATCATCTTCAGTGACGAAGCTCATTTTTGGCTCAATGGGTTCGTCAATAAGCAAAATATGCGTTATTGGTCTGCTGAAAATCCACATGTGCTTCACGAATCACCACTTCATCCACAAAAAATTACTGTTTGGTGCGCTTTGCATGCCGGCGGCGTCATTGGGCCATATTTTTTCGTCGACAATAACGATCGTCACGTTACTGTGAATGGCGATCGTTATCGCGCAATGATTAGCGATTATTTTTGGCCCGAATTGGAACACATGGACTTGGATGACATGTGGTTTCAACAAGACGGTGCCACAAGCCACACAGCACACGTTACAATCGATTTACTGAAGAGTAAGTTTGAGTTGTCAAGTCCTTATTGGAAAACCCTATATAATGAAGATGTTTTACATTCAACAGCTTTCTGGGTATGAATGTTTTATATTGGCATACTGTGCCTACAAAAGTAAGTTTCATTTCAGATAATTTTTTCACTAACTCAAAAGAGAAAAAACATTGTCGCCTGTTATATTTTGTCCCTTTAGTCCTTTCGTTAGCTACAATACAGCTCGGTTCTGTTTAGGCTTGACATTTTTAGTTTTTGTAAGTTATAACAATATTTTTAATTGTGATATTATGTATCGTCAATTGTGATATTCTCATGGCAATTGTAAAAATTTTGGAGAAGGACATGCCACCACTCCCACCACTTGTCGTTAATTCGCATTAGTCTTCGACTTGCAACATTATCAAAACGGAGCGCACTTGCAATCATGCTTAAAGTAACTTCAGACATTATTATACGGACCAAAATTTGCAGCAAATAGGTCATGAATATCTTTGTTTTGTTTTTTTACTGTCATGTACAAATTTTAAATACAACCATGTTACTAAACAAATGAAATAAGAATGTACATACCGATATACTTTATCAGTATTTAATCATATTGCAAGCAAAAATAGGTCTCTTAATACAGGATTCGCATATATTTTTCAGCTAACAGCAGGATTAAAATTTAATTTCTTTTCTAACATTGATACCAGCAATGTCGGATTTTTAAGGTATTTCCCTCGTACAAATACATTCCAACTAATTAAATTGTTTAGCATCATAGCGTTATTTAACTATAATGTTTAGAAAACAAATAATTAAAAAAAAAAAACCAAAGTGCTACCAACTGGTTAAAAAAGTGTCAATAATGCGACCGGATTTTATGTGAAGAATTCTGCAATGTAAAAATTAAGCCTAAACGAACCATTTCATCAACAATTAAGTACCTACGCGAAAAACTTTTTTTCAATTAATTTAATTTAATTTAATTTTTTTTTTTTGCTCGGAAATTAATTAAATTTAAAATTTTTAGTTTGATTAAAAAACATTCCCTTATATATACGAGTATATCAATTTAAATTAATTTCACTGCTATTTAAATGTATTTCTTATTTATTTACATAAATTAAACATTCAAGTATATATATTCTCCTCTAAAGTTCTTCGTTTTTTTTTTATTAAATCAGTGAATAGTGTCAATTTAAATGTAACAAATAGATACAAGAAATAAAACAAAATTAACACAAATCTAAAAATAAAGAAAAACACAAATATAAAACATGAACACGACATGTCAACGTACTCCATTCTACACAGTTCTGAATGAAAAATGAAGTGAATTGTAATTTAAAGCAAGAGCAATGAAAAACTAGAGGGAAATCTAAAAAATACTTAAGTATGTGCATATTTTAAGTCATGCAAAAAACCCCTCATACCACAAGGTGTAGGTAGTTACATGCATTGGAGATTAAAAAAATCAATAAAATACAAAGAATGAACTGTTACCAAATGAAATGTAAAGATATTTTCAAATAAAACACATAAATGAAGTTCATACTCTAGGGGTTCATTTGAAACATAACAATACTGTAGAGACATGTGTAAGAGTATTTCAAAAAAAAAAGGTAAACGTTTTCAATAAATTTCTATGTAGTTTAAATTGGACTCATATGTTGTTTCTACGAATGAAATGTATTATTGAGAATGCTTACTAATAATTTGAGGTGTAATTTACCCAAATGTTTCCATATGTAATTTTCAAACTGCGAGGACCAGCGATGCAAACCATTTATACTAATTTTCAATACATCCTTTGCTGGCAGCTGCTGATGGCGACGCTGTGATAATGTTGACGATGAGGACGATGTGTAGTCATGGAGATCCATTAATAAATCATCTTGTTGACGTTGTTGCTCTTCTATTGTTATCAATTTGCCAAAGATAATTAAATCGCTTGGCAACATTTTCAATAAATTTTCATCAAAACATGATAATGGTTGAACAGTTGCATTTAATTGGCTGCAAAAAAAATATTGCAGAACAAAATTAAAATAAGAAAATATGATATAAGTAGATATAACAAACTGTATGTAAGAATTTAATCAATCAATATTATTTATTACGTAGTATGCTATTAATAACAATAAAAACAAGTAAGAAAGTATAGTGGGTCAAGCCTGACCATATAATACCCTACACGCAGTATATTTCAGAAATGGGCGTTATATGGGAGATATAATCTATTGTGGACCGATCATCCAAAAATTTAGAGTCATGCTGTCTGTGAATATAAGTATTATAGGTGCTAAACTTTATCTCGATATAAATGATTTTAAACGATTTATGAAGCTTAAAGTGAATTAATGTTTATTTTAGTTAGTATTAAAGATCATTGCTTTAAATTCAATTATTTACAATGGCGATCACCTTTCAAAGCTCACCAAATTTATTTAGCATGTTATTTAATTATACTATCCAGACCTGGCTTTATCAAAGCTCAGTAAATATACTTACTTGACAAAGTCACTAATACTCTTACGAGCTCTTGCAATCCATGACTACTTTCCCACAATTAACACTGACAATTATCTGTAAATATTACCGCCAAAATATAAGTCTTAGTGTCAAGAGTGACAATATAGATAATCTAACATGATTCTTCGTTCTTTTAATAAATTATCAGAGGCTTCTACAGAACTTTTTCAATGTGTACTCGTCAAGAGCCTTCTTTTTGTCCTGGCGTTCTTATCATTAGGCCCTAAGTTCTGAATGCTTTATTTATTAATTTATTTTGCACGTCTTATTTAATTTTCAACCATATGATGACTGTTTTTCTAGAATGAAAGTTTTTATCCACAAAACTATAATATTCTCAATCAAGAAACCAAGTTTTAAAATGCAGATAGAAACTAACGATCGTTTTCGTTGGTAAAACATAAGCGTTTCATAGATGTTTGTAAAGTGTTGCAAACTACAGTGAGCGAAAAAAGATGAAGGGGTTAAATCTGATTAACAGAAAGCTGCAAATATATCAAATTCATATTTATCAGGGTGTAAAAGGCCGAGAGTTTTATGTTGATAACTTATCTTCATCGAAGTACCATAAATATGTAATTCAACATATTGGGTTCATCGTTACAAGAAAATTTAAAAGGCCACTTTGTTTTGAGATGTGTCGCAGAAACAGAAGTTACATTGAGAAATGGACGAATATTAAACATACGAACTTTTCTCTTTCATAATTAACACAAGACATTCATTCCTCGGTAGAGGAGAAAAGTCCTTTGAGAAGGGCTGATGATAATTTAGCGTGAAGTACCAAGGATAAAGTATTAGTTTTAGCTGAATACCTCTTTAACGTATTTTATATAATTTTAATCAAGAATTTGTAAACTATCTAAGAATATAATGATAACGATATCATATTATTAACGATATCATATTAACCCTTAAGCAAACACTAGGGCCTGGCCAGGAATTTTTGAACATTTTTATAGTTTTTTTACTTAGGGCCCTATTATGTAGAAAATGCACCAAATAAAATCAAAACAAAAGAGAAAGAGATTAAACCGATTTATAACTATATATTTTCGGCCGTATTTTTAAAAAATAAAGTAGGCTTGAAGTGTGCTTTAAGACAAAATTTTCATAAAAAATTTTCTTGAAGTACACTTGAAGTCTACTTTAATTTTTTATAAATATGGCAGTTTGTGTTTTGTATACAAATCAGAATTAATTTACGTTTCAGAAATTAGTTTTTTTATGTTTGTGTTGGCAGTTAACAAGTGTTAATAGTGTTACAATGAGTTCTAAATTAGACAAAATCTTTGAAAAAGTTTCAAAATTTAACCCTATATTATGACAGATTGGCAGAGGCAATTGCCAATGATATAGAAAACGAAATTCAGAATGAGGTTGATGGAAATGAAGACAATGGTTCTGATATTGGGAACGAGTTAAAAATTGATAATTAAATTGAAGATTTTTAATTTAAAGCCATACAAATTATAAAAAGTCCCAGCTAGGCCCTGGGGTTCGCTTATGTGAACACAATTTGGTGTTTGCTTAAGAGTTAATACAGTCCTTTAAGGCTACTACAATGTAAAATTGTACCTTGCTCGCATTAATTTGGTTTCTGTGTACAACATGAAACCATTGAGCAAGTTTGTCGATTAACTGGAGAGATAAAAAAATTATTTTAAAATAAAAATTATTGCTCTGTCATCTTTAAAACCATGCTAGATATGTATGTATGCATATAAAATCCAATTATGGGAACCGCCAGCGTTTGAAGTATTGATATTACACAGAGGGGACTATCGAAAATTCTGAGAACCTTGACGGGTTCAGCATGCAACATAAGAAATGAGAACATCACCAGAAACTTGCTAGTATTATAGTTAATGATGTGTTTTAAATGTCCGTAAACAATTACAAAGCCACCTGAACCCGCATGCAAGATTTCTCGCACAGAACCAAATGCGATCAAAGCTGATTTACCAAACCGCTAAGATGGGGCCAATTTTGATTTCAATTATTTTAAGGTCTAAAAAAATAATGCAGTAACAAAAATATATACACCTAATTCTGTTTTTACATGGTAATTGGTGCCCAGAAACCCCATGTAAAAAAACCGTGTAAAAAAAGACATTAATCGTATGCAAAATAAGTGATTGGTTCCTTATATCTAAAACCTATTAAATTGAAAAACAAGGATTTTATAAGAACAACTATTCAGATTTATAATATTAAATGAAATACACGTACAATTTGTTTTTACACAAGCATAATTAATAAAGAAAAAAAAAGATATGCACTAAAAGGGAATTCCCCTAATTTGTGAAAATTTAAGTCCTAAAGAATCATGCTAAATGGAATAAAATTGTGTAAAAAAATTTAAAATTTGTTTATTTATAAAGAGGACCATGTAAAAACAGAATTAGGTGTATTGGTCATCAGTTGTATGACTTGAATAAAGAAGCTAAGAAAAATTGTAATTATTGGAATCATCAGCAACAGCAATATTAATTATCATACAACTCTTAAGAATATTTAACTTTAAATTGGAAAGAACTTCGATGGTTGAAACTTTTGAAGCCAAAAAAATTTAATTTTACATTATATTTGGAAAGAACTGATGGCGTTGTAACACAACTACATTGCGTTGTTGAGCTTGAGTTTTTTAAAAAATTTGAGAGATGCCCAAAAAACTCTTATTCACATTACATCGCACAAGTAATAGACCAAAAATATATTACTAAATCTAATACAACTCGATACACAATTGATCGATGCCCGCATATAAGAGGTGAACTAGAGAAAATCATTTTGAAACTAATAGTCTTATTAAAATATTGGTATTGAGATACAAAATTCATTTTTCATCACCATAAATTTTGTTACTTAATCATTTTTTAAATAAAACCCAATATATTGAATAACTTACTAATTTAAGCTCTTTAGTAGATCAGAATAAAATTTCACATTAATGTTATTGAAATAATACTCTCCCAATAAACTGTGAGATTAAAAAGACTTCAATCTTGCAGTTTCAAATAAGTTCATTGGCTATAATCCACATTCAATTTAAATTTTATTTGTACACACTTTTACATGCAACCGTAATTGTTAAATATGCACTTTAAGAGAAGATTCACAAATAAATTGATTGCTTCAATTTAAACCCCAGCATAAATTAAGTCCCAGAGAAAATAAAAGTTTGTACACAGAATGTGTAGTTGGAAAAGAAAACAAAAAATTAATCCATCAATTTCAATTTCTTATTTGCTGTATGCATGCTATTCTTTTTCACTTACCCCTCATATAAATACGAAGCCTCTGATGAATTAATGGTGCCACTGTTGTAGCCAGAACCAGTACCACTATTGGCACCGTTGCCATTATTACTGTCAATCGTACTGCTGCTGGTGCTTTTGCCACTATTACCACTACTGCTGGCCATGTTGTTGCTACTGCTGCCGCCGCCGCCGCCACTATTCGTGTTATGTGAGGTTGCATGTTCAGCAGCATTGGGTGTCGTTTTTAGTAACGATGCTCCTTTGTAGATTGTTTCCGGTGTTAATGTTATTAAAATGGCATCAGCATTCATAGACGCCAGCATGGCGGCTCTATTAGTTGCAGCATCACCAAAAGTTTGCTGCTGCTGGTTTTGCTTGTTTTGCTGTTGTCTTGTTTTTTCAGCAGTTCTTGTTGTCTTTTGTGAATATTGTGCTGATGATGTTGATTTTTGTATTTTTTGTGTTCGCTTTAAAGTTGTAGTAAGAAGTTTATTTTGTTCATTTTGCCACTTTAACAATAATGCATCGTTACTATTGTGCAAAATACGCAAATCTTCATCGTCATCATGATTAAAAATGTGGGCACCCAAGGCCTTTAGTATCACTGGACTTGTTTTGATAAGTTCACTAAGACTTTTGTGTTCACATGGTGAACTACCAGCACTTGGGCCACCCTCAATGCCACCAACTCGACTACGTTTTAGGCCATCACCACCTCCTACTTCAGCCAGCTTTTCATGATTTCTTAACCTTCTGGTAGCTGCTACTGCTGCTGCTGATAGTGTTGAAGTTGTTGCGGCTGTCGTTATAATGGGTGTTGCTAGAGTAGCCTGCCATTCTAATACAAGTATCAGACCACTAAATAAAAGGCAGGTTATAACATGCAGACACTTTGGCTGTTGAATTTTTCGTTGTTTCTTGTGCATATTTTTTGTTTTCTTATTCTCTTATTTTTGTCTTAAAAAAGTAGTGGTACAAAAAAAAAACTTATTTATTTTTAAGCTACAAAAAATCTTGAGCAATTAATTTTTCTTCTTTTAAGTATTATACAGCAGAAAAATTCTCTACATGTTTTCCTGTTTTTAATGCTTTAACTAGGTTTTGTCCTTGCTTGCTGCTTTACAGCTGAAATACAATTTTTGTAGTCATGTCTTATCCAACACCCCCTAGTTGTTGCTGCTCATACATTTCATGTTGGTGTTTATCCTTGAAACATTTGAAAATTTTATAGTTGAAAGTCACGTAATGAAATTGTACTTCATGTTGATTACGGTTGATAAAAATTTATCGTAAAAGCTTTTGAAAACAATGCGGTTTTTAATAATTAATTTAGATGTTGAATCTGTAAATATTTAAGAGCAAAATAAGTTGTGCATCAATTATTATAAACTTGTTACTAGTTAAGCTGGTATAAGTTTTATATTTTTAAATTAGGTTAGACATTATCTTAACAACCGTTTCATGAATATAATTATAAACATTGTAATAAATAACTAATGTAAACAAGATTATTATAATTGGTCTAAAGGCATAATTCAATAGCGTATATCTGTTGTATGATTTCGTACGAAAAACTAAGAAAATGGCAAATCCACTAGAGTAAGAATAGGACTACTCAAGAAAAAATTTGTTAATGTGCAGGGTTATGTCAAGGTGGCTTAGGAAAATTTTAGGAATAAAAATCTAGAAAAACCTTTCGAGCCCATATAGCTTGAGCTGTGCTTTATTTGAAAAAACTATACTCATGTGGACCTTACCTCAGCTGCCAGTATGATTTCAAGGCGTGTTTATTTAAATACACATTTCGGAATTAAAGACTCCTAAAACAGAAAACGAATTTTATTTCTTAAGTAAATTGTTTGACAGATATTTTCTACAAAATCGTACGGAAACTTATTTTATTATATTTACACACATATATGGTGAAATTTATGTTGTATTTTTTTTATTGTGAGAATTAATTTTATAAAAAGGTACCAAAAAAGTACAAAGCAAGATTTTTAGGAATAACGAATTCGAATTTCAGAAAAGTACCAAAACGTTTTTTTTTTCTATTTATTAAATTAATTCATAAGAGTGTTAATTTGTATTTCTTTGTTTATTTATTTAACAGATGCAAAGGGTGCCATAGGGTTTAACGGATATCAGTTTTTAGCCCTTTTGATCCCTGTACGGCTTTAGTTTTTTTCCTGTTAGGTAAAAAAAATTTTACAAAATTGCTGTTGTTAAACCTATAATTAGCGATTAATATTTCTAGATCTTTTTATTGAAAAAAATCGATTTTGACAAAAAAGTACCAAAAAAGTATACAATTTTTGGGCCTTAAAAATTCGAACTTCAAAAAAGTATCGAAAAGATTTTTGCTTCTCTTTGATTTTAGCCTGATTTTATTTTTGTGTTCACTTATTTATAAGATACGAAAGAATACACAGGGTTCTCGTGTACCGTTTTTATCCGTTTTCCAAAAGGTACCAAACAACTGATTTCACCTTTATTGATTAAAGGCAAACAAAAGTAAATTTTTTATTCTAGTTTTATTCGTTTTGGAGATTTTTTTACCCGTTTTATTCCCCTTAACGTCCGAATTTCCAAAAATTCCTTCTTATTAGATCTGTATATTGTAGAAGAAATCCACTACCTCTAGCTTAAGCGGCTTAAGTTGTGCAGTCACGTTACCCTTTCTATATAAAGATATCAACTCATGTTATAAATATTTGAAGAAATCTAATTTAAGATGATTGACTTCATAAATTATTTTCTTTTTTTTTTTAATTTTATTCTAGAACTCCACAAAACAAACCTTTTGATGTTGATTTTCATTCATAACTCATAAAATATTCATTGCATTAAATTAATTACTTATTTATCTTCAAACTCATCATGAGTCCTTAATACTCTTTTTCTTAGTTTTCATTTCCTGTCGTATTTCTTCTTGCATGTGCCCAAAAAAAAAAAGTCAAAGCACTGTTTCCCCAAAAATATTTAATTTGTGTATATAATCATCATATTCCTCCTACATGTTTTGCAACATTTTTACTGTATTTTAGAAATGTTTAGTAATCTGTTTTCTCCTTAAGTTATTATACAGCATAGAATGAAGTAACAAAATGTATCGTATAAATTCCAAAGCAATTCATTTCTTTGCCATTTCTGATATTCTAAGTTGTTGAACATAAAAGGGGAATGTTTGAAATTAAATTCTAGAAGATGTTTATTTTTGTAAGCCCAAGGTCTTAATTTATTGTGGTGTGGTAATACTGAATGTTTAATATATTTGCTTTATGAAAAGCCATAGTATTAGATACACACAAATATGTTTTAACTTAAAATCTAATAATGTTAACTTTGTATATATTTTTTACTGGTTTTCTTTTTATGAATGATTTAAAAGAGTTTTGATCAAATTTTGGCAAATATTTCAATAAGTCCTTCATTATTTGTGCTGATCGACTCAGAATCACTTTCTGAATCGATTAAACGATGTCCGTCCGTCTGGCTGGTTGTCTATGTAAACATTGTGCACAATGTACAGAGTACATATTTCGATATAATTTAGTATGAGACTTTCGTTTGGTACAAACAACAGACAGTTGGGATTGAATTTAGTTGACATCCCTCCGTTATTTCACTAAGCTCTCATACAAATGTCCTCACGAAATAGTGGTTTAGCGGTTATAAATGATTGACTTGTCCACGTATCTAAACAAATTTTACCACAAATAAGTTGTGCGTAAAGCATAATTTCTCTTATGAATTTTGCACAGGTCAGTCCATAGCTTCTATATAAGGCCCACTATCGAAAATCACTTTTTACAACTGTCTTAAATATGTTGGTATCCAAATAATAATAATTGTATGATGAGCGGCCCATTAATAGTCAGTCATAGCTCCCATATAAGGTCCATTTCCAAATATCACTCTTGATATCCAAGTAATATTCAATACACATACGATTATTATCATCATAATTTTATGATGATTGATTTATAATTAGTCATACTTCCCATAAAAGACCCCATTCAAAAATCACTTTAACATGTATAAATCTTTTAAAAGTGTTTATATCGAGTTACAATTTAACACAACAAATTCATATGCATAAAAGACCTGCCACTAACTTTTTCGATGATTTGTTCTCAATACATAATAGCTCTTATATAACGCCCATTTGTGAAAAACTATTTTTGCACATACATATAGATATACTGGGTGTTGGGTATTATATGGTCGGATTTGGCCGACTATATTTTCTTAATTGTTTTTTGTTAATAACGATGCTTACTACTTTTTTAATATTTAAAGGTTTAAATATTGTTATTATTTTGCTAATAAATCTTATTTATCTTTTATGTAATGCATTTAAACAAAGTTGCTTTTTAATTACAAAAGCAATTAAAAAAAGATTTATTTTATAATTAAATTTCCTTAAATAAAATCAACTACACATTTTTTATATTTAGCTGTTTAATTTTTAACGTTTTGTTGTATTTTCATTATTTATATTTATTATGATCATGGCATCGTTTTTACCTTAATTGATTTTATAAATTATTTAATTATACATGTAATCTCTATCTTTTTTACATTTAACCTGCAAATTTACATACTTGTACCAAAAGAAAAAAATGCAATAAAATTAATGGTGCAGATATGTATGTACCAATTGAAAATATACAACATGATTTTAAAATATAAACAAATTTGTTTAGATTTAGAAATATTTTTTTGTATGTAAACTAGAAGTTATTGCTAGATCAATGCTCTGGCATACTAAATATCCAGTAAACTCAGAATCACATTTTCAGCTGAGATTTACGATGTTTTAACGAAAAAATCACATCGTACTTTTTTCTTGGTACTGCTCCATAATTATTTTAGCACTCCTTTACAAAAATCGGCTTATGTATATAAGTCTCCAATGGATGTTGGTATCCGAAGTATATTTTAGATACTACATTAAAGGGCACACATAGTACATATAAATTTCATTCTAACAAAAAGCTCATTAACAAATTTAGTTAAGGACGCTTCATATTTGGCCTTTGCTTACGAATTTAACGCTCTTAAATCTTTTATAGGCTATGGGTATCTAGATAAAATTCAGCACAAATTTGTTTCATATAAAACAAATTACTTTACAAAATTTCTTAAGAATTAATCTAAAACTTTTCAATGGCCCACTTTCGAAAATCATCATAATCCTCATAAATGCTTTACACATGCTTTCTTATCTAAAAATTTGTTCTTTGAATTTGAATTATGGATTAAAAATGTTGTACTATTTTAAATAACATATTTTCAGATAATTTAAGTTTGATCGATTTGTGTATAGTTATAGATGATTGCCAGACTAGCAGTATTTTATGGATTTTAATTGTTTTCCTCTGCATACAGAGAAAAAATATAGATGTACATTTTTACCACAAAAATGTCAAAATTTAAAAAAAATTGATTGGCGATAACCATAATATGATTAAGTTACGATTCAGATGATTATAGCAATAATATATATGATTGTAGTAACTATCTATATATTTGTGGCAATCATGTTTATGATGAATCTATTTATCATAATTTGTTGCTCTTTTATTATGATAGGGAACAACATAATATGCTATAATTTTTCATCTGAAACTGATTACCATAAACATTACATAATTTTAATATTCATATATATGATTGCTATAATCATATGCATAATAAACTTAACCATAATAATTACAGTGAATAATAATAAAAAAAATGTTTAAAAATATTGAAATAGTTGTGGTAAACATGCTTTGTATGCTTCCCAAAATATCATTGCTACTTTTGCACTTAAAACCTTTTAAACCACAAATTGATTTTATTTTAGAAAAGCTAAAAGAAAAAACTAAAATTCTATTCCCCTTAGAAAAATATGAAGTTTTATGGATGGATAAATCGTGATCCATCTTATTCCAAATCACAAATATTTCTCTACAATAAACATATCTACAGGCATTTTTTTATATAAATATTTGAAATACTACTTGTAGAAGTGATAACAGAGGTGCTCTTCAGACCACAACAGCAAATTGCTTGCCAAACTATTGCCTTTTTACCAAATTTGTAAATGTTTCATGTAAAAACTTTGACCTTTTCAGTACAATTTGAATATTTCATTGTACGACAACTATGAAAAGCACCATTTAGGAGTATATTTCACTGTCAGAGAGTCTTAGATTTTGCTTTATTGTAAGTTCCTGTTTTACTCAATTAACATTTTCGCTTTATTTGTGTTTACGATTAGTATTTTAAAATATAATTTACAGTACTTTTTGAAAGCATTACCTTTTTTGTAATCATCGAACCTGGCAATGAGAAATTGTCAAGGAATATACTATGATTTTTGAAGCAACAAACGGAATCAATTCCACTTCCGACTGGAATTAAATTCTGTGAAATGGCTGATTACTTATAATGGATCGATCATCCAAAAATTTATTGTCATGATTTCTGTGAATATAAATATTGTGTATGTTAAACTTTATCTCGATATAAATACTTTTAAAAGGTTTACGGAGGTTAAAATGGATTACGAGAAGGGTCTTATATGGGAGTTTCGACTAATTCTGGACCGACCATTATAAAATTAGGTGTCATCATTTCTGTATATAAGAAACTTATTAGTGTCGAATTTTATCTGATTACCAATATTCTTAAGAAATTTATGATCGTTACAGTGATTTTCGGAAGTCGGCCATATATAGGAGCTACGACTAATTATGGACCGATCATCATAAAATTGTACCGTTTTGTTTGTATGCATATGAGATATACTTGTGTTAAATATTTTTTTGGATACCAACATTTTTGAGAGTTATGCTCTTTAAAGTGATTTTCGGAAGTGGCCCTTATATGGGAACTACGACTAATTATGGACCGATCTGCACAAAATGTTTAGATATGATTTGGCGTCATTTATCACCCATTTATCACCCTTTTTCGGGAGGATATTTGTATGGGGGCCAGGTGAAATAATGGACCGATTTTTACAAGTTTCAATCCCATCCATCCTTGAGCCGAAAAAAATATTATGTACCAAATTTTATCGCAATATCTTAAAAATTGCGACCTGTACTCTGCGCACAAGCTTTACATGGACAGCCAGCCAGACAGACATCGTTAAATCGACTTAGAAAATGATTCTGAGTCGATCGGTATACTTTAAGGTGGATGTTGGACCAATATTTCTGGGCGTTACAAACATCAGCACAAATCCAATATACCCTCCCCACTATGGTGGTGTAGGGTATAATTAAATCGAAGTACTTAACACCTACAATAATTTCGATTTCAAAAATAACATGATCACAGAAATATTATTACTTCCATCCCTGATTTTTATATTAAGCTTGTGTGTATTTTTTCTAATACCAAGCATAACAATACATATAAATTAATAAAACAAACCTATATACATAATATGTATATATATATAAAGAATTTTCCCTATTTACTGCCTTTCAGCATACAAATTCGAAATATTTTAATTAAATTTCAATGAGAATTCAGTGTATTATTTGGTGAATACAATAGCAGCATCAGAAATAGAGCAACAGCTTTAACTATATCGTCATAATCAGCATCAACATTCTCATCGACAACATTATTACTTGGTTTAATATGGCTTTAAGTATGTACACTGTAAAAAATACATTATGGGAAGGGAATTCAATAAATGCTTATATGTACATATATGCGTAAGTTATAAATAGGAAATTGACTAGAAAACATTAGTGGGAAGAATGAATAACATACATTAAGTTGTCAATTACAATTATTGGTTTCGTTAGAAATAAAAAAACAGACCGTAGTATTCGACTGTATAGAATAGTCTATACACTTTACCATCGTATACTGCAAGAATAATAATTACGAATTTTCGCTTATACAGGGTGGCCGATCAATAATACATTTTTATTAAAGTAATTCATAAAGCTTTGTAAATATGTAATTAAATTCGAATGGCGTCCACCCGCGGTGACACATGTGCGATATGTGCGAGTGTAGCAGAGTGTACCGTTCGAATGGATTGCCTTAAATCATCCCAAATTATTGGTTTTCTTTTGTAAACTTCTTGTTTGCAATAACCCTGCAAAACTCATTCGATGCCATATGGTTTGTAACAAAGCTCGTTTGTTGCGAAAATTTGTTGCAAAACTCGTTCCTACCAAATCTTTATCTATTATTTTTCTATGTTGCTCTATGTGTCAATTTTTCAACTGGAGAGTTTTAAGCAAGAATGGAGTAACATCTAAGAATTTAAAGCACTCAACTAATTTTGTTCATTTATTTTCTGCTTTTTCCCAAAATTCGGTTAAAGTGTAACGAGCGAGATTTCTATTTCATCTACTCATTTGGATATTAATTTTATGTTCAAGGGTTTTTAAATAATTTTTTCATTTTCTTTTTGTTTTTGTTTACGTTCTGTGCTAATGTTTGCTTATAATGCGATATAACAATATTTGTACTACATTTAAGAAGTGTTTTTTCTTTTTTGCAATCTTTAAACTAAACAATATCGGTTTTCAGGGTTTTTATTATAACCCACACTACCATAAGGGGAGGTTATCTTGGATTTTTGTTCATGTTTATAACGCCCAAAAATATAGCTCCAACACCAACCATAAAGTATAACGATAGACTCAAAATCATTTTTTGATGCGATTTTAGAATGTCCGTCCGTCCATCTGTAGGCAAAAATTACAGGTTTTGAGATATTTTGATAAAATTTGATACAAAATATTTTTTCCGCCCAAGGGCAATTGTAATTGAATTTGGTTTAAATCGCTCACCTAACCCACATACAAATGTCCTCCTGAAAAATTAAGCGTGATGCGTTTCAAGGTTTAAAGAAAAAAACACAGAAAATTCAAATTTAATGGGGAATGTTTATTATCATTTGAAGGACATTCATTGGCATTTATTCTTTGAAGATTATGTCTATCAAATGTTGGCCGTTGCTACGTAGCAGATGACTTTACATATCCGCATAGGAAACAGTCTAACGGTGAGATATCGCACGATCTTGGTGGCCAATCGCCCGGCTCTAGTGTTCTCTCAATAAATTCATTGCTTGATGCGATGTTTTCGATCTCGACGTAAAATGCGCCAAGTCGTTCCATACGTCAGTACGAGTTGCTGCAAACGGCGCCGAATCGACTCTCCACGGACTTCGCGCTACGACCACTATATTTTCTTCACAGCGTGCTGGACGTGGTCTATTCGGTCGAATATTATCCAGTAATGAATGCTGGGTCTTAAAATTGGTGATAATGTTGCTAATAGTACGATCAGTACGCCAATTATATAGACCATAAGTTGAGCGAAGTGCAAGAAAAACACATTCCTGACAGAACGTGAATTTTTATAATAAAGTTGAACGATTTGTAAACGTTGTTCAGGCGTAAATCTTTCCATTATGAAATGTCAAACAACAGTAACATGACATGCTGCAGCATGACACAACTCATACATGATCTATTGAAAAAAGTATATCTACTTGAATCACCCGTTATAACTTTATCGGTCATAAATGTTGGATTTATATTTAGATTTTACCATGGCCCATTTTCAACGACCATAAATCTCATAAAAATGTTGTTATCCATAGAGAAATTATTTTAACTATCGGTCCATAATCAGTTATGCCTTCCATATAAAATCCACTTTAACTTGCAAAAAATCTTTTAAAAGTGTTTATAGCGTCATGCCACAATATTTTTGGATGATCGCTCCATTATAAGTCATATCTCCCATATAGCGCCCATTTCTGAAAAACTCTTGTTGTACATATACTGGCTGTAAGGTATTTCATAGTCGGGATTGACTTATTTGTTCTGATTTGGTTTAATGCATTTTTTTAATCCTGCATATACAAAAACTATTGCTTAGTTATTTGTTTTAAAAATGTTTCATTATTAAAACATGCTAAAATTCTATCCGAGAATTGCTATTAAAAAAATTTCAATATAAATGCTTTTAACAATATTCTTATCTTTTACAAAAACGTCTCTAGCATAATTTCTTACTGCAAAAAGTTTAACCATGCTAACAAAAACTGCTCTTATTGTTTAGAAAATCTTAGCAATCTCTCTTTATTAAATTCCAATAATGTATATTGAAAATCTTTACAGTTCTAGTAGATAAAACAAAGACTACGTACCATAGAATAGAATATCCAATGTTCTGTATATTTGCTGTTATCCTTTAAACCTAAATTGTTTATACTTTAGTGTTTTTATGAAATGAAACTTCTATTGTTCACCTAACAATATTTTTATCTTATTTTTTTATTCATTCTTTTTAACAAGCTCTTTTGAGCACACACATGCAAACAGCAAAAAAAAAATTGCTAAAGTTAAAAGGTTTCCATGGATAATAACAATTACGGATTAGGAGCATAACTACTCTAATGTTAAATGAAAATATTTTACAAAAGCAATGGCTTGTAAATAATTTCTATTTAGTTAAGCTGTTTTACCTACATACATACATTTAGTTAGTTGTTGTTGTTCAGAAAAAAAAAACAACAACAACAAATATACAATAAATGTAGAATTGTGAAAAAGATGAACAAAAAAAGAAATTTAAGTAAGTTAAACATTCAAACACTCGCACATATTCCTAGCATACGATTATTAAATAAAGAAAATTAGTTTACAAACATTTTTTTTTCTTGTTCTTTTTTATGCAAGTCATAATAGATTCAATTTCTATTATATGTATGTATATATGTATATACATTAGGGTGGGTCAATTTTTTTTGAAAATAGGCATATAACAAAAACGTAATCTACAATAAATTCTAAGAAAACTTGACTAAGAAAATATTTGTATAAAATCAAAACCTAGCTCCCGCCGAGAGACAAAATGGAATCTTGAAAATTGGTTTAAAAAAAGAATAGGTAATGAGAGCAAAATATTAAAACATTGTCAGTGCATAATTTTTTCTTCCATCAAAAGAAAAATCTAGTAAGGCTGAATCATTGTTTTGCATACGACGAACGGACTCCTTGCTTTTCATTTTTCCACGACCTACTTTGGATTTATCCATAATAATTGGTTGCCCATTTTCGTCAGTAAAGCCAATGTCTTTAAATAAATCTGTGGGTAAACACGAGGCAACTCTGTCTGAAACGCCGAAATGGTCCCCTTTTGTGCACAATCGGCTCTTTTGCAGATGGCATTGCAAATTCGTCTTCAGACGCGACATCCATTTGTGAAAAGTCGAACCTATATGAAGGATTTAACTGCACAGTTAGTCTACTATATTTAACATGCATTCCGGAATTGTATTTTTTCTGCTGGTGTGTTGGTCGCTTAAGAAAAAATATTACTTTAAAATTTCACGATAACTTGGCAAATTTAATCCACTAAATTCTCTTTGCATATCAATTATACTAGCGTTCTCATTAGTCAGAAAACTTGCACTGTTAGAGTCAATCGACATCACTGATGATTCCATAATTTAATGGTTCATTTTTTAAATAAGAAATTGACACGCTTAGTCCCGGATCACACCATGCAACTTTTGCTGCTCAACTTTTGAGATTTTTGGTGAGAGGGGAAAAAATATCACCAACAAACTCAAAAGTTGAGCAGCAAAAGTTGCATTGTGTAATCCGGGACTTACTTCTTGAAAGTTAAATATCAAGTGCATAAGTCAATCAAAACAAATGTTTAACACCACGTTTTTATAAAATGCATTAAAGGTTAACCAAGAATGAATGATAAAATAAAGACTACGCCATGCGCAGGATTTCCCGTTATGTGACGTAAAAGTTCCATTCTAAGGGTTACCAAGAATGGTTCATGTGTTAGAATTAAAATTTCTTGTGAAAAATATATGTTTTATGTGATAGTTGGCAACCTTTCAATTGAAATCTCTCTGAGAGTTCTAAAAAAGAGAAACAAACAAAAAACAACAAAAAATATTAACATGAAGTGTGCACTGAGCAAATGCAAGCAAAACGACAGTAAAAAAAACCAGTGAAAAAATTAGCCAATAGAAACACAGAACGTGTGACGTCACAGTTCCAAAATGCGCAGAACATTTTAAAATTTTACGCGCGTTGGCGTAATCTTTATTTTATTATTCTTGACTAGAACTATTAATAACATTGAATCCTAATTACTCTTCGTTAATAACTTTCATAGCAGATTCCTAAATATTAATTTTTAAAAGAGAAGAGCGGGGTTTAAAAAAATTATTCTCTTTTTAAATCTTCGTAATTCGTATAAAAATTAAAACATAATATCGATGCAACAACAATGTTCATTATATCTTGATCAATAGTTAGTGGGAACATAATAATTTATTTCTAATCACATAAGGTTTGAAAAAAATGCAATAAAAAGGTCCAAAAAAGCAATTATATTTGTGTTTTGTGTATGCATATACCAGAAGTTGCTACTTCATTATTATCATAATGAAGCCTCTCAGCGGGAGCTAGGTTTTCATTTTTGACCCATACTTTCGATGGGTAATTTTCTTAGAGTTTTGTGTAGATTTCGATTTTGATATACGCCTTACACGGTTTTTCTCACCCGGACAAATTGACCCACCCTAATATACATATATGTTTGTATATTATTGTTATATTAAAGTTTTAAGATTTGCTTCTTGATAATTTTAGTCAGGCTTAAGTTCATTAAATTTTAATTTTCATTAAATTTTTTTTACTGAAGTTAGGAATTACAAATTGAAAAATTTTATTATTAAAAATTTTTTGATAATTTTTCTTAAAATTATCAAGAAGTAAAAATTAACAGTTCGATTATGACATAATAATTATTCTGTTTTAAGATTTGTTTACATACTTAGGAGTTTTTTGTTAGTAGGCCATCTGCATTAAGATGTTGAAAGTTTAATTATAACACACGATTTATGTTTACTGCAATTCTTATTAAAATTTGTTTTTATAACAACTTTTCCTAATTTTGGATTTTATTGCATTGCAACTGCGTTTTTTTTTTTTCTTGCCAAAGATCAAATGATTATAAGAGGAAAGCTATGTCAGTCAGTGTATCTCTGCCAAACATTCTCACGTCCAAAATCACAACTTACCAGGTTTGCAAAAATGTGTATTATTCTTCTAAGCTGTTAGGTATTAAAAATCAGCCAAGACGGTTCAGTAGATTCAGAAACGTGAATATAAATGTGAGACTACCTCTAAATTTACATTTTTCATAAATTTTGTTCTATCTTATTTATAAATTGTGTGCAAAATGGGGTTAAAGAAAATTTTGAGTTTATTTATTAAACATTTGTGCAATATAAATTATTTTAAGGTATTGTCCATTGTTAGCTATAACGTTTTGCCCACTTTCTACCAACATCTGGATTCCGCGCCTGTACAACCGCTCATCTTTTCAGTCACAAAATTTTCGTCCGGCACTAACTGGACTAATAATTGAAACTTTTTAGATACAAGATTTGAAAAACGTATTGTTAGTTCGTTTTTAATGAAGATACAATAAATAAATAAATGTAAAAATAATATCTTTTCAGGCCAAAAAGTAATCTAGCCAATTTCGGATACCATGTGCTGAATTGAAGCGGGTGAGGTAAAAATTCCCAGTCACTTCTTTCTAAATAATTTTTAACAGCCATTGAAACATAAGGCCCATCGTTGTCATGATGATACAGTACGCTTTCATGTCTGGCAACATATTCTTGGCTTTAAATAAATCATTTTTATTCGAAAGAGTTTCTCTGAAATGATATATCTAGATTTCAATAGCTTATAAAATATAAACTCCTTTGGTTCAATCAAATACAATTTGTCTGTTTGGATGACCTTCATTTTTCGAGTATTGATTCGCTGTTCAATTTATATGGTACCTTATTTCCCTGCTTTTGAACGAATCACACTTCTCGCAAAAATTATTACTTGAGTAGAGTAGTTTGCAAAGACTTTGCAAACTCTTGTTGAGTTTGACAACAATATTTATCGAGTAGTACCTTCAATTCTTGTTCTTAAAACATTTTAGGCTAGCCTAGATGATCTAGTCTTGCATGTTCAGTATTTTTGAACCACACAAAACCTTGATTACACTTTAAAACCAATGATACACATTCACCATAAGCTTCGGTGTCCTTGTACATGTACAACTATATTTCTTCTCTGTATGTGGTTGTTACAGCGTCATGGCTTGGGCGTGTATGCTGGTACTCGGAATTTAACATTTAACAACTATGGGCACGTTTAAGTACCTTCAGATTCTGAAGCACAACTTGTTGGAAAGCTCAGATAACCTGGGTATGAGATCAGATTTTCGATTTTACAAATCGGGTATTGTGCAAACGTGGCTAATGTATAACTGATGACACCGCCACCATAGTCGCTAGAACTTAATGTGAAATTGCCAGTTTTAATATCCAGTTTTCGAAACACATAAGTGCCTGCATAAAATAAGTTGTGACATGATAAAACGAGCATTGTGTTGTTTTTTTTTAGTTTTAATATATTAAAATGTATACTTTTGCAATAAATTATTTTTGTTTGTTAAGGTACGGTCAAACGTGGCAAATACGGTCAAACATAAAAATAAAATTTATTTAATTCTTGTGTTTATTTAAAAAAAAAAAAAAACTTCTTTTATTAAGCAGAAATCACAATAACAGTTTAGTTTTATTTAACTTGATAATGTTTGATCTTACGAAACACTTGTAAGATTAAACATCTTCAAACAAATTTGTTCTCAAAATAGTGGCTAAACTTTTTTGAGTAAATATTTGCCATGTGTGACCGTACCCTTAGACTGTAGCACTTTTCTTTTAAATGGCATGAATTTTATGTGCCTGTTAGTTTTCTTTTTATTGGACTTTAAAAACATAAAAATGCATGGCATAAAAGATACTGTCAGCCAGCAAGTTTCCTACAATTAATATCAATTTTATTTAAAAAAAATTAATATTACCCCTTCAATTATATAATTCCTGCAAAAATTGAACTCCTTAATTAAAATAATTATTATTTAAACAACTGCTCACACTTTCGTTTGTTCGTCTTGCAAAAAGAAGTTAGCTGAGTTACATTTAACTTTAACTTGTATTTCACAGAAATTGTTTATAAAAAGCCACAATACTAAAAGCACTTATATTAATAAACAAATAATTTGTGTTTATTTGCCTTTGCCTTAAAGATAGAATTATACTCAGTGCATGAGTACTGTAACGACTACCTTTCAATAGACAATCAAAAACAAATCAACAACAATTTAAACTACTTGTCATTTTTGCCTTGTTTGCTTTTTTGCCACATAAATGTTGGCATTTTTCATTTTAATTGACATCCATCACGTAACTCTTGCAACGAGTTTTTCCTTCATGTTGGAGAAAATTCATACATTCATACATCAATTACTAAAAAAAAAAGTGAAATAAGAAGAACATTTACACTGACAATTAACAAGTTTTATATGATTTTTTTGTATTTTTTACTCTGATTGTAAATGTTCATGCCAAAGTAAAAGGCAATAACTACCTACACTTAAGGGAGAAGGCAAGATTAAAGGAACAAAAAAAAAATCATATTATTGAAGTATGTTGCAGCCAATTAAAATGAAATCTTTTTTGGCGAAATTAAAAAATACAAATAGTTTTTTTTTTAGTTTTTAAACAATTCTTAAGAGTTTAACCACCTGTTATTTTATTATTGCTTTGACCAAAACTGAATTTGTATACCATTGCATTTATTTATGTTTGTAAATGTTTGTGTGTTGTTTTAAACGGCTTTTACATATAAAAACAAGTAAGAAAGTATAGTCGGTGAAGCCCGATCATATAGAACCCTACACCCATTATATGTATAAAATAGTTTTTCAAAAATGATCGCTATATGGAAGATCTTACCTATTATGGACCGATCATCCAATAATTTAGTGCCGTAAATATAAATATTATGTGTGTTAAACTTTATCTCGATGTAAATACTTTTAAAAGATTTATGGAGATTAAAGTGAATTACGAAGAGGATCTTGACTAATTATGAACTGACCATTATAAAATTATATGTCATCATTTCTGTACAAAAGAAACTCATTTTTGTTGAATTTTATTCGGATAACAAAATTTTTAAGAGAGTTATGCTCTTTAAAGTGATTTCGGGAGTGGGCCATATATGGGAGCTACGAGTACAAAAATTTGTAGATCTGATTTGGCTTCATTTACCACTAATTTTTGATGCAATTTGTGTGGATACTTACATAATTCAAACATTTATGATCGGTAAACCCCAATTTCGGGAGGATATTTTTATGGGGGCAAGCTGAAATAATGCACCATTTCCAGCAGTTCCAATCTCATCCATCCTAGGGTCAAAAAAATATGATGTACCAAATTTTATCGAAATATCTTCAAAATTGCGACCTGTACTCTGCGCACAAGCTTTACATGGACAGCCAGACGCACGGACGGACGGACATCTTTAAATCGACTCAGAAATTGATTCTGAGAAATTGATTCTGAGTCGATCGGTATACTTTAAGGTGGGTGTTGGACAAATATTTCTGGGCGTTACAAACATCAGCACAAATCCAATATACCCTCCCCACTATGGTGGTGTAGGGTATAACAAATAAAACTTTGTATTAGCCAGTTGCAAACCAATGTAATATGGCCACCTATGTTGTTGAATTTGGTATTACAAAATTTATCTAGAAGGTTAATTTTATATTATCTAATAAAAAATACTTCAATGTTAATAGTAACAAAGTTGTTCATATATGTGGATCCAAAAGTCTTCAACGTTTCCACGTTTAATTTTTGTGCATAAATAATATATATACTTTTTACAAATAATTGGCCTCGAGCTCGAAAAAACTTTTTTATTTTATCGAAAAAAAAAGGTCAAAGAAATCAAAATTTAATTTTGTGAATAAATTTTAGAGCTAAATTTCTTGGTTTTCTTGTGTTGTTGATTTGTATGTACCTTTCTTAAAACATATTTTAAATTTTTGTTACAATTTAAAAAAAAAGTCACATGTATAAAAACCTCTTTCCAAATTCGCAAATATATTTGTCTTGATACACGCGCGTTTTAATGAAAATAACTTTGCTAATTGACAATCAAATGAGCTGTTGTTTTATTCAACTTAAAGAGAACACTTGTAGCTTTCGAAATGGATACGGCTACACGAACAAAAACAAAAACAACAACGCTGACCGTTAGTCGTCAAACATATGAAGTTGCCCACAAGCAACTTTGGTGCCGAATCTTCAATATTGTATGTTCATACAAACAATATTTTAAACAATTTCATGCTTTCCTCTTTATTTGTAAATCAACTTGTTTATCAACTTGTAGAATGCAATAAAGAAAGAAAATTTATTTTTGTTTGGCCTTAAGGTCCACCCATCCCCTTAGAAAAAGTCTTAATTAAGAATTTCTCTGTTCTTATTTTCATTTCGATTTTTGTTCCAGGGGAAAAAATACAAAAAAAAAATATAAAGGAGAACTAGTAACGGAAAAGCAACACAATAGACTTTGCTTAACAAAGATAAAGATACTGTAAGTAATTGTTTAAGTTTGTTAGATCTTGTGTAACATTAAAAAAGAATGCTGCTTATAGGGCACTGCTACACGTTCAATAAATATCGTGATATTTGGAACGCGATCCATTTTAAAGTATTGATGGATCACGAGCGTCTGCTACATGTTCAATATTAATTGCGTCAGTATTTATGTTATTTTTGTGCTTGTGCAATGTCGCGAGAAAAGCCTGTTTAGCTATTTTGCTTGCTTTTTCATTGAAGAAAAAAGTGGAAAGAAAAATTTGGACCAAAAAGTGATAGCAGGATCGGAAAAAATATACGCACTTAAGTTTAATGGACACAATTATTATTATTTGTCACTTTATACTGACTGAAAATGCTACACGTTCAATATTTATCACGAGATCCACGATCCGCGATCTGGATTTAAAATTTCAGGCCATTCTGCAATATGGCTATCGGCCATTCTGCAATAAATATCGTAATATTTCTATTGATTTATTGAACGTGTAGCAGTGCCCATTGACATATTTTAGTATTTTGTAAAACCATATATATAGTGGGAAGCAAAACTGTCCGGATGTTTTGCATTAAAGACGGTGCTTTTGGATGCGCTCATGCGGCCTATGCCAATAGTATTATTTTCCATTAGACTGGTATCGGTTGACTTTCGTTTCGTCGCTCCAAATAACCCTTTTCCAATTATATTTTATAAAATTTATTGTGCATTTTTTAGAAATGAAGACGTTTTTTCACACTTCTATCGGAAATTGCTAGCTTTTTCTTTTCCATACAGGCTACTAAACCAATTCTATTTAATGCGCGTCTAACCTACAGGAACTGTGACATCCTTACCAATACTTTTTGCAGCATTTTTCGAGTTCCTTTCAATCTGCCGGTCAACACCATCAGAAAATACTCTTGGTCGACCCCCTTGGTTATTATTGCAAGCTATATTACACCGTTTTTTTTTTATTTTTTTTTTTTTAAGAAATTTATGTGAGTTGTTGTACGTTATAATTTAGAATAAGGCTCACTTAAATAAAAAAATACATACATTTATAAAAATATACCAATATTTATATTATTTTCATTACCTTACTTTCTTAATGCAAAACATCCGGACAGTTTTGCTACCCACTGTATATTATTTTTATGTAGAGTATCTAATATTCGACTCAGCTTAATAATGCAGGTTACATGTTTTGGTTAAATCTTTTGAATTTCATTTTAATTGAGTTTTACTTGTATAAATCGCAAAGTAAGAAATTTTTACAAGCCGGATAATAATATGTACATTGTTTTTGAATAAACAATACAGGTGAAATAAAATGGAAAATGTTTTGTTCGCTTGAAAAACAAACAAACGAACATTTTATGGCCTTAGAGTAATTTAATGGTTATTTCATTAGGAATAGAAAGAAATCAAAAGCATTTGCAAAAGTATACAAGTACTGAGGACAATATTGTCAACTAAGACTCATTACTTCTTGAAGCAAATAATAAGTGTTAAGGTCTTAAGTCAATTTCAATTAATACCAATTGTATGGAACATTTTTGGAATACTACAAAGATTACAACTAATTCCCATAGAGTGCGCCCTTGGACCAAAAACAAACTTTATATCAAACACAAACTTAAGCTTTTTGAAATTTTTGTTACTTTAGCAATTTAGCAATTTGTTACTTTAGCACAATTAAACATTTCTTGAAGCAATAAATCATCCAACCTACTGAACCACAATAAAAAAATATTAAGTACTTTGCCAGAAAAATGCCATTATTTAGCATAATTTTCATCATGATTTCAACCACAATCTTATATATTTTAAAAAGAATAATTGTTTTGATTTATATTTCTCTCTTTCATTTGCTTCTTTCAAGATAATTGAAAAGAAGATTGCGTTTTATTTATGTAGTTATTGATTTTTTTTCGCAACATTGTTGTTTGAGTAAAAAAAGAAATATTTAATGGAGAATGGTATTTAATATATGTATATATAAATACTATCTTTTTTCCCTTAAACATCTTTTATATATGTATCAGAATTAGGTTTCAATTTAAATAGTTAAATTGTTTCTGTGTAAAAAAAATGTTTAATTGCTGATGAAATAGATAGGAAGCAATAAAAATGTGTTTTAATTGAAGAATTTTTCAAATGACAAAGCATTATTAATTTTAAATATTTTTTAACTAAAACATTTACAATGAAGCAGGGAAACATAATTAGAATATTGTAAAAAATACTTGAATATGGAAGTCTCAACTTACACCAAGCAATTTCTTAAGCTAAGCTGATTACCTCTTTTGCTGTTTGTGAACGTCCACTACGTGGTTCATCCTCAATGCTTGTACGACCACGTTTAAATTCAGCAACTAAATTTTTTACTGTTGCATATAAAGGAGCACTTTCACCTAACACATTCATCATATCATTATGAATTCTTGTCCCAAAAAACCTTTTTTATTTAAATATTTATTGACATCACGAATTTCTAATTTTTTAGTGTAAAAAAATCTGGGCTGCATCTTTTATGAACACCACCTGTTTCTATATGAAAGAGTTGTCCGATCGAAATGAAATTTAAGAAATTTAATTTCATAATACTGATGGAAGTCTCTAAAAGACTTAACTTTTTTTTTGTTTATACAGCGCTTTCTGTTCTAGGCTAAGAAGTATCCAAACAGCCCTCATCTTTAAGATACGTTAAGGCCTTATATAGGAGCTTTACAAAATTATTGACTAATCATCATAAAAATAACCCGAAAGATATGTGTATATATGTAACATATTTATGTAGAATTTTATCTGATTACCAAAAATTTTAGGGCAATTATGCTCTTTAATGTGATATTCGGTAGTGGGCCTTTTATGGCACCTATAGTCAATTATCGACCTATTTATACACAATTTGTAGCTGTTTTAAGGTTTATTATTTGATTTATTTGTGATAAATATGTTTTTTTTTTAATCAAAAATTTGTGACCGGTAAAGTCCTATTTCGAGAGGAGAAGGGCTAGAAGAAATAATAGACGGACCTCATCCAATTTCAATATCAATCGTCTTTTTGCCTATAAAGTTTTACCGAAACACAAGGAGAGCACAATGTTTACATGGACTGCCAGCCAGACAGACCAGATATCATTAAATTAAGGCCGCGTTTTCACTATGTCATTTTTGTTGTCAAATTGTCCAAATTGTTGAAATCTAGGCGTCATCTATGTTTGCAATCATGATTGCAATGAAAAAAATCATGATATGACAACTCGTTTTCATACAATTGCCAACAATTTGGACAATTTGACAACAAAAATGACATAGTGAAATCCAAGCATAACTAAGAAACTGATTTTAATTCAGACTAATATTTTTGGGCATTATAAAATCTGCACAAATCTATATATACATGATGCCATTTAGTCAGCTTTTTTATTATGACTTCCGATAATTAGATATTAGAATGCTTGCAGAACACATTACCACTCATCACTTAAATATAATATAAATTTAGCCCTCAGTCATTTTTGAAAATCTATACCAATATCTCAGGTCTACAAAACAAATTATAAACTAATTGTTTCCAGCTTTAGCCGTTTTAAAAATTTATTGCTATTATTTACGTAAAGTATAAGCGAAAAGTATTGTTGTTTTTAATAAATTATACAAGTATTTTAGAATAAGTATACAGAACATGTCACATTTTCATGAAAGTATAGTTTCATATTTGTCAAAGTCTTTGTGAGATAGAAACAGAAACAATTAATCAATGTATGTAAATGCTCGTTCTCGATCAACCAACAAAATTATTGCTTAAAGTTCATAACTGCACTGTATTAACAATTTTAGTTTAACATAAAAAGTCCAATGCTTAATTCAATGAAAATTGCAAATACAAGGGCGGTTCGGAAACTTCTTTGCCTAGCACAGAAAGAGAATAGATAGTTTTTCAAAAACATTTGTACTTTTCAATATAATGTCCTGAAGTTTTAATACACTTAATCTAACGCTTATGTAGCAATTCTATTCCTTGATTAAAATAGTTTTCCTCAAGGCCTTCAAAATAGTGGTTTACAACTGTAATTGGATTTTCATTTGAGGAAAAACACTTGCCAGCTCATTGGATTTAATTTTTCATTGAACAAAGAGTCAAGTAATCAGCGGTTCTATTTTATATAAAAAAAAGTTTGAATGAAGAATGTACGATTGTTTATGTGTTGTTTTGTGTTTTAGTTTTTTTTTTGAACGAAATATTGTTAATGTTATTCATAAAAAAAACACAATTTTTATAAGAGGAAATTCATAATTTTTTTCGTAAATTAGTTTCAGCTTGTGCTTTCAACGTATTCAATCACATATTTGTTGCATACATAAATATTAACCCCCTTATTCAAAAACGATTATTAAATTTAACAAACGTTTATTAAGCAAATTTTTATATGCAAATTAGTCTTAATAAACGTTTGTTAAATTTAATAATCGTTTTTGAATAACATTAGTACATTAATACGACCAAATTGTAAGTGGACAATGCAGTAGAATCATTTTTAGAAAATTGTTCGTCAAATATAATAAATTGTTTCAAAATATCTTTTTCAATTTAGTTTTTCTTTTGATAATATTTACAAATAACTTAATACTGGGTAATTTTTAGAAATATCATAACAAAATATAAATTATAAATTCAAAAAAATAGAAAAAAGCTATCGTTCAATTATTTCTGTTTTGATCAGCACACAGTAGGGGAATTTTAAAAAAGAGCAATAAATCTGTAATTTTTAAACGGTAGGCCCAATTAAAATAAAATTTCACATGTTTAAGTTTTGAATTTGGACCTCATAAATTCACTAGAGGCGGTGCTAGATTCCCTAAAGTAGGGCACCTCAGTTATGTGAAAAATATAAAACGTTTCCTTGTGATCCAATTTCAAAGATAATACTATACATGAAATTTACTATTCGAGTACTAATATAACATATAGTTTGCGAGATATATGATATAAAACTTAATATTTTTGCTTTTGTAGCCACTCTACTTTGGTTTTTTTCTCTAAATATATTTTTGTGGATTACTAACATTTTAAATAATTTTAAAAGAAAAATGTTTTAAAAATCAGCTCAGAACATTTAAAGTTGAAAAATTTTACAAATTTGATTTTTAGATTTTTTTTTGACATAAAAAGATAATTCTATTTTTACGTGATTTAAGAAATTTCTAAGAAGATTTTGAAAGCATTTATATTTTTTAGCATTTTGAATAGCTAAAGGGAATATGGAATATGAAAAAAATCAGTGTCATTCAAAATACACCTAATTCTGTTTTTACACGGTAATTGATTCTTGGATATTGCGTGTCAAAAAAGACATTGATCGTATCCATAAAGACATACATATGAACATATGTATGAAATGAGTGAAAAACAAGAATTTTTTAAAAACAACAATTCAGTTTTATAATACTGAAGCACCTACATATGTACACAATGTGTTTTTACACAAGCATAATTATTATTTACATGGTCATGTAAAAACATGTATGACAACATGTCATTGACAAGTTCATTTGATTGTACGCACTAAAAGGGATTTTTCCTAAATTTGTGCTATTTACAATTGTTCTGACCCATAAATTTGCTTGTATCTACAAAAAGGTAATTCACCTAAACTTGTGTTATGAACATATTTCGCAAAAATTAAATTTAACCAAAAAAAATTCAAGCCTAGAAGAATTTGAATCATGCTAAATGGAAGAAAATCGTGTAAAAAGAATTTAAATTGTATATTTTCAAACCGTGTTAAATCAAAAAGAGACCGTGTAAAAACAGAATTAGGTGTATATCTATATTTTATATTAAAAACTTTCTGCTATATACAATATGGTCAAAAAACTAAATATTTGGGATTTTTTAAAACTTTTTTGGGAATTATGGGGTACCTTATAATCAATTTGAAAATCATTTTTTTTTCATTTTAATTGTAAAATTTAATTATTACATATTAATAAAGAATAATTTAATTTAAAACTTTTTTTTGTTTCCACAAAAAACACAAAGTAATACATTTTTGTCTTGTTTTCAAACAAATTCTTCCATGGATATCTTATTTGTTAAAAGTTTTATATAGTTTCAAACAATAGATAAAATGTTTTACTCCTTGATATAATATATGTGTTACTTATCTTTCCAAGTGTCAAATTAATTTATAATAGTTAACATGATGATGGAATCTCATGATAACACTTCCTTTTTAAGCATGTGAATTTTTTTCTGTAATTGGACTTAGCGTTTAGAAATCACAGATTTATTTCCTTTGGTTTCCAAATTTCCCCACTGTACAGCGTTCAAATTTGTTTGCTACATACATTATAAACCTTGTTAAAAGTTCTCATAGCTCTAGGCAGTTTTTTCAACAAGAAATTATTTCAGAAAATTTTTAACATTTTACTTGGTGAATTGTATAGAATAGAATAGTATAAATCAAAAAAAAAATGAAAAAGTCATTCAAGATCAACCCGCTGGTATTTCTAAAAAATCATTTTTCCGAAAAAGCCTACTTTCCTTTGTCGGCTTTTGAAAAATCCAAGAGCTATTAATGAACAGCTTTTACATTGTAAAAATTCGGCTGGAAATGTTGTTGCGTTAAATACATCAGACTATCGAGAGATGCGAATATTAAATTTTGCCGTATTGTTGATGATATTGCCAAAAGGTTTCACACAGCCACCAAAACAATGAACTGGGGGCAAATCACTGCATTCGACATCGAGTGCACGTTTGTGTAAAGAATCTTTTGGATCACGGTATTCGATCGTAATTTTTATTATCACTACTATTTTTTACATTGCTGTAATATGGCAATAAGAAAAACAAAACATAAAAGGGGAAAAAATAAATAAATTCGTATAAAATTGTAAAACAAAAAGAAAACATTTAATTAAAATTAAAATTAAAATGGATGCAAATATTTTTTTTATATGCGGATATTGCCATTATAAGAATAATTTGTGGTCATATATCGACGTCCGTACCGCCCATATAGTATCTGGCCGCTACATTGACCGTTTTGGCTAGTGGCAGCTTTCAGCATAAAGCCGGAAATGATTTTTTAATTAAATTAGCACAAAGTGCTAACACATGCAATACAAAACAAATTGTGTTCCAAAATGATGAAATGTTTGCCTACATTTAAACATACTTCTTTCTTTTGTTTTATTTTGTACCAAAAAGCTAGTGTTTGTGTTTGCGAGAACAACTTCGAGTATATAGTTACTTTGCGATAACGATTGCGGTGATCCACATTAACTACATTTCGATGACAAATTACTCGATTTAGAATGCGGTGATTTGCCACCTGGTTGCAAAAAAATTTTACGATCTCCATAATTTCACAAAATTCAGCTGATAATTGACCTGCAACAAGCGATTTAACACTACTGGTCAAATTTTTGTGGGTCTATGTTAATGATAAACCCCCTTATTCAAAAACGATTATTAAATTTAACAAACGTTTATTAAGCAAATTTTTATATGCAAATCTGTCTTAATAAACGTTTCTTAAATTAAATAATCGTTTTTGAATAAGGGGCAAAATCTTTACGGAGCCAATCGAATCAATTACAGACTTCAAACTGAAAATCCGTGATTTTGATAAAAATAATCAACATCTGTAGTCATGGTCTTATCTACTCGTTATTATTTTATACATTACAATACAAATTGTTATTATATTCAAATAAAATCTTTGCTTTGGTTAAAGGCATGCCACTAAAAAACTGTTTAAGTTTTAACAAAATATTATCGGAGAAAATTTTTAAAAATTTCTTTTTATATGCCTTCTTCCAAATTTCCTACTTAATCCACATTGGTAACAGAAAGTTAAATTACTGCGATTATGTTTCTCCTTTTGGATATTAAATTTAATATCTGTATAATGTATTTAATCACTTAATATCAATAAATAATGCTTCTAATAATTCGCAAATAACTAAACTACACTTGTAAACCAATAACGCAAAGGTTAACAACATTACAAACATTCTACATTTTAACATACTGCAATTAAATATATATTGATTTTATGTTTTTATTTACCAAGTTTACTTCAATGATAATTATTTGTATGGCTGGCTTAACACTTATGTGTCTGTGTAATTATTTAAATTTTATATATTTGTTTCATTTTTATTATATTTAATAACATTTAATTAAAGCCACACATGTTGTATGAGTAATTTGTCTAAATTAAATATTTATTACTCATAATCGCTCCTATGTATGTTGAACCACTTTAAGAAAAAAAATTATTGTAATTTTTTTATTTGCAGATAATTAATTATTAAAAATTAATATAAAATTTCACATTATGTTATTGTTGTTGGAAACAGACAGGCTTTAGTGTTATTCTTTTAATTAATATTAAATTTTATTAACACTAATTAATGTTTATTAACATATTTATTTAAATACATATTCATATTTAATTTGTTTGTGTTATTATAAAAAATGCAATATTTTTTCAAGCAACCGTTAATTTAATTTTAATCCTTTGTGTGGTGTATTTTTAAGTAATCCTTTTCAAAGCCAACTTTAATAAAATTATTATCCTTTAGATTTTGTCTGCTGTCACTTATGAGTACGAAATGTTGCTTAACCGCACGTCAACGTTTAACTGACTGGTTTGTTGCACACTCTAGCATTTTTATACTGTTAATGTAGATATACATGAAAGCTTTAATTTATCCTTAAACTTTTTGAGCATAAACTGCAAGAAGCTTTTGAGAGTATGGATAATTTGTTTTATTAAAATATTTTGCCTGCCTTATGTTTGTTTACATTAAATAAAACACGTGCTGGAGCAAAAAAAAAAAGAGAACTTTTTTCGGTATTGATTACAACGTATGATTGTGTATGCTTAAAGCCAACAACAACATGCGGAAGAAAAATATTATAAAAGCCAACAACAAGCACGTGCTTAAGACAACCGACTAAATAATGAAAACAAAAACACATATACAAATACATATACATACCCATATATGTACATACGTACATATATAGACATAATATGTAAATGTTTTAATACAATTATGTATATACACTTTTTAAATAAAAACCGTAGTTGCATACATTACAACTGCCCTTAAAAATATATATTTCTTTACTATATAAAACTAATTGATTTCGATGCAAATCGGATGTTGAGAATGGATGACTGCCGTAGAGGAGTCGTTTGAAAAATTTACATAAACAAAATTAATACTATTTTAATTATTTTCCCCTTTTTAATGCAAAGGTTATGTAAACGATTATTTATATAGAATTTCGTGTAAAATATACATAAACTAGCATTTCTTGCTTTACCTTTAACTACGAAAGTGATGGTAAGTTTGACACTAACTATTTAAAGTCTGACATCTGAGACTATATTAAAATATTTCACCAACGCAGTTAAAGGTTAAAGTTGTTATAACTTTGGTTTTCATTCGTCATTCATGTTTTCTTAAAAAGAAAAAATTATCTAGAAGATTACAATTATTTTCACTGCAAACAAGCACACTTACGAGTATTCTTATTCGATCTAATATGCAGTGTAGCCAGTTTAGCGTTTTTGTGACTAGATGTAGTCCTTTAATTTACCTTTTAGACTCGAAATAAATTTTTAGCTTCTCGATTTGTGTAACATTTTCTATATCCACCACCAAAAATATATTAAATTTGTCATTCCGATTGTAGCACATCGAAATATTGCTCATAGTAACAAAAAGTTTTTATATTATGGGTCCTTATAATATTCTCAGACGATTGAGTCCTGCCCGTCTGTCCACCTATTGAAGGCACGATAGAGCCTCCAAAACCATTTTAGAGCAATGAAATTTCTCCCAAACATTTCTTGTTTCACCGAAACTTATGGTATCGAAAATGTACAAAATCGGTTTAAACAACTTCAATATTTTTTACATATTTTACTATTTTCTTCAACTATGATATGCATTATAATATAATGAAATTTTGCACAATTTGTTTTTATTATAGAGGTATAAGTTCTGTTAAAAATGGTAAGAATTGGTCTACGATTTCTTATAGCCGCCATATAAATGTCTTCTCGGCATATGGCTCTATGGTACAAAAATGCCTTTAGAAAGGATGCAGAAAATAATAGTATCACGTAAAGATAAAGCAGAAAGAGTTATTTTATTGAAATCTTCCTATATTTTATCATAGCTCCCATAAAAAATCCACTTCCGAAAATAACTTAAATGCTTATAAATCTCTTATAGAAAGTTTTAATGTCATTAACATAGTTTTTATATAAATTTCATCAATATATGAGCGCTATTGGAAAAAAAGTAATAATATATGAAATTTCTGAAAAAATAGTACAAAAGTCTAAAATGTTTGCATGAAACTAAAAGAGCAATTAAGTCAAAGATTACCAGCAAATATGAAGACACTTCAGAGAATTTACTTTTTATATTCTCTCACATTAAATAGCTATACCGCTAAAATAACCATGACCGCAGCTCTATGAACGAACGTAGAATCAACTGTTAACTGTTTGGGTGGAGGTCTGACAGTTAAACAAAATGCTATGCAAGAAAATCCGTTTGCTAAGTTCTTCATTTATTATAGTGTTTAGTACTTTTAGTACATTTTATCAATGTATGTAGTACTTTAAAGTTTTTAAAAGAAAACAATGAAATGGAATTAAAGTTAAAATTTCAAACGCAATATTAAGCAGCGGCAATGTTGGCACGATTTTTATGATCTCATAAAGTTTCTAAACAGTTATTTTGACAATTATTGTCATTATTGTTATATTAAAAACTATTTTTATTGTTGTTTTAAAAAATATTATTATTTTTTAACGCTATAAATTTATTTCTCAGAAAATGCTGCAAAATGGTGAAGCGAAATATCGTAAATAGAATATTAAACATATGTATAAAAAATTTTTTCACCACAAACTTAATGTTAATATTTAATACTTTTAATGAAAACAAAAGGGTCTAACAATTAGTTTGATACTTTATTACTTTATGTTATTTAAATGTTTTAATAGAAAAACCAGAAAATTCGAATTAAAATTGTGTTGCACTTTTTTAGCTTTCTTTAGAAATTTAAGATTTTCTTGCTTTTTTAAAGCTTCTGGCAGCAATGCAGCGATTAACATAAAATTTATAATCATACAAATTATTTGTGTTAAATAGCGTTAACAATACTTATAATAGATTTTCAAAAAACTCAACATGTATGTAATAATTGTATTTTTTTATGAAATCGTCAACGTAGACTAAATCTGTCATTCTTAATAAAAAATTTACAAAAGTAAAAGAATTCCCGCAATTCCGAATTCTCAAAAAATTTTAAGAAACCCATAATATTAATAATAAAAAAATTGCTAGCGTTTAAACAAATTAAGTGTCAAAAGTGTCCTATTTGGAACAATCACATCTTCGCTCTTGGAAGGTTTGTGAGGGCCATTTTTAAAAGTTTTTTTTATTTTGATCGGCTGGTTAAAATTGCCGCATTTATTTGTCATTGAACAATTAAAAGATTTTAGAATATAATTTCGTTTTAAAATTAGTTTGTAAATAAATTTGTTTGGATTTATATAAACTATATAAACAGGGTTTAAAAATTGTATGTAACAATATTTTTATAGAAATGTATTTACCAGACTTTACAATTTTGAATCGATTTCCTGCGAGTTCCGTTTGTTTGTTTAGCTTTAAATTAAGTTTCAACAGTTTGTTGAAATAGTATATGAAATAGTATACATACGAAACAAACAATGTTTAAGGGCTGGTCTAATTTATCTCATAATAATACATATATACATATTACTCATATAAACTTATATTATGAATTGTTTTCATTTCGCGTTGCCTAAATTTATGTAAGTTGTTGTATGTATGTCTTAAGATTTGTATACAATAAACTGTGTTTTCCGTTTCCGGTTTTTGTTGCATTTAGAATTTTAAAAACAATGAATTCACTTGTGCCAACTATAAATAATTTAGGCTTTGTTTTCTTAAATCTTAAAGTTTCTACATATGAAGTTGTGATTATAATGATATATAATAGTGTCAGTCGTTGTATTTATACAATTTAGAACTCAAATATCTTAACATGAATATTTTAGATATAAACATTTAATCTAACGAATTTTTGAAGTTGGAAAATTACGAACATAATTACTCTCAACATAATGTTGCTCTCAAATCAGCCGTTAACTTATTGCTGGTGATATTTACATTGTCAGGACCATTGTAATCTACATTTAAGATGTTAATAAGTTATTACATAGATTTTACGCGTCTCTTTTTGGAATATGTTCCTTAGAAATGGTACAAATCTACAACTACATACATACGTATACTTAATATTAATTTTTTTAAATTCCCTATTAAGCATACAACATGATGTCGAACAACTTGCTTACATAATATGGACTCCAGAAACGTCAAACGCAATGAATAATGCAGGTAAAACAAGTAAGAACGTATAGTCGGTCAAGCCCGACCATATAATACCCTACACCTAGTATATGTAAAAATGAAACAGTTTTTTCAGAAATGGGCGTTATATGGGAGTGTCATGATTTCTGTGAATATAAATATTATATGTGTTAAACTTTATCTCGATATAAATACTTTTAAAAGATTTATGGAAGTTAAAGTGAATTACGGAGAGGGTCTTATATGGGAGTTTCGATTAATTATGGACCGACCATTACAAAATTAGGTGTCATTATTTATGTATATAAGAAACTTATTTGTGTCGAATTTTATTTGATTACTAACATTTTTAAGAAATTTATACGCTTTAAAGTGATGTTCGGAAGTGGGTCTTATATGGGAGCTACGACTAATTATGGACCGATCACAATAAAATTGTACCGTATTATTAGTATACATATGAAATATATTTGTGTGAAATATTATTTGGATAGCAACATTTTTTATGGATGGATTTATATGTAACAGATAATATGATACATGTAAACAAAGCACGGATTATAACCAGAACAAATACAATACATAAATATTAAAAATTGAGTATCAATTAATAGTTTTAATGCGTTCAATAAATGTATTCATACCTTTAAATCTACAAACTGATCTTTCCCATAAAAACCCTCTGTTGCGTTACTCTTTGTTTATCTTGTACCAAGGAGACTCAAGTGATACTTTTTACCTGGAATGCAATCCCATATTGTTAAATTCAGACAACTTCATCCACATCTTAAAAAATAGAAATTACATTAATTAAGTTTTCTTACCATCAAAATATAACAAAAAGGAAAGAAACTATTTTAAACTTTCAAAAACAACAATAAAAAAATATAAAACTCATTAAATGTATGTCTTTGTTGCAGACTGTGCTTTATCTAACCACTCGTCAGAACGTGTTTAAGTGTGCATTTGCCTTCGTGTACGTTACACGACATAATATTTTCCATTTCCTTCCGTCTTCTATCTTTATACTTTTTAATAAACATCTTCAAACACCTGTTGTTATTTTATTTGCTTTACCAGCATCAGATACATACATAGATACATAAACACTTTATTGCTGCTTTTATGAGATTTTCTGTTTATTTATTTATTTTTTTGCCTGTATTTATTATTGTTGATGTTCTTTTTATTTTTTACTATGAGAAAGTTCTCCTTTAGACTTTGGTGTTGATTTTTTTGTTTTGACAAAGTTAAAAACATATAAAAGAAAATAAAACTAAGTGTTATTAAGCCCTAGGGCCTTGTTATGAGTTGCTGCCAAACACATCTCTATCAAAGTCTTTCAATTTAAGGTCTGGTATACAAATACCAAACAGGTCTTCTGGCAAACGTAATATTTGTCTGTCATGTGCATATGCCTTAAGTGTAACCATCAGCTGTTCAGACAATTTAATTTATTGTATTGTTTATACAAAAATAAAAACAACACGCTTTAATTAAATAATTAGGGGAATAAATTGAATAGAGGATGGTAGAAAAGCTGATTTAAAATTGGTAGATATTTGTGTCGATAAAAATTTCGCCATCGACCAAACACAAATAAACGAAGATATTTTCTACATCTTACATTTTAAGTATTAATTTTTGTAATGATGGGGGAAATATCCATAACTAGAGCCAGGTGAGAGCTATCGCAAATCATTTTTTAACCATATACATGGGGAGCACATGTGAGTACATGTTTGTGCCTTATGCAATTTTGTTGCAAACTAATAAAGAAAATTAAAATATGTTTTTTGTCTTTTATTTAAGGTTTGATGTTAAGCAAAATAACGTACAAACCAAAAGAAAGAAAAAAAGTATTTTCAGGAAAAAAACAATTGGTACCAAAGAAACCTTTATATTATTCAAGTTTGCTCAAGTGTTTCTTTTGAAATATTTGCACAAAAATACCAAAGTTTAAATTAAATAATATTTAAAGTCAAAGTAAAAATTACATAAAGCGAAAAACAGCTTTTTGCCAGTCGACAAGAGTACATGCAACGTTCTTGTAGCTGTTGTAAATCATAGTTGAAAAATAACAGTAAGGGAAATCCCCGTTTTGACTAGCGACTTAGTTCTTGCTGGATTGCGAGGGCTTATTTAATTTATTTTACATTATATGACTTTGAAAAGCGTTGGAAAGCATTTTATCTACTTGATAACACCACATTCTAATTAAATCAAAATAAAATGGTTTAGTTCGTATAGAATTTTTTGAGCTGCAACATACTAAGTGCTGCTGTACTAAATTTAGTACACTGGGCGTTCAAGGTAAGATAAAGTAGTACGGTAAAGACATTTTTATTTTGGCACTGTGCTTTAGAGTTGAAGTTTTTGCTGTTTTTATAATGTTTTTTAATTACCGCCTTGTTATTAATATTATTAAAATAATTTATAATGGGTAAACCTGTGGGCGTTGACCAGCTTCGACGGTTATTGTTATACATTTGATGTATGCATATTATTGAAAAACTTCCGAGGCTACCATTGATTGGCACTCGTGTTGTAAAGACTTTGCTGACAAAAGCGCCAACAAAACCAGCAGAACATACTGTTTACTTTGATATTTTTTCGAATTACTATCTATTTGTAAATCTGAAGAGCCTTGGATATAGAGCTACTGAATCCTTGCTCGAAAAATGTCTATTGATTTCATGAAAGGATAGGTCTAGAGCTGAATATGATTATAGTTTTGATAAGACAAGCGAAATTCTTATGGTTAGATGGAAAGATACCAATGTTTGCACGATTGGAACAAATTTCGTTAATTTAGAGCCTATGGAAAAAGTTAAAAGATGTTGTCCGATAAAGAAGTAGTCTGTAGGAATGTACCGAATTACTGTGAAAGGCAAGAAGTGCTGGTGGAGTTTGTTTACTTACGTATTGGATGTTATATTGCATTACAAATTCTGATAATCATGTTGATCAATTATGGTTTCGCAGACATATCTAAGCAACAAAAAGGACAATAAATATAGGACATTATAAATGTTATTAAAAACTAATAATAAAAATTTAATTTTAAAAATTGCTCATGGTTTTTATTTGGGCGTTAATGGGTTAAGTTGTGTACTATTTATAGCACAGTGGGCGGCAATATGTTAAATAATATTTAACGCAAATATATTTCATATGTCTAAAAATAATACGGTACAATTTTATTATGATCGATCCAGAATTAGTCGTAGCTCCCATATAAGGCCTACTTCCAAAAATCACTTTAAAGAGCATAACTCGCTCAAAAATGTTGGTATCTAAATAATATTGAACGCAAATATATTTCATATGTCTAAAAATAATACGGTACAATTTTATTATGATCGAAACTTTAATATAAGAGACCATAATTAACTTTAACTTCCATAAATCTTTTAAAAATATTTACATCGAGATAAAGGCATGTGATGGAAATCGATATCGAAAACGAATGAGTTTTAGAAGTCAATTTTTTGGTAATATTTCTGTATTGCAAAACTTTTATCACATAAAATATAAATTTATTGGGCTACTAAAGAGAATCTTAAAACAAAAATTTAAAAAATTAGATTAAAATTAGCATTAAAATGTATTTCCAAAACTGATTCGTTTTCGATATCGATTTCCATCACATGCCTGAATATTTATATTCACAGAAATCATGACAATAAATTTTTAGATGATCGGTCCATAATGGGTTATATCTCCCGTATTGCGCCCATTTCTGAAAAACTTTTTATTCATATACTGAGTGTAGGGTATTATATGGTCGGGCTTGACCGACTATACTTTTTTACTTATTATTATTTATTTCTGGTAAAACTAACAGAATATATCAGCATCAGTAAGAAAATAACAAATAAAATACAAGTATTCAATTACATTATTATAATATAATGATTAAAGTAAATTAGTTTTAACAAAACAAACCCCAAATTATATATTATCGTACATACATATATGCATAAATAACATTTCCCTTCAGAGATGACAAAATGGGTACGAGTACCATTACATTGTTTTGGTGCAATTCTGACCTGAAATATATAAAGTGAAATGTATAATTATTGGCTACAAATAAAATTTCTCAGTATTAATTACCTCGTTTCTCTTGATGACTTTATTATTAGCCACATTTAGAATATAAGTGCTCAAAAAAATATGTTGCAAAAATTATATTGGCATATATATCATCAAAAGATATATTTTTAATACTTAATGGTACCATTTGTATAAATCCTTCAGCAATTCTGATCTGCATAGACATGTATAAACAGTTGATGCAGTAAATTACTAAAGTAATAGTTATGTTATGAAAACGTAAGTAAATTCTAATACAGCAAGCTGCCACTCTAGTTTATGCAACAGCAATCAGTTTAGAAACTAGGCATACTTATTCTTGATATAAGTTGCAACACACTATTATATCTAAGAATTAATTGTTTGCTGCTGAAATTAGTATGGCGCTAAAGATAGAATTTGTTTTTTTATTATTTTTATAAAAACTAGTATTATTTATTATTAACTAGATTTTAGACTTATACTTCTTAAAAGATTTATATCATTATAAATTTATTCAAATATAATGGTATTCTATTATATAATAACTGCAAAATCATGTATCACCCTAATACATGTTGGTATTAAGTTGATGTATACGTAATGAAGAGGTTTGTTTTAGTACAACAACATCTTAAAATAATGCCAGGTATTTTCATGGCACATAATCCATTCTTAGCAATAATGCATTTTCTTCGTAGATTTTGTACATACATACAAGCAAATATGTCAGTGTGTGTTGAAAATGGTCATGTCATTAATAATACCATCATAACACAGTGGTGTAAATATAAAAATTTGCTGGAAAAAATTCTTCAGAATGAACCACGAAAAATTGCTTACTCTAATAAGCCTCCGGAAAAAATTCTTTAACAATCAAAAATATTTTACATATACAGTGGAGAGCATAAAGGAGTAAATTGTTTTTACTTTTAGCACTTGTTATTAAATAAAAAATTATAATAATAAAAAAATTAAAAAATTTGTTATATCATTTATTTTTTGTTCAATATTTTTACTCGTAAATCAAAACTAAAATCATCAAATCCTAAGAAAAAAAACAAGTTAGCGTGCAATATTCAGCTGTGCCGAATCTTAAATACGCTTCATATAAATATAATAAGAATTACAAAAACAGCACTGAAAATAGGACTAGAATATCCGTATTCTATGTTTACTATTCATTATTAGTGCAAATTTTATTTGTATTTTATATATTGTTTTAAAGACGATTTTACGAAGAATACAATTTATTTTAAACGTTTTAAAATTATAACTAATTTTAATCATTTATAATTGATGTAATTACAAATTTACAAAATTTGTTGCTTTTCAAAACAATATTGAGTGTAATTTTATAATTTATAAAATTAAAAAAAAAATTAAAAAACATTTTTCCATATTCACCATAAGTTAAGAAACTGGGTATTAAGAAGGGCTTATCACTATAAATGGTTGAATTTGATCTCGTTAACTTTTGTTGCTTATTTTGGTTGAATTTTATCTCAATAGCAATATTTACAAGAGTTGTATAGTTGGTTGTTATGCTCGAAAGTGGACTTAATTCGGTAGCTATTGGCAATTACTGATTGATAGATACAAAATCTAGTAGCATAATTGCCGTATAACTAATTTAGTATAATTTCTGGATTAAAATTTCTGATCTGTAAAAAGCTGGTTTGATATTGATATTTATTAGACATTTTTGTGGGCTAAATTGTGTTTCGGAAATTGTCTTTATCTCGAAACAGAGAATTTTATGCATATAAGGATATCTCAAATCGAACTTCAGCTTAATAGTGGTATATTTAAGATACATATTAGTACTAAAGTAAATTTCGAGAGTGAACCTTATATAGAGGATATAAATATGCACCGATATTCTCAAAATCCAGCAGTTTGATTTTGGAGGCTGAATCGATATCGTTATTTATAAGAGATTTATGTGTATGAAGTAATTTTCGGAAGAGGGCTTTATATTAGTAATATGGTCAAATAAAAAATATTTTAGTCCATAATTTTGGTTCTACTATACCGATTTAGTTGGTTTTTAATACCAAACTTTCCTAAAAAATAAAAAATACTTTTATAGAAATTTCGTTAAGTTAAGTTGTATATTTTGGACGTGACAGTGTTTTACACAGACGGACAGAAAGACGGATATATCTCAATTGACTTAGAATTCCATAACGATCAATGACAAATTTATGTATATGTATTCACCACTTGTGGTAGTGGATGTTATAACAAACAAAACTAAAAAAAAACTAGCACCACACAAAAATTTTAGGAATTTATAGTATTTTTAATAGTTATTTCGTAAACGTTTTGGCATGTTCTCTACAAATTTTTCAATAAATTCATTGAGAATATGCTTCCATTCGAGAATTGATCGGTATTGTCCGAACTATCTCTTCACGATTGACCACAAATTCTCACTCGGTTGGTTCTTTTTGCTGCCCACTGCATCCAAAGGAAATTTTGCTCGTCAATATGACTGCAAAATACGCAGATAGTCTTCTTTGCTCATTATTTCTTCAATTATTTGCAGTGTTCCATAGTGTCATCATGTAAAGCAACCGCATATCATGACGATTCCTCCACTGTGATTAAAATTTGCTATAATATTGTTCTCTTGACAGTTTCTTCATTAATTTTATAATTTTTATTATAATTTCATTTGTGTTGGATAATTTGCAAAAACTGTTTATCATAAGCATTTGAATTAATATCAAACTAATGTTTTTTAAGAAATAAACAAAGAACGTTAACCTTTGTAATTTTTATGCAACAAACAAACATTTCAAAAGTCACACATAATACTACATAATTGTTTATTTCCAGCATGTTATTGTTTTCTACATTTATTGTAAATTATTTTTTAGCATTAAATGCACAAACATGTACTCATTTGTGTTCCATACTGTATAAGTATATGAGTATAGAATTTAATTTCAACTCGGGAGGGTTTTATTTAAACTTGTCTACCAAATTCGGTAAGAATCCACCTATAAATTTAAATTATTTAAAACCAAGCGTTTAATATTTGTAGAAATAATCAACTAAACACCACCTACCTCTAATATATACGGTAACATAAAAACAACTTTTCAATTGCGTTTGGTTATGTTATATTATTTTGTTTGATCATAAATTTCAACCTCGAACCACAGTGCATAAGTAGGAAAGAGTACATGGCATAAATACAAGTAGGTACTTATTATACTTCCTTGTATATTTCGTCTTGAGGGCAGTTTTATTAGAAATGTTAATTAAATTTTACACCAAATATGGGTCAAATTATATAAATTCTTATTTTAATTAAATTTCTATTTTATACGTTTGATAAATTGAAATGGAGTGTCAGAAGAATATATTAAATGAATTAATTGCATATTCCAAAATATTAATATTCATTCTAAATAGCAACAAAAATATATTTAACTTTAATTGATATCATCTCAAGACTTTATTACTTTGTTTAACTAAATAAATCGAGCCAACAACAAAATAATTAATAACCCCTAATGTCCGATATTTTTATTGACTACACCACTATATATGCAAAAGAGGTGCATAAGTTTTATCGCTTTGAAAATTTAAAGTGTTAGCTTATTTTTTGAGATGCAATATTTTACCTGTTTAAATGCACATTCACAGGACGTTAAAAAACAGACTAGTTTATTGCGCGAATTTATTTTTTTATATAAATAAAGAATGAATAATGCACCGATTTCAACCTCTTTAAATAGATTTCGTCCTTTTTTAAATTTAAGAATCTATAACTAATGAAAATATTAAGCTTGGATTATAAATTTTTTTCATTTTTCAAGAAAATTTCTCTTTAATTTTGACACGAGAGTAAGAGAGTAACATACATATAGATATATGTATACAAATGTGTGTATACTCTCAAATAAAAATACGAGTGATTTTAGCAATTTATTGTGCCGTGTAAACACCGAGGAAATTTTAAGGAAATAATTGCAACATTTAAACATATGAATTGAAGCCAAGAAATTGTGATGGTAAATTTGCTATTCAGAATTTTAATTTGCGTTTAATTCATATTAATTTGGATTTCAGAATTTCAATACAATTTATTATTCCTTAATATACAGTGGCTCACAGCTTATTTAATGCAGTTCATTTTTTTCAAAGTTTCATAAAACGAAAACTAACAGGAATTCAAACAAGTAAAAAAGTATAGTCGGTCAAGCCCGACCATATAATACCCTACACCTAGTATATGTAAAAAAAGTTTTTCAGAAATGGACGCTATATGGGAGATATAACTTATTATTGACCAAAATTTAATGTCATGATGTCTGTGAATATTAATATTATGTATATTAAACTTTTTCTCGATATAAATACTTTTAAAAGATTTATGGTAGTTTAAGTGCATTACGGAGAGGGTGTTATATGGTAGTTTCGACTAATTATGGACCTAGCATTATAAAATTAGGTGTCATTATTTCTCTTTATAAGAAACTTATTTGTGTCGAATTTTATTTGATTACCAACATTTTTAAGAAATTTATGACCGTTAAAGAGATTTTCGAAAGTGGGCCTTATATGGAAGCTACGACTAATTATGGACCGATCATAATCAAATTGTACCGCATTATTTTTATACATATAAAATATATTTTTGTTAAATATTGTTTTGATACCAACATTTTTGAGTAAGTTATGCTCTTTAGAATGATTTTCAGAAGTGGCCCTTATATGGGAACTACGACTAATTATGGACCGATCTTCACAAAATTTTTAGATGCGATTTTTAGCTCCATTTACTACTCATTTGTAGAAAAATTTGTTTAGATACTTGCATAATTCAAACATTTATGATCGGTAAACCCCAATTTCGGGAGAACATTTGTATGGGCGCCAGGTGAAATAATGGACGGATTTCTAACAGTTTCAATCCTGTTCGTCCATGGGACAAAAAAATATCACGTAATAAATTTTATCGAAATATCTTCAAAATTGCGACCTGTACTCTGCGCACAAGGTTTACATGGACAGCCAGCCAGACGGACGCACAGACTCAGAAAGTGATTCTGAGCCGATCGGTGTACTTTAAGGTGGGTGTTGAACCAATATTTCTGGGCGTTATAAACATCAGCTCAAATCCAATATACCCTCCCCACTATGGTGGTGTAGGGTATAAAAAGTAATTGTTGTCAGTTAAAAGAAAAAATGTTATAGTCGAATTGCAAAAATGTGAAAACATTGTGGTTTTTTCAAGTCACGGCTAATTTTATACTGTCAATTTCTACAGTACTGATAGCTAAATGTTGCGTTGTTGGTATTTTCCTTTATTCTAATTCTATCAAGTCTAGTGTCAATTACAAATAGATCAAATAAGTCCGCGTAGAATGATAGAACAAAGAGAATTGCTTTTAAACCATTTCCAAAATGGCCACTCTCAGTGAAAAATAGCAGAAATGGTTAATATTAAAGCCCCCACAGTACAAAAAAGGAAAACGGGTCCATAACAATGGCAGAAAAGCACCATTAATTTTCTCAATTTCAACTTGAAAAATTATACATAGTAAGTAAATATGATAAGTTAAAATGATGTAATTTTATTTATTAACATTCAGTTTGTTAATGTAAATAACATTTCACCATCTCATAATTTAGTTGAGACAAGCATTCACAAGGTGATTCACACCAAATCTTTATTGTAGTTTAGTACGGTCACAAACCATCGGTTTTAATGTAAAAAAAAGTTGCTGAAGAAGAATCACAGCGCCACCAGTATTGAAAAGTAAACAAAGCTCCATCTATATCTCACAACTGGTAGTAAGTACGAATTACTTTTCAATGTGCACTAAATTATGGCGCCTACATAAATATTTTAAATGACACCCTCACCCATCTACAACCCTAAAAATCAAATTAACCAATGATATTTAGAAGAGCTGTTGCCAATTGGAAAGTAAATATGGCGACCATAACACACAAGTTATATGACAGGGGTTGTTTTTATATGTCCTTAAATTCCAACAAGGATTACAACTGCAAAAAAAAAGAATATAAAAGTAAGAACTGGCAAAAGACCAACTAACATTTAAACAATAACTTTCAAGCAGAAAAGACTGACTGAACTGATTTTAATTAAAAACGAAAATCTAATAAGATAAAAATTTTATAAAGTACCAAAAGAATATAAAACAGAAAAAGTGTTTAAATATCTATAAAATGCAACATCATACGGAATCTGGTTACATGACAGAAGTGCCATTTCAACCATTATGGACCCAAGAGGCACCTCCTCCGCCTCCCATAGTGCCATATCAGGAATTAATTACTGGATTTCCCTGCACAGATTTGGGTGAGTACAAACGTTTGGTTAACTATTGCTTGTACAATTTTTTATATGATTATTATATTGCAGCTCTTTGGCAACGTTCCCAAGTTAGCAGTTTAGTTAATCCCCGCTCCAACAGTAATAGTCGTACAAATGGCACCTCTAACGGTTCCTCCTCCACTCATGGTAATGCCACCAAGAAAACTCGACGTCGCACAGCATCTATGGCTCAAAGGCGAGCAGCCAATATTCGAGAACGCCGTCGCATGTTTAATTTGAATGAAGCATTCGATAAGTTAAGACGCAAGGTGCCTACGTTCGCATATGAAAAACGTTTATCTCGCATTGAAACTTTGCGTTTGGCCATAACATATATTGGTTTCATGACAGAACTGCTTACCGGCACTCCTATGAATTCGATAAAAACTCGCTCGAACGATATTTATGGTGGCATGAATGGTCATCATCATCCCGGCGCAATGCCACATCACTTACATCCGTCGGCATTTCAAAGAGATTTCGTTTCTCCTTATGGTCATAGTTTGGCTTAAGGAAAAAAACCTCAAACCTTGAGACTTTCGTGGTTTTATTTGTTGATTATTGTGTAATTATTTCCATTTGTTTTTAATAAAAAATATATGTATATGTATAATAAAATATGAAATAGAAAAATCAATATTGATGCCTTTGTGTTACCTGATAAAAGGATGAAAAGTAGAAGTAGTTCATAACAACTTGAATGGAGGTATCGGTATGGAGAATTTATTCTTCCAAATAAATATTTGTCCTTTCGGATAAACTCTAGAAAAGTGGTAATTCCGATAAATATGTGGCGGCGATTTTCCAGTTATCTCATCATCTTCCCCGTCATAACAGCTTCTGTGCAGTAATACAATTCTTCTGGAATTTGCAGTGCTGTTTACCTGTCATTTATCTTCTAGAAGCAATTGACAGTCCCATGTCGTCGCATGCAAATGAGTATTACTATCCTGTGACCACAATTCCTTGTTTTTTACCTGAATTGTTTTTAATCACCGTAAATGAGTCAGGACATATAGTCATCAATATAGACACCAACAACGTCTGTCCTCTGTGCACAACACATCAACATGTTGTGTGGTGCCGAGAAGTCAGGTACTATCCATGATCGGTAAACGTAAGATATTCGAGACGGAGGATGTTGGAGTGCAGTAGTTATGATATTTGTTACATTATTTTTCAGTCTAATTCCTGTTTTCCTTCTAGCTGTTTGCTCAATAGATTATCCGGTAATTTATGCAGTATAGCGAAAGATGCAAATGAATTGCGTACGTGGGAATGAAAAACAAAATTATGAAATGCAACAAATTTAATTTTCAGTTTATTTGTTCTTATTACTGCATCATTCTTCAATATTTAATTTAGATTTTCTAACGTTATTTTAATTAACCAATAAAAATGATTTTGCAAAAATGTTCGTATAAATTTCTTTTAGTCAATTTTAATTCACTATTTTTAGTGGCCTTGCTATCTTGGTTACTGCCAATGTCAACCAAGTCTCTTTTAGTTTATTGTAATTCTGGGTAGTTTAAAATACTTTAAATTAAAAATTTTAAGAGAAGGTTAGGTTTTTGAGACTTCTGAATGTTGGATATAAGCATTATGCATAATCCAGTAGTATTTAGGAACTTTTGAACAATTTAACGACAATATGTTTTCGATAAATTTTTATTCCCTTCGAATTAATTACTGAAATTCGAACAAATTAAGATATCGTAATAAAATTTTAAAAATATATAGATCGATAGTGTTTTAATCAATGGATTGATACAAAAATTCCGAAGTTGCGGAAAATATGTACCAAAAATGTACACCACCTACAGCACCATAGTAGGAATGATGTATTGGATTTGTGCTGATGTTTGTAACTCCCAGTAATAATAATACACCAGCAGGCACCTTAAATTATACCGATAGACTCAGAATCACTTTCTGAGATGATTTAACGATGTCCGTCTGTCCATCCTTCCGTCCATCTGGCTGGCTGGCTGTCCTTGTGAACCTTGTGGGCAGAGTTCAAGTCGAAATTTTGAAGATATTTTCATAAAATTTAGTACCTGATATTTTTTGGCATAGGATGGTTAGGATTGAAATTGGTTAAAATCGTGCAATTATTTTACCTAGACCCTATACAAATGTCCTCCCGGTATAGGGCATTATCGGTTATAAATATTTAATGTATGCACATATCCAAACAAATCTTACCCTAAATAAGTTGTACAGGAAGCCAAATCACATCTACAAAAAGGTGTGTCCATAATTGTGTTCATAATTGAAATAGAATGATGCCTGAACAACACTTCCAAATTGTGCAAATTTATTTTGAAAATAATGGTTCTGTGTTTGTTTTACATGTATAGAACTTTGAAATTGAACAAAACTAAGATGATCATTTTAAATTGAGATGAAATTTACTTTATTCAAAAAATAATCTTCAGCATTATAATTAAAATATGACTTCTGTCATATGACTCGTTCTGATGTAGTCTAATCTGGAGATTCAATTTTCGATGACTTTTTCTAACATTTGTGGTCGTATATCGGTAATAAGGCGGCGAATGTTGTCCTCCAAGTGGTTAATCGTTTCGGGCTTGACGGCGTAGACTAGCGACTTTAAACATAAATCTCTTGATAGCTAACAAAATGGCTGCCAGTTAAAAAAAAAGTGTTGCCAAAATGCTATATTTTGGTGGAAGCTATTGAAAATTTGGCACAACCGAATATAGCACTATAACTTGTTTTAATTTATATATTCTGCCATCACTTGCAACAAATCCAAAATTTAAAACCCCTAATGGTTTTTTGTGGCTTTCGAATATAATGCAATTTCGTTAACAGGAATGTATCAACTTCGGAAAGCAATAATAATACTGCTTTTCCAATCTTAAGAGATCGGCGACTTTGTGAGTCATTTTTGTTAACTTGATATACAGTGGCTCACTTATTTTCTTTTAAATGACACCAATTTCTTTTTTGAATTCTTTGAAAACTAAACAAAAATGCACTGCATAGAAAAACCTGTGACCCACTGTAATTGGCAGTGTTTAAAATTTATTTGTTCGTTCGATTTTATAGAAATAGCAAATCAATTTGCAGCCGTTGAAATTATGTACATATATACATAGAAAACAGAACTGAAAACTATATTTTAATATAAAACTTGTGTATATTTTTTTCATAAATTATCCGATTCTTAAAAATTAAAATATATATTATAACAAATGTACATACATACACATGTACATAAGAGACAATTTTTTCTCAAGCAGATTTTCGTTAAATAAAACTTGTTTAAAACTCTTTAATTATTGTGGGAACTTTTAAGAACAACTATCATTTTTAAAACAAAATTGTGTCGCTCGACAGGTGGTATCCTGCAATACGCATTGAATTGTTGTCATCTACTAATCAAAATTAAATATGTTTTTTAATAATCTCCAAAGATAAATCAATGCTTTGCTATAAAGTGCTAATAGCAGACACGTGAAACCTCTTAACATATAACAACATAAACATAACAAAATATTATATACTATTCCATCATACAGTATAGCAACCCTTAAAGGTATCACTGTTTTCCTTCTAAACCAATTGCTAATTTCGCATGAAGTGTTGCTAATAATCTTTCTGTGATACACGTATATGAACAGCAACATATTGTCCACCAAGTGTTGCATCTTTGAAATTATAAAAATTTTGGTTTATTTTCAGCGGAGCTATTAAGGGTGGAATTTATTCGTTCGGTTAAATCTTATTAAAGCAGATTGACTTTTGGTCCCTTTTTTCAGCCACCCTATAGAAAAATTGTAAGGAATTCAGAGGATAAACTCATAAGTGTTTATGCAATTTTTGGGTTTAATATTCGGCTGTTGTTGAGGAAAACAAAAGGAAAGTGTTTTTCTTTTTTTATATAATTTGTTTGGAATTTATGACAATGCAAGGACGTCTGTAATGAGGTTTAGAAATTTTTTGTGGTAGTTAGGGTGAAATCAAAACATTGAAATGTTTCATATCTAGAGATGTGGCACTTTGTTGTAGCTTGCAGATAAAAACCGAGTAGTCGAGTAAGAATTGTACCTACATAACAAATTCAATCAGAATGAAACATTGACAGGAGAGGTCTTCATCTAGTACTTATTAAGTCATCATCTGCAGTATTCGATGAACTGTAGACCCAGTATCAGAGCAAGCATTTTAACTATATTATATTAGTATCCTTAAAGCAGGATTTTTCAACAAGAACATTGTTTTTCAAATCAAATTAAACAAAGGATTTATGTGAAAATAATTAAAATGTTTATTGTATTGAAAAGAGTATTGTTTCGCAATTGTAAATGAGAAATGATATCGGACAGCTGTCTACACAATGGTAGGTCTATTACGTTAATAGCGTCACGGATTGGTTTTAATCAATTGGCCCTGCTACTATAGAAAAACTATAGTTGTATATGTTTACCACAACAATGTTGACATTTTTACAAATTTTTTTTAACAATATTATGATTACTGTAAAAATGCATATGTCTATAGTAATCAGAATATGGTTAAATTACGATGCATATGATTACTACAATGTATATGTGGCAATCATGTTCGTTTTGAATTCATTTATCATAATATGTTGTTCTTTGATTATGATTGAGAACAACACAATATGTTATAATCTTTCATCATAAAACTGATCATCACAAACAATACATAATTACTATAATCATATATAGGATTGCTATGATCATGTAAATCATAACGTAAACATATTATTGTTGCCACAATCATATAAATAATTACCGTTACCATAATATTAAAAAAAATTGTAAAAATTTTGGAATAGTTGTGGTAAACATACATAACTATAATTATAAATGTTGATCGACCTTTTTCCGTTTCCTATATGCAGGCTTTCAGGGTCATTAATTAATTCAAAGTAAAGAAAAGATTATTTATTTCATTTCCAATAATTTTTCTGCGCGTGTATAAACTCTATATTTAACATAGCCCCAGTCAGTGGTGTTAAATCAGATCTTCGGGGCGATCAATTAGCTGCTAAATTTCGTCAAAGTACATCATACAGTGAAACGTCCACTTGCAAAGGCTTTACAACACTTTGTTCCTATATTTTCAGAAGACCAAATACGAAATTCAACGAATCTAAAGCGAATTTTATGAACAATTGAATTCATTATATCAATTGTTAAAGCTTTAAACTCTGATATTATCAACAAGTAAAAATTCTTCGTTCAATATTATAGAATAAAGAGACGTTCAGTTACTATTTAAACACTATTATTGAATAAACAAGATGTTTTTCACTATAGCCTTGAAGATCCCACCTAATTAGTATTGAGTGCACATTTTGCATTAATTTTTTTCCTTATATATGCTATTGAGGACCGTAAGACTCCAGGATAGTCTTATGTTGAGGATATTATCACAACAACAGTTAATGAAGCTACAACGTTGTTTTTATTTCAAAACAAACTAGGTAGGATATCAATAAGTAACCAATAACCATTACTCGTTTACAAAATCACCCTAAACAGTAGCCATAAAGCGCATTAAACCATGAAATTGATACAAAACTTGTATACAATTACAATAGTTTGTGTATAAAATCTTGTTGTTCTATTCATTTAAATCAATTTAGTCAAGTATAAATTACCAACAAATATGTTTGCTGACTTAACAAAGCAATACTGATTTCGAAGCGAACACTTGTGTAACATGCAAACACAAATAGACAGTTTTCTAATAAACTGGCAGACAGACAATCGGCCAGCAAGCCCTGCTTGCTGCTCTTCACCCTCGATTACATATTTTAAAATTGCATACTTATTACAGCACCCATGCATATGACTTTGCGTCTATATTGTTTGCTATTTTTATAAAAAATTAATTATAATTTAACGCTTTGTTAGTGTTGTCAATATTGTTTAGCATTTCATAGTTCGTACTTGTAGTAAACCAAGGGATGATTGAAGGCAGGTGAAGATTTTCCCACATACAATTTGTTGATTGTTACGTTCAATTAGTTTTTTATTTGCGGTTGAAAAAAAAGATTTAGTTTGTTAAAAAAACAGGCCTAACAAGTGTTTAGATGCAGCGAAAAAAGAAGGGCTTTATCAGGTGGATTTTAGGTTAAAGTTAATGGTAATTATATAAGATTATTATAGAATAAAGAGATATAAGTCAATTAGATGTAATTGTAATCCATTTTCCATTTTATTTAAAAACTAGAATATCAAAATGATGCTGGAAAAACATTAAATTTCTTTAGATTTGCATTGAGCATACTGGATGAAGTATTTCTTGTGGACTTAGTGAGAACCTCTTGAAGATAGAACTGGTAATTTTCAGGGGGAGTAAAATTTACGATTGATAACTTTACTCCTTAAAGCTAAATCGTAGAAGACTGAAAGTTACGGATAAAGCCGAGTATTAGTATTATCCTGGACAGGAGAATATCCTGGAATCTCAATCCAATATATGACAAATTAGGCCACATATTATTGCTAAAGGGCAATTAGTACTAATTTCGTGAACTGTTCGAGAGATTTAAATTAGATTTTCAAGGGAGTTTATGAAGAATGCTTTCCACCGTGTTTAAAAAGTGGGAAGTATGTTAAGGCATAGTTTATCTGCCGCTTGATTTAATGACGACGATGTTTATTCTCAACGCTGTGGTAATGCTAAACACTGAAGCATCGTGATCTGGAAAGTACGTAGGACTCTCTAGCTTCTACTACATACTGAGACTTTTTATTGATCTGTAATATTTCCTCAGTCATACCGAACATAAATACACGTAATTCTGTTTTTACATATTATGTTGCTAAGAATCAATATTATCATTTTTGTCCCAAAATGCCGAAAGAATTTAATAATAAAAAATTTCTAATAAAACTATGTAGGTATGTACGAGTATGTACATATGTATATATGTACATATTCATATAACATTTGTTTCATATTAAATGTATTCGCATAACTAATCAAATTAACTTTCAATGATTTATCATTGTTATATAACGGTTTAACGCCCTAATTTTGGACTAAATACTGACAGGAAGGCACCCTCTTTGCCAAAATATTACTAAAAATAACACAATTATGCATTATTTTGCCCAATTTCTAACCAACCCCTTATTTCCTTTCAGCAAACAAAACTACATACATACATATTGTACATATATGTACATACATATGTATGTATGTATGCATGTACATATTTCAATCGAACTAATCTTGTCACCTAACATGACAAATTAATTAAATTTTTTGAAAAATTCTGCAGAAATCTCTACCAAAATAATTCAATTTAATTTTATTCTAAATTTGCTATTCTTAATAATTTTCGACCTACACATAATATCCCAGCTAGCAATTAATTGAAAGATTGTTTTTGATAATATCAGCAAAATGAGTTTTTTAAGATTACCTTGGATGACCAAAAACTGATTAATCAGTTTGTCGATAAAAAAAAGACTCATTTAAATGTTTAGAAAGCGACTAATTTGAAGAACAAAAATAGAATCTGCTGAATATGCGGAATCATAATTTAATCATACAGATGTTCATAATATGACTGTTTTTAAGAAAGTGTCAAAAATGTGTCGTAAGAGTTCAGAAAACCGAGTCATAAAAGACTCTTTCAGAATAGTCGCGGCTAGTGTACCATTTACTCCCGACAAAACATACATTTTCGACTCAAAAGCGAAAGCATAAGTGATTAGGTGTTTTAATCGCGCGGGGGATCAAAGAAGACTCATATTTGATTAGAAATTTCAAAAAATGCTAGCTGGGATAGAATGGAATAATGTAAATAAAATATTATATGATGTACATACCTACAAACATTTGAACTAATACTTATATTAATTACATATGTATGTATGTATGTACGTACATTTTTTTATAAGCACAGATGTTTTTGTATTTGATAATGTTCTGATGCAGTGTTGCCAGAAAATGAATTTCAAAATATGCTAAAACTTGAAAAACTAAGTGATAAAATGTTCTACAAGAAGAAAAAATAAGCGCGAAATTTTTTCAAATATAAATTATAGTTTTTTCAAATTTTGTTCATAACAATTGTTGACTTGTTTTAATAGATTACATTTCATATATTAATTCAAAAATTTTCGTGTTCATTTACTTATCACACCGAAAGAAATTTTGTTGAAATATTAATAAAAGCTTTTTTTATTTCTTCAAAAGTATTTTTTGGAGTAAAAAAGTGAAAATTTTTCGAGAAAAAAATTGTTTTTATCAAGCAAATTTAAAAATTTCAATGCATTTTCGAAAAACAAAATGCTAAATCTAGTACTGAAAGTGCTAAAATGGCAACACTGTTGTGGTGCTCCACATACATATTTTTGTTATAACTGTTAGTGGTGGGTTTCTGCTACGAACTCACCTATTGTTAAGTTGATATTTTTAGTGTTCTCTTCTTTTCTGTGTTTTTATTTTGTACTTGAGTTGAAAACCATTGTAAGCTAAATTGATACCAGATGCCTCCGTGGCGCAATTGGCTAGCGCGTTCGGCTGTTAACCGAAAGGTTGGTGGTTCGAGCCCACCCGGGGGCGGGTTTAGTTTTTGCAATTTTTTATATTTTATTTTCAAAATTTACATTTTTATTTTTTTATTATTAAAAAAATTGTCTCTAGATGTTTAGTTAATTTAGCCATTTACAAAACAATGCTTAATATCAAAATACATGAAAACTTGTAAATATAAATATTTTATAATAGTTATATAAAACTATTAAAAAAGTGATTTTCGAAAGGATCTAAGATGGGTGCTTTGACTAAATATGGACCGAACATTATAAAATCAGGGGCCAAATTACCGCACTCGTGATCGAATGAAAAATGATTTCAATATCGAAATTATGATAAAATGTACTAAATTTCTTGCTCGATATCGAATGCCATAATCTCAAATAAGAAAATTACGATAAATTTTACTCGATATCGAATGCGGTAATTTGGCCTCAGGTTTCGTAATATCTGTATATGTGAAACTTATTTGTGTTGAATTTCTTTCGATACCAACATATTTAAGAGATTAATGATCGTTAAAGTGATTTCCAGCAGTGGGCCTTTTATAAGGTCAATTACCGATATGCACACAATTTTATATGTGATTAGGCTTCATGTACAACCTATTTGAGGCGAAATTTTTTTAGATAATTGCAAGAGATAAAAAGCCTTGGTGTTTGCAGAACATTTTTAACTGAAGAAACAACATCTTCGTAGATTATCAGACTATGGACTTATCACAGTCAGCTAAAAAGATGTTCAGAAACTTAACCCAAAGAAAGGATTTATACACCAATTACCTTACTATCTTGTTTGTCAAAACTATTTGAGAAAATATTTGAAAAGAAAATTATAAACTTCTTAAATGATCAAATCAATATTCCAGTTCACCAATTTGTAACACCATAGAACTATAGAGCAGGTTAGCCATTTAACGGGAGAGATAAGAAAGAGATTGCAATTTTTGCCATTTCTTTTTGAAAATTGCATTTACATTGTGCGATTTATCTTGCAGTAATTTTACGTGGATGTATACATGTGACCATATTTTTCTTCACGCTTAAAAGTACGATTTATCGAACAAAGCGTGTCTCAAGAGCACATGCATATGTGTACCCCCTTTTAGCGCTCTCGAATACACAGCAAGGATTGAAGCGATAAAAATATCATAATGTAAACGGGCCTTAGTATATACGCAAAGATTATTACCGTCTTGCCTATAGGACCGTTTGTTTAGGTTAAAGTACTAATCCACGTAAAGGATATACAACAACGGCGTCATGTAGCTTGCAAATCGTCAACAAATACAACACAATACAGAAATAAGAGGCATTTTGTTTGTGTAAAATAATGTACTACTGTCAAAAAGACTTGAAAAAAACATTACTTTTGACATAAGTAAATTGTAAAGAAAGTCAGTCAGCTGTGCTACTGCATAAAATACATGAAAGACAAATATTTCTGTAAGTAAATCTTTACATTCCATATAATGCTGAATTGTTCGGTATGCTGATAAACATTTAATAAAAAATAATATATTTCTATAAATTTCAGAAAATCTTCTACGAAACTCAACTGGATTCTTTTCAATTAGAATCTGTTGGGAAAACAAATGCATTTAATGTTCTAAGTCATGGTGATTTGTGGAGTCGTTACGGTACTCCAGCTCAAGATCTCTACTACTTTCTGTTATTATCAACAAATCTGGAAGTGAAATTAAAATAATTTGATTATTTTATTCACTACTATCATCAGCAGTTAACGAAATATTTGAAATTATTACAATATGAAGGAAAAATTCCTAGTCCGAAAGAAATACATTTTGAGATGTTCAATCGTGACTATTGGGGTATGTTGAGAGGCTTATAAATGATAAAAGCTAGATACATATGTCATAAATAATTGTTTCAGTTCTAGCATATGTTACCATAAATACTTTGATATCAATAATACTTTGCGAGTCACGAGATGATGCAAATGCTGATACTTGGTTAAATGAAGACAAGAATGATAAAATAAAGATTACGCCATGCGCATGATTTCCCGTTATGTGACGTAGAAGTTCCATTCTAAGGGTTACCAAGAATGTTTCATGTGTAAGAATTAAAATTTCTTGCGAAAAATGTATGTTTATGTGATAGTTGGCAACCTTGCAATTGATATCTCTCTGAGAGTTCTGTTTAAAATAGAACAACAACAAAAAAATATAAACATGAAGTATGCAGTGAGCAAATGCAAGCAAAACAACAGTAAAAAAACAAGTAAGAAAAAATTAGCCAATATAAACACAGAACATGTGACGTCACAGTTATAAAATTTTAATATACATAAAGTGTTTTGGGAAAAATAATAAAAATGGTTTCTGAATTTTCAATAATGAGATTCTATCCTGATATACACACAGCTTCAAAAGTGTTTAGGCACCAGTGATTTTTTGATTTTTTTAAGATTATGAAAAGCATTATAGTTCAACTTAATTTTTTTTTCAAAACCGAATCTATTATTCAACCAAATATCCAACAAAACGAAACTTTTAAATTTCAATCGATGGATAGATTTTAGGATTTTCATTATCTTAAAAAAATCAAATAATTTGTTGTGTTTACTCACTTTTGAGGCTCATAGTAAATATGTATCTTTACCCACTATTAAACTCTTTAATCGTCATATGATAATTGGCTAAATTTTATAAAAAATCTTAATGTACTCGAACAATATAATAAGAATATGAAGAAGCTGTTCATGCTTTTTTTTACAACACTGTATGTTGATATAATTGGAAATTCTATAAATAAATTATTATGTATAGTAGATATATTGTTTAAAAATGTCTGCATTTATTAACGAACTTAATAACTACTATTTTAAGAAAATTAGTGGCACATATGTATTTGACCAAACAGACATAACAACAGAATAAAATATACATAGGTATTATTAAGGACAAAATGCAACAAATTTTTAGTTTTTTCAGTAGTTATGCTATTTTTTAATACTGATTATATTATTGATATAATAACACATACATACACGTAACATATTTTTATCAGCAAGTACATGAATCAACAATTATTAACACGTAGTGTTATTCAGTTTTGTCGCGAATTTGTAAGTTATTATGGCTTTTAATATTAATTAATATGTTTAAGAATTTCTTTGTTGATATACATAATTTTTTTTTAATTATGGTTTACGATTGTTTTTAGCATTTTGTAAAGCAATTCTGTGTTGACTTAACATTTTTCTATTTCAATAATTTTTATCATCTTTTTGGTGCTGGTTTACCAATTACAATCCGTTTGTAACACCTGGAAATATTGATAATAAAACCAAAAAATACATATATTTTCGGTTTCTTAGGAAATTCTAAGACGATCTAGCTATGCCTGTCCGCCTTTTTAAGGCAAGATAGAGCTTTATGCAAAAAACAATGAAAATTGTCCCAAACACTCTTTGTTTCACTTTAATGTTTTGCATTAAAACTAGACAAAATCGCTCCAGTAGAATCTGAAACCTTACAGACCAAGATGAAACCTTGATAACCTTATTAACCTATTTTTTCAAAAATATTTAAATTTGACTACAGGATTTTTGTAGTTTAACTCCCATATAAGGTTCATTTCCTGAAATACCCAACAAACTCTAAAATATATCGTTGTTATTGAGATAAAAATTTCGTTATAGAGATGAAATTCTCCAATAGACAAATATAGTGAAACATTTTATAACACAGTAATCTATATTCATGTATAAGAGTAACGTGACTGAATGATTCATAAGTCAATGCACAGCCCAAATCGCATAAACAAGAAACTTGAAATATGAGTCGTAATTCAGCTCTGGGTGGAGAAAGAACTAGCGCGTCATTGTCATTATCGCTTAAGGGCAATCAGGCCGTCCTTTTTCCGCTGCCTTCGAGAGATTTGCGTCTCACTTTTGCATTGGTTAATGCTTGCCGTCGTCTAACTGTACCGCATTACGGTTCTTCGAAGTTGTGCATTAGTCACATGCTAAATTTTTAATACAAGATTTAAGCGTTCCAGCTTCCTATATGAAGGTATAGGTCGACTTGGGACTTACTTAAATCGATAGTGGGATAACCTGGCAATTTTAGGGATTAATTCTCCGCCAGCCTAATTCATATTAAAAAAATATACATATATACAGGGTGGGCCAACTTGGACTGACTGATTTGAAATAATTTTGAAATTTTGATAAAGTTATTGGTCCATATTTCTTCGAAAATGAGCTTAATGAACCACCGGACCATGTTGGAAAATTTTTTACGTCCGATAGTTCTCAATAATCGTAACATATGGTTCCAGCAAGATGGAGCTACAGCTCATACCGCAAGAGCCACAATGGCACTTCAGTCAGTCAAACTTGGCCCACCCTGTAGTACATATGTATATATAAGAATTGATTTTTGTAAATTCGGTCATTAAGGGGGATAAAACGTGTGTAAATGGTAACTGTAGATCTCCAAAACTAATAAAGATAGAATAAAAATTAAAATTTTGTTTGTCTTTAATCAAAAAAGGAGAGGACAGGTGTCTGGAACTTTTTGGAAATATGAAATTCTAAATAACCAAAACAAGTAAATGCTGTATCCGAAAACCCTCTGTTACCCTTCGTATCTTCTAAATAAACACAGAAATATTATTTTAAATGCATAAGGTTCAAATCAATGAATAACAGAAATTTTTTCAGTACTTCTTTGAAATTAGAAATTTTAAGGCCCAAAAATTTGATCCTTAGTTGGTACTTCTTTGTCAAAATCGATTTTCTCAATAAAAAAAATTTAGAAATATTAAACATTTTGGAAGAACACCTCTTCGCATAGTACATATTGTATTTTTTATGGTTAAATGTCATAATCTTTCTTTAATATCTTTGGATTTATATTACCTACATGGTCATGTTTTACCTTAAATTAAAGCTTAATTTCTTGACTTGAAAATATAGTAATTTATCTACTTGTTCATATAGACATTTTTCCCGGATTTTTTTAAAATTTTAAAAAATTTCGTATCAAAAAATAATTTTGCGAAATTTATCAATAGGTTGTCAATATAAATAGGTCATGTTACATATTGTTGGAAAGGTCTTTAAAATCATATCATTTGATATATATGTCGTGTAATAAAAAAATATAGTTTTCAAGATATAGCTAAATATATTACAAACTTTGGAGCCCCGCCTACTCGAAAATAGGCGTGACCGCCCTAATTTTTTTATTTTAATTAGAATTTAAAATTCTATTAGTGATAAAATTTTGATAGTGATTTGAAAAAAGTCACTAAAACCTACTTAAGCCCTAAATATTGTCCTGGGGTCAAGATTTGGTGAGCTGAATCACAGGATAAAAATGTCCTTTTTAGAGTTTTTTTGATTTTTTTCACATTTCTTCCAAAGTTTGGTATCATATGAAAGGTCTTTGAGAGGCGTATTCAATGGGTTAGCAAAAATTTTGAAAATTTCAGATAAAATTTTTTTTATTTTTTTATTTTTTTCATAGAATTTTCTTAAATAAATAGTTGAAATTTCTTGATTAACCCAAATGGTTTTTCCCGTTTGTACCGATTTTAATGATTTTCAACACCAAACTGACTAAGAGAATTATAAACGGGTTTTTGTAAACTCTGTTGATTTTGGTTGTGTCTTTTGGATGTGAGAGTGTTTTACACAGACGTACAGATGGACAGACAGACAGACGGAAAAAGCTCAAACGACTTAGAACTACATAAGGATCAATAACGTATATACTTTGTTGGGTCTCAGATGAATATTTCTCCGTGTTACACACGGAATGACAAACTTATATAGCGTATACCCTCATTCACCACTTATGGTGGTAGATGGTATAAAAATTTATTCATATTGGTATCGAAATAAAAAAAGATTCATATTCATTATGACCGATTTATTATTTTTTTAATCTACCATAATCCAAAAAAATTATTAGCATATGACTACATATCTGAATTATTGCCAAAATTAAATAAAAAAGACTTATTAATTTAAGTTACTTTTTTGAAATTCAAAATATTAATGTCAACTTAATCTAAACAGTATTGATAACAGGTGTATGTATAAACAGAGTAAGAGATATAAATACTTTTAGCTATAGCCATAAAATTATAAATTTGAGAGTTGATAACTAGTCAGCCGTATAAAATATTGTTAACAAAACGATAAACGTAAACAAATTTTAAATAAAGCTTATCGCAAATGAAACTACAAGCAATAAGTGTGTTGAAATTCATTAGTTTGTAATTACTTTATTTTTAGTTAAATAACTAAAGTGAAACGTGAAGGTTGTTCTTTATAGTGAAATTCTAATTAAATTCGCATTTTTAGTTAACAATAGCAACTTAGTGAATACTCATGGGTCTGCGCAGTTCAAAACATAAAAGCAATAGCTATGACATAGCTCCGGTGGTATCAAATAAAGACTTTAGATACAAAAAACATCCCAGACCATTGCCGAAAGTAGAGCTGCCAGTAATTGCTGTTATCGCGGAAGAAAATGAGGAACCCACTGATAATGCTGATAAGAAAGTGGAAGTACAAGTGGTTTCTGCCGTAGAAACAACTTCAACTGAGAATACAGAAACTATAGTAAAAGATGATGTTCTAGATCCTCGTATTCCGGAATGGGTCAATGCAGTTAACTTTAAAAAGCTATTGCTTCAAACCTATCCCAATGTTGAAGAGATTACGGCTTTTAAGGCCTATCCCGCCATGGCAGCTGGTGAAAACTATGCCACTCTCATGCTGAGAGTTAAAATAACAGCCAAATTTCAAGACGATTCAAGTAAAGATTTCTCCTTCATGTTGAAGGTGGCTCACGACACCAAGGAAATGAAAGACATGTTACAAGCCATGAATTTCTTTATAACCGAAAATACTGTTTACACTGCAGTTATACCAGAGTTGGAGGATATGTATCGCCAGGCAGGTGTTAATATTACATTTGGTGCCAAGTCTTATAGGCTAGACCTGGAGGACGCAAGCATACACTATGTTCTATTGGATGACCTAAGTGTGGATGGCTTTAAAAATGTCAATCGTTTGGAGTGTTTAGATATGGAACATACTTTAAGTGTGTTGCGTAAAATGGCTCAATTTCATGCGGCTTCAGCTTGTCGTGTGGCAAAGAGTGGTGCTTATCCAGCAGTTTTTTCTCCCGACATGGATAATGAAATGGCTCGTGCTGTAATGCATCAAATGTTTATGGCTTTTAAGAAACCATTTTTGCATCATTTAAAGACCTACGATAATGGAGAAAAATATCTTGATGGTATGGTGAGTAAAGGATACATGTAAACTGTTTAAAACTTTATTGCTTCCACTTAAATTGTAATAAAACTGTAAATAAAATATTGATTTTCAATTATCCTTTTTTTCTAGGAACATTTCTTTGATAATTTAGTCGAGCTGTTTGTTCGCAGTCGAAAACTCTTAAACGGTTACTTTACTGTGCTCAATCATGGCGATTCATGGTCCAACAATATTTTATTCAAATACAGCGATGATGGCAAATTAGAAGAGACTTTATTGGTAGATTTCCAAAACACCAATTGGAGTTCACCTGCCTTAGATTTGTACTATTTCATTATTTCCTCAGTACAAATTGACATAAAACTTTCACAATTTGATTATTTTATACGTTATTATCATGAAAACCTAACAAGCCATTTAAAACTGTTAGAATATCCCCTGGAAATACCAAACCTCAGAGAGTTCCATTTGCAAATGCTCGATTTTGGTTCCATGGCTACCATGACATCCTTCTTTACGCTGGGCGTTGTTTTGTTAGATCCTACAGATAGTGCTAAATTTGAAAATTTCATGGGTGATTCGGAGGAATGTAATAACTTTAAGAATGCCATGTATTCGAATGAACGTTATCGTAAATACATCAATGAAATCTTACCTTGGCTGCATAATCGCGGTTTTATGGAAATAAATCTAACGTAAGTATAACTAAATTGAAAACCAAAAACAGTTTTTTTTTTATAAAGTATATTTTTTTTAAAACAATTGTATTAAAATTTGCTTTATTTTTAAACTATCATACATTCATAATGCAGTGATTTAGATAACAGAATTGCGGCGGCTGATAAGTTAAAAGAATCGGTGACAGCCGTCTCTATACAAACAACTAAACAAGAAGAAAATATTGAACCAACAACGAACTCTTATCCAGAATGGGTAAATGAGTCGTTATTTGCTGATGTCGTACGTGCCGAATGTAAGAATTATCAGAAAATACTCAAGTTTGCCATTACTCCAGCAACTAAGGCTGGTGATAATTATGCATCTATAATGTTGCAAGTAGACATCGATATTGAACTTACAGGTATATTTTAATATATTTATCTTATCAAAAAATAACAATAACTAAGCAATGTAGGAGGAGAGCAAAATAATTGGTGATTTAATACCCTCAATTAATTATACTGTGCTCGAATTTTGACACTTTTTTTTACCGACAAACGGGGCATCTAGTGGGTAAAGCTAAATCGAGTGAGTACGCTTAATCAAGTGGTGCTAACCATTTTTATACCCTCCACCATCATAAGTGGCGAATGAGGGTATATATAAATTTGTCATTCCGTGTGTAACACTGAGAAATACTCATCTCGGACCCAGAAAAGTATATATACTCTTGGTCCTTACGAAATTCTAAGTCGATTGAGCCATGTCCGTCTGTCTCTGTAAAACACTCTCACGTCCAAAGGACAGAACTGAAATCAACAAAGTTTACAAAAAACCGTTTATAGTTCCCCTAATCAGTTTGGTATTAAAACTCAGCAAAATCGGTACAGTACAACCATAGTTATGGACCAAAATGTGAGGCAATCTTCATAAAAAAAGGATATTTTTAAACATTTTTCTTCCAATTTTTTTAAATACATTTATTGCAAATATTCCCATAAAATTTTGTATAGAAGAAAGTGTGAGGAAAATAGTAAAACAGGCCCATGATTTCTCATAGTCCCCATACAAAAATCTTCCCGAAATATTGCTCAATTATACATAAATGCCTATAAAATTAGAATATCAATTCAAAATTCAGCAGGAATAAGTTTTATGCAATACGAAATCGTAACACAAAACTTTTTTTTAGTTCGGTCCATGTTTCACCATATACCACATATAAAGTCTACTGTCAAAATTCACCTAAATACGTATAAAACTGGTATAAATAATGTTAAACGGTTGAAATTTGACATATATAATCCCTATAGGTAAATAAATTGTTGTATTTTTATGGTGGTCGGCCCATAATTGGTCATAGCTCCCATATAAGGATTACATCCGAAAAAGCCATTTATCTTTATATATATCTTATAAATATCGGTACCGACTCAAAATTTCAAAATATCATTTCCATATATATACAAAAATCATCCCACAAAATTTTGGTGAATTTCGGTCCATTTTTAACCGTATGCCCCATATAAAGCCCTCTTCCGAAAATCACTTTAATATTCATAAATCTCTTATAAATAACGGTACCGATCCAAAATTTTATACGTATCATTTACATACATGCCAAAATCAAACTGCTGGATTTTGAGAATATCGGTCCATATTTGACTCTAACCCCTATATATAAACAGTTTTCGAGTTACGCGAATATTTATTGAGCAACCTCCTTTATTTTTTAAATAACGCTATATTCCCAAAACTATATTTAGCTTTACCCTGTGTATGCCCCGCTCGTTGGTTTTTTTTTTTAACTAGCGCAGTCTTGTATATGTTCAATTTACAACTGATGTTGTAGTGTCGTAGGAATTGTACGTCAGCTGAATTTACAATAGTTGTATAAATGTTGTTATTAATTTCTATACAAATATTTTGTACAACACCTACGACATTTTTACATACATATGTTTTTTCAAATGTTGTATGAAAATTTAAGTTTTGACAAAAGTTCAATTATGTATCTCAACATAAAAATTACTCAATTTAGATTGAAAAAATTACGAAATGCTAAATCTCAATTCATAAACTGATTGACAAATTTAAAACATGAAAATAAAATTCATAAACAACACATTTTAATAATGGATATTGTTGAAAATACTATATATGTTCAAGTGTGTGATGAAAATCGTCCGATTTGAAAAATAAATCGCTTTTCCAAATCGTTAACTAACTATGTGTATGATGTCTATCGATTACATTTTCCACTTTTGTTTCACTTCCAGTTGCCTTTAATAAATACAACTTTGCGAAAACTTATAATAAAACTCTGAACTGAAAAGAAAATATTCTTCGGGATGGATAAAGCTTAACAATATCAATCCTATACACTTTGGTAAAACCCTGGGATTTATTTGATCAAGACATCTTCTTGAAAATTATTCTTTCCCCTACATATAAATAAAAATAAATTATCAATTTTTTAATTTTTAATAAATTTAACTTCCATTTCCTAAATATTCGTCAAAGTTGAAAACGTCGATTGAGAAAATCAATTTAAACTGACTTTATTGAAATGCGTCACAAGTCAATATCGACGTTTTTTATGAAACAAAAAGGGATATAAAATCGTTACAGCAAGTTGTCACACATCACTTTTTTTTAACGATTTCAAATCACTTTAACGACAAAAACGAATTTTCATCACATACCTGATTATGTTTTGTATATATGTTTTTAAAATATTTTTCTTTTGTCAGTTTGAAAGTTTGACAACATAATAAAATTGTGTTCACAATCAGATAGTTGTATCATACAATATACAATATACAACATACAACAGCACTTATGAATTAAACTATAATATTATTTCAAATACCAAAAAATTGGTAATTTATTAACAAGTCATATGTAATTCATGTCTGAAGATGCCATAAATACATTTTTATGCTGTTCAGAATCATTAAACATTACCTTCACTCTATTTAGTACGTGGTTACAAATGATCCAAAACTAGATTTTGAATCATCGGCCCATTAATTTATATTGTAAATATTTAAAAAATTTTCCACAATTTCTATAACTTCGGAACCTTTCGCCAGAGATGACGTTCAGCGCGATATACTACTAACATGTTATTAGTTTCTTTTAGTTAAACTAACATCTCATCATCTTTTTTATGAAGCTTTGCAAAATCCGAATTGTAGTCCCAAAAAGTGCCTCTTTCATCTCTGAGACTTTTACAGTCACACGTTTAAATCTAAACTAATCTATTGTTTACCTACTTTACAGACCATACGATCCATAGTCTATCGTATATGTTAAAAACATCACCTAATGTTGAAAAGTCTAAAGCTATCATTGCCTTGCTCCATGCATTTGAAAAGGAATCAATAGCGTATAATAATATTATACCGGAAATTGAGAAATTTTATAGAGAACAAGCTGGTGTCGATGTAGTATTTGGTCCTAAAAGCTATAAACTTACTCAAGACACAGGTTGCGAAACACTAGTGCTGGAAAATCTTCGAAGTAAAGGTTTCACGAACTGTGATCGCCTTGAGGGTTTAGACATGGAACACACTAAAGCTATTTTAAAAAAACTTGCCGAATTTCATGCCGCTTCAGCCTGTTTGTTTGAAACCAACGGAAAATTCCCTGAAGTTTATGAACGTTCCTTATACACAGAAGAAACTAAAGAGATGACAGAGAAAATGGCAGAGTCATTCTATACGATATACTCGGAATGCTTGAAGCAATTTGAGGGAAATGGGGAATATATTAAAAATGTGGCAAGTAGCTAATAAAGGTTTTTATAAATTAATTGTTTAATATACATATTTATTTCAATTTCTTGTTTAGGAAACCTTTTTAGAAAACTCTACTACCTACTTGATTGATGCTAATAAAATAAACTGGAATAAATTCAATGTTCTTAATCACGGAGATTGTTGGACCAATAATGTTCTGTTCAAGCATGACAATGAAGGCAATATTATTGACACCTACTTTGTGGACTTTCAATTAGTCAAATACGACACACCCTGTTATGATTTATATTACTTTTTATTATCCTCCCCAAAATTTGACATAAAATTGAAGCATTTTGACTATTTTATAAGTTACTATCATGAAAATCTTAAGGCTAACTTGGAACTGTTGAAATATCCCAAAGAAATTCCTAGTCTAAAAGACTTGCTTGTGGAAATGCTGGAAAATGGAACATGGGGTAAATGTTTTTTAAATACGTTTTATACATTTTTTTTTATTATTCTCGTCTATATCTTTTAGCTTTGAATACTGCAATAGGAGTCATGTCAGCAGTTTTGTTAGATCCTAGTGATAAACCTAGCTTGGAAAAAATGATGAGTGATGAGGATGAGGGCCTTGCTTTCAAAAAACAAATGTTTTTAAGTAAACGCTACCGTTCTCACATCGAAGCCATTTTACCTTGGCTGAACAGAAGGGGTCTTTTAAATTTTAAGCACGATATTAACTAATTTGAAAAATTATTGAAAAAAAAAATAAATTATAGTCGCATATTAAGTAAATTTATTTGTTCAATTCACAAGTGATGTTGTAGTGTCGTAGGAGTTTTACGTCATATGAATTTACAGTAGTTGTACAAATATTATTGGTAATTTCTATATAAATATTTTGTACAACATGTACGATATCTTTACATATGTTTTTCAAATGTTGTATAAAAGTTCAAGTGTTGCTAAAATTACAAATATTATGTCAATCAAAAAATTATTCATTTTGGTTAAAAAAAAAAACATAAACCGATTGCCAAATTTAAAACAAGTTGTATTTAATTTATGAAAAACAATTATAAACCTGACGTTTATAAAATGTCTGTATTATATTTTTCACACGTTGCAGAAATTATTTTGTTTTATTAATTTTATTGATTGAGTTTTGCATTTTTGTTTTGAAATTTTACTTCTGACATTTTGAGAGCTTGACAACATAAGCATACGACTTTGCTCAAAATTCTGTTTACAATCATATCATACAATGATACAATATACAACATACAATATCACTTGTTAATTAAACAATTGATGTTTTTAATTTGGGTGTATTAATAAAGAAAATATTTTGTAAAGCTTAGAAAGTCTACATTTGTTTGCATTTGTATTTAAATTTGAATTACACTAGAGCCTATATTCACTATGCATACTTCCCATATGAAGATACGTGCTATTAAATTAATTTTGGTTATGCTTTTATGTATGTACATATGTATGTAACTAGATTTTTTTGGTTTCTTAAATATTATTTTATTTCTTGTTTCAAAATATATTTTTAATAACAAAGACATGCTGAAATAAATATAATCAAACGTGCCATTAGACGTTTAAACAAAAAGTCAGTACATTTCTATGGAAACTAGTGATTCGATTTGCGTCGTAGGACCAACACCATGCCCAAACGCTGTCCACACCATCACATTCACATACATAGAAGTATACATTGTATCTTTTGTCATCAGATTCGAACTTACAAATATTTGATTCATTGTTACAGAAATTATTGGTTTTTCTAAACGTGTATGGGCAAAGTAAATCCGCGACTGTAAGTTCTTTTTTTTTAAACATGTGGCTTATGCTGAACAATGTATCCGCGCATGTTTTTTTTTTCATCGAGTCTTATACTTATACACAGTTCTAGAGGATACGTCAATAACGAATTTTGTTGAAACATCTTTTTGAATTGCGGCAAAGCTCTTAAATAGGTCTGCCACTGAGGTTTGTAAATTTAAAACTTCTCTTTACGGGTCGTTTTTCTACGTTTTGGAGCTTGTGTACCAATATTGTATCTCCCATAGGTTCGAATTTGGCCTAATGCGTTGTAGACCATCTTCATTGATCAAATTAAAATAATTGCAATCTCTCTATTTCTGATTCCATGTCTTTTAATGTTTTGTTTCATGAAAACATGAAGTGTGCTAACCTAATGTCCACCACAGTATATATGTAAAAATTATCGTAACGAAAATAATTGAGAAAATAATTGTGAAGTCTACTTTTAGCTTTTTTATGTAACAATTATTTTTTTACATAAATAATACAACATTTATGCGATCTGATTTTATATGAAGAATGCACGTGATACTGCATAGGAATTTTAGTCCGAAAATCATTTTATGTTATAATTCTAAAAATAAATAACAGTGTTTAATACAATTAGTTTCATATTCAAAGATTAGTTAACGAAATGTTTAAAGCATCAATTGTTTTAATATAAAATTCATTTTAAAAATAATTTATATTTAAACACAAGTAAAAAAGTATACTCGGTCAAGCCCGACACATATAATACCCTGTACCCAGTATATGTGTAAAAACAGTTTTTCAGAAATGGGTCCTATAATTAATTATGGCCCTACCGTTTTAAAATTAGGTGTCATGATATTTGTATAAATGAAACGTATTTGTGTTGAATTCTATTTGTATACTAACATTTTTAAGATATTAATAATTTTAAAGTGATTTTCGGAAGTGGACCTTATATGGGAGCTATGTCTAGGAATGGACCGATCATCATAAAATTGGGCCGAAATATTGGTGTACATATATGTATATAAAATATGTTTGTGTTGAATTTTATTTAGATGCCAAGGTTACAAACCTTGAGAGAGTTATGCTCTTTAAAGTGATCTTCTGCAGCTGGCCTTATAAAAGAGCTTTGGTCAATTATGAACAGATCTGCACAAAATTTACAAATGTGATTAGGTTTCATGTAAAACTTATTTGTAGGGAAATTTGTGTGGATATATACAGGACATTTGTGTGTGGGCTAGGTAAAATAATGGACCGGTTCAGACCAGTTTTAAACCCAACCATCCTTGAGCCGACAAAATATATTTCTTGGACAGCCAGCTAGACGTGCATCGTTAAATCGTCTGAGAAATTGATTCTGAGTCTAACGGTATACGTAAAGGTGAGTGTTAGACTAGTATTTATGGGCGTTACAAACATCAGCTCAAATCCCATTATGGTGGTTGGGAGTATAACAAATTGTTTAAGCAAAATCGATGAAACTTTCTTAGTTATTGGAATTTGATTGATTTCTTAAAAACCACATTTCTTTCGTTACGTTAGGTATTTCATTAACAATCAAGTTTTGAAATATGTATATTTATTGATTAGTTAATTATTATTCCTTGCAAATATAAATCCTCCATACAAACATATATTTTAGGTTATTATAATATTGAAATATTTATCTGGTAAAATAATGATGCTATAAGTTAAACGATTTTAATAAATCAACATAAATTTTATATGCTCACCCTCTCTATAACTTTTGAAAACATATCGGTCATTTGCTGCAACAACGTAGTAATTCAAAAAAAAAGTCGTTTCGAGAAAAACGGCTTTGAATGTTTTAGGACATTTTACTATTTCTTAAATAAATTTTTAACAAATTTAAATAGTCTGTATTTACCAAATTTTTACTTGTCAAATATATGTACGAGAAAACATGCATTTTTATTTTAATGTTTACAACAAAAAACACTCTCACACAAAAAATAATTGACTTTTTTAAAAGCTGATAAACTATATGAAACGTTCAAAAAACACGGATTTTGAGTTATGACGTTATTGCAGCAAATGAGCGATATGTATCTCACCGCTCTTTTAAATAAACATTATCACCACAACTAAAAAGCATTTCGTACACTCAATTCATAAACTATTATTGTATGTAAAATTAAAAACATTTTAAAAAGCTCTAATATGACGAAATTAAAGCCCTCATTTACAGCTTTCAACGTATAAATTAATTTGTACCTGCTAATAACAATTTAGTTTTAGTCACATTGTTGACATAATTTAATCAGTATTGTGTATTTAATTTTATTTTAAATACAAACATTTATTTGTATTTGTTTTATAAAAAAATTTTAAAATTGTTTACGAATAAGATAAAAACTAACAAATTCAACAAAAACATGGGCGACAGTACTAATCAAAACACTGATAATAACAAAACAAAATTCCCAACGTGGATTCAGCCTAAACTCTTTGAAGATCTATTAAAAAGTTTAAATAATGAATTTACAGAAATAGTAGATTTTAATGTGGATAATGCTTTAGCACCTGGTGAAAATTATGCTACTATTATGTTAAAGGTGGAAATAACTATGAAATTAAAAGGTAATTATTGATAAACTAATAGTTACTTTTGTACTGTATATGCTTTAAGGTACGGTCCCACTTGGCAATACTTCCCGAAAAAGACGTAATCACTAAATAAAATATATTTGAAGTCGTTGATTTGTTAAAAAAAGCTTGGTTTATTTGGGACAAGCCACAACAAATATTTAATTTTATTATACTCTACACCACTACAGTGGGGAGGGTATATTTGATTTGTGCTGATGTTTGTAACTCCCAGAAATATTGGTCCAACACCCACCTTAAAGAATACCGATCGACTCAGAATCATTTCCTAAGTCGATTTAATGATGCCCATCTGTCAGCCCATCTGGCTGGCTGGCTGCCTGGATGGCTAACTGGCTGTTGTTGTATGTGAAATTTTTCGGCCCAAGGACAGATGGGATTGAAACTGGTGGAAATCGGTCCATTATTTCACCTGGCCTCCATACAAATGTCCTCCCGAAATTAGGGTTTAAAGATCATAAATGAAGCCAAATCAGATCTTAAAATTTTGTGCAGATCGATCCATAAAGAGCACAACTCCCTCAAAAATGTTGGTATCTAAATAATATTGAACGCATATATAATATGGTACAATTTTATGATGATCGGTTCATAATTAGTCATAGCTCCCATATAAGGCCCACCTCCGAAAATCACTTTACTTGTTTTATTTGATGCTGTTTGATCTTACAAAACTCTTGTAAGAGTACACAACATCAAGCAAATTTGTGTGAACGTACCTTTAGAAACCGGAATTTAGATATTTTAAAATAGATGGACTCAACAGCACTACAAAGTTGACATTGGCATCTTTATTCCCTTAACAATAAGTGACGTCCGTTCGTGTATTGTTAGAACTAAGTTTTTCGAAGACAGCCACATTTAGTGTCAATGATTGATTATATATAGGAATGTTAATATTGACATTTTCGTCTGAACATTCATGGACGAATGTAATTGTAACAATATGACAGATATATTCATGGGATTTCTGATATTGAAATAGAAAATAAATGGCTGAGATAAAAGTAATATATCTTAATTTTTTGATATTTTTCCCTATTAATTAAAATCTAATTTATCTATTTATATTAAAAATTACGCATACTTCTTTCAGATGCCATCAACCAACCCATTAGTTTCATGCTGAAAATTGGCCACGACACCGAAACCTTTAAAGAATTGAAGAAAAATCATAATGTATTTGCTATCGAAGCCGGTATGTATCGTGACTTTGTACCAGAATTAGAACAAATCTACGCTGATGCTGGAGTCAAGGTGAGATTTGGTGCCAAATCTTACGAATTACCCATCGAAGAGGACTACATTCTCTTGGAAAATCTCAAAGTAAGAGGTTTTAAAAACACCAATCGTTTAGTTGGTCTAGACACCGAACACACTAAATGTGTCTTAAAAAAATTGGCACAATGGCATGCTGCCTCTGCGGTAAGAGTTAACCGAAAAGGTCTCTATCCCAGAGATTTTTCGACGGCTTATATTAAGCCTGAAGGTTATGAGCTAATAAAAAATATGTTTGATGGCAGTACAAAAACTATTTTGGAATGTGTTAAAGAGTATAGCAACTCGGAATTGTATTACGATAAAGTGGCCAAATTGCAAAGTCAAGTAACTGATGAAATCTTTAAGCACACAGAAGCCGATCCTAATGAATTTAATGTTCTAAATCATGGTGATTGTTGGTCAAACAATATTATGTTTAGCTATAATGATCAAGGGCATGTGGCAGAGACTTATTTGATTGATTTTCAAATGCCACGTTATAGCACACCTGCTCAGGATCTTTTATATTTTCTGCTATCGTCCACAAAATTGGAAATCAAGTTAAAAGAATTTGATTATTTTATTAAATTCTATCATGATCATTTAGTGGAATATTTACAAATACTGAACTATGGCAAAACTATACCAAGTTTAAAGGATATACATAAAATGATTTATAATTATGGCGTATTCGGTAGGTTTTAAAAGAAATACATACTTAACTTCTACTTTAATGTTCTCCTATTTTTTATTTCATTGCATAGCTTATATGACCACTACTAATGTTATGGCTGCTGTACTCTGTGATCCCACCGATAATGCCAGTTTGGATAATTTTATAAATGGCTCAGAAGAGGGAGTTAATTTTAAGAAACAAATGTATTCGAATGTCCGCTATCGTAAACACATGGAGGCCATATTACCTTGGCTATTATACAAAGGCCTTTTGGATTGTTAATTAGTTTTTTTTTGCGATAACTTTTTTATATTCAAATTGTTAAAGAAATTGGTTTCTATGTTAACTTAATAATAATACTTCATAAATGTTTACAATTGATAAGAAATATTTAGTTATTTGATTATTTGCCAGATAGATAAATTCTATAATACTTAATTATTTGTATGGTTTGGTTCTTAACTACCTGTAAATGCTTAAATACGAATATGTTTATATTCAAACATGGTAAAATAAAAGAAATAGCTATATACTAAAATTTACTGTATTATAATTTTTGTAGTTTTTGACAACGAATCAAGTTTGAAGATTCTCAAATTAGTTGTCGAAATATTCTGATTTGACGTCCCAATTTCCACGAAGCAATATTTATTGAAAAGATTAATACAATTTTTTCCTTGAAATTTCTTTGGTGTTGACACAGCACAATTTTTTGTTTCAATAAAAATTGCTTGGTGGAAATTGGGACTAACAATATGACTCATGTAACTGAAAACTAAAAAGCTAATACGACTGTAAGTTTTTCGGTAATAATATAGTTTTTTCAACAAGAACTTTATTTTTTGTAAATATTAATATTTTGACATGGAGACCATACAATAAATTCCTAACCCCACTACAGTGGTGTAGGATATAAAAATTCGCTAGAAAATTCGTCTTTTTTGAAACATTTTTGCGCCTTAACGATTCCAATTAAAATACTATCAACAATTTAAACAATATTTGCGAGTGTAATTTAAAATTTAATTAGTGAATGAAATTGTTTAAAAAATAAATGAAAAACTGCATGTCATTTAATTTGTTTGTGGTTTCAATGATTAACAAAGAACATGTTTAGTTATCTATGAAATGAATTTAGTGATAATAAAAGTTAAAAACTGAATAATGAATATATGTATATAATACACACAATTACATATAAAGAGACTGTTAGCGTCACTGTCGTTCAATTTATAATCGGTTACTAATTTATCGTAGTTATCGACACTATGTAATCCTAATCTGTCAAAAATCATGTTAAAATTCCAAGCTTAAAAAGCGAACTTTTTTAATTGTAAATTCTGAGACTTTTAATCAGAATTTAAGTCACTTTGTAAAAAACTAACACTTGGTTTAAAAAACAATTTGTTAAAAAGCCTAGATTACGGATTTGTTGCGATTTGTTTCACACTAAAAAGTACGTAATTACAGACATAAATAACTTGTAATTAATACTGAAGATTTCTAATACTATACTTAATTTCATTTAGGAATTTCAACATACAAATATAACAAACAGAATTGTGAATAAACTGAACTCATCAAAATTTGTATTTGTTGTTTATAATTTTGGGAGACTGTGCGCTCGGGCCAGGAGTTTGCCCGCAGCAGAGACATCACTTAAATATCATAAATATTTTGGCAAACAAGTTAGCAAGCAATATTGAATTTCTCATAATAATTTAGCTGATGATATAATTTCGAAATATGTGCAGACAATATGGTGAATATTGAAGTATTTTGATTTTCAGTGCTTCCATTGAAAATGGTTCTTCGTTATCTAAATCTAAATTTTAGCAAAATCGGATACCGATTAGATGATCAATATAATATAATAATATTGTGGTTAACGAGAAAACGATATTTCAACATATAATTCCATTATAACTTAGCCTACAAGCTAAATAGGTATTCACCGGTCTGATTTATATAAGTATCCGCACAAACTGCCCGATAAGAATGTTTTATTTTAAATAAAATCATTTTTAAAAATATCCTATATGAGGCCCACTTCTCATAATCACTTTAAAGAGGATTAGTGTCTTAAAAATGTTAGCAGCGGAATAAAATTTAACTTAAATAAGTGCGATATATACAAAAAATATTCCATCTAATATAACGACGATCGGTCCAAACTTAAATGCACATGGTCTAATTCCAAAAACCAAAAACATATATTTATCACAACGAAAAAAAATGTCAGACTTTAATAGCCGTATTTATAAAAAATCTTGATATACTATGAGCCTCAAAAGTGAGTAAACACAACAAATTATTGGATTTTTTTAAGATAATGAAAATCCTAAAATCTATCCATCGATTGAAATTTAAAAGTTTCGTTTTGTTGGATATTTGGTTGAATAATAGATTCGGTTATGAAAAAAAAAAAAATTTAAGTTGAACTATAATGCTTTTCATAATCTTAAAAAAAATCACTGGTGCTTACACACTTTTGAAGCTGTGTGTATGTAGGTTTAAAGTACAAATTAGTTAAACAACACTTTTAGATTATCAACACATATTTGTAATCATCTCTTTTAAAGCATTTATACTATTTGTATAAAAAGAAACATTTCAGTAAAACAAATAATACTCGTATAATATAATCTGTTTGTCAACTAACAAAAAAAAAAAAAAAATCAACAAAACGATTAAGAAAAAACTATTTTCAATAATTGTTATTTTTAATCACAAAAGTTTTATTCGAATAACGAGCTTTTTATTGTTTGTTTTAATTGTTAACACATCACTAGTACGTTGTGTACATTTGGAATCAGTTTGCGTGCGTTTAAAAATTTAAAAACTTTAAAAACAATGAAAAAAAAGGAAATTTCCAGCTGCCGCTGATTTGATATTTGGGTAAAACCTTCTTTGAAAATTAAACATATTTAATTGTACTTTTAAATTTTATTTAACACTTTTATATATTTTTTTTTTTATTCAACATTGTAAAGCTCCTCTGTAACACAACCATGGTAATACAACTTTCAAATGCTGAACATAAAGATTATTGGAAAATAAAATTTCCTTAAATTTATCGCCCTCTTCAGAAACGCCCACAAAATTATCAATATTAGCCGTATCCGTAGGATCACATAAAACTGCACCCATTACAGTTGTTACCGTGACAAAACCTAAATAAAAAACAATGGCACGTTATTACAATTGAAACATTTTTGAAACGATAAATTTCTTACCCCATATTCCATATTTAATTAAAGCTGCCTGTATGTCACATAATTTGGGCAGAGATTTTGTATATTTCAATAATTGTAAATGTTCAATTAAATTATCATAATAATACTTTATCAGGTAATCAAACTGTTGAACTTTTATATCGACGTGAGCCGACGATATAATAAAATATAATAGATCTTGTGCTGGAGAGCCATAACGCGGCATTTGCAAATCCACTAAATAGGTTTCCTTTAATTTGCCCTCTGTATCATATTGAAACATAATATTGTTGGCCCAGCAATCACCATGATTTAACACATTAAATTCACTTGCATCTACGGCACACTGTTCAAACATAATATTTGTTAAATTGTTTGATAAACTTTTTACTTGTTCGTAATATTCCTGATGATTTTCTAATTTTGCTATTGTTTTCATTAGATGCGGTGTAGAGCCATCGAACATGGTTTTAATGAAATTTTTACTTTCGTCTATTAAAAAACCATATAAATAGGTTTTTGCAAACATGCCCTTCTGTTCTATTCTTGCGGCGGAGGCTGCATGAAATTGCGCTATTTTCTTTAACACGGCCTTACAATGTTCTATGTCTAGGCAATCTTGTCTTTTGGCATTTCTAAAACCTCTCATCGACAAATCTTCCAACAAAATATATTCTTTGTCGACTGGTAGTTCATAGCCTTTGGCGCCAAACTGTACATCTAGACCGGCTTCAGCATACAGCTTTTCAAATTCCGGTTTAATATCACGATACATGCCGGACTCTGTGATAAACATTTCCCATTTGGACATTTCATTGCGATTGCGGTTTTAAGAAGTACGTCAGCTTGTACTTTAAGCATGACAGTGGCATAATTTTCACCAGGGGCCAACGCGGGAAATACTTTAAATTCTTTTATTTCTTGAAAATCTTTTACAGTTTCACGTAAAACATTTTCAAATAACTTGGCCTCAATCCAAGCTGGTATATCTCTATTAGCCATATTGTATGTAATGTTTTAAAACTGTGCAAAACTATTATTTACTGAATGTTAATGCAACGAATTTCTTGAACGTGTGCTTGCAGTTAAGCCTTTAATCGACAACTGACAACAAGTATCTGTACGAGTAAATTTTTAGAGATATTTCCAACCAACAACTTGTTTTATAGAATTGAATGAATGAGATACGTACGAGTATTTTGTTTATTTTCAGTTTTTGTATTCATTTATGTATGTAATTGTTTGAGCAAAGCTTGTGAAATATTTTATTTTAATTAATATTAACAGCTCTACAGTTAAAGTAGTTTTGTACAGATATTAACTGTTTGAGAAAAATTTATATTTATAATCATTTAGAGGTTTTCTCAATCAGTTAAAAGAATTTGTCATAAAAATTAACCTTAATAAGAACTCAGATATAACATATCTTAATATATCTGAGCTCTAAAATGATATTCTATAAAAATGCTTGTATTGAGACTAGTTAGATGAATTTAGCACTGTCAAAATATTATCAATATGGATTGTTAGATTGCAATGTAATTAACCATGTTCAGTAAAATAATTATATAGTATAACTACAAATATAATTACTACAAATTATAATACATTAATACCATTAATTATTCTATTTCCGTTTCCATTACCGTATATTTAGGTAATGCCCAATATACAAGTCTGAATGACCAATAATTATAATTATTGGTTTATATAATGTTGTTGAAATATAAAAAACATGCTTGCGTGTGAAATTTTACTCCATAATTTCCGAGTTATATGCATTTGTAAATTCAAATTTAAAAACTTCAAAGTTTTTCCATACTCTGGTCCTGTTTTATTTTTAAACGTTGGACAGAAGTTTAGATATGTTTTGCTTAAATTTTCAATCATACATAAAAACTTTAAACGTTTAGTTTCTAGTCTCAAAAAAAAAAAAAAAACAAACTCAATGACCTATTGAGATATCTCACAGCTACAGGTTGGGTCTCGCATGCACGATTTAGTTACATTATGATGTAAACGACATTAAATCTGACAAGTGGTGTGGTCTTATTAAAACGGGGTCCCTTCGACTCTACTTAAGTGTTCGCACGCATTGAATTACCACTTAAACCAACCAAACATGGATCTGAACATTTTTTATTACGCCAATGCCTCGCCTTGCGTCGTGTCGTTTTGCGTTTTTCGGAAGTTGCGTCGCTGCTTAATTTTTACTCTGCATCGTTAGATTTTCAAGGTTGCGTTGTTTTGGGTACGAGTCTTAAATTTTTTTTTTTTTAAGTTTTGCAAAATCTGAAACATTATTAGATGCTAAAATGATGACCCGTAAATGGATCGAAATGGAGTCATTGCTTTCTATTTGGGTTTGAATATCAAGTTGCGCACAGAATACCAGTAAATAAAATGGTAATTCAGACAAAAGCAAAAAAATTATTTGAAATCATTATTGGTAGTAATACAGACAATTACTGCAAGAAAATTTATTTTATGTTGAAAAATTCTGTTCAGCAAATATTGGATAAATTTTTTGTGAAAGAACGCCGACGACTTAGTATTTTTGTAACCCTAGAACCTATTTTTAATCTTGCTATAGTAAATCTTAATTCACTTTGCGTCGTATTTTTTTTTTTTTTTTTGGAATATAACCCCGATGCAAAGTGGGGTATTGGTGTATTCAATTTTTCTAGAAGAAAATTTAGAATCTACATTATCAGAATGTAAATGTTTTGAAAATAAATATTTCATTTCCAAATGGCTGGTTCGAAACAAACAAACATCGGAACAAAATTAGACAAATAATTTCGATCAGAATTTTGAGGTTTTATATTTTCTTTCAAATTAGCAAAAATAATATTTATGGAAATTGATTTTGCTTTGAAAAGCGTGATACAAAAATATAGGCGGAACGAGTCTTCAAAAAGCGTTATGCCTATTTAGTTTTAAGTAAAATCCATATGAAAATAAAAAACCTAATTGATGTAGAGCAGAGAAAATTCTAAGTTATGGATTGTTTTTCAGTGAGTATGTACTTGAATTTAAAATGTTTTAGAAACTGAAATTGAATAAATGGCTTATTTGTGTGTATCCCAGCAAAATACTAACTTATAGTTATTATTAACATCTTAATAGTTGTTCTATTTCGCTACTTCATTGTTAATAAAAAAGGTCAGATAAACTATAATAATAAATATTGTATTAAGTGTAGGGTCGCACTTGGCAAATATTGGCCGAAAAAGACGTAACCATTAAATAAAATATTTTTTGAACACGTTTATTTATTAAAAAAAAACAAACTATGTTTATCTAGGACAAGACACAACAAATATTTAGTCTTATTTTATTTAATGCTGTTTGATCTTAAAAAACTCTTGTAAGAGTAAACAAAGTCAAACATATTTCTGCTAAAACAAGTGGTTACGATTTTTTGAGTAAATATTTGTCATGTGTAATTATCGTATTAATAAAATTTATGATGATCATAATTAGCCGTATATTCTTATTACATTGCGTTCTTACAAATATAATTGTAACTCATTTCTTGATAATGATATCCGATGGATATCGAAATATTGGAGAAAATAATTTTATAACTAATTGGCCTCGAGCTCGAAAAAACTTTTTTTATTTAATATGAAATAACTTTATTTAATTTTATTCTACTAATCCTTAAGACACGGTTACACATGGCAAATATTTGATGAAAAACGACGTAGATAACCACTAAATAAAATTTTTTATAATTCTTGTGTTTATTTGGAAAATCTTATTTCCTAAGTACAAATCACAATAGACGTTTAGTTTTATTTGATTTGATGATGATTGCTGTTACAAAAAATTTGTAAAGTTAAACATCGTCAAACAAATTTGTGCTAAAAATAGTGGTTACGCATTTTTAAGTAATTATTGGCCATGTGTGAACGTACCTTTAGACTTTGAGTCGAGCGCCCCAGTTCTAGCGAACTCTTAAGCAAACTAAAGGGGTAACGATGTTCAGGAAGCTGTTTGCATTAAAAATTTACAAAACGTTTTTGCTGGGAAACAAAACCTTGTATTGTTATAAAACAAACAAACAGTATTCTCTATAAATAATTTAAAACGCAAAACTAATAGAACTGAAGTGTTGTGAAATAGTTTATTTAATTTCATTAGTAAATTGCAATCCAAATAGAAAGCATCAAAAGCACAGCGCTAAAAATAAAAGTTTCATTAAGCATGTCTAGTACAACGACAGATAACATACCCGCATGGATTAAATCAAATTTATTTGAGAAAGTTTTACGCGAAAATCTTGTTGGCTTCAAAAAAATACTTAACTTTAAAGCTTTTCCTGCTTTAGCTCCAGGAGAAAACTACGCCACTGTCATGGTAAAAATAGAAATAGATGTGCTACTTAATAATGGCGATATCCATAAACAAAGCTTTATGCTAAAAATTGCTCACGATAGTGAATTGTATCGCCAAGAGATGACCAAATGGGATATGTTTACCACAGAAACGGGTATGTATCAACAAATTGTGCCAGAATTTGAGAAAATGTATGCCGATGTTGGTGAGAAAGTTAAATTTGGTGCCATGTCCTACAAGTTGCCTATACAGCAAGAATATCTACTGCTGGAAGATCTTTCAAGAAAAGGTTTTAGAAATGCTCCTAGGCAGAATTGTTTAGATCTGGAACACTGTAGGGCAGTTTTGAAAAAGCTAGCCCAATGGCATGCTGCTTCTGCAGTAAGAATTGAAAAGAAAGGAGTTTTCATAGACAAATATTCGAAAGGCATGTTAATAAACAATGGCAAAGAACTTATCAAAAGCATGCTGGACAGTTCTTTAAAACATTTACTCAACTCGATAAGGAAGCTGCCTAAACACACAGAGTACCTAAAGCAACTGGAAGGTTTGAGTGATAATATAACCGATATCATTTACGAACAATGTTCTCTCGATGAGCAGGAATTCAATATTTTGAATCATGGTGATTGTTGGTCTAATAATATTATGTTTCAATATGACAAAGAGGGAAAACTGCAAGAAACCTTTTTTGTAGACCTACAAATACCGGGTTATGGTTCTCCGGCTCAGGATTTGTTATACTTCATTATATCCTCAGCTCAGTTGGAAATAAAAGTTAATAAATTTGATTTTATGATTAAATACTATCATGATAATTTAGTACATCATTTAAGGCTTTTGAAATACAGTAAACCTCTACCAAATTTAAAAGATTTACATATAAGTTTAATAAGACATGGCAAATGGGGTAAGTACGATAAAATTTTATAATTTGTTACACACACTTAATTAAGAAATATTTTTGAATTTAAAGGTTTATTTACTGCTCTTGTTACCATGGCGGCTGTATTGTGTGATCCCACCGATAAAGCTTCGGTTGATAATTTAATTGGCGATTGTCAAGAAGCGGATAAATTCAAGGAATTGATGTTTTCTAATGAACGTATTACCAAGCATTTGGAAGTAGTTTTACCTTGGTTTTGCTATAGAGGAGTATATGAAAGTTAAATGCAGATGAAATATGTATATAAATAACAATTTGTAAATTAAATTAGAGAAGTAGAAAAAAGCTTTCTATATACATATAAATAGTAAAAACTCAAGTAGTGATTTCAGAAATTGAACTTATATGGCAGCTATGGTCAATTATCGACCGATTCGCAAACATTTTTTAAATGTGATGTGAATCTAGGTGAAATAACAAATTTGTGATGAAAAAAATGTACCAAATATTATGAAAATATTTTTAAATTGCGACAGACAGCCAGAGATTTTTAAACTGACTCAGTAAGTGATTCTCGTATCGGTACTTTATACTAACCCCTTGGCCCACGATGTCGAACGATAACGTTCGCTTAGATAAGACTTAAGACACTGTTGCATATGAAGGACAACTTTCAACTTACACATTCGCCATATCATTCTGATTATATTATTAGTGTTTGACAAATTTCCTGCGTATGTTGACAGAGCGTATGCAAGCTTTTCAGCATATGGCAAATTCATATGCATATGCGATAGTGTCTATGCGATCAGAGTTGTATTTTCTAATAAAGCTGATAAGAAAACAACAATGTCGGCTTCATTGATTTAAATCACAAATTATAATTTAAAGAACAGACGTTTACAATTTTTTAATTGTTTGTATGGTTTATACAATTTATTATATTCACTTTTTTTTTGCCGTTGTTTCTTTACATTAACAAAAAAATGTGTTTTTGCATCTTTTTTGTGTACTAGTGTGGCACCTATGACATTTTTTTTTTGAGTGTGATAGAAATCGGTCAGTTTTTCCAGTGAATGAATCGTACGATTGTGTAGGATAGTGTATCACGACCTTTAAGCCCAGCCGCCGATAGTTTTTTTTTTATGTAAATACACTTCTTGTTGCATATGTACCTACAAACAAACATACACACACAAGGACACAAAACGCAATATAGTGGCCGACGGCATTGTTTAATCGACACAGGTCTCTAGAAATAAACAATAAATTATTATAAATGTTTTACATGTTTTCGTGCATTATTTGCATATTTAGTGTTTATTTTAGCTCGATTTTGTTGGCAAGTTCTGCAATATTTTATTATTTATTATTATTGCTGTTTTTTACAATAAAATATGCTCTATTTTTTATACCAATTCCTTGTATAATTTTATCGTCATCCAAAATCAGCAATAGCTAGACCAATTTCCTCCCACGTCATCATTTATGTTTTTTTTTTATTGATATTATTTTTATTATTTAATTATATTTCAAAAATTACACATAAAATACAGAAGTTGAATAATAATTAAAAAATGTTGTCAAACTGAATTAATTTTACAAACAAATGTTTATACGCCTCAGCATATGTAGCACCACATACAATTCAACATATCGTATAAACACAAAAATCGTATGCTAACTCTTATGTTGACATTTCATTTGCTGACATATGCTGACATCAAAAAATTTGCTACTCTCAACATATCGTGTAAACGTCTAACATATGACATATGGATTTGCTGCTGATTTTAATCATATGGCTGTCAGCATATATATGCTGATTCAACATATCGTCTAAACTTAGCTTTACGGGAAATTTATAAAAGTAAACAACTTCAATCAATGTATTAACAATGGTATGGCGTTGTTTTTTCTAAATTTTAATTAACGTTTTCTACCAATGAAATTTTCTAAAGTATAAGGCGTGTTTTAAGATGTATAGAACTACAAGTTGCCAACACTTTTTTAACTGGTGGCCATTTTGTCAGCTGTCAAGTGACTTATGTTTAGTTTGGTTTGCTATTTTAACATGAATGAGACAGACTGACACCAAAACAACACTTGGAAATTGTACAAATTTATTTTGAAAATCCTGGTTCTGTGCTTTTTTATTTTTTTAGATGTATACATGGTGAAATTATACCAGGTAACAGCATAGCGCCAGCTGATTATTTTTTGCTCTATTCATGGTGAAATTGAAAATGTCAAAAAGGTGTTTTAGAAATAGTCAAAGTTTATATAAAAACGTTACAAAATTATTTTGTTTTTGAAAAATTGAGTTTTTGTCACCGTTTTATCTGCGTAAAATAGCTTAAGTGTTAAAAAAACTATATTATATTAAATATTGGGTTTGTTTTTTGAGTTGTTTTGCTAAAAATGTTGGTTTTTTTTTTGTAAGATAAATATTAAGATTCCTCTTTAAAGCGATTTTTTTTTTGCTGCAGAAAAATGCGTTGTTGTTATACAATACCTATACATACATTAATTTTGAAAATAAAGAATTTTGCATGTTTTACTTTGCAAAATTACGTATTACTTGTATATTTAAATAAATATTATGCGTAACTTAAAGAAAATAATTTGAGAAAATAAAAGAAACAAAAACAATCACAATTGTTTTCTGTTTTTATCCATGTTTGTATATTTGTTTTCTTTATTTTATGCCAGATGTTTTTGACAGCAACGAAAGTATTACACAAACAAAAATGCCTGTTGTTCTTGCCTTGTTGTAATTGTTGTAGCAATGCTGTCACCTGGTATTTAATTTCACCATGGATGTATAGAACTTTGAAAGTGAACTAAAACAAAGATGTTTTTTTTTTAATTGACATGAAATTTACTTTATTCGAGATATAAGTCTGATCTGAAGAACCAATTTTCGACAACTTTTTTGGTTCGAGCTTATCGGCGTAGACTAGCGACTTTAAACATAAATCAATTGACAGCTGACAAAATGGGCGCCAGTTAAACAATATATCATAGCTTCTAAAAAGCACATCTATGTAAATAAATTTTAAAAACCTAAACATAAGATTTATACCTGAAAATGTTGCGCGCGTAACATTAATATAATTTATTATGAATTTACATTTGTAATTGATAAGTTAAACACACGTAAGTGAAATTGATAAAAATATTTAAACTAATATACCAATACTTAATTGTACAAAGCTATTTTTATATTAGTTTTCTACCCAAATTAAAAAAGCTTTCTACGTTTGGGTAGAAAAGCTTTTGACTATGAAATTAATTTAAAATTCTCTCTTTTAATATCGTACGCAGTTAACCAAAAACAAACAGCTCAATATACAGTATATTGCTTTAAAATTCTAAACACAGAATTTTTATACTCAGTTGTGTTTTTGAAACAAGTGTAGGAACGTTCAATTGAATATCGCTTCAAAGAGACCAGACCAAGGCATTCTTTTGTCATAATTTTTAATTGTTAAAAGTAATAATTTTGTATTTGCCCTTCTTTTGTTGTTTGCTAATATAAATATGGCTAATGATCAGGGATCGCTAGAAAATGGTAGCGATATACCATCATGGATTGAGGCTTCGTTATTCGAACCAGTTTTAAGAGAAATAGTGCCTGAGTTTCAGCAAACTAAGAACTTTAAAGCTAAACGAGCCTTGAGTGCTGGAGAAAATTATGCTACTATTATGCTGCATTTGGAGGCAGATATTGAATTGAAAGGTATATTATTAAATACCAAAAACATATGTCTACTCTTCCCGAAAATATAGTCTCTTATTTTAGTCGCATTCAAATCGTCTATATTTTAAGACAACTATTACCCATATACTTAACACCCATAATAGTTTCCTAAAATCTTTACTTTTTAAGATGGCTCTTCCAAATGTTAAAGACAGCCTTATGTTAAAGACAGCACATACCACTGAACTGTTCCGTCAATTGATGAAAAATCATAATATCTTTGATGTTGAAGCTAGAATGTATCGTGAGGTAGTGCCAGAATTTGAACAGATGTACAAAGATGTGGGGGTAGAAGTAAAATTTGGTGCCAAATCCTATCAACTGTCCACCATTGAACCTTACATACTCTTAGAGGATTTAAAACCCGAAGGTTTTATAAATGTCAATCGTCTGGAAGGTTTGGATATGGAGCATACGCATTCTGTGCTAAAAAAGTTAGCACAGTGGCATGCAGCTTCTGCGGCTCGTGTCGCCACCAAAGGCGCTTATGATAAAAGTATTTGTGAGGGTTTCTTTAAAGAAGAAACCCGTGAAGTAATGAAAGCCATGATTAAAAGTTTAACTAAAATCCAAATGGATTGCATGAAGTCATTCGATGGTCACGAATTGTATTATGAGCGTATGTATGAAAAAAAAGATGACAGAATGGACGAATGGTTCGATGCCAGCAAGGTGGACTTGAGCGAGTTTAATGTTTTAAATCATGGTGATTGCTGGTCCAACAATGTTATGTTTAAGCATGATGCTTTTGGCAAAATTAAAGAAACATATTTGGTTGACTATCAAATACCCCGCTATGGCTCTCCTGCTCAAGATTTGTATTATTTTCTGCTCTCGTCCACCAAATATGAATTTAAAATTAAACATTTTGATTATTTCATTAAATACTATCATACTGAGCTATTGGAACATCTTAAGCTGCTGAATTATTCCAAAAAGTTACCCACTTTAAAGGACATACATATTATGTTGCACAAACATAATCCCTGGGGTAAATATCTATTTTAAATGAATTGGTAAAACATGGAGTTTAGGTATTATTTCAAATATTCTTCTAGGTTTATCTACTGTTAATGGTGTTATGGCTGCAGTTCTTTTGGAACCTCAAGAGGATGCAAATTTAGACAATTTTATTGGTGAGAGTGATGCTGGCATTCAACTTAAAATCCAAATGTATTCAAATGCTCGTTATCGTAAACATAGTGAAATGATTTTACCATGGCTGTACAATCGTGGGGCTATATAAAATTGCTATTCGTGAGTGTACTTACATACATATGTACATACATATGTTGATAAGTATGTTCATAATATAATTTACATATTTGATTTAAAAAATGCTATCTTTTGTACATAATTGTTAGCAACCAAAGTAAACTAAGTGATTGATGTGTTTAAAATAAATAATTTTTGTTGTTTTTTGAATTGTTGTTGTTTATAAACATTTATTAAAACTTACTACATATTTACAAACATTTACAATACATACATATGTACAAGTATACAGTATTGAAGAAAATGTTCTTTATTTTCGAAAAACTTTGTCAATTTGACTGTCAAGGTACCTACTTATATTCTTGAGTTGAATCTATACTTTCTATGAATATTGAAAAAATAAGTCCTTTTGAAATAAGAGTCACAATGATGTCTTAAACACAAAATTTTAATTAACGTACATACATTATATGTATTATGTTTCGGCAAATTAACATTTTCTATAAATTAAAGGCAATTAATGTATGACAATTAAAAAGCTTAGCAGTATTGATTCACCATAAGATCATTCGTATTTATCAGTAGGAATTGACAAATGTATTCGTTGTTAAGTTTTTCTTTTACGCATCATTGAATCCAAAACTGCGTAGCTATATGTATGTATGTATGTATGTATGTATGCTATTAGTAAGTTGGTTAGTTAATTAACACTTAATATTTATTAAATAGCTATGTAAAAATGTGCTTCGCGACATCCATTGTAATGAAATAAAATTGAAGAGTTAAAAAATATATTTTATTTTTTTTTTATTTATTTATTTATTTCTTTTATTGAATATCACCTGCAACAAGAAATTAATCTTTTAAGTTACAGCATGCGATTTTATAATGATTACAATATAAATGAGCACAGTAAAATAATAATTAAATAATTAAATTAAAATTAAAATAATAATAAAAACGAGAATAAAAAACAAAGATGTAACATTAAAATATCTTTAAAATGAAAAATTTGAAAATAACATTTTTTTAAATTGTAAAGCGTTGCCAATGATTTGTAATGGGTTTGGTAACGAGTTCCACAGTCGTATTGTGTTTGTAAAGAACCGCCACTCCGATATTAAAGTCCGATATCTAAGTTGAATAATTTGTTTCCCTCTGCTAGATCTTGCAAATTGAATGCGATTAAATAAGTAAGACGGTTCTTGTGTGTAAATAATTTTGTGCAAAAAGATTAATTTGTAATTATTATATTCTATTTATTATTTTAAAATTATTCATAAAACATTTGTATTATTCAACATACACCAATACCTCACTTTGCGACGGATTTACGTTCCAAAAACAAAAAAAAAAAACAGAACGCAAATTGAAACGACGCAATTTGTAATTAAGATATTCTATAGCAGTAGTATGTTTATGTACCTTTCATGACACTTTTTCCGTACAATTTGGGAGCATGCCTGGATGGGAGTATGTAATTGTTAAATGAAATAGTTAGTGTAAAATGTGTTTGTGTTTTGTGAATGTGGTATTGTGTTGATGTTTCCATGCCTGGATATAGTTGTGGTTAGTATAAGTGTGTGTTTGTTTTGTTTTGATTGTTTGTTTTGTTTATTGCATAATTAAGATATATATATCTTTGTTTTGATTGTAATGATTTTAATATACATTGGTATTTTTCATTACATATAGGACTATTCAGTATTAATCTATTTCTTTTAAGGTTTCCTCTGCCATCATCATCAATACTCTCATAATCCATAGCATTATAAGATTTAATTTTATTTTGATCGGAACTAGTAGAACCTCCAATATGAAATGATAATGGAAGATTTGTATTTTAATCTGAATTTACATTTAAGGGTGTTGAAGTTGTTAACATATGATTTTTAAGATTAGAAAAACTATATATATTTTCATCATAATCCATATCGCTATTTACAATGAGTGTTTGTTTTGTTTGGTTTTTTTTTTATTGCTTTAGTTGCGTTTTTTTTGTCTAGTAATTTATAATAGAGTTATAATAGGGAGGTTAATATTATTTCATTTAGTCTGCATTAGGAGGAATACAATTTTGTAAAGTTTGAATATTATTAGAGAAAATTAATTTGTGTTTCCATACCTAGATATAGTTGTGGTTAGTATAAGTGAGAGTTTGCTTTGATTGTTGGGGTTAGTGTTGGGTGTGAGTAGGGTGTTTGAGGAAGGGGTGTGAGGAGGGAGTTGTTGCGTTTTCCATCGTTGGAGTAAAATGTTTGATTTATTTTGTTTATTGAATTGGTTTAATTTTTTTTTTCTTCAGTTACAGTTTTGTGTTTTTTTTTCATTGTTTTGTTTATAGAATTAATTTAATTTTTTTTATTGCGCGAGTTATGGCACCCTAACATAAGTAAACAACTAATCACCCTAATATAAGCACACTAACAATCACACATATTTATAAACACTAAACATACAAACATACATATTAAATGCTCAGCTATTAACCCAACAAAGGAATGCTTCTAACAAATACTACACACTAACATACAATAAGATCACATCACATTCTGATTTTATTTACTAATTGCTCCACTTGAACAAAATCCAAAGTTAGCATTAAGTACACAAATGAATATGACATATTATTTAATATAAAATAGTTGTCTTTAATTCTCAAGACAAGTAAGAAAGTATAGTCGGTCAAGCCCGACCATATAATACTCTACACCCAGTATATGTATAAAAAAGTTTTTCAGAAATGGGCGTTATATGGGAGATATAACCTATTGTAAACCGATCATTCAAAAATTGAGTGTCATGATGTCTATGAATACATATAAATATTATGTATGTTAAACTTTGTCTCGATATAAATACTTTTAAAAGATTTATGGAGCTTAAATTGAATTACGGAGAGGGTCTTATATGGGAGTTTCGACTACTTATGAACCGTATATAGGTGTATATAAGAAACTTATTTGTATCAAATTTTATTTGAATACCAACATTTTTAAAAAATTGATATACATTTAAGTGATTTTTGGAAGTGGAATTTATATTGGGGACTGCTATTTTATCAGAAATTAGTGTGTTTTACAACTTTTACAACACTATCAAAAACTAACACGTCTTATTTTGAGTAGGATATTAACCTCAGATATTATTCTGAATATGTTGCAAGTGTTACACCATCAACAACACAATTTCATGCAAAATTGTGGTAAGCATAAAATAGTTTTGCTTGTACTCTTATATATTTTCTTTTTTTTAGGAAATTGAACTAGAAGATTTATTAGATGTGTTCATACTGTCCTACAAATATATAGATAGATCGTGATTATGAGCGTATTACAAAAATAATACAAATAATAAAATAAATTAAATTAGTAAAAAAACCGTATTCTTGATTAATTTCACAATATTTTGTAATAAAATTAACAACTTACCACTACTAAAAAATTAAAGATAAATAGGAAAACAATATCGTGATGCCACTATACAAGGTGAGTGCAGTAGCCTAGCTGACTGACTTTGTTTACAATTTACTTATGTCAAAAGTAATACTTTTTCAAGTATTTTTGACAGTAGTACATTATTTTACACAAACACAATCCATGTTGTTTCTGTTTTGTGTAGTTGCACCATGAACAATATATTTTATTTAAAGAAAAAAAATTTTATTTTATTGCATATATCATATCAGAGTTTTTACAATAGTTTGTTTACTTCATTTGTGAGAGGAATGTATTGAAACATTTTATCATGTATAATTAGACAATATGCAGATGTAAAGGGTGGTTAAATTGTAAGGGCCGATGTTGAATGTGAACCACACCTAAACGCCAAGCTTTTTTCCGAATTTTATTTGACATTTCTCTATTTCAGACTTACTCAATTTGAACCATGGAGAGATACACAATCCAACAACGTGTTAAAGTTATCCAGACTTATTATGAAAATGGGCGTTCAAATCAAAATGCATATCGTGCACTTCGTGATGTTTTTGGTCAATTTGATCGTCCAAATGTGCGTACAATCGCAAAAATCGTGGAAAAATTCGAGCAAACCGGGTCTGTAGAAGATGTGAGAACACCAGTGCATGCTCGTACAGCTCGTACTGCAGAAAATATTGTTGCTGTTCGCGGTAGTGTGGCTGAAGAGCCGTCCACCTCAACTCGTCGTCGTGCCCAACAATTACCTCTCACGCTCGTCGTTGATGAACATTATGCATAAAGACTTGCATTTACACGCTTACAAGGTGTAATTGGCTCAAGATCTAAAGCCTCTTGACCATTCCAAACGTCGTGAATGGGCAGAATGGTGGCAAGAAATGACAACAGTGGATGATCAATTTTCGAAGAAAATCATCTTCAGTGATGAGGCACATTTTCATCTCAGTGGATTCGTCAATAAACAGAATTGCCGCATTTGGGCGAATGAGAATCCAAGAGTGATTGTCGAAAAACCAATGCACCCACAAAGAGTGACTGTTTGGTGCGGTTTATGGGCTGGCGGCATCATCGGGCCGTATTTTTTCCAAAATGAGGCCGGTCAGGCAGTTACTGTGAATGGTGTTCGATATGGATGTGGACGATATGTGGTTTCAGCAGGACGGTGCCACTTGCCACACAGCTAACGAAACAATGGCTCTTTTGCGCAACAAATTCAATGGCCGTGTTATCTCACGTAATGGCGATGTCAATTGGCCGCCAATATCATGTGATTTAACACCGTTGGACTTTTTTCTTTGGGGTTATTTGAAAGAAAAGGTGTACGTCGATAAGCCAGCAACAATTCAAGAGCTAAAGGATGAGATAATTCGGCACATTAACGGCATAGAACCTCCATTATGCCTCAGGGTCATCGAAAATTTGGACCATCGGATGGAGGTGTGCCGCCGTGGTCGCGGCACCCATTTGGCCGATATTTTGTTCTATACATAATTGAGTAATACCAATATATCATAATAAAATAAAATTACAATAATTTCCTAAATAGTTTGTGTTTTATTCAAAATCAACATCGGCCCTTGAAATTTAACCACCCGTTATCAGCTGGTACATGTTTTAGAGTTAAAACGTTGTCTTTCGTTTTCGTTGGTTAGTTTAACGTTCTATAAGACGGCTATTAACTGTATGCTTCAATTCTTCTATACCAGCTGTATGTGTATTATTTATGAGATTAATTTTACTATTTAAATGTGCTTTTGTAATGGGGATTTTTAGGATCAATAGGTGCCAGCAAAGTACAAACTCTTTTTTTTTTATTAAGATCAAAACATTCATTATTTATACTAACATCAAGTACTTTAAATAGATCAATATTTAATTTATAATTAACGATTACTTTTCGACGTTTATTTAAACTTTCTATAAATTTATTAAATAACTCATTTTCCGTTTGTTATTACCAAATTATATTAGCTTCTTTTAGTTCCTCAATAATGGAAATTATTTAGTTTTTATGTTTATTGTGACCAGCACCCGTCGATGCAATAAGTAAACGTAGTCTGTTGACTAATTCATTAGGGTCATCCCAATATATATAGTTTGATTTTCTATTGTCTACTGATTTTAATAATCCACTACCTTTTGTTACAATATTGAACTTTTCATTAAATAATTTTTTTATAACACGTTGATATTTAAATGCTTTTGTATCTTTAATTTGTTTATTTCATTGATAGTTACGTCTGTGTACATTTGTATTAGTTATAATATTCTTACATTTTTTTTAAATCCTTTTCAGTATAATGTAAAGGTTTAGAGTGAAATAATAATTCAAATAATCCTGATGTAATTCTTATTCTTTCACCTCCTATATATAAAGAGTTGTTATTTTTACTAAATTTTAATTTATTTGCTCCATATCGCCAGTTTCCAGTTTGATCTATATTAAATCCATAAACTTTATCTAACATTCCATTTTTCATTAATAGTTTTATGTTATCAATAAGTGAAGATTTATTTGTGTTATTACTATTGATTTCTTTGAATTCTTTTTTTATTCTTATTTAGTTGTGATTGACTCTCTCGTTTTGCAAATGAATGTGTGTTTTTATTTTTTTTAATATTATTTTCATCGAATCCGCTTAATGGGGCTAGAAGAGTTTTTTCGTTTGGGTCTTCTTAACATCTTTACTGAATCATTTCCAACGCTCATATTATGTGTATGGTTTGTAAGATTTTATTTTGAAAATCATTTTGAATTAAATGTGAAGAAGTTAAAGGTTTTTTATATGATGACGATTTATAGTTTAATTTTATTCTTTCTATTAGATATATATCTTTGTTTTGCTTGTGATCAAGTTGAAAGTTTTTCGTTTATATACGATGATGAAAATGAAAAAATTTTTTTTTTTTTTTTGGACAACCAAAAGTATATATGTATATTAGGGTGGCCCCGTTTGTATGGAGAAAAAATAAGGTATCGATGTTCCCGACTAATATGAAAATTTGATTCATTTTAAGACTACGTTTCTTAAATTTTTTTTTGTCCTGGGGTCAATATTTGGTGAGCTGGATCAAAGGATAAAAATGTCCTTTTTAGAGGTTTTTTAATTTTTTCACATTTCTTCCAAACTAACTATATGTAAATTTGGTATCATATGAAAGGTCCTTCAGAGGCGCATTCAATTGGTTATCAAAAATTAAAAAACAAATTTTTAAATTCAAAAATTTTCAAAATTTCAGACAAAATTTTAGTTTTTTCTTATTTTTTCATAGAATTTACTTAAATAAATAGTTGAAATTTCTTGATTATAAACATCATGCTTATCCCGTTTTTAAAATTGTATCTATTTAAATTTTTATTAATTTTTTTTTTAACCTAAATTCTTCCCTCAATTCGTTAATGTAATGGGTATTAAAATAAAGTAATTTTTATAATTTTAATTTAATAATGGGTGTTAGACTAATATTTTTGACCGTTACAAACATCTGCACAAATCCAAATTAGCCTCCCCACTATAGCGGTGTAGGGTATAAAAAGCTTTTCTTATGTCTGTATGGAAGAGCTTTCGACTACGAAACTAAATTAAAATTTGAGCACAAATAATTTAAAAAAACAAAACAAACAATTCAATATATAGTTTTTTTTTTGCGTTAAAACTTTAAACAGAGAATATTTGCCCTCAGTTGTATTTTTGAACCAAGTGTGGGAACGTTCAATTTAATACCGCTACAAATTGACTACATCAAGTCATTATATAAAGTACACATTTCCAATTTACACTTGTTTTGTTATTTGTTAGTACAAATATGAGTAATGAACAGGTATCGCCAGCAAATGGTAGCGATATACCATCATGGATTGAGTCTTCGTTATTCGAACCAGTTTTTAGAGAAATAGTGCCTGAGTTTCAACAAACTAAGAACTTTAAAGCTAAACGAGCTTTGAGTGCTGGAGAAAATTATGCCACTATTATGCTGCGTTTGGAGGCGGATATTGAATTAAAAGGTATGTATTTAACTACAATTTAACAAAGTTTATGAGCACATCAAATTGCAAGAATCGAATGTGGCTGTATTCCCGCAACTATATTTCTTTATTTAAGGACTCATATCGTTTATATAAATAGAACCCAATTAATACCTATTATAATTTGATGCTGATTTTATTTTTTTTTTTACTAATCTCTTTGTTTTTCAAGATGGCTCTTCCAAAATGATTACACTCATGTTGAAAACAGCTCATGACAATGAATTGTTCCGTCAAATGATGAAAAATCATAATATCTTTGATGTTGAAGCTAGAATGTATCGTGAGGTAGTGCCAGAATTTGAACAGATGTACAAAGATGTGGGGGTGGAAGTGAAATTTGGTGCCAAATCCTATCAACTGGACACAGATCAACCTTACATACTCTTAGAAGATTTAAAACCCAAAGGATTTATAAATGTCAATCGTCTGAAGGGTTTGGATATGGAGCATACGCATTCTGTGCTAAAAAAATTAGCACAGTGGCATGCAGCTTCTGCGGCTCGTGTCGCCACCAAGGGCGCTTATGATAAAATTATTTGTGAGGGTTTCTTTAAAGAAGAAACTCGTGAAGTAGTAAAATCAATGTTTGAAGGTTTAAATAAAATCCAAATGGATTGCATGAAGTCATTCGAGGGTCACGAATTGTATTATGAGCGTATGTATGAAAAAAGAGATGACAGAATGGACGAATGGTTCGATGCCAGCAAGGTGGACTTGAGCGAGTTTAATGTTTTAAATCATGGTGATTGCTGGTCCAACAATATTATGTTTAAGCATGATGCTTTTGGCAAAATTAAAGAAACATATTTGGTTGACTATCAAATACCCCGCTATGGCTCTCCTGCTCAAGATTTGTATTATTTTCTGCTCTCGTCCACCAAATATGAATTTAAAATTAAACATTTTGATTATTTCATTAAATACTATCATACTGAGCTATTGGAACATCTTAAGCTGCTGAATTATTCCAAAAAGTTACCCACTTTAAAGGACATACATATTATGTTGCACAAACATAATCCCTGGGGTAAATATCTATTTTAAATGAATTGGTAAAACATGGAGTTTAGGTATTATTTCAAATATTCTTCTAGGTTTATCTACAGTTACTGGTGTTATGGCTGCAGTTCTTTTGGAACCTCAAGAGGATGCAAATTTAGACAATTTTATTGGTGAGAGTGATGCTGGCATTCAACTTAAAATCCAAATGTATTCAAATGCTCGTTATCGTAAACACAGTGAAATGATTTTACCATGGCTGTACAATCGTGGGGCTATATAAACTGAATATTAAGGAGTGCATGTACATAAGAATATTCATTTCCTTTGTATAATTTATACATATATATGTATATGTGGTTAAACAAAACTAAACTGCTAGCATCTAAGTAAACTTAATGGTTGATGTTTTTTTTTAATAAATAATTATCGTTGTTTTTGTTTAATAATTACATTTATTAATATGTACTTAATAAAGTATAGTGGGGTCAAGCTCGATATAATGCCCTACACCAAGTGTATGAGTAAAAACTATTTTTTAGTTTTTAGTCAGCTTTATGGATCGCTGATCATCAAATTAAGTAGAATTTACAAATTATCTAATAATGGACCGAACATCATAAAATTAGATTGAATGATTTGTTGGTATACGAAGCATGTTTGTGGTGATTTTAATTGGATACATAAATATGTATATGAAACATATATTTGTGATCGATAATGTCATATTTCAGGAGGAAATTTGTATGGTGGTAGGTAAAATAATGTAGCGATTTCTACTAATTTCAATACCAACCGTCCTTGGGGCGAAAAAAAATAATATAATATACTAAATTACTAACATCAGCCTACATACATCCAGTATACACTTCCCAGTGTAGCGTATAAAAAATATTATTTAATACTTTACCATAAATTTTTATCTTTGAGTGTTTTTTCAGTTATCTATTGAAACACTTAATATTGATTAAATAAATATATACAATATAATTGAAATGTGATAAGTACAGGTCGAAATTATGCAACTGATAAATTTAAAATGGCATCACATTATTTGTGCCGCTTTTACTGCTTATTAGAACATATACATTTTCATTCTTACTAAATTTCATTTCAGAGTATCAAACGACTAGTCCGATTCTGACATTCTATCTAAGACTTGTAAAAAAAAAAACATGAATATTCCACAAGCCTATATGATAGCTAAAGACGTTCGTTTACACAAATTACATGTCAAAACTAGAATAACTGGCAGAGTAAGACTCTGACTGCTCCTAAGAAAAATCCATCAAATCAAAACTCTATTAAACGTACGATAATAAAAAAAATATGGTATTTGCTTATAGGATCAGAAATACTATCAATTATTTCCGGGCATTGTATCATGTCATATTTTTGCTCCTCACTGTATTTTTGATATTGATTGTATTGTTATATGATATTTGTCGATTTGCTGTATGGTCTTGCTATTACGCTTACGAAGAATGGAATACTCTATCGAGAGACGATGAATTTTAGCCTGAATATTACTGATTTGTAATTGCCAGTTTTCATATACTGAGATGTTTATTTGGATCTTGATATACAAACCTTGTTGCATAATTGTAGAGAATTGTAAGACTCAAAAAATGGCAAACATTTGCAACTGGAATTCCAAAAATATATTATTTTCATTCATATCCATTTGTTTATAAACATTTTAAATTTCACAATTATTATTAACTTTTACTACTACATATTTACAATTTTTGTTTAATACATAACATTAGATCTCCGCTCTAGAAATTCTTATTAAATAGTCGGGGGGGTTTTTTTTTTTTAGCAAGTTTTGAATAAAAAGCTTTTTCATATGAATGTTTGTTTTTTAATTGCAAAAACGAAGCGCAATTATTCTGGTGTAATACTAACAGAGACTGATTAAGTTGTTGGTTGTTAGTTTTTTTTATTTATTAATAAAATAATTTTAAATTAAACACTACATAGTTCTTTAATTTTTAAAATGTCGAGTGAACAAAATTCAGCTTCAGTTTTGCCAGCATGGATTAAGGCACCATTATTTGAACCAGTTTTTAAAGAAATTTTTAGTAATTTTCAGCAAGTAATAGATTTTAAAGCCAAACCAGCCCTTAAAGTTGGTGAAAATTATGCTAGTGTAATGCTGCGTTTGGAAGCGGAAATTGAATTGAAAGGTAGGTAGCCCATGAACACTTAAGTATTTAATTAAGTCATTAAAAGCGATTTCCTTAAGTAGACCTTATATGGAAGACATGGCTAATTATGGTCTAATCGTCGTGAACTTAGATCTTATTATATCTGCATATATAAAATTGATTTGTTTTGGAATTTATATTTGTAGATATCAAATTTTTAAATGATTTGTGTTCGTTAAAAAAGTACATAAAATAAATTTTAGTATAAAATTGCAGAAAATGCACAAAGTTAAGGTACGGTGACATATGACAAATATTTTCTCAAAAAAAACGTAACCACTTGTTTTGCAATATCAAACAGCATCAAATAAATAAAAATTAAATATTTGTTGTGCTTTGGCCTAAATAAGAAAAGTTTTTTTAAATAAATAAACAAGTTCTAATATATCTTATTATTTATAGAGAGCCAGTGAACTAGGCGGATGAGCAGGCAGTTATATATTGTCATACAAATTTGTTTTTTTCTTTTTTTTTCTGAAAACATGAATTAATTCGTTAACTCCATAATAAGTTGTCTACTAAATTCTAGTAGTATGTAATGAATCATTAATATCATATTGACTTATACATTTTAACGGGGACTCACCATAAAAATTGCAGTAGGAATGTTACATGATTGTTGTGTATGATTGTTGTGTATGATAAAAAGTAATTTCGTTTGAATGCAGCAATTGTGTCAAATATTTAAAATGTACTTTTATTCAAAAACATTACAATGCCCCAAATGAATGAAATATTGCACAGGTCAGTTATATTTTACAAAAACTGTGAGAGTAAAATTGGAAACAAAATTTCATCTTGTAACGTCACAAGTCAAAAATATTTTTATGTTTGCTCAACTTCTATATAAATTTTAATGCAAATAAAAGTTTTAAAATGAAGTGTGCCGTTTTAAATTGTGGAAATATTAAAAAAAAAATAACATACATATATTTAAATTGTTTTCGATATCCGAAAGAAAATATAATAAAAACAAACAATGAGCACAATTTTGCCACCTTGATGAAAAAAATTAAAAGTGTCTCATAGATTTTGTAGTGAACACTTTAATGCTATAAAAGGAGATGTGAGATTAAAAATGGGTAAGTGAAACGTTCTGCGTTAAGATACCTTATGTTAGGTTGTCAAAGAATACTGAAGAATTTGTGTGTCAAATTAAAAATCTCGAAACTGTATTCAAATCTTTGAATGGTGAAAATCTCTTGATTTGCAACGAGTGTTTAAAAAAGTACTATTAATGCGGGTATTAAAGCTAAAACACTTTTTGTTCAATCGAGAATTTTTTTCAAATAAAAAACCTAAATCAATACCTAGCGGAGGAGACAAAAAAACACAAACGGAAACAAACAAAAATATTAAATTGATAACACAAAAAAAACCATTTCGAGGTTTTCTACTTTTTTAAAGAAAAAAAAACAGCAAATTCCAATTTAAAGGCGAATGTTTATTATCATTTGAAAGAACATTATTTGGCATTTTTTTTTTTTTTTGAAGATTATGTCTATCGAAAGTTGGCCTTTGCTACGTCTATCCGTTGAGTCCAATTTTCAATGACTCGTTCGAACATTTCGACTGGTAACTGGTGAATGACACGCATGATGTTTTCCTCCAAGGCCTGAATCGAAGCGGGGTTTTCCACAGGAAAAAGTCTAACGGTGTGATATCACACGATTTTGGTGGCCAATCGACCGGCCCTAATTTTTTTTAAATTGCTAATAAAAGTTATTTTTTGCATGTTGATTATACGGAAAAACTAACCTGTGACGTCATGCGCAGAGAGTGGAACTTTTGTTTGCATTCTTTGAGCAATCTTTATTATTTGATTCATGACAATGCCCTATACCAGTTATGCTTATACAACGTCACTGGGTAAAAATAGGAATAGTTGTTCTCGACATATGTCATTTGATACATACAATGATAATTATAATGTTCCAACATATTCTTAAATATTTTACAGATGGCTGCAGCAAATTCATAACATTGATGTTAAAAACAGCACACAACAATGAATTTGTTAAGGAGACAATGAAAAATTACAATATATTTGATACCGAACAATATATGTATCGAGAAGTAGTGCCGGAATTTGAACAAATGTATATGGATGCTGGTGTCGAAATAAAATTTGCACCCAAATCTTACGAAATAGCCACTGAACATTCATATTTGCTTCTAGAAGATCTTAAACCCAAAGATTATAAAAATATGAACCGTTTGAAAGGTTTCGATATCCAACATACCCAAGCGGTGCTAAACGTATTGGCGCAATGGCATGCCGCTTCAGCCGTACTAATAGCAACGAATCGAAAATACAAGCCAATATTGTTTCATAATTTCTTTATGGAGGAAAATCGCGATATGATACATAAAATGTATAACAAAATGGCAGTAATTTTTCTAGAATGTGTTAAATCTTATAAAGGCCATGAATTGTATTATGAACGATTGTGCCAACACACAGATGCTATAGTAGATGAAATGTTTGAGGTGCATAAACTGGATGAAAATGAATTTAATGTTTTGAATCATGGAGATTGTTGGTCAAATAATATCATGTTCAAACACGATGAATTGGGTAATATTGTTGGTACATTTTTATTGGACTATCAAGTACCACATATTGGTACTCCAGCACAGGATTTATATTATTTGCTGTTATCCTCCACACAATATGAATTGAAAATAGAAAAATTTGATTATTTTGTTAAATACTATCACGATCGTTTGATAGAAAATTTAACGTTGTTAAAGTATCCCAAAAAGATTCCCACATTAAAGGATCTGCATATTATGCTGCATAAATATAATGCCTGGGGTAGATAAATTTTGTCCATATTAATTAATATTTTTTATTATATTATGTAACTTTATCTTTGCAGCATTTAATGTCGGGATTGGTATTATGGCAGCAGTACTTCTAGATCCCAGTGAAAATGCTAAGATGGAGAATTACTTCAGTAATTCAGATGAAGCCGTTGAATTTAAAATCCAATTGTATTCAAATCCTCGCTATCGCAATCATATGGAAATGGTTTTACCTTGGATGTTTTATCGTGGAGTTTTTTAAAAAATCTATTGAAACTTCTCGAATATAGCTATGTACGTATAACAATGATTGTTTTATGCAAATCAAATGTCCAATATCCTTAGTACTTTAAGTTTCCTTTAACACTTAAATTTCTTGCGTTTACAGTATGTTTACATTTATGATTCATTAAAATAAACCCAATTCTGATCCATAGATAAAAGTTTTTCTAAGCGACATTTATTTTTTATGGAAAACTATATTTTTTCGGCTAGTCTCTTTTTTTTTGTTTTTTTTTTCAAAACAAATTCTCTTGTTTTATAAATTAGTAAATAAATAAATTAAATGCCTTATTTTAAAGGTTCAAAGATTAAACAAAACCTGATACCAATATAGCATCAAAGTAAATTTTACCTTGCTAGATACATAGTCCCAATTTACACGAAGCAATTCTTTAAGCTAAGCTGATTACCTTTTAAACATCGGGGTGAGGGGGAGATAAGACGAGTACACACTTAATTGTAGCCAGAATTTCTTCAAAAAGGTATTAACATTTATATAAAAATATATTAGAAAATACGATGATACCATTCGCTGAAGAAATTTTTGCCGCCATTATGGAATTTTATGCACGACAATGATCCCAAACAAACTTCACAACTTGTGAAGCGTTGTTTAGAGGAAGAAAATATATATATTTTAAAATGGCCAGCACAGTCCCCTGATCACAATTCAATTAAGAACTAGTGGAACGAAGTTAAAAAACGGTCTATCCGACAAAATATTAACCCCCTGGCCCACGATGTCGAACGATAACGTTCGCTTAGATAAGATTTAAGACACAAACTTGATTGTGGAATAAACAAACTTGATTGAGTAAAAAATAAATACGATAAAAAGTTTGTGTCTTAAGTCTTATCTAAGCGAACGTTATCGTTCGACATCGTGGGCCAGAGGGTAAAGGTTAATTTATAACTATTAAATGAAAATTGGAAAGTTATTAGAAATGACAGTAGTGAATGTTTTAATTATTTGTCCAACCCCATTAAAGATTTTCTTTATTTTTTCTTTATTTTCGTAGGTTTTGATCACATTTTCAGGGGCGCTAATAAAAACAGCCAGGCTAAAGGTACGGTCACATTTGGCAAATATTTACTCAAAAAAGCGTAACCACTTGTTTTAGCATAAATCTGTTTAACGTTGTTTACTCTTACAAGAGTTTTGCAAGACCAAACAGCATCAAATAAAATATAACTAAATATTTGTTGTGCTTTGGCCCAAATAAGAAAAGTTTTTTTTTAACATAAATAAACGAGATCAAATATTATTTAGTTATTTAGTGATTACGTCTTTTTCGGCAAATATTTGCCAAGTCTGATCGTACCTTAAGAATTAAGTAGTGAGAAAAAATTTTGTTTTCTTTTTTTAAATAGAAAACAAATTGATAAGTTACTGTTGCTCTACCAACTCTAATTCATAAAAAAGCGCTAAAAAATAATTTACACAAAAAAACACAAACGTAATATTTCTTGAAAAATTCTGGATTGTATATGAAATGAAATTTGCAATACATATAACAAATTGTTTTAATATATTTAGCAAACAAAAAAAAAAAAAAAAACATCGGAGATAAGATATCTTGCATTCATTACCTTTAGTGACTCCATTAACCCATTAAACCACCATAACTATATTTAGGTTTTAATTTTACTATCTTCTTATGGCCGAATTCTCGGCCATTAGTTAACCATTGGTAAACTAAAATACTAACTATTGTTTAACTATTACTTGGTATTCTTATGGCAAACTAAGCACTGCGAATAAAGAATCATTAGTAAAGCCTTTGCCATTAGCTAACTAAAGACTGTGAAATTAGCCATTAATCTACTTAATTATTATTATAAATTGTTGAAAGTAAACTAGATTATTTTAAGCATTGCCTACGTAAAGCAGTAAAGGTTGCTTGTATTGAGAATCATAGAGAATATTTGATTTGTATGGCAATGCAATATATTGTAAGACATTTGTCATTTAAAAGCAACAAACAAATTTAAACTTTATATGTTGGGACTTGACAAGTCTTGTTAATGAAATGTTTATGGAATACGTTCATCTAATTGGTTCTCTCCATATTGTTCTCTAATAATATTAGTGACCAGCACAGTCCCCTGCCAGAAGTAAGATTTTACCTTATTTTTTGAGATTTTTTAACCGAAAAAAGATTTTAAGATTTTTTCCCCAAAAAAAAAAGATTTTTTGTTTTGTCTAGACGAATTAAAAAAATCTTCTTTGTTCCCATTTGAAAATTTTTAAACTAATCGATCTCAAAAAATGTACAATTTAGTATGAGAAAATGAATGAAAATTTCTGGCAGCCCTGGTGGCATATCTTCATCGCGTCATATATTAAGAGAACATGGCAAATTTGAACTCTTTAGGTTGAGACTGTGTAGAAATTTCTGGTTGAAAAAATGTTTATTGATGATGCTCATCTAATTGTTCTCTCCATATTGTGGCATATCGTCATCCCATCATATCTTTAGAGAACATATCACTTTGGTATACGCAGCACCAAAAAATTGGGGAATATATTGTGCACGATGAACTTTTTTTGCCTCTCCTGAAAATTTTTGTATTTTGAGTTGTGACCCTTTTGTATTTAGGGTGCGATATATTTTGTTCCCGATAACATTTAAAAACATGAATCTAGCGAGTTGAAATTTACAACTAAGTTTTCTAATAATCGACGGGTAACCAGACAAATATTTTTCTATAAAATTTATAGAAAATCGGTGGTATTATTATTTGCAATGAATATATAAGGTTCGGCAAAGCCAAATATAACATTATTGTTTTATTCCAAAATTTGTTGAACAAATAATACTCTCATACAGAAAAAGAAACTTAATTAGGAAGTGAAGTTGGTCAAGTTCGACTATATCATACTCTACACTCTAAGCTAATTTAATATATTGTTTTTAGGAATATTACATGTTTTTGATTTTCGGATTTTGGCTATAATTCTTGTAAGAGTTAAGTTTTGAGCAGATTTTTGGTTATATTCTTTGTTTTTATGAACAGACATTCAGACGGCTCGGCCCAGAAACAGATTCTGAATCTAATTATATCCTTAAGTTGTTGTGGCAGCAATATTTTTCTACGTTACAAACATCAGCACAAACGTTTAATACCCTCCCCACCTACAGTGGTGTAGGGTACAAACATGACTAAATGAAGAATTCTCAAAAATCAATTAAACAATAAACACTCTCCAAATCAAAAACATTATTGTGCGGTCGGTCTCTGTGTGCAGTGAATTAACGCTGTATTAATTACAGAAAAAATATATTATTTATTTTGTGTATATAGAACAATAAATTTGTTATACATAAAAAATATGACCAGCGAACAAAGTATTAATGAAAGTGTTACAGAACACACTTCCACTATACTAGCATGGATTGAGCCCTCGATATTTGAACCTGTCCTGAAGGATATGATACCGGATTTTAAGCAAATAAAACAATTTAGAGCCAATAAAGCTTTGGAAGGTGGTGAAAATTACAATACTCTTGTAATACATTTGAATATTGAGGTTGAAATGAATGGTAATTAATTAATTTTACATATGTATGTATATCTGCGCACACTTAGTATTGTGCGTAACTACATACATATATTTATATAAACAATTTATACATTTTCTTCCCAGCAAAAATTTCAGTTACATTCTAAATTTTAACGACTTCCATAATTCCTTATTTTGTAGCTTTATTTGCCACTTTTTGTATTACTAATCATATTTTCAAAATTATAAAATCTGTTTTTATACGGTCTTTTTTACACAGTTTTGATTTAATACGATTTGAAAACAAACAAAGTTTACAATTTTTTATACGATTTTATTCATTTAGCACGATTCAAAATCTTTTAAGCTTAAATTTTTATTGGTTAAATTTAATTTTTGCGAAGGCCTTCTATAAGCTCTTCTTTACAGCATCTTTTTCCCGCTCGGTAGTATCGTTTTGCAAGTAAGTTTTCTTAGTATTTGTTAAGTTTTTTATTTATTCTAAAACTTTGTTATAATCAGTCTAAAACTACATATTTTTATAATACTTTTAAGAATAAAAATAAGTTTAAAAATAAGTTTTTTAGTTAAAAGTGTTAAAATTATAATAACGTTACGAACAAAAATAAGTACTTTTTCTAGTAGATTTATAAGTAGTCTAGTCGACAATTTCCTACTACTTTTTACCAGAATTTACAAATGAACTATTTGCTGGGTTATTAATCGTATTGAATACATAACAAATTAATAAAATATTAATTTCCAGGTCACTAATAAAATTCACTGAAATCTTAAATTTTTTCTAAATTTAAATTTTCGCAATGTATTAAATAAATTTGTGTCATATTAAAATAATATCCCAATTTACACGCAGCAATTCTTTAAGCTAAGCTGATTACTTTTACGACATGGGGGTGAGGGGAAGATAAGACGACTAAACAGTTGATTATACCAGAAATTGTTGTTACTCTCTTATTCGTATTATATACGCATGTGTATGATTTTGTTCATAAAAATTGTTGACTTGTTTTAATAGATTACATGTCATATATTAATTCAAAAATTTTCGTGTTTATTTACTTACCACACCGAAAGAAATTTAGTTGAAATATTAATAAAAGTTATTTTTTATTTCGCCAAAAGTATTTTTTGGAGTCAAAAAGTAAAAAATTTTTGAGAAAAAAATTGTTTTTTTATCAAGCAAATTATTGTAAAAAGCATTTAGCATAATTTTTAAAAATTTCAATGCATTTTCGAGAAACAAAATGCTAAATCTAGCACTGAAAGTGCCAAAATGGCAACACTGGAGTGAATACACTCATTTGTATACACGTATATCATAAGAGAGTAACACATATGTATGTGCATACAAATGTATGTATACTCTCAAATAAAATTACGAGCGATTAAGGAATAAGAATTGTGCCGAAAAAATTTCAAGAAAAAAATTGTATCAATCTTTTCAATAAAAATTGCTTAGTGTAAATTGGGTCTTAATGTTTACTTATTCGTTCAAAATGGTAGTCATGTATGTATTAGTAAAAGCAATCGAAGTTGGTGCAATTTATTTTTTATAGTTTTAAAATATTTTTTAGAAATATTTCATGAGATCATTGAAAGTTTTACATTTACTGAATGAAATATACATAATTCATTAAAAATATGAATATTCATAAGGTTATTTCAATACAATTTTTAGTTTTTGTATTTATGAGTCCGAATAATTTAAATTTAGTTTGTCTAAACATGGGCTGCGTAGAAGTGGTGGTAGTGGCGCCTTTATCCTAAGTAAATATTTATAATAATTTCTCTTCAGATGGCTCTTCAAAATCTGTCTCCTTAATATTGAAAACTGCCCCTGACAACGAATTATTCCGTATGATGCAGCAGCTAAACAATGTTATCGATATTGAGACCTCAATATATCAGGAAGTCGTGCCAGAATTTGAACAACTATACAAAGAAGCTGGAGTTGACCTTAAATTTGGAGCGAAATTCTATGAAGTGCCGACAAATAATCCAAGCATTTTGTTAGAGGATTTACGAGAAAAAGGTTTCAAAAATGTAAATCGTATCGAAGGTTTAGACATGGAACATACCAAAGCAGTTCTCAAGAAATTAGCCCAGTGGCATGCCGCCTCTGCTGTACGCATAGCAACTAAAGGACCTTACAAGCCAATTCTCAGTAACGGATCATTAAAAGAGGAAATGCCTGAAATGATGATCGCAATGTTTGCCAGTATGTATCCAATATTCTTGGAAATAACTAAAAAATTTGAAGGCGATGAAGAGTATTTTGAAGCCATGTGCAATACACAACAAAATTTAATCGATGGAATGATCAAGGGTATGAAGGTGGATGGCAATGAGTTTAATGTCCTAAATCATGGCGATAGTTGGTGCAATAATGTCATGTTTCAACATGATGCTTTTGGTAAAATCAAAGAAACTTATTTAATTGATTTCCAAATGCCAAAGTATGGTTCGCCTGCCCAAGATTTATACTATTTTCTATTGTCTTCTGTAAAATATGAGCTTAAAATTAAACAGTTTGACTTCTTCATTAAATACTATCACGAGCAGTTAGTTGATCATTTGAAATTGTTGAATTATAGCAAGAAAATACCAGCCTTAAGGGAAATACACATGATGTTATACAAGTATGGTCTTTGGGGTAAGATTGGTTTGTTTTAAATGAGTGAAAAATAATTAAACTAAAATTAACTAACTTTTCAGGATATATGACAGCTAATACAACTATGGCTGGAGCCCTTTTGGATTCAACAGAAATTGCTGGAACAGAAAACTTAATCGCCAATACTGATGCTGGTAGCCAATTTAAGATACAATTGTATTCCAATCCTCGCTATCGTCAGCATATGAAATTAGTTTTGCCCTGGCTATATAATCGTGGTGCATTTTAATGCATTGTATCTTATCAACATAATTAGTTTTTCTATTGCTGTCATTTATTTATAAAATATTGTGTATAATATAAATGTTTTTATGATAATTTTTATCTATTGTGTTTTTGAATCATGCATCGTAGTTTTCAACTCGCAATCGATTTCATTTAAAAATATTAATATTGATTTTATTTATTCGCCATATCTAACTGGTGACTAGACTATTAGAACTTGTTCCTCAAAAGAGTAACAACTCAAAATTTTTAAATTTTCACTTGTTTTAAAAAACAAAACCACAGACGTCATATCTACCCACTGTAAAAATTTCCCTTTGATTTGTCTTCTCTTGCGTGAAAAAAAACCCGTCATGTCTTTGTCTTTGTGTTTTTAGAATTACTACTTTAGTCTCCATTAAAGGGAGACATTTTTAGTTGTTTGCAAGATCTTGAGCAAAACAGATCAAAGTTTTTTCATACAAAGAGCGACATTTTGAGTTGTCATTGTTTTCGACTGTCAACGTTTCGCATAAGTTGTATTTTAATTTTGAGTCATTACTCTTTAGCTGATATAGGTAAGTTCAGTTCAGTGTTTAAATTCGTGTTGTTGCCATTTTGATGACAATTTTTTTCAGAAAAAGAATAACAACTCAAAGAGCAGTTTTTTTTTTTTTTTTGAAAATCACTTAAGCCATAAAAATAAACAAAACCTTATACACCTAATTCTGTTTTTACGCGAATTTGATTTAACGCGTTTCCAAATAAATATTTCATTCTGTTTTTATGCGACTAGATTTGATTTAACGCGATCTAAAAATGTACCTATGTATTTTTACCAGAAAACGTTGGTTGCACTGGTTTTGGAGACATTTAAATTAAACACATAGTTGGCAGCATTGAAAATCGTCTGGTACGAAAAACAACACTATCGAAACAGGGGATTACCCTTGTTTATTTCAAATAAATTTAGTTGAAAGTAAGAGTGCAAGAATTCAGTCAAATTTAAGTGTTTAAGACGAAAAGATATTGCACGTATGTATGTATGTACTTTTCTAAATTAACTCTCTTTTCTATTGTTTTTTGTTTAAATAAAATATGTTTGTGTATAAAGCAACATGAATTTGAATTATTTATCTTATTTTACCTGACATTTCATACGTGGAACCAATTCCCTCATTTAAAATGGATACTCTATCTTTTTTTACGCGGTTTTTTTACGCGAGTTTTCGAGGAACGTATCTATCGCGTAAAAACAGAATTAGGTGTATTCTTTTTTAATGGTATTTTCTTACAACAACAATTTTTTTTATTGTAATATATCGTTAGAATCAACAGAAACAGTTTTTGGCCTCTATTGAAAATTCATGAATTTTGAGTTATTACTCTTTTGTGGAACAAGTGCGAATTGTATAAAACACAACTGCAAATTTCCATAATGAGGTGTAAGAGATTTTCTCAATTATATTATTAAAAAAGCTTAATAAAAACATGTTATTTGATGTATAACTTAAAAATGGGAGATTCAGTTGAGTAGCTCAGATGCTCTTGTTAGCTTGAGAATAATTATCATGAAATAATGTTTCCAATTCTTGGCTTTAAACTTGTGTATCTGACCTGAAATGCACAAAGAATCCGTGTCAAAGATTCTGTAAACAAAACTTCCCGCATATGACGCTTTGTTTGCAAAAATCGACATTTTCAAAGCAAAAGAAAAAACCATTGTTATATACATTATCAAGGTCAATAAGTAAGTGAGAAAAAATGGCATATAAGTACCATTTAAAATAACATATAAGTAACTAAAGACAAAAATCGCGTTCAAAAGATGAATCTCCCATTTTTAAGTTATACACCCAATAAAATATTCGACTGTGCAGAAGCTTATATTTCAGCACAAATATGTCGATACGCATTATTTTGCAATTTGTATAAAAAATTTGCTGTGTTACAAACGGAGTAACAAAATCAGTATATTGATCATTTTGAATGTATTTTCCGGATGTAGGGTCTAGGTAGCAGCAATGTGCAATTGCAAAATCCAGTAGTTAGATTTATTTATACTTTAAATATATTTGTGTAAAATTTTGATCACAACCTTTATTTATACACGTGATGAATCATTAAAAAATTGTGTTTATGAGGAAATTAAAATTTCGAAAATTTGGTTTTTTTATAAAGTTCGTGCTTGGTGCGTTATTCTCAAATTAACACAAACATTTATTTAAAATAGATCGAACCAATATTATTGGGTGTTATAAACATCAACAAAAGCGAATGAAAAATATTTATCGATAGTCATAAACTCTTGACAATTATTGAGTTTGTTTTATAATTATTCATTCAAGTATAAGAAATTTATTTAAACATTCACTGAAAAAGTATCATGTATGTTTTCTCTTTTAACATGTACAATAGTTTACAACCACTTTTTTTATTAATACCCTTCAGGATTATCATAAAATTATTAGACATGATTATTGCATATAAAAAACTTTTATTTCAATAAAAATTTTCCTTCAAAAAAAAGTTTAAGCCTAATATTTTTGGACGTTTGCTATTGAAACGTTATCTCGATAGACATGTTCAAAAGTTTTCCGAAAAGGAATGTTCAATGGGAGCTTTGACTAATTGTGGACCGACAGTTATAAAATTGAGTATCATGATTCCATTAAACATTTATGGTCGAAAAAATTCTATTTCGTGAGGACATTTCGACAGCTCAATTCCAAAACATGGTAAGTCTAAAAAGTGAGTTTTGCAGGAAAAGCTCCTAAAGTTTACAGGCAATATCTAAAAAACCATATGAGATAGAACTTTGTTGTTTATAACTATTGATTGGACTAGCCGATCAATCACAATCAAAATTTGACAGAATTTAAGTTGAAAAAAAAACTAAATTCAAAAACGCAAAAAAATTAAAAACATGCTAAGTCGACATAGCATGGTTTGGAATTGAACTGTCGATTTGTGTGGGGCTAGGTGAAATAATGGAATTTCAATCCCAACCGTTCTTGAATCGACTATGCAAGTGATTCTGTGTGGATCGGTATGTTTTAAGGTGGGTGTTACAAACATCAGCACAAATTAAATTATTAGACTTATTCATCAAGGCTGCTAGTTGAAAAAACCAACAAGCGGGACATCCAGTGTTTAAAGCTAAATACAGCTAAAATCGCTGAATTCAGTGGTGCTAACCGTTTTTTTTAGGTTAGCTCTAGTTTTCGAGATATAGCGACAAAATGTAGGTTTATCTTTAAACTGGACTTAAGTCGTTTGTAAATAATTTGTTATTCCCAAAACGGCTGCTCGGATTAAAAGTCCTACTTGAAGATAATTTTGTTGCCGAATCTCCGTTTTTTTTTTATTTAATTCAATAAGCTAAACAGTTTTCGAGTTACGCGAATATTTAACGCATTTCAGAAAAACGTTAAAAACTTCTACAAAATTTTACTTTTCATTTTCAATTTTGAAAAGTCGTTTCTTTGTGGTTAAATAAGCATTACCAATGCAAATTAAAATAAAATTGACTATTAATATGGCTTTAACTTTAACGATTTGATTTATTAGACGAAACCATTTTTAAGTACATAGATTTTTATTAATTTTGTTGCTGTATTATTAGTTTTAAGTTGCTTTAATTTCCACAAAAGAAAATTAGTAATTTGCAACTAGCCCCATCCATACATGCCGACGAATTCTTATTATATCTATAGAATGCTTTGAGCAACATACGTGTATCCCACATAATTTATCGCGGATGTAAGGTATAACCACTATGTACAGTGGGAAGCAAAACTGTGTGGATGTCTATTTGTGCATTATTGTTTGACCTGTGAAGTGATTAAATTGATTTTTAAATAAAAAATTAATAGATCATTAAAAATGAGAAAAACTTCAACTGATATTGAAAACAATATGATAAATTTGTTGCAAAATAATTATTCATGCCGTAAAATTGAAAAATTAAATTTAAATAAATCCACGGTAAATGATATAAAAAAAACGGCGTCATGTAGCTTGCAATAATAACTAAGGGGACTACTTTCTGATGGTGATTCCCGGCAGATTGAACGTTTGCTATATAATAAGGACATCAAGATTCCGAAAAATTCTGCAAAATGTATTGGTAAGGATGTCTGTTCCTGGATCTGTTAAACGAGCGTTAAGTAGAGTTAATTTAGTAGCCAGTGTGAAAAAGAAAAATCCAATATGAATATGAAAAAGCGCCTTCATTTCTGTAAAAGCCACAAAAATTGAACAGTAGATGACTGGAAATGATCCAATGAAAGTCAACTGATAGCAGTCTGATGGAAAAGAATACTATTTGCATAGGCCGTATAAGCACATCCAAAAATTTCCTTCCTTAATGCAAAACATCCGAACAGTTTTGCTTTCCACTGTAAGTGCATTATATTTTATTTACTACAACCACAACCGGACTTCGATTTTGTTCTAACAGAGTTGAATATTATATAATATTGCACAATATTGTTTATTATTTTCAAATATCAGAGGTAAATTTCACCTTTCTAGAATGAAGTAGCTATTTCAATATTATCGGGAACACAATTTTTATAGTATCATGTTTTATTTGCGTACCATATGCTCTCAATGCACCTTTGTACCCATTTTAGGGCAATATTTTATTAATTGCTTAGAATGTCCATTACCATTAATATTTTAAAGAGTATGTCTATTGTTTGTTTGAAATATGAAACATTTTTGCAGAAAATTTAAATCAACTAACAAAAAAGCTTTCTTATCAATACATACCTACATATTTGTGTATTTCGCTACAAGTTATTTCAAAATATGTTGGCAAATTACGCACGGACTTTGGGAGAGCATAACCAAAATATAAAATATACCTTGATTATATTACAGATACTACGACAGTCCTAAAGAAACCTACAAAGAGTGTAGAACGCGGTAAATTTTCAAAAATCAAAATTTATTTCGAAACTACTTTACAAGTACAATGACTAGTGAAAGCAACGGTAACCATACTATCGTACCAAAATGGATCGAACCCAAACTTTTTGAAAAACTCTTAGAAGAGCATGATGAAAACTATAATAGCATCAAAGAATTTATAGTTAAACCCGGCATTGCAGCGGGAGAAAATTATGTTACTGTTATGTTGAAAGTGGAAATTGAAGTCGAATTGAAAGGTTGGTATTGAAATTATTACAGAAATTAGAGCAAATATTTATTATAAATAAATTTAATTTCAGATTTGTCTACAAAATCTCAAAGCTTTATGTTAAAAGTCAATCATGATAATGAACAAATACGTGAATTGATGAAAGGTTACGATGTCTTCGATATGGAAAAGAGCATGTATGATGAAATAGTACCAGCATTTGAGAAACTATATGCGGACGTTGGAGTAGAAGTGAATTTTGGCGCTAAATCTTACAATTTACCTACCAATGAACAATATATTTTATTGGAAAACCTGTGTACAGGTGGTTTTAAAAATGCTAATCGTCTAGAGGGTCTGGATATGGAGCACACTAAATGTGTTCTTAAGAAGTTGGCTCAGTGGCATGCTGCTTCAGCGGTACTTGTTGCAAATAAAGGCCAATATGAAGATAAATATATCAAGGGTTACTTTCAAGAAGAAGGCAAAGAGTCCATGAAGCAAATGTTTGAAGGATTGTTAAACAATTTCATTGATTGTGCAAAAAACTACTGCAACTATAGTGAATATGCGAAGGATCTGGTAAGTAAAAGTTAATTAGTTGAATTCAGTAATGGAACTTTTAGACAGAGATTTCACTTTACTTATTTATAATGTTTCTCAAAAATATGTATGTAATCTTGTTATCAACATTTTTCAGGCATCTTTTAGTGGCAAAATGTTTGATCAGCTAAACGAAACATCTGTACCTAATCCAAATGAATTTAATGTTTTGAATCATGGCGATTGTTGGTCGAATAATGTCATGTTCCAATACGATGCTGCTGGTAAGATCAAGGAAACTTATTTAATTGATTTCCAAATGCCTAAATATGGCACACCAGCTCAAGATTTATACTATTTTCTGCTATCATCGACGAAATATGAATTCAAAATAAAACAATTTGATTATTTAATAAAATTCTATCATGACAGTCTGCTGGAATACCTTAAATTATTGAATTACAGTAAACCAATCCTCGGCTTAACAGAATTACATAAAATGCTCTACAAATATGGTGTTTGGGGAATTTCGACAATTACTGAAGTAATGGCGGCTGTACTTTTAAAACCCACAAATACCGCCAATATGGAAAACTTTGTTGGTGATTCGGATGAAGGATTGGCGTTTAAGAAATTGATGTATTCCAATGAACGTTATCGCAAGCATGCGGAAGCGTTGTTGCCTTGGCTCAGAAATCGTGGTGCTATGTGTTGCAGTTCAAAATCTGTTAAATGAGTTTCATTTTATTAATGTTCAGCTACATATATAGTTGCAGCAAATAAAGGTAGTTTTAGACGGTCAACTTTTCTACTGCAAAATGCATACAGGTCGTGTAAAAGCAAAAAAAAATGCTTCTGCAAATGTCAGCCTGCATTCACAGTGTACAATTTTCAATTAGAGCATGTTCTGCTGTCAATTATTTAAGGCGCCAAAAACATAGTGTTAGTAATTTCAGCAAATTTATATTAAAAATATTGTATTAAACAAAACAAAAAATTTGTATTAAAATATGTATTTAAAAAATGTATTTATACATATTAACTTTTATCTTACTTCAATACAACAATTTTTGACTCCATATGGCTCGAATTCTCTGTAACTTTTCTTGCTTACTTTGCCTATTTTTATATTTTATAAAAGCTGCTATTGCATTAATGCGGCAAGTAATAATTGCTTCATTTTCTGAATCCATTATTTCAAACTTTATTTGCAATTATGTAAAAACCGATGTGTGAAAATAAATCTTATAAACTGCCTGTAAAGCTGTGTTCACATTATGTGTATTTGTCATGTGGAATGCCACTTTTCTACCCATATGTGATTTCATGTGTATGTCAAAATTTGAGTTTTACATACGGTTTATAAATTACATGTTCATATGTTGGTTATGTCACATACATATGTACTTACTTTTGTTAACTCCTTTTCAATTTTTCCCTCCATTTTTAATAATAAATTTGTGTAGTTTTTTTATTTTTGTATTTTTGTTTTACTATTAGATATAAATTATATTTATTAAAATTTCAATTAATTTTTGCCGCCACAAAATTTTTGTTATAAAAAACAGTTGATGTCAGATGGTTTGTCACTTGAAAATAGAACTCGTTCTAAATACAAAAATGTCATATGTATTACACACAGAGAAATAACACGTGATATTGTTTGAAGGTGTTCAGACTATACGTACAAATTTGACATGCGAAAAAGTGACAGTCCACATGACAAATACACATAATGTGAACACAGCTTAAATTGCCAATTTTGATACACATGCACACTTATATATGTATCGTACAACTGACACGTACACTAGAGTGGTTCGAAAAAAAAGTTGTGTATTTTTAGTATTTTGTTCACTGTGTCGCTACTTTGGGTCAGCAGGTGGCCGTGTAGTACAGCCCACTTAGGTCCATATCGCTGGTCCTATTGTGTTAGTCGCTACTTAAAATGCTTACAAAAATATTTAGCATTATTGTGGGTATGAACCGAGTTATTAAAAGTCATGATTAGAACTTTACGTGGTAATAAAAAATGATTAATTATAGAAATGTAGCCCTTACAGAGAAATAAACACCGGTATACAAAATGTTATGATCAGACTAAAAATAGCGACACAGCGAACAAAATACTAAAAGGGCGGTATTTGTAGGCATGGCAAAAAAAATATTTCTGGAATTGTTTTTACATTATCTTTAATCATAGGGGTGGCTGACACAACTTTTTTTTTTTGTATGGAAGGCGAACCACTTTAAAGTACACTGCAAAATACATACCATCTAAAACCAGCTTAAATTGTTTTACTATTTCTCTTTATATTACAGTTCAACCTTGGTATAACGAATCTTAAGGGGATTAGAAAAAAAAACGTTATATCGAATAATTCGTTACAATGAGGTTCGTTATATCGAGGTGAAGTTGCACTTTTATTCGTTATAACGAGGTAATAAAAAATGTTGTATATTAATCATCATCTGCTTACCATGTTATAGCGAACGATTTCCGCTAATAAATCAAAACACATTTGAAGGAAAAAAATGTTGTAGTTTTAAAATTGAAAAATAAATTTTTTCTTCTTATATTTCAGCCGTTAGTCCAATGCATGCTGCTGTCGATTACGAATGTAGGTTTGCTGGAGACGTTGTCGTTGCAAACACAATAATTTTGTGTGTATCTGTTTCATGTAATTTGGATTAATTGATGAAAATCGTTATGAAAAGGTTGTAAGTTGACAAAATACGTTAAATAGAGGTAACTAATTCTTTCTGTTTCGTTAGTCTGCAGTGAATGAAAATTCGTTATAACGAGGCTATTGACAAATGTATTCATAATAGAGAGGTTTATTTTGTATTAAATCTTATGGAGCGTTGTAGGGGATTTCAAAAAATTCGTTAAATCGAGGAATTCGTTATAGTGAGGTTTGACTGTATTAGTAAACAAACCGAGTAAAATAACTTAATTTTTAATCAAGTGTCTTTGATTGCCATCATAAGCTGTAATAAAGAAAAAATACATACGTATACTTAATGTGAAAAGGTACAATACTCTTACAACAATTATACGCCAGAATAAAATAATCGATTTGCCATTAAAAAAGCACAATTTGTCTAAAATTTTCTACACACCAAAAAGATTCATTTTTTCACTCCATCTTTTTTCGAAATATTGGTGAAAGTACAATATCTGAACCTACATGTATGTGAAAAACAAAAAAAAAAAACATTTTTTCTTTTACCTTTTAAAAATTTATAAAGAAATAATTTAGTCTTTAATAACTATAAATACACTGAAATTAAAATAACTTAAAATCTCAATATTCACAATAAAATTTTGACTTTAATAATGTGTTAGGACACCTTGTTTGAGTCAACTCAAAAATTCGATAAGGCATACTATTCAACAGATTTATGATAAAGTAATATATGATCTCCAAGCATATATAACAGCTTCTTTAAGGTAATATATGATTTTATATTGTCAACTATCAGCATAAATACGACAGATCTAGAGAACCATCCATTTTGTGATAACTTACTGTAATACTCATGCAATGCTTTATATTGGAACTAGTAAAATAGGTTATGGTAGGGAGGATAGAGAGAGTAGTATATGTGAACATTTGATTTGAATTTTCTTATATTAAAAGGGACAGGGAAATGCTTTAGTGAATCAATAAAGTTGAATACCCTCGTACCCTTCTCTCATTGATAAGCACTTTCGCCTTATTCTGTACGCGGTAGAGTAACTCTAAAAGAGACTTTGAAGCACCGGTCTATACATGAGACCTGTATTCCATTGTCGGTCAAATATAGGTGGTGTTAATAGTAAAGAGATCAGATTGAGGGATATAATTCCTGCCTATTTTTAAAAAACCAAGCTACCTAAATGTTTCTTTTGACACTTGAAAAGACATGAGAATCAAGAAACACACTTGATGCTCATGCTTAGAACATCAAGAGCGTCTCATTCCTTAATATATACAGATGTAGCAACATGATCTGTCGTGCATTTGTGTGTTAACATACAACATTACGTCTTATGTGCCTTAAAAGTGACATTAAAATTGTATCATTCATGTTTTGGCGATTTTCCCAATCTCCACAAAGCTTGTTCTATGGTTGAATGAATATAAATAACAAATGTTGCTATCATCTGCAAAAGAACAGATAGGTTTGGAAGTTAGTCATTTGCATTACCCCTGACTCAACCTTGAACTCGTCTGATGAGATTCCATATATAACAACTCGTATAGTGCGATTTCTTAGGAAATTCGAAATGTATCGATTAAATATGATTTTTTTAAATTGACATGAAATTTACTTTATTCGTAAGATAATCTTCTGGCATTATAATTTAAATATGACTTCTGGCATATGACCGCCACGGCTATCTCGGAATTTAGGTTCAATTTTAGAAGACTTTTTCCAACATTTGTGATCGTATATCGGTAATAACCCGGCGAATATTGTCCTCCAAGTGGTCAATCATTTTGGGCTTATTATGGTTTAACAAGCTGGCGCAAAATGTTACCCAGCTCGTGCCATAATTGATTTATTGAAGGATTATTTTGGTAACTGCATTGTTTCACGTTTCGGAACCGAAGATCGTGCGATTTAACGCCGCTTGACTATTTTCTGTGGTGTTATGTGAAGTTGCTAGTCTGCGCCTGAGGTAGACAACATTCGTCACGTTATTGCCGCAATACGACCACAACTGTTGGCAAAAGTCATCGAAAATGGAAACTACATATTATGAATATGACTATGTCCGAGTCAGCCATATAGATCATATGCCAGAATTCATTTTTAAATTATAATGCAAAAAGATTATCTTTCTAAGAAACTAAATTCCATGTCAATTTAAAAAAATAAACTTTGTTTTATTCAATTTCAAAGTTCTATACATCTCAAAAAAAAAAAAACACTTTTGTGTCTGTGTAAAACATTTTCAGACACTCTTCTGAAAATCACTTAAACATGTATGTATATATCTTTGTTTGTAACACGATTAAATTAAATAAAAATACTTTGTACATTGATATCAAAATGTGATAAGCAGTTTTTGCTAATATACGTCGTATGGTGGTATTATATGATTATATGGTTTTTTGTTGTAGATGTTGTAATTTATTAATTTCAAAAAAAAAAAAATTAAAAGTGTTAAAATTTTATATCCCATTCGACTATATTATTTTTAATTTCTCTGGCTATATTTTAATCTTTTTTTATAATTAACATATAATTAAAAAATATATAAAGCGTGATCCATTTCGAGGTTCCCTAATCTCTTAAAGAAAAAAACATAGAAAACTCAAATTTAATGGGGAATGTTTATTATCATTTGAAAGAACATTCTTTGGCATTTATTTTTTGAAGATTCTGTCTATCAAATAGCGTCGCAGCTGGTTTTACCGTTGAGTCCAATTTTCGGTGACTTGTTCGTGCATTTCGACTGGTAACTGGTGTCTGACACGCGGGTTTGTCCGCATAAACTTTAGACTTTACATATCTCCACAGGAAATAGTCTAACGGTGTGATATCACACGATCTTGGTGGCCAATCGATCGGCCCAAAACGTGAAATTATGTGCTCAACGAAGTGGTCTCTCCATAAATCCATTAATTGATGCGATGTGTGTGAAGTGGCGCCGTCTTGCTGAAACCAAATGTCGGCGAGATCACGAGCTTCAGCTTCAGGCATCAAATAGTCGGTTATCGTGGTACGTTCGCACTGGCCTCATTTTTAAAAAAATATGGACCACTGATTCCACCGGCTCACAAACCACACAAAACCGTGGTCTTTTCTAGATGAAGTGGCAGTTCTTGAGTCTCTTTAGGTTGCTCTTCGTCCCAAATGCGGCAATTTCGTTTGTTTACATACCCATTAAGCCAGAAGTGGGCTTCATCGCTGAACAAAATTTGCCTCGAACACGGTGGATCTTCTTGAAACATTTCAAGAGCCCATAGAGCGATTTGTAAACGTTGTTCAGGCGTAAGTCTTTCCATTATGAAATGCCAAACAATACTAAACAAAAATAACATGACAGCATGCAACGACTCACACGTGATTTGCCAAAAAGAAAAGGCTATTGAAAAAAGTATCTCTACTTGAATCACCCAGTATTACTACATATGTAGTCTTAAATATATATTTCGTATGCCGACAAGCCAGAGCCGGAAAAACAAATGCTTGCAAAAACTTAACTGCTGCCCATTGTAAAAGGTTTTTCTATTTAAATATATGCTACACATTGCTTAAACAATTGATATCTATAAAATGCGAGTATATCTTGATATTAGCAATAACTAACGTAATAAAAAATTTAAATCAGCTAAAACACAATGGCAATGTTTAAATAATTTCAAAATAAATTGATTAATTAACTAATACTCGTAGTTACGTTCTCACAACAGAACACACAATATTTAAGTGAGTTTATTCTCTAACGATAATAGCAGTATTAAATAAACCTTGAGAGTGTGTAGAACAACTCACCTCTTTATTAAAAATTGTAATCTTAAAAAATTAATTACAATGACTGGAGAAACAAATGGTGCTCATACTGCCGTACCCAAGTGGATTGAAGCAAAACTATTTGAAAATATCTTAGAACAAAATGTGCAAAACTATCAAAAAATTAAGGAATTTATTGTTAAACCTGGCATGGCAGCAGGAGAAAATTATGCCACAGTTATGTTAAAAGTGGAAATTAAAGTCGAATTGAAAGGTTAGTATTTAAAGTAATAAACAAAATTATTGCAGTGACAGAAAACTAAAAAAAAAAAAAAATTTACTCGTATTTAGATTTGTCTACAAAATCTGTAAGTTTTATGTTAAAAGTCAATCATGACAATGATCAAATACGTGAAATGATGAAAGGTTACGATGTCTTCGATATGGAAAAGAGCATGTATGATGAAATAGTACCAGCATTTGAGAAGCTATATGCTGATGTAGGGGTAAAAGTGAATTTTGGTGCCAAGTCCTATAACATAGCCAGTAAAGAGCAATACATTTTATTGGAAAACTTATGCCTGCATGGTTTTAAAAATGCTAATCGTCTGGAGGGTCTCGATATGGAACATACAAAATGTATTTTGCAAAAGTTGGCTCAATGGCATGCTGCTTCAGCTGTACTTGTTGCAATTAAAGGACCATTTGAGGATAAATATGTAGAGGGTTACTTCAAAGAAGAACCCAATGACGACATCAAGGCAATGTTTGAGGGCATGGGACAGATTTTCAAAAGCTGTGCGAAAAACTACAGCAACTTTAATGAGTATGCAGATGATCTTGTAAGTAAAAAATTTGTATTAAAACTTACAGTTTTACGACATTAATTAAATAATGCATAATACTAGATTTTATATATAATCTTTAACTACTAAGGTGATGGTAAATTTAACACTCTTTTTTGATTTTTTGATTTGGTCTATCTCTCTCTCTCTCTCTCTCTCTCTCTGTTGCGAGTGACTTATTTTTAAACAAGTAAATGTATATATTCGATAGTGCCGAATCTAATATACCCAACAACAATATGTAGAGTGATTTATTGATACTTGAAACTAATTTATGTATCGATAACGACATTTATACCAGTTATTTATTTTTCATTTTACTCCAAATGTCAGCTATCATCTATTATTGGGCAATTGTCATAAAATATTGTGCCATAATTTCTATGTATTTGAGGCTTATTTGGGTTGAATTTCATCACAATAATTATTATTATACAAAAGTTTTATAGTCATTCCAGTTAGTTTCGGAAGTGAATGTTATATGGCAGCTATGGCCAAATATGGATTAACCTTCACATTGGAGAGTATTGAAAATGGGCAAAATCGGTCCAGTAGCATCCGAGCTATAGAAAAAGTTTCAGACAACCTCTATAATTTTTAGATATTTTTTGCAATTTTCTTTCAATATAATGCAGATAATATGCTAAAATTTTGAACTTCATTTCTATTATAATAGGGAAAGCACTGCTAAAAAACGTAAGAATCAGTTTATGAGTTCTTATAGCGCCCATACAAATGTCTTCCCGGAACAAGGCTTTATGGTACATAAATGTCTATAGAAAAGTCGTAACAAAAATTCTGCAATAATAATTTTCATGCAAAATAAAATCTCAAAACGATATTTTGTTTGCATGGGTCCATATTTGCCCACAAGCAAACAGAATCCAAATATACATTTCAATTTTTGTAAAAAATTTCAGTCCACATTTGACAATAGCCGCCATATAAAGTTCTGTTCCGCAAATCACTTAAATGAACATAAATCCCTTACAAAACCACTATCAAGTTAGAATTTAACAAAAATATATAAAAATCGTCGCTCTCTCTTTTACGATGAGCGGTTCATATTTAACCGTAGCCCCCATATAAAGTCCTTTTCGGGAAATCACTTAAATGCGAATAAATCTCTTACTGGCATCAGCAGAAGGTTTAAATTGATTACAAATAGTTCATACATATATAGACATATATGCATATATAAATATATATATATATTTATACCTAATTTTATGATAATCGGTCCATATTTTACCGTAGTCCCCATATAAAGTTCACTTCGAAAAATCACCTAAATGTGCATAAATCTCTTATAGACATAATTTTTAAGTTAAAATTTAACACATCTAAATCATCGTACGGAATTTCATGATTATTGGTCCGTAATAGTTCATATTTCCCTTATGAGGACTAATCCCGAAAACTCATTAACCTATATAAACATCGATATTGAAGCAAGATTTTACACAGATCAGTTATAAGTTTGTAAAAATTATACTATTGACCTTCGTTTATAATTGGACACAGCTCCCGTACAAGTTCCACTTTCGAGAATAACCACAAAATATACAGAGGTGAGAATTTTGACGTTTCTGCTTCCTAGGGTTTTTTAATGTGTGTTAAAGTAAGTCGCTTTATGTTACATGCTTCAAAAATATATATTCTTTATTATAACTGGAATATGCATAAAATTCCTGTAGACTTTGTTATTCAGATGAAACTCAACCAAAATAAACCTAAAACAAATATAAATTACACTACAATATTTTATGAAGTTCGCCCCATAATAGATGATTTGGTAGTGGGTATATAAAATTCGGCACAGCCGAATATAAACTCTTATTTGTTGGTTCTACGACTAATATTTCGCTGTGATACAAACGGAATAACAAACTCCTTTTTGATGATGGATATAAAAACAAACATTTATAAACAAATTGTATAAAAATTTTGTTGTAAAAATTTACAAGAAGTGATATTTCGCCTCCTTGGTTAAAAGAAAATATATAAAAGAAATGACTTTTTGTATATTTTTATTTACTTTAATTATATTTTTAGAACTCTAACAACTACACAATGATGGATGCACTTTACCAAGCGGCGAAACCTAAGCCAAACGAATTTAATGTTTTGAATCATGGCGATTGCTGGTCGAATAATGTCATGTTCCAATATGATGATTTTGGCAAAATCAAGGAAACTTATTTAATTGATTTCCAAATGGCTAAATATGGTTCACCTGCACAGGATTTATTATATTTTCTGTTATCATCGACGAAATACGAAATCAAAATTAAACAATTCGATTATTTTATCAAATTCTATCATGATCATCTGGTAGAGAATCTTAAATTGTTGAATTACAGCAAAAAGTTTCCCTCGTTAATGGCATTGCATACAATGTTGTACAAATACGGAATTTGGGGCTATTCTACGGTAACTGGTGTTATGGGAGCTGTACTTTTGGAACCCACAAATACTGCTAATTTGGAGAATTTCATTGGTGATTCGGATGCAGGTTTGGCTTTTAAGAAATTGATGTATTCCAACGATCGTTACCGCAAACATGCTGAAGCACTTTTGCCTTGGTTGAAAAATCGCGGAGCTTTATGTTTTAGTTCATAGAGTTTGCGCAAACAGAAAATAGCAAATTTTAAATAGTTTTGTTTTTAAAAAATGCTTGTTGTAAGAATCATTCATGTAGAAAATTGTTTTACAAACAATACAAATTTGTTATACAATTATTTCTGTTGGTATACAGAAAAAGTTCTAAGTTTAGTAAGTAGTAGTAAAATTGAATTTGCTATTGATAATTATAATTTTATCAATCGTGTTTATTGTTATAGTACAATTTGTTATTTATTGCTATTCTTTTTTTTACGTCTGTTCGCCTTAACATAAAAGTTGTAAAATTAATTATATAATATTTAAATTATAAGATTGTAAATTTATAGTTAATATTAACCCATTCTAAGCCTCTTTGAAATATAGTTTTAGGTTTTACAAAGCAAATTTTTGACTGATTTTTGCTGAGAACAAACCTTACATTGCACTGTGGGGTAGTTTGGAAAAAAGGTAAATAAATCTGCAACTTTTTGTAGTTAAAATCAATTGAGAAATCACATACCTAGAGAGGATGTGTTATCAAGTATAAGTTTTGAATTTAGACCTCATAAATCCATCAGGGACGCTGCAAGAATTTTCCAAAATGGTGCACCTCGGGTATGTGAAAAATGCAAGACTATCCCAGTTCGTTTGCGATCCTCTTTTTATACCCACTACCAAAAAGATGGGCGGTATATTAAGTTTGTGGTAGAATTAAAAATCTATACATTCTGGGTTCTTATAAGATTCGTAGACTATCTAGCCGTTGAAGTCACGCTAAAACTTCGAAAAAAATTTGCTGTTGAAAATCAGCAAAAGCGGTCCAGTAGTATCCGATTTAAAGACCAAATTTTCAAACAACCTCGATACTTTTCAGATAGTTTTTGTGATTTCGTTAAATATAATGCAAATCATATCATGATTTTGCACACTTTGTTTTAGAGGAACAAGTACTGTTGAAAATGGTAAGTATCGGTCTAAAATTTCTCATAGCCCCCATACAAATGTTTTCCCAGAAAGTGAAATCTCAAAACGTTGTTTTATTTGCATAGGTCCGCATTCTGACATAAATCTGGTATAAAAATCACTATCAAGTTGAAATTCAACAAGCATAATCAAAATAATACAAATTGTCGTATCAAATTTCATGATAAGTCCATATTTGACCATAGCCCCCCATATAAAGTCTACTTCCGAAAATCACTATAATTTTTTTTTTGAAATAACAACCACAAACTGCGAAGCTTTTGGCTCATCAGCAGAAAACAACCAGAGTCTTTGACGAAAATCGAACCCGCAACCCTCTAACAGTCCGGCACACTATCGCCTAGTCTATCTATTGGGTGTTATTGTCGAGCAAACACAAATTTTGTAGATTTTTCAAAAAAAAATTTCAACTTTAGTGACGTTTTTATACATTATAATTTAAATAAAACCTGGTACCGCATATTATTTTTCTTGTAGGGCTTGTCGAGTAAAATAAGATTCTAATAGTGACATATGCCGGACACCTCCAAAATCCGGATTTATGGTTAAAACCCCGGTTTTGTACCTTTGCGCACTTGTAAGCCTGTAATTTTACTGGAAGTAAAGTAAAACTTCGAATAAAATTTTTTAAAAATTTTCAAATACTCGCAAGAGGAATAATTCACATTCATTATAATTTAATGTATAAAATTGCTCTCATTCGAAAGATCTCAGTTTTTTGTTTCAAATCTAGTAAGAAATTGAAAATCGGATCATTATCAACAAAATTACAGTGCACAAAGGTACAAAAACCGGGTTTTTAACCGTAAATCCGGATTTTGGAGGTGTCCGGCATATGTCACTATTAGAATCTTATTTTAGGTTTTTTGGACTGTCGCACCGTGTTATACATATTTAAAAGGTGATGTTTTAGCAAATTTCTTCTTAGCAGGACTGCTTTTGACATCTCAGCTGTTTTCGTATAACATGTTACTGATAAACATGTTCAGTTTGGTCTTAAAAACGAACAACGCTTGCTGATTATTTAAATGTCGAGCCCTACCGTAAGATAATTACAAATTTGTTTATTATGGTTTCAACAAAACCGTGCCACATGCCACACAGCACGTGAAGCAATGGCCTCACTGAGAGGAGAGTTCGGTGAACAGTTTATATTATTTTTTGTGGAGCTATGTTAAGGCTCGGTAGAAGCTGTTGGAGAGAGTATGTTAAAATTGCACCCGTATGAACCATCTTAAAAATTATAAAAATTATATAGACCGAGCTATCGACTTTAATAAAGATTTATCTAAATTTTATGTGTTTTTTTTTTTTTAAATCAAATCCGAAAGCTCTTAAAAAATCACACATTATTATACAGCACCATAGTGTTTAGATAAATAAAAATCATGACACTTTATTTTATAACGTTCTGAAAATCACTTTATCTCGCATAAATATTTCACAAGTATTGATATCGATATAAAATTGAATGCAAATTATTTGTTTATGCATTGAAGTTATGCTACAAAATTTTATGATGAGACCGATCATAGTAGATCGTAGTTCCCATATAATTTTTGCTCATATACATTCTTATTTGTTAGGTATAGAATATTTAAGATTTGGTACAGACAAATATTGCACTCGTGCTTGTTTTTAGTATGAATATGGCCTCAATTGATACATTATAGTATGTAATAAACTTTATGGACGTTTCATCTTTTAGGGTAGATCTTCTTCATATATATAGTATGTATGTATGTGTAGATAAGTGTGTTATTTTTACTAGACACTCCTCTGAAATTTTTGTCATTTAACATGACACTACTTGCCACAATTATACTTTTTTATTTATTTAATTAAGAAAATTATTATACAACAATCGAAATTAGTTTTTGATAAGCAACATACTCACATATACATGCTTGTATGTATGTATGCACACATTTCTTAAGAAATTTTATTATCGCTATAAAATTGATTCATTAAAACAATATCACATGCTTGCCTACATTAATAAATTTATGTATTTTAGAAAAGGGGTTATTATTACATTACTAATTAAATAAATTCACATGCAATTATTTAATGTTATTGCTATTGCGATTTCTTATCAGAGGAGAGAGACTAAAAACCCCATAGAATAAGTATTGATAGCAGTTCAAAAAAAAAAAAAAAAAAAAGCCAATGTTATCAATCAGCAAAATATCTAATGTTCGAGGTGTGTGCATGAGAAACATGACAGTTAAATAAATATATGTATTCATTCGATTTGTAAATTTATTAAATTTCACACTTTTATTTCTTTTTTAGTTTTTTAGTTCTTATTACAAATTTTTTGACATTAGTAAAATTCGAAAATTTAAAAAACTTGTAAATATTAACCAAAACTTCAAACTAGGTTTGCAATCAATGCCAAACAGCGTCTTTGATAAATTCTTATTTGTATTAAATCACTCACTGTGCAACAATAAATTAATAAAAATAAATAAAATTTCAGCTTAAAAAACTCCAACATTAACTGAAAGTAGACCCGCTGACAAGCAAAATCACTGTAATTTGTTAAAGTTGGTTAGAATTTGATGTTTATTGGCCCTAAAATTCAATATATTTATGTATATATAACTGAACATGTTTTTATAACCTACAACACAATAGTGGGGAGGGTATATTGGATTTGTGCTGATGTTTGTAACGTCCATAAATATTGGTCTAACATCCACCGATCGACTTAGAATCACTTCCTGAGTCGATTTAACGATGTCCGTGCGTCCGTCCGTCTGGCTGGCTGTACATGTAAAGCTTCTGCGCAGAGTACAGGTCGCAATTTTGTAGATATTTCAATAAAATTTGGTACGTGATGTTTTTTCGGCTCAAGGACGGATGGAATTGAAACTGGTGGAATTCGGTATAGTATTTCACTTGGCCACCATACAAATGTCCTGCCAAAATAGGAGTTTAACGATCATAAATGTTTGAATTATGAAAGTATCCAAATGAATTTCACCACAAATGAGTTATAAATGAAGATAAATCACTTCTACAAATGTAGTCCATATCCTCCGAAAATCACTTTAAAGAGCATAACTCACTCAAAAATGTTGCTATCCAAATAATATTTCACACAAATATATTTCATACGTATATTAATGATACGGTACAATTTTATTATGATCGGCCCATAATTAGTCGTAGCTCCCATATAAGACCCACTTCCGAAAATCACTTTAACGACTATAAATCTCTTCAAAATGTTGTTATACGAATAAAATTTAATAAATATAAGTTTCATATGTACAGAAATGATGACCCCCAATTTCATAATGGTTGGTCCATAATTAGTCAAAACTCCCGATCCTAGATGATCTCCGTAATTCACTTTAACCTCCATAAATCTTTTAAAACTGTTTATAACGATATAAATAATAACATACACAATATTTATATTCACGGAAGTCATGGCATTAAATTTTTGGATGTTCGGTCAATAATAGATAATATCTTCCATATAGCGCCCATTTCTGAAAAAATGTTTAATTTATATAATGGGTGTAGGGTATTATATGGTCTGGCTTGACCGACTAAACTTTGCTAGCTGTTTATTATGGCAAACAATATTGGGTCTTTATGTTCGTAAGGCAAACTTTTTTAAATTTATGGCAGCTGATTATCAGACTGATTTTACTTTTTGCAAACGTTGACATTCATTTAAACACCCTACGTACAACAGTGATAAAAAAAAACACTGAAAACATCAATATTTGCTGTTAAGTATATATTTATCAAACATTTGTTACTCCCCTGGCTAAAACAAATTGCCAAATAATAAAACAAAATATTAATCACTCGAAAAACGTTAATAGGTAAAGTTGCATTGTTATTCCATACCGAAAATTCTCGACGGTTGTTAATTAACAAAAAAAATAATATATTAAAAATTTGCCAGCAAAAAATATTGAGTTGAATATGTCTCTGGCGCAGTTACAACACAATATGTAAAAAATAAATTTTAAACAAAACGTTGTTATTAGTTAATTTAAAAAAAAATAATAACAATAAATAATTGTGGTATTAGGGCTGCTGCTATCTTATAATTAAATATTTTAATTGCTATTTTATCAATTTCAAGTTTAAATTGTGACATTATTAGTTTCAAGTTCAATACTAATAATTGAAGTTAACTTAGCGACTTTAATTAAATAATAGATACTTCTGATTTTCATTTCTATACAATTAATATTTATAATTTCTTCTATGTAGCGCGTTATTTTAAGCTAAACGTGTGCTGAAAACAAAATGTGCAGTGAATAGAGAAAATATTGATAAAACTGTTGGAATGGAATATAGTAGTACATACTTATAATACTTATACGAGATATAAGGAAAAATCTACCCTTAGATTTAAACTCCGCCTGTTTTTATGTTAAAACTAAATTAATTTCAAGCTCCCTCTACATGTGAAATAACAATGTAAATGTCCTTTAAAGAATAAAGTCACTACACCCTGTTAAAAATAATTTTCAACGGCCAAAATTTATTAACAGCAGGATTACAATGTTAGATAACATTAAGTAATGAAGCATGTAATAAATGTGAAACAAGAATAACTCATAGGAATGGTTCTGATTGATGAATTTTTATAAAAGTTACTTATTATTATTCATGAACAAATGTCTTAACATAGATTTTTTATATGCCTAAAATTAATGTACACTGCACGCAGATGAAAAAATATAGTTCTGCATGTTTACCACAACTATTTTAAGATTTTGAAAAATGTTTTTAAAATATTATGATCACTGTTAGTATTTATAAGATTACTGCAACCATAATAAGGTCAAGTTACCATTCAAATAATTATAACATTCATATATATGATTACAGCAATTATTAAATAGTTTTATGCTGAAAAATTATACCATATTATGTTGTTCTCTATCATATTCAAAGAGCAACAAATTATGATAAATGGATTCATCATAAACATGATTGCAACAAATATATACATAGTTACTACAATCGTATATATGACTGTTGTTATTATCTGAATCGTAACTCAACCATATTATGGTTACCGCAATCATAAAAATAATTACAGTGACCATAATATTGTTGAGAAACTTGTAAAACTGCTGACATTGTTGTGGTAAACATGTGCAACTATATTTTTTTCTATGTATGCAACAACACTCTATGTTGTTTCCATTAAGTTTATTATTTGATAGTGAAAACTCCTAATTTAAGGACTAATCCGTGAAAGTACAAAGGATCTTTCAGACTCATATCCAACGACGTATTTTCAAACATATCTAAGTGTTTTTATTATACCTATAAATATTCTGTATTTTTTTAAATTTTATTTTCGTACAAATTTTGTTTAATAAACATTTACAGAATTTTAAAATTTATCATGGTCTATTTCCGAAAAACTATTAATTTCTCAAATGAACTGTTTCATTTAAAATATCAGCTACATATACATATGTATATATGTATTAAAAGTTTATACTCTACATTTGTGTTGATGTTTGTAACTGTAAAAAATAATGTCACCACCTAATAACATACGAATCAATTAATAAAGATTACACATTGCGCAGGTCCGTTATATTTTACAACAACTGTGAGAGTAAAATTGAGAGCAAAAAATCTTCTTGTGACGTCACAAGTCAAAAATAGTTTTATTTTTGCTAAACTTCTATATAAATTTTAATGCAAATAAAAGTTTTAAAATGAAGTGTGCTGTTTTTAATTGTGGAAATATTAAAAAAAATAACATACATATATTTAAATTAAAGAAAATATAATAAAAACAAACAATGGGCACAATTTTGCCACCTTGATAAAAAAAAATTAAAAGTGTCTCATAGATTTTGTAGTGAACACTTTAAGGCAATGCTATAAAAGGAGATGTGAGATTAAAAATGGGTAAGTGAAACGTTATGCGTTAAGATACCTTATGTTAGGTTGTCATATTAAAGCTAAAACACTTTTTGTTCGATCGAGAATTTTTTTTCAAATAAAAATCTAAATCAACTCCTAGCGGATGAGACAAAAAAACACAAACGGAAACAAACAAAAATAATAAATTGATAATACAAAAATATATGAAGCGTGATCCATTTCGAGGTTCCCTACTTTTTTAAAGAAAAAACAAAATAGCAAATTCAAATTTAATGGGGAATGTTTACTATCATTTGAAAGAATATTCTTCGGCATTTATTTTTTGAAGATTATGTCTATGAAATGTTGGCCGTTGCTACATCGCAGATGGTCTATCCATTGAGTCCAATTTTCGATGACTCGTTTGAGCATTTCGACTGGTAACTGGTGAATGACATGCGTGATGTTTTCCTCCAAGGCTTGAATTGAAGCCGGTTTGTCCGCATAAACTTTAGACTTTACATAGCCATACAGGAAAAAGTCTTACGGTGTGATATCACACGATTTTGTTGGCCAATCGACCGGCCCAATTTTTTTTCAATTGCTAATAAAAGTTATTTTATACGGAAAAAATAACCTGTGATATCATGCACATTCTTTGCGCAATCTTCGTGCGCATAATCATATTTTTCATTTTGTCCTAAAAGTGTTGATATCAAGCAAAAATTTCAAATTTTCTAAATTTTTTATGAATGTTTTTATAAATGTTATAAGAAATAAACTATTTGCGTATAACTAACGACTAAATATTTATTTATATCATTTATAATTCATAAGCGTGACTATACAGTTTGGGTGAATTTAATGTTATGAAATAGATTTTTTTTAATTCAGAACTTTTATGTCCGATTGGAATAAAATATTACATGGGAGTAGCTAAGTAGCATTCAAGATGAACCTAACAAACTCTCTAAGAGCGTAGCTCGTAAAGACCTTGCTATATTTCTAAAACAATTAAGAAACTCAGTCAAGAGCCCTACCATATAATATCGGGTATGTGAGCAAAAAAAGTGTTTCGGAAATATTTGGGAGTTACAGCCTATTATGGCCCAATCATCTTCAAAGAGTGATTAAAAGTGATTATCGTCAATAGGCCTTACATAGGAGTCATAGGTCAATTATGGACCGATCTTGACAAAATTTGTAGTTGTGATTAGAATTTGTCTATAGCTTATTTGTGGCGTAATTTGTTTGGATACATGCATAAATCAAACATTTCTGAACGATAAATTTCTATTACAGGAGGACATTTGTATGGGGGCTAGCTTACACATCGATGCTTGTGCATGAATTTTTGGCCAAAAACAAAACCGTTATCATGTCTCAACCACCGTATTTACCGGACTTGGCCCCACTAAATTTTTCCTCTTCCCAAAACTGAAGACACCGATGAAAGAAAAGCGTTTGGCTACGATTGAGGGGATGAAAAAAAACGAAACAGGAGCTGTTGGCGATATCAAAAAGCGCGTTTCAGAAGTGTTTGGAAAAAACGCCGGCATAAATGTATTATATCTGAGGGGGAATACTTTGAAGGGGACAAGATAGTTATTGATGAATAAATAAATAATTTAAAAAAATTAAAATAACGGTTATGTTTTGATCAGACCTCGTATCTATCTAGCAAATAAATAAAAAAAATTGGCATAAATAAAAATTTATTTAAGTTCGAAACATCAAACTTATTAACTTCAAACAATTAAGGTCATGTTAAAGCTTAAATGTAACCATGTATATATAAAAAATTTTTCTAACAACTGTTGCCTGGTGTATACCTAGTTGCAAACCAGAAAAAACATTTGATGGAGCACTCAATGCATTAGATAAGATTATTATAAAACTGTTTGAACATTATATTTATAAGATTTGTTTATACGTATCTATGTATAAAAGTTCCAAATCGAAATCTATAAAATACTAATAGTAATAACAAAATAAAAATTTCTCTTATTAGTCATCGAACAATAGATATGGCTCCACAGCAAAACGGTATGTCAGCTGACAACGCATTGCCGCAGTGGTTGGACAATGTAACACTAGAGAAGGCCATCAAGCAGCAACTAGGAGACTACAAAAATATATTGCAAATTAAAACCGAAAATGGTTCGAAAGAAGGTGAAAACTATTCATCACTAATGATGCGTATTAAAGCTGACGTAGAAATAGAAGGTAAAATAAAATAAAACTTTGCAATAGGCAATTAAACTGAATTAATAATTCTCCTTAAATAGATGGTAGCACGAAAACGGCTTCATTTGTTTTGAAGGCCCAGCATGCCAATGAGATGATGGCTAGAATTCTAGACATGTTACGGCTTTTTCCCAAGGAAGAAGAAATCTATCATAAAATCATACCAAAATTCGAGCAACTCTATAAAGATGCCGGCAAGCGTGTACAATTTGCACCAAAGTCGTATACATTTGATCGTGATATAGGTGTCGATTATGTTTTGCTAGAAGATCTGCATGTAAAACAGTTTAAAAATGCCAATCGTTTGAATGGTCTTGATATGAATCATATTAGGGAGGTCCTAATAAAAATGGCCCAGTTTCATGCAGCCTCTGCTTGTTATGTAGAACATTATGGCATGTTCAGCGAAGACTTCACAGTGGGCATATTCAATGAGAAAAATAAGGCCTTGTTGGAGGAATTTAATGCCTCGGTGGCATTTTTGAGCCAATTGAAAAAGTGGAAAAATTGTCAGCAATATTATGAGAAACTAGTAAGTTGTATTCTTTTATATGCATGTTGGTACCACACACTTTTCTTTGCATTTTTTTTTTTTTAATGTGGGTGTTTTTGTATGAAAATGTCTTTTTTTGATGGCAGATATAGTTGTTCTGATAATGTAGTTCGAACAAGAACATAATATCGACTCAAGTTTTTCACACGAGACAAATTCATGTACGGACAAGAAATTGTTGCCAGGTGAACGAATCGATGGCTTGTCAAGGCGTAGGCTTGACAATGCACAACATATTTATATCTAACATAATAATTCATATCTTTTTTACCAACAGCGGCAGTATTTGCTATATATGGTATTGGCATGAATAGAAATACGTACCAAAAGAAAAGTGTTTGCGATATATTGGAGGTTGGACCTGTTAACCGATCTTAAATTTTCACAGCGTGCAGCTCTGACTCAGGAATACTTATTACATGATAATATTCTTCGACTATGTACACTTCTGCACCTACATTTTTACAACGTTTACTAACAGCTTTACCTCAAAGGGTGATATCGAGGCACACCGGTTTCAGCTAGTACATAATATATAATTTACTATTTTGGTTAACGTTAATTTTTGGATTTACAATAAATTAAAAATAAATAGCTTGCCAAAAACAAAAACCGTCGAAGCCTGTCTAACGACTATGCTTGGACAACTTATAGGGAATTTGTCTTGACAACACTGTTGTCCATCTTGTCCATCTATTTATTTTATTTGCCATTTTGAGAGAAGGGATTTTGTAGACTATGTTTGATAAATCTTAATTTTTAAACATGTGTTGCAAGATTTTTGGATTCAGAGATCACAAACTTTTATATATAAAAAGCCAGCTTGATTTGTATTTATACAAATATATATTCCATATAAACGGAAAAATCGGCCCCTTAAGGTAGCTTTAATATTTTATATTTTTTTTATATTTTAACAGGCCGACAGTGATGAATTTTTGGTTGATCGCCTGCTGGAAGATCAAAAAGTAAATCCACGGGAATTTAATGTTTTAAATCATGGCGATTGTTGGTCAAATAACATTATGTTTCAATACGATGCGTTCGGTAAAATTAAGGATACTTTGTTTGTGGACTTTCAAGTGGGCAAATACGGTTCGCCAGCCAATGATCTGTACTATTTTATCTTGTCATCAGCTAGCAAGGACATAAAACTCAACCAATTCGACTACATGATACGTTTCTACTATGAACATTTGGTGGAGAATTTAAAACTGTTGCAGTATCATCGTCCCTTGCCAAAATTGAAAAATATTCACATTGCCTTAATAAAAAATGGTTTGGCGGGTAAGTTTTTATCCATTAAATGTAATTTTTGTTTCTAATTTGTTTACAATATTTATTCCAGCTTATATGGTTGTTTCGAAAGTTTTGCCTGTTGTAATTTTTGAAAAGGCCGATCAAGCCAATTTAGAAAATTATATTCATGATGAATCCAAAATGAAGATAGCCATGTTTAGTAATTATAAGTATGTGCAAGCCATGTCAGACATTTTACCATGGTTGGATAATCGCGGTTTGCTAGACTGGAAATAATTTTATTTCTACTTTTAATATATAATTTGCTTGTTTGTCGTTATTATTATAAATTCGTTGTTCCATATTAAAATTAGTATGATTATTTAATTGTACTTGAATAATAATATTTTTTGAAGTATTATTAAAAAATCAAAAAAAAAAAATTTGTCATTTTATGTTGTTAACTCAATGACATATGTTTGCTATTTTGTGTGGCTCCCTGTTTAATTAAACACAAATCACATAAAAGCTCACCTGTCGAAAATTCTGTTAACTTTCTTTAATTAACTTAAAAATTTGGAGGTCTGTCCATTAGCTCCTTTCTCAACTAAAAAAAAAAAGAACTGTGCAATTGCAAATTAACTTGATATTAAAACGGGGTCCCTACGACTTTACTTAAGTGTTCGCACGTAGTGAACTAACACGTAAACCAACCAAATTAACCTGAAAATAGTTCATCCCTATTTGCATAAACTTTTACCAAGGAATCACTAATGGCTGAAAATTAAATAAAATGTTTCTAAGCCACGTATTTATAGTCGCAACTGGAACAATCTTGTTATACTAGAATAAATTATTTCTGTGCTTAAATAAAATAGAACATTTTAGTTTATATTAAATTTTTAAATTGTAAATGAACCAAAGATAAGAATAATTAATTGGTGATTCAAATACAGATATTTTTTTCAATAGCCTTTTTTGATAGATCACGTGTGAGTCGTGTCATGCTGTCATGTTATCAATGGAAACCCTTCCGCCTGAACAACATTTACAAATCGTTTAACTTTATTACGAAAATGCACATTCTGTGAGGAATGTGTTTCGTGCACTTTGCCCAACTTATGGTCAACATAATCGGCCTACTGACCATACTACATGCAACACCATCACCAGCATTCATTATTGTATAATATTCGACCGAATAGACCACGTCCAGCACGCTGTAAAGACGTGGAATCATCGGTCCATATTTCTTTACAAACGATGCCGATCTTTAAAGATCGAAGTCTAAATATCGATCGAAAATTTTTATTGGGTGGTATTATTGATTCCGCACGGAAAGGAAAAATAAGCAAAAAAAAAAAATATCGATCGATATGCAAAATGTAATTTTTCATTCCTGCGGCTTGCCGAAATACTGTCTGTGTAGATATGATACCGCAAAAAAGAAAAATACCGCAGCAACGAAATAAATCAAATTATGCTTTCGCACAAAAATTTTCTTTCCACATAACAATTATTCGACTTATTGTTTCTGTAGCGTTTGATATGTTGCGTTGTCCTGCTAAAACATCATGTTTGTGATATCCATATATTCTAATCCAATTCTATCGATTTGGTGATGCATTTGCTCTAACCGCATTTCCGTTAGAAATTTCCCAAAAAGAATGACCCCATCGCGCCAGTGACATGTTCGGCATGCAAAGACTGTTCTGGGCCAAAGAGGAAATTTGACTTGTTGACCTATCCTAATAAATTAAAATGGATTACGTCTGAAAAAATGATTTTCCCAGAAAAACCAGTGAATTATTTTTGAATGAATTTAGCGAATTCATGAACCAATTGCACCTTGTAAGTTTTTAAAGCCATACTAGAGGAATTTTCTATTTCCTAATAGAGATCTTATTTAGGCGATTATGTAGACCGAAAACATTATTTCATAAGAACAATCTAGAATTTATGCTGATGATTATGACGTCCAAAATATAATCGCCTTTAACATAAACTCACCATCACTTTTTATGAAACCGGTCCAAGGTTTTCAAATGTATTTATTTGATTTTATTTATTATAAATAACTGAAATATAAAGAATATTTTTCAGAAATAAGTATAATACACTCAATTCTGGGTCGATTTAACGATATACGTTTATTGAAAAAGTGGGCCCACATAAGACCCACTTTAACCAGCATAAATCTCTTAAAAATGTTGGTACTCAAATAAAATTTAACAGAAACATGTTTCATATCTATACAAAATCATATGGATTTTACTTAATATCATAATGATCGGTAAACAATAAGTCATAGCTCTCATATAAGACCCACTTCTAAAAATCTGTTTAACACGCATAAATCTTTTACAAGTGTTGATATCGAGTTAAAAATAAATGAAAATAATCTGTATATGCACAGATGTCATGCTACTACATTTTATGATGGTCATTGCTCCATGTAGCGTTCGATTCGATTCGAAATCGCCTACATAGCAGATATATTTTCATATAAACTCAAAGTTGTTTTCTTAATAAATTTTGTCTTATAAATTAAATGAAGACATATTTAAAATTAAATCATTTATACATCAAGCAACTACACTTCCGTATTTCTTAATTTTTCAACTAGATGCTTAAAGTGATAGATTCATTATACGTATATGTCAATATACATAAATTAACATATTTTAAATAATGACATGTACTAAGTAATTGTTTATACATAAACAATTGCAATTGTATTTAAATAATTGTTATTCGTATCACAATACATTAAAGCAGCGAAACGTATAATTAAAAAATTTAGTTAAACACATGTTATGCAAATATTTTTATATATTAGTTATACATGCTTTCATAGTCATATCTAATACTAATTATAAATGACAGAGATATTCCTTATAACAGGTGATTCAAGTAAAGACACTTCTTTTAATGGCTTTTTATGACAGATCACGTGTGAGTCGTGTCATGCTGTCATGTTATTTTTGTTTAGTATTGTTTGGCATTTTATAATGAAAATACTTACGCCTGAACAACGTTTACAAATCGTTCAAATTTATTACGAAAATTCACATTCTGTGAGGAATGTGTTTCGTGCACTTCGCTCAACTTATGGTCAACATAATCGGCCTACTGAGCGTACTATATGCAACACCATCACCCATTTTGAGATCCATCATTCATTATTTAATAATATTCGACCGAACAGTTCACGACCGACTATTTGATGGCTGAAATTGAAGCTCGTAATCTCGGCGACATTTGGTTTCAGCAAGACGGCGCCACTGCGCACACATCTCATCAATCAATTTATTTATTGAGAGAACACTTCGGTGAGCCCATAATTTCACGTTTTGGGCCGGTCAATTAGCCACCAAGATCGTGTGATCTCACACCGTTTTTTCGGTGGAGATATGTAAAGTCTAATGTTTATGCGGATAAACCCGTTTCGATTCTGGCCTTGGAGGAACCCATCACGCGTGTCAGTCGCCAGTTACCAGTCGAACGTGTCATCGAAAACTGGACTCAACGGAGTCTGCGACGTAGCAACGGCCAACATTTGATAGACATAATCTTCAAAAAAATAAATGCCTTCAAATGATAATAAACATTGCCCATTAGATTTGAATTTCCTGGGCTTTATTTCTTTAAAAAAGTAGGGAACCTCGAAATGGATCACGCTATAGTTATGAATATAAAAATTCCATTTTGTGTAAATTATAAATTTTAATTATAATTTTAATTATAAATTTTATAAGTTGTTACATTTAATTTAACTAAAAAAATTGTATTATTTTGACTACTGCAAAACTTTACAAGTAGTTTAAAATGTAAATATCCATCCCTGATTCAAACGATTCTATACATTGTAAATATGTACATACAGTGTGTATTAAAATTGGTTTTAAATCGAACATATGATAATACATACGTACATATGTATGTATGAGACGTAACTACATTTGTTGTGATGACTCTGCAGAAACCCATTAATTGTGTGTCGACAAAACAATACAAAAAACCTGTCCATATGTCGGTATATATACTATATAAAATATATTTATTATTTAATTATCTTATTAAAAAAAAAACAAACCGACAGCTCTTTTAACAACACTTGACTATATCAATATAGAATTCAAAAGTAAAGCACAAAGTAAAGCACAAAGTAAGTAAATACTAAGAACAACTTAAAAGTAATTTAAAATTGTATGCTATTTTTAAACCTCATGTTTTAATTAGTCTACAGGTATCTTGTCAAAACGATCGTTATAATAGATGAAATGAATTGTTTCATACATGACGTATTTAAATTTAAATACACCTAATTCTGTTTTTACGTGAATTTGATTTAACGCGTTTCCAAATAAATATTTCAGTCTGTTTTTATGTGACTAGATTTGATATAAAGCAATCTAAAAATGTATATATGTTTACCAGAAAAACGTTGTTTGCACTGAATTTGTAGGATTTTAAATTCAACACATAGTTGGCAGCACTAGAAATCGTCTGGTATGAAAAACAAGACAATCGAAACAGAGGATTTCTCTTGTCTATTTCAAATAAATTTATATATGTAGTTGAAAGTAAGAGTTCATGAATGCAGTCAAATTTAAGTGTTAAAAACAAAAAGGAATATAGTAGTATGTACATATATGTATGTTTGTACATTGTACATACATAAATACTACAACTGATCATGATTTCGAAAATATTTCGAAATATACATACATATGTATGTATGTATATGTACATATCATATTTATATAACAAAAATATTTATTTTTAAAGTTTTATGTATGTTTTTTTTTGATTATTTTGATTATTTTTCTATTATTTTTTGTTTAAATAGAATAAAATAAATAAACTAAAAATAAGCAAAATGAATGTGATTTATTAATCTTATTTTACCTGGGGCCTAATCACCGCATTCGATATCGAATCAACTATCGTATCGAACTATATTTCGAAACATTCGAGTAAGCAAATCACTGTAATAGATTGTAATAGATTTAATAGATTTAATATATTTAATAGATTTAATAGATTTAATAGATTTAATAGATTTAATAGATTTAATAGATTTAATAGATTTAAAACATATGTATGTTTTTGAATGTCAACAATTCAATTCAATTCAAAAGATTAGTGTAAAATATTGTTAAATTTGAATTAATTAAATTAAAAATTAATCCTTCTTTGCTGTTTTATTTATCCCCATCAGACGCCGAGGAAGAAAGTTGTGTTGTGCGCATTAGAAAAGAAATAAGAGATAAAAGTGATCCATTATCTTTGTCGGCAACCGCGCATAGAACAAAGCACAGCATCTAAAATTGTTACCCACATTATAAATGCAATTAAAACAAAACCTTGCCACAACTTTGGGTACGTACTTTCCGCCAAAAAGACGTAAACTCATGGCTTTGCGTCTTTGAATGGTGGGCCACCCATATTTAATTTTTTGGTCAATTGATTCCATAGCCTATCTGACAACATTCTCCCTTGGCCGCAATTGGGTAAAATATTTTTAGCCAACTGAGGGTGCTCGGCCATAAATTTTCTTTTTTGGTGTGCATTTACATATTTTGTTTATGTTTGTCATGTCAAAACAAAAGACATTTTTTTATTACATACATAGTACATAGATACTCGTATGTACTATATGGGTTAAATAAACTTACATTTTTTATTTGCACAAAATTTGTAGAGAAATGTTGATTTTTTTAATTTTTCGGTCTTGAAATTTTATATTTTACTCTATACGATTGCCTCTAACGTATCAAGTGATGTAACTTACCCCCTGGCCCATGATGTCGAACAATAACGTTCGTTTAGATAAGACTTAAAACACAAACTTGATTGTGGAATAAACTAACTTGATTGAGTAAAAAAAATAAATACGATAAAAAGTTTGTGTCTTAAGTCTTATTTAAGCGAACGTTATCGTTCGACATCGTGGGCCAGGCGGTTACTTAGTTACTCGATATCGAATGCTATCGATATCGAAGTTACGATACGTTTCATTCGATATCTAATGTCATGATGCCAAAATAAAAAATTCCGATCAAGTTTGCTCGTTATCGCATGCGGCGATTAGACCCCTGATATTTTATACGTGGAACCAATTCCCTCATTTAATATGGATACTCTATCTTTTTTAACGCGAGTTTTTCAGGAACGTATTTATCGCGTAAACACAGAATTAGGTTTACACGATTTTAAGAGTTAAAAATTTAAAAACTGGAAATAAAATAAAAACTAATTCTACAGTTTAGCTTTCATTGTTACTTTCATTCGTGTAAACTAGCTATAATTTACTATCATGTACTAGATACATACACGCATACGTATCTACATCATTCAAATAGTCTGTTAAAAATTTAATTTAATGAATGGCGTGCCATGATCAAAGTTCACGTTTTGTTAAAAAAAAAAGAGAATAAAGAAATTGTATATGTATGTTAATATTTCAAACATACTCGTGTCCATACACTGAACAAAATCTATTGTTAATATTATTATATTAATAGTATATTCAGAACTTAATTATCAATAACTGATATTTTAGTTTTTCTATGATGATGACAATCATCTCATCTCTAGATTAAATAAAAAAGCTTTAAGTGCAAAATTCCTTAACAATTTATGATGTAAATATTTATATTTTGTATAAATATCGTCTGAAGATAAGCTAAATAATGAGTTTTGTAATTTCGTAAATATTAGCATAGTCATTCTAGTAATAAATTCTTTCATATAAACGAACAATTTCGAATAATTTATAAATTATCATATTCGAATAACTAATAATTTTAAAAATGAAACGAAGAGAAATATTTTCAAAAATTTATCATCATTGCAAATTTAAAACAAACACTGATTACAAATTATTGAGGATGACTGACAATAATGATGATTATGTTAAAATAAACCAAACACATGAACTTACCTGTTAGATCATGTGTGACGGTCATCTCCGACCTTATAATACCCTACACCAAAATTTGAACGCTATATGAAGCTAGGAATAATTATGTACAAAACGTTATAAAATTAGATGACATGACTTTTATATTTATGACACATACATATGTGTGTGTGTTGAATTTAATTTAGATAAATTATATAAGAACTATGATAAATTATAGACCAATCCGAAGAAATTATGTAGTATAAATCAGATATTTCTGACCGCTAAAGTGTCATAGGATATGTGAAATAACAGACTAATTTTAACCAACATTCATAGGGCCAAGTATAACGTGTGTAATAACAACAAAACGTCTTTTATAGAAATATTTTCAAAATTGCAGTCATACGAACGGAAATCGTTAATTCGACTCAAGAATTGATTCTAGGGTATAACAAGCAAAAAGTCAGTGCCGAATCCTACATACCCACCATCAAATATCAGTAGAGTAATCTATGAATACTTGAAAGTAACTTATGCTACTTTTGTAGTTATTTGTATTTTCTTTTAAATACATTTTAACATAAAGCGCATTACTTTAACACAAAATAAATTAGGTAACAAAAAAACCTTAGGAAACTTTTGGAACGTTAAAATTATCACCTCTGTATACTCTGCGGTTATTCTAAAAAGTGGACATTGTATGGGAATCCATGGTCAATTATGGACTTATTTTCACAAAAGCCAATAGTATAATTCTTACATGCAGAGAAAAAAATTGGTTGTGGTAAACATAATCTAAGAGCAACATATTATGATAAGATTTATATAAGTGCCATGAAATGTCATATTATGATCAATAACACGGTGCGACAGTCCAAAAAACCTGTGACCCGATATTATCTTTCTTGTAGGGCTTGTCGAGTAAAACAATATTCCACTAGTGAAATGTGCCGGACACCTTCAAAATCCGGTTTTACGGTTAAAAAAACCGGTTTTTGTACCTTTCGCACTTATAAGCCTGTAATTTTGTTGATAATGACCCGATTTTCAACTTCTTACTATATTTGGTTATTGTCGAGCAAACACAAATTTTGTACATTTTTCAAAAAATGTTCAACTTTGGTGAAGTTTTAATACATTATTTTATTGAGAAACTATAATATTCAATTTCTTACTAGATTTGGAAAGAAGAAAATGAGATCTTTCGAATGATATATAATTTATCTAAGAAAACTTGAGAAATTTGGGTGTTATTGTCGAGCAATAACACAATTTGTTATAACACAATTTTCTCGGCAATAACACCCAAATTTCTCAAGTTTTCTTTCCAAATCTAGTAAGAAATTGAAAATTGTGTCATTCAACAAAATTACAGGCTTATAAGTGCGAAAGGTACAAAAACCAGGTTTTTAACCGTAAAACCGGATTTTGGAGGTGTCCGGCACATTTCAATATTGGAATCTTGTTTTACTCGACAAGCTCTACAAGAAAAATAATATCCGGTCCCAGGTTTTTCTATTTCATTCAATTTTGTATTACTGTGTTATCATCGTAATATAAAATACATGATCATGTAACCATATTATAGTTTAAAGTCATCATAATATGATTTAAAGTAATCATATTATGATCTGTAATAATCATATTATGATCTATAATAATCATATTATGATATTTTTTGTAAATAAAAAAAAATATTTTTGCACTTTCAACGTACATATATTAAAAAAAATTACATTTATTTTTATTTAATATAATTTTATTTTGTGATATTTATGTAAACTTTATTTAGGTCTTTTACACTTCCTAAAACTAATGAACTGATGCAAAAGCATTCTACAAATGGTAAAAACAAAATACTATAACAATTACACATATTTTGTTGGCATTTTAAACATAATATGAGTACAAATATAGAAACCTGTCATTTAATGGTTATTAGTAAGTTTAAATAGTTGTAAATAGCATAATATGTTTGAATAATTATCATTCAATAGTTATGGTAGACATTTTTTAAAAATAATTATGTTTCAGTGAACGATATGCAATTTTATAATTGCGATAAACATAAAAATGTTTATAGTAATTAAACTATCGTTAAAATCAAATTAAAATAACAATTAATTTTTGTTAAAAATATATTGTTACCAAAAGCACAGTATAGTTGTTGTAACCATGTGCAAAGATGTTTTTCTCTGCGTATATATACTTATAACTGATCTATGTAGAATTTCAGTTCAATGAGTTTTTCAGAAGTAGTCATCATAAGGGATCTATGACCTATTATAAACCGATCAGCATAAAATTCTGGACGACAATTTGTATGTCTATATATGTGAATTATTTGTGTTGTTCGTGATTTTTATAAGAGATTTATCTATGGTGATGCAGGATTAAACCATAAATTTTTATAAAGGGAAATTAATTTTAGCTTTTCTTAAATACTTATAAATGAGTATCAATTTGTTTTACATAAGTAGTATATCATTTATATTGGCCGCATTCTAAGCGTACAATATTAAATTTAAATTTAAAAGCATCCAGTTCAGAATATTCTATGAAAAATGCAAACTTTTCAATTACTATTGATAGTTTTGTGTGAGCATCTCACTTAAAATGGTTTATTGTAATGTATTAATAATTGAACCAACACATTAATTAAGCAAACTAGAATTTCTAGAATTTAATTCATTTCAATTAAAGTCAATGTCAATAACAAACAATTTCATTGTATGAAAGCTGAGGTCACTGCTACTGTATAGAATCTACTATAGAATGTGTTTATATAAAAAATTTAATGCATTAGATTGCAAGTGGTTTTTTCTATTTGTAAGTTTGTTTCTCTTTCGAGTTTTATCAAGCTCCATAAGAGCCCAAAACGTATAATATTATTTATGTTCAATTAAAATAAGAAATAATTTAAATCAAGTAAATTAAATGAAATCAAAGTTTTATGAGTTCTATACGTTCTATACTTTCTGTTTCCAGATTTCTATTTCAATCACTAACATATTTTATATCACAAATTTTAAACTATCTTGCATTAGCTTTGTTAAATAATTATTTCAAATACAAAATACCCTCGATAAAACCTAATCATTATGATATTTGCTTATTTTGCTCAAGTTCTCCAAATTCGTAGACATTTTTATCAACTAACGCATTAAATATACATGTGCATTAGGGTGGCCTCGTTTTCATGGATGAAGAATATGGTGTCGATGTTGCCAACTAAAACTAAAGTTTAATTTGTCTATGGAGACCATTTCCAAAAGGTTTGTACTGGCTCTAGAATTTAGAGATCTCAATCACTGGATATACTCGTACATAATTTTCTTTTTTTAAGTTTTTGTATTTTTTTCGGAGAGAAATTTGATTTCGAAAAAATTCAAACGTTTCATTGAAATTATATGAAGTTTACCATGTATTAATATTAACTACAATAATTTCTTAAAATAATTCTAAAAAATTTGAAACTTGCACGGAAATTTTCTTTACATTATACCAAAATTGTATGTATTTCATTTGCGGAAAATATGAATTAAATCATAAAATCCTTTACAAAGTTACTTTTTTATTTTTCTGGCTAATGACAAACGTGTTGAGCAATACTATCCTAGAATGAATTAATTTTTCTTTGACATGGCACATTCACAACCACCCTAATGTACATACATACAATCTAAAACAGAAAATGTCTCAATTCATCGGAAACAGATTTGTAATTAATGTTTGAATATTTAAAAATTTCACAATGATTTTTGTCTGTCTGCCCTACCACAACAAGTTTTCTACATCTATATTGTTGAGTTGTTGCTGTTTAAAAATATATTTTAAACTTTATTAAATATTTGTTTGCTTTGATCAGTTCGTTAAGTCAGTAGTAAGTAACTCTCTCTTAACGCGTAGTTTAGATTGTTCACGGGAAACCAACATTTTTAGATACATAGTTTATATCTGTCAGTTACGGACACACGACAGCACGGTATTTTAGTTCGCTCGTAAACTAAAATACACAAAATTTCGTTTTCTATTAATTGATTTTATAATTTACGTGCATTTCATTGTATTAGCAAGTTTTTTTTTATTTTGTTAAACGCTGGTAATTTGTTTTATTTTAAAAAAAGCAAAATTTTAATGTGAGTAAATGTATCTGTTTGTGAATAAATATGAATTTAAATAAATATGTTTGTGCTTTTTTATTGTCGCGGCAAAATTTTATGTAAATTTTTATGTAACTTTCATAAAATGTTTTATTGTGAACTTTGATCCATAAAATACTGAAATATATAAATATGTTAAAACTAAAACAAATTGATAAATTATTACATACTGTTTTAATTTTTTCTATAAAGTGAAATAAATCGTATCCCAATAAACTTTAAGATATATTTTCTACTGATAATAATTATGATTCAAGCAAATGTTAGAGCAAATAAGATATTTCAGTGAAAACATGTATTTACTATAAATGTTTATCCAATATGTTTTGGAATTAATTTTTAAATTAATTAATTTATAATTTAAATTTTTAAATGGGTACTGGTGAAAACTTAAATAAAAAACACGACCGAATTTCAATCATTAAATTTTTAATGAATTAATACAAGTACAACAACTATAGAATATCGATATTTACTTATTAAAAATATTCATAATTATAATAGTGAACTTAAAGTGCGGATTAAAGTCCAATTGTATACCGAAAAGTATCTAACATTTTGTATCCCTCTTTGTCTGTATGTTGAAATAAGTTATTTATAAGTTCACTGCGAGTCTCAGCTTCTTTTCACTAGAGAAGTTCTTTGAGAGTCTCTGCTTCTTTTCACTAGAAAATTTCATTGAGAGTCTCAGCTTCATTAAAAGGAGTTTCTAAGGGTTAGAAACTGATTATCGCAATGTAAATATATATTACTACTTTTGTCATCGCCAAAACCGATTCTAGAGAAGCCTTGCAGTTCTTTAACAAGTTATTAGAAAAGTTTTAGAATCAGTTCTTTATACAATGATTTTTTATTACTACCACCAAAAAAAGATGAGGGGTGTATTAAGTTTGCCATTCCGTTTGTAATATATCGAAATATCGTAACACAAAAAGTATATATATTCTAAGACAATCTAGGATCATTTGACCCAAAACTGAAATAAAATGTGCAACCTTTAAACGTTATCCAATTCTTCGCAAATATCTAGTATTTGATTTTTAGGTGACGGAGAATGTAAATAATGTGAACTCTAAAAATCGAAAACCTAATGTAAGGGTCAGGACATATGCATAAGTCTGATACGACTTAGCCGAATACAATATTCTTATCTGCTTTAATTTAATTTTGCGTACGTTACTAAATATATTCAGCAGGATTACAATTATTGTTAACGATAAATTATACATATTTTTGGGCAACATTTCTAAAACTTTGATTTTATTACTTAAATAATCGATAAATACATACATACATAAGTACGTGTTTGTCTTAGTATTCAATTATTAATTATCATAATAATCAATTATATTAATAAAATCAAAATTTTATAATCCCTCATTAACAATCATCATAGTCATTCTATTACGGTGTGGACAAAAATGAAATATAATTTATTCATATAATTACTATTCCGAAAACATATTTATATTTTAAATACTTTTTTTGCAGCATTTTTATACCCACCACCAAAAATATGGGGGTATATTAAGTTTGTCATTCTGTTTGCAACACATCGAAATATTGTTCGTAGAACCAAAAAGTTTCTAAGCCGATCTAGACATGTCCTTCTCTTTGTTCGACTGTGCGTCTTTGTTCGTCTGTTGAAATCACGATAGAGCTTCAAATAAAAGTCATAGATATCATAGATTCATCGAAATATTTGGTATTGAAAATGGTCATTAACAGTCTAGTAGGATCCGAGTTATAGACCAAAGTTTCACACAACCTCGATGTTTTTTACAATTTTCTTTAAATATAATGTAGATATTATCATGAAATTTAGAACATTTTATTTTTATTATAGAAGGACAAGTCCTATTGAAAATGGTATTAATCGGTTTACGACTTCCAATAGCCCCCATACAAAATGGATTATGGTAAAAATAAGTTTCATGCAACGGGAAATCTCAAAACGATTTTTTTGTTTGCATCGGTCCATATTTTGACATTCCATTTTTGAAAATCACTTAAATGCAGATAAGTCTTTTGTTAAAATCTCTACCAAACCGAAATTCAACACAAATAATCCATGTATAGATAAAAATTGTCGTACCAAATTTAATGATAATCCATTTACATATATTAGACAGTAGCCCCCATATAAAAACCATTTCCAAAAATCGCTTAAATGCGCATTAATCTCTTATAAACATCACTATCAAGCTGATAAAATTTTTTTTACAAATGAATAATAATTATAGCGAAAATTATTTCCTTGTATACTTAAACATCCCCATATTGGTGATGGGTATAAGATTCGGTACAGCCGAATATAACACTCTTACTTGTTGCTATTAAGACAATCATATCTTTTGTATGTGTTCCGTATGGAATATTCATAAGTCCCGGATCACACAATGCAACTTTTGCTGCTCAACTTTTGAGTTTTTGGGTGAGAGGGGAAAAAAGAGAGAGGAGGGGACGACTCTTCTTTTCCCTATCACCACAAACTCAAAAGTTGAGCAGCAAAAGTTGCATTGTGTGATCCGGAGTCGTCCCCTCCTCTCTCTTTTTCCCCCTCTCACCCAAAAACTCAAAAGTTGAGCAGCAAAAGTTGCATTGGTTGATCCGGGACTAAATAAAAGTTTAAATGTTTTTCAAATACAAAATGTTGTCTTTACAATTGTTTACAAGCTGAAAACTAAAACAAACATGTAATGAATTATAATTAAAATTCGTTCTTTTATATTTATTTATGCTAATAATACTTTAATAGTTTCAATAATTTATGATAATATTTACTTAATTCAGATTAAAAAATCATTGAGTATGACATCTAATAAGAATCAAGAAAAGATTGTTAATCCTAATGAATTTCTCGACATACCAAAATGGATAAATGAAGATTATTTTATGCCAATTTTGGAAAAAGATGTACCCGATTACAAATGCATTACACAGTTTACACCAATTGCTGCCACAGCACCGGGTGAAAATTATACCTCAATCATGGTGCGTGTTATAATTGATGTAGAAATGAAAGGTAGGTGATTTTGAACATATATTATTTTGAAGAAATTAAATATGTTACTTGTTACCACTTTCTAGATGGCAGTTCCCAACAACCATCATACATTTTAAAAACAGTCTTAGATGCTAATAATCATGGCGCTGCTTTCGTAAGTGCCATGAATCTCTTTCCCAAAGAGAAACAAATGTATGCCAATTATATACCCAAGTTTGAACAACTCTATAAAGATGCTGGAGTAGATGTTAAATTAGGTCCCAAATGCCTACATTTTGATGAGACCCCCGAAAATATTACTTTGGTAATGGAGGATTTAAAGCGAAAACAATTTGCCAACATTGATCGTTTAAAGGGTTTCGATATGGATCACATGAAAGTTGTACTCAATAAATTGGCGGAATTTCATGCAGCTTCGGCTGTTTATGAAGAGCTCAATGGTCCCTACGAACCCATGTATCATGCAAGTTTCTTTAACGAAGCAAATCGTCCCATGATGACAGCAATGTATGAACCACGTACAGAATTATTTAAGAAAGCTATGCGTGAGTGGGGCCTAGAAGACGTCGATAAATATATTGCAACAATTCCTACATTAGATGAATATTTTGATGAAAACTTACTATTAAATACAGTAAATCCTAATGAGTTTAACGTATTAAATCATGGTGATTGTTGGTCCAATAATATTATGTTTACGCATGATGAATGTGGTAAAGTAAAAGAATCCCTGTTTGTGGATTTTCAAATATGTAAATGGGGTTCACCGGTCCAAGATCTTTGGTATGTGATTACCACTTCTGTGAATTTGGATATAAAAGTTAAAGAATTTGATCATTTCATACAAATGTATCATTCACGCCTGGGAGAATGTCTCAAATTGCTTAAATATTCAAAGACAATACCCTCTCTCAGTGAACTGCATATTAAAATGTTGAATTTTGGTTATTGGGGTGAGTTTTAAAATTAATATACAAATCTTAATATTACTAAATTATTACATTCATTCACAGGTGTTTTTGCAGCCAATACTATAGCTCCCGCTATTCTATATCCCTCCGACAAAGATGCAAATATGGATAATTTTATGAAACCCGGTCCTGAGGCTGATGTCTTTAGTTTTAAATGTTTCACAGGTCCCATATATGTACGAGCTATGCAGCAATTTTATCCATTTTTAAACAATAAGGGTATTTTTGATATTAGATCAAAAAAGTAATTAAACGTTAATGTGAGTTTTTAATATATTTTATTGCACAATGTCCAAATAATATAGATCAGGTTAAATTATTGATAAACAGAAACTTAATAACAAAATTTGTATGCTTTTATAAATGGTTATGTAAATTGTAGTCTCTTTATTTTCAAACCTTTATTTTCAAACCAATATAGAAAAACATTGTTCAGATATGACACTATTTATACACTCTTCACTATTTTCTCCCTCTTCAAAAGAAGGGTACATATACGAGTATAAGATTTTAAAGACAAAAATAATGCTCAAAAGATACGCCTTCTGTTAAGAAGTCTGTATTTTAAAGTTATACGCTAGGGATGCCAAACGGGACTGGTTTTTCAAATCCCGGTATTCGCGATTTCATAAATGAATCCCGGGATACCGGAATCGCGATTGCATACACAATCCATTCTCAGCCTCCGAAACAAATAATTCTAATTCAATATTATTACAGACATTTCATACGTTTCATAATCAACGTTTTAATTCATTTCTAATAAAAAAGATTTCTAACTCATTATCAAATTCACTCTTTTTTTGGCTTTTTAAGGAGAGATTTCACCAGATCACTTTTTGATATCTCTTTGAGCATAAATAGAAGAGCATTATCAACAGAGATTCATATCACTGCGACAAAGTGATATGACAACTCTTTGTTTAAGTAAAACAAATTTTTCATCTGTTGAGGCATAATGGAAGAAATTTCCTTCATAACATTGAATACATTGAAGGGTACCTTCATTTCCGTTTGTAATTTCTACAATATAATTTTCCGACCTATAAGGTATATATATTCTGGATCCTTATAGATAGCGGAGTCTATTAAGCCATGTTCGTCTGTATGTCTGTTGAAATCAATTTTCTGAAGTCCTCAGATATCTTCGGGATCCAAATCTTCAATAATTCTGTCAGACATGCTTTCGAGAAGTTTGCTATTTAAAATCAGCAAAATCCGTCCATAAATAACGGAGATATGAGCAAAAATCCGAGACAACCTCTGAAAATTTCATCAAAAAAACTAAGTGTATTAATATTGTTACGAATAATTTCATCAACAGATGGCGTTGATCAAACAAAGTGTATTAATATTGTTACAAACAAACTCATCAACAGATAGCGTTGATCACATAAAGTGTATTAATATTGTTACGAACAAATTTATCAACAGATGGCGTGTTTAACATCAAAGTGTTCGAAAACTTTAAGTGCGTTCTTAAACCGTAATATAAGTATGTAAAAAGACAGTGTGTTCATTTTTAATTGTGTTTCTGTACATTTAAATAAATAAAGACTCGTTATATTTTCTGCAAACTACTTGACGCTTTTATTTTGCAATTAAAAAGAATCCGGTTTATTTAAAGGAAGGATTGATGTTTGTCTGTTGACTGACCGGTACCGCAGTGGTGCAGGTGGTAGAACGCAATGAATTCTGATGAGAGAAAGTGGGATTTCTCGAAATATATGTAAATTCAACAACCCAGGTTCGATCCCCAGTCAAGAAAAATTATCAAAAATTTTTAATAATAAATTTTTCAAGTTGTAATTCCTAACTTCAGTAAAAATAATTTAATGAAAATTAAATTTAATGAACTCGAGCCTAACTAAAATTATCAAAAAGAAATAAACCACCGTTTTTAAAAGGTAAAAACGTAAAATATAATAATATAATTATGCATCCTCAACAAAGGTGAAGGCATAGCCGAATATATATATATATCACTTTAAGTAGAGATACTTTTTTCAATAGCTTTTTTTTTGACAGATCACGTGTGAGACGTGTCTTGCTGTTATGTTATTTTTGTTTAGTGTTGTTTGTCATTTCATTATGGAAACCTTACGCCTGAACAACGTTTACAAATCGCTCTATGGACTCTTGAAATGTTTCAAGAAGATCCGATGTTTCCGAGGCAAATTTTGTTCAGCGATGCGGCCGATTTCTGGCTAAATGGGTATGTAAACAAACGAAATTGCCGCATTTGGGACGAAGAGAAATTTGAAGAGTTTCAAGAACTGCCACTTCATCCAGAAAAAACAACGGTTTGGTATGCTATGTGGGCCGGTGGAATTATTGGTCCATATTTCTTTAAAAATTATGCCTGTCCGAACATAACCGTCAATTTCGACCGTTATCTAGCATAGCACGACTATTTGATGCCTGAAATTGAAGCTCGTGATCTCGGCGTCATTTGGTTTCAGCAAGACGGCGCCACTGGCCACACATCGTATCAATTTATAGATTTATTGAGAGAACACTTCGGTGAGCACATAATTTCACGTTTTGGGCCGGTCAATTGGCCACCAAGATCGTGCGATATCACACCGTTAGACTTTTTCCTGTGGTAGTATGTAAAGTCTAAAGTTTTTGCGGGCAAAGCCGCTTCGATTCAGGCCTCAAAATGTATCACGCTTTATGTACAAAGATTTTTTGATATAATACCTTGATTTATTTCACAAATAAAACAAAAATCGTGCATAGAAGGGTTAAATCATTTTAAGCTTTTTATATAGGAATTTCCAAATTCATGTATTGATTTTCGGAGGTGCGGCATATATGAGCTCAATAATTAAACGATATGTAAAAGTTTTTTAAGGTGTTGTTAAATATTTTAAATATCTAATTTTATCGAAGTACCTTCAATATTACCACCAGTATTCTGTGTTCAAAGTTTACTGGGACAGCTAGCTAGACTTGTGGATTTCGTTAAATCGACTCAGAATCACTTTCTCGATATATTTTAAGAAGGATGTTTGACCACTTTTTATGGGTGTTACCAACATCAGCACAAATCCAATATACCCAATATCGTTGTGTAGGATATGGAACGATAGACTGCAATTTGTTTTTCCTTAAAGTTTATAATTTCTAATATTATGTTATATATTCTTAATAATTATAAGTTTTTCAAGTTATTGCACTAATATTCTAACAATTAAGCAATTCGTATGTTAAACAATGTGAAATATTACACCCCCAACCCAACCCTCTAACAATCTACGTACTATTAAACATTGAAAACAATTATATATACATATGTCAGTTGAAAAAGTGCAAAATATTAATAATATCAACTATTTGAATAACTTAAAAAATATACTTTAAAGATAAGATTTGTTAGCACATATACATGTACATAATTAGTCTGTTTTAGAATGTTTTAGAGTTTAAGGTTCATAAAAATATATTTGTTAATAAAAAAAAAGTTATATTTAGTATGGTGCTTTAAAATTAAAATAAACTTGTACTAAACAATTAATAGGTACTTATAGCCAAACTGAGCTTTTTAAACTGTCATCTGCTGAAGTTTTCGAAATAATATTAGTCCTAATTTACATGAGGCAATCCATTAAGTTTAGCTGATTACCTTTTAGACATCGTGGTGAGAGGAAAATAACACGATTTCACACCCGAGTGTACTAGCAATTCGTGTTACTCTCTTATTTGTATTACATACATATGTGTATACAAATATGTGTATACTCTTAAATAAAAGTACGAGTGATTTAAGTAATTATTTTGTGCTGTGTAAACACCAAAGAAAGTTCTAGGAAAAAATGTTATCAATCTTTTCAATAATTATTGGTTTGTGTAAATTGGGACTAACTGATTTAATAACATATGAATATAAATATAAACATATAAATAACATAAGTGTATACAAATGTGTGTATACTCTCAAATAAAAATAGGAGTGATTTAAGAAATTATATTGTGCTGTGCGAACACCGAAGAAAATTTAAGGGCAAAATCGTATCAATAGTTTCAATAAAAATTGCTTCGTGTTAATTGGGACTTAAGCTAGATTTATACGATTGAAATTTTCTTCAAAATTGCTCTTCAAAATGCTGCAAACTCGTGTAAACAGCAAAATTTCTTCAAAATTTATTTATTTAATAACTATTAATAACTAATAAATAAATACATTTTGAAGAATTTTTGCTGTTTAAATGAGTTTGAAGCATTTTGAACAGCAATTTTGAAGAAAATTTCAATCGTGTAAATCTAGCTTTACAGTAAAAAAAATATGTAAGAAAGTGTAGTCAATAAAGCCCGTTATATTTTACAAACTGAAAAATATTAATTTTTTCATCCAAAACGAACCCCAGTGAGTAATTGAAAACGATACCAATTCTTCGTTTGATCCGATTTCAAAGATTATACAATATAGAAATCTACTAGTAGAGTAATTAAAACAATTAATATTATAATTGCCCCAATTTGCGTGCAAATTATAAACTTAAACCCGACAACTTGACTCTAGACATGTGATATTTAATGCGATCGGTCTTACCGTTTATAAATTGCAGATTTGTTTCCCATTTTTTTAAAAACCACCCACAGTGCAACGCCGCGAAGGAATTCTCGTATGAATAGTTCTGTAAACAATTGACAAAAATTTTCATTTCAGCAACAGTTTCTAAAACCAAATGCTTTTTGATTTGCTTTTGTCAACTCAAAACACATACATTTTGCCAATGATTTTCACGAAACAAATAGCTTTTGCCACTTCGAAACTCAGTATTAGTAGGATGTAGAAAGCAGCAACAATAATATAGCTCTCAATACCATTGGGTAGTAGCAGCAAACTAAACAATCGACAAATTATACTTTTTATTTAGTTTGTTTTTTATTTTAATTAAAATAAACCATATTTTCGTTTGATTTTGTTCTCTTAACTAGTCGAGTGTGTGGTTTGATAAGCAATTTGTTTTTTAGTTTAATTTTGTGCATAGACCAGTATAGTTCTATACTTTAAACAATTCTTTATAATTAGCATTTCAAATTACACAATATCTTATCAAAACGCTACGTAAAATGCAAATTTTCAATCCAAATGAAAGTATCGTTATACCACATTGGATAAATGTTGATTATTTTAAAAACGTTTTAGCTAAAGATGAACCAGAATCGTTGGGTGTTAAAAATTTTACACCAATTGCTGCTATACCACCAGGAGAGAATTATACGTCGGTTATGTTGCGCGTACATATGGATTTGGCAATGAAAGGTGAATATAGAAAGAGCAATGAAAAGTGGTTATAAGTACAATACAAATATAGAAATTAATTGATTAGCTTCATATTGACTGAAATTGTTTAGGTAAAATGTCCTAAACTTCAAAAAAACATGATTCAGTTAAATTAAATTCTAAAATATATTTAACGTAAATAAGTTAGTCCCAGTTTACACGAAGCAATTTTTATTGAAAAGATTGCTTCAATTTTTTCCTTGAAATTTCTTCGGTGTTCACACAGCACAATTTTATTGCTTAAATCACTCGTATTTTTATTTAAGAGTATACACACATTTGTATATTTGTATACACATATGAATTCATTAAATATGTGTATATACTACAAATAAGAGAGTATAACACGAATTGTTAGTGCAATACACACTCATCTTCTCTTCCTTCCCCTCACTCTGATGTCTAAAAGTTTAAAGAATTGCTTCGTGTAACTTGAGACTTAGTCTGAAAACCTCACCAGATATTTGCTAAAAATCTTTGTAGATGAAACTTTCAAGCACAAAACATATGTTGTAAAAACCATGTTGGACGATGATAAAGGTGGAGCAGTCATCAATAAATTAACCTTATTTCCCAAAGAAATGGAAATGTATCACAAATATTTACCCGCTTTTGAAGAACTTTATACTGCTGTTGGCTGGCATATCCAACTGTCTCCAAAATGTTTGTTCGCTGAGAAAAAAGCTGGACGTATAAACTTTATTTTTGAGGATTTGAGCGAACAAAATTACAAAAATCTTGATCGTTTACAAGGCTGTGATATGGTGCATATGAAAAGTACTTTAAGAAGATTGGCCGAGTTTCATGCGGCCAGTGCTGTTTATCAAGAACAAAATGGTGATTATCCGAAAGATTTTCAAATTGGTTTTGTTGATCCAGAGTTCGGGGTAGAATTTCAAAAAAATGTATTCAACACTAAAGTAAGAGATTACAAAAAAGCCATGCTACAATGGGGTGTAGAAGATGTCGATAAATACCTGGAAACATTTGTAAGCATTTTAAACTAAATTTATATTTTAAAACTAAATTGAAATCTATAATTCCAGCCTAATTTTGATCAATACTGGAAATGTTGTTTGGCCACTTTACAACAAAAAACCAATAATTTTAATGTCTTGACTCATGGTGATTTTTGGTCTAGTAACATTATGTTTTCCTATTTGGCCAACGGCGAATTAAATGAACTGATGTTTTTGGATTTTCAAATCTGTAAATGGGGCAGTCCGGCTGAAGATCTTTTATTTTTCATAACAATTTCTGCTGCCAAAGATATACGAATCAAAGAATTCGATCATTTTATTTATATTTATTATGAACGTTTGGTGGAATGTTTAAATGTTTTGGGTTTTAAAAGAGCATTACCCAAACTAAGGGATTTGCACAAAGATATGTTTGATCAAAAGAATTCGTTTTATGGTGAGTTGAAATTTAATTTTTTTGGTTTCTGTGTATACGTTTTAATTATTTTGTAGCCTTTTTTGCCTGTTTTAATCATTTGGCTGCTGTTTTGCTACCCAGTGATAAAGATGCCAGTATTCAAACTTTCAATCGTCCAGATAAAATCGGTGAACAATTTCGCATGAAGGCTTATACAAATCCTCGCTATGTGGAGGCCATGAAAGACCTATTTCCGTTCTTTTATAGAAGAGGACTTTTCAATTTTACCGACTATGTTGAAAATTAGTATATATGTATTAAAATGTCATATTTATTGTACATAGGCTTCAGCATTAAACGAATTTATATTTCCAGAAAAAGACTGCATTTAAAAAAATTAAATATATAGCAGTGATTTCACTGGTGCAGTTCCACAACTAGTTACAGATTACATGAATAAAGTCAGTACTTGTTCTAATTTGGTGTTAAGATCAATGAATTTTGTTTGAAATTGACACCCTTTATTAAGAATAGTTCTAAAACTACTATAGTTTTTGATCAGTAATTTTTTTTGAAAACGATTTCCGGAATCATAGAGGAATATATATTATTTCTTTGGTTTATTTATATAATAAGCTGTACAAGACTAAGTACACATCAAGAAAGATAAAATAAAGATTACGCCAACGCGCGTAAAATTTTAAAATGTTCTGCGCATTTTGGAACACGTTCTGTGTTTCTATTGGCTAATTTTTTCTCACTTGTTTTTTTACTGTTGTTTTGCTTGCATTTGCTCACTGCACACTTCATGTTTATATTTTTTGTTGGTTTTTTTTTTTTTTTGTTGTTTTCCTTTTTTAAACAGCTTTTATTTTAGAACTCTCAGAGAGATTTCAATTGCAAGGTTGCCAACTATCACATAAAACATACATTTTTCGCAAGAAATTTTAATTCTAACACATGAAACATTCTTGGTAACCATTAGAATGGAACTTCTACGTCACATAACGGGAAATCATGCGCATGGCATAATCTTTATTTTATCATTCTTGGTACACATATTATAAAAGAAAATAATTTATTTATTTAGCTCTAAAGTTGAACTATGCGTCACAAATAACTATATTATGAATGAATCTGGTCACCTCGATAATAAAGATTTTTCATATTTTCTTTGAAGTTAGCTTACCGAAAAAATAAAAACATTATAAGAATTCTTGGAAGTTTCTTAAGTAATGTAAAAAGAATAGATGTACCAAAAAATAAAATTTTTCAAATTTAAGTGCATATATCTTTTGACTCTGTGATGATTAAAAAAAATCGGGAAATATTTGGATCCGCAATTAGCAAAAAATCATACTAGGCTATAAAAGTTAAAAATAAATTAAAAATATGAGAGCTACAACGTTTTTTTTTTTTCAAATTATAAACGAAGAATTAAGATCGTTTTTAATTTCTCTCTTACCAGAGGTGTCCTACTTTGGGAATATCTGGCATGGCGGCTGTTGGGTTTATAGAGTCCAAATTCAAAACTTTAACTCGAAAACACTTTCTCTTTAGGCATGTAAAACTTTATTGCAATCGGTCTTACCGTTTAGAAATTAAAGTTGTTTTTTTTCGTTTCCCCACCGTTGCTTTAAACGCTGAATATATGCATGTACATAATCGAGAATTCCAATCTAATTTTGTATTATCTCCAACAATCCCAAAACATTTGTACAATTGCTTAATGATTCAACTTTGTTTAGGAATAAAATTTTATAAACATTTCGATGACTTTAATTTTTTTTAAAATTCAACGTTTTTAAACCGTTCTCAAAAACTTGTTTGCGAACAATTAAGATTTCTTTAAAACTAGTCCAGAACCATTTAAAAAGTAGTGTCAAAGATTTAACTCCTTAAAAATTGTATAAAGGTAGTTTTTGATTACAATAGCGTTCTATAGAACAGGTACCAGAAGTAACGGCTACATCACTGACATAAAAGATTTTGAAATGTATGTACTTGTTCCAGAACTAATTATTTATTAAAATTTTTCTTTTTTAATATCAGTTGAATTTGAGACTCAGAGAGTAATGTAGATGTTTACATCATTTCACACAAACTTCTTTTCTTTTGCACAAGATATGAAAAGAAATGTAATGTGACCAATATGAATTTTCTGAAAATCAAAACAGGTTTGGATAACTCTATGACGACATTTTATATAATAAAGTAATTTTAATTTGTAAAAAGTAATACACAGCGACAAGAAGGCATTTGTTTCATTATGTTTTCTGTGGCAATGAATGATTTTTAACTAGAACTCAATATGGCTCGTTCTTGCCGCAACAGAAAATTCCTGAACAAATTTCGATTAAAAGCTTTACATGTAAATCGACTCAAAAAGTTCACTCACTCCTCCTGTGACAAACAAATATGAATAATACCATAATCGTAATCATGATGGTATTGCAGGTTTTAACAACAGATTAACACTAAATATCAATTTATTTACATTTAAAAATATATCTTTTTATGTTGTTGTTTTACGTTTATAAATATCTATTTTTTAAATTTTAAATTGAACTAACGGAATTTTTTCCATTATGTCTCACATTTCTAAAAAAATTCACCACAAGCTTTTTTTTATCTCTCAATAATGTATGCGCTCTTTATAATACTTTAGTTGAGTATTGAGTTCATTCACATTTCTCTGTTAATTACTTTTTATTATATGAGGTTTTCGTGTTTTAATCACTTAATTCTAAATTGAATTAAATTAGCTGCAGTTTTCAGTAACAAACAATATTTACCTAAGTCAAGTTAAGCCCAAAATACCTCTATAGCAACTAAGAAAAATTTTTGTCATAAAAATTCCTTAAATTGTAAACTTTCATGCTATTATTTATGTGAAATAAAATATTGTTTTAAAAATAACTTGAGCTGGAATTGTAAAGAATCAAGAATATATTGAGATTTTTTAAGAAAATAAAATTTGTTTTCAAAAATTTAGTTTTTCTTCTAAAACTTGTTTATTCTAAAAAAACAACAATCATTCAATGATAAAAAATGACTTCACACCATTCTTAGATGTCTGACAATATTTTTGTCTTACAATATGCTGAAAATGTTTTTTTTACAACATTGGAAGACAAAAATTTTAAGTTTACACGGTTGTTAGATATTTTCAGAACATTTTTCGGACAACGTTGTAAGATCTGACAACCGTCTGTACAAAGCTGAAGATGAATAAATAAAATAAAACCAGGTGCCAAATTGCAGCATTCGTGATCGAATGAGCTATCGTATCGAAAAATGATTTCGATATTGAAATTATGATAAAATGTACTAAATTTCTTGCTCGATAGCGAATGCCGTAATCTCAAATAAGAAAATTACGATCAATTACGATATCGAATGCGGTAATTTGGCCCCCCACAACGAAACGTTGGCTCGTATTTTCATGTAACGATGTGCACTGAACCATTTTCTGATAAGTATTTGTTATGTATATGTTTTGCTTGGAAAATGATATAGTTTTTTCTAGAGATTTTAAAAATTTTTCTGGCTGTTTTTATAAATAAAAAAAGTCTATGTCTGTAACTACACATCCACATGTAAGACATTCTGATTTTCCTGAAAGATTCTCAGCAAAATTTATTTCCATTTAATATCAAACATTTTATTACATAGCAAACAAGCCTTGCAAAATTCCTAAAAAATAATAGGATTAGAAAAAAGTTCACATTAACATTTATCATTTGTTGTGTAGTGTATAAAGAAAACAAGCGACGACAACCTTCTCGTTTAATAGATTGTGTAGATTGACAGCAGTGATGGCAAACATGGTACAATTGTACTTTTTTGATACATTTTAGACACAGTTAGTACCGTGGTACCCACGAGCCATTTGGTGCAATTTCAAAATACTGTTGCATCAAAATTTGGTATTTCAGATGAAATAGATAAATATGTATATCATTTAAGTTACTATTTGTGTAATAGTGCAAGCCAAAGAGATTTTATTAAACTTCATGGATATTTCGGAACTGATATCAATTTGATCTTTAAATACGCATCCATAAGATGATTATTACAACAAGAAATTTTTGTTGAATTGTCGAACAATGGGAGCCTTTGACATATTAACTTGCATTAAATGACTTTGAGACTGAATTCAAAAACTAAAGCTTAAACCGCAGTTAATCAGGATTGCAAAATCGTTAGAAGTTAACCCTTCTATTTCTTCTATTCTTGAAATAATAAATCTAGTTATTTTGGAAATGTAATCGAAGGATGCACGAATATATATACATACATATATATTTAACAAGGTTAACTTTTTGCAAATAAACCGATACTTCATAAATAAGAAAATTTTATATAGAATCGCAATAATTAACGCAAATTATAATCTTAAAGATTCAGAACTAGCCGTCTAACTATATATTTAAACAAATACAGGCAAATACCGAAAAAAGATAATTTACAGTAAACATTTTATTACGAAAAGAGCTCTGTTTCTTTGTCTTTCCAAGAAAAAGTGGTTTAAGTTTTTTTGATTCAGTTGCATTAATTAAAATTGTTAGAGTGTGCTTTGGCAACTTTCTTACTGGAACACTAGTTGCATATCGTGAACAAACGCTTTATCTGGCTTCATTTTACAGTTTTATAGCAATCATAATCACCCCTATCGTGAATAAAAATTCGACCTGAAATTTGTTCCCTTTTCACATTTTTCCTATTAAAATTCAATGTTAAAAAAATAAAAGGGAACAAATTACATATGGCATTTTTATTCACGATAGGGGTGAATATCACCAGAAGTTAGATAATAGCAATCGAGTATAACATTGTTTAAACATTCGTTATATAAGGTAATATCTATTAAAACTATTGCCATAAGATATATCGAATTTTCGATAAAGTAAGTTTGTGCTAAAGTTTTATTATTATTTAACAAATATTAAAAATGGTATTGTGGAGGTGTAAAAAGTACATTTAATTTATAGAATTGGTACGAAATCCAAAAACCCATTTTCCATCATGGACAGTCAGTCAGTCAGTACAAATGTACCATGTTTGCCATCACTCGTATGCTTGTGTATGTAATTTTATGCAAATTTTCGAATATTATATTTTTAAATTGGATGCGCATTCTTTATTCTTTACTTGCTTTACTTTACGGCTTCACATGTATAAGATACTACCAGACAGGTAATTCAAGCGGGCGTTCTAGTGGCAAACACTGATCTAAACGATTGCGCATATCCGAAAACAGCTCTCTAACTAATTATGTATCAAATTACATATGTATTAATTATTACGACTTGTATTTTATAGGATTTATTTCTGAATCGTGTCATCGACTATCTATCACACTGTAGACTGTTTACAGCAGATGTGTTAATATAAACAATTAATGTTGAAGTGAAAATTTAGAGCAACAATAACACAAACAGAACTGATTATCTATATTTATAGCGAAAAACTTAAACATAATTGCCATCAATATTTACTGAATCACTTATATGCACATCTAAGAATTCAAGTAACAACTTTATCAATATATTCACATTTCCATTCACACACGTACTGACTGCTAGATTTCTCGCAGAAAGCCATATGAGCCCGAAACAAGTCTTTTCTGACACCTTTTCCGGAGCGTTCATGCTCTTTATGAGCCCAAAAAACAATTATTATTGCTCCGAAAACCTACAGAAAAGAGGGTCATTATATTCGAAAATGGTCCGTCAGAAAGAGTCTTTTATGAGGGTTTTTTTTGGGCTCATTTTAAATACAACAAATTAAAAGTTCATATTTATTATTATTTTTTTTTTTAATTTTTTTTACTTAAACAAAAAGTGTATTCATTTACAAATAAACTAAATTAGAAATGGAAAACAATTAAATAAATTGCATTTACAGTAAAAAAAAAAAATAAAATGGAATTCATTGAAATAAAATATATAAAAATGGAAAAAAAAACTTCATTTTTTAAGCAAATTTTTCTTTCGCTCTGAAAATGCTGACTCCTTTTTCGGAGCGCTGGTATGCTGGGCTTTAACACATATAAACAAATAAAAAACAATATAGTTTGTAGAATTTGAGAAAAGTTTATGGGAAATGCTTTAAAAAAGTTTGTGAAAACTGCAAAGCCGATTAATGATGAATATTACTAATTTTCAATATTCAAATTCTTGAAAATACATGTAGGTAATAATTGATACTAATTGCTACCACAATTGTAGCAATAAAAGAATTTTATAAAATACATGTATTTAATAATAGACATTCTTATACCACTATAAGAAAATATCAATGTGGTTTATCATTCATTTAGGAGCATATACGAGTACATATGTTTTATTTTATAGAAATGTTTTTATAAAAAGTTCAAAAATTACCAATTAAAGGAATTTTTAATTTCATTAATAAAATTATTTAAAAAGTACTATTAGAAGAAATATACTTGAAACTATTTTTACGGGTTATTTTATTTTTCGGATTCTTTACAAGGAAACAATGACCTATTATAGGGCGATCGTCATAAAATATTGTAACGTATTTTTTTTTTTTGGGTTTATTTTATTTGAATTTCATATAAATAACGATATTTATAAGAATTCTGTATTCCTGTTCTTCCCCAAAGTATACAAATAGATGTGTCACGAAACGGAAGATTATCAAGTTTTTCTTTTATCTCTTTCTTTGTTTATATTTTTGCAGCGTGTAACATAAAGCGATTTAATTTGACACATACTATATTAGTTACCAACAAGTAATATATATACCTTTCTCGATCGATATGTCATATGTTTTCAAAAACGACCTATGTTACAAAAAATTTAAAACGACTTTGGTTTATTATGATGTACCGTATCAAAATACATGTTCCTAATAAATTTCAAACATCTACATATATTAAAAACAATATAACAATAATATAATGAAAAATATTATTATCTAAAATTAAAAATGTTAGTAAATTGTTAATAATGATAAGTATTTTGCTTATCTTGTTACTTAAGGGGTTTGTCAATTCATATGACGATATGTAGGTTAATGAGTTTTTCTGAAGTATGTAGTCCCTATTAGAGAGATCATCGTAAAATGTTGTATAATGATTTATATGTATGTATATGTGAATTTATGCGCATATGAGTGATTTTCTGATGTGGACTTCATATGGGTCTATGGACTGATGTAAACAAAACATCGTTTTGTGATTTCTCTTTGCATGAAACTTATTTTTCCTGAATTTTTTATGGCCATATATGGAAAGACTTCTTATTTTTGAGACTAGGAGAAATCATGTAGCGATCACTATCATTTTCAAACGAACTTGTTCTTTTATAATGAAGCTAATATGTGCAAAGTTTTATTTTATTATTTGCAATATATTTAAAGAAAATTGCAAAATATTATAAAATATATGTTATCAAATTTTGTTTCATAGCTCTGGTTCCACTTGACTGATTTGGTCACACAGCTTTGATTAATTTCATCTTTCTCAGTTTTTTTCTTCGATGGACGGAAATTGTCTTAGAATTTCATAATAACCCAGAATACCTTTTGTTCTATGACCAATATTTCGATGTGTTACAAACGGAATGACATCGAAATATTAGTCATAGAACAAAAAGTATATGTATATATATATATTCTTTGGTGGTGAGTAAAAAAGTACCCTACAGTAATTTTTTTAGATTCTCACTCCCTCAGGTCAATATACTCGTATGGTTCTGGATAAATGAAATTAAAAGACAATACCATTCTTATAAAACATTCAAAATGTACCAATAGATTTATACAATAGTACCATTTATTCCGTCTTTTTGATACCTTAATATCATTAAACATCCTGTCCAGATTCCTTCTTCACCCACAAGCGTATCAGCTATTGAAATTTTAAAATGCAACGCGAAATTGTTTGTGACTCAATCGATTTAAAATCTTTGCATGAAACTTATTTTGGTGAATTTTGTATGGCCATATTCCGGAAAGACATTTGTGAATCATGAATAAATTATTATCATATTCAACCGTACTTGTCCTTTTATGAATTTATGCATATAGTATAATAATAATAATTTAGTTTTTTTTTTATTAATTTGTTAATTAATTTTATTTCCCTGAAGAGGCTACACATTGTTGTAGCGAAATATTGAAATAAATAAAAAGATATTTCGACCTTAAGCTCAAAGAAAATATAATTTTTAAATAAAGATAAAAAGGTCGAACAATTAGTTAAAGAATGTTTAACATTTTATTGAAATTAACTTAATAATTTGAAATGCAATTTAGTTTTTCGTTTTTACCACTTTTTTGTACTTTTCTAAACCATTAATAGATATGGAACAAATTTCATCAAACAAAAAAAGTACCATATTTTAAAATTTGTTTTGTATTTTATATAGGGATATATTGGTTGGTGTAAAAAAATAAAAAATTTATAAGGGTAAAAAGTACCAAACTATAGTTTTAAAAAAAAGTACCAAAAAAGTTTTTGTTATTTTTTCAATTCAATTTTTAGTTTGGGGTTAAATATTTCTAGTTTAGTTTCTTCAAGTGGTAAGTAAACAAGTTTTTGTTAATCCTACCAGTTTTTATTTCCAGTTACGAAAACCCTACATATTTATATTTAAGTTTTATAGTAAAGCTAAATAAATTATAAATTAAAGGAACGTAATCTGTATTTTAGTAACAAAATATGTACATTTGTACTGCTATCTCTCGACGAAATTGAAATTGATAAAAAATTTAAAAACAACAAACACTGAGGAGACAAAAAGTAAATACGCTACAGTAAAACAGAAAATAAAAACAACATGTATTTCCTAATTCTCAGCGAGAATGGAGAAACATGAATCGAATTGTTTGTAACTGACTCAACTGAGAGCATGATTGCATTTTCGAAAACAATTCAAAACAGTTGATGGTTATAAAACGACGTTTCAAAAACAACAACGCACATAAAATAATTTAATTCATTTTGTTCAAATTTAAAAACAAAAATATATACGTATGTTTATAAATAAATAAATAAAAAAAAAAACAATAAATAGATACACAAATTGTTCACACAATAAATAAAATTACAATAAATTTAAATAAGCAACAACAACTGTACAATAAAAAACAACATTGTCAACGATAAAAATTGTCCATGGTGATTTCAAAACTAAAGTAAACACATCTATTTTAAGAATTAAAAATAACCCCCTCCAAGACAAGACAACTGTGTAAAGTGTAAACAAAATAAACAATATGCCCGATAACAGTTCAAAATTTAATCCAAATCTACATTTGGAAATACCCAAGTGGATTAACGAAAAGTACTTTGAAAATATTCTCAAGAAAGACGTTGCAAACTTCAAAAAGATCTTAAAATTCACCACTATACCGGCCACACCACCAGGTGAAAATTATACCTCAATTATGTTGCGAATTAAAATGGATATTGAGATGGATGGTAAGTTAATGGAAAATTTTTGATGTACATAATTATTTACTAAATAATAAATTTTTTTTTTATTTTGTTAGTTCAAGTGTATGAACGAACAGTCTTTGGGAGTTTCTGCGTGTGTATTTTTTTTTTTAATTCTGCTACGGTCGTTATCTTACTATCTTTAAAGGTTTTTATCAGTTTTCAATTTAAATATCGTTGTTATTATTTTGAACGATATTTTGCTTCTTTCACTATGCTTCATAGCAAAGCAAAGGTTATGAAACTCTTATTCAAAAACAAAAAAAAATGCTATTCTTCTCATTCTTAGATGCATTCAATTAATTAGTTTTATTAAAAGAATTAAGTGTTTCATAAAACACTTATAACCATTAAAGTATATTTTAAATATCACATAGTCTTAAGTTGTACATATGTATATCAATGTGTACTTGAATTAATAACACTGTGCTACAGCGGCTTTAAACTGTTTCATCAACAAGTTGTGATTTGAATGTGATTGCACTTGCAGTTTTACTTATAACAAATATAAAAACTGGAAATATAACCTTTTTGTTCCTTGTTCCACCTAACCAACAGGATAGGTGAGTTCTTACGCTTGGTCGTTATTGTCAGGCAGGGCTAGATTTGGCGAACTGGTGCAAACTTTATAGAGTTTAACACCCTTATTTAAAAACGTTTATTAAATTTAACAATCGTTTATTCAGCAAATTTTTATATGCAAATCTGTCTTAATAAACGTTTGTTAAATTTAATAATCGTTTTTGAATAAGGGGGTAATTGTTTTCCAAGTGAAACTTGAAACAGACTAGAGTCTCTATCTATAACTACGGGGCCAGTTAGAAGCCCGGGAACTTGTCCTCCACCTGATAATTGCTGGAGGTCCTTTTGAGGGTTTCACAGTGGCTGTGGTTTATACACAAAGACGCGGGAAGAAGACAGTTGATTTAATATCTGATGTTTCGGCTGTTGCAGAGTTATTAAACGTACTGATGTCAATTGGCTTTGTGCTCAGAAAATGTATTAGAGTGCTGAAGTTTGTTCCGCGCTTGCTGGGAAATGCGCTCGGGATATATGATAGCCAGCAGTGATGTCTAGTCTTTGACAGTAGTGGTTGGCGAGTGCAATGCTTGATCAATTTGTAACTGAAGTGATTGCTAAGCATCTTATAATTGTCCTGGGCTTTGCTGATCAGTGTTGCCAGAAAATGAATTTCAAAATATGCTAAAACTTGAAAAACTAAGTGCTAAAATGTTCTACGGAAGAAAAAATAAGTGCGAAATTTTTTCAATGTAACAATACAATTTTTATTTCAAATGTTACAAATATAAATTATAGTTTTTTCCAATTTTGTTTATAACTACTGTTGGCTTGTTTTAATAGATTACATTTCATATATTAATTCAAAAATTCCCATGTTCATTTACTTACCACACCGAAAGAAATTTAATTGAAATATTTATAAAAGTTATTTTTTATTTCTCCAAAAGTATTTTTTGGAGTAAAATAGCAAAAATTGTTCGAGAAAAAAATTGCTTTTTATCAAGCAAATTATGCTAAAAAGCATTTAGCATAATTTTTAAAAATTTCAATGCATTTTCGAGAAACAAAATGCTAAATCTAGCACTGAAAGTGCTAAAATGACAACACTGTTGCTGATTGACGAAGCTATGGATGGCAGGGATTTGATAGACTAAGGTCTTGAGCATAGTGCTCATTACATTGATCAATGCAATCAGGTACGAGAAGTTGCAAATTATATGTTCCTTGCAACTCAAACAATGGTATGCTCTTTGCAAACCATGTATTAGTGGGTTCTTGCAATAAATACAATGAGGTGGTGGAACGTTTGTTCACCAGCGTTAAGAGCGCCATAAATTTAAGCCTAAGGACAGGCACTTACGTTAAACATATGTATTCCAACCAACGGTTAAATTAAAAAAAAAAACACTTTAAAAATTGCATCTTATATTGAATTATACTTTTGAGGCCTACTGTAATAAACATTAAAAACCATTTTATTTACTTCTTTATTGACTTTCCTTTAATGTACTGTCCTATCAATAAAGCATTGTAACTATATTATTTGTGCTAGATAGCTTTGATAGATAAATAGTCATTATCTTACCGAAGTAGTAGATCGTCGTTACATATACAAAAACTTTTGTTATAGACTTCTGGTCATCTTAATATAAAATCTCATCATCATAAATGGTCTGCTGTGCGTTGGCATTATTAATAGTGGCAGGTAGGCAATTTCAACTCCTTATTACGAACGTTAATAAGACCGAAAATATTTGCTTTTATAGAATCATAAAAATTCAGTTCAATGTAAGACTCGTGAATTTATGAGTACATAGTGATAGTAAACATTTGATTTTATGTACTAAAATATATTTCTAAGCAGTATAAATTATTAACTCCCTTATTCAAAAACGATTATTAAATTTAACAAACGTTTATTAAGCAAATTTTATATGCAAATCTGTCTTAATAAACGTTTGTTAAATTTAATAATCGTTTTTGAATAAGGGGGTAAGTATTCAACAACAACACACACACTCATATTCTGCATTTACCTAGTTTCTAAAATTTATTTCACTCTGTAGCTTAGTGTTGTTTATAGACAACTACAAAATATTGTTGAACCTTTAGGAATTATGGCTGACTAAGCCCATAACAATACTGATAATTTATTATTTCATATAGTCCACTTTGTTGCTGATATCTTGCATATTTCGGGGGTTCTCGAAGATAATTTATAATTTATGTGCTTTTGTTTAGAATGCTAGAATACTAATACAAATTGAAATTGTTGATAATTATAAAAAGAAAAATATTAAATACGCTAAAGTAGAGTATTCCCTATTAAAAAGTGATTTATAATCTGTCTGTAGCAGACGTTTAAAAACGTTTTATACTGATCGGATTAATAAGATGTCTATATTTATTATGCCTTTTGTTGAAAATGCCAACAACTTAACAATAGTTTGTATTAGTTTACTTTGTTATCATGTTTAAAAACTGTTTCATACAAGTTGCAGAAAAATAAGAAAATATTTATACAAAATATATATTTCTAAAATTTACTTAAAATTATTTATAAAATAAGGAGTTTAATGAGATAAGGTGTTTCCGTATATAGGAGTACATGAGAAACACCTTAGTATTGGACAAAAAAGCACAGGAATTTTTTGCATTAACATATTAAAAAACATGTAGCAAATGCTTATGATACAGTATTTATTATTTAATTTAGCTCCAATTGATATTCATAAAATAATACTTGAACAATTTTTCATTAAAACTTGAAATTCAATTAATTTTTAACCGATTTATTTTGTGCAACAAGTTCTCATGTATTTTTTTTAACAGCTTTAATCCAGATTTATCGATTTCGGAAAAACCTTTCTCTTTCAAATTTATCCAAAATTTATGCCTTTTAATAAAACAATCATCCTACAACTTAAACCATTTTAATATACGTTTTATAAATTCCAAGTTTCTAGTTTAAGTCCCTGTCTAACATGGGTTTCTGCCTTTTACACAACTCATACTCATCTAACCAGTATTGCCAATCATAAGAAGGATTTTTTGTTCAAAATTTCCAAGTTATAATAAACGTTTTTTTTTTTAATTTTATTCGATTTGTAAAGAGTTTAAATTTTTTCTTGGCTAATATTAGCATCTTAACGTCTTTATTTTTACTGAAATATGCATCAAAAGGCATTCATGTTTAAGATTATCTAAAGTTCTAGGCCTAAAGTTTCCATTCTCCAAAAATGTCTGTGATCTAGTAGTTTTAATGTAAAATTTAATCTTGAGTGTTCAATATAAAGCGTGATCCATTTCGAGGTTCCCTACTTTAAAAAAAAACAAAAAAAAGACACGGAAAAATCAAATTTAATGGGTAATATTTATTATAATTTGAAAGAATATTGTTTGGCATTGATTTTTTGAAGATTATGTCTATCAAATGTTGGCCGTTGCTACGTCGCAGGTGGTCTATCCGTTGAGTCCAATTTTCGACTGGTGAATGACACGCGTGATGTTTTATTCCAAGGCCTTAATCGAAGCAGGTTTGTCCGCATAAACTTTAGACTTTACATATCCCCACAGGAAATAGTCTAACGGTGTGATATTACACGATCTTGGTGGCCAACGTAATATTATGTGCTCACCGAAGTGTTCTCTCAATAAATCCATTGATTGATGCGATGTGTGGGAAGTGGCGCCGTCTTGCTGAAACCAAATGTCGCCGAGATCACGAGCTTCAATTTCAGGCATCATATAGTCGGTTATCATGGCACGATAACGGTCGTCAGCTACGGCCGCTGTATTTTCTTCACTACAATTTAAAAAAAATATCATTAGCCGGAATGACAAGCTTTAGAATGTATTTTAGAACTAATTTGGGTTAAACAATAAACACAGTATAAAAACTAATAAACTTTGATTACTTGTAGATGGTTTTACCGAACAAAAATCGTATATTATGAAAACAATGCTGGACAATGACAAAGGCGGCACATTTATAAACACTCTCAATCTGTTTCCCAAAGAAAAACTAATGTACGAAACAATACTACCACAACTGGAAGCCCTTTATGAAGAGTTTGGCATTAAAGTGAAATTTGCACCAAAATGTCAGTGGATTGAAGATAAATCGGGACGCATAACACTGGTCCTGGAAGATCTTTTAACGAAGAAATTTCGAAACATAAATCGTTTAAAAGGTTTCGATATGGTGCATATGAAAAGAGTGTTAGAGAAGTTGGCAGAATATCATGCCGCATCAGTGGTGCTACAAGAGCGTATAGGTTCATATCCTAAGGAATTTACAAATACATACTTACCCGCAAACTATCAGAAATCAAAGTCATATCAAGCCAGAGTACAGAGCTATAAGGCAGCTATGGCCAACTGGGGCCTGGAAGATTATGAAAAGTATGCTAATAGAATAGTAAGTAGTTAAACAAAATATTATGTAAATATTTTCATTTATTTATTTTCATTTATTTACTTTCCTTTAGCCCAATGCCGAACAGTATGTTAATGCCACTTTGCAGTGCTTTAGTGGGGAGACCAACGAATTTAAAGTCTTAAACCATGGTGACTTCTGGTCCAGTAACATAATGCTCAATTACACCTCAAAGGGCGCTGCCACCAGCGATATTAATCAGATACGTTTTGTGGATTTTCAAATGTGTAAATGGGCCAGTCCGGCCATGGATTTGTGGGAACTTATTATTTGCTCAGTGGAAAGTAATTTGCGTATACGTAATTTCGATTTATTCATTCGAATCTATCATACGCATCTGTTAAAAAGTCTGAAGTTTCTAAAATATGAAAGACCTATGCCGTTGTTAAGTGATCTCCATATCAGTATGCTGAAACATGGATTTTGGGGTTATTACACCTCTTTTACCCATTTGGTTATGATACTATTGCCCTCCGATAAAGAAGCCAGCCTACTTAAACTTATGCAGACCAGTGAAGATGGTGAAAAGTTCCGCATGAAAGCTTTTACAAATCCCTTGTATGTAAGGGCCATTTTAGATATATTACCATTTCTTTATAGAAGGGGTATATTGGAGTTTGACTAAGCTAATTAGGTGCAATAGCATTAAAAAAAATAAAAAATCTCAAAATAAATAAAACGAAAAATATAAGGATAAAAGTTTCACAAGTTTATACAAGTAGTTTTTTTAATTATTTTAAAGAAAGCTTTTGTTTGAGAGTTGCTATGTTTTGTAATATTGAAATTTAATGTGTTTTATTTTATGAATACATATAATGCAATACCAAAAAGTTCTTTAAAATGTTTCTTATAACCGATGAATAATTCAAATATAATTTTGCTGACAACTCTGCTTCTTATCACCTCTACAGTTGCTTAAGCAGAAAAGCTCTCTCTGTTTATTCTTTTTTTTATTTGAATACCCAAGCACGTGAGCAGTGAGAAAAACTTTTCAAATAAACTTTACATTTAAATACACCCAAAAATGCCTCCCCTTAGTATTAACACCACTTATTTTATTATTTATCAACATTTCAAGTTGTTCGTACGTTTTAGCAGACGTCTAAGGTATACTTGAAGTTTAATTGTAATCAGGTGACCGCGATTATATAGAGAAATTTAAAGAAAACGTAACAGATTTAATTGAAATTAAAATGGGTACCGGTGCTAAAAATTACACTGCTCCAGAATGGATTACAGCTGACTTTCTGCAAGATGTTCTTAAGGAATATTTCAAAGATGACACTCTGGAAGTGCATGAAATTGTTGTGAAAGGTGTCAATGCCGGAGGTGAAGAAGTAGGCAGTGGTTTTGCCAGTGAAATGCATCGTGCTGTTTTCAATTTAAAACGTAATGATGTTACCGGAAAATTTTCTGTCATTATAAAGGTAAAGTAATGTTTTTCTTTTATTTACAATTGTCAAACTGCATTTGTTATTAATCAATATCTTTGTTATTGTTGTTGGCATAAAATCACATGCCTTATGAAAGAATACACTTGTTGTTATTGCTTAAGCATAAAGAGATTAATTAACGTTTTGTGAGATTTATGAATGAGTGAAAGAATTTCATTCTATAATGCTTGTTAATTCAAAAAGCTTTCTTTGGTGGGTTTAATGATTTCTTTCGTATGTTCTAAAATTTAAATTGTGTCAATGCATTTTTTTTTTCTATAAACAGTTTGGGAATTATGTTGTGTTTAAAAATTATCTTTTTGTGAAAAATATTAATACCAAATGCTCCTCTTATCTCAAAGAATGTTGATAAGTTCTTGCTAATAATACTACGTACTATAAACTCATATCGGGCGTTGCTTTGACAAATTAGCACAGTGGTATAAAGTAGGAAATAATATTATGTTGATAAATAATACAAATATAAATAAATAATCAGAATTGTTCAAAAAGTTCAAATATTCGGCAATATAACCAGAATTTAATATTAAACATTTACCTTAACTTTGTATAGGGAGTTTCTTTTAGATGCATAGAACTTTGAAATTGAATTTAAAACAAAGATAATTTTTGTTAAATTAACATGAAATTTACTTTGTTTGGAAGATAATCTTCTTTGATTATAATTTAAATATGACTACTGACACATGCACACATGCACCGCAACGTATTTCATATATTAAAAATTAGTCCCAATTTACACGAAGCAATTCTGTAAGCTTAGCTGATTACCTTTTAGACATGGGGGTGAGGGGAAGCCGCTACCATGTTTGGTAACATACATATTAATTACCAAGGGCTTAGTTTTTGGTTCGCCATATTTTTTGGGGGTTTTTGACTTCGAATATCTTAAACATACTTTCATCGATGAAAATAATATTATTTCAAAAAATGTTTGTTTTTATATTTTTATGCCAAATTCAAACGTTTGGTACGTTTGAATTTAATTTTGATGCAAACATTTTCTAATCACACTTGCGCAAACAGGTTTTCCAGAAGTTTTCGTAAGCTTTTAAGCTATTTGTACAGCACTAGATATTGGGTTTGCTCTTACTTTTGTTGTTATAGTTCTTACATCAGTATTTGTAAGACGCTTTGGTCGTTTTTCACTAGGCAAATTTTCTACGGTATCGTGTTTAATTTTTTTATTGCACAGTGATACCTTCCAACGATTTCACCTATTTTTTATTTAACTTTTCTATGAAAGTCTATTATAATTTGTCTTCACATAGTAAATGTTTCTCTACTTAACATCACAACTTAATATTTTTTTTTTTAATTCTACTTAAATAAATCTATGAAAATTCAATATAATTTTCTAATGTAATATTATTTATATTAATATAATTAAGCTTTTCTTTTATTAATATGTGGTATTGGCTTTATTTTGACGCTCACTATTCTGGGTCTTTATACGATTCTAAAACGATCTAGCCATGCCATCGGTCAAAACACGAAAAAGCTTTAAAAAATAGAACTATGAAATTTTTAACATTTTTTATCTCACCAAAATGGTATTGAAATTAAGAAAAACCGCTCTAGTTGGATTCGATTTATAGAGCAAAGTTTCAGACAATATTTTCTTTAAATATAATGCAGATGATATCATCAAATTTTGCACACAAGTCCTATTGAAAATGGTAAGAATCGGTCTTATTCATAGCCTTCATACAAATGTCTTACCGGATTTTGACTCTATGATACATAAAGGGCTAGAAAATAGTTCATAAATAAGTCAGCTATGAAAAATCTGAAAACTTTCGTTGGTCAATATTTGAACACATCACCCATATAAAGTCCATTTCCGAAAATCCCTTAAATGTGCATAAATCTTTTACAAACATCACTATTCAGTTGAAAATTGCTACAAACAATGCATATATATAGTATTTGAAAGTCCTTTTAGCGAATTTTCTGCTGATCGGTACATAAGAACGGATAGACGAACATTGTTTTAGCGACACAAAAAATGATTCTGATTCGATAGGCATACTTTAAAGTGTCAGACTAATATTTTTAGGCGTTACAAACATCAGCACAATTTACCCTCTCCGCTATGTTGGTGTAGGGTATAAAAAGTACTTTTCAAATACATATTTTTGTGGCTGAACACAGCTACAAAATAATTTAAAAGCTTTAGATCAAGTGGACTTAATTCGGGAGCTATTGCCAATTATTGCTTAACAGATACAAAATTCAGTAGCATAATTGCCGAATAACAATAATAAAATTAGTATGATCTCTGGAAAAAAAGTTGGTTCGATATCGATATTTATTAGACATTTTTGTGGGTTTATTTGTTTTTCGGAAATGGTTCTTATATGGCAGCTATGACAAATTATAGGCCGATGTTCTTAAATTTTGGAACAGTGATTTTTATGCATATGAGGATATTTCACGTCGAATTTCAACATTTTAACGGTATATTTAAAATATTTATTAGTATTAACGTGGATTTTGGGAGTGGACCTATATTGGGACCTTATATTATGAACCTTATATATATATATATATATATATAGTCAAATATGGACCGATATTATTATAATCCAGTAGTTTGATTTTGGCATATTAGCCAATGATCCATGTAAAACTTTGGATCGGTGCAGGCTTTATATGGGGGATATGGTCAAATATGGTCCGAAATTCACAAAATTCTGCAAAATGATTTTTGTGTATATGTAAGTGATCTGCACAAAGTTTTGAGCCGGTACCGATATTTATAAAATATATATATAAAGATAAATGGCTTTTTCGGATGTGGTCCTTATATGGGAGCTATGACCAATTATGGGCCGATCACTATAAAATATAGTACAACAATTTATTTAGCTATAAGGATTATTAAATAAAAATTCCTTTATTTATTTATTATACATAAAAAGGTCGAACAAAAAATATAAGGGTTATTTATATTATTTATATCAAATTTTAATCGTTTAACATTATTTATACCAGTTTTATACGTATTAAAGTGAATTTTGGAAGTGGATTTTATATGGGGTCTATGGTCAAGCATGGACCGAACTATTGACTATTTATATTCCAATTTTATAGGCATTTATTTATAATTAAGCAATATTTCGGGAAGTTTTTTGTATGGGGGCTATGAGAAATCATGGACCGATTCTTACAACGTATGCAAAATTTCATGGGAATATCTGCAACATATTTAAAAAAATTGGTAGAAAAATATTTAAAAATATAAATTTTTTATGGTGGTTGCCCCACATTTTGGTCCATAACTCTGGTTCTATATACATATTTTACTAATTTTCAATACCAAACTGCTTAGGAGAATTGTAAGCGGTTTTTTGTAAACTTTGTTGATTTAGGTTGTGTCATTTGGACGTGACAGTGTTTTACAGATACAGACAGACGGTAATGGCCCAATCGGCTTAGAATTTCGTAAGCACCAAGACAATATATACTTTGTTGGGTCTCAGATGAATATTTCTCAGTGTTACACACGGAATGGCAAACTTATATATAGCCTCATTCACCACTTAGGGTGGTGGAAAAGGTACACTTATGAAAAAATTACTTCTTAAATACATATTTTTGTGATACAATAGAAATTTCGTTCCAAAAAGTTTATTTTTCTTTTTTAAAGTTCGTCGAACAAACTTAATAAATCCGTAATATAAAATATATTCAAATATGTGGTGATCTGTCAATATCGATCTGTGGCGTCAATGATTGTGATGTTTGTCAAATCTTCAGACGTACTTTTAATTTATGCCGCATATCCAAATCATAAAACATGGTTATCGTCTTTAGTTAGTTTCTATTGAACTAAAATGTTAAAAAGCCAAATTTCTGTATATGATATAATTCCAACCCACAAGAATTCACCGGATGACAATGCAATTATAAAAAGCCTTTCAAATAAACTTTGATTTATGCTAATATCGCTTATACATATAATTAGATTTCCGAAACGACCCGCTCATATTGGAAAACATTTTATTAATAATTGCATAAAACTGGATTTAAACTTCTCTTGAACCCAATAGGAAAATTGATGATTTTAAACATGTAAATTATTTACATTATATTACATTGAGTACATACTTTTAAAATTTGCTTGTTAACTAAATAAAAGAAAATTTTTTACTAAGAACACTAATAAGAAGAACATATTTTAAATCACTTACAGGATCACCCTAAAGGCTTCACTGGAGTAGTAGCTCACAAAAGCAAATTGTTCAAACGTGAAATTATGGCTTACACAGAAGTACTACCCCGTGTTGAAGAGCTGCTGGCGTCTATAGGTGATACCACAAAAATTGCTCCCGCTTGTTACTATACCACCGAAACACCTCAACCCTTCCTGGTACTTGAAGACATGAGCCTGAATGGTTTTGAAAATTTCGAAAAGGGGCGTTTACTTAATTTAGACTATGTTTTACCCACCATTGAAAAGCTAGCCAAGTTGCATGCATGTTCTGCTGTCATAGCAGCTGATAATTCAAAAATTATGGAATTCTTTGCAGAGGCCCCCATATCACGCAATCCAGAACGTAAAGATTTCTTGGGATTCTTTCCCGTCAATATACGCTGTGTAGCCGAAGAGATTTCACATTGGAAGGGTTATGAAGAAATTACGGAGAAAATGTTTAAACTAGCCGAAAATGTATTGCAAAGTGCAGTTGATATGTATGAATCACATGAAAATAGTTTCCGTGTATTAAATGTGGCAGATTTGTGGATTGATAATTTAATGTTCCATGTAAATAATGAAACCAAAGAACCGGATAATGTAGTTTTGGTAAAACTTGAGTACATAAAAAACATAAATCGTATATTAAACAGAACTTTTTTACTTAACAGTTAGATTTTCAATTATCTTATTATGGCTCCCCAGCTATGGACTTGAATTACTTCTTGTATGGTTCCCTAAATGAAAATGTGCGCAAGGTCCATCTGAAATACATCGTTCGTGAATATCATCGCATTTTAAAAGAAACTTTAGAAAAATTAAATTACGAGGGTGAAATACCCACGCTTAAGGGTCTTACGATTGATATCATTAATAACAGTTTGCAAGGTAGTTATGCCGGTAGTTTTATAAAAAGAATAAAACTTTATATTTAATAATTCGTTATTCTAGGTGTTATTGCTGCAACTTGTTTAACGCCTATAATATTTATGGATAAGGACGGTTTTGAAAATCTAGAAAATCTTACCTCACGTACTGAAGAGGGTGATGAAATGCGTCGCAAAAATGTTGAGAACCCTAAATATAGAGCATTTCTTCAACGTACTGTGAAAGAATTTGAATTAAGTGGATTCTTAGATGTATAAACTGGCAAATATTAAATAGATTTTAAGAAATTGTTGTAAAAGTTTTTGTTGACATAATAAAAAAAAGTATTTTTGGAAATGAATACATATTTTATGCTTATTTCGCATAATATAAATTTAATTTAAAACTTAAATATTGGTGCCTATTATGAGCAAAATTCAATTTTCGACTGTGGTCAAATTTTCATTTTGTATTTTGGTGCACCTTCGATGAAAAAACGCTATTGTGAAAATTCTTCTTTTTGGGTTATTTGTTCACAAATTGTGAAAGAAAGAAAAAATAAATTTGAAATGATCTCCACGGAATTATGATTTGAAGATTCGGCTGATGACTGTGGCAGCACCTTTTGAAAGTATACACTGGTCATTTTCACTTGCATCTATACCGAATTTCATTCCGGTTGGATTTAAGCACGCTTTAAACTGCAATAAACCAATTACGGCCTTCTCAATATTAGTATACAATTGTAAAGTGTTTGGACCTCCTCCTTTTGCCCGGTATTCGACTTTGTTCTGTGACATTTTCTTTAATTTTCTATTTCATGTCGGCCCATACCTGTAGAAGTACTTTAAATTTGTATTTCCGATATTAAATATTTACTAATCTTAATCAATTTTGCCGTCGTTGGACCACCCGTGTGTCCAATAGAATTAAGCTCCTGTGTAATGCCCTCCCATTTTTTGGCCGCCTGAACTTTAGCGCAAATACCTTTTGCCAACAGTGGATCTTCTTCCATGAGAGAAACGAGCTTCTCTTATTGCTGTTTTCTACTTACGACTTTAGACCTGAAGGATATTAACAAAAGTAATTTGCAAGTACTATTTGGTTGACCACAACCAAAACGAAACAAATACTATACTTAAGCTAGATTTACACGATTGAAATTTTCTTCAAAATTGCTCTTCAAAATGTTTCAAACTCGTGTAAACATCAAAATTTCTTCAAAATTTCTGTTACTTATATTTTGTCAGAGATATAAACTCTTAAGCTAGATTTACACGATTGAAATTTTCTTCAAAATTGCTCTTCAAAATGCTTTAAAATTAATTTATTTAATAACTATTAAATTTAATAGTTTATTTAATAACTATTAATAACTATTAAATAAATAAATTTTGAAGAAATTTTGCTGTTTACACGAGTTTGAAGCATTTTGAAAAACAATTTTGAAGAAAATTTCAATCGTGTAAATCTAGCTTTACATTTTTAATAAATTTTGCAAAGTTTTATACAGCGTCGACAGCAAATTTGTGTTCAAATTCCAAATATTCTTTATCACATTTCATTTTAATACACAATACAATACTTTCTTATCTTAGATACATATACATATTTAAATCATACACCAGAATTTACACTAACTAAAGAAATTAAAGATAATTTTTTTTTTGATTTACAATTACAACAGCCATTAACTATGGACTACCTTAACCACAAATGTATAGTTATAATTTTTTATGAATATTGTATTCTAAATATATATAACGACATTATCTTTATTGATCTGGATCTAAAAGGCCTTTACGTTCGTAAACTGGCAATAATTTGCGAATGTTATTTTGAATGTAGGGATTTGTATAGCAAGTATTTTTGAAGCGTATGGCGCGTTCATCAGTTTGCATGAGAGCATTAAAGTCGGCATCATCATTGACGACATTTCGTTGTATGGGCTGAACCACACAGGTGCTATGGAAAGCTGTAAAGATAAATTAGTATTATTTATTTATATATTAAAGATTAAATAGATATTTTTTTGAAAGTTCTGAACAAAACATTTATTCGGACAAAGTTTTTTTCATTAGAAGATTGACGCCTCTCTTTTAAAGAGAGAGAAAATATACATATGAAACAGTGTTGGAAGACAAAAAGTTTAAGTTCACACGATTGTTAGACATTTTCTGAACATTTTTCGGACAACGTTGTAATATCTGACGATCGTCTATACATAGCTTAAGTAAATGAACACGGAAATTGAATTGAATTAATATATGAAATGCGATCTATTAAAACAAGTCAACAATTGTTATGAACAAAATTAGAAAAAACAATTATTTATATTTCGTCACCTGAAATGCCCAAAGACGTAACCCTCAAAAAATGAAAATACGTTTTTTGATTGAATCTAGAATACAAGGCTAAAATAAAATGCTCATAAAAATTTTAAGTTTCTACGTTTCAAACTAACGATTTTATTCAAGAAATAGAAAAAGACGTAACATCATTTGAACGTTTTCATAAAACACAAAAGACTTAACCCACATTTTTTTTTTTACAGAAATAAGTTTGTATATAGACACCTATATAATATATTAAGACAAGATGTAAAGAAATCGCGATTTTTAATTAAACAGTTTTCATTTTATAATGTTTTTTGCTTCTCCTGTAAAATTATGATAATGAGGATTACGTCTTTGGGCATTTTAGGTGACGATTTGTAACATTTGAACTAAAAATTGTATTGTTACATTGAAAAAATTTAGCACTTATTTTTTCTTCTGTAGAACATTTTAGCACTTAGTTTTTCAAGTTTTAGCATATTTTGAAATTCATTTTCGGGCAACACTGATATGAAAAAAACTTTGTCCAAACAATATATTGTTCGCAACGAATAAACAAACGTTGACACTATGAAAAGTTAACATTTTTATTAAATTTAAACAGAACTGTTTGTAGGTATTTATTAGTATTAATCATTTTAAGTTTATTAGCTAATCGGTCAAACAATTATGTTTGTAAAGTAATATCAGTTTCTAAAAGATCTAGTTGTGCAATGACATTTAACTCACCATAAAATGACTTCTCTTGTAGCTGCAAGCGGAACTTGTGTAAACTTGGAATATCTCCTTTATATTTTAATTTCTTCAATGTGTCATACAAATAATGATAATAGAATTGTATTAATTCATCCTGGCTATTCAAGTGCAATTCTTCCTTTAACGATGTATTCATAAAGTAAAACAAATCAATTGCCGGTGAACCCCAGGCTGAATATTGAAAATCAATGATTATAACATCTGCAGGTTTTTGTGTTTTTGGATCATATTTAACCAAAACATTATTGGTCCACAAATCGCCATGACAAAATGTATTGAAATGATTGGGCAAGGGATCAAATACTTGCTTACTCAATTCCATGTATTCGGGTTTAAGTTGTGCCAGCTTCTCGCTAATTTGTTTAAATTCCGGCCACTGGGCTACACGTCTGGTGCAAGCCTCAAGACAGCCCACAAAACAGGGTGCATAGTTTTCAGTATGACGATTAAACATGCCACAATCGTAGCTCTCTAAAGATTTGCGTTCACGCTCGTTTAGCACCGCTGAACTGGCATGCATTTTCGCTAATTTTCTTAAAGTAATTTTGGCAATATCCATATCAAGGCCCTCTAAACGATTGGGCATTAAAAAATCTCTATCGTTAAGATCTTCGAATAGCAAAGCTGATTTCACTTTATCCACAGCAATGGTTTCGGCAAAAATTTGCTCATCGTCACCAATTTCTTTGAGTAGCTGTTTTAGCTTTGGCAGAAGTTCTTCGTATACCTTTATTTCACGATTAAATATGTCATAGGGTTCCATGGCTTTGATAGCCAGTTCATCGCCCTCAAAGGTAGTTTTCAAAATGTAGCTTCTTTTTTTGATGGCTGACTTAACGCCATTTAGTGTGAATTCGGCTTTGATACGCGTCAAGACTCCACCATAATTTTCTCCCTTGCCCAGAGCAGCTTTCGCATGCATTTTCACCAATTTCAGTTTAGGATCATTGTAATACGATCTCAAACATGATTCCAAATAGTCTTTGGTGAACCAATCGGGCGAATCTTCCAAACAAAAATCTTCACTTTTAACATCAGTGCAACATTTGGCCAGTTGTTCTTCAACGTGATGTAAAACATCTGTGGATGGCATTTTATTTAAATCCTTTTTTATTACTGGCTAATATTTTATGAAAACTATTTAAAACTTGTATTTTTATGTTAAGATTTAAATGTGCAACTTTTTCTAACAACTATCTAGATAATAATGACACTGACATTCATGATATTTATTTTATATATTTGATATTCTCGCGCCTTACTCAAGACGTGTCATTTTTTTGTTCTGCGGTTTTCATTTTGATTTATGCACTTTGCTTTCTATTTAGAAAATTTACTTTCTTCTATTGTGCAAAGAATAAATATTTTAAAATTTATATTTGCTTAAATTTACTCGGTTGGTTGTGCTTTTTTAAATAGATAAAAAGTAGATTTTAATTAAGTTGCACTAAGTATGAAAAAATGGTTCACATGCAAATGATATTGTATATTTGGTTGATAGCCATCGCCATGATACACTACTCGTAAGACTTATGGCTAAATTCACAGTCTTTATTTAGCTAATGGCAAATACTTAACTAATGATTCTTTAATCGCAATGCTTAGTTTGCCATTAGTTAAACCCCCAAACGTCGTTGGTTAACTATTAGTCAAATAACAGCTGTTGCTATGAAAATAAAGTTTACAATTGTTTGCGGCGACAAATTGTAAATATGTCTTACGAATTTGAATAATGGCTAAATTTACAGTCTTAATAATAATAGTTAAACAATAGTTAGTATTTTGGTTTACCAATGGTTAACTAATGACCGAGAATTCGGCCATTACAGGTACACGTGTTAGGTCTTTGCACGCAAATAATCTAGAAATAGTGTGATCTTATGGGATCATAACCTCTATAATTCTCAAATTAGTTTGTTTAATTTTTAATCCTAGATTATATTGACTTTGTTTTATGCTATTTAAATTTCATTTATTTTAATAATAAACTGAATTACACTGATTACAGTACCAACGTTTACAGAGGCACTAGTAAAATCATAAAATGCCAATTTGTCACGCTGCTAATTTATTGCAGCAATTTGGAATTGTAAAAAGAGTGCAATATCTTTTTAATTGAGTATAAATAGAAATATGAATTCTTTGTTATATTTTCAAATCACGAATGTAGCACTTAGTGCTTTAATAAAACCTGAGAATATGTAAAATTTGTAAATATACTTACTTAATAACCCTGATATATGTATAATACAAACTATTACGAGTGTAACTACAATAAGTGGCAAATAAAATCCGCTTTGAACTCTTGCTTAGCCAAAATTTTGTAAGTACAGTACAACCTCCCTAATCCGGACACTTGCTAATTCGGACTATACAGTAATCCGGCCATTTAAATTTTTCCTCTATAATCCGGACAAGTTTTCTTGCAGTTTTGTTTTTACTAAACTCTGCTTGGCATAATATTACCAAAACGAACACTGATAAAAGTTGGTCCAAGCTGCTGCCAAAGCTTTTCGCCGAAAGCGAATGGGTAGATGAAGACTGCCTACTTCTCGTTCAATTAAAAGCCTGAGATCCAATATGTCAGGATATGAATAGTATTTATTTTGCATTATCTACTCTTAACCCTCCGCTAATTTCTGCCTCTCTAACATAGATATTTGGGCATGAGGTGAAGATAAATTTACTTACGATTACTCGGATGAAGATATACTCCAATCAGTAAATGCCAATCAAAATATTAAAGAACTTGATAGTTCTTTGGAGGAATCTGAGAATGCTGAACACAAAGTCTCCAATAAAGAGGCAAGCGAACTGTTTTCAAATGCTATTTTATGGGCTGAACAAACCAAAGCGACAGATAAGGATATATTATTTTTAAAGGAATCTAAAAATAGAGCTGACAAATTTCATAAAGATGTGTATGTATGTGTATTCAAACAAAAATAAATGAATATTTTTGGTCACCTTCACAGTAGGTTTCTTTATGTTTTCTGTAAATCAATTAAATACAAATGAATTCTTATGAGTACTTATTTTCTTTATATATGTGTGCATATATGTATTGGAATTAAAATTTTATTTCAACTGTAGTCCGGACGATCCACTAATCCTCTAGGGAGGTTGTACTGTAGTTACTAAGCAATAGATAGTGATCTGACAAGACTCTTTGGGGTAAAATTATATTTTTGGAGTTAAAGTCATTTTAAAGACAGCTAATCGTATTAAAACAAGAACAATAATAAAACGTCATTGAAAATAGTTCTACTGGAAATTTATTAATTGTATTGTAATTTTCGGTCTTGTACTGTCAGATCGCAAACATTGTTTGCAGAACAAAAATGTCAATGCCATGGAAAATGCTTTTGTCAATAACTATACATAAATTCAATTACAATTTATTCTCTACAGAAAATTCTCAAAATCGATCGTAGTACTATGAATATTGGTATACTCATTGCAAATTGAAATTAGTAAAAATCAATCAATTTCATATTGAATATAGTAAGATCAATCAATTATTTCACCAAGTCCCTCATCAGCAGCCACTTTCTAAGTATGACTCTATTAAGTATCTTTAAAAAATTGGTATCCACAAAAAACTAACAAAGAATAAGATTTATGTAAAATAAACTAACCGAAAAGTTCATTTCAACATTATTTTAACTTCGTTAACGTAAGAATCCAGAATATATACACTGTGTTAAATTATTATAATTACACTTGATGTTTGCTATATGTTGTAAAGTTACAAACATTTATTTAAAATGTGTAAAATGTTTGAAGAGTATGGTATCATTTTATACAAAATTGGGGAGACCATTAATCTAGAAGAAAAATTTCGTATTAAGATTTTGTCCGTGTTTCATAACTATAATTACATTTTATGATAAACAAAGAAGAATGCTAGAAAAACAAAAGTATAACTGTTATTTAATCTTATTACAAAAAAAAACCCCCCCAGACTATTGCCATCCACATTGACATTATTTTTAGATGAATCTTTTAAACACATGACTTATATTTCATAAACCATGCTGGATGATGACAAATGTGGCGAACTGTTTAATACTTTGGCTCTATTTCCCAAAGAAAGGGAAATGTATCAGAAATATTTACCCGCCTTCAAAAAATTATATATAGCTCTTGGTTGGAATATACAATTGGCTCTAAAATCTTTGTTTGCTGAAAAAAAGAACGGACGTTAAAATGTTGTTTTCGATGATTTAACGCAAAAGAATTTCGAAAATATAAATCGTTTAAAGGGATATGATATGGTACATATGAGACGTATACTGCATAGATTGACAGAGTTACATGCGGCCAGTGTTGTTTATGAGGAAAAAATTGATGAATATCCCAGTATTTTTCAAATTGGTTGTAGCGGACTATCAAAAAATTATGTTTGAAACACACAGGAGAACATATAAAAAGGCAATGCGGCAATGGGCCTAGATGAAGTGGACAAGTGTATCTAAAATATTTTGTTAGTAAAGATTTCGTTTTAAATTTCATTCTTTAAAAAAATTACAAATTCTTTTTCGTTTTCAGCCATCTAGTAAACAATACTGTAAATTCTGTACTTTGTTCCAGAAAACCAATAATTTCAATGTTTTAATTCGTGGTGGTTTTTGGTCCAGTAACATAATGTTTAACTATTTGCCTACAGAAGACTTAAATGACTTAATATTTATGGACTATCAGTTCTGCAAATGGAGTTGTCCTGCTGAAGATCTACTATTGTTTATAACAATTTCGGCAGCCAATAATATAAGAATAAGAATCAAACTCCTTGATTATTTTATTTCCGTATACCATGATCGTCTGGTGGAATGTTTAGTGGTGTTGAGATTTAAATATTTGCCTAAGCTAAGAGATTTACAAAAGGATATGTGTAATCAGAAAAACTCCTTTTACGGTAATTTAAGAGAAGTTTAAACAATAATATTGTTAGTTAATTTGTTGTGTTTTCTTTTTTAGCCTTTTTTGCTTGCATTAATTAATTGGCAATTATTATGCTGCCCAATGCTAAGACAGTTCTGCAGAACAGATGAATTCAGAGAACAAATTCGTATGAGAGCTTTCACAAATCCTCCTTTAGTGAAGGCAATGAAGGAACTATTTCCTTTCTATTATATACAAGGTGTATTTAAATTTTCAGATTATGAGTGATTTGTGTAAGTTACTGCTTTTGTGTTTTTATTATATTGTATGTTATGATTAAATAGTATCCTACATCATTTACTAGCAAGAAATTTAAATAACTATTAAATGCAAAGAATCTAATTATTTTGATTTTAAATGTTTTGATTTTATATACAACGTAAGTTATAGTATTTACAAATTACTAAATTATAATAAGTTAACAAAATCATCTTCTTAAATAATTAATGCGTAATACCATATAAATACGTAATTCCTTTTGTTCTTTTTTGTTTTCATTTTTAAAATATTCACTTAAGACGTTATTTTTTATTGTATATTTTCGAATTATTCGACTGGCCGGCTAATATTTGGATTAGTTAACTGGTTTTAATGATTAAGAGCTATTTTGTATTTTAATTATAAAATATAAATTAAAAATTACAGCTTTTTGTACTTACTTTGCCTGCTTTTCAAATCTTTTGCGAAAAATTTCTAACTCAGTTTAGCCAAAACCGCGTTTGCGAGTAGACGTACAAAATCGTACACAGTGCGTAATTTTTTTTATACAGAAAAAACAATAACACAAACTAAAACAGCAAAGAAGTATAACAAACAAAAGAATCCACATTCTTCAAATATTTGTTGACACCAACAAATCTTAAAAACATAAAAAACAAATAACAAATCAAATAAGTAAACAAAGAACAAGTAAGAAAGTATAGTCGGTCACGCCCGACCATACACCCAGTAAATGTGTAAAACAGATTTTCAAAAATGGGCTCTATATAGAAATTGTGACCTATTATGAACCGATCATCCTAAAATGACGTGTGCTTAAAAATATTCTTTGTGTTTAATTTTATCTCGATATGAACACTTACATATAAACGATAGATGAATGAAAGGGGATTTCATATGGGAGCTATGACTAATTAGAGACCGGCCGTTATAAAATTAGTTATCATTATTTCCGTATATGTGAACCTTATTTGTGATCAATTTTATTTGGATACTAACATTATTAAGAGATTTATGGTTGTTAACCCTAGAACACTAACCTTATTTTTTATACGTTAACACTAATCATTAGTCCAATCGACTAATATAACCGATTTTTTCGATATCTATATATGTAAAATTGACACATCTAATAAAGGTTGATATTTGATTTATTATGAATGTAAATAAAATAACAAATTTTTGTTTTTATAAAACAATTAATTTGAAATAATATATTTAATAAAAATACTTTTGAGATCAATCTTTTGAGATCAGTTGTTAAAAATAATAAAAAAAAAATAACAAAAATAAAATCACAGAATTTATTACAAACAATAAAACTTAAATTATATAAAAATTAAATGCAAAAAAAATAATTTTTTTGATTTTTAAAACATTTGTTGATCTAATCGTTAGTCGATTCGACTAACACGGGGTATATAACTCAAAAATTGCAACACTTACCTCAACAATGCGACCGTTCACAACGAGAAAACACCGACTACTGAGTATACAAGAGAGTTGAGAGTGAACGGTAAAAAAAAATATAAAAATGTGAGCGAAAACGTAAGTGATGTCAGTCGAATCGACTAACGTTAGTGTTCTAGGGTTAAAGTGATTTTCGGAAGAGAGCCTTATATGGAAGCTATGACTAATTATGGACCGATCATCACAATGTTGGGCCAAATGATTTTCGTATATATGAAACAGGCTTAAGTTGGTTATGATTTGGATACCAATATTATTAAAAGAATTATGCTCTTAAAAGTGATTTTCGGAAGCGGGCCTTATATGGGAGCTATGGTCATTTATCTGCCGATCTGCACAAAATTTGTTGATGAGGTTAGGATTTGTTGGGAAACGTGCATAAATCAAATATTTATGATCGATAAGCCCCCTTTTTGGGAGGACATTTGTATGGGGGCTAGTTTCGACCAGTTTTAATCCCAAGCGTTATTGGGCGAAAAATATGATGTATTAAATTTTATCGAAATATCTTCAAAATTGCAACCTGTATTCTGCTCAAAAAGTTACATGTACACCAGCCAGCCAGCCAGCTAGACGGACGGACGGATGTAAGGACGGACATCGTTAATTCAACTCAGAAAATAATTCTAAGTTGATCGGTATACTTTATGGTGGGTGATGGACTAGTATTTTTGGGCGTTATAAACATCATCACAAACTCAATATACCCTCCCCACTATGGTGGTGTAGGGTATAACAACAAATGCCTGCCGTAAATGAAAATGATAGTGATAAAAGCAATGCTAATTGGCAGCAAGTATCAGAAAATCAAACAAATAAACGACGATTGATAAATTATCCAAAAATGCATTTGCTCAAAAAATTCAACTCGTCACAAGAACCAATGACATTAAGATCAAATCAGTTTCAATTGCTAGACGTTGTAGACGATGGTAATAAAGAAATTATGTTGTCTACATTATTCCTGATGTAGAGAATATAATACTGATGACTAAATATATTTAAAAGTAATCGCATCTAATGATTTTCATTATAGAGCTATGAAAGATTAAAACTATTGATTTCTACCGAAAAGTTATCACGTATTTGGGTTCTAAGAAAATCTCGCACCACACATATCAGTTAAAGCAAGAAAGGGCATATAGGGTAATCATGAAGGGTGTACATCACAGTACACCAGTCGATGATATAAAAGCAGAGCTTATACTATTAGGTCATGAAGTAAGAAGTGTTTTCAACATAAAAATTAAAGTAACCAATAAACCACTGGCAATGTTCTTCATAGACTTGGTACCAAACCCTAACAACAAAGACATTTACAATGTTTAATCCATTAATAATGCCCTAGTTTCAGTTGAAAAGACAATGATTTAGTTTAATGATATCATTGGTCATACCAAAACATATTGATGATCATCCAACAGCTGAATGCAAAAAGGATATTAATACCCCTGCAAAATGTGTATATTTGTTTTCAAAATCACACAGCCAGTTATAAAGGTTGTAGAGTTTGCCAAGATTAATGTAGGTCAAAAAAAATCATCGCCAAACACAAGAGATAGACCCAGAACTCAAGATTTTTAGTTAAATCCACGAGATTTTACTCAGTTAAAGGCACATGGTAACAACAATTGCATTTGCGTTTCATTGTGCAATTTTGTGGATGTATACATGTGTCCATATTTTTCTTTCTCGCTTAAAACTATGAATGAGCGAACGAAGCATGTCTCTAGTGTACATGCATATGTGTACCCCTCTTGATACGTCTTACCGCTCTCGCCTACAAAGCAAGAATCGCAGCGACAAAAATTTCATAATGTAAACGGGAACTAAAAATTTAATAATGAACAAAGATATTATCAGTAAAAAAGTTTGAGAGAAAAAAATTTTAAGATCTCCTTGTATAGTCCCTATGGTTTATAAAAGCGGACATTTTGTTCAAACCTTTTTTGGTTGAACCGACTTTGTCAATTTTTTATAGAGTATGATTCGATATCGATATTTATAAGATAAATATGTAGATTAATATTTTTAGAGGGTCTTAGGGAAGATCTTCATAAAACTCTTTACGGCGAATTTTACTTATATGAGGATTATTGATGTCGAATCATGTACCAATGCTTACAATTTTTTACCAAAACTTGTGCCTTTCTAATAAAACTAATTGGTGCAAAACTTCATGATATTTTTTGCAATATATTCAAAGAATATTGCAAAACTTTTGAAAAATATCGAGGTTACCTGAAATTTGGATCTATAGCTCTGGTTATACACTAACGATTTTGCTCATTTTCAATAGCAAACGTTTCGGTAAAATAAAAAAATTTCATTCATTGCTCTAAAATCGAAGAAAGAAAATCTAAATTTACAGTGGCTCACAGCTTATTTTATGCAGTACATTTTTTGTTTTCAAATCTCCATAAAAAGAAAATTAACAGAAACTTAACAGAAATTGGAGTCTTTCAAAAGATAAAATGTTATATTTTAACACCCAACAAAAAAAACATTTAATGCAAGAATTTATTTTTAAATATATTAAAATTTAAAACAACAGAAACATTTTCGTTTTTCCATGTCACAGCTTATTTTATGCAAATATCAAATTGCAATTCAGAAATCTTAATTAATATAGAGAAAACACAAATTGAAATTGAGAAATTCGAATTGATATTGAGAAAAAACTAATTGAAATTAAGAAAATAAAAATTGTAATTGAGAAATTTTAAATTTGTGCGACAGTTTCAAAATATTTTTTTACTTATAAAAAAATAACACGAGTATGAATTACAAAATATTTGTTCGAACGAAGTTTTTTTTTCATATGAATTTTGAAGCCTCTCTTTTTAAGAGACAGAAAATATTCATATGAAAAAAATTTTGTACGAACACATATTTTGTTCGGAACAAATGGTTGAATCCACTTTTATAGACATATTTTATTTGCCAATTTCGATTTCGTAATTTCAATATTAATTTACATTTCATAATTTTAATTTGGTTTTTCGCAATATTAATTTGCTACATATTTTAAATTTCCATTTGTATTTTCTTAACATTAATTTAGTTGTCTGAATTTTAAATTGTATTTAAAAAATTTCAACTTGAAATGGTGTAGGTCATCTTATATTTTTATAAATTTTAAAAAATTTTCTATGACCAATATTTTAATGTGTTACAAACGGAATCACAAACATTATCAGCCATGTCACAGAGTTTAATTCCATTCGTAAATGGAATTAATTCCGTATTTTGCTTCTATAGAAAAATTAAAACGAAACATTTTTTCAAAATGAAACCACTTTTAATTTGCTATAAGGAATTGTAATTTTAAGCATTTCTAGGTTTCATTCCAAAAAACTGTTTCATTTTACTTTTTCTAAAGAAGAAAAATACGGAATTAATTCCACTTTCGAACGGAATTAAACTCAGTGACATGGCTGATACCCCTGTTTTTGTTGGTTAGTATAAAGTTGGCCAAATTACATGCCCAGAAAAGGCGGGGTATGAATATAAAAGTATTCTTTGTTGATCAGAAATATTTGGTATTGAAATGAGCAAACTTGGCGAAACTAAAAATTTACAACCAAATTTCCGAACTTCCTTCATTTAAAAACAATTAAAATACCATAGGACTTAAACAAGGGGACTTAGAATAATATCGGCTGAAATAGTTATTGCAAGTCTAACAATCAACAATAAGAGTTAAACGGGTAAACTGTTTTGAAGCAAAATATATTAAAAAAAATAAAAATTTATATTTAAAATGAACATATTAATTTTGGGTATATTAAGTTCGGCTCAGCCGAATATATGATTTTTGCCTGATACAGTGTCTGCTGTTTACTCGCATTTTAAAACAAACACAAAAAACAAATAATAAAAAGATATAAAACATTTATTAGTATTTAAATAAATAAATTTAAATAAATCTGTTTTATTGCAATGAATTATGAATTAGTTGCTCAGTGTTGCGCGTGTATTTGACATAATAATAAAATACATTGCTGCACACGAATGACATATATACAATAACTAGCAGTTACCCTACTATTAACATACCTAAAAGCATATACTATATATGAATATTATTATTATTAAAAATATATATTTTCCATTACTAACTTATGCGTGTTCAGAGAAAACACAAACTAAATCTATATAATTTGTCGCAAATCTATTGACAAACTAAATATGCCTCAGTACTTTCGTGCACACATATGCATTTCTAAAAACTGTGAAAAAAGCTATAAAAGTTACAATAAATTAAAAAATGCGACAGTTTAGCTCAACAAAGCATTACAAATTCTAAGATAATTAAACAAAAATGTCTATTCCGGAATGGCTAACAGAAACTTATATCGAAGAAGTCTTGAAATTATATCACAAAGACTCAACATTAAAAATAGAAAAATTCAGTATAAAACCGGCATTTGGTAAAGGTGAAAATTATGGCGGTTACTTGACAAAAGCGTTTGTGGTGTATAATTTGAAAAATGGACAAGAGCAGAAAGAAAACCATTTCATATGCAAGACCTCATATGAAGATGATGAGTTTGCGAAAGAAAAAATGGAGCCATACGATATTTTTAATCGTGAGATGTCATTATATGAACTAGTTTTGCCCAAAATGACTAATTTGCTAAAGGAAATCAATGATACAGATCGTTTATATCCTACCGTATTTCATGTGGATTACAAGAGACAGGCACTTATTTTTGAAGACCTAACCGTGCAGGGTTATGTTATGGCCGATCGTATTGAAAGACTAGATATAGATCATATAAAATTGGTTTTACAAAAACTATCTAAAATGCATGCCACCTCAGCTGTGTTAAATGAGCGTGTTGCTGGTTCTTTGGAAAAATATGATCGCGGATTTTTCAACAAATATACCGATACTTATAAAACGTATTTCGTCAATAATTTTCTGTCTTGTGCACGTTATTTGCAGCAACTTAACGACGAGGATTCTCGTAAATATTCACAGAAAATGTTTGCCATGGAACACCATTACATGGACATTGGCAAGCGTTGCTTTGCCCCAACGAAAGGTCATGTAAATGTTTTGACTCATGGCGATGTTTGGACTAATAATGTCATGTTTAAGTATTGTATGAAAACGGGTAAACCAATAGATGCTTTACTGATTGACTTTCAATACACATTTTGGGGTTCTCCCACTTTGGACTTGCATCACTTTTTCAATACTTCTATTAAAGAGCCACTGAGACTTCATCATCAAGATGAATTATTTCAAATGTATCATCAGCAGTTTACAGATACTCTGAGAAAGCTAAAGTACAAATCGAACCCAATACCCAGCTTTAAACAGTTTAGAGTACATGCCGAACAAAAAAGCTTTTTTGGTGAGTCTTGCTTTATTGATATTCGAAAAATTGTAATTATTTGTTAATTTCTTTCTAGCCCTTCATTCTTCAATTGTTATACAACCTGTTATGCTGAATCAGGACCCCACAGATGCAGATTATAATACTTTAATGGGTGAAGATGATCGTGCCATGAAATTTAAACGCCGTTTATATAATAATCCCACAATTCAAGAGAATCTGAGAAACCTTTTACCAATATTTGACAGAAGAGGACTTTTAGAAGTCAATCAGTAAACTATAAACAATAAAAACTTATTTTAAATTTTTACAACTGTGTTAATAAATAAACCTTTTTTGATATCTCTATTTCATTAAATTGGTTTCTGCAGAAAACTTTTCAACTATTTGTCTAAAGATACAGTCAGATTACAGATATCTGTCTTAATATATTGTTTTGATTGGCAAAAAAAAAAACGGTTGCCACAACGAACCTATTTTCTTTTTTATAATATAATTATATAATTTTTGTTCAAACAATGCTTTGGCAAAGATAAAACTTTTAACAGTGCTGGAGAATATAAAATATATACGATGTATGTATGTACGACAATTACGAAAGTCTATAAGTAACCCCTTTAACAGCAACAAATCAAAACTTCTAAAATGCACTACAATCTATATAATTGTATTATTTATTTATATAACAATTGAAAAAGGTGAGGGGTATATTAAGTTTGTCAATTCGTTTGTAAGACATGGAAATATTTGTCGTAGGACGAAAGAGTCTATATATTCTGTTCTTATAATATTCTAAGACGGTCTAGTCATGTCCGTTCATCGGTAGGTCTGTCCATTAATCCATCTGTCCGTTCGTTAAAGGCACGATAAAGCTTCGAAAAAAAAAAACCTAGAACGATGAAATTATTTGTTCCATCGAAATGTTTGGTATTGAAAATGGACAAAATCGGTGTTGTAGGATCCGAGTTATAGATCAAAGTTTCAGACAACCTCGATATTTTTCAAATATTTTTTACTATTATCTTTATATAAAATGCAGATAATAACATGAAATTTTGCACACTTGCACAAATGTCTTGCTGGAATATGGCTTTATGTTACATAAATGTCTAGAAGAGCAGTATCTATACAAAATTCAGCATCGGTAAAAATTTTGACCGTAGCTTCCAGTTATGAAAATTATTTAAATGCACATGAATCTCTTATAAAAATCACTGTCAAGTTGAAATTGAATTTGAAATTCAAAAATCGCTTAAATGTACATAAATCTCTTATGAAAATCAATATTAAGTTCAATTTCAACAAAAAAAAAAAAAAAGGATTCATGCTAATCCCTCCATATTTAGCCCAAGCCCCCATATAAATTTCACTTCCGAAAATCACTTAAATGTGCATAAAAATCTTATCAACATCACTATCTCGTTGAAATTCAACACAAATCGTACATAATTTCATGCTGAATACTTCATAATAGGTCATAGCTATCTTATTATGACTATTTCTGAAAAACTCGTTAACCTACATAAACCTGCATATCGAAGCGAACTTCTTTTGCAGATGATAGCAACATTTGCCATTCATACTTATTTAACCATAGACTAAACCCTTTGGAGATTGGGGAAATGAGAAAAAATATGAATGATAGGCTAAGCCAAGATCTTAAGACAATCTCGGAATGGGGTTGTGCAAACAGAGTCGATTTTAACGCACGTAAGACTCAATGTTATATATTAACGCACAAACGCACAACAGATCATGTATTAAGCAACATGTTTTTCTGGGCGGTATAAATACTGACGTTCTAGGCATGAGAATCCAGTGTGATGTCCGCTGGACCAAACATATTTTTAGAAAATACTTCACTCCATCTGATCTCTATACTATTTACACCACCTATATTCGACCGAAAATGGAATACAACTCTTATATATGGGCCGGTGCTTCAAAGTTTTTTTTGGAATTACTCGACCGCGTACAAAAGAGGGCGAAGATATTTATCGGTGACAGTAGGGTATCTAACTCTATTGATTCATTGGAGCATCGTCGCAATGTGGGTTGTGTTTCACTGTTCTATATACTATACTATACGAAATTAGGGAACTTGTTCCTGATAGACGTAGTTTTTTACGTAATACACGTTCTTCAGTCGGGGCCCATCCATTCGTGGTCGACTGAGTATTGGATCGCACAACACACTACAGGGAAAATTCGTTCCTTAGCCGTATTGTCCGTATGTGGAAAAAACTACCAGCAGAAGTATTCCCTGCCACTTTAAATATAGGAAAATTCAAATCAAATGTTCACAAACACTACTCCCTCTATCCTCCCTCCCATAACCTATTTTCCTAGTTCCAACGCAATGCATTGCATGAGTAGGGGTCGTCTCCTGAATGCTGGTCCAAGCAAAAAAAAACTTAAAAATTATACTATTAGCTTCTTTAAAAATTTTTCAAAATTGACCATGGACTCCCATACAATGTCTACTTCCGAGAAGGGCAGTTCTGAAAGAAAGACATAAATATAAAATGTGATTATCCACCGTCTCGTGCCACCTCCGTATACTTTTGTGGTAAGTATGTGAGATTCGGCACAGCCGAACATAAACTCTTATTTGTTATACACTAATTTAGATAATAAAACATGTCTACAAAACATCTTTGTTTTAAACAATTCATCAGAATTATCTTAAAATAAAAGCAAGCATATTCTGCCAACAGTTTATCATTTTTATGCAAGAGCGACAAGCACCTGCACTTGAAATCTTCTAGAAAATAAAATAAATAATTAAAATGTGTGAAAATAGCAGCTGGGAAGCACCCTTGTGGTTGACTGACTCCTATTTGGAAGGAATTTTACAAAAGTATCTCAAAGATGAACAGTTGAAAATTACAAATGTTAACATTAAACCCGCCACCTCAAATGGTGAAAATTATGCCAGCGTTGTGAGTCGTATTAAAGTGGAATTTTTTAGCAGCAAAGAAAAGTCAAAAGAAGTATCCTTTATAATGAAATGCTCCTGTGAAAGTGATCCTTTTGTGGCAACTATTATGAGTGGTTATGATCTTTATAATACCGAAATGAAAATGTATGAACAAATTTTACCACAATTAGCTGAAGTGCTGAAAGAAGTGGGAGATACTGATAAACTTTTTGCCGACACCTTAAACGTGGATTATGAAAAATCAGCTATTTTATTTGAGGATTTAACAGTAAATAATTATATTTTAGCAGATCGTTTGAAGGGTATGGATGCAGAACATGCTCGTTTGACTCTAAAAAAATTGGCTAAATTTCATGCTGCTGGCGTAGTTCTAAATCAACGACTGAATGGTGGATTGGAAAAATTTCAACGTGGAATTTTCAATAGACATACTCGGGCATTTGGCTGTATGTTCGAATATATGACCGAGAATTGTGCTAAATTTGCGGAAACTTGTCCTGAATTGGGTCCGTATTATCATGACAAACTCATGAAGTTAAAACCACATATAGTCGAATATGGCACTAGAGCCTACAACAGTAATGCTAATCAATTCTTTACCTTAAATCATGGTGATTTGTGGATAAATAATATGATGATGCAATACGATGAGGAAAATTGCTTAAAAGATGTTTTACTCATAGACTTCCAATTCAGTAACTGGTCCTCACCGGCTGTAGATCTTCATTATTTCTTACACACTTCTTTGGAATCTAAGTTACAACTGGATATGCACGCCCTCGATAAGCTGGTACAGTACTATCATACAATTTTGAGGGAAACCTTAAAGAATTTGAAATATACGGGTTATGTACCCTCTCTGCATGAATTGTATGTTCAATTAGAGGAAGGAAAGATTTTAGGTAAGCGTTTTTGAACGTAAACGATTTATGTATATATTTTTCTAAATATATATGTATGTATTTTCACTTGCAGCCGTTACTGCCACCTTAGCCAGCCAAGCTATTATGATAAACGATCAATGTGATGATGCTGACTTTCACAGTTTGGTTGATAATGATGAGAGAAGTCGTAATTTCCGTGCTAGCGCCTATAAAAACAAACGAGTTCAGAATAACATGAAGGCCTTACTACCTTATTTTGATCATCAAGGCTTGTTAGATCTACAAAAATAATTTAAGAATATTTTATACTCGTACAAGGAATAGCATTTTATATTTAATATAACTTCTAAAATACATATGTATGTATGTTCAATTGATTTTCATTGATTTTGTTGATATATTTAGGCTGCAATTGCATAAAAATATACAGCAATTGAGTTACTTAAAATATTTTGCAATAGCTGATTAATTTATATTTTGTGTGGATTCCTGGTTTGCAACTTATTAAACAAGTTAAAATATGTACGTATACTTAATGTTAAATTATACAATGATTATACGCAAGGATAAAGTTAAACAAAAATTTATAATAAAATGCTTTTATTATACCCTACACCACAATAGTGGCAAGTGTATATTGGATTTGTGCTGATGTTTGTAACCCCATAAATATTGGTCTAATACCCACTTTAAATAATACCGATCGACTCGGAATCACTTTCTCTGGATTTAACGATGTCCGTCTGGCTGGCTGTCCATGTAATGCTTGTGTGCAGAGTACAGGTCGCAATTTTGAAGATATTGCCATAAAATTTGGCACGTGATATTTTACGGCTTAAGGACGGATGGGATTGAAACTGGTGAAAATCAGTACATTATTTCATCTATATTATGTTGATAACAACGCAAAACCACGATATTTAACATAACAATTATTAACTTTCGATTTTTGTCTCCCTACATTTGTTCGTTGAGACACTGTGACTATTTTAAATGTTTATACTTTTTATATTGCGTATTACAAAATGAAATAGCAATTATAGCATTTAAAATGATCACTTTTAGTATATTCCATAAAAATAAAGTTATTATTCTCACTTACATTATACAAAGTTGATTTATTACTTTATCAACATTCGTGACACATTGTGGTTTGTCTTCTAAAGATTACAGCTTCAAAATATGCAATAAATTTGTTAAGTTTGGCCGTTCATTAACATCAGTGTTAATTTAAAGTAGCATTATACATTTATAAACTTAACAAGCCCGACCATATAATACCTTACACCTAGTATATGTATAAAAAGATTTTCAGAAATGGGCGCTATATGGGAGATATAACCTATTATGGTCCGATCATCCAAAAATTTTGTGTCATGATTTCTGTGAATATAATAATTATAATTATATTTATAATGAATACTTTATCTCGATGTAAATACTTTTAAAAGATTTATGGAAGTTAAAGTAAATTACGGTCTCTTACATGGGAGTTTCGACTAAGTATGGACCGACCATTATAAAATTATAAAATTAGGTGTCATCATTTCTGTATATATCAAACTTATTTGTGTTGAATTTTATTTGACTACCAACATTTTTAAGAAATTTATGACTGTTAAAGAGATTTTCGAAAGTGGGCCTTATATGGAAGCTACGACTAATTATGGACCGATCATAATAAAATTGTACCGTATTATTTGTATACATATTAAATATATTTGCGTTAAATATTATTTGGATACCGACATTTTTTAGAGAGTTATGCTCTTTAAAGTGATTTTCAGGAATGGGCCTTATATGGGAGCTAAGAGAAATTATGGACCCATCTGCACAAATTTTGTCGATCTGCTTTGTCTTCATTTATAACTCATTTGTGGTGAAATTTGTGATCTTTAAACACCAATTTCGGGAGGACATTTGTATGGGGGCCAGGTGAAATAATGGATCGATTTCCACCAGTTTCAATGCCTTGGGCCGAAAAAATTTCACGTACCAAATTTTATCGAAATATCTTCAAAATTGCGACCTCTACTCTGCGCACAAACTTTACATGGACAGCCAGCCAGCCAGACGGAAGGACGCACCGAAGGACATCGTTAAATCGACTCAGGAAGTGACTCTGAGTCGATGGGTATACTTTAAAGTGGGTGTTCGACTAATACTTCTGGGCGTTACAAACATCAGCACAAATACAATATACCCTTCCCACTATGATGGTGTAGGGTATAATTAGGTGTACAGTAATGAAAATACCTATAAAACTGAAGAAATAAAATACAAACTTAAATACATAATAAAATATGTAGAGCGATAGAAAAACAAACATTATTCAGCATTTTTATTTTAAAAAAACTTGTATTTTCTCCTCATAAAACTAAAGATTTTCGTAAATTATTTATCATTTAGAAAGTTTTAATTCATGAACCAACATACGCTAATCGTAATAAAACTAAAAACTAATTTAATTTAAATATTATAACTTAAAATAAAAATTATAAAATGTGTGAGAATAATAGCTGGAAGGCACCTTTGTGGTTAACAGACAGCTATTTGGAGGATGTTTTAAAAAAGTACCTTAAAAATGATCAATTGAAAATAATAAATGTTGACATAAAACCAGCAACATCGAATGGTGAAAATTACGCCAGTGTTATGAGTCGTATTAAAGTTAAATTTATGCAAGAGAAACTTGACAAAAACCCTCAAGAATTAACCTTCATAATGAAATATTCATACGAGAGTGATCCTTTCGTAGCAAATATAATGTCCGGCTATGATGTTTATAATACGGAAATGAAAATGTATGAACAAATATTACCACAATTAGCCAATATTCTAGAGGAAGTGGGTGAAGCAGAAAAGCTGTTTGCTAAAACTTTAAAAGTGGATTACGAAAAATCGGCCATTATATTTGAGGATTTAACTGTGCAGAATTATGTTTTGGCCAATCGCTTGAGAGGAATGGACGAAACACATGCCTGTCTGGTTTTAAAGAAATTAGCTAAATTTCATGCAGCAACTGCCGTTCTAAATGAACGTCGAAATGGTGAATTGCAGAAATTCCAGCGTGGCATTTTTAATAGACACACTCAGGCATTTAATTGTGTTTTTGAATATTTAACGGAAATTTGTGCAAATTTTGCCCAGAATTGCCCCGAATTGGGACCTTATTATCATGATAAACTTATGAAACTAAAACCTCATATTGCTGAGTATGGCACTCGTGCTTACAGCAGTAATTCTAAGCATTTTTACACTTTAAATCATGGTGATTTATGGATAAATAATATGATGATGCTGTACGATTCATCAGCTGCAAAGGAAAAGTCATTGAAAGATGTCTTGTTAATAGATTTTCAATTATGCAACTGGTCTTCAGTGGCTGTTGACTTGCATTATTTTTTCCAAACATCCTTGGGGCCAAAATTACAATTAGATATACATGCCCTTAATAAATTGGTACAATATTATCATACAGTTTTGGTTGATGTTTTGAGAAAATTAAAATATAAAGGCTATATACCAACATTACATCAATTACATGTTCAGTTAGAGGAAGGAAGAATATTGGGTATGTCTACATAAATATACATATGTATGTATGTAAATAGAACATATAGGAAACATATATGTTCTCAATTGAAAAAATCTTAATGAAATCAAAGAAGATTTGATTGTGACAATGAAATATAAAATATACGTATATTTGAATTACTTTATAATAACTCCTTTATATACATTTTCAGCCTTAACTGCGGCCACTACTAATCAGCCCATTATGATAAACGATCAATGTGATGATGCCGATTTTCATAGTTTAATAGATGACGACGAAAGAGGTAGAAAATTCCGTAATACTCTCTATCAGAATAAACGTCTGCAAAATAATCTCAAAATATTATTACCATATTTCGATCAAATTGGCTTGTTAGATCTTCAGATATGTTAAGATATGTATATGTATGTATAGAATAGTTTTAAGCAGTAAATTAATATTGATATTGATTAAGTTTACAGTACTTAATGTTATAAAGACTATGAAATAAACTATGCGTTGTAGTAAAAAATACTTTGACATTTACTTTTTTTTTTAAATTAGATACTAAACTTAATTTCTACATCAATATCATGGTGCAACTATACAAGGTGAGTGCAGTAGCCCAGCTGACTGACTTTGTTTACAATTTACTTATGTCAAAAGTAATACTTTTTCAAGTATTTTTGACAGTAGTACATTATTTTACACAAACAAAATGTCTATTTAAGTGAAAAGTTTTTATTCAGGCTAGTAGTTCAAGAATTTATATTAAAGAATACTATTGTAACGTAACAATTGGCAAATTGGAATGCATTTTCTACCCGGCCAAGAGCGGGTAGAAAATGCCTATTGTTTCTGTATTGTGTTGTATTTGTACTCGATTTAGCACTCACCTTGTATAGTTGCACCATGTTCAATATGTTATAGGTTAATCATTTGAAAAAAAAACAAGTAATAAAGTACAGTCGGTCATATAAAATGCCATAATACAAATAGGGTTCTTTCCAAATATTATGTATTCGTAATACTATAAATACTAAATTAACATTCTATCTGAGAATATGTATCATCACAACAGTGAAAAACAAATGGATTGTAAAACCAAAATTTTAACCATATTTAATAAAATTTTATTATACGAGTACCTACCACCAAAAAAAATGGTGTTTTTATGAAGTTTGTCATTCCATTTGTAACACATCGAAATTTTGGTCGTAGAACCTAATCTGATATATATTCTAGGTCCTTATACAATTCTATGACGATCTATCCATGTCCGTCCATCTGTTAAAGGCACGATAGAGCCGCGAAAACAAGACAAGCAATGAAATTTCTCATTGTTTTACCGAAATGTTTGGTATTAAAAATGTCCAGTAGGACCCGAGTTATTGACCAAAGTTTCTGACACCCTCGATATTTTTTGATATTTGTTGCACTTTATTACACTTTATTTTTATTATAGATGATTTCTAATAGCCCCCATATAAATGTTTTCCCGGCATATGGTTCTCTGCCTAAGAAAAGCCTTTATCCATACAAAATGCACCAAATATTAGTTTCACATTAAGAAAAATACAAAGCGTTATATTTTCAGTTGAAATTCGACAGAAGTAATCCACATACTTATATGTATACATAAATCACCATACCGAATTTTATGATGATCGATTCATATTTGACCCAGTCCACAGTGACCATTATTATCAATTGGAAATGTTTCAGAAATAATCCAGAAATAACTCGTATAAACATCGTTATCGATACAAAATGTTGCACAAATTATAGTAGGATTTAAATGTTTTAATAATTGAACAAAAAACAATTCGGATGTAAAATATACTAAATATTACTACAAAGTACTAAAAATACAAAGAAGTGTAAAAGACCTAAATAAAGTGTACATAAAAGAAATAATCTTAATTTTCACAAAACGAAAATCTTTTAAATATAACTAAAAATAAATGTAAATTTTATAAATAATATGATTATTATATATCATATTATGATTATTTTAGATCATAATATGATTATTATGTACCATAATATGATTACTTTAGATTATAATATGATTATTATATATCATAATATGATTACTTTAGATCATATTATGATTACTTTAAGCTATAATATGATTACATTGGGTCATAATATGATCATGTATGACAGTTTTATGAATATATTAGTTTATAATATGATGTTATAATATCAAAATTTGATTAACAAGAAAATATTATGAAAAAATATTCCGATGATAATTGATCATAATATGATATTTCATCATAATATGTTTTGTCTACGATCATAAATCTTATTATAATATGTTGCTCTTAGATTATGTTTACTACAACCATATTTTTTTTTCTGCGTGTACATACATATCTAAAAAGTTAAAAATTTTGATCCACAGTGGTTGCTGTCATCAATAGCAAAAAATTAGTATGCTATTGTATTAGTAGGTTTGTTTTGTGTAATTAGTTGCAATAATTAGTAAACAGATGACTACGCTCTGAGCTGAGAGAATCATAAGATAGAAATCGATTTTTTGCTATCACAAACTTCATACATAATTAAATAAATAAGTTTTGATTAGATGTAAAATTGTATTTGTTTGTACAATAATATCTATTGAAAAGTCTCAGTCTCAAAATTAATTCATTAGTTACTTACTTAATTCATTAGTTACAATTTACCAAAGTAAAAATACTTTAAAAAAAACATATCTTAATTAAAGTCATGCTCGTTCTTTTTACGTAACAGCTTATTTTATGCAGGCACGTATGATTTCGAAAATTTTTCTTTTTATAGAGCTTTGAAAACGAAAATAAATCTCTGCATAAAATAAGCTATGAGCTACTGAAAATCAAAAATAGCAAGAGTTTAAAAAAATTTTCATGTCAAAGGTGTTCCTACAGCACAACATCTGGAGAATTTTTGGGTTCGTTTTCAAATTTTTAATCGAATTCTACTGGCATATGCCATTGTATACCAATTGATCAAGCCTTTTAGAAGTATCACTCACTTTTCAAAATATTTAAATTCTTCTCCACGCGCTAGTGTGGAGTACCTTATGTTTAATAATGCGTAAGTATACATTTAGTACATTTTTAGTAGAATTGTCTAAACACAAGCAATATTTCATGTACGAGTATGTATTTCATTTTCCCAAAAAAAAAATCTTACTAAATCGACTTAGCATCTTTTCGAATCAAGAACCAAATTCACTCATACTTGCATATGCATCTTAATTAATAAAATCATATATAGCGTATTTATCTATAAATTATGCATATAGGTACATATGTATGTATGTATATACATTTTTTTGTACGAGTATATTTGATTTTTAATTTGTTTTTGAATTTTGTTTAATAACAAATTAATACAAATGAGATATTTTTGTCAAACAAAATTTGTTTCGTGACGTGTATAGCATATCAAAGTAAAATTAGTAAAAAGGGGGCCTAACTTTGTTTTCTAAATTTTTGTTTTTTTTTTTTTAATTAGAGGCAATATGTACTTAATGTGGCATTGCGCCATTATCTTTAAAGAGGAACCTGCTGCTAATAGATGTTGTCAACAAAAAATAAACAAAATACAAACAAATAATGTTTAAGTTCCTGTTTTTCTTCCAATAATTTAATACATGACTTGACAAAAATGTTAAATTTGAAAAAAAGACATGTTTTGTCAGCAATTAACTTTATTTTAGACGAAATTGTGTGTGCCAGCAAATTGAAAACCCTCAAAAAATTGTGTGTATTAATTTGTTTATACTCAGACTGCTTGTACTTCATAGTAGTCTTATTAGAAATTTTGAACGAAGCTTTATGAATCGTACTTTTTACAACAATTTTTTGATTCTTTTTTATTTGATTATTTGTTAATATTAACTTAACTTAGGTAATGGTTATCAATTTATAAAAATATGGTATTATTATAAATTGATGAATATTTAAGTATGTAAATTGTATTTTAATCAGTGGTAGGTACTAATTTGTTAATATTGTTTCATTTTGTATTATTAATATAAAAAGCAAACATTATCTTTGTCATCATAAATAGATACACAAGTAGAAGAAAAAATTTATTATTATAGTTAGAAGTAAATAATACGTTTTTCATGTCGTATCGTACCGCACACACCTCCTCTCAAATACAGGCACATATACTTATGTATCTGTATTTGAGCATATTAAATACTAATACACTATATGTATGTAAATAAAGCGTGATTCATTTCGAGGTTCCCTACTTTTTTAGAGAAAAAAACACAGAAAATTCAAATTTATTGGGAAATGTTTATTATCATTTGAAAGAATATTGTTTGGCATTTTTTTTTTTTTTAAGATTATGTCTATCAAATGTTGGCCGTTGCTACGTCGCAGGTGGTCTATCCGTTGAGTCCAATTTTCGACTGGTGAATGACACGCGTGATGTTTTATTCCAAGGCCTTAATCGAAGCAGGTTTGTCCGCATAAACTTTAGACTTTACATATCCCCACAGGAAATAGTCTAACGGTTTGATATCACACGATCTTGGTGGCCAATCGACCGGCACAAAACGTTAAATTATGTGCTCACCGAAGTGTTCTCTCAATAAATCCATTGATTGATGCGATGTGTAGGAAGTGGTGCTGTCTTGCTGAAACCAAATGTCGCCGAAATCACGAGCTTCAGTTTCAGACATCTAATAGTCGGTTATTATTGGCCATTGACGGTTACGTTCACGTGGTCGTGGTCTGTTCGGTCGAATATTATGCAATAATGAATGCTGGGTCTCAAAATGGGTGATGGTGTTGCATATAGTACGCTCAGTAGGCCGATTATCTTGACCATAAAATGAGCGAAGTGCTCCTCACAGAACGTGTATTTTCGTAATAACGTTGAACGATTTTTAAACGTTGTTTAGGCGTAAGTCTTTTCATTAAGAAATGCCAAACAATACTAAACATAAATAACATGACAGCATGACACGACTCACACGTGATCTGTTAAAAAAAGCTATTGAAAAAAGTATCTCTAATTGAATCACGCATTACATATGTATACATTCAGACTTGTTAATTTTTGGACTGCGTTTGTACTCTACTTCAGTTTTATACAATGATTGGTTTTTGCTAATCTTGGTCAGAAATCTCATGAGTTATAAAGGAGACCGGAGCTTGAGCTAGCTTGTCAACTTTGGAATGGAATAAAATAAAGATGATTTCTTTTTAATTGAGATGTAATTTACTTTATTCGAAAGATAAACTTCTGGCATTACAATTTTAATATGAGTTCTGGCTCGGACGTAGTCTAATCTAGAGGTCCAATTTTCGATGATTTTGTCTAACATTTGTGGCCGTATATCGGCAATAACCCGGCGAATATCCTACAAGTGTTCCATCGTTTCGGGCTTATTGGCATAAAATCTCCCGATCTTGGAGGCCAATTCACGGGCTCGCAACATGGAACTATGCGGTTACCAAACGTTTCCTTCAATAAAACAATTATGGCACGAGCTGTGTGACATGATGCGCCGTTTTGTTGAAACCATAAATCCTGCACGTCATGATTTTTCAATTGATTAACGAAAAAGTTCACCGCTCTATAGTGATCACTATTGACGGTTGCATTTTGGTCAGCATCGTTTTTAAAGAAGTACCGAACAGTCAGTTTTTCTAGATGTAACGGTGTCTCAACATACACTTGAGGATTATCCATTCAACCAAAAGTGAGCTTCATCTCTAAACAAAATCGGGATTATACGGAAATCGGACAATTTGCAAGCGTTGTTCAGGCGTCAGTCTATTCATGTAGAAATGCCAAACGAAACCAGTTAAAAAAGTCTTGCCAACTTAAAGTTCTACACTTCTAAAAAAAATAAGGTAATACAAGGTGTCGCAAAAGTAAACTTCCGATGTTTTTCGCTGTAATTAAAAAAAAAAAAAAAGGAAAAACTTTGATTCTTCTTGTGGATTATTTTTATTTGGTCTTTTAATATTTTTTACATCAAGTCGCCACAGTTGATTATCATTTGAGCCGTCTTCGAAGAAAAAAGGTGCGATGACTAGTCCAGCGAAAACAGCACACCATACAGTGACTTTGAGCGGGTGTAATGGCTCTTCGCGGATTTTCAGTGCCCCAGAAGCGTAAATTTTGCTTATTTACGTAACCGTTAAGATGGAAATGGGCCTCATCACTAATGATTATTTTTGATGAAAAATCATCTTCCTCTTGGTGGTGATTAAGGATGGCTTGAGCGTATGTTAGACGCGATTGGCGGTCAGCAGCTAACAGTTGATGCACCGTCTAAACTTTGTACGGAAACATCTTCAAATCTTGTACTAAAATTCGCTGTAAAGACCGTCGACTGATACCCATTTGTGTGGCACGTCGTCTGGTCGATGTCGACGGCGCTTCCATGACATCCTCGGCTACAGCAGTAATATTCTCTGCAGAATGGCTACTCCGGGGTCTGCCACGTCTGGCAGCATCTCGTGTTGTGCCAGTCTCTTCGAGGCGAGCGGCTAAACGTCGCAGTGTTTCACCAGTAGGCGTTGGACGGCCAGGAAATCTGCGACGAAATTCACGTTGTGCCAAAGTCACCGACCGATTATTGGCCAAATAAATAAATAGGAGGATTACTTTTGCGCCACCTTGTATATAATTTATTATTAGACTGCTACAGGCAGATCGTATGATATCACTCCTCTGGATTTTATTTGTCTACTATAAAGCCAAAAATCTTTGTCAATAAGTATCAGTAGCTGTACTGGATAGAGTAATGGAAAACGTGTTGCTGCAACATTACTGGCAATAAGAGTACAACACAAAATACATGTTTACTGTTGAAGAAAATTAAAAGAAACAAAGGCACTTGGACAAATATCTTTTCTGATTATATGTATCAGTGGTGCCATAGAAACCAATATTGTCAGAATTGGTTTTAAAACCGACAAGAAAAAATGCTTTGGTGTCATAGGGCACTGCTACACGTTCAATAAATATCGAGATATTTCTAGTATCATCGAGATATTTCTAGTATCACGATATTTATTGAACGTGTAGCAGTGCCCTATGACACCAAAGCATTTTTTCTTGTCGGTTCTAAAACCAATTCTGACAATATTGGTTTCTATGACACCCCTGTATATCTTATTTTTGGCTTATTAAATCCTCCTAATTATTACCCCCACGATAAAGTGCTCAAAGATATAATTTTCAGAACAATTAAAATTTTTTAAAAATAAAAAAATATCATACATCATAGCTGTTTATATACGATTTCTATTTTGTGAATTTTTGCAAAAATGCTATTCTAAGTAATAATCAGAAAGTTTATTTGTTTTGCTGAATATCTTGCGAGAGATATGTAAGGTTCTCCTAAGCTGATCAAAACCAACATCTCGCTCTCTTAATTAAATTCAGTTAAGTTTGAGCAACTGCAAATTGATTATTATAGTTTATATTCATTAAACAAAATGTGTCATTCGCACACTCTCAATGTAGCAATATACATGAGTGTGCAAATATGTACATTCTTATGTACAGATATTTGCAAATATGTACATAAATTCATATTTAACACAATTATCTTATCAATCGTTATACGAAAATAAATTTTTCATATACTAGTGGCTAGACTCAAAAAATCTTGAGGTATGGTGGTATAAATATAGCCGGTTTATTAGCTTTGAATTTTATAATAGTTTAGAAATTTGAACGTTAAACTTAACAGAGTAATGAAAATTAAGATGACACCAGAAATCGATTCCGGTCTACCCGAATGGATAACCATCGATTATATACAAGACAAATTGATTAAGCGCCACAACGATGACAGTATTCAGGTGACAAAAATCAGTGGCAAGTCGGCCAGTGGAAAGGGTGAAAATTACACTAGTGCCATATTGCGTATAAAAGTAACGTATGTAAGCAATACAATTGTGGAACCTAGAACCGATTCGTTTGTCATCAAGATGACCTTCCAAGGCGAGGGTATTGAGGGACAGGTTCTAGGTCAATACAATGTGATTCAGTGTGAGATTGATTCTTATCGTTATGTGATGCCACGTTTAGATGAACTTATGCAGGAGCTCGGTGATGATGATCAAATTTTTGCCAAAACCTTGTATGTTGATGATAAACAGGGTGCGATTATTTTTGATGATTTGGTAGCCAGAGATTTTGCTGTTGCCAATCGTGTGGCGCGTTTAGACACTACACATGTACACCTGGCTTTGCGTAAATTAGCCAAAATTCATGCCTGTGGCGCTGTGCTAAACGAACGTGATCCAGATTTCTTTAAGATCCACAAATTTGACCATGGTTTTTACAATCGCCATACTGAAGGTTTTAAGCCCATGATGTGTGGTATTATTACCGGTCTTTCGCATTATGTTAACAGCCGCTCTGATCTCAAGGCTAAATATGGCAAGAAATGTGAAGGTTTAATAGATCGTATCATGGAAGATACTGTCAAGTCGTTTGATCCCGATGACAGACATTTCATGACATTCGCTCATGGTGACTATTGGACAAATAATATGATGTTCCAGTATCCTAATGGTATCGATCAGGAACCATCGGATGTTTGCCCTCTGGATTTACAGCTTTGTGTTTGGGGTCATCCTGCCATTGATTTGCATTATTTCTTTAATACCTCTTTGAAGGAGGATCTACGCTTGAATAATCAACAAGAGTTCATTAAATACTATTATGATATTTTGGAGAGCACCTTGAAAGCTTTACAGTTCAAAGGCCGTTTGCCTACATTGTTCCAATTTAATTTAGAAGTCCAAACTCGTAAATTTTTGGGTAAGTAAAGTTTGAAATGCAAAGGTCGAATAAAAATACCTATTCGGTATGAGTTCTTACAAAATAGATGATCTATGAAATTATTTATATCGTAATGATTTGTTGTGACAAACAAGTTTTTGCTATTGGGATAAATCATGGTGTAACTATACAAGGTGAGTGCAGTAGCACAGCAAGTGTTTTTGACAGTAGTACATTATTTTACACAACCAAAATGCATGTTTTTTCTGTATTGTGTTGTATTTGTTGTCGATTTTCACTCACCTTGTATAGTTGTAATTATTCTATTCTTATTATTTGTATACATACATATTTATTAATTTCGTTCCTTGTTTTCTTCATCTCTTTTCAGCGATTAATGCTTCATTTGTTTTCCAAGCCCTTATGTTGAATACAAATACAGAACATGCTGAATTCAGTACCTTAGTAAATGAAGAAGAAGTCGGTATTAAATTTAAGGACTCATTATATTTTGATAATGAACTAATGCAAAAGACTGTTGAAATTCTACTGCCTATTTATGATAATTTAGGTCTTCTAGATCCCTTGGAATAAGCAAACCAAAAATATTTAGTATGTATGTTAAATAAATTTACTTAGAATTATGTTAAAATTTAATAAAAAATAAACATTAAAATAATATGTTACAAATTCCCAAAAATATGTATTGTTACGAAATTGTATTTCAGTTTAAAATTAACAGCCGGTACTAACATACAACATGTTTATTTACATTCAACATGTTTATTAACATACGTAATGTTTATCTACATACAACGTGTTTAGCAACATTGCATTTGTAGAACTTTTAATTTATAAACATTATTGATACACCCTGTTATAAACATAGCTATGCAATATGGCAACATTAAGTTTTAACGGCTTTGGCTGAATATTCTAGACACGAACATTCTAGACATGAACATTCTTGTATCTCAGCTTCGAAGCATCCAGAAATTATGATTAGTGTAAATATAAATAGACTAACAGGGCCACTCAAGTGAATTAGTTTATTGTATGTCATCGATGAGTAAACATGAAAGTGTTCTCAAACTGTTGTTTAAGTGTGTTCTTAAACCGTAAAAGTGTAAAAAGGACAGAGTGTTCTTTTAAGTTTGTTTTTATGTATATGTACTTGAATACTTGAAAAGACTCGTTATATTTTCTTCAAACTACTTGACGCTTTTATTTTGCATTTAAAAGGAATCCGGTTTATTTAAAGGAAATAAAGCACCGTTTTTAAAAGGTAAAAACGTAACAGTATTAAAACAATAATTCACAGACAAGAGATATTAAAACATGTTGAAAATATTTCTATTATTTTTTATTTTCAGGAGTTTAAGTTTTGAGAAGGAACTCCTAACGACCACCGCTGTTGAAACTCAAACTCTTGGATACATATAATTTTTAAACACTTACCAATTCTCAATTTGAATTTATATTTTCTTAATACCAATTTCGATTTATCAATTTATATTTTCAATACATATTTTCAATATCAGTTTATATATTATTATATTTAATTATATATAAGCTGATCATCGTCATTCCATTTGTAACACATCGAAATATTGGTTGTAGAACCGAAAAATCTGTATATTCTTAGTCCTTATAAAATTTTAAGACGATCTAGTTACGTCCGTCCGTCTGTTGAAGACACGATAGAGCTTCGAAAGAATAGGATTTAAAAAAAATTATGCAAAACATTCTTCGCTTCACCGAAATGTTTGATATTGAAAATGGGCAACATTGTTTCGAGTTATAGAGCAAAATTTCAGACAATCTCAATATTTTTCAGATATTTTTTCTATTGTCTTCAATACAATGCAGTTAATAACATTATCATCTATGGTACATAAATGCCTTTAGAAAAGGAATATCAATACAATATTCAGTAAATATTAGTTTCACGTAAAGATAAATCACAGAACGATATTTTGTTTGAATTGGTCCATATTTGACCATAGCCCTCTTATAAAATCATCTTCTAAAAATAACTTACAAAATCACTATTTTCATAATAGTTTTCCTTTTATCATAAAAATAACTTGTGTAAAATGCATGTCTCACAATTTGGTGCATGGTCCACTATGGTTGTGCTGCATCATTTTCATTTTCAATACCAAATTTTGCAACAAAATACCAAACACTTTTATGAAAATTTCATTAGGTTTAGTTGAGAATTTTGAGACGGACATAGCTCATTCGTCTTAGAATTTTATAATGACAAACGTATATATACCCCCATTCACCAATTGTGATGGTAGAGGGTATAAAAAATATAAAACCAAATGTCCGCCCATCTGTCAATAGTTATTGCTAGGTAAATTTAGATATCTAATTTTGATTCAAATTTATGAAAAACTTTATACAGGCTATACGAATATAATACTCTTACTTGTTTTCAATTCGTATTTTCTTAATATTAATTTATGTATATTTCTCAATTTCAATTTGATTTTTCTCAAATCTTAATTTGCTTCTCTCAATTTTAAATTGTATTTTCTAAATTTCATCTTGAAATTTATGTAATTTCAGGATATCTCAAATCATTACAGTAAATTTTGAGTATAATATGAGTTCAGATTACAATTATTAATAGTTCCCAGTTTTAAGACGATTAAGACCTGGAAGAATTACTCGATAATAGATAATTTATGAACAATAAAATATATGGTCAAAAACAAGTCCATGAAATTGTTTAAAATTTAGAAATAGGGTTCTCCCAAAAACTTTCCCAATATGGGCGAAACAGAACCATTAGCTCATTATAGCTTTTTGAGTTTATTTGCTACCGTCCATTTATGTAACGTTTTTAATCAAACAACAAATTATAATATTGAAGATAATTTATTTCATTAACAAAGTTATAACAATATAAACAAAACTTCTGTTAATTTTCTATTTATAGTTTATTGGTTAACCTCCAAAAGACCTTTTTTGTCAAACACTGGCAAGAGATTCCTTAAATTCTCTTGAATTGTGGGATTATCATATAGACGACTTTTAAAACGCATAGCACGATCATCTTCACCCATTAGGGCGCTGTAATCCGCATCTGTTGAATCTTGATTCAACATGACCGGCTGTATAACAACAGAAGAGTGCATAGCTTAGAAACAGATATAAAATACTATTAATTTATAAACAATTTATTAATAAACATTTAATTACACTTACCAAAAAATCTCTTCTGTTCGGCATGTAATCTAAATTGTTTCAAGCTGGGTATTGGATTCGATTTATACTTCAGTTTTCTCAAAGTATCGGTAAAGAGCTGGTGATACAATTGAAATAATTCATCTTGATGATGAAGTCTCAGTGGTTCTTTTATTGAGGTGTTGAAGAAGTAATGTAAATCCAAAGTGGGAGAACCCCAAAATGAATATTGAAAATCAATCAGTAAAACATCTTTTGGTTTTCCAGTTTTCGCACAATACTTAAACATGACATTATTAGTCCAAACATCACCATGAGCCAAAACATTAACATGACCATACGTAGGAGTAAAACAACGATAGCCAAGATCCATGTAATAAGGCTCCAGAGCAAATATTTTCTTGGCATATTTACGAGAATCTTTATCATTTACTTGCCGCAAATAACGTGCACAAGCCATAAAAGTATTCACGAAAAAAGTTTTATAAGTATCGGTATATTTATTGAAAAATCCACGATCATACTTTTCCAAAAAGCCACCACCACGTTCGTTTAACACAGCCGACGTGGCATGCATTTTAGACAATTTCTGTAAAACCAGTTTTGTATGATCCATATCTAGTCTTTCTATACGATCGGCCATAACATAACCCTGCACGGTTAGATCTTCAAATATAAGAGCCTGTCTCTTGTAATCCACATGAAATACGGTGGGAAATAGTCGATCTGTATCATTGATTTCTTTTAGTAAATCATTCATTTTGGGCAAAACTTGTTCGTATAGTAACATCTCACGATTAAAAATGTCGTAAGGTTTCATTTTTTCTTTCGCAAACTCATCATCTTCATACGAGGTCTTGCATATGAAATGGTTTTCTTTCTGCTCTTGTCCATTTTTCAAATTATACACCACAAGCGCTTTTGTCAAATAACCACCATAATTTTCACCTTTACCAAATGCCGGTTTTATATTGAATTTTTCTATTTTTAATGTTGAGTCTTTGTGATATACTTTCAAGACTTCTTTAATATAAGTTTTTGTTAGCCATTCAGGAATAATAGACATTTCTTTTTAATTATCTTTATCTCGATATCTTAGAATGATTTTTAAAGTTATACTGTGCATTTTTTAGATTTATTGTAACTTTTATATTTTTTTTTCGCGGTTTTTAGTGATATACATATATGATCGCTATAAAGTAGATAAGATGAGTGTTTATTTAGTCATAAGACTTGCTACATATATATTAATTTTTTAAATATTGTAATTTAAACTAAATCTTCCTAGAAATGTTGAGGTGGTTAAAGATATGCACATGGATTATACATTTGTAAAATGAAGTGAAAGTGAAATTTTCATTAAGTTTGTGTTTTAATTTTAGTGAAAATGATTTGAAAAGTAAAACATACTCCTATGTTCTATATTCCACTACGAAGTGAAAGTAAATCGTTTTCAATTCCACATGGACAAATTCACGGCGTTCTAGAAAACGATGTGAAACTTTTAACTACGATGAACGCAACTAAAAGTGATATTTTACTTTTCAAATCATTTTCACAAAATTTAGAACACAAAATTAATAAAAATTTCACTTCCACTTCATAGATATGCAATAAATACTCCTATTTTAAAAGCGTTAATAAGTTCTGTATTCAATATACAATTATTGATGCATAGTATTTTTAGAAGTAGGGTCCCTAAACGTCACTGTATACCAAATTTTGTTTGTTTATAACAACAAAGAAGGGATGAACTGAATAATTGTCGTGTAATAAAACAGATTAATTCTTATATATTTAAATTTTTATAATATTTTTTGTTGTTTACACGAAATTATATCGTGCTCATTATGACAGTAACTCCAAACGAAACTCGTACAGCGGTAGCCTACCGATTCGAAAGAATAAAGTGTTATTATTAAGGTAACGGTTCTAATTTCAATCCATTAATCAATCTCTATTGCGATGCGAAAGCAAATTCGATGCGTAAGAGTATCAATTTGTACGCTTATCGCATCGCAATAGAGATTAACCCCCCAGTACAACTCGCTTTAACTATGGTACAACGCTTTTACTTTCTTTTGACAATAGCCAAACATTGTTAAATTGTACGAAACTAGGGATAATTATATCGTGTCCAAATATTTTTCTATTAAGTCGAACTGATTTCTTCGATTTTAATACATATCAGATTGAATAGTCAATCAACTATATTGGCTCAAAACTGAAGAGTAGTGACTTCTAATAAGAGACGATTAATTCTAATTTTAATTAATTGATTTTATGAGTTTATTAAACTTTTGGTTAAAAATTTATTTCATTTTGTTAAGTGTAAAAACAAAATTCATAAAGAGAATTATTGTTGTTAAAAAAAATACAATAAAAATTACTACAAATACATTATACAAAAGAATTAATTAGCATTTGATTATCGCTTAAATTTATATGCTTAAACTAAATATTTAAAAATCCCAACCGGCATATTCTTTAACAACATCCTTGTTTTCTTTACGATGACGGTGCACTGCACTCGCCTCACCTTTGGCTACACAACGTTTGCGCATATCAATTTTCTCTTTCTTATCCAAATTGCGTTTTATGCGATCTGTTACAACGGATGGCGCTATTGTACTGGCCGTAGTAGAATAAGAACGTTGGGAACGAGCATCGTTCAATAGCTTTTCAACCATTTTCAAACGATACATACGAGAATTGGGATCAACATTTGCCAACTCCGGAACATTATCAGTTTCCAAGTCGTTTGAGCTTAGCGATTGAGCATCGGAGTCATCTTGATTGGCCTGATTGGAAGAAGTTTCTTCGTTATTTTCAGCTGTGGGTAATTTTTCACTGATGTGTTCATCGAATTCTTGTGTTTTAGTATCCAATTGTACAGCTGCTAGTTTAGCCTGCACCTCTTCTGACTTGGAAGTACCAGCTGGTATTTCTACTTCTGGACCTACTTTAATATTACCTAAGTACTGTGAGCATGATTCAATATAACGTCTTATGGAATCATCACCGGTTTTTGAAGATTTTAATTCACTGAAACTGATTTCGTTTTCTAGCTGTTGGCGATATTCATCAATGTCATCTTTAGTAGATTCAACCAATTCAGGAACTTCATCGTTGCATTCATCGGCCTCTTCATCTGATTCTTCAATCATACCATATTCCTGATATGCCAAAAGTTTATGTTGTTAATTAAGTTTTACATTGATCAATTAATTGCATTGTAAAACATACCTTGAGTAAATCGTTTTCCATTTCTTTCGTAAAACCATAACCGGTACAATGGACTTCGGTATCCAAATTATCATCTCTAGTGATATCTGTGAATTTGGGATAATCTTCACTTTCATAACCATATTTGCGACGGAAAAGTTCTCGCACGCACTGAACATCACGATCAAAGAAACTGAAAGAGAAATTAAAATTTTATTACTGGATACAATTTAGTACAAAGAAGCGATAATCAAAGGATGTAAAGAAATATATATTTATGTATATGTTTTAGACCTGTTTCATATTCATCAGTTCTGACTGTCAAGTCAAGTATTTTTTAATGAGAAGGAAAAGATAAAAGATAATTTTCTCTTTCCTTCTCATTGAAAAATAACTTGACTTGACAGTCAGAACTGATGAGTGTGAAACAGGACTTATTTAGATTTGTTTTTCTCAAATTTCGTAGTTACTGTGTTATTTATTATAATACTTTAGTGTTTTAATATACATATGTATATGTAACAAAAAATTATTAATCGTGTTATTTCGGTGCGTAGAATCGGCAGTCATGTGAATACTCACTTCGAGTAACCATGATTTTCCTATATTTTACAAACAAAACTTGTAGTTGCTTATGTTTTATCATCTTACTGAGGCAGTTGTTAAATTTTGTTAAATCTTTGTCGCAAAGAATGCGTATCTATCTGATTTAGTGCTCTTCACTAAGATTTTCATATTTAGTTGCACGATATGTAAAGAAATCAGTATTCACACGCATTTTTCTTGTGATAGTTACACTGGTGTTGTATGCTTATTGCGCAGTCATTGTGGGAGACCAGGATTTTTTTAAAAAGTAGTTCTCTGTTATATTAATTATGTATTCTTAAATTATTAATAAAAGTGAAGTATTCTTTCGTAATCCATAAACTCTAGAACTATTGCACAAAAAGACAGAACCGCCCTGAAAAGTTATTTGTTTTATTCCGCTTGCCAAAAGGGGACCACTGGGTACACCGATTGATTGAAGTTTTAAGGATATTTAGATTCATATGTGTACGTACGTCACTATATGTAACCTTTTCTTTGAAATGATATTGATATCAGGTATAATTGGTCCTCGATAACAAAATAAATAATAAAACACTAAAATATATATTGCATAAAAGAGAAAATACAATTCAATTTCCTCTAATAAACTTATTCAATTAAAAAATTACGGGTATCTGGTTGAACTTCAACATATTTCATAGTTTAACCCCAACAACACTTACAGAGATTAAATACTTCCCTTAAGAAACAGTAACATTTACGCCACAATAACTATCTTAAAGTGGATTTTATTCTTACAAATCTTCACTTTCGTAACCACATGGGTTCTACATTTGTTAAATGAAGTGGATGTGAAATTTTCATTAAGTTTGTGTTCTAAATTTTGTGCAATAGTTTTGAAAAGTAAAATATCACTTTTAGTTTGGTTCATCGTAGTATAAGTTTCACTCGTTTTCTAGAAAGCCGTGAAAATGTATATGTGGAATTGAAAGTGAATTCAGGTTCACTTCGTATTGGAATATAGAACATAGGCGATAGTAAATACTTACAACTCAGCATTTTCATGAGATGTTGACATCATTTGTGGGAAATCAATCAACACTGGTTTGCCATCATCACCTAACATTAAATTGAATTCATTGAAATCGCCATGTATAACACCAGAATTTCCCAAGCGTACAATTAAATTCATTAGATCATCGTATACTTGATCAGGATCTCTGAGCTCATGAATTTGAGTCCTATAATAAAAATATAGCTTTAATATAATTCATAATTTTAAAAAACACATCTACTTACATAGGCCAACCATTAACCAAATCCATCAAAACACAATGGCGATTAAAATCAATAGGTTTGGGCACTGGAAAACCTCTCTCATACAAAGCAGACATATAGGCAAATTCTCTAGTGGCTGAAATTCGTGACAAATATAACCAGGAGGCTTTATGCCTACGTCCATGATAATCACGTTTCGACTTAATGTTACGGAAACAAGTACGACCTAAACGATGTAATTTCAAACAAATAGGTGTGCCATCTTCATCAGCCACCACATAAATATTTGATTCTTTGCCAACACCAATTTGGTTGCCAAATGAGGATACAGAACCACGTAGAGTTAGTGATTTTAAAGCCAAGTAGTCATAGCCAGTATTGGTAAGGCGATAGCCATCAACTACAGTGGAAATTAATTAATATATTAAAAAAATCATCTGTCGCAGTTAAAACCCAACTTACACTTTTTGCCTCTTTCATAGGTCAACAATTTGTGTTTGCACAATTCTTTTAGCAGCTTATGGACACCACCATTCTTAATATTAGCTATAGTGGCTACCAAAGGACCGGGTACCAGTTCATGATTTTTCATACCCATTTCAACCTGCAATTAAAAATTAACAGCTTCAGCATGTCTTGTTGTTTCATAATAAACAATTTAACTTACCGCAGTTAAAACACGAAAATCTTCTCTCGTTAGATAACGTAGGACGGTAACATTTAATTTACCCATTTTGCGGAATTATTTTGAAGAAAATTTAACGACTTTTAAATAATAATTCGTTTGTATTTTATTTTTTAGCACGTGCACCAAATATTTTTTCTCATTTACTAAAGAAAACAAATGAAATGTCAAATCAACAGCTGTGAACAATAAAGTATTGCCAGACGGCTTCCTAAAGCGACATCTAGTCGTGTGTGATAAAGTAGTTCAACAATTTTTTCCAATGACAGGGTGTAAATAAAATACTAAATATGTAATATATTTTTTGAAATATATCTATATAGTCACAAAATATCTAAAATTACATTTACTTTTTTAGGACATTTCGGTGCAAAAGTGAACACTAATTTGTATAAGTTCTATCAAAATAAAAATGTAAAATTACAAAATTTTTAAACCTGATTTATACATTTATATGGTTGCAGAACAATTGAAAGTCAAAATGAAAAATCCCTTGAATTTAGCAAAAAAGTTAAAGCGCCCAAAGAATACTGTTCTGTGATACGAAAACAGATCGTAAACAAAAAGAATGAGATTAATGAATAAAAAAAATTATGCAAAAATTGAGCAATTTAAACTCATTATAATATCAGATTTTAATTATTTTTATAGAGTGTAAAATAAACTTTAAATATTTTTTTTTTAACTAAAACTTATTCTAGAGTACTTTTAAATGAAGCTCTAAATAGTTAATATTATATATATGTATGTATATCTACATATTATGTAGATACAAAATTGTTTACAATATAATTGTTTTAATCTAATAAATCTAACAGCACATAGGTTAGGTCAACAGGCAGCCATAATTAGTACAGCTCACTTAGGTCCATTCGGTGGTCCTTTTGTGTTGCCTGAAAAGAGATAAATAGAAGAAGAAAGGGATAGATGTTGTTAGAGGCAGATAGGGAGTAGATGTGGACAGATAGAAGAAAATGTCTAGAGAAGAAGAAGCACATAAGAAAAATTAACATTCGCTTTACCAATACCCACCCGGGTGAACATTTCGGGTTTGTTATAAAAGACTTGTAAAATTTGGACTCACTAAACAAATTGTGAAGTTCCATAGAATTTTGTAAATGTTAAATAATACATTTTAATGCATTTATAATCTAATTTTTAAATTTTTTTGTTTTAAGATTCTCTTTAGTAGCCCAATATCTTTAGATTTTATGTGATAAATGTTTTACAATACAGATTTCCATCACATGCCTGAATAATTAATGCGATTTAAAAAAAAAACACTTGTTTATCGCTTTAAGCATACATACATACATATGTAATAAGTGAGAAAGTATCCAGCAAGCCATATGAGTCCGAAAAGAGTCTTTTCTGACTCCTTTTTCGGAGCGCTCCGAAAATACTCCTTAGTTGGACTCTTTTCTGACTCCTTTTTTCGGAGCGCTCCGAAAATACTCTTTCGTTGGACTTTTTTCTGACTCCTTTTTCGGAGCGCTCCGAAAATACCCTTTTGTTGGACTCTTTTCTGACTCCTTTTTCGGAGCGCTCCTAGAATGGTATGCTGGGTATAGCCAAAAGTCACGCCCGACCGTTTAACTGATTTTCAGATGTTGGTCTTATATGAAAGCTATGTTTAATTATAATTGGACCGAATTGCATATTTTCAAGTATTTTGTGATTTTAATGACAATTATTAAAATGTTTATTATTACTTAAAGTGCACACGTACAATTTTTCTTAGATTTACTATTTTTATATATATTTTTGTTTTAATGGCCTCGTCCAACTTTGACAATTTGATTATGATCTTGATTTTCACTAAGTCCCGCTTGATTATTCCGGTGTATTTTATTACTAAACTGCAAATATAAGAATATTTTTTTCAATTTAAAATAAGAAATACATACATGTTGTGTGTGTTATTGTGTAATTTGATTCGAACAGAAAATCATTCGAATTTTTAAGGTTTCGAAAATGTTATCTTTCTAATCAATTTACACAACAACCCCCTTTGGTTTAATTAAAAAAGCCAGCACCGAAAATAAATTTCTTACTATGTTGGCAAGAAGATAGTTAGAATGTTGCAACCATTTTGGAAATTCCTGTCCATTTATAAACGGGGTTTTTACGATTTTTTTAGCTTTCACTTTTACTCCTATCAACATCAACACTTTCGTCATTTTTAATGTTTAAGTTTGGGTTTGATATATTTCTCTTTGAAAATGCCAATAGTTATATAACTTTTGCTTAGTCGTGTACTTGTCTTGATATATTGCTGGATTTAAGAACAGGAAATTTGAAACTGTGCGTTTGTTGATTTCTTAAGATTCGAGAGTGCTAAATATGTACCTATTTTTTACCTTCAAATATAATACAAAAATATGTAAAGTATTCTAAATAAGTTTTCATACTAAATTCTTACCATTACGTTTATTGTTATCGGTATCCTTTAGGAATGCATGCTTTCTACAGTCAGTTTTACGGGGTTCTTTGCACAATTTTCTGCAATCCATATCATAGGTGGGATAACACTTTCGTAGCCCATCTTTGGGATGGGGATTATAGGCGGGTTTACGTTTAGGCGGCACATTAGTTTCCACAGATTTACATTGACTGGCTCTACCGAGATCTCCCTTATTCTTTTTATTTCCGCCAGTTTTTGAGCTGTAGTAACGCATAAAACCAAAACTGTACAAGTTTTTATTCTTTAATGAGGGCATGGTTGTGAAAGTAGTAAATGTACGCCTAATTATACTGCCAGTCAAAGTGCCAAAACTTTTTTTATCTTGTCCACAATTCGGTTTGGTTTCTCTTTTTGGTTTTCCACAAGCTTGTTTTTTAGAACTACCGCCTGATGATGATTTTAGGCATTCGGTTTTAATATTTGTTTTAGGTTTACAAGGGCTTGTGGGTTTTTTCTTGCAAGAACCATTCTTTTTCTTGGCACTTACACATAGACTTTTCTTTTTCGTTTTACAAGGATCATCTTTTTCCTTTTTGCAGGAATCTTTCTTTTGTTTTTTACATGGGTCATCCTTTTTGCCGGCACAAGGATCTTTTTTTTTCACTTTACAAGGATCTTCCTTTTTGCTTACACATGGGCCTTTGTCTTTCTCTTTGCAGGAATCTTCCCTTTTACTTCTACATGGGCCTTTGTCTTTCTTTTTGCATGGATCTTCTTCTTTTTTGCTACTATCACATGGACCTTTCTTCTTGCTAGAATCTCCCTTCTGATCTTTTTTGGAAGGATATTCCTTTTTTCCACAAGAATCATCCTTTTTATTAGCAGACGGCCCTGCTGGTGCTTTCTTGGCAGCTCCACAAGGAGCGCCATCTTCTTTGCAAGGATCTGGATTACATTTAGGTTTATATTCTGCGTGCTCATCAAGACAGGGATTTTTTGTTGTCTTATCCTTAGCTTTTCCGCAAGTATCGGACTTACCTTTACTTCCACCATCTTTTTTGTCACACTTCAGGGATTCCTTAGAATTTGTAAGTCCTTTCGTATCGCAATCACTTGCTTTTTTGCATGGGCTTTCTTTAAGTTTATTGCAAGCATCATCTTTTTTACATTTAGAAGAAATACATCCAGTAGGTGTCGTTTTTCGTTTTCTTTTCATATCTTTATCTGTTTGGCGTTTAATTTTTTCCATTTCATCTTTACAAGGATTTGGACACTCTGGAGGTTTGCAGGGATCATCTTTTTTGCAACTATTTGTCAGTTGTTTAACATCTGCCGAAGATTTTGAAGAACAATTAAATTCGCCACTTGTTTGTTGGTTTTTGGCCTTTTTGCAAGGACTCTTTTGTAATTTTGTACAATTATCATCCTTTTTGCATTTAGGGGATTCACAACCGGTAGGAATTTTATTTCTTTTCTTTCTTATTTCCTCATCAGATTGACGCTTTAGTTTCTCCATTTCATCTTTACATGGGTTGGGACATGCCGGTGGCTTACAAGGATCATCTGTTTTGCAACCATCACTGGCTTGTTTTTTAGTTTTCGTAGGCGGTGGGCAAGGTTTGCAAGTTTCAATTGTAGTTTCTATATTATTCTGGGCATTTTGGTTAGTAGCACTACAACCTTTAATGCTTATCACTTGTGGTCTACGAGTTGTTTTAGTTTTAAATGTTTCGCTCAAGGCTGTGGACTCTGCTATAGCTGTCCTTCGCTTAGCAGCCTCAATTAATGCATGATTATAGGCATCACAACTCATTAGTAACTCCTTTGTACCAAACAATTTTGACAAATAGGGAAAATCATAATTAGGATTACATTTTGAGCGATTACTAATGTTCGATGCTGTACGCTGTATGGTGAAGTTTACAATTTTTTGAATTGGATTTTTATATAGAGTACCAAATATTTGAGAATTTTCGCCAAGATCTTTAGTCAACGTATTATGTTGCAATGAAGTTGTTGATCTAGTTGAATATAACATTTTAGTAAACAATATGTTTGAATTTTGAACTTTAGGAAAATGTATTTTTGCGTTCCACGTAATTTCCTTTAAATTTAATTTAGAGGCATTTGTTTTCATTATAGATGAGCTATTAAGGGGTTGAGTCATGTTTACTTTATTTAGTGGATTCAAATCCTTACTTTCCCTAAAGTCTGATTTCGAGAGAGTGGACAAGAATTTGAGGCCTGTAATACTCTCCCCAAATAAACAGTTATCCACAAACATTTGCATAGAATGTAAACAACATTGCTGTAAAGATTTTTCTATTTCAGCGGCTAAACGTTCTTTTAAATCATTAAGATCGCCAACAGAGCTACTGTTCACATTTTTGTTTTTAGATAATTGAAGGACTTTCGATTGTAATTGTTCTTTTTGGATATTAGTGACCTCTTTTGGTTCTAGATTTTTATTATGTTTTGATTCCTTAGACTCTTGAAAATCGGGAACCTCTTTCAAAGCTTGACTGAAGGCTTCAATTTGTTGTAGATTTTTAGGTTTTGAAAATATCGAAGTTATAGTATTTCTCAAATCTGCCTCCTGCCAATTGAGGGGTATCAATAAAACTTTCGATGAATTATTATTTAAAGGATTCAAATCTATCAAAGCTATTGGCAGAATAGAACTGGAACTACTTTCTGGACTTGTATTAAGCAGGTCATTTTTAATTACATTACTAAATCCTTTATATGTTACATCCGATTTATTCATTCCATATAATCTTCTCAATGGCAAATTATTTCTAAATGTATTTACCTTACCATTCTGCCTTTGTTGGACTTGTACCAGGGATGTGTAACGTCGAATATTATTGTTACATGATAGTCGTGAAGTAAGCTGAAATTTAACGTTGTGACAAAAGGACAAATTTGCATTTGAAATTGTTACTTACTTTAATAGATGGTGAAATTTTAGCAAAAATACACATTTTAATTCATTTATAATTAAGATTTTACTAATAATTTAGTATACTAAACCGAAAAGATATTATTAATTCAATAAATTATTAAGTAGTAATTTTTTAATTTACAAGAATTTTATTTTTCCTGGCATTTAAAAATATGATTGCTGTTTCTGGAGACAAATTTTGAAATTAAATATATAGTTGTATCAAGGTATATTAATACGCCTTGAGTTGTTTAGATATATTTATATATATATTTCATGATAACAAGCAGTATCATTTGGGCTTCAGAAAATACATGAGCAATTATTGAGAACCTCTCTGCATGCTTAACGTTTCACTGTATGGGGTGCTACGTTATATGGAGGCGTGATTGAATAAGTTTTTTTTTCCTGACGATTTAACACCACTGGATTTTTTTTTGTGGGTCTATGTTAAAGAAAGAGTATATATACCGACAAATTGAAGCGATTACAGCCATAAAACTCAAAATCCGTGACGTTATTAATGGAATATCCCTCCATTTTGCACAATTTTAATAAAAGAATTGACATCTGCGTGGTCTTAGTTAACATATAACGATAACATTTTTTATTTATAATTTGTAACCCTTATAAATAAATTCTTTGTTTAATTTTGATTTCAAAAGCAAAGTTTTTTTTCGAAAAACTATTTGTTTAAAATTAGTTTAAAAATTCTATAAAGGATCTATAAAGGATAGACAAGGCGGAATCTAAATAAATCACCAGATACCTAAACATCGGAACCATACAAATTAAAATTTATATTCGGCAGTGACGAACTTTATATACCCACCACCAATATACCAGTAGTGTGATTTATTTATACTTGAAACTAAGCGATCATAAAATATTTTGCCGTAATTTATATTTGTTTGAGGTTTATTTTGGTTGAATTTTTTCTTAATCACGATATTTACAAAAATGTTATGGGTATTTCAGTTATTCTCCAATTATGGATTAACCTTCGCAAAATACAAGAGTATAATCGGATCTGTGTCAAATTTAGGTTTGATGTCGATATTTATAAGATATTTACGTATGTTATTAAGTTTTTTGGAAGTAGTTCTCATAGAAGAGCAATGACCTATTATGGACCGAAAATCATGAAAATCATGACATATATGTGGGTTATCAAGAGATTTATGTGCATTTAGGAAATTTTCAGAAGTCTACTATATACATTGTCAAATAGGGACCAATCGTCATGAAAATAAGTACGACGATTTTAATATATATATGTATTATATATATGTATTATTTGTGTAGAATTTCATCTTGTTAATGATGTTTATAAGAGCTTTATGCTCTTTTAAAGATTTTTCGAGCTTTATATGGGGACTATGATCAAATATGGACCGATCATCATAAAATTCGGTACGAGAATATTCACAAACATATGAATTATTTATAGCGAATTGTAACTTTATAGTGATGTTATATGGGTGCTATGTTCAAATTTGAACCAATGAAAACAAAATATAGTTTTTAGATTCTTCTTAGCAAGAAACTTATTTTTGCTGAATTTTGTATGGACACTGCTTTTTTGTAAGCATTTATTATGTACCATAGAGCTAAATTCCGGAAAGAAAGAAAGTATGGAGCTATGAGTAATCGTGGACCAATTCTTAATATTTACAAAAGAACTTGACCTTTTGTATTAAAAATAAATTGTGCAAAATTTCATGATATTATCTGCGTTATATTTGAAGAAATTAAATAGATGAAAAGCTTCGAGGTTGTCTGAAACCAAACATATCGGTCTAACAAAAACTGTTAAATAGGTAAAACTTTTATTGTTCTAAGTCTTTTTTTCGGAGCTCTATCGTGCCTTCAATAGACGGACATGGCTAGCTAGTCTTAGAATCTTATACGACCAATATTTCGATGTGTTACAAATGGAATGACAAACTTAATAAAATACCTATCTTTTTGGTGGTGGGCATAAACATTGTAATTATTATTGCAATTTGGAGCGGGTTTAGCTAGAATTAGAAAAGGATTTTATATTATTTTTTATGTTATTACTTTTATTCGTATCTTAATAATTTTATCATATTTATAAATGTTAATCACAGTTTTAAAGCATTCTTAAACCTTATAAGAACATTTTACATTTATCATGAACATGAATCAAAATTTTCAATTTTGATAATTAAGAGCTACTTGATGAACTCGAACCGGACAGAGCAGCACTAGCAGCTCCCGCGCTGGCAGCAAAAACTTGTCTTATGTTCGAAAGAAAACCCCACACTTTACTGCCTATAGAACCTAAAACTTCTAGAAATTGTAAATCCGAACTTCCATTTATCATTTCACGTTCCTCTTCGGTCTCAATGGCCATTGAAGTGTTCTGATCGTTCATGGGTTGCATTTCACTCAGCAGGGTACGATGACGTTGCACATGTTCAGTATTATTGAGATGACCATCACGTACACTGTTCACTAAATGACGAACAGATTCTAAAACGGGTATACTCTGTTTGGAACGTTGCCACATGGTCTCATTCTTGGGAGACTCGTGTTGTTCATTGTCACCAAAACCATTATCCAAAGTGTTCATTTGATCATTCATTAAATCATCACTAGTTTGGGCATAGGAAATTTCATTATCTTTTATACTCTCCTTTTCATAATTTTCATTTCTAGGTACAAAACTTTCAAATTGATCTAAATTTGTTTCGAAATTCTCCACAAATCGCCCAAATAGTTGTTGTAAGGCTCCACGCATTTTTAGGTTATCCTTGGTGGTTAAATTTGAGCGAAAATTCTCAAAATCAAACTCTTCAAATTCACTGTGTTTTGAACCCATTTGCTGTTGTTGTTTCTGTAGTTTACGTTGATGCACATAGCTAACGATATGGGTTGTGGCATCTGTTGACGTTGCTGGATAGGATTCGCATTGCAATGCTAGACTCTGAAATATAATAAAGAATTAAATAAACAAACAAATAAATCAAATATCAGTGTTAAACAAAAAACTAGCTGCAATCTTTTTCAAATAAAATTAATAATTCTATAAAGGTTTCAATTAATATTCAACATGAGCAAACAAAATGCACTTTGGTTTCAGTAATTTATTTATTGTAATTTTTATTAGAAAAATATCCCAGTTAAATGTAACTTATTGAATACAGGTGTCAGTGATTAAACTTTAATTTGCTATGAATATGGATTGAATACATATAATGGAAGAGTTTATCACTCTGCATTTCCGTTTTGAAATTGAATTGACATTAATTACTGTTTAATGCTGATTTTTGTAATTAAATTTAAATATTTTCTATTTTTTTCAAATGCTGTTGACTAAATTGACTACTAAATACTGTGCATGCAAAATTTTACAAAATTTGTGGAATTTCTTTATATTTTAAAAATAAGAATTACATTTTAGAAAAAATATCACATATTTCCATAAACGTTGAAATTACATATTGATCTGTTAGGAATGTCGGGAATATTGTTATGTTTAGATTCTTGTTGTAGTTCCTGACCATACTCGTTCGTGGTTATTAGTAGGACCTTTGGCATCCCGAGTGAATACATTATGAAAACTATTTTTTATTAGGATGAATCGGAATTTTCTCAACATTGGGGTAATTTATGTGAGTTCAGACAGTACAAAAAGTACATTACTCTGTTTAAACGAAGATACAAAAAGTGGCTATCGCTCGGATAGGGAGATTACTGGATTATTTACCAGACACTGTGGTCTTATTTATTATCAATTGGCAATATTTATAGGTAATATTGCGATAAAACATTGCAGATTTTGCAAGCAACACGGTAAACATTTTGAGCTTGTTTTGAACCTTGTGATTGTCCAATGTTAGCATATGCAGAGCGAAATGACTCGAAAGAGCCTTAATGGCCCAAGGGGATAAAACAGGATAAACTGACTGCACAAAAGATCTTATAATAATAATATTATTGTTCCGTAAAGAGTTTGTAACCTGGTTGAAATATTTTAGGGTGAATATTTTTGTTGATCGCAGTTCAGGTTAACAATTTGATTTTAAAGACTAAAAACGTAAAGAATGGACATGGAATATAATCAATGAAAGGACGAAAATCAAAGTTACACACAGCGCTAAAGAAATCCTATAAGAGCCTAAATTCGAAGCTGTGCTTTTATAGACTCGTCTGTGCTTATATAGACACAGCAGTCGGAAAACCTATAGACTCTAATTATGGCACAATGATCATGTTAAATGATGAACAGTTGGCATTTGGGTTGAACACTATACTGATATGATCTCTTCAACTTATTGCATGCAATTGAATATGAGTACAACCTCTCTCCTACCTCTCCTATTTTTTGTTTCTGAAATCGTTGAGGCCTTAAAATCTTTACAAAAAAAAAAAAAGTCATGTCTGCGTAACCACACAAAATCTGACAAATCGGAGTGATCTCCCCTAGGGAGTAACAAGGTTTTGTTCCATATTGTTAAATTTAGAAAAGTACAAGCTGGTTTTCGCTCTAATACATCATAATTGATCAAATCAATTTCTTAAGAATCATTGCCGAACAATCAATTGAATTGAGGCACATCTCATCAATTGATCAGAGTGTTACCTAATACATTCATATCTCCTCCAAAAAGGAGTCTTCAGAAAAGGCAGGATTTAAATATATTGAATACGACAAGCGATTACATTTATTGGGAAATTCTTAGGAAAAATTTTATTAGTTTCAAAACTAGTTCCAGAACACATACACATATATAGTCAGTACCGGTTCTAGTTTGGCAATGTTACTAATCAGCTATGTCAACTTGGTGCTTTTTTAAATTTTTTGTGCGAAAAATTCTTTAATTGGTGCGCGGTGCGCTTTTTTTAATTTCGATGCGTTGTTAAATTTTTTTCGAAAATGTGATGAACTCTTTCTTTTTACTAATTTTTAATTGCAGCTTTTTAATAATTCATTAGCATGGAATCTATACGATGGAAAAGGAACCCATTAAATGTACTTTAAATACGAATGGATGATATATGAATACATACTATCAAATTCGTCATATGAAGGTTATTTTGTTAAAGGTGAAAAATACTTGTTTGAAAATAAAATTAACATTTTAAATATGGAAATACAAATTCTTGTGGTTTGGTATAATGAACTGTAGACGCACAACTATGGTTAGAGTCCCAGTGGAGCCCTAACAAATTTTATTGAAAAAATTCAAATAGAAGTACTTTAAATAGAAAACAAATACCAAATATGTACTGAAATTTTCCTTTTTTTTACAAATTAGTACTGCATTTCCGAATAGCATATTGTGTCTTAAATTTTGAATGGCTTATTTAATCGTTTATTTTAAAAAAGGTTTTTACTATTATTACTTTTACTAGTAAACGTTGATCTCTTTTTAAAAAGATTTATATAGAATTTATGAAATTAAAACAAGTAAGAAATTATAGTCGGTCAAGCCCGACCATATAATACCCTACACCCAGTATATCAATAAAACAGTTTTTCAGATATGGGCGCTATATGGGAGATATTATCTACCTATTAGGGACTGATGATCCAAAATTTTAGTGCTCGATATAAATACGTTTAAAGGATTTACGTAGGTTAAAGTGAATTACAAAGAGGGTATTATATGGGAGTTTCGACTAATTATGGACCGACCATTATAAAATTAGGTGTCATCCTACTTGTATATAAGAAACTCATTTTTGTTAAATTTAATTCGGATAACAACATTTTTAATACAGTTATGCTCTTTCAAGTGATTTTCGAAAGTGGGACTTTAATGGGAGCTACGACTAATTATAAACCGATCATCACAAAATTCTACCGTATTATATGTATATACACAAAACTTATTTGTGTTCAATATTATTTGGATACCAACATTTTTAAAAGAGTTATGGTCTTTTAAGTGATTTTCGGAAGTGGGCCTTATATGGGTCCTACGACTAATTATGGACGGATCGTTATAAAATTCTACTATGTTATATGTATATGTACCAGACATTTTTGTGTTTAATATTATTTGGATATCAACATTTTTAAAAGCGTTTTGCTCTTTTAAGTAATTTTCGGATCTTCACGAAATTTGTAGATGTAATTTAGCTTCATTTATTCCTTATTTATGGTGAAATTTGTTTGCATACTTGCATAATTCAAACATTTATGATCGGTAAACCCCAATTTCGGGAGGAAATTTGTATGGGGGCCAGGTGAAATAATGGACCGATTTCAATCCCATCCATCCTTGGGCCGAAAAAATATTATGTACCAAATTTTATCGCAATATCTTAAAAATTGCAACCTGTACTCTGCGCCCAAGCTTTACATGGACAGCCAGCCAGCCAGCCAGACGGACGGACGGACATCGTTAAATCGACTTAGAAAATGATTCTGAGTGCACAAATCCAATATACCCTCCCCACTATGGTGGTGTAGGGTATAAAAATTCAATAAACATTTTCAATACAAAAGAAATTCTAACCTTAGTGCGTTTTTTTAATGGCACGTTTTTTTCTCCATTTTGGCGAGTTTTGAAATTTCAAAGTTGACAACGCTGTTACTAATGATTTTATTTTAAAGTTTTCACCGTCGGAAGAAGTTCAACAGCATCGTTACGAAGTCAGTACCTCTTCCACAACAAGGTTACAAATACAGCTCTTTAATTCCTATTGGAAATTGTCACCTACCGAACTAGTTCTACAGGAGCGGTAAAGTAACACCCCTTCTAAAGAACGGCTCTAAATCTAGTTCTTCTATCAGCGTTTATTATTCGAAATTGCCATACTGGGAAATAGTTCTGGGAAGCAGTTAGGGAATTTTTCATTTTGCATTACACTACAAAAGTCATTCATAATACTGGATTTATTTATTAGCAGCAAACGCTAACTGCATTTGCTTTTATAATTTCCGTGGATGAAATCTTGTTCAAAAATATTTGAAAAAAGATACCATATAATTTTTATTCGGAGAACACAATTTTTAATTGTGTAACGTAGCTAAAAAATCATATTGTTAGATTCATCCAAATAATATATATATGCACTTTCTTAAAAATTACAATATTGTTCCTCTTATTCTAATCTGTCTGTCTGTCTGTTGAAATTAATTTTCTGAAGTCACCAGATATCTTCGGGATCCAAATCTTCAATAACTCTGTCAGACATGCTTCTGAGAAGTTTGCTAGTTAAAATCTGTTCACAAATAACGGAGATATGAGCAAAAATCGGAAACAACCTCTGAAAATTTCATCAAAAAACTTAGTGTATAAATATTTTTAGAAATAATTTCATAAACAGATGGCGCTGATCAAACAAAGTGTTTCAGTGTGTTCTTAAACCGTAATATAATTATGTAAAAAGTTTTCGAAAACTTTAAGTGTGTTCTTAAACCGTAATATAAGTGTGTAAAAAGACAGTGCCCAGCATACCATTCTAGGAGCGCTCCGAAAAAGGAGTCAGAAAAGAGTCCAACTAAGGAGCATTTTCGGAGCGCTCCGAAAAAGGAGTCAGAAAAGAGTCCAACTAAGGAGCATTTTCGGAGCGAAAGAAAAATTTGCACGCAGTATGACTCAGAAATTCCACTTAATTATGTGTGTACCAAAGCGTTGTTGTCCTGTTATTTGTGCTTTGAACAAAAAAAAAAAAAAAACATAGCTGTGTGTGTACAAGAATGATAAAAACAAGATTACACAGCGCCCAAAAAAACCTCATAAAAGACTCTTTTCTGACATTATCTAAGAGCTCTTTAAGAGCCCAAAAAACCCCTCATAAAAGTCTCTTTTCTGACATTATCTAAGAGCTCTTTCTGACGGACCATTTTCTAACTCTTTTCTGAAGGTTTTCGGAGCAATTATGATTGTTTTTTGGGCTCATAAAGAACGTTAACGCTCCGAAAAAGGTGTCAGAAAAGACTCTTTTCGGACTCATATGGTTTGCTGTGTGTGTTCATTTTTTTAAATTGTGTTTGTGTACATTTAAATGAATAAAGACTCGTTTTATTTTCTTCAAACTACTTGACGCTTTTATTTTGCAGTTAAAAAGAATCCGGTTTATTTAAAGGAAATAAACCACCGTTTTTAAAAGGTAAAAACGTAACAATATAATATATATATATATGTATGTATGTATATAATATAATTATGCATCCATAACAAAGGTGAAGGGTATATAAGATTCGGCATAGCCGAATATATCACTCTTACTTGTTTTTATTTTATTTATACTATAATTTTTATGCTTGAAGAAAAATAAAACAAAATTCGAATGGTCATTAAGCATTTTTTCTGTTGATAAATTGTTTAAGAATTACATACATACATACATTGTTGATGACAGTACAAAATTTGCTAATAAATTTAATTTTTACAATAAAGACGTATTTTTAATATGCATTTTAATTATTATTCGTTATAATTTATTCATATTTGTAAGCAATAGTAGTACATAATTATTTTCATTCACTTAGCACTTACGTTTAATACTAACAATAACGAAAAGCACCAAATTATTCTTAACATGTTAGAGGTCATTTATTAAACATTGAAATGAAAAAATATTTAAAAATATTTTATATATAATTTAACAAAAATTATTTAATTTTTTCTTTTGTTGTTTTCTAAAATAAACCGTTCAAACCAAATTACAAATTAAAACTAACCGGTAGGCTAATAGTATCAAATATGTAAGAATGAATACGAAATTTAACAAATTTTGAGGCGAAATTAAAATTCAACGTGCGTACTTTTACATATGAGTATGTACTTTGTGTGTACTTACTTAAGTACATATACATATATACACAGTCATATTAACGAGCAAACTTTAAACAATAAAACGTAGAAAATTTTTTATAAATAAAATAAAAAAAATAAAAAAAAAAAAACTAGTAGAATTCCACAATAAAGTGCAAGTAAAATATATATTTAATGTGCAATGAATTCTTAGCATATTTTACAAAATTCGAAGTTATTTGATGAATAAGTGGGTGAATAATTTAAACGCAATAGTTATGAGAATGAATAGAGTTGGACAAATGATAATAAGCATTATTCACTTAAAATCTGGCCTCACAACAGAACCTTTTTTTTTTTGTAATTTCAGTGGAAATCGTGAACAAATGATTAAATGATTGCAAAAAAGTTAGAACTTCCAAAAAGTACTGTAAATGATGTTACAAACTAATGAAGCATATTTGAAGCACTGATCGTAAACAAAGAAACTTATTAAGAAAATACTAGGTGCAATAAAGTCAAATTCGGGTCTCTCCGACCACAGCTGTGCTAAAAAACAACCCCAGTGAAAGTACTGTAAGACGAATACAATTGGATACAAATTCTCCAAAATGTCGCCATATTAAATATCCAATTTGTTGTTAAAAGCAGAAAAATCGAACAACGGCATTAGTAAGAATAAAACATATGTGAAAATTTACCTTAGACAGCTATCGAGGCAACATTTTATGCCTTACCTTTACCTTTAATTAAAAAATTGATAAATTTGGTAAAAAGGTCATGTTTTGGCAAACAATTAGCAGAACTCCATTTTTATTACCTATTTCAGCTATGACTACAGATATTTATATACTCAAAAATAATTTCAGAAGCGTTTGCTGTCTCTTATTAGACGTCGCCGACCTTCAGTAAAGTTGAAGCATTATTAAGCCTTGTTAATGCGTGTTATTATTGAAAATCTACAATGGTATCAAAGATATCAGGTCGACTTAATAACAAAATATGTACATATATGAGTCACAAAATGTCTCTTTTAATTTGTCTCGCTTATATAATATTGCGCTATTGTTAAAGGAAAGCTAAATCGGAGTGGTACTGTAGTTATTGACTTGATTTAGATAATATAAAAATACATACATATGTATGTATGTATATGAACCACCCTAATTGTCACCAGCTTCGGCCGATTGCACAATTGGTCTATTATCAAAGAAAAGTTAAAGCGGAGTGGTACTGTAGTTCTTGACAATACTATCAACTTGGGGCATAAAATACAGAAATACTCCCACAAAGTCTATTTTTTTATCCCTTGAAGATTTTGCTACACATTGCCTTCACCATGAGTGGTGAGTTGAATATTGTTATAAAAACAAAATAGAAACAATTTTTACATTTTAGGCTTAATGAATAAAAATTATATTTCTTACACCATAAATATTTATTTATATTTTATTATATTATTACGAAATGTATTTCAATTTAAATTTAACGGTTTGTAACGGCTGATGGTATCAAACACACAACATGATTTGATTATTAATTATTTTTTACATTTTGCATTAGCTGAAACTTCTAGTTGGTTACAAATACTGTTACTACCATAGTTGTGTAACATAATTAACATTAAGTTTGAAATAACGGCTTTTCTGCTTGTCAGCTCGCAAAAATGCAACACTGTGTTTGTCAGAAGCAAATCTATTTTTAAAAGTACAATACGAAACACCAGCAGCCAATAGAGGGCGCGCTCCCCTTTTTTTTATAACTAGCTGAGAAAATTTTTTTTTTGCATAAAATTCCCATATTCTTCTTTTTTAAGAAAACAAAAATAAGTCCCCCCGTCTAGCCGCCAGAAATTTTTTTGCTCGTCTGTTTGGTGGTGAATTTAAAAAGTGGTAAAAAATGGAAATTCACCACAAATACCTTTACACGAAGTTTTAGTGTCAATGAAAATTTGTTATCCAAAAGTAGCCAATAAGTTTTTTTTTTCAGTTTTACGGGGTGGTTGCTGAATTAGCTAAAAGAAAGTTTTTATTCTAATATTTTTTCTGGTGGCCCGACGGAGGGACCAGAAATATTTAAACCTAAATGGTTGTCGTATTGACTATATTCAACTCAAATGCTTCAAACAAATGTGGCATCTCTTTAACGTACACAGCTGATGTTGTTTTGTTTTTTCTCTTATTTTCTTGTTCGATTCTGGAAAAAACCCGCAAAAAGCGAACAGACATGTCAAAACATATCAAAAGTATATGGACAAAAGTAAAAAGTCTCTCGTTAGAAAGGGTAATACAATTATTTAATAAACAATTTCTATAAATTTTCGTATATTGAATAATTTCTTATTAACAAAAAACCATAGTTTCATAGCACCACGGCAATTACTGCAACATCAATTACGGATAAAGACATGAGCGCAACTATGGAAACTGCAACAACCAACTCAAAAAGCGGTCAGGCTATACAGAAATTAAAAGAATTTGGCTATGCGTTTAATGCCGGTAAAATAAAAAACAAAAATTATTTAAATCTTTAATTTTATCTGTATATTATTTATTTTTTTTAAAAGCTGGTGAACTACGTAAAGTTGACACAACTACTGGGGAAGCTGGCGATGAGCCATTTCAATTTGAAGTTACCAAGGATCATGCCAAAAATCAAGCTCATTATGAAAAGTTAGCTGAAGTAGGCTTTCAATGATATTTTTATATTTGTATTTAGAAAACTAATATGTTTTTGGGAATTTTTTTTTTTTTTTTTTAGCAAATTCCTGAAATTGTCTATGATTTGTTGGAACAAAATGGTTTATCCCGTACTTATATTCCCGAAGAGGCACCTATAGAAGAGTCTACATTTTTCTTTACGTGTCCGGAAAAGTTAAATAAACCTAAAAAACTAATTGTTATCATACATGGCAGTGGTTTTGTGCGAGCTGGCCAATGGGCAAGGAGGTGAGTGAAAAGTACTTTATATTTAATATTTATGCCTCTTTATGCCCATTTGACGAATTTTTCATTTGACTGCTTACCAATTGAGAAAAAATAACATTACAAATTAACCCCCTTATTCATAAAACTTATCAAAGGTTTATAACAGGCTGATAAAGCAAATTTTGTGATTTACACCATTGAAATTTTCTTCAAAATTGTTCTTCAAAATGCTTCATTTCAATCGTGTAAATCTAGCTTTAGATTTGATTTTATCAAGTTGTATACATATGTACATACTATATATTATTACTCAATTCAGCTTTGATATAAATTTATTATTTTTGTTTTCAAAAATTTTGTTTGAAAAATGGTTTTGATTTGCAACAAACAATAAATAAACAAACTGTATTAAAGTTAAAAAATTTCAAAAACTTGATTTTTGATCAATTTTGGCTTCAAACGGGAAGACATAACATATGCATATGTATATATTTTTCGGAAAGCAAACTTTTTAAGGAAATACGTTTATATAAAAAAATTAAAATATGTAGTTTGTTACCCCCGGGACTAGGTCATTCAAAATATAGCTATTTTTGTGTAAAATTCAACTTTAGACCAAATGTTTTTAAATCGCAAACATTTATTTTAATTTAAATTTATTATTATTTTTAGATTTAAATTAGATTTAAATTAATAAGTTAATTTAATATGTTCGTAGTTAAGTCAGTTTAACTTATACTCCTAGAAAATAACTGTATATTGAGTCAAATGAATTATTATTTATGAGTCTGTTAGTCATATTTTCAAATAAGATTGATATCAGTCGTATATATAATTAAGGATTGTACAAAAAAGCATTTATTTAAAAATAAATCATTATTTTGTTGCAAATCCATTGTTATCGATACCAGCCAGCTGATTTACGCGGATTTGTTTTTGACCCGCGCTTTCGTAGTCGAATGCTTTCTAAAATATTTCACCGCTTGAAAAACCATTGTTTTTAAAACATTCAAGGCTGTTGCGATTTCCCGATAAGTGTTTCCATCCTGATGCATTGGTACAATAATCTTTCGAGTACTGACATTACAGGATTTGCTTTTACCATGTTAAGCAAGTATTTAAAACGTTTCATATACTGAAAAACAGAAATTAACTGAGTTTGAAAATGTTAAATGTACATTAATCACTGTCCTTAATTTAGTGCACGATTAATTAAAAAATAAATAACAATAAATAACGGTAAACCAGTGTTGCCAATACACATTAAGAAATAAGAAATTTTAAATTTTAGCGTTTTATTTAATAAATATGTATTACCTTTAACATAACGATTTAAATATTGAACACTGCTGTCCTTAATTAGTTGCATGCAGCTGTATGTACGTATAAGTGTATACAAAAAATGTCTCTAAATTTTATGCTTTTTTTAAATCAAATCCGAATGGTCTTGAAAATTCAATCTTTATTTCTGTAAAAATGTATGTATATTAATATAAAAAAATTAATGCCGTTAAAGTGATTTTCAGAAGTATGTTTTATATGTTTGAGAACTATGACCGATAGTTATAGATTCAGGTTACATGACTTTTTTGTATATAGGTATATGAACCTTATTTGCGTTGAATTTTTTTTGGATACCAATATTTTTAAGGGACTTATGTTCGTTAAAGTGATTTTCGAAAGTGGGTCTTATATGATAAAACATATTTGCATTTGATTTGTTTATTAACATTTTAAAGAGATTTATGGTCGTTAAAGTGATTTTTGGAATATGGAAGCTATAGTCAGTTATTGACAGATCTGCACAAAATGTGTATATGTGATTTAGTTTTATATATGAATTATTTATAAAAAAATTTGTTTGGAAAAGTGTATAAATCAAACATTTATGACCCATAAAGTCCTATTATGAGAGGAAATTTGTGAAATAGTAGACCGATTTCAAACAATTTCAATCACAATAGTTGTTGTGCTAAAAAAATTGCCTTTTAAATCGAACTGTTCTAAAAAAGCCTTTTCACCAGTGCATAAGTTTACGGACAGTGGACATTTTCTGAAAAAATTTTAATTGGAAAATACTTAATAAATATTAATAAGTTTCACTAAAATGTTTACATTACATTTTAATGAAAAATCGAAAATATTCAGTTTGGAATAATGGCTTATTATTCAAATTATAGCCAAAAATTTAGTTTCTTATAGTTTTAATTTCAGGTTTATTAATGAGAGCTAATGACGTAGTTTTTAGATCTCTCGTGAATCTTTAATAATAACTTGAAAAGTAATTCGTTATTTTTTTATGTAATTCTTTTAATAAAATAATAAAAAATTTTAAAATGAAATTTAAATTAAAATTGTATAAAATAATGGCCAAACGTTAACGTCAGAAAAATATTCATATCAGAGCTTTTCTAAATATTGTTCATGCTCATTCCTTTATATTTTGGCTGGAACATACTTGCATAATGGTAAAGGAAATTTTAAATAATATGCAATTTTAATAGAATTAATAGATTTTTTTTAGAAATAAAATTTAGTATATGTTTATTTTGAATACGTTTTAACTAATGTTGAAATTTAATTTTTAATTACAATTTGTTTGCAAAAACCCAGGTGAGTGCAGTAGCACAGCTGACTGACTTTGTTTACAATTTACTTAAAAGTAATACTTTTTCAAGTGTTTTTGAAAGTAGTACATTATTTTACACCAACAAAATGCCTGTTGTTTCTCTATTGTGTTGATTTTTTTTTTTTTTACCGATTTGCACTCACCTTGTATAGTTACACCATGGCAAAAACTGAACAAATTAATGTTTTCCCTTGTAAACGCATTTCTAAACTTCGTAGTTAGTTAATACATTTCTAATATCAACAACTTTAAACTAAAACATATTTTTACGTTTATATGCATACTAATCCATTTAATTTTATTTAATATAATAAAAAAATTAAAATAGAAACAGAACATTTAAAAATATGAAAACAATTTCATATTCAATAATCATTTACAATTTACATGTATCATATAATGTAATTAGCGCAAATATATTTACAGTTTAATAATCAACAATTCCTTAGACCATGGTACACAAATACCATACATTAAGCGAGCCCGGGATCTTGGCTATGATATAATTGTAACAAATACCAATGATAATTATCGCATTATCGATGACAAACGAAAGCCCATACAAGGTTTAAATTCCTCCACATCGCACGCCATTTATGTATGGCAAAAGTATGTAATGGCTTGCGAGCCAGAAAGTGTAGCAATTGTGGCACACAGTGCTGGTGGTGGGGTAACAATAGACTTGGTATGTTTTTAATCAATTAACCAAACATAATATGTACATTCTTTGATATTATTAACATATGTACCACAGGTCAGACGTTTTCCAGATTTTTTCAAAAGCAATGTTTTTGCTATTGCTTTCACTGATTCTGCCCATTCGTTTGTGCCCGAGGAGTTACTCAAAATCATAGGCCATAAAACATGTAATTGGGTTTCAAGTAGCAAACCTTTAGATACGGAAATTAAAACGCCAAAAGATGATATTAAAATGGTTTCAGCAGGTGAGTTAAAATAATTGTATCTTTTCTTTTTCAAATATAATTTGTTTTGTTTGCTTAAATTTTTTCTAGGTCACTCCAAACATGAATGGACATCTTATTCGGCCTTTGAATCTGTTTTCAAATATTTGGAACAGAAATATGATGAATTTATGTCTGATGAACACAAGTGTAAAAAAACAAAAGTGGACAATTAAAGTTAAATGAATGAATTTAATGAATTTAACTATTACAACAGAAAACTCAAATCATATTTATTGTAAAAGTTTTTGTTAAAAAAATAGTTAAAAATGGTTTTAAATTTTCTAAATTAAATAAATTTGTATGTAGTAAAACTGCCAAAACTTGTTTCAAAACTATTTTAGCTTATTCACTAACTTCGCATTAATTAATTATACCCTACACTACCATATTGATCCAACACCCACCTTAAAGTATACCGAACGACTCAGAATCACTTTCTGAGTCGATTAAACGTAAAGTTTGTGCGCGGAATACAGGTCGTAATTTTGAAGATATTTCCAGAAAATTTGGTACGTGATATATTTTCGGCCCAAGGATGGATGAGATTGAAACTGGTGGAAATCGGTCCATTATTTCACCTGGCTCCCGTACAAATATCCTCCCGAAATTGGGGTTTACCGATCATAAATGTTTGAATTATGCAAGTATCCAAACAAATTTCAAAACAAATGAGTGGTAAATGAAGCCAAGTCACATCTACAAATTTTGTGTAGATCGGTCTATAATTACTCGTAGCTCCCATATAAGACCCACTTCTGAAAATCACTTTAAAGAGCATAACTCTCTCAAAAATGTTGGTATCCAAATAATATTTAAAAAAAAATATATTTTATATGTATACAAATAATACGGTACAATTTTACTATGATCGGTACATAATTAGTCGTAGCTCCCATATAAAGCCCACTTCCGAAAATCACTTAAACGATCATAAATTTCTTAAAAATGTTGGTATCCAAATAAATTTTGACACAAATAAGTTTCTTATATACAGAAATAACAACACCTAATTTTATAATAGTCGATCCATAATTATTTGAAACTCCCATATAAGACCCTCTCCGTAATTCAATTTAAGCTCCATCAATCTTTTAAAAGTATTTATATCGAGATAAAGTTTAACACATAATATTTATATTATTCTTTAGATACGATATGTATGAACTAGATTTTCGGGTCAATTATGGGATCAGGAAGTAGAGGGGCCAGTAGGTAAACTTTGAGCTAGGATATAAGAAGATGAAAACAACGAGTTGGCGTACCCTTAAACAAACCATACAAGGCAGTGCGATTTATCCAAGCTAATGTTGAAATACCTTGACAAGCGGGTAGTTGAGAAACCTTTGAGTGAGGAGTCTAATAATATCCTGTGCCTGGAAATAGGGTAGAGTAACCCCAATTCTGAAACCTGATAAAGTACTGATTGACATCCCTCTTGTTACCTGTCGTAAAGACTTTGAGGCTCGTCAACCTCTGCACATCCATAGATTACCATAACTATCTTGGAGAAATACACTTCTTCACTGCGCATAAGGTGATTTGAATACTAGGATCTGTATAAAGTGTTCTACAAGTACAAAAGAGGTCTAAAAATATCGAAAAGGGCTTCATATATTACTACGAGTGCATTGATCGTGTCAACGAGTCATAAAAGTTCAAAGGACTTTAAGAACAGCTTCTAGTTTCCTAGATATATATATACATATAAAATGGATATAGAGACTGTCTGACCTTAAGATTTATTATCTTGATGTGCCTGATTATGAGCTATGCTCCTAAAGATTCGGATAATATTTATACATAATACTGGCAAGGCAAGCCATTCGAAGCTAAGAATATAAAGATAACAATAAGGATAATCATGAATAAACTCAAGGAACTTGAAGTATGCTCAGCAGCAGAATTATCAATTATAATTTAGATGAGGAAAGTCTCATTATGATAGTTATCAGAAGGACATCGCAAGGAGTAGTAGTATCGCCTTTACTGTGGTTGCTGACAGTTACCGTAATCAGGGGGGTTATTGTGTATTTCAATTCGAAAGCAAAAACTTTCGAAATACAATATAAAAAGTATACAAGTTCGAATGATTTCCTTTTCGAATCGAAATACACAATAATCATCCAGGAAATTCTATAGGTAAACATTTGGCAAATGCGACTGTTGTACCTATACATATCAGTGGTGAGTCGAATTCTAACTTAGAGATGTAGGCAATGAATTGCTTGGACTCAGACATGTGCCCAACTTGGTATGCTCATTAACTAGTCAGCTCTACTGACACCATGAGTAAACGGGCTATAGGAGGAAATTAAACAAATTTCATTTTGCAAATGGAAATTTCAAATTCTCGGACTACAGAAATTAAATTTGATAGTGGAGACGGATATTGTGAAGTTAAATAAACTTCCGGATATTTGTATTTATATTCAGTCAGAAATTCTGACGATCTTGAAAGATTCAGAAGTTATTTTTTAAAATGTTACCCATTGTAATATGGTGACTATGATGATAGTAAGGCGGCGTAAAGCTTCTGGAAAGTTTCTGGGTTAAAATCGGGCATAACTGTAATAGAACTTTTAACAGGTTGATGGAATACTACTGAACATGCTGTAAGGGTAGTTTAGTTGTAAGGCAGAATATATATATTGTTTTTTTTTCAGGGAATTAAAGTGGGCTAATGGTAGATATTAGTGTACTTGTGATATGGTAGTTTTATAGTTTCCTTATTTGATTCATCCTTCTAAATAAATGAATTTAATATATTTATAATTTAGTCCTACTTGCGTTATGAAATCTTAGAAGTTCGAGACATTGGCTCATATCTAATCTATTTCTTTCATCTGTCAAATGTAAAGTTGAACAAAAGTGGAATTATGCAATAAATAAATAATTGTAAATTCGATTTTTATCCTAACAAATATTTTCAAGTGCACTAAATCACACTTTAAAATATTTTGTTACTGTGTCCGGCCTTATAAACTGTAGCATTTGGACAAAACATGTTACGTTTTTCATGCTAATTTACTATTAAGAGTGAATTTCGCTAAAGAAGAATTTAAATTTTATTATAAATACAGAAATGTTCTTTTGCTTAAAAAACTGATATTGGCAGTTTTCTATATACATATGCACTACTATACAGTGGCCCACAGCTTATTTTATGCTGTGCATTTTTTTGATTTCAAAACTGCAAAAAAGAAAACTAACAAAAACTTAAATTAGAAATTAATGTCATTTAAACACAAAATGTTATAGTCTAACAAACAAAAATAATTTATTGCAAAAATGTATATTTTAATATATTTATATTAAAATTAAAAAAACGAAAAAAAATTTGTTTTTTCACGTCACAGCTTGTTTTATGCAGTCAATTTCTATTGTATCGATAGCTCAATGAAACGTTGTTTTTTTTCTACCAATAATTTCTGTTTGTGAAACCGACGTCAAGTGTCAATTTAAAATAGTTCATATGAGTGCGCGTACAACGATAAAACAAGGAGAATTGGTTATAAACCATTTCCAATATGGTTTAATGTTAACTTCCACAGTCCAAAAAATCATTGAGCGCTTTAACCATGAAAATCAGCAAGACACCAAATACAATTTTCAATGTGCATGATGAGCGACACATTTTACGAAAAATAAGGGCAAAACTAAGGCTATCAGCTTTACAACTGGCCTACGAAATTGAAGCTGACCTGGGCAAACAATGTTGCGTTGAAAGTGTTTGTCGTGTCTTGCGCCAACATGATTTTAATGGATGATTTTAATGCACTCAAAAAACCGTTTATATACCCGAAAAACAGACTGTAAAACCTAATTTCACCAAAGAACAGGTTTGCAAGGAATCTGCATTTTGAAATTCGGTTGTCTTCGTCAATGAATCTAGGTTTAACATAGTCGGTTCAAATGAAAACAAAGCATGTCATCTGCTGGCACTGGCATTTTACCCATACGTGCCTGCATAAAATAAACTGTGGCTTTAAAAAATTAGCATTTTTTATTTCTTTAATTTTAATTTATTAAAATGTAAATTTGCAATAAATTATTTTTGTTTGTTAGACAATAACATATTATCTTTTAAATGATCTTTTAATTGACCAATTTCTTGTTTAAGTTCCTGTTAGTTTTCTTTTTATGGAGTTTTGAAGTCCAAAAAAAAAAATAAAATGCACATCATAAATTAAGCTGTGGGCCACTGTTTAATATTAGCACTCGAGTTACAATAAGTTAAAGTAATTTATTTCCTACAACCAACGTTTGACATTTATCCCAACTCTCTAAGGATCTGCACATTGCCAACTTATGGAACATATTTGTATTTATCCTATACTAACCATATAAAACCCTTAGAGAAAAATCAAATATTTCATAGACAGCCGCCGTCAATGTCACTTCAATCACTAGCTGTGATATGTCACTATCATTTACATCAATACATTTAATTTGATTTCTTCACACTCAATACTCCTCTTATTTTAATGTCTTCTTATGGATAATACTATAAAACTATAAGATATTCCAATAAAGAAAAAAGAAAAAAGAAAAACTAAACATAAGTGACCTAAACATAACAAATCAAATGTTAGTTTCTGTTTTTTATCAAAACTTTGTTGGATACTACGTTTTTTCTTACAAGGGTGTTTATGTTGTTCTCCTTATGATTGTGGTCAATATTTGGTGAATACACCCCGCTTATTATCTTATGAGTGTTTGTGTAAATCAACCCTCCTCCACTTAGTTATCGCATTTCATAAGCATAAATGTCATAAAAAATAACATTTTTCTCATACATATCAGAAGATATGTACTTAAGATTTTACTTAAACAAAAACAACAAAAAAAAAAAATAGAAAATAAACAGGAAGAAATTTTCCCATTAAGACAAGTGTTTTTCTTCTGGTAACATTTATGGTCTTTGGGGACTATTCAATGTTTTTGGATGCTTGCACTATATTCAATGTATTTTCCTATCTAATGTTTAAGCTGTTGATGATATGATGTCATTAAGAAGTGATAAAATTGTCCATAAAAAATAGTAAAATAAGTTAATGTGCTTCAACTATGAATCGAATATTTATAAGTGATAAAAATACATAGTTAGATAATTTAATGTAAGTGTGTAAAAAAACATATGTGCTCGTAAATTAGTTACAGCAAAATTTAGGAACACCAGTTTTTTTTTAGAAATATAGCCTATTTTTATGCCCTTCACCTTCCTGAGAAGGGTATATATAAGTTTGTCATTCCGTTTGTAATTTCCACAGTATAATTTTCCGCGTTCAGATCTAAACAGATTTTCCTTCTTCGCTTCATTAAAAATTAATATTTCAATATTTAATAATTTTATAATTTATATTTAATAATTCTTAATATTTTTTAACGCCGTATATACATATTCAGGGCATACATTTCTTTAAATATTTTACTAATGGAATAAAATTCGATACAAAACTACATATATATGTATGTATATACAATATATAAAACAAGTCAGGTTTACCTTAGGTCTATTTCTTGACATTAACGCCAATCCCCAAATGTTTTTTTTCGATTAAAGCTACGGTCACATTTGGCAAATATTTGCTCAAAAAAGCGTAACTACTTGTTTTAGCACAAATTTGTTTGACGTTGTTAACTCTTACAAGAGTAAATTAAAACTAAATATTTGTTGTGCTTTGGCCTAAATAAGAAAAGTTTTTTAAATAAATAAACGAGTTCAAAAATATGTTATTTAGTGGTTACGTTTTTTTCGGCAAATATTTGCCAAGTGTGACCGTACCTTAAGTCTACCACCAGCGTTTTCAACTTTAAAATTTCAAAAAGCACCAAAATGGAGAAAAAACGCGTCATTTAAAAAAGATGCACCAAGTTTAGAATTTCTTTTTGATTTAAAATGTTTATTGAATTAAATAATATTTTTGTATTATAAATATAACAACAAAACATTTTCTACAGTTCAGTGCAGCGCTGCCAACTTTGATGATTTATCGTCATTTTTACGATTTTTTAAGTCAAATTTAAGTCAAAATGACGATTGACGATTTTTCATTTTTCCCGCGAAAAAATTACGATTTTTTAAAAGCAAAACATATGGCAACATTTTTTCCTAAAGTTAAAATTTTGTAAGTCCCCTTTTGCAGTGTAGAAATTGAAAGGCATACAGATGAAGTTTGTTGGCGAGGGGTTGAAGAGGTAGAACGTGTAGTACACGACTAGTCCCGGTTTACATTATGACATTTTTGTCGCTGCGATTCTTGTCGTATCTTCTTTAAAATTGTATTTGCATCTTACAAACCTGTTGTAAGTTTTAACATTTAACAATTAAAAATGACTTATTAAAAAAATTTCTCACAGAAATGTACCAGAGTAAAGTCACTTAATACCAAAATTAAATTAATTATTTTTTTTATTAAATAATAACTTTATTTACATGTAAATAAAATAAAAATATTTAAAAAGTTAATAAAAAAATGTTTTTGGTATTTTTAACGTATTTTTGTCTTGACAATTTTTTTCTTTTTAACGACGATTTTGACGATTTTTTTTTAAATTTACGATTTCTACTTGATAATTTTAGTTAGGCTCGAATTCATTAAATTTAATTTTCATTAAATTATTTTTACTGAAGTTAGGAATTACAACTTGAAAAATTTTATTATTAAAATTTTTTTTTTTTTTGTGATAATTTTTCTTGACTGGGTTCAACAACCCAGGTTCGATCCCCAGTCAAGAAAAATTATCACAAAAAAAAATTTTTAATAATAAAATTTTTCAAGTTGTAATTCCTAACTTCAATAAAAATAATTTAATGAAAATTAAATTTAATGAACTCGAGCCTAACTAAAATTATCAAGAAATAATAATTATTCTATTTACGATTTCTCCCAAAAAAAAAGTTGCCAGCACTGGTTCAGTGTTAAAAAAAATCTTAACAAAACTAAAAAATAAACTAAACAAATTTGTTTGTATTCCTTTGCGCTAGATATATAATTATTTTTTTAATTTTATAAATACTATCGCATATGTTCTATATTCCACTACGAAGTGAAACTAAATCGTTTTCAATTCCACATGGACAAATTTACTGCGTTCTAGAAAACGAAGTGAAACTTTTAACTACGATGAACGAAACTAAAAGTGATATTTTACTTTTCAAATCATTCTTACAAAATTTAGAACACAAAATTAATGAAAATTTCACTTCCACTTCATTTTACAAATGTAGAACCCAGGTGTATATAAAACTGTTTAAAAAGAGATCAACGATTAATAGTAAAAGCTATTAATAAGCATTTAACACCTCAAAATTTAACTCACAATACTCGTACATATGCTATTCGGAACTGAAGTACTAATTGGTAAAAAGGGCTAATTTCAGTACATATTTGGTACTTTTTTAAATTATTTTTGTTTTCTAATTTAAGTATGTACATAATTCTATTTGAATTTTTTCAATAAATTTTTTTAGGGATTCACTGGCACTCCAACTCTGGTTGTTCGTCAACAGTTCAGTAGACCAAATTTTATAATTTACACAAGAATATTTATTTCCATGTTTAAAATGTTCATTTTAGTTTCAAACAAAGATTTTCACCCTACTCACCTTTAGCAACAACCTTAATGTGACGAATTTGATAGTACGAGTATAATATATTCATTTATCATACATTCGTATTTAAAATACATATTTAATGGGGTCCTTTTTCATCGTATAGATGTTATGATAATGAATTATTAAAAAACTGCAATTAAAAATTAATAAAAATAAAGATTACATCACATTTTCGAAAAAAATTAAAAAACGCACCGCGCAACAACTAACGAATTTTTCGCACAAAAAAGCTTATCTGCAGAAAACACCCAGAGTCTTTGGAGGGAATGGAACCCGCAACACTCTGACTGATAGTCCGGCACACTATCGCCTATCGGGGCAACCTAATTACTTTTTGTAATATTCTATTGGTCCCAGATTAAGTGATACATTTGTGTGGACACACAAATGTATTTATGTTAAGAAGGCATATTCTGAAGCATTTGTCTACACACTCTTAATTTGTATAAAAAATCACATTTTTTTTTTCATTTAAAAGACCTATCATATTTTTGACATTTCTTCATTTTCAGATTTTACCTTGGGGATTTTTATTTAGACAAACACAATTCTCGCATACATAAATCAGAAATGTTAAAGAAATGAAATGACGTGACAACAATTAAAGGTAAGCAGCACGATTTTTTTCTACATACAAACACTTGTCCTTATAAGGCTTCCAGTCTAGAAAGGAATGAAATAAAGTTAACATTACAAAGTACATATTTTTATTATTTTTAAACAAAGTAGAAAAAAGTCCTACTTTATCGTACATACCAAAGTTAAAAGAAACAACAATCTTGCAAAAACTTTGCTTCCTTCATTTCCTTTTTAAAGTAAAAGAAAGAACCTCCCTTAAAGACAAGATAAAATAAAACGAACAAAAAAGAATAATTTCTTACACTAACTTACCTTCATTGCCATTGATGGTTATGGCTGGCTACCAGTCATGGCTTCTGCTCCACCTAAGACTTGTAAATGTAGTACGTGTGTGCAGGGAACCTTTCTGTCTGTTTTAAAGACTTAAGAATTTGCGTTTGTAGCTAAAAATGATTCCAAGGAAGATGTATGTAAACTGTAATGTTGCACGTACCTGTTTTAATTTAGGGATGGTGTTAATGTGTGTAAGAGTAAAGCAAAGTTATGTAAGGTGTTCCGGTTGGGTAGGATACTTTGTTGTATGTCGTCTGTAGGTGTATTGTGCTCTTGTAAGAGGGGGTATCAGTATAAAATTTATGTTCAAAAGTTCAAGAATAGGTCATGCGCTCAGCAAAATATACATTTTACTAATGTTATACACAAGTGTAAGATGCTATATACTCGTATATATAAATACATGCTTATGTACATACATTTATGTATGTATGTATTAACCTATATGTTGTTATATACAAAATATGTAAAATAGTTAATTAATTAATGAATTTGTTCAAAGGTTTTTAAAACAAAATACATACATACATATACATAAATATGTATAAAATACATATATAAAAAATAGATTCGAGCTAATCCAATTTAAATTCACCAATTTCGACGATGTGATAGCCTACACCGAGTATAAACATCAATATTTGGGACTTTGTGTTAATATCAAGAAGTAAATTTGAGGACAATGATCCCAAGCACACATTCAAACTATTTAGGTCTTGGTTTAAGCAAAAGAATGGCCGTTATAATCCCTGGACTGAAAACCTTTGGAAAGTCCTTAAAACGAAACTAGCGGAATATAAACAGAAAAACAAAAACGATATGTGGGAGAAAATCAAGAAGGAATAAAATTCCATATCTCCCAAAATATCTCCAAAACTTGTGGGATCTATGAATCGTAGGCGCGAAGAAGTGTTAAAAATGGATGGATGGTTCAACTCAATATTAATATTATGTATGTGAGACATAAAAGTAGATTGGTAGCTTTCTATGAATCTCTTTAATAGTCATAAGAGTTATGGAACATTTTAATTTGCTCGGAAAAAATTATACAAATTATTAAATTTAATATTAAGACATCATTGGAAAATCATTCCATTTGTAACACATTCAAATTTTGATTGTAGACCAAAAAGAATATATTTTGGGACATTTTAAAATTGGAGACTCGATAGTGCTTCGAATGGAGGACTTTTTCCAAATATACCAGATAAATAACTTGATATTTTGATACCAACAACCATTACGCTCAAATATTGGCCGTACACCCAAAAAGCATATATGTATGTACATTATTGTGGCCCCAAAATAATATGAAAATTTGATTCATTTTAAGACTACGTTTCTCAATTTTTTTTTTGTCCTGGGGTCAATATTTGATGAGCTGGATCAAAGGATGTCCTGGGGTCAATATTTTATGAGTTTGATCAATGAATAAAAATGTCCTTTTTAGAGGTTTTTTGATTTTTTTCACATTTCTTCCAAAGGAACTATATGTATTTAGATTATAAAATTTACGTTATTTTAATACCCATGACATTAACGAATTGAGTTATCAGATATTGTCAGATAGGGAAGAATTTAGGTTTAAAAAAAAATTAATAAAAATTTAAATAGATAGAATTAAAAAAAACGGGAAAAACCATTTGGGTTAAATTGCATGATGTTTATAATCAAGAAATTTCAATTATTTATTTAAGTAAATTCTATGAAAAAAAAAAATTTTGCTGAAATTTTGAAAATTTTTGAATTAAAAAAAAAACTTTTTCAATTTTTGATAACCCATTGAATACGCCTCTCAAAGACCTTTCATATGATACCAAATTTACATATAGTTCCTTTGGAAGAAATGTGAAAAAATCAAAAAACCTCTAAAAAGGACATTTTTATCCTTTGATACAGCTCACAAAATATTGACCCCAGGACAAAAAAATTGAGAAAAGTAGTCCTAAAATGAATCAAATTTTCATATTAGTCGGGAACATCGATACCTTATTTTTTCTCCATACAAACGGGGCCACCCTAGTGTACATATATTCTGGGTACTTATACAATTTACTATAGGACATCAAGTGAAGAACATAGGCTAATGAAATTTTCTCCAAATACTCGGACCCGTAGAACCAGACTTATGGATCAAAATGAGAGACAACCTGTAAACAAAATAAGATTTTTCAAATAATTTTCATATATTTTCATATACCATGAAATTTAGCAGAATTTCTATGATTACAAAACAAGTTCTGTTGAAAATGATAATAATAGGTCTATGATTTTTTCTAGCCCTCATAAATATTTCTTTTCGAAATATAATATGGCAAATAATAGAACAGCATTATCCCGTACTAAAATTTATTAAAAGTAAGTTTCATTTAAAAAAGAAATCACAAAACGATAACTTGGCAAAAAAAAGTACGGTCCAATGATGCCATCGGTCCATACGTATTATTTACATATTAATTCAACCAGAAATGAACTTGGTAGCTGAACATAATTTTTCGATTTCTATCTAATTATTATCTAACTGAATGTTGATAAAAAAATCAATTATCTGCAAGCGTTGTTCGTTTGTAAGTCGATTCATGGTAAAGTTATAGATCAAACTTTATATGTTTTACAGTAAAATGTTACACGGCTGAAAGAAAAACAGCTCGTCCTAGTGTTGAAATTCGATTGACCCATTATTGGCAGAGATTCCATTTTAGGATAGCTTTCGAAAAACACATTCATCTACAAATTTAACTTAAAAATATCAATTCAAATTTCCCCAAAAAGATTGTTACGAAATTGTATTTCAATTTAAATTTAACGGCTGGTATCGACATCTAGCATGTTTATCCCTGTAATTTGAGTGTGTTTTTAAACCGTAAAAGTAAAAGACAGAGTATTCATTTACAATTGTTTATGTGTACATTTAAATTAATAAAGGCTTGTTATATTTTCTTTAAACTTTTTACTTGACACTTTTATTTTGCAATTAAAAGGAATTCGGTTTATTTAAAGGAAATAAAGCACCGTTCTTAAAAGGTAAAAACGTAACAATATTTACTATTGAAATGTACAATATCGGTACAGCCGTTTAAAAATAAGTTTAACATGATAGTACCTAAATGAGGTGAATTACAAATAATTTCCTAAAATCGGTAACCTTAAGACATTGGTAATAACTTAATTGTTTTAAAAAATGTTTAGAGCAATGCTCTTTAATTCCTTTATCGTGTATTAGAAATTTCTTAAAGGAATCTTTTGAAAATTTAAATCTTTTTTGAAAATTCTGTTGATTTAACATTGGTTTATCTTTAAACTCATTGATGTTTTTTAGCACACAGCTGAGAAACTGTGGGGTAAGTAGTTTTAAATTACAATTCTTTTCAAAATTAATTTACCAATAAAATATTGTGTAGAACTATTTTTGATAGATTGCAATTTCCCAAAACAGATCTCTAAATTAGGCTTAATTTGTATAATATTTTCTGTTCCAAATCTAAAAGATTTTAAATTTATATTTGTGTCCTTAAATTTTGTTACAAATCTTAATTTCAACTTGTTCAATCTTATCAGTGACAAAATTTATAACCAACAATTGTACTTACAAAAAAAAAAAAAACAAAAAAAAAACGTTCACACTTCTCCATAATTTAACACGCACAATAGTCTTAAATACAATAACAGATAATAGTCCACAACAAACAACTTTGCTATTTCACCATCAGCAGCAACATCATCTCGAAATATCACCCACCATCATCCCTTTGTCCAGAAATAAAGTGTTAAAATTTGTTTTCACCAGTTTATCAATGTTGTAAAATCAGCAAACATTTATAAAACACTCGTTTTATTTCTTTAACTTTTGCATTTAGTTAGAAATATCTTTGTTTATTCTTTGGTATGTCCTGCAACAAAATGTCCTTTCTTTCGTTTACAGTTTAAAGTTAAATTTAAACTTCTTAAAGTGTACTTACATTGAGTATAAAAGGGGTTTATCCTCAAAGATTTTTATAACCTGCTATGTAGGAAAACATGAAGGATAATAAAGTCGGCTAAATCCAAACACATAATACTCTATATTTTTTAAGAAAGTTTGCTACTAATTATGGGTATTATTATTAATAAATATAATTCCCTGGAGGGAAGGGAACCATACACCATACCCTAGGAACCTGTAATTGTTACCTCAGGTGAAGGTTTTATATTTTTGTTTTTACGACCATTAAATTAATTGAATGGTATTTTCAAGAACGTCAAACAGAAGTCATATTTGCCGACTACTTTTAACATAGCTGGTTTGTGAAAATCATCCTTTAAATAAACACAATATATTATTTAGTTGATATTATCTCAAATACTTGAACATAAATACTTGTATATTTGTAAGACGTAGTAAAAGGATTATTTTTAAGTAATTGCTAACCATTGTTTTCTTCGGTTACTACTGTTCCTTAAACAAACATTGTTTAGACTGTCAGTAATAGTGGTGAAAGTTCTTCCGGCAAGAAAAACGGGGTGTGAGAATTGTAAGCAAGTATTCGTCTTATACGATTAAATGTATCCTTTTTGTTTTTCAAATCCTAGAAGATATATTTTGAATATCAGTTAAGATGTTAATAGTGGCATGCATATGTCTTAGGATTTATTTAAGGATATTTAATACTTTTTTTTTGGTTTAGAAATTGTGTTGGGAAAGAGTTATAGAAATTTAAATAAATTAGAAGATTAAGTAAATATACAAAAAAGGTTTTCAACAGTATGTAGTTTTATATAATATTGATAGATTTAAGTCATATTGGTTAGATGCTATATACAGTGACTCACATTCAAAGTCGGACAAGATGATTTTAAAAATTTACTTTCAATGAACACTTGTGGACTATATCTATCAGTACTTTAAAAATTTACAGGTTCTTTTCACGAACGAAAGCAAATTCAATTTATTAAAATCCGATGGCCTACGTTATGTATGGCGCAAACCTAAAGAGGAGTTTTGACCTAAAAAAACTAAGAGAACTGTAAAGCATGGGGGCTTGTCAGTGATGGTGTGGGGTTGCATGGCTGCTTCCGGTTTCGGAAATCTTCATTTTACAGACCGCATAATGGATAAAAACATGTATCTTAATATTTTCAAGTGCTCATAAATTGGAGTTTGCCAATAACTTTAAATTTTACCAGAACAATGACCCAAAGCACACATCTTTGCCAGCGAAGAAGTGTTTTTTGTATAGTTGTCTTTAAGTCCTCGAAACATCTATGCAAAGTCTAGACCTTAACGTAATCGAGCATTTATGGAATAAGCTCGGACGTCGTATGCAAAATAGATAATATACCAGTAAAGACCAGCGTTACTGGAAGAATAGAACCAAATAAGTTCTGTTGGGTGCAAAAACCTGGTTGAATCGATTTCAAAAAGACTCCAAGCTGTCGGGAATCAAAAAGGTACACAACTAAATACTATAAATAATTGAATTTAATGACCTGACTGACTTTCAGTGTGATTTAATTATTTTGTTTTTGTTATATATCTGTTATATTAATGGTAGAATACCATATTTATTTGTTTTGGTGTTTTATAATTTATTAAATTTTTAAAAAATTCTAAGCTCTCTTTTTACAAAAAGAGTTTAATATTTTACAAACAGTTTGCCCGACCTTCAATGTGATCCACTGTATATTTATATTTTATTTTAGAAAATACACATTATGGTTTTTGCAAGAAAATCAAACAATAAGTTCTCAAATAAGAATGTGTGTATTTGAACATAATTGTTGAATTCACAAGTAATGTTGTATGTTGTACATTGTATGACACAACCATGGTATAACTAACTATACAAGGTGAATGCAAATCGGCAACAAATACAACACAATACAGAAACAATAGTAGTAGTAAAAAAATGTACTACTGTCAAAAACACTTGACAAAGTATTACTTTTGGCATAAGTAAATTGTAAATAAAGTCAGTTAGCTGTGCTACTGCACTCACCTTGTATAGTTGCATCATAATTAATCCCAATAGCAATAACTTGTTCGTCACAATAAATCATTTCGATATAAATAATTTAATAGATCATCTATTTTGTAAGAACTCAAACCGAATAGGTTTTTTTATTTGACCTTTGGCCTTACGAGATTGCACTTCTAAATTGAATTGGAACAATGTAGACAAATGGCTTTTGAACTGTAAAGCTTTCAAGGTGCTCTCCAAAATATCATAATAGTATTTAATGAACTCTTGTTGATTATTCAAGCGTAGATCCTCCTTGAAAGAGGTATTAAAGAAATAATGTAAATCAATGGCAGGATGACCCCAAACACAAAGCTGTAAATCCAGAGGGCAAACATCCGATGGTTCCTGATCGATACCATTAGGATACTGGAACATCATATTATTTGTCCAATAGTCACCATGAGCGAATGTCATGAAATGTCTGTTATCGGGATCAAACGACTTGACAGTATCTTCCATGATACGATCTATTCAACCTTCACATTTCTTGCCATATTTAGCCTTGAGATCAGAGCGGCTGTTAACATAATGCGAAAGACCGGTAATAATACCACACATCATGGGCTTAAAACCTTCAGTATGGCGATTGTTAAAACCATGGTCAAATTTGTGGATCATAAAAAAAACTGGATCACGTTCGTTTAGCACAGCGCCACAGGCATGAATTTTGGCTAATTTACGCAAAGCCATGTGTACATGTGTAGTGTCTACCAAATCATCAAAAATAATCACACCCTGTTTATCATCAACATACAAGGTTTTGGCAAAAATTTGATCATCATCATCGAGCTCCTGCATAAGTTCATCTAAACGTGGCATCACATAACGACAAGCATCAATCTCACACTGAATCACATGTTATTGAACTAGAATCTGTCCCTCAATACCTTCACCTTGGAAGGTCATCTTGATGACAAACAAATCGGTTCTAGGTTGATTTGCTCTGCATCAGATAAGATTGAACTACATAAGTATCTTGTAAAAGACAGAAAATCGTGAGCATCTTTAGCTTGTCCAGCTGGCTAAGACGATATAACGAAAAATCATCATTTGCCAATATCATAAGTCTTATTGCAATCCTATATATACCAGCATTTTGATCTAGCCTGTCTACACCACCCACATGTATTTATTATATAATTGGTAACAATTATGTTGATCAACATCGACTCGTTTATTATTGCACCATCTTTTAACTTTACCAAGGGGATTAACGCCACTATCTGCTAACGCAATAGTTACAATGCTGTTATCATTTATAATGGGCTAGAGCAATATTTGACTCAACATCAGTAAATTTATGAAAATAACCTCTTGAAGTTTTTTTCATATCCTTTAGTTCTTCTTAAGTTCTGTTTGCTCGTAAGGTACATGTAATATCATGCCCTAATTGCTTAAACTCATGAAATAGTCGTAAAAGTTAGGTTTATGTTTCCCGTTTTAGCCACCTAATCGAGCACAAAGTGACCAGATTTGATATATACATACAGTAGAGCTAAAAATATCTTGGGAACTATGATGTTGAGTAGAGGGCTATCGTTAGTAGCAGTTAGAGCTTTAAAATATTAAAGTAATAATTTGATACGAATTTTATTTTAAATCCTAAAGTTTGATTTTGATGAAACTGTAAACATAATAGTTTCGGTCAATCCTATCCTCCTTTTGTGGACTCTAATGGCGCTTTTTGGCTTCTGAAAATCCAAGAGCAAACGTTCAGCCATTTTCGAAAATTCGGCTGGAAATGTGGTTACCTTGAATGGATCAGTCTATTGAGACACATTAATAACTTTTTGTTACAAACATCTGCATAAACTTATAATTATATGGTAAATAAAATAAATTTATTCGAAGAGGCTTAATATACATATGCTGAAAATATGAGAACACTTAGCCCCCCAAACGTTAATACATAAGTCCAAAGTAAATGATATAATTTCAACAGGATTTTAAATTAAACACGCACTACCTTCAATAAAATTTTCCTAATTTTTTTATATACATAAATAAACATAAATCATTCAAGTTCGTTTTGCTGTAAAAGATGAGCAAAAAAATTTTATTGCAATTTAAAAATGTCGTTTTATTATTTCGGTGAAAAGTTCAAGTGAACAACAATGTCATAAATAATAATATTTTGCCAATAAATGTTCACATATGAATGCTTCAACGAAACCAGCCTAAAATATATTTACGAGTGTCTGGGTTTTATATGTATGTATTAACATTTGGGGGGCTAACTACTGTTTCTATATGGAAACATGTGGCGACATCATCATCAAACCCAGCTGTATGATGGGTAACAAAAGTTATTACTTTATTTTTTTTCTCAGAAATGACCATTGTTGATCTTTAAAACCATTATTGAAGAAAGTCCTTTTAAAAAAAGGACATATGAAATAATCATTATAAAATTTCTTTAGCCACCATTTCACTTTGACTTAAAAACAGCAACAAGGTAATTTAAAAAAAGACCATAAAGTGTCTGTCTGTTTTAAGGGAAACTTTAATATGTTTTTATATAATTTAAGCGTAACGAAATTTATTTTTATGGTTGATAAATGATTGATGATTAATATTTTAAAAGTTATGTAAGGGAGTAATATGAAAAAATAAGTTCTCTTAGGAAAGGAAAATCTTAAAATTTGTCTGTGCAAATTGAAAATGGGAATTATTGTATGAGAACAATTTGTGTTTAAGGCTAAAAATATGACTAAAATCTGTTGAAAAAGACTTGGTCCTTGGTCTTAGTAGACAAATTGTTTCTCACATGTGAATTTTGGCATTGAATGTTATATTATCTTCCAGGGGAAATTGAGTAGATATAATTACTGGCAGGATTAGTATGACACTGAAATGGTTGAGCTTTTCAAAACTCAAATTTAATTAATATGTACAGTGGCTCACAGCTTATTTTATGCATACAAAAAATTGTTTTCAAAGCTCCATAAAAAGAAAAGTAACAGGAACTTGAAAAATAAATTGTTGCCATTTCAAATAAAAAAACAATAAACATCTATTGCAAAAATGTATATTTTAATATATTAAAACGAAAAAAAATTTTCGTTTTTTTTCACTTCACAGCTTATTTTATGCAGGAACGTATTGGTTTCGAAAACTTAAAATTAATTAAAACCAGCAATTACACGATTAATTATTTGGTGTGTAATCCTTTATTATCTACAAGAGATTTAAGGCGATTTGGCATGTTCTACCATTTTTTTAAATCGTTTTTGTTACAAATTTTGTGTTTTTTTCTTTAAGAATTTCTAAAATTGACAATAAATATTCGATAACATTAAAATTTGACGATTGTGGTGGCGATGACATCAAGTTTAGGCAAGTTTCTACAATACCCGATTTATGCTATAGATCATGAGCCTGGTTCTCTGTGCTTTCCAACAAGTTGTCCTTCAAAATCTGAAGGTACTTAAAATTGTTCATGATTGTTTCAACAAATGTTAAATTCCCAGTAGCAGCAGCTGACATACAGGTCAAAACAATTTCACTGCCACCACCATACCTCACTGTTGCCTTTAGGTTTTCTTTGTTGAGTTCTGTTCTGGTTTCCGCCAAACAAACGATATGCCATCTAAACCGTATTTGTTAAACTTAGATTTATCGGCGAAGATGATCGAATTCCAAAATGCAAATTCCTTGCAAATATGTTTCTTTGGCGAAATTTAAACCGCACAGACTGTTTTTCGGGTTAATTAACAGTTTTTTGTGTTCAACTCGGCCATTAAAGTCATGTTGGCTCAAGACACGGCAAGAAGTTTTAACGTAACATTGTTTACCCAGATTAGCTTCCACTTCGGAGGCCAGTTGTGAAGCTGGCCTTAGATTTGCCCTCATTTATCTTAAAATGTGTCAAATGTGCATTTTGTGCCTTTGTTATTGATCTTATTTTCGATGATAAAGCGTTCAATGATTTTTTGGACTGTTGAAGCTTTAAAACCATTTCTGTTATTTTTCGTTGTGAGTGGCCGTTTTGGAAATGGTTTAAAATTAATTCGGACTCATTTGAACTATTTTAAATTGACACTTGACGTTACAAAATCGGACTCACAATTCAACAGAAACTATTTATAGCAAAAGAAAAAAAAAACGAAAGACCAACAACGCTACATTGAGCTATCGATGCAGTAGAAACTGACTGCATAAAATAAGCTGATTGACATCTAAAAATGGGTTAAAGTATAATTGCCGTATAAGCGATATTTCTGGATTAAATTTCAGGATTAAAATTACTGATCTATATAAAAGTTGGTTCGATATCGATATTTATTAAACATTTTTGTGGGTTTATTTGTTTTTTGGAAATGGTTCTTATATGGCAGCTATGACAAATTATAGGCCGATGTTCTTAAATTTTGGAACAGTGATTTTTATGCATATGAGGATATTTAACGTCGAATTTCAACATATTAACGTAATAATAACAACATAATAATATATTATTAATAACGTGGATTTCGGAAGTGGTCCTTATATGAGGGATATAGTCAAATATGCACCGATATTCTCAAAATCCAGCAGTTTGATTTTGCCATGTATGTAAATGATCCGTGTAAAATTTTGTATCGGTATCGTTATTTATAAGAGATTTATGAGTATTAAAGTAATTTTCGGAAGAGGGCTTTATATGGGGGATACGGTTAAAAATGGACCGAAATTCAAAAAATTTTGTGGAATGATTTTTGTGTATTTGAAAATGATCTGTACAAAGTTTTGAGTCGGTGCCGATATTTATACGATATATATAAAGATAAATGGCTTTATCGGATGTGGTCCTTATATGGGAGCTATGACCAATTATGGGCCGACCACCATAACCAGTACAACAATTTATTTACCTAAAAGGTTTGTTTATGTCAAATTTTAGCCGTTTAACATTATTTCTATCAGTTTTATACGTTTTTAAGTGAATTTTGGAAGTGGACTTTATATGGGGTATGTGGTCAAACATGGACCGAACTAAACAGAAATTAGTTATGCGATTTCTTTTTGCATGAAACTTATTCCTGCTGAATTTTGTATTGATATTCCTATTTTATAGGCGTTTATGTATAATTGAGCAATATTTCGGGCAGATTTTTGTATGGGTGCTGTGAGAAATCATGGACCGATTTTTACTATTTTGCTCACACTTTTTTCTTTTATCATAAAAACAACGTATACAAAATTTCATGGGAATATCTGCAATATATTTAAAAAATATTGGAAGAAAAATGTTTAAAAATATCAATTTTTTATGGAGGTTGCCTTACATTTTGTTCCATAACTCTGGTTCTACTTTACCGATTTTGCTGATTTTCAATACCAAACTGCTTAGGAGAACTATAAACTTTGTTGATTTCGGTTGTGTCCTTTGGACGTAAGAATGTTTTACAGAGACAGACAGACAGGGCTCAATCGACTTAGAATTTCGTACGGACCAAGAATATATATACTTTGTTGGATATCAGATGAGTATTTCTCAGTGTTACACACGCAATGACAAACTTATATAAACCCTCATTCACCACTTATGGTGGTGAAGGGTATAAAAAACGAGTACTTTTATGGTTTTTAGTTATAATATATTAAAATGTACATTTTCGCAATAAATGTTTTTTGTTTGTTAGACTATATCATATTTTCTTTTAAATGACACCAATTTCCTTTTTAAGTTCCTGTTAATTTTCCTTTTATGGAGCTTTGAAAACATAAAATGCACTGCATAAAAAAGCGGTGAGCCACTGTATGTCTAAATGTGTTATTGAAATGTAGCAGCCAAAGAGTACACTTCAATGTAAAGTACTGCTTTGAAAACAAAACGCTACAAATTATGTGAGACTCTAAACAGAGACCCCTTGTCAGATTGTGTGAATGGGTGTTATAGTGTTAAGATTATTGTGTTGTTATTTTAAAAAGAGATTGTTTTTTAAAAAAAAAATGCTGATTTTACATTCAATGAAAAATGAAAACAATGCGTTGAATTTAAAGCCAATAAAATAATTTCATTTGTAACAGACATCTTGTTGTTCTATTGCGTTAAGAGCAGAAAAGGACATTTTTCAAGACCGCTGCCAATTTGATGGTGAAGATGACAAGACATTGTTGACAGCTTGTGGCGAAGCCAATATATTTAAAGTCTTTGAGAAAATAAAAACAAGTAAAGGACCACAAATGGTGATCTGAGATAATAGTATCATCAACACACACTTAACAAGAAAACAAAAGTCGCCTGAGGGTGGCTGCCTGCCTAGTTGTTAAACCCAAAAAGTGGGAAAAAGTTTAAAGTTAAGATGTTTACAAGCAAATGGCAGTTATTCATACGAAGGCACTAAACAAAAAGAACAATTACTTTATTTTTTAAGGATTCTTATTGTTAGAGGCGTTTTGGTACAATATTTTTTTTTTTGCTTAACTTGAGACTGTCTGTGGTTAAGATGTGGTAAGATAGTCTGATAATAAAATTTATTTGGTTAATTTACATAAATTTTTATTTTTTTTATTTAAAATCTAAACAAAATTAAGGATTATGTAAGATTATCAAAACAAATATATTATATACTTTGATATTTACAAGCTAAACAGTTTTTTCAAAGCTTAGTGTTTTTCGTTTACCTCCTTTAACATGTAACGGAAATAATCTATTGTGATAAATGCCGAAAATTATACCTCTTTTCCAGCAAAGCCTTTTTTGTGGCTAAAAAAATATAATTTTAAATATGTATAATTCGCTAGACTTTTAAAAAACGTTTAAAAATCCATTAAAGAGTATTTTAAATATAAATGTTATTTTATTTTACTTTTTGATTGTGGTATTTATGTTAAACTTTGCGAACTCAACCTGTTATCCAGCCATCATCAGTTCCTTTATTTTTCTTCCTTTATTATTTTTTTAACCGTAATATTTTTGTGAAAATTTTTTGGTTTTTTTTGTTCATTTCTTTTTTACATTTGCTCTAATCTTTGCGCCATTTATTCACACTTGATTAACACGCGTCTGACATTTGTTTGACTTTTTTTCTGTGTTGGTTGGTTTATTTCCAGGGTTTTGGTGGTTAAAGACCAAATGTTGTTTGTTGCATTGTGTTCGGTAGATTGCAAACAAAAAAATGAATTTCATAAAGAGAATATGAACTTGAAAATTAAAAAATAATAAAAAAAATCGTAACTTGTCATATTTCTTTTATGAATTAACACTCTACGGCATGCAATAAGTGGGAGTTTAATGTCGAGATATTAATAGCTCATGGCTTGTATTCTAAAATTAATGATGTCATAAATCAGACTAATCTTTCGTTTTGCCGAAGTATTGAAGAAATATCCAATCATACTCATATTTCATAAATGTCTAATTAGATTCTGGAATATTGAAATTATATTTCAGAAACTTCCAATTGAATATCAGAAATTTCAATTTATATTTTAGAAATTTCTAATCGTTTCTCAGAACTTTCTACTTATGTTTCAGAATTTTCTAAAAGAAATTAAATAGAAAAAATGCAAACAAATGAACAATTCTGAAATACAATTGGCAATTGGAAATTTTTGAAATACAATTAGAAAGTTCTAAAATACAATTAAGATGGATTGACCCATTCGTTATATTTTGTTCGGACAAAGTGTTTTTCATATGAGTATTTTCTCTCTCTTAAAAAGAGAGGCGTCAAACTTGATATGAAAAAACTTTGTCCAAACAAATATTTTGTTCGGAACGAAAATTTTTAAATTTAATTAAAAATTTCTAAAATATAAATAAAAAAATGTCTTATAATTAACTGGAAGTTTCTGAAATATATTTGAAATATTCTGAAATACAATTAGAAAATTTTAATATATACAGGTATCCCTCGATTTACGCGGTCGTTGGGAACGAATAAAAACCGCGTAAATAAAGATTAGTTATCAATACAAAATTCTGTTTTGGGACCAGAAATATAATAAACCGCGCAAATTGAAACACTAGCTATATACAAAATTTAAATTTGGGACCGAAAGTCCGTATTTGTATGAATTAAATTAGTCAGAATATATTCAAATCATGCACAAATTCCTGGAAATCCGACATTGTCAGGTTCAGTGATTGCAGAAAACCTAAAGCATTCAAAAAGTACTGTTACAAAAATGATACTAGAAAATTTTATGCAACAAATCTAAATGAAAAGAAATTAAACGTACGCAAAACGCATTTCTTGCGACTTATTATAGATGGTGGAATATATTTTTAAAAATAGACCTCAAACAACAACCGGTATCAAAATTTGATGTTGCAGCGACAAGAGTCACCGAAGCTTATAGTGAATGTGTTACATCGTTTTCATCGTGTGAGAGATGGTTTGTGCGTTTTAGAAGTGGTGATTTTGAAACAGACGACAAACAGCGCCCAGGCCAATAATGTTTGAAGACCAAGAATATGAGGTATTACTCTATGAAGATTGTTATCAAACTTAACAAGTGCTTGCAAAATCATTGGCAGCTTTCAAGCAGCAATATCAAAACGTTTGCAAGCAGCAGGATTCATACAAAGGCAAGGAAATTGGCTACTGAGGAAAACAGCACTTGAAAGACGATTTTGCGTGTCCGAAATGCTGCTTAAACGCTATAAACAAAAAAAATTTGTTTGCACTGAATCATTACTTGAGATGAAAAATTGATCCATTAGAGTAAGAAATCGTATTTAAAGCCCGGTCAACTAGCCGAATCGACACCAAAGCCAAATATTCATGGCTCTAAAGTAATACTCTGTATTTGGTGTGACCATAAAGGTTCTATTTATTATTAGCTGTTGACATCTGGCCAGACCATCACAGAGAACCTGCATCAAATGCAACTGATTCGTTTAAATCGAGCTTTAGCCGAAAAACGTACAGCATATATCCGATTAGATATGGAAGCGTAATATTTCATCATGACAACGCAAACTGCGTTAAAAACTATTTAGAAAAATGTGGTTGGAAAATTCTGCTTCAACCGCCTTATGGTCCAAACCTTGGTTGTCCGACTACTATTTATTTCGATCGATGCTGAACGCTCTCCCTGGGATATGAATTAGTTTAGAACAGGGTATCCCCAATTGTCATGACTCGTTCTTGACCCCAAAAGATGAGCAGTTTTTTTGACACGGGACCATTAAATATGCAGAATTTTTGATGTAACACATATTCTTCTTGCGGTACTTGCACTGGTGTTGTATTTTTTACGCAGTCATTGCAACAGAGACCTAGAATTTGCTCTTTTGTAGATAGTTGGTACCAATTTACACGAAGCAATTCTTTAAGCTAAGCTAAGCTTTTCGACTTAGGGGTGAAGGTAAGATGAGACGAGTAGTACACACTTGCTTGTACTTGAAATTCGTTTTACTCGGTTATTCGTATTATATAGCGATTCAAGCAATAAGAATTCAGCTGTGTGAATAGCGATAAAATTTCAAGGAAAAAATTGTAGCAATCTTTTTAATAAGAAGTGCTTCGTGTAAATTGGGTCACACTTGGCAAATATTTACTCAAGAAAGCGTAACCACTTGTTTTAGCACAAATTTGTTTAACGTTGTTTACAGCATCAAATAAAATAAAACAAAATATTTGTTATTTATTGTCCTAAATAAACAAAGTTTTTTTTTTTTTTAATAAATAAACGAGTTCAAAAATATTTTATTTACGTCTTTTTCGCCACGTCCTTTAGTAAGTTCCATATTTTAGTGTGCAACTCATTATCTGCACTACCAATACTAGATTACCAAATAATAATCCCACTGACTGGTGTATATTTTTGCTTAAGAGCACTACTCAGTTTCTTTGTCACTAAGGTCGTATTGCTGGTTAGTCTTTTTTTTTCTTAGATGTCTGCTTACCCCCAGGCCAAACTGATTAATAAACCAAACGTCAAATGGAACAATACTACTGCAACAACAGCGGCAGTAAAAATTCACATTTAAAAACCCCCACACCATATAAATAAGGATTTGAATAGGAAAAAATAACAGCATCATGACCACAGCTGTCAACTAAATGTCAAATTCAAATGAGAGAAAAAAAAGGAAAATATATATTTATCAAAAAAGAATTGTACAATGACTGTGTTAACGGTTCATAACACAAATGCCTGATGATGTTTTTGTGCCGTTTGTTGTTGTTTTTGTTGCTGTTGTAATATTGCGGTGCGTATAAACTTCCGTTCGATTACATTTCATTGTTCTACATTCATCTCTTCTGTTATGACAGCAGTATGGTAACATTGGTTGGTCACACTTGTGCCTAAATATTTTTCAAATGTTCGAAATTATGATGGTTGAAAGCATATTGTGTGGCCAAGTTTAGCTATTTATGTATTCACGAGCACATATTTATTTATGTTTATTTAAATGATTTCTAGTTGGAGCAGACTGTTTGCTGTTAAGGCCATCCTCATGGCCATACAAACCATTAAAGGACATTCACTGGGGTCACAGTTGTTTTTACAAATACTGTTTAATTTTTTTTAAAATTTTTTAATTTTTAATGCAATTTTTTACGATTCTTTAAACTTAAGGGTGTCAACATCTTATAATTTTTGTAATTTTAAACCAAATATGTTTAACATTTTTATCACTTAACTTGAAAAGTTTGTAAGTATTATAAGTACTCGTATGCGTTAATTACAAATTGCACTTAACCAGCAACAAACAACAGATGAGTCCTTGGTATGCGAACGTTATTTGTATATAATTTTTTATTATTATACAATAATTAACCCTCTTTAGACTATTTGTAAGTTGATACATATGTAATTATAAAATAATTTTTGATAAGTTTAAAGCAAGCTTAAATTTAGTGGAATATTTCAATCACAACACAGCATAAAAAGCAAATTGCAAATGGTTTTTCAAACAGGGCTATGTTTTTCATAACAAAACAAAACAACAACAATTTATATGAAAATCATTAAAATTTAAATTGTATTTTTAATTGTTATCTATCAGATGTCAACTAGGACCAAGCCTACATATGTCTATTTTCTTTATTAAACATTTCAATCACATTTCGTTAATTATATCAAGTATTTTGAGTTGACCCAAAGTGTTCCTCTTTGAGTACCTCTAGCACCGCCCCAGGTTGTTTTATATCTCATAAATTAATGGGATACATACTTAAACTCGACAATACATAATTTCTAGGCATGTGCATTTTTTGTCAGTCGGTCTTACCGTTTAGAAATTACAGATTTATTTCGTTTTTTTCCAAATGCCACCTCTGTATGGTGTTAATCTTGGAAAGACATCCATGTGATAATATTTGGGTGCTGTAGCTTAATTGGTTAGCGCATTTGATCATTAAGCATGAGTTGGTATTTGTAGCCCGGGTTCGATTCTCAGCCGCTGCCACTCAAACAACATCAGTTTCTTATAATTATTAGTTTTCTTCCTATCCTATTACAACTAATATTTATAACAGCGTCCTCCTTTGGTGGTATAGCATTGAAACGTCACCGAAGTAAAATACTTAAATAAAGGCTATAAAATCAAGCTTTAAAAGATAATGCGCCTACTCACCACCAGAGGCGCTGCAATGCTGCACTAAAAACAAACAATGCGCAATAGCGGAGTTGTGATATGAAAAAAGCTTTCTTCTTTCACCACATTTACTTCTTCAACCTATGCCCTTTCCAAAAAAAGTAACGCAATTTATTAATTGCCTGAGCGTTACTTCTCTTTTTGAAAAAAAAAAAATAATATTGTGGATAATTTATTTTATACTTGGGCTAGTGTTATATTACTTACGGAACGGCCGAATGAGTGGTAGATGACCATGAAGTTTTCAATAACAACATCTATAATTTGCTAGCAAGTACACTAAAGAGATCATTTGAAGCTAGGCAGTGTGTGGAATATATTTAGAAGGATCCAAACCATTTTACATACAAAACCTAGAATATAACGAATCCTTTCACACTTACAACCACAATACGTCCTTGTACTTTCAATGAATTAATTAAATGCAATTGTACTTGATACATTGTCAGAATCTTTGACCAGGTTTACCTCTACTTTAGCAGTGTTTTGTGTTGGAATTCGAAAAATAATGTGTTATGGGATAGAGAGAGCGGTATTTGAAGACGTAAGATTTGAATTTTTCCATATTCCCACATTGAAAAGACTTGTGTAGGAAGTTTATTTCATTACAGAGAAATGAATAAGTTCTGAAGGACGTGCATTACATAAAAAGCAAATGATTAAGCAAAATTGGAAGTTTGTCATAGAAGGCTAAATAGAAGAATAACGAATGAAGTAGAAGAAAAAACGTGGGCTTAAGGTACAACAGAATTAATCTTCAAATCGCTTGTTACCAAGAGTAAATGCAATTAGTTGTATCAAAAGACTTATACATATTTAAAGCCGAAACTGTAAACGGAGTGACAACATCTTTTCTATGGATAGCGATACTAGAACATAAAATGTCAACTATGAAAACAATACTTATAATTCAAGTACCTGCTGGAAAAAATAAACTTCAAAACAATCTGAAAACTTACCTGAAAATCGTTTAGATTCTTCGAAAAAAATAATAGATTGGCGAATTGTACACAATGGATATTAATAAAACCATTCGGAATTAAAAAATTAGCTCGATAAATAAAACACAAATGGTATTTTGGAAACCGGCTCTAAATACTGCCATAAAGCTAAGAGCAATAGGCGCATGGAAGCATGGACATTACGGTCATGAAAGCATCATTGGAAGCGTACAAGGTTTGATTATTGAACTCCGAGACCCTTCTTTTCTAGGAGCTTAAGTTTCTTTATTCCGAACGATACGGAATCAATTGAGGATCTCCACCCTGGAGACTACAAGCCTCCATGTATACGGACGGGTCCAAAAAAGGGGAGAGAGTTGGCGCCGGTGCCTACATCCAAGAAATTGGAATTAATATGCTTTCAGGATTTTAAATGAATGTAGTATTCTTCAGTTTGAAATATCGGCTATAAAAAAGAGCAGCTAATTAATTGACTCAGAATATCGAGATGGGATATACGTTTATATACTGATAGCCAAGCTGCAATAAAGTCTCTGGGAAGTGTATATACTACAGCCATCTAGGTCGATTAATGCCGGATCTTATCAGGCAACACAAAAGGATCAGTAAAGTGGTTTTTTATACGCAAAGTTGTTTGCATGTTGAAACTTGATGGCAAAGAGCACGAAAGTTGAAGATACGCGTGTTAACAAATTGGCAGGTTCAAAAGAGAATTGAACAAAAATTGGACAGCTAAAACTGAAACGAGTGAAATAGCACTAATGTAAGTTCTCACTTCTGATTTAGTTCGCATGAGGGTTTCAGATAACAGAACAGAACATGTGAAAACTGTTTATGCTTGTATCCGACATTTAGCGGAATGATAGGATACAGTTACTAACTTAAAAAGCTTTAGGGGAGCCCACTGGATGGCCCAAAGGTATTATATATACCGATTTCAAACAGGTTACGGCATATGATAATAATCTCTAGAACGCACAATGAGGCAAGTTCTGAATTTGATGATGTATTTTAGTTGTATAAGTAAATCATAACATGATGTCCCTTCATAGTTTCTGGATAACACATTGAACTTAAGTAAGATACTGGTAGTTTGTTATCTATCTTCTGGTTTGTGATAAATCAAAGGTTTATTAATTTATGGCCTTCTAATACAACATTATTTTTTTATATACCTACAAAATATAAAATTATTTTTAAATATTCCCAAAGGAACCATTATTCTATTCCAAAAAAGCACACTTTTTTATTAAACATAAAAATATTTTTATCTAATTTCTAGAAAAAAAAAACAAAAGGACATAAATCTTTTTCTTTTCTTTATTATGCGTTATTTATGAAGTGTTTAATACATGATATTTATTTTTTGGCCAGAAAAACTGAAAAAAATTTGCCAAAAACATTGTTTTAACTAAAAGTTTTATATGTTTTTGACACACCACTACATTTATGTACATAAATATACTCATAAGCACACATATATGTTGATATTAGTCCTTATGACCGGTCATTTCGAATTCAACTACCCTTGCGATTAGTTACGCTTTTTGTAGAATTTTTTTTTTATTATTTTATTTTGCCACTGGCAGGAGTGATTGTAAGTACTTGTAGGAAAACTATTTTATAGCCATTAATCATTTTCATTGTTGTTCGTTATAAATACATGAAATATTTCAATATAATGGAATTGATTTAGCTTTTTCTTGCATTGTATATACGTACGAGAGTACAAGCAAACATAAGTACATTCAAGGGAAAGTCGAATATTTTCCCTTGAATTTTAGTTAAATGTAAGAGGCGTATTTGAGTTATTTATTGAGATTCATGGTTTAACATTGAGTGAGTGGTATGTGGAAAATCAACAAGAGTTGCTGCTCATGAAATACAATTAGGTTTGTTTCATTTGTATCGGGTAGGTTCTCTTCCTGTTTAGGAGTTCACAACGGAAAACTATGACCCAAATCGAACAATATGAAATACTTGTGAAATATTTGTACAATATAAATTTATTCAAAGTATTGGCCATTTGCAACCATTTTTTAAATAGTTTTTAACAGTAATTTGCAAACATTGTCGTGATGGAATATTACACTTTCATGTCTAGCCCTATTCGATCAAAGCTCGCTTAAATCGAATCTTTTGGTCCCACCAAATACATGAGTATGACAGCTTTGGTGTCGGCACGTTGGCCGGGCTTCACATACAATCTTTAACGCTTCGGGTTATCGTAATGGATAATTTTTTCATCGCAACTAATGATTCGGTGCAAAATTGATTTCCGATTATAGCGTTTAAATAGCATTTCGAACATGCAAAACCGTCTTTCAAGGTATTTCTGCTTCAGTTCATAAGGTACCAAATTTCACTGCTTTTGGATAAATCCTGCAGCTCGCAAACGTTTTGAACTTGTTGCTTAAGTAGCTCTTAATTATTTTTGAAGTTCTTGTTTAGTTTGACAATAATTTTCATGGATTAATACCTCCAATTCTGGGCCTTTTAACTTTTTTGGCCAACCTGGGCGATCTTCATCTTCCTTGTCAAAATCACAAGTTCTGAACCACAATCTCCATTTAAATCGATGGAACACATAAGCTTCGATGAGCAATCGGTGTACGTCAGCAGCATTTTTTTTCCAACTTAAATAAGTATTAGTAAAGCAATATTAGCTGGCGATTTCGAAGCAAAATAAATAATTGAGAATAAACCGCATTCAAAAAATATGTCATCTTTTCTAGACATAAAATCAACGATTTTTTTTTAAGTGAAATCAGGCCAAATTTTGTTCCATTCATTCTGCATTACTGATTTTTTTGTCCAGATATTCCCACATGTGCTCAATTACGGCGGACAACCACTCTTTCATAATTTTGGAGGTATCTTTAGGGTTATTGGATTATTTTTGGAAAATCCAGTTCTGCGCTAGTTCTAATTTCTCTACAATAGAAGCTACATTGTTTTTATACCCCATACCACCATAGTGGGAAGGGTATATTGGATTTGTTTGTAACGCCCATAAATATTAGTAAAACGCCCATCTTAAATAATACCGATCACTTCAGAATTACTTCCTGAGTCGATTTAACGACTCTGGCTGGCTGGATGGATGTCCATGTAAAGCTTGTACGCAAAGTACAGGTCACAATTTTGAAGATATTTCGATAAAATTTGGTACATGATATTTTTTGGCCAAAGGACGAAAATCACTTTAAAGAGCGTAACTCTCTTTAAAATGTTGGTATCTAAATAATACGAGTATTCAACAGAAAAATATTTCATATACACACAATTCATTCAACCCAATTTTATGAGGAGCGGTCCATTATTAGTTATAGCTCCAATATAAGACCCACTTCAGAAAATCTAAATAAAATGAAACACAAATAAATTCACATATTTAGATATCATGACACTTAATTTTGTAACGGTCAGTCCATAACTAACCAATTCTCTTATATACGATCAGCTTCGAAAATCACTTTAACATGTATGAATCTTTTAGAGGTGTTTAGATCGAGAAAGAATTTAACACAAAAAATATTTATATAGACAGAAGTCACGATACAAAATTGTTGGATGACAATAGGTCAAAGCGAAAAGTGTTTTTCGGAAATGGGGGCTACAACCTATATACTTACTATACTGAGAGTAGGTTTCTTGTTTAATATTACAATATAATCTTCCTATTTAATTGCCGCCATACAGCTCCAGAACATTACTGAGCTGCCGCCGTGTTTCACCGTCTTGGTAACATATTTATTACAAAGGCTTAATTCTTGGTTCACCATAGTTTTGCTAGGGTTTTGACTCCGAATATCTCAAACTTACATTCATCGTTAAAAAGAATATTATTCTAGAAAAATTTGAGGCTTGGGTTTCCTCTTACTTTTCTTGCAAAGAAACAAAGAAAAATTAAAAGAATTGCCACCACTTTTGTTTTTTTTTTTTGCATAAGGATTATAGCACTGTTTACTTTATTTTGCGCGTAAGAATTGGTTTAACAATAAATTATGTTTTTTTTTATTTTTTTTAAATCAACTCAATTCTACTTAAATAGCTATACGAGTATAAAAATGCAATAGAAATTTTTAATATAAAAGTATTTATATTGATATAATTAAGCTTTTCTTTTAATGATATGTGGTGTTGACTTTATTTTGACGATCACAGTAACTGGTTCTCATAGTGTAAGAATGCACAAGAAGGACTTTAGAGTAATTTTTTGTTGCGAATTAATTTCACGAAAACCTTTAATATCACGAAATATTGATATTCTGTCAGCCACTTGTAGAAACAGTTTTTACTCTGCAGCAGCAGTACAAAGTAATTTTATCGATTTATTAAAACGTATCAAGTTTCATTCCTGCCTTTGTTAGAAAAATAATAAATTTAAAGTCACATTTAATAAAAAAATACTCTTAAGAAATTTGAAGGACTTCTTTTGTATGTACATATGTATGTATACTTTAATCATTTGGCATGCCATAGTTGAATTGACATTTACAACAAAATATAAATAAGATAAAAATCATATAAAATTTACAGTCCCATATGCAAACTTTAACACACATCCATATACACACATAAACATGCTAACACATGTCGTTGTCACTAAAAATGATGCCCACACATACGAATATAAAAAGAACATCCTGTAAAAAATTAATGTTTGTACATACATATGTATATATATATGTAAAATATGAAAAGGAATAAGGTTTCGCTAGATTAATTTAAGGTCATGCATATTATAAAAATTACATACTATACTATAAAATCAAATATATATACACACATGTATGTATATCTAATTCCATTCTCCTTTCTTTTTTCCCTGTCTTATTAAGGGTGTAAGTAAAGCATAAAGTCATCAAGTTTATTTAAAAAAAAATACACATAAAGTTAAATTGAGGCTGTGAGTGGTTGGAAATTTGTGGTAAATTACAACCATTTCATTTATCAAGCATGTTTATTTTAAAGCTCTAGTTGTTTTTTAAATAAAAGGTTGAATTATAGAATCCAAAAACATAAAACATACAAATACCTACATTGGTTAAGTTTTTCTAATTATTTTTAATTTTCTTATTAAAATCTGTCAAAAATACATATGTTAACAAAATTTATGTATGGGATTTTACAATTTTCTAAATAAAAAATACACAATAGCACACATTTGTTTGTTTGAAAAAGTAAAGCGTTTTTCTGTGCAAGAGCATCACATGTTAGTCTATTTTAAAATTAATTTGAGTTATTTATTAAACAGTATTAAAGTTGGCAAAAGTTTGACATTTCTGTGGTACAAGATAGTAAATGGGGTTAAGATGAAGAAACAGATATTCTTTACTGGAAATGAAAATATAATTTTTGTGATTAGTTAAAGGGTGGAAACAAAACTTTTCTATTAGTCATCGGATTGTACATGTTCACAATTTATTAGAACACACGTTTTTATGGTTATACAATAAAAATTTTTTAATTGCTTAGATAAAATACCGATTTCAACCGATTTGAACAACAATCGTCCTTGGGTCGAAAAATATATCATGTATCAAATTTGATTAAAATGTCTTCAATATGTCGATCTGTAATTTACGCACAAGCTTTACATAGACTGCCAGTCAGTCAGACTAACATATGGGCAGATATACGGACTGACATCGTTAAATCGATTTTGAAATTGTTTTTGAGTCATTCAGTATACTATAAAATGGGTGTTGACTAATATTCTTGGACGTTTGTCTTTCGAAATTGAAGGAAATCGGTCTATATTTCAGCTCTTATTTAGATGTCCTTCCGAAATAAAACTTTTTATGTATATCATAAATGCCTGATTTATAAGATCTACTTTAAGAGAGATCGGTCACTAATTGACCATATATATGATATAAGACCTACTTTCGAAAATCACTTTAAAGAGAATAAATATCTTAAAAATATGGTTGTGTGTCGTACAAATGTCGGGATTGTAATAAAATTTAGTATTAATATGTTTTATATATATACAGTGGGGAGCACAAATGAGTCTATGTTTGTGGCTTATGCACTTTTTATTGCATAAAAACTAAACTAATAAACAAAATTGAAAAATGTTTGTGAAATCTTTCAGGTTTAATGCGAAATAAAATAATTTACAATACAAAATTAAAAATAATAATTTTCGGCATATTAGGACCAAAAAATGTTCATGTAATTAATTTTAATCAAGTGTGTCTTTTGAAATATTTGCACAAAAATATCAAAGATTTGTATGTGTTTATTTGTTTATCACTTAAAAAAAAAACATTAGTTTGATATTAATTTTATTGTATGAGGTAAATACTTTTTGCAAATTATCCAAAACATAGCAAATTATAATAAATAATTAAGAAACTGTCAAGAGCCATTGAGGACAATGTTCTAGCAAAGACTAAAAGTGGTTGTTCTATGTGAGTAACAGCTAAACGGCTTAAAGAAAGACAACCAGTTGTTAGAAGATTCCAAAAAAAGCGTTCTATTGCTCCCAAACCACAAATCAGAGGTCGCAAAAAAAAAAACACAAATAAAAAGTGACGAGCCCTTCGCGATATTAGTTACATCTTAGCAATAAGAAAATCAAAACCTGCATTGTCTTTAAAAAAAGAGTACCGAAATTGGACAGTAGATGACTGGAAAAGTTTAATCTGGTCAGAGGAATCTAAATTTAATCATTTTCAATCCGGCGGTGAACAACTGTGGACTGGCGCCCATTCTTTGTGTTCCCAGAGAATACAAAGACACCATGTTAATGAAACAATGGAGCAGGGTAGGAGGAACGTCATGATATGGAGTTGCTTTACATGATGGCACCTAGTATGCGTATATTGCCGATTTTGTAGATAAGAACGTCTGCCATGTGGTTCAGTGCGAATGAGAGAGTATTTCAAATTAACTAATTTCAAAATTGGTGGAGAGGATGCCAAAATGTGTAAAAATTGTTTTTTATGAAATAACGGGCTTTGCACCAAATAATTAAAATCCTACCATCCGTTTGGTTGGCTGGCTGACTGGCTGTGCTTGTAAAAATTGTGCGGAGAGTACAAGTCGCAATTTTGGAGATAGTTTAACAAAATTTGGTACAATATATTTTTTTGGGCCAAAGACGGTTGGGATTGAAATCGTTGCATTATTACAAATGTCCTCCCGAAATAAGGGTTTATCGCTCATTAATGTTTTATTTATGTATATATTGAACAAATTTTGCTAAAACTAAGTTGTACGGGAAGCCTAATCACATTTACAAATTTTGTGCATATCGGGTCATAATTGACCATATCTCATTTATGTGTAAGGCCCATTGGCGAAAACCACTTTAAAGAGTATAACTTTCTTAAAAGTGTTGTTATCCAAATAATATTCAATATGAATACGTTTCATACATACAAAAATCATTCAGCCGAATTTGATCGAATGATGAGCGGTTCATAGTTAGTCATAGCTCCCATATAAGGCCACCTTCGAAAATCACTTTAATATTTAAAAGTGTTTACATCGAAAAAAAATATTTATATGCACAGAATTCATGCCACCAATTTTTGGGATAATCGGTCCATAATAGGTCATTACAGACATTTCTTGAAAACTATTTTTACATACATATATACATATATATATATATATATATATACTGGGTGTAGGGTTGGGCTTGACCAAAATCTAATAACTCTTTTTAAAATTATGTATAGATAAGGCTCCATATATAGTATGTGAATACTGATCATGACACACTTCCAAACCTATGTATATTTTTATGCATATAAGTCACATTAATAAGATCTGTATGGGTTATTGATGGTAGGATTAAAATCTTTATTTACAGTTATCCTGTACATGGTAAAAAATATAAAACAAAAATTAAATTTTAAAATAAAACAGTTTTTGCTGACTTCCTTGTTTTTTACTAAAATGTTCATGTCCCAACTAACGAAACGTTCCATGTAATCCACTTTCAAAGAAAACAATTTTGATAAATTCAATTTTTCAATCATAAATTTCACGCTTTATTTGAAATTTATATATGTATATGTACGAGTATTTTTATATGATTGTACAAAACGGCAGCAGCAGCAAACAACAAAAACAATAATTGAAAATTTGTTGTTTTGGCTTTAAATTGTCGTTGCTGATTTCGTTGTTGTTGTCGACGATTGTGTGTGTAAAACCGTAACTAAATAAATTTATAGTTGAAAATATAAAATATGTCGAGTGGGGTTACATGCAAGCACATATTTTCCTTGCTGTACATAGTAGTTGTGTCTTGTTGTTGTCCTGTTTGGGTCTATCAATGTTAAGCGACATCCTCTATATCATGACACATGACTTGCATGTCAATGGGTGCTAAGAGCTCAAAACTTTAACAATAATCTTTTACTGCGCTAAAAAAAACCCCCACCACCCACACAACAGACTTTCGTTGTTTGTTGGCTAAAAAAAAAAGAAAATATGACAAAATAACAATGCTGTTTTAAATTTTGCAAAAGTTTGTTGAAACTATATGCCTATATACATATGTATGTATGTGTGTATAAGGTTTTAATGCCATTCTTTACATACATACAATTGCTAAATTTAACGCAATGTCCTTTTTAGTCCTGCCTTCTTGTTGCTGGTGACTTTTCTTTATAGTAAACCAAAATACATACAGATGAATGTATGTTGGTATTCGGAATTAGAAAAACACATAAATTACTTGGAAATGTAAAAAGGACAAAATATCAATATCCACTTTAGTTTACGCCAAAAGAATGTTAAATAACCAAATATTTTTATCAAACATTGGGTGTATGTATGGCCTGTACTGCTGTTTTTTCTTTTATTTTGCAACAATATTAGGTTTTATTTTTTTATTATTATGTGATTTTAGAACATGTTCAATTCATACTATTCACACCCCTTGTGTTTAATAAATATGTATTTGGTTTGTGGTTTAAGACAAGTTATACACTCAAAAACCTTCTATGCAGTTAAAGAAGTACACACCTATCCTTAATCTTCAGCCTTTTACAGTTTCCTTTAACATACTTTTTTCGAGTGTATCTTTGCAATAAGCTCAATACAGCCTCGTAGTATATAAACTTTAAAATTTATTTCTTTATTTCTCAGTGCTCTCGTATCTAAATATTTTTGCAAAATTTTGTTTCAATATTGTTTTAATTTTTTTTAAGTCATCATTTCTTTTTTGTAGTTGTAGTCATGGTAGAAAACAAATGAAATTTTGTTTCAACATATTGTGTGTTTAGTTAAGTTTTGTTAGTTTGTTGTTGGTTTTTTTTATTCTGTTGAAATAAAAATAACATGCAACATTTGTTGTTTTGGCTGAAAAAGATTTGACAATGAGAATTTCGAGCAACACAACAACTTGCATTTGTAAAAAATCTTGTTTTGAATTTTAAGTATTTCTTATTTTTTTTATTTGGTTTTTTAGAGTAAAAGATAACGAAGTGTTTTGTTATTTTGCACATAGTTTACGCTTTTGTAGTTTTACGCAAATTAACCATAGAATTGGAAAAAAGTTTTAAACACGTAAAAAAATCTGTTTAAAATTAATAACTTAATTTTAAAAATATTCTGAAAGAGCTCTTTTCGCATAAAATCCGGCTAGACTGCAGAAGATTTTTTTAAAACATTTATGCAAACGCATTTTATGTGAACAATGCTTTAGTTAACAGTAGAATTGGCGATGTTGAGTTACAGTGATTAGAGATCATTTCAATTATACCCACTAACATTTATAAGAATAAAATTCATATTTAGGAAGGACTTTGTACATTAGCAAAGATAAAAGCCTTGAACAAAATTACAAAGCTTCAAACGGGCTATATGGGAGATATTATCTACCTATTAGGGACCGATGATCCAAAAATTTAGTGCCATGACTTCCGTGAATATAAATACTATGTGTGTTAAACTTTATCTCGATATAAATACGTTTAAAAGATTTATGGGGGTTAAAGTGAATTACGAAGAGGGTCTTATATGGGAGTTTCGACTAATTATGGACCGACCATTATAAAATTAGTTGTCATCCTATTTGTACATAAGAAACTCATTTTTGTTAAATTTTATTCGGATAACAACATTTTTAATAGAGTTATGCTCTTTCAAGTGATTTCCGGAAGTGGGACTTATATGAGAGCTACGACTAATTATAGACCGATCATCATCTTCACGAAATTTGTACATGTGATTTAGCTTCATTTATTCCTTATTTATGGTGAAATTTGTGTGTATACTTGCATAATTCAAACATTTATGATCGGTAAACCCCAATTTCGGGAGAACATTTGTATAGGGGTTAGGTGAAATAATGGACCGATTTTTACAAGTTTCAATCCCATCCATCCTTGGGCCGAAAAAATATTGGCTGTTTTCATAAACGCAGTATGCAATGCAACATTTCATTGCATAGAGTTCATAATAGCATTTAGAATATAATTTAAAAACTTTTATCACATAAAATATAAAGATATTGGACTATTAAAGAGAATCTTTTAGGTGGGTGTTGGACCAATATTTCTGGGCGTTATAAACATCAGCGCAAATCCATAATACCCTCCCCACTATGGTGGCGTAGGATATAAAAACTATAAAGAAATTCCCGAAATAATTCGACTATTAAATAATAGCTAATGAATATGTTTAATATCTGATTATTTGTCTTAAAAAATGATCTAGTTTCGATAAAAATGTGATATAAACATCATTCTCTAGGTAAAGAGAAGTTTATTTTATACATATACATTTTTATCATAAATGTTCCCTTCCAAAAGCTATGCTTTACACAATAAGCTAGTAAATATTTGACATTTTTTAAACACTTTTGCTTACTAAAAATGAAAAAAAAAAATACATATGACAGCTTTAGACTTACACAAATACTCCCCAAAGAGGCCGCATTTAAAACTTTGAAAAATTGAATTTAATTGAAAAAGTAGCATCCATGTTCCCCAAACACTTTGACAAGGCTTGTCAATTTCATTTGCAGCTAGTAGCACGTACTACTACGACTACATGCTAAAATTACATTTGCACATTTATGTTTCAACTTTTTATACACTTTCGGAATTACCGCGGTAAAAAAGTCTCCCCTTACAGAACAGAACAGTAAAACGAATGCTTGTATATATAGCGTGTACTTAAATTTTCTAAATCCTAACACATTACACACTTAAATGTATTTATTTCATTTTCCTGCTTTTCTTGTTTTTGCATTTGTTGGCATTTTTAGTTGGTAGTGATTTGCCCTCGAGAGTGCTTAAAGGAAAATTTAACAAATTACCACCTACTTGTGGTTTTTTTTTTGTGTGTTTTACTCATCGTCATCAACATTTGAATTGTGATTTTTATTTCCGCCGTATTTGACATTTGTAAGTAGTCCATTTTTTTTGCTTGCCTGTTCTGTTTGCGTATGTTTGGCATATATTAGTGGATTTACGTGTAACAAATCATTTAAGATTTTAATGGGTTTGAGTTGCAAGAAATATATTGGTACGAGTGAGTATATTGGGAATTAAATATGCACCCTCTTTATTTAACTAGTTACTTTAGTGTTAAACGTTGATTCAATGTTTTATTTAGAGTTTACATTTGCCTAAGTAAATGTTTTTATAATATTTCAAATACATTGTTAGAAGATAAGAAGTTTAAGAAGACTTGGCGGTGGATAAGAAATGGTTTGATCGTTAACATTTTTATGAGTATAGGGTGCACGATATTGTTAATATTTTACGCAAAGCTTTTGTAATGTAAAGACTTTTATAATATGGTTTTTAACGATAATCCACTGAAATGCGTTGAGTTGAGATTAGGGAACTTGTTTCCGATCTGCACTTAATTCTTGCTCCCTTCAGTCAAACTACAAAAAATGTTGGTTAAATAAAAGTAATAAGTTTTTGATATTAATGTCTCCTTGCGCGGAATATTAAGTTTTATTTATAATCACTGAAGGGTAAATTGAATGAATTTTAATATTATTCCATTTCTTTGTGACTGCCGTCTTCAAATAAGGCGTGTTAAAATATTAGTTTTTAATATTTTTTTAACAGAAGGTATTTTAAACCTGGGCGCTATTCCGTAAACAACTTATCAACTTTTTATTTTGCACTTATCAAATTGCAATTTTTTCTGTTCCACAATATTCTTTGCATTTCTCATTTTGCATTAAGATAATTTTTTGAGATACTTTGCTTTAGCAGGATTATTAGTATTTTGCTGTAATGGTGGCATCAAATAGTTTTTCAGTCCTTAAACACTATCACCCACAGCAACGACATTTAAAAATGGACTCCATCCATTGTTTAATCTTTGACTGACAGCCGAATTCGGCAACACGCTTGTATTTACACTCCAAAATGTGTAGTTTAGCCCGCATATCCTCATCATATTCAATAAGTGGTTTCCATTTCATTCCATATCCTTTCTCGTGTAATATAAGCGCATTCACTCAACCACAAACAGAAGGGAATCTACCCATCATAAAAAAAACTTTTTAGCAATACCATTGACGTCTTTGGGCCACCGGAATGTGTTTTGAAATAAAACGTCTATTATAACGTCGACATTTCTATGGATGGTCCTGCAAACTGTTAGTTTTGCAACACTTTGCAACTCCATGGTACTGACCATTTCCGAACCAATGCAAGCACAGTAGCAGTTGATTTTTAGCCAACAAAACTTGACTGCGCTGTGTATTGTGCTCTAATTTTTCTCTGTATATTTTTATATTATATTTCTCTAATTATATTTAAATGAAAAGAACTTAGAAAGCTTCATTAACACTTTGAAAGCTTCACTTCCAAATTTTTGACAAACTTATCAAAATTTGCTTTGCAAAAGTAGAATTTACAGTTTTTGAGGAACGAAATAATAATTATTTGCAAAATTTTAACTCTTTGGAAATTACACTTATCAATTTCAATTTATGACTTATCAAATTTTATAGTGCTGAGAAACATAAAGTTTTTCAAATTGACGAAAAATTGCATAAGTGCAAGGTAAAAAATTGGTAAGATGTTTTGTGGAATAGGGCTCTGGTGGCAAAACTTTTGTTTTTTTCGATGATTCGATTTTTTAAACATAGCAACGTTGCACGGTTAAGGAATTTTGAATAACAGGAAATAAATCTGTTTTTTTTTATACAGTAAGGTCGATTGAGAGGAGAGAGAGAGAGAGAGGAATTGTAGTCGAGTTAATGTTTTGAATTTGGAACTCATGAATACAACAGGGGCGGTAATCAAAGTGGGGCACCTCGGGTATATGTGAAATTTAAAACGATCACAATTCTTCGTTTGCGATATGATTTTAAAGATTACATATACTTATTAGTTTCTTTTCTATATTTACATTAAAAATTTCTAAAGGTGGATTCGTTCTGAACAAAGTTTTTTTCATATGAAGTTCGACGTCTCTGGTTTTGAGAGAAATACAATATTTTTTACCAATAACTCTCAGCTTGAATTTGTTTAATTATATATTTTGTCTGGACAAAATTGAACTGAGTTGCCAATAGGATACATTTTTTCATACAAATAATAATGCCTTATGTATTTCCATGGCAAATCTCTTTTTTTATTTATTTTGAATACACAATATTTTGAAATAATTTAATATTTGTTTTTTGAAACTTAAACACCAAATCAAAATAAATCAATGGCCGCTGCAAAAAATTCTCAGTAGAAAAATATTTGTCCGTACAAAATTTTCGTTGGAAACAAATTGGTGAATCCACCTTAATATTTACCATGCACAAGAAAATTAATGTTGCAAATTCACTATGAGTTGTTAACTATTCCCAATATAATGTGACAGGTGGAAAAGGCATTTTAGACATATTATATATCAGTGGATAGGAAATTGTGTGTGTGTTTTTGAAAATGTATACAACGTTTAAAAAATAAGAAATTCATGGAAGACTATTTGGAAAAAAAGCAAAATGTCGTAGTTTGAGTTTTTGACGGAAACAAAAATTGTTCAAATTTTTTTTTTTTTTTTTTTTTTTTTTTTTTTTTTTATAGCCTTTATTTATTTATTGAATCTTCATATAATGAAATGACAATAAGTATTCAAATCTTAATACTAAAAAGAAATAATAAGCCCAGCCAGTGCTAGACAAAAATTTTATGATACTAAAAAAATTTCACATCAACTGATCCAGTCATCTATTTTGCGCTTGAGTTAAAGCAAGGGTATCCCTCCTTCTCAACCGATTATGACCACTAAAGTTAAGGATGTCTCGTGCAAGTGGGTTTGGGTGGTGTTCAAGTTTGCTGACATACTTTGACGCGTGTTTTGTAAATTCAACTTTTACTGATGGCACGCATAGATCTTTGTGAATTCGAGAATTTTTAACATACCATGGAGCTGCAGTAATTATACGTAGAATTTTATTTTGACCCCTTTGAATTTTTTCAATGTTTGATGCTGAGGCAGTACCCCATAATTGAATTCCATAGCACCAGATTGGCTTTAGAATTGCATTGTACAACAATAGTTTGCAGTCCAACTTTAGTGAAGAATTTCTGCCAATTAGCCAATTAAGTTGCACTGCTTTTAATCTCATCTGTGTAAGTTTCGCTTCAATATGAGACTTCCAAGTTAAACGGCGGTCGAGGTGAATGCCGAGGTATTTGACTTCATTATGTTGAGGAATAATTTGATTATTTATTTTGATGAACGAGCAAGTTTCTTTTCGCAATGTGAAAGTGATATGAATACATTTCTGTTCATTAACCCTGATTTTCCAAAGCTCTAGCCAATTCTCTAGTTTATAAACATAATTCTGCAAATTCTGTGATGCTACTTGGTGGTCCTTATGAACGCTGATAAAGGCTGTATCGTCTGCGAAAGTTGACGTGTGGATTTTGGGGTCTGACGGCATGTCGGAGGCATAAATCAAATATAAAGTAGGACCCAGTATGCTACCCTGTGGCACACCTGTTTCAATTGGCTGAGCGGGGCTTAAAAAATTGCCTTCTTTGATTTTAAATTTGCGACCGTATAAATAGCTTTCCATAAGTTTATGGGTGTTAGCAGGCAGAGTTAATTTTATTTTGTGCATTAAACCGTCATGCCAAACTTTGTCGAACGCTTGGGACACATCAATGAAAAGGGCGGAGCAGTATTTTTTGTCTTCAAACGACCCTCTTATCACATTTACCAATCTGTGTGTTTGTTCGATGGTGCTGTGTTTAGCTCTGAAGCCGAATTGATGATTTGGAATACATTGAGTGTCGTTCAGAATTGGAATCAACTTAGTCATTAACAATTTTTCGAACAGTTTAGAAATTGTCGGCAGTAGGCTAATTGGCCTATATGACTCTACTTTGGTGTGATCCTTCCCTGACTTAGGAATCATAGTGATCATAGACACCTTCCAATCTGCAGGATAGTATTCTAGGCGTAAAATAGCGTTGAAAATAAAGAGGATAATTCTTCTAGCTACACGAGGTAACTCCACAAGCATTTTATTGCTGATTTTATCCATACCTGGAGCCTTTCTAAGGTTCAGAGTACCAATAGCGCTTTGGACATCACCAAAGTTTAGTCTTAGAGGTACAGGAGGTCTAATAACGAGTGGTGGCAAATCAGATACGTTATTTGAGTTGTTTTTAGTAAACACATTTCTTAAATGGTTAACAAATAATGTCCCTTTCTCGGAATCATTTCTAGCCCAGTCACCAGTCGGATTTCGCAAAGGAGGTTTTCCTCTCACTGGTCTTTTTAAACCTCTTGCCGCCCTCCATAACGAGTAGTCAGATTGTGGGGTACTATCAAGACCCTCCAAGTAGGATCTAAGTGAAGCCGTTCTTTGGGTTTCTAAGAAATGTCTTAGTATATCTCTGCATACCCGTAGCCTAGCTTTCAGTTCAGGAGACCTGTGAAGTTGCCACTCTCTTCTCATTCTTCTTTTTTCTGATAGGAGATGTTCGAGTTCAGATAAATAAGTTCTGTTTGTCCTATTTCTACATTCAACGTGATAAGTGGAAGCGTGATGCACAGCTCGTCGAAGGTCCTCGGTAAAGTTGCCAATCGACTGATCGATATCGTCGGTAGTTCTCAACACAATATTTTCCGTGCAATGAGAACTTAAATACTTTTTGTATTTTATCCAGCTTACTCGGGTCTTAGTCATGTTTCTAAATGGAGAGCCACACACTTGAGGGAAATGCATTGAAATGATAGTAGGAGAGTGATCTGAGGACAAGTCTAATGAAGGATCCACTTGCATCCATTCTACAGGGATATTTTTCACTACTCCAAAGTCAATAACATCGGGAATCTTCCGTCGGTCCGTCGGCCAGTAGGTGGGATGTCCGCTTGAGAGTACATCTAAGCCCATTTGAGCAATGGTGTTGAAGAGTACGCGACCCTTTGGGGTTACCAGACGTGAACCCCAAAATGTGTGTTTGGCGTTAAAGTCGCCAGCAACTAAAAATCTAGCTCCAAGGGAATTAAAGAAGTTATGGTATTGGTGTTCTTTTATTGAGAATCGAGGCGGAGAATAAATCGATGATAAAACAAATTTGTATTGACAGAATTCAATGCAAATGTTTGTTGCTTGGAGGTAATCCTCACTTATGTTGTTCATTAGATAATGTTTTATTCTGTTCTTTATAAGAATTGCCGAACCTCCACAAGCTCTTCCGCGGGGATCTTTAGTATCGTACAACACGTAGCCATTAATTTTGAAGTACCCTGTCGACGTCAAGTGAGTTTCAGCAATCATCATAACATCAATCTGCTTATCCATCAGGAAGTATTCCAGTTCGTTTTTATGTTGGCGGAGGCCGTTCGCGTTCCAAAAACAAATTTTTAAATAAATCATTTCTTTAAAATGGCTTGCAAGATAGTGGATTGCATTTTCAGCATTTCCTGCATCATGGATGTCATGGTGGTCGTAAAAGTGTTCATAGTTTGGACAAGTGTCTGCAATGTTGTCTCTAGATTGTTGATATGTGGCTCAGAATATTGCGACATAGGTTCCTGCTCCAGACCTGGCATATTAGATTTGACCACGTTTGCGTAAGAAACTTGTCTAGAATTAGGAGCGTTTACGTGAGTAGTTGGTCGTACAATTTGAGGAAAATTCTTACTCGACGTGAAATTAGGTTGTTGAGGATGGTCAGGTAATACTGGCGACTTATTGGTCCTTATGCCCTTCAAATAAGTATAAACTGGACAACCTCTATAATTAGCGGTATGATTTCCTCCACAGTTACTGCATTTTTTTATTTTTAAGTCCGTTTTGGACTTATTACATTGAGCAGTTGCATGTAGTTCCCCACATGCAACACAAACAGACGGCAATTTACAATACGCTTTGGTGTGACCAAATTCTTGACAATTAAGACACTGGACGGGTCCAACACGCTTATGCGGTTCCTCCACGGTAATTCTACGATGCAGAAGATAAATAAGATTGTAAATTGGATGGGACTCGTTTTTCTTTAAGGCAACATCTCCAGGTTCCAATTCTACCCTGAACATGGGCTGAGGAATCTTTTCACGGTTTCTAATATTGACTACGCTCTTGATTTTGAACCCTTTGTCCATTAATCCGTTCTTTATCTCCGCAGGATCAACACATGGGTCTATACCCTTTAGAACGACTTGGAGTCCTTTTGCGCTTTTGAGCTGATAGGTATAGAAATCCCTGGTCTCCCTCTCCAACTGGTTGGACAATTTTCGAAAATCATCTTCCCTATTCACTTGGATCTTTGTCTCGCTGATTTTTCCATGTTTAATTGAGGTTACGCTAAACATGTTCTCACCTATTACAGCAACGATTCCTTGTACCAGTTTATTGGAAGTGGGCTCTCTCAGGTAAATTGGTGGGGGCTTAAACGTCTTTTTCGGTATTTCTGGGTCATCCGTCTGAAGTAGAGCAAATCTGTTTTGATCATTTGGCTTATCACTGCTGACGGTCTTAGGAACTTTATTGGAATTGGAAGACATTTGAGCAGATGTCGGGCTCCTCTGTCGCTTGAGAACGGTGATGTACTTATCCATACCTACTTGTTTTTTGGGTTTGACTGCACTATTTGATGAAGATGTTGATTTCTCATCGGATGAGATAACTATATTGGGCGAACAGGAACGGCGCCGTATTTCGGCTTTTGTAGTGAGAAGAGACTCCACGGATTTTCTTAAGGATTCTTCCTCAGAGATCCATAAATTTTTTCTACTGTAGCTTAGCTCTTTCTCAGAATTACATCTGAGCGGGACACTCATGCAGTTGTTTTGCGATTTTTAAATTACCGAAAAACCTCTATTTTTCCACCTATTACGATCTTTTTTTTTATATATATATATATTTTTTTCTTTTTTTTTCACTTATTACAAGTTTTTTTTTTCACCTATTACGAAAATTCAGCCGCACTAAAAATAACACGTCCGACCAGTTCAAGCAACACTATGTGAATGATTTCAAATTTAAATAATATTTTTATTAAAGAAAACAATATTTTAAATTGTTTATAAGTTATCCCATAATGCCCAAAAAAGTTTTGAAAAATCCCAAAAATTTAAGTTTTTAGATTATTGGCCATATTGTTTAAAGCAGAAACGGGATTATCGAACCCTTTGCAAAATAATTAAGAATATATTGGGCCATATTAAACCTTTTTATAGGTATATCGACTATGCATTTGAGAATTTTCCCTAAAGTTGAATTTTACATAACAAATATCTGTATTTTGTCCCCACGGTAATAAAGTTTTTGATTTGAACATATTTGCTTTTTCTCTTAAATAATGTAAAAAGAAAAGAAGTGTATTTTATGTCAAAAAATTAACAAAAATCAAAATAATCTAATTTTTAAAATTTTTTAACTTTATATGCATATAACTTTTGCTGCTGTAATGATTTTGAAACAATTATTTTTTTACTAGGTTTAGAAAAGTGTAAGTAATTCACAAAAACAAATATTTAGAGAAACCGTGAAATATTTGGAGCCGTTATTCTTAAAAAAACCAAAAAAGTTAAAAAATTTATTTTCATATGTGAATATCTCGTCAACTATAAGAGATAAATCTAACTATGACAAGGTTTCTATAGTACTCAATTTTCATATATAGTATATAATCTTTAAATTGGGTCGGAAACGAAGAATTAAGGCTCAGTTAGCCGACTGTAATGGAATGTAACTGCAACAGTAAGAAACAGCTGATGGATATTGTTGTGTGTAAAGTAATGCAAATGGTTGTGGAGATGTAAAGTAACGCAACACCGTAATGTATGAATCTGTAAGAAATAGAATATTCTTACATTTTTATGTCATTACACAACATTCCGTTACAGTCGGCTAATTGAGGCTTTAGAATCATTTTACATTTCACACATACCCGATATGTCCCACTTGGGTGATCTGTGTTACCATCCCTGGTGTATTTATGGGGTAAACATTAACACCTTAAACTCGACTACACCTCGGATTGCAATCGGATTTACTGTTTAAAAATTACAGATTTATTTTCCTTTTTTTTGCAAATAGTACAGTACGTTGTTCCATCAACAAATTAATTTTGTAATTTTGATTTTAATTTTCTATATCAACATGTTTTTCTATATCAACATGTTTTCTATAATATTATATCCAGTATCCTTTGGTCATTTTCATACTTCAAAATTGTTTTTTATGGCTTTTGTTTATATTACAAATCACAAATTTATTTTCGTTTTTTATTAAGCTTTTTTCTATATGTTTGACCAATTGAATGGACATCATAGTAGCAATTCTGTTAGAGTACGTTTAGCATAAACACTTACCACTCATGTTTCACAGAGATTTTATTATTATTAGCTACAAATCAAATACAATTTATTGTAATGCTTTTTTCTTTCTAAACCTTAACCAATTGCCTCTCTTTTTATATGCGCTTATGTGTTAAACAGGAGTGAGGTGTAGTTATAAATATTGTCAGTAGTAAGTATGAGGTTTAATAAACCACCTAATGTTAGTGTCTACTCAATGTACTAAGTCCTTAATCAATTTCCGTTATAAATAGTGTTCATAAAAAAAATAAAACAAGTTAGAGTGCAATATTCGGCTGTGCCGAATCTTTAATACCCTCCACCTAAACGTAATAAGAAATACAGAATAGGACTAGCATATCTTTATTCTGTGTTTTCTATTCAGTCTTAGTGCAAATTTTATTGGTATTTGATATATTGTTTGAAAGACAATTTTACGACCAACATAATTTATGTTAAATATTTTAATGTTTTATCTAATTTTGACCATTAATAATTGACGTAACTACCAATTCTTACTGTAATTTACCGAGTTTGTCTGATTTTCATAATAATCTTGAGTGTAATTTAGCAATTTATAAAATTAAAAGAACATTTTTACATATTCACAACAAGTTAAGAAACAGAGTATGAAAAAGTATAAGATATAAGGTGACGCTTTTTTATTTGAATTTGATCTCAATAATATTATTTACAAGAGGTTTATGGTTGTTTAGTATGCTCAAAAGTGGACTTAATTCAGGAGCTATTGCCAATTATTGATTGACAACTACAAAATTCAGTAGCATAATTGCCGTATAACCGACATCAGTATGATTTCTATATTTATTAGACATTTTTGTCGGTTTATTTGTATTAGGAAATGGTTCTTTTATGGCAGCTATGACAAATTATGGGCCGATCTTCTTAAATTTTGGAACAGTGAATTTTATGCATATGAGGATATTTCATGTCGAATTTCAACATAATAACGTAATAATAACAACATAATAATATATTATTATTAACGTGGATTTCGGAAGTGGACCTTATTACATCCCCCATATATAATCAAATATGGACCGATATTCTCAAAATCCAGCAGTTTGATTTTGGCATGTATGTAAATGATCCGTGTAAAATTTTGTATCGGTATCGTTATTTATAAGAGATTTATGAGTATTAAAGTGATTTTGGGAAGAGGGCTTTATATAGGGGATACGGTTAAAAAGAGACCAGAATTCACAAAATTTTATGGGATGATTATTGTGTATATGTAAATAATATAAGTTTTGAGTCGGTACTGATATTTATACAATATATATAGGAATAAATGTCTTTTTCAGATTTGGTCCTTGTATGGGAGCTAAGACCAAATCTGGGCCGACCACCATAAAATTTAGTACAACAATTTATTTACCTATAGAGATTATTTATGTAAAATTTTAGCCATTTAACATTATTTATACCAGTTTTATACGTATTTAAGTGAATTTTGGAAGTAGTCTTTATATGGGGTCTATGGTAAAACACGGACCGAACTAAAACAAAATTAGTTGTGCGGTTTATTCCTGCTGAATTTTGTATATTTGTATTCCAATTTTATAGGCATTTATGTATAATTGAGCAATATTTCGGGAAGATTTTTGTGTGGGGGCTATGAGAAATCATGGACCTATTCTTTCTTCTTTTATCATAAAAACGACGTATACAAATTTCATGCGAATATCTGCAATATATTAAAAAAAATTGTAAAAAAAATGTTTAAAAATATCAATTTTTTTATGGAGGTTGTCTTACATTTTGATCCATAGCTCTTGTTCTACTATACCGATTTTTCTGATTTTTAATACCAAACTGCTTAGGAGAACCATAAATGGTTTTTTGTAAACTCTGTTAATTGCGGTTGTGTCCTTTGGACGTGAAAGTGTTTTACACAGACAGACAGACAGAAACACAGACAGACGGACATGGCTCAATCGACATAGAGTTTTGTAAGGACCAAGAATATATACTTTGTTGGGCCTCAGATGAGTATTTCTCAGTGTTACACGCAGAATGACAAACTTATATATACCCTCATTCACCACTTATGGTGGTGGAGAGTATAATAAAGAAAATTTATTGATGACCATTGTATAAAAAACACTATGTAGTAGTTTGGTTTTTATCCTCACATTGTCAATTGTAGTTACGAGTATTATTTCCTTTTTGTTAAAACACAAGGAAGACAACATAAAACGACTAAATGGACTTCAGGTGTTATTGCCGTTTTTTATCTTTGCTAGTCGAAAGTTTATAGCTGCAGCTAAAAGGGACACCATTAAAGATGAACAATGGTCACTTTTAATTTATATGAATTGACTTTTTGTCTGCCTACGACAGCAACAGGAATGTCAGAATTTGTCCATTTAACAGTTTTTTTTTTCTCATTTATTCATTCTTTCTTATATGGGGAAAGATGATATTTCAGTTGATTTGTAATGCCATTTACATTTCCAAATAAACTTACATAAGTAAAGTACATATGGAATATGTCATCAAGACTTAAGTACATTAGTTATACAGTTAGTTTTTTGTTATGGAAATTGTGCCTAAATTTTTGACTTGTCTGTAAAGTGAGTGCATAATTTGTCTATAAATAAAATAAAATGGATTTGATATAATTAAATTGCTTTTGTTAAATTTGAAATATAATTTTACGAATTTCCGTGCAATTAATTTATTAATATGATTAGATGTTCATCTCCTAACTGGTTTAGTCATCTGGATCTATTGTGTTTCAAATCGCTACATTTTTAATATGGCAAAGAGCTTTTATGATTTCAAAGTGATGTACATATTTAGACCGACTTAAATATTGTGTTTTATTATACGGATGTTATTGAGATTGGAGTTTGGGTTGTAGATCTACATACAGTGGCTCACAGTAGATTTTATGCAGTGCATTTTTTTTTTTGTTTTCAAGACTCCATCAAAAGAAAAGTAACAGGAACTTAAAAAATAAATTGATGTCATTTAAAAGAAAAATTGCTATAGTCTAACAAACAAAAATAATTTAGTGTAGCACTGTAGCACTGAGTCTACTGAGTTCTCAATGCTAAAATTTTAACGACAAATGCCGGAAAAAACAATTATTTTAGGTTAGATTAAACGGGCAAGTTTCAAGTAATTTATTAAAAACCAAAGCATTGCGTTGCACTTCACCCAGGCTTTCCAGAACCGAAATAGTTTCGTCCTCAGCTTTAGCATAGCAGTGGCCTGTGATACGTTTGCACAATATAAACTAATTCATCTGGCTCTTCATCTGTGTGTGATGCCAATGATTTCCTTGGTGTCCCGTTATCCAAAAGAGTCCAACTGATAACATTCCAATGGTCGAAATTTTCAGTCCATATTAGTAGACACCGGTGTAGACACAAGTATAAATCCGAATATCCGCACCATAAAAACTTTACCACTTGGCGGCCGTATCCACAGTTACTGTATAATACTACTCTGATTCGGCTGTCTAAATATCAGTGAAGAGTTCTCCTAAAGATTTGCATAACATTAATCCCTCCTTCATAATCCAAAAACAGGTAATTATGCCGTACACCAATATTATTGAGCTTAATGACTGTTTCTGTTTTAAATAATTTCAGACTTTTTCATTAAACAAATTTCTCTATTCGTATTTGCAACTCACGTTAACAAATCTGATTCAATTATTATTAGAAATAATTTACCTAGCTAAAACATTAGTATGTAGTACAGTTAACCTAAACAATTTATAACACCTAATAACCGTTTAATTGTTTAATTATATACAATTTAATTATTGACATTTAACATTTCGTAAAGCAAAACAAAGTAAAACTTAATTGAACATCTTACAGTAACCTTAATTTGTAGTAATTACTGTTTTTCGATAAGTATTTTATATATAATACATTTTTTGTTTGCTCACAACTTTGTTCATATTAATTATATTCTAAAAATATTATTTGTAATTTAATTATTTATTAAGTTCATACCCTACACAATAGGGGCATAACAATTTTATTGGCTTAAAAATTAGCAACACTATGTTAATACATATTTTATATTTTCTTTTCAAATAGCTTCAATATACATTCATATATATGTACTAACTTTAATATTTTAATTTGCTTTTTAAAAGTTATCTCCCTAATATCGAATAAGCAATATTTTGACTTCAATTTTATTTATTACAGTGTTGTTTTGTTACACATCAAATATTGATCGTAGAATCAAAAGAGTCTATATATTCTGGGTTTCTAAGGCGTATGTTGAAGGCATGATAGAGCTTCATAAAAAGACATATGAAACAACGAAATTTGTTAAAAACATTCTCTGATCTAACGAAATGTTTCGTATCGAAACTGAGCAAAATCGGTCCAGTAGGTTCCGAGTTATAGATCAAAGTTTCAGACCACCTCTATATTTTTCAGATATTTTTTTTTGCTATTTTCTTCAAATATAATGCAGATAATATAATGAAATTTTGCACACTTTAATTTTATTTTAGAAGGACAAGTCCTGTTGAAAGCGTTAGGAATCGGTCCACGATTTCTCATAGCTCCATACAAATGTATTCACGGAATATGGCCTTATGGTACATAAATGTCTATAGAAAGATTATATCCATACAAAATTTAGCAAAAATAAGTTTCATACAAAATAAAACCTCAAAACTATATTTTGTTTTCACCGGTCCATATTTTGACATAGCCCATTTCCGAAAATCACTTAAATGCGCTTAAATCTTTTATAAAAGTCACTATTAAGTTGGAATTTAACACAAATAGTCCATTAATATATACAAATCGTTACGCTCAATATGATGATCATCGTTCCATATTTAACCGTAGCCCCCATATAAAGCCTATTTTCGAAAATAACTAAATATATAAATATTTTATAAAATTGAACACAAATAGTGGATATTTATATAAAAAGCGTCACTCTAAATATTGTACCGATCGGTCTATATTTGACCGTAGCTCTTATATAAAGTCCACTTCTGAAAATCACTTAAATGCGCATAAATCTCTTATAAGCATTAGCAGCAAGTTTTAATTCGACACAATTAGTCCATACATAAATATAAATATTCATAGCCAAATTTATGATGATCGGTTCATATTTGACCGTAGTTCCCATATAAAGTTCAAATCGAAAAATCACTTAATGCGCACAAATCTTTTATAAAAATAACTATTGGGTTTGAATTCAATACAAATGTTCTATACATACTCGTACATATAAAGCTGTGTTCACATTATGTGTATTTGTCATGTGGAATGCCACTTTTCTACCCATATGGGATTTCATGTGTATGTCAAAATATGAGTTTTACATACGGTTTATAAATTTCATGTTCATATGTTGGTTATGTCCAATACATATGTACTTACTTTTGTTAACTCCTTTTCAATTTTTCCCTCCATTTTCAATAATAAATTTGTGTAGTTTTTTTTTTTTGTATTTTGGTTTTACTATTAGATATAAATTATATTTATTAAAATTTCAATTAATTTTTGCCGCCACAAAATTTTGGTTATAAAAAACAGTTGATGTCAGTTGGTTTGTCACTTGAAAATAGAACTCGTTCTAAATACAAAAACGTCATATGTATTGCACACAGAGAAATAACACATGATATTGTTTGATGGTGTTCAGACTATATATACAAATTTGACATGCGAAAAAGTGACAGTCCACATGACAAATACACATAATGTGAACACAGCTTAAATCGTCAAATCAATTATAAACAACAGCAGCAAATTTTAATTCGATATTGATAAGCACGTTTATGACGATCGGTCCATGTTTTTAGTTGGAATTCAACACAAAAAATCAATACATATACATATAAAAGTTACTCTTAATTTTATGGCGATCGGTCTATATTTAACTGTAGTCCCCATATAAAGTTCACTTCCAAAAATCCCTTAAATGCGCATAATGCTTATAAACATAAATATAACAATTACTCTTAAGCTGAAATTCAACACAAATAATTCGGATATGCATATAAATCGTCGTACAGTCATATCTCCCTTATGAGAACTACTCCCGAAAACTCATTAACCTTTATAAACATTCATATCGAACCAAAATGTTACACAGATCAGTTATAAGTATGTAAAAATTATACTATTGACTTTTGTGAAAGCTGGTACATACTTGGCCATAGCTCCAATACCAGCTCCACTTCCGAAAATAACCACAGAATATACAAAAATAACAATTTTGACGAAGCCAAAATCAGTCTCCTAGGCTTTTTTTTTGGTACCTAATTTATTGTGTGTTAAAGTAAATCGCATTATGTTATACTCTGCAAGAATACAAAGAAAGTGCAGTTCTGAAAGAAATAAACTATTCTAAATTCTTAATTATAACTGGAATATGCATTAAATTGTTATTGAGGTGAAATTAAACCAAAATAAACCTAAAATAAATAGAAACTACGGTACAATATTTTATGACAAGCACCCCAATAGGTGATTTGGTGTTGGGTATATAAGATTTTATAGACATATTATTTATGAGATGGTGAATTGATTTATAAACAATGATCATCACTTTTTGTTTTGGGGTTCCCACAACTTGTTTACTACTCATACCAAGTCACAGATGATATGTTGAATCATTTTTAGCAAAAACGATCTATTATCTACATACATATTTGGTTAGTAGTTCAATAGAAACTGGTTTTTAAATAAAACAATAATAATTAAATAATATAATGTTAAAGAAAGTATTATATTGTAAATTTTTTGAAAATAAAAATATGTAGTAAAGCTATTTGTTTATTTTAAATATGACATATGTAAGTGAATTACTTTTTTTTTAAGCTGACGTTTTTGGATGACACGGTATTTAGTTGTTGTGAATATGTAAAATATGTAGTTTAAATATGACTGGCATATTATTAATAAATTGTTATTTTGTACAAATAAAACTATAAACTTTAATATGCGATAAGTAGCGTTAATCAAGTATGACTTATTTTTCTTTTGTATGTAAAGATTTTACAATATTTTACTTGTTGTTCATAATCAATTTTTATTATTAATTAAGATATTACTCTTCTAAGTAGATTTTCCCAATAAAATCTTGTGCTTTTATTTATTTAGTTATATATTTTTGTACTATAGTATCGAAACTGAAGCGATGTTTTGCATAACTTTAAACAATATATGGGTATTTCCATGAAATGGTCCACCGTGACTTAAAAAATCACAACGCTCGCATAATTTTTTTTAAGGAAAAAATTAAATTAGATTAATTGTAGTATATTTTTATTTTTCATTTTTGAATAAAAGTTTAATTTTTTGGTAAAAAGAATATATATACATACATATATGTATATAAAATTACTAAAATATGTATGAAGGTAAAAAGTGTCACGTGCGTAATCAACAAATTATTTTTTTTTATCAAATTTATGCATAGTTGTTTTTGAACAAAGCATGATTATAAAGGTCCATTATTAACCTTTATAAAAACATTTTTTCCGAAATAAAAATTTCCTACAATTCGCTTAATTTCGCACTTTTTCTTACGGCTCTAAAAGGCACTTCCATTTTTTGTCACGTGCGTAAGTCAACTTTGATTTCATGGAACTGGGGTACCCAGTGCTTAATTTTTCAATATATATACTTTTTGAAAAGTCTCATCACATACAATGAACGATTCTATAATTCCATTCTAAAATTCCAATCCATTTCCATTTTCACAATATTCAAACACAATTAAACGTGTACAAATGTCGCGTGCATAACCATGGAAACACCCATATGTATGTCGCGATTTAAATATATACTCTGTGTTGTACTCATATAAATATAAATGAATACAACTTTCCTCAACCTTGTAAGTTAAAAAGAAAATAAAACAGTTTAACCTACATGAGCATATGCGATATTTTTATACACATATGGGTGCTATGGTCATATAATGCCCTCTTCCGAGAATCAGTTAAATGTGCATAAATTTCTTATAAAAATCGACGAAAATATTCCAAATACACATACAAATCAGCCTACCGAATCGGTTCATATTTTACCATAGCCCCCATAATTATTATGAAATTTAAATTTGACATAAACAATACAAATATATGTATAAATCATCGTATCGAATTTTATGATGATCAGACTATATTTTTTGACCATAGCTCCCAATAAAGACCAATTCCGAAGAACATTTAAAAGTGGAAATTCGACACAAATAATCCATATATTTTTGATATCTCTTTGAGTATAAATAAAAGTGCAACATCAGAAAAGATTCATATCACTGCGATAAAGCGCTTAATCTGTTACTTTAAACGGATTTAAAATTACAACTATTTGTCATTTTAAGTTATTTTCTTTGATGATCTTGAAAACAAATAATCAGGAAACTACAGTTATCCAGAGATATTTTAATTTTCGAAATTCGAATTTTCAAAAAAAAATTTTAAATTTTGTAATAAATTCATAAATTTTATAATAAATTTAAAATTTTTGAATAATTTTCGTATAGATTTAAAAATTTCAAATAAATTTAAAATTTTGGAATAAATTTCAAATTATCGAATTTTTGAATAAATTTAAAATTTTTTAACAAATTTAAAATTTTCAAATAATTTTAAAATTTTTAATAAATTTTGAAATTTTCAAATAAGTTTCAAATGTGCATAAATCTCTTATAAACATCACCATTAATTTGGATTCGACACAATTAACCCACATACATACATATATACATATATATACATATATAAATCGTCATACCGAAATTCATTGTGATCAACCCATAATATGTCTTAGCTCCCATATGAGGACTACTATACTTTCGAAAAACTCAATAATTTATATATAGACATATAGCACCCAGAGGCATTAAAATTTCCACAAATATTCTCTGTTAATCAGGCATTTTTGGTATTGAAAATTGGCAAAATCAATCCAACCACAAAAAAAAACAAACACAAGGAAATCACACGTTTTATTATATAATACCCTACACCAAGTTTAACAAAATCAGTTTTCCTTTAACGTTTTCGAAAGCGGCCCTAATATGGGAGCAATGACAAATTATTGACTGACAAATTATTGAACGTTTTCGAAAGTGGCCCTAATATGGGATCTATGACAAATTATTGACTGATCATTATGAAAATGCGAACACAAGGAAATCACACGTTTTATTATATAATACCCTACACCAAGTTAAAAAAAAAAAACAGTTTTCCTTTAACGTTTTCGAAAGTGGCCCTAATATGGGAGCTATGACAAATTATTGACTGATCATTATGAAAATGCGAACTGTAGTTTGCGCTCAAGTTTTACATACCATAGACCAGCTATCAGATAGTCGTTTTTGTAATCATTGTCAATAGTCACGTAGCGAATAATAAAACCAGAGATGGGCATAAATGAGGGAATCACTAATTCGGCACATTTTATGAAAACAGCTGGGACATGTAAATGTAACTGGGGTACAGCCAAATTAGCATCATTCTGTCTTAATACTTTTTCTAATATTTATGTATGTCTATTAAAATGTCTACTTTATACATAAATATACGAATAATTAAAATATTTCATAGCATTTCTAAGTGATTAAGTTTGTTTTTATCTTCTACGACCTGACCAAATGTTGTAATTAACCCCAAACACACAACATTCGGCAATCAGTGGCAATAACTGTGATAAATGCTGAAATATTATTTGTTCATACTTAGATACGAACGATTTTTAAATCCGCTCTACCACAAAATAAATATGAAAAACAATTCCTTGATAAATTTGATTTTATTTTCAATTTATGGTTAAACAAGAAAACAAAACAAAATAAATAGGATGGAAGCAGGATTCTAAACTTTATGTAATAATTAAAAGGGTTTGCTATAAAGTGTTGCTAAACAAAATTAATAGAAGGGGTATCATACATAAAATATTTACACCAAAAACCACCCTATGGTAATTTTCGTTGTGACCAAAATAGAGTGGTGACACGGTTTGTTTTTTTTTTACGGGAAAATATTAAAATAAATTTACATATGAATTTGTTATTGCCTAAACAGTTTTACTCACACCTACATTACGAGTTAAACTAAAGGACGATTTTGATATTAAGAATATAATACAGGAAGACTTAAAATATGGCGTCTGGTTGGTTGGTTTATGTAGTTGCCTGCCGGCTGCAAGTATTCAAGTGAAATAGTTTGATTCCGCTTTGAAAACGATCAAATATATCGTCTTCTTTATAAGCATTTTAATAAAATACCACAATCTTAATAGGAATTAATAATAATAAAATTTACTACCTATAAGATTTATGCTCATTTATTTTTTACTTTTTGTGAGAATAATTTGTCGTTACACTGTTGTCATTTCCCCATTATGTGTGGTAAAGTTATAGGTTTATAAATTTCAACTTTACCTAAAGTCTACATTAAAACGACCTTTTAGCACTCGTTGACGTTAGAGAAAGGACCTTGAAATTTATTTTCTGACGCTAGTTTCCCACCACAACTTGTTACGTGCTACATACGTCATTTGCATTCAAATTCTATTAGACAAATGTTTAATAACATACGATGTGGTCTACAACAAATTAAACCTTATCATGAGCGATACATGCATGCTCCTTAGAATTAACAAATCCTTTTTGGTATTTCTACTAATAGTTATATGTTCAATGTGTATGTGTTTGGTTTACCAGGACCTAGAGAAGTGGTTTGGCGCTAACTAAAGTTAAGCATTTAATATGCGTTTATGCCATTATGCGTAGTTGTTGCAGATTATACCAGGAAGCACGAAAGTTGGCTTGTTTTACTAGTGTCATTAAAGGAATCTTAATTTCCGTGTGTTACTGTTTGTTTTTTAGAAGTTGTTGGTTCGTTAGTATGTATGCTAGAACTTGTGGTTTGTTTGTGTAATATTTAAAAAGGATTTCTTGTAAGTGCAAACGATTATAAGCGGATATCCTTGTTAGGTGACAAGAAAACAAATAAAAGTTTAATTTTGCATAAATTGTTTAGAAAACAAAAGAAGACCGCTTTATCGCACTTTTGTCATTTATAACAATGAGGATATTTGATGTAGATAATATAAGACAAGTACGAGTACATCATGATTTTCAAGAAAAGGCTTGCAGACTTTAAGTAATTTTTATGGCTATTTAGCAGTCTGTATTCAAAGTTTTTAAATTTTAAAATTTCATTTTAAACCAAGTTTTTCAAAAAACACAAGTTTTCTTAGTCTATAACTTGACAACAGCTTATCTAAAAATATCTCTTGTCTTTAGTTTTAATGAATATAAGGAATTATGTGTTTGCTAAAAGCTTAATTTTAGAAGATTACCTGTTATCAAATTATTGACCGGAAATATTTGAACGAAACGTTTGTTTAAAATGCCCAGCGGTAGAAAGATTACAGCATCTTTACATTACAGAGGCATTTTAAAAGGCCTAATGTAACATTCTCAAGGACTTCCTGTCGTATTGTCATTCGTAAACAAGGCTATTGTCCACTCGCCACTGGTTAGATGTCTGATGATGAAAATGTTTGTTGTTGTAGTGAGGATATTTACACGAGGCAATTATTATTGAAAACATTGATACAATTTTTTCCTTCAAATTTCTTTGGTGTTCACACAGTACAATTTTATTACTTAAATCGCTTGTATTTTTATTTGAGAGTATACATACATTTGTATACACATATGTAACACGAATAAGAGAGTAAAACGAATTGCTATTACAATCAAGTGCATACTCCAGTCGTAATACAGCTCTGGGTGGAGGAAGAACTCGCGCGTCATGACATCGCTTAAGGACAATCAGGCCGTCCTTTGCCTTCGAGAGAGTTGCGTCTCACTCTTGCATTGGTTAATGCTTGTCGGCGTCTAACTGTATCGCGTTACGGTTTTTCGAAATTGTGTATTACTCACGTGCTAAAGATTTTTTTATACAACATTTAAGCGTTCCAGCTTCCTATATGAAGGTATAGGTCGACTTGGGACTTACTTAAATCGAACTTGGCATAACCAGGCAATTTGAGGGATTAATTCTTCGACAACCTATTGTATTCTCGTCTTATCTTCCCTCACCACGAAGTGTAAATAGTAATCAGCTTATCGTAAAGAACTGCTTCGTATAAGTTGGGACGTATATTACAAATATTTGCAAAATCATTCATGTTTGACATTTAAATCATAATTTGTTGATATTATTTGTAAATGTAATTTTGAATATATATGAAACGACTTTTTGAACACCTTCGAAAAGAAGACATAGTGGAATTAGTCGAATCTTTAAGAATGTGTAAGCAGGTCTTCTATAAGGCCTACAAATGGAAGTACTACCATTTTTCCTGCTGGGGTTGATTTGAAGAAACTTTAAACACACAAAAAGACAACATTTAAATATGTAGCTCCGAGAGAAAGTCGCATACAAAGATTTTATATTTATATACATAGGTATATTTAGATTCATCTAAAGTTTATTCGTGGGATTAAAACCAAAACAAATACTTTACCAAAATTTCAAAATGCATTACTGTAGGTTTTACATTTTTTCATATGAGCTCTTAATTAGCTTTTCGCAACGGAACCTGCATCACACCACTTTATTGAAGGGATAAAGTTGCTAGTATTCAAAGAAAAGCTGGGTCTTAACATCAACTACCATTACTATCAGGACAATGATCCGTGAAATATGGCTTATAAGCTGAGGTCATGGTTGTTGTATAACTCTTCGCATGTTATGGACACACCATCACAGAGTTCCTACGTTAACCCCATCGAAAAATTCTGCAATCGATGCAATCTCATGAAAACCAGAGCTAAGGCTCCACATCTAAGATTCACTTAAATATGTATAAATCTGGCACAAATATAGTTACCAGTTTAAAATTCGACACAAATAATTCCTATAGCTATATAAATTGTTGTACTAAATTTTATGATGGTCGGTCCATAATTGGTCATATCCCTCATATAAGGACCACATCCGAAAAAGTCATTAGTCTCTATACATATCCTATAAATATCGGTACCGCCTCTAAACTTTATATATATAATTTAAATATACACGAAAATCATTCCACAAAGTTTTGTGAATTTCGGTCCATATTTGACCGTATCCCTCATATAAAGCCTTCTTCCGAAAATCACTTTAATACTCAGAGTTCTCTTATAAATAGTGGTACCGATCCAAAAATTTACATGGATGATTAATATACATGCCAAAATTATACTGCTGGATTTTGAGAATATCGGTCCATATTTGACTAAATCCCCCATATAAGGTCCACTTCCGAAATTTACGTTAATACTAATATGCATTTTAAATATACCGTTATTACGTTGAAATTCGACGTGAGATATCCACATACATATGCATAAAATTCTCTGTTCCAATATTTAAGAAGATCGGCCCATAATTTGTCATAGCTGCCATATAAGGACCATTTCCGAATAACAATTTAACCCGCAAAAATGCCTAATAAATATCGATATCGAACTAACTTTTATAGGAATCAGAAATTTTAATCCAGAAATCATATTAATATCGGTTATATGGCAATTACGCTACTGGATTTTGTAGCTGTCAGTCAATAATCACCCCTATACTGAATAAAAATTCCACATGAAATTTGTTCCATTTTCACATTTTTCCTATTAAAATTCAATGTTACATAAATAAAAAGGAACAAATTTTATATGAAATTTTTATTCACGATAGGGGTGAATAGATCCTGTATAAAGTCCACTTTCGAGCATAACAACCAACCATACAACTCTTGTAAATAACGTTATTGAGATGAAATACAACCAAAATAAGCCTCAAATACGTAGAAACCACATTCGTGGATACTGTGTTTAGAAGCTATCAGTCCATAATTGGTCCACATCTACTATGCCACCCATAAATCTTTTGTCAATAATATTATTGAGATCAAATTCATCCAAAGAAAGCATCACCTTCTTTTTACTTTGTTTCTTAACTTGTTGTGAATATGGAAAAATGTTCTTTTAATTTTATAAATTGTTAAATTCCACTCAAGATTATTATGATAATTAGACAAACTCTGTAAATTATGGTACGAATTGGTAATAACATCAATTATAAATGGTCAAAATTAGATAAGATTTCGAAACATTTAAAACAAGTTATGTTGGTCGTAAAATTGTCTTTCAAACAATATATAAAATGCTAATAAAATTTGCACTAAGACTGAATAAAAACACGAAATAAGGATATTCTTGTCTTATAACCAGTGTAGTTTTTGTATTTCTTATTACGTTTAGGTGAAGGTTATTAAAGTTTCGGCACAGCCGAATATTGCTATTTGTTTTCCATTGCTCAGCACTCGAATAAATATATTAAAAACGAAAGTGCGGCCACAAAGTTTTAAAAAAAATGCTTTTGTAGTGTGCCCGGCTTTTATGTGAACAATGCTTTCTCTCCAATTTCAAATCTTTGCACCATAAGTAGTTAGCTTCCTCATTTAATTTTTCTAATTTCTTGCAATTTTAATTTGTTTTTTTTGATATCTACATTCATAGAATTATTTTCTATGTGCTCGAGAAACAAATAAACCAAACTCTCATTTCAATATACTCTGATTAAAATCCAAATATTTTCCATTTTCAATTAATAAAATAATACAACATTTTTTTAATTTTCTATAAAATCAGAAAAGATAGAAAATTAACATGCCTGTATGTACAACACAAAAGTATGTTTAACACTTGCAAGAAATAAACATACAAGCATACATTGGATATCTTACATAACGCATTCCTTCATCTATTACTACATGCTCATAAAATACTAATAAATCCCCTTAAAGCAAAAACATTTCATGCAGATATTCGAACATACAAACATTCAGAATTGCACATGTAAGTTGAGAGGAAAAAGAAATATATTTATCCAAGATTCGTACAGCAACATTGATAGTATTTGTATTCATTGTTGTTTTAGTTGTTGTTATTTAGATATTATGCAAATAAATTGTAAAAATATCGTAAATAACGTAAATATTGCTTTAAGCATTGCAACAATAAACTTAAGCAGCTTCTTATTTGAAGTTGATAGTCTTACAAATTACACAATCACAAATCTTTATATACGGGGTAAAAATACTCGTACACCACATCCTAATGTACAAATGTATTCACATACATACATTCTTACTTTATTATGTTTTGTATGTTTGCAACATAGATACAATTGTATGTAGCAACAAGGATATATACATACATATTAATGCATACGTTGAACAAGTAACAAATTTTATTATGTTTATCCTTATTTTGATTGTTTAAACTATTATGGATATTCACTTAATAAGGAAATAATGATATGATATTATCAAGTAGTGAATTATATTGTGTAAAGAGCTTAATTTCTTTTAAAACACACATTTTAAAACTCTTTTAAGAATTCAAAATAAGTTTATCAAACACTTTTTGAAGTATTCCTGCAGAATAATGAATGTCTCTACTTAATTTAAACACCAATACTTCTAGTTCTAGTTTATTTGGTTCTATAGCCACTTTGTACAACTCGTGCGCATAAAATGTAGTTAGCAGATCATTCTATTCGAATTTATTTTATTCTTTCTTTTAAATATTTTTGTTTTTTTGCTCGTGTTATTTACATTTTTATCTTGGTGGCTGGATTAAGTTTGTTTTTTTTTTGTATTATTTTGATGGTGCAAATCAGTAGCTTACGCCAGTGACAGATTATGTTTACAAGTAAAGAAAATTTATTACGTTTATATGTAAATTACTTTGAAGATTTCAGTTTTACATTTTTTTATACCTACGTACGTTTGTTGAGTTTTTACATTCACAAAATAAGAAAAATACATTTTAATTTACAATGATGTAACAATTTCATATTAAATTATTTTTTAATTGTCTCTGATTTTTGTTAAAATATATTTATCAGTAATAAATTAGTAATGTCATGAAAATAGTTACAAAAAAAAACCTAAACACCCAAATACTAATCTCAAAAAAAAAAATATATTATTTCCACAACTAATTCTAGAACGCATGCTTATAGTCAGTACTTGTTCTAGTTGGGCGTTGGCGCCAATGACATTTGTTTCAAATTATCACCTTTAAAACTAATACAAGTTCCAAAAAGAATTTCATTAATTGTGATGGCACTTCAATGCTGCTTTAAAACATCTGTGCTTCGGCTACAGTAGTGGCTAAAGTTTATTTTAGAATTTCAAACAAAAAATTAATTTTGGTGGAAAAAACCTACAGCCCCTAGCCTATTTTGCAATTCAATGCAGAATATCGAATTTGGATTAGACAACTATTAAAGGAAGTAGCGTAGAGCCTTTTTAGAATTTCATATAAACAGATTGTCTTCCTTTTTTCATTTAGACCTCTATTAAAAAATGTAGAGCCTACTTTACAATTCCACAAGCAAAATCGATTGAATAATGTTTGTTTTTGTTTCAAGTTCAAAGTTTTATTAAAAATATATAAAATATCAAACTCATAAATTAAACTAAAATTTTAGTAATTTTGGCAATTAATGAAAGTCGATTATGAGTGAAAAAAACAAAATGAAAATAAACTTGCAAACAATAAAATAATTGTGTTTAATTTTTAGGTATGTAGTTATATATAAAATATGCAAAATTATGCCATATAAAGCAAAATATACAAAAATATATGGTAAAGAAACAACTATGTGCAGTAAAAATTTAAATTCCGAAATTCCCAAAGTTCTCTAAAACCGATAAATATGTTTGGTTACCCTGGTTATTACCGCCACAAGTACGCCCTATTTTAAGATGTTGTCAATGTCATTTCGACAGTCCTTTGCGAAACTTAATGTTTTAAACATTTTGATATACCTACATATTTGAAATCTAGTGGAAGTTCACCTGCTCTGACATTTGTCTGTACACAAAAAAAAATCTTGTTTTATTTTTCAATTAAACCTTTAATTGATTTTAAAATAATTTTCCATTAAAATTTTAATTGATTCAATTACTTTTTTCTGATTTTTCTGACATTTTCAATTAAATCTCAATTTTTGTTTTTAATTGATACTATCATTTTGTTTACAGCTCCGATTTCAATTAAATTTTTAATTGATTCCACAAATATTTAAATTGAAACTCATTTTTATTTTTTTCTGTGTACTTCGGAAATGACATTCAACGCCTTTGAGCGTTTATTACCTGTTATACTTGAACACCAACATGTGGTTTTAAACCAAATTAAAAAACAAGACATATGTTTCGTTCTTTTTCACAGAAAAAAAGATCATGTTTTTTTTCAATTAAACCTTTAATTGATTTTAAAATAATTTTCAATTCAAATTTTAATTGATTCAATTACTTTTTCTGATATTTTCATTTAAATCTCACATTTTTTTTAATTGATACTATCATTTTGTTTACAGGTCCGATTTCAATTAAATTTTTAATTGATTCCACAAATATTTAAATTGAAACTCATTTTTATTTTTTTCTGTGTTGCAAAACTAATCTAAATACATTGTATCTAACTTAATCTACTAGTCATTTAATTTTTAAAGTTCCACACGTAAACTTGTCAGTGTCTATCAACTGCCCGCTTCCATTCACGTATCGTTGAAATCTCAATAGAGCAATGTTAAACAAGGAAAATGGGATTTTAGAAAACGTAAATGAAATTAAAAAAAAAAAAACTACAAGTTTGCGTGAAAGCCAATTCGAACTCTCCTGGATGGAAGTGTGTCAAGAGCGCTTACTTAGCGAACGATTTTGCAGGCAAGGAATGCAACAAAATAAACAACATATTTTCTCTGTTAGCCAGATCTGACAAAAATAGCATTTTAAAACTCTGAAAAAAATTGGAAAATTCTGGTTGAAAACATGGCAGACAAACTATTCTGTACATTTAAAAAATATTCGAAGATCTTTGAAATAAGCTAAGAATTTCATATTCACTTTATTTAACTGCTAAGGAAACTTGGGAGAAGTGTCCTTTTGCATAGAGTAAGAAAAATCTGTCATAATATTATTCTGCAGAGACTACGACTCCCTTACAACGACTTTTTTCTAAAACTGATTTGCATAAAATTATTGATAAGACTTTGATTAGAATACATACATGCCTTCTTTAAACCACCAGGATGTTTGAAACATTACGGTCTACTACTTACTATACACACACATAAATCCAAGTCGAAAACCGCTTCATTTTAAATAGAATCCATTTTTTTCCTTAAACCAGCAGGACATGTGAAAAGTTACGATTGGTTAGAAATATCTAATAGATAGCAATAGCTTTATTTCAGAACTCACATTCCGAAAAATAAGTATCACCGAAACTAATCCTGTATTTTATATTGAAGGTCTCAAAAAATAAGACCATAAGTTGAGCAATAGCCGGAGGATATCTCGTATCATATAAAAAATAATAAATACATTTTCTCCATAGGCCGATTAATCAAAATGAACAGGCCAAAACAACACAAAGAATTCATATCAATATTGTTTCTTTTGTCGTAAAGGTTTTAATCCTTTGAAAACAAACGTCTACTTTTATTCTTATAAAAGCGCCACAATACCAACATTTCTAATTTATAATCTGGGTTGCTAAACTAGTCCCAAACCAGACTTGTAAAGAAATCAATAAGTGTTAAAAAAAAAACTTAAGCTATTTACTAATAGATGCTTGTTACCGACTTCGAAAATATGACGGCCTAGTATGGCTACAAATGTACAACTACAGTTCAACCTTGGTATAACGAATCTTAAGGGGATTAGAAAAAAACGTTATATCGAATAATTCGTTGCAATCAGGTTCGTTATATCGAGGTAAAGTTGCACTTCTATTCGTTATAACGAGGTAATAAACAGTTTTCAGCCGTTAGTCTAATCCATGCTGCTGTCGACTACGAATGTAGGTTTGCTGGAGACGTTGTCGTTGCAATCACAATATTTTTGTGTGTATCTGTTTCATATAATTTGGATTAATTGATGGAAATCGTTATGCAAAGGTTGTAAGTTGGCAAAATTCGTCAAATAGAAGTAAATAATTCTTTTTATTTCGTTAGTCTGCAGTGAGTGAAAATTTGTTATAACGAGGCTATTGGAAATGTATTCGTAATACAGAGGTTTATTTTGTATTAAATCTTATGGAGCGTTGTAGGGGATTTCAGAATATAGTGAGGGTCCTTATATCGAGGTTTGACTGTATTACAGACATTAACATACATACATAGTCAAAAAAGATATAAAACACAATCTGACATTTGCAATGAAACATGGGCTTGAAACCATAAAGTTTTGCACGTAGAGGGAGGCGAACAAAACTTTGCAAAAAATTAAAATTTTTTAACGAAGAAATCGTTGAATACATCACAGCTGAGAGGAGCAATGGAACTTCTAAAAATTTTCCTCTAAATTCTCTAAGATATATGAAGTCTATAAGTACGTGTTGTATATTTCGAAATGATTTAAAGTCTATTAAAATCTATTTTCTAATATTAAATACGGACTTAAATGTTAATTATACAATTTTTGTTGTCACACAGTAAAATGCAGTTTCCTATTAACAAAGCATTTAGCTCAAACAAAATCCTAATAGTAATGAAACAAATGGAAAAAAAAACATTTTCTCTATGCTCTCCATACCTATTTAAGAAGAAGAATGTTTATGCTGAATTTAAGTGCATCAAAGCCATACAGGTGGAAGATGCAGAACAGCAAAATCATAAACGTTTTATAATGTGCTAAAACAATATAAAACAGCAACAATAATAAGAATAAGAAAATCATCATCAACAGCAACAAAAAATCACTTAGCCTTAATGGCTTATGCAATGTTCTTGTTTTGTACAGCATCAAAAAAAAACAAAACTCGAAGAAATCCTATTGCCCAAACCACAATAATAAAACATTGTTAACTCCTGCTGCTACTCTTGCTGCTAACTTTCTGTTGCATGTTGTACAATGCAATGAGACTACATGCATCATCGTTTTATAACGAAAACGGAAACTGTCAAGTCAATCTACTGAAACAAAAGAGAAATGCAGGGAAGTCAAATTGTATGTTAGCTGTTAAATTTGAAAAAAATTCTGAGAAAACTAGATTTCAATATGTAAATGATCAGCCAAAGTTTGCAAATATTACTCGTCTTTTAAAATAAGCCGAAACAAAATGTTAAGGTTGAGGCAATTACTTTGCAATACTTTGTCACTTATATATAGTAAATGAATTTTAGTCACCTCCACTATCAAGCGTGCCAGAGTTTTGCCCCTGTCATTATAAAACATTAAAACACATCTTGTCAAAGATAAAATGGATAAGTGATGAAAAATAAATGTGGAACATTAAGAGTAGGTGGATGTTAAAAAAAAAATAAATGCAAAAAGATTTAACGAGCATTTAAGGAAACATAATAAGCGACCCAATTAGGTAAAGTACAAGAACAATAAGTTTAAATGTGTCTATATGTGTGGTAAAATGCATATGATGATGAACCATTGAAAATAATAAATGAACATAAAACATGTTGTGATGGTTAAACGTTTTTTTTTTTTTTTTTTTTAAGAAAAAAACTTAAAACAATTAACACAATAGACAAATGTACAAAATACGTACTAAATAATAAAAACATTTAAGTACTAAAAAGAGTTGAAAGACCCATAAGTAAATACGAGTACATAAATACAATTGAACAAAAGTATGTAGCTTAAAATTTTAAATTAAATCCTAAAAGTATGTTATATATAATTAAAGAGAAAATTAAGATTTTGTCACAAAACTTAATTATGTATGTTTTTCTTTTATACACACATACATAAATAGTAAATTTAAACTCAAACGTATGATGCTCTAAACATATTATTTATTTTGAGGTTGTACTCGTATGACTTGATAACAAATGTTTTTAACAAAATTTTCTGAAACCTAAATATAAGTTGAAATGGACAATAAAACATAAAAAAGCTAAAAACTAATTGTTATGTTTTCTTAATAAGTTATAAACTATACTTTACAAATCGTTCTCAAACTTAAAAACAAGTTATAATTCAAGCTCATTTAGGTTTAAGTTACAAAAGATCTTCAAAAGTCTGATTTAAAAACAATAATATCTTATGTTTGTTAGCCGATCGATTACCGATTTGTATCATTTGTGGGTGCTTTGAAATACCTTTTAAACGTGGTACAACATTTATTATTATAAATTAAATATCAATGGAGGTGGTTTGTCAATAGACAACGCATTTAACATGAACGTTGTTGTTATGTAAGGCAACTTTTGTTTCTAGTCTTTTTTCCGATTTTTCGAGTAGAAAACAAAAAGTTACATACACAGTGGTGGCCATATAATTAGAAACGATGCTTCGATATAATAAGATCGCTGTGTAGTTTCTTTACAGATCCACACTGTAAATTGTTTTTACCTTTATTCAATGAGTTAACCATCAACATTGTTTTGAGAATATGCCCGTCCAATACATTTTCCAGCATGATAATGCCCCAAAACAGACTTCACGCTTAGTGAAGTGTTGGCTTTTGGATCAAAATATTGATGTTCTTACTGGCCACCTCAAACAAGTTATTAAAAGATAAGCCCATTTTGTTAAACCTCACTAAGGTGTTTTTGCATATATCTTTTTTAGTTTCTAATTATGTGACCAATTTGATATTGTGTTTTTTTGGTGTTTAAGTTAATTTTCCTTAAAATAGTATTGATGCTGTGATTTTTTTTCTTTTAAACTTAATAATATTTTGTTACTTTACTATTTCTAGTTATTAGTTTTAATATGTTGAAATAAATGTTTAAAATATATGAACAAATATATATGCGTGAAAAGTCGTTTCTAATTATATGGCCACCACTGTATGTGAAAAGAAAATAAATAATTTAACAACAAAATTACTAACATTTAACATTTACTACTTAAAATAAAATCAAACAACCACAAATTCTTGGTTGCCATATTCGGCAACTGAACTAAACAGTTGACATTTTCAGTTTTCAGTTGCCATCTGTAATATGTTTTTGGCAACTATCAACTCTACTAAGGTTTAGTTGCCATCCGTAATCGACCCATTACTTGTTATCTGAAGAACATATCGGTATAATAGCAACACACAATGTATAATATTTCAAACAAAATATATCAATTAGGGTTTTTTTTAACAATGTAGCAAATATTTAACCGCGTATTTCAGCTTCAAATTTACAAAATCTGAAAATATAAATTTACCCTAAGCACATCACAGAGCTCACTTTAAAAGTCATTAGTAATGCTATAAGTTTTGGTGAATTAAAATTCACCATCAATTAATCTTACTTAAGCATAAATAAGCTTTACACGCAATTTAGTGAAGATCGGTCTATTATGTACATTAGGGATCATTCTTTATAATAGCATTAATGCTAATTGATCTCTTATTCATTTCGATTTAGTAACAACATAAAGTGATGAAGTTGAAAAAATCAAAATTGTAAGTTTGAACAAAGTTCACACCGAATTTTTCAAATTTCGGAATTGTATTACTTTATACACTGTGTTGTATTACTATAAGTACACTTGATGTTTGCTATTTGTTGCTACATTACAAACAGTTGATTAAAACGTGTAAAATTTGAGAGAACATTTCATTAATTTCAAGAGAGAAATTGTGCATTTATATTTTGTTAGTATTTCATAACTATAATTACATTTTATGTTTAACTTAAATTCTTATTATGCAATTTTAAAAATTCGATCCTCCCAAAGTTTTGTAGAACAAGCTTATGCAATTAAATAAATTAAAAACTATTTACAACATACGATACAACTATAGACCAGTCTGCAGGCCAGTACAGACATACATATGTATGTATATATGTACAAATGACTATGTTCATGACCATTTTTAAACTTATGAAAACTTTACACTTACAACAAAAGTTTTTAAATAAACAAACATTATTTCGAGAAAACCTTTGTGGAAACCACAAGAAAAATAAACTTTGCAAACTTTAACAATAGAAACTTTCACATGAAGACACTTTTAAATAAAGGAAATCAAAACTATTGTTACAATAAATGACATTTACTAAATATTACTAGTAGTAGTATGTTTTGTATATGCATTTAAATATTGATAGTTTTGTTATGAATAAAATATGGTTTGATACTATAAATTTAATAATTTTCAAAATATACATAATTGGAAATAGATAAGAGTTTGTTTTGATTTGTTCGTTATTCTTTGCTGAATTTCTATGTAAATTATTTTGAAGTTTGATATGAATAGCATAGAGTTTGTTAAAATGAATTTTACTAATTTTACTAAAAGTAAATATACCTATAGACATACATATATTTAATAAAAATTATTCAATAAACTACTAAAAATTCACATTTCATAATTTTATTTAACAAACACAATTAACATAAACAAATGTTTTCTTTTTCTATTCCCATTAAATAAATTTGCAATAACAAATCATTTAAGGTGCAGTTATCATAATATGCCCCTATAATCTGTATTAGTTTGTTTAGCATCGTCTGATTTGTGTAAATAGTTTATACACTGTGCAAAAACTACAGTTTTTGCTTCAATTACACTTACAGTTCCCCCCCACTTATCCCAATTGTGTTCAAATGTGTGTGGCAAATGTCATATTGGCGCTTTGTCGTTTGCTTAGCAACTTGATTCCATTTACTTTTCCACAGACCACAGGCAAACTTTTACTTTAAAGAATGTAAGGCCTCGTATGTTTTGGAGCTTTGTGAATAGTGTGTCATTTAATGTTTAACTACCTACAGCAACGATTGCACTTAAATGGGCTGGTGCATGAAACGGAAGAAGAAAGGAAACATGAAAGAAAGAGATAAATAAATACGTATAATCATATATTCAAATTTGGTTTTGTATTTTCATGTTCTTTTGTAGTCCAATTTGCAAACAAACAAATTTACAGCAGTCAAATTGCAATTGTTTGTTTATTTTTCTATTTTTTATTATTTACTTTAACTGTCTTTATTTTTATAACCCTAAAGGCATTGAGAATTTGTGGGTGATCAAAGTTTGACATCATGTTTGTAACTTATAATCTCTAAAAGGATTTATTTTATCATTTTACTTAATTTATACCAATTAAAGATTTTTAAACAAGAAGTTTGTTTCAGGGGCATGTTGACATTTTACTCTGTAACAGCTACATTTCTGGCCTTATGCATTTTTTAGTACCACGTTAAATTGTAGTCATGAAATGTAGCCGTTACCGGACTAAAAATTGCGACACGGTGAACAAAATACTAAAAAGGCGGTATTTGTAGGCGTGGCAAAAAAAATAAAAAAAATTATTTCTGGAATTGTTTTTACATTATCTTTAATCCTAGGGGCTGACTTACACAGCTATTTTTTCGAACCACTCTACATATCAGTAGTAAAAGCTATCAGTGTACATTTCTACTTGAGAGCTTTGGAATTGAGAACCATTCTATTTAAAATTCCAGAATTACTTTCAAAGCTGATCACAGAGATACTAGAGGGTCTACACCATCTTAGAAATATTCTAAAGGCTGGCTTGCTTATTCTCTTTAGGACTAAAAACCAACCTTAAGTTTCGAATCTTGCTCCAGGGATCGCAAGAGTAGATTTGGTTTCCACAAACTGCCGTCATACAATATACCGTTTGAAGCCCCATTTTTATCAGTATTGGACAATCTGAAATTATACCACATTATTTTAAATAATTTATTATTTTGCTTATTGTGAGAAGAAATTTTCATTCAAAAGGGATATGATATGATATACGATATGAGAGTGAGATTTCACAACTTCAATTGATCAAAATCATGCCATTGCATATCTAATTTTGTCAAATGTACTCTCAATAGTATCGAAAACATGTAAGATTGTACCACTGGCATTTTCTTTAGGTAGAAGTTACTCGGTACTTGGGGTACTATATGAAAAAAGAGAGTTTTGTAATTAGAAAGATTTCTACCAATAGCAATACACTAAGGTCGCCTATGACCCAATGCAACAAACACATGTGAGTTTAATATGTTTCAATTCTGGTTTGACAATTCTTAAAGAGAAGTAAAGCACAACAAAGGAAATGATTTGTGTGCCACCAAAGTGTCCATTTTTGTTTGTTTGTGGTGTTTATGTTGTTTGCAGCTCTCAGTGGGCGTTTGTTGCTGATTGCAAACATGCGGTTACAATGTTCAAAATTTACATTTAATTTGATTGAATTTAGTGTTTTTTTTTGCAAACAAATATTTGCAAAACTAATACAACAATTTTAAGTGTGATATGAATTAAGACTTATTTGCACACTCAATTCATAAGTGCTAAAGTTGTGCCAATCGGAAGTCGGCTCTGCAACTCACATTCAAATTCTACAGCATTTAGTGTTTAGACCAATTGAAAAAATTTTAAACTAATATTCTCCGAAGATATCCAGAAATTTAAGCGAGGTAATGAAAAACTTTAAATAAAGATGCACATTGACAAAGGGGCATATTTGTTAAAATATCATATACATACATACATGTATGAATTTTGGAATTCAGTTTAAATTCCAACTAATAATTTGTGACCGAAGAGTCTTTAACGAAATTTTAGCATATTTAAAGATTTTTGTGGCATTTATATCATGCAAGCATAACTGAAAATTACTCGATGTTGAAGTAAGTTAAACTCATGTGATTCCGTTTTATATCAAACCACCGAAATTAGTGCAAGATCTAACATGTCGCATTTAAGAATCTAATGGTATCATACAGTCTTGTTTCTGACATCTTAGTATATCCAGTATATATTTCTACAAAAATCTATGTCTTAAGAAAATATAAAGCAAAATATCCACCAATTTGTTTAAAATATATTTAAATTTTTACGCGGCCATTTTTTCTCTCTCTAGGTTTACTGAAAACAATATGTTTGTAATAAGATTTTGTCATCATAATGTAGCAAAGACAACAACATGAACTTAATTAAAAATGATACTTTCCTGTAGCCATCATTAAGTGAATTTTGTTTGAAATTGAACTTAAAATTTCATTAAACAGAAAATTTGTCAACGTTTGAGACAACAGCAACAGGCAATGTAAACCAAAGAAAATTATTTACGCTGTATAATTATAACAATAAGCAACAAATCAAAAATGCGTCGTAGAAACATGACAACCAACAACTTTAGCACATCTCTACAACACATTTAGTCCTGCCTTCAAACTAGACTTTACAATCTACTTTGATGAAAGGGTTGTAGTTGATGTCGGCAGGAGGAACCTGACTCCTGTTCATTAATGAAGAATGAACGAAAATCAACACCGTGTTTGCGTGGTTGTCATTTATAGTCAAAAAGTAAAAAATTTTAAAACCTTTAATTACACTCAATTACCAAAATGTTCATAAAATCATTTATTTACTACGACACCAAATGTTGCACGATATTTTCCAGTAACGATATCAAGCTACAGGTAATATAACCCGTTCGTTTGAAAAGTGTTGCATGGAATTCTATGTAGGTATCTGGCGCTGATTGTGCGCTTGTATTTGGCGGTTATAAACTTATTAACGTTTTAATTTCGCCAACAATAAAACAATAACTTTTTGTTTTTAACAAATTTTATGCAAATTGAAAACGGAAACACTTTCAAAAATTGTAAAAGCATCATAGAGTGAGACTCTCAGTGCCATCATTGTACATGGCTTTATTAAGCTTTATGGTGACAATAGCATTTATCGTCATTTTACCCTTTCCCCCAGGGGAAATTAAGTCAAACACACACAAATGATGCTGTATAATTACAATACGAGTACTATTATTGAAAATTCGTAAAATATTTTGGCAAGCGTATGCTCTTAAGCTGTTTATTTTGGATTTTTCGTTGGCATCATATTGTTGGAACATAAACAAAAGTGTGTTTGTGTAATTATTATTTTTAGATTAATTTAGTTTCTATTTTTTTCATTAGATTTTTCAGTGTCATGGTTTTTCGGCAAAATGTGAACAAAAAGATAACTTTAGAATTTGCTTTGTGTGATGTCCTGCTTCCGATTTATTAACCAGGCTCGTTGTACTGTGCTGCACGTTTTCGCCACATACAATTTATAATGTTATTACGAAAATGGATTCTAATTAATTAATGTTTCAAACAACAAGTAACATTCACCTATTTATTATATTTTTAATATTGAAGACGCTTTTAATAATTTTGGAAACGACTCAGTAAATATATAATTTTATTGTAGTGGAATTTTGATGGGTTAACGATTGTTTGAATTGGGACCAAACTACTAAGTAGATAGTTAATGTTACCCTACATCAGACATCATAATCTTTAGCGTATTTCTCAACCCCATTATGTCCAGCAAAAACTTCACTAATTAGGTTAAAAACTAATAAGAAATTGTCGACCAGACTACCAACAAATCTATTAGAAAAAATATTTATTTCTGTTCGAGCTGGCCAAAAAATTAATAACTTATTTGTATTCTTGAAAGTCTTATAAACATTTTAAGTTGCAGACTGATTACAACAAAATGTTATAGAATAAATAAATAGATTTAAAAATATTTTCTATCGAAGCTATTCGAGAAGATAATCATGAACAAGTTATACCCGATTTTAATTGAAAACAATTATATTCCGAATCATCAATTTGGATTTAGAAGAAAACACAGTACCACCAAACATATCCATAGTCTTATAAATATTGTACAAAAACATTTGAAGAAAAAAAAAATATTGTTCTGGTCTTTTTCTCGACATTTCTGAAGCGTTTGATAAAGTATGGCATGATTGTCTAATATACAAGTTGAAACTAAATTTTTTCGCAGACAAACATAAGCTATTTGAAAGCTACTTAACTGATCGAACATTTTTTAAGCTCAGCACAACATATTCACCCCTATCGTGAATAAAAATTCCACTTGAAATTTGTTCCCTTTTCACATTTTCCTATTCAAATTCAATGTTAAAAAAATAAAAGGGAATAAATTTCATGTGGAATTTTTATTCACGATAGGGGTGATTAAAGCAGGAGTAGCTCAACGAAGTATCCCGGTACCTCTCTTATACTAGATATAGACATACGTTTGATATGCTAACAAATAATCGTACTTACACATCTAAATTTGCTGATGTAATTTTCTAAGCATTCATGAAAAAGCTCAAGAATCATCTAGCTACCTACAAAATCATAAATTTGAATTAGAAAACTTGTTAAAGCACTAGAGGATAAAAGTTAATGAGTTAATCAAGTTAAAAACCCCGGAATCCATATCGATTGTTGTCTTGCATAGAAATGCCATAGAGATAAATGAAATTTAAATTAATCCAAATAAATTGGGTCGTTGGAATAAACGATAACTTAGTTTAGATTGTTACTACTACTTTAAACTACTACTAAAACCAACATGGTATTATAGAATACAACTAGGGGGAAGGGCCCCAGTTTCAAATGTAGACAGAATTTAAAGACGCCAAAACAAATTGCCACCTGATATATAAAAAAATCAAATATTCATAAGGATCTATCTGCCATTGATAAAAACTAAGATCCAAAAGAAGATAAGAAGATAAGACTATTATACACTTGATTGTACTAGCAATTCTTGTTACTCTTTTATTCGTATTACATATGTGTATACAAATGTGTGTATACTCTCAAATAAAAATACGAGTGATTTAAGCCATAAGCATTGTGCTGTGTGAACACCAAAGAAATTACAAGGAAAAAATTGTATCAATCATTTCAATAAAAACGGCTTCGTGTAAATTGGGACATGCGAAGATAGTTGGGAGAGGAAGATGCAGATATCAGTGATTTAAATGTTGAAAACTGTCAATCGTCTATGAGATGCAATTCAGGAGGATTCACTAGTTTTTGTTAACCTGGTTGCCTACTGCCTGGTGCCTGCAACATCTAATACTTGATGTCTCCGCTAGGTTGTTTAGTATATGATAATTGAAAAATTTTAGTCTAGAGTTTTGAAGAGCCGGACATTTACAGAGAAGATGAAAAACTGTTTCTTCATTCTCCCGGTCTTGGCAGCCGCCGCAGTAATTATTGAAGGGAAATTCGAGTCTACTTGCGTGTTTACCAATCGTCCAGTGACCGGTTAGCACCGCTCTGACTCTCGAAATGTCCTTTCGTTTCATATTCAGGAACTGCAAACTGCTCTTCTCATTATGTACGGCCCATATATTTCCAGTGGTCCTGCAGGTGTCCAGATTGCGCCATCTAAATCCAGCCTTTTGAAAGTAGTGTCTGAAGATTTCACATAGTCCCAAGTGGTATTGCAACTGATACGGTCCTGGCAACCGCCGCAGTAATTATTGAAGGGAAATCCGAGTCTTCTTGCATGTTTACTAATCGTCCAGTGACCGGTTAGCACCGCTCTGACTCTCGAAATTTTCTTTTCGTTTCATATTCAGGAACTGCAAACTACACTTCTCATTGTATACGGCCCATATTTTTCTAGTGGTTCTGCAGGTGCCCAGATTGCGCCACCTAAATTCAGCCTTTTGAAAGTAGTGTCTGAAGATTTCACTTTTAATAGTACCAAGTGGTATTGCAACTGATACACCAGTTGAGACATTTAAAGCGGATCCTTTTTTGGCCAGTTCGGCCGCCCTCTCATTACCGTAGTAGTCCTTATTGACCCAAATTAGAAAAATGTCAGTTACACAGTCAAATCAAATTTTTTGCCTTAATTTTTTGACACAATGCTGGAGTGTTTGAATTTTTCTACTAATTGTTTAAAAAAATTTGCATAAACAAATGAAAGGCAATATTTACATTTACTGAGTTACTATACAAATTTAAAACAACTATAACAATTTACTTTATTTGAAACTATTGACAATCATTGCAGATCATTATTTTCGTCAACTAGCTAGTAATTAAGTTATCACAATAAATAATTCATAAATTAACACTTTATTTATAATCATAATAATGCTGGCGAATTTTAGTAGTCGGAACTTTTTACCACAGTCCTCAAGCGCAAATATGTATTTACTAATTCTTTGAAACTAATTAACATATTAATTTATACAAACACTAAAAGCGTCACACATTCACTCCAACGCAATGTAACCGCAAGAACTTTGTGTGGAAGGCAAATAAATATTTTATCAATATGAATTATTATGGGCAACAAATATAACGAGCATTATAAATACAATTTATTACTTGTAGTAAAATCTATGTAAAATCTGTTTGTTGCTGCTATTGTAGTTGTTATTGAACATTAAAAAGTTTAATTTACATTCAAACTTAGAAGAGGAGAAATAGTCATTAGATTTATTTATCTGCTGTGGAAAATAAAAGTTGGCTTCTAGTTGTTATAAGTATTTAAAATGAGTAATGACACTGTATTTGTATGGTGTTAATAGATAAATGAAAAAACAGATTTATGCTAAAATCAATTAAAAAGTTGGCCAAAAGTTTAACTTGTTGGGGGACTTTGAAATAGCAACTATTACATAAAAAAATTGCTCAAGAGAAAAACAAGCTAGAGTAATAAACAAATACAATTATAGTTGTATATTAGGGTGTATCTTATAATCGGCCATCTGAAAACCAAGTGCAGAAAATTTAGTTTAAATCGGATAACATTTAAAAGTTGCTCAATTTGTTGGAAATTTTGAGTTTTATATGAAAGTAGCAATATTTTAAGAAAAATAAATAAAAGGGCCATCTTATTCTACAACATATTGAACATTTGACCCTTGGGTAAAATAACACTCTTAAGTGACAATAAAACGACAATACTAATTAAACGCCAAGTCAAAATGACACCACTGTGTTTGTCAATAGAGTGGTTCGCCTTCCATATAAAAAAAAGTTGTGTAAGTCACCCCCTAGGAAAACAATTCCAGAAACAATTTTTTTATATTTTTGCCACGCCTACCGCCTTTTTAGCATTTTGTTCACTGTGTCGCTATTTTTAGTCCGATAGTAACATTGCACATACAAATTCAACTGAAATTTAACAATTTATATCTGTATATCAATTTAGCAAAACACCTTAAAATAAATTTAAAGATATTTATGTATTAAAAAAAAGACTGCTAAAAAAATTTAAATTCTTATAATGCCATATATGTATGTATATAATGTTTATTCTTCTTGTGAGTTCGAGTTTAATTCAAAATATCCACCACATCCGTCAGACACACTTCAATTTAATCGAACAAAGTTCAACTCTAATTATTTATGTACAAAAAAAAACAGCATTTAAATGAAATTCCACAATGCCTGCAAATCTCTTAATCATGTTTTCTCTTACTAATTTATTAAACAGCAGATTAATTGTGCTAATTAAACGCCTTCGAATATTTTTGCAAAAGGAATGATGATGCTACTTGTAATCACAATATTACAACTTCTTTGTAGTAAACATAATACTACATAATACATAAATACATTCAAAATAAAAAAATACACGCAATAAAGATACTAAATAAAAGAAAATAATCACTTACAGTATAACCAATAATAATGCAGACAAATGATATTGTAAAACAAGTAAGAAAGTGTAGTCACTCAAGCCAGACCATATCTATAATACCCTACACCTAGTAAATGTGGAGAAACAGTTTTACATAAATAGGCGCTACATGGGAGCTATAACACATAATCATAAAATTAAAGATACTTGGCAAATATTTGCCGAAAAGGCGTAACCACTAAATAAAATATTTTTCAATTCGTTTATTTATCAAAAAAAAAAACTCGTTTATTTAGGACAGGACACAACAACTATTTAGTGTTATTTTATTTGACGCTGTTTGATCTTGCAAAACTCTTGTAAGAGTAAGCAACGTCAAACAAATTTGTGCTAAAACAAGTGGTTACGCTTTTTTGAGTAAATATTTGCCAAGTGTGACCGTACCTTAAGTAGCATATACAAATTATTTGCATTACATTTTTTCTCAATATTAACACTTAAAAAAATGTATGCATTATAAAGCGATTTTCAGAATAGGATTTTATATGAGAGCTATGGACCGATTTTTAAAGTATTTGCTAAAATCGCTTCTGTATTCATTAAACTTTTGAATTTTATTTGACTAATTACATTTGAAACAGATTTATGGTCGTAAAAATGATTTTGCCAGTATATGCCGATCATCTTCAAAATTGGGCCAACAGATTTGAGTATATACGAAAGATATTTCGTTGAATATTATGTGGATGCCAAGTGTTTTTTAAGAGATTTATGCTCGCTAAAGTGATTTTCGGATATGGGTTATATGGTAAATAATTAACTGATTAGCATAAAATGTATAGGTGTGATTAAGTTTTTATAAAACTTATTTATGGCGAAAATTGTTTGGACAAGTGTTTTAATCAAACATTTATAACCGATAAAGTCCTATTTCAGGAGGACGTTTCTATGGGGGCTAGAAGAAATAATGGACCGATTTCAACCAATTTCAATACCAATAAATTTGCATAAATTTGCACGAACAGCCAGCCAGCCAGACGTACGGTTGATTGGTATACTTTGAGGTGGGTGTTAGATTAATATTTATGGTTGTATAAATAACTCACAAATAAGGGAAAACCATGTTACAGAAAGAAATTGATTTTTTTTGTTTAATTTAAGTCTACGCAAGTATTTGTATGAAAAATTCTTCATCTCACTGTATTATTTACCATCTAAGATTAAATACTAAGTATTTCCGTTTTTCATTAACTCAAGAAAATCAAAATGTCTGGCATTCATTATGACGACAATAATAACAAGTAGCAAAACAAATATTTAATTGAACAACAGTAACAATCAGAGATAATCACAAGTACTTGTAATATTGCATAGTGAGGCTAACACAAAAAAAATGTATTAATCAAATAATAGTAAAAATTGAAATATAACTGGGAAGTAACTAATATACAGGAGAACTTTGGTGTCCACCACGACCGGTTCATTTATCAAAATATTCAATTATATTTTGACAAAATGGAGGGTCTATTTCGTTACCATGTCACGGATTCATTTTCAACCGAAATTGAATTCATTGTAATTCATTGTTGTTAATACTTTTACCACTGATATGTCAACAAGTAAAATTAAATTTGAAAATAAAGTACTTGTTGAAACCCCGTTATAAACCTGGTCGTAACAGTTAAACTCTCCGTCAGTTAAAGCCTCCATTAAGGTGATTGATATTAACAACTCTAGCTTTCTTAGGATTTAAAATAGAATTTTTATTCAAAGTATGACGAATTAAAACTTTTCAAGTCTTAATGGATCTTAAATAAATAGCGGAACGGTTAAAAAGGTACGTTCATATATTTAAAATGTTTGGCGTAATAAATTTTTTATGTAAAATTCCACAACAATTTATTTGTTAAAAAAGTTTATGGAAATAAATAAATATTTCTTCGATTTACAGAAATATTTGTACAATGTTGGCATATATTGAGAATAGCAGCTAAGAACACTTATATTTTTTACCTTTTATTTTTATTTTTGAAATCAATCCCACTGTGCTTTGTTACATAAGTACTAGTGCTTCTGTAAATAGTTAATTGGAGTTGATAAAAATGTTTTTGCGGACTATGAAATTGAAATGCTTTTCTTAGGGGATAATAAATGTATATATGTATATAAATTCAGTACAGTTACACGTTTAATGGGTTAACATTAATTAACGCTCAAAATAATATAAACTTCTCTACAAAAGCTACAGCAAAATTTTATAAAACTATAACTTCTTGCAACACACAGATCAAATTTATTATTAAAGTAACTAGTTTAATATGGCAAATAAATCGATATATTTAACAAAGGGAATTTAATGCTGAAATTATGACATGGTTTGAAAATTGTTACAGAATTACTGAAAGCAAATGGTGTTTACTATTATATTATACTATAAATTCAATAAGACCATTCAGTAAGTCTAATTATTTTTTCGTTTTTAATTATAACCTTTAAAAATTGTATTGCGAAGACAGTCGTTATTTAAATATTCACTGCGTTGCATAACTATACATACATGCATAAAACTTTTTTGGATTTTGTAAATTAAAGAAAAAGTAAATCAGTTTAACCTACATGTATGTGAAAAAAAATATTATTAACTAGAAAAATATCATTACCTCTTTTAACTGCATAAATAAATGAATTCGTATTTCATAACTATAATTATTCGCCAAAAAATTACAGTGTGTTAGACCACCTTTTTTTGAATCAATACAAATATTAGATCAGACATACTATAAAAGATTTATTCTTATATCTTAATATATATGTAGTATATTTATCCAAGCATCTATTACAGCTATTTTTAGTTGATATATTCTTTCATATTGTCGGGTTTCAGCATAAATTCAACAGCTTAATATTTCACAAATACTCTAAATAGGGTTCTGATCAGGAAACATGCGGACCATTCAAGTACATGGACATTTTTCGAAGACAATTATCCGTTTGTTTAATGGCTTATATGTATAGCTCCGTTGTCTTGTTGAAAAAAATTTATATATAAACTTAATTTATACAATAGTAAGTTTGTATAATCAGAAGTATTCATTTTGGTGCTTGGAATTGCCAAAGGTACAGTGCAATAACTCCCAAATGAAATAAGTCACAATGGAAAAATGAAATAAATCCCAAAAATTTTTCCATACAAATTGGGACTTCGCCGGTCTACGGCCGGGCGGAAGGATTTTCTCCTCCATGGTATACAGAACACCGGCTTCGCATAGTACTGATTCCCTGTATTGTACTATGTGAAGCCGGTATTCTGCCTACGACCGGGCGAAAGGATTTTCTCCTCCATGGTATACAGAACACCGGGTTCGCATAGTACAGATTTCCTGTATTGCCGGCCTGTGGCCGGGCGGATGGATTTTCTCCTTTATGGTATACACAACACCGGCTTCGCATAGTACAGATTGTATTTTTCATGGTGAAATGTCATAATCTTTCTTTAATATCTTCGGATTTATATTACCTACATGGTCATGTAATACCATAAATTAAATTATTATTACTATTATGTATATGCTTACATATAATTGTGAAATAAAAAGCGTTCTGTAAAAGGAAACCAAAAAATTGGGAGTTAATTCATTTTTGTTGGGACTTATTTCATTGGGAGTAAATTCATTTTTATTGGGATTTATTTTTACATTTTGAAATAAGTCCCAAAAAATTGGAACTTCTTTCATTTTGTCTTTGGAGGTTATTTAATTTTTTTTCAGTTGTGCGTTATTTCCATTTTCATGGGACTTATTTCATTGGGAGTTATTTCATGGGGACTTATTTCATTTGGGAGTTATTACACTGTACCATTGCCAAATAAGTCTACTGTCTTCACACTAAACTCCCCAAACCATTAAAAAACCGCCTCCGAAATTTCTGTTTGAGAAATATCGTGTTTCCTTCCATAGGTCCCTACAATGACTGTTGAAACCATCTTTACCATCAATATTGAATTTCTTATTGCAGAAAATCACCAAATCAACAAATATATGTTTAAATATTGCAACTATTAACAAAGATTATCGGCTTACCTGTGTTGAACCAAGTTGAACAAGTTTTTTTTATGAAATTTTATTTTGTTCATAATTAATTCTCAATTTATTTTATTTTTCTGTAAGTGTATTTAATTTTGAATTTGCTTTGAGTAACTTTATAAACAATTGAATTGATCTAATTAATTTTTCTTTCTTCTCATTTCTTTATTGGAATATTTAATTAGTGTTTAAGTTTTTATTTGTCTTAAATAAATCATTGTACTTTTGAATTTTAAACCTTGAAGACGTTCTTGGTTGTTTTTAATTATTCGTGCAATCACAGGATCACAGCATAGACCTGTGAAAGAGTTAATACTATTCTAAAATATTAACTCTAATTCTTCACTGCTTAGAGGTAACCAGAGCTACAGGAGCTCATTCACTAAAACCATTCATTAAGCTAAAGGAGCTCACCAACCTGTTTCCAGTTGGTTTTAAACTTTGTTTTAGCAAATTCAAATCTAATGAAGTTTAATGGCACAGACAACAGCTTTTGTCGAGTAATAGTCTGGGATTTATTTTAGCATTCTACTTATCTGTATCTGGTTTTAATGATTTTTTATTTATAATCTTAATAATTAGAATGAACTTACTTTTTTGGCAATAATATCTTTTTGTATTATATTTCAGGGAATATTTTTCACGAGAGCAATTAAATAATGTACGATCTGCTAACAAATTGTGATATAAACTGGTCTTGAGCTATGCAATCTTGGTTATTAAGGTAAGCAATTAGTATAATTTCTAAAATCTATTTTTTATTTACAAGATTGGCTACCATTTCAATGCGGTAACATTGGATTTGTGCTAATGTTTATAACGCCAATGCAAAATAGTCCAGCATCCACATTAACATATACCTATTGACTTAGAAGCACTTTCTTAGTCAATTTAACGATTTCCCTCCAACCGTTTGGCAATCTATATGGCTGGCTGTCCATGTTAAGCTTGTGCGCAAAGACAAAAAGTGTGACCTTTTCCAGATATTTGGTTGAAATTTAGTATGAAACTTTTGTTCGTCCCAAAGTCAGGATTGAATTTCATTCAAATCAGTCCAATATTTCAGCTAGTCTCCATACAAATGTCCTCCAAATAAAGGGGTTTAACGGTCCAAAATGTTTGAGTTATGAACGCATTTAAATTCGCCACAAATAAGTTGTGAAGCCTAACAATATCCACAAATTCTGTACAGATTGGTCCATAATTAACCGTAGCTCACCCAGCAAAAACTTTACTTTAAAATTAAGTTCAAAAGTAATAGGAAATTGTCGACCAAATCTACCAGAAAATGTACTTATTTTTGTTCGACATGTTCCAAAATTAATCTGTTGTAATTTTGCCACTTTAAATCAAAGAATTTATAACTTAATTTTATACTTAAACGTTACGAAAATGTGTAGTTGTAGACTTATTAGAACAAAATATTATAAAATAAGTAAAGAAACGTAATAAATATTAGGGAAACTTATTGCAAATGATATTAATAAAGATTTATAATCATAAACTAAGTGCTGTTTTGCACGTTTCAGTTTTGCCTGTCCAGTTTTTGTTCAATTCTGTTTAGAAAATTTACAAAATTGAATATTAATTTCAAGTATGTACCCCTTTTATGCTCTTTTCCCTTCTCACCCAAAAATACTTGCCTTGAAAAGTCAGAATTGAAACGTGTGCAAGCGGACTAACTGCTCTAAATCATGCATTGGAAGTAAATTTTTTTGTATCTTATAATTATGATTTTTTTTAAGATATATATAAAGTAATTCTTTAATATATAATTAGTAATACAAAAAGTGGCGACTAAAGCTAACAAATAATGAATTCTGGAAGTCATTAAAATTAAGAATGTATGTAAAATGTTTGCTGGGTATAAGTCCATTTCAGAAAATCACTTAAAAATTTTGTATTCCAAATAATATTTAACACGAATATGTTTCATATATACACCAATATTGGGGCAATTTGATTTGTATAATGATCGTTATCTAATTAGTCACAGCTCGCATATAAGGCCCACTTCTGAAAATCAATTTAACGACCATAAATCTCTTAAAAATTTTGCTCTCCAAATAAAATCGAACAGAAATAAGTTTTATATATACAGAAATCATGACTTGTCATTAAAATTTTATAAGGGCCGGTCCATAATTAGTCAAAGCTCTTATATAAGATCCCCCTACTAAAATCACTTTGTCGTGAAAGTGTTTATATCGAGATAAAATTTAACACAAAAAATATTTTTATGTACAGAAGTCATGCCATTAAATTTTTAAATGTTCGGTCCATTAAAGGTCATAGCTGCCATATAACGCTCATTTCTAAAAAAAAAACAGTTTTTATACATATACTGGATGTAGGGTATTATATGGTGGGGCTATACTTTCTTACTTGTTTTTTATGGAAAATATGCTAAGAAAATAGGGGTATGCGAGTATTTATTAAAGTGCTAAAACTTTCATCAATATTAGTACAATGAATACAACATCCCGTAACTACATATTAACTACATAGTTCAAAAGTTATCACAGATCGAGAACAAATCAGCCTTTTCTCTAAAATAATTATAAGGATATAATAACATTATTACGATACAACCCTCAAAACTTGAACTGTATTAAATACATGCAACCCCAAAACTCATACACTGTTGTTTAATTTGTTTCATCTCGCTTCTATGACTTTTGTTAAAGGATTTTTGTGATATAAATTAAATTTGATTTCGATTTGATTGATCATTCCCAGCGGGAATGCTGTGCACACAATCATACTCGTACATATGAGTAAATAAATAAATATGAGTAAATGGGCCACCACAACTATGTATTTAGAAGATTATAATTTTCATAATGTTTTTTATTCAATAAACATTCATAGATGCCACAGGTTTCATTGCATCGTATATACTCGTACATACATATATAATGATTATATTATTTTCTTTCAGAAAAAGTTAATCCTGTAATAACATGTGTTTTGAAGTTTTCTCAGCTGGATATCATCATTCACTTTTGTTGGCAATTTTTCAAATAAACAAAAAGGAAAAAAAAACAAACCTTTTTTTGTTGATGGTGGCCATGCCATCACTTATGTTGAAATTTTTAATTTCTATAGCCTGCGGCAGAAACTGGTGGTATATTGTGTTTATCACTGTTTTAGTAAAACTTTTGACTAACATTAAATACATGCGAGTACATGAATATTCCCCTGAAAAGTTTGAACTTTTAAAATATGATTTTGTATTTGAGTTATTGGCAAAGTAGAGAGTCAAAAACTTCGTTTATACCAAAGACATTTCATTTAAGTACCATTTTCACTTTGGCTTTAGTTAATTTTCTCAAATATTATAAAATGGTCTTTGCCTTTTTTGTGATACCAACAGTTTCCAAAATGTCTACCGTTGCCAGTTAACATATACATATATACATTTACAATAGTATTTATTTAGAGTGGGTAAGTAGGATTCTTGTTTAATAAGTCATCCAATAAATGAAATGAAGAAATTTGTTTGCAAATCAAAAGTGTAAACAGCTATGGTCAACATTATAAAGCAGACATACATACAATCCTACATAAAGGCAGGCATCGATGGTCAGAATGATTTACGTGTTTAAACAAAGGATAACATTTCATTGTAAACATAGAGTTTGTGTGTGGTTTGATATTTAAAGCAGACCAATCAGGATAATGTTTTGCTAACAAAAACCTTTTTGAAAAATTGTAAAAATTAAAAAAAAAATTACGCAAATATACAGATGTTGTAATATGTAGTTAAATAATATTTATGTATATTGTACAACGCTGCTTTTGTTCTTTTGTAGGTTAATACATATTTTTGATTACTTCATATATTTTTAATAAATATTTATAAGTAACAGAACAAGCGAGGAATTAAATAGCAAAAACTTTCATTACCAAGTAATGTGTTAAAATGCTAAATTCAAGCACTTCTCTACACAATATTATATTAACACGGTAATATCATTAGAGGAAAGTATTTACCACAAGCTCTCAGTGACATTAGTAAAGATAGTTTAATATCATTAAGAACGGTAATCAATTAGTGATTCAACCAACTAACTCAGTAAGCAGCTATGTGACCATATTACTCATTATTTAACTACTTTTAAGTAATGCATATGGTATATAGTACACAGTACAAAAATAAAAATGAGTTTCAATTAAAATATTTGTGGAATCAATTAAAAAAAAATTTGAGATTTAATTGAAAATATCAGAAAAATCAGAAAAAGTAATTGAATCAATTAAAATTTTAATTGAAAATTATTTTAAAATCAATTAAATGTTTAATTGAAAAAAACATGATTTTTTGTCTGTGTAGTTTTTCAAAAGTTTGTTATTAACTAACTGCAAGTCTTTACCGAGCTTTTTTCTGGTAATTAATGAGTGAATTTATTTATTCCGTACCGCGATCTGTTGCTGCGGTATTTTTTTTTTCTTTTTGCATTATAATCTCTACACAGACAGTGTTGCGGCATGTCGCAGGAATGAATAATTACATTTTACATACCAATCGATATTTCTTTCCGCTTAGTTTTCCATTCCGCGCGGTATCAATAATACCATCCAATAATTTTATATAAATTTCTTTATTGCTGATCGCGCATCGCTATTAAAAATCATATTAACATTAAAATCATTTAGGATTTCATATTTTTATTGAAATTCTTTTTGAACCGGTCCCTATTATCCAGGAACTAGTCACTAGTTTTTTATTACATTGTTGTTCCTCCTGTTAGTCCTCTGCATAGTGTTTCATGTAGTTGTATGACACGTTTAATATGCGCAAAGACTCTCTGAACAAGAATTTATTTAAATTTATTAACAGAAAACTCGGTTTTTTCTAACGAATGTCAAAAAAAATTTCGATAATGCTGTTAATCTTAATTTAAATTCATTATAAAGGGCAATAAAATCAATTTTGAGCTGATTTATAACTCAAAAGACAAAATTTTTTTGTATAATTTACAAATTTACTTCTCAATCTAGGCAGAGTATCAGTATCTCAAAAATAGAAAATATCCTTGGTAGAATGGTATACCAGGACTGGTCATATAACATATACTATGCTGCTAAATTTCCTACATGCTGGAAGTTTGCAAATGTTAACATCTATCGTGATGGAGTGACTATTTTCCAGTGGAGCGGAAAGTAGTATTGGTATTTGAAGTCTAACAAATTACAAAGCTTCCGTAGGAGATGTTATATAGCGATTGTTTTATACTTTCTATAAAGTAAAGTAAATTGGTAGCTCTGGATACTTCCAAAGCGTTCCATGGAGTGTAAAATGGAAAACTTACTTTAATGGCATGTTTCTAGTGACTCAAATTTTTCGCCCAAATGAGTACAAAAATTAGTTTTGGGGTTTTATAACACAAGTGTAAATTCTCTTGAATGAAAACGTAAGACTATCTTTTTTTATGGTTTCTACATTGCAATTTCAATTTTCCTACTGTCAAAAACAGACAAGTAGAAATAATTACTTGTGTGCATCACAAAACAATATTTTATATATTATTTCGTATATTTCTATAGCATAAACTGTTGTCCACTACCTTAACTTTCAATTTCAATGATAACACAAATTTTATTACATATTTTTTATTTTATTTAAATAATAAAACATAATTGTTGTATTTTAATTTTTTTAGCCTTTTACTGTTTTGATTTTATTTTAATTTTTGTTTCTTCGTTGACGTCTGGCTTGCATTTGACACTTACGTACTGAAAATATTCCTATAAAAACAGAATCAGCGTTATTTGTTTTCGCATTCAAGTAGAGAAACACTTTTTTCTCACAAATCGAGAAACGATCAAATTTTTTGTTTCACACTTCATGAAAGAAATTTTACAATGAGAGAAATACCGAAACAAGCTAGTGGAACGCCAAATTAGCTGCTCGCCTTACTGATTTTTAATAACGCTGCTTTCATAATACAATAATTTGGATACATTGTCACAAATAATTCTGAATTCAAAACAAAAAAAAAACGTCTAAAAGTATTACCCATTACATGTAAGGAAGATGTCCAATAGCCTTCTTGTTTTTATCTTTGTAACAGCTTCTACAGAAGTCATTAGATTTTTTTAATGAAATTGAAGCAGCTTTAAATCAAGTCTTGTGTTCAACGTACCCCTGTTTTTGTCGTACAGTTCGTATGTGGAATCAAAAACAATGTCCACAAGCACTTCTTCCTCTATCTTCCTTCAATTCTATCTTTGTAACACCATTGTGGTGTAGGATGCTGTAATTAGCCATATAAGTCCCACTTCTGAAAATTAATTTAACGACCATAAATCTCTTAAAAATGTTGGTATCCAAATAAAATTCAACACAAATTAGTTTCATATAAATTAGTTTCATACATAAATGGTGATATCTAATTTTATAATGGTCGGTCCTTTATTAGTCAAACTTCCCGCCTTCGAAAATTTCTTTAACATGCACATATAAATCTTTTAAAAGTGTTTATATTAAAATAAAATTTAACATAAAAATATTTATATGCACAGATGTCATGCCATAACGGGTCCGCCATCTAACGTTTTTTTTTTCAACTAGTGCTTATTTAGTGAATGGTAACACTTAGCTCATGTCTGATTTGACAGATAATTAGTTTTATCCTTCCGCTGGAACGCTTGAATAACTCTGGGAAATATTGCGACATTATTTTGAAAATCATGGTAATGTTGCAGAATGTGTGCGAAAATTGCGTACGGATTTTGGAAGAAGAGAATCACCGTCAGCTCCGTATGTTCGTTATCTTGTGAAAAAAGTGAAAGAAATTGGCATCCTCATCGATAAAACAAAGCGTAAAAAGCCGAAAAAAGTGCGCACACCCGAGAATATTGCAGCTGTGGCATAAAGTGTGCGTGAAACGCCATCAACATCAATTCATCGTCCTTTTCAACACTTGAACATTTCGGAGACATCATTCAGACGAATTTTGCATAAAGACCTTGGTATGACGCCATACAAAGTCCAATTGGTTCAGGAGTTGAAGCTAACTGACCATCCAATGCGTTTTCGCTTCGCTAAGTGGGCGTGCGATCGACTTACAGACAAAAACAAAAAAAATCATCTTTTCAGATGAAGCACATTTTGATTTTGGCGGGTATGTAAACAAGCAAAATTGTTGCATTTGGGGCACAGAAAACCTGCACGCATCCATTGAAAAGCCGATGCACCCAAAACGAGTCACTGTTTGGTGCGGTTTTGGTGCAGAGTCATTCTTGGGCCATTTTTCTTTGAAAATGAGCAAGGAGTGGCCGTTACAGTTATCGAGCCGTGTTAAACGAATTTTTGTTCACAAAAATTGAAGAGGAGGATATTGGCAACACTTGATTTCAACAGGACAGTGCTACGTGCCACACAGCCGAAGCTACACTCGATGTTTTGCGCCCTGTTTTTGAAGATCACATTACCAGCCGCAAAGCTGATGTCGTTTGGTCACCTCGGAGTTGTGATTTGGAACCGTTGGACTATTATTTGTGGGGTGCCGTCAAAGATAAGTGTTATGCCGACAAGCCAGAGACAATTGACGCTTTAGAGGACAATATTCTTGAAGCCATTGGTGAAATACACCTGCACACAATCGATAATGTGCTTAAAAATTGGACCGATCGTGTAGGCTACTGCATGGCTAGCCGAGGCGGAAATTATTTCCCATTATTAACCGGAAGGATTGTACTTTCAAATAAAAAAAGAAATTTGAGAAAATATTCAGTAGTTTTTTTTCTAGCATTTAAAAAAAAAAGTTATTTGGCGGACCCTTTAGTTACCATTAAGCTTGGTGTAGGGTCGGGCTTGACCGACTATACTTTCTTACTTGTTTAAAAAAGTCCAGATTTTATGAGAACAATATTTATAAAAAAAAAAAATTGCTTAGTCCCTTAGCGATGACAATATAGTACATTTTGACATGACGAAGATGCACCATATCGTCATACTTGGAGCCATGAGATTTGGATAATTGACGCTGAAATAATTGGCAAATTTTCTAAAGAATTATAACGAAGACAAGATTACACTTTGACTGTGCGTCTCAAGAGGGAGTAAAGTCGAGACGCGATATTACATACACTATATCAGATATAGAGCGATGCCAAGGAAATTGTTGATTTTGGATTATACTCAGAAAAAATATTACAAATAGGAAATAACTAACGTGAAAATAAAGAATAACAAAAAGAAATGGTGACACGTACCTTTTCATCGTCCATATCTTAGGAGATTAAGACTAGGACGCTGTGTGATTGAACTGGTTCTCTCAGATATACAGGCTAGAAAACTAGTAATTTTTCAGTAAAGTGAAATTGTTTAATCGGCATATAAAAGTAAAAAATCCACCTTTAAATTACGAATTGCCAACATGCACAAAACACTTTCAAAAAGTAACTAACAACATTGGGGCATTTGTAGTTCTCCATTGCACAATATGCACGATTGAAAGTGAAAGAAAAACGAAATTGACAAAATTGTTTAAGCTTTTACAAAACCATTTATGGGATTTTATGGGTATTATGGTAAATTCATTTGGGTTTTACGGCCAACATAATGGATTGACTTACGCTACGCTTAACATTTGAGGTTTCTCACTTTTTGGCAAAAAAAAAACACACAAATACCAAGCAACATAGAAGCAGACACAGTTAAACTTTTTACCACAAACAATAGAGTAGTACAAAAGGGGGTGGTAATGTTGACTTGTGTGAGGTTTACCACCCATTGTGCAACATTCACTGTCGCTTGTGTACGCAATAGGGTAGAAAACTTTACAACACAGAAAAAATCAAAGACTGTATGAATAGCTGGATATTGTGTTTAGATGTGCGGTCAGTTCACAAATGTAAATGGGCGTTAAACCAAAGGTACTTTATATGATGTTGTTTTTGTTATCCTCATTTAAAGGCAGGTTGTTTTTTTTATCGACAAAAAAATCCCCGACTTGTTATGAAACTTGTCAGAGAAAATTAGTAAATGACTTTGTTGAGAGTTTTATTTTTATTTGAAAATTATGTTTGTGGCTGCTTAAAAGGTATTAAACAAGTTTTTATGTCAAATATTTGTTCTTGTTTATTTTTTATTTTTGTTCTAGTCGCTCTTCTGTCTGTTGTGGGTTGTTTGTTTAATTTTTTACGAAATTATTTGATGAATATTAAGACATTTTTAAGGTAATTGAAAATTTTTTTTAATTAGCATAAAAATTACTTTTAAACAGAAATATGTACTTTGGAAAATATAAAGTGGATAATTTTTACCCATTAAAGTTTTATCATTAAATAGTACTTTTGTCAATTTAAATGTCAGATTTTATATCTTTTGTGTTATTGTGTATTTTTTGTTATTCATTGTGAGCATTTTAAATTGCTATCAACAAATTCAAGCTTGACTGAATTTTAAATTATTTAATAAAAACTGTGTTACAATCTTTCTATGAATGCAAATTGCGAACAAAAAACTGTCACATATTCTTTGACATTTTATGCACATATCAATTTTGACAGCTCTTTCACACATGTTTGATTAGTAACAGTAAAGAATTTTGATGAATATCAGTAGTCGGAAATGTACAAAATATATGTATGTGTATGTGTTTTCGTTAAAAAAGTATGTTTTTTTTTTATTAAAAGTTAACCCTTTAACATAACGATACACAATTGATTTTAAATAAAGTACATGTATCAACATAAAAAAGTATCCTAAGAGGGAATTGGACCATCAGAGAGCTGATTCCGTGATTGGTTCTTTGGAAGGAGGTACCGGTTCTAGTGTTATTATACCCTCCACCACTATAAGTGGTGAATGAGGCTATATAGTATATAAAAGTTTCCATGTGTAAAACTGAGAAATACTCATCTAAGACCCAACAAAGTATATATATTCTTGGTACTTACGAAATTCTAAGTCGATTGGGTCATGTCCGTCTATCTGTGTAAAACACTCTCAAGTCCAAAGGACACCACTGAGATCAAAAAAGTTTACAAAAAACCACTTACAGTTCTCCTAAGCTGTTTGGTATTGAAAATCAGCAAAATTGGTTTAGTAGAACAAGAGTTATGGATAAAAATTTAAGACAACCTTCGCAAAAAATTAATATTTAAAAAAAATGTTCCTGCTATATTTTTAAATATATTGCAGATAATATCATGAACTCTTCTATACGTTGTTTTTATGATAAAAGAATAAAGTGTGAGGAAAATAGTAAGAATAGGTCCGTGATTTCTCATAGCCACCATACAAAAATCTTCCCGAAATATTGCTCAATTATAAATAAATGCCTCATAAAATTGGAATATCAATACAAAATTCAGCAGGAATAAGTTTCATGCAAAAAGAAATCGCAAAACCAAATTTATTTTAGTTCGGTTTATGTTTGACCATACACCCCATATAAAGTCCACTTCCAAAATTCACTTAAATACGTATAAAACTGATATAAATAATGTTAAGCGGCTTAAATTTGACATAAATAATCCCTATAGGCAAATAAATTGTTGTACTAAATTTTATGGTGGTCGGCCCATAATTGGTCATAGCTCCCATGTAAGGACCACATCCGAAAAAGCCATTTATCTTTATATACATATATCGTATAAATATCGGTACCGACTCAAAACTTTGCACAGATCATTGTTAATTTTGGTAAATTTTTAACCGCATCCCTCATATAAAGCCCTCTTCCGAAAATCACCTCAATACTCACAAATCTCTTATAATCGATCCAAAATTTTACACGGATCATTTACATACATGCCAAAATCAAATTTCTGTATTTTGAGAATATCGGTCCATATTTGTCTATATCCCCCAAATAAGGTCCACTTCCGAAATCCACGTTAATATATATCTTAAATATACCGTTATTATGCTGATCGGCCCATAAATAGTCATAGCTGCCATATAAGAACCATTTCCGAAAAACAAATAAACCCACAAAAATACCTAATAAATATTGAACCAACTTTTATAGGAATCAGTAATTTTAATCCAGAAAACATACGAATATCGGTTATATGGCAATTATGCTACTGAATTTAGTAGCTGCCCATCAATAATTGGCAATAGCTCCTGAATTAAGTCCACTTCCGAGCATACTAAACAACCATACAACTCTTGTAAATAACGTTATTAATATGAAATTATACGTATCCACCACGTGGATACTGGATTTAGAAGCTATCAGTCCATAACTGGTCCACTTCTACTATGCCACTATGTACTTATTTTAAGTATTAAAATATATGTTAAACCTCTTTCTTAGTTATTTAAAAAAAAGTTAACTACTTTAAAATATACATTATATGCCAACCTCTACAAATAAATTAGTTATGCAAAAACTTCTTTATAAATTAAAACAGTTACTGAACTTAAAGTGATTCTACATTAGTAATAAATGATTGTCAACATTTATGAGACAAAATCCATTAAAAAAACTGCTTCAAAACAATAATGCATTGTTAGCTGTTGATATACGATATGACTTTTAAAGAACCTGATAATGAGATGTTAATAATCTACACCATTTCCAGTCGTTATATTATATTTAGCTATCATCGTAAAGGAACTTAACATTTACGGAAAGCTTTAAACAATTTAAGTTAAACTCTCTTGTGTCTATATTTTTTTTAGCTACTGTAGACTAGAAATAAGATAAGATAAGGCCTGTTAAAGATTACAATTGAAAACAAAATAAAACTTTCATATTTGATAAGGAAATTCAAGATTTAATTTTGGCATCTAATTATGTTTTTAAAATCCTGGACTTTTTCCATTCCCTGGGGATGGAGTATACAATACTTTTTAATGTCCAATGTTGGTACAAAGTTTTGAAGAGTTTATAATATAGTCTATAAGTATTTGATGGACTTGCCACATTCGTAGTTTTAATTGGTCAAAATAAATAATAAAGTCATGTCTTTAGTCTTATTATAAGATTTAAGTTTATGCTTAATCTGAAAAAAATTCGTAGTATGTTTTGATAGAGAACAATTTCAAAAACATATAAAGTTCGGTCGCATAAATGTTTCAATATTTTTGAACAACAAATTAATAACATTTTATTACTAAGTATGACTAAAAAGCGTTTCCCTCATTAATTTGAAAAGACAAAGATATTATCATATATATCATATATCAATGGATAGGAAAATGTGTCTATTATGTATTTACAAATATATAAAAATTTTGACAAACAAGAAACTCATGATGAATTTAGTTATTTAAACTGAAATAACATTTTTATTTATAAATTTTATTTTATAAATTTTTGCATTTTTACAGATATTTTTTGTGTGCAAAATACTAAAATGAAAAAAAAAGTTAAAATTTTTTATAAGATCCAGACAGTTTTGAAAAATCCCAAACATTTTTTTTTTAGATTGTTAATCATATTGTCTACACCAGAGGCGGGGTTAACGAAGCCCTTTGCAGAATAATTAACTACATATTCAGCCATATAATATCGGTTATTATTTTTAGAAATCGAATATGCGATTTAAGAACATTTGCTCTACAGTTGTATTTTACCAACAGTGAAATTTAACATAAGCTATATTTTGAATAACTCTACTTCCATAGGTAACAAAGTTTTATAACTTTTTTTTTCATGTAACAGATTTCTTTTAAGGTTAGATTTCCGAAAAATATAAATAAGTCTTTTTGGAAATTTTTTAAATAATATAAAAAGAAGAAAGTGGCTTTTTATGATAAAAAATTGCTAAAAATTACATTACTTTAAATGCATATAACTTCTGACACTGTGACGATTTTTAAACAATTATTATTTAAGTGGGTTTATAAAAGTGTATGTAATGCATAAAAAATATTTAGTGAAAATTCGAAAATAATTGTATCCGCTATTAACAAAAAGCCAGACTAGGGTAGCTACAAAAGTTAAAAATTTAATTTTCATATGCAAATATCTCGTAAACTATAACCACGAAGTTTTTTTTTAGTACTCAACCAGTAGATTATATATGTAATATAATCGTCAAAATCGGATGAACAACGAAGAATTGGAATTGTTTAAAATTTCTCACATACCCAAAATGTCCTACTTTTTGGTACTTCTGTCACCAACCCTGATGGGTTTATGAGGTCCGAATTCAACTTAAACTCGACAACTCTTCCTGTCTAGGCATATGACATTTTATTGCAATCGGACTTACCGTTTAGAAATTACGGATTTACTTCCCCTATTTTCCAAATTCGCCCATTGTACAACATTTGGAACCATACTTATTCCAAAGCGCTAAAAAAAACAAGAAAGAGAATTATATTCGGCTGTGCACAATCTCATACACCCACCAACAATATATAATGTAAATTTCATACATTTTAATGTTATCGAGAGCGACCTTTACTTTGCGCACAAGTTTTGCATTAACAGCCAGCCTGCTGATTGTATAGGTATCGATAAGATGTCAGTTTAATATTTTTGGAAGTTACAAACATTTCTGAACAAATCCTTACAATTTCATTGGACACTATGAAAGTCTTAATAATCATAGAGCAAAATATTACAATATTTGATTTCCGGAATTATATTGCGTTTGGCTGCAATAAATGTAAGACTGGTGAATGTTGGTTTTTGACATCGTTATAAAAAGTTATTTTGGCGTAGAAATATTAAACACTGGTCGAAAGTCGGGATCTGTATATGTTGACTAAATCTACAAATTAGAACAATTTTGCACACAGACATAATGAATTTCATATTCTTGCTTGTTCACTATCACTAACATATTTTTAAATCAATTGCTGTATTTTTTAAGCAATGGAAACGGTGTTAGTTATAAATTTGCAAAAATACGTATTTGAAATGAATTTTAAACCAAAAATAAAATAATAAAAATCCTTATTCAATTGAGTCAAACATAAAAGGATTGTCCTCAAAAGTCAACATAAGTGGACTTCAAAAATGAATCTATAACAATTCATTAGTCAAATATGTACTCGTAAACATCCATATAAATTAATAGAATGGGTGGATTAATATTTGCTCTGTGGTGCGTTATTGTTAACAAGGTGGTAGTTTGTAACTGTTTTAATGATACTCGTATCATGTGGTGGTCATTGCATGATAATAACAAATAAGTAAAGGGTGGTTGCTGCCAATAAATTATATTAACATATCAAATATTGTTGCAAACAGCAGCTCTCATCAGTGCATACGAAAACAATTATAAAACCACAACCTCCCCTCTGTGACAAGGATGAATGTCGCTTTGCAGCAGTGTGTGTTTTGTGCCTTTATCCACCCCATTTGCTAAAGTATAAAATGTCACAAAAGCTTTTTAAGCTAAAACCAAACAGAAAGAAAAAATTGTCACAGCCGCAAATTTAATTACACACGATGTTACCATGCAAATGAAGAAGACATTTCCATCAGCCACATCTTTTTGCAAAATTTTGTTATAACCATATCGCATATATTCGTATCGTTAGTTTACTCACATCGTAGTCGCTCTTTATGAAAACGATATTGTTTTATTAGAATGTAACAACTCTAGCATGATGTCAGGCATCAACACCCTTTTCATTTTGTTGTCCTTGTCGTTGTGAGTGCGGCGGCTGATGTTGTTTTGGGGTTTTGGTTCGTTTGGGTTTGGTTAACATGGTAAACATGTCAAGGTTTAAATATTCCTTTTGTTAAATCCTCTTAAATTAGTACATCATTTCTAATTGCTAAAACTGAAAGAACATTGTACAAACAGCCCTCCACCCAGTATTTGGAGAGAAATTGTCTTATGATTATTTATATTTTAAAGATAGATTCCTGATAGTTTTAGTGTCAAAATTGTATGTTATGGTTGGTGGTAAAAACTGAATCATTATTCTTGCGTCCTCTAGAGATGGGATATCAAATTTTTGTTTTGATCGTATAATGACAATGTAATCGTTGGGAGGGTTTTTTCAAAAAGTATTTATTTATTCATCAATAACTATCTTGTCTCCTTCAAAGTAATCCCCCTCAGATATAATACACTTAAGCCAGCGTTTTTTCCAATCCTCAAAACACTTCTGAAACGCGCTTTTTGGTATCGCCAACAGCTCCTGTTTTGATTTTTCTATTATCTCCTCAATCGTAGAAAAACGCTTTCCTTTCATCGGTGCTTTCGGTTTTGGGAAGAGTTTGCTAAAAACTCACGCACAAGCATCGATGTGTGAGCTGGTGCGTTATCATGGTGCAAAATCCATGATTGGTGTTTCCACATTTCTGTGCGTTTCTGACGAATTGCTTCGCGCAAACAGCGCATAAGGTAGTATTCCTTATTGAAGAAAACAGTGAGCAAAACCTTCACATTTGACGTGCTTTTTTCGGTCTTGGCTCTTTTGGACGTTTCCATTGGGATGATTGGGCTTTGGTTTCAATATCATAGCCATACACCCATGATTCGTGACCAGTTATGAACTTTTTGAGGAAATCTGCATCGTCGTTGACGATGTTAAACAGCTCCTAACCGATGTTCATGCGACGTTGTTTTTGCTCAAAATTTTGCAAAATCTTCGCTGCCGCACGTTTCATGCCCAAAACATCCGTAAAAATTGCTTGGCATGAGCCGAACGATATGCCAACATCATCAGCAACCTCTCTGATAGTGATTCGACCATTATTCAAAATTATTTTGTTCAGTGCTTCACTTTAATGTTTTCATCGGTTGTTAACGTGCTCGGTCGACCAGGACGAGCATCGTCATTGACATCTTCTTGGCCTTCCTTAAACCGGTTATACCACAATTGAACTTGTGTTCTGCCCATAGTAGACGCGCCAAACCCACAGTCAACATTTCAAATGTCCTTGCGCAATTAATTTCATTTTTGCGTTTGCGTTTTTTACATCCAAATTCTTTTACATTTCAAAATTTCTTATTTTTATCGGCTAAATGTGCCATATTTATCCATTAGGTTTGTTATCAAATCTAACTCCCAGAAAAGTCTCTGCTTTTAAGATACCATTTGACTTGGTTACTTCAATATGGGCCTAATTCTACGTCTTCTTCAAAGAATGAATGCCGTTTTTCGGACATCACAATCATTAGAAAACAAGGAGAACTTTTTTAATAAATTATATACAAATTTTGAAAGCATTTTAATAAATTCACTAGTTGATAGTACGATACGAGTACTTCACTTTAAGAATCTACAAAAGATGTGGAATTGTGTACTTCTTGTTGTCCAAAACGGAAACCAAATTTGTATTTAACTGCCGAATTTTTCACGCTTTTCTGTTATCCTATTAAATATCGCCTAGACTGGTATCAATATTTTTGCTTCTGTTAACCCAATTTGAAATAGACTGGCATACATCGATTGCGCTGATTATTTTTAATATTTGCTTCCCACATTTCTCTGGTTTGATTTACCGTTACTAGAATTATTGCGAAAATCTTCAGTCACATTTCAGTTTTTGCAAAACGAGCCATGGAAGTAAGAAAGTGTCTTTAATTACAAAAGTATCATTTACAAATAATGAAGTGCACATACGAGTATATTAACTAAAAATATGATAAATTATAATATTTTAAACTAATTGAAATCGTTTCATACAATAAAAATGTGTTTTAGTTAAAAATATTAATAAAAATCGACCAAAATGCATCAAGTGTGCGTGTCCTGAAAATCCTTGAAAGATATAAAAATTATAAAACCTAAGCATTGATTACATTTTCATACGCTGTAGAGATCATATATTCCAAAAATTATAAAAAACTTCCTGGTTGTTTGGCGTCAGGTCTGAAATATTATGTTTCTCGCCAATGATCTGTAAAGCTTCTTGTATCATTTTTTAACATATTGCATCCACCCCAGGATATTTATATACACACAGAGAAAAAAATAAAGTTGTACATGTTTACCACAACAATGTCAACATTTTTACAAGTTTTTCAACAATGTTATAATCACTGTAATTATTTATATAATATTTTTAAGTTACGATTCAATAATATATACGTTTGTTGTAACTATGTATATATTTGTTGCAATCATGTTTATGATGAATCCATTTATCATTATTTTTTGGTCTTTGATTATGATAGAGAAGATCATAATATGGTATAACTTTTCATCATAAAACTGATCAAACTAAACACTACATAATTGCTAATAATTGTGAATGGTAACTTAACCTTATTATTGTTTCAGCAATCATATAGATAATTACAGTGACCATAGTATTTAAAAAAATATTTAAAAATGTTGAAATAGTTGTGAATCATGTCACTAACAGCCGGAAAAAAGCCAGGTATAAACCTCGAAGGATAATCTAGTATTGCATAAATTAAATCCATACATTTTCAAAAAAAATTGTTAATTTTTTTAAAAAATATTATGAGTTGTTATCTTTACATTTGCTTTTTAACAAAGACGACGTACAGTTCACAATTTTTGATTTGATGATACAACTCGAGACGAATTGCAATTCCACTTATTTACAAATGTACAAACACTTAAACAACTTTATTATAGGTTTTCATTTTCATGTAAATTTACATATTTAACTTATCTTAATTCCACCAAAACTGTTTTCAAAATTCTTCAATTTAAGGGCTGTAGAAATCGTTATAAAAATATTTTTTTACCTGCGCCGTAGTCTGAACTGAAGATTTAAAAGTTGACAAAAAATACTTCTCTCTCATTTTGTAAAAATGTTGCTATTTTCTTTACATTAACTCTAACTTAAATACGGTTAAAATGATAGCGACAACTAACTTAAATTGCTGTTATTACTACTTATTATTCTTGCCATTTTAATTTCCAACATTTGTTTGTCTTACTATTATTTCTACGTATTGCGTCTTAAACCCCTTTCGTTTTTTAAATACAATTTACCCTTTTATTTATACTGACATCATAATTTTGCTTATGGCTCATTGGGTAATACATTAGGCTTAAAAAATTATTATGAAGTATTGCAAATAAACTACACAAATTATGCCCTGCAAAAAATAATGCAAAGGTTGAAGAAAAATAAGTTTGAAATAAAAAACTTTCACATTTTTTGTGGATAATATAAAGTATAAAAAAGTCTTTTAGTACTGTCACTGGCATCAATTCCATTTATTCAAATACAATTTAGTGCTCTTATAATTTGTCACAAAAGAAACTAATACTTGACTAAGCAATAATTGAAATCGTCGACTTTTAGGACAAATTATCGCAAACACACAAAACTAGAATGTGTAACAAAAAAAAAAAAAAAAAAGGTAACGGAGTATCTAACCATGGCAGTACATTTATTAACCAGCACATTTCTATTGGCTGTCAATCGATATCTGAACAAATGAAATGTTTGCTAAAGTCATGGCATTGTCAATTGTTTGTCAAAAAGCCATTTCAGCCATTGACATCGTATTTCACTAAACGTGCGAGTACATCTCACACATAAAAAATTATAGTGGAAGTATGTCTACTAGTAGAAATAGAAAATAAATATAGAAAAAGTAAGACAAAAGTGGAAAAAAACCTAAAAATTAGAAAACGGCATTTACTATTCGTACTAAGCTGCCATGTTAGTCACAAATGCCAGTAAAAAAATCATCAGCCAGCCAATGACACAAAAAGACATGACGGAAAAAAAGCAAAGGAAATAAAAACTTTGCCATTGTAATGGTTGCCAAAAATATACAAAAAAAAATAGAAGAAATGGTCCCCAATGTATTTCATCAATTCAAATGTATTTAATGTTGTGCAAATGTATAAATTGGTTGGGTGAAAAAGTTATTTCCATTTTTTTTTTTTTTTGTTAATTTATTAGACTTAAATATAAAAGATGATTGAATAGTGAATCTGTTATTTTTAAATATAGTTTGTCACAAAATATAAGAGGACATCTCATTTTACATATAACATTTAGATGATTGTACTCGGGTTCTTAGTCTCTTAGATTTCGTACCGGTGGACTGTAATTCATTCATTAAGCAAAAATAAAATCAAATTAAAAGGAATTTAAGCCAGTTTCTAACTGAAAAAAAAACATAAATAATAAAAAACAATTGCTTGTTTTCGCTGCTATAGTTGTATATTTTGCTTGAGCCATGTCAACGTATGAGTAATATTGATTAATCGGGAAAACTATACTCAAGAATAAATATACATTGTAGGAAAAAATAATAAGAACGATACTTTTTACTTCATTTTTAATAATATTTTAGTAATAAACATTATATAGGTACATATCCAATGAGAGTATTTGAATCTGTTAAAGGAAAATCATAACCATAACATTACCACTTCTTCTGCAATGCATTTTTTTTTATTCATAAGATTAATCATAATTATTCACAAGATTATTTATAACTAACTAGCAATCTACTTTCATGTCTCACTTAATAATAATAATATTTAGTTAAAGCTCTATCCATTTTTAAGACTTCTTCGCACCTACGTTTCATAGGCCCCACAAGTTTTGAACGTATTTCCGCTATTTTCTTTTTTAGGATTCCCCAAACTTGCTCAATATGGTTTAAGTCCATGGATTATATGGACTTTGTTTTCCTTAAAGCCAGTCTTTAACTAGTTTAGAAGAGATAATTTTCATGCATAAATTCCAATTGTAGCGACCTTTCATATCTGGCATAGAGCAGCATTTGATTTTGAAATATTTCTACGTAATCCACAGCTCATATTTTTCCATATATTCAATAAGTTGGATCAAAAACACGGTTATTTGGAATTAACTGGGGTCGAATTCTTTATTTTGTGGCCTGCGAACGAAGGTTTTGCCATCAGAATCAAAGAAATTTTTCTTCGTTTTATTATTTTCCCAAATTTACTAGTGTAGATGTTTTTTTTTAGCAAAACGCAACCTATTTTCATACACCACCATTGTGGGGAATCACTTTCAGGTTGTCTATGTAAACCCTGTGTGCAGATCAAATTAAGTATGACACTTTTGTTTGGCCTAAAGACGGTTGGGTTTAAATTTGATTGAAATCAGTACATTATTTCACGTAGTCCACATGCCTCCCCGAAATAGGAATTTATCGGTCTTAAATGTTTTATTTATGCACGTGTCTAAATAAATTTCGTCACAAATAAGTTGCACGCGAAGCTTAATCACACCTACAAATTTTGTGCAGATCAGTCTGTAATTGATCATAACTCCCACATAAGGTCCACTTGCGAAAATTAATTTAAAGAGCATTGTAAAAATCTTGTTATCCAAATAATATTCAACACAATTATGTTTCATATACATATACACAAATCCCTCGGTTCAATTTCATGATAATCGGTGCATAATTAGTCATAGCTATATGTATGATAGTACGTGTTTGTCCAGCACTGACTTAATATATATTCAACTGTATTCCGTTGATGATTAAAAAAAAGTGGGGCAAAGTTCCAGTTTCGAGTTGAACTTTCAGTCGCCTCTTTTTGGGGTCGTACAAAATATTGATTTGAACTATTACAAAAATCTGCTAGGATTTAGGAAAAATCCCTCTCTACGTATACAATATATTTATAAATGGATTTTTTTTTTGTTAAAATAAAATATAAATTGTTAATAATTGACTAAAAGTAGTTTCTAGAGAAAATAAGTTCCACAATCTCTTAGTGGTGGGGATAGTAACATGTTTGCTTGTTTAAATGTATATTTAATTCATCAATCGGAAATTACTTTTTCTCTATCTCTCATACACCACAAATCTACTATATGTCTGCTATTCACCAAACTTTTGTTGCTGTTGATTTGAGAGTAGAAATGTTTTATGCGCTTCATGCACAATCGACTTTTCGATTCAATATAAAAAAAATGTATTTTATTTTTATTTTCATTTCTATTTCCATTCATTAATTTCGTTGACAAAATATGTACATACAAAAATGTAGTTACAACAAATAGACACAGGCAAAATAATTTTGCAAACAAATGTATTTGAAGAAATTTTTATTTAAAGAAAGGAAAATTTTTTTTATTCAGTTTTGTTTACAACAAAAAAAATTTAAGTCGTTTTTATAGATTGGAGTCTAATCATAAAGAAATGATAATCGTTATATAGTACACATACATATGTATATCAAATTCAACGTAAAGTCGAAAAAATCATGTGTAAAGAAACAAAATAACTTTTCAACATTTTCTATACAAATTGTTAACGTTTTTGTTAGTTCATAATATGAATGAGTTATTAAAGGCATTACTTGTAACTAGTTTTTATGATGTCATTACTCCACAAATAAATTTCAGTGTTGTGGATTTAAATTAAAAACTCGATTGTTAAAATATTCTGCTCCTTTATACATATAAGTTTTAAGTCACAATAGATATATCCTAAACTGAAATACCCAAAAAATCCCATTTACAATAGTCAAGTGACTTTTTTTAATTAAAAGTGCTCTGTAAGCCCTTAGACGTTTGATTAAAATCGATATGGATTTGTTTGTGCTACCGAATTTTTATTTTATTTTTTCCATTTACATATTTCATGTTTATTTTTTTCAACTTTTTTTTGGTACTATATGTTCATGCATATGCATGCACGAGTACATACGAATGATAACAAAGAATTGTTATATGGTGGAAATTACATTTTTTTTATAATAATCAAATGTTTCAATAGATATTTCCTGAAAAAAGTATTTCATTGTATTTGATTAAACGAAAAAAGCAGATTGGATTTAAAATTTTTCAATGACTAATGCTTTGAATATTAAAGTTTTGGAAATAAGTCTAAAAAATACAAAATATGTCGGAATGCAAGTTGTACTCGTTGCATGGAAATCAGTTTTCACTTAAAACTATAAAATTATTCCCAAGTATTCTCTGTTTAATCGGAATCTTTATTATTGACAATGGGCAACATCTGTACAGTAGGATTCGAGTTAAAGACCAAAGTTTCAGATAACCTCAATATTTTTCAGATTTTTTTTTTTTGCTATTTTCTTCAAATATAATGCAGTGCCCATGTTCTGTAACATGAGTGAAAACTTCTCGCCTTGAAAAGATATGAAACAAAATATTCCATCGTTTCGCGAAAAGTGAAAAAAGAATGTGTCTGTAACTCAGGTCGAAAACTATTAAAAGGTATTACGTCGTTACGTTAGAAATGTCAAAATATACAACTCAAAGCCGATGTGAAATTTCAGTGTTTGAAACCGCTAATCACAGATATCGTTGACGGCGAACAAAATTTACTAAAATTTAAAAAATTTTCAACGACGGCGGCAAAAACACAACCGTCGGCTATGCAAAATAATGTATAGTACAACTTTAATGTTTGTTGTTTACAAAATAATTTGCAATAAAATAAATATAGTTTCGTGGTGTAAAAAATAATATGTACTTTGTTTTGCTAAAAGAAAAATATTAAAGTGGTACATCGAATATAATGCATAAAATATATAGTAATATGTTATTATTCATTACGATTTAAATATTTTTTATTTTTAAAATTATACCTCACCCCGTTTTTATTTGTATTCCAAGCAGGAACCTTTCTCACAAAAATTTTACTGACACAATTTTCTGTAAACTGACGAGTAATTTTCTTTCTTTGTTTTGCTAAAAGAAAAATATTAAAGTGGTACATCGAATATAATGCATAAAATATATAGTAATATGTTATTATTCATTACGATTTAAATATTTTTTATTTTTAAAATTATACCTCACCCCGTTTTTATTTGTATTCCAAGCAGGAACCTTTCTCACAAAAATTTTACTGACACAATTTTCTGTAAACTGACGAGTAATTTTCTTTCTCTCGGAAAAATGTTACAGACACAGTTTTGTGAGAAAAACAGCTGTTTGTTTTAATTTATGGCACTTCTGTTTCATTCCACACATTTTCGTCACAAAAATTGCTCGACATGGGAGTTACAGAACATGAGCACAGATATATCATGAACTTTTGCACACCTTATTTTTAATATAGAAAGTCTGTTGAAAATTGTAAGAATTGGTCCACGATTTCGTATAACCCCCACACAAATGACTTCCCGTAATTTGACTCTATGGTACGTAAATGCCTAAAGAAAAGCAATATCTATACAAAATTCAATAAAAATAAGTACAAATCTCAAAACGATATTTTGTTTGTATTGGTCCATATGTGAACACAACAGTCATATTAGGTTCAATTCCGGAAATAATTTAAAAGAGCATAAACCTGTTATTAAAATTGCCGTCAAGTTAAAATGCGAGTCAAATTATCCAAAGAAAATCGTCGTAACCAATTTCATGGCGATCGGTCCATATTTGAACATAGCTCCCACATAAAGTAGACTTCCGAAAAACTCTTATAAACAGGATAAAATTTGCAGTAAATAATCACATATACATATATAAATCGTCGTACTGAATGTTATGGTGATCGATCCATAATAGATCATATGGTATATGAGGAATACTTCCGAAATAGCCTTTTTTGACAGATTCAGTGTGAGTCGTGTGAGTCACTTTCTGAGTCGATTTAGCGATGTCCGTCCGTCTGGCTGGCTGTTCATGTAAAGCTTGTGCGCAAAGTACAGGTCGCAATTTTGAAGATATTTGGATAAAATTTAGTACGTGATATTTTTTCGGCACAAGGACGGATGAGATTGAAACTGGCGGAAATAGGTCCATTATTTCACCTGGCCCCCATACAAATGTCCTCCCGAAATTGGTGTTTACTGATCATAAATGTTTGAATTATGCAAGTATCCAAAAAAAATTTCACCACAAATGCGTGGTAAATGAAGCCAAATCACATCTACAAATTTTGTGCAGATCGCTCCATAATTAGTGGTAGCTATTTAATACAATATATAGTCGGGCTTGACCGACTATACTTTCTTAGTTGTTTTATTTAAAAAAGTAGGGAACCTCGAAATGAAGCATGATTTATAATTGGAAATATCTGACTTACAATTCGAATCTTCTAAAACACAATTAAAAATAGGTGCAGAACTCTACAGAACTTAAGTCCGACAATATTTTTCACAGAATTGTGTCTAGAAGTGGATGTGATATCACTAGTTCTTTTGATGTTATCAAATAATCAGAATTAGTGTTCATTATATATGTTCTAGAACTAGTGATTTTGAACCAAGTTTATTCTTGCTAAATATAATGATTTTGAGGTATATCTTATTCTTATAGATGTTTCTAGTTTTTTTTTTTTTAATTTCTTTCATAATTTAAATATCAATTTCAATTGAAAAATAATCTCGCTCTGCCCCAGCTAAAATCTTAAATGTCAACAAACAATAACATTAAATCACTTGAAATGTCAACAAACCAAGAGGGACGACAAGTAACATTGAATAAATATGTATATGTACTCATATTTAGAATACTATAAATTACTTGACACTGTCCAATACAGATGGACCAGGCCGGTTTCATTATAATAATATAATTTTTATGGCACAAAAAAAAAATACAAAAATTAAGGAATAAGTTACTGCGAATAAATATTGTAATGATAAACATACAAATAATACAATAAATTTTCACTGTGAATTATATGTACAACAAGTAGCAACCATGTATATACATATGTACATACGATTACATATTATCTGGCCATTACCATGATGATTATGAACCCCTCCAAATACAAAAATATTTGTGAAAAAAAAACAACATCACTAAGTGTGTAACAAGTGAAGTAAACAATTGTTGAGGCTACACTTGCAAGGAAAACCCAAGAACACCAAGTATTGAAAAAAATCTTAATTACACTTACACTCTCTGTGAATGACCTAATGAATCTACTCCCTCCCTCAAAAATATTGCCAAACGCCCATTCTATGGCTGAACCAGTGGTTTGTAATAATTTGTGTACAGCATTAAATTTATGCACTTGTTGTAGTTGGTATACTGTGAATTAACACAATGTAACAAAAAAAAATATATTTCATATATTTAACCAGTGTCCAAAACAGGACACCACCAGCAACATCAATCTTCTGCTTATGTGTATGAACATAAATTTCTTTATTTATGGACAATATTTTCATACTTATTCTCAGCTAGTCGCAATCGAAGTACGGCAGAAAGAAATAAGAAAAGCTAACAAAGACTTATCGTAATGGGGGTTAATTAGACAGTGTGCATGACACGCATATATCTTTAGTAATTAACTTAAATCATCAAGCCCCCTTAATGGACAATGGCAATAGCATATGTTGCAAATAAACATTAAAATAGCAGAGTTTTATGTTGGGTCAAACTTTCGTTTATGTAAAATTTTACTTTCGTATAATTATTAAGAAGTGGTAATATAAATTAAAGAAAGTTTTAAGGAAATTATTCAAAATAAAAACACTTATTTTCAAATATTAAATTTCGGAAGTATTTTCATTTGTTATACAACTCTTCTGGTTTTCGAAATATTTTCGCATTAAGTTTGTCTTTCATTCAAATATAATAATTTTTTTTTAATGCAAAAAAAAAATACTTTTTTTTAAATAACTTTTGGAATAATTTAAAAAATATAATTTATGAATAACGAATAATTAGTTGGTTGGTTTAATAGAAAAAAATTTTTATATATTGGATCTATTCTTTAAAAATGCGGGTTTCATAACATACATATCAACAGGCATATCTTTGAACGCAAATTTTGTTTTAGCAACTTATCTGTTATTTTGAAGGGTATATATCTCTCATTTATTTGCACTTAGTTATTGAAAATTATAACCATATGCGGAACGTTTTGCTTTACTTCTTCAAAGTAAAGCCGCTAAAGCACACTGATTGATTGATTAGTGTGCTTTAGTTACCTTAGTAATTGGTAATGAAATTACTATCAAATTAAATAATTCCCAAAGGAAAACTTAAATAAACTCAAAAAAAAATTTCATTCAAATTGGGACATATTTCATTCTGAAATAAATTTGGATTCACCCATTTGTTTTGAACAAAATATTTGTTCGGAAAAAGTTTTTTTCATGTGAAATTTTACCACTTGTAAAACTAATAGATTTTGTTTACATATTGTAGCTTTGATTTTCTAGAAAATCGTTCGAAATGGGTGAGTCGTGCTGCAAAAAACTGTCAGTAAAAAAATTTTTGTTCGGAACAAATACATAATATTATGCAGTGTTGCTAAGAGCTGGAAAAAAAGTTAAATGGTGTTTAAAAAAGCCAGAATAAGTCAAATGCCTTTAAAAAAAGTGCTACAAAACCAACACAATTCTAATTATAATTTTCCAGGTTTCCGAAAAGATTAAAAGGTAATTTTTATTCTTAAGGCCACTCTGATAACGTGATAGTGAAAATAGGGAAACAATATACTTTTTCTGATATCTACATAAATATTGTTATTTTTTAAATTAAGCTTTTAAAAGGATTAAGATGTTTAAAAAGTTTGTTGTTTAACTAATTGAAGAATTTTTAATCGGTTTCTGACATGCAATCTCCAATACTTGATACCACTTATTTTAAAGCATATACAACAGAAGGAACTTTGGACATGCGACCACATTGGGCTGTCTAGTTGAATTCCAGGATAACATGGCCAATTGCACTCCCAAAATCTTCTTCGACAAGGGCTTGAATATGTCGGACTGTGTATCTCCCTTCTTGAGAACACATTTGACATCTTTAAAAAGGGTTTCAAGTCTAATGTGAGTGTGGAGGCAATACAGATAATATTGCATACGCTATAATGGCTGTGTCTTTTAGACTATCGGACTTCTTCCGTGTTCGTCAAGCTGTACGGAATATTATGACAGTTGTTAACGGTCACTGTTTGTTTGGTGTGCACGTTAGAGAAATTAAATTTTCCATAATTACTGAAGCACATCATATGCCAGATATTGGCAATGCTGCTCGATTTATTCTTGCACGACCTGATATATCAATCGGAGATACACGTTTAAAGGCTGAACCTGTTAAAACGTGCACCGGGATTTAAGGTTGAAGACTGGAATTAGTCATATATAGGTAATTGCTTTTTAAACCAATTTGCGTATAGTGTCGGTTGAACTGATATTAAAACATACATTATATGTATATATTCTTCACAGACAAACAACTACCAATTTTTTGTAAAGTAAAATCCAGTAAATACTTGTTTTATATTACACTTAATAACTCATGATAAAATTCTTCATTATATACTGCAGTTTATCATTTATACATTGTGGCTTTTTCATGTTAATTGCATTTTTTTTCTATGTCTTAAAAAAATGTTTTCTAGTGATATTCATCTTAATACATAAGTATTTGCATGGTTGCTGTAACTATATTTTGCACAAGTAATTATTAATAATTAAAATAATGGAAAGTTAAACGATAAAAGCCAACCAAACTCATATTAATAAAAGTAGTTCTACGTACTACAACATCAAGTGAAAGTACATTGACATTTATAGTAACTAGTCAACACTAGATGCATAGTTGTAGTGCGCATTTTGTCATTTACTTAATTAACAAAGAATTTTCACTTGCCAATTATTAAGACATGCCAGATGAATAAATGTAAATATAAAAGCATAAATACACACATGTTCTACATTAATAAGCAACTATAAATTACAACATTACATATGTATCTGTGTATAGAAGTAGAATGTGAGTAATAGTTTAAAAAGGGTGTTTTAACGAGGGAGAAAGCATTAACAGCAAAAACCACATCATCATCAACATCATCATGGCGATATGCATCATACATTTTAACGCATCATAAATTAATTGTGGCAAATATAAAACGCATGTAAGCATGTTTGCAGATATTTCTATGTATGTAGTTGATATTATCTTAACGAAACCATAATACATTTTTAATTTCTTAATAAATGGTTGACATATTCATTCGTTTATTTAAAGAAAATTAACTATTCCAGAGAAAGTTTTATTAATTAAGGCTTTTATAAGTTTAAATAGAAGTTTATTATATGTCTTCTTTTGACATATGTATGTGTGTGCAATGGATATATAGTTAATTAGAGTTTTTTAATAAAACATTAATATGTTTCAAAACTTTAGAGAAAATTAAAAGGCTCTAATTTAATGTTTTTGTTTATTAAATTAAAAAATTTAAGAAGTTGCTATAGAACTTTTAGAAGATAACTTTGATATAAGTAAGAGAAACTGTCATTAAGTCCTATTTATACTTTATTAAGGATCAGATTTGCCTAATATTAAAATGCCTCGATGCTCATTAAACTGATTTAACAATTAAAACATTATTGGAAAAAGTAACAAATAATCTCTCTTTCAGAAGAAATTAAATTATTGAAAAAAAAACTCCACAAAGCGCTTTTTTAAATTTTATTCGTGTTTCTTTATTATATTGAAATGGTACTAAAAATATCAGAGACCCCTTTTTATATATGAAAATAGTATTTTCCCGTTTTTAACTCTCTTTTTTTGTTTTACGATGCAATCATAAATTAAATTACAAGTTTGTTTCCTTTTATCCTTTAAAAGAAGTGTCGTAAACTATTGTTGGCCTATACTATAGATTCTATGTATAGCAACTTCTCAGATATTAATAGCTTTCTTATCAGCAAGGACACTTGTTAGTATAGATCAGGTCATCTAGAGATCACAAATTTTTACAAGTGAGAAGATAATCAAGTTTTATATTTATTTCATTTGTTTATACTTCCTCCTTTGTTAAGGTGGATTAACCCTTTTGTTCCGAACAAAATATTTTATCGGACAATTTTTTTCATGGGAATATTTTCTCTTTCTTAAAAAGAAAAATATAAAAAAAAACTCTGTCCGAACAAATGGGTGAATCCACCTTTAATAACTTTGCTGCATGTAACAAAAAGCGATTTTTTGGAAACTGATTTTGTTTTTTTTATATACGTCGAATTTTTCCATTACCCTTTACGGCCAGTGGACATAAAGATTGTTCTCCTCTTATTGAGGTTAAGGTATGAACTTACACCAGGATTTCGTCTGCATACATTTCGGAGATATATTCCACAATGCATCTTATTATTTTTTATATTTTGTATAAAGTTGGGATACATGTATATCTTAACAACCGATTTCTGTCTCATGACCTGCTCATCACACATCACTGTTTTAATACCTGTTGTTCGTTGAGAACTTGTAGATCTGGGTGGCAACGGCAGACTACCCTCGAACTAATAATTGTATTATCAAGTGTTTCGTGACAGTTAATATCAGTTTAGTTGCTTCAGATACCGCTATTGTATTAATCTATTGAGTTCCTTCTTCTCAATCTTAATTGAGTTTTAATTATTATTTGATTTAGAGCTCTTGTAATACTCAGTTCCACCAAGTACTTTAACTATCAGCTACGATACAAGGATCCAAGTGCCTAATTTCGCCTATTTTTCGCTGTTTTTCAGATTATGAGTCTGGATAAGTCATGGGCGAAAGTGAAATTTCGCAGCACACGTACTTGGCCACAAAATTCTGTTTACGTTACGTTGACACACGTACACTATGTATAAGGTAACTGGTGTGTTTTACTAAAATGAGCATTTGTTTCTTGCTTAGTTGTGATCTCAGAGATTAAACTTAAATCATTTACTAGTTAACACTTGTGCAGGCAAGGTTTCGTAACTCAATTTTTTAAATGTTTAGGGTTTTCTCTCTTAATACGCAAAACTCTCTGCTTCTCAACCAACACAAATCTAAATATCATACTATGTGTTTGCCCATCCCTGGTCTAGATCGAAATATACTCGTTAACAATTATACTATCTCTAATTTCAGGCGTTATTCGTCACTGTAGGATGATGTATCAGTTAGTAATGTTACTCGATCATAACATTATGTATAAAATCATTTATTTGGTTCATCTGATTTATTTTATTTTTATAGCAAATTTTACCTAGATTCTTGAGTCGTGCATAAAAAAATAATTAGTCCGAATAAAGTTTTAAATGACGGGTTTGCAGATATTTTATTAAACAATTTTTGGTTAAGAGAAAAGTTTTAATCTTTCTGGCTAATACTTCAAATTTTCAAAGAATACTATTGTAAAGTACTAGAACAATGTGCAAACTGGAATGCATTTTTTACCCTGCCAAGGTCGTCATTAGCAATTTTCATTGTCCACTATCCATCTGTAAACATCATCTTTAACTCACTCATTATCATATTTCCTTTTTACGTGTTATGATCTAGAACGAAGTTTACGTACGTTTACAATGTTTTAAATGTTTGGTTAAATTGATTTTGTCCAAAATATTTAGCAAAATTTGTATACACTTAAGTCCTTCCCTCTAGGCTCCAGAATATATATTTTATTGTGGGTCCTATATCGATGTGTGTTATTTTGGTTGAATTTTGTCTTAAGGCGGATTCACCTATTTGTTCCGAATAAAATATTTGTTTGGACAAAGTTTTTTTTTATATGAATATTTTCTATCTTTTAAAAAGAAAGGCGTCAAACTTCTCTTGAAAAAAAAACTTTGTCCGAACAAATATATTGTGCGAAACAAATGGGTGAATCCACCTTTAGTAAAGATATTTACCAGAGTTTTATGGGGGAGCTATCGCTAACTATTGACTGATCGTCACAAAATCCAATAGCAGACTGATCAGTGTAAAATTCTGTTTCGATATCGACATTTATAAGAGATTTATGCATATTTAAGTGATTTTTATAAGGTGTCCTTATATGGGCCCATAGTCAGGATGTTTATAAGAGATTTATGCGTATTTGAGTTATCTGTAATATGGGTCGATTCAAAAAATAACGTTTTTAGATTTATTTTTAGATCTTTATAACTTTTTGGTCCATAACTCAGGTTTCGTTAATTTTTGTATTCTACAGGCATTAATTAATTTTATAAGAACCCTGAACTCTTTTGCTTTTACGACCAATATTTCGATCTGTTACAAAAGGAATGGTAAACCTAAAATACTCCCTCTTAAGATATAAGTATATATAATATGTACCTACCAAATGTTATACGATTGTCCTCATGATATCAAATATACTAATATTAAATAGCAATAATATAAGTATTCAGTTTTTAATATAAAAGTTATATAAAGGTTATTTCATCCACTGTGCATAAAAAAAGACTTCAATGAAAAACAAGTAATGTAAGAAAATCTTTTCTAATTAGAAATAAATACAAAAATATCCTTGATAAACTTTGTGTCAATATAAAATTTTCTAAGGACATTTAAATAAATACAGTCGCCCACTCAGTTGTTACAAAACAAATAAAAGTTTCTTTCAAAACCACAAAATCATAATTAAATGTTAACATTAAATGTCAACACATAAAATAATATTGAAATGTATTTGTGTATGTGTTTTAATTTAAAAATTACTATAGAAAGTATTGCAAAAGTTATTTTATAAAAAAAGAACACAACAGCATAAATAAATACTAGTAATTGTTTTTTTTTTATACAAAACATTTAAGTAAATATTTAACTTAATGAAACATACACATCAATTGAATTAAATATCCTGAGACATTTAGCAAAACGTAGCAATGAATAATGGTGGTAAATGGAAAAATTAAAATGCTGCGACAACGAAGCATAATTGTTCACACACGCACTCACTCAAACTGAGGATTGTTTATTTAACAAATTTAAAACACGCGTTATTTTTTTAAACAAGTACGCTGGATTTAATGTGTTCGAGTGAGTGAGTATGTAGACATAAGCAGGATATCCTGACTTCAGTTAAAAGCCGATAAGCTCAACACATGCATACATTTGTGGGCAAACAACAAACTCTCTCATTAAAACACATTTGTATATATTTGTATGTTTTGTAATTAAAAATGTTAAATATTTGAAATGTGTTTTTTTTAGCTTGTTGCTATTTTTGTACCCTTGCACAGTGAGACAGAAACAAAATGTTTTGCAAATAAATCTGCAATTTCTAACGGACAGTATTGTAGAAACATTTTATTTTGTAAATAATTCGGTAGACCAATAAATATTATACAATCTGGACTGAGGTGTTTTTGAGTGGAGATGAATTTTATACCCCATTCCGAAAATTCATCTATTATCCGAATGAAAAGAAGTTTTATATTTAGATTGTAAATATCTACAAAAATAACTATATGAAAATATGGAAGCTGTGACTAATTATGGACCGATGACCATTAAATTAGGCCGAATTATTCACCCCTATCGTAAATAAAAATTCCACATGAAATTTGTTCCCTTTTCACATTTTTCCTATTAAAATTCAATGTTAAAAAAATTAAAGAGAACAAATTTCATGTGGAATTTTTATTCACGATAGGGGTGATTGCTACATATACAAAACATATTTGTGTTGAATTTTATTTGGATACCAATATTTTTATGGCATTTATGCTCGTTAAAGAAATTTTCGAAATTTGGCCATATATGGCAGCTATTTAGTTTGGGTGCGCTTTGTTCTTTTATACAAATTATCTCTATCGAAATTTGTTTGGATACTAATAGGACTTTATTTCTGAAGCACGTTTGTATGTATGGTAGCTATATTAAATAATGAACCGATTTCAACCAATTTTAATACAAATTGTGCTTGCGACTTGTACTTTGCGTTCGACAGAAGTTCAGACATTGCTAAATCGGTTGTGAAAGTAAGTCTGTAAGGTGGGTGTTACAAACACCAGCATCAGTAGGGTATTAATATACAAATTATTTACTGTTATGTGATCTCGATCAAAACTAACACTTATCCAAATTAGGAACATGCTAAAAAGAATATATTTTTCTAAATTTCGAATCTTAGTTTATCCTAATGGAAATAAATCCTAAAATTGTCATTTTTTAACATTTATTAATTTTTGGAATTTATGGGATGATTTTCCTATAAAATATTTAATTTTTTATTAATTAACTATTTAGAGTTACATAGTCCACCAAAAAAGACAATGCAATGTTTTATAATATCACAGTATTTCAAACGATACAAAATGCAAGTAAATATTACCGGCCAATAACTACCGAGCAGTCGGGGTAAGTTGTGAATCATTTGTGATTTGACTACTTACTAATAATCACCAGTACTTACCGGTCATACCACTGGCAATGTTAATGAGTGACGAGTTTAACATGGGGATGTCCTAGGATGTAGTCACTTGTTACCTAAGTCATTACCTCTCAGCAGTCATTTCGTTTGTGGCATAGGACATACCGATGTGAGATAACGACACATTTTTGCATTCTCTCTCTTTCTCCTAAATCGTATTGGCGTCACCCAAGATATACATATGTATTTATAGAGGTAGTAACAACATGTTGTTGTACGCAACAAACACCTCAAAGCAAAGAAGAAACACAGCAAATTAGTAGTTTTTTGGATTCTCGCAATTATGTTCTTTTTTTCATATAAAAGTGGAACTTTGGCATTAGCAGTGGGATCAGAAGTAAGTACTCATGCTTTTCGTATACTATTTAAGTACTTACTTGCGATCACTGGTTAATGCCGCCGCTGCAGGGTAGATACTTTTCAAAAAGTTTATATCACATACGAAATTCTTAAAAATTTCGTTCAAATTAAAGACAAAGGCTATATTTTCAGTTTATTTCAAAGATTCATATGTATATAATTTGTTTCTGTCGCACTGTAGATGGGTGGAAAACGTTTAAATGTTTTATAAATTAGAAATGTGTGACAATTTAAATAAGTAAATAAATATATGGTTGAGTGCTGAGTTGTCCTTATGTTATTATATTAAGGGTGCGGCATACCTATAAATACAGATTTTCTAACAATATTTTAAAAATATTCTCGAAGCTGGAAACAAAAAATTTGTTAGTGTTAAACAATATTTGAGAATTATACTGCAGAGTGCTTAAAACATTCTGATCCAGAATCGGCACATTACACTAGATTCACTTTGAAACAATGCGATTAATACTATATTGAAAAAATTAAAAATATATTTAACTGGGTGATCCTATTCTAGACAACTTTTAATTTTAAATTTTCAAATCACACTATTTGATAAATTTGTTGTGCACTTCGAAGCATTAGGATTCATAGATTTGGCGCGAACAGAAAATTCATTCATGTTGCACCCGTCATGACTTAAATAGCAAATTTTTTATTATTGGATTATATTTCTCTGCGATGTTTGATTTGATAATCATCGTCAGATATCTCGTCTTTCACAATAAAAAAGAATAATGCAATAAAAGTTTAAAAATTAACAGAGTTTTGTGTTTTTGTGGTATGATCTTATGAAAGTTGGCCAATTTGGTCATGTACTTTAAAGCTCTCTCGTGGCTATTTGGTCGTTTCATATAAATTCTTGTAAATAGATAACAATGTACTATGAGTCTCAAAAGTAAGTAAACACAACAAATTATTTGATTTTTTTTAAATAATGAAAATCCTAAAATCTATACAGCGATTGAAATTTAAAAGTTTCGTTTTGTTGGATATTTGGTTGAATAATAGATTCGGTTATGAAAAAAAAAATTAAGTTGAATTATAATGCTTTTCATAATCTTAAAAAAAATTCACTGGTGCTTACACACTTTTGAAGCTGTGTGTATATAGAAAAATATTACCTCTTCTAGAAATAATGTAATTGAAAATGTGTTTCTTTCTATTAGTAAAAGACGTTTAAAGCGTCTAAATGTTGCACCCGTCAAAATAGAATCGCCCAACTAGCTTTTTGTATTGTTCGAAGTTTTATTATTATACCCTCCACTACCAAGAGTGGTGAATGATGGTATATATACTACGTTTGTTATTTCGTTTGTAACATTGAGAAATAATCATCTGAAACCCAACAAAGTATATATGTTATGATATTTTATCTATCTGTGGAAAATATTCTCTTACAAAAATGAAAAGCTAAAATCAACAAAATTTACATGGAAATGTTAATTCATAATCATTCTCAATCAGTAAAATAGATTCAGTGAAACTCAAAAAATTTTTAAATTGTGTTTATGTATTTTGTTTAAATTTTGTACTAGCCCCTATACAAATTTCTTTTCGGAATATGGATCAATGGTATATATGTAAGCAGTTATAGACCAGCGATATCACTACAAAATTTAGCATACATAAGTTTTGTATTAAAAGAAATGATAAGATCAAATTGGAGATCTGCTCTTAATTGACTATATCCTTTATATAAGGTTCAATTCCGAAAATCAGTTTTATATGTATAAATCTTTTTAAAAACCCATTATCACATTGAAATCTCACATATATTATTCTCAAATAAATGCAAATCGTGCCGAATTTTGTGAAGATCGGTCCATAATTGGTCATACCTCCCACTGCGACAAAAACATTAACCTATATAAATCTCTTATTTATTAATATCCATATTTTCTTATTTTCTGGAAAATATAGCACTCTAACTTGTACACCTAATTCTGTTTTTACACAGTTATTGGTTCCAGGAAACTTCGTGTAAAAACAACCGTGTAAAAAAAGACATTGATCGTATGCAAAATAGGTAATTTATTCCTTATCTCTTAAATTAGTGAAAAACAAGGATTTCTTAAGAACAATTATTCAGGTTTGTAATATTAAATCACATATACAATTTGTTTTTACACAAACTTAGTTATTAAAAAAAAAAAGCTTAAAAGTAATATAAATACTGTATGCACTAAAAGAAAATTCCCCTAAATTTGTGCAATTTACAATTGCTCTGACCAGTAAATTTGCTTGTATCCACAAAAAGGATATTTCCCTAAATTTGTGATATAAACATATTTCGCAAAACTTAAATTTAATAAAAAAAAAATGTAAGCCCAAAACATTTAGAATCGTGCTAAATGGAAAAAAATCGTGTAAAATAAATCAAAATCATTCAATCAAAACCTACACGGTCCATGTGAAAACAGAATTAAGTGTATTTTACTTGCTTTTGTACCAGGCGTTGCCCGGGGTTTTATTATCTTTTATTCCAGACTGCTATTCATTTTACATTTTCTGAATCTGTTTTAAAAATAGCAAAAAAAAATTGCAGTTTTGGAACAAAAAAGTACCGAACAGTATATTTGAGATAGTCAATCGTAGATTGTTAATCAAATTGTTTGACAATTAGTAAATTTATATTTTTATCCCCTTCTGGTCGAAGTCTTGTACAAATTTCAAATGGCTACAATAGCCCAATATTTGTTCATTGATCAAATTTGGTGACAATTTGAGTGTTATAATATTTGTTTTTATACCCTAAACCACCATAGTGGGGAGGGTATATTGGATTTATGCATATGTTTGTAACGCCCAGAAATATTAGTCCAACACCCACCTTAAAGTATACCGATCGACTCAGAATCACTTTCTGAATCACTTTCTGAGTCGATTTAACGATGTCCGTCCGTCCGTCTGGCTGGCCATGTAAAGCTTGTGCGCAGAGTACAGGTCGCAATTTTGAAGATATTTTGATGAAATTTAGCAAGTGATATTTTTTCGGCCCAAGGATGGATGAGATTGAAACTGGTGGCCCCCATACAAAAGTCCTCCCGAAATTGGGGTTTACCGATCATAAATGTTTGAATTATGCAAGGAACCAAACAAATTTCATCAGAAATGAGTGCTAAATGAAGCCAAATCGCATCTACAAATTTTGTGCAGATCGGTCTATAATTAGTCGTAGCTCCCATATAAGGCTCACTTCCGAAAATCACTTTAAAGGGCATAACTCACTCAAAAATGTTGTTATCCAAATAATATTTAATACAAACAATACTGCACAATTTAATTATGATCGGCCCATAATTAGTCGTAGCTCCCATAAATGGCCCACTTCCGAAAATCACTTTAATGATCATAAATTTCTTAAGAATGTTGGTAATCAAATAAAATTCGACACAAATAATATACAGAAATGATGACACCTAATTTTATAATGGTCGGTCCGTAATTAGTCGAAACTCCCATATAAGACCCTCCGTATTCAACTTAACATCCATAAATCGTTTAAAAGTATTTATATCGAGATAAAATTTAACATACACAATATCTATATTCACAAAAATCATGACACTAAATTTTTGGATGAAATTGGATAGCGCACATTTTTGAAAAACTGTTTTATACATATACTGGGTGTAGGGTATTATATGGTCGGGCTTGACCGACTATACTTTCTTACTTGTTATTAATTACATCGCCCTGAGTACTTCCCTACCAATAAATTGCAGTTTTTTTAATAATGTCAGGGAACTAAATCGGAGAAAGGAGATTGGTGCCGTGTAATTAGAGGCAGCAAACATTTCTGCACTTATAAATATACGAAGTCTTATTTGAGGATGAAACAAAAGCGGGTTATTTTTAGATCACCTGCATCAGGTTTTTCAAAAACGCATAAACTGTCTCTTTAATATCAAAAGTTTAGAAAAAGGGAATCCGATGCAAATTCTAAATACCTCGTAAAGCCTCTTAGTAGATGTGTACCACAACCAGTGACAGACCAGTGGCATGGAAACGATATTACTTGTATGTTAGCAAATTGAAATGGTTGTAATATCAATAAACACAGCTGTTGTTTTTTTATATTTTGCAACCACTGACATTTTTAGTTGCGTGTTTACATCTATTTGCCGATTTATTTACACATGATTGATTTGTAAATTTAAATAACAATTTAACTTTTTTTTTATTTAATTATCTGATGACATTGTCAGTTGAAATGTTATATTTACTGGCGGTTTTTATATAGCAAAAATCTTCAACTAAATATTTTGCGATAAGTTTATTAAAATTATAAAACCTGGAAGTTCATTTGATTTGCTTTTGATATGAGTATCTATTAAATAAAATATTTAAATTATTCTAGTATTTGGCGATTTTTGTTTTCTATTATATCAAATATATGTACATTGTAGTTGGAGTACATTGATAGCAAATGTCCATTAGATATTAAAAATTCTTAAAAGCATTTTTATTTTTTTGTACATACCAAACAATACATCCATTATTTTGTGTAAAACTGCAGACATACAATATTTTAATGTCCATTAACTAAATATTTTGGTGGAGAATTATAAATATGAGCATGGTTTTTGTTGTCATAATATAGTCATATTAGTGTATTGTATGAAATTGATGTAGTTGGGGATATCTGTTTGTGGTTAAATGAAATTTTTAAAAGTATTTTTTTTATTAATTTTTTGTATATAAAGTTAAGAATACATTAATATATTTTTATCAGGGTGTTCTAAAGTTGCCGTGTGCGTTTCTGTATTATCTCCGGCAGATGATTTGTTAAAGGTCCTAAAGTTATTTACATATATATTTAAGACATCATTGATTTATTTTTCAACAGGAAAAATATATTATCAATAAACAATTTTTATTATACACCAGGACCTCGCTTTGCGTCGTATCGTTTTGCGTTTTCTTTTTTGCAGTTGCTTCGCTGCTTAATTAGTACAAATTTGCACTGTGCGTCGTTAGATTTTCGCGGTTGCGTTGTTTTGGTTTCGAGTCTTTAATTTTTTTTTTAAATTTTTGCAAAGCCTGCAAATCATTAGATGCTAAAAAGATGACCAGTACAAGAAGTGCTTTGATGATAGAAATGGAGTCCTTGTTTTCTATTTAGATTAAAAATCAAGTTGCTCAGTAAGTAAAATGGTATTTCAGACAAAAGCTTATGTGATGACATAAAAAGTAAAACATTATCTAACGATAATGCTAGTGGTAGTAATACAGACAACTACCACAATTTTTTGCGAAAGAAAGCCAACGACTTAGTATTTTCATAACACTAGAACCTATCTTTGATCTTTACAGGGTTTGGTCTTTTTTACATGGTTATAATTCACGTTTGCGCAAAGTGGTATTGGTATTGGTGTATTCGGTTATGTTTTCAATTTCAGTGATGTTTTAAACACAAAATTTCTCACAATTTTAGTTTTTATAGTAAACTTTTCGATATATTTGTCAAGAGATGTTTCCATAACAATATTGGCTACAGTTAGAGGAGCTGGAGATCCCATTATAAGTCCATTTTCTTATACATTTACTATTATTATATTGAAAATATCGGTTACAAATTAAAAAATATTTTAGATAACTTAAAAATGTATCCTTTCTCATATTTTTGTGTTTTTATAGCTTCATTGTTATAAAGCTTAAGTTGTATCCTATCTTTAAATAAGCTGTAGCTTAATTGGTTAGCGCATTTGATCATTAAGCATGAGATGGTATTTGTAGCCCGGATTCGATTCCCAGCCGCTGCCACTCAAACAACATCAGTTTTTGATAATTATATTAGTTTCCTTTTCTATCTATCATAACTAATATTTATCACAGCGCTCTCCTTCGGTGCTATAGCATTCAAACGCCACCGAAGTAAAATAATTAAATTAAGGCTATAAAGTCAAGCTTTAACATTAATGCGCCTACTCACCACCAGAGGCGCTGCAATGCTGCACTAAAAACAAACATAATGCGCAATTGCAAAGTTGTGATATAAAAAGCTTTCTTCTTTCACCACCTTTACTTCTTGAACTATCCGCTTTACAAAGAAAGTAAAGCAAGTATATAATAGGCATATTAATTGCCTGAGTGTTACTTCTCTTTAAAAAAAATATATATATATGTATATATTTCGTATTTATAGTTACATAACTTTTAAGGAATTCTAGTTGTATTTCTTTATGAATTTTTAGTAAAGAAAGTCTGAGTTTTACTTTGAAAAGTTCATCAACAATATCAATTGTTTTTATTAATTATATATTCCAAAATATAAGTTGTAGTAACACTATAAAAAAGAAATTGCAGTTAAAATAATTATAGTTGAGCACAGTCTTACTCCTATTGGTATTTTCAATGCGAACGAAACTTATCTCTATTTAAAAATATTATTCCAATTCAAGCTAGGATAAGTAGTGATCAAAGAAGCAAGTTATCCATCGATATATGTAATAATAATTTTACTTTTACTCTTAAGAAATGTATGTTCTTTCAAATAGAATATTTTTTTGAACTGAAATCTCTCCAATTAAGGCATTATAAATGCATGATAATTACTCAAGTCATCCTGTTGTAGAACAAATAAGCGCAATTCACAATCTTGTGCAAACGGTATTGCATCATTGCATTTGCAAAAAGGTTTAGTATATTTTTGCTCTTGCTGTGTATTTTGTTAGTGTAGATAAAATTCTATTATTTGTAAATATATTTTAGGAAATTTTCAATTGGCCGATGCGCACACAATTTTTACGTATAACTTCGTTTTACATAGAACTTATTTGTTGCGAAATTTCTGGTGGCTACTTATATAAATTAAATATTTTTGTCCGGTAATATCTTATTTCGGGAGGACATTTTTATAGGAGCTATTCGAAATAATGAACCAATTTCAATCCAATTCAATAGCAATCGTACTTGGGTTGAAATTCACATGCTAAATTTAATTGAAGTATCTTGAAAATTGTAACCAGTAGTTTGCGCACAAGGTTTACAGAGACAGCCAGCTACATTTACGTGCATCTTTAAATCGACTTAGAAATACTGATTCTGAATCGGTCGGTTAAGATGGGTGTTGGACAAATATTTTTGGTTCGTTACAAATAAATCCAAACACAAATACTCTCCTCAAAATGGTGATAAGTCAAATATTATTTTACCATACGTCGTACATTTACTGCCGGATTCATAAAAAATAAAGTAGGTTTGAAGTGTGCTTTTAGCCAAAATTTGCATACAAAATTTTCTTAAAGTACATTTGAAGTCTACTTTAATTTTTTATGAATAAGGGCATTAAAGTTTTAATGTAGTTTTCGATGATTTAGACCAGAATGAACCAAAAAGAGAAATGCTTTAAATCAGAATGTATTGGTTGGTGTGTTGTGCTCATAAAGCGCTAGTATTGTTTCTATTTCGAACTTAGTTTTAAAGGTCTCGTAGGCGCTTGGTTTTATATTTATTGAAGTTTTGTAATGTAAGAAAAGTTTTATACTTTGCCGGACCTATAAATGTTTAGTTATGAATTTTAAATAACGTTGTAAAGTCAAAAACGAATTTTCTTTCTTAACCTTATTCCATACATCAGGCGCTACTAAACTTCGCTCAAATTAAAGGGTATACAATTTGTTTTTTTTTTTTTTCTAAAATATTCTTATACAATTTTCAATTACAAACAATTTTAATGTATGTTAGCCCTACAAAATCCTCATACAAACTTCTGAATGAAATGCAATAAATGACCAATTCTATGTGGAATGTATGCTGTTGTATGAGACTTGACAATTTGCTGATTAATGGCATTAACTCAATTGGCTCTTAAGTGTAACATCCTTTCACCAAATACCCAATATATCATGCCATACCCACATTATCTGGCAGTCATGTATAGCTGACATTATAATGTTTGTTGTGTCATTGTAGTAGTAGTAGTGTACTCGTTTTAAAGGATACTAATAAATGTGTATTAAACATTTTATGGTGATGTGCTGCACATCAACACTAGCAAACATGTGCGAGTACATACCAGTACGCCATTGCATTATAAATACATACACATGTATATTGTATTATACTATAGAGATGTGCGAGTATGCAAATTGTTCGTAATTGATTACATTTTTACAATGCATTTATTTATTTTAGAAAAACAGTATGGTGGTGTGTATAATCATGCTTAACATTTAAAGGCTTATTGATTTATCTGATTATATGCATTTTGTGTTGAGGGCAAATTAATTAGTTTTAATTTTATTGAAAATGTGTGTATTTGGACGGGTACGTATGTACAATATTTATGGCAAAATAATAAATATAACATTATGTGGCATGAAATGTTTAAAACTAATTTTAAATGAAGTTTATTTCATATTAAATTATCATCAGATTTTCTTGTACGCCTTATATCGGTTAGTGTAATTTGGAAGCTTTCGATAGTTGCAAAACTCGACATATTCCAAATCAAGGATTTGTATAAAACTTCTAAGAATAATAACTTTGTACAATCTATTTCCAGTCATTCATCATCGAAACGGAATAGATAATACGTTTGGTAATGCCACGGTATTCTTGTCCAGTTGAAATACTAAGGCCTACCCTTTGTATTTCCAATGCTTATTAAATATATATTCATATCCAGTACGTATTTCAACAGTAATACGTCTACACTATTTCCAATTGTATTTCACAAGTTTCGAACTATATTTAAAAAATTTATAATTATATTTCTTAAATTTCCAATTATATTTCGAAAATTGTAATTGAATTTCAGTGATTTTCAATTGTATTTGAGAATTTTGTATTGTATTTCAAATGGTTTTTACCGAAAGAGGGATAATAAAAAGCAAGATTCTAAACAAAATATTATGAAAAAATAGTATTTTAAAAATTATAAAAAATTGGTATTTCTAAATTAAATTGTACCTACTAGTGAATTTTGCCCGATTATAAGAACATACGTAAACCGAATATACGCAAGGCTAGAAGTTCAGAACATTGAAAATCACATTATTCACCCCGATCTATAGTATGCCACATTATCGTATCTACTGTAGACTCTTATAATCGATGGTTTGCTAAAAGTACTTTACAACTACAGTGACTGTGTTTGGCGACGTAAAGATATCGGGAAGAATGTAGTAGACTCTGGACTTATGGCAAAAGCAAGACAAGTTACTGTTACTTATTTCTTGAATATGTTTATCGCCTCATTTTCATTTCCATTAATGATATTATGAGAAGCTCCTACATTTGCAAATATGCAATTCTTTGTATTGGTAAGTCACATGATCATTTACAAACTATTTATACTGCAAACTGCAGGAAATAATATTCCATAGCACATCTCATACTGAACATGAACCCGTAAAATACGTAAAATAACATAATTAAGTATAGTTTACGAATGAATCCAAACAGATAAATTGAGTGTTCAAATTTTCAAGAAGCATTTCCACTGGGAAAACAATCTTTAATATTTTAGAGGGAAATTAACTCATTTTTATTTTTTTATGTGCAGGAGGTACTTAAGCGAATACGTGACCTCTATCTACAACAAAATGGTATTCGGATATAGAGATTACTAACTGTATATTCTATAAGTGTGATATGATAATTACGAGAGTATTTACTGTATGTTGTGGTCTCAAATACTTTAGATTATATTTATTGATCGTGCTTCATTGGCTTCAGTATGAGTTTGCCATATTTGATTAAAAAACTATCTTGACATTCAAGAAAATATAGCTTCCTTGAACGAAAGTTTTCGTGCCCTTTCCAAGCAAAATTAGTCTGATTTAACTTCAAATTCTATACAAAGGATGTCTCAAACAACAAATTTTAAAATTCTGTTGAAGAATTGAGAGTAAATCTTTATTTATCAGTTTGATTGGTTATTCCTCTTCCGCAGTTTTAAAAATGTCTTTCTTTAGTATTAGACTTCAAACTAATGATGCTGCAACGTCTTCCAGATCTAGCTCTATAAAAAAGTATTGTGAATAAAAACTTTTTTGTAATCAAATTTGCAATGGATTTTTTCAGAATTCAAGAATTGATAAACGAGTATTTGTTTAGTAAATATAATACTTTTAAAACTTTACAAAATTTTAAATGTGCTTTTTGATCATGGTAATAATAGAGAAATACACCATCGAAAATATTGATTGAAGAACACCTACGTAGCTTAGCTTATTCAGCTTGTAACTTGTCTTTACAATCAAGTCCATGTTATAGTATATATAGTTTTATTTCGAGAATCAACTTCTTTAATTTAATAAGTTAATAAGAATATCTAAAAAAAAATGTACCACTATAATACGGATGCCAATAAATAATATTATGAAGTATTTCTTGAACATAATGAATTCTATGTTGGTCTATTTCTTTTGTAAGAGCTTATGCTGAATTATCAAAGAAAAAATTATAGAACATAATTTTAACATTCAATAATATTTTCTAATGAGACTCAAGTTCTTTGTTTTTCACTCAAATAAAGAGGGATTTTTAACAGCTTCTGGATTTAAGTTAAAAGAAACACAATCTATATAATTAAATATTTAAAGATAATTTCATGTAAATGCTGACTGCGACTACGCCTCAAATGTATTGTACGCTTGGTCCAATTTTGACATACGAGTACCTTCTCCAACATATTGGCCGGAATCTCACTAATAAATTCTTCAACATTAGTTTCTAGGGCGCCAACCTTTGCGGGCTTGTCACTATAGATATGATTCTTAACAAAGACCTACAAAAAATATTCTAAAGTCGTTAAATCGCACGATCTAGATGGTCAATTCACCGGTCCCAAACATGAAATAAACTTTTCGGAGAATTTGCCTCTCAATTGAACCATTTTTTCGCGTGCTGTGTGGTCCCTTCTTGTTGAATCCATATGTTAGTCAAGTCCAGCTCTTCCATTTTGGGCAAACAAATATTTGTAATAATCGTATGATTATTACCACCATAATTTACACCAAAAAGTGCATTTTTCGGGATGCTATTCACACCAAATATTACAATTTTGCTTGCTTATGCAGTTAATCAACCAGAAATGGGCTTCTTCACTGAACACAATTTTCTGCTGAAAAAGTGGATCTTCATCCAACTGAATTTTGATAATAAAATTTAAAAATCTGCAATACGTTGTTGGTTTGTAAGTCGATTCATGATTAAATTAAAGACCAAACTGAACATGTTTAACAGTAACATGTTATACGAAAACATCAGAGCTGTTAAAAACAGTCTTGTTAAAAATAAATTTTTTAAAAAATCACCCTTTATTTTACATTCTCATCTCTAACTCTAAGTAAAACAAAGAATTAATATTCATTATTAAGAATTCCAATATGCTAAAAGAAAAGTCAATATTTCACATCAGTATTACAGACACATGCTCTTATTAATGCATGAGAATTGTACTATAATAAAAATTTCTCAATTGCCATTTGTTTCTTGCAAAAAGTGCGTTTACTGAAACTGTTTCCATCTTTTTCCTGTAAAGTTCAATAATTTCCAATGACATGCAATGGCTTTTACTGATCGCATTGGCCTTAAAAAGCCATGTGCAGCAATAAATTTCTCAACTTAACTTATTGCCCAAAAACATTTTGTTAAACCAATTCGAAAGGCTATTGGTGAAAGCATTTTGCTAAAAAATTCATATTACAGCCGTTATTAATACATTCATAAATAAAATGCATGCAAGATATGCAACCAGACTTGGTTGACAATGGCAAAGTTGGTGCGACATTAAATGCAATGACTTGTGCATGGAGCATGGATTATTTGGCGAAATGAAAACAGCAACAAACGAACAAAAAAAAAAAAAAGAAAATTTTTTAAACCACAAAACGAACCGCATGCGGTAAATTGAATGCGTAATTTTGTAAACGCCATAAAGTATGCAATCAAGTAATTTATCATTCATGGTGTAGAAGAGTGGGTGACACATACATACATATGTATATGCGAGAGATGAGGTGTTGTACTTGTTTTGTAGTGGATAGTGTAGAAGTTGTGTAGTATAAAAAGGACTTGGGTAAAAGTGTATGAGTGAGTGATGATTATGTACTTTATATATACGAGTATACTATATATACATTGAGTGGTGATGTTGATGCTGGTGATGTTGATGATGATGATGACAATGCTATACTGTCTGGTTGCGCTATACAGTTTATTGGCCCTTTTTAACTTTTAAGCTTTAATTTGTAATTCCCTCATACTTTTATCTGAAAAGTGTGCAGTATTTATCCCATTTACTCCATCATTGTATATGCTAAACTTTTTTATATTTTGAACCACTAAATAAGTTTATTTTTTTGTTTGTTTTATTCTTGTTGTTGTTGAGCACGACCAAATGTTATACCTGTAAGTTGTTGTTGGGAAGTCTAATTAATTTTGTGTGCAAAATATGTAGATGATGAGAACTTTTAACAATATTGTCTACCAGCAGACTTTTTAAGTCCCATCTGTTTTTATTTCCCACACCAGAGAAAAATTATTATATTATTTTTGAAAATTTAAGTTTTTTTTTTGGTAGATTTTACTGGTTTCAATTTATAGATATAAATTTTTCATTCAGGATGATAACAGCAGTAATAATTTTTGGTGTTAAATTTTACAAACAGCCTTAAGCAGATAATTTAGAAGTGTATTTAAAAGGCTAAGGTGTTTTTTGAATTCAATTTAAAAAAGAAAGAATTGCTTTTGTAAAACTTTTCAAACACAAATATATTAGATATATATGCGGCATTGTCAAATCTTAAATACTCTTCAAAAATATACTTTTTTGTGAAACAATTAAAAAAAGAAATACAATACAAAAATGTTTGTAAATATTTGTAAAACAATTTTAATAACGAATTTTAGATTTTTTCCTAATATCAAATTGAGCTAAACAAATTCGAAATAAAAAAGTTCGGTTTCTTAGTTTGGTTTTTGTCAATACAAACTAATTCTTGATATATGTATGTTAAAAGACTTTGAAAGACCTTTCATTTGATATAATTATTTTTAACTACCTTCTGTAGTATCTGAGATATAGATAACAATTTCATTTATGGACCGATTTCTGATTTTAATAAAAAAAAATATTAAATATATCAATCAATCTGTTGAAGTTTCTAATTGCCTAATTTCTTTATTTTGGTCGCCATAGAGTTTAACAAATATGAAATCATTCCATACATTTTTATCTCTAAATTGTGTAGCACTTATACAATTTCCACTATCGAAATCTCTTTAAGGTGTATAAATCCCTGGAACCAATGGAAATAATATTACCATTGGGTTATAATTTACACTTACGTCTGAAAAACAACTGAAAGTAAAAGAAATATTTCGCGTTTATAATAGAAGAAGCCGGCACAGGGATGAAAAATAGCTTTTTGGATTTTGTACCAACTATATAAATAAAATGTATCACGGTAACATTTTTAATATTTATTAACTAATAAAAAAAAACTTACTGCAAATTTTATAACATTGCCTTATATAGCGAATGTTTAAATAATTTTGTACTCGATATAAGGAATGGCCAAATATTTAGCATTAACATTACAACAGGATATCAAGAATCTCTCAAAAAATCATCAATCTCTAATGAAAATTAAGAAAACCAAACAATATTTCAGTTAATTGAATTGCTTTAAAAATCAAACTCATAGAAAAGCAAAAAGGCTTTATAATGGTGGATTTATTGCAAAAAAGTACACGGTGTATGATTTCTAAAAGAATCTAAAAGAATTCACGCTAAAAAAACTAGTGCTCTTTGCAAGAAAGTTATCAAAGGATAGAGTAACAATTTTCATTTGCGGTAATGCATTTGAACCAAAGAAAATTTAACCTAACAAATAAAGCTCGTTTTGTAATAAAATGTTTCCTGTAAATTATCTTCATTATTATCAATAAAACATATTTATAATAATATCTAGAACCTATGGGAAATTTCATGACCTATGATATGCCGCCTAGTCTCGACATAACGAATTTTTCGATTAAACAAATATTCTTGTCAATATATCGTTTTTTATACCGGGATTTGCCAGAATTAGAAGAACATATAGTGAAATATAGTTAAATACAATAAGGACATTATTTTCGTTTATTATCACCAATATATATATAATATTCTTATTTATAAAGTATTCAATTACATTTCCAAAATGATCAGATTTATTATTTTAAGAATATATTGAAGAAATAGAAGGGTTAACTTCTAAAGTTTTTTTGAAATTCCAATTAACTAAACTTTAAGCTTTTGTTTTTGGATATAGTCTTCAAATCATTTTATGTCAAATAATAATTGAAAAGCTCTCTTTGTTCGAAAATTCAACCAACAAATTACATTCGTGATAACCATCTTTCATACGCATATTTAAAAATCATATGGATATCAGTTCTTAGCACTATTATTTATATATTTCATTTGGAATACTAATTTTTAGTGCAGAAATATTTTTAAATTGTACCAAATGACTCGTGGTACCAACTGAGTGTAAAATGTATCATGCGGTACCATGTTTGCCAAACCTAGTATGGCACCTCGTTTTGACTGTGGCGAGATACATCTGGACTACGGAGTATTCAAATGCTTTGAAGTTTTTTTCCACCAATTAGCTCGTCATGCATTCATCAAAAATAAGTAGTACATGAGATCCTGGAAAAAAACTCATTCTGTGCTCATGCAAGGGTTTGGTTATTCAATTTTATCACGATGTTGGAATATCTGAAGCTTAAGAATCCTGGCATTGCAGTGGATAACTGGTCTGTCATCCAAAACGCTAGAGAGGCATACGATTATCTGCTGATGAAGATAAAGATTTTCGAGCCCCCAATAAACCTCCCAATGACGATGAAAGTCGTTTATATTAATCTACAGCTCTGATAATGTTCTACATACAATCTAATGGACCTTCTAGCCGAGAGCGCCTTAAACATCAGCGTGTTATAGGAATTCTGGGTGGCAAATATTTGCCAAAAAAGACGTAACCACTAAATAAAATATTTTAAAACTCATTTATTTATTAAAAAACCTCGTTTATTTGGGACAGGACACAACAAATCTTTAGTGTTATTTTACTTGACGCTGTTTGATCTTGCAAAACTTTTGTAAGAGTAAGCAACGTCAAACAAATTTGTGCGAATACAAGTGGTTACGCTTTATTGAGTAAATACTTGCCATGTGTGACCATGTGACTTTTCTTTATTGCGCTTAAGCTGCGCTTGGTCATCCGACTTGATATCGTTCAAAAACTATAATAGAAATTGTAATAATAACGAAGAGTAATATGCCAAGTTTTACATATTCTATAAATGTCCGGGCTTGCCATTAAAACTTTGTGAAGGGGTTACATAATTAATTGCCATTATTGCCAAAATTGAGAAATTTTCGGTATTCATTTCAAAATATTGCATGTTTTACTAATTTTATACTTTCCTTTAGAAATTCTTTACAACTGTTGAAAAATTAAAAAAAGAATTTAATTTTGCTTTACTTATATACTTATATACATATTTCTAACCTCTGGATTAACATTATGTTTTTAATTGCTCTCTTCACACAACAGTTGGCTCCTAATGATTCCGATATAATAGAATTTTTCCCATATAAAATGATTTAGGCTCATTACGGAATTAAATACATAATTAAACAAGTAAGCAAGTATAGTCGTCAAGCCCTAACATAGAATACCCTACACCCAGTATATGTATAAAACAGTTTTTTAGAAATGGACGCTATATGGGAGATATGACTTATTATGGACCGATCACACAAAGGTTTAGTGCCATAACTTTCGTATTGTGTATGTTATATTTTATCTCGATATAAAGACTTAAAAAATGTATGAAAGTAAAAGTGAATTATTGGAGTTTGAACTAATTATGGACCGACCGATGACATATAGGTGTCATCATTTCTGTATATTTGGAACTTATTTTTGTTGAATTTTATTTGGATACCGAAATTTTTAAGAGATTGGACCATAAAGTGATTTTCGGAAGTGGGCCTTATATGGGAGCTATGACTAATTATGAACCGGTCATCATAAAATATTACCATATTATTTGTATATATACAAAACATATTTGTGTTTAATATTATTTGGCTACCAACATTTTTAAACGAGTTATGCTTTTTAAAGCGATTTTCGGAAGTGGGCCTTATAAGGGCGCTATGATCAATTATGGCTTGATTTACTACTTATTTGTGGTGAATTTTGTTTGGATACTTGCACTATTCATACATTTATGATCGTTAAACTCCTATATCGGGAGGACATTTTTATGGGGGCCAGGTGAAATAATGGACTTATTTCCATCAGTCCTCGGGTACGTACCAAGTTTTATTGAAATATCTTCAAAATTGCGGCCTGTACCTTGCGCACAAGCTTTACATAGACAGCCAGCCAGCCAGGCAGACGGACATCGTTAAATTGACTCAGGGAGCGATTCTGAGTCGATCAGTATACTTTAAGTTGGGTGTTGGACCAATATTTATGGGCGTTATAAACATCAGCACAAATCCAATATATTGTGGTGTAGGGTATAATAACAGCAAACGGTTTTAATTAATACAACTTAATTAAAAAAAATAAACAGAAAAAGAAAAGAAAACAGGAACATGTAAACTTGCTTAAAGCAGTTAATATGAAAACATTAAATAAATATATTTATTTGCGTTACTGTTTTGAACGAATACATATAATAGATTCAAGAAAATATGGTTAAACTAAGCAATGCAATGATAAACATCAAAACTAATTGTGGACTTTTCATTTAAAATATTAATAATAAATATGTACTAAAAAGAGAATGGTGACTACACTTTTTTGTGGCATGAATCGTGTAATTTATGCTTACATGTGTAAAGTATTCTTAATCAATCATGCCAACCTTTTGAGTAAAATTTATATAAATTACTATAAATAAATACAAATTACCAATTTGTTTATATTTGATAATTCATATTCATATTCGATTACTTCACGAAGTGGTAATCGTTATAGCAACGATTTGAAGTTTTAGCTGGGTTTTTTTTTAAATTTTGTATAAATAATAGACACTTTTCTTTAATTTCACAATTCTAACATTTTTATTAGTTGAATAGCCTTAATGTTTCATTACGTATTTTATACAATTTCCACTTAAAAGCAAAATCGTAAACCTGATACACTTTTTGATTTAATATATTTGATTTAATATATAATTTATTTTCTTAGAAACACTAAAACTTACGCCTGCAGCTTTAAACACACCAACATCGAAATTTGCACTTTACAAATTTCACTTGTGACTTTTTCATACGACATTAATATGAATGAAGTATTTTTATACAATTGTTTACTGCATTACAGAGGTGTCGCTGGAAATTAATTTACAATATTTTAATAACAAAAAAACTGCATATATATTTTTTAAAAAGACTAACAACCATTATGTTTTCTGAAAATAGTGAAATAATTAGGTGCGTAATTATACAAGTGTGCAGCGCCAACTATTTGTAAAGGCTATAAGGCCAATATTGCATGTGTGTTTAAAAAATTATGTTAATTATATTTTTATGTTCTTAAAAGGAATATCTTGTTAGAGTAAAGTTCCCACTTGTTAAAGAAACACTGTGACAAAGTGGGTAGGCACTGTTGAAATTGGAAACATATGTAGTTGCTTGCCAAATGCGTTAGTTTGATTTTTAATTAATTAATTAATGCATTTATTTTAAAAGGGTCAATATTTAAATAATCATGCGATTATGAAAAGCCCTTTTCAATTAGATATGTTTTTTATGCTTAACATAAAAATTAAAATGTTTTGAACATTATGAACAATGTTGAGAAAAATATAAACAACAATCTTAATTCACGTTACACTGTGCTACAAAATAAGAAAATATTGTTTGTGTCCAATGTTATCATGAAAAGATTTAAATGTGGACAAAGGCGATAGAAATGTTATTGAAATACTTTTTATTTATTGTACAGTCGACCAATTAAATTTAGGCACACCATGATTTTCACGATAATAACTTGAAACAATAATTTTGATATCGTTTTAAAGGTTGTTAGGGAAAATATTTCATATTTTATTATTAAGAAATAAAAAGCAACGTTAGTCTATGTAAAAAAAGTTTACGTATGCCACGTTTTAAATGTCACAAATAATTCTGGATATATTTTTCGTGAAAACAAAACAGCGAAATGAGTAATCGTTCAGAAATTTCGTTCGACGTCCTGCTACAGAAGCTCTACACTAGTGTAAGAAACACCATAAAACGTTATGGAAAGTCTGGAAATTTAGAGCGTGAAAAAATATGTGGACTTTTAAAAAAATTTACACCACGCCAGTGTCTCAAAATACAAATTTTTAGGCTGTGAAATATAAGATTAGAATTCGCAAAACATATTAATCAGTCTGAATCATTCTGGAATAGGGTGATATTTAGCGATGAATCAAAGTTCAACATTTTAAGGTCAGATGGTAACCAAAAAATCCGGCGAAAAGCAAACAAAGAGCTCCAAGAAAATAATGATGTTAACACTGTAAAACATGATGGCGGCAATGTTGTGGTGTGTGCGTCAACCGGAATGGAAAATCTTGTCTTTATAGATGATAAAATGGACAAACACACTTATTTAAATACATATTCTGAAAGAAAGTAAGTGTTGCGAAACTTGCATTGGATGCAAAGTTCTTGTTCCAACAATATAATGAACCAAAACATTGGTCATATCTTGGGCAGGAATGGCTTATCTATTAGTGCACACAGCTTAAAACACCTCCGCAGTCGCCAAATATGACTCTATAGGATTCAAGCTTGGTACTTACTGGAGAAAAAAAAAACACAAAACATCACATAACATCATTAGAAACTGTTAAAGAAGTGCTGTATGGGAACACATTACACCCGATGAAACAGCTTGAGTAAGAAGTATCCTCCGCCGCTTAGAAACAATAATCAAGGCCAAAGGAGGTCATGGTGTGCCTAAACTAATTTGATTCACTTTATATATGCGGAACATGGTATCCATAATGATTATGTTTTTTTTTATTATTATATATCAGCCATTTATGGAGCGATTTTGCAATGTATTTATATTTGAAATAGAAGACTAACACGGTGCATAAAAGCGTCTTGGGTATCAATATTAACGTCCTACCCACTGGCTGAGTATATAGCATGCTTCCCCTATATATGAACTATATGGATAAGGATATCAAAGCCTTAATTATTACGTTGATTTTAAAGGTCATTCCCAATAGAGGTTCCCACTACAAATAAAGTCTTTGATGGAATAATAAGGAAAAAAAATCAGTTAGATTAAGCTCAGATTTTATGGTATTAACTGAAGGATCCAAAATAAAGACATGTACCGCATTTGATGTCTACATAGTCTTTTAAACTAATGAGTGAGTGAATGTAGTGGTTTTCCTACATAATTTAAGGTGGTATTGAAGTCTTTATGTCTAGTACTATATTATTGTCTGACGGCGTTAAAGGCTCAAGACTTCAAAAAAGCTCTGAATGAGTTAATGGAAAGCTTTGAAGTAATAATGTTTTAGGTAACGCGTCACCGTAATATTAAAGACAAATGATGATGAGCTTGGAACGATTGTAGTTTAATGCAGAGCGTCTTATGACGATATTAACAAGGTGTGCTTCAGCCTGTTACGGGATATTACTAGACGTTATTGCCCAATTTATGCGTTCCATCAAAACAAAAGCAAAGATTTTTTATTATTTTTTAAATATTATTGGGAGTATATCTTAAAAATGCGGGATTCATAACAGATGGCGTATGTTTTGGACACGTTTTTTTGGCCGAAAAACACTCAGAATATTCGGCTAGATATGAAAGCATAATATTCCATCATGACAACCCTTGTTGTAATACCTGTTAACATCTATTTAACAAGAGGTGGTTTTGAAGTTTTCCTTACCCGCCTTATAGTCCAGCCCTTACCCCGTACTACTACTATTTGTTTCGATACGCTTTACTTCGGCATATGGTATCTAAAATGTGCTTGATTCGTTCTTGGCCTTAATAAATAAGTAGTTCTTCTGGCTCGGAATCCATATAATGCCAGAAAGATGGGAAAATATCATAACTATCAATGGCCAGCACCTTGAATAAATTTTATTGTACAAATATTTCAAAATAAAAGCTTATAGAGTTGTGCCCGGTTGTTCATTTCAGTGACCACTCATTTTCGTTCATTTATCCAAGACTGATTCGTTTAATCGATCACTTTGAACGAATGAATACAACCCTTCTTGTCTTTTGATAAACAGCAGCTGAACGAAATTGATCCGTACACTATTGAACGAAAACCGTTCAGTTAAATGACCGGCTCATTCCGTTCAATGAAGTGATCCGTTCATTTTAACCCGTTCGTTCATGAACGACACAGCTCTAAAAGCTAAACATTTGACAAAATCCCGCATATTTAAAATATACACCCATTAATAAATTTATACTCATTGTGGACCAAAAGTATTCAATATTAAAACATTAATGCGACCAGATTTTATGTAAACAATATTTTAAAACCGTATTTTATGATGTTTTATATTATAATATATTGAAAAAATGAGTTCCTAATCAACTGTATAACTTCTATAGTTGGAATGGAACTACCATACAATTTGTATAAAACTGATTTTTCTCTTTAACATACTGATAACCTAGGAAGGAATGATTTTACAACAGACAGTCTGTGATAGGTCTCTGAACTAACTCAATTAACAATTGAACAAGTGAAATGATATGTTCACTTCTGACTTATCAGGGAACTAGTGCTTTTAAAAGTTAACTAAAATGTTCTGGCCGGGTTCTTAGCGATAATGAGAGTTTAAGAGAATTTTATTAAAAATTAAAATTGGTTAATCCTATTTTATATTAACAATATTGTTTTCTAAATGTTTGATAAAATTTCCCTATGCAGTTATTTTTGGAATTACCAGCCTTTTTACATTAATCTCAATATTCTAAAACTAGTATATTTAAACTACTGTTTTTTAACTACTTCTGCAATACACACACTATAATGCATTTAATTTTTTTTTTATTTCCATCTTGCTTAACAAATGATCTATTTTGATAAGTGCAACACTTTTTCTTCTTGAAATTTCCTTTAAAATTGTTTAGAGCTTCACCTAAACCCTAAAGTCTCATACAATTAAAATCATTGGAACAATTAATTGTGTGGCGCTGTTAAATTGCATGTTTAAGTGCCATGCACAAATCGAAAATGAAAAAAAAGAGGAAAAACGTCAACAACATTGAACAAAAACAACAAATATCTGCATGAATGCAAACTGCAAACTACAAAGCACATGTACATACATCACGAATACAATAACAAAATTACAAATTATTTAAACTTTATTAAATATGGGTACTTTTTTGGACTTAAGTGTACCAATATATTTACTTGAGTATTTATTTGTTTACATAAGAAATTATTTTTATTATATGTAATAATATGCCCAGGTACAATTTTAGAACTTGCTTCCAAATCATTAGTTCTAGAACGGCTAAAAGCAGAACCACTTCGGATTTTTTGATAACATCCATAGTACTAGTGAGGATAATATTGTGATTTTAATGATATTCTTTGGAGTTTTCTAAGAACTAATAACATATTGGTTCTAGACAAGTTTTATAAACCACAAACTAGCTGCAAAAGCACATCATGAAATCTGAAAAGAGTTTTTAATTTTGTTATAGAAAAATTAAAATTTAATTGCACAGAGATGAAAAATTTATAACTAGTTCTAAATACTATAATTTTTAAAGAACTGGTTCCAAAACCGTTCCATGGAAGGTTTGCGTACTCAGTTGCGAATTCTTTTTGAATTTGTCCCGAAAGTGATAATTTCAATCAAAAATTATTAGTTGCATCTCCTAACTGGAACGAGTACTGGCTATATGCATGCGTTATAGAACTAGTTGCTTAGCAAATTCCTGGTTAGATTTATATAATCTAATGTTTCTTAACTTTCAGATAAATACAATTTATGAATTGTTATATGTACTATATATTGTACTGCAATTGTACCAATCTGTTCATCTCTGTTGAGCATGCCTCATTGTACGAGTATGTATATACTTGTGTTTAAATAAAAGTAGTTTAAGTAGTTTGCAATGTAATGTAAAGATGTGTAGTTGATACATTAAGTACGAGTTGATACTTGAACGGAACCGAACAGCCAACGAGACAAATAAAACTAAAGTTTATTCGCATGTTGGCATGCATGTTAAAAAAGCATCCCAATCTATGACAAGATATGAATAGTTGAACATAGAACAAATACAAAACATTACAACTTTTGGTACAAAAAAAAAAACAGCAGCTACAACTGCAACTACAACAAACGACAAACTATAAACACAAGAAAAGAGAAAAAGAATTAGAGATGCCACTGATCGCGGCGACATGCATGTCGTGGCATAATCTTGATGATGAATGTATAATTGCATGCAAACTGTTTTGATGAATGGAAAGAATGAATGAAAAATCTATTAGTTTGAGGTGGTTGACAGTGTTGGTGGTGGGGCAAGAGGTTCGCCTCATGCAAACATTTGTGTTGGCAATGTTTACTTAGTGTAACACCATTTGAAAAGAGTTAATTTAAATGTTTTTCTCTTTGCTGCCATAGGAGTAAATGTCAACCAGCATAAGACTACAAACCATCCATCCATCCATCTATCTTGCCATAGATGTACTATGAACTTAATAACATAACATACAAACATATGTGTCCAATAAAATTATGCAGTATAGAACAGTGGTTCGAAGGTATTAACTATTAAATAAATACGATAGAATCCCAATTGTAGTCCAATGATTGTGGTAAGAATGATTCGTTAAAGGCTCGGGAATAAAAATGTTTAAAAATATAAAATACATGAAATTAGTTTTTTTTAACAACAATATTTGCATTCCTCTAAACATATTTTTACTAGGTCTTAATTAACACATAATAACCAGAAGTCAAAAATACAAATTTTTAAACAATTCGATAATGGAAAAAGTGGAAAATAATGGCCACATTTTTTGTAAGGAGTCTTTTATTTCAAAACTTAACAGAACAAAGAATTTAAATGAAAATCATTTGTTGTATTGTGAAGGAGGAAGGTTTGACAATTATAAATAAAAAATATTATACTATTGATTCGTTTATTAACATTTTTAAATCACATTTTGTCAAAATCGAAACGTCTCACATTTTGAATTTTAAAAGTGTAATCGATTTGATTACCTGTAACATAGCACCACAAAAAATTAAGCTGTGATGTTAAATCGCATGATCGGGGCAGCCAATTAACAGCTGTAATTTATATTTCGGGAGCTGTGTAAGATGCGACACTATCCGGTTGATACCACATGTCAGTTTTATCCATATTATTATGCATTCAACAAATTTATTTTCAACTTGAAAATTTTTAATAGCCTGCCATTAAACCTTGATAGTGAAATCCAAAATAAAGTAAAGTTGTTAACATATTCTACATACATACATATTGGGTGAATAACTTAAAAGAAATAGTAGTCGGACGTGGCAAGGACTGAACTACAAGTCGGGTGAGTTACTACTGCTTCCCTATAAATAGTTTTTAACAAGTATTGCAACATGTAGCCGAAGGTTAACATGATGGAATATTATGATTCCATGTCTGGCCGAATATTTCAGGCGTTTTTTGGCCAATGCTCGCCTCAAACGAATCAGTTGTTCCTTGTGATGGTCTGGCCAGATTTTATGAGCTTAAAATAGATAGGCTCTTCTGGTCCTACCAATTGCAGAGCACTACCTTAGCGGTCTGATATTTGGCTTTGGTGTTCGAGTTATCATTATGGATCCACTTCGATACAAAAATGATTTCTTTTTAAGCCTTAATAATGTCTCTTGTCTTTACTTCATATGGTACCCAAATACTCTGTTTTGGATGAAGCTCCGACTGATTTTGTTGGGTTGACAACAATTTTCATTGCGTAATGCCTTCAATTACTGATCTTAAAACTTTTTTGCTGGCCTGAACTGAACTGAAAAAAATGGTTTATTCTTTTAGACCTTTTTCTTATTTAAATATAATATACACTTAAAATGGAACTTGATATCATAATTTTTATTATTGCCCAAAAGAATAATCTTTAACATTAATTCCCCATTCGGAATGTCTAATTTCGAGAACTATTTTCTGGATTTTGATTAGTATCTTGCGAATTCAGAATCTTTCCAACAATGTTATTGGTATCTGCCGAATTACACCTTTGAATGTAGACAGCCCAACCGAAAAAAAGGTAAAAGAGCGTTAACGCACGATCGGGGCACGATCACATCAAAGATCCAGAAGGAAAATGTTACTGCTCACTAAAAGGATTTCTAAATAAACTCGTTGTCCATAAAAAACATTTCTCACGGAACGCTAAATTTCGTTAGCCTTTCCATGACGAATTGTCATACAATAATGAATAAATACAATAAAAATATAGACTTAATTTAAATTTAATTTTCGGAGAAGAAAATTGCTAACAATACAAAATTCGAGGAGGAATTAATCCAGTTATTTATCTTTAATCAGCAATGAATAATCTTTCTTTTGCAGATGAAGCAACAATTGCCATTCATTTTCATTCAACCACAGACCAAACCCTTTGGAGATTGGGGAAATGAGACAAAATATGAATGATACGCTGAGCCAAGATCTTAAGACAAACTCGGAATGTGGTTGTGCGAACAGAGTCGATTTTAACGCACGTTAGACTCAATGTTGTATATAAACGCACAAACGCACAACAGATGATGTTGCTTCATCTGTTTTTATGGGCGGTGTAAATATTAGGGATTCAGACGCTCTTGACGTTCTAGGCATGTGAATCCAGTGTGATGTCCGCTGGACCAAACACATTTTTCAAGTGTCAAAAGAAGAGTGCCTTGGTTATTTAAAACGGTGTAGAAAATACTTCATTCCATCTGATCTCCATATTATTTGCACCACTTATATTCGACCGAAAATCGAATATAACTCTCATGCATGGGTCGATGCTTCGAAATCTATTTTGGAGTTACTCGACCGCGTACAGGAGAGGGTTAAGATGCTTATTGGTGACAGTAGGGTATCCAACTCTACTGATTTATTGGAGCATCGTCGCAATGGGGGTTGTGTTTCACTTTTCTATCTATCTATAATGGAATGTGTTCTGCTGAAATTAGGGAACTTGTTCCCGAAACGCGTAGTTTTTTGCTTAATACACGTACTTCAGTCAGGGCCTATCCATTCATGGTCGACTGGACAGTGGATGGCACAACACACTACAGGGAAAATTCATTCTTTAGCCGTATGTAGAATAAACTACCAGCAAAAGTGTTCCCTGCCATTTTCAATATAGGAAAATTTAAATTAAATATTCACAAACACTACTCCCTCTATTCTCCCTCCCATGACCTATTTTCCTAGTTTCAACACAATGTATTGCATGAGTAGGGGTCGTCCCCTAAATGCTGGTCCAAGCAAAAATAATATGTACATTAAATATATACATAAATAATATGTACACTAAAACTCAGTTATACAAATTCCTGGTTATAATGAACATACTCGTACAAAGCCCATTTACTGTAAACAACTCGGTTATAGCGAATCCTTCGTTAACACAAAATAACTGATTATAGTATCACAGATAATTAAAAAGAAAATACGACTACCTGCTGCTAAAATATTGCATTTCACCTGCTTGATACCACTGTTACATCATAATGTCTTTAAAATGTTTTAGAAACATTTAAGCATGTATGCATGCATCATTATGCATTAGAATTTTCCATGTATCATTAATAAAATTTTTGTGAAAATACTTGAAAAGGAATTTCGTTTAAGGAAAAACAAGAAGCCATTTTCTGGATAACAATTCTCATTTTAACTGTCTTGGCAAAATCGTGTAAAAATTGTGGCAAATTAACATAAATTATAGAGTTACAACTAAGATATCGTATGTTTTTCTTACATTTTAATGTTTGAGAACATGGTTATGAAGACGAGCACTATAAATTAAAATTATTTTATTTTATTAAAATTATGTTTGAAAGTCATTTGTTTTGGGAGGAACAACGTTTTTTAAATTGCTTTTTACGATGTGTTTGTACTTTTATTCTTAATGTTCTGGGTGTAGGAGACATTGGCATTTATTGAATACTTAAATAGAATGAAAACTACGTTCTCTTAGTTCTCGAAAACATGACATAAGATGCATGCTACGAAATCATTAAAGAACAATTAATTTAAGTCAAACTTTAACCATCATCACAACCACCATACTCTCATATAAGTTTATATTTTATATTATTTTTTATTTTTATTTTGCTGACAATCATCAGTACATTGGCTTATTTGTTGAATTTCTTTATTGTTGTTTTCTTTATTTTTTGTATTCATTATATTCTAACTGATGTATGGGTGTATGAGCGCAGATCTTTGAATATTTTACACAATTAATATTTAATGTATATGACAATAACAAATATGACCTAAATTATTTAATTTATAGTTTCTTATTTGTTTTTAATTTTACGATTTGTTACGAAAACTCTTTTTTGTCAGTATCTATAACAATATTAACCTTAAAAAGTTCAGCGAAAAAAAAATAGATATGATTTTTGAGGATTAATTTAAATTTTAACTTTGTAAAATTTTGTAACGTGGACTCGTTGTTGTGAAAGTTATCTGAGTTTCTATTATATATCTGAGTTTCTCAACACCTAGAATGGTAGACTAGCAATTAGAGCATATAAATATACTGAGGAGAAATTAAATAAATAAAAATATAAGCACTACATGAATGCTTAAAACAGGCAAATTAACGTAATCTTTTTATACCCTACACCACCATACTATATAATTAAAGTTGTGCTGGTGTTTGTAACGCCCAAAATATTAGTCCAGCACCCACCTTAAAGTATTACTTTCAGAGTCGATTAAACCATGTCCGCCGATCTGTCCGTCTGGCTGACTTTCTGGCTCTCCATGTAACCTTTTGCGCAGAGTACAGGTCGCAATTTTAGAGAAATGTCTATAAAATTTAGTATGACAACTTTGTTTGACTCTAAGACGGTCGGTATTTGGTAATTTGGTTGCAATCGGCAACATAAATATTCCAATCTTAATGTAACCATAAGGCTATTAAATACTTTGTAACCACATTTATTACACCCTACACCACCATAGTGGTAATGGTGTATTGGATTTGTGCTGATGTTTATAACGTCCATTAATATCAGCCCATCTTAAAGTATACCGTTCGACTCAAAATTATTTCCTGTGTCGATTTAACGATGTCCGTCCGTCCGTCTGGCTGGCTGGATGGTCACGTAAAGCTTGTGGGCAGAATACAAATCGCAATTTTGAAGATATTTCAATAAAACTTGGTACATTATATTTTTTCGGCACAAGGGCATTATTTTACCTAGCCACCATACAAATGTTCTTCCAAAATTGGGTTTATCGGTCATTAATGTTTGATTTATTCGCCGCACATAAGTTGTACATTGACGACACAGCTAGAAATTTTGTGCAAATAATATTCAACACAAATATGTTTCATACATCTAAAAAAAAAAAACTCAACACAAATAAATGTCATATATATACAGGCATGTCACAGAATTTAATTCCGTACGGAAGTGGAATTAATTCCGTATTTTGCTTCTGTAGAAAAAGTAAAACGAAAATTTTTTTCTGAATGAAATCTTAAAATTGCAATTTAAATATGAAATAATGAAATACTTAAAATTGCAATTTCACATGGCAAATTAAAAAAAAATGGTTTCATTTCCAAACAATTTTTTGTTTTACTTTTTCTATAGAAGCAAAGTTCAGAATTAATTCCACTTCAGAACGGAATTAAGTTTTGTGCCATGGCTGATAGAAATCGTGACACCAAGTTTTATAACGATCAGTTCATAATTAGTAAAAACTCCATATAAGACCCTATACGGAAAATCACTTTAAAATGCATAAATCCTTTACAAGTGTTGATATCGAGGTAAAATTTAATAAACACAATTTGTACATATATCGCACCCTAAATACAAAAGGGTTACAACTCAAAATACTAAAATTTTCAGGAGAGACAAAAAATTCATTATAAATATAAACATAACTTTATTTTTCCAGTTGAAGAAGATAGTGATGTGAAAGAAATTGTTGCAGTAGTTAGAGATGTGTATTTGAATTAATTTATGGACAAAAATTAGTTTTGGAAATTTTTGAGTTGTGACAGTTTTGTATATAGGGTGCGATATGCACAGAAGTCTCGCTACTATGGGCGCATCTATTGCTGAAAAACTGTTTCTACTCGCATACTTGGTTTAGGGTCTTATATGGTCGGGCTTGAACGACTATACTTTCTTACTTGTTTGAAATTAAATTAAATGAAAATATTTAACTATTTTACCTTTTTAGGGTTAATGATAAAAAAGGGGTTTCCCTCATTTGTAAATGTTTACACAATAATTTTAACTAATTTGACCCGCTTATTTCAATTTCAATTATTAGATACACATTTTCTTTTGCCTTTCTTCATAGCAAAAATCCCATTTAGAGTTAGAATGTTCGTTCATTCTTATTGGAATTAATTAATTATTGTGGTAACATACAACATCTTTTTAACCCTCGCCTATGTAAAATTAAAGCATATTTATATTTTCTTTATACAATGTTGTAATAGTTTTTATGTGCTCTTTATAAATATGATTAAATGATTGATGCGTTTAGAAATTAATTGTGACCCTAAGTGTGACCCTTATAATATTTTTCTTACACAACTATTTTCTATAGTTTGTTTGGTGTTATGAAAAAATTAAATATAAGAACTAGTAAATGAATAAAAACACCATTTTCGAAATCTGATTAGAAAATATTATAAAAATTCAAAAAAATATAAGTGATCGTAAATCGAATATGAAAACATTAACACACCTCAAGTTATGAATTCACCTCAAAATATTGATAATAAGTACATACATTTCAAGTAAGATCTAACTAGATTTTATTAAAAAACACACCCTACAGGAATGTTAACTGGTAGAACTGGTTGTTTGAGATATTTTAAACAAAAAAGAGGATTGTTAAGGATCAATAAGCGAGATTTCGAAAAACGCGTTGGTTTGAAGTTGGAGTTATAATAAAGCTGAGACACTAAATTTACCGGATACATATTTAAAAACAAGGACTTATAAATTAGTTATAATTTGTATGATGCAATTATTTAAACATAATTATTATATTGAGTGTATAACTAACTTAGCTTTTGAACACGGTTTTTGTATTTAGTAACTTATGTAAACACACTTAATAATTGAAATAAATAACAAAGTTGTTTTTGCTTTGAGAATGTCGAATTTTGTGCCAAAAAAGTGTTATATCCGGGACATTACTTCTTTAATTAAAAAAAAATCCCGCTGAAGCACACCGATAGCTCACCGAAGCTTATGGTGAATGTGTTCCATTGGTTTCAATATGCGAGAGATACTAGTTCACATGTGGTGATTTTAATAAGCAAGACAAATATCTCTTGAAGGTAGCCACAAAATATTGAAGATCAAGACTTGGAGGCATTACTTCATGAAGATTATTGTGAAACTCAACAATAGCTTGCAAATTCATGGGAGCTTCTTAGGCGTTTGCCAACAGCAAGATTAATTCAAAAGCGATGATGTTGGTTGGTTGAATGGAAGCCGAGAGACCTTGAAAGAAAAATGCTATAAAAGAAAATAAATTTTTGCATCGAATCATTACTTGCATTGAAAAATGAATCATATTTAATAACCCGAAGCATAAAAGATCATATGTGCCAAGTTTCACAGCCAGCCGAATTAAAATTGAAGCCAAATATTCATGGCACTAAAGCAATGCTCTGTATTTGGGGGACCAATTTATTATAAGCTGCATAAATCTAGCCAGCAAATCTATGCCGAATACAACTGTTTCGTTTAAAGCGAGTTTTGGCGGAGAAACATTCAGAATATGCCGGCAGACAGTGAAATTAATAATTAGTGGTTAGAAAGTATATCCTCACCACCATAAGTGGTGAATGACGGTATATATAAGTTTGCCATTCTGTGGGTAACACTGAGAAATACTCATCTGAGACCCAACAAAGTATATATTCTTGGTCCTTACGAAATTATAAGTCGATTGAGCCATGTCCGTATGTTTGCCTGTCTGTCTATGTAAAATACTCTCACTTGATTGAGTAAAAAATAGATACGATAAAAAGTTTGTGTCTTAAGTCTTATCTAAGCGAACGTTATCGTTCGACATCGTGGGCCAGGGGGTTAATATAGCTGAATAATGCACTCCATCTTATTTATTCCTTTAAATTTTAATTTATTCCTTAAAAATTAATCTAGAAATGTAAAACTACTACTTTTTTTATATGTAGAAGAATATAACAAAAACGAATCCAATTTTCTTTTATTCATTTTAATTTTTTTTTTGTTTCATAAATCTTTATAATTCTTCAGTTAAGTGAAGAATTTGTTGTTTTAATATTTTCATATTAAAAATATAATTAACAATTTTTCTATATAAAACAACAAAAGAAATAAATCTTTTTGTTTTGTACTTATTGTCATGTCATCAAATATAAAAATCACACCTTAGGCCATTGTTTTGGCAAAATAAAAAAAAAACTCATCTTTGAAACAAAGAAAACAAATCTGGGATTTCACTCCTTTAATAACGCACCTCTCAAAATGCCATATCGTAGTTTTAAAATCGGCACGAGCGTAACTAAATGAATAAATAGTAGACAAAGACAAAAAATAACAAAACCAAAAAAAAATGGTCATCAAATTGTAACGCAAACTTTTATGAGTTAGTACTTTTTGCTGTTGTGGTTGGGCGCTCGGCTAAACTGTTTTCACAGCCTACAAATCAAAGATGTTGCAAGTATTTCTACATTTTTTAAGTGTGATAGTTTTCCTGTTAACAATGTTAACACCAATCAAACCAATATTTTTTGTGCTTTTACAACAGACGACAATACAGTTGTTGCAGTTGTTGGGATTTTCGATTTTATTTTCCTTTAATACCAACAACATTAAATTGGTGCTGTCGGGTCACTGATAGTGTTTTTATGTTGCCTTTAACAAATGGAAAGTAAATGTGCCTTATGATGACTTGTATGCCGTATGGAGGAAATACGTGGAATTTATACATACATATATATGTATGTACATATATATATTTTTAATGGTGTTTATATGAAGCACCCATTTAATAAGAGGTTGTTCTTCTTGTGTTTTTCAGTGTTTTTGGTATCTGTATGCATGAGGAGAGGGTGTATATAAAGGCGGTAGGTTGCTATTTTGTGTTTTTATTTTCTTGCTTTGCTTTCCCATATGAAATTTATACTTAAGACGAAAATCAGTTTTAGAGAATAAAAAAAAGTATTTCTTTTTTTTTGTTGGATTCGTTAAAAGACCATTAGACACACAGAGTTGATATTGTATTTGAAGTAAGTAATCATGTTTAAGCTAAAAGAAAAATGTTGGTACTATGTTTTGGAAAGAAAAAATAATGCATTACAAATCATATTAAAAAAAATAGTAAAAATATATGGAATCGTTGTGTAATTTCACGGACTTTTTCTATTCACGGTAATTTTTATACACACAACAAGTAGTCGAAATATTCGTCGTAGAACTAAAAACCATATATATTCTGGGTCCTTAAAAAATTCTAACACGATCTAGCCATGTCCATCGCAGAAAAAAACTAGGAGAATGAAATTTCCAAATATTCTTTATTAAGCAGGGCTATTTGGTATTAAAAATGGTTCAAATCGGACCATAGTTATGGACTGAAATTCGTGAGAACCTCAATATTTTTCAAAAATCTTTTGCAATTTTCTTTAAATATATAACAAATAATATCATGAAATTTAGCACAAATTATTTTTATCATAAAATGACAAGTCCTGTTAAAAATTGTAAGAATCGGTGCAGATTTTATCTTCTAGCCCCATGCAATTATCTATCCGGAATATGGTTCTATGGTACATAAATTACAATTAAAAATCTGTAACCATACAAATTTCAGCTGAAATAAGTTTCAAATAAAGAGATATTATAACAAAACAGTTTTTTGTTTGGATCGGTCCATATTTAACCACAAACCCCATATAAAGTGCACTTTCGTTTAAATCTGCTATAAAACAGTTACCACGTTAAAAATTCAGACAGTAGTCCTCACACATATACAAATCGAAGTACAGAATTTAAATCTTAAAATCACTTCAATACCAGCTTCCAATATGCTTCCAATATGCTCCCAATATGCAGCTCCCAAAAAAACAAACAAAATATCAAAAAATTCGTATTTTTTTTTGGAATTTCGCTCATATACTTTACAATTAATGGTATAATAATTAATATCATTCGGAATATATCATCTAAAAATATCAAAAACTTTTGCCCGTTTTAGAATTTCAGCTTTCGGATGTATAATTGGAAGTGAATATAGAAAACCCAATTATCATTTTTTAGGAGTTTTCTTTTAAAAGCTGTCCTTTTTGAGATAAAACATTAAAAGTTTCTTAAAAAAAATTAAGGAAAATTAAAATTTTCTTAATACTAAATTTAAATCATTTATTTTTGGACTCCTAAGAGCTATTGCTTTATAAAAATTACATCGGCCATAATGTGAAAAACCATGCCAATGTATGGTAAAATTTATTTACAAAATATTTTTATTTTGCCACACTGTGCTGTGGTCTTAACCACTATCCTTTCTAAAGCTTCATGTACCTAGAATAGTACTCTTGTTACCACTATAATGCAAATACAATGTCAGTTGGTCCATGTTTCACTTAATGAAATAAATGTGAACTCATTAAACGATCTTTGGAAATGGTCCCCAATTCTTTTAATTGGAGTTCTTGCTAACGAAAGAACCAACTGTCACACTGTTTGAAGCTAAACAAACTCTCGATTCAGAATAGAATAATAGCAAAATATTTATATTTAATTACCAGACTTTTTGTTATTAAACTATTTTATAAAATTGGGATGTCAGCCAATAAATGTTCTAACCATTTTTCATGAGCTTATACACACAATAACGTTAATCGATCTTACTGTTTCTTACTTAATATTGCATTAAACTTTATTTTTATGAATGTATGTAAGTTTATATATGTATATGTGTATGCCTCTCTATCTAGTTGTCGGTGTGTATTTGCGTCTATCTTTCCATATAACCATAATATGTATGTCGCTATTATTGTATTGTATGTTGAATGTATGTTTGTATCATTTTGCCTTTATATACGATGACGAAGTGATGTGCTGTTAGAATCGTGCGATCAAACTTTTAGCATCATCAAAAAAGATCGCCACCAAAAAAGCTCTACTCCAATGCTGTGCCACACTAAGCCATCACAATACGAGTAACAAAACACATACAGCATAAGTACTTACTTTTTAATACTTACTACGACTACGACTACCACAAACCACCACCTCCACCTTTGGTACCACACTTAAGCTACCTTAAGACAGATTATTAAAAGAGTGTATTCTTATAAAGAGATTTAAATTTATCTGGTGGTTTCTATCTACATATACAGGTGTGATAAATATGTTATTATTTTGAATTTTTAAACAGTTTTAAGAATAAGGAATTCTAGTAAAATCTTTCGAATAAGTCGTTCAATTGTTATAATATTTATGTAACGAAAAAGTGATTGAATACTTTTGATCATCAAATTGATACTCATATATTAATATTAAAAAAAATATAATAAAATAAATTTTACTTTATTTAGCTTATGAAAATTTAATCACATTAACTGTTACAAAAGAATTCAATATCAATCTATTGCAGCTTTTGAATAATTCTAGAGAGCTAAATAGGTTTAAAAAAAACAGCAAATGTATTTACACCCTACACCTCCATAGTCGGGTGGGTATATTGAATTTTTACTGATGCTTGTAATGCACAAAAATATTAGTCCAACACCCACCTTAAAGTCTATCGTTCGACTCAGAATCACTAAAATTTTTTTGCAGATCAGTCCATAATTGACCATAGCTACTATATAAGCCCCACTTCCGAAAATCACTTTAAGAAGCATAACTCTTTTGAAAATGTAGGGATCCAAATAATATTCAACACATGTGTTTCATATATACACAAATTATTCGGTCGAATTTTATGATAATCGGTTCATAATTGGTCATAGCTAGCCAAAATAAATCCAAAATAAAACGCAATACAAATAAGTTTATGACACCTTATTTTATAACGATAGGTTCATAATTATTAATAGTTCCATATAAGTCCCTCTCCTGATTTTGAACATGCATAAATCCTTTACAAGTGTTGATATCGAGGTAAAGTTTAATGCAAATAATTTGTATATGATCAGCAGTCGCGCTATTATGGTCGCTCTCATTCCTGGAAAACTGTTTTTACTCGTATACTCGGTGTAGGGTATTATATATAGGCATGAGCGGGCTTGATCGACTATACTTTCTTACTTCTTTTATTATGTATTAATATTCAAAGTCATATCTGACGAGGTGACAAAAATGGTGCTCTTTAGATCACAACTGCAACTTGGTTGCCAAACTAATTTTTGTACAAAATGTGAATTTTTTTAAACATTTTTAAAAAAATTAATTCTGCCCGAGTTTTATAAAGTCTATGGATAGCAATTAAGGCCACTACTGACTATCCTATTTAGTTGTACGGTATGTCAAACAAAGTGTGGCCTAAAAACTTAACTAAATGACAGATTTTTTTGACAAGTCTGTCCGACTTGCAAAAGTTTTTAAAAATTTTCATAAAATGATAGTGTCTATGCGATCAGAGTTGTATTATTTTCTAATACAGCTGATAAGAAAACAACAATGTCGGCTTCATTGATTTAAAGCACAAATTATAATTTAAAGGACTGACGTTTAACATTTTTTAATTGTTAATTGTTTATTATTTTCACATATAACAAGTTAATTTAAAAGGCGGAAAACTGCGTTTGTTTACATTAGCAAAAATATATGTTTTTGCATCTTTTTTGTGTAATAGGTGCCACACTATGACAGACTTTGTTGCGATATTTTTTTCGAGTGTGATAGAAATCGGTCAGATTTTCCAGTGAATGAATCGCACGATTGTGTAGGATAGTGTATCACGACCTTTAGTAATGATGTACTGAAAAATCTTTATTAAGTGAAGCCGGTGTACGAAATAAACTAAAGTTTAAAACTTGGTTGGTCGATAATATTGGTCAAAATGCTATCCAAATTAGAGCAAAAATCTATTCATCCGACTGAAGACCATCTTCTCCTAAAAACTAAAAAAGAAGAATGCAATATCTGTCTGTGATTACGAACGGTCTTTATACGTTTTCCATTTGCCTGTCTGTTTTTCTAAATGAAAGGAAAAATAAATATTGTTGATCATATATAGTAGACAATCAATTTTGGACGCAAGAATTTTGAGCAAAAAAGTTTGAACTTAAAAAGGTTGTGGACCAAGAGGTTCAGCTAAAATTTCTTTACGAAAATCGGCTTAGCCGATTAAAATGTAAAAGTAAATGATTACATTATTTTTATATGCATGTTTTGACTTTTTGTCTTCGAACTGGGAAAAAAAACTTTATAATGACGAAGATGAAGGAGTAAAACCACAACAACAACAACTACTATGTACAACAATAGTAAAACACATTGTAAGTTAAGGTTACTAAAGTATGTTTGTTTGTCTGTCCGTCCATCTGTCTGTTGGTTTGTTTGTTGTGTTGTAGTATTTTAGACTGAACACATATTAAACAACAATTGCAATTTTCCTCCTAATGCTTATTGCTGAATTTAGATAGTTATGGGATCTTTAAGTTTAACCTCTTGCTGTGCCACACTAAGACGGACTGTTTGGCTGGCTGGTTGACTGGATGGGGTTGTCTAAGACGATGAAATAAAAGTCGAAGTCGATGCAAAAGAATGAGACGACTAAGAAGATGGTACTTTATTGATGGAGTTTGCCGTAGAGTAGAGTAATTCAACAATGCAATGAACAAAGTGCATGATAATAGTGTGAAGGTGAGTCCAGTCGCTAAAACGAGTAAGTTTTTTTTTTGTTTCGTCTTTTTTGTTGATGAAAACTGTAAATTTACGAACCTTACGTTAATCACCAACAATGAATCGCGCACAGCATGAGGAAGAAAATTTACTAAGAGATACAGCAATAACAACAACTACAATATGATAAATATTTTAAGAATCTTAACAGCAACAACATTACAAAATGTTTGTATGCAAGGAGATGTTTATTTTTCGTTTTTTTGGGGCTTTTCATTTCTAGGAGTGGAGTTAATAAATGAAATTAAAAATTTAAACATTAATATGAAAAAAATCCTAATATATTTAGAAAATTTTCTTAATAATCGCCTTTAATCTTCGTTGCAGAGAGTAACATGATCTTAAATATATATGTATATGTACATACATACATATATTTTTAGTTTTTCAACCACATAGAAGGTGCAAAATTAACTAAAGTAGAGACTTTTGAAAATATTTTGTTTATTTAAATTCTTGTTTAGATAATGGGTCATCATCATACATAATGTTTATGTAGACCTGGCGTGTGACAATGTTAGACGAAAATTGTTATCATGTAAAAACATTTTTTTAGATGCTGATACATATGTTCCTTATAGGAATCTTAACACAACATAATAAAGTACACACGGCAATAGAAAAGAATAAAATTACACTCGCCAAATTTTTTGAAATACTGTAAAAATCTGAAGCTTAGTTTGGGAATGTGTTTGGGAACGCATCGATAAATAATTGCTTAATTTTCATTTACCAATTTTAAAAGGCAAAAAGTGTAATAAATCTGTAATGAAAATTGCTAAAAGATGGAATTATTTAGCTCAATGAAATAGGAACTACGCAATGTTGTATTCATCAAATAATTGGTTTTATAACTGGAGATTGTTTCTGGTTCAAAAATTTTTAAATATTGAAACCAAAAAACTACTTTATAAAATATTTCTTACATACTTGCCCAGAACTTTTAAACATACGATTTACAACTTTCAATGGGGTTTAATTGTAAGGATAAAAAGATTGCATTTCTAATATTTCAAAGGTAAATTCTTTGGGCACAAAGTTCAAAGACATAAGAGTATATCTCAAAAACCCACTCTTTTAAATTTAATAAACTGTACCAGCGAATGATTAGACCTCATCAATGTTCTTGCAAAGTTTCAAGCTGGACACTAGTAAAAAAAACGTTCATCCAAAGCCAGTTTTTTTTTAATATAAATTCATATGAAAATTCTAACACTAACTGTCGTCTTTTTGTTTTTCGTTTTTAAGAAATGAAATCAGATTTAGCGAAATCTGCTGTTTTTACACTTTACACTACAATTACATAATTAAATTTTAAATATTGTATTACTAGGGCGTTTCGGAAACTTCTTAGCCTAGAACAGAAAGCTCGGTATAAACAAAAAAAGTTAAGTGTTTTGGAAACTTCCATCTGTGCTACAAACACATGTTAAATTTCTTTACAATCTGGCAAATCCTTCATATAGAACCAAGTGTTCAAAAAAGACGCATTCGCGATTTTTTTTACAATGGAAAAGTTAGAAATTCATGGTGTCATTAAATATTTAAATAAAAAAGCTTTATCGGGACAAAAAATTCATAATGATATAGTGAATGCATTAGGTGAAAGTGCTCCTTTATATGCAACAGTAAAATATTGGGTTGCTGAATTTAAACGTGGTCGTACAAGCATTGAGGATGAACCACATAGTGGACGTCCAAAAACAGCAACAACAACAGATATTGTAGCCAAAGTGTACGATATGGTATTAAATGATCGACGAATTAAAGTGCGTGAAATAGCTAATATAAAATGGGCTACTCCATTTAATTTGTCATGAAGAACTACAGATGCAAAAGCTTTCGGCAAGATGGGTGCCGCATTTGTTACAAGTCGACCAAAAACGCATAAGAATAAAAATTTCTCAAGCTTGTTTGGATCGTCTTAAGAAAAATAAAATGGATTTTAAGCGTAGTTTCATAACTGTGGATGAGGCATGGATCCATTGCTATACTTCACAGACAAAAGAACAATCCAAGCAATGGACTGAAGCTGGAGGAAGTACCCCAACGAAGGCAAAAACAATTTAATCCTCTGGTAAGGTTATTGCAATGGTTTTTTGGGACTTTAAAGGTATTTGATTGATTGACTATCTGCAAAAGGGTAAAACAATAAAATCAGAGTATTATTGCTACATTCTGGATCAATTAAATGTAAAAATTCGAGAAAAACGTCCTGGCTTACAACACAAAAAAATAATTTTTCATCAAGACAACGTATTAGCGCACAAAAGTGATTAACCAATGGGTTAAATCAAAAAATTCCTAGCTGGCAATCGTTTTACCTCAAATGAAGATGCACTTATAGTTACAAACCACTATTTGGAAGGCCTTGAGGAAACCTATTTTAATCAAGGGATAGAATTGCTAGATAAGCGTTGGACTAAGTGTATTGAAGTTTCAGGAGATTATATTTAAAAATAAAAATGTCTTTGAAAAACTTAGCCTGTGCTAGGCTAAGAAGTTTTCGAACCGCCCTCGTAAATCCTGGTTTACATTACCCAATTTTTCACAAGGTAAAGAAAAAATTATTGCCAAGAGTGCTATGTTCGAAATTGCCGAATCTAAAATACTCTCCACTTAAATATAATAAGAATTACAAAAACTACACTAGTGTAAGAACTATTATATAAAAAATTCAGTGTTTCTTATTCAGGCTTAGTGCATTACTCCATGAAAATTGTTGTCAAACTAAAAATGTGCTTGCAAAATTACTGGGAATAGCTGCCAATGGATTTTGCAACCAATTTTAAAACGTTTGCAAGCAGCAGGATTCGTCCAAAAGTTTTTGCATGTCCGAATGCTACTTAAATGTTATAAAAGGAAAAAAGGAAATTTTTGCACAAATTACGATAACCCGAATATGAAGCCCGGCTCACCAGCCGAATCACCACGGTGGCGCTAAGGTAATGCTCTATATTTGATGGAACGAAAAGGGTTCTATCTAATATGAACTGCGGAATTTTTTTGCAGAACATCACATTGCACCTCTACAGGCTGACTCGCTTGAATCGACCATCGAAAAATGTTAAAAAAATGCCCATAATATGCGGCCAGATATGAAAGCGTAATATTCCATCATGACTACGCTCGGCTACATGTTGCAAAAATTATTTAAAACCCTTATAATTAGCCGTTGCCCCGTCCGATTACTATTTGTTTGCATCGATGCAAAATGCTTTACTGCAGAAGAGGAGTTCCGAAATTTGCTTGTTTTGTTCTTGGCCTTAAAATAATAAGAGCTGTGTATAATTTCGGTTCAATATTTATATTTGTAAGATATTTACGTAGGTTATTGAGTTTTTCAGAGGTATTTCTTATATGGGATCTATGACCTATTATCATGAAGTTCGGAACGATGGGTTCAATGTGTATATGCGGATTACTTGGGTCATATATCAACTTGATAATGATGTTTATAACAGATTTAGAAAGCGGGCTTTAGTCTATAGGAGACTATAGTCAAACATTCGGTAAGCTCATTTATAAAAACATGGAAATTTAATTTGGCTGAATTTTGTAATTTTGTTCATATAACCAAATTCCGGGAAGACATATGTGTGGATGATATGAAAAATCGTGGACCAATTCTTACCATTTTCAACAGGACTTATTCTTCTATAATAAAAATAAATGACATTATCTGCATTATAATTGGAGAAAAATGCAAAATATATCTGAAAAATATCGAGGTATTTTGAAACTTTGGACTGTAACTCGGATTCTACTGAACCGATGTTGCCCATTTTAAATATCAAACATTTCGGTGAAACAAGTAATGTTTTTCAGTGGTTAAGGTCTTTTTTTTTTTTTTTTTTTTTTTTGAAGCTCCATCGTGCCTTCAACAGACGGACATGGCTAAATCGTTTTAAATTCTTATAAGAACCCATAATATATACTTTTCAGTATTACGACAAATATTTTGAGGTGTTACAAATGGAATGATAAACTGGATATAAAAAGTGTTAGTGTATTTTACAAAGATACATAGAAGCACATTATTCAATGGACTTAGAATTTTATAAGGATGAAGGAAATATATAATTTGTTGGAAAAATGTTTCTGAATGTTAAACACGGAATTAAAAACCGTACGTATATATATCCTCATATATCCTCGCCAAGCATGAATTCACGCAATTGCGGAAGGGTATTTGCATGAAAGTTAAGTGACGGAATTAAATCTATGGATTACGATGCTTATACACACAAACGGAAGGACGTACACGCATTGTTTAATTGGGTCATACAATTTTTCTGTGTCAGGTAGGGTTTGAACTATTATTTTAGAGCATTACAGAAATTATGGCACTTTTATAAAACTATATTGAGTAATACTATAAATAATAAACATATGTATATACACATGTGTATATAATTTAACACTATCAATTTAAATCGAAACCAATACCAAATATTTTCCAAAGACTAATTTCCAGCTGGGGTTTCTATAATGCACACAGCTCTTTTTACCTTAGTCATTATGTGCAATAATTTCTTTATTATTTTGTACTACTCAAAGATAAGACTTAAGAGGAATACGAAATCTCAGATCTTTGGTAACTTATGGTCAACCAAAAGGTGTTAAAGATTTTAATAAATTCAATATTGTGCATACGAGTATATGAATTTATCTACATATTTACTTTTGAATGCGTAATCTTGCTGGCAGTTTTCCGTCCGTCTTTTTGACTATGCATTATATTATTATTTTTTTTTTTCTTCTAAATATTGTCAACATTATTTAGTTTTTTGTTTAGCTTCTCTGCATGTTCAAACAGTAGCTGCCTGACCACATGTTCAAAATTGCTGACAATGACATTATAGGTTTGGTTGGATGTGTGTTGTTATGGTGTTAATGTTAGATCTTTGATAAAATATATGAGTGAATACTTTTAAGATTTTATTTGATAATATTAAAAATATTCTGTAAAATATTCACAGAATTTGTTAGTTTTTTGAGAAAGATTAAAGCTATTGAGGGGATTTATATTGTAATGATTTCTATGTTTATGTTAGTGATATTATAATGTGGTATTATGTTAATGATTATCTTTTACTTTTGAAAATTGTATATTACACGGAAGCCAATTATGCTTTTAAGTTATGGATTTTATAGAGTTTGTAAATATGGGCACAAATATATAAATTTGCACACTTTAGTGAACAGTTTTGTCTAAGAAGAAACTAAACCATACATTTGACACAGTGTTTGGTTATTTAATTCATTAAAGTCTTAAATTTATCACTAATTGTCAGACTATTACTTAATTGCGATTCAATTGTATATCAAAGTTTGAGTCTGCAAGACAGTAATGCCAAACGGTTTTGAAATTTTCTGGATTTTACTGGAATTCCGAAATTAGCTGATTCAGATCCTGATATTTTTGGTGACAAGAGCGTCGGGCCAATTGTTAAGTATGGCTGGTATTTTCAGGCATGTGATGGAAATCGATATCGAAAACAAATGAGTTTTAGAAGTCAATTTTTTCGTAATATTTCTGTATTGAAAAACTTTTATCACATAAAATATAAAGATATTGGGCTACTAAGGAGAATCTTCAAACAAAAATTTTAAAAATTAGATTATAAATGCATTAAAATGTATTTCCAAAACTGATTCGTTTTCGATATCGATTTCCATCACATGCCTGATTATCATTAAAACTTTTTCTTTATTATCCCACTGACTACTTCAATTAAAGCATTATACTTATTTGGCAACGACGGTCTTTCTATATTTTTTTATATACAGAACTTTGTATCAGATTTAAATGAAGAGTATACAAATTAGAATAGTTTGAATGCATAAAATTGCTTTCTGTGGGGTCTTTTAATGTTTCACTAAAAACTTAAATAATTTCCAATACAATGAATTATACAAATACCACTACAAAACATCCTCGGTTCTTTTGGGTGAGAACACCACTTACTACTACGCATGATGATACACGATGTAATACCCCTAAATCCTGCATTTTAACAGGATAGAACCGTACTTGGACCATAAGTAAAGATATGACAGTAGATGCCGGCTATTATCCTATACCATATGTACCACCTACATCTTCTCAGTTGTTGACTGTTATTACCAATTATGTTTGACAACCACACGCAAAGTATTTGCTGACCACCTTCACCAGATTAAGTAACAGGATTTCCGATGACTTGTGTAATTTCTTATCAAGTCTATTAGACTTGACCATCATCATCTTTGGTCACATGACACATGAGTTTAGCCGGCAGAAGGAGAAAATATGAAATGGTAGGAGAGATTGCGTAATAGTTTTTGAGTTTGCTATCCGGAATCAAAACGAAAGATTTGGATAATTTAATATTTATAACATCGTTACATTAATATCATACAAATAGGTGAATAGGTAGATATAGGCCAATTTTGGATTATTGTATTGCTCTTCAAAAATATTGTGTAGGAAAATAAAAATTTAATTCTGTTCTAATTCAGGTACATAAAGCATTGTTCACATAAAATCCGGGAGCATTAATTTTTGTGATACGTGCTAAAATTTATTTCTAACATTTCGAGCCAACTGCGCTTCATCGAATTGGATTTGGAATAAGTATAAATAAGTACGATTAAACCACATAACAGTTCAATCGCCCAATATTGATCAACTGGCCAGAGCTGGGGACAAATATTTCTTCGATATCAATCCATTGCAGAATGCTTGCTCGTTTTATAGCAAAGACATTCTGTTTTTGTAATACTTTCACTGGTAATGTATTTTTATGAGGCCATTGTCAGAGAGACCCGGATATTGCTTTATATAACGTAGTACGAGTATTTTCATTGTAAGTTTTTATCCTGTTATAACATTCTGTTATAACTGAAATCAGGTGTGCGTTGCTACCCCCATTGTATTGAAATAAAAATTGAAAAGTAATATACATTTATATATATATATTCATATGCCCTTATTCATAAAAATTACAACAGGTTATAAACCTCTTATAAAGCTTTTGTAAGTTTTTATGAATAAGGGGGATAGTATATATTATTGTGTAATTATACAGTTTTTATTTTATCTTGTAAAAAGCAATCCAAACGTTGCCTTACGATTACGATTTTGTACACGGCGCAAGTACAATTGCTCTACACTTTGTTTTTTTTTTTATTGTATCGACCACATTTGTACAGGTTCAAATGCACTATATAACATTTTAAGATTTTAGCTATTGTACAGTATGGGACAAAAGTCCCGCTACCATTTTGATTGCCTATAACTGTGTTCAAAGAAAAGGTAATTAAGTTTAGTTTTAATAAAAAATTTATTTGGTCTTGACATTTTTTTCGTTGTGGTTGCAAATTTTTATCGGCTAAATGATAAACACGATTCGCTATGTAACTTAATGCTATTTTTAAGGCATTTTTCATGACACTCTGCCACATCTCGGGCTAAATTTCTTTAATTTCGTGACGAATATTGTCTTCAAGATGTTGAATTGTTTGGGGCTTTTTCACATAAACTTTTGATATTATTAAATCCGGATATTTGGCTGGCTATACACCTTGGTCATTTTCAATATTAGGATATTTTTGACGCAATTTCTGCTGACTGGCAATAATAGAACGTTAGTTTTCAATAAATATTGTCAGTATTTTTGCTCGTTCTCGAAATTCGAATATCCTATCTATTGTATCTTTTGAGATAAACGATTTTAGTACTTAATTTGTATAGACGGATCCACGGTCATTTTTCAATGTGGGTGTGCACCTCGCTCACTTGCAATTTCAAAACAAAATGTAGCCTATTTTTCCTTCCAGGCCGGTTTAGCCGTCTATAGACTACAAACTGACGCACAAACATACAAACAAATACACATTAACTCTTATATATGTATATAGATTTACTCTACTTTTTTGAAGCTTGAAAAATTTTTTAATCATTGAATTCGACAATAAGGGATTTTCATTTCTACTTATCTTGTTCCACCTGGTTTTTAACGAAGCCGGATTTAATGTGAACAATGATTTATATAATCCACGTTATTATTACTTGCAATGGATTTATATTGTATTGTATCATATTATAATTTTGGCACCATTAATTCAAACTATATTTCACAGAAAATATATTGCGTAAATTTTCAAATTCATTAATAAAATAATCGTAAAATTATGAATTAATATCGAATATTTACATTACATCTACGATTCAATACAATTTACTATAAAAGGAAATGCAATAAATCTTTTGTAGGCTTTTGTTTCTTTTCTGCCTTGTTATTTGGTTAATAACACTCAAAAAGCAATAATGCTGTTTCAGCGCCATTGTGTGCTAAATAGATTTCTAAAAGGCGATACAAATTTTTCTAAATATACAACAAACGAACAATAGATGGATGCATGCAACCAACATGCGAGTGGGCATTTGTGTATATAAAAACTTAAACCAAGAACGGTGTTTGGTTGTGTCTTTACAATATGAGGCAGAAAAAAATACAAGAACAAAACCAGAAAATATGTCATCATCAATAGAACACACACGCTCATAGAAGATGTAAATAATAGTATTGTCAATTTGGCGATTTTTGAACAGCAATTTTGAAATGTTGATACTAGTTTAACTTTTTATAATTTAATTGTTATATTAACATTTTCTTATGGCATATTTCTTATAGAAATAGTTGTTAACCAACCATTATTTTCTAATACATTTAATCTTATCATTCTCCTAAAAATATTCTTATTTTCACTCGTATTTTACGACTTAATTGTTAATTTTTTCCTCAGTAAGTAAAACCTGTTATTTGGACCTAATATATGTTGATTTGTTTGCTATATTGTTCATGGGAAAATTCCACGTGTATAAAAAAAAAGCAATTGACATTACTGGTAAACAAAAAACAAAAAAACAGAACATGCAACAGCAATATGTTTACAGCTACTTAAAATGCTGCCAATAAGGCTACTGTTGGCAAAATGTTGCAGCACTACATATTGCTGCATTACACAGCACGCAATGCATGTCCACACAATCTGTGTTCAAAACCCTAAACAGCCGGCCTTTATTTTTAGCTAGAACAGCAACAACAATTCTAAACCCAACATTTTCGGAAAATGACAATTTTTGAAAAACACACAAACGCATTTTCATAATAATGCCAATGGCAATATAAACAATGCGGTCAATTGTTATTTAAGCCAAAAAAAATAAAAACAAAAAATCTTCCTTATCATTTTCCTTAAGTTTTGTTGTTGCTATAGTTAGTAAGAGTCTTTGGTAATAGAATTTCTTTTCTTCATTCGTAATTCGTCCACTCATATTTTTGTTGTTCTTTCTTTTGTCTTTTAATCTGCCTAATAAAATCTCATTTCCATTGCCAAAATAAAATGAAAAATTATAGTTAAAATTCGATATTACAAAAAAACTCAACAATTTTGCTGGAGGCAAAAAAGAATCAAATAATTTGTTAAAAGAATAAACATTTTTTACAGCCTTCAACGCTTAACAATGGAAAAATAAACATCTGAAGAGGCGTGTGACGTTTGGTCATTCAGTTATTAAGTACGCAGTTACTTCTTGTCTAATTTTCTATTTTCTGTCTGCTAGCCTTCTGGTTTCAGTTTCAGTTGTGATTTTGCTCATATTGGCCTTATTTGGGGTGGTTTATGTTTTATATTTGTTAGTGCGTTTTTGGTATATTAATATGATATCCCAGCTAGCAGGTAATCGGATTTTTCAAGTGGTCAATATGTTTTTAATTTGTGGGCATTTTAGAGGATTACTTAAAGGATTTAGTAAAGATTTGCTAAATCAAGCAGCTGTACGAGTGTATTGGATGGCTTCTGATATTATAATTAAAACTGACATAACGTATACTTTATAAGATATTAAAACTTAATGAATGTAGTGTGTATATGGAATCGATGATAAATGTTTAGTAAGTCCTCAAAGATTTTTTAAGAGTAGTCTAATTTTATGAAACTCTTGTTAAAGTTTAATTAGATACTATAATTTACTTAAAAGTTTGAGCTTTGAAACTATTATCGCAAGACTAGTTCATTAAGACAGCTGTCCATTATAAACCAGTTCACAATTCATTAGTGTAGCTTAGATTTATTATATGAATTTATTTATCCAGAATTTTAGATGAAAAACAATAGTTATAATGGAGTTTTAGACATTAAAATGTTTTACGATTTCATTTGATTATTAAATCATATGTGTCTTTTGAAGGTTTAATTAATTAAAAGGAAATGTATGTTTCTATTTGAAGTAGTAAAAACACAACTTGTTTTATATTTATAATAAATATATCGTAGACAATTGCTTTTACGCAACACATTGTCTTATAATTAAGAAAAGCGATGATATTTGAATAAATTTTTGAGCGCGATTTGGCTAAATCATAATTAAAAAATTAAATGTAATATTTTGCATTTTGCAATATTATTAATTTAAGAAAAAATCTAAAATTTTGGTGAGACATTGTTATATACAGCGACTCAAATAAATGCCCGTACAGTAGTAACCCAGTAAAAAAATTCGTGTTTTTGGAAGTACTTAAGAGAAAAAGCGCATAATCGAGCACTTTAATAAAAGCGCTCTTTTGAAGCAGTAAATGCTTACGAATAAAATAAATAAAAAAGATGCTTTTTTAGTGCTGACAACGAAGATGGTTTTAAAGCGAAAAAATAAAAATGAAATTACAGTCAACAGTTTTACGTATGACAACGAAAGTCAATTACAAAACGAATATCGCGCTTCTCAGTTACTATGAATTTTTCTTAAGCAAAAACATTCAGATAGAATTTGTTCTGTGATTGGTGTGCGCGAAGTGACGTAAAACACTTTAGGAAAGTGCTTTATTTGCATGTTTGATTAGGTTTAAAGAAGCGCTTATTGTCAGCAGAAAGTAGTCCTCCAAACCGGGAACACCTCATACAAAAATCATGCAGCCCATCAGCAGGTTTGAAGCGATTTGAGGTATGAATTCATACATAAAACCTGCTCCTTTTGGAGCACATTTTTTACTGGGAATATTTTTAAAAATATTGGTTTGGTTCAAACCCATACTTCTTTAAACATTTACTGACGAAAGTAAGTTTAACGTTTTCAGATAACGTGGCAGAAAATTTCTGCGGCGTAAAGAAAATAAGGTGTTGGAAGTGTGCCATGTTAGTTAATTATTCAAATATTTTTTAATTAAATATAAAAATTAGTGCTACGAAACTAGTTCTAAAAGGAGATTTTTACAAAAATAATCCAAAACTTTACAACTAAAAATCACGTTCTCCGGAGCCCAGATCAAAATCTGTGGACAGTTTTGGACAAGCATGGTCAACATACAATTAACAATAAGTAAATGCTAAAATATATTACTCTAAGGAATGGAAAGAATATAGATAACGAAACCACTTGTAAATTAGTTTTATCCATGAAAAGCCTCTTAAGATTATTTCGATCCATATATAGAAAATATCAACACTATTTTTCTTTTAAATTTCCTTTTTCCAAGTCGGGTTTATACTAAATCGTTTTAAATCGAAGAACGTTCAAAAATGTTAGGCAGTTTTTGTAGCAATATTAGAGTATTAAAAATTACTTTTTTAGAAAATCGGCTTTCGAATTATTTGAAAAATTGCATTTTCTTAAAAACAGGTTTCAAATACGGGGTTTTCTGCAAAAACCGGTTATCCGGGTTTTTATTATATGCGGTAATATTTAAGTTTTTTTTTATTTATTTGTATACATTCGTGATATATTTTTACATACATATTATTAATAATAATTAGAGAAAATTTCTTATTATTTCTGCTTAAGTTCATTTAATTAATAATTGGGTCGTTGAGGAATTTCAAGGATAAAAAAAATCGCGACTAGGTTGGGAGGTCATATAGGGAGACTTACTCCGTCTCCGAAAAAAAATGTTGTGTGGTCTTTTATTATTTTGTTCCAGTTGTTGTTGTGTTTGCCTTTTTCTCTTGTTAGGAATACGAAGTTGGTGAGTTAGGGTTGGAACCACCTAAGAAATCTCAATATCTAGTCGAAAACCTCGCCAACACAAAAGTGATCCGTAACAGAAATGTACCATCCGTACCAATGTTAAGTTATATTTTTCTAGTTTTCGGTTTGTCAAGCCGAAATAATAAGAAATTTACTCTAATAAATAATATGAAAAGTTCAACCATTTTTCAATAAGAAAAAACAGAAGTCAGGCAAACAATCAAAAAATACTTAATAACTCATATTAATCAAGTATCTCTGAAATGAAGGCTTTTTGCAGATCGCAAATAATTTCTAAATATTTAAAAAAAAATTGCCTTGCATAAGTAAAAAAACCGCCGTAATATATGTACGTCGCAAAAATGTTGTAAAAAAAAATTTATATTCAGTTATATTTTTCTAAGTTCTTACAGTATATTTAAAAAAAATTATAAAAAGCAACCAGTACAAGTACAAAAAGTTAAAAAGTTGTTTTTCAAATTTTAAAAAAGTTCTTAATTATAAAAACTGGTTAACCGATTCAAAAAACCGGTTTGTCGAATTATTCGAATATATAAAATATTTCAAATCGGTAGGTTTTTTAAATAGAAAAAAACAGTTAACCGATATCCGGTTTGAGTTCTTGAATACTCTAGTGACCACTAAAGACTTAAGAAACATACTTCGAAAATAAAGATCAAAACAAGCATGTGTCTTAAGTCTTTCGATTTTATTGAACACAGCAGACAGTGGTTTAAAAAATATTTAATAATCGAATACCTCGCAAACCATTAAAGATTTTTAAATAAAACTTTACACATTTGAATCTGAGAAGTTTCTGAGTCGATTTACATTTGCTCGGTTTTGTTTTGGAATAAGGTTTAGTTGGGTATCCCCAAGCTCTGTAGCAATGAATTTAAAAATATTTAAAAAAAATTTCAAAAATTAATATAAAATACGAATGTTAAAAAATGTTTTAATATGTTTACTTTTTAATTCTAGAAATATTTATGTTAAGCCTTTTCTTTTGAATTATCGGTAACTTATTTAAGAAAAGAACATCCTTTGATAATGGTTTAATATAGTTGTTATTTCTTCTGTTTTGTGAAAATATATTTCAATAATCAGAAACAACAAATACTACTAGTAAATATAATAAATAATAAATTAATAAAATTAATAAGTATAATATATTTTACGTACATTGGTGGTAATAGATAAACAAAACAAATAGAAATCTGCCTGCGTAGCATTCTTATTTTCAATACACAATAAATATTTAAGTCTCCCTTATCGATCTCGAATTGTTTTCCTAACACAAATCCACGATAACTACTTCACACTACACGCAGATACTTTTTGCATTATTTGCCTTCAAAAGTATTTATCTTAACGAAAACAGCCTCACACAAATACACAACATATACAAGATTCACGTTTTTCCTCTACATTGTACTACTTGAAATATTTATCTTTTTATGCAACCATACACCCACCCGATAAATTTTAGAGCAGGCAAAAGGGAAGAGCAGAAAATCTATCGGTAGATCAAAATAATTTCAAATGCAAAAGAAGACATTTTCATTGAGGGTTATTGCTGTTGTTATTGTTGTTCAAAGCAGTTATTTTGGGTTAACGAAATCGCGATAAACCAGTGTTTATAAAGTGTATAAGGGTATTGTAACGATTTCCTGAATAAACAAACTGAGAGTATACAGCTAGAATGGGAAGACTCCATTTAGTCTTCTTAAGAAATGATTATTTTCTTTTAGCTCAGTTCAGTTCACCTCATCTTGTCTTCTGTTTCAACATCTTGTGTTCATTGAATTTGAGTGTAACGTATTCGTAAACGTATTTGCATATATTTAGCATAACGCAATTGATTGTATCGAGATGGAAAATATGTTTTCCAGCAAGTTCAAAGATATATACGTGGTTTTTTTGTGTGTGTATATTTTTATGAATTTTCGTTATTGGTAGTTTTTTGTCTTTCAGATTATTGGCGAATTTTTGCAAGTTAAAAATATGTTAAACATTCATAAGATTGTTTAATAGAGATTTTTGTATCTAAGACATAAAACACACAAATACATAGATACTGCTTTATGGGGTGTTTCGTGGTCATTTTTTGTTTGATTTTCCTAGTGCTGGATATTTAGGTTTTATAAAATTTTTTTTTTAGAAATTTTTATTAAAATTACTTTACATAGTTGTAATCATAAAATCACTTCAAATCCATTGTCATAGTTCAGTTAACAGATACTTGTTGTTATGGCTTGTTGTATCTTTTTCAGATTTTGAAATAAACATTAAACTTACGTACTTACTTACCACTTGCTTTTAGCAAGTAAAATATGTGCACTGAGAAAAGTTCTATATTTATAATGAAATGCGAAAGATTTGTAATTTTTTTATATCTAACGTTTATTCACATTTCCTACCTGACAGCCGAATAACAGCAATTAATTTCAAAATGTTTCTCATTTGTTCAGTATTATTACGAAACGTAGATTTTAATAATATTTGTCTAAACTTAATCCCATATTACTGTTGAGATCTATGTGTCAAAACCATGTCAATTCGATTAAATTGCTGATTACTCCACATTAAGAAACTGCTTCAGATTATGTTATGACAGAGAGTTTTTTGTAAACTTCATTGGCGCAACATAATAATCAAATACTGCTATCACCGTGCATATTTATTCTAGGCTGATATTTATATTAAATTTGAATAGCATTCAGGAAATATTACTTGACTCATCAAAAATAGATCTAGAAAAAAATCGAAACGAAATATTGGTGCATTGTATGTCTTATTGTTTAAGATACCTTAATAATCAGGTGTCTAAAATATTACCAACATTAACAAACTTTTGGATAATGACATCCGTAGAATTACTCCGTTTAGCCATAATTTCTAATTAACAATATTTCGTCTCAGCCAGTAGAGCGAAAATTCAATAAAATCGTAAGCCCTGTAAGTGCCTACAGCAATGACTGCATTCTTCCAGGCTTTCCACTTTCTAAATAAAACGGAGGAAGTTTGTATGTGGAATTCTATTTGATTATGCCATTTGTGTTGTGAACACATTGATACTCAGAATGACGATCTACGCTCCGATTGTACTTCAAACAAATGTAATATTTCACCAGATGTAACCATGACCTTCCTTTAAGTACTAATCGTCTTCGAATTCTAAAGAACAAATTACGAGAAATCGTTATCATAGCAGCAACTCCCTTCATATTCCCCTAGTGTATTTCTTTGTGCAAAGTTGCCACAAAAAGTGATTATGATTTGCTTAATAACACCTTGAGTACCTACTTGAATTAAAAAATGGTAGTAGTCTGATCAGCTTGAACAAACAAATAAGTATGAAATGGTTGCTATCAAAGGAGCTAATATACTGTCAGTACTTACAGTGCTGGACTAATGATCATTGTTTACGCTTAAGAAGGTCTTTATTTTGTGAAATATTTACAATTTAAAGAAAACCAAACAAAGTAACGGTTGCTCCAAGTAGAGGTACTTTTATCAATAGCCGTTTTTTGACAGATCACGTGTGAGTCGTGTCATGCGGTCATGTTATTTTTCTTTAGTATTGTTTGGCAATTTATAATGGAAAGAATTACGCCTGAACAAATCGTTCAACTTTACTACGAAAATTCACATTCTGTGAGAAATGTGTTGAGCACATCGCTCAACATATGGTCACCATAATCGGCCTACTGAGCTTACTATTCGCAACACCATCACCCATTTTGAGATCCATTCATTATTGGATAATATTGGACCGAATAGACCACGTCCAGCACGCTGGTGTGGTTTGTAGCCGGTGGAATCATAGGTCCATATTTTTTTAAAAATTATGCCGTTGCGAACGTAACCGTCAATGGCGACCGTTTTCGTTGGTTTCTTCAACATATTTTAATTAGCGGGATATTTAAAATTCAAAAATAATAGAATAATGTCAAGATATATCATAAGCAGGCAAATCAAATACAAAACGTTAGAAAAATTTGATACATTTTCGGGCAAAAATCAAAAAAGTTTTTAATCATAAAAAGCGGTTAGCCATTCCAAAAAATACTGGATTGTCCAATAATGAAAAAATACATAAAAAAAACATAAAAATTTACAAATTGAAAAAATGCGGTTAACTGGTATCCGGTTACGGTTTTCGAATACTCTAAATGGACGTTATTAAAGAACTCCCATATTATGAACTTGTAAAATTAAATCTGATATTACAAAAACAACGATTATATTGCAGACTGAAACAAAAATACAATAAGTTTGTATTACCAGAAAATACATATACTTATATCTACCAGCGGTCATTGTGGAACAAGAGTCCTAAATATGTTTAATTGATTAACAATTTCAATTAATAATGTTTGTTTTTCTAAGTGTATACATAAAACAATACAATTTATATTTTATTATAACTAATGCATTATTTATGTTTAAACATGAAAATGATAATTAAGTCTACTTGTCGTATCTAACAAATAATATCTTAACAAGATCTTATTGTTGTTGTTATTGCTGTTGTCGTTGGTGTATCAAACTAACACACGAAATAAACCACAACATCAAAAACGAAAAATTAAAATCTAAAAAAATATTTTAAAGATTTTTAGTTATTGTACAAATAAAACGTGCCTTAAGACGACAATCTTGGTTAACATTAAACAAACTAAACTTAAACAACAACAACAACATTAACATTAACAGACAAAAATCTTTTATTTTGTTGTTCCCTCAAAACATTAACGATAAAAAAAATTGCAGTAGCCAAGTTTTTGACTACAATGTTATTTTGAATATGAAGGTTTTTTTATCTTTACTTTTTATTTGCCAACTTTAACTATTTATTGTTGATTCCGTTCCGTTGCTGTTTGTTTTTGATTGGTATCAAAAATTTGTTCAATTTGAGATACGATATATTGTTGCTGTTTTGTATTCTGTTTGGAAAATCTTTATTTTCATCTCTTCTGTAAATACAGTAGCCAAATATTGACCTTAAGGGGTCTTATTAAACAAAAAAAAAAAAACCCCAACAATCGTATTGTTTTTCAGGTAATTCATCAGGTTGTTGAGTTTCGTTTGCATGGCTTTATAAAATTTACTAAATAATTGAGTATAATGCAAATGATAACTAATATTAAATTGCAGAAAATAATAATAAATATTGTATGTAGTTAATTGGCGAATGAGAAAATAATTTTTAATGAGAAAATTAAAAATAAGAAACAGAATTTTTAATTAAAATAATATGATATTAATTGAAGACTCAAAAGAAATTTAGTTGAGAAACCGCCAAACAAGTTTTATAAAATATTCTATCATACAAATTTATAAGCTTATCTAATACAGTTGATGTTTGCTTCTAAATTCAATAGAACTTATCATACTTATAAATGTCTAGCCTTATTTGATTTTGACATATTTTATAGCAACTAAGAATTCTCAAAATAGAAATAGCCTCATTATTAACCACAGTAAATTTTTGAAAATATATTGCATGCTTAAGTGTAAATTCTTTGAAATCTCGCAAATATATATAATTTTTTTTTTGTCCTACAATACAATTGAAAATTATCACCTACCACCTATCAAAATTATAGTCAATTTGGTACATGATATTTTGATTAAAATCACGTACGAATTGTAATAATTTGTTTTCACGCTTATGCATACAATTACCAGCTAAAGGTAATAAATAATAAAAGAAATACAACGTAAAAAAAAAAATTATATCAGGAATAAATACTACGAATGAATACCACCGCCAACATCTATGTATCTCATCTTTAACTTAAACTTCACGAACACTAGCATTATGCATGGATAAAAGCTCATCCACCGAATATAAGAACTGCGAAAAAAAAAACAACAGCAACATAAAAGAAGCGATACAGAAAAGCACAACAACCAATAATAGCAATCAACACCTGTCGATCGCTTTCAGTGATCAGCGAAAAAAAAATAAATAAAAAAGAGCACATTCATACTACATGATACAAAGCAGCACGTTTAATATGCAACAATTGGCAAATAATAACAATCCACGTAACTGCAACATCTATAAAAAAAATGAAGAAAAAGAATAAAATAAAATATTTAGAGAATAAGTAGAGCGATTACCAACCAGTGTAATAAACTTCCTTTAGAAAAGAATATACAATGCAATACAAATTGATGCATCTGCATTGCGCAGCTATGGACAATTGTAAAATTAAAGTTTGTATTGATTTTTAACTAATCCATAATTTGTTTTAAGGTGACCACACAGAGAAAGTCGATATAAATATTGTGTGAAAACAAAATGATGCATAAAGTAAAAGATTTTACTTAAGAGAATTCAGTGAAGCATTATAGGTGAATAATTAGAGCTAGAATTGCAACGGCACCAGTTCTGTGTGGGCCACTCTTTCTCTAGAGGAAGTTGCTTGAAAAAATAGTTATAAAGTAAACGAAATTTCAGGTGTTACAGTTTGTGTGTCCATAAGAGATACTTTGGCAGAAATTCAGGTCAATACAGATGATGTTTAAATTCTCTTAAACTGAAATCATTGATATAATATATTGCCTTAGACAATAAACAAAATATTTAAACTTCAATCCTATAGAACAATTACACTTTATTATATTGATTAACTGAGATCGGTCTGCAGCCAGTGCATTATATTGTAACAAACAAAGCACATGATGGAGTGCTTCTGTCGATGTACGAGTATGTAAACCGTTAGAGCCGCGTTAAAGACATTGACTTTTGATAGTCACATACGGATCATGTAGGCTTCGATATCGAACAAGTCTAAGCAGGCAGACAAAGTTGACTCTGCTAGATCTTGTCGTCTAGGAAACGAGAGCCTACTTTGGCTAGTCCATCTAAAATTGCCAGTTTAAAATTCGCGCCATCTGCTTAAGTTATTTACAGTATGGATGTCGTGTAAACACTGGAGAGATTTAATTGCTGGTTTATTGTCGGTTCAAATTTTTAACCTTCTTCTTGTCGAAATCTCAATCTATGTTATACTACGTTGAACATGTGCACACAGCCCTTCCGAAGTTGGGGGAACATATAAGTTTCCATTTAATGTTAATGTAATATAGTAACCTGACCCGTTAACCCGGATGTCTACGCTCTCCAAGGAATTGAAACTTTTGTAAATTTTCAAAAGGCAGGTGTAAATATTTGTGGTACAAATGACATTTTCTTAAATAGTTGCAAAAAAGCTGTTATGAGAGTAGTACGAAGATATTATTGTCAAGTATATTAAACATTTCTGGAACCTTTGGAGAATAGTTGTCTAATGCGGTTGGTCGTTCCATCATTCTCTAATACCAAGCTGTTTCTTATTAAACATAAATTTAAAACTGTTGGCCTTCTTAAAACCAAATGATGCAAATGATATTCAAAGAAAATTAAAGCACAAGTATGTTTAAACATTATTTGCGCCGACTTTGTAAAAAATATATGTACATATATTTTTTATCTACATTAACTTTACACGGTACATCTATCTGTATACATAGATTTGCAAGAATTTTCTTATGATAAATAGGTACTATGAGCCTCAAAAGTGAGTAAACACAACAAATTATTTGATTTTTTTAAGATAATGAAAATCCTAAAATCTATCCATCGATTGAAACTTAAAACTTTCGTTTTGTTGGATATTTGGTTGAATAATAGATTCGGTTATGAAAAAAAATTAAAGTTGCTTTTCATAATCTTAAAAAAATCAAAAAATTCACTGGTGCTTACACACTTTTGAAGCTGTGTGTAGTTCATACATATGTAGCTTTAGTTATGATTCACGTTTTACAAAAATGTGTGTAATTGAACATTGAAGTGTATATCAGCAGTTAATGAGTAGGTTGATTGAACAGTCAATGCAAAATGGATAAAAAAATAGACAAATAGGTAAGCTTGTTTCTAAGCTGGACTACGTGACAATATACAAATAACTCAAAATGTATGCAAACAATTTTTTTCTTAAATAATTAACAAACACAAACTGCGAAGCTTTTGGCTTATCTGCAGAAAACATCCAGAGTCTTTGGCGGGAATCGAACCCGCAACCCTTTGACTGATAGTCCGGCACTCTATCGCCTAGTCTATCGGGGCACTCTATCTACAATATACAATAAATCCTATCTACAATATAGCCTTTATCAACTGCATTTAGCGAATTATCAATCGGCCTACCTGCATGCATACCAGTGTATTATTTAACGTATTATCATGCATCGTTTTGCCAATTGCATTATTTTACAAATTAACTTTATTAGCCATGAGATTATTGAACGTGGCCAGAATTTATCTCTATCATAGATTTTTATTTAGTTTTCGTTCATTACAGCATGTGGAATCTATAATCTAATTTTGTAATAAATAAGTTCTATCAAACTGGATTTTTAAGACATCAAGTGTTTCAAAATTAACAAAAAAAAAAAATGAATCAAAAAACATAATTTTAAATTTATAACGGCAAATTTCATACATGTATTGAAAAAGACTGAAAATGATTTATGGAAATTACTTTATAATGCACCCAACGTTGACCCTCACATACGCATATTTTTGAGCATACGTATGCCCCAAAATGCTATAAGCATATTTGTGGCATGCTTTAACCAGTAGTATGTGGTAGTAATAAATTATTGGCCAATATCAATAATAAACAATTTCCAAAATTATTAAAAAAAAAAGCCATAATGCGTTCTACCTCACCATGCAGGTAAATATAATTTTGCACATGCGTAAATTACTTTCGTTTAAAGTTTTGATTGTGAAAATTGAAAATCACTTTAGAGAATATAATCCGAAAAATGCAAATTTAAGTGAAAAGTATTATTGCATTTACTAAGGTTCAATCATGCTTAAAGTTCGTGTACAATTATTTAGTTAATGATAATTGAATTCGATATGATGTGATTTGATTTGAATAACTTCTCATGTAAGACTATATTTTTCACTAAAGTCAGCAAAGTTTTTCATTAAAAATATTTGACGATAATATCAAACGCAGTATTTAATTTTAAGTGAAGTGTTTATTATTGGATGAACCATTTTTTTTTTAATGCGTAAAATTTATGTACGATGGCGGCTCAGAAGAGTAGAGTTAGTTGTTCAAAAACATTTTTATTTTTAAATATAATCTCCTGACTCTTCAATACACTCAGCCCAACGCTTATCTAGCAATTCTATCCCTTGATTAAAATAGTTTTTCTCAAGGTCTTCCATAGAGTGGTTGACAACTGTAATTGCATGTTCATATGTGGTAAAACATTTGTGCAGTTAAGAATTTTTTAGATTTATGAATGGTAAAAGTCACTGGGAACTAATTCAGGAGAATAAGGTAGGTAGCAACTCGTACTTTAATTCGTTGATTTAATCACTTTTGTGCGCTGGTACGTTGTCTTGATGAAAAATTATTTTTTTGTGTTGTAAGCCAGGACGTTTTTCGCGAATTTTTACATTTAATTGATCCAAAATGTTGCAATAGTACTCTGAATTCATTGTTTCAAATACCTTTGAAGACCCATAAAATCGTTGCCATAACCTTACCAGCCGATAGAGTTGTTTTTGCCTTCTTTGGAGCACTGCCTCCAGCTTCAGTCCATTGCTTGGATTGTTCTTTTGTCGCTGGAGTATAGTGGTGAATTCATGTCTCATCAACAGTTATGAAACTACGCTTAAAATCCATTTTATTTTTCTTAAGACGATCCAAACAAGCTTGAGAAATTTAAATTTTTACGCGTTTTTGGTCGACTGTTAACAAATGCGGCACCCATCTTGCCGAAAGCTTTTTCATCTGTAGTTCTTCATGCCAAATGAAATGGACTCGATTATTTGAGAAGCCCATGATATTAGCTATTTCACGCACTTTAATTCGTCGATCATTTAATACCATATCGTACACTTTGGCTACAATATCTGTTGTTGTTGCTGTTTTTGGACGTCCACTACGTGGTTCATCCTCAATGCTTGTACGACCACGTTTAAATTCAGCAACCCAATATTTTACTGTTGCATAAGAAGGAGCACTTTCACCTAACATATTAATCTTATCATTATGAGTTTCTTGTCCCGATAAACCTTTTTTATTTAAATATTTAATGACACCACAAATTTATAATTTTCCATTGTAAAAAAATCGCGGATGCGTCTTTTTTGAACACCTGTTTTTATATGAGGAGTTGCCAGATCGAAAAGAAATTTAACATGTGTTCATAGCACAGATAGAAGTTTGCAAAACACTTAACTTTTTTTGTTAATACCGTGCTTTCTGTGTTAGGCTAAGAAGTTTCCGAACCGCCCACGTATATACAAGAACCTCTCATAAAGAGCGGTCTTATAGCATCACCTAGCAACGAGTTGGTTATACGTCATGGAATTGAAAATATATATATATTTTATATACTAATATTTTTAAATCTGTAACAAACTCTTCATTAGCTCTTTTTTATTGTTCTCTTTTGTTTAAGAAATAACTAGATCATCCCTTCACTTACACCTTAATTCTTTCTTTATATACAATAAACTCTGCGACTTTTTTGTTTTCAAAACAGACCGTGTTTTATAACATTTTAAGAATATTCATAACAGCAATGTTATTATATTACTACAACTGAATTGCGTTAAAAATTTCGTAATTTTTAATTTTTTGCCAGACAATTTGAAAACAACTGTAATCCCGCCCGGAATTGAAACTGTCTGAGTGAGTGAGTGAATTAGTGGAATAGTTTGAACTGTCAGCATTCAAAAGACGATACTGTTACTTTTCGCATGAAGATATAAGCTTGTTTATTTAAATTCCCTGATCGTCCTGGTCAGAACACTATGCTGATATATTAGAATTAATAAGGCATACCTGAAGTGTTCGTTCCATGTGAATTTTAGTATCTGTCAGGGTGTCTTTAAACCCTGTATTGTATAATGCACTCCACCGGAAGACCGTTGAACGACTAATTCTGAAATCGTTAAAATTGATTTTATGGCATTATAATTTATCGTCAACTCTGAGATGAGAATAAACTGTAGACACTCTAATATATTGGATTAGTATTGGACTATACAAAGAAATTTTGACTACTGTACACCGGACCAGCTCGAAATTGAGAATGACTAATTCAGCCAAAAGGCTTTATCAACCAAATGTTCACAAATGACACTTCAGACTTAAGACGTTGGCTTTATAGAGCAATTTAGAGCTTTAAGATTTAGATTCTGAATGCTGCATCCCTGAAACCAAAGTTTTTGTCTTGGTCTAATCGAATGTTTCTTTAGTGAAATGAAACACGATCACTTTCCAATTTAAATGTCCAAAGAAATCGTTAAGTTTAGTTTTGTTGGAGTCTCTTTTCGTAGATAAAAAAATTAATATTTCGTAGATGTTTTTGAAACGTAGCTAAGTTCGCAGACCGAACTTGACAAGAGGAGTAGTATTATATTGAAATTACCAGCGATAATAATTTCACTGCAAAGATAACTCTCAAGAATCTTTAATATAGAAACGCGTCCGACATCGAAACTTGATAGTACATCCCGCTTACCGCAATTTGACTTGTATAAAGAATATAGCGTAAAATATGCCAATGAATTACTGCTGTGACCACTTCATCTCCCATATACTAGTACATTGAAATACTTTAATATTTTCGGAAAAATATTATCATTTATTAGAGATTTTTGAAAATAAGATGTATTCGAAGTATTTATTAAAAGTGTAAGTGATTTTCGAAAGTGGACTTTATATGGCAGCTAAGGACTAAAACTGGAATGATCCTGGCCAAATGTTCCATTGTAATTTCTACTCATCTGAAAGTTATAGATGTATAAATACAATAGGTGAAATAATGGACGGTTATCATCATTTTCTATGGCATCTATCCTTGGTACAAGCTAAACTCATGTAATTGTGACATATGTAGACTTTGCAAAGAAAGTTTAAATATTAAACAATTTAGAGTCCCAGTATCCACTTATATGTATATTTGAAATATTATTTTATTGAAAACACATTGATAATCGTAAAAGTACTGAATAAATTTAAATTATAAGTTTTGTCTTAAAAATGTTTCATAATCGTTTCTTCTACATACTTATGTCTGTATGTGGATTATTTTGCAATATAAATATATATTCTTATAAGTAGAGAAAATATCACAAATACTTCAATGTCGGCTACTGTAGTCCCATAAAGGCGAACAGGAATGACACACTTGTAGTATTATATACTCGTACAATTCCAAGTACATTTATGCTGCATACTCGACATAACATATCGAATTACAAACATTTCTTAAATACTCATTGATTTCTTAAAAAGAACTAAAATTAAAAAAAACACCATGAAGCTGTTAATGAAATTAATACAAAAAGTCAAATTAAACATGCTGCTACTAATACAAAGCGTTGCTGGCAATAACAAAAAGAGCACAAAAATAATACAAATTACTAACATGAACACATGAATGAACCTTTTAAAATAGTTAAAATGACAATAAGGACAAAGTACAACCAAACAAAATACCAGCAGACAACCAAAACATTGAAATAATAATAAAATGTGAAGAAAAAAAGAGCGACAACGACAATGCCAAAAGACAAAATTAAACGAAAAATCCATTCAATATTTCCCCCCGCCAAGGAAAAATCACAAGCAAAACTCTTACACTCAATTGTAAATGTGTTTGCTTTTTTTTTCTTTTTTGTTTGTGTTGTTTTCTTTTGAAACAATTTATTGAAATGAAAATAACATGAAATAAAACAAACAACCAGTCAATACAATAAAATGAAACATAAACAGCAGGAAAATAAAAAAAAAGAATAAGTAGAAATCTTCTGAAGAAAGCAAGAAAAAAATTAACATGATGCAACATTAACATGGGCTACTAAGGTAGTTGCAAACAAAGTGGTCACCACCAACTGGCCAAGCAAGCAATTGCAACTGCATACAAAACCGTCATCCAGCCAATAAGCCGGCCAACCAGCTAGCCAGCCAGCCAAACAGCCTCTCAACATTGGTATGTGGTGTTAAATGTTGAACGTTAAGGACAACAAGGTGTAGAAATATATGAGTATTTTATAAATAAATATTGTAACGAAAAATGTCAGAGATGTCCACAGTCAGATGTACTTAAAAAAACTGTCGAATTTCTTATAATATCAGGAATTATATTTATTTATTAAAATGTGCTCCAAAAGGAGCAGGTTTTATGTATGAATTCATACCTCAAATCGCTTCAAACCTGCTGATGGGATGCATGATTTTTGTATGAGGTGTTCCCGGTTTGGAGGACTACTTTCTGCTGACAATAAGCGCTTCTTTTAACATTATCAAACATGCAAATAAAGCACTTTCCTAAAGTGTTTTACGTCACTTCGCGCACACCAATCACAGAACAAATTCTATCTGAATGTTTTTGCTTAAGAAAAATTCATAGTAACTGAGAAGCGCGATATTCGTTTTGTAATTGACTTTCGTTGTCATACGTAAAACTGTTGACTGTAATTTCATTTTTATTTTTTCGCTTTAAAACCATCTTCGTTGTCAGCACTAAAAAAGCATCTTTTTTTGTATATTTTATTCGTAAGCATTTACTGCTTCAAAAGAGCGCTTTTATTGAAGCGCTCGATAATGCGCTTTTTCTCTTAACTGTTTCAAAAAAACGCGAATTTTTTTACTGGGTAATAATATCACTTTTAAAGATGCGAGGAAGAACTACTTTAAAGCGAATAACTTTGGTAATTTTTGCAGTCAAACTACTAATGATCTTATGGTGAATCTATACTAAAAGCTTTCTATGAATCTCCTTGATGGTCATAAGTTAATTGTTTTACCTTCCTGTTGAAACCACATGTCGTCCACATTAATATCATCATTTTATTCAGAATAATCTTTGTTATCATATCGCGATATCCAACACCAGTAACTAGTTAGATGCATCTAGCCCAAAATTTACACCAAACAGTTGCAAATTGTGTATGCTTTTTCGACAATCAGATATGATGTGTCTGCGCACCCCAAAAGTGGGTACTTTTACGATTCGAAGGATAATTAAAGATTCCAGTTTAAGATAGTATATATTTTGCAGTGTGCTTGTCAAATTTTCCACTGCAAAATGCATACATGTCGTGTAACAGCAAAAAAATGCTTCTGCAAATTTCAGCCGGCATTTACAGTGTAAAATTTTCAATTAGAGCATTTTCTATTTTCATCTGACAAAGCACCTGCTCCAGCTATTTTGCAAGTCAATTGTTTATGACGCCAAGAACATAGTGTTTGTGATTTCAACAAATTTATATAAAAAAAATTTGTATTAAACAAAACAGAAAATTTGTATTAAAATATTTATTGAGAAAACGTTTTTAATACATACGAGTACTTATTTTTATTTAATTTAAATATATACAATTACAAGTGAATAGTATGTGTTATAGACGCTACAGAAATCCGAAATCCAAACGAAAACTGCACATAATTTGATTCGGTAGCTGAAAGTAATATAAACAAAAGAATGATATTAAACATTATTTCACACAAATCCCACAAGTACTTGACAAAAACCACCTTCAAGAATTCGCTTCACGCATGTTAGTATTTCACCTTGAAATAATCGGAGATATTTTTGCAAGCAACTCACAAAACGTCTTATAACTCATCCGTGAAAAATTTTGGAACGCTTCCGCATCTTCCCAGAGCAGCTCGTCCATAACCATTGAAGCGAAGCCAAGTTTACTATTTCTTCTCAGCAACCATTTTTGGTTCCATATGGCTCGATTATCTTTAACTTTTCGTTTTTAGTTTTTTTTATTTTATAAAACTGCTTTTGCAATAATCTATTATTTCAAACTTTATTGGCAAATACACAAAACTCTCGCGAAAATAATCATAACAACAACAGCTGTTGTCTTCTGTAGTAGATTATGTCACATGAAACTAAAACCCGACGTGTGAAAGCAAAACTTATAAACTGCCTGTAAATTTCCAATTTTGACAGATATGCACATTTATATATATATCAATCGTACAACTGATAAGTACACTACAAAATACATACCGTCTAAAACCAGCTTTAGATAAATTAGTCTTACTCGGAGTCAACATTACAAGGAGTAATGGAGGAGAATCGTTTGCTATGGAATTTCATTCAAGATTTAAAAAATAATAATGAATTTTAAAGACAAATCTACTTACTGACCCACAGAAGATTTTATAGTGATAAAAAATATCCTAAAAGCAATGATTCAAGTTAAGTCTTCGTTAGATTTGTCATCAGATCAGTCATCCACAATTGATACTATATCCAGCCCTGGAAAGATTGTATCCTGATAATTTGGCGATATAAATTGACTTAAATATAGAAAATACTTCTGTACACATTGCCCTGAAAACATACCGCTAAGAACACCAGAAAATATGGATTATTCTCTTATCAATTTGGATAATACTTGCTACCCAAACCCCCCGACTAATCAGATATAATAGAATTTATTCTGCAGATATCGAACTCTTAAATAAAAGAAGAAGAGTTCAAAGAGTTTGCCAATTGCCCAAATTCCCTTAACTCAAAAACGAAGCTAAAAGTTGTCATAAAAAGACTTAAAGAGCTCTTGGAATGTCGGAAAATTGAATCACTTAATAAATATTTAGAAAATCTGGATGCAACTCCACAATTGGATTACTCTTTATGGCAGGCCACTCAACATCTTAAAAGACCTGTCACATATATTGCGAAATTTAAGTGTTGCTTGGTCAAGAAATGATACAGAAAAATCCAATCTGAAATGAATTATTTGAATCTGTCCGATTTTTAGTTGAAAACATTTGTATTCCAATTGTATTTGAATTAGAAAAATGTTAAATCAATGGAAAATAAAAGTTAGTGAGGTGAAATGCACACATATTGCGTTAAGAATCATGCTCTTCTATTTATATCAATGATCAAGCAATAATATATTTATCGATCGTTGCCTTACATGGAAATCCCACATAAATGCAAAATTGACTTAAATAAAATTTCATTTAATCTAAATAAATTGGCTCCTTGGCAGATACCCCGGGCTTAGTTTAGATTATAAACTACTACTTTCTAACTCGATCCTAAGATCTATACTGTGTTATGGAATACAACTAAAAATGAATAAATCAATAAAATAACCTCAAGTGCCGCACATTGGACATTTGTCAAAATAATGTAGAGGACAGTTAATGCAAAATCATCACATACATACTCGTACATAACAAGGAGTGCGTGTGCCTCTTTACATTTAATGGTACATTCTGTGAACTGTGATATCTTGTCAATGAACGAGAAAAGGTGTCACTTCTTAACAGCATACGGTCATATCAACTGTTTCATTTTATAGACCAAGTAAAAAAAATAAACAAAAATCCAGATCCTCCTGTAAAACAACTGAACTAAAAATGCAATAATAAAGAAGAAAAAAAAAATGAAACTAAAACAGACAACTACTACAAAACAGAGGAGAGGGCTTAACCCAAAACATACGGCTAAGTACGTTAATCAATGTTTGTAATAAATTATCACAACAATATGAACAACAAACACAAATAAACACACTCCAAAACTCTCAAAAGCATCATCGTCTTTGTCGTCCTCATCTTCATCATCATTATCATCATACTTAGAACGTTTTGTATACAAAAACTAAAGATTAAAAACAAAAAGAGAACTCTGAATACAAAACAGCAGAACACAAAGTAACAAAAAGAAAATTGAACATATAAATGACATAAAAGACCAAAAGAAATGAATTGACCAAGGAAACTGCTAACAAACAGTCCACAATAAACTCAAAACATAAAATCATACAACAACAACAAACAGAACAGGAACAACAATAGCAGGAACAAGAGGAAAACATAAAAATGTGACTACATGCTGTGACATCATACTAACAGAACAACACCATCTCCAACATCACTACCATCACCACCAACCAACCGTCCAACCAGTTGGCAGTTGCTTCATTTCATAAACAACATTCAAGCAACAGTCATATCAGCAACAGAATGATACTCTGGATTTAGTACAATCAGCACCCTTGAAATCCAAAAAATTCAAAAAAAAAAAAAAAATTTAACTCCAGCAAAAAAAAAAAAAAGTTGTTGATGATGACAACCCAGAAAACATAACCAAACAACCAGCAAATAAAACAAAAATGAAAACAGACCAAGAACAAGATAACATTTTATGTGAATGAATGAATACGTTTTTATTATGGATTTCTTATTTGTTTTGTTTTTGTTTTACTTTTGTATATCTAACCATAGAATTAAAGTAACTTTTAGCAGTCGTCCTGTCTGCACTTCATACTCATACTCTACAATAATTCCCGGTAGGAAATTGTTTCTATTTTAATGGTTCAAATACATTTCTAAGTACAGTGGCTCACAGCTTATTTTATGCCGAGTATTTTTTGTTTGTTTTCAAAACTCCATAAAAAGGAAACTAACAGAAACTTAAAAAATAAATAGTTGTCAAAAAAAATTTTATAGTCTAAAAAACAAAAATAATTTATTGTACATTTTAATATATTAAAACTAAAAGAACAAAATAATGCTCTTTCTTTCACCTCACATCTTATTTTATGCAGGAAAACTTGAAATTCAAATTGGCAATTACACGGTTTAATATTTGGTGTGATAGCATTTATTATCTACAACTGATTTTAGGGGATTTCGCATGCGACCCATTTTTGGGTAATGCTCAGCGAAATATTCGACCGATCCGTCAGAAGTGCTTTTTTTTAATTTTTTTTGTTAGAAATTTTGTGTTTGCCTATTTAAGGATCTCTAAAACTGACCATAAATTTTCAATAACATTAAGGTCTGGCGCTTATGCTGGCGGTGTCATCAAATTAGCCACAGTTGCACAATAACCGATTTGTGCTTTGGATCGTTATTCTGGTAAAATCGAATATCTGTTCCGATTCTCTGCGCTTTCCATCAAGTTGTCTTTCAGAATATGAAGGTACTTAAACTTGTTTATGGTTGTTTCAACAAATGTTAAATCCCAATATCAGCAGCTAACATACAGACCTAAACCATCACACTGCCACCACCATGCTTCACTGTTGCCTTTAAGTTTTCTTTGTTAAGTTCTGTATTTTGTTTGCGCCAAACATACGACACTCCATCTAAACATAATATGTGAAACTTATATTCATCGGCGAAGATCACCGAATTCAAAAATGCAGATTCCTTGCGAAAATGTTCTTTGTCGAAATCTGTTTTTCTGGTTTATAAAGAGTTTCTTGCGTGCAACTCGTTCATTAAAATCATGTTGTCGTAAAACATGACGAACAGTTTCAACGCAGCATTGTTTATCCAGGTCAGCTTTATCTTGGGAAGCCAGTTGTCAAGCCTTGGATTTTCCCTTATTTTTCTTCAAATCATGCTCATTGAAAATTTTATTTGGTGCCTTTCTGCCTTTGTATGGACCCGATTTTGTAAATATACACAAACGTATTGCCTGTCTAGACAAACTATTCAAATGTAAACAACATTTTCAGTTCGCATTTCAAAAAATTACAAGCCTGTTTACAATCTGACACTTTACAAAGTGCTTTTTAACTGGAACTTATGTTCCAACTGAGTGAATTGAATTTCACTCGAAAATTTTTCAGACGAACTCTATTTTCATTTATCTGGTTATGTCAAAAAAACAAAATCCCCATGGGATTCTGAAAATAAAAGAACAACTGTTGAGAAGCATCTGTATGCTAATTGGCACAATCAGCCATTCATTTTCGAAAATTCGGCTGAAAATAAGTTTAGGTGAATGGATCATGCTGTCTGGAAATGTTAGCAACTAAATTTTTTGATCATATGAATATCACTGACGACCTAAGTTTATTTTCCTTTATACTTATACACAAGTTTATAAAGTTGTGCTCACTAATCTTATGAAGTCCCATCCAGCAGAATTTCTTTAAATTGTTTGCAAATTATAATAACATTACAATATCGCTTTCGCATTCCTACTGGGCATGCGTTTAATCGCATTTGAAACAAATGTTCTTCAGAATTAAAAACAAAAGGATCCCGGCGAGTTACAAATCAAAATACATTCACTAACTCGAACGACAGCAAACAAAACTGTGCTACAAGAAATATTTCTTTTTCTCTTGTTTTCAGCATAAAAACTCAACAACTGCCATGTTGCTTGTATGCCGTTCATGTTGTACGTTATGTGTAGTACATTCATGTTGCAGACATAAAACTAGTGAAAAGAGAGAAACATTATTCGACGTAACATTTATTTGTGTAAGTGTATAAAATGTTTGTTAGTAAAGTTGTATGATATGATGTTACAACAATTTTTATTTTGTATTTTGCACAAGGTTTTTTATATACCTAATATATGTATGTATTTATTTTTCATAGCTTTGGAGTCTGCCACCGCTGGTTAATGAGGGTTTATAAATAGTTTTAGGTTTTTTTTTTAGAGTTTAAATCGCTTAACGCCTTTCACTGACTATAGCCTAGTACTCTGTTCAAATTTGGGAAAAATGTTGAGCAACATTAATTATTTCATACGGAAAATTTGACGTATAGCCAATGTTGCCTATCACGCGAATTTACATAATTTGACGTTTTTTTAAATTTAAAGTACGCCACATTGTTTTACTAATGTAAACAAAACACATATGTTTGGCTTTTTTGTGAATTTAAATCGAAAATAAATAAAAGCTAAAATATTAAAAAATCTTTAAATAAAAATGAATAAACAAATATTACTGGCCACTTGTGCAGCGGAACAACAAGTAATAGATATTGTTGTTGCGACAGAAGAGCTTTTGGATAAAAATTTCACGTGAAACAATTGCTACTTTAATTATTTCGCTGTGAAAAAATAATGTTGCCAGATACATTTCACATGTTTTTCACAAAATGAACAGAGTACTACTTCTGCAACATTTTTTCATCAAAATTTCATGTTTATTTTTTTAATATGTATTTTGACAGCATTCCACTTGAAATTTTGAACAGAGTACTATGCTTATAGTAAAAATTCTCGCTTTAGATTTTAGAAAACCAAAAGTTTAGCGGACAATTTATATTTTTTGGAAAAATTTTAATTTTGTCCTGCAATGATTGTGGACTTGTTGCCACAGAGCTGTGTCTTCAAATAACCTCAATAAAGTAATATAATGCTGTGTAATGATTCGATCTAGGAGATTAATTTTAATCAACGTAATGAGAGAGTTGCCCAGGAAATGTATCTTGCAGTAATTGATTTGTTTAATGGGCTGTATGTGGCACCATATTGTTGAAACCACATATCGTTCACATTAATATCATTGTTTTTATAGCGTGGTATCGAGCATAAGTAACTTAACCTACCTCATTTTCGAAGGGGATGTTCCAATGATACCTTCAATTTTCGACAAATTTTGACAATGTGCGTTCTTCGAACCATAATTTCCATGAACACTGTGCAAATATTTTTCTTCGCTTGGTATAATTTGCTCAAATTATGACCGCCAATTTTTATTATGTGTGAAATATTGTTCAACAAATACTGGAGCCATATATTTAAGATATTGTTCTGATTTGTATGGTGTTTTAAATTTAATTAAATCAGTTTAATGAATGATTGTGAATTAATTGTTGTTTTACATCACACATCACACAATTCCATAATACTCTACCCATATATTGTTAAATAAATTAAATAAATTGTTCGATAGAAAGGGATCAATTTTAAATTTTCAAATGAATTATTTTCGTTGTAGGTTCAAAACTACTAAAGTTCGGTTACTTTGTTTGTTGCACTCTAATACACTTATTTTGTCGCGGTTCGGTAAAGCATAAGTTCTAATACACGATTTTTTCGTGATCAAATTATAACGACAACAGTTTTTATTTGTATTTTTCTTTGTATTTTTATTTTTATTATTGAAAATAGCCGCCTTTAGCCTTCCAGTACGAACGAAGTCTGACCAGTAAACTGTCTATTACAGCACGCACTAAATTTATAGGGAAATTTATCTCTGCACGCTTTAGGCATTTCAAATTTCTGTGACGAGTGGTCTACAAAACTGAACTTAGATCAGACGAAATATTATCAGTAGAAATATAATTGGGAAATTTTTTTCTAACTAAGTACCAATTTACATGAAAAGATTGATACAATTTTTTTCTTGAAATTTCTATGGTGTTTACACAACACAATTCTTATTGCCTAAATCGTTCATATTTTTGTTTAAGAGAATATACACATTTGCATACACATATTTAACACGAATAAGAGAGTAACAGGAATTGCTAGTACAATCAAGTGTGTACTCGTCTTATCTTCCCCTCACCACGATGTTTCAAAGGTAATCAACTTAGCTAAAAGAATTGCTTCGTGTAAATTGGAACTTAAGGTACTGTGATAAATATTTGCCGAAAAATACGTAACCACTAAATAAAATATATTTAAATTCGTTTATTTAGGACAAATTATTACAAATATTTAGTTTTTATTTTACGCAGTTTGTTCTTGCAAAACTCTTGGAAGAGTAAACAACGTCAAACAAATTTGTGCTAAAACAAGTGGTTACGTTTTTTTGAGTAAATATTTGCCAAGTGTGTCCGTACCTTTAGTTGTTTAGGGAATTCACAAAAGATTGATTTAGTATACAATTACTGATGTGTTTACTAATTTCAGCAATGGAGCTTTGTTGCACCAGTATATGAAACTCTTCACCATACCATCAGAAAAGTAGGGTGCCTTCTAGCAACCACTTCAGAGGCTTGTCGAGTTGACTTAGCATAGATTCTGCCATTTTTCTTTAGGAGTTAATTTCTTCGAACTTGATCCGCCACAGCTTTAATAGCGTTAAATATTCCGTACATCCTATTCAGTGAGTGTATATGATGCAAGCCAAAAGCTTTTAAAAATACAAATGGTAGTTAAAATAAGAATGTTGCTATAATACGGGCACTCATTCCTGATGATAAAATTATCACTAAATAAACAATTGAGTTATCAGGGATAATGAAACATACTTAAAAAATTAACCTCAAAAAACAGATAAATTTAACAACTGCAAATCAATTTGCAATTATAGCCTTGTTATTGTCCAGTAGTCCACGGACTTTTTAAGAGGAAATTAATTTAAGCTCGAAATGTTGTCCATACAAACTACATATGAGTATTTAGCAATTTTGCTCATATTTATTGTTATCCATTTAAATATGAATATGAAATGTAAATATATATTGTTAACTAACTTTTATGTTGCTGATAAAGGAGGGGATACAGGCCCAGAATCAAAAAAATATACAAAAATCTTTAATCAGGTCTTCAACTATAACTTTGGATATTTCTATAAAATATTAGCGATTTGGAGTAAGTAGTAGATGATGCATTGCAGGTGTATTGAAATAGTGTCCAGTAGTCCACGGAATTTTTAATAAGAAATTAATTTAAGTTCGAAATGTTGTCCATGAAAACTAAATATTTAACTATTTTGCTTATATTTATTGTAATACAGTTAAATATAAATATAAATACATATAGTTAAAAACGAAAATCTTATAGTTTTCATATATGGAATGAAATCCCGTGCAATACAGGGTACAAAACACCAAGTGTAATATAACCAAAAATGTTTAAAACTCAAGTTTTTGTTTGAAATAAAGTAAATATCTTAAAACAAATAGTGATAAAATTAATTGTAGGTATCTGGTTTTGGAACCAAACTGTAAGTTTTCATAAAACCTACCCGTCTGTATTCTTTATATAACTTTAGTTAATTAAATATAACTTTTCAACTTTGAACAGTTCAATGATTGTAATAGTTACCTTAGCTTGGCTTGTTCTAATTATTCAAATGTTTCATTTGTACGTTTGTTTAAAGGAAATTAATTAAGTTGAAAATCCTTATCATGTTTTGTTTACAGTACAACATTGTAAGAAAGTGCACATACTCAAAAATAGCATTTAATAAAAGTAAAAATATAATTACCAGTACATACCACAGACTGGCTTTATATCTGTACATTTGTTTAACTACACATAACAAGAATTGTCTGCCTTAAATAAAAATGAATTATAGAAAACATTGTAAGGATATCCTGATAACTTTTGCCTTGTTGACTTCCGTTACTAAGGACAACCACATATAGATTATTAAAGGCAAGTAAAATTACAAAAAAAAAAAAAAAAAAAACAAGCAAAAACATTCAACTTATGCTAGCAAAAGATGATTAATAACCGAGGAAAAACAAAAAAACCAAAATAGAAGAAGTTATGCACTAATAAATATGTATGCACAGACGAAAAATTTTTTGGTAAAAAAGAAAACTTCCTGGTAAATTTTTTAGATGATTATTTTCTATTTTTTTTTTTCACCACAAAAAAAAAATAAGACAAATGAACTTAGTGCGTGGTCTGTTTTACACTTAATTTAAGCTGAGTGTGCAGCATTTCCTTCCATTATATTCTTAGTGAAATTTCACTTTTTCTTGTGGTGTAAAACAAAGCACTGGCGTAGAGTATTTTTTCCTTGCAATACCTGATACAAAAGGCTAGTATTGAATAGTTAATGTTAAAATTTTGTTCATGAAAGTGAGATTGCTTTTTCTAATTCGGAAATGTAACTGCCAATTTCACAATAGCGAACGAACGCTTTCTTTCGCACAAATACATTTAAAACAAAAACAAATTATCAAAAATTATCAAACATTTGTTTTTGTTTTAAATGTATTTGTGCGAAAGAAAGCGTTCGTTCACATTTAGTGAAATAGGCAGTAATATTATTTAACACATATTGCTGAATTTAATGTTTCATTGGAAATGAATGGAAAATTCTCATTACGAAATGTTACTACCCTTCTAATTATTTTTCTACAGCTCTGCTCTAATCTTTTGTTTTCTCCTGGTAGTTTATTTATGTGTTTTTTTTTCTCCTTCTTCATATAAGAAAGTGGTGGACTAGTAGTCATAATAAAAAATTGCTGATTTTGTCAACTGTTCGCATTTGATAAAATTATTAGCTCACAGACTTTTGTTTTTGTGTTACTCAGAATTTGCTGTTACTGCTGGTGTTGTTTGCTTTTCATACATTTTTCTTTTTTCTTCGTTTTTTTTTTTGTATTTATATGCAAATTTCTTTTTAATTTAGCGTCTTGTTGTTTTTACATTAAAGTCATTTAATAAGTTGGTTGCTTTATTTTTAAGTTTCTTAATTTTTTTGTTTGTTAGTTAATTGTATATTTTTGTATTATTCATTTTTAAAATCCCTTAAAAAATAAACAATTTCCTGTGGACGTGGTTGAATGTTGTTTGCTGTGTTAATTAGAGTCTGACTTCTTTTTTAATTAATAAATTAATAAGTTTTGATAAGATTTTAAATCTTAAGAGTAGCAATGTATGTAACAGAAGTTTCAGACTATTGTTGATCATTTTGTTTACTTCATTTGAGGTACATATACATATATATTTATAATCACTATAATTTGTATAGACATTGTTCTTATTAAATCCGGTAACATCAAAAAATGTTTCTGCAGGAATTCTTTTATATAAAAATGCAAAGATATGGTTGGAGATGTGACAATAGGAGAGCTATTCAGAGTACATCTGCGAATTGAGTATACCCTACACCAACATAGTGGGGAGGATATATTGTATTTGTGCTGATGTTTGTAACGCCCAGAAATATTGGTCCAACACCCACCTTGATCGACTAAGAAGAATCACTTTCTGAGTCGATTTAACGATGTCCGTCAGTCCGTCCGTCTGGCTGGCTGGCTGTCCTTGTAAAGCTTGTGCGCAGAGTACAGGTCGCAATTTTGAAGATATTTCGTAAAAATTTGGTACGTGAAATTTTTTCGGCCCAAGGACAGATGGCATTGAAACTGGTGGAAATCGGTCCAATATTTCACCTGGCCCCCATACAAATGTCCTCCCGAAATTGGTGTTTACCGATCATAAATATTTCAATTATGCAAGTATCCAAACAAATTTCATCACAAATGAGTGGTAAATGAAGCCAAATTACAGCTATAAATTTTGTGCCGATCGGTCCATAATTAGTCGTAGCACCCATATAAGGCCCACTTCCGAAAATCACTTTAAAAAGCATAACTCTCTTAAAAATTTTGGTATCCAAATAATATGGAACGGAAATATATTTCATATATATACAAATAATACGGTACATTATTATTATGATCGGTCCATAATTAGTCGAAACTCCCATATAAGACCCTCTCCGTAACTCAATTTAAGCTCCATAAATCTTTTAAAAGTATTTACATCGAGATATTGTATAACATACATAATATTTATATTATTCTTTAGATACGATATGTATGAACTAGATTTTCGGGTCAATTATGGGATCAGGAAGTAGAGGGGCCAGTAGGTAGATTCACTGGTATTTTGAAGGATAGTTATCAGCTATCTTAACATTTGAGCTAGGATATAAGAAGATGGAAACAACGAGTTGGCGTACCCATAAACAAACCATACAAGGCAATGCGATTTATCCAAGCTAATGTTGAAATACCTTGACAAGCGGGTAGTTGAGAAACCTTTGAGTGAGGAGTCTAATAATATCCTGTGTCTTCTCCAGCTTTTATTACAAGTTTATCTGCACTAGCTGTCAAAATTTAATATTATTGTTAACAAAGCAAATTATCAATTAAATAAGATTGAAAGGAAAATTCATCAAATATAATAAAAAAACTGGATAAAAAAAAATTGTGAAAAATGTTTTCCACAAATTGTAAATTCTGTTTTTTATTTTGTTTGTTTATTCAAAATAACTGTCAAATCGAAGCAAGTTTATTAGTCATGTAAACAGCATGATTCATAAACATGATTGAGAAAGCGAAGCAGGTTATTTAAATCGTCGTGGAAACATAGTATAGGGGTTTCTTAAATGAAATATTATTTTATGATATTTCGCTACGTCTTTTTGTGTAGCATCTTCAGATAAATTTTTTTTATTTTATAAATTTCAACTTATTTGTCATATGAATTTTTTCGTAACATAACAAAATAATAAAATAATTTATGACAAGTACAGCGGTCTCAGTAAGACGTTAACGGAAGATGTTAAAATGTTTGTGGCCGGAATTTATATGAACAATACTTGCTGTATAAAAGCCTTCTAGTTGCAGTTTCACCTTATTTGTTCACTCTCTTTTATTTAAACTAGCTGTCCCACTTGCTATATTGATATCTATGTATGTATGTATAAGTCCCGGTGCATGTACTACTACTACACAGATAGATAACATGTATGTTAAGATATCGAATTTCCTTACATATAAATATATTTTTTTAATCATCAGTAGCATAATCACCAACAATGTTTAACATTAAATGCAAATGAAGCCGAAACTGAAATATATTCCAAGTTCTAAATACAATACCAACATTTATACATTCCAACCACACAAACCTTCCAGTAGTCTCATACAACATTTATACAGATTTTAAATGTGTGACAAACGAGCACATTTAAATGACAGATTTGTTGAAGTCTCATTTCAAAACAAGAATAAATTTATTAAAAACATTTTTAAATGTGCAAAACTTTCGGACCTCAAAAACTAAAAGGATTCATATACATATGTACATATGTATGTATAAAATATGGAAAACAAAAATAAAATAATAAAAACACAACAGCAGAAAAAAACTAATGAAATTGGACACCAAAGCGCCAGTCAAATGAAATTTAATAAATTAATGAATAAGCGAATGTATGAGTACGAATCTGTCTGTATACGAGTATGTATGTAAGTTTGTGGTAGATGTGATATTTTTGATACCCCAGAGCCACATTCATTCATATATTCGTACAACAAACTATAATATACATTTATGCAAATTAGTTATGTAAAAGATATTATGAATCGTATGTATGTGGTTACACAAACGACTGTAAGAATTTTTGTTTTCACAAATTTAACCCTAATTGTTGAGCTTAATTAAAGATACAATCAGTCGTTTACTGATACGATAAAGTATAAAGAGACAAATGTGATGACAATCATAAAACAGAAATTGAAAATGTTTGTGTTGTGATATCCAAACTTTTTCAGGATTATCAATTTACATTACCTGTCGGCATTTATATACATACATGTATGTAATCATACGTATATTAAATGATATAAGAAGTTTTATAAAGGACATAAGTTGAGTCGTCTGAAACAATGTATAGCAAGTCTGTTATTTTATATTAAATTAATATGAGCAATGAGAATATTAGAGAATTATATTCCCAATCGGTAAACTTAAATCCTTGCAAATCACATCATGTTTACCGATTGTGATAACCATTGTGATATCTATTCACAAAATCTGATGAAGTAAATAAAAAATCTTTATCTCTTAAGAATATTCAATAACCTGTGTTTAACCTGTGTTCATTACAAACGACATCAGTTTCTACGGCAATCTTTATTTAATTACAATAATTCAGAGGTTTTCTTCAGATCACCCATGTACGTTGTCAGATGACATTCATCTTAATTTTTTTCAGTATTGTTTAAAAATTCATCATGGAGGAACTTAAAACGACTTTTACAAAATATTCAGCAGTATTACATCGTACCATACACTACTGGGCTGCTTTCTTTGGTATTACAAGAAGGCAAAAGCCTTTTTCGATATGTCAGCTACCACATACAGCGCAGTCGCATTCAACATTTGAATGAAATTTTATCTTTAAAAAGTAAATGTTAGAGATTGTGCTTTTGCGTCTTAATAAAGATTCCGAGCAATTATATTTTGAGTATTTCATTTAAAATTGTTGTAGAACCATCAGTGTATTCTCTTTCGCCATGTCTATTTAGCACGTGACCTCCTCTCGACTCCCGTCTGATGTATCAGGAAATCTATTATTATTGGAAAGGCAAAGAAACCCCGCTCGTTTTGTGCCAAGTTGTTGCCTGTGAATTATCTTCTTCATATCATTGAAATAGAGCGTATCTATTTTTTTTATAGTCGAATGATTTTTAAGAGTTGCTCCTTGAATGGGGTTTATTAAATGTTTGAATATTTATGGTACTTTTGAATACTTCTAAACCACAAATTGTTACTTATTTTTTTTTAATAATGAACAAAAGCTAAAAGAAGAAACTAAAATTCAATTCCTCCTATAAAAATCGATACACCTGCGCTGCATACTTATTTCAAATCACTAAAACAAATTAGTGTCAAGAACTGCAATTCGAGTCTGATTTTACTTTCATTTGTCCCAATTTACACGAACCAATTCTTTAAGCTATGCTGATTATCTCTTAGACATCGGGGTGAGGGAAGATGAGAAGAGTACACACTTGATTGTACTATCAATTCGTGTTACTCCTTTTGCGTATTACATATGTGTAAACAAATCTGTGTATACTCTCAAATAAAAATACAAGCGATTTAAGCAATAAAAATTGTGCTGTGTAAACACTGAAGAAATTTCAAGGAAAAAATTGTATCAATCTTTTTAATAAAAATTTTTCCTGACTGGGATTCGAACCTGGGTTGTTGAATTTACATATGTTTCGAATCCCAGTCAGGAAAAATTATCAAAAAATTTTTAATAATAAAATTTGTCAAGTTGTAATTCCTAACTTCAGTAAAAATAATTTAATAAAAATTAAATTTAATGAACTCAAGCCTAACTAAAATTATCAAGAAGTAAAAATTTTATTTATTAAAAAATAATGTAGGGTACATTTATATTACATATTAATAGGGTATACAAGTATCTAGAATTGTATATTTTGTACCTTCATATAGTTCATTTAGTCACGTTTTTCCTTCTTTTATAAAGCTAAATGTTTATACACATACTTTTGCCTTTCTTACAGTAACCATGAGTTTTTAAAATCTTTTTTAAACACTTAATAATTTAAGGACATTTTTCAATCTTTTGATGATGTCAAAGCAACAAAAATTATTAGCTTTAACTTTAATACGACAACAAAATATTGTCTGCATAAAGACTAAGAAAATTCGTAAACAACAAAAAAATATACAATCTCCCAGTCACTAAATAAAAGGAGGCTCAAAGAGCCATAGATGTTTGTATTAACAAACAAATACATACATACTTCCATATATAAACTTATTCAAAAGCGGTGGACTAGCGTTTTTTAAAGGCTTATGGTTTGGGGTCCATATGGAGACCAACTGGTGTGGTGTTGTTTGGTGAAAAATTATGGAAACATACTTCAACACTAACTACAAGTCCAACACACGCCAATACGTTTTAAAGTATTTATATACATACATATTTCCTTAACAGTATTGGTTGTTAAAAAAAAATTTAAATTCATAACTTGCTATAATCATGGTGTGGTCCATGTTGTGTTAACTATTTCCTAAGGTGTCACACACTATGGGTGGTCCCAGGCAATTCCATTTTTATTTTGTTCTTCGTCGCCGTCGTGTGTGCCTCATCAGTTTGCGTTTGTAAATATATGTAAGTGTGAATGCTTCAAATGAGTTTGACAATTTATATTTTTTTACCCAGTAAACATTGTTGCTTCATGGTATAAATCAGTGAGCAAATTATAATAATACTCTTTGCCTGTTGTCAAAGATGATAGTGCTCCCACACATATCTAATATCTCGGCCTGAAACAGCATTGTGTAGAAAATTTAGAGTTTATACCTGAGTTTATAACAGAAAACGCCAGATCCTGTGCCACTGTTTATATTAGGCGATTCATTTACTAATTTTTACAGATCAGACGTGATAAGTGTCATATTGCTTGTATTCATCATTGTTTAACAATTGATCATAGAAAGTGTATGCAGTATTAACCTGTATTACGAAAAGCACTATTGCAAATACCATCAGCATAACTACCATACAACTCTAAATGTTTTTCTTAGCGGTCATTTAAAGTGAAAACCATTCATCGCTATGCCAACAACGATTCAAAACACCATTACAAAGGTGGAAAGAGTGATCGAAAATTGTACATTCCGAGTGGACAGCCTAAAAAAGCGATGCCAAGCGATTGTCAAATGTTCATCTTTATTTGCTTCACATCTCAAATAACTTCATTGACAAATTACATAAAATTTTGACAGACCATAGGAAACCCCTTTCAATATCCTTGTACACACAAGAAATGAACACGTACATCCATCTCACTACATGTCGATATAGCCATTGAGTTAGGATCAATAGGAGTTAGATGTAGTACAGTGTTCAGGACTAGCTCGTAAATCCGATACAAGAAGATGTCTGAATTCTGTTCAGCTGTTCCATAAACTAAAGATTCGTATGTCGATATTGTTTGTTTTATTACTCCATCTTAAACAGAACATCTTGCAACCGTAACCTTCTAACCAAGTGATGATGTATGTTGAGTTTCCATTATCATATGAAAATGGAAAATTCACAGTCCCATAAACTTAGTTGTCTAAGGCTTGGTAACTTGTATCTTTGTAATAAACAGAAATAGTTCTGTCTTGATATTGTAATGTGTTTGATAGGCTTGAGAACAACAAGTTATCAAGTCAACAAATTATCAATTTCACAGTCAAATGTGTCTAACTGAAATACAAGTGGAGATTAATTTATTTTGAAAATATCTAGAAAAAAGGTTACAATACGAATTTTTAAACTCAAAAAGTGGACAAGTCCTTTGGAAATAGGAATTAATCGAGGGGATATAGGTTAATTTATTTTCAAAACATCAAGAAAAACCCCGAGGAGCCCCACTTTGGGCACCTCTGACACCGACCCCGGTGTGTTTATTAGGTCGAAATTTAAAACTTAAACTCTATAACACTTCCCAACTAGACAAGTGGTATCTGACTTAACGTTTAGAAATTACAGATTTATTTCATTTCTTTTTAAAATTTTAGCTTATGCGATACATTAAAACAGAAACGTGAATTTTTATAAGAGAAAATTAATTTAGTTTTCTTCTTTAAGCTTTTTTAAAATATTGATAAATAATTGTGGTTTAAAATTATTAGATAAAATTTTTTTTTATATTTGTAAATGGGCCTTATATTGAACCTGTGATTAGTTATGCATAGTGTAGCTCACTATGTTTAAATAAATTTTTTTCAACATACAACTTATTATTAAGGAATTGTGTGTAAATACTTATAACAGACACTTTCAATTACCCCTATCGTAAATAAAAATTCCACATGAAATTTGTTCCCTTTTCACATTTTTCCTATTTAAATTCAATGTTAAAAAAATAAAAGGGAACAAATTTCATGTGGAATTTTTATTCACGATTGAGGTGAATAAGTTGTGATCAGGCTTTGTGCTGAAAAAGCATCTTAAATTGCATTGAAATTTAAATATCTTTAAAATTGCGACCTGTAATTTGTGCAGCAGGCCTACATGAAAAAGTGGGTGTTAGACAAATATTTGTGGATGGTATAAACATCAGAATAAAATCACACTCCCCACTATGTCGATGTAGGTCATAAGTGTATTACGATGTCAACGTTTCTGAGCTTTAGGGAACGGTTTATAACTTTAAACTGAGTTGGAGTAACCCACCTTTGTAATATAAAAATAATTAATACACTAATTCGAATGTATATTAAAGTTTTTAAACTGAATGTGTTTAACAGTTGTAAAAAGTGTCCCTGGATCATAAGGTTATTAAGTGTTTGATAGACTGTTTAAAACTCCGTTGGGCGAGTGTAATGAATGTAAATAAAATTTTTATTTAAAGATTTGATTTAATTTTTATTTACCAAAAGCAAAACGTAACTAAAATTCAAACAACACGTTTGTAATGTGTTCAAGTAATAAAATAAGCCAAAAAAAGTGTAGGTATTTTTTAATGATTTCTAGCTCCCAGCAGACCTTTCACATGTTTCCGTACTAAAAACATTTAAATCTTAATAAAAACTAAACTACTGGATTGCCTTGATCTTTTTTTGTTTAGGTGATTTTACATAAAATTTCCTTGGGAAACATGTAGGATGGGATATACTTCCCATGGACCATAAATGAGTAATATCAGTTTGAAAATAAAAAAGGACCCCAGTGACCTTCTCACCCAACGGAGGGTTCAAAGATGTATACTCACTCGTATTTAGTTATAAAACATGACTCGTTGTCGAAGTGTTCTCTGGGTAAATACACTATTAATCACATACTCTTGCAAAAAGAAATGCAAACAATTTATATATAAAATTAAAAAACCTGTAAAATAAAAAGTGTGACTAACTAACGAATAGTTGGTATAGTATTTTGTTATTGGCCTCTCAATATGCTATTAAACTTGGTGCAAGAAAAAACTAACTTGGAATGCCTTTAGATTTATCAAACAAATGTTTTCAATAATTCCCAATTTCTCTGCTCTTACCAGCTTTAACTAGAATGGGATTTAATTGAAATTGGCCATGGCACAAGTATTTTTTTAAATTTTTTTTATTTGCTACTCTAAAAATTACAAATCTTTAAGAGTATTTTTTGTTAAATGTTCTTTTGCGGTATTTAATATTATTAATTTTTTTAATTAACAAATAACAAGAATAAAATAACTGAATGTAATACAGACAAAGTTTTAAGCCATACGCTCTTTAATCCAATCGAAAAATTGGCTCACACGTGTATAAACATCTGGACTATTGGAAGCACAAAAAGCGGTGCCATACGAAACCACACCAACCTGTTTAAGTTTGCCGTCTTGATTCATTACCAAGGGACCTCCGGAATCGCCCTAAAATGTAAATTATATTTTAAAATCAACGTTCTTAAAAATGTTACTGAACATTTAAACTTACATTACATGCTCCTTTTCCAAAACGTTCCAAGGCACAAATTTCTGTTTCTGTTAGTTGCTGCATGGTTCTCTTGCATCTTTCATTTGATATGGTGCGATATTCCAACTTTTGCAATTCCTTGGGATAACGAGCCAAAATGCCATTACCGAAATGATGTACTGAGCCCCAGCCGGTTAATAAGACCTCCTGTTTCTCACCAACTGCTTCATAGTCAAAAGCATCGATAACATCAATACGTTTACAATCGATTTCAAAAGCTGGTTCAATATTTAAAATAGCAATATCGCTAGTTACTAATTCCTGGTAGTTTTCGTGCATTTCAAAAGATTTCACTTGACTTCTTGTACCCGATTTATCGTTGAGATTATTTATACCGGCTACTACCGAAATTTTAGAAGGATCTTGACCATTAACACAATGGGCGGCGGTAAGTATACGATTGGGCGCTATAATTGAACCACCACAAAAGTGACCATATTCACCATTTTGCCTTTTGTATTGCATGGAAATCTGATAGGGTATGTATTCATCAGCGTTGACATTATTGCCACCGACAATACGTTCTTGGGAGTTGGAGCTGTCTAGTTCCTCCAGATATGCTTCCACTAAAATATCAAAAGAAAATTCAAAATAAATACATTATTTAAACAATAACTATTTAAATGTCGACATAATTACTCACAGTCCAATACTGCATTGCGTGGCAGGGCAGAACCCTTTAGAACTACTGCGGCCAAAAATAAAAATATATATTTTACAAGCATGTTGCTGTTTCGCTACTAACAAACAAATTGCTGATTTTCTCCACATAACTCTATGTTTTTATAGCCAAATGAAAAATAGCTCAAAAGTACAAATTCTATTATTGATTAATTTAAAACACTGGGGTGCTAACCATGCTCTATTTAATTAGCAAATGTTTTTCGATAATTTTGTTAACTGTGTTCCAAAAACCTTAAAGTACAACATGACTCCAAATTAGTTTGTTGGGATTTAAGTTGGTGTTAAAATGCTAGTGATAAATAATAATCGCTCAAATGATAATACCTGTTGGCATTCTTTAAGTATTTCAATGTTAGATATTTTTTTCAAACTATTTTATAGAGCAACCACAAGTTTATTATTTGGTTTTAAATTCTATTTTATTTAGAAACAAATTCGTTGGCGTTAAGTTTGTAATTTAACAGTGGAAAATAATAACCTAAAATCTTAATTTTCTTTTGAAACTCTTAACCTTCCAAGAGAATCATATTAGTGAATGTGTAGGAATATAAGTGAAAATACTTTGTGGAAATTATTTAGAAACTATTATTGTGATTAAAATAATAATATTAAAATAATCTTTTTTCATTTTTAAACTAATACAGATTATTTAAATCATCGCTTTTATAAACATATAGACAATTTTAAAATGCAAAATTTTAATCATTAATTTATGCTCATATTGTTTTTAATCCATAGCTCATATAAAATTCGGTTGCTTAAAAATGTTTTATTATTCATTAAAGAAAACAAATTTAGAAAACGATTTTGTATTTTTGAACCACAAATTGATACAAATTTTTTAATATTTAAGAAAGGCTAAAAAAGAAACTAAAATTAATTTACTTTAATAAAAATCCGTGTTTAGAATCGCATTTATTATTAATATACACAATTTTCAATTCGCCTGCGCTGGATAATTATTCTAAATCACCAACATTTTATTACTATCAAGATCTACAGGGCACTGTGCTATAACTTTCCTAAATTTTAGGTGCCTTCATATATTTTTCGATGACGTGATTTCTTCGATAACAACTCATTGCAGCTTTTGAATAGTGACAAGAAACTGATTAGGACCAAAACTTTATTGAAGAGAGGTGCCTATAATAAGAGACAGTAAATGTATCTGCTGGCATTCTTTTATATAAATATCTGAAGGCAAAGAGGTCACACAACTGCAAATAGCTTGACAAGCCATTGCCTTTTTATCAATTTGCGTTCGTATATTTAATTTTGATTCCTGTAGCTGTTCAAAGTCCCTTTTATATGTTTCAACATCCATAAAAAGCCAGTTGTATTTTGTTAAAACTTTATCGTAATGAATGCGTGGCCATTTCATTTTTATTATGATTTGGATATTTAAAGTTCGAAAGCTTTGTAAACTACCATACACACTGTGTTGCATTACTATAATTACATTTGATGTTTGCTATTTGTTGTAAAGTTACAAATAGTTTTTAAAAACAGGTAAAATAATTTAAGGGAATGTTTAATGATCCATTTTTATTTAAAGTTTTGGGAGACCACTTCTTTAATTTAGAAGAGATATTGTACATTTGTATTTTATTAGTGTTTCATAACTATAATTACATTTTATAATAAACAAAGCAGAATGCTACAACAATAAAATTATAACTGTTATTTATTCTTATTATGCAATTTTCAGCAATATGCAATATAATGCCACGTGGTTCAGTAATTTTGAAAAAGGTAAAATTTCAGTTTATATTAAAAGTGACTTGAGTTTTCGAGCAATTGACAAAATTAAATGTGGTAGTAAGAAATTTTGCCAATAATCCGGATTATTATGGTAAAATTGAAAATAGCGGCCCGAAAAAAGCAATCTGAACAGGATAACCGCAGAGTTGTCAACTGTGCTAGCAACACAATGAAAAATCTTGATCAGATTATAAATGAATGTGAGGTAAATATCTCCAAATCAACCATAAGCAGACTGCTAAAAAAAAATTCCAGATTATTAATCAGCAAAAGCTGTTGTCTGTGCCGAGGCTATTACTACAGCACAAAACTGCTAGTCTTAAGTTCACTAAAAGAAACTTAAAAACTAACTGGAAACAGATAAGCCGATAAGCTTTGTTAATAGTTACACTATTCAAACATATATTTGTTTGAGGTGATTTTTTCCAATGAGAAAAAATTGATTTTTGCTGGTCCATATGGTTTAAACAGATATTGGAGAGGAACCAAAATAAATTTCGGAGGAGATTCTTTGATTGTTTGTGGAGCTTTTTGTGAAGACTGTATCCTTGATTTCAAGCACCAAAATGAATTTTTTTGATTACACAAAATTACCAAATGAGAAATTAGTGTCCTCTTCAGAAAATGGTAATGAAAAAAAATTATATTTCAACAAGACAACAGACCTATACATGTAAGTCGTCAAACAGAAGTATGGTTGTCTTCTAGAAATATTAATGTACTTGAATGACTGCATGTTTTCCAGATCATAACCCCATTGAGAACATTTGGGGAATATTAAGTCGTCAAACTTATTCTGAAAACCTACAGTAAAAAAGCATATATCAACTAAAAGAAGCTGTTGTTGAGACTTATATCTGAAGATATAAGAATAAATCTGGTTGAGTTGACTAAAAAAAAAGACTAACACATTGTTTAAGTCTAAATGTTTTGTGACTACTTTTATTTCAAGTTATTTTAATTTCAGTGTATTTATAGTTATGAAACACTTATTAATTTTTTTGTACAATTTTAAGAGTCAAAATAAAAAATAATAATTTTTTTTTTTAATTTTCACTTAAATGTAGGTTAAACTGTTTTACTTTTTACTAACACCTAAAAAATTTAGATAAGTTGTATGTATAACTATGGAAAAATTTGTTTTTGTGTTACGTGCTCTGGTATTGTTTTTTACCCGATCATTATCGGAATTTTTTAAAATATCTAATGTCAGACTTAAATTAAATATTTACAAATGGCATAAATTTAATATACCGCATTGTAAAGGGTAATAATATAAATTAACCTTTATACACAACAATCCAATCAGTATCTCTTTCTGAGTCGATTTAACAATGGCCAACTGCCTGATTATCCATTCGTCGTCTTATGCAAGCTTTGTATTTTAACAGCAGATCGCAGTTTTGAAGATACATGGGTCCAAAAAAAATAATGCGGAACATGAACGGCCCCAGCCAAAGACAAAGCATTTGATATTGAATCGAATGCTTTAAAATATATTAGATGTGTTCAAGTAAGTTCAATACCACACATGAACGGCCCCAGCCAAAGACAAAGCATCGAATGCTTTAAAATATATTAGATGTGTTCAAGTAAGTTCAATACCACACAATATGGTAAAATCCGGATTAAACATTTTTATTATTAAACATATTGGTATCGAGTTAAAATTTGAAAATATATTTTATATAAACAACATTTTCTAAAATAAACTTTGCAAAGAACGGTGTGCAAATAACTATAGTCCGCATATAAATCATTCTATGAAATTAAATTACTTTAACACCTATATGTCGCTCTACCAAATATTCTAGTTCAGAAAGTTAATTTGACATAAATAGGTTTAATATAAATAATATAATCCCTTTGCAAAGTCTCGAGTCTCACTTGACCAAATACCGTCAATTCAGGAAGAGCTACTCGTATATGATCTGGTAATTTTTTCGACGAAAACCATTCATCTTACTTTGAAATAATTAATACATAATACTAATTATTTTTGTTGGTTCTCCAAAAAAAATTAGCTAATCCTTTTTAGAAGTTAAAACAAATGGTTTAAGAAAAAAATATATATTGTCATTTTCCTTAAACACCTAAAAAGTGTTAAGCTAAAAATTCTTTAACATCTGTATAATATTTCGTATAATATTTCGGAGATGACGAATCCGAATAGTGTCCAATTTAAAATAAATTTTGCCAATATATATGATTCGAAAAAATATTGTGTGTTTTTTATAATTTAAAAAAAACTTGAAATCTTTTATTAAACCTGCCTTAATATTCCTTTCAAATCCCATGGTGTGTTGCCTCAGTCGCTCATCTATTAATAAGTAAAACTGATTAATCGACTAGTGGTTGTAGGTGATTGGAACAATTTTAAATATCATTGCCACCTGTTGATTAATTTATTACTTTAGTAATTGAAAATTTTGCTAAATAACAATTTGGTAACACATAGTTTAGTTACAAATACACTCTTATTAAAGGTCATCCTATAGCACTTAATTTAAAGCGACAACATTGTATTTATTAAAATTTAAATAATTCATTATTGTAATGAAAATTTTGTCTATAAATTTCCACATCTGTGTATTAACCAAAATGTCAACTCCCATATCCAGTCATTCACAAACACGTTAACAAAAACATAATCAGGACTTCTACATTCACAACCAAAAATTTAACACATAGCACCCATATTAACTTAGTTTTATATGTAAGGAAATAATGGTATTAAATTTTTTGACGATCGATCCAAAAGTAAATTAATCTCTTAACATTTTTAGTAATAAAAACAAATTTAATATAATCATAATAGCGCAATTCACAATCTTGTGCAAATGGTATTGCATCATTGCATTTGCAAAAAGGTTTAGCATATTTTTGTTCTTCAATAAAAAAAATACACAGCAATTATTTGAATGTACTAATAGATCACTACACTAGTTTTTATATAGTCCGCCAAATAACTTTTTTTTTGAAAAATCTATAAAAAAAACTTCTGAATATTTTCTTAAATTTCTTTTTTTATTTGAAAGTACATTACTTCCGGTTAATAATGGAAAATAATTTCATTCAAATGGCTGCCTCGGCTGGCCATGCAGTAGCCTACACGATCGGTCCAATTTTTAAGCAGCTGTATTTCACCAATGGCTTCACGAATATTGTTCTTTAAAGCATCAATTGTCTCTGGCTTGTCGGCGTAACAGTTATCTTTGACGGCACCCCACAAACAATAGGCCAACGATATCAAATTGCAGCTCCGAGCTGGCCAAACGATATTTGCTCTGCGGCTGATAATGCGATCTTCAAAAACAGGGCGCAAAACATCGAGTGTAGCTTCGGCTGTGTGGCACGTAACGCCGTCCTGTTGAAACCAAATGTTGCCAATATCCTCCTCTTCAAATTTTGTGAACGGCCACTCCTTGCTCATTTTCAAAGAAAAATGGTTCAATTATGCCCCTGGACCAAAATCCGCACCAAACAGTGACATGTTTTGGGTGCATCGGCTTTTCAATGGATGCGTGCGGGTTTTCTGTGCTCCAAATGTGACAATTTTGCTTGTTTACATACCCGCCAATATCAAAATGAGCTTCATCTGAAAAGATGATTTTTTTGGCAAAATCGGCATATTCTCTAAGTCGATCGCACGCCCACTTAGCGAAGCGAAAACGCTTTGGATGGTCAGTTGGCTTCAACTCCTGAACCAATTGGACTTTGTATGGCGTCATACCAAGGTCTTTATGCAAAATTCGTCTCAATGATGTCTCCGAAATGTTCAATTGTTGAGAACGACGATGAATTGATGTTGATGGCGTTTCACGCACACTTTCTGTCACATCAGCAATATTCTGGGGTGTACGCACTGTTTTTGGCTTTTCACACTTTGGTTTACCGATGAGGATGCCAGTTTCTTTCACTTTTTTCACAAGATAAGGAACATACGGAGCTGACGGTGCTTCTCTTCTTCCAAAATCCATACGCAATTTTCGCACACATTCTGAAACACTACCATGATTTTCAAAGTAATGTCGCAATATTTCCCAGCGTTGTTCAAGCGGAAGGATAAAACTAATTATCTGTCAAATCAGACATGAGCTAAGTGTTACCATTCACGAAATAAGCACTAGTTAAAAAAAAAACGTTAGATGGCGGACCCGTTTTATTTATCAATTGTAAACCAATTCTGGTACAAAAGTTCAAAATTACTTTATAATCTTTCCCAAGAAGTCTGAACAGATTAACTTAAATTCCCCAATTTGTTGACAAATGCTCTCATGTGGCTACACTGTTTATGAATAACATTTGCATACAATTTTAATGGCAATTGAGTTTTAAAACAACTGCCATGTGCCACCCAATCTCCAAAAATGGCCAGTTAAATGTTTCTATCAACTGCCACATTAAACTTCATGACATGGGGAGTAGAGTTGTGTGTCGGTTTTATTTTTGTATAATTTTTCATTGTTGTCATTGTTAAATATTGGTCATGCTGTCTGAAGTCATGCTATTTACCCGTATGTACATATGTATGTATGTAAATAAATGTCTGTTAATGATTTCGATATTATGCTACACATTTTGCATAATATCGATATTTGTAAAATAGGATAAGATAAGAAAAAAATAGTTGGTATAGTTTAAAATATTTGATAATGTTAAATATAAAGAAAACTTAAATATTTCATGGAATATTTGGCTGACGATTATTATTATTAGAATGATTTTGTATAAATATACAATAGTTTAAAGGGTGGCGATTGATGATATTATGCGATTTTTTATACCAGATTTAAAAATTATCATTCTCTAATGCCACATGTAGGGTCCTGTAATTGTATGTTAATCTCTTCCATATATGCCATTTCGTTTCTTCATTTGCATACCAACGAAAAGTATGATTGATAATGAAGTCATAATTCATTGAAGATTTTTTGATCTTCTTAAAATTCTACTTTATTAACAATAATTATTTATACTTTTTTACGCCATTTTTACCTTATACATACATACAAACAACTTTCCTTTGCTTTAAGCCATTCTTGTACTGTTTCTTATGTTTATTGTTCGTTTTTTTTTTTTTTTTTTTTTATTTATATTTTGGACATAGTTTATGACCAATCAGGCAATAAATTGGCATTTAATTTAATACAAATTGAATTACGATTTACGAATTTATGCAGAACCCCCACAGCGTTAATTTTCAATCAAAATCGCAATCTGCAAAATTGTTATGAATTCCATTTCATTGTTGGCCCAATACACACAAATTTGTATTTTTTTTTTTTTTTATTTCGTACGGTGATGAGGAAAACAGCGATGAGTAAAAGAAAGAATTTGTTTTGGATTTCTTTTTGTGTCTTCAAGGTACAAAGGCAACAGAGTGATAATGGTGCCCCTTAAATAAAAAATTTAAAAAAAAAATATCACTTTCTTATATAACCACAGCCGAGAGAAAGAGAAAAAAAAGCTGAATATGCCACACTGTGTATATAGATTATCAAATTGATTCCAATTAACACTTGCCACCGCAGGAAACAAACATGAAATCAACCAAAGTTGTAAATAATTTCATTTTTATTGTCGTGGAGTGGGCAACACAAATAAATTTAGTGTTATAAATAATACAATACTAAATAAATGTTAAGTTTATTGGACAAATATTCTGCAAGTACACACAACAAAGATGACATTTTAACCCTTTGAGAACTGTCGAGTTGAAATCTTGCCAAAAACGAATTGGGTTAAACAGGGTTAATTGTTAGCGACAGTTGCTTTGTAGTGTCAGATTAAAAGAAAACAAATTCTTAATGAAAATAAAGTTTACTTACGATAACTGAACAGTAACAAATCTCTTGGTTCTCTAAAACTGATTTGTTTCATATTTAAATTTATAAGTACAAACATATGTATTAAGATTTGTTTTGTCATAAATTTCATTACCTTTTGATTTGTAAACTTTTTGATGTTGCATACGATTAGTTTATAAAACCTGAACATTATCCCGTTGCAACTAAAACGATGCGACACAATGCGTTGAATGTTGGTTCTTTGCTTGATAAAATGTTTATACGCTTGCGCTGTGATACGCTCCAGGGTGTTAAAACTACTTTAGCATAAACGTTTTGTCATTTTATTTATCCCCATTGCAATGGGTTTCATATGATGTTTTTTTTTTTTTTTTTTTGTTTTGCCTTGTTTTTTGGCGCAGTTCGTGTGAAATGATAAATAATCCATAATTTCGTTTGGCATTTAATTTCATTTTGTGTGACACATAAATTAGGTATTAACGCTTTAAGCTCTCTATACTGCAGTCCTTTCACAAAAAGAGACTGATTTAAATGTAGTTTTTGTGTTTGAATATGTATGTTAAATGTAGTTTGGTAATAAATGTCTGTTAAGTCAAGATTGTTTGTTATGAAATATTTGTGGAATGTATTGAAAATACGAATTTGTTTGTTTTTTTTTTTTTTTGTTATATCTTTACAACGTGGGCTAATTTTGGTGGATTTGGGCTGAAGCGAAAGCAAAATTTTTTAAATAAAGAAATCTTGCAATTTGAACTTTTAAACTACAATATGTGATTTGGATTAAAAATCGTCACTCATTTTATGATTCCAGGTTTATAAATTTATTTTACTCAATGGCCTTCTCAATTGCACTTTATTAAGGTTCGTGATTTCTTACTTCTAGGTATATTCAGTCAGAATTTAATGAATATAGTTTTATGTTTCTAATTTCATTATTTTGAAAAATTCAAGAAGTATAAACAGAAGGAAAAAAAGTTTCACCATGTTCTCCTTTGTGTATTCAGGTATAATTTAATGTTTCTAGATTCATTAATGTAGAACAAATAAAAAGCAATATTTTTTAAATTGCTATTGAATTCCCACTTATTCTGGATCACATGTATCAATTTTCATTATTCCAGATTATGAAGTAGAAAAACGAAACGTACCATTACTTCTGACTCATGAATATCTTAAACATTATGTTTTCATTATTGTATTGGGTGTATAAATTAAAATTGTGGGACATAACAAGTGGCGTATCTTTTGATCGCAGTTAGTATAGTGTAAACAATACAGTTTTTACACTATTTTGACTTCAAAGACGGAAGACGCGGAAGATAAAGATCGTTCAGGCCAGATAAAAAAATTTAAAGACCAATAATTGCAAGCATTACTCCATTTAGATCGTTGTCATACTCAGCAAGAGTTTTCAAAATCATTAGGAGCTACTCAAACTACAGTTTCTAAACGTTTTCGAACAGCATGATTTATCCCAAAGAGACCTTGCGCTGAAAATCGGATCCATTACGATAACCCTATAAGTAAGATATTGTATATGAAGCCTGGCCAATCCACCAAAGCCAAAGATCAATGGGGCAAATATAATGCTCTGTATTTGGTGGGACCAAAATAGTCATATGTTATGAGCTGCTGAAATCTAGCCAGACCATCACAAGGAACATGTAACGATTACAACTCTTTCGTTACAATCATTCCTAGAATATGCGGCCAAACAAGAAAGCTTAATATTCCATCATGACCAGTGGTTGAGAAGTTTTGCCTCAACCGCCTGATAGTTTCGATCGTTGTTGAGTGCTCTTTCTTGGATACGCTGCACTTCAGAACAGGCTATCTGAACTTGATTCATTCTTGGCCTCAGAAAGATGGGGAACGGTCATAGCTAATAAATTTTAATAAATTTATATTATTATTAATAAATTATTCTTTTGTTCATAATTTTTACTTTTTTAATTGCTCTAAAATATATTTGAAATATACATAGAAAAAATCATATTACTTTATGAAACTTAATTTAATATATTAATAAATTATGGATTATTTATTGAAATTATTAAACAACATTTGATGAAAATTTTTAATTTATTTTTTTATCATTAAGAAAATTAATATTTGTCGATTAAAAGTACGATCAAATCTGATCAAAAAATAATCGATATTTGCCAATTTCGTAACTTACGTATGTGCAATTTTCGCATTTTTTTTCTGTTAAGTTGGTACACATGTCTCTTATATATGTTGATAATATCAGCCATTTTGAATTGTCAGTTTGTTTTTGACAGATAAAAAGGCTAGTCGTGTTTTGGTGTGCTCTTTGATTTTTTAGCGTTTTGCTTTCCTTTCAACAGGAGCTGTTGGCGAAACAAAAAAGCGCGTTTCAGAAGTGTTTCGCTGGCATAAGTGTGTTATATCTGAGGGGGATTACTTTGAAGGGGACAAGATAGTTACTGATGAATAAATAAATACTTTTTGAAAAAATTAAATATAACGGTTATTTTTTGATCAGACCTCGTATATTTCGTTAAATTATTTTCTAATAATATAAATATTAGTTGATCAATAATAATTATGTTTAAATAGATTCTCCTTAAAAATTATAACAATTAAGTCCTTGTTAAGAATAGAAAAGAAATATAAAATAACCATTAGATCGCCTTTTATAGTACCTACCATTGAAAAGAGCAATTTCCCATGTTTAAGTTGGTAAGTTCAATAATTAATATAATTAAAAAAAAATATATAATATAACTATTAGAAGCTCGTGTTTCCAAAAGTATTTGAGACAAATATTCGTAATCGTGGCTGAAAGAATCGATTTTCATTATGATTATCTAAATTTTACTATTTTTAGTAATTTTTTGCACCATTAGGGAAATATACATAAATTATATTTGAATAAATTTAAATTTTTTATAGGTCAGTATATAAAAAAAACTTGTTTTAAGAAATTGTATCAAATTACATACTACAATTGTCACCCTTTTTCAAGCTACATATAAATATTTCCAAAAAGTTTTAAATATCGTTTTGTTTAAAAAATTTATAAGGTGTTCAAAAAGTATCAGACAATTCTGGTTAACACGAACCACAAGTCCAGTCATGTATCTAGCTTTAGACGTTTGGGCTGTACAATAATGGAACAGTCAGTATTTAACGTTATATTTTTGTTTAATATCAATACCTGTAAAAGATTATGCATTTTAAAGTGATTTTTGGAAGTGTATTATATGGAAGCTAATTATGATCGTTGTAAAATTATGTGACATGACTTTGGTATATATAGAATTTTATGGTCATTAAAGTGATTTTTGAAAGTGAGCGTTATATAGGATCTATGGTGAATAAGACCAAATTTAAGCGAAGCAATTTTTATAGAAAACATTGATACAATTTTTTCCTTGAAATTTTTTCGGTGTTCACACAGCATTATTCTTATTGCTTTAATACACACATTTGTATACACATATGAAATATGAATTAGAGAGTAACACAAATTCCTAGTACAATCAAGCGTGTACTCGTCTTATCTTCCCCTCACCCCGATGTCTAAAAGATAATCAGCTTAGCTTAAAGAATTGCTTCGTGTAAATTGAGACTACTCGAACGATCCGCAGACAATTTTAAATGTTATTTTTTAATAAAAAAAAACTTATTGGTAGGTAAATGTGTTTGGCTACCGATATAAATCAGATATTTAAGGCTGACAAAGTTCTATTTCGTGAGGAAATTAAATTAATTTAGTGTCTATATTGTATTATTAGTATGTATATAGTGCAGCTCAGAAGTTTATCTATACTCACATTAATAAATACTCGAAAATTATAAACATGTACTTATCGAAGCTGCAATAATCGCTGAAATGGTATTTTGAGTCAATTTAAATTCAACAGAACTGGCCTTATATCTATTCAAAATCTAAGATTAAAAACTTGACCACCAAGGCTGAAAAACGCCTTCGAAATGGTACTTTTCGGCACATTAATATCTTAAGAGTAATGATATCTAGATCGAATAAACAGGATTACATAATGGCAATTTACTCAAAAACTTTTGTGAAGGTAGTATAACTGATGTAGGGTATCGCCTATTATTATTATGGTAATATAGGTAGGTAGTAAATGTCCTCCGTGAAAATTATATTATTATTATACTATACTTATTTATAAATAAAAATATGCTTTACATTATCAATCAATCCAAAATAAAGCAATATCAAAACTGTTTATATAACAATTTCAGCATATTCTCACGATATTTCAGTTTCACATATGTAACTATGATTTGACTGATATAACTCTATCATTAATGTCGAAATATGCTTAAACATGCAAAGAATAAATCGATCAAATTAAAGTGAAATTAAAAAGTACCAGCATACAAAGTTTATAAGGAGAAAACCACACGAAAAAAGAAACCATTTTACGAGTAGATGCACTTTATTTCTACGAGCCAACACCAACACCATACAGCAATTATATGTACATATGTATGTATGTACAGTATTTCTGCTTTTATTTCTCTGCTCTTACTGCAAAATTGCCAATAATGAGACATGAAAAACTAAAGCTTTGGAGCAACCATAATGGATTGTAGAAGATTGGTATCAATTGCAGGTCAATACCTCTGTAGACAAATGTAAGTAAGAAGCAAAAACGCCTTTCAACGTACACAGAAATACCGACACAGTATAACTCGTAATACAACAACACCACAGCCACCGCTGCAGTACACACCAGCAATAACAACTACAACAAACGAATAATATGAATAAGGTATAATTTAGTTGTAGCATGATGGTAAAAAGCTGTACGAGGGATTCCCTAGTTTGCTTATGGGGTCCTTAATTGCAAACAGACAGACATTATGAAGACAAGTACTGAGTTGAAGAAACGGCAGAGTGAAAAAATGACAACAACCGAAAACTTAGATGTATGCATAATAAAAGTGTTGCCATATTTCACTGGAAATGCTAACAGAAATATAAAATACTAACGCAAATTTCACTATGGGTAGATGGTGTAAAAATAATCGGGACATTAAATTTTTTTATTTATAAAATTTGTTAATTAACTTAAAATAACTATGTGTAATAACTAGCTGCAACTGGCACTCGTTCCAACACACCGGAAGCATCTTAGGAACATATCAGTCATGGTAAACAAACCTTGCATATGGCTATTTTTGTGACAATGACTAGGGAAATGAATACAACTCCAGTGTAAGTATCGCAGGAATAATACGAGTGGATAAATATTTTCAAACCTATCCACCAATTAAGTATTCAAACGAATGATGTTGACATAAAAAACATTCTTTAACAAAATTCACCAACTAAATTCTCATAGATGAAACTTATATCTAAATGGTCCTGAAACTGCTACCGAGACCAACAGTTTAGGTTGCAGCGAAACAAGGGCATTCCGGAGCAAAAAATTCATAAACTTGATAAAAAAAAAAAGACAAGCAATTTGATGCTGTGGTCTAAAGAGCACGCCTTTGGTCATAGATGAATGACTGCAAAAACATTAGCTGCCTTTTATTAGACGTCACCACTATTCAGTTAAGTTTTGTCCCGATCTAGCTGCCTGTTTAGCGATTTGGAATATTAATTTTTAATTTAGTTTTAAGGTCTTTTAGCTTTTCTTAAATATTGACAAGTAGGAAAGTATAGTCGGTCAAACACCCAGTATATGAGTAAAACAGTTTTTAAGAAATAATGCCCCGACCATCCAAAAATTAAGTGGCATGATTTCTGAACACATAAACACTTTTAAAAGATTTATGCATGTTAGTAATTTTCAGAAGTGGGTCTTATTGTTTAAAAATTTTATTTAGCTACCATACATTTTTAAGAGATTTATGGACGTTAAAGTGATTTTCGGAATATATATAGGGCCTTATATGGGAGCTATGACTAATTACGGATCGAACATTATAAAGTTAAACCGAATGATTTGTGTATATGAATCATATATGTGTTTAATATTATTTGGATACCAGAATTTTTAAGAGAGTTATCTTCTTTAAAGTGATTTGCGAAAGTGGAACTTAGCTATGGTACTTATTTGTGGTAAAAAATTGTATGGATACGTGCATAAATCAAATATTTATGACCGATTAATGCCTATTTCACGGGGACATTTGTATGGGGGGTAGTTGAAATAATGGGCCGATTTCAACCAATTTCAATCCTTGGGCCAATTTTCTTGATATTGTATCCTTAAAATTTTGACTTGTACTCTGTCTATAAGCTTTACGTAGCTTAGCTATCCAGCGAGCCAGGTGAACAAACGGTCATCGTTAAATCGACTCAGGAAATTATTCTGTGTACTAAAATATTTAAATGGTAGGCCAAACGGCACATGTTACAAGAAACCAACGGAGCTGCAAAAAACAGTCTATCCCAAAATAAATTTCCTAAAAAAATCACCCTTTAGTTTCTCAGAACTAAAAGGGGTTCTGCAAGTATCTTTCCCTTGAAATTAGCTTTTTAATGCTTAATTGGGCAAAGCTTAAGACAATAGATCTCATTTATATATTATTTTAGAAATATTTTTTTTTTTGCACGGCCATTGTTGAAATAATGATCTTGTAGACTCCTGATTTCTTTTAATAACAATTTACTTATGTTCAAGGTTTGCATGTATCTCTTTATACCATCGTTTGCAGTACTTTTTGAAAGCAAATTGATGTCATTTAACCCATGATTTTCCTGCTAGTTTGACTTACCATTGCTCAGCACTAGTACAAATATAGGAATATTACGACTGATTAAATTTTTTAAAAAAATAAACTATATTTAGCAAATAAATCAAAGAAAAAAAACGTGTTCTTACCAGGTTTTGAAACATAAAGCGTGTATTTTATGGACATTATTACTTAATACTACTTCGACCAATGGATCTCTTTACAGACCCATTGTGTATCACTTGCAAATCCAGCATTGAAACAAATCACTATTTTAAAATGACAAATTAGTATGCCAAAGCAGAATGATCTCTTTGTTTAGCTTTAGGGTGGTGGTGCTGGTTATGGCGATGGCAAAGTTGGTAGTTGCAGCCACAGTATAGTTGTATGTGTTTGTATATGAAACGTTTTGGCAACATTATTATTGCATGCAGCAAGTGTTTATTGATCGATCACGCTGCAACACAATTTGCCTTTTGCCATTTTCATATTGTACAGTTTATGTATAGAATAAATATTATGTTTAACAGCAACATATTGCAGACAAAAGAACACTGGTGATGAGAAGGATGACGATGATGATCATTCGTTTACCACTATAAAATGAAATTGTATTTATTTTTTTGTTTTTTTTTTTCAACAACACTTTAAAGAAGATGTGCCTGAAAAATAAAAAAAAATTACCGTACCATAAGAAAACACCACAAGTCTACAAAACATTTTTGTGGTTATGTACATTTAGTGTTTTTGTGTTGCTGGTGAAGGTGTTGATTTGATTAAAAAAAAATTGTTTTATTATTGCTGCCTTTTATTCGAGTTGTAGTTGTAGTTGCTGCATTTATATTTTATTGTACTTTTGCTTAAAAGAAATCGTGATGATACTTTAAACACAAAAATTTATAATTTTTGTTCGGTTAAATTTTGAATGTTAATCTGAAATATGTAGGCATGTACATACATACATATGTATGTATTTTCAACTTCAATGTAGATTTCATCTAGTCAATATATTGTTCTTTCTTTCAACAAACCACCAACCTACGTATTCACTCAACTTCAGTCAACATTCATCAATTCGAGTATAACATGTGAAAAATGATTTGACTTTAATGATGGCCACTGAGTGATTTCATGTGTATTCCAATCATGTTTCTTGTGCTAAGGAGTTTGGATATGGCCCAAAAACTTTGTGGTTTGATGGTTAAAATTTGGGTATATTTTAATACACGCTATATTAAGCACAAGGAATTGAAAACCTGCAAAGTACATTACGCTATGTTACAAAATGACAGTTTTTACATAAACTATTTGTGTGAGAGAAACTACCCAGCATACCATTCTAGGAGCGCTCCGAAAAAGAGTCCAACAAAAGAGCATTTTCGGAGCGAAAGAAAAATTTGCTTGTTACTGTCCTGAGTCGGTACGCAGTATGACTCAGAAATTCCACTTAATTCTGTGTGTACCAAAGCGTTGTTGTCCTGTTATTTGTGCTTTTAACAAACAAACAAAAAACATAGCTGTACCACACAAGAATGATCAAAACAAGATTACACAGAGCCCAAAAAAAAACCTCATAAAAGACTCTTCTCTGACATTATCTAAGAGCTCTTTCAGAGTCCAAAAAACCATCATAAAAGACTCTTTTCTGACATTATCTAAGAGCTCTTTCTGACGGACCATTTTCGAATGTAATGACCCTCTTTTCTGAAGGTTTTCGGAGCAATTATTATTGTTTTTTGGCCTCATAAAGAGCGTTAACGCTCCGAAAAAGGTGTCAGAAAAGACTCTTTTCAGACTCATATGGCTTGCTGGGTAGTATACTAATAAATTTTTGCAAACCAAAACCCTTACACACTATAGGGCACATATGTAGCGTTAACATGCATGCCTCCAAAATGTTTATCTTATCCATATTATGACATTATCTTTGCAACTACCTCATGGAGGTGTTGAAATTGTTAAACAATTTTGGTTTTTATAGCTGTTGTTATTTTAATTTTTTGCCGGCATTTAATGTATCCACAGACATTTTAGCCATTTTGCTATCTCGTTTTAGATGAGATACGATTTCAACACCTAGTTAAAGTTAGTTTAACCACTATCATGATTGATTTTTTTTCTTTCGTTTATTTTGCGATTTATGTATGCAGTTGTTTAGTAGTCAAATTATCAAATGACGTGGGAATATGTGGTACGAGTATGCCGAATTGTTGTAGGTGTGATATGCAACAACTTATTGAATTTTGTATATTTTATTGTATTCTTTTTTTTTTTTTTTTGCTTTCTTGGTTGCATTTTAGTTCAATTATCAAATTTACACGGCAATTTTTTTCGGGCAAAACGTGTAATATGTCAGGAATTTTTTGTTAATGTTTTTTACATGTTAGACATTAAACATTCAAACATTTTTGTAGGGAAATGTGATGCCATGTGGCATGCCTCAAATTACGTTTAAATTATGTTAAAGCTTTTGTGTTGTGTATTAGAAAAGGAGCTAAATGTAATGTGTTTCATAGTAAAACGGTATGGCTATTAAAATAATTTGTATGATATTAGGAAAATGAAACGTGTAACAAGAAATTAATATTGATAAATCGTGTGTGATGGTCGAAATAAAACAAATTTAATTTAAAACGAATTTATTAAACATAAAATTAAACTTTGGCATCAAAATTTCGTAGATCTTTTTATTGTGGGTTACAATAAATCCGGTTTTAAATATTTCGAATCATTGAAATATTGGCAGGCAAGCCAAATACAGCCGTAGTCTTTGACAGAAAGCGCAACAGCAAACCTCACATTAATAGTTTAGCACACTAGCCAGTCTATCTTGGCACCAAATTTAGTAAAAGTAATTTCCAAAGCAAAAAAACTCAATTTTGGTATTTAATTTTGTACATAAGCCCGCTTTTGTATCGGCGCACACACTTCGCCCAAAATAATACTAATTATACGAAATCCCTTATTTCAGAAAGATATTGTTTTGAAATTTTAATAAAATCGGCCATAAATTGTGTCCGATATTTAAATAATCCAACAAAGGTGAAATTTTCAAATTGGAATGAGTATGACTCATTAACTATAAGATACAATTAACACAAGTAATCATGTTTTTCATAGAACTAATTGACGGCTTTAAGTCTGAGGTACACTGCTTTTGGGAAAATCTGAGGTATGTTTTCAAACCTTATATTCCAATGTAAAAATTTCATAAAAATTGGAGCAGACAATTTGAAATGAAAAATTTATTACCAACATATTTTTTTATTATGGCCCACTGTAAGCTGGACATTACATTTATATAAATATTTAAGCATACAAGTTTTTTAAAAAAATTTCTGATTTTCTTCAAATTTCCTTTGTTGGATAGCCCTTTGAAATAATTGCTATTTGATACATACAGTAAAGGCCACAAATGAGTACATAGTTTGTAAACTTGTTAAAGCATAAAAAAACTCATAACTCTTGAAAAGAAATACAAACAAAGCGAAAACACACGAAATATTGCACAATACAAAAATTTTAGGAAATGTAAATATATATTTAATATTTAGATCAAAGTTCTTTATTTTGAAAACAAGTTTTACACGTTTTGACGTATTCTTCACCAACTTTTCAATTAATTCATTTGGAATACTTTCTCATTCGCGCTGAACACGTTGTCAAAGTTGGTCCAAATGGGTTGAAGTTAACCGGTATTGTCTAAACTATCTCTTTACGGTTGAACACACACACTCAATCGGATTTAGGACGGGACTCTTTGTGGACCACCGCATCAAAAAAAAAGAAATCTGCTTGCTAAATCATTTTTTCACGATTTTGGAACTGTGCTTTGGTTCACCATCCAGCTGAGAAGTAATTTCATCCACATTATAGACTCTCTATTTACAAAATCGAACGGAGGATGAGTTTGTGAAATACGCAGATAGTTGTCTTTCCTCATTAATCCTTAGTTTCTTGGCAGTGGTCCGGAGTGCCACCATGTAATGCAACCCCATATCATGATGTTGTTCCCATCGTAATTAATTGCTACCTTTACGTGCTGCCTGTACATTCTCTGCTGTTTTGTGTCAGCAATTTTGTTTACCTTTAGATCGACAACAATTAAATTTTGATTTGTCTGACCAGATTACAAGCTTTCCGTTATCTACTGTCCAATTTCTGTGTTCTCTGGCAATCTTTTACCGTGCCTTAACAATTTTTATAGACAATGCAGTTTTTAATTTTTTGCCAAACGAATTTCCCTCTTGCTATAGAAGTATCTTGTCTCTTTTAATTTGTGTTATCATGAAACGAAAGTCCGCAGTCTTTAATAGATTTTTGTGAACTCTGATTTAAGGTTTGTGAACTCTGATTGTGTTTTTTTTTGACATCTTTGACCATTGATTTACTTACTTTACTATTACTCCAGTGGAATAGCTAATTTTTTTGTCATTGTTAGAATATTGTCTTCAATAGCTCTTGACAGTTTCCTCATTATTTACTGTAATTTCGTTTGTGTTGGATAATTTGCAAAAACACATACAAACTGATGTTGTCATTTTAAGTCATAAGCAAAGCAAACACATACAAATCTATTGGTGAACTTTGACATTTTTGTGCAAATATTTCAAAAGACACACTTGTGCAAAATTGAGTACATGCAAGTTTTTTTGTACTTATTGTTTATGTTCCGAAAACTATTACTTTATATTTTGTATTGTAAATTATTTAATTAATTTGTTTTTATAATTTTTAAGGAGTTTCCTTCAGGCTAATTTGGTCAAATGTTTGTTTCCAAACGTAAATAAAAAACTTGTTCGATTTTTATTTTTTATTTTATTTACCCAACGTTTCGTTAGCTTTATTCTAACTTCGTCAGGGGTCTCGTTCTAAATTATTTTGTTTACCATTAAACCTAAAATAAATGCTAATGACTTTATTAGTTCTAATTTTATGCAATGAAAAGTGCAAAAGGCACAAACATGTGCTCATTTTTGCTCCCCACTGTATACCCCAAATACGGTTGTTAATAATTCTAGTTAACTTTTAATCAGAAATGAGAAATAATACAACGCAAAAAAATATTATTCATTTACATTTCAATAAATATTTATTTATTTATTTATTGTCTCATGTTTTTTAATTGACACGTTTCAAAAAAAGTAAAAAAATAACGTTTTTTTTTTTACAAAAAAAAAAAAATAATAATAATAACTAAATACCAATTATTATAGATACTACTCTTTATTTATGTATTAATTTATTTACACAAGTATTTTGCAGTTTAATTTGTATTTTATTACACATAAATAATGTATTTACTTAAAAGAGGTAATAACATAATTAACTTCTGTATTTAATTATTATATTCATTATTTGTACAATTAAAAAAAAATTATTTTATATCATGCTATAAATACTTACTTGCTTTAATAAAAAAATTTCCTTTTTTTTTGTGCATGTACATATTAACATTTATATTATCAATATTTGTGGTAAAGTATTTTATGCATTACAGATACTACAAATGGTTCTATTGGATGTGTTTCGCAATCGTTTAACACTTAAATACCTGAAATTGAAAATACGTTCAAATTGCAGAAATAAATGTTTGTTCTAGCATGTATTTCATCTGCAAATTACGAATTTCAGTTGCAATTCAGAAAATAATAGTCCTCGAAAGCTCCAGTACAAGTAAAAACAAGGAAGACAGTCTGTAGACGGTGCTAGTAGCTAAACGGAAAAACCCGATTTTTTTTAATACTCAACTGATGACCGTCTATAGACGGTTTTAGGCGTTAAAGGGTTAATAGAGTTAAATAATGAAATAATTGTGTGGAGATTTTTCTAATGATTTCAATAATTTTACAGCCTTTTAAAGATATTTATTAGAAATCTTCAATTTTCCGAATTGAGCTTAGCCCCAATTTACACGAAGCAATTCTGTAAGCTTTGCTTAGATAAGACTAGTACACACTCGATTGTACTGGAAATTCTTATTACTCTCTTATTTGTATTACATGTGTATATAAATGTGTGTATACTCTCAAATAAAAATACGAGTGATTTAAGCAATTATATTGTGCTGTGTAAACACCGAAGAAATTTCAGAGAAAAAATTTTATCAATATTTTCAACAAAAAATTGGGATTTACTGTTAATATTTTGTTTATACACAGTTCTTACAAAAAGGTGATAAGGATTTTAGTGACCTTTGGCGATTCCACTGCTAGTTTTTTACTCAGTGCTTTAGAATAGTTTAAACATCTTGGCATACATTTTCATTAGGAAAACTTATGTAATGTGGTTTAATTTTTAAAATGTCTTAGATTATTCGCTAAAATAAATAAATAACGAGTTAAAATTACAGTATTTTTCGAAAAAATTAATTTATTCAATAATTTTATTTTTCCTGAAATTAATGATTTGTTTAAATTTCATTGCTATTTTTTTAAAGTATAATAATTTGCTTAAGTCCCAAAAAATTCTTTATTAATGATTATCAATGAGATAAATCATAAAAGATGCTGAATTAAATCTACATCCCAACAGCTTCGACGAAATTATTAGCTTTCGAGATGTCCTTAATAATACATTTGTACATAATAATAAAATCTAATCGAGTAGCAGTGCCAGATAATTCTAATTTCTGTTGATCAAGCAATAGGATATGTATATCCTTAGACCTTCGTTAAACAGTAAAGCTGTACGAGGGCGGTTCGGAAACTTCTTAGCCTAGCACAGAAAGAAAAAAGTTAGTTTTTCAAAAAAATTTTTCTTTTTCAATATAATCTCCTCAAATTGCAATACACTTAGTCCAATGCTTTTCTAGTAATTCTATCCTATACGAGTATTAAAATAGTTTTGAGTTTTGAGGTAATTTTTTTTAAGATTTGGGAACAGGTAAAAGTCAGTGGGACCTAAATCAGAAGAATAAGGTGGATGGTCCAGCAACACGTACTTTAATTCTTTGATTTTAGCTCCGATAGACCAGGCGATGGTGTGCCGGACTATCAGTCAGTGGGTTGCGGGTTCGATTCCCGCCAAAGACTCTGGGTGTTTGCTGCAGATAAGCCAAAAGCTTCGCAGTTTGTGTTTGTTAATTAATGTTTGTTATTTTGTTAAAACACCCTTGTGCGTGGACTTGATCAAAAATTATTTGTTTGCCCGTGCTTTTCCACTATGTGGTTCATTCTCAATGCTTGTACGACCACGTTTAAATCTAGTAACCCAATTTTTTACTGTTGCATATAAAGGAGCACTTTCACCTAACGCATTCACCATATCATATGAATTTCTTGTCCCGATAAACCTTTTTTATTTAAATATTTATTGACACCACGAATTTCTAATTTTTCCATTGTAAAAAAAATCGCGGATGCATCTTTTTTGAACACCTGGTTTTAAATGAAGGAGTTGCCAGATCTAAAAGAAATTTAATAGTTGTTCATAGCAGAGATGGATGTTCCCAAAACACTTAACTTTTTTCTATTTGTACCGCACTTTTTTTGCTTCCCACTGTATGTTTTAAAAGCAAATACACTAGTGCTCCGATTTGCGTCGCCTTTTTAAATGTGGTTTAACCAGCTTTGCGTCATTTTGATACCGATTTACGTCGCTATAAACCATAATTACATGTAAATATTTTGCCTACTTGCTTGTAAAATGAAGAATTCCCATTTAATTCATACTTACCTTATGAACGTATGTGCTATTAAATTAATCTTGGTTATGCTTTTATTTATGTGTGTATGTACATATGTATGTAAATAGATTTTTTTCGCCTTAAATATTTTTTTATTTCTTGCTTAAAAATATACATATTTTCAATTATTTCTTTATAATAACAACAAAGAGCTGCTGAAATAAATATGTATAATCAAACGTACCATAAGAAGTTTTTTAATAAAAATATGATTTTGATTGCTTAATTTTTAAATTTTGGACCTACTCAACAAAAAGTTAGTGCATTTGTTTAGAGAAAAGTGATTCGATTTGCGTCGTTTTGGTTTGCATCGCATTTCCCCGGTTCCTATTAACGACGCAAATCGGGGCTCTAGTGTAAGCGAAAAAATGAAAGTGTTGCCTCTAGTTTTGGTTTGGTAGAAACATATCTGGCCATTACCATTAAGCAATAAGAAAATCACAAATGTTTTTTACAACTGTTTGTCGTAAATGGAGAATTTAACAGAGAAGATTTGCAAAGTAAACCTGTATTGCAATCAAATGTTTTTTTTTTTTGTTGATGAATGCAAATTTGAAACTGCAAAAAGATTAAATGAAAATATAAAGAAAATATTTATGGCACAAATTGGACCGATACTTCAAAAGTTTGAGTTGCTGATAGGTTCAGACCGATTTTGTTGATGACTCTATTTTGTATTTCTCACAGCTGGGTCCATATGTTACCTCAAATACATATTGCAACCACTAATGGTGAAGGGTATAATACAGTGTTTGTTTCAATTTTTGTCATGTTTTCATTTCTTGACTAATCAATTCTGGCAACATCAATTCCACGCTACTTGACTCTATAAAAACCTGATATATTGTAGATATTTAAACAACAGTCATTTTTATAATAAACAAAAAATAATTTTTATTAATTTAAAATATATGTATAAATTTTTGTATATAAAAAATAACTTAAATATTAAGAAATAAGAAGTTGCACTGGGGATTTGTTGTATATATGTATTTAGCTTTTTCTTTTTGATTTCAAACCTTAAATAAAATCAAAATAAATTTAGAATTTAAAAAAAAAGAATAAAATAATTTAAACCATCTTTGAGATGGTTGGAGAAAAATAAAGTTCTTTGTAAATTAAAAAAAAAAAAAATTTATAATTAAATTGCCACAATTTTTTTGCTTTGTTCATATTTTAATAGTATTTTATTAATTAAATCTAAAATAGTTTTATTTATAATTTTTCATCTCTCTTTTTTTTGGTATAAATTGTGCAAAAGAAGTTTTAAAAACTAAAATTAAAAAAAAATGAATAATTGCTAAACAGTTTAGTGTAGAGTATTTAAGATACAATTTTAACTTAATAATAAAGTTGTTTTAATTATTTAATTAATTTGTTTAAATATACAATTATTAAGTATTATTAAGTGCCTTTTACACACATACATACATTATTTCTTTTCATATATATATATATATATATATATATATATTTTAACTTTTACTATACAAAAATTTGTATTATATTATTTATTTTACAATATTTTATACAGTTTTATTTTATTTATATCTACAACAACAATTAATAATAATAAAAAGAAAATTATTACGTTTTACGTAATTTGTTTTTTTCTTTCTTTAATTTATTAATGTTCAAATTATTTTAAGAAGATATGTTTATTTGAAGCCATTTTTATTTGTATTGTAATTTGTGATCAGTTTTTTAAATTTGAGCATAAATTTGAATTGCGATAATTTGATTTTGAGACTTGTTTTGAAGATGTTTGAAGTAGAATTTTTAATATGATTAAATAATAGTTGAAATATTGTAATAAAATCTGATATGTTAAAAAAATGTAAACACGAAACAAAATAGCTGCTGAGTAGAAGCTGAGATGATTTGAAGATGTGGCATGTTCTATTAAATTCCATGTCGAATTTAGCTGTATACCTCAATGGTATTGTGTAAAACACTCTCAAGTGTAAAATACACAAGCAGTATCAATGAGTTTAAGCTAAAAATATTTATCGTTGTTCTAAGCATTTCGGTATTGAAAATCAATAAAATTTCTTCATTAGAAAATAAGTTATGGTTCGAAACATGATACATTATTGAACGAATTTGGTGTAGTTTTCCACAACTGTTAGGACAGATTTTTTTAATTGAGTTTGCAAACTGTGAAATTATCATACTGCAATTGTATACATTAATAAAGGGTGTTTTTTTTTTTAGAATTATATAACTTTAAGTTGGCATTACTTCTTTAACTGGCGGTTATTTTGTCAGCTGTTAAGTGATTTATGTTTAGGGCATTTCAACATGAATATACTAACGCCTGACCAACGCTTTCAAATTGTGCACATATTATTTTGAAAATTCAGTGAATCGGACCTAAACAAGATTGCCGTTGATACCGATTTTCATTAGCGAATTTTGTTTAGCGATGAAGCTCACTTTTGTTTGAATGGACGAATAGCTCAATAAACAAAACTGCCATATTTGCAGTAATGATAGTCCTCAAGTGTATGTTGATACACTGTTACATCCAGTAAAATTGACTGCTTATTGGGATTTATGGGCTGGTGGAATAATTGATTCGTACTTTTTTAAAAACGAAGCTGACCAGAACGTTACAGTCAATGGTGACCGCATGATTACTGACTTTTTCGTACATCAATTGAACAATCATAATTGTGGTTGCAATAAAACGGTGCATTATGTCACACAGCTCGTGCCACAATTGATTTATTCAAGTAAATGTTTGGTGAACGCATAGCTTCACGTTTCGGACCCGTGAATTGGTCTACAAGATCGTGCAATTTAACGCCCCTTGACTATTTTCCGTGGGAATATGTGAAGTCGCTAATCTATGTCTATAACATTCAATTCGTTATTGCCGATAAACGGCCACAAATGTTTAAAAATTTCATCGAAAAGTCATATGCCAGAAGCCATATTTAAATTATAATGCCACAAGATTATCTTCCTTATAAAGTAAATTTCATGTCAGTTAAAAGAAACATCTTTATTTTATTTCATTTCATATTTCTAGACATCTAAAAAAACACCCTTTATAATAACTTTAAACTCTTTTCGCAAGAGGAGACAAAAATGGAGTCGGCATTAGAAATTTGTTATATTTCCTTCAATATATCTTGTCCAAAATCAGTAGATGGATCTATGTAAAATCCTAAAGAGTATTCTGTCTTGAAAATATAAATTATAAAAAGCAGCAGTAAAATAATTTTAGTAAATTTAAGACGTTGACTAGACGACCACCAATATTTGTAATTCCTTTTAACTATAAAAATTTTTCAAATACCAAATAATATCGAAGAATATTTCGTAAAAAAAGACATACATACATATTAATAATATTTTGTACTTACTTTTAAGATTCTCTTCAAATGGATTTGAGCTGAAAGTATTAGGATCATATTTAAAAAATTGGCATTTAATCTTTTTTTTTTTAAATGACTTCAATTGTGTTGTATATAAATGGAGGTACATACAACTAAAACATAATTAAGTTTAAATAAATTAAGTAGTAACAACTGAAATATTTAGGAGGTAAAAACTATTTACAAAGTAAAGAGATTAGAAATATTTTAACTATTCATTTATACATTTTTTGCTATTTAAAATTACAAATTTATTTAAATATTTTTTTGGGGGGTTTTTATAACTTTTTTTTTGAATTTTTTTTTGTTTTAGTTTTTTTTTTTTTGCTTTGTTTAATAATAAATTTCACTACTTGACATCCACTATAAGAGGAACTTCACTGATATCGATTAAATTTGGTGACGTTACTGGTTCAACATGCTGATGAAGTTGGTGTTGATGTTCATGATTATGATGGGCATGAAGATGATGATGATGATGATGTAAATGATGTGGGTGAAGATGGCCAGCAGCAATATTGCTAGTTGTGGCATTTGTCGATATAAGTGATGCTGTATTAACCAGTGTTATAGATGGCGATGTTGTTGACGCTGAGGAGGCTGACGACAACAATGACGAAGATGATGAAGTGATTGAGGTTGTTGACGAGGCTGATGATAATGCTGACGACACCAAAGCTGCTGTCATATTGTGTGGTTGATGAAGTCTTGGCTGTGATATATCATTGTTCAGTGGTGACGAGTTTTTGGATAAATTTGTCAAATCACGTTCGTCTTTACTGTTGTTGCTGTTGACAGTGATCGCATTCTGACAATTGGCCATTAAAGCTATACGCTGTTGTTGCTGCTGCAAACATTGATTTGCATTTACCGCTGCTGCGGCCATCATCATGGCGGCATCGCAATAATTTGTCAACATTGCTGTACTGGCTGAAGCTTGCATAGCTGCTGCCGATGAGGCGGCCGCGGCATACGTTGATGTATTGGCCATTAAAGCGGATTGTGTTAATTGATGATGATATTCATTACCGAAAAATGTTGCACCATAATTAACAGCACTAACACCACCGCCAGTACCACCACTACTCGTCATATCATTTGGACTAACCGCACCTGTTTCTTCGCCCGTAGAGGATGTTGTCTTTGTTGTCGTTGTTATTGCAGCCGTAGCAACATTTGTCTGATTATTATTATTATTATTACTTTGTGGTGGTAAACTTGTTTGTGTTGCATTAAAAACGTGGCTATTGTTACTACTATGACTATTTGGAAAATCATTTGCATTTACATTACCGCCACAACCAACAATTGCACCACCATGTGTGTATGCATTGTGTTGCATGGTAACTGCTGCTGCTGCATTTAGCGTTTGCTGGTGTTGATATTGTTGTTGTGTAGTGTTTGCAACTGCTGCTGCAGCTGCTACGGCAGCAGCGGATGATCAAGTTGTTGTCAATTGTCTCCACATTGTATGTCACATCGATGGTAAGTACGGCCAAGAGAAACTGTTACCGGACAATAACATGTCACGTATCAGCGTTTCGATGGGTGTTTTACCGACTAGACGGACAAAAAATAATTGTTCAATGACCTAAAATGACAAAGACAATGTACGAAAATTAAAAGAAATACAAATACATAGGCTACGTTACAGTTGTATATTTTAATAAAGCATTATTCACAGAAAATCCAGTCATATAATTGTGTTCATGTATCAGTAAAAATGACAGCGGTATTATGAAAATCTAAAACAAAAAACTTAAATTTATTTCATCGTATCAAAACTTCTCTTTTTGTTTTTGCTGCTACATATTGTATTAACTGCTGTACAACATTTCGATAACCAGTTTCTTCAGTTAAAGGATGATGGGCACAATTAGGGGTGTTCTTATATAAAATAAAGACAGGGTGCTAAATAAAATGGGTTTGGAAACCAGCATCCATATGTATTCTTCTGGCTTTACTTACACTGGTGTTGTATATTTTGCAAAGTCATTGCCGGAGAGTCTTGAATTTTACATTATTTAACTTAGCTTTTCTTTGCACACCCAGAGAACAAATATAATATAAATATAGTAGGGTACTCCTGATATTGCTTAAAATTGCCGATTGTGCAATTGGGCAAACTTGCGAGACTTGTTTCATGAAGACCCTTTTAAGTTTTGTGCAATCGAACAACGTCAGTTTGTGAAGTTATGTATAGACGGTCATCAGATATTACAACGTTGTCAGATCTAGCATTTTGTGCTAGCTATGTACTGACATTGAAAAGTTGTTAGCAAAAGGTAAATTGTCAGTAAGAAAACTAACAGTTTCATTGGCACACAATTGTCAGACAATGAATTTATCTGTCAACCGAAATTGTTTTTCCAAAATGTTATTAATGCACACTTTGCACATATGACAATGAAAAGTGTTTGACAATTGTCTTAAACAATGACAATGACAAAATTGTGTGTTTAAACGATTGTTAATGTCTGACAATATTTTTGTCTTGCAATGTACGGAAAATACTTTTTCTTACAACGTTGGAAGACAAAAATTTTAAGTTCACACGGTTGGTAGACATTTTCTGAACATTTTTCGGACAACATTGTTATATCTGACGACCGTCTATACATAGCTTGAGAAACGTCAATAAATAAAATAAACTTGAAATTTTTGTTTAAAAAGATATTTAATGTTAAAAATATCTAAATTACTCCGATTATTTTAAAACGATACCGTTTGTGGTATGCTAACACTTGAATTTTTCGGTAAAAATGATATAGTGACATATATTGCTTTTCTTTTTTGGTTTTTTATAGATAATCCGCGTAAGGCGGTAAAAGAGATTTTGGGAAGATTTCGCTTATATATGTTCTTGCAGTTGGGGAATATTTTCGTTATTCAATGTCATTTGTTCATCATTCAGTCCCGAAATAACAATTTTCTTATTGAAATTTTTTTTAAGTAAATAAAAATCAGCTGTTGAGTTAAAGGCACGATTACACAACTCAAGCTTACGAAATTGTTTAATATTTAATATTTGATTCATTTTAAGACTACGTTTCTCAATTTGTTTGTCCTGGGGTCAATATTTGCAATTTAACCCAAATGGTTTTTCCCGTTGTTAGCTTATAAAATTTAAGTTATTTTAATACCCATTACATTAACGGATTGAGTTAACAGAGATTGTCAGATAGGGAAGAGTTTAGGTTTAAAAAAAATTAATAAAAATTTAAATAGATAGAATTTAAAAAAACGAGAAAAACCATTTGGGTTAAATTGCATGATGTTTGTAACCAAGAAATTTCAACTATTTATTTCAGTAGATTCTATTAAAAAATAAAAAAAAATAAAATTTTGTCTAAAATTTTAAAAAAATTTTAATTTAAATTTTTTTTTTAATTTTTGATAACCCATTGAATTCGCCTCTCAAATACCTTTCATATGATACCAAAGTTATATATAGTTCTTTTGGAAGAAATGTGAAAAAAATCAAAAAACGTCTAAAAAGGACATTTTTATCCTGGATCAAAGGATAAAAATGTCCAAATATTGACCCCAGGACAAAAAAATTGACAAACGTAGTCTTAAAATGAATCAAATTTTCATATTAGTCGGGAACATCGATACCTTATTTCTTCTCCATAGAAACGGGGCCACCCTAATGTATAGATATTTTTTCTCTGCGTGTAATAATTTGGCTTTTAATAAAATTTAGCTTTAATTTTATTTATGGTCTGTGCTTAAGGTTTTATGGAATACTTCTTGATAATTTTAGTCAATAAATTAAATTTTCATTAAATTATTTTTACTGAAGTTAGGAATTACAACTTGAAAAATTTTATTATTAAAAATTTTGATAATTTTTCTTGTCTGGGATTCGAACCTGGGTTGTTGAATTTACATATGTTTCGAGAAAAAAAAACAATTATCAAAATTTTTAATAATAAAATTTTTCAAGTTTTATGGAATATTTAAAAAATGTGGCCAGATTTCATGTGAACAATTCTTTGTGATGCATAGTTGTATTTGGAGATGTTTGCATATAGATTTTATATAATATAATTTTAACATATTAAGTTACTTATTAGCTAATGTACTTACTTGCGACGAAACCGTTCTTAAAGATGGAAGCCTTAATAATAATTTACCAAATCGTGTGGGTTGATTTGGATACTGAGTCCTACAATATTCCTCTAAAGCACACTGGGATTTTTCTTGCAGGGATTCTATATGCGTCACATCTGATAAGCCACAGGCATCTAGAATTATGCAATAAATAAATAATAAAAATTTTAGTTAATGAAATTATAAATATATGTATTTTTTTATTTGTTTTTTTTTTTATCACACTTAAACTGCTTTGAACTGACTTAAAACCGCTTTCAATAAAATAGATAAAAACAAGCTGATGTCATTCAAAGACAAATTAAAGAACTTGGTGGCTATTTTAATTAAAATTAATCAAATATAAATAGAAAAAAAAAACTGAAAATATTTGCTATGAAGACTTTATTTATGAATCTGTTTTTTTTTTTTCTCATAATAAAAACAAAACAATATAAACATTTTGCTGTTACTGGTTGATTGGTTGTTACTGAAGCTAACAAAAAAAAAACTTTATTTAATTCTTAGAGTCAGTGTAAAATCAAAAAGACTACTGTAGAAATTTATATTTATGCAATCTTCTGTTTCTCTAACCATTGATTTCTATTCTTTCGTATAGGAATTTTTATATATGTAGCCACAAATGGTGTTAAGGCTCTAATCACAGTTATCATTACTAACAAACTTGTTATTTTAACTGCAGCTTTAGCGTTTTTATACACAAATACTATTTGCAGTTCTTTGCTGTGTCTCTGCCACCGAGGCGACATAATATTAACCACATATTTATGGTCGATTTAAATGGACATTAATTGATAGTTTTATATATCTGCACAATTGCCTGTTTTTAGTTTTAGTATACTTTAGTATATATTTCTTAGAGTTTTTTATGAAAGAAACAACTTTAAACGACATATTGATGTCATTGCAAAAGCGGACATAATTTTGGGGTTTATGCTAATAAAATGAGGGTTTTTAAAGAACACTGACTGACGATAACCAGCTATAAAAGTTATTAAAAGTTGATTTGAAAATAGTGACTTTGTTGGAAATAAATAATTTTGTGGAATGTTTAAATAACTTTAAGTTATATTTAAGGCAATCGGATTTTTTGATTTGTTGTAAAGATTTACCTAATCATATAAATAATTACAGTGACCATAATATTGTCGAAAATCTTGTAAATATTTGAAAAAGTACAACAATATTTTTACTTTGGTATAAATTGTACAACATTAAAATTAATGACCCTATATAATCTATATATATATGTATACTTGATCCTTATATGTATATAGGGTAGCTGAAATAGCGATGTGTTCCCCTATGTTGGTTGAAATTAACTTTACCAAAGACTCCTGGCAAAGATGCAAGTTATTGGGTGATTTCAGTGTTTTGAACTACATAATGTATCTTAGAGGCAATCGTTTTGATTATGATCACTCGGCATGTTTGAAAAACCTTAAGAAATCCGAAGATAAACGCAACCTATATTTAACCCTTTCATCTCTACTGGGATCGTATGACCCAGCAAAGTTCGCTACACTATAACTTTTGTTTTACCTTTTATATTTTAATATCTAATGTGTCCCAATAAAGTTTGAAGTGTTGTCTGCGGTGTAATTAAAAACAACTGTAATAAATTATAGCGATATATTATTTTTTTTTTATAATTTCTTCAAGACTGCTGCGGATTTTGTGTTTTTTTTTTTTTTTTTTTTGTTGCAAATCTATTTAATTACAAATGGTAAGTAAGGAAGCATTAATTTTAATACATATTCACCCCTATCATGAATAAAAATTCCACATGAAATTTGTTCCCTTTTATTTTTGTAACAATGAATTTTAATAGGAAAATGTGAAAAGGGAACAAATTTCATGTGGAATTTTTATTCACGAAAGGGGTGATTATAAAGCGACAATGTGCAAGTTGTAAAGATATAATCACAATATTGTAAATAAATAATATAAATTGTTCAATTTCAAAAAAAAAAAAAAGCACCAGACTTCAAGAAAAAACTCCGGGTTGAAAAGAATAAAAGATAATCCCTATCATTTACCATACAAATATAGCCCTGGCATTCAACCCTGGTGGCTAAATAGTGGATTGGTTATGAAAATCTTGATATTAGCCTAGGTTACTTCAAGACTATATTCCCGCTGTAGTACGGCCATAAACACATTTAGAACGTTTCCAAAGAAGCCAGAAATGGATAATTATTTCATGTCGCAAAAGTTTCTATTTAACATAAATTTATTTTATATTATAAAAAAAAACATTTACAATTAAATGTTTAACTTTTAATAATCTCATTAGCCGTATAAAAAATTGCTTGCCATTATTATAAAATAATTTTTCAATAATATTAATGTTACAAAAAGCGAACAATTTGCTTTAACAAATTATAAATTATGCTTTAAAATCGGTAAGAGAAAAACTAATGATTTTTAAAATAAAATACACATTTTAGATCAAGTTTAATATGAAAAACTCAGCAGGTACGTGCAGGTATTGATCAGACTTATTTAGAGTGGTAGTGATATACACATGAGACTTGTTTTACCTGGAGGTATTAAGAAAAAATAATTTATTAAATGATTTTGTTTCATAAAGTCTTCGATTTCTATTAGAATGAACACAATTCTAAAAATTTTTGTTGTTTTAGAGCGATTAGCGTTTGCTCGCCGCTTTGAGAAATCCAGTCACCGTGATCATTTCAAACAAAAATCACTGATGAATTAATATATTCTACAACAGTTCAGAAGAAGTTTTATTTTGTCTCCACGAGTTTTGTAGAACAAGTTTCGTGGGGGAAAAATTCTGAACATAAATTATTTATTAAATTAGAATTATGCAAATTACACATGTCTCCGCATATATAAGTATTATTATTGTTGGGTTTAACTTTAACAAAATATTTCTTAGGTTTACAATTTTCTTACTTCTATAACGATTTTGATAATTTTCAATAAGAAATTACCTAGAATAATGATAAACATTTTACGCTAATCTTAATTAGATAGACTTAGTAATTGGGACGTGGGCATGATTTACACACACATACAAAGCTAAATGTACTTAGGACTGTCTATGGCTGCATAAAATACATACATACGTGCAAGAGCATTTCCAAATAACGTGTACTAGCTTCAATTATTTTCTTTAAAACAAGTTTTGAACGTAACAATTTTAAGCAAAATTCAATCTAGCAGATTAAGTGTAAGTAAATGATTTGGACACGTTAAAATAAGCATGTATACTTTCAAAGGTGTGTGGTCAGGAATTACAAATAACTAGGGGACATAGATTTTACCGGACGTTCTTCTAATTCAACAGATAATGTTGATGACTAACCATGATATATATGTACCTTAATTTGGTGTAGCTTAACTGACCAGTATAAAATCTCAAAGCACTTTATTCTTTTTAGATGGGTTTATACCATGTGCTTTGAAAATATTATCTGCCGTATTTATAAAAAATTAAAGTAGACTTCAAGTGTACTTTAAGAAACTTTTGTATGAACATTTTGTCTTAAAGCACACTTCAAGTCTACTTTATTTTTTTATAAATACGGCAGTAAGTATATAAGTATATCCTTCGGGCAGAATAATACTAATTTTAATAATTAATTGTAATCATAGCTAATTAACATTATATAACCCGTTTTTTGTTATCTAGTTCTACCTGACTTTACTGCAAACTTGACAAACCAGGCTTTAGTGTACCAGACCACACTACTGAGAGGCGTGAAAAATGTAACATGTACGTTCGACTATGTGCGTTTAACATAAAAAAGATCATACATACATACATACATACATACATATATTAAATAAAAACAAGAAAAATCTGTAATTTTTAAACCACAAAACGCAAATACTCACATAAATCTTTATGATTGGAAAACTAATTTCAGGTTGAACAGCGGTATATGTAAGATATAAATTGTGTAATTTATATTAAACTTTAGATTAAATACAAAGTAAAGTTATTTCTTTTAAAATAAATACAATACAAAATTTAAAAACTAAACCGAATAAAAATCTAAGATGTAGGAAACTGTTATATTAAAATTTGCAATTCTTTAATTTAATCACTTGGCATCAGACTTTCCGTAATTTAAATTTTCCAATAGAAAATAGAAACATTATAATTAAATGTGTATTTTATAAGCTTTTAAAATTGCAAATGTTCCTATTGTATTAAAAAGTGCTGTGTGAGAAGAATTTCTTTTCTTTACTTTCCTCGTTAACGAACTCCTACCAAAAATTTATCCCCTTAAACATTAAAGCCATTAACAATTAATAAATGAAAACAACACGATTATAAAACAGTAATAATCGTAAAAATGTTCCAACTGCTTTTGGAGCGAACGAGTAAAGCGCTTCTAAAGAAGAAAAGAAAAACTGTTGTGATCACTAAAATCACTCAACTTAACAATAATTGTCAATTGACTTTCTATTAAACCAATAAAGTTGGTCACTAAAATCATGTACTCCCAGACAATTCAAAACCACTCTTCGTTATATGTTGAGAAAACACCAAAAACTATAAAGGAGTAGGAAACGAACACAAAAATATGGCAAACAAAATAAAAAAAACGAATCGTTAAAATTAGTTGGAGTATAGACCTAAAGCCGCAAATAGTTATTGCCAGAAACCGTGATACTCTATAGAAAAATTGAATTGATTTTTATAGACGTAAAAGAAATAAAACAGCAACAAATACAAATACACTGCAGCAGTCATAAAGAGGGGGTGTTGGTAAAATTCCCGAAAACGAAGAAAAAAATACTAAATAAATTTCTTTCTTAGGAAGCAGCGAAAAAAAAATAACAACAAGAAATCAAAATTTCATGACATACACACGGTACAATGTAAGGTATGACCAGAAATGTAAAGCAGTGAATTCTACAAATAATGTTTTATGAAAATTTTAATAATTAATATTAGATTATTCTCTCAATTGAAATTTTTTAAATAAAATTACAAGTATACATATGTGGAATTAATTCCGTATTTTGCTTCTATAGAAAACGTAAAACGAACAATTTTTTCTGTATGAAACCTAGAAATGCTTTAACCTGCAATTCCACTTAGCAAATTAACGGCCATGTCACAGAATTTAATTCCGTTTGAAAGTGGAATTAATTCCGTATTTTGCTTCTATAGAAAAAGCCAAACGAACAATTTTTTCGGAATGAAACCACATTTAATTTGCTATGTGGAAATGTAATTTTAAGAATTACTACGTTTCATTCTGAAAAAAAGTTTCGTTTTACTTTTTCTATTACAGCAAAATACGGAATTAATTCCATTTACGAACGGAATTAAATTCTGTGACATGGCTGTAAAAGTGGTTTCATTTCGAAAAAAAAATTTCGTTTTGCTTTTTCCATAGAAGCAAAACACGGCACTTCCGAACGGAATTAAATTCTGTCACATGGCTGTAAAACTTTCAAATTTAAATAAATTTCTTTGTATTATTCAATTCAAGTAATTAAGTAGCATAACCTAAATAAACTAATATATAAAAGCAGCACACCCAACAAAATAATTTTTATAAGTAGCACATGCAAAAAAAAAAAAATAAAAAAAAAATAGCAACATTTTACAATTCTTAAGAAAGTCAGATACCATACATTTAATTTATTAATAAATTAGTGACTCTACTCGTTATTGTCATCATATCCATCAAAAAGATGGGGTTTATATTAAGTTTGTAATTCCGTTTATAACACATCGAAATATTGGCCAAGAATCAAAAAAATATATTCTGGGTCCTTAGAAGATTCTAAGACGATCTGCCCATCTGTTGAAGGAGCCGATAGTGCCACGAAAAAATAGACTTATAACAATAAAATTTCTAGCAAAATTTTTTTGTTTCACCGAAATGTTTAGTTCGAAAATGTGCAAAATCGGTCCAGTAGGATTCGAGTAATAGACCAAAGTTTCAGACAACTTCGATATTTGTTGATATTATCTTCAAATATATTGCAGATAACATCATGAAATTTTGCAATTTTGATATTCGACAGAATTAAATCACATATATGTATATGTACATAAATCAGCGTACCGAATTTTATGACGATGGGTGCATATTTTTTGAATGCACATAAATCACTTATAAACATCAGTATGAAGTTGTAATTCGACAGAAATAATCTATAGTACATATATATAAATCATAGTAACCAACTTTATGGTGATCAGTCCATAATTGGCCACAGTTCCCATATAAGATTCATTTCCGAGAATAACTGAAAATATATTGTTATTGAGATGAAAATATCGTAAACTCAAATACAATAAAATATTTTATAACGATTGCCATATAAGGGATCCGGAATATAAAATAATTCATAAAAACATCGTTACCGATATTAAATAATGCACAAATTTCTTTCAAGTCTGCATAGATCACACTCCTCATATTAGATGGAGGGTATATAAGATACGGCATAGCCGAATATAAACTCTTTCTTGTTTGCTTTACTAATAAAATTATACCGAAAATTAACCGCCCAAATAAACTAACAAATTAAGAAGCAGACATTACATACAATTTTTCAGAATCCTATAAATTAAACAAATTCGTATTATTAACAGCCAATATAATAAAAAATTAAACTATGAACTGAATTCTGACTGAATCTACAAATATAAAATCAAAAACTTTGTCAAAAAGTCCCTCAAAAACCTAGTGTTTTCAGTTTGCTGAGTACTAATGACTACTGAACGGAATAACAAAGATACATTTTTACGCGAATGGGTACGAAATACGGTATCCATTCGAATAATGATTGTTTCAATAATCAAAAAATTTCTTACGAATAATTATACGAAGAATTTCAAAATTACCATTTTCAAATAACGAATAATTCTTAATTTTACGAAGAATAATCGAATAAAATGAATAAATATGTTTATGTAAATTTGTTGTTTTTGTTTAAAAATGTTCATCATTTTATAATTAAAAAAGATATAATTAAACACTATTTTACTTGTATTTACAAAGTTCGCTTTCACACTCTTCAATTCTGACTCTTCGAGGCAAGTATTTTTGGGTGAGAAGGAAAAAGAGATTAAAGGGGTGAAAACTTGACGGTACTAGTCAATTTTCTTATTTCCTTTTGTTTTTTTTACTTTTATGCCAATCAACATGGTTTGCATGAAAAAGTGCGAAAATTTAATTGACGTGTGTATATTAAATGGCAAGTTTAAAAGAGAATTGAAGAAAAACTGGCCAGCTAAAACTGAAGAGTGCGAAACAGGTCAAAATAAGACATCTTTTTTTTAATAAACAGTATATTCATTTTATTATTCTTATCTAAAGATTTATTTAAAGATTTTTTTTCATGATGATATTTTTGAATTTCAAGAGTCTAAGTTATTAGTAGAATTTTTATTATAAACGAAAATTAAATAAAATTGTTTTTATCAATATACAGATGTAGATGGATGGCTCTGTTAGCTTCTTATACAAATATATATAAGTTAATTCTTAGAATAAATCTGATATTTAGTAAATGTATTTCGAAACAGATATTTTAAAGTCCACATTTTGGCGAAATATTATATACGCTATATAAATATGTATTTCCCACTTATTGATAGCTTCAAAGAAAGTGATATTGCAGGTGATTGCATATAAAATACTCTAAAATATGGGAGAATTTAGACGAGGATGTTCGTTTTATTCGATTAAAAGAAAAATCGAATAATTTGGCTTACCTAGTACGAAACCGTATCGAGTGCCAGAAAATCTCTCTGCCGATGAGGAAGGATCAGAGCTCAAGCAGCTACATTCCAATAAGACCCCAATTTCTTTGAAGTAGCTTTCGAAGAGACAAAAGCTAAACAGGATATCTTGGACAGAGTATATCATACTCAATCAACCAAGACTTTAAATAAAATTTATTATTTTACAACACTGCAAGTATGAGTATCAGATTTTTTCTCCAAACCATGGGTAGTCAAGCACTTAGTCAGCAGCTCTAACAAGTCATCTGCAAAGTGAAAGACATTCCTAATACCTGATACTATATACATATGTATACAAAGAACAATTTATACAAACTGATTTACAGGCATTGAGGGTTTGGGAGGGAAAATCGTAAGAAACAAAAATAAATAAATAAAAAGAAACAAAAATTTCCCAACTGTTGTGAGTAGTAAACCTAGTTTGAACTTGGATTATTTTAAAAATATTTTTTTTTTCCTATTTTTAAGTACGTATGTGTAGGTTCCTTTTGCTGTGTAGTAGTTGTTGCTTTTATACTTGCTGTTGTTGTTGTTGTTGGTAAAAAGTTCAATGCAGTATTTTTTTGCCTTATTTTGTGTTTTTTTTTTGTTAGTATTTTGAAAAGATCGTGACCGCATGTCTTAAATGCATAATGACCGTAAATGCATTTAAAGTTTGATGCCACAGCTAAAGCCACCACAATAAACTCCGAGTGCATCAAGCAAGAAAACAGTTGAGCACAAAAAAAAACAACAAGAATAAAATATCTACTTTAAAACTTATGTTACATTATTTTTCAAACTATGAATGTAGTATATTTTTTTTTTCTTTCTTCCTTATAACTGAAAGAAAATGTTTGTATGGAAAAAAAGCCCAAAAACCTAAAACGCGAAAAATGAGTTTCTTGACAAAATATGATGGTGTAGAAAAGGTTAAACCGTTTTTGAGTATTTATAAATTGAAGCATACAATTTATAGCATTTATATATTTCTCTATTTTTTTTTTTTACTTAAAAGAATATTTATTTATTTGTTTTTGATATTTTTTTATTTTTTCCGCAAAGAAAAATATTTTATACAATACAAAAAAAAAAAAAGTTTATAACTTTATTAGTTTAGTTAATAACACGTTTATTTAACTTTCAACCAGCAACGTACTCGTATGTATGTATGTATGTATAACGCTTTTGCATTTATGATTCTGTTTCGTTTGTAGTTGATTTTTGAGGTCACAGTACAATTGAATTTATGAACAATTGCTTTTTAATGAAAGGTATAGTAAGATATTAGCCACATTTAATTATTTATATCTGAAATATGTATGTATGTGTACATATTGACGCACTATTGATACCCTACAGTACTGTGTTTATTTTGCAAATTAATAGCGGGCCGTAAATAAATACATATGTATGTATGTATGTAAGAATAACTGCAGTCCATTAGCACATTTTCTATAATTACTTGTTAAAAATTACTATTTTAATGCAACAACTGAAATGTTTGTCTCTTATCTACCCAGCAAAAATTTTACTTACATTCCTAATTTTAATGACTTCCAGAATTCATTATTTCGTAGCTTAATTCACCACTTTTTGTATTACTAACACTATGCGACAGTCAAAATCGGGATGGTATGAAACCAATAGGAATTGTTATATCGGTGAAAAAGCAGTTATACGTGTCCCGGCGTTTCGCTGGGTCTCGTCTAGGAATCGAGATATATCGATTTGAAATTAGTAACTATCATATAGGGGAAATTGTCACCTTTGGTGGTCTTTTTTTTTTAAAATCAAAAAATTAAAAATTGCAATTCCTTTAATCTGTTCATACAACGTTTCGCTACATAAGCAACAGTTTCGCAATTATAAATAAATGTACAAAGAAAAAAACTATTTTTTGCCTAAAAAATTGAATTTTTTTATTTCTAATTCACAAAAAATCAAAAACGGTAAAAAAAAAGTGTCAATTCCTATTACTTTCACGTAAAGTCGCATAACCTATGAACAAAATGAGGCATAAATCATGAAAATCGATGAACGCGTTTCGCTTTTATTCACAATTAAGTGAAGGTATGCATTTCAAAAATTTGCTCGAGATATGCACAAAATTTTTCTAAAAACCGGAGAAAAATTAACTTGTACATTTTCATCGCTTTTCATGATTTAAATTTATTTCAGCAAAATCGGACTAGTGATTCTCGAGTTATGTCAAAAAAAGACCACCAAAGGTGACAATTTCCCCTATATGATAGTTACTAACTTCAAATCGATATATCTCGATTCCTAGACGTGACCCAGCGAGACGCCGGGACACGTATAACTTCTTTTTTACCGATATAACTTTCCCCGGTAGTTTGAACCCTTTCCGATCACTGACCTCTACCATTTGCCTCACAGTGTAATTATTTATTAAAGAATTACTTTATATACATACATACATATATCTTAAAAATGTCATGATTATAGAATACAAAAAATTTACTTCAAATACATAGATTTAGAGGAGTTAGTCCGCTTTCACACGTTTCAATTCTGACTCTTCAAGGCAAGTATTTTAGGGTGAGAAGGGAAAAGAGAACAGAAGGGGTACATACTTGAAGTAATTAGTCAATTTTCTTATTTCCTTTTTTTTCTCCGTCTTTTCTAAGCAAAGTTGTTTGCATAAGAAAGTATAAACTTGATGGTAAAGAGCACAAAAACTAAACAGAATTGAACAAAAACTGGGCAGCTAAAACTGAAATGTGTGTAACAGCAATTATTATATGATTATAAATCTTCATGAATATCATTTTGCAATATGTTGCCTTAATATTTATTAAGCGTGTTAATTTATATTTTATATAACTTTTAAGTATAAAAATAAGTTATTAATTTTTTAGTTAAAAGTGGTAAAATTATATGGGATTACTTACTTTTGGGACATCACGAATAAGTACTTTTTCTAGTAGATTTGTAAGTAGTCTGGTCGACAATTATCTATTATTTTTATACCCTACACCACCATAGTGGGGAGGGTATATTGGATTTGTGCTGATGTTTGTAACGCACTGAAATATTGGTCCAACACCCACCTTAAAGTATACCGATCGACTTACAATCACTTTCTGAGTCGATTTAACGATGTCCGTTCGTCCGTCCGTCTGGATGGCTGGCTGGCTGGCTGTCCATGTAAAGCTTGTGCGCAGAGTACAGGTCGCAATTTTGAAGATATTTCGATAAAATTTGGTACGTGATAGTTTTTCGGCCCAGGGATGGATGGGATTGAAACTGGTGGAAATCGGTCCATTATTTCACCTAGCCCCTATACAAATGTCCTCCCGAAATTGGAGTTTACCGGTCTTAAATCTTTGAATTATGCAAGTATGCAAACTATTTACTACGGATGAGTAGTAAATGAAGCTGAAGCATATCTACAAATTTCGTGAAGATCGGTCCATAATTAGTCGTAGCTCCCATATAAGGACCACTTCCGAAAATCACTTAAAAGAGCATAACTCACTCAAAAATTTTGGTATCCAAATAATATTTAACGCAAATATATTTCATATGTATACAAATAATATGATCTAATTTTATAATGGTCGGTCCATAATTAGTCATAGCTCCCATAAATGGCCCACTTCCGAAAATCACTTTAACGATCATAAATTTCTGAATAATGTTGGTAATCAAATAAAATTCGACACAAATAATATACAGAAATGATGACACCTAATTTTATAATGGTCGGTCCATAATTAGTCGAAACTCCCATATAAGACCCTCTCCGTAATTTACTTTAACTTCCATAAATCTTTTAAAAGTATGTATATCGAGATAAAGTTTAACACATATAATATTTATATTCACAGAAATCATGACACTGACTTTTGGTCCAAAATAGGTGATAATGCCCATTTCTGAAAAACTGTTTTATATTTATATATACATACTAGATGTAGGGTATTATATGGTCGGACTTGACCGACTATACTTTACTTACTTGTTTTTTAACTTAATTTGTAAGTAAAGTTTTTGCTGGGTAATTAATATAATTTATCAACAGCTGACGCTTTATAATATAGTGTGTTTTTCATATCGATTATATCGGCATTTGTGGATAAAGTATTTCATTTCATATGAATTTATTATTGTCTGTCATTAAATCTGTTAAAATATTTTAAATTGTGCTAGTATAATTACTTATACTAATGATTAAATACATTTATTTAAAACTCATGTTGAAAATAAAACTAAAACAAATTCTTGGAACTTTGAATTGTTGACGTAACGAACAAATTAAAGCGTGCTTAATTGTGTACAAGTATTTTTAACATTGCTAATAACTATGTATGTATTAAAAACAAATCTACAGAACGTTGTTATTTATATTAAATTCAATTCAAATTTGTCGATGTTGATTAGAGTAATTTTCCTGAGATATATATATTGCTAAGTAAGAACATTGCCGTGTTATGTCATTCCAACGCAGCAATATTGTTGTGCATAGAAAATACTAGCTGCTGTGCTTGCTCAAAAGTTTGGTAGCATAGGTTGAATTTTTGAAAAAAAAAAAGAATCAATGACGTTTTTAATAAGTTTCGAGAAGATACCTTAGCGCACTAATATTGATGTCATTATAGGTATTATCTATCTATATATATATAAAAATGAATGTATGTATGTATGTATGTATGTATGTATGTATGTAACGTATGGCCTACAAAACGGCTGAGCCGATTTTGATGAAATTTTCACAGCATGTTACTGTGACTCTGGAAGGAATAATAGGCTATATGAAGTTTTGATTGTACAAACGGAGGTGGCACCGCCCATATAATCCAAAAATTTAAATCGCCATATTTTGGGCATTTTTTGACCTACGCCAATGATATGTGGTACATATGGTATTGGCATAATTAGGAATACGTACCAGGAGAGAAGTGGGTGGGACCACGCCCCTTTTTAGGAAAAATAAAAATCGTAATATAGTCCTAACTACTGGACCGATCGTCATTAAATTTTCACAATTGGATATTCTTACGAAATAATAAATTCTTGACTATGTAAGTGGACAAAGGTGCATGTCCTCGCCCACCGAAATGCATCGCTCATATGACGCGCTTCAGTATCCTATTATTTTTCCATATGGAGAAGCTGGATATCACTTTGAAATGCGTCAAATCAATCAAGCAACCTGTAAGGCCGTTTATTATCCTGTTGAGTTCTTATATTCACATGTGCTACAACTTAAAATTGGAGTGCCAGTTATTTTACTGCGTAATATCGATCACCATGGCTTTGCAATGGCACTCGACATGCAGTACAAAAACTGAGAAATAATTTAGTATTATAACAGGAAAATATAAAGGTACCGATGTACTTTTGCTACGCATTCCAATGCTAGCAACATATTTACCATTCGATTTTAAACAATTTTTTCCTGTTCGGTTAGCGTTTGCGATGACTCAAGGTTAATATCCCGTGTATATGTGTATGCTACTGATGGGCAAACTAAACCTAAAGCATTGCAATAAATACATTAAAATTAAATAAATAAATAAATACGTTTTATTTTATTTTATTACCAGGGGGTAGCGAAGCACACCGGGTTTAGCTAGTATATACATATTTTCAAAATTTTTCACATTTTCTTCAAAATGTCGACTTAAAAAATAGTGCTTCCAAAATTATCAATCTACATTAGAAAGGCCTTTAAAATACCACAAACTAACGACAGCAATATTTTGATAAATACATAATTTAAAATATACCCAATGCAGCGGAAGAAAATATTAAAGACTAAAGCCTGTCCATAGGATTAAATTAATTAAATGTACGAGTATGTGAGATCTGAAGGCAAAATTCAAAACTAAAACTTATGAATGGATTCGTAAGAAACTTAAAACTAAATATAAATTTTTCTGAATGATTTTTTGGCAACAATCTTTAATTGTTTATAGATGTTGAAAAATATGTATGTCAATCCAAACTTTATTAGAAAACTTATGCAGGCCAGCAGTCAGACAATCAGAAAATAATTGAGAAAATTTCTTAAAATTAAAATTATTTTAATATTACAATTTAGAAATTATAATTCTCATGCTTAGCGACTAATCCAGCATTTTGCAGATTGAACTTGTAAAAAATAAACCCATACAGCAGGGTTTAACTCTTTTTCTTAGTTGATGTATTATATTAATTTATTAGCAAACAATAATTTGAGCACAGTATATGTTTTATAATTTTATACATAACGCAAAACAAGTGTAAACAAAACCACTTCAGATTCCTTAATGAAAACCTTGGAACTAGTGATGTCGCAATTACCTTTGGGAAACTTTCTAGACTGCTATTGCAATTCTAAAGAATTTAAAAAAAAACTTATGGTGACAATTTTTAAACAAGTAAGAAGGTAATTGCACAAAAACGGTTTTACACAAATGGCCGCTATTACCTATTATGGACCGATCATCTAAAAAAAATTGTGTCATGACTTCTGTGCATACAAATATTTTGTGTATTAAATTTTATCTCGATATAAACACTTTTATGAAGGTTAAAGTGAATTATGGAGGGGTCATATGCGAAAGACTCGACTGATTATGGACCGATGATTATAAAAAAAATTATGGTCTAGCAACAAAAATTAAAAAATTATTTATTGCAGAAATGTACATTTTAATATAATAAAACTAAAAAAAAAAAAAAAATTTTAGTTTTTTCACGTCACTGCTTATTTTATGCAGGTACGTATGGGTTTCGAAAACTTTAAATTAAAACTGACTATTAAACGATTTAATATTTGATGTGATAGCCTTTATTATCTACAACAGATTTAAGGCGATTTAGCATAGAAGCGTCCTGTTTTTGATATTTTTTGCTTCCTTATGCAGATTTCTAAAAATAAACACGCAACAGCGGTTTCGGTGTCATCAAATGTAGGCAATTATATATTAGCTAAGTTTATACAATACCGGATTCCAAAATCTGATATTATACCCAGATTTTCTGCGCTTTCCAACAAGTTGTCCTTCAGAATCTAAAGGTACTTAAACTTGTCCATGGTTGTTTCAACAAATGTCAAGTCCCAATACCAGCAGCTGACACTGCACTTCACTGTGGCCTTTAGGTTTTCTTTGTTAAGTATCATATTTAGTTTCCGCCAAACATACGACATGTCATCTGCAAATATTTGGCAAGTGTGCCGAATTACCGAATTCTAAAATGCAATAAATGTTTTTTCAGATTATAACATTTTTTCTTTTTAAAGTTCCTGTTAGTTTGCTTTTGAGCTTTGAAACTGACATGTCATTTATATTATAGGCTTGTGGTTGTGCCAATTAACACCTCGAGAATCCCATTAGTAATGGAAAAGCCGACTAGTACGTTAATTGAAACGCAAGAAAAAAGACAACATTAAAACAATTTCATTCAAAAATAATTTCAAATAATATTTAATAGTTTGTTTTTACAAGCAATAAGGCCACTTGAATTTTATATAAAAATATTTAATTTATTTATATTTATTTACTTCCAATAGATATACAATAGACTCTTTCATTAGGAAACAAAATGGAAATAAATATATATAAATAAATTAAATATTTTTATATAAAATTTAAGTGACCTTATTGCTTGTAAAAAGAAACTATTAAATATTAAAAAAGGTTAAATAAACGAAATAAATATTTCAAATAATATTTAGCAAGAAGTTACAATAAGTTATTTTGCATAAAAAATTAATATCTTAACCCAACCAAAAAATAATGCTTCAGAAAGAAATAGACACCGAGAGCTGTAGTAAAGTTCTATATAAATCGATAAAAATTATTCCCTTTTTAGTATAGACTTCTTTATAAAAACAGTTTGTTTTAGGAAATTAACTCCTAAAAGAGTGTCGAAACTAATCATCATCTATAAAAGCAAGAAAGTAATTACACAACCGATTTTCTCAATAACATAAATATATAGGTCATTTTATTAGCATGTCTTTAACTCCATTATATGACACATATTTTGTCTTGCAACAAACAGCCAACTTCCTAAATAACCGCCAACTTTAATTTCAATTTAAACTAATATTGACAACAACTTCTCCTTCACCTTGTAAGTTTACGTTAGGGATGCCAAACGGGACTGGTTTTGCAAATCTCGGGATTCTAAAAATATAAATTTCGGGATACCGGGATTTTTCGGGAATTTAGCAATTTCTGGATTTTTGTTGCATATTAAAATAAAATGGTTTATCAAAAATAAAAACTATTTATTTCGGAAAAGTAACTTATATTAAACATAAATATGTTTAAAAACAAACATTTTCTGTCCTCAGCGGTATAGTTTTTAATTTTTTATAATTAGAATTTTAATTTTTATTAGAGAAAATTTTTCATTCGGCTTGAGTTCATTTTTTTTTTAATTAACAACTCAAAGAATACCATTGTGAAACTATATTTTTCTAGACAATAATAATTTAAATAATTTAAAAATTCAAATTCACACTTCAATTTTGTAGTTTTTTTTTTCAAAAATGTTAAAATGTTGAGTAAATAATCCTTCTTTCTTGGTTTCTTTAAGGAGAGATTGCACAAGTTCATCGCCAGAGATTCATATCACAAAGGGCTTTAAACGGATTTAAAATGGCAACTCTTTGTTTAGGTAAAATAAATTCTTCATCTGTCAAGGATTCATCAATTAAAGGATTTTTATAGAAATTTTCAATTTCAAAACAGTGAAGTACTATACACATCGTTCCAGTTTGGCAATCCAAAATAAATTTTAATTCTTTCACCTTTAATTCTTCGATATACTTTTGTAAAATTAAAATTTTTGTTGATTTCTTTGTAAATAAATTTGAAGTGTTTCTGATCTGACAGGATTTAACAAATCCCGAAATGTTTTAAAAAATCCAGAGATTTTTGATATCTGGATTTCGGGATTGGCATCCCTAGTTTACATACTGTATAGTAGTTCAAGAAAGCAAATAAAATATACATAGTAGGAATTAGAAAAAAAAACATGGTATGTATAAAAGTATCTGCAACTTAATGTTAAATCGTTTAGACATCGTTACATACACATTTTTCCGGAGTATCTCTCTCGAACAACTGTTTAGTTAATGTAATAACGTTTGTTTTTTTTTATATATATATATATATTGTATTTTATTTGCTTCCTTTAAACGTTTGTGTTTGAGTTTAAGTTGTTTACTTCTACTTCTTCGGCAACATCATCCATTCATTGCTTAACTCATGTAAAAAGAGTTTGTCGTCTTGTATTTATTGTTGTTGTGGTTGGTTGGTTGTTTTTTTCCAACTTTCTTGCAGAATATTTGCTGTAGAGCTTTTCTTTCCTTTACATTGCACTCCAACTTAGGCTGTAACAAATATGTATACATATGTAGGTATATATTGTATACATACTGTAACTGCAGCAGGAGAGGAGTATAAGGAGTCAAGGAACCAGTAGAAGTAACATAAGCATAAGAAAACAACATGTAAAGATTTGCTATGCTGTCCTTTACTTAAGCGACGACGTTTATTGACGTCAAGATTGCACATTATGAACATTAATACAACACTCGTTTATGTCGCTTATTTACAAGCAACGATCATCGTTTTCATTCTATATCTCTCTGCACATTCATACATACTCGTACTGTACTTTATGTTGAAGTACTACTATACATACTTGTATACGATACAGTACTCGTATACCTATATTCTACACACTGCTGTTGTTTGAACATTTGAGATTTTTTACCTTTTTTTTTACTTTGACTGCCTGCCTGCTTGGTTTTTTCTTCTATTGGGTCTTGGCTTAAATAATGAAAATAATTTCACCAATTTTTAAGAGGCATAACATTGATGTTTCTTGTCGTTGCTGTTGTCTTTGTTGTTATTGTTGTTGTTGTTGCAGTAGTAGGAGATATGTTGTTAAACACAGAATATCAGAAATTGCTAGAAAACTACACCGAAGTATAAAATTTCTAATAGCAAAATTTTTACAAATAGTTTATAACTGGACTTAAATTTGATTTCGTCTCAGTCCATAAACAAAATAAATTGTTTGGTTATTTTGTGAGTATTGATAATTTAAATGTGTGTCGTAAATTTGTTTGGCTTTTGAAATGTTAGGGGGAGTAAAAGAAATTACATTTTTACACACTTTTGAAATGCGTCAGCTTAAAGGAATTTAGTAGACGAAGATAACGTTCCCTATTATATGCGAAATAAGCAACCATTCAGATTTTAATTGTGAAAACTGTTATTTTTATGTCTATATCATAAAAAAGTTTTCAAACTAAAGGTACGGTCAGAAAAAATAACTAAATAACATATATTTGAACTCGTTTATTTATTTTTTTAAATAAATACGGCCGAGCGGAAGGATTTTCTCCTCTATGGTATACAGAATACCGGCTTCGCATTCCACAAATTTCTTGTATTGCCGTTAATTCATTTTTATTGGGATTTATTTTAACATTTTGAAATAAGTCCCAAAAAATTTGGACTTATTTTATTTTTCCCTTTGGAAGTTATTTAATTTTTTTCAGTTGGGCGTTATTTCATTTTTCATCTGACTTATTTCAATGTGAGTTATTTCACTGTCCTGCATGTTACAACCAATTTCACCAAGTCTACTTATATTTGAATCTAAAGTAATACTATCTGTTAAAATAATATTTTATACACAAATTGTTTAACCTGTAGCTATAACTTTAGGTTATAATATAACTAGACTTTGGTGAAAATGGGGTAACCCCCCAGTGATTTTCAGAAGTTTGTCTTTGGCTATTTATGGACCGATTGTTAAGAAATTAGGTGACACGACTTTGGTATACATATATGAAACTTATTTATGTTGAATTTTATTGGGAAGAGATTTATGGTCGCTAAAGTGATTTTCAGAAGTGGACTTTATATGGGAGCTAATTATAAAGAGATCGTCAAAAAATTAAGTGACACTACTTTAGTATATATAAAACTTAAGATGGATTCACCCACTTGTTTCAAAACAAAAATTTTGTCGGAACAAAAATATTTTTACTGAGAGTTTTTTGCAACACGATTCACACATTTCGAACGACTTTTCTCAAAAATCAAAGCTGCCATATGTAAACAAAAGCTATTAGTTTTCTAATCCATTAGTAATTAGCCATTGAATTATTTTGCTTTGGTTTGTATCAAAAAACAAATATTAAATTATTTCAAAATATTGTGTGTATTCAAAATTAATGAAAAAAGAAAGTTGCTTTTGCTGATGGCCATGGAAATACATCAGGCATTATTATTTGTATGAAAAAATGTAACCTATTGGCAAATCAATTCATTTTTGTCCAGACAAAATATAAAATTAAACCAATTCAAGCTGAGAGTTGTTCGTAAAAAATATTTTCGTTATCTTTGTCCGAACAAATATTTTTATTGGGAAAGCATAATTTTTAAAACATTTATGAGCGTTAAAATGATTTTGGAAAGTGACAGCTATGTTTGATAAAGTGTTTTTACGGGAGGACATTTGTATGGGGCTATTTTAATACCAATCGTCGTTGTGTAGAAAGAAACGAATATAAAATATTTTGATAAAAAATTGCTTTAAAATGCGGACGGACGAATATCGTCAAATCGAGTTAGAAAGTGATTTTGAATCGTTCGATATATTTTGAAATATTTTTTTCATATCTGAAACGTTTTTTTTTTTACAGTTAAGAGAATATGTCCGCCGATTTATTCTGGAATTGGAATTCGAGAAGTGCGTCGTACACTTTATTGTTTTGACAACTTATAACTAGTGGTAAAAAAACTGTTCCCTTAAAAATAAACTAGAATTGTTTTAGATTATTACAACTTTCCACAGAACTGTATGCAGAAGTAATTGCGTTATCACTAATGCCAAGGCTGTCATTGAAGGATATGAAGTAGTTTTGATTACAGACCTTTAAGAACTAATTATTTTAGAACAAATGTTAAAAATTAGCATGTTTTAGTCTATTTAAGTCTTAAAAAAAAACGTGCGATATATTTGACAATGTCTGCGTAGAGACAAAAATAACAAATATCTCAGATTGAGTAGCAATTTTATTTTGTTCTTAGTTAAATTGCTAATGAGTAGTGGCTAAATTCACAGTCGTTAGTTAGCTAATGGCAAAGGCTTAACTAAGGATTCCTTAATCGCAATGCTTAGTTTGCCATACGAATATCAAGTAATAGTTAAACAATAGTTAGTATTTTAGTTTACCAATGGTTAACTAATGACTGAAAAATCGGCCATAAGAGATTCATTTGCCTCAATTTTTAGAAATTATTTAAACATTTTGAATTTTAAGGACCCTAAACTCTTTTATATCCCATCAAATAAATTAGATTTAGGACACATGTTTCCTTAACAAGAAATTACTCTTACTACCAATTTACACTGCCTAGACTTACAAAATAAAAATACTTGTTAATAAATTAAGTTTATATACAATAATTAAATAAAATTAAGATAAATAATAAGAAAATAAATAATATATAATCATATAATTAAATAATAAATGCCATGTTTTTTTGAATTGTTTCTTTGTTTTAACAAATAAATAAAAAAAGGTTTATTTAAAATTTTGTGTAAAAGTATGTATGTATAAGTAAACATATAAAAATATATGTAATAAAAATAAACAACAAGTTTTTATTAAAACAAAATAATAAATATGTTAACAAATAATAAACAAATCACCAGACTTAATATAAATAAATATAAACAAAAGCAAAAGTAACCAAATTGCGTTAAAATACAATAATTGCCTCCTTTATGCAAGCAATACATATTGCATGTCAGTTGCCCATGATATCCTTTAATCCTGGTAAATGGCATGACATTACTACAGGTGGTGTAGTTGTAAGTAAATGGTAGTAATGTTGGGTGGTAGTAGTAGTTGATGGTGATTATTGGTGGTGTTAATTATTATAGAAGTGCTGTGCTTCACATTATTTAAAAACAATTGAATTTGTGGCATTCGCATGTTCTTAAGTAGTTATTGTTGGATGATTATGCTGTTAGGAAAAGTGCTTTTATAGGTATTTGTGAGTGGGAGTGTGGATGATGTAAGTGAGTGCATGTGAAAGTGTATTTGTTATAAATATAAAAAAAGGATAAGCTTTGCAAAAATGAAAAAAAAAAAGAAAAATTTTTATTAATAAAATGAAATGAATGGGTATAAAATGGCTTTAAAATTGAGTCTAATTAAATAATTCATTAAAGGTCTGCATTATTTAATTAAAGTCAATTTTTTATTCAACAAAAATGTGCTAATTTAAGTATTTTAATTATTTTAGTTAAATATATAACTATTGAAAGAAAATGGTCAAATTAGCACATCTTTGTTAAAGAGATCTAAAAATATCCTAATTACAGTATGAAAAAGAAAAATACCAAAATATAGAGTAAACAAATGCTACTATAGCTACAACTACAACTACTCCAAATACAATTTGTAATGCTATATATAATTACTAGTCCATTCCATTTCAGTAGTTGAGTTTGTGACATAAAAACCAAATCTTAAATTGCGTTTAGATGTTAAAAATGCCTATTTGTTTTTGAAAATAAGACAAACATCTAAAGTTAGAACAAAAAAAGTTTTATGCTGACATTTTAAATTTTTAAAAAGATATAAAAATAAAATTCTTGGGACCATGGTGTAGCTATACAAGGAGAGTGCAGTAGCACAGCTGACTGACTTTGTTTACAATTTACTTATGTCAAAAGTAATAAAAGTGACAGTAGTACATTATTTTACACAAACAAAATGCCTGCTGTAACTGTTTTGTGTTGTGTTTGTTGCCGATTTGCTCTCACCTTGTATAATTACACCATGTACGGTATGTTTTAATTCTGGAAAATATTTATATTTTATGTTTTATATATTTGTTTTTAAATTAACTTTTTTTTTGTGTCATTTTGAATGTTTGGCAATATAAACATACGACTTTGCTCAGAATTGTGTTCACATTTAGATAATTGTATCATATAATGTACAACATACAACATCACTTGTAAATTGACCAATAGATTTTTATAAAATTATTTAGATAGCTTCTAAAATAAAAAATTTTAAATTCATATTGATATTAATTTCACATTTTTTTTTAAATAAATTAAAAAAGTTAAGTGTTTGGCTAGAATTTTGGTAGAATTTTATAAATTTCTATAAAATTGTTTTGAAGTTCACAACCACGCCCTAGAGTAACCCAGCAATAAATATTTGGCAGCAATAAGAATCGCTATTACTGGCAGAAAGCTTCGCACAATTATTAGCTTCCAAAAGTGAGGAAAGAAAATCTAGTAAAGTAAGTTGACGAACAGCCATACTTTCTTCGTGATTATTCACCTAGAGACTTTGCCTTAATACTTTCAAAAATCAGTAAGCCGTTCAATGCCTTACTTTATTCCATTTTTGGAAGCTAAAAAATGTGAGACTCTATATGGAAGCAATAACGATTGTTACTACTTAGAAATCAGTAATATTTTTTGCTGGGGTTATTAAGCTAGGTTACATTAGTTGTGGAGCCATCAGTATTCTCAGATCACAAAATATCAGACTTTTTGGATTGAATGTTAGTATGCCCGGAAATGTTCAGTGACTAGTATTAGTTTTCTAATAGCATGCTTAGTTTTAGTGATGTCGCAACCGCTTCTAGAACTCGTTCTGTTTGTGGTTAAATTAAAATCTAAGAAAAATTAAGTTTTAATACAAAAATAAATTATGTAATTTGAATATTTGCTTGTATACAAAAAAATATTGACATCGAATCTAGAACACGTTTCTAATTAATCATGTTATGTGTACTGCTTGGTTTTCACTATTTCATTTTTGTTGTCAAATTGTCCAAATTGTTGGCAATTGTATGAAAACGGGTTGTCATATGGCGTCATCTATGTTTGCAATCATGTTTTCATACAATTGCAATACAATATGTTAGATGGATTTAATAGAATACTCTGTTTACCGAAAAAAATTAGATCGAATGTTTTTAAGAAATTTTTTTGACACAATTTTACAAGGGGCAATTTTAAAATTTAACAAAATTTAACGAAACCAGAGTAACAATTTCGAAAATTAAACATTGATGAAATAACTCGTTATAGAATTGTAATTACAGAAACGTTCGTATGAAAATAAGGTAAAAATTGCAAAGAACACTCCAAGCAAAATAATAAATAAGAAATACATACAAATAAATAAAAAAGGAAAATTTTTTAAATAAATTAAAATAATAAAATAAAAATTAGAAATAAATAAAAAAAAAAAACTAATGTTAAAATAATAAATGTTAGTAAAATTAACAATTTAAATATAATTTTAATTTTTCTGAAACAAACTCAAATTGATTTAATGAAAAAAAAAACTAAAATTATAGTTAAATAAAAAACAAAAATATAATTATTTCTAATGCTACATTTACACGATTGAAATTTTCTTCAAAATTGCTCCTCAAAATGCTTCAAACTCGTGTAAACGGCAAAATCTCTTCAAATTTTATTTATTTAATAACTATTAATAACAATTAATTTAATAACTATTAATAACAATTAAATAAATAAAATTTGAAGAAATTTTGCTGTTTACACGAGTTTGAAGCATTTTGAAGAGCAATTTTGAAGAGAATTTCAATCGTGTAAATCTTAACAAAGACAACCAATTGTTAATATGCTGGCAAATTATGTTAATATGTAACCAGCTAAATGAAAAAAAAAACATGTTTCATACAAACAATTTAGTTTGTTGGATAAAGTGCAAGGAAATTTGCACAAAACTCAAATAAGATAAAACGGCAAAAACATTATAATGATGTTTAATTATGTATGATGTATGAAAACAGTTTTTGTGACCATGGCTCAATATCAAATGAATGTCTCATTTTGTAAATTGGATATTCACCCCTATCGTGAATAAAAATTCCACGTAAAATTTGTTTCCTTTTCACATTTTTCCTATTAAAATGCAATGTTAAAAAAATAAAAGGGAACAAATTTCACGTGGAATTTTTATTCACGATACGGGTGATTGTAAAGTCCAATTCTATATGAAAGTTATAGTCCATTTCAAGTCCATTTTAAATCGATTTCAAGGGACAGCTTTTTTTTTACTTTGTTTTTCGTAGGGTTTCTAGGAAAAACTAAAATAATATTTTTAGTTGTTACAAACAAATTTTGTTGTGTCAGTACAAAGTTTTGTAGCATTTACATGTGTAAGACTTAAAAGCTCAACTTTGCTTTATTACAACAATATTTTGTAAAAGCCAAATATACTTATATTTACATGCCAATGCTGTTTTTCATCGGAATTATTTGCAAGTACATATTTATTTATTTGTAGTAAACAATTTCATATTCTTTACTATCAAAATTAAATTTAAATATTATTGTTTGTATAAAACATATTTTTATTTTTTTTAAGCAGCATTTAAGTTTGACAAAAACAAAAAAATTTCATATTTGTGTCTATTTTTTTAAATTAATAAACCGATTTACATATCAACAACCCTTGTTTATTGTAATAAAACCCAAAAAACCAATATTATTTTGCTTTTTTATAAATAACAATTTTAATAAGAGATAAGACCAATTAAGTTTTTTTTTTATTTTAATATTTGTTTATATGTATTAAGTAAAATTTTTTCGTTTTTGTTGTAATAAATAATACTTCGGCTTAAGGCGAAAATAAATTAATTAAAATAAATAGGCACTAATTTAAAATTAAATAAATAACTAAACTAATCTAGACTAAACCTTAAGTAATTTTTGGCATTTACAAGTTAAATAAATACACACTTAATACTGTTTAAAACACTAAAGACTTGGGGAAGTACACATTAAATTTACGGTAACTACGGTAATAATTTCGTTTAAGTACACTGAGAGAAATTGTTATTTTTTTGGTATTTTGAACTATTTGGTGTAGGTGTAAAAATTGCCATATAGCTATGATTACTACAATTGCCATCTACTGCCAAAATTATATGGCGAATATCTATAACTAGGACTACTAAATGAACCACCCGTTGAGGAGTGGGCAGCTGCGGCAGCGGCAGCCGCTGCATGAGACACTCCGAATGGTGTACTATGATGGAACATATCAAAGGCGGAACCAAAAGCAGAACGTGGCGGGGTTTGATAGAACATAGCGGCAGTAGCAACAGCGGCAGCAGCAGCTTGCTGTTGTTGTTGTTGCTGCTGCTGTTGTTGCTGTTGCTGCTGGCTATGTTGCTGAGAGGGTGACAGATAGGCAGGATTGGTCATGATGGTGTTCGAGGTGGGTGTAGACATATTATTGCTTATATTCACAGGCGAGTTACTCAGATTGAGGGTTTGTGAGTTGACAGAATTACCCAAACCACTGCTGTTATTAGTGTGATTAAGAGTATTGGCGTTATTGGCCGAATTATACAAAGCAGTTAGTAAGTCTTCTTGTGGTTGGTGTTGTTGTTGTTGTTGCTGAGTTGCCGATTGTTTGTGGGAGGGAGCACAGGTGCTAAAAGCACTTGTGGCCGAAGGCACAATACCAGCCGAGATGGAAGGTGAGTTCATGGAACGGTTTTCACTATCCTGGCTAACGCTGTTAGGTACGTGATTTTCTTTGGTTTGTGAGAGAGAGCTTTGAGTAACAGCCTCCACACCAGCTACAGTTTTCATAAATGTTGCCAAATGCATGGCAGCAGCTGAATTCTGTTGATGCTGCTGCTCCGACTCGACACGATTCAATTCATCTAAATGCTCCTTGACCACCATCATGATTTCATCTGCCAATTGTAGACCTTCATTCGATCTATCCGAACTATCAGAGGAATTGTGACTAGCATTGGCAGCAGTATGTGAGAACACTTTCTGACAAACTTTGCCAAGCAGTGCTGGTACATCCTTATACAGGATATCCAACAACTTACCGGTGGTAAACAGCACAATAGCCTTGAGACAGGAGTACTCAGCTGAGTCCACATGTAATGCCTTCAATTTCTCCACCTGTTCCTGGAAGATGCGTATGTGATCCATAAAGGCTACCACACGATCAGCAGCCATGGGTGAGGCATGCAGACCGGCAGCCGCCAGCAGTGGGGCCACATGCAAGGGCATCGAACACTGGCTGGCATTAAGCACAAACAGTTCCGACCACACCAAACGTAAGAGGGCCACTTGGTCGGTCACTTGCAGTTCGGGGAAAAAGGGTATATTCTTGGCCCATTCAACCGCAGAGAATAGTAAACGGGCCGCCAGCTCACAGATGTTATCAATTCCCATAATGTTATTAGGTTGCATACATTGGCCATAGCGGGAGGTGGGGTAGGGTTCAGCACGCAGGAGTAATGATATATAGGAACTTAGGTAAGAGTGACCATTGAAACCGGCAACACCCATAGGATCGCCATTAGCCAATTGATATTGACCATGCATGCCAGTCAAACCAGGTTGAGTGGGTGGGACACGACCGCGTTGGACAGCTAAAATAAGAAGAGAAAGAAAACAAAATTATTAGTAAATTTATGGGTTTAAACGTTTTGGGATACATATTTAGATTTCTTGAGTTATGCTGATGATGGTCAAACAAAATAATTATTTTGACCACTACATCACACGTAATACAATACATATTATACATTCTTCCAACTGACACAAATATCTAAACTCTGAACTTTTCAAATAATGCCACATATCATAATAAAAGTTGAAATTAAATCAGACAACCTCAATCTCCGGTCATTGTTATACAAATTTCAATTTCTTTTCTTTACCGTTTTTTCGTTTTGTTTTTTTTTATGACTGCAACCCTAAAAATATGTAAAGTAAATACATATTTGAAATAACTAAGGATTTCCTGATTATAATAGACACACACTCACACACACACTCACACACACACACACACACAGATATTTATAGGTACAAAATCATAAGTAAGAAGATACTTTATTTGATGTGTTAGTATTCTTAAGAAAGCAAGGAATAGTCTGTCGATTTAAACAAAAAGACATCTTCCCCAAACAACAACCCTTTCAAGACCTAGAATGTTTTTATGAGTAGCCACATACGAGTACAACATGATTGGAATATGTAAATTTTATTTAAATACTTAATTTTTGTGTTTCTTTATAATATTTTATAATTTTCAACGCAGTTTTTTTTTTCTTTGCTTAGACTTATTTGTGAAAAAATACAATATTTTGCTGGTGTATTTTTGTTTTCATTGTTTATCGCTGTTATTGACGACACCAAAAATTTACTTTTAATTAAAATTAACATTAATACAGCTTAAATATGCAAAAATAAAAAAATGCAAATAAACACACACAGGAAAAGATTAACAAATTTATGTAGAAAAATCTGTATGGAAAAACACTTTGAGGCAATGAAACAATGCTAGTGTCAGCACTAGCAAATGCCTATACATATGTACATACATATATAGTCTGTCAGTTTTGTTTATTTTTATTGAGTATTTTCCGTGAGTGTACTAGTGTCAATATGTCTTGTATGATGATGTACACAGACGGTAGTATGTACGCTATGTATGAAGTGTTTATTGTTTTGTTTGTTTGCTGCCTTGCCTGCTTGCCGCTCTAGACAACAAGGTTAAAAACATGTTGACACATTTTTTCGCAGCTACTGATTATATTTAAAATGCAATTTTTATTAAAACAAAAAACCTGAAATTAAATGGTTGATAATTTTTAGGAAAAAACTCTATGAAAATTTGGAAAATTCGTAGCAAACTTTGGAAATTTTTATGGAATTCTATGTAGCGAAGGAAATCTTTTTAAAATCTGGCCGAAAAATATTTACATTCTCACAGATTTATAGAATTTAGAGATACACCCAATTCTGTTTTTACACGGTTATTGGTTCCAGAAAACTTTGTATAAAAAAAAACCGTGTAAAAAAGACATTGATCGTATGTAAAATAGGTGATTGGTTCCTTATCTCTAAAACCTATTTAAATTAGTGAAAAACAAGGATTTTTTTAACAACAACTATTCGGGTTTATAATATTAAATCACATATACCTACAATGTGTTTTTACACAAGCATAGTTATTAAAGAAAAGAAAGATATGCACTCTAAGTTTAAAAGTAATATCAAAAAATGTATGTATGACAAGTTCATTTCATTGTCTGCAATTCCCCTAAATTTGTGCTATTCACAATTGATCTGACCAGTAAATTTGCATGTATTCACAAAAATGGAATTCCCCTAAATTTGTGATATAAACATATTTCGCAAAAATTAAATGTAACTAAAAAAAATGTAAGCCCAAAAGATTTTGAATCGTTCTGAATGGCATAAAATCGTGTAAAAAAAGACCGTGTAAAAACAGAATTAGGTGTAGTTTATAAATTTAAATCTCACCAGGCATGGGAAAATTTAGAATCAAAAATTTATTTTCATTTGGCAACATTGCGATATTGTCAAAACTTTATTTCTGCTTTAAGATTGTAACCATTTTTTTCTCTTTGCAATTTTCGTCAATTAGTAAAACTTTATGTTCCTCAGAACTGTACTATTTGATAAGTGGTATATTGAAATTGATAAGTGTAATTTGCAAAGTTTTTGAAATTTTTACATTCTCTTTGCAATTTCTGTTTCATGTAGTCTTATGCAAAGTGCAAAGTTAATATTGCTATTTCGTTTCACTAAAACTGTAAATTCTATTTTTGCAAAGCAAATTTTGATAAGTTTGTCAAAAATTTTAAAGTTTAACGATTGCTTTACAAATTCATATTGTTATTACTAGTGAAGCTTTGAAAATGTTAATGTAATGAGTGTTCGTTCGCCGATAGTGTAGACGTGGTTATAAGAAGAATTTATAGAGACCGAATACATTTTTCGGGACTACAAAACTTTAATTCTAAAGCGTGCTTGCGTTTAAATCAAATCCAAGTTCATTTCGTTTTGAATATAATTAGAGAAATATAATATAGAAATATATAGAGAATAATTAGAGCACAATGCACAGCGCAGTCAAGTTTTGTCGGCTGAAAGTCAACTGCTGCTGTGCTTGCATAGGACATGGTAGTCAGTACCATGAAGTTGCTCCTATGCATGGTGTTGCAAAATCAACAGTTTGCAGGACCATCCATAGAGTTTTCCACTTTATATTAGACGTTTTATTTCGAAAAACAATGCGGTGGCCCGATGACGTCAGAGGTATTACTGAAAATATTTTTATGATGGGTGTATTCGCTTGTATTTGTGGCTGCATTGATGGCACACTCATTAAAATGAATGCACTTACATTACAAATGTCAGGATATGTGTGCCGGCATAAAAACTACACATAGAATGTGATGACTACACATTTTACAGTGTAAATGCAAGCTTGTTACGGATTTTGGCAAGAAGTCAGATTTATGGGTGGAGTCCATTTCCGGATGTTGTTGTTTTGGGTGACTGAAAAACAAGTTGATACCACATTATGCCGAAATACCGATAACCCCGCTGAAGAGGATTTCAAACGTTGCCATAAAAAGACATGGCGCACAATTGGAAATTATTTTGGCATTTTTAAAGAAAAATTCACGTATCGAAATTAAATAAAATTTAAATATTAATATGATCTAAATATTTACAATAATTTTACAAAAAATACCTACTTTATTGTTGTGAACACTAGCGAATAAAATATCTTTTTTTTTTCTTTAATAACATGTATCACTGGAAGTTTTTTTTAATTTTAATTTGCGGTCCGTTTTAAAAAGTTTTATTTAGCTGTTCCAAAAGATAAGTGATAAGACAGAAACGCAAAGATGATTTAATAATCTATGAACAGCGTTGTAAATTTTGAAATTTCAAAACGCACCAAAATGGCGAAAAACACGCACCAAGTTTATAATTTATTTTTAATTTAAAATAAATTAATTTTACATTTATATTATTTCATAAATTCTATATAAAACTTTTTAAAAAGTGATCAACGATTAATAGTAAAACGAGTTAATAAAAAAAAATAAGCATTTAACCTCTCAAAATTTAACTCACAATATGCTATTCGGAACTGAAGTACTAATTGGTAAAAAAGGGCTAATTTTAGGACATATTTGGTACTTCTATTCGAATTTTTCAATAAAATTTGTTAGGGCTCCACTGGCACTCTAACTCTGGTTGTTTCTCTGTGTTATCATACATTCGTATTTCAAATACATTTAATGGGCGCTATTTACAGCGTATAGATTTCGTAATAATGAATTATTAATGAACTGCAATTAAAAATTAGTAAAAAGAAAGATGTCAGCAAATTTTCAGAAAAAATCAAAAACGCACCGCGCACCAACAAAGGAATTTTCCGCTCAAAAAATGCAACAAAAATGGTGCCAAACGCACCAAGTTGACAACGCTGTCTGTAGAACACTTTGCCCAATCACTTTGTAGGAGAATGTAAGTACTTTACAAAGAGCGCACAAATATTAGGAGAGCAAAGTCTCTGCAAACATTTTCTTACTGCAAAAAGAGATTTGCAAAGAATATTGTGAAACAGCAACACTTCTCTCTATGCAAATATGCAATTGAGAAGTTCAAAGTGAAAGGTTGTTAAAATAAATTTTAAAAATTAATAGACCTTTTTAAACAAGTAAAACAAAATTTATTAATTTTACAGCCACGCCTGAATACGTTTAGTATTTTAAAAATTTTATAACAAAATTTATTAGATTTGTTTTTGCTCTTTTTTCAAGGCGCACGTGTTTAAGAGTTTTTAAACGATTTCCTTAAATCAAGTGCTAAACTTTTGATTTATGTTGTAACAAATACGTGATTTTATATATTTAATATAATATACACATGTAAGACATGTATAAGCACGTGTTATTTTAAAAAAAAAATTGTTGAAAATCAATTTTAACATTTACTAGAGGATTTTATTAAATAATAAGGATATTAAATCAAGGGTTAAAAATCTTACATACGTTAGGCATTTAGTGGTGGTTAGAGATTTATAATATTTTGTATGTATATCATTAAAAGATTTCTAAACACAATCTATTGTCTAACCCACCACAATACGTTAAAAATCAAAATATTACAAAAATGACCACAAACAGCATCTTATCAACGGATAAAGAAAAATAAACACAAAACAGAAAAGCACTATGAAAGCGAAATGAAACGTTCTTAATAACCAAAAGATACAACACCTCCTTTAAAGGAAATACAAAAGTATCAAAGAAAATCTACTTTCCCAGGCTGGTGTGCTGGTCAGTTTCAAAACTGGACATTAAGATCCTTAAAAACCGGTTCTAGGTAGAAGTACCTGAGCATACTTCAGTGACCCTTTGACAATTTTGTTACTGCTTGACCGTTCGCTTTTGCTGTTTGGTCATTTGCGAGCAGGGTCGTAGTAAAACTAGACAAACAAGCTTAGCTGCTGATTTCATCCCTAGGATTCTTAAGCAAAATACAAAGCCTTATTTATTTTAATTGCCATAAATAATGAGGGTCAATTTTTGTCTACTAGAATTTTTCTACTAGCTTTTACATAATTTTTTTCTCTTTTTCTATTACTTATAGAAGGAACCTTTTGGACAATCCAAAACATTAGTTTGTTTTTTTTTTTTTAATAATTCTTCTCTGGTTTTGGGTTGTCTTTGATTTGATAATTCTTTAAAAGTTTTCTTTCATACATACAATTTAAGTATGTATATGAAAGATAGTTTGTTATGTTTGTTCATTTATAGAAAAAGACGTTACAAAACAAAATCCAGGTGTGGTGAAAAAACTATATGATTTTTTTTTTTTTTTTTGTAAGTCAAGCACTTGCATTTATTTTATATTTTGTTAAGCAAACTTTTTATAGAAATATTGCTAAACAATTGTTGGTTTTATTTGTTTTATATGTATATATATATTTTTTAGAATTGTTAATACATTTATGAGTTGTAGGCCTTAAGGCAATATAGTTTTTGCTTGAATTTTTATGGATTGTGAAGGATTTTCAGCTACAGATTTCTTTAAATGATAAAAATTTTTATATGCATATAGGTTTTATTTATTTTTTTATTTTTTGCAAAATAAATAAGCATACGAATGTTGTAGGTGTGTTTATTGAGCAGGAAAAAATATAAACCAGCTTTTTATTATACATTTACTAAAAAGTATAAAAAATATTGGCAAATCTTTAAAAAAAAAGATTTCTTAAGAAAAATACTATTTTATATTTTGCAATATTTTTATTAAACAAATTTTTATAACATTTTGTTTAAAACGTTTTGCTGAAATTTGCTAAAATTTTGGCATAACTTATGCTTGGTTTTCACTATGTAATTTTTTTTGTCAAATTGTCCAAATTGTTGGCAATTGTAAGAAAACGGGTTGTCATATGGCGTCATCTATGTTTGCAATCATGATTGCGGGTTGTCATGACGCCATATGACAACCCGTTTTCATACAATTGCCAACAATTTGGACAATTTGACAACAAAAATGACATAGTTAAAACTTCACTATGCGGCCTTATTCTAGACACAAACCTGGTGCCACGTTATTCACTTTCAATTAAAGTGCTTTGATTTGTTTTTCAATAATCATCAGCAAACTTGTCAATCTTTATTTTTTTTTTGATTTTGCTTTATTGTACAGATGTTCTAAATTGGTTTAAATATTTTAAACAAAAAGGAAATAAAAGTCTTGAAAATGCTCTATTTTTGTTTAAGAAAAATATCTTAAAAATTTAAGGGTTCTTTTTTTGTAACTTATTTCTTTGAAAATATAATCTAATTTTATTTACAACTAGTTTAACTAGTTTCTATTGTTTTGTGCTGAACAAAAAAAAACCCAAAAGAATTGTCAACAATTATTTATTTTTTTTATATAATTTTGCTTTTCATTCAAATTGTAATGACCTCGTACAAGGTGGTGGTGATCTGTTTTGTTACTGACAAGACATGTAGGGTTTAGCGTAAAATTTTAAGAATGAACACAAAAAACTTGACCATTCTCTAAGAAAATTACACAAAATGTCATGAACTTGACATAAAGTAATACATATGTATGTATGTATGTATAGTTTTTATCAGAAATTTGTTTTTCGAAAAAAGGTTAGAAAATTTTCTCACGTTTTTTTTTTCAAAGACAAAAAAGCAGAAGTTTTCGTAGAAAAAAAAATAAACCAGATTTGATGTGTTGCCAAAGGTGTTGAACATTTTACTGGTCATTAGAAGGGTTATATGAATTCCAAATATGAAACCAGTTATTTTATGAGTTTGAAAACAAGTGCTTTAAATAAAAACAGCTGAATTTGTGTAAATAATTTGCAATATTATACATCACTACAATACTGTAACAACAAGATTAAGACTCTACAAGTACAAGGTGGCGCAAAAGTAAACTTCCGATGTGTTTTGGCTGTAATTAAAAAAAAAATGAAAAACTTTGATTCTTCTTGTGGATTATTGTTATTTGGTCTTTTAATTTTTTTTACATCAAGTCGAGAATATGATGTCATGTAAATGGCCGCCGCCACAGTTGATTGTCATTTGAGCCCTTTTTATGACTATGGAAAATGCCAAAACTTCCGGCGATAGGTCCTCACATTCTTAACGGATATTGTCTCTAAGAGCTGCAAGAGTCTGAGGCTTGTTGACATAAACCCGCGACTTAAAAAAACCCCACAAAAAAGAAGTCTGGAGCGGTCAAATCAGGTGATCTTGCTGGCCAGTGCAAATCGCCAAAACGGGAGATTAGGCGCCCGGGAAATGCATCCTTCAGAATATCGGTTGTGGCACGTGCAGTGTGTGCCGTTGCACCGTCCTGTTGGAACCACATGTTTTCCAATCCCAATTCATCAAGTTGCGGCAAAAAGAACTTGCTCTGTAGCGCTCACCATTCAAAACAGGTCCGATGACTCCTCCAGCGAAAACAGCACACCATACAGTGACTTTGAGCGAGTGTAATGGCTCTTCGTGGGTTACACGCGGATTTCAGTACCCCAGAAATGTAAATTTTGCTTATTTACGTACCCGCTAAGATGGAAATGGGCTTATGATTATTTGTGATGAAAAATCATTTTCCTCTTGGTGGTGCAATATTCCGCGTTCTGGAGCAGTGTAGCGTAACATTGTTTATTAACGTGTATTTCGCATGTGTTTACTACACAAATGTCAAAACAGAACTGACATTAGGGGCCAATCGCCAAATTTATAGCATTATCTGATAGGAGGATTACTTTTGCGCCACCTTGTATATAGGTTAGGTGGATAAGTAAATACCAACACATTGTTGGAAAAAAGCAAGAATCTGCCGTAATACCAAAGTTTGTATGCAAAATATTTGCAGTGTAATAACACTGTGCCAACAATATGCGGTAGACAAATATTTGGCGCTATTATGTATAACGATATAGAGTAATGACATTGTAGTGATTAACTTTTTCCTGCTGGGTAGTTACAGACAGTTTTAATAATTGCTTATTTATTTATTTATTTCATAAACATGTGTAAAAACCTGTCAATTGTAGTGCAAATATTTCTCTCTTAAATTAACCAAGTTTGACATACTGTTTGGTTGGTATTTGTATAACTAACAATTGTCATTAGTTGGCAGTAGTTTGTCGGTTAATAATGCATTGTGTTCCGTGTGTTTGTTTATGTGTGCTGATTGTCAGTAGTAAATTGTTGTTAAATCAATGGCTTAGTTAATTGTTATTGTGATTAAATGAATTTTGTTGCTACTTCTGTTTTGAATTAATGATTGTTGATAGCTAGCTGTCAAAGTCAACAAGTTGCAATCACACACAAAAAAGCTGTATAAATATCAAAACTTGAATACAAATTTAAAAACACTTAGACAAAACTGAAATACAGCACAACTTTTGATTATTTGTTGTCTTAGTTTATGTTTAATAACTATACAATTCTGTATTGTGCAAAAAATTTTTGCAGAAAAAAAAAAAACTAAGAATAATCATAAAATAATTAACAAAATGTTAAATATTAAGATACATATGTGGCAACATTTAAGAAGAGGTTGATAGCTAGAATTTAAAAAAAAAAAGTTTAAAAAACAACTGAAACAAAAGTACAAATTAAAGATTTTTTTTAAGAAAATTAATTAAATTAAGTATACAAATTTAACAAATTTCTTGTAAATTTCTTTAACTGAAGAAAGATTTGGTTAATGTCTTGGCTAACTTGAAATATTGCTATACATCACTTTATTAACTATACAATTCTGTATTGTGCAAAAAATTTTTGCAGAAAAAAAAAACTAAGAATAATCATAAAATAATTAACAAAATGTTAAATATTAAGATACATATGTGGCAACATTTAAGAAGAGGTTGATAGCTAGAATTTAAAAAAAAAAGTTTAAAAAACAACTGAAACAAAAGTACAAATTAAAAATTTTTTTTAAGAAAATTAATTAAATTAAGTATACAAATTTAACAAATTTCTTGTAAATTTCTTTAACTGAAGAAAGTCTTGGTTCATATCTTGGCTAACTTGAAATATTGCTATACATCACTTTATTAATTTAAAAAAAGTTTAAAAAACAACTGAAACAAAAGTACAAATTAAAGATTTTTTTTAAGAAAATTAATTAAATTAAGTATACAAATTTAACAAATTTCTTGTAAATTTATTTAACTGAAGAAAGTCTTGGTTCATATCTTGGCTAACTTCAAATATTGCTATACATCACTTTATTAATTTAAAAAAAGTTTAAAAAACAACTGAAACAAAAGTACAAATTAAAAATTTTTTTTAAGAAAATTAATTAAATTAAGTATACAAATTTAACAAATTTCTTGTAAATTTATTTAACTGAAGAAAGATTTGGTTAATGTCTTGGCTAACTTGAAATATTGCTCTATATTATGTCCTGTGGTTCCTAGTAGGAACAAAGGGCCGCATATTGCTATACATCACTATATTTGCTTAATGCATGTTGCTTTACAAAAGTATTTAAAAAACACTAACTGATTAAAAAATTTTGTAATTAAATTAATCTATTTTCTAATTTCAGCCCATGTGTTGACTGATTAATTAGCATATAATTCAATTGTTTAATTTTTTTTGCTGTTGTTTCTATATCTTTCCTTTACCATTAACTGGTAATTTATGTGTGTATTTTTTTCTCAGTTTGCTTAACAAGTTGGTCAATTTTTGTATTTAGTTCTAGAGGTCAATATAAGGTGGCTTTTAAACTAACATTGTTTTATGTTTAATTGATGCCAGTTTTTTTAATGTGTATTTTTATTTCTTTACATAGATACAAAAACAAACAAACAAATTGTATTTGTAAATGCGTATGACAATATACTGTACGAGTAGAGTAAGTAATTGTACACAGAAAGACAGGCAGAATTTTTTTTATGCCATTTAATAATTATTAATGATATTAAGTCACTGTATGTGGAAATCATTTATTAAGTTATGCTTAAGTTTTCAATTTGTTTGCTTGTTATTTTGTGTACATATCGGAGTGTGTGTAAAAATAAAAATTGAATTTAAATATATGGTTAGAATGGAAACAGCTAATTGAAGTTATTAGTAGTTGCTGGCTTGTATCAATTTAATATTATATTTAGCAAAGTCCCAAACCATTTTAATAATAATGAAATTGAAATTTGACAACCTCGCTTTTAATTGCTTTTATAAAACAGTTTGTTTTATAAAATTTATTTTACTTAACCTGAAACACTTTGTTAAAGTAAAGTTTTGTTTTCAACCCCTATATAAGCTTTATTAGTTAATTTTGTTTTCTACTGTTGTCTTTTTGTAGCAACATGTTTAATATAATCGGCTTATTTAACAGAGCATGTTAAAAAAAAAAACTTTGCAAAATCTTCTCACTACAAAATTTGTAGTAAATACATACTCGTATGTGCAATAAAAAAAAACTATATATCAGCCAGCACACACCACTATACAAAAGTATGCTCATTAACACTTAGTTAACATAATAAATATTTACTTATTTTTCTGTTTGTCTTTCTTTCACGTCACAAGACCTAATAGACAAAACCAAATACAAATCTATGCCAAGCATTTGACATTTTGGCTATAAGGCAAATACAACTCGTGCTACTTCCGTTTTATTTTTAAAATTCTCTCATTACGTTTCATAGCAATTGAATTTGTAAAATTAGACAAGCAAAAGGTCTGCAAAAGAAAAGTGAAAAATTTTCGAATCAATTAAAATAAATTGAGCAAAAAGAAAAACACACTTCAGAAACAGAAAGAGACCAACCAGCCTTTATAATTTGACTTTTAATTGACCCTAAGCAGAATACATATACAATGTATGTTTATGAAATTGTATGCAGATATGTGTATGTATTATAAAAATAACTAGTTTATACGATATGTATAAACAACACTTACCTTCACGTCTCATACCCATTTTGAGGCACTTTCTGAGGCGGCAATATTGGCATTGATTACGATGATGCTGATCTATGGGACAATTTCTGCTCCCCCGACATGAGTAGGTTAAATTACGTCTTACAGAACGTTTGAAAAATGATTTGCAACCTGTTGGAAGAAAAAAATTAAAATTTATTATTAAGAAATACAAATACAGACAAAGTTACGTATGTATTTTTAAGTAAATTAAAATTTTTAGATACCATCAATGCTAAACATACTTGTTTACAATTTATGCGGCGATAATGCATTTCATAACTAAATCCTTAGCAACATGTTGCTAAACATATTAGTTTTTCATTTTTTAAGCATGTGGTACTCAGTTCAAATTTGCGAAATTTGTTGATCAACATCAATTATTTCGTTTGAAAATTTTGACAATTAGCAAGTGGTGACAATGCCGCGATTTAGAAGAAAATTGTCGTTTTTATTGCCCTTAGGTATGCAACATAGTTTCTTTTATGTAAACAAAAACAATATGTTTTTGACTGTTTTTTTCAATTTCTTGCGAAATAAGTGCCGCTTACATTATTTCACAGTTGGAAAAAAATGTTGCCATATACATTTTTTTGTTGAAAAAACATGCTGCCAGAAACATTTCGTAACTTTTCACAATAAGAACAGAGTACAACTTCAGCAGCATTAGTTCGCATTTATTTCGCATCAATTTTTTTTGATATGGACTTTTGATAGTATTTCGCACGAAATGATGAACAGAGTACCATGCTTTAGCTAGTAATAACACATTTTATTTCATAACTTTGTTATTTATGAAGAGATTTTTATAATTTTTTATTTCAAATAGAGAAAGAGTTTTAAGATTTCCCATAATGTAAACACATATATTTTAATTACTCTTGGTGTGACAATTAATAAGAAACTTTTTTATATAACCCTTATGTAGGGTGCTAACGAAAACAATTTATCTACTACATTTTATAAAAAAAACATTAAGCTAAAGCAGAGTGCAACTAAACATCATTTGAAACAAATTCCATACTATGTAAGCAAGCTTGTTAGCAGCCTCAACAGCAACATGCCTTCAACATGCAGGCATACAAAAACTAAATACATCTTAACATGGATTTTGACCCTATTTTTGTTGTTATTTGTTTGTTTTTTTTCGTAAAGCTTGTAGTAAGTTTCCTACTTATATAGTTTAATGCATGCCATGTGAACTATAAACTGGTAGATCACTTTTGCTAAAAACAAAACCAAAAACCAGCCATACACTAAACTAAAATCATTGTCTACTATTTGTATCCCTTTTTTTGTGGGGGGGGGGGGGGGGGGGATTTAATGTAGCGAAATGCATAGCAAAAGTGGCAGCAGCAACGATGACTTGCTTTTTAACTTTGAGTGTTTTACTATCTTGACTGCTGTTCATGTTAAAGCAGGCTGGTTGCCTTCCTGGTCTTGTATTTTTTTTCCCCCATCATGTCAATGGCCATGTTACACGTTTCATGGCTTAACGCCTCCCATAAAATTACCTTTAATGGGTTTCAATTAATGTACAGAGATTTTTTTTGCTGCAGTTTACTTTGGTTTTTTGGAGAGATTTTGAAATTTGTTGATATTGAAAACTAGGCGCTTAATACTGTTAAAAAGGGTTTTGGTTTCTTGTTGTGTGTTGCTGCTGCTGCCAAACAACAACACGAATTTTCAGTTGTAGCAACAAGCAGCAAAAAAACTAGCTGGCAAAAATGTTTAAGTGTGTTTAATTTTATGTCGCCACGTATCTAAACATGTGTATCATGCAACTCAAAACTTCAAATTTTTGTTGCAGTTGTTGTTGTTGTTAGTTCAACAGCAAAGTTTGGATAATGTGGCATGTTGAGGATAAGCTAAAGTAAACATCATTTTCTTTAAATTTTAAAGTAAAAACTTGTAGTTACAATTTCAAATCTTAAGTAATTTTCTAAAATTAGTTTAGAGCTTTTTTTTTTTAATTTCTAAAAATATTAAGGAAATTTATAATTTCTTAATCATTTTTTCTATTTATTTTATTGCAATGGCAAAAACTTTAAAGTTATTTTAATGAAAGCATTGATAACTTAAACAAACAATAAAAAAAAACAAATTGTCTATACAAACTAAAACAAAAAGGAGTAATAAAAATTTTCCCACCAAAGACCAAACCAAAATCTAAACCAAAAACCAACTGCAAACAAAAAAAAATCCAAGCCAAGACCAGCCAGACATAATAAAAACACCAAACAAATACCCAACACCACCTTAACCAGTTTTTGACCATATGTACCTTTTTTCCAAAATTGAAGCTGGCCACAAAAAGTATCTGTGTGAGGAGAGGAAAGCCTCCAATAATGAAATTCATAAAAACAGAAACAACCACAATTGTTAAACAATAACGTTAAACTAAATTTCTGTGTGTTTGTTGTTGTTTTGACTGAATTATGGTAAGCATGCGCAAAAAGCCACCTTTCAGTTACAATTGCATTGGCAGTCATACAAACATACATTTGTACATTTAACTGTATGTATATATACATATGTAGATACATACATACATAAATACATATGTAGACATGAATATGTTTATAAGTTTGTGCGGGTGTTATGGCCAAAAAGCTTTAACAGAGATGGCATACATAGTTGTAAATTCCATATTATAAATAAAAAATCAAAAACAAGAAACTGGATTTTTTTCGTAAGTTTTCTTAAAACGTGCAAAATTCATGGTAAATTTGAAAGAGAACTGATTTTATTACGAGTGTGTAGATGTTTTTCAGTGTAGGGAGTATATAAAACATTTTTATTTGCGGAGATCCACCCTTTTTCGGTTATTGATATAACACGATATCTTTAATGTAAAATGTACCAAAACAACAGCAACAACAGCTAACTTAAAAAAATCATTATGATGCTTATAAACATCATCATCATCATCGTCATCATCATCGTGAAACAATTGATGCTTTTTTAAATTTTTCAAAAAAAAAAAAAAAAAAGTTTCTTAAGCTTAAACTAAGATCAACAGATGCTGATTTAACAGGCTTCAACCAAAGCAGACACAAGTATCTTTAGAATAAAGAAATCTACACTATCTTCATCAATAGTTTTTCCTAAATTCTAGCCTAGACTTTAAAGCCTTTTGCTAAGAAGATTATCTCGATTTTAGTTTTTAACTAAAACTTTTGCAACAAACACACAAACAAATAAAAGAAAACTAAACTATATCGCTAGCTAGCCAGCATATGGTCTTCATACTAACATATGTTTGTGTTATATTGTATTCTACATTCATGCTAGAATACTACAGACTATAAAGGTTTATACGGAAACCAAACAAAAAAAAAAATAATCTAAAAAATGCAATATATATATATATATATATATATATATATAGTATAGTATATTGTAAACCAAAAATCGTGACTATGTAGAATAACGTGGTTTCATGTTGTTGCTGTTATTTTGATGATCATATAATGTGTGCTATATGGAATCTGTATAAATCGTCATCATCATCACCATGATACTGCTAGTCATTGTCGTCGTCGTCATCATCATGATCATCATAGACATCATTATCATCATCAATGGTTTCTGCAAAATCATATCTAAAAACTATGCGATTTACCGACATGCTGTGCATGCTGCTGATATGATAAAAAACTAGTGTTTAGAATCCCAAAAAAGCCTTACAACAAAAAGTATTGTTTAGCTGAAGAAAAAAATATTCACTTCAAATTCTAGCATAAAAAACCCAACAGGCCAACAACCACACTGATGATATTTTTACAGCTTAAAAGGAATTTTATGAGTTTTAGTTATTGTTTTACGATCTTCGTGTAATGTATGATGGGAAATTTTCAATTTTCGTTGAGCTTAAAGAACGAAATTTTTGTGAGGCAAAATTAAAAGTTTTTTTTCTTTTAGATTTTTGACAAAAATTTGCTAATTAAAGAAAAGTTAGATAAATTATATTAATAAATGAAATGGTATTTGAAGAGTTTTTCAATGGTTTAAACAAAAATATAAGTAGCAATAGCAAATCTATATATAGTAGTAGTTATGGTAATAGCAGTACATATTACCAAAAATAGCTACAAATAGCATAAAAATTTTGTCCATTAAATTAAACTAATTAAAATGCTGACTAAAATAATACAGCTTCAATAGAAGTTTTAACAAGTAATTGATTTCTGGTTTAAAGGAACCAGCCATGTCCATCTGTCTGTTCGTCTGTGTAAAACACTCTCACGTCCAAGCTAGTTGTAAACGAAATTTCCAAACAAATATTTCCTATTTTGCAGGTAACTTTGATATTGAAAATCAGCAAAATCGGTTTAGGTCAAACTAGGGATGGACACTGTAAAAAACATCGATGTTTTTTTCGATGCGATGCATCACAAATATACATCGATGTTGCATCAATATTTCATAAAATGCATCGATGTTTTTTATACATCGATTGTTTTTTTTTTTATTATTTATTATTATTATTATATTTTCGAAAAATCTTAAATTTATTTTACATCTTCCAATACTTTTTTCAATACTGTTTAGAAATAAAAGTTTACCAAGTCTTTCACCACTCAACCTGTTACTTTGTTGAGTCCGATGTTCCCACCGAACCCGTTGTTCCCGCCATTGTAAGGTATTTAAAAACGATCTTGTAAAGCTTGTGATTTATAATCTTTTCAAATATCCAACGGATTTTCGTTCAGTCTTCCAACAGGAGTTCTTAACTAAACTGAAAGTTCATCGGACAATATATCTTCAGTCTTCTTGCTTTTCCAATTTCTATGAACCAGTTTATAATGGCTAGTCCATAATGAAAAAGTATCCTCACTTTTATCAGATTTTTCTGAGTCAGATTCAATATCTTCATTTTGCAAAAGAGTATTTTTCATTAATTCCTTGATCTTTGTTTCAGCATTAGCAACGGCTATTGCATCATTGAAGTGCATTTTTTTTAATCGAGGGTCTAAAAAATAGATACGTATACACGTTTATATACCAATATACACGTATACTGTATACAATTTGTCATTTCGATGCATCGAAAGAAAAAAGCTTGAGGAAAATAGTAAGAATCGGTCAATGATTTCTCGTAGCTCCCATATAAAAATCTACCCCAAAAATTGCTCAATTATACATAAATGCCTAAAAAATTGGAATATCAATACAAAATTCAGCAAAAATAAGTTTGATGTAAAAAGAAATCTCAAAACGAATTTTTTTAGTTTGGTCCATGTTTGACCATAGGCCTCATATAAAGTCCACTTCCAAAATTCACTTAAATACGTATAAAACTGGTATAAATAATGTTAAACGGCTGAAATTTGGCATAAATAATCTTTATAGGCAAATAAATTGTTGTACTAAATTTTATAGTGGGCGGCCCATAATTGGTTATAGCTACCATATAAGAACCACATCCGAAAAAGAAATTTATCTTTTTATACATATATTGTCTAAATATCGGTACCGACTTAAAACTTTCTACAGATCATTAACATATACACAAAAAACATTCTGTAGAATTTTGTGAATTTCGGTCTATTTTCAACCGCATCCCTCATATAAAGCCCTCTTCCGAAAATCACTTTAATACTCATAGATCTCTTATAAATAACATTACCGATCCAAAGTTTTACAGGGATCGTTTACATACATGCCAAAATCAAACTGCTGGATTTTGAGAATATCGATCCATATTTGACTATGTCCGCCATATAAAGTCCACTTCCGAAATTCACGTTAATACTAATTTGTATCATAAATATACTGTTATTATGTTGAAATTCGACGTGAAGTATCCTCATACCCATAAAAATCACTGTTCCAAAATTTAAGAAGATCGGCCCATAATTTGTCATAGCTGCCATATGAGAACCAGTGTAGTTTATGTATTTCTTATTACTTTTAGATGGAGGGTATTAAAGATTCGGCATAGCCGAATATAGTACTCTAACTTGTTTATACTCTATTTCTTAATTTTGGATTTGCATCATTAGAATTTTGAAAGTTATGGCAACATTGTTGAAGTATTTTTAAAGAATCTAAAGTATTTAATAATACATATAGCATTTTAACTTCCATTCCTTTTCTTTCTATATGAAAGAATATATATAAATAAAAACTAAAGTGGATCAAGCCCCACTATATAATACCCTATACCCAGAATATGTATTAAACAGTTTTTTAGAAATATGGGAGATATGGCCTAATATGAACCGATCATCAAAAAATATAGTGCCAATCGTGCCTATCGTGAATAAAAATTCCACATGATATGTGTTTCCATTTCACATTTTTCCTATTAAAACGCATGTTACAAAAATAAAATGGAAATTTTATGTGAATTTGAGAAATGATAAACTTTATCTCGATATAAATATTTTTAAAAGATTTATGAAAGTTGAAGTAAATTACATAAAGAGTCTTGAATAATTATGGACGCAGCGTTGAGTGAGATTATTTCGGTATATATGAAACTTATTTGTGTTGAATTTTATTTGAATACCTACATTTTTAAGAGCGTTGTGCTCTTTAAAGTGATTTTCGGAAGTGGACCTTATATGGAAGCTACGATCAATTATGGACCAATCTGCACAAAATTTGTAGATACACGGTGGCCCAAATAAGACCAGCTGATGTGAAACACAAATAACTTTTTTATTTTTTAACATAATTTATTTTTTTTTTTTTGCAGATTACAACTGAACTCTTGGAAATTTAGAATGAATACGTACAGTCCACAACAACTCATTAAAATTATCGATTTTTATTATTCTTCTCAACTATCAATTGTTCTGATGCAGCGAAATTATTGCCGTTTATTTTAACGTAAGATCAACGTCCACATCTTCCATGATTACAAGTTTAGTTTGCCGTTTTGAGTAACTGGGATCAGTCACACCCAATCAGATGCACTGTTTGGTGCGGTGTTATGGCCACAAAAATCATCGGCCCATATTTCTTTGAGAATGAGGATGAAACGCCAGAAACGGTCTCCGGGGCTTCTTACATCCTAAACTATGGACATGCTGCGTAAAATTTTTGGTGAACGTATAATTTTAAAAAATTCAGATTTCCCTTCGCTTCCTCGTTCACCAGATTTAACTGGTAACCGTAATATATAGTAAGTGTGTAAAAAGACAGTGTGTTCATTTTGAATTGTGTTTGTGTACATTTAAAGAAAAAACGCCTTTATTTTGCAATTAAAAAGAATCCGGTTTATTTAAAGGAAATAAACCACCGTTTTTAAAAGGTAAAAACGTAACAATTTAATATTTATATATGTATGTATGTAGACTCGCGGTAACAAAAACACCGCCTTACGTGAACACCGGTTAACATAATTTTTTTTACACTGACTACTCTGTAGCGTGAACAAGGTAAGAAAGCCCTATAACGTGAACAAATTTAAAATGTATTCAACATAGAAAATGTTTTCTTTTCTACATTTTTCGGCTATCGGAATCGTTTTTTTAAAAACGGGGCTTCTTCATAAATAATTGCGTATGTAAACATACCGCCATTTTTTCTGTGGCTTGACATTTAGTGTAGGGCGCGTTGCTGATTTGTCTTTAAAGGAAAAAGTGGATGTAATAGAAAAATTTGAAGAAGGATCAAGCGTAACTAGCTTAGCAAAACAGTACAATGTTGCAAAGTCAACAATTTATGCTATCAACAAGAAACAAGAGAAAATTTTAAAATGTGTTAACAATACATATTCTTGACCTGGAATGTGGAAGACTTTTAAATGTTCTGAGCTTCCTAAAATAGAAAAAGCGCTGTACCGTTGGTTCTTAAAACAGCGACAAAAAATTTTCCTGTTAATGGACTGATGGTTAAAGAAAAACGCAAAATTTTTTAATGCAAAAATTATTGAAACTCAAAACGATTTTAATGCAAGTGAGGGATTGTTGCAACGATTCAAGAAGCGGTATGGTGTGCGTTTTATTAAAATAAGCGGAGAAAAGTTATCTTTTAGACCTGAACTTGTTAACCCTTTCAAGAACAAGCTGCAATCCAAAATTAAACAGATAGGTCTGTCTCACAATCAAATCTCCGAGAAAAGGCCGTGTTCAGCAATTTGCAAAAAAAATCCAGAAAAAGATAGATAACACACTTTTTCAATAATTTTTATGTAAATTTTTTTCTTAACAAAACACACAAGTTAATAAAAAATATCTGAATTTGATTTAAACACTTGTCGACGAAAGTGGACAAAAAACATAATAAACAAATGTATTCAAGTTTACAAGACAAAAATCGTGACATATATACATATATACATGACATATATATGAATAGAAATTGAAAAATGATAATTATAGCAAATTTCGAACCACCAGGTAACACTGGTTAAAGGATTGACGTTTGTCTGTTGGCTAGCAGGCACCGTGGTGGTGCAGAGGTTAGAACGCAAAGAATTCTGATGAGAGAATGTGGTGATTCTCGAAACATGTAAATTCAACCCAGGTTCTAATCCCAGCCAAGAAAAATTATCAAATAAAAATTTTTTTGAAGTTGTAAAACAATTCCTACCTTCAGCAAAAATAATTTAATGAAAATTAAATTCAATGAACTTGAGCCTGACTAAAGAAATACCAAAAACTTGTCTAATGTATTTTGTTTTTTTTTTAACAAACACAAACTGCGAAGCTATTTGGCTTGTCTGCAGAAAACACACAGAGTTTTTGGTGGGAATCGAACCCGCACCCCCCGTACATCTTCGTAAACTTGAACAACTTCGAATACGTGAACACGCTCGGTTTTTAATAGTTCACGTTAACGCGAGTCTACTGTAATATAATTATGCATCCACAACAAAGGTGAAGGATATATAAGATTCGGCATAGCCGAATATAGCACTTTTACTTGTTTTATTTTATCTCCCATATATTGTTAAAATTTATACGAAAACTGTGCCGATGAAATTAAAAAATGTTCTAATGACGATGATAATGCGTTAAAATTAAAGTTGATACAAGTAAATTGTTCTGTTGGTTGTTCCAGTCATGGTTTACCATTTTGACAATCGAACGATGCTTAAAACTTAAAATAAAAATAGCCTTTAAAAGGCTGTTTTAAAAATAAAGAAAAGGCCAGAAACTAAAATATAATTTTTGAGGCTAAAAGATAAATAATAATAGCACGAAACAGGCTAAACTGGCAACACTGTTGGTAACATTATTTAAGGGTTCTAATTAACACTGAACTATAAACTGTTGCTACTATCTGGTGCACTTAAACCTGCCATCACTCATTAAGTCTCAGTTCTGATCACATTAAACTTAAATTAAGATATTCTATAATTTGTTTTTTTTTTCAAGCAATTAGTTCCCATTTAATATTTATGTAAAAATGTTTTATATATTTATGTATTTTAATATCCAATATTTCGCTATCACAATGGATAGCTTCCTCAGGGATAATACAATATAATTCAAAAAGATCGAATAAAAGAATTAAATACTTACCGCCTGGCCCACGATGTCGAACGATAACGTTCGCTTAGATAAGACTTAAGACACAAACTTTTTATCGTATCTATTTTTTACTCAATCAAGTTTGTTTATTCCACAATCAAGTTTGTGTCTTAAGTCTTATCTAAGCGAACGTTATTGTTCGTTATCGTGGGCCAGGGGGTTAAATTAAGATTCTAATATAATTAATTAAACACATATCCCCCAGATATAATCTAAGTCTCTCTAATCCCTTGCTGAGTTTTAAACGTTTTATTATAACAAAACAAAAAATTATAGAATTATCGCTTAATTTATAATACACCTAGACAATTTATAACGATTTGCGTGTTAAATATTCATTTTTGTTTTTAAAAATTTGCTATATGCTAGATTTATAATAAGACTAATAAAAAATTACAGTTAAAATAATAAAGCAGAGACCTTAACGCCACACTGTTAATAACATTAATAGCAGCAACAACGGCCGCAGCAGCTTTAGATAGAGCTATAATATAAGCAGTTTTTAAGTTAACTGAACATTAACTGCAATTAATTGAACTTCCTCAAATGTGGCTGTAAGTTTAGTATGTATGTAAGTGAGTAGACTATGTAGACTAATAGAAAATTACCTAAATAACATAGAACTATTAAATAAAGTGCAACAAACATGAACTCCATATCAAAATGCCAAGACGAAACGAAACGAGTGGAAAAAAAACACACGTTTTGCGCACGCGCACTTGTTGCGCATCGTCAAGCAATTAAAAGCGTGAAATTACTTTAGAAAAAACGCTACAACAAAATCAACACAAATAAAGGAAAATGCTACAAAAAACCGCAAAGCACAATTAAGAGACAATTAAACATTGATTATTAAATTGCTAAGGAAAAACACAAATTATAAAATTTAGGAAGTTAACCTAGTTTTCAAAATAAAATGAACTTAAAAAAAGTGTTTTTTAGCCAACAAAAAAAAAACGCACAAAAGAAACATTTAAAAACATTAATTTCTTTAAGAAAAACCTATAAAATTAATTTTGCTTGTTTGTTGGTTTTAATTACAAAACAAACGCAAACTCCATAAAGCTTTCGAATTAAACTAAAACATTAAAGAAAAATTAAACAACACCCAACAGCAAGCTTAGATTAATTTCTAGTTTCTAAGTCCTCTTCTCTGCCGCTTTTGCGCAAAACAACTGCATCTTGAAAATGAAGTATGTGTTGCAAGTGCAACAAGAATTATGGTTAGCTTCACATATTGTTATTATGATACATATGTACGTTTGCTTTAGAAACTTGAACGAGCATGAACTTTTGTTAATTCTGCTCTTAAATAATGCAGCAACAACGAACAAAAAAAAAAAAAAAAAAACTACCATAGAGAAAAAAGTGTTTAACTTAATTTATGGTTTAGATTTTATTTTTACAAAACACTAAACCAGTGAAAAACAGCGGTAGAAAAAAGTGAGACAACAAAAAACGTATGTTACCATTATAACCAGGCTATGATTAAGATTTTGACAGTTTAGACAAAATAAAAATATGTGGGGAATAATGCTAAGTAATGCAGCAGAAACTGAAAAAAAAAACACAAGGGGAGCAAATATTCCACTGATTGCCACAATGACATAAAAGGCAAATATTTAGCTTATTTCAACTAAATATGTATATGGGTTAATTTCTGAAGCTACAGTCGAGTTAGAAATTTTAGCAAAAATCGTAAAAAAAAAGCTAAACCAAATCCTGACAAAATAATCTAACAATTGCTGCTTCTCTAATATAATTAATTAAACCGTTAAGACCGTTATGGTTTAGGTTTTCCCCAACTAACTACAATTTGTTATTGTTTTGCATACATCTTCCCCCTCCCCTCCCCCCCCCCCCACCAAACAACTCATTTCCCTTTAAAAAGTACCTTAGAAAACCCCACAATTTTTTTTTTGGTTTCTTTTATTTTTTTTTAACTTTGATCACGATCATGTTACTTTTTCCCAAAAAAAAAACTCCAAAAAATATTCGTGCTGCCTTGTAGTTTTTTACGTTGATATTTTGGCTGTTTTTTGTAGTTTAGGTTTCTTAAAGCTTAAATTTTAAATGAAAATCAATTTAAAAAGGGTTTTTTTGGTAACAAAATTCTACTGTCAAGTACTACTATTTGTTTTACAAGCTTTGTTCAAATGAATTACAAGGTTTTTGGAAATGATATTGTACAGCTTGTTGCTGTTAAATAGAAAAAAAATTGTGTCTTGAATAAATAGTAATTAAAGGGGAGTTTGTTAGGAAAAAAATAAATAAAACAAACAGTCAGACAAAGAAAAAATATATTTTTTAATTAATTGGAATTTGTTTTGGAGAAGTTGAGAAGTTGAAACAACTAAACATTGCCTACGACAAGTAATTTTTAGAAAAATTAAAATACTTTTAAAATATTCTTTTTTTAAATGGAACTGTGGGTATGTTTTGAAATATGGTTTACAAATGAATATTACAACTACCAAAGTTTTTTAATCTCCAAATGTGTTTGACTTAATATTTACATGAAAAACAAATACAATTGCTTTACATTGTATTAAAAGTCTAGTTTTGACGATAACAAAAAACGTTAGTGGAAATACGATTTTCAAAGCTCTTAGATATAATAGAGATCTATATAAATCGTCAATATATGGGATATATTCATAGAAATGTTGATATTGAATAGCAACAAAATCGGCTCATATACAGAAGAAATATATACAACAATCCGTATAATAAGATTTATGATTAAAGTGAAATCACAAAAAAAAGAAAACGAAAGTATACCACCAGTGATTCTATAGTGTGGCCCAATTTTATGTGAATATAGCTTTATTCTGCTTCAAAATGTAATTATATATATGACATTTAAAAATCATATCCCCTTTTATTTCAGCTCAATTCACTTTCTTTTAAACCCCTTAATACGTCTTCTACTATTCCTAAAATTAGTAGAGTTATACCCATACCAAAGATATAATCGTTGCATTCATCTTCAGACTTTAGACCGATAAGTATGTTAAATGCTAGTTCCAAGGCCCTAGAAGTGTTACTTAGAAAGCAAATAGATTATCATCTTTGTACAAAGGCATGATAAGTCTATTTCAATCAGCTTCTTTCTTTTTTAATATAATACTACTGGATTGGTATTCGATATTACTGTATGAATAGGGCGGAATATTCACAACTCTAAGGGCTGTTTTCTCAAGATTAAAGATATTTAGTTTTCTCGATGTCTCATTTGCTTCTATAGACTAGGCGATAGTGTGCCGGACTATCAGTCAGAGGGTTGCTGGTTCGATTCCCGCCAAAGACTCTGGGTGTTTTCTGCAGACAAGCCAAAAAGCTTCGCCGTTTGTATTTGTTTAAAAAAAAAAAAAAAGTTATTATTTATATGATTGTTATGACCTTTTATATGATAACAAATTTACATATAGTTTCTTTGGAAGAAATGTGAAAAAAATCAAAAAACCTCCATTTTTATCCTTTGATGCAGCTCACCAAATATTGACCCCAGGACAAAAAAATTGAAAAACGTAGTCTTAAAATGAATCAAATTTTCGTATTAGTCGGGAACATCGATACCTTATTTTTTCTCCATACAAACGTGGCCACCCTAATGTAAATATATCAAATGAAAGACCTAATATTCTAAGCAAAATATTCTAAGATAAATTCAAATCAGCACTCGAATAAGTTTAATTAAAAAAATATTAATAATTTTTGCCGTTATATAGAGCTAAGACTATGTTTCTTTGAAAATTAAATTTAATTTAAAACTTTAATTAAAATCATATTCAATTTATAAATTATACAGAAACCACAGTTTTTGTTGTGACGAGAATGGAAAGATATGTGTGCGAAAGTTTAAAAGCATGTTTTCAGTTTTACCTGAATAATCATCAACATGGCTTTAGGAAAAATTGTCAACTTAATGCAGTTAAAACAATTAATTTCTAGGTTGGTCTGGTTTTTAAACAGCAGCTCCATCACTGGCTTGACTGACAAGCTGTATATATAATGTGTGGCTTAATCTGCCATATAAATATACATACGTACATACATACATATATAAGTATGACAACAAATAACACGACTTTATATCAGGAAATATGCATGCATTTCAGATTGTAATTTCGTATGAACTATATATACATACATATACATACATACATACATATATATAAATTCTATGCATTTTAATAGAATTTGTATGGGTTTGTATGAAGTAAATGAAGGAAACAAAGATATGGTCATAAAATATAATAATTTAACATTACATATTTTTGCTGTTACTGTGCTTTTTTTTTTTTTTTTGGTTTGTGGATGTTATACTTTAATTAATTAGCTTTATAAAGAAAACATTTACATTTTAAGTTGCTGTTTTTTGCAGCTATAGGGTTTGAAAAGAAAGCTAAAGCAAGTTGTTAAAAAAAAAAAATGTTAAATTAAAAACAAACAAAATATTCCCACGTTTAATAATAAAACAAAAACTAAACATAAAATGATATAAAAAATGTATCATGTTATTGTCATTCATATTTATATGTACATATATGTATGTATGTATGTATTATTTAAAAAAAAATTTTAATTTAATGATAAATTAAAAGAAAAAGAGCAAAAGAAATAAGCAATACAGGCAGCAAGTAGTATAAATAAACTTAAAGAACATAACTGAATACGGTCATTCTTTAGTTTTATTATGACTTTATTGTTTTGTTTAATTATTAAGAAAGAAAAAAAGGGTAATTTAACTAATAGATGTTTCAATTATTTGGAATTTGAGGAAATATTAAAAAGAAACAGCAGCAATTAACAACCAAATGTGTGGTTATATGTATTGTTAATGATGTGGGTGGGTGGCTTAAGGTTTTAATTAACAGCTGATTGCTGGCTTGACAGTTTTTGTCATTAATAATGTAATAATTTTAATAAAAATATAAAATGTCTTAAATTTTGTTTCTACATATTTACTGCCCTTAGGCAAACAAATATACTTTGTTGCTAATTTTAGTTTCTAAAACTTTCAAATTAAACTGTTTAGTTAGTTGTATTTATAGTAAGCATGTCCATGTTCATGATGCTGATGCTGATGATGATGAGCTAAGCACGATAGCAATCAATTTAAAAAGTACGTAAGTATGTATACTCCAACACACAACACTGGCATAACATAATGTCAATTACACGTATAAAATTCTGAAGTCCAGCTACAGAATACGATACATACCAAAGAATGTTTATATAAGAAATAATCCTACAATTCATTCCACACAAAATCTTCTAACGCATTGTATAGTACAAAAAAAAAAAAACAATAGCTAAAACCATAAGCTACCCAAATAATACACCAAAAAGATATGAAAATCTTTATGTACAACAACCAACAAAAATCCAGAAGAAAAAAAAACGTAGCTACGAAAAAATTCACGTGCATCTTCTACTCGTTCGAAGGAAGGGGCATATAGACAACAACAACAACAACAAGAACACACAAAAAACACGCGGCATTTCAGTTTAAGCTTGATGTTTATTGTTGATGATCGTTTATAAGAAGTTTTATACGTACACTCAGTGTAATCGTAATGTCTAACTAACTGTCTGCTTCACTATTTGTCTGTCCTTCCTTCCGTCTGTCTGCATGTCTATCTATCTGCCTATCTAGCCAGCTCTCCTTGAATTATAAAACCCAGAACACAAAAAAAACGCATTGTCTGTCTTGTGTTCTTCTTTTCTTCAGCGATCTATTTGATGGTAGGGGGGGGGGGGATGTAGTCTTGATTCAGAATCATTTTATACATTCTTTATTTTTCGCATGCTTAAGCTTTTGGGTTAAAGCTGTTTGGTTCTGGTTTGTTGTGGCATTATGTGTACGTGTTCGTTTTACGGCTGCCTTTTCAAATTTTACTATAAAGTACTCTCTATTACTTTTGATGATGATACACCACTACTGCTGCTAGGTACCTTTACGTACCTTTATAACAAATGAAACGAATGTGAAAGAGGAGCAATAAAACGGCAGAAGTATATAACAAAACATGCATGAAAGAAAGATTAATTGTGTTGTACGCATACATGACAATATTTTGATATAAATATGAAATTTAAATGAGAATCTACAAACATATTTAAAGCGCAGAAAGTTTTGCAGAAAATTTATAAAACAAAACTCAACAGAACAGTAAAAAATTATGACTCTTTCCAAATATTACCATACTGTAACTGCAAAATTACGACTGTAGCTTTATAATATTGAAAAAAACAGAACTTTAGCTGAACATATCGGTTGTAAAAAAAAATCATATACCATAACAATACAACAGAAAATAAAAGCACGACCCTATAGTCTTTGAAATTTGTCATTTAACAATGTTAACTAAAACTTGAAATTATTTGCAGCTCATGAGCAGGAATTAAATTAAGATATTTTCAGCATCTATCATAACAAATATAGGTTAGTCCCATTAAATGGATATCCAGGAACTGATAATAAAATTTGTGAAATATACATACATACACGCACAGTACAACACAACCTAACTAACTACAACAGGTTCCTTTTCGTTTTAAGACACACAACTCAAAAATCATGCCTTAAGGGTTCATTAACTTAAAGAAGGGTGTTTTCTGTTTGCAAAAATTCTTAAAAAAAAAAAAAGAATTTAAAAAATTCTTATTTGTTTTCCAACCAAATATCTTCAAACTCATAAATCGTTGTTGTATGAATGTTTCTTTTTGTTGTTTTTTTTTGTGTGGAAATTTCGTAGCCACTTTTTTGTAGGCGTTGTTAAATTTTTGTACTGGTTGGATTTATTTAGTTTTTTATTTGTTTGTTTTAAAATCACAATTTTTCTCATGTGTTAAAACAGAACCAGCCAAAATCTCCAAATCATTTGGATTACATGATTTATGGCGAGAATTTGCCATTAAACCCCAATTTTTAAACAAGATAAAGAGGCGCTAAAAATCTGTTGCTGTTTAAGAAAATTGCAATATCTTAAAAATCTGCTTTTGTATTTTCTTAAAATATATACATATGTACATAAATGTTATATATATATATATGTATGTACATATATACCAAAAAAATATTGTTTTATAAGCAAAACTATAAATAAAATTTTATTACCGCATTTAACTAGCTTTTTCACTTCGAGTGTAAGCTGCTGGCCATTTAAAATTGTGTTAGAAAAAAATCGTTAGATAAATTGAAATTTTTGTAAAAGATCGTTTTGGTTTCATTTCAGCTATTTTGTCTATATTTTTTTTTTATTTATGTTTATGGGGAATTTCTTATAAGATTTGGTGTTTAAATTTTACCATCATTTAATTTTGTATGGTCATCATCATCAGCATGATGTTCATGTTTTAGCACACCTTGTTTTTGGTTTTGTTAATTTTTTATTTTTCTTTCTTTTTATATTTCTAAACATCAAAAGATCTTCATCAGTTATAGTAGGCTGTCATAAAACGCGTGTTCAGATCTTTTCTTGATTTTTAACTAAATGTTTTTTTTTTTTCAATAAAAAAAAAGAAACTAAACTTGTAATAACAATTGCATGAAGAAATATGATTTTTTTTTTTGTTTCATCTTTTGACATTATTGATTGGCAGTCATGCCAGAGATAGGAAAATCAAAATTTTTAAAACACTAATTCCCTTTATCTCTTCTACTTTTACTTTTACAAAACCAAAATGAAAATACGAATAGAAATTTATGATGCAAAACTCACCTTCACATGTAAATTGACCATAATGTTTGCCGGAACTTTTATCACCACACACTACACATTCGATGTTTTGTTTAGGATCGATTTGTGAACCGCTATTACTGCTTTGAGAATGTGAACTGTTGGCCTGTGAACTAGGTGTTGTACTACCACCACCGTTATTATTGCTATTGCCGCCGGTATTGTTGTTGCCACTACTACTGCCCACCATGCAGTTGGACTGTGAACCCTTGAGCATGGAGTTCATGTCGTGGGTATTTTGATGCTGACCCGTTGACGTGTGATGTGAAGTATTGGTCATGGCGGATATATCCTCTTTGATTGTATGATGGCTGGCCGTTTGTTGCAGGTTATTTTGATTGACACTGGAAGCGGTTAAGGCGGATAAATCTTGTTTAATTCCCACCGATTGATGGCTGGCTACACTGGAGGGTGTGGTGCCGCCGCCGGTGCCTACCGAGCCGGCATTTGTGTTTTGTGTGCCGGCCAAAGAGCCTGGACCGGCGGAGGCATGCAAATGCTGACCCAAATTAGGATCATGCCAGGCGGTGGGTGGTGGTACTCCGAGGGCCATTGATCTGGGTATGCCCAGTTCAAAGGGTGAAAGTTCAGCGCCCGTTTGGGGTCTGTGATTGAAGAAACCGGGTGCTGTTGAGGGTGAAGCACACATAACGCCGCCTCCGTAGACACTTAAAGAGTTGTGTGTTATCATTTTGGCGGCCGTTGGTGTACACGAATTGTAAGAAGAATGCACTTTTGTAATTTTAAAAAGCCGTAGCCTCTAAGGGACAACGGTCTTAATATTTGTTTTAATAGAAATTTCTTTTGTTTTATTTAAAAATCCAATTAATTTGGTTTTCACTTTGATTGCATTTGTATTTAAACTTTTCTTTTTCAGATTTAATTTTTTTAAATTTCTTTTAAAAATTTTCCAGCTATTTTCATATCATTTTCTATTATTTGTGTTGTACCTATATGTAAATATTTCTTCACTTTCTTGAAAATTTTCTTTAATTTATATATAAAACTTTCAACACTTATTTAAATTTTTCTTGTATTTTTTTTTTTAATATTTTTTTATTTTCTTTTATTTCATTATCTTTATATTTTTTGTAATACAACTTAAAGATTTTTTCGAAAATTTTCATATAGGTATTTAATTAATTTATTATTTTTGTAGAATTTAATTTTCAATTTTGTGTGTTATTTTATTTTTTTGTTAAGTTTTAAGAAATGCGCGTCATGCGAATAGCGTAAATCTCAGCTGTTTTCGTAAGGCCTCTTAGAGCCTGACTGACAAAACATTCGTGGCAAAAGGTACACGACCCGACCCGACTCGACCATTTCGACCTAACGACACATCACACAAATCTCTCTCATTCCACCACTCAAAATCCCACAGATACATGCAGTATCTTATGGATTCATATTAAAACCACCCCATTTATGATACTCTTCACTCTATACATTTGTCTCTGTTGCTCTTTTGCAAAAAGTATAAAAATACTCTTGGTTTTGTGGCTCACTATTTAGAGTTTAGTAGTGGTGGTAGTGCGTTGGACTGTGGTGTTGGTATTGTTGGAACAGAGTGAATGAGTGGTGTTGTGTGGTGGTGGGGCAAGACCTTAAAATGTGTTTTGTTAGCACTTTTGAGTCAAACATTTAACAGATACGTACACTGCCAAGCACTAACATCCATAAGATACATTTGCTCTTTTTTGTTGTTCTTTCTGGTAGAAATGTTAACGAAAGGCACACAGAAAATCTACTCATAATATTGTTTCTCAGTTGTTTTTCTTTCCTCTGTGCTGTAGTCTATGTATGTTTTGTTTTTCTTATTGAGTTCCCATTAACTTTTTTCTACTCAGTCTGTTGGATTTTTTCACTGCTCTCGTGTTTGTGTCATTTTATATACTAGTCTATTTTTTCTTATTAGTTCATTTAGTGTAACTGACAGTAACGTCGTCGTATCTTCTAGTTTGTGTTGTTGATTTTTTATGTGTATTTTCAAGATTTTTTATCTTTAAGTTTTCTTATTCGCTTTTATTTTCTATTTTTGTTAATTTTTTTTGTGTTATTAACATTTCATGTTGGTTTTTTCTTTGTATTATTTATTCAGTCATTTTTAATCTTATTTAGTTACGGAAAGAATCCCTCCCTATATGTGTTTCTCAAGTAAAGCTTGTGATTTTTTTAGTATGTATTTCTTTGTTATTATCTGGTTGGCTAATTAAAATGCGTAACTATTCGTTAACTTTTTTTGTTTAACTGTTTTTCTTAGCGTTATTTTAAAGTTTAGAGCAAGAGGGAACTAGTCTTGCATATGATCAAATGAAATACTTTGTACTTAAGTACATTGTACTTAAACTTCAAACATGTGATGCTACATCAAGACTAAGACTAGCAAATTTAGATAATGCATATCGTTGCCTTTATTCCATAATATAGCGCTTATCCTCTCCTTCACTCAATACATTATTTTTGTATGGTGAATTTTCACGTAAAGCAGGATTGTTTTGTTCCATATATTCAGAAAAATGGACTATATTTCACGGTTCTTGAAATGCAATGTTTTCAAAACTTCCCAAAAATAGGAAACGTATTACAAAAAAATTGATGGAAGGATTTACATATATACAGGTGGATTTCGCAATTTTTGGAGTAATAATTTGGTGTGCACATTTATTGTTGTTTTGTATTAATCAAAATTGACGGTCAAATCATTTGCAAAAATAATCCAAATTTGTAATTTACAGCAGATTGATTGAGAGCCATACAATTCGTGTTGGATTTTTTATGCTCCACTTTCCACATTTTATCAATAATAGATTTAATTCCTTTCAAAGGAAACTGCTTCTTCATCTTGCAATGTCACCTAAGGAAAAATCCGAATATTTCTTGTTTTAATATTATTAAATATGTAAATAAAGGCCGGATTTTCAAATAAATTTTTAAAATATTATGACATAACATAATTCAAAATATTTTTAACGTCAATTTAAAAATTATACGTTATTCCAAAATGATTTGTACGTCTTTTAAGAGACATTGAAATAAACTATTAATGCTACGTTTAAAAAAAAAAATAGTAAATAAATATTTATAAAATTGTAATTGTATATTTTATACTTTTGGTAAAAAGGCAATGGCAAATTTGGGAAGCATTTGCAGTTGTATTTTGAACACCATATTTTTTGTCATATCCAGCTCTGTCTTCATACATATGTAAAATTATTTACACACCTATATAATAGTGCCTGCGGAAATGTTGGCTGCCTTTTATTAGACAAGACCAATATTTAGTTAAGTTTTGGCCCGATTTAGCTCCTTGTCATTATTTCCATTAATATAATAGAAAAATATAAGGAAAGTTGCATATTTTGAAAATTCATCTTCCCTATTTTGTTGATGAAGTTACTTTTCAGCAGGTTGGTGACCCAAAGCACACGTGAAAATCGTGAAAGGATGTCTGAACTAGCTAAATTTCCTTAAGATACAGCGGACAGAACAACTTGCCGATTACAAGCATGTACTCATTTGTGATCCCCACTGTAGTCAATTTTCAAAAAAAAAATAATTTTTAGTTCGAACGAAGTAAATTATAAACTTTGGACTCATATTGATGATAACTTTTGTCATTGGTTTTACATAAATAACGAAATTCGTAAAACGGAAAATATGGCCGCTTTCTTTTCGGAGCTAAGAAACATTTTGAAATCGGTATATTACTTTTCCTAGCCCCATAAAAAATATTCTTGTATTCATTGTATCTTTTCAAAACATTATACTATAAGCAAAATAAATAATTTAAATTCATCACTCATATTGCCGCTTTATTGATATTTTATTGGTACAATTATTTGAAGTATTTGAAATAACTTCATACATCATATCAAATACACGCACTAATCGGAAATCGTTTAAAAAACATATTCCATTGTATTTTAATAATTACAAGTATTAATTAGTTATACTTCTAAATAGCGAAAGAAAACTCATTCTAAGGTTTCCCATAACAGACTATAATATTAAAAATTATAGTCTATATTATACGTATTACGCACATGGGCAATATTTTGTTAAATATTAATAGTACGTACAAATAGTCAGTACATAGTACTTAATAACTAATTGTATTAAGTTATTAAAACTAAAGTAATAAACAAAACATTCCATAATGACCAATGGAAAAAAATGGTTTACACAATAATTTAATTTAAAACAAAAAACAACAAAAAAAAAATACAAACAAATAAATAATAATTAATATTTTAATGCACTTATTTGTTGGCTTGTGTTTCTTTTAATTAAATTATTACTAAAAACAAAAACAAAACAAGTTATCAGCATACAGCAACAAAATACTCGTACTAGTACATACTAAATACTAGAGTACTTATCATTTAAATATAAAAAGTATACAGCAAACTGCATGTATGGAAAAATTGGATTGGATTGATCACCAGTACATTTAAAATTAATGAAGGTGCTGTTTTTAGTTTTGTTAATTTAAATTAATAGTAATCATACGTTTAGGTAGCTTGGTTCGAAGTCGGTTACAACACTTTATTTGCCTTATAATATTGAAAATCGAAGTTCTGTGTCCAGTGCTTCTATAAAACAACAGAAGGTACACTAGACTACATATATCAACAACAGTACAGACATCTTAAGATAGTCACAGCAATATACTTATTCGACTATGCCAAATCCTACAAATATACCTTTAAATGTTTTAATATTTATGCAACAAAAAAAAAAACGAACCATAAGTTGATACTCATTTATTAATATTTAAGAATAGCTTAAAGAATAAGCTTAATTTAATTTAATCTCCTAAAAATACGAGTTTTTGTTTTGCTATATATTGCTATCAGTTTTAAATTTACTTATATAGCAGAGTATTGTTTAGTTGGTCGGTGCTGTCACCAATTTATTTTTTGTAAACTTTAGCTTTTTGCAATCATTGAACCCAACATTGCTAAGCACTCGTACAAATATGTTGTGATTAAAGTTTTGGACAGAATAACGTTAGTTATGTTTAAAAAACAAATCACTGGAAACAAATTTCAAAAACCGTTTTTCATAAATGGGCAATATCCAAATTATCGAAAAATTTAGTAGCATAACTTCTGTGCATATACATAAATATTTTTTGTGTCAAACTCTATCTCGATATAGACAATTTTAAAGTGATCAATGTGATGTTAAAGTCTTCTAGGAGAGTTATGATTTCTGTATACATACGACATATATAAAACATATTTGTGTTGAATAATTTTTGATACCAACATTTTTAATACGTCTCTGCAAATAATATTGGTATACGTGATCTATTTTAGATCAAATGGACTACCTACAACATGGTCATAGTTAAACAAGAGTTTGTAGTTAAACGTCATGGTTTCGTGTTAACACGGTTGCATATTAAGTTGTTGTTGTTTAAAACTAACCCTCTTGAATACTCCACGGAGTAGAAGCATGGAGTAGTTTTGGGACTACTCCGATGGGTTATATGGTCCAATCCTAGGACATCACAATGTTAAATCGACCACCTTTTTTCATATATTTGGAGTAGTTTTGGAGTACTCCTACCCCTCTTTGGTCTAGTCCTATTTCTAGTTTTGGTATTTTAGAAAACATTGCCTAATTTAACCTAAATTCTAGTGTATCCATTCTAATAATATAACAATTTATTACAAATAATTATTCGAATAATTTGCAAACTATAATTTTTAATAACGAATAGTTCGAAAATTTTGACAAATTTTATATAGAATAATCGAATTAAAATATTTACTTTTCAGAATTCTAAATTTGATAATGGGGTTTTTAAATCGCAGATTTATACAGAATTTTAAATATGAAATTATATTGACAATTATTTATTTTTATCAACAATATTCTTTAATTTTCCTCTGGAATCCCTCAAATAATTAACGATAAAGGAACTGTTTCAATAACAGCAGATACGTGGTCCAATAGCTCCTCAAACATAAATGGTAATGCAATAAGTTAGATTTCTAAAAAATCTGTATTATTTAGAAACAAGAATACTTACTTGGCAGAATCACAATTTGCTTCTGTTAAAACAAATAGTACTAATCAAAATGATAGCTCAGAAAAAAGTGATAATCAATGTAATTGTGAAGATTTCAACGACATTGATATTGAGGATGACATTAATAATTGTGTTGATATACCTAGTTGTTGTTGTTACAAGTTTCTGAATCAATATGACTTAACGAAGAGAAAAACCCTATTCTCTAATTTAATTTAGAAAATTTTTGTAATTGGAACAGTTCGATTATTTTAAATGTGTGATTGATTGAATTATTCGAACAAGTTAAAATTTCTTATTCGAAATGTTCGTTTTATTCGAACAAGAGAAAAGTCGAATTGTTTTGATACCCTACTAAATACATTTAATTCAGCAGAGTCTTGAAAACTTCCCTTACGCCAATTTTTAAATTTTAATTTTAAGACAGAAAGAGTTTAAAGGTACCTCAACATATCAAAAATATATTAAAAAAATCTTTTAAGATTCTCTTTTTAATATTTAATAAAATTCGTCATCAAAACTTTAAGTCGAATATGTCATGGCAATCGGATCAGGCAGTTAGAAATGGCAGATACATTTCAAAATCCGTCCCTCTGTGCACTGAGCCTTTCTCAAAAGCAGTTATTGGTATAAAATTCAGCAAAAAAATAGTTTTATACTCAAGTCAAATTAAATAATCTGATGGTTAATTAAAAAGAAATTAATTTTAAGCTTATTTAAAAAAAAAAAAATGATATGTCATCATGAAAATTTAACCCTCAAAAGTTATTCGATATTTTTCTAAAATTGTAATTACTTTTAAGTTTTATGTGAAATAAATATCTACATATTTTGCTCCCACATTTCTTTATACGATCTTATTCATTATATTTTCATATTGAATACACAATGCCCCTACAAAATACACATACATACATAAATGTTTCTGTATAACATTGAAATTTTTAACAACATACATTCTTACACTTACACTTATAAATATGCATTAAAGTGGACACAACCAACACAGAGTCCTGGCTGTGTACAAAAAGTGTCCTTTTAAATAAAAAAAAAGGACAGTCACGAAAAAAATGCATATCTACTGCGAAATGAAAAAAAAGAAATAATAATAACTAAACAAGAGTATAACACAGTATATAAGGCCAAATAGTGCCATGGTACTTTGCACTACATTTACAAACTGAATTGGACCACAACCTCTTATTCTCACACTACAGCATACATACGTACCTACCAGTTGGATTTTGGTTTTGGCCATATACACACAGAATGGCAAAAACAAAATAAAAGTAAATGTGTATGAATGTATGTATGTATATGTATGTGTATTTACAAAATGTGTATCATTACAAAAAAGAAAAAAAAAATATATTGTTAATGTTGTTGCTGTTCGAGGCGCAAAGGCTAGGCCATTTGGAGCAAACGTACAATTGGATGATGAACGAGTGAGAGTTCGTCTAGGATACATTGGGGTTGGCCTAATGTATTTTATTATAAAAGTACATTCTTATTTTTGTTTTTTTTTCTGTATTTTCATTATTGTGTTGTGTAGATGTATGTATGGCTGTGCTCATGGTGTGTAGGTTTGTTTATATAGAGAGTATTTATACCACCTATAAATGGCTTTAACACATTTTACCGAGACGCCCCCTTTGACTTGTTTGATACAGTCAAGTCATAAGTAGTACTCTTTTTTTGTTGAATTTGTTTTGTTTTCTAAATGGAGCATTTAAGGAAGTCTAGTTACAAACAAAAGCATCAACGAAAATCATATAAGATAAAAAAAGCCACTCAAACATATACCTAGAACCAACTCAGTTTCAGTAGAAATAAAAAATAAAGTAAATTAACGTATGTTTAAGATTTGAATTCTTTGATATGTTATAACATTAAACCTTATAACATTTCCCACTAGTTCCTTAGAAATGCTGTTAATTTTTGTTCTAATAAGAATTTATTGAGTTTTACTCATAAAATAAATTCGTTAAGTTTTGCTACTCACTCATTGCTTTCGCACTCTTGCGCTCTTTGTTTCTGTGTAAAATACTCAAAAAATGTTTACTCATTTTTGCTGCTTTAAATGAAACGCCCTATTCCGGCTTTATGTTTATGTTGTCTCTTTTCAGCAAATGTTTTCCCCCTAATAAGGTCTTTTCTAACCTCTATATTAGACGCATATGCTTATCATTAACTGTATCGGAATTTAAGTCAAATGACAACCAAAATAATAATAATACAAATAACAACAACAACTATTCTTCCATTAAGCGCCGCTAGATGTCTCGTTTTGGCTCATTTGTTTGTACAAAAGCATCTCTTTGGGCCATTATATGCCACCCAAAAAAATCTCCATCTAAATGTAGGGGGAAAACAAAACACTTGCAGTTTAACTTGGATGTTTTTTATTCCTTTTTTGTTTGCCAGTGTGTGTGTGTGTTAATTTTTTCTTCTATTTTATTACATTTGAACCTAATTCTGTAGGTTCTCGTTACCTCTTGTTAGTCATGTGCTCAGTTTGGAGATGTACCTATGTACCTATGTGGATTTCAACTTTTTGTAATGTTTATGTACCTACCTACATATAGATACTTATGTATGTACCTATATCAAAGTACTTTTTAATAACGAAATAAAGTACTTTTGGATAGAATGAAGAATATCAATTTGCAATAACACTCTTTTTAGTATTGTACCTATGTAATCGTTATCTGTTTGAAACAATACAGAAGACATTTTTTTAAATTTCTTCACGATTTAAATATCAGATGATCTATTTTAAATAACTCCAAGACCATTCCATATGATTTCTATAAATTCTCAATTTGATAAAAACAAAGTGAATAAAGGGACCAACCTATAGGCACCTACTGCTAAATCGCGAAAAACAAACAAACGATTTCATTAAACTGGTCATATAAATCTATCCGACAAACATTGGATGATATACCTATGTAAGTTAATGCAATTCGGAATATCTCTACGAAATAGAACCGACTTAAAACTGGTTTTGTTACCGGTTTTAGATGTAACATTAGGACGTGATTAAATTAGAATGAAAGGCTACAGTATCGGTATTGAGCAGGAATTGGAGAATGAAATTTGCCAAATGAGAAATTATCACTAGAAATATGGAAACTTTAAAAGATATCTTTAAAAATTATAAAAAATAGCTTAAGGTACGGTCACACTTGGAAAATATTTGCAGAAAAAGATTTAACCACTAAAAAAAAACATAACTGAACTTTTTTTATTTTGGCCAAAGCCCAACAAATAGGTAATTAGTTTTATTTTATTTGACGCTGTTTGATATTGCAAAACTCTTGTAAGAGTAAACAACGTCAAACAAATTTGTGCTAAATATGAGCTTTTTTGAGTAAATATTTGACAAGTGTGACCGTACCTTTAGTGTTTATACCAATCGTAATAGTTTTTTTTTTTACTAATCCCTGGTTTCGTATTTGAAAATATATACACGAAGCCATAAAATACCAGCACAAGAACTGGGGTTCCCTTTTGCTCTGCAATTATTTTGCTACAGATTTAAAAAATTAGCTAAATTGCAAAAAACATAATTTTGTTTCGCATTGAGTGATGAAAATTGGATAAATTAAAAAAAGCTCTTCTGTCTTTTCCATCTGGGTAAAAAATCTTCAATCTTCCCTTAGTGGACACACATAAACATCTAACTCTAATTCCAATATCTTTGAAAGAACTTTCCAGAGTAATTGAAGCTAATATTAAGGAAGCTATATTGGTCTATACGAAATTTATTTAAAAATTTAGAAGCCAAATAAAAAAAAAGCTTTTTTGGCAAGAGCTGTGACAACTACATATACAGAACTTATCAAATTTATGTTAGAATAAATTGATTGTAATATGCCTCCAAACTCATTTGTAACTGTGAAAATCTACATTGGCTAGATATCTTGAAATGCATAATCAATGTGTTCTGATTCTTCACAATATGTTCAACAAAATTAAACATATACGAGTACTTAGTCCCTACAAAATGTCATAGTACATATTTTAGTACCTTGGCAATTATGGTGGTACCCATCACCAATTTACTTTTGCCATATTTTACTCTATGTTCGCTCTATGATTCCATGCTTATTTTTGTTTTGTTATTTTACAATATATTTTTGCAGTGCAGCTTGTATGTTGTACGTAGTTGGCTTTGGCTCTTTCTAACTCGATTCATTGGAAGTTCGCGCATCCGTGCAGCACCTACACCCTTTTGGGTTAAATACTGACAACCCCATGTTACGAACCTCGTTTGCTATACATATACATACATTTTTTCCCGTCTTTTTTTTTTTTTTGTTTTGTGTGGTATACAAACGAAAAAAAGAGAATAATTTGTTTTTTTTTTTCTTCATTTCTGTTTTATTTTCTTGCTTTTTTTAGTACGCTGTTGGTAGTTTTTGGTGTAATGTGGCAAGCCAGTGTTCATGCTCTGCGTACATTGTCAATGTGGGTTGCTTGTTAGGTGGCTTTATGGTGTTTAAGTGTGGTACATAATGAATTTCATTTGTGTCCTTGTTTTTTTTTTTTTTTTTTTTTTTTTTTTGGTATAAGAATTTTTTCAACTTTTAACATAGAACAAAAAACAGAATTCATTTATAGTTTAATGTTAAAAAAGACGACTTTACTAATGTGTTAAATGGACAGTGTGCCATTAAGTTAAAAACCTAAATCGTATGATGTATGATGTGGCATTATGAAAAAACTTGAAGACAAGTCCAGACAATGAAGTGCATTTTATTATAAGTATTCGTTTAAGTATTTGCAGCTTGTTGCAATTTTCTAGTTAAGTTTTAATGTTTATTGCAGGGAGTGATCTTTGGTCAACCTTTTTTTCATAATTTCTCAAATATTTGTTGTGTAATTAGCTTGTTAGAAAATAATCGCTCAAAGTATGTATTAAACAAAATAAGTTTTCTGCGGTTAAGAGAAAAAATCTTATCAAAAATGATTGATTTTAAAATTTTGATTTTTTTTTTTTTGTAAAATATTGCTTGTAATTAGCACAAACATTTGAGTTGTCTTAATATTCTTAGCATCTATATTATTTAGTAGAATAAAAAAATCATAAAAGATATTTGGCACAAAGCTATTAAGATGCAGGCCAACATCATCACACCATATGGCTGTACAAACTTTTGTTTTACCACCTGTATGTTTAACCTAATATTTAGAAGTGTTTTAAAAGATCACAATCTGCTTTATTAAATTAAAATAATGTTTGAAAACTAAAATTCTTTTTAAGCCCACTGTTTAAGCTGCATGCAATTTACACACAATATACTTAACAAACTCTAACAAGCAACTCCTATTAGCATATTTTAAGTTAATACGAGTGCCAGCCAATGGTAACATTAAACTGCCATAGACCACAAACTGGCCACCTTTTTATTCTTTTTTTTTTTTTGGTTTTGCTTTTACGATTTTTGTTTTAAGTAAAAGTGACATGTAATAGATGACCATGTCTGTTACTGCCTGCATGTATATGCTAAAATAGAGAAGCACTTAAACATATTAGTGTGACAGTCTGCTGGCCCGACCAAATGCTTTAAGGGAGTAAGTTGGATGGCAGATGTGTATGTATGTTCAGAAAAATCACAAGTGTTAATGGACATGACATGCAAAGTACTTGTATGATTTAAATAACAACTTTTTATATATAATTGAAATTTTACAATTTAGAAGATCTAAACTGCACTACTGAATAATATAAAAATAATCCAAAGAAGGCATATTTTGATTAATAACTTTACATTAGTTTAATATATTTTGCTCATTTTGTGATACATATATAAGTTAGCTTCTAGCAATAACAAAATATTTACCAAATTTCATTACTTTCTAGTGTCGCAAGGTGGATTCATCCATTTTTTCCGAATAAAATATTTGTTCGAATTATGAGAGCTATTAGTGCCGCACTTAATCTATAATTGTTATTGATAATTGTACACCTATGAAATTTCAGCAAATTATGTAAATGATGATGATTGTCGCAGAACTGCAGCACAGATAAACATTCCACGTGGTCGAATACGGAATGTGGTGACGGTGATCCCAGAACACTGTCTGCTTGCAGTTCATGCCAGGAGACTAAATCTCCACCATAATAACTCTGTTGTCATGATGATACAGAAGATGAGACTGTACGCCATCTTATCTGTCGCTGTCCTTCCCTTGCGAATCGAAGATTCAATAATCTCGGAGAATTTTACTTGCACAGCTTGACCGATCTATCTGAAATAGACGTCAGAAGACTAGATGCCTTTATGCGTGCATCGGCATGGTTTGGTTGCTAAAAATTGATCAGTCTCTGAGTTGATTCTCTCTTCTCTGACCTTCTCTTTAAAGTTATCCTCATCCACGTGTGTCAATTTTGACACACTGTTGACTGTCTGTTTAACCTAAACTAACTTATGTAAACCATCCTAAATAATTGTTTTGCTTTTAAAAACGAAAATCGAATAGATTGTGGGTGGTTTATTGAGATTTTAATAACATTTCAATTGCAATTCTGTAATTCTTTAGAATCCATAATTGTTAAAAAATTAAGTTCCAGAATTTGTTATTCAAAAGGAATTTAACAAAGTTCTAAAGTAAATTCTCTAATTCCATTAAATTTATTCACATATCTTTTGTAAAGTATTTAAAATAGTTTCATGTAATACATCTTAAAAATTGTTGTGTTGTAACATGTTAAGTCGCCATATTGTTTCCGGTAACATACACTCACTCTTCCCCCATAAACTTATAAGACTTTTACTTTACAAAAGACAAACCAAGAAGTATTTCAAAGTAATGCAAGGCAAAAAGGGGGAGTTTCTTTAAATGTGTATTCAATACATTAATGTATATTTATAAGCTTGTCTGACCTTTTGACATGCGCTTACTTAAATAATATATTTTGTTACACATATAAGTATTTACATACATATGTATGTATAAGTAAACATAAATGTATAAATTACATTATGTGAATAGTAAATATATGTATATATAGAAGCATATGAAAGTATTTAGCAAATAACAAAATGCTCTATATAGTAAATAAATATTAAATTATTTAAATATAAAATAGTAAACATTTAAAATGCACTTTCATACAAGTTTTATTTTGAATAAATATTTATACCCTACACCACCATAATGGAGAGGATATATTAGATTTGTGCTGTGTTTCTAACGTCCATAAATATTAGCCCAACACCTTTACGTATACCAATCGACTCAGAATCACTTACTGAGTTGATTAAGCGATGTCCGTCCGTCCGTCCGTCTAGTGTCTGGCTGGCTTTCCATGTAAACCTTGTGCGCACTTTTTAAGATATTTCCCTAAAATTTGGTACATAATATTTTTCGGCCAAATGACGGTTAGGATTGAAACAAGGGCGTAGCCAGGATATGAAATAGGGTGGTGCCACGAAAATTATGATTTTTTATGATTACATATTACAATCATAGCTGCCAGATTTGACGATTTTTCCGTTGAAAGTGACGATTTCCTGAATTATTAAAATTTTCTATCATTTGTTTGTTTTATTAATGTTTTTGTTACCAAATTCTCTCTTTTTTGAGACAACAACTATTTTTCTCATTTTTAACTATTAAAGTACACTTTTTTTGTTACTATGGTTATGGTCCAATGTCTTCGTACTCTTTGATAATAACTATGTATTATTCCTTCAATTGAATAGTACCTTCAGTGGATTTTTTAATAATTTTTTTTGTATGCATACCTGGCTACGCCCATGGATTGAAATTCATCATTTCAGCGAGCCCCAAACAAATGTCCGCTTGAAATCAGGGTTTATCGTTAATTAATTTTTGTTCAAACAAATTTCTTTAAAAATAAGTTATAGATGACGCCTAATCACATCTACAAACATTGTGCATATCAGTCCATAATGGACCATAGCTGCCATATAAGGCCCATTGCCGAAAATCTCTTTAAAGATCATAACTCTCTTAAAAATGTTGGTATCCAAATAATATTCAACTCAACCATGTTTCATATATATATAAATCATTCGGCCGAATTTTATAATGGTCGGTCCATAGTTAGTCGTAGCTCCTATATAAGACCCTCTTCTTAAATTCACTTTAACGACCATAATTCTCTTACAAATTTTGGTATCCAAATAACATTCAACACAAATAAATTTCACGTATACAGATATCATTACACATAATTTTGTAACGGTCGGTGCATAATTAGTGAAAGCTCCCATATAGGCCATAGTGTTTACATCGAGATAAAATTTAACACACAAAATATTTATTTGCACAGAAGTCATGCCACGAAATTTGTTTATGATGGGTCCATAATAGGTCATAGCTTCCATATTGCGACTATTTTTGAAAAACTGTTTTTGCACATATACTGGGAGTATAGCCGGGCTTGATCGATTATACTTTCTTACTTGTTTATTTCAAATTTAAAAGAAAATTATGTAATGTTGTTTCAGAGCTGATAAACAAATCCATTAAACATTGTTAACCCAAAATTTGGATTAAGTGCAATTGATGTTCTGATTAAATATGCCAGCCAATATTAGTACTACTCAATACTTGCTATAAAAGCTATCAATGTTTTTGTTTTCACAATATTGTGGAGTTTTAAAGTGGTGTAGAATATTGACTTGTCTGTACTTTTTTAAAATTCTTCTTTATATCATTACATTTTTTTTCCATATTTTTTTATTAATTTAAAATCAAAAACTAGCAATATTTTTCCTTGAAAAATCCCCTTTAAAACAAACCAAATGAAAACTTGTTTTTTTTTCTTTCCTAACTTTTTTAACCCATTTCAATGACATTAATCCGTAACATTGACACAAAAGAAATGGATTTTCTTGTAATAAACCAAACTTTTAACATAACAACATAAAAGAAAATGTTCATTAAAATTATCCTAATTGTATAACGAAGAAACATAAGAAATTTGATTAAAAATTTTTAAACAGAAAAACTACAACAAAATGCGTAAAAGGAAATTTTGTAACAAACCAACATACAAATCTAGCGACCACAAAGTGTTACGCTTCATTAAAATCGGATTAGTGTTCTTGTACAAAACACCACAGGACATAGACAGCAAACCCAAAAAAAAAAGAAGTGGCCAACACAAGACAACAACAACTACAATAAAACAAAAATTTTCTAAATACGCCAGACTATACTGACCAGTACAACAAGGAAAATATTCTCACGCTGGTCACTGCTTAAGATTTTCAAAGGAAAAGATTTACGTGGTTTATAGCAGAGAAATTAATGAAATTTTGCATATAAAAATGTAAAATTGAAATGAGTTTAAAATAGAAATCACCCCAAAAATAAATGTTTTGATTTGAATTGCAAGTTCTATTAATATTCAGGTAAATTCTTACGCAAATTTCAATTTAAAGATTAAACAAAAAGTAACAATAAATTTTCAATTTAAGGCATAAAATTACCAAAAATGTCCTTTTTATTGTCAAAAGTAAAGCATATAAAGCGACCAGTTTGTGTGGCGCTACCTAAACAGTGGTTGCAGCATGTAGGTTCTTGTTTAGGAAATCACTAAAGGATTCGAATGTACACAAGCATCCCTTAAATGTTTCTTAAAGAAAAAAAGGTTAATTTTCTTATTTCGTGGGGTCAAACACTTAAACAATTGACCGCGTGCTAGAGAAACAAAAATTGTTGGATTTTTACCTAAAAATTCTTATAGTTTTTAGTTACTTTCGTGTGTTTTTCTGTTGACACAGATGCTGTATGTGACAGTTTCAATTGATGTTTAGTTTTTCTTCGTTGAACGCTTGATCTTGTTGTCCAGGGAGCCTCTGACCTTTCTGTTGTCACAGTTAATTAGGGTTCCCTACCCTCACTGGATTGTTTGCATATAAATTTTATTTTAAATTTGAATATTTATTTGGTCGGCATAGTAATTGCGCGCATTTGTTTGCATATCTGCAAGATGTTTTAAGACATTTCGTTTTTAGGTACATTTTGCTTTAATTTCTTGAACAGATTTGCTTGATTTTGACCTTTGCTTGGCTTGCGAAAATATTTCATATACAGGAGGAAAAGGTGTTAGGTTTTGAAGTATGTAATAGTTTCTTAGACGAATTGAAATTTTATTTTCATTATGAGACTATATATATTTTAATAACTTTTTCTCATCTTTTATTAATTATTACTTCAGCATAAATTTATTTTATTATTGAATTTGTATATAAAATTTATTAAACTTTGTCAGCCTGTGGAAAATATCGTACATATCGTAAAAACTAAAATATCGTACAAATTACGTCTAAATTGCTTGCTCATTGCGAAATTTAGAGAGCAGTGTAAAGTTTTACCCAGTAATGTAGGATACACACAAATCATAATACAGGATACATACTGTTCCGAAACTTATCGGATATTGTTACCCAAATATTCTTCACAAATTTTGCACTTTTGCTGCATTTTATTATGTACATTTCTATTTTATTTTACTTATTTGGCAATTTCTGTTTTCAATCATTGATACAAACTTTTTACGAAATTCGATATTGTTGATGTTTACAAAACTGTGTATCAACAGCATATTTATGGGTGTTCCGCTTTGAAATGTCAATTTGAAATGAATTTATGTACATGATTTTTTTTTTTTTTGGGGAAACAACATTTCAATCGATAATCTCGGAACACAGATAATAAATTAAAGTAAATAATCTATCTAAAACATTTAAGAATTTCCAAAATTTTAAAATGTATTTTAGATGCAAAAAAAAAAATCCCCATTTAATAGATAAATCTTTTTAGCCACAACTAAACTAAATCTTATTTTAACACACCGCATCGTGAACCATTTTTTTTTTATTATTATATCAATAAATTTTATTATGAAAATGTTGACAAAACACAAATAAACAAATAAAGATGCATACAAACAGATTAAAATATAAAATTTTGTAAAGCAGAAATAATACTAAATGATAATTATGACAATAGTACGTGATGATTGCTGAAAATTGCGTTGCATTTAAAAGAACAATAATATAAAAGATGAAAATAAAAAAAAATACAACACCAGAAGCTCTTAAAAACAAGCTAAGTGGCAGTAGCTGACAATTTTCGTCCGTCCAACCGTGAGTTTCCCCCCATACTATGTATTGTAGTATGAATAATATTCAAAAATTCTCAACAACAACAAATAAACATGTGTACCGACTTATACACATGATGTTGATGGTGATTTTGTTGCCGATGAGGGGGATGACTGCACCATCCGACACACACACTCAACATCCGTAAAAAGTATAAAGACAACTTTGACAAGCCCGAGCATCTAGTAAATTTATGAAGGCAATCATCAACTGGAAAATACACTCACATACACTAGTGGATCACTATATAGTATATGAATGAGGCAGGCATATATGACTGCATTCAACCTACCAAATGTTTATTATGCAGCAGCATTTAGAGATGCTTACATACTACATATATACGCTACACAAAAAATTAACCAAAGTGGCTTATGTCAGATTAAGGCATAATTAGTAGAATGAATGAAATCTGTTTTAAGTACTTTTAAAACATACATACATACATCCAATACTCACTCTTTGAGACTAACTGACTGATCAGCAGTACATACTTTGAAACATCAGAAACATCAACAGTTTATATGTACTCGTACATATCTAACATGCATTCTGTTTGTGTGGAAAAAAACTCACGTTTATTTTTATAATTAATATTTCTGTTTAAATATTAAAACAAAACAACTGTTCCTGCTTTCCTTCGTTGAAGAAATCAAGAAAGGTCACTGATTTTCAATTGGTAGAGGTCAAGTTTTGCCCTATTTAATAGAAATAACGAGAAATATTTATTCTATTTTTATTTCATTTATTTATTCAATATTGATTGCGTAGTCATTTAAAAATTAAAAAACGTGCCTATTTGTGGTGTTGTTGTTTTTTTTTTTTTTGTTTGTTAAATTAAATAAATTAATAAAAAAATATTATTTTGTCTACGGAATATAATAAAAAAAAAATATAGAAAATTGTTTGTTATTGAAAATTATCAGTCTTGTACTTTCTTTTCAAATGTGTGTGTTTGTATGCTATTGATTATGGTATTGAAATCAAATTTGAGTAAGAATCGAAAATGTGTTAATAAAATTATAGACCAGCAAGATGATTTTAGTATATAATAAAAAAATTAGGTTTCAGTTTTTCGGGCTCGGCCTTTTATTTTTCAAATGTGTTACATGTCACTCTAATATCACGGCACTACACTTTTTGTTTCATTTATTTGTTGCATTTCTCCAGTCTCCAGTAATTTAACACTAAATAAAAATGTCATTCTCATAAGATAAACAAAACAAAAAATTGCATCTAATTTTTTTGGGGAGCCACAAAAATGTATGTATATAAATATATTAATTATTATTATTTGTATTCAGATGATTTGTATTATCATTACTGTATTATTACTATGTAATATTATTATTCTGTCCATTTAGGCTTAATAGTACGAAATAAATACTCGTAAGAGCCAAACATCACTCTTTTGGAATTGCTTACCATTTGTGGATTTCATTCCACAAATCGGTAAAATGCTGCATGTTTGGAGAATGCTATGCGTATATTTTTGAATCAGCTGCAAACCTACAAAATTCGGATTCATTGCTCCAGAGGATATTTTTCCAGAATATTATTGACTTTTCTAGATGGTTATGGGCTAAAGAAATCCGGGACTGTAAGAACTTTTTTTTAAATTTCTGACTTATGCTGAACAATGTATTCACGCAAGTTTTTTTCATTAATTATTATTTTTATAGTTCTTTTGCTGAGAGATGTCTTTGAATTGTAATGGAGCTTTAAATTGGACCCGCCACTTAGGTGGGACATAACATTTGTATGTCCCATAGGTGACAATATAGTCTTGTGCTTTATAGACCATCTTTCTTGAGCAAATTAAAATACTGGCATTCTAGCAATTGTGCTCACTCTAGAGTAGGGTTGCCAGATATAAAATCGGCAAAAAAAAGTACAGATATCAAATCGAAATAAAAACAGCAGTACAAATAAGAAAAAAAAAGTACACTTTTTATTTTAAAAAAATCATAAAATTCAGTATATAAAAGAAATAATTGATGTAACTAAGAACTAGGAAATTTAGTATAAACAATAATAATTCAATGAAGAAAATAACAAATAATAAAAACAAAACAAAATAAGAGATCCTATATATTTTTGTGTAATAAAATTAAAATTAGTCAGGTGTATTAGATTTTATTTTTAAAAAATAAAATAATTTTTTTCTATTCTATATTAAATGTTTTAATACAACTTAAACTATTCCATTTTTACCATCATCCGTTTTTAAAAAATTGCAAAATTCATTACAAGTGTATTCAAAATTTGTTTTTATTATTAATTCGCTTTCTACATTTTCAATTAGAGGCTTGTTTCGATCCTTTCTCCAAAAATTGAACATCTAACTAATAATTCTCTCGGTTGCCGCATTAGAAGGAGGAATTCAAAATATAAACATACACATTTTTTCGAAATTGGGATATGATCCACTTTTTATGAATGTTTTCCATTTCTCTTCAACAGAATTTTCTTCCGGAATATTTTGAGCAAAAGTCTTTAAAGATATATCAAATAAGAAATTGTTCCTTAAAAAAAAATCAAAAAGTACAAAAAGAAGTACAGAGGCAAAAAAAGTACATTTGCGTACTTCTTGAGGTCTTATGCAGACAGAAGTACAATTAGTAAAAAAAAGTACGCGTACTTCTAAATGCAGTACGTATGGCAAGAGCCTACTCTAGAGTTCAACGGGTGAATAACCTTAGGGTGTTTCTCTGTGCTCCACTTTGTTTTAGCTAAGTCTAAATAATGTTTTTGACTTTAAATCTTTTGCTTCATAAAATATTTTTAGAAATTATTAACTCCTAACAATAGGTATAAATGTTCTTTAACGTTCTAAATTATTAGCCACAAATAGAAAAAAGTATAGGTTATCCACATCCACAAATTATTTATTGAATAAAGAAAACATTTTGTATAAAATCTAGAAAATTGATTTGTTGTGTTATTATTTTGGCCTTTATCAAAAGATAGACTTCCAATTGCAGTTAGTAATTATAATCAGAAAAACTTTTTTGAAATGTTCTAACCTCATGTCCACTACTTTATGTTATTCGTAAATTTTTTTCTCGACTTTAAGAAATAAGTACTAAAGGATGAATAAAATGCAAATTTTAAAGCTTAAAAACCGTTTGCTTTTTTTTGAAAATTGCTTTAAAAGCTATAGGTATTATATAATTGTATTGTATCACATTTTGTACTTAATCTTTATTTAATAACATCATGTATTATATTAAATATAACATTTCATTGCATATTCTTTAATTATTGCATTTGGCCCTTAATAATGCACTTCCACCTTTCATATTTTATTAAGGTACTTTCATGTATGCATACGCTCATCTCTGATTTAATAGCAATGTTTTTGTTGTATTTACATTTAATAGTGGGTAATCAGCCTCTTTAAACTACTCAATTATTTATTATAACAAAAATAACACGTTACTTTTTCCTATAAGAACAACACATGTTACAGCAACAGCTACAACAACTACAATTACTGTCGATTCCTTTAGTTATTTGCATTCTTCTTTAGTTTTCTAGAAATTTGTAAAGTGGTCTGTTGTTTAGTGATTAATTGTCGTATTAAAATTAACAAAGCGCCTTAACTAAACGCGTTTAATAAAATATTTCTGCATTAATTTATAAATAAAATGTTGCTTAATAGTTTTATATAAAAATATTTGTGTAAAACATTATATAATTAAAAGAAAAAAGTGTTAGAAGTTCGTCAAAAAAATAATGCAAATTTTTGTCAGGCGTTTGGTGTTTTGTTAGTGTTCGGTTGAGTGTTTGTCTCACTAATAAAGTAAGGAGTGCAAGAGAGCATAAGTAATGTAAACGGGAGAGTATTATTAGCATGTTGTTGTTCTCGAATCAGCTGACTTGATTATGTTGAATAGAAAATGTGTAGAAGTCGTTAGTTGTTTTGTTACTTTCCGTGCCGTTGCGGACGAACCTGTTGAAAACATAAATTTGCTAAGTAATTGTAAGTGACAGCACAAAACAGCTGACATCCTAAATGCTAATAAAAGAAAATAAAAGAACAATCACTCGTTAAACACTTCTACTTTTTATTCTAACAACAATAACACCTTATTTGTTCAAATATGTAACAACAACAACATACAGTTTAGTTACTAAACTTTAGTATGATTTAGTTATTTGCATTCTTCTTTAGTTTTCTAGAAATGTGTAAAGTGGTCTGTTGTTTGGTGATTAATTGTCATATTAAAATTAATGTAGCGCCTTAATTAAACGTTTTTAATAAAATAGTTTCTCTTTAAATTATAAATAACATGCTGATTAATAGTTTTGTATAAAAATATCATTGAAAAGTGTTAAAAAAATAGAAGTTTGCCAAACAATTAATGTAATTGTTTGTCAGACGTTTGGTGTTTTGTAGTGTTCGTTTGAGTGTTTGTCTTACAAAATAATGTAAGGAGTACGAAAGAGTACTCTAAATGTGAGAATATAAATGAGTTGTTTATTAGCAAATTGTTGTTGTTATTGTTATTAGTAAAGTGTTTAGGTTAAATGCTAATAAAAAAAAATCAAATATGTATAATGAAATGATGTAGAGATCCATACATACCGACATACATATGTAAATGTATTCTATTTATATATGTGTATATAAAATAATGAAATCTATGGAAACAGTAGTGTTTTTAGAAAAAAATATACCTATGTGTGAAGGAGAATATGCAGCATCTTTTTACAACTTTTAAAAACTAATTATAGGTGAGTGTTTTTAAATATTTTATTTGCCTTTTATGTGAATTTTCCTTAATAAAAAGCTTTTATAAACCATTTATTATACTTTTAAAAACTATAATGGCGTTTTCTTCTCTGGTAAAAATGTTACACGTTTTTCCCATTTCGCACCTTTTTTAATTTGTTTCTGTTCTGTTTGGAAAAAATGTCAATACTGCTAAAATATAGTGTGTTCTTTTCTACAAATGTCACACTATAAATTTAAAACATGTTGCACCTTTCACACTCTGTATATTTAGAGGGGGAGAATCGCACGATAAAACAGCTGACATTTGTTATGTTTATGAATGTGTTTTTGTGTTAAGAAACAAAAAAATTATACAAACTGGAAAATATTAATAATAAATAAAATTAATTTTAATAAATATATGTATATGTATGTATTTCTACTTTTGAGCTATCTGATTCTTCTTTTTTAACAAATAAAAAAACAAAAACAGCTGTACATGAAAAAAAGTGTTACACTGTTGTGATTTGATGTTCTATTCTGAGCATTAAAAATTCGACATCTTTAAAATGTGGGGTAAACATTATAAAAATGTACATAATAAAGGGGTAACATTATATTTCAGAAAAGAAAACAAGGCATACACTAAAGACGAAAGCTAATTGTCAAAATGGCCAAATAATCCAACATTTTCATTAAAAATCTGAATTTAAAGAGAAAAAATATTTTGAAAAATCGGCATTCTAATAACGGCGTTAAATAATCAACGAGAGGTTTTATCTCATTTTTAGTCTTTAAACAAGTTTTTAATATGAAACTCGCAATAGTTTTAAATATTAATTCTAAGTATGTATATTAGAAATTTTGCTGTATTGTTTGCCAATAAGTATAATATTTTATAGATAAATCATTGTTCACAAAAATCCGATCGCATAAATGAGTGAATAACTGGTTTAAAATTAATTTCCTTATAAATTTTCGTGTTTATGTTTTGAGAGATCCCATTAAAGCTGGAGGTTCACAACTCGATTTTTAGCGTCAACGCGTTTATAGTTTTTTAAACGTTTTAGCGTCAAGTATTTCAAGTTGCATGTGAAGATTTTTCGCGGCAACGTACTTTCGGAGGTGTTGTCATAAGCTCAGCTGATTTTTTTATATGAAGTTTTTTAAGGGTTTATTTGTCAATTTCATATAAAAAATGTTTTTTCAACTGTCATTTTGTTTTTAGCGACATCGCTTTTAAAATAAATTTGCTTTTCATTTGTCGATGTCAGCTCTTCGACGCTTGCGACGCTTTCAAAAGTAGAAAGTAAACGAACTTTTCGCTTTTCAAGCGTCAACGCTTCCTACGCTTTTAAGTGTGTAACTTAAAATATACGACTACATTGATTCTACTTTTTTGACAGTTGTTTAGAACGCGATAAACACGTAAACGCTTGGTGTGGACTTTCAGCTTAACTATTGTTTAACATTTCGATACAATTACTCTGCATACTTAATCCAAATTTCTAAAAAATGGTTTATTGAGAAGAACTATAGTACCTCCTAGCTTTAACTTTCCTTTGGCGATGACCAAATAATGTTAAATTGGCCAAAACTGTTAATTGTAAATTACAAATTGTTTTACAACTTTTTGCTAGATCCAAAAAAAAACAGGCACTAGAATCATTTATAATTACTATAGAATTTTAATGACGAAGAACAAAGCTCTCAAAATGTCTTGCAAGCAAGGCTGTGATATATACATATTCGGCAAAAATGCAGTTATCAATTTAACTATTGCTGGTTGATAGAAAAAGCTATATCTATCGTAACTCCCAAATATCCAATTTTCTCACATGTTGTAAAAATATACCAGATATTTTCATGAGAATTTTTGTATTAACGGCCGAGATATACCAAGAGACTCAGATTAACTTTCTTTGATTTACCGATGCGGCGCAAATTTAAAGATATTTCAATAAAATTTGGTACATTCCTACTGAAATTGGTTAACATTTTTTCATCTGGCCTCCATGCAATTGTTCTCCCAGACAAAAGGTTTAGCCCAGTAAATGTTTCGGTGTTCATATAAAATTATATGCAATTAAGTCTTACATTAGTAAAAATTAATAAAAGTTCGGCTCATAATTGACCATAGCACACATATAAGGCATATATTCAAAAATCACTGTAACCTGAATAAATTCATTAAAAAATTAATATTAAATATTATTACCTAAATTATAATACAATATTGTATGAGGATCAATTCATATATTGTACACAAGTGTCGATTACACTCATATAATGACCACTTCCGAAAAGTAAATGAACGTACATTGTAAGTATTGGTATCAAGATCAATTCTAACTCTAATAAATTGATGTACGAGTATTAATAAATTGTATAACTGTTCATGACTTTATAAATGATTCGGAGTTTATCTTTTACGGGGGCGGTTCGGAAACTTCTTAGCTTAGCACAGAAAGAGAAAAGTTAGTTTTTCAAAATCATTTCTATTTTTCAATATAATATCCTGAAACTTCAATACACTTAGTCCAATACTTATCTAGCAATTCTATACCTTCAAGGCTTCCAAGTAGTGGTTTACGACTGTAATTGCATTTTTATTTGATGTAGAACACTTGCCACCTAGGACTTTTTTACGCACTTTTGTGCGCTGGTGCACAAGAGTGCTTGATGAAAAATTATTTTTTTGTGTTGTAAGCCAGGACGTTTTTCTCGAATTTTTACATTTAATTGACCGAAAATGTTGCAATAGCACTCTGAATATATTGTTTTACCCTTTGGCAGATATTCTATGAATTAAATACCTTTGAAGTCCCAAAAAACCGTTGCCATAAACTTACCAGCCGCTTGAATTGTTTCTGCCATCTTTGGGGCACTTCCTCCAGCTACAGTCCATTGCTTGGATTGTAACTTTGTCTATGCAGATCCATGTCTCATCCACAGTTGTGAAACGATGCTTAAAATCCATTTTATTTTTCTTAAAACGATTCAAACAAGCTGGAGAAATGTTCATTCTTATGCGTTTTTGTTCGACTGTTAACAAATGTGCAGAAAGCTTTTTAATCTGTAGTTCTTTATGCAAAATCAAATGAACTAGATCATTTGAGATGCCCATGATATTAGCTATTTCACATCATTTCACTTTTTTATTTAAATATTTAATGACAACACGAATTTCTAATTTATCCATTGTAAAAAAATCGCCGATGCGTCTTTTTTGAACACCTGATTTTATATGAAAGAGTAGCCAGATCGAAAAGAAATTTAAAATGTCTTCATAGCACAGATGTGAGTTTCTAATACACTTAACTTTTTTCTGTTTATATCGCGGCTTCTGTTCTAGGCTAAGATGTTTACGAACCGCTCTCGTAAATATTCCTTATTATTATTAATGTTGTCTTGAGCTTACTATACTTTCTTAATTTTTTCAATTTGGCAACGTTTGTTTTTAATACCATAGATTTTGCAGTTTCAGACATAATTGTCAACTGTGATTGGTTATCATAGTAAGAAAGCAAGAAAATATCGTAAATGGCGTAATAAAAGTTGTGTAGTCACCTTGAAGAACTCATATAACTTCCCATCTCTGATCTTCGGGTTTTTGTATTATTAAAGGTACATTTGGCAAATATTTATTTGTTTTAACACAAATTTGTTTGACGTTTTTACTCTTACAAGAGTTTTGCAAGATTAAACAGCATTAACCAAATTAATATTAATTATTTATTATGCTTTGGCGAAACTAAGAAATTTTTTTAAATAAATAAACGAGATCAAATATATTTTATTTAGTGGTTACGTCTTTTTCAGCAAATATTGGTCATACATACCTTAAATATATATCAGATTTTAATTTGGTGTGGTTTTTTTTCATATAAAAAAATAACTGCTTCTAGGTCTACAGAACTATCAATGTGTTATTAAAGGTATTACTTGTAACTTTTATTCAAGATATTAAAGTAATGACATTTTTATAAGCGGATAGTCTACAATGACCTAAAATAATCAATTTTATAAGTAGTGAAGTGTGAGAATTTAGCATTTAAACTAATTCATTGGCAATTAAAGTTCTTGCTGGGTTGCAACTTCTCTTGAAATTTTAATTTTTACTATAGTTAATAAAGTAATGTATGATCAGCTATAAAATAAATATTCCCCTGTCATTATTTTTTTTATTATTTTTTATTTGGTAGGTAGTATTCCATTAAAATTAAAATTTTTAGTAGTTGCCACCAACATATTTTAAATTAAACATGATTTTGTTTTGTAAATATAATTATTTTCAATGTTAAATTTAGTTGCGTATAGTTCAAGAACGTAATTGTGAACAAACAAATTTATTTCAGTGAATACTTAATAAAAAGCAGAATAATCAAATGTACTTAATTTCACAACTAAATATAAACAAACTGATCAACCATAAATCAGTAGTTTTGTTTTTCAGTTTTGTCTTCATGTGTTCAATGTGCCAAACATTGAATACAGTTTTGTTTTTGTTCAGTGTCGTCGTCGACCAGTGATGTACAACTAATTGTGAACGTGGGGGCCAAAAAGTATTTGTTATTTTAGATTCTAAAGTTAATTTAAAAAGCGAAAGTGTAGACATTTTCTCTTTTATGCATTGAATCTTTCTTTTTAGAAATTTAAAATAAATATTGCAACTGCATATACAAAGTTTCCATTCTTCTTATGCGCCTGTTTACCTTAAAATATTGCAGCTCCCTTTCAACCATATAATTTATACTGGAGTACTTGATCTCCTCTCTTGGTTTTAGGCCATTGAGATCTCAATTACATCCATTATTATATCGAATGAGTCATTATCTTTATTCAGAATAATCATCATTGTTTTTTCTGCAGCTTTTTACTATTCAATGAAGAGGCTGTCTTCCGTAGAAATATGTCATATTGGTTTTAATACCGCGTTACACAAAAGAGCCTTGTAGTCCAAGTCTAGGGCTGACTAAAGGCCAAGGTTGTATATGTGTCACTGCGGATTCAATATAGATATGCTACTGGTGAGATAGATACCAAGTTACATTACACGGTTTTACTATGTTATTCTGATAATGTTAACCCATCTCATTTATGAGTAAATGAAGTTGTTCAAATGCTACAGAGGGATCTTTAAGAATACTTACAAATGCCATATCATCTGCAAAGATGGATTCGTGGGCATATCTACCAGCAGAGCGCAATTAGAATTAGATGAAATATCTGTTTATTATATAACTTTTAGTTATATTAAAATAAAAGTTTGAAATATTCGACCTTTTCTTTGTAGGATCCCAAATTTATAAATATGTATGACCTCGAGCTTGAGTATTTATAAATTTGGGATCCTTTTAGTTATATTGTATACATTCTGAGGTAGTAACATTGTAAGTCCATCGTGGTGGCCTTTTTATGGTATATGAGATATATCTATAAAATAACAATATTATTTTTATCTCGACTTTTTATTGTATTTTACCAAATTAATGTTCAGGAATAATGCTGTTACTTTCAAGCTGTTGTATCTGGCGATATTGAGCAATTTTTTTTAATAATTTAAAGAATATTGACAACTACCTAATTGGGCGATATGACGTCGTATTATAAATATCTCTGAAACTGTCTATGTAGACTGAAATACTTCCAATACGTATTATGGAGGTAAAAATAAACAAAACAAATATTAGTGCATGTTACTTATCATTGTTGAACTCATTTTATTCATACTAGGATATCATTAGAGAACTAGAATTTTATTGGGCGGACCATAATTTTACTAATAATCGTCGAAATAATACAAGAGGGGTAAAATAAATACATCTTCTAAGTGCTCAGGTAATGTCTCGACATTTTCTGTTGGATTCCCTTTCAACTCTGGTTTATTGAATTTTTGCAGATAGTTTCTAAGAATTGATTTCTTATTATGATATTGGAACTGCAAACACGGAGATTCCTGCCATTTACGTCTGAATTTTTGTTTTCTTATGAGAGTCTTATACTTAAAGGACATTTTTAATGTCTGTAACTTTCCATTGAAGCTAGCATAGATCAAAATATTTAATTTTTATTGGCCATAATCAGTCGCAAATTTCTATATAAATATCAGTAAAATTAGTAACAGTTGATTGCATCGTAATAAATAAAAAAATAAATAAATTTTTTTCTATAGTCATTATGTCAATAAGTATTTCAACCATATAATGGTTATTATAATTTAAAAATAAATTATAAAAATTGGCCTATTTCTAAAATTTCTAATAATATTCTTATAAGGACCGCATCTCTCACAATACTTTTCTTTTGTGGTAGACAAAATACTTAACTGAAAACAATATGAGTATTGAAAAGGAAATCAGCAAAAATAAAATAACTTGTGATAAACATGCATCCCAAAAATATTTCAACTATTTAGGCCTCTCCGTTATTTAAGTTTCAATATCATGTGCTAAAAGCAAAAAACAAAACTGCATCAAAATATATAAAAAGACATTTCTCTGTTTTAAATTTTTATTTTCTGCACAGAAAAAAAAAGTTAATGCCATTTAAAGGGTTCCGTAAATCACGTTCATGTCTAATTTTTGTTGCAAAAAAAACAGGAAAAAAGTCAAGAGAATAAAAATGTTTGTCTTGCTAAAAAGATTCCTGACATAGTTGTTAACTCATTGGAATTATCTGTGCATTTACTTTACTATCGCCATCATCATTATACACTTCATATTCAGCATCATCTGCAACAACAAGATCATCATTATCATTAGCGTCATCATCGTGATCATTATGGATAAACAATTTTCATTTAGTTGATTGTTGTCATTGTCGTTGCAGTTTGTCTTACTCAACGAGTATTTTGCATTTTAAAAAGATTTTTATTGCAATTTATCGATACGAGTAGAGTAGTCTTTTGCGAGTGTATTGTTTTATTTTTGACTAAATATATAGTACATACATATAGATATTTGTATGCATTTTGTTTTTCATCCCAGCATTGTCATGCATTTTGTATTTATTTTAGTGATCTTCAATCAACCATAACAATTGCAGACACTTGCTGTTACTGTCGTGTTCGATCAGCGCCACTCCGAGACATGTTTGTTGTGCCATGTATTTTGTATTTCATATGTTGAATGTACTGTGTTTGTTTTAATGTTGTTGTATTTGAGGAACAACCACAACAACTGCAGAAGCTGCAGCCCCAACTAAAGCTTCAGCTTTAGCCATAACAGCCAACGAACAACGCCAGTCTTTTATTTCCCCAAAAAAAGAAACATGGAATGTTGCATTGCTTGTTTTGATGTGTGATTTGTCGCGTATTCCAATCAACTCTTTATTTTTATTTTTCGAAAGGCATTAAACAGTAGCGCCATTCATTTCGAAATTACCATTAAATGATTAGAAGTGATTGTTAGATTTTCTAACTATAATATGTCATATTGTTGGATAAAATATCTCACACAAACGTTCCCAAAATGCCAAGATAGAATGGAGTAGTGATATGTTTAAATTTTACATATATTTTTTTTTTATAAATTAAAGTAAATAATTCATGTTGTTCTCATTAAGGAACCTTGCTCCATTAGAAATATGTAACTGGACAGAATGAAAAAATTAATGACTGTGTTTCATAACACATCCTCAGAGTTTTCAAAAGTTTTATTTTTTTAATAACTATTAAATAAATAAATTTTGAAGAATTTTTGCTGTTTACACGAGTTTGAAGCATTTTGAAGAGCAATTTTGAAGAAAATTTCAATCGTGTAAATCTAGCTTCAGAGTTTTTTTTTTATTAGAGCCCACTGGAACAAACTAGGATTAGTAATAGAACACGAAGTATATAGCATATAAATAAGTATTACAAACCGTCAAACGACAGAGTTAGCAACTTTTCTAGAAGAATGAAATTCATATCAAAAAAAAAAAAAAAAAACACACCCACACAGAAACTATAAAGAACGTGTGATGAATATTAGTGAAGACTCACTTTCAAACAGCAGCAACCTCTATTGAAGAATCCAATTTTCAGGAACAAATGCCACCAAAGCGGTTAAAAGTTTCTCAACGTATTAGACTTCACCAATACTGACCAAATCCGAACCATACTAGCGAGCATCACTACCTCTTGCTGTGTATACACCAATAGCCTGCAGGTTAGCAAGGATTTTCTTCGTACCAAAACTAGTAGAGAAAGGAAACTATAAATATAAGCATAATGATTTATTAGCTTATTATCATATTTGTTGAAAATCTTGGACTTAATTTTCGACATAAAATTAAAATAAACAAAAAAGAAAGTATAGTCGGTCAAGCACGATCATATAATACCCTAAACACAGGTTTGATGATTTCTGAATATATAAAACATATATGTTCCGATTTGGATACCAACATTTTTAAGAGATTACATTACCCGTTCGCATAAATTCATGAAACTTAACTAATAATTGATAATATCAGACCGCGCAATGAAATTTAAACAGCAAGCCTACATAAACGTTTAGCCATTGAGACAGCTCCATATTTATTGATTATATTGATATTATATTTATTGATATAAATGCAGCTTTTAATAATATTGTGACGTCGTATCTTATTGATTCCACATGACAAATAAAATTAAATTTTAATTTAAAAATTCGAATATCTCGTCAAATGTAAGAGATAATCTATAAGTAGATTTCAAGATTTAGATTCCATATACATGCATACATACAGAGTTTACAGATCCTAATGTAACGAAACAACTATACACATCCCTAGTAAGACCAATTTTGGAGTATGCGTCTATTGTCTGGGATCCTTAAATTAATATGCACATAGACCGAATTGAATCTGTTCAAAAGCTGTTTCTCTTATTCTGCATAAGGAGCTCATTTGGTCGTTATGCTGGGAATCTTCCTTCGTATACTGCGAGGTTATCATTAATTAAACTACCGAAAGACTATGCTAAATGTGGCATTTCTAATTAATTTGATTAACGGCGATGTCCTCTTCGAGTTCCTTCTTCGTAACATAAATTTTAATATTCCACGACGTTTTACCCGACACCTAATACATCTGCACCTTCCTGTTGTTCAAAGAAATTATGCTAATGCTGATCCTTTGAGTAGAATATGCAAAAATTTTAATGAATTGTATAGCTTAATCGATTTTTCTATTAATATAAATGTAATTAAACGCAATATTATCGTGTTTTTTAATACTTAATATGTCTTAACACAATGTTTTTGTTAATAATGCCTTTATATATTTATATCCATAGATCTAATCAAATAAATAAATAAAAAAATAAAATAAATATACACCATATACACTTTGATACCTTGTTACAGCCTCTTGGATCTTTAAAATTTCAATACAACACATATAGTGAAACATACAATCGAACTATACGTTTAAAAATAGCATATTTAGTCAATTTATGGCGGCGTGTATTCCATCTAAATCCAATCTGAAACTAACCTACCCGTTACTATTAAACATATTAAAAGATAGACTGATCTGTATATAGTGTTTTACAAGTATTTCTTATACACCACCAACTCACTGATGCATATATATGATTATTTAAAAGTCAAGCATTATAGAGTGTCAATAGTGTAGATCCTGTTTAATGAAATCGTCTCTGTAGCCATTATTACATAATACCATCGATTCCAGTCAACTTATGTGGTTCAAGGGTATCAATGGTCATTTTAAAAAAAGTTTTTCTCTTGATTTGCAGATATTTTTATAAATTTAAATCTGAAATAATTCTTTAGTTTGGTACTTTCACTATCAAAAGCTTTATGTTTTCTTAAAATTATTCTCGGTTTCTGATTTCAAAAATTTTAAAAATACTTATTGTTTGCAAATATGTGCATTATTCCCATCCTTATTATCCTATAGTGGATTGTTTGTAATAAATCTAATTATTAAGTTTGACTGTAGAATATTTTATCAGAGGTTTTTTGGTTGTGGAGCAATTTCAATGTCATGGGCAAAATAACTGTTGTAATCAGTATTTCAGAAACTTACAATAATCATTTGTCATAAACAAATGATAGACACGAGCTGCATAAACATAGAAGTATTAAAAGTGATCTAAAGAAAGTTTTACTCTTTATTTTTTAAGATCAACCATCAATGCAATCAGCATCGCTAAATAATTATTATTTATATGTCCATATGTATTCTAGCCAAATTGAGATTATTTATAAAACCATATAACTGTTGATTTTGTAACGTCAAATATCATACGTTTTGATAATAATATTGATGGTAGGGAGAATATCGTTATATTGCGTCTTTATATTACATATTTATAAAGTAAAGTATCTCCTTCAAACAAATTAATTTCATTAATCCACTTGTACGACATATTAATCCCGGCTAATAAACCACATAAAAATACTTACAAATTGCTTTGATTTTTCCCCTACCATACTGACAATAAATAATGAAAATATTTGCAAAAAAAAAACAAACAAATGGAAAGAAATATGTATAAGTAGAAGCATAACCAAAATACCCCTTAAAGCTATATAAGCCAAGTCATATTAATTTCCCAAATGTCTATAAAAACTCACCTAATAGATCTTTATCGTTATGAATTGAAGGCAGTAATGCATACTTTACGGCGTATAATACATACACACACACACACACACACACACACATTGTTTAATTGTCAATAGACATCAAATCGTATCAATTGTATGGAAAACAGCTAATATTTTTCGGTTGGGTGGTCGTAATAACAAATCTACACTACTACTATATGCCATTTTATTGTACTCTTCTAGTAGAGCTCATCATTATCAGCGTTGGTGTTGTGTGCTTGCTATTGTGGCAAACTTATATACCACAAAAATCATCCCCATTAATCCCAACGGATATGCTCAATCAAAAGTACAAACTCATACTATTTATTTCACATGGAATAGAATTTGTACATACCCACCAAGAAATCAAATCTAAAGGTAACAACTATAACAGCACACAACATGTCAAATAACCTGCTATCGACTTTTTTTATACTATACGAATTGAGAAGGCAGTAATATATGTATGTAGGTAGTATGAAGTGAATGAATTCGTGATATTATGTTTGGTTTGGTAAATATAGGGGTGGTTGGTTGTTTAAATTGTTTTCAGGTTGTCAGTGAAAATCGTATTTCATTCATCATTCATTTCAGTATCGCTTGTAGTAGCAACCGACAAAAGGTTCATATAACCTGTAAAACTTAACATGACAGTTAGCTAACTTACTAACTACTACATACATTCACACTAACGCATTTATACTACGAGTATATCGCATAAACTACAACCCTCATTTAATTTTAACTGTGAAAATAGACCATTATTCTGTTAACAAGCTTGCATTACACTCAGAGTAAATATATTGCAATACAAATATTTTAGGTCTTAAACTTTTCAGGCCAAAGTTTCAGTTTGTTCCAGTGGGCTCAGGCCAAATTTCCTGTAGTCCAGATCTTGAATGTAGCACATATACTGATATGTACTGTATTCTTTGTTTTTATCTAATGAAGTAGTTGCTGACAAATTCAAAAAAAATATATGAATTTATTTTGGTTGGATGAGGCTGACGAAGTTTGAATACCTTACAAGCGCTGATCTTAGATAATCTTCCTTAGTATTATATATCATCTGAATGTGTACACAACTCTCGGCACTGATATTATCCAAAGCTGAACTATTGCTTAAGGTACAGTTACACATGGTAAATATTTACTCAAACAAAAAAAAACAAAACGCAATTGCTTGCTTTAGCACAAATTTGTTTGATGTTGTTTACTCTTACAAGAGTTTTGCAAGATCAAACTGCATCAAATAAAATAAAACTAAATATTTTTTGTGTCTTGTTCTAAATTAAAAAGTTTTTTTAAATAAATAAATGTGTTTATTTATTTATCTTTTGCATTATTACGGAACTTAGTGCTTTTAGCATTAATAGATATTTAATTTTTAAGATTTTCAATTGGACTCAAAGTATCTAAAGGTAATCCAGAATCAAAATTTATCATTGCAAATATTTATGTCTTAAAATTCGTTGATTTATTAAACTAATAGAAAATATATTTCTTAGCGCTTGAGTTTCTCTAAAACCTAATAGTAAACCAGATCTAACAATGCAGCATCTTTATAAATACGTCAAAAAGCAAGAAGCTATTATTCTGCACCTAACTATATATTATATATTACTAGGGAATTATGGCATAGAAGAGCAGGGAGGCACAAATTTATTCTCATTTTATTTCAAAAATTCAGAGTATACCCAGTGCATCTTGAATATCAGTATGTACGTATTTTAAGAGAAATTTATTTACTTACATATTTTTAATTACCGAAGTTTTAAGTATTTTGAGTCATCCGAATTTCTTTTTGGTTTTAAGTTTCAAAAGTTTCCTAGATTGCAATAAGTATTGGATGTACCACTTAAAAATGCTGGATTTTTAAAATTTTTAACTCTTATTTTTAAACATTTGTACAATATCAATTTATTTAGAGTATTGGCCATTGTTACATACATATGAATCTGTCACAAAAATCGTTATAAATTTGAAATTCGGCAACAATAATCCTTATATCTATAATGATTCAAATGTTTAATTTTTATTTTGAAACATTTGTATAAAATATGTATATATATGTATTTAAAATATAGACAATTGTTAGCTATGAGCTTTTTCCCATCTTTCTGACAACATATGGATGAAGCGCCAAAAGAACTGCTCACTTTTGAGGCCATGAACGAATCAAGTCAATTTTGGATGACATGTTATCAAGTGAAGCGTATCCCAGAAATAGCGTTCTGCATCGATCAAAACAAATAGTAATAGATATCAGCAGTTAATAATATGATAGGATAGGACCATTTTGGTCCCACCAAATACAGAGCATTACCGTAGAGTCATCGACATTTGGCTTTGGTGTCAATTCGGCTGGTTGGCCGGGCTACATATACGATCTCTTATGCTTCAGGTTATTGTAAATGATACATTTTTCATCACAAATAAAGGTTCGGTGAAAAATATTTTCCTTTTAAAGTGTTTAAGAAACATTTTGGACATTCCAAATTGTCTTTCAAGGCCTCTAGCCTTCAATTCATATGATAACCATCGAATACCTATTAAGCACAGTCACCTATAAGTTTCGGTTTTTCGAGGCAAAAAAAAAACTTTGTTGTTCTCAAAATAATATTTAACAACTAAGTGAAAATACAAGTCAGATATGTACGCTTGAAAATGACAAAAATTTCATTTAAAAAGACTGTCATCTGTTATGAATCTGGTATTTTTAATTTATACGCCCGATATATTATATTATAACGTCATATTTACTGTCATATAGTATATATATCATTTATATATCACACCCAATTAATAAATAAACTTGGTTGGCTGTGGAAAATTTAGTCGAAGATTCTAGATCTACTGCCTGATTTGCTTAAATTAAATAGCGGAGAATTTTTATACAGACGGCAAGTATTATATATGCTACCGACTACTTTCAGACTACTTGGAAAGCAAAAACTTTAAATATGCACATTCAAAATAAATTTATTATTTTTTTAAAATTTATCTTTAAAGAGATTATTTTAATATTAAAACATGTAAAAATTTTCGTAAATCCAAAAACTGGAATTACAAAGTAGGAAGCAGGAAAGTATTTTACCAACCCCAATAAAAATAGAAAGGCGTCATAAGGGGTTTGTGTTTCCATTTTTAGGGAATTTCTTAGTCATTCCTTAGTCTAGTAACTAGTTGTTTTAATGATGACAAAGTAATGGCTTTTTAACTCCATAGTTTTAACTAATGCTTACAAATAAGTGCTTGAGTCAAATATCATCAGTGTGTTAATATATAATTTCATAATTGTTGACAACGCAAATGACGTTAGCATTTTAACACATTCAATTAGAACGTTTTTTCAATTCATTGACATTTCTATATTTTAAACTTGTTAAGTTTTTTCTTTCCGTGTAACTACGAGTATATCGTAAGCACAACTTAATAATTGTTGATGAAATTATGCTCACGTCAAACTACACACACATACATACACACACATAACTACATCCAAACAAGCGGTAAAACAGTCATCAGTCTTGTTTACTCTTTCTGCCATGTTGATATCTTTCCTTTGATTTTGTTTAAGCCAATAATGAAATTGTGTAATTATAATTAACCACATGTGTAATAATTTAACCATACCAGTTCATGCTTCTAATATGTGTGACTTCGAAAGCACCCCTTTCCCCCAACACCCCACTCATTATGTGTGTTTAAGGTGCACATATAAATAAGTACACGAGGATGAAAGAAGAATGGTCACATGCCATTCATTCTTTTATGGTTTTGTATTGTGGTCATACGAGAAGAGACAACGGCGATGCGATATTTTGTAACCGATATAAGGATTTAACGCCCCAGGGGTATAATTCATAATTTTGTATATTTTTTTCTTTTGTTATATTTTTTGACAATTGATAAGGCTCTGAGCAAAAAGTTTATGCTGAAAATATTATTGTTATCATACATGGAGGCTGAATTTAAAATTATTGGAATTTTGTTTTTAATTAATTTAAGGTTTATACAGTTTCACACTTCATCATAAATAAGGATAATACATTATAGTTAGGACAATGAATATATGGCTGTAGCACGTGTTGCATGAGGTTCGTTGGTTCATAAAATATTAAAAATTAATGTGAAATTATGAAATTTTTAAAACGTGAATGTTTTAATTACTATTTTATACGAATATTGATTAGCTTGAATATTATTTGTTCGCAAAGGGCTTTAATGTGATTATTTATGTCACACTTCCTCTAGAGCTGTAATCATATGTGTTTTAATATTCATATTGTATGGTAATCAATATTGACCCATAAACCACAATTAAATATCAAAATTTCCTGTAGTCTAGATTTAATATTTACCATTGTTTATGTGCCCATAACACTTTCAACTCATTGTCACATTAACAACAACCAGACACGCAATATTGAACCCCAGTACTCTGACATACTCCAACTCCACCACACTAGTCACCTAACAGTGGCCATTGTATTTAATACAAACAGTTAGTCAGATTTTGTTTGAGCTTTCGAGGGGAAATAGTATAACTGCTATTAGTGCTGACAGTTAAATGTCAGTCAAAGTATTATATACAAAGTATCATCAACCGTTATATATTTAACTATAAGTAAGTGTGGTAGTGGTTTAAAAGTAAATAAACAGTGGAACATCGCTAAGATAAAACAACATATTACCTACCTTCTCTATTAAAAGCAGGCGTACAAATATGTTGATGGCTTTTGATGTTTACAGTATGAAAATATACTTCGAACTACTAACATTTATATTTAAAATTCAACATTTCGATGATACCTAACTTTGACAAAGGTATTAAAAATCCATAACGAGAAATAAACCCACAATTTTGCATAAGTGTGATTGAAATTTGAGTAAAAGAATCAACATTTGAATGCATGAAAAGCGGAACGACTGTCGAATTATTTCTCCATAATCGTACATGCACAAACAAACAGATACATGTTTCTGAAGAGATAAAAAAAAGATGTCAGTTTAGCTTTATTCTTTGTTGAACGTGATAAAACCTCTATTATCGCTCTTCAATCATTCAAAATTTATTTCAATCATAATGCTTTTTTTAATTTTTTTTTTTTTGTACAGCAAAAATATCGAACTTCAAAGTCAGATTTGATCTGGCCTGACCTAGATGCCAAATCCTAGGATTAACTGACAATAAGAACTTGTTTGTCTTAAGGTATTTTCACAGACGACAAATATTTACTCAAAAAAGCGTTACTACATTTTTTTTAGCACATACATATTTGTTTGAAGTTGTTTGATCTTTTAAGTGTTTTGTAAGATCAAACAGCAACAAATAAAATAAAACTAGATTGCTTTGTGTGACTTATCCTAAAAAAAAGAAGTTTTTAAAATAAATCAAATAATTTAGATATATTGTACTTAGTGGTTACGTATATTTAGTCAAATATTTGATATGTGTGACCGTACCTTTAGAATATTGTGTGGGACATTTAACAATAATATGTAAAAATGTACTACAATAGAATTCAAGCAATTGCTTCTCTTCACCTTTTCTAGTTGAAATTGAGAAAATCCGAATTAATATTGTGAACAAATTTAAATATTAATTCAAATCCCTATTTGAAATTAATATTAAGAAAAAATCGTAATTGAAAACTTCAATTTCAATTTGTATATTCTCAATATTAATTTTTATTTCTTAATTTCAATTTTTTTTTCTCTATATCAATTGAGATTTTATATTTTTAATTTGTATTTTTTTAATAATAATTTTGATTTCTCAATTTCAATTAGGTTTTTCTCAATATTAATTTGATATTCTGAATTGTAATTTGTATTTTTTTAACATTAATATGGATTTCTTAATTTCAAATAGCTTTTTCTCATAATATTGAATTACTTTTCTGAATTACAAATTGTAGTCTAGTGTAATCTAGTCTACAGTAAGCAAAAGCTTTTCCTTTATTTGTGTTTATTATCAAGGTATTACTGTTTATGACAGTTTATATCAAACAATCTCTGGTCTATTGGACACATGCTTTACTTTTAGTCAACTAATTACAGAAAATGAACTTTCATTTTAACTGTATTTATTTGCTAGCTATGTCTGCTATAAAATAATTGTATGAATGTTTTTGTTGGTACGTCTGATAGTCGTCCATTGGGGTTATAAACAAAATGGAGAACACTAATTTTAAATGTCACAAAAAGGTATTGACATGTAATTGGCTTTTGGTTAAATGACAATAAATTAACGAGATATGTATATATACATATTGATATATACTAATAGGGTAATACAGGGTGTTTAATATTTTTGAGATTCAAAAAACAAATTTTTATGTCAACGGGCCTACATAAACTATACAAACTTTATAATTGAAGTTTATTCCAAACAAAGGGAACATTTTTTATATATCATTTGTAATATTTTGCATTACATGTTACTAAAATGTTCCCTTTTTATTTGAAACTTCAAGGCAATTAGTGGCCAATAATTAGTATGCAAAAAATTTTAGGAACCACTATAATGCATTGTACACTTACATAAATATATTATGTATATCTATGTATATGAAAATACTGAGTACTTTATTTTATTACAAGAATTGATTTTTTTTGTGTAGATATAACAATCCATACATATTTGTAAATACTTTAGATGCTTTTAGTTGAGTTTTTTTTATCATTATTTTAAAAGCATTAAGTAGTCGTTTTTTTTTGTTTTTTATTGAAATAACAAGAAATATCTGTAAATGGTAACCCCAACAACAACAATAACAACAGCAGCACCACGAAACTAAAAACATTAATAAAAGCGGTCCCAGCTAACACCAACAATAGCAACAACAATTTAAAGTATGAAGCATCAATATGAAATAAAGTATTAACTTGAGCATTACAAACGTGTTGCCATTAGTTAACTTCAGCTTTGATTGATTTCAATTAATCTTAGACGCGTGTAATTAATCATTGAACACTTTAATATGGTTAACAACTCTTGACCATACAACGGTTAAAAAGGTTCAACGAGTATAGATCTAAACACATTTACACACATACTTACAAACTGAATTTTTCGTATCCCCATACATCCCCACTTAACACAGAAAAAAAAACAGACATACATACATACATACTCACTCCAACAATCCAAATTACAAATGTTCCAAGACAGAAGAAAAAAAGCTTTATAAAAACAATCTTGAATTCTTGAGACAGACTGAATTTATAATAAACATTCATGCAACCAGTTGGTATTTGTATCTATATATATATATATATATATATATATATATATATAAGAAAAGACTAAGAATGAATAGAGGCAAAACTTAAATCATATTATTGGTTTGTTGTTGTGGTTTATTGTATTTAATGTGGTAAATGCGTTGGTGTAACCACCATTCTGTTCTCTTAGCTTTTTTTTAATAAAATAAAATTAATGAGCATTAATTGCATTTGAAAACTCAAAGTTTTTTTTATAATTTTTTGATAAAATTTGCAGATGAAACATTGTACCAATAGTCTAGCTAATGAAGCAAAGTTAACTTGGGAAAACAGTGCCTAAACGTCCAAATCAAGATTGGCCATTAATTTTGTGTAACCAACCTGCCGAGTTAAATCACTAGATACGTGTTATATACTAGTGAGTGTTCCGTAACCGAAGAACCAAAGGTTGGTTAGTGACAGAGAAAGTGTTACTTTATCTTTTCCTGATCCTCTGGATTACGGCTTCTGCAAAAGTGTTTGTATGGAAATTGTGGCCTATGAGCATGTTTATCAAAAGACCATAATATCACTACTAAGTTCTGTTAATTAAATCTGGACAGTTTAACCTTAATTGGAGTTCTCTGCGCATTCAGATTCAATGTATTATATATACACCCAGAGAAAAAACATGATTGGACATTATTATAACTCTTTTTTGGTAAAAATATATTGTTGTGATACAGAAATAATTGTTATTTTAAATTGATTTTAACAATAGTTTAGTTACTATAAACATTTGTATGTTTATCGCAATTATAAAATTGAATATGGTTCACTGAAACATAACTATTTTAAAAAAATGTTTACCACAACTATTGAATGTTAACTATTCAAACATATTATGTTATTTAAACTTACAAATAACCATTAAATGATAAGTTTCTATATTTGTACTACTATTATGTTTAAAATGCAAACAAAATATGTTTAATTTTAATAATATTTTGTTTTTACCATTTGTAGAATGCTTTTGCATCAGTTCAGTAGTTTGTCTGCGTGATATCAGATTAATTAGTTGGATTTAAATGTTTCAATAATTGAATAAACTAACTACTAACTATTACTACAAAATACACAATTTAAAAAAAAAGACTTAAATAAAATAAAGAATCTTAAATTTCTCAAAATAAAAATGTTTTAAACATTACTACAAATAAACGTATTTTTTATGTACGTTGAAAGTGCGCAAATATTTATTTCTATTTACAAAAATATTAATTAGTGCTTGTAAGTTTTGTGTTTAAAAAATGCAGAAATAATTGCGATTATACGAAATACTAAAATAATTCTGTCTTCATTAGAAATAATGTTTTAACTGGTACCATTGTATGTTGTGGTTCGTATTCACAATAATGCTAAATATGTTTGTACGAAAAAAAATATTTCTGGAACTGACAGAACTTTTTTTTTTTGGAACCCCTCTAGAGTACCTACCATACTCAACTCTTGCCTGTGACCGTAGTCGTAGGTAAACATTTGTATGGCATTCTAAGTATTGTGTATGTTATTGCTCCATTCCGATTTATCTGGTATATTTGTCATAAAATCTCGAACTGGTTTAATAAGACACTTGAAGTATCCAGTTCTTGCAATGGCCCTTTATATAAATCAGGTACAGAATTCACTGTTCTGTGCTGGGTATTGAGACACCAAATAAGTATACGAATTAGCACTAAATATCAGCCCAGACATTTGCCATTATCAAATAGGGAGATATTTAATCCATAAATCATTGGATTAGTAAAATGTGGAAGCTATCAATTATCAATTCCGTTTTTGCTGGGTTTTCCCCCAGGCTGTATTATTTATAATATATTGAGTGCTGATTCGATAACTACAGATGGTTAGTAGCCTAACTTAAACCCTGGCCTAGCGAATTCTTTATAAGTGACGGTTTAAAATTTGCATTTCTGACACTTCTATTTTCATTGAAAAACTGCAAAATAAATAAATTGCAATTAAGATTTTAAATTTGTTTTCACATCAAGTAATGAAAATAATCCTGAAACTAAAAGCTATGTATTTACTGAAGAATACATATGTAAATAATTTAATTACATTGATTTAGAGAATTAAAAAGGAACAGTTTTCGCTATGATAAGATCCCAGTGATATTGGCAGAATACATTATTAATGCAATTTTTTTAAAATATTTCATTAATCAACTTGGAAAAAAACTATTATTTCATGTAAATTTATGGAGTAAACATAATTTGAATTCACACTGTCTTATTTTGTTGAATGCTGAACAAAAACTGTTATCTTATATCAATTTAGAACAATTAACAATACAATTTATTAAAAAACCTTTACATTGAAATCCAATCTTAATAAAGATTTAAACGATTGAACATTAAATTGAACTCCTATTGTTCACTATAATTAAAGTACAATCGAATGAATTTCACACATGGGCGCTAATGAATTTAATAAAGTCATTTTTCTTGGCTTATTAACAAAACTCATTCCTTAAGCCGTTCTACAGTATACACTCGTACATATGGTTAAGGCCTCTAGAAAATTGTTCCTTTGGTTTCGTTTTTATTTAACAAAACACCACATGATTGACTGGCAGGTCATTTACAAAACAATGAAGGTTAAAAATTTCTCATCATTAATCATGAGTTAAAGAAGTAATGAAAAATAAATATGTATAAATATATACAATTTATAGAAAATTAAAAAATAAAAAATAATAGAAATTATTTAAAATTAAGTAAATAATAAATTTATCGTTGCTCCTTTGAAAAATGTGTATTTTTTTAATAAATACTAAAATTGCTATCAACTTTTTAAAAAATAATGTAATAGCTACTAAAACTATTCCTTAATCTTGAAGTACTCAAAAGTATGTTATGTATATTTACAGGTTTATGTCTTTAAATAAGACATTAAAAAGAAGGACTTATATTAACCCTACAAGGACAACTTTCAAAAAAGTATTTTCAAAATATGTATATATTTTACACGATTAAGTCTGTAGGCCATTAATAAAATCTACTATTCCGCCTTAATATCCTGATGTTAAAAATCTTATTTTATTAGTGTTTCAACATTTGTATAATATAAATATCTTCAAAGTATTGGCGGCCATTATCTTAATGGCAATATACGGGTCCAAATAAATTGCTCATCTTTTGAGGTCAAGAACGAATCAACGATGCACTCGAAGCTAATATTAGTTAGACGGTTCAAGGCATGGACTATAAGGCGGGTGAAGCAACTTCCCGACCACTTCTTTATAAATAGTTTTTAAGAGGTATTGCAATATGTGCTCGAACGTTGTCATGGTGGAATATTATGCTTTCATATCTGGCCATATATTCTGGACATTTCAAACGAATCAGTTGCATTTGGTACAAGTTCCCTGTGATGGTCTCTCCAGATTAATAATGATTAATTCTTGGCCTTTAAATATTTTTTCTAGGTGTTCTTTGTCCTCCGCGTCAAAATCACCTGAACAGCACATCGACATTCGTTTTGGAATAATAGATACAAATTATTCGTATGCTTAATTTTAATACCCTACACCACCATAGTGGGTAGGATATATTGGATTTGTGCTGATGTTTGTAACGCCCATAAATATTGTCCCAACACCCACCTTAAAATACACCGATCGAATCAGAATCACCTCCTGAGTTGAGTTAACGTTGTCCGTTCGTCCGTCCGTCTGGCTAGAGTACAGGTCGCAATTTTATAGATATTTCGATGAAATTTGGTACATGTAATTTTTTCGGCCCAATGACAGTTGGGATTGAACTGGGTGAAATTGTTCCATTATTATTTTCCTTAGACCCCATATAAATGTCTTCCCGAAAAAGGGGTTTACCGGTCATAAATGTTTACGTTCTGCAAGTCTCCAAGCAAATTTCACCACAAATAAGTGATAAATGAAGCCGAATAAACATCTACCAATTTTGTGCAGTTCGCTCTTAAAAATGTTGGTATCTAAATAACATTGCACACATATATGTTTCATATACATATATACATATAATTTGGTACAATTTTAAGACGATCGATCCATAATTACGCGTAGCACCCATATAAAATCCAATTTCGAAAATCACTTAACGATATTAGTTACTTAAAAATGTTGGTATCCAAATAAACTATAGCACAAAGAAGTTTATTATATACAGAAATGATGACAGCTAATTTAATGGTTGGTCCATTATTAGTCGAACCCTCTTCGTAATTCACTTTCACAGCCAGAAATATTTTAAAAGTATTTATATCGATATTAAGTTCAACACACATAATATTATAATATACAGAAGTCATGGCACTAAATTTTTAGATGATCGGTCCATAATAGGTCATATCTCCCATATAGCCCCATTTCGGCAAAACTCTTTTATAGATATACATACTAGGTTTAGAGTAGTATATAGTCGGGCTTGACTATATTTTATTTTCATTGAAAGCCTTTGTGTCCTTCCTGACTCAGAACTATCTATGTTTTAAATGTGATTAGAATTAGGCAGATAGTTTCTGAGAGGAAAACATTGCCCTTTACTCCCCTCGTGGTCCTATTTTTGAAAAAATATATAACCTTTGTGTCCTTCCACAATCAGATCCATCCATGTTTTAAAATTTATTAAAATTGAGCAGATAGTTTTAGAGAGACAAAAATTGTCCCTCTCGCGGTCCTCTTTTTGAATTTTTTTTTTTTTATATAAACCATCTCCTGAAAATTTCAAAACTAATAAAAAAGTTCCAGGCAAATCGATCTTAATATAGGTAAATGTAAGAAACTAATCTAAATTTGAGACATTATGTGACAAGAATTAATAAATAAAGATATGAATCAATATATTTTTAAAAGTAACAAAAAACAAAAATTTTCGCTAAAATTTATCATTTAGCGTATTTCCGATTTCCATGTTAATTAATGAATATATATACATACATACATACATACATATATTGAATGAAGATGACCTATTTTAACGAGATTGATGGATTTTGCAAGACCAATATTTCTAAAAAAGTTATGTTACGAAATCCAAACGATTAAAAAAAGTTTTTTTGTTCAACTGCAAATTTGATATACTCTTACTGGTGAAACCAATTATAAGATGAACATACATAATTATGTAGAAACTCAGTTAATGAAATGAATGTTTCCTTGTTTGCAACTCTTTGCACTTGACAAGAGTAACAAGTATAAAACTAAAGGAGGCCAAAATATATAAAATATTAGCTTAATATTTTTGCACTTTTTTTAAACAACTTCATTAAAAATTTAAAATTTTGTTTAAACCCTTGTTAATAAAAAAAAAGTTGAAAAATACCTTTAAGTTACTTCTTTGCAATGATGAGTAGTCTGACAGACACCTCGTGATGAGATCATTTATCATTTTACAAAGAAGAATCACTGCAAACGAGTTTCCATTGTAAAGACTGTTTTGTATATACAACTGATCAATTCTTTTAAGATTATTTCATTACAAAACATTTCCAAAAAAAAAAAAAAAACACAAAACCAAAAACCATGAACATTTTTAACATTCTTGATGATGCTTCTCACTGATCACTCAATTATATGGGAGCTGAAAAAACTTTAAAAAAAGATCACATTTATTTTGGATTTTTATTGATATACGAAATATACGGGTGTTACCGACATTTGATTTGATATTTTCAAAAATCCACATGAGATAAATATTTAAGATTTTATATGAGTTTAACAAGAGTATTTGATGCTCAGCAGGTTTTTTTTTATTATTTTTTCGTTTTTTTTTACAAAATGGTAAAATGATATTTATTGTTTAGTTAGGCCCCCTTAAATCAAAAGAAGCCAATTCATTATTTGATTAATTGTGTGAATAAAAAATTAATAGAAAACTTTTGATTTGAGTTTCTTAAAATTAATTGTTTTAAATGTGTGTATTAAGACTTAAAATTAAATGAAGTAGATGAAGTAGGTATGTACTTTAGGATAAAGTTTTTACTTTTTAAAAATTTCGAAGAGTGCGGTTCGGCTTTATGATAATTGGTATAAAAAATTGATGCTGAGTCAGCTCGGTAATGTTAACACGTGCTACCTCGGCTCAGTTTTTGAAAAAACTGTTGTTAATTATTAAATTTTGCCTTTATTTACAAAGGAAATAAAATCTATACAAATTATATAAGTACATATATGTATAAAAAGATATAAAAGTAAAAATTCGGTTGAAAATCTTTAAGTTTTTAAATGGTCGGAATAATTAATTCCCTTAAATACATTTAATATTTATATTCAAATTATTATTTTTATACACTCGACCGCAAAAAGTGGTGAATAATGATATATACGAGTATACGTTTGTTATTCCCTGTATAACTTTGATAAATATTCATCTGCAACCCAAAAATGAATATACACCTAATTCTGTTTTTACACGGTTTGAAAATAAAAAAATTTTACATTTTTTACACGATTTTATTCCATTTAACACGATTCAAAATATTCTGGGCTTAAATATTTTTGCGAAATTCATTTTTTTTCATATCACAAATTTAGGGGAATTCCCTTTTTGTGAACATAAGCAAATTTACTAGTCTGGGTGACTTTACTGGGAATTTCCTTTTAGTGCATACAATCAAATGAACTTGTCATACATACATTTTTTTTAAATTACTTTTAAGCTTAGAGTGCATATCTTTTTTTTTCTTCAGTAACTATTCTTGTATAAAAACACATTGTATATGTGATTTAATATTATAAACCTGAATAGTTGTTCTTAAAAAATCGTTGTTTTTCACTAATTTAAATAGGTTTTAGAGATAGGGAACCAATCAACTATTTTACATACGACTAATGTCTGTTTTTACACGGGTTTTTTTACATAAAGTTTCCTGAACCAATTACCGTGTAAAAACAGAATTAGGTGTATATCTTGATCATTAGCCTCTGTTTGTGTAAAACTCTATCACGTCGAAAGTAAACCTCTAAAAATATATGATATTTTTTAAAATTGTGTTGGTAGTTTTTAAAATGATAAAGTCTGACGAAAATGATGAATATCGGGTTTTCTTCAGATTTCTTCTAGGCCCCCTAAACATTTATTTCCAGAAAATGGATCTATGATAAATAATTACCTATAGAATAGCGATATACATACATATTTACAAAATTTAGCAAAAATAAGTTTTGTATTAATAAAAATGATAAGATAAACTTTTTAAGGATCGGCCCATATTTGACTATACTTCCCATGTAAGTGCCACTTTCAAAAATCACTTAAATACATATAAACCTCTTTAAAAAATATCGTTGTCAGGTTGAAATTTTACAAGTATTATCCTCATATACATAAAAATCGACGTACTGATTTTTGTCAAGATCGGCCAATAATTACATGGCTACCATATACGAGGGCGGTTCGGAAACTTCTTAAGTAAACTTAACTTGAACCTAACTTTTAAAATTTCTTTTCGATCTCGCAACTCCTTCATATAGAAACAGGTGTTCAAAAAAGAGTCATCCGCGGTTTTTTTTGCAAAGGAAAAATTAAAAGTTCGTGGTGTCATTAAATATTTAATTAAAAGGTTAATTAATATGAAACATTAAGAAATTGAACTCCGTAGTGGACGTCCAATTACAGCAACAATAACAGAAATAGTGGCAAAAGTGCATGATATGGTATTAAATGATCGACGAATAAAAGTGCTTGAAATAGCTAATATCATGGACATCTCAAATGATCCAGTAGTCCATTTAATTTTGCATGAAGAACTACAGATGAAATAGCTTTCTGCAAGATGGGAGCCGCATTTGTAATAGTCAAGCAAAAACGCATAAGAACGAAAATTTCTCAACCTTGTTTGGATCATTTTAAGAAAAATAAAATGGATTAAAAGCGCCGTTTTATAACTGTGGATGAGACATGTATTCACCACTATACTCCAGAAAAGTACAGTCCAAGCAATGGACTGAGGCTGGATGAAGTGGCCCAAAGACGGCAAAAACAATTCAACCGGCTGATAAGGTTATGACAATGTTTTTTTGGGACTTCAAAGGTATTTTATTGATTGACTATTAAATGTAATGAAATGTAAAAATTCGAGAAAAACGTTTTAACAATGGCTAAAATCAACGAATTAAAGTACGAGTTGCTTGACCTCCTGATTAGTTCCCAGTGATATTTACCTGTTCCCAAATCTTAAAAAATTCATAGCTGACAAGCGTTTTACGTCAAATAAAGATGCAATTAAATTTGTTAACCACTATTTTGAAAGCCTTGAGGAAAACTATTTTAATTAAGGGATAGAATTGATAGATAAGCGTTGGACTAAGTGTATAAAAGTTTCAGGAGATTATATTGAAAACTAAAAATGTTTTTGAAAGACTAACTGTTCTCTTTCTATGCTTGGCTAAGAAGTTTCCGAATCGCCCTCGTAAGTCTGCTTCCGCCAAACACTTTAACCTATATAAATCTCTTGTAAATATCGATGTTGTACCAAAATTATTATAATTTCAACAATTATCATTATGTTTAAGTCGAAGGTATGTAAGACTCGGTCCAACCTAAAATAGCGTCCTTACTTGATTTTCTCGATTTTAAAATAAATTCTTAAACTAATTATAAAAATTTTCTTGAAAAGGTTTCAAATATAATCGTTAATTTTGAATAATTCCTCAATAATAGCTTAAGAAAAACACAAGGCTGTTAATCGCCTTTCAGCCAGTTCCACCCCTAAATGTAGCATTTGAAAATATCACATGTACTCGTACACAAATACATTTGTGAAGTAACCCTACTTCTAAGCGCCTTTTCTGTGTTTCCCTACATATTGAATTTTATGAATTCTCTCTATATCTTATTGCTTCCTAAGATGGGTGTCTTTGTTTTGCCTTCCTTGCAAACTAAATGTTGCATTATTTTTGCATATTTTTAAATGTAGTTTTTTTTTCATTATTTTTTGTTTGTTCCTTTTTTGCATATTTATTGCATTCATGCGTAAAGGTCAAAAGATCAGTGTTTACACTATTGTAATATTGGTCTATAGAATTTGCTTTGTAAAAATGTTGCTCTGATTTTGAAATTTATGGACATCAGTTTTGTAAATACTTCATACAGACATACATACATATGTTGCGTAAATTTTAATTTTTCATTTTATGAAAATTATTCATGGGTACAATTTATATACATATGTAGAACTGTTTTGTTTGTGAGAAATAAGAAAATAATAAGAAATGCATAGTTTTTTGCATTAATTAGGCGTGAAGTGCTGGCATAGTTTGAAAATTTAATGTATTTTGTTTGTTTGTTTTGAAAAAAGTAACGATTTTTTTATAATTATGAAAGATTTTTACATATTGTTTTAATTACTATGTACGAGTATGTAGCCTAACAATAACATATAATTAAAAATAATATAATTAAATAACTATGCATTTTAAGATAATTCTCAAGCTAACACTAATAATTAAATCAGCGTCATACAATTTTGTAGCACGTTTAAAGTATTTTCTGGATATGGATATTTCAAGAGTAATGATTATGAACCGATCATCATCAATATTAATTATTAATGTACTACTGAATTATTAATGTACTACTGAATTGTATTATACTGAATACTTATCAATGACTACTGCAACCATTTGGATTACTTAGAAATAGTCAAGAAAAGACTTCTTAATCCTAGAACGGTACGGTTAAATTTTACTCACTTCAGAATTTTTACGTTATTATCTGATTTATTTTGCAAAGTAGTAGTTTTAAATGAAAAAAAATTGAAAGCCAGCATATAATATAAGTGTAATTTTTTATTAAAATATGTAAAAAAAAAAAATAATATTTTATTATTGATTTTTGACGATTATGAATACATAAAAATTGTTTTTCAAGCATAGTCAGGGCACTTTTTTTGTGCATGTTCACCGCAAATAGAATAATTTTGTATCTTCTCTCAGGCATGGTTGCCTTGTACCTATCCTCACAGTAGGTACTGTCAAACATCATATGTGTTGCCAGGTGATTATCTTGGAGAGCAGCGGACAAGACTAACAAACCAAGACATGCTTCAAGTTCGTCCATTTCCAAATTTGACAAAACCGCGTGAGATTTATCGTTATAGTTCTCCCTTTGAATATTTATTTCTTTATTTGTATAAACCAAAATCTCTTCCAATATGTCTGCGGTAAAAAACAGTTTCAAGCAGCTGGCAGGACACAACGAATTTTTTGCATTTGCTGTTGGGCCAGGGCGAATGTGAAAATATTTTTTGAGGGAGTTTTTTGACCTAGCGCAGCAACAGGTTCCTTTCTTCATATAAAATTTCCATCTTTTCCGATCAGATTGTTGGTACTAGGTGTAATAATTTTAATTACCTCTTCTGTTTCACGAATTTTTTGAGCAGCTGATCTTTCATTTCTTCTCCCCTCACTAAGTTTCAGTTTTTTACGTTTGCCTTTTCAGTTTCTTCTGTATTTATGATTCCGTGTATGAAATTTTCTTCGACATCATTTAATTCTTCCGTTTCTGGTTGATATTCCGGATCTGCAACACTGTCCCAAGAATACTCATCAAAGTTACAAAGCTCCAACTCCAAATTTTCTTCTTCCTCAGATTCTAGTTCAAGTATTGCATACAAAATATTTTGTTCTGATAGCCCGTGACCTGCCATTTGTATGCTCTATAGTTTTCTTTACGGTAACATAATACAAACAAAAACATAATTGTAATAATTCAGCACAGACTATATTTTTTAGACACGTAGTAAGTTATAAGTAAATATGACTCACGTAAAGGGTACTGATGAGTAAATTTGACTCACACAATTTAGTACGTAAAGGGTACCGATAAGTAAATTTTACTCACTAACTTTTTTAAATTGTCCACAAGCGCCATAAATCACTAATTATAACCAGTGTTGGCAACTTGGTGTGTTTCGCACCATTTTTGATGATTTTTTAAATTGTTTGTGCGAAAAATTTCTCAGTTGTGCGCTTTTTTTTAATTTTGGTGCGTTTTTAATTTTTCCGAAAATGTGATGAAAAATTAAATTTTCCTAATTTTGATTGCAGCTTTTTTTTAATAATTCATTATCATGAAATCTAGACGATGAAAAAGTAATTTCAATACGAATGTATGATAAATGAATACATACTATCAAATTCGTCACATGAAGGTTATTGCTAAAGGTGAATAGGGTGAAAATCTCTGTGTGAAAATAAAATAACCAATTTAAACATGGAAATAAAAGTTCTTATATTGCCTGATGGTTTGGTCCACTGAACTATAGACGAACAACCAGGGTTAGAATCCCAGTGAGGCCCTAACAAATTTCATTGAAAAAATTTAAATAGAAGTATGTACATATTAAAATAGAAAACAAAACTAATTAAAAAAGTACCAAATATCCAAATATGTACTAATATTAGCTCTTCTTTACCAATTATTACTTCAGTTCCGAATACATATTGTTAGTTAAATTTTGAGTGGTTAAATGCTTATTTTATCTTTATTAGCTCGCTTATTTAAAAAAAGGCTTTTAATAATATTAGTTTTACTATTAATCGTTGATCCCTTTTTAAAAAGTTTTATATAGAATTTATGAAATTAAAAAAATTTAAAATTAATTCAATAAACTTTTTCAATAAAATGAAATGCTAACTTGGTGCATCTTTTTTTTAAGGGCACGTTTTTTTCTCCATTTTGGTGCGTTTTGAAATTTCAAAGTTGACGATGCTGATTATAACTATCTATAAATTATATGTACTTCTGAGAGTGATATGAGTTATTAGGTGTCACTTCCAATCTATACAACTAACATATTGATATGTTCCCAATATAATACAAATTAAACTCCTATACATTTTGTGGCAAAAGCATTTGAAATCATCACCTGTCAATTATGCATCTAATCTAATAAATATATAATTAAAATATTATACATAAGACTGAAGAGAATGTAATAAATTACAACTTACAGCAGGAAAAAAATTCTAAAAATTCCATTAAAAATATTTTAAATACCAAATACTCAACCATAAACTTAGAAATATAAACACACAATCTACACAATACACTCGAAAAACGAATACCATAAAATTTAATGACAAACTTTACAAAAGAGATTTGTGTTTAAAACAACATAAAACAAGCAACCAACAGGCGGTGACAATTTGATTGGGAGTAGAAATGAATTTTTATCTTAATGTGCTAATAAATTTTCAGAATCTAAACTACTAAACCAAATGAATTTTAAAAGTATACAGTAGATTGGAATAAAACTCAAACCATTGCAGTATAATCTTATAAGACTTCTAAAAAAAGACAAACCTAAAAGTACTTAATAATGTGAAAATACACAAAAACCCAAGGAAGAAGCCAAAGATATTTCTTTCTAAAGACATATTTTTTTTTTTGGAAAATGTCTTTATTGTCTAAGAAGCTTATTAGCGTTTAAGTATGTATGATTTTAATTCTAACAACATGGATTCATGTTCAAGTGATTTTACTCCTACCATGACACATCTGCTGCAGTTGAACTGAACATATTACTTTAAAATAGAAATGATTTGCCCCTTTTTAATCATACCAAATTGGCTCGTGCTATGCTAACAATATTGTGTCAACACTTAAAAAAAAAGTGTTTAAATCATACACTCCAAATATTGATAAACAGCAATACAAAATATTTGTCATATTTAAGATTTTCCATGTTCAAAACCGAATGAAAATAAAAGGGGTTGTGCACATTTCCATTTCACTCCCTACTTACAAGATAACAAACGTCTATTTAATTTTCAAATGTAGTACATTTAATTTTAACAACACAACCACTTGAATATTGTAATAAAATTTTATTTTTATGAATTTATATTTTGATTGTAGCTTTTAATAATCATAATTTTTATTTGTTTCTTTGTTTGTTTTACATTTTACACCACCTTGATTTATATTTGTGCTGAGAAAGGGGTTTTGTTTTGTGTGTTTACTATTTTTTTTATAATTTTAATTGATAAATTTTGGCCATAAAAATATTTTTAAATTGCTTTTTTATTATTTATTTTCATTTATTTAGGATTTTTGTTCCAAAGTATATTCTCTTGTTTGTTATAAAGTTACCTGGTAATTCGTTTTTATTATGCAATTTATTAAAATTGTTTTAATTGATTTACATTTACATTTTGATAAAACAATGCTTTACATGTCTAAATAATGATCAACTTAGATAAAATGCTGGAAGGTGGAGAAGATGTTGCCTTGCAGTGCTTTATTATACTTGAAATGTCGACGTTGTCGGGTTCAATGATTCCCGTATCTAAAGCTTCCAAAACGTTCTGTAAACGATTTAGATCCCTCTCACTATTCAAAGTCATCGAAATCATCGAATATTGTCAAAGAATAATTGAAGAGGAGAAGAACTTTAGTTCTTGACAATAATAATATGTTACAGAGTTGAATTAAGTATTCAAAGTAATTGGATCAAAATTTTAGCAACATTTATCCATTAAAACAACAACACTGATATTTATAAGAGGAAAAAAATTTCAGCTTTCTTTAATATTAATAAATGACTATCAATTTGTGGTTCAAAAGTATTCAATCGCTTTTCTGGTTATTTTAATATTAATTTAGTGTGAACAATGCCTAATACTATGTTCAGATATGCAACTTTATTGCGATAATCGCTCAATATTCCATATAAAATCTCAAATTGTTATAATATTGAGTAATATTTCGAATGCAACACTGTTCACAGCTGTGTTTAGTGAACAAACTTGTATAAAATGTCAACAAAAGAAAATAACAGAAATCATTAAAAAGTCAATGTGAAGGTAAGTTTGTTTATATAGAAACACAACAACCATTTTGAGTATTTTTGTATTGTTTTCCGGCTGTCAAATGATTATTGAGTAAAGCCTAGTACTCTGTTCAAATTTGGGAAAAATGTTGAGCAACATTAATTATTTCATACGGAAAATTTGACGTGTAGCCAATGTTGCCTATCACGCGAATTTACATAATTTGACGTTTTTTTTATATTGAAAGTACGCCACATTGTTTTACTTGTGTAAACAAAACACGTATGTATGTTTTGCTTTTTGTGAATTTAAATCGAAACTAAATAAAAGTTAAAATATTTAAAAATCTGTGAATCGAAATCGTTAAATAAGAATGAATGAACAAATATTACTGGCCGCTTGTGCAGCAGCATAACAAGTAATAGATATTGTTGTTGCGACAGAAGAGCTTTTGGATGAAAATTCCACGTGAAACAATTGCTACTTTAATTATTTCGCTTGGAAAAATAATGTTGCCAGATACATTTCATATGTTTTTCACAAAATGAACAGAGTACTACTTCTGCAACATTTGTTCATGAAAATTTCATGTGAATTTTTTTAACATGTATTTTGACAGCATTCCACTTGAAATTTTGAACAGAGTACTAGGCTTAAGCTGAAAATTGCGTATGCCTGAACATTTAAAATAATATTGTCAATTAACCGAATATTGACTCAATAAAGTTGCATATCTGAACACAGTATATATCTTATACATACATGCATATGTATTTTATAATAGAAATTAATAACAAATTTGTGAACTTTTTTTATTTGATCTTTAATTTCTAATATAATAATATAATATAATAATATAATATTTACTTTTAATAGCGCAGTCATGTCAATTTGATTAAGAAAATGCATAAAGTTTGTGGTGTTCTAAACAATGAACTTAATTAATGAATTCATTAAAAACTATTGTTCATATTTTCTGACAGTTAAACTTCAAATTGAGTTATGATTGCAAAATACGTATTTTTTTTAAAGGAGAAGTAACACTCAGGTAATTAATATGCCTCTATATACTTGCGTTACTTTCTTTGGAAAGGGGATAGTTTAAGAAATAAAGGTGGTGAAAGAAGAAAGCTTTTTATAACACAACTCTGCAATTTCGCATTATGTTTGTTTTTAGTGCAGCATTGCAACGCCTCTGGTGGTGAGTAGGCGCATTAATGTTAAATCTTGATTTTATAGCCTTAATTTAATTATTTTACTTCGGTGGTGTTTAAATGCAATACCACCGAAAGAGGGCGCTGTGATAGATATTAGTTATGATGGATAGAAACAAAACTAATAATTATCAGAAACTGATAATTGGCGTGGCAGCGGCTGGGAATCGAACCCGGGCTACAAATACCAACTCATGCTTAATGATCAAATGTGATAACCAATTAAGCTACAGTACCCTCATTTTACGAGTTTTCAGTATACAGTGGCTCACAGCACTTTTTTGTTTGTTTTCAAAGTTCCATAAAAAGAAATATAACAGGAACATAAAAAAGAAATTAATGTCATTTAAAAGAAAAATATTTTAGTCTAACAAACAAAAAACATTAATTACAAAAAAGTACATTTTAATATATTAAAACTAAAAAAAAAAAACAAAGAAATGCTCGTTTTTTCATGTCACAGCTTATTTTATACAGTCAATTTCTAGTACTGTACCGATAGCTTAATGCAGCGTTGTTTGTTTTGTTTTTTATTCTACTTCAATTAATATTTTCTTTCGAATTGTCCGATTTTGTAACGTCAAGTGTCAATTTAAAATAGTTCAAATGAGTCCATGTACAACGATAGAACAACGACAATTGGTATTAAACCATTTTCAAAATGACCACTCACAGCGAAAAATAGTTAAAATGGTTAACATTAACGCTTGCACTGTCCGAAAAACCATTAAGCGCTACATCTATGAAAACCAGGCTGTGCAGGCCAAATTTCGCCAAAGAATATCGGTTCAGATGGCTGTTGTTCGTATGTTTGGCGGAAACCAAACACAAAACTCTTTGACTGAAGGCAACAGTGTAGCATGGTGGTGGCAGTGTCATGGTTTGACAACTCGTTGGAAAGCGCAAAGAACCTCGATATAATATTATATTTTCGATTTTACCAGGATAACGACCCAAAGCACAAATAGTGTTCAAACGTGACTAATATATAAAAGCCAATATTTGATGACACTGCCACCACAGTCATCAGACCTTAATGTTATCGAAAATTTATGATAAATTTTAGAAATCAGCTAAAAGAAACACAAAAACGATTTAAAAAAAGCGCTACTGACGGAGTGGTCGAATATTTCGCCGAGTATTACGCAAAAACTGGTCGCATCTATGCTAAATCAAATTAAATCTGTTATAGATTAAATCACTCCAAATAATAAATCATGTAATTGCCAGTTTTAATTTCAGGTTTTCGAAACCCATACGTGCCTGCATAAAATAAACTGGGACGTAAAAAAACGAGCATTTTTTTGTTTTAATGTATTAAAATGTACATAATTGCAATAAATGTTTTTTTTTACTATAATATTTTTACTTTTAAATTACCTTAATTTGTTTTTTAAGTGCCTGTTACTTTTCTTTTTATTGAGCTTTGAAAACAAAAAAATGCACTGCATAAAATAAACTGTGTGTAGCATATTCAGGAAATTTCTTTTTTAAATTTCAAATTATTTGTCATATGAAAAAGTAAATTTTCCTTTTTAATTTTCATTTACTTTTTTAAATGAAGGATATAAAAACTATAAAACGTAAGTATGTACCTATTTATTATGCATATGTACTTACTAAATATTAATAATAAATAAATATTAATAAACTATTTGCGTTTCTTTACTATTAATACATCTTCATAAATATCTTTTCTAAATAGTTTGCTATTGAATTGTCATTTTAATGTTTATATTCGTATTAAAATACTTAAAAATACATACAATCCCATTCACACGCCTACACACATTATAAATTTTCAATAAACTCGCTATAATTTTTGTGTGATCATCAACAATGCCATCAGCACGTTTTCGTCCCAATTTATCTCAATTTATTGCTAGATCAAAGGAAACTGTGACAGGGCGGAAACGCAATAAATATTATTGGTCGAGGAGGCGAATTTTTATGTTAATTTAATTAAGTAACTGAATATTAAATGCAATTCATACATAATATGAAATAATATAAAAAATACAGTACTTGAGAGTAGACAAGTCAAATTTAGTTTTAAATTTTAAAATTTAAAAACTTATTGCATGAGCAGAATAATTAAAAAAAAATAAATATTTTTTGAATAAGTAAAGATCCAATTAGTCTGGATTATATTTTAATTGTATAGCGATGGATGGCATAGAGACAGCATAGCAAGTTTGAAACCTTTAAAATATCGTTTTAGCTTAAATACAGTTACCGTCAAAAATATCGTTACCGAAATAACTAAAATTACAGTTAGCGATAAAATATCGTTACTTAAATAATATCAGCTTAACTTCAAATTATGGAAATATGTACAAATTTTTGTTTTCCATAATTAAGTTTATTTAAATCTTAAGAACTTTATAACTAATACATATTAATATTTAAAATCTGAACGAAATTCCACATTTCTATCTGGGTTGGTAAAATAATTTAAGGATAAATAAGGAAATGAGTTTTTTCGAAACTGCTTTCCGTTTCGTAATATCAACTTTGGAAATATAGAACAGTTAGATCAAAAAATAAGTCAAATTCGAAACGGTGTACAGAGGGATTTGTTTATACAATGTTTGTGCTCGTAGAATGTTTAAATTTGGCACAGAGCCTTTGGTTAGCTTAATTAAGAAAAATATAAAATATCATCAAAATTTGGCCACACCCTCTACCCACCGCCCATAGAACCCAAAATTTATATTTGGCCCAAAGTTTTTAAATTTTGGCAGAGAGCCTTTGGTTAGGTCAATTAAGAAAAATATAAAGTTTCATGAAAATTGGCCACGCCCTCTACCCACCGCCCATATAACCCAAAATTAATTTTTGGCCCAAAGTTTTTGAAATTTGGCACAGAGCCTTTGGTTAGCTCAATTAACGCCCACCACTTACTGCCCATATAACCCACATTATATTTTTTCAAACAACTTTTTGTTTCTTTACCAAAACTAATTATTTTATAAATAAATTTCAATATTTGTAAAAGTAAAAGCCTAACACCCTTATTCAAAAACGATTATTAAATTTAACAAACGTTTATTAAGACAGATTTGCATATAAAAATTTGCTTAATAAACGTTTGTTAAATTTAATACTCGTTTTTGAATAAGGGGATAAAAGTATACAAAACCTTTTATTGTAAATATTCATAAAAAATACGTGAGTTTTATCACAAAATTTATAAGTTTGTTTAGCGATCGCAAAAAGTTGCAGAATTTTTTTTACATAAAATGAAAGAAAATATTCCAAACTTTCATTTAGAAGTAGTACTAACACGGAGGTAGACCGAGCTAACTTATTTTTTTTCAAATGAAAACTTCAAATGCAAAATTTTTTTGGAGTCATTTTGATTTGCTCAGATCTCTTAAACTATATATGTAATTTAAATATTTTTTCTTTTCTATTAAATTTAAAATAATATATTTTAATAAAAATGCTCTAAAACTATTGGCAGTTGAACCATATTTATTGTATAAACAACGGAAATGTAGTAAAATTTTCATCAGTTTTCGTTGTATAATATTTAGTTAACTCTACCACACTCTTTTTTATACAAAATTTTATTTTTTTCAAAAACAAATCATGGTTTTCTACTAATGAAACATTCTTCTACAGAATTGCATTATTAGATTTCTAAAAAATAACTGTAAAAAATAGCCTTTTAACCAAAAAAAAAAATACCACTGTGCGGCTTACAGGCAATATATTTGGAAAATTGGAAATGTGTTTTGATATTAAAATTATCTCTCATTCAAATATGACTTTTGACATATTTGGCTCGGACGTGGGCTAATCTGGAGGTCCAATTAACGATGACTTTCTCGAAAATTTGTGGCCGTCTATCGCCAAAACGGCGAATGTTGTCCTTTAAATGGTCAATCGTTGCGGGCTTATCATCGTATACAAAAATAAATCACTTGGCAGCTGACATCTAAAAAAAAACATCCTATTTTGTATGTGATATAAAATTTTATATAAATATATTTGAGGAAAATATGTTAAAAATGTTGCTAAATATTTTAAAAGAATCAGGGTTCAACAAAATTTTAAAATTTAAATTTTCAAATGTTTATAACTCGATAACCAAAACAGATAAATATCACACGGACGCATCTTTTTCAAAGATCTAGCTGAAAACTTTCAGAAAATAAAATTTGAATAAATATGAAACAAATTTTATCCGTTTATACAAATCGCATGTCAAAGGTGCCCTATTTTGAGCCTTCACAGCTCGGCACTTAGAAGTTTTGTGGGGTCCATCTACAAAAAGTAAACTGGAATACTTCTTCCCTATGAATACGTGTCAAATTTTTTCTCATTCGGACAGGACGTTTAGAAATACCGGATTTATTTCCAAAAAAAAAAAAATGCTGCTCCACTGTACTGTCCAGCTGATAGCAACCATATCCGTTTTTAAATTACTGTGGTGGATTATTTCCAATCATGATATCAATGATTTCTCCCTCAAATATTCATACGATCAAAATTTTAAATACTTTTTTTTGCAAATGTTTTACTTGATAACATCTTAAGTCAGGCCACATAATTTTAAAGGTGTTTCTAAAAAATCAACACATTTTCGTAATATGTATTATCCTGGTTAGCAAAATAAACAACTCGTAGGCAAAAAAGTAAATATATTTGCCACACGTTACGCCTTATTATGACACATTCAAAAGCTTGTCAATATACATAAGAAAATTAACATACATAAAAAAAATAAATCCTTAAAAAAAGGTGACAACATTCTTAAAAAAAAACACATAAAAATAAGCAACAAATATGCAAAAACTGTGTAAATCAGCCTCTATTATGTTAAATTTTCATAATATGCTAAAAACATCCCCCTCTAGTAAAATACCAACACAAAACTATTGCAAATAAAAATCTTCTGTAACTTAACATACTTATATGTATGTATGTATTTATGTTCATACGAGTATGTCCAGCTGTGCGTGGGTCTTTGTTTAAAATTCTTACCTAAATCTTAAAGAATTATTTTTGTTAAAATGTTACCTTTTATTACCATTATTTGCTCTGAAATCTAGTGCAAATAAATAGTTATCGCAAGTTTTAGTTTTCTTCTTAGGGGAAAAACTGCCAATAATCTGAGAAAATCTACCCCCAAAATAGAATAATATAAATAATCTTTAATAAAATTTGGCCATTTAGATTTCGCTTTGCATGTGATGTTGAGGTGAGTTGAGAAAAACAAAAGAAAATTTCAATATTTAAAATTGCTATGCAAAAATCTTTTGTTTAATTTGTATATAAAATAATAAGAAAGAATGTAGTTTATTTGCGTATCGGAAGAATAATAAAATTTATGTTACGAATACAATGAAAAATTTAAATTTATAATTCGTTTATTGCAGGCAGCCGTTATAAAATGTTTTCGTGAAAATGTGTTACATTTTTTATTTGCATTAGAGATTTAATTGTTTGTTGTTATTGCTAAGAGGTATGGAATGTAACTATCAGAAAAATTGTAACAGAATTTTAGACTTAAGCAAAAATTATAAGAGTTTTTATTTTCGTATGCAGAAAAAGACTATCTTGCTATTTAAAATAATGAGGGAAATTTTCAGTAAAACTAAGTATATTATTATAAGAGTTGGAAAAATAATAAGAATGAATTTTAATAAACTCAAATATTGAAATCAAAATCATATAATTTAAAATTACACCAATACCTCATTTTGCGTTCCAAAAAAGAAAACACGGCACAAATTAAAACACGCAAAGTGAATTACGATTTTCTATAGCAAACCATGTAAAGATTGAAGATAGGTTTTGGGGTACGAAAATACTAAGTCGTCGGCTTTCTTTCAGAAAAAATTGGTCCAATGTTTGCTGAACAGCTTTTTGTAACGTTAAATAAATTTCCTTGTAGCAATTGCCTGTATTACTACCACTAACATTATCGTTAGATAATGCTTTACTTTTTATGTTAACAGATAAGTTTTTTGCTTTTGTCTGAAATACCATTTTACTTACTGTTATTCTCTGTGCAACTTGATTTTCAGTCCAAATAGAAAGCAAGATCTCCATTTTGATCATCAAAGCACTTTTTGTACTGGTCATCGTTTTAGCATCTAATGATGTTTTAGATTTTGCAAAAATTTAAAAAAAAATAAAGACTCGAATCCAAAATAACGAAACCTTAAAATCTAACGACCTACAGTGAATATTAGTACTAATTAAGTAGCGACGCAACTTCGAAAAAAAACGCGCAACGAAACGATGCACAGCGAGGTATTGGTGTATTTATAGAATAGCGGAAACGGTATTCGAACTGAAATCGTATTTTATGGCTAACGGTAGCTTAATTAAGAGTAATAATTTTAGTAAAGCTAAAATTAATTTTGAACCTTAAAAATAGGTTAATGAAAATTCTCACAACTGAAAAATGTTGACGTGCCACAAGAAAAATGTGACATGACAAACAAAATGATAAAATAAAACCATACCTTTCACAGTTTATTTTCATTAAATTTTATTATTGTTGTTATTATTTGTATATATTTTGTACTCCCTGCACTAATGTACATACATACAACATACATGAATAAAAAACGTACTACATTTCATTAACAAATCCAAGTGTATCTCTTACAATCATGCCACATTACAAAAGACCCATACCTTCCTGCCGTAAATGAGTACCTTAAAAAATGTGTGAACACAAAAAAAAATATAACCGTACAGTAAAAAGCGGAAACGGATGGTTGCTTTTATGCGCGGGTGTCATGGCAAAATATAAAAGTTGAAATAAAAAAATTGCAAATTCTTTTACATTTATATGTTGTTGTTGTTGTATGTTTGTAGTAGAAAAACATAATATGTATGTATGTATATGTGTATTTCAAAGAGGATGTTAACGTTGACAAAATAAAATATGAAATGTGGCAATATATGTTTGTATAAGGACATGTATACACTCGTATTCATTCATATTTACTTACAAATGAACATTAGACCAGGTTTTTTGCACTGATTTTTTGTTTTGTTTGTTTTTGTGTAAATACATTTCAAACGCATTTCATTTCATTTTCTTTCCTGGCTTTAAAATGAATTTTCAATTTAATTTTCTTTTGTTTTTTTTTGTGTACTGTGTTACTTTAGGTGATTTACTTTACAAGCTTTTGTTGTTCATACTTTTTTCTTTTATTTTGCTACTACATCCTTTATGATGGTTAAGGAATGACGCATGCTTGATATTTCATGCATATGTGTGTTTATTTATTTGTGAGAGATTTGTACAGTGGGCTAGAAGATATCGAAAATACTTGAAGTGTCATGTCTTAAATGTATTACTGCAATTTTATTACCAGAACTATTTTGAGTTCACGGTTTGAAATTATTCAAATATGTACGAGTATTTCTTTCAACAATTATTTAAACAAATTTTGTATATAAATGATTAGGACTATATTGATTTTGTCATTCCGTTTGCAACTCATCGAAATATTGGTCGTAGACCCACTGAAATATATATTATGCTTGTTGAAACATAGCGCCTAGATGGAAGAACGCAGAGATGCAGTTTTCTGCAATATTGTTTGCTGATCATAAATGTCTAATATTAGAAATAGGCAGAGAGAACGCAGAGATGCAGTTTTCTGCAATATTGTCTGCTGATCATAAATGTCTAATATTAGAAATAGGCAATATCGATACAAACAAAAAAATGAAATAGAACGATAGCTTCCGATTTCTAAAATCAATTAAAATACGATAGGGCCTGAAATGTAGCTTTTACAGGTTCATAATTTTTAGTAAATTTTTAAGCGAAATTAACTTTGCCATGGATTCTCCAAAATATTTTCGCTATATACATACACATGGTTTTAATCACCCCTATCGTGAATAAAAATTCCACATGAAATTTGTTCCCTTTTATGTTTTTAACATTGAATTTTAATAGGAAAATGTGAAAAAAGAACAAATTCCATGTGGAATTTTTATTCACGATACGGGCTAATATTTACAAACAAATCTTTTATTTCAGCTTAACTAATGAAGTTCTTTAATATTTTAGGATATAACGCGTTCGTATTGTCGGTTTTAACGCTAAAAAATAATAGTGCTAGACTCCTAGTTAATAGTGTATAAATAGTCGGCAAATCATTTTCTGAATCGAGTTAATAATGGCTTTCTTTTCGTCTGTATTCGCTCATGTAAAGTTTTTAATCACACTAAGGTCACAATTTTTAAGACAATGCGCTGAAATATGTTTGTTTTCACATAAAACTCTGTATAAAGATAGTTTATGTATGACTGAATCATGTTTTAAATCTGGTGTGGATCTGGCGTTATAACCAAATTTCTTAAATAAAAGATATATGTGAAGTATTTAATATAATAATTACCAGAGATAAATGTGAAATACAACGAATCAGTATGAAAGTATAGTCAGTCATGGCCGATATGTGCAAATACAAATTGATATATGTGAAGTCACAGTCACTTATGCACCGTTCATGCAAAAAAATTAGTGGCATGACTTAAATAAATATTTGTTGTGTTCAATTGCATCTTGATATAAACACTTTTAAAATATTTATAAATGTTAAAGTAATTTTTGAAGGGGGTCTTATATGGGAGCTATAATTAATTATGGACCGATCATCATAAAATTGGACTGAATGATTTTTGAATTTATTTCTTATTTATTTATTTAGTCTATGGATAAAATCCTCACAGATTATTTTAAAAAATACATACATACATATACTATATATATTTTTTGACACCTTAGTACAATTAATTACTTAAATTTAAGATAATGTTGTGTTTTATGGTATTTACATTTAAAAGTCTATCAAATTAAACATTTCGTAAAAACAACAGCATGATTTTCTAAACGGATCTGCCATAGCAAAACTTGTTCGAAGGCGCAGTGGACGTTGGGAACACTAAATAATAATTTGTTTAATAGAAATTCAGAGCAGACATTTCCATTTATAAGATTTACTAAAAAAGAGATGTTAAGCATTATTCTACGGCTTTTTAATGTTGGCAAATTTATCAAACGTAATCTTGATGAATATGGTGGAAGTGACGCATATCCTCGGTATATATCCTTCAAACAAAACAGAAGAAATAGTGCTTGAACAGATTCAATATGATCAGTATGTACAATATAATGCGGGTCCCATACAACGGAACCATACTCCAAAATCTGATGTGGGGATCATCATTGCCCATCGTTTTATATAGACTAAAATACCACGAGCTTTATTAAGAGTCATCGCTATATGTTGTACAAAATTTAACTTTGCATCTAAGTCCCGGATCACACAATGCAACTTTTGCTGCTCAACTTTTGAGTTTGTCGGTGATAGGGGAAAGAAGAGTTGTCCCCTCTCTCTCTCTTTTTTCCCCTCTCAACAAAATACTCAAAAGTTGAGCAGCAAAAGTTGCATTGTGTGATCCGGGACTAACAAAATCCCAAGATCCATAAATAAATTTGCCGACTCTAGTTTATGATCACTTCTTAACATGTAAAAATTGGCTACATCATAATTTCTTGAAAAGTGCATATGTTTGCATTTCTTCAGGTTTAATTCGATTAAATTAAGGTCATGATAATATTTTCACATCATCCGCAAACATCAATATATTTGACTATTTAATTGCTTTAGGCATGTCGTTTACAAACCGCAAAAACAAAATAGAGCCGAGATGACTTTCTTGCGGGACGCCAGACTTTACCAATATCTTTTTGAAAATTGCAGCGTTAAATTTTACGGACTGTGTTCTATTTAAAAGATATGTTTTTAACCAGTTTAAACAAATGTTGTTGAAACCCATAACATCCAATTTAAAAAAAAAAAAAGATTGTGATTAACTTTGTCAAAGGCTTTACTAAAATCTGTGTAAATGGCGTCAGTTAGTTGACCGTTGATAAAGCCATCCATGACTAAAGATGTTAACTGCAAAATATTAGTCAAAGTTGATGATCGTTTGCGAAAACCATGCTGAAAAGGTGTTAGTAACGAAGAAACTTGGCGAGAAAGACAATAAGTGATGCATTTTTCAAATAGTTTTGAGATTGCACTAAGTTTAGCTATGCCTCTATAATTCGTTATGTGTAATTATGAAACATGTTCGTGTTGAATATTATTTGGATATCAAAATTTTTAATAGCATTGTGCTCTTTAAATTGATTTTCGGGTGTGGGCCTTATATGCGAGCTCAATTATGGACTGATCTGCACAAAATTTGTAGGTGTGATTAGGCTTCACGTACAACATATTTGTGGAGAAATCGTGACAACATGTGTATGGGGGCTAGGTGAAATAATTAACCGATTCGAACCAAATTCAATCCTCACCGTCTTTGGGTCGAACCAAAGCCTCTCTAGTAAATTTTATAGAAATATCTTTAATATGCGAGCCAGACGAACTCATTAAGTGATTCTGAGTACAACGGTTTTTGAGCGTTATAAACATACGCACAAATCCAATATACCCTCCTCTCAATGGTGCTGTAGAGTATAAAAATGCACTTAAATAACCACAATTTTCAACAAACGCATATAAATCCACAATAATCAAATTCAGCATAAAATAAATTCTTGTAAACTTTAATTTATATCATTTTCGAGTCCATTAAATAGTACATTATAATTCTATTAATGTTAAGTTCTATATTTTTCTCATGTCAAATTTGCAAGCTGCCCACTGTTTCTTTTATGTTGGTTGAAATTTTAAGTGCAAACAAAAAAAATATCTGAGTAATGTGTTGGTGTCATCATATGCTTCTTTATATGTACTTATTACGTATGGTAGTAATTGCATTTTACATTTTTCTTTTCAGGTTGTTTGTTCTGCTTTTTTCGCCAAGAAATTGAACTGTCAAAATTTTTGACATTTCAATTGTTAAATGACAGATCGGTTTATGCACGCGTCTAAGAAAAAAAAAACAGCACAAGCTGTGTCTCGGTGTACTAAAATATAATTTCTTCACAATTTAATGGCATATGATGTTCAAAATCTATTGATTTTATTCTTTCAATACACAATTGTATTTAAAGTCAAAAATTATAAAATTTAAGAGGATTAAAATATGATTTAATATTGAACAGAAAGGACAGCAATGACACAACAAGACAACACAGCATATTTTTGTTTTATTGTTTAGTGTTTAAAACATCACCTGTCCTTAAATATTTTTTATATGAAATATATAAAACTTTTTTGTTGAGAAGAATCAGAGAATAAAAAGGAACTGTCCTCCTGTTTATGATAGACATCTGTCCCTCACAAACTAAAAGAGTTGAGTAAAAAAAAAATACTAAAATAGAAAATCACCTACTTTAACAATAAAATATATAAAAAACAAATGTTTTTTTCCGTTAACAAACAGCTACAGTTTCCGGTTAACATAAAAAGTTACACACACATACAAACAAATAAATAAAATCACAAAGTCATGTTTTCTCACAGTTTTTTTTACCGTTTTTTTTATTCTCCGACATCAAATCATTTTGATTGTTTTTTTGAACAAAAGTTGTCAACTATTTTCCGCTAAACAACATGAAATTTTCATGTTTATATGTTTAAAGTCAGTCATCGTACAACTTTATCGCAATAAAAAAAGAAAAAAAAACTAAACACAACAGAACACTCTTGAAGCAGTTAATAAGGATATTGTACTTGTACCTTTTTTATTTAAGCTACTATTTACCACCTACCACTTTTTTAACGCACTAACCAATACAACTTACCTGAAGTTAACTTATTTAATTTCCACCCTGCTTCTGCTGAAAAGTAAAGTATCCTTAAAATACTAGTTGTAAGTATTTTAGTTACCATAGCTAGTGCATGCAATTTTGTTTATAATTATTATCCTTGCATGGGAATTTTTGTTAGTTGCTTTTTTACAGAATCCTTTATTCCTTTTTTTATTTGACTCTAGTTTTAGTTTACTCATGCTTGACGAGCAATCTGTGAAAAGATAACTAATGTTTTGACCACAGTTATTATTAAATAATTTTTGATTTCCGTCGGAAAGCTTAATATTGGGAGGGAGATTTAATTTTATGGGAAAATATTTAAAATTCTGTTTTAAGGTATACAGGAGAATAATAATTAACAAATACCATGCAAAGTCTTCGAAGTTTTAATTAAAGTGCAACACAAAATTTAAGCCTCAATCATTCCAAGGAGATTTGATTTTGTCATTCCACTTGTGACACATCAGCATATTGCTATGTTCTAGCTATGCTTGTCTGTCTGTCTGTCTGTCGCAGATATTCTATACTTCTTCAGATATTAGCTGTTGTTTATCAGCAATGTTTGGTATTGAAAATTGGCAAAATCTGTCAAACCACAAAAATTAATACATAATACATCTGTCCCACGTTTAAAAACAATAAAAGCAATTTATGCAAAACCATGTTCGATCATACCACTATACTGATATTTTCTAATAACAGAAAATATAAATCTAATCAAATCGGATGTACCAGATAAATTTTTTTATAGAAAACAAATAAGAAAGTATTGTCGGTCAATCAAATAATAATACATGAAATTAAAAAAATATTTTTTAAAAAGGACATATTGAATAATATATTATGGACCAATCGTCAATCACTTGTAAAAGATTTATGAATGTTAAAGGGATTTTCGAAAGAGGGCATTATATCGAAAGAATAACTAATTATAAACCGATAGTTATAAAATTCGTCGACATGACTTTTGTGTATATGAAACTTATTTGTGTTTAAGATATTTATTTATAAGAATACTGGCGTATCAGTGCCAAAACCACTTGGGACTATTAAAAGTGAAATCATCAGGTACTACTTTCGAAAGCCTGGAATTAGGTGGCGCAATTTAGACACCTGCAGGACCACTAGAAATATGTGGCCAGTATATAATAAGAAGCGCAGTTTGCATAATTAAATGCAACAGGCTGGATCTACTCCTATCATCTATTAAACGAGTGGTATGGTCGTTTTCAAAACGGAATCAAATATTTCAGTTGACTGCTTGACCGATAAAGTCATATTTCAAGAGGGCAACGAATTTCATTGAAATATCTTCAAAATTAAGCCAGCCAGACGGTGGGACATATATCAATTAATCATCTAAAAGTGATTCTAAATTCATCAATTGCTATTGAAGAAATCATGTCGTTGTAATAGAAAATTACACTGTGTTTCATTACTATTATTATACTTGATATTTGCTATTTGTTGTAAAGTTACAAACTGTTTTTTTATGAACTCTGTTTTCCAAAATTTGGGAAACCACTTCATTAATTTAAGAGAGAAATTGTGCATTAATTTTTTGTTTCATAACTATAATTACATTTTATGTAAAACAAAAGTATGACTGTTATTTATTCTTATTATGCAATTTTCAGCAATTTGGCATAAAATGCCGCGTATTTCGTATCTTATTGATTTTGAAAAAGGTCAAATTTCGGTTTATATAAAAAGAAAAATAATTCTGCTTATTGAGGTAAAAATAAAAGTGGCGGCCAGAAAAAAACTTTCCGAACGGGATAATTGCAGAATTGTAAACTGTGCCAGAAACTAAATGCAGACTGCTAAAAAATATCCCAGACTCGACAATTGTAAACAGGTCGGCCTATAATCTTTGTTAATAGTTACACTATTCAAACATATATTAATTTTAAAGTGAATTTTTCCGATTAGAAAAAATTCAATCTTGATGATCCACATGATTTCAACAGCTAGTGGAGAGAACTACAATATTTCGCAAGAACAAATTTTGGAGGCGATTCTTTGATGGTTTGGAAACCTTTATTTGGCGTTTTCAAGCAGTGAAATTAATTCCTCTGGTTGTGCAAAATTACTAAATAAGAAATTAGTGCCATTTTTGGAAAGTAGTAATGAAAAGCACCTTTACATGAAAGTCGTCAAACAAAGGGATGATTGTCTTCGAAAGATATGAATGTACTTAAATAGCCCGCATGTTCTTCACATCCAGATCAGAATCCCATTGAGAATTTTTATGTAATATTAAGCCGTGGCGTTTTTGGTGAAAACATATGATTGGTGATCTATATCTAAAGATAGTGAATAGTATGCCTGATCGAATTTTTGAGTTGGTTCTGGGAATATTGATATTTTAAGATATGTTAATTTCAGAGTACTATATTTATAGTTATGAAACATTAATTAATTTCTTTATAAATTTTTAAGATTTTTTAGATTTTTCTTTTGTTAACAAAAATATGTTCTTATAGTCATGCAACGCAGTGTATATGACATCCGATAATTATCCTTAGCTTCTTGTAGTGAAATTTAAAGTTTTCTTGTGTTTTGTTTTATTTATTTGGGAAATTTATTTTATATCTCATTTTAAGCTTCGCTCATTCAAACTGCTTGTATTGACGGTTTTTTGTTGGGCGTTTTTAAGAAAAACTGTCCTCAAATCAAGCCCACATTGTCCATTTACCGTTTATCTTTAAACAATTTACAGTTAACAAATTTAAAAATTCCTATCCACTACAAAACAGTTAACAAATTTGTAATTTTTCTTAAAAAAACAAACATAAAAATAATTTAAATCTAATTTGAACTTTGTCTACAACAAACTAATTAAAATAAAACTTAATTGTAATTTTAATTTAACTTTTAAGCGCGTGCGCTCACCTTTTGCTACAATAAATCGTAACTAAAAAAATCATATTTAACAAAGACATCCGCTTGGAAGTGCACATAAACATTTTTAACATTAATAGTTTTTAACACTTTGCTCGACCATGGTTCCGAAAAGTGTGTTAATAGTAAAATACAAAAACAGTAAATATAATATAATAAAACTTATGAATTTAATGCACTTTTATACATTTCAAAAACACCGCTACAAATCTAAAATATCATAAAGATATTTCTTTAAAATGTCATAAAACTCTCTAAGTATTTCTAATTAAATTGTCATCTTAAAGAATTCACAATATCTGATGTGGTCTGTTTTAAACAGTAATAAAGTACGAAGGTATTCAAAATATAAGTAAGTTCAGTTTAGGTGACCACCTGAGTTGTTTTATGAAAGTCATTAAAAATGAGGCCAATACTTATAAACAAGGTTAATTTATCTAAAAATTGCTTTTTGTTTTTGTTTGTTTTTAGAACAACTTCAAGAATTTACAAAAAGTATAATAAAAATAAAATACATTTTTTGTAAAAAAAAAAATAACAGATTGTGAATATTATAAATCATAACACGTCTGAGTTTGCTAATTTTCTCACGTTTATTTTACTTTTTTTTGTATTTGGTTGTGTCTGTTTTTCATCAAGTGACAACTACAAGATTCATTCGAAATAAAAATAACTATGCGGTATAAAATTTTGCAAATATTATTATGTGTACAAATTATATTCACAATCATACATACATATATAAACAACTATGTTTGAGTTTTGCCAGTTTTTGACCCATACTTGTCAGTCACTTAACAACAGCAGCGTCATGTACATGTGTATGTTAGATGTTTAAAGACAGTTACTTAAAAGAGCGGTTTTTTGTTTTAGAAATATGCAGTTCTGAATTGTTGGGTTTTTGAATGATATTGTCTTGAGGGAGTAAAACAAACACAAGTTTCAGGCATAACATTCCATTACTTCCTGAATTAATTTTATACCAGAGGTTGTCCTGGTTATGTTTTGAGTTACTGCTAATGTGAAAAGTTTTGATTGATTAGACGACACGCATCTATGCTATTGATGTGCAGACAGTTCATGAGCTAGATAATAAAACACAAGAGCTTCGACATTGGTATTGTGACATTCTCATTCACAGGTAAAAACTATCAGCTTCACTCTTCATGATTTGCAACATAAGGATATGGATGGTGCGACATGCAGATAGTCAATTTGCTAAATAAAAAAGAGCACTGAAATTTTCCCGAATACTCTTTGTTTCACCGAAATGTTTGGTATTGAAAATAGACAAAATCGGTCCAGTATGATGAGAGTTATAAACTAGAATTTCAGACAACCTTGATATTTTTCAGATATTTTTTGTCATTTTCTTTAAATCTAATGTAGACAATGTCATGAAATTTTGCACACCTTATTTTTATTATAGATGGACAAGTCTTGTTGAAATTAGTAAGAATCAGTCCACGATTTCTAATATCCCGGAATATGGCTTTATGGAACGTAAATGCCTATAAAAAGCAGTATTCATATAAAATTCAGCAAAAATATGTTTCATGCTAAACGATATTTTCTTTGCATCAGTCCATATTTGACCATAGCCCCCACTTAAAATCCACTTCCGAAAATAACTTAAATGTTTATAAATCTCTTATTAAAGTCAGTATTAAGTTGAAACTTTGCACCAATAATTCACATGCACATATAAAACAGCTTATCGAATCGGTCCATATTTGGTCATAGCGCCCATATAAAGTCCAATTCCGGAAATCACCTAAATTTTATATTAAAATAAATATTTAGTTCAAATTCGCACAAATAATCCACATATAAATATAAATCAGCATAACGAACATAATGGGGATCGGCCATTATTGGTCATAGCTTCAATATTGGCATCACTTCCGAAATACACCTTAACCTAAGTAAATATCTAACATATATCTGACAGATCAATTTTATGTAAGTAAAAATTCTACTGTTGGATTTTGTGATGATCAGTCCATGATTGGCCATAGATCCCATATAAGGTATTTTTTCGAGAATAACTGGAATACCCAAAGAACTCACAATATATCGTTATTTAGATAAAATTCACCATAATACTCTATATACATATACAGTAATCACAGTCAAATAAAACTACTCGTATAAACTTCGTTATCGATATAAAATATATCAGAAATTTGTGTCATGTAGGCATAGATCACATTACTGATATATAAGATTCTGCACAGTCGAATATAAACTCTTACTTGTTTTGTTATATAAATATTAAAACATTAATGCGAACAGATTTTATGAAATCAGACTAACATATTCTTTTCAACGCATGAAACCACTACTTTACACACTCTGTTGCCTAAACCGTGTAGTTGTAATTTTTGATATAAACAACCTGCTGCAGCGATTCCATACTCTGCATAGTTACTTTGTTATTTCGTATTTCTTACAATCGCCGTTGTTGTCTCAGTTATCATGACCACATCTTTTGGGTTGTTGTTTTTTTTTCATTTTTGGTTCAAGTGTTTTATAAACTTTTTTATGTGTGGTACATTTTCATTTCATTGGTTGTGTTTTCTTATAATTTTCATTTGTTTTTAATCTTAACCGACACCTGTGTTATTTACTAGCTACGTATTATTATGTATCTGAATAAACTTGATTGTTTAGAAAACAAAATATTATATATGTACATGTTTAAATGTACAAATGTAGTTAAAGGTATGTTACTTCCGGATACTTTTAGGGCATAAAAGTGCGTGAGATAGTTTCTTTTTCAGTATTTCTTAACTTAATATGTATGTTAGGAAATGTGAAGGAATTTGAGGAGTGATTATTAATTTATGGTTTTAAGAGAAAGAAAAGATGCTGATGAATACTAAAGTTAGTACAAATCTGGTTGACAAATAAATGCTGAATTAAAACTATTGGCCCTAGCAGTGTCTTCCTTTGATATTTGAAAGTTTTTTTTAAAAAACATGAACATTTGGCAATTTAATAAATTTTTTTTATGTATTTTCTTTAGAATTTAAATACATTTCCAAAACCACATAATTAATAAAATAAATTTAAGTTTTACTTTAAATTGCCTTAATTTAAATAATCATTTCCCACCACATTCAAAACAATAAATAAAACAAATATTTTGGTTTAAAATTTCACCTTTTGACACAAAACCTTTCTCAGTCTTCTAGCAAGGCAATAGAAACCAAACGAAAAAAGTGACATTTAAATTAATAAGCTACAAGACACGCAATTGAAAATTAAGCCCAGCATCTATAAATAGCAAAAAATAATCACAATAATACACCCTGTAATTTACAATTTATTCAGTTATAGAAATTCTAAACCACTTCATTAAAAATGTTCCTTAACAACAGCCAAAACTAACGTAAGGATTGTAATACGAAAAACAAATACACGGTGTTAATAATTACCTCATCAACTTGACTGATGACACAAATAATTCACTGTCGTCCTTCTCTCTATATCCTATATCTAGTCAATGTATGCATAAATTATTGTAAAAAGTTTTTGGAAAAAATATTTAAATATTCGAAATGATTTGCATGTGAGTTGAGTTCTTTCAAAAAAGAATGAAACACACACAAACCCATATAAACACACTGTCTGACCCGTTGAACCCTTCCTTTTGCGTATGACGTATGTTATAAGGATGCTGTGGCTTGTTTTTTTTTTATTAACCCTAGTGTCCTGTTTCGAGATTGCGCAGTCATACAGCTTCTGCTGCAGGATAAACATTTATGTATTACATACCCCAAAATATGTACATATATGTATGTATCTTTGTTTGTTTTTATTGTTCTGATATTAAGAGTAATTAATCACAATGAAAAAATAAAACACAAGAAATATGAATTTAAATTAACAGTAATAAGTAGTTGTGATAAGGAGCATTGACTTTATATTACCAACACCAAAAATAATTGGTGAGAGAATAGAGCAAAAATACCTGGACGTATACCATTCGTTTCAACAACATCTCTTCCTGGGTTGAATTATGACCCAGATTCCAATCAAATCGTTCGCCTGTCTTTGTTATCAATCAATAAATCCATTATATGGTGAGAATTAGGCTGGTCCTTATATTGGACTTTTATTACAGCCACTATTTAATAAAAAACAAAAATACGTCTTAACAAATAATTCTTAAGTGTATTGACCCATCTTTGCTGAACAAATATTAATTTCCCATTAATTCATCAATTTAAAATTGGTAACCACGCTAACGGGTAATGTAACGATAATGGAGAATAATATATTTATATAGCATTGTTCACATAAAATCTGGTAGCATAAATGTTTTAATATCAAATTAAATAAAAAAATACTTCACTATAATTTATCTTTTTTTAAGAACTTACCATAAATTTAAAAAAAAAATCAAAAATACAAGTCTTATTTTAAGGTTAACAGAAAACCGCACTTTATTATGTCGCAGAAATTTCTTTGTGCACTTCAATATATTTTACACTAGAAATATAAATGAGTGACGTCAAAAAATTGCACTGTTTATGTAAATAATTCAAATACTTCAACAAATAGATGGACTGTGAATCAAGAAAAATATCAACAAGTTAGAGTGCTATATTCGGCTGTGCCGAATCTTTAGTACCCTCCACCTAAACAGAATAAGAAATACAGAAACTACACTGGTTATAGGACTAGTATATACTTATTCTGTGTTTTCTATTAAGTCTTATTGCAAATTTTATTAGTATTGTATATATTATTTGAAAGCCAATGTTACGACCATCATCATTTCTGTTAAATATTTTGAAATCTTATCTAATCTGGACCATTTATAATGTCTAATTTTCATAATAATCTTGAGTATAATTTAACAATTTATAAAGTTAAAAAAACATTTGTTCTTACTCACCACAAGTTAAGAAACAGAGTATAAAAAGGGTAAGATTATAAAGTGATGCTTCTTTTGGTTGCATTTATTCTCAATAACGTTGGGTCTGAAACTGCTATCACTATTTACTAATTGTAAACTGTCTGTAACTGCCAACTTCATCGGGTAAGATTTGCGCCAAATGCTAGAAAATTTTAAATGTTGTTCTACATTGAGGAGTTAAGAAACAATAACTTAGATACAACGTTCTCTTTAGAAATACATTATTCATTACTTCCGACAAAATCTAAACGAATACAATACTTTGTATTTATAAATATGTTTCTTTATAAAACAAAATGGCGCCTTATCTCCTCTCTTCTAGAGTATGTTACAATTATAAAAGGTTAAATTTTAAAAATGACCTCTTCGCAATACAATGCCGTTAAACAAAACTTTTGTTCAACATTTCTTTTCTTTATAATGTTTGCCATTTTTAAAACTTTAACTTTTTATGTCTTTAAGATATTTGCTAAACTGGACACTCCCCTCTTAAAAAGCTTATAACCGGACAATTTTGTTATCCTCTACTACATATAATTACTGCTACTGCTACTGCTACAAACATTAAACCTACCGTAAGATAAGAACTTGTAAATTCATTAAAATTCATAAAAATAATGTAAAAAAACTTATAAAAAAAGTATTTATATCCTAGCATGGTAATCAAATCCTATTTCATATACATACATGAAACTAAAACTGTGAGAAGAAATGTCCAAAAGTACGGTGGTGACCTATAACCTTTGAGACTACAAGGACAATGTTTTTGAAAAACCAAAACTAAAAGAGAAAAAAGCTTGATCATCCAACACAAGACAGAGTGACCAATACGCTGACCAGTCCTAAAATAGAATATTACTTTACATATAAACTGACCATTTACTATCCTGTCACATGCAAAACATCCCTTTTCCTTATGTCCTTAATAACAATATAATTGAAAAAAAAAGACAAGAAATAAAACCAGAAACTTGTTATCCTTCACAAAGGTTTAAAATAAAAATATACTTGCTCACAGTTGGATATTTTTGGTTTTCTTTTAAAGAATTTTTAATTTTCCTTTAAAATTTTTTTAAAGAAAAAATATCCTTTGAAAGTATGTTTGTACTATGTCATCTTAAAGATAATTAATAAGCATTTTTATGAAAATATGTATGTAATCTATTTGCACAACAAAAATGTGACCGTTCAAAATTTGATTCTATTGATAAAATATTTTGTTTTGGCGAAATTCTAATTATATTCATAAATAACACAATAACTGTCTGCTCAAAACAATATTCACATCAATCATATCAAATGTGAATCGCAATTATAAAATTATGTAGATTTAAGGTATTTGCGTACTGACTGAAATTACTGGTAAATATTAATGGAATTTTAGGTTTACTGGTTGTTATTGTTGTTGTAACATTTCAAATTTTCTAGTCAATTCCAAGAACTTATGCTACTTCAACAGGGTTGTTCAATAAATCTAATTGACTAAATTTTGTAGGGTTTGTGGAGCAGTTGAATATATGGGAATATCATAAATTTAGAATAACGCAGTCTATACGAGACCAGTAGACATAAAGTTAATTTCTCCATCCCAACCTCTGATGTAGCAAAATTACTCTGGTTTCTCGTGGCAAGTTTTCCGCTATGTGCAACCTCCGAAAACGGCATTCATGCGGTGAATGTCCTTTAAAGCTGCCTTTGTATGTTTCCATCGTATTCCAGGAAGGTCTGTCCTGATCTGCCACTGGAAAAGGCTACATCAGTGTGATGTAGATTTCACCGACAATATGTTAGGAGGAACTGTTTTGACAAGATGACATTGTGTTCATTTACTTTTTCTCGTGTTTCGAGGTTATCTGCGTGCAGCCTTTGACAATCCTTAAGGCTGCATTTTGGCAGCTTTGCATATTTGTCCTCTGCTTGTAACACAACAGTGGTATCCCACCAATCGTCTTGTAGGTTTCTTTACTCAGGTTTATGTGTTGCCGGCCAGCGATTTAAGATACTTGTTTCTACATCCCAAGTACCTATCGACTACTACTCTAAGGTTGAGCTTCACCTTCTTTGTGCTGGTGCTAAACAGACTTCGTTGATGATAGCTTCAGATGACGTTCAGTGAATAGCCATCCGAATATGAGCTCTCTTCCCCTCCCGATTGATGTGCTGGAAGTTTAAGGAAGAAATAGAATTGACTACGAGGTGGTGAACGTTTGTCTTTAAGCCCAACGAAAGACTGACGTTAGTTAAAATAATTGACGACTCATTTCTTCATGTTGTTGGGCATTGACGACAGAATGGCGTAACTGACAGTAGCGATGGAGTAGCTGACGAATGGGCCAATAGCTTTCGATTATTTGTCTGTATTTATGATCTCTGAAACTTCAGTTAGCGTTAAATGAGTGGTAACAAAGACTGAAAATTTCTGTATCAATTGTCTCTATCTGGTTGTTGAATTAAAAGTGAGATTAATACACGCAAGCACTGTTCAGAGTCGCATATATTGGTATATGCAACCTTTATCGCGTTCCTGGCATAGTACCAAACAAGCGTTGCCCCATAATTAAGTGGATATATGGTGTAACCGTTTCTGGCATACTGTACAGATCCAAGGCCTGGAATTAAATTAAATTTCGGTACGAATCAAAATAATGAGGAGCAGAAATACAGGAAATTGCTGTACAGAAACGAAAATGTTTTGGTTTCATAAAGTATTTTCTCCAAGAAAATCTACATTTTGATAATATTTTATATTTGTAAATACTTATAAACCATTTTCCTAATCTGAAGTAGATCCAAGGCTCTTTGATAATTAAAAAAATATTTTGATTGTATTTTTATCACTAGAAAAATAAAGAAAAGCTTAAATAATACCTCATAAAATGAAAATCTGTTAATCTATTTTTAAATATTAAAACATATTTAAAAATTCTGAAAATATTTCAAATATTCGTCTGTATCAAAGCACAATAAAACTGGCACGTGTTTTTCACCAAAAATATAATTACTCTTAATTAAAAAACTCATAAATTTACTTTAAAAAAAAATTCAAAACAAATTTATAAAAAATGTCTAGATAAGTGCAAAAGTCAAATGTAATAAACAGCATCTCATTTGCAGATAAGACGCAAAACGCACATCACAAACGAAAGGATAAATGAAATCAGATCAAATAAAAAACAAAATTAACAACCCTTCAGTACAAACATTATGATCTTAAGATGTTACAGGAAACAATAGAAGAAACGACCTCAATAATTTTAAAAACCAATGATCTTGATGCTTACGCAAAAAACAGTTTAGGATCAACTATAAATATACATTTGCCCTAATTTTGGGCACGTACAGAACAAGATCAAACCCTTAAATTGTTTAAATGTCTTGTTGAAATGCAAGAATGACGAAAAAATCCTACAGGTAAACTAAACAAATTAGGGTAAAACTAACTAAAGCATCCCGTGTTGGAAGAGCAAAAAACAAGAACAAACAAACCAAAAACAGGTAATTCACAACAAACTATAATGAGAAATGATCCTTTCTTAGTTTTTCTGCCTCTACTTTTATGAATGAACTCTTATGCTACGCATGATCAGCTTAAGTGGCATATTGAAAGGATTATTATCTCCTTTTTGTGTGTGTTTTCCTTTGTATGTCCTTTGTATACAGAGGCTGTGCGTATGCGTTTGTATGTTTTTTTTAAAGGCAAGTTTGTTTTTTATTATTATTTTTTTTTTATTTAGTCCAATACGAGAAGGCATCCTGCTGCGTGTGCGCATTTACACGCAAATACACTCATTGTCTGTCATCGTTCTATTCTTTTGTATTTTGTTAATGTGTAAATTTTTTTTGCGTAGTTTATCTGCTTTTCGGATAAATATTTCAGCCGTAAAGTATTTTTTTTTGAGCTATGAAAAAAATGTGATGTGATTAGCATTACAATCCGATTGTAAACGATATTGTTTTGTAACTTTTTAAATCGCACTACGAATTAATCTATTGTTATTGAGGTTTCCCTGTACTACTATTTTGTAACTCTAACAAATGATGTATTTAGTTTTGAAGTGTTACTTTTCACACAAACAAAATTGTAACTCTGTGGAGGGTGGGTGTTTTAATTTTTTTTTATACTTGCAGATTAACAAGTGGCTTTTGTGTTGACATGATGCATTGATTGCTATAGTGACAAATTTCCCACATTTAACGTGCTTAAGTTGTTCCATTCATTTTAAAACCTCCATTAAGTTGTGAATGATAAGTGCAATTTGTAGAGCATTGAAGCGCAAATTTTGCTAATGATTTTGTATAGAAATATTTTAATAAAATATTACACCCTCATTTATGAGATGTTTGAGGTTGAAAGGATTAAATGTGTACATTTTGTCTAATATTAGCGGCTTTGAAATCTATTGTATTTGAAATTTTTTTTTATTAAATCTTATTACTATTTTCTTAGTAATTCCCAGAATATATTTGAGAAAATTTTCTGAATTTTAAACAATTGGAAAACTTGGTACAACAGTACTTTTTGATATATTGTAGACTCAGTTGGTACCGTGGTACTACCTCGAGTTATTTGGTACAATTTCAAAATATTGTTGCATTAGAAATTGGTATTCCAGATGAAATAGATAAATAGTTAGATAGATACGATTTAGAGATAGTTTTATTAAATTTCATGAACATTTTGGAACTGATATCCAGTGATCTTTAAATATGCTTCTAAAAGATGGTTCTCACGAGGAGAAGTTGTTGATTGAATTATCGAATAAAAGAAGCCTTTTAATTATAATTTCATATTAAATGATTTTGAGGCTAAACCCAAAAACGAAAAATTAAAGTATAGTTAATTGGGATTGCAAAAAGTTTAGAAGTTAACCGTCCTATTTCTTCAATACATTTTTTAAATAATATATAAAATAACATTTTAAAAATAATTTTTGAAATGTAATCGGTGCATGAACGAATAGTGGGTGATTCAAGTAGATATACTTTTTCAATAGCCTTTTTTTGACACATCACGTGTGAGTCGTGTTATGCGGTCATGTTATTTTTGTTTAGTATTGTTTGGCATTTCATAATGGAAATACTTATGCCTGAACAACGTTTATAAATCGTTCAACTTTATTACGAAAATTTACGTTCTGTGAGGAATGTGTATAAAACAATTTTCCATCCCTGATATTGGAAAGAATAAAACTTGCACTTAACATGATTTCTAATTTGTACTAGAAAACGAATGTAGCTATTTCTAAACTATTCTTATATCATTTACCTGCTCTAGAGAATGGCTAATGGGTCAATTTAAATATGTTCAGGCACACGAAAGGGTTAATACCAAAAGCGTTTATCACTTGAAAATACTGATCTTAAATTACACAAAGACGGAACTTTTTACTTTTTATTATAAACCATAAACTTGTTCGGCAATCTTAAGTCGAAACAATGCAGATTTTGCAATACATATGATGAGACCTCTGAGCATGTTCCTTGTGATTTCACTTTTTGAGGCGAAAGGACTCGGAAAGGCTCCAAAAACATGATACATAGCTTCACAAAATGAATCGTGGTTCATGGAGCTTATTTAATAATCAGCGTGTAAATATTTCTAGTTCTACAAACGGTTACAGCATAGTAAATACATGAATATGTTCACCCGTTCATTACTACCAGGATCAAGATTAATTTGTGAAATTAGTAATTAAGCAAAATTTTCAATATGAACCTAATTGAAGGGAGATTAAAGAATAAAGTAAACTTAGAAATACCACTAGAAGGAGTGTTATAGCCCCTTATATGGCTATTGACAACTAATATTATCGTATGGCAATTTGAGAAAAACGATGGGAAAATATTGACATACAAGGGTGATGTGATACTGGTGTCGAAAGAATTGTTCCTACAATCCGTGATGTCATACGGGCAACACTTCTAGAACTTTTTATATGGATCTAAAGCGTTATACAGACAAAATTGAGCTAATTGACTACAGTAGGAGATACAAAGTACAGAATTTATTGATGATAAGCAGTTAAGACTATAGGGGAAGCCGAAAATCTTAAGAATTTTTACGCACTCAAAAGAGGAGTGAAGAAGGTCTTATCTTTTAACATTCGTGTTATTTTGGTTCAGATTCTGACTTAAGATTAACAAGCAATTCCAAAGACTTTGAAATGTTATGTCTATAGAATCAAATCTAAGATACAGGATAACTGTAGATAAGCTGTTAGTGGAATAATGTAAACTTTATAGGTTGAATACAATTAAATGTGGGTACTTCGATTGTATATACGAACTTGGAAGACAAGGTTCAAAATCAGTTTTGAAACTGAGTGAGAAAAACCATTGATCTAACACTATTACTAAGTTTTAGGAAGGCTCATCAAAGGCTTTACCTATATATAATAATGAGAATTAAAATGATTCGTAGACTTCAGGATGTTATCGTTTTCTTTAGTGAAATTAGTTGGCTAACCTATGCCGTTTTGTGTCACATTCTTAAAAAAATCACAATGGCTCTTATATTAGCCTAAACTGAGTTTCATAATTTTCGTAATTAGATAACTTGGTTTCTTTCAAATTTAAACTTAAAGAAGTCTTAAATTTTTAAAAATCATGACGAAACAGCCACTAATTACTAAGTTATAATTTTACTTTGAAGCGCATTTTAGGCGAAAATATCTTCCCATAACATTGTCATTCAGAAATATTTAATTTTTAAGAACAAAGAAAATCTTTTATAAACCAAAAAAAAAAAAAAAAGAGCAAGCCCTAAAATTCAAGCAAGCATGATCAGATCATCAGCATACAGCAGGCATGTGGTGCTAAAATATTAGAAATACATTAGAACCCACTCAAACGTGCAGCGAGCAATGCATTATACGCAGTTATGCAAGAAAGAAAACAAAAGATGCGCAAAAATCAAGAAAAAAAATACGCCAACAAGAAATGTGTAGTATACGAGAGTACGTATTTTAAAGATACATGCGACACAACAAAAGATGTTTCTGTGTTAAACAAAAAGATAGATAGATGTTGATATTCTTTTTAAGTACAAACATCCATACCAACTCATATACATATTTAGTACTACACAAAAACCACAAAGAACATGATTAGAATGCAGGAGGAAAACACAAAAAGAAATTGGGTACAAGATAAACTTAAATGATGGATACGAGTACGAGACAACAACACAACTATAATAATAAAGTAACAGCAGTGGTAGCTAAATATGCATCTCCATATCTCGCTATGTATTATTGTTCTTCTAACTTGAGTATGAGTAGGAGACAATACTTGAAAGATAACAAGAAGAAATCTTTGTTTCTTTTGTTTAACATGTCTGTTGTTGTTTGTTTTCTTATAAACACATTGCGTAAATGGCTATAAAAATACCGTTTAATGAGTTGCAAGAAAACTCTCAGCTTGACTTAAACGATCACAACTACCAATGTATTGTCCTAATAAAACAAATGACTAAAATGTTTTCATATTTTGTGGTGAACGATGCTGCTGCTTATTATGATAAAGATCAAGGTAATCGATATCCCTTTGATTTTCCTTGTCACACAGGAAATAAAAGGCTACTTTAAACGAAACTTGGTAACAGCTGCTCGAGGAAAACGTTAAAAAAAGTCAAATTTAAGAGGAAAATGTAATAAGTTTGTCGAATTTATGGCTAATATCGCCTGTGGTTTAAACACAACCTTTTTCTCAAACCAAATCGATATGTTATTGGTAAAACATGAATAAGTGACAAACTTAAAATATAAAATAAAATGACCATGAACATACATACATATATACATATTTATAAAGATAGATAAGTTGTCATACATACATATACTCATTCTACTTAAGCGTTTTAGCATAAAATTAAATTTTTTCCTTTAACATAATTTCGTTCTATTATAGTACAATTTAAATTTTTTTACAAATATACTTAATACACTTATGTATAAGTACTATGTATTATATTATTATACTTATACTTTAAATGAATATTCTCATTATTTTGCAACATTATCCTTGTAGTACAATATAACTACATATATTTTATGTATAATAGGTTGGACCCCATTTGTCAGGAATCAAAACAAAAATCAATGACATTTTATTGTACCTATCTACAAATGCCAAAATAAATTTTGAAAGCATCAGAAAATAAGCGCATATGACAGATTAGAAAAAAATAAAACGATATTTTGTTTGCTTTTATCAAAAAAAAAGAAAGATTAATAGCCACATTTGATTATAGTTTCCATATAAAGTTCACTTCCAAAAATGACTAAAATATGCATAAATCTTTTATAAATATCATTATCAAGTTAAAATTCATCATCTGCTTCAGATTAACAAAAAGTATTTTTGAATGTCTGTATGCGTTAGCGTGCGGGTATAGTTAGAGCGTCTTAGAAATTTACAAGTACCCTGAATATTTCAACTTTTTGTTTCTAGGTTAAATATTTCGTTGTTTTACAAACGCAATGATAAACTTAATATATTCTACATCTTTTTGGTGGTAGGTATAAAAACTATCTTACTATACATAGCACGATATATGAAATATTCAGTAGTAGTTTTAAATATGTATTCACGCAGAGAAAAAACATGGTTGTGGTAAACAAAATGTAAGAGCAACATATTATGACACGATTTATGATTGTAGTCAAAACATATTATTATGAATAAAGTGCCATAAAATATCATATTATGATCAATTATCATCGTAATATTTCATCATACTATTTTCTTGTTAATCATATTATAACCTAATATTATTATAAAATTGTGAAACATTATCATATTATGACCTAAGGTAACCATGTTATAGTTTAAAGTAATCATAATATGATCTTAATTAATCATATTAATATCTAGTGTAATCATATTATGATATAAAGCAATCATATTATGATCAAAAGTAATTATATTATGATCAAAAGTAATTATATTATGATCAAAAGTAATTATATTATGATATATAATAATTATGTTATGATCAAAAGTAATAATATTATGATATATAATAATTATATTATGATCTAAAATAATGATATTAGGATACAAAATAATCATATTATGATCTAAAGCAATTATATTATGATAACACTTTATCATATGTTAAATTAATATCATTTTATTTTTATTATTTGTCAAATTATGATTTTATAAGTATTATAATATGAATGCAAAATATTAAAATGGTACCAGTTAAAACATTATTTCTAATGAAGACACAATTATTGCAGTACTTCGTATAAACTTACACACACTAGTTAATATTTTTGTAAATAGAAATAAATATTTGCACACTTTCAACGTACATAAAAAATACGTTTCTTTGTAGTAATGTTTAATAGATTTTTATTTTGAGAAATTTAAGATTATTTATTTTATTTAAGTCTTTTACACTTCTTTGAAAATTGTGTATTTTGTAGTAATAGTTAGTATATTTTTTTAATACCAATTGTTTTTTATTCAATTATTGAAACATTTAAAACCAACTAATTAATCTGATATCACGCAAACAAACTACTGAACTGATGCAAAAGCATTCTACAAATGGTAAAAACAAAATATTATTATAATTAACCATATTTTGTTTGCATTTTAAACATAATAGTAGTACAAATATAGAAACTTATCATTTAATGGTTATTTGTAAGTTTAAATAACATAATATATTTGAATAGTTATCATTCAATAGTTGTGGTAAACATTTTTTAAAAATAATTATGTTTCAGTGAATCATATTCAATTTTATAATTGCGATAAACATACAAATGTTTATAGTAACTAAATTATTCTTAAAATCAAAATAAAATAACAATTATTTGTGTATCACAACAATATATTGTTACCAAAAACACAGTGTAGTTGTCGTGACCATGTCCAACCATGTTTTTTTTCTGCGTGTTGTATTTGAGTTTAATTATTTTCAAAGATTTTTCCACTGGATAAAAACCCATTGGAATTTTTTGCTAATTGTTTTTTTATTTTAATTCGGAATATCGACAACTTTATTTTCTATTTTTATATACCATCCTAATGTACATTAGACTTTCATTTATTGCAATAATTTTAGCATTTAGTAGCGTTTAAATCTTAAAATATTGTCATAAATATCTTAATAATATTATCTTTTGTATTCATATATATATACGAGTATATATTTTTATTTCTTTTAACAAAATACATACATATGTATAAATATTTTTAACTTTATACATTTTCTCATTCTATGTATGTATTTTTAAAATACATAATATACTCGTATGTACATTGACAAGCACCCCAACTCCCACAGATTCTCATACCTTTTCCATCTTTCCTATATATATATATATATATATATATATAATTTACATGTATATATACATATATGTTTTTTATTTTATTTCATGTACATTTCCTACTTAAGGCTAAAAAATCGCATTTAAATGTTTCATATTCATATACGAGTAGCAAAATGAATAAAGTAAAAAAAAAGTATTACAAAAAAAAAACAGATAAAAAAGAGAAACATCAAGTGTCGTTGAGCTATAGATAATGATGTTATCCTTTTTTGTAGCTGCCATTCATGGCAGAAAAGGCCTGCAAATGTCGTCGAACCGACATTGTCGTTGTTAAGTGTTGTATATTTGTAGACAAAGTGCAAAAAGCATAAAATCGCATCAGTTTGTTAACAGTATTGAATGAAATAAGATTTTTGTTAGTGGGTGGTTGGTTGAATGGTTAACTAAATGGCAAAAGGCTTGGTGGAGGGGTGAACAGAAACAGAGTAACCATAAAAAGGATAACACTTAAGTACTTGAGACCCATCAACTGAACGTATTAAACCAAAGCATAAGAATAATTTTGCATTTTAAGCTTCTGAAATGAAAAGAAAAGCTTACTACTATTAAACGTCATAAAACAGTGGGATGTTAACCTAAATTCCCTTTCTATATGAGAGAGATTTTAAAAAGTGGTCATTGTTAAAATATTGAAATTTTATTAACAATACAAATAAATGTCTCTGTGTAGTTCTACTTTAAAGCTCTGTAAATCTCGAAATACCTTTAAAGAACAGAGGACTCTGGCATTATAAAAAAAAAGAAATCTTTGAAAAAAACGACTTTGGCTTCCAGGTTCTTAAAAAAGATTCTGTAGTGTGGCCGGATTTCATGTGAAAAATGCTTTAAAATCACAAAGTGAATTGCACCATATTTATATTATATGTTTTTCAGTTCTTGAAAATTACTTTTTATTTAATGATTTTTAACAAAATTTTAGAACAGCGTATTAGGAAATTTCTTATAGATAAGAATAAATATAGATTTTGTATTTCTATTTTGTTCTTTTTATATTAGCTGGTGATAAGGCTCATTTATGATGAACGAGGTCGATTGACCTCTTTCAAATCTTCAAGTGTTGTCTAAGAAATATTTAGAAATAAAATACAAAGTACTGACACTCATACATTATAATTGTATTTCATTTTTAAAGACAGTCTTTGGTTGATAATATGAAAATAAATATTTTCACTTTCCTATATCAGTAAAAAATTATTCTGGTATTAAATATGTATAAAATAAAAAAAATACACATTTCAAATGTAATAAACAATATAAATTTTTCGTGTTTTTAAATCGCATTATCTTGTATTCTGAGTTATATATATTTCAAAAGAAATATAATTTGTACCCTACAAACCATTTTATTGTTATTGAACAACTGCAAATGTATATAATAGGGATGCCGATCCCGAAAATCCCGGAATTTTGTTTTGTTTTAAAAAATTCCGGAATTTTGTTTTGTTTTAAAAAATTATGGGATTTTTCGGGATTAATAAATCCCGAAAATTCGTACATATTTGTGTAAAAGACCCAGTGAAATATAATTATTTTTAACTGCTATTTAGCATTTTTAATAAGAGAAAATAAACAGAGTCAACATTAAATCACAAATTAAAAAGGTCAGAAATGTTTCAAAATTATTTGCAAAGTCATCAACAAAAATCAAGTTCAAAGGTGAAAGAATAAAAATTAGTTTTGCAATGTAAAACTCGAACACAATATTTAATTTGCCAATGGTTTTTGGAATTGGAAATTCCTAAAAAAAAAAAGCTTTGTCAACAGATGTCTTTATAAATCCGGCTAAAGTAACAGTGAAGGCGTTTGAAGCAGTGATATAAATCTCTGCCTATGTAACACTTTTATTTAAGCTCAATGAGATAACAGATACAGATAAATATAGATATAGATAAAAGTAATTGCATATTATTTATAAACCATTTAAAAAAAAAATACAAAACTGAAGAGTGAATTTCATAAAGAAATAAAAATACGAGTATTTGTTATTAGAAATGAATTAGAAACGTTAATTGCGAAACGAATGATATAATGAATGTAATTGGAATATGTAAAAGCCCCCCACAACAGCTTATAATGTCTGCAATGATATGGAATCAAATATTGAATAAGAAATATGTATAATTAGTTGTTTCCATTTGTTGCCCACATTCTTTGATTGTGAACGATGTTTTCCGTAAGCGTGTCATATATTGGTAACAAAATTAAATCAAGATTCTTTTTACTTTTATTTTAAGAAGCTTTTTTAGGGTCGAAGGATATTATTATATTGCTTTTATATTAATATAGAAATTAAATCAATCTCTATCAATGTAATGTTATTACATTTTAAAATTATTAATGGTTAATAAAATTTTGTAAAATTAAAAATATATAAGTAAAACTAAAAATTATAGCTATAAGGACAGAAAGAAAATTTTTGTTTTCAAACATATTTATTGTTAAGTTACTTATATGAAATAAATAGTTTTTATTATTAATAAACCAATTTGTTTTAATTATAAACAAAAATTCCGAAATCTTGGCATCCCGGATTCTGGGATTTAGATGCCGTTTGGCATCCCTAGTATATACATATGTATATTGAAAATCAAAAGTGGTCTTTAATTTAAGCAAGATTCAACTTAATCTATTTCTCCAATAAAGCTTTAGTACTTCAATAAATTATAGTTAAGTTCAGATTTTGTATCATATACCGTGATCGTTCAAAATCGTCTGTTTTTTCAACTTGTTTTTACATTTTTGTTTTCAGTTTTTTTTTTTATAAAACCACTTATTGGTATTTTTACATACATATGTATGTACGTTTGTATTGATATATATGATTTAATTTTAATAATTGTTTATAATTTTGCAATCATTATAAGTATGAGTGTTGCTTATATTATTTGTGGCTTTATTACTATTTATTTATAAAATAAATAAAAATAAAATTTGTTTTATTGATAACGATGTATATTAAATAGCTGTTGTTGCTGCTGATCTATTAATTGAACTTTTGTCCTTATTTGTTGAACCTTTTTGTGTATGTTTTTCTGACGATCTTTGTCGACATTAATTTTTTGGTTGACTAATTATTTCAATAAGGATCAGAAAGTAATACACTCTATGTTTTAATCACTTTAATATAATAGATGCATGATAGTAAATACTTATGTACTTAGTTGTGTTTGGTATAAAATCTAAGTAAAATATTTTTTAAATATACACCAATACCCCGGTTTGCGTCATTTCGAAGTTGCGTCTTTTTAAAATTTCCGTGACTTCGATGTTGCGTCGTTTTTGCTTCAGATTGCGTCGCATTGCTTCGAAGTTGCATCGTTAGTGCTTCGATTTGCGTCGTTAATAAATGTTTGTATGTACAAAGCAAAAATATTAAATGGGGATTTCCCGTCCAAGTCTAATGCAAATTTGTATGTGAAAATTGTCTACAAGTTTTAATCTTAATATTTTTATGTGTTTTTCATGGATTGTTATTTTTTTTTCTTTAATAAAAACTATTACATATTACACAAATAATTTAATAGTTTCTTTTTACAATAAACGAACTAAATATTACACAAATAATAATAAAAAATTGGTATTTGATATTGAAAAATCAATTCTTCTTTGCTAAAATTATGAGTCTCGGAACGAATTAAATGAAAATTAATACAAATGTATGGAAAACTGTGATTTGGTTTGCGTCGTTTCAGTTTACGTCTCGTTTTTCCGATCCCAATTAGCGACGCTAACCGGGGTATTAGTGTACATATAAATTAGAGTACATTTATATATTGCAGAGCTACAATTCAAGAAAATAATTCGAAATTGTGTTAATTTTCACAAAAATATAAAAAACATAGAAATCTCTAATTTAATCTATAAGAGCAATATTATCATGAAAATTCGGACTAACATATAGTTACATTTTTACCTTTTAAAAACGTTGGTTTATTTATTTCCTTTAAATAAACCGGATTCCTTTTAATAGCAAATTAAAAGCGTCAAGTTGTTTGAACAAAATATAACTAGTCTTTATTTATTAAAGCTGTGTTCACATTATGTGTATTTGTCATGTGGAATGTCACTTTTTTACCCATATGTGATTGCATGTGTATATCAAAATTTGAGTTTTACATACGGTTTATAAATTACATGTTCATATGTTGGTTATGTCACATACATATGTACTTACTTTTGTTAACTCCTTTTCAATTTTACCCTTCATTTTCAATAATAAATTTGTGTAATTTTTTTTTGTATTTTTGTTTTACTATTAGGTATAAATTATATTTATTAAAATTTCAATTAATTTTTGCCGGCACAAAATTTTTGTTATAAAAAACAGCTGATGTCAGATGGTTTGTCACTTGAAAATAGAACTCGTTCTAATAACAAAAATGTCATATGTATTGCACACAGAGAAATAACACATGATAATGTTTGAAGGTGTTCAGACTATATGTACAAATTTGACATGCGAAAAAGTGACAGTCTACATGACAAATACACATAATGTGAACACAGCTTTAAATGCACACAAAAACACTAAAAATGAACACACTGTCTTTTTACACACTTATAATCATTGCTGCCAGATTTGACGATTTATCGTCATTTTGACGATTTTGTGATTTACGATTGACGATTTTTTCATTGAAAGTGACGATTTTCTGAACTATTATAATTTTCTATCATGTGTTTGTTTTATTAATGTTTTTGTTACCAAATTCTATTTTTTTTTTGAGACAACAACTATTTTTCTCAGTTAATATCGTAAATATTAAAAAGAACATGACATATTTCAAAAACAGAATTAATTAATAGTAACGTTTTCATAATTATTGGCAATTGTTAATTTTAAGTATAATAATTACAAATAATATTGAGTCAGGATGGTAGAAATTACTGATTTGTTTATTAAATGCTGAATTGCATGAACTAAAATTTTTAGCGGAAACAAAAAACTTCTATTTTAACATAATATTTAGCAAAATAAATTGAAATGAAACAAAAATACGGAATTCTTTGCAATTAAGTTCCTGTAAATGATGGATAATTTGGATTCTTTACTCAAAATATTATTTAAAACTTAATAATTGTTTTGACATTGTAATTTAACCTGAATAAATAAGATATGCTAAGTTTAGATTCTTATTTATAAAATACTATAGGATATTAAAAAAATGTTACACAAGTTGTGTTTAACATTATATTTTTGTGATTTCTTATTTAAAAAGTTAAAATTTAAGTATGTATTTTGATATGTATTCTACAAGGGACTATATGAACTTCAAGTTTTAAGTTTTCATTTAAATACAAATTTAAAAATACTATTAGAAATAGTGACTTTTTATTTTCCGATTTTTTGATGATTTTTTCCGAAATTCATCTGATATGGTTTAAGAACACACCTAAATTAAAGTTTGAGAACGCTTGATGTTCACACAACAATGACTCATAATAAATTAACTCGAATGGCCCTGTTAGTCTGTTTATACATCAATCATAATTTCTAGATGGTTCGGAGCTAAGATACTAGAATGTTCATGACTGCAGGTCAATACTGTTCGTATCTAGAATATTCAGCCAATATTGCTCAGCTTTGTTTTTAACAGCATGTTCTCAATAATGTTTATAAATTAAAACTTCTACAAATGCAAAGATAAAAATGTTAAACAATTTATATGTTGATAAACATGCCGTATGTCGATGCTGGCCATTAGATTTAAATTGAAATACAATTTCGTAACAATATAATGTCAAAATTGTACCTAATGAGTCATTGGTATACCAAAGTTATTATACATCCAAAAAACCATACAGGCAAATCCCGGTATGTTGAACAATATCTATATGTCTTGCCCATTTGTTAAATTGAAAAATTCGTTATATCTTTTTTGAAATTTGTAGTTTGTACTAATTGTTCTTAGCAAGAGTGACTTGGTATGCCCACGAATTGTGGCACGAAACACGAAATTTTGGAACATTTTTTCTATTTATTTTGAATTATATAAGAATTTTGTCATTGGGGTGACTTTGCATTTTAAGATAAATGAAAAATGACTCCAAAATAGTGCAATTAAAAAAGAATCCAAAAAAATTTTGTTTTTGGGGCTATCTTTTATTTCTTAATTTTTTAAATTTATTAAAATTATACAAATCAAAAATGGTCCCAAAAATGGCATGCGCAACTCTAAAGTTATTTTTCATTATTACTATTTAGCAATATTTTATAAAAGTGCAAGACGTTGTAACAATAAATTGTTTCGGTTCTATTTAAGAATCTATCAAAGACATTATTACCGATTTAATCAAAACCGCGCAACCTTTCCTTAAAAATAAATTATAAAAATCATGGCAAATATAAATCAGATAGAATTACTCAATAACATCTGGAAAGGATGTGTTATACCAACGGATTAATATTAACAATAATATTTTGAAAATCGCGCGATTTTCGGCAAATTTAATGTGTATCATTGTTCATATTGTATAAGAATGCATGAATGTTTACACGTTTAAGATTGTTTAAATAATAAACACATTTTGGGCCACCTTTTATTTTAACCATGAGGCAATTGTTAATAACTTTTAGGATGACTTTTTCGTAAAAACAGTAAGAACTAAAATTCGTAATTAAATAATTTCGGGCCATAAATCGCAGCGCTGACTTGGAGCATTATAACGGATTAATAAAGTATTTATTGTGAGGATTTCGTTTCTGAAATGATTCTACCATAAGAAATATCCACGCTTTATGTTACTGAATTAATCAATTAACGCCAAAGGGTTTTCCATCTATTCTTGTGCTTTTTAATAGAAGTAAAATACAGAATTAATTCCACTTCCGAATGGAAATTAATTCTGTGACATGGCTGTATATATAGCTATAATTACGATGACTACATTAGTATTATATTATTTTACAATATCTAGGAAAAAATAATTTGTCCACAGAATCTTTATAGAGGTAGCACAGCAACATTACTTGGAAAGGTTTCAGAACCTGATCTGTACTCTATGATTTGTTACTTAATTATCAACTTCAAAACCTCAGTTGAATCAACCATTCTAGAATTAGTACTTTTAGTAGTGATTTTTGTTTGAAATTTGTTTTTATTTGAAGATTTTAAGTTTCTCCTAGAATTAGTTGGATTTCTATAATTTGTTTAGTATAATTATAGAAATTGGCTTAAAAAGGGCTTTTAGTCTATTTATGAAACACAGCAATAAACAGTCTATAATATTAACCGAAAATGCTTGTGATAACTGAATTTTGTATTTATTAAGTGTCTGCAACATTATATTGCCAAGCTTTTTGAAAAAATGATTAGTTTACCAAACTTTATAACGATTCAAATGTATTTAAATTTCATTATACATTTCAACGAAAAGATTATTTTATTTATTTTTCTATGATTTAAATTCATTATTTTTCCCAGTTTAATTGAGTTGTTTTGGAAATAATAGACAATCTATGGAACTAATTTAAAACCAATGTTCTAAAGTACTGGTTACAATAATGTTTTACAAAATGGTTTCTAGAAGTAATTGTGGTTCAAAAAATAATTGTGATATCAACAATGGCTCTGATATTTTCGTACAACATGTTCCAAAAAAAAAAATCCCATGAAAAAATTTATATATGTAAAATTTAACAACATCATACAACTTTCATACTTCATAGTTAAATCAATTTTCTTTAAGCAAGTGAATAATTGATTCAAGGAGTGACTATAATTGGTTGGTGATCAACTGATGTTACAACTATCTTTTCTGCTTAGTTTATGCTTAAATCTAACCGATATTAAAGTTAATTTAAAAATGTGTTTCTTTTAAGAATTCAGAACTTGATAATTTTAAATCCAGCTATTAAAATATATACAATATAACTTAGTTTATAGTCATTTTCCATACGATTTAGTACATTTAATTGAGAAAAGTCTTTGAAACTCGTTTCTATTCACACAAAATCGAATGTAACCATACATACATAGTTAATTCAAATTGTGCGAATTACTAAAAATGTGTGAAAGGATTTAAAATCTAAACCATTTTCACACCTCTAAATACTACTACAATATCCATGTCGATCAATTAATCATCGCACTTTTACACAACAATAACAACAGAAAAATTAAAAAAACAGGATGGACTAATGTATGGAAACAATCATTAATTATCATCTTAATCCATCAGCATCGATCAACGAGAACTGTAGAAGAATAAAAGGCGAGTAAAGCTGACCATCAGTAGTCATTATCATTGTCCACGTAAAGATCATTAAGGAAATGAAATTTTCTCACACATAAAATCAACAGACATTTATACATCTCACTGCGTCAGAAATTTAAATGATGAAATTTTAAATTAATTAACCATGAAAAATTGTTCGTTTGTCTTTGCCATTCTTAAACTGACCATTAATGCCAAGGCGTTTTTGACACCCCTTTCTTACTATGTACAACGTCCTTTCACGTTGTCATTGGGATTTATGCGTAGAGCTACAAAAGCCAAAGAAAATATTACAATTCTAACGGTCAGTCAATGTCAAAAACCATTATCTCGCTAATAACTCAAAACACACACTTTGATGAAAAGGATTCTTATGAAATTTGAGATCTTTGAAGACACAGCAATAACAAACACAATCAAAACTTCAGGTAAGTATTCAAATACATATTCTTTATTTTTTATTGTTGCCATAAGAAATATATAAAGCAGCAACCCCTTTCTTAGGCGTTGTGTAATCGTCAGTGAGTGGTGGTCAGTTTGAATTTTTCACGCTTATGCAGTTTTGTGTTTGTGGCTGTGATGTCTTGTCATACCGTTGTTTTCTTAAAACTGGACACTCATTTACTTTGTATAATCAATAATCCTTGACGCTTTGTTTAAGCGCTTGTGACTGTGTGTGTGAATTTTAATTCTTCTCTACAAGAATAAAACATAAATTATGGTTTATAGTCAAATTTAGCAGCAAAACAATCCTTTGAAGAAAAATAAAACTCGACAACATAAAGGATTCCCTTGCTGGACATTCATTTGTTATATAAGAAATAAATACTAAAACGTGCTTAAGAATAGGTTATGTACTTTTGTCAAAGCACATCTGCTTTTCTTGTTCTAACCATTCGGTTTTAGCAGCAGCGGTGCTGGTCAGTCATTATTTGTTTTTCTTATTGTTTTTGTGTTTGGGATCTTATTAGGTTAAGGGTTTGTATTGTATTCTTTTTGGTACTTATGAGTTTTTATATTGCTCTTTTTATGGATTCTGAGGTTTTATTGCAAGTACTGTACAGTATGAACTTTTTAACTTTATCTCAGCTTCTTGTCCAAAAGGTTACAATATGTAATAACTTATGATTTAATTTCTTGAAAAATATAGCCATCATTTAATTTCATAGGTCATTAATTTTTCTACGAAATAAAGGAACTTGCTATAAAACATTTTTAAATTTTTCTAAAAAACCGTTACTTTATTGAAATCTTAATCTTTTTTATATTAAATATTCATAAATATATATTGTCAAATACATGCTCGTATGTATGTCTATTTCACATAATATTTCTGTTAATTATATTTTGTCAGAGATATAAACTCTTAAGCTAGATTTACACGATTGAAATTTTCTTCAAAATTGCTCTTCAAAATGCTTTAAAATTAATTTATTTAATAACTATTAATAACTATTAAATAAATAAATTTTGAAGAATTTTTGCTGTTTACACGAGTTTGAAGCATTTTGAAGAGCAACTTTTGAAGAAAATTTCAATCGTGTAAATTTAGCTTTACAGTTTTATGTCTTCTACAAAATATATATACATATAACAATATTTTGTAGAACTAATGTGGGACCACTTCAACTCTAATTCTTCAACTAGTGCTGCTGGAACCACTTCTAGTGCCTAGTACAAATGCAACAACAACATTCTATCCAAACAAATTTTACCAAAAATAAGTAATAAATGAAGCTAAATCACATCTACAAATTTTGTTAAGATCGGTCCATAATTAGTCGTAGCTCCCATATAAGACCCACTTCCGAAAAACACTTTAACGACCATAAATCTCTTAAAAATGTTGGTATCCAAACAAAATTCAATAAAAATAAGTTTAATATATACAGAAATGATGACACACACTTAATTTTATAATGGTCGGTCCATAATTCGTCAAAACTCCCATATAAGAGCATCTCTGTAATTCACTTTAACTTCCATAAATTTTTTAAAATGATTTATATCGAGATAAAGTATAACATACATAATATTTATATTCACGGATATTATGGCCTAAATTTTTGGATGATCGGTCCATAATAGGAGATATCTCCATTATAGCGTCCATTTCTGAAAAACTGTTTTATACATATACTGGGTGTGGGGGGTTTTATGGTTGGGCTTGACTTTCTTACTTGTTTTATAATATTTTTATTATTGCAGGAGTTTTGCTTTCAGCTCACAATCATTTTCTGAGTCATGCATACAACTGACCAGTAGGTCTCTATTTTTAAGACGATTGCATGAAATCTGACCCAAGAGTAAATGTTGTTGAAATAGAACTCAATGCCGATCAAAACTGGTTTTGATAACAAAATTTGAGTCTTTAGAAAACGAAAAACGAATTTTTTTTCGGAATGAAATCACTTTAGATTTCTAAAGTGGACTTGTTTTTTTATTATGATTTTATATGAAATTTATACTCGTACTTATTAATAGAGACAATTAAATAATTTCTTTTTTTTTTTTAATTATCTCATTGATTTTTAAATAAAATGTTAAAAATTTTAAAGTTGGTGTCAGTAACAAGAAAACTTTTGTCAAAAAATTACAAAAATTAAAAATATTTACACATCACTGGAATATGATAGAGGATCAGATGTATTCCTTAAATTTCTTTTTCGTAGCTTTTCAACTGCGCTTTGATGTCTGTGTTCATTTAAAACAGCAACAATTGAAAATCCGGGCATTTAAAAAAAAAAATTTCGTTTACTTTTATTTAAAATTCCTTTGTTAGCGCTCTTTTTGTTCGTTTTTGTTATACTTTTTATTACAAAAATCATATGGTTTTTGTTTTTAAGTTAAAAATCCAGATTTAAACATTTTTTTTTTGAATAAACAAAATCGATCGGAATCTAGAAAACGCAAAGTAAAAACGATCGACTTGTAAATATGGCATTGAAATCATACCGATCGAATAATGTGACATGCCTGATAATATAATTATCAAAAAGAGATATACATACATATATATATATACTTAAGTTTATTTCAATATAATCGCATCGATTGTACACCATATTCCATATAAGAACCACGATATAATAGATACACATAAATATCTTGTGGATATTGCTAGAATTCTTAAAATCTATGTATTGTAGTAAAAACTAAAAATTAGTTTTGTAGTAATAAAATAAAACAACACATATTTTTAAAATAATCTATTAAATCATAAACAATGAAAAACAGTTTTTCCAGTTGACATAATACAAATATTTTCTATGCAACATTATAATTACTTTTTTATTCAAATATCACACACAGTCTCTCTATCTATGTATCTCTTCACCTAGAATGAAAACATACACCTTTTGCCTACATCCTCTTGTTGACCTTTTTGACAAAATGTAATGAAAATGTTTATACATATATATATTTTTTTTTATTTTATTATCAATGACCAAACATTATACATTTCCATACAACGCATATAAATGTTTGTCCAGGCAGCTGTACAAATGTTGAAGAGATGAACAAACGGCAAGGAAGACGATGAAAGTGTCAAAATTATCATTAATAATCACATTAACAAACTCAAACATGAGACAAGATGCTTAAAGTAAACAACATTGGCATTTCACTGATTCTTCCTTTAACTTCGTCGTCTGCTAGCAAGAAGAAAAAGATAAATTGATGAAAATGCAAAATAATGAAGAAAAAAAAACCAAGTCAAATAAATAAAAATTGAAAGTTTTGAAATGACAAACTAAGAAAAAACTGGACAATGCAAAATCATTGTAGCCGTGGTATATTTAGAATATAATAAACAAGATCAGCTATAACGAATTCATGGCATGCTATTTCTTGGTTTGTTAACAAATGTGTGACAATTAACTTTATAAAGTCCATTATAATTTTAGCTAAAGTTTTGACAGTCTGTTTAATAATTAAACATCGTGTACTTGATTTTTACTTCCATCTAACTTTAAAATCTTAAAGATTTGGACTTAAAATAACATTTTAATTTCAGAGTTGACCCATGGAAAAAAATTAGCATATTTTTATAAATATTTAAAAATGCGTAAATCGTTCATATGTATATTTTAAACTTTTTAAAAAAGTTTGAATTGTTTAATATACATATATGTATACTACTGTAGACTGTAGAGTGATCATCCGAAACCCATAGACAGGGATGTCTACAGCAAGACAACACTATGTACTTATTGGTCCCCAAAGACAAAAAAAAATCTATTTGATAGTAAATTGAAAAATTATGATAAATAGTTAGAAAAACCAAGAAAATGAATTATTTACCTATGGACAATGTAATATGTATGAAAATGCTGAAACCATAGGTGTGTATATTTGTAAGGATGTATGTATGTATGTTGGTCATAGGCAAACAAAGGACCTTTCTTAATATGCTTATGCATCACACGAAACAGCGTAATATTTCCATGATCATTATCATCTTCGTCATAATCGTAAAAAAACACTATGCAAACTAGCACACAGTACCCATTGCTGGCCCTTCATCACGAAAGGGTTGTTATTGCCAAATCTTCACTTTAAGCATCTCCTTAAATAAAACAATACAAACGAATCCACTAACAATATTGAGTGAGCATAGCTAATATGGAGATTTTTTTATGAAATCCTTTCGCTACGGGATATCATTTACGATTTGTGTACAAAGGTATGAGTATGTTTGCGTTTGGATAGTTTTAGTATTTTCTATGCACACCTACAGAGCGCTACATAGTATTATGAGTTGCTGATGTTGTGTGTCATATTCAAAATAATGCAGAACTAGAAAATTAAACATTAAGCTTTTAGCAACTTGCGCATATTTAAAAAAAAAGAGGATTTAGTAGTCTAACAAATCCGATTGTTTTTAGTGTAAATTATATATTTTATCACTTATTACTTTTTCGCTTCCTAGGAAGCGTTACGAGAAGGCTTTATGTCCATCATTTATAACAGCTTAAGCTTTTTTGAAATCCTATTAAAAATTTCGTTTTTTATAAGATGACAAATTGCGACTGAAATATATTTGAACGAGTGCTGAACAATGGAGAATTAAAATTTTGAGTGCAATTAAGCTAAATCCGATAATTAGCGCGCAAAAAATACAACGCCAGTGTAAATATCTAAAAAAAATGGACGTGTGTATGTAGGTTTTCAAACTTTTCGTACAATTGATTATTTAAATCGTAGTGAAAACCAGGATGGTGTTGCTAAAAAAGGCCATGCATTATTTACGACAAAGTCTTGACTTCGGAGATTTATACAAAATAATAACTGCCTAGGTTTGGTGCTTCTTAACCAGCAAAAACTTTTCTTACATTCTTAATTTTAATGACATCCAGAATTCATTATTTCGTAGATTTATTCGCCACTTTTTGTATTACTAATTATATATTAAAGAATTACTTTATATATATCTTAAAAAGGTCATGATTATAGAATACAAAAAATTTACTATAAATACTTAGATTTAGAGGAGTTAGTCCGCTTTCACACGTTTCAATTCTGACTTTTCCAGGCAAGTATTTTTGGATGAGAAGGGAAAAGAGAATAATGCGTACAAACTGGACGTTACTAGTCAATTTTCTTATTTCCTTTTATTTTTTTCATTCATGCATGTTGATTTGCATTAAAATGTATGAAAATTGAATTGACGTGTGTGAATGAAATGGCAAGTTCAAAAGAGAATTGAACTAATATTGGTCAGCTAAAACTGAAGAGTATGAAATAGGAATTACATTATTTTTAAAAATGGAATGATAATAATAAGTAATTCTATGCTATTTTTAACTTTAGTATGTTCTTTATTTTGTCATGTCATGTATTCATTTTTTTTGGTTGGACAATGAAATAGCGCACGATTTTAAACCAAAATAGTTGTAGCTAATTTTGGTGGTAAATTCTTGTGTAATATAAACAAATATTGTTTATCATTAATTTTATCAACCAAAATGGGAAGAGAACTGCACTGTACTCTTATTTGCAAATTTTACCAAAGGGTAGAAAACAAACAAAAATAGTTGAAAGTGGCTGATCTCGAAAGATCGTTTAAAACGTCATTAAATGTAGTAAATCCGATGAAAATTTTCCTAATGTAAAGAAATATCGGAAGAAGCCGCCGCGAAAGATAACAGTTCGTGGGGATAAGGCAAAAGTTAAAAAAAATATGCTAGATCCTTTCAAGTCATCGAGAACAATGATGACTGAATAAATGCTTCCAGTAGACTTATACGAAGATGCCTCAATGAAAATCAGCTGTAGGTCATGTAAGTAGAAAAAAAACAAAAAAAGGATATTAAGACACGATTATCTCTTGCAAAACTACACCGGAACAAGGATATCAAATTCTGGAAAATAGTGCTTTTCACAGATGAAACCAAAATTAATTTGATTGGTCCTGAGAAAACAAAACGAGAATTTAATCCCCATTACACTATTAAAACAGTAAAGTGCGCTATTTCTTTGTGCATAGCTGTAAATATTAAAAAAAAAATATTGCGGCTTCAAATCGCTTGGATTAACGTACGGTATCGTTGATTCCCTATCAACTTTCAATTCATTTTCTGCATGTATGTATATAATATGATAATACACTACGGTTTTTACCTCTTTTTATTTTGACCATTAAAAGGATTCACAAGGATATTATAGTTACGCGTGTAGCTTTGATACTCATGTTGTTTTATTTTATGTGCAAACATAAATTCTTTGTTTTTTTACGCCAAAGTCCTTTTTGCAACTCATCCTTTGCACGCTGCTTGCGTTGTTATCTGTATTATGCAATAGTTCACATAAGCTCATTTTAACTATCCACAAATACATATATATATGTATGTACATGGCTGTTTGTATTTATAAATATATTCACATTGCTTAACGGCCATGTGTATGTGGTTGGTTATTTGGTAATTGTATTTCAAAGAATATTTACTTTTATAGTTTATGTTTGCAAAATATCCATTTCTTTGTTAAACGACTTCACTTTGTCCAACTATGGACGGTTGAATGGATGAATGAATGGATGAATGAATGGTTGTGTTATCAGTGACATAAAAGGGTTAGACGTTATGTTGACAAATGTCATTAAAGGATTTTCTTGTATTTCTCTTTTGTATGCATTACTTAAGCTATTGGTTTATTGGTATTTTTAGCAAATTCGTTTAAACGGTGGTCCTAAGTAAGTCATTGAATAATGATGTATGGTAATGTAAATATGGCTTAAGATTACTGGATTTGCCAGAACCTTGTATATGTAATTTTGTTGGATACATAAATAATAAACATTAGTGTTATATTCCCGGTAGGGGACTTGCTTTAGCAATATAGTAAAAGCATTTATATTTAGTATTTCCAAACAAAATTCATTTGAAATTTTGACATCAAAGAAAAAAAAATCTCGTGTTAGATGAAAAAAATGTTTAAAAAGTATTTCTGATTTATGAAGATATTGAAACACTAAATCAGCACAAAAGTTTTACTTATATCTTGTTAACTAAACTATTATTGCAAAATTTTAGTAGAATCGAAATCTGTTTTAAAGTCATAGTCTATATTTTGTTAAGATTATTTGAAGTATAATTTACACGTAATTCTGGTTTTACACGGTTTTGATATAACACGGTTTGAAAATGCACAAATTTTACACTTTTTTACACGATTTTGTTCCATTTAGCACGATTCAAAATTTTTTGGGCTTAAATTTTTTTGTAATTAAAATTAATGTTTGCGAAATATGTTCATATCACAAATTTAGGGGAATTCCCTTTTTGTAGATACCATCAAATTTACTGTTCAAAGCAATTGTAAATAGCACAAATTTAGGCGAATTGCATACAATCAAATGAACTTGTCATACATAGATTTTCTTACATTACTTTAAAGCTTATCTTTTTTTCTGTAATAAATATGCTAGTGTTTTTTTTACACGAAGTTTTCCGGAACCAATTACCGTGTAAAAACAGAATTAGGTGTATTTTCTTCAAAATACATATTTCATACACTTTCATTTAAATTACTGAAAGTATTTTGAAATATTTATATTCCCCGATCTACTAGTATACAATTAAAGATAACTTTCAAAACCATATCCTATTTCGCTTTGGAAACAAATAATTCAGAATTATTTTTCTCACATTACCAAGCGAAATACAAAATATTGCTACTTTTACGATCAATTTTATTATATTTACAACTTTACGAAACCAATAAAGTTTTTCACTTCACCCTTTAAACGGTCTACACGAAACTCTTATGGACATATTAAACACGTAATTTAAAACGTTTTTGATGTCATTTAGAGCATGAAATAAATATGAATCAAGTAAATCAACTCTATCCATTGAAAGTGCTAATTTTAGTGTTATGATACCGATCAAATGATCATATTTCTTTCTCTCATGCGCGCACATACAACACAAACAATCAACAAATTTTTGAGTTTGTAGCCAGACAAAGTAAGAAGTTCGTTCCTGCCTGATAATATGAACTAAGTAAATCAAAGATACAAAACGTTTTGAAGACTACAATTCATAAAAACCAACCGAAAAAGGGGGAAATGCGTTTGTTTGTTTAAAAATACCTATCGAAAATCAAATTGTGACATAAAGAGTTTCTAGTTAAAGACTTTTGGAAAAATTTCTGTTGTGTCAACAGTGATTAAAAGATATTAAAGAGTTTAAAACATCTGTGCAGTGGTTAACGGAAGAAATGAATAGGGGATTGATTGACTGTGGGGATTTTCAATCACAGAGGTTTTGTAAAATTAAAGATGATTAAGTTAAAGATATTTATAAATAAAATAAATGCTACTAAACAAATGATTAGTTTATTTATTCGTGCTATTAAAAGTCAAGAAGGAATTAAGTTTATATATATATATATATATATATATATATATATATATATATATATATATATATATTCGTGACAAGAATTTACGCTCCTATCTACACTTCGGAATTTATGAAAATATTATTTTATATGAATTTAATAACTCTGAGAAAATTTACCAAATCGGTATAAAAATAAAGTTTTAAACAAAATACAAAACTTTGTATATCCTAAATAATCATAGTGGACGATCAAAAATATTCTTTCAACGCCCAACCTATATTTAACGATGCCTGTCGTAAAATTGCAGGTCAAAAATTTTAGCAGTCAGAATATATTTTTGCAACTGTTGAGGAATGGAAACTCAATCAATTGCATTGAAAATCCAACAAAAGCTAAAGCTTCGACAAAGATCTGTAAAAGTTTTTATAAAACGACACAAGCTAACCTTTAGCACAGATCGTAAGAAAACAGACACAATAATACGTTTAACAAGTCAAAATTTGGCACTCTTAGGCAATGACCATACTAAAAATATAACCAGTTAATTAACGCGAAAATAACACGTTGCTTTCAGGTTTACTGAACTAGACCCACATGTGCAAAAATGGTGCTCAAACTACTACTGGAGCCAAAGTTGTTTATATTGCAGCGAAATAAGGGGTTGACGACTCAAACTTAAAAGTATGCAATTTTTGGCTATGTCCTTTTACCCTCTTTCCTGAAATATATGGATTCTGGCAATATATAGAACTGCTTAACTCTTGAGGCCAAGAACGAATCAATCTAATTCCGTATATACTGTTTTTTGAAGTGAAGCGTATTCCAGAGATAGCGTTCGCATCTATCGAAACAAATAGTAGTCGGACAGATCAAAGTCTGGATTATAAAGCGGATGAGACAAAATTTCTCAAGCACTTCATTCTAAATAATTTTTAATACGTATTGCTAAATGTGGCCAAGCGCTGGGCTTTTTTCGGTCAATGTTCGATTCAAACGAGTTGCAGTACAGGTTTCCTGTTATGGACTGGCCAGATGTCTGCAGCTCATAATAGATAGCGCCCTTTTGGTCCCACCAAATACAGAGCAACACCTTAGCGCCATCGACATTTGGCTTTGGTGTTAATTTTTCTGCTTGAGCGGGCTTCACATACGATCTCTTACGCTTCGGGTAAGAGTAATTATTCGGTGCAAAAAATAGTTCGAATGAGATTATGAAACTATTTCAGGTACTAGTTATATACAATTAGAACTACAGATTTTAAAACGGGAATATTCTTTTTTTGAAACTTCTTAAAGTCATAAATTCTTTCTAAAATTAAAAAAAAAATAATTATCAAAAACTTGTCCTGATTAAAACCCAATTCATACAACATCTGTCGCATTATTTTATTACTTTTACAAACAACCTGTTCACGGGAAATCATTTACACACTAAAGAACCTGTAAAAACGGATGTAAAAACCTTTAAAATATTTCAAAATTTACATAAACCTCTATTAAACACAACATATTTATTTATTTATTTATTTATTTATTGATGCCACTAAACCGCAGCTAGACAAAAACACAATAAAGAAAAACTCTTGAAACTTGAAAACATTTTCCCAAGGATATAAAAATAAATCTATTGTGTGTGCCTGCATTTTCTAAGGATGACTGATAGAGAGTGTAATGTCCTCAAAACAATTACGCCTGCGCACATACGTGCCTAAAGAAGTAGAAGAAGGTGCCATACAATTACGACATGTAAAAACGTAACAACAATTACTGGAGTGCAATATATGTGATAGCACTAAACTAAGTAATTTGATTACCGCGAGAATTTTTTCCATTTCTGTGTGTGTTTCTGTTTGTCTAGCTCCAATTTGTGTGGCAGAACGATTTTGTTTTCTTCACTCTAGGGACAAATAATGCAACATTATTCATAATAAAACTAAACATGATGTACGACTAATTTGAATTTGAAACACATACTTTTTCATTTTCAGCAACTAAGAAACAAATCTAGTGTGGGGATTTAGTTGAAGATTATTTTCCCACACTTTGAGAAATATTAAAGCACATCCGTGTGTTTGTTTAACGTGGAATATTCTTAAGGTATTTTTAGCTGAAAGAAAAAAGCATTTACGTTACTTTTGTTTTCAAATTGGGGGAAACCTTAAAAAGAATTAGACGATTTATGCTTAATTAGATTTTCTACAAGGAAGGAAAATCAAAGCAGTTCAAATTACTGAAACTACCGATTTTCTTTAAGTTTTAAATAGAAAAATTTATTATCTCTAAGTAAATGTTATTGATATTTTATTTAATAAGTAACTAGTGTACAACAAATATATTTCCTTTATTTCGAAAAAGGTTATATCCTGTATTTTGACATTAAAGTTTAATTTGATTTTATAATACTACTACCACAACACCTTGCGCTTGTGGTTTCCTGGGAAACTACCTTGAAGTGATTAATAATACATACATTTTTTTATAAATGAAATCACGCTCAAAATACGTTATTTAATACTTTAACAATGCTCCCTATATTTACTTGAAATAAATAACATTTATATGCATTCAATTGCGTTTTAAAATTACTTTAAGTGACAAGTGCACTGTTCCTAGTTTTGTTTAAAAAGGACCCTAACTAACCACCACCAACTTTAACACAATGCACACTGCCTGGCAAAACTACAATTGCCGAAAGGTCAATAGTCAGTTGGAATGGTTTCTTTTGTGTTTCTATTACGCAGCCGCAACGTTTGTGTACTCAAGTGTTGCATTACACAAGTGTTTTCTGCACTTGAGTTGCTCCGTTTTCAATGTCCTTTTTGTTGGTAAAATTTTTGTTGCTTCAAAGTGTGTTTCATTGTTTGTCAGACATCAGGTCTGATTTTGGTTTTTGACATGTGTTTTTCTGTGGTTTTGTTGTAAAAAAAACAAATTAGTCGGGAATTGGAATAAATCCCTTTATAAAATAGGATTGTTTTTTTCCTTCTGTCTAATTTAAATATGAAGAAAGAGTGTAGCTACTTAAAATTAAGCCATATTCTATTCCGGAATTCAACAGAAATAAGTTTAATGTAGTTGAATATTAGTTTTAATAAAAATATTAGTTAGAATAAATATTTAGAATTGATAATATATATGTAAAATTACTGGATAGTTCTAGGCTTATTAATGTAGACTTTTTTCGTTCAAATAACCCCAAATAACAGTTTGGGGCAGTTAAATCCGGTGAAATCATTTGTATGCGAAATAATTCGTTCACCAAAGATGTCCCGTAAACGAGCCATTATGTTGCTTGCTGTGGCTCCATCATGTTGGAACCATACTTGCGGATGGTTTTCCACGGCTGGCCTTAAAAAAGTTGCCAACATTGTCCGATATATGATACCATTGACGGAAACGGCGACCCCGTGTTTATTTTCAAAAAAATTGGGAACAATTATCCTTTCCGCAGAAACACCGCACCAAACCGTACACTTGGTAGGTGTAATTCTCGCTGTTGAACTACTCTCGGATTTTCTGTAGCCCATATCATGCAGTTTTGCTTATTAACGAACACACATAATTAGAAATAGGCTTCGTCGTTCATAATTAAATTATGAATAAAATTATGATTTTTTCTGCTTTTTGCCGGAAAAAAACTGCATAATAAAGTCGTTGCTGGCAATCTGTCGCTTTCAATTCTTGGACAAGCTGAATCTTGTATGGACTCCTATTGTGTGCAAAATTCTCTGCAGCGACGCTCGTGAGAGGCCAAGTTCTGTCGAACGTCCCCTGATTGATGTTTCTCCATCTTCCCGAATACCAATATTGTTCAATATTGTTATCCGCATGTACCGTTCGTCTTCTGTCAATACCAGGAAGGTTCCTTACTGCACCTTGTTTTCGAAAATTTGCAATCAGACGGTTTATTGTTGTCTCGCAGATTAAAATAACGACGATATGTACGCTGAGTCAAAACAATGGATCGTTGATTTGAAAAATAAAGCTCAACAATTTGGGCACGTTGTTCAATTGAGTACTGCTCCATTTTAAATTCCCCAAGTCTTCTTCACAAAAGACTGAAAAGAACAGAAAAACAAATTATAATAAAAAAAATTATAAGCAATTTGGGCCACCCTGTATATGTAAAAATCAGTTTTTAAGAAATTAATGCTATACTTCTGTGCACAAAAATATTTATTGTTTTAAATTTTATCTCGATATAAACAGGCTTTATTTACCACTCATTTGTGGTGAAATTTGTTTGGATACTTGCATAATCCACATATTTATGACCGGTAAGCCGCTATTTCGGAAGAAGATTTCTATGGGGCCTAGATGAAATAATGTACCGATGTCAACCAATTTCAATCCCGAAAAATATCATGTACCAAATCTTATCGAAATATTTTCTAAATTACAGCCAGTCATCCAGACGGATCAACGGATATCGGAACCAAAGTACCCTCCCCACTATGTGTAGGGTATAAAAAACCCCATGACAATCTTTCTAAACAAATCGCAATTTAAATTTGTTCAATAAACGGTATATGTGCCACAAACAAAATGAACACCCCAAAAGCTTAAATTTATTTTCAATTTCATAATTAATTAAACATTTTATGAATTACAGAATGAAAAAAAAAATCAATCAGAGATCAATTGGCTTAATTTGTGTACGAGTATGTAGCAGAAGCAATACAACACATTACGATAATGATTGTTAAAATGAAACAAATTTATGAATGAAGTTACATACTCGTATATCTCTTGTCTTTTGTATCTTACAAATCAAAAACACCATAGGACGTCCTTATTTTCAATTTCATTCAATAAAGCAAGAAAATAAAAATTCTTCCATTCATTCATTCATTTAGTTTAACATGAATTAGCACAATGTACTAAACACAGGGTCTTAACTAATAAAGCATTTAAATGGAAATTACCGCGCTAATATCGGCAAACATCTAAAATGTTTAAACGAAGTAACAAAAAATAGTAAGCAAATTGTATTAAACAGTTGAAGACCACCCAATAATATAATAATGAATTGAATTAAATGCTAATTGACCATGGCAGAGAGCACAAATAAGAACGTAATAAAAAAAGTATACGAGAGGATTTAGTTGGACGGATACAGTTACAGCTACAGCTACAGCTACATACATACCTTAACTTTAGCGGCAAATAAAACATAAAATCGAAATTGTAAGAAATATCAGACATGACAATATTTCGACACAAACAAAATAAGTGAAACACATTGAATTTAAATAGAAGGAAAAATTGTGACAAACAATGTTGCAAATAGAAAACATTGTGTAAAAGCAGAGATGGCTAAACTTAATTAGTGTTATATTTTTACAATTGCACATCATACGATTGATATTTTTCCGATGTAGATGAGTCCTTACTAGATTTAATTTAAAGCAATAACTTTAGTATTCTGGTTCTACGTTAATTATGGCGAAAAATTGAGGTTCTTAATATTCCATAAATTTAAAGCGTCTTTAGCGAGTTCTCTTAAAGGGATTTCATGATTGAAATCCATTACATAAGACCGGGTTTCCAAAGTTTGTATAAGTAGAAACAAACCACCATGATCCTTCTCAGAGTGCTTCATACTTTTCAATAAGACAAGATAGACGTGAAACTGGGCACGCTTGAAATCCTTGTTGAACAGATTCAAAAACAAGATTAGGAAAGCAAAACGCTGGTCTTGGGGACTTTCTGCTTAAAGTTATATGCAGTTGAACAACTGATTAACATCCTTATGGACACCCATTTTCTTGACTGTTCTCTCCTCTCTGAAAGAGTTGACATACTACTCAAGGAAATGGTAACATTATATTGGAAGAAACTGAAGTAGGCCCTGGCTTAGTTTTTATTCACGATAGTTGTGAATAAAATTTGCACTAAGTCTGAATAGAAAACACAGAATTAGGATATACTAGTCCTATAGCTAGTGTAGTTTTTGTATTTCTTATTACTATTAGATGGAGAGTATTTAAGATTCGGCACAGCCGAATATTGCACTCTAACTTGTTTTTAGTTACAAATATAAACATACATTTATATAAATTTCCCTTAAAATCCATCTCTGTTTTAAACTCATTAATATAAAGCTACAAGTAAACGAAACAGTTAAATAATCAAAAAAAAAAAACAACAACTTAGACGGAAATACAAAAGACTTAAACAAATTGACATTTAAGTTCAAAAAAAAAATGTCACAAAACATGAACTTAACATTTTAATATGATTGTTGTGTAAGCAAACATATAATATTAAATGATAAATACCCGTACACCGCTGATCTACATAAAAGAAAATGAATGTAAATTAATTGTTAGAGACTTTTAAAAAAGGGGTTAAAAAGCAATGATCTCAGCATCTGCAGCTCTAGAGATACAACAGCAACAATCAAACAACAGCATCAAACGATATTATGAAATGACACAAAAAAGGGTTGATCTTAAATGTCAAACTTTGTTGTCTCAAATTGGGTTCAAAGATTTCGAATATTTATTTGCCTAATGTTTGTTTAACATTTAAGCCACTTTCTGAAGGTAATTTTCTGCAAAAAAAACATGATTTAAAAAACTAGATTTTATTACAAAATTAGTAAAATTTATAATTTATACAAAAAATGACCGTTATAGAAATTCAATAATTTATTTTGGTAATTTGTATTTCTCTTCGTAAGGAAGTAAAACTGTAGAGCATTGAAAAACTGAAATATTCACAATCAAATTGTATGTATTTTCCCATAGAAATCTAAACATTTGTTCAATGTGATTTGTATGTATTTTTTTACTCCTGTTTATATCCTGTCAGGATGTGATCTTTTGATCCGGAAACAAATAAAATTACAAACATGTTTTCCTTTTATATTTTTAACGTCCACGCTATATAAAAACCACTGCTGCCACAGCGATTATTTAAAGGGGATGTTGTGGCATCATAGTGTTGCATGTTATTGTAAGAGCAAGTACAACTCGGCGGAACAAATATTTGACTAAAACCACCTGCATTAAAAAAAATTAAACCCACATAAATACACTCATATTAAATATGACAATCAAATCAACAATATTCGTTTATGTAAGTGAAATTTTTTATTTCAAAAGACTAATATTTATTGTTATACATATTTAGATTTGATTTGTTTTGAATATGAGTTTTTTAATTCTTAGGGGAAAACGTTTTAATTTGTGTGTAATTGCGGTAAAAAAAAATAAATTATAATTGAAACTTGTTTTGTGGAAATAAGAGGGTGAAGCTAGTTTGACAAAAATTATGTATATAACTGCACAAATTTAATATTTTTTAGAACAAGTAGTTTTAAAGTAATTTACATGTTACTTGATGATGAATTGGAAATGCTACAAAATATTAGCTCAATTCACAATATTGTGCAAATGGTATTGCATCATTGCATTTGCAAAAAGGTTAATGCTTTGTTTTCACTATGTCATTTTTGTTGTCAAATTGTCCAAATTGTTGGCAATTGTATGCAAACGGGTTGTCATATGTTTGCAGTCATGATTGCAATCTGACAACAAAACTGATATAGTGAAAACATAGTGAAAACGCGGCCTTGGCATATTTTTGCTTTTACTGTGTAATTTGTTACTCAATGATGCAATACCATTTGCACAAGATTGTCAATTGCGCTATTTAGTTGCAGGAAAAACTTTGCATATTTATGTATAGTGGTTTACAATTTAACGCATGATATGTGAAAAAAACAACTAAAAAAAAAACTCTAAATGAATCACTCTACATTTAATGAGTTTACTGTACTTTTTAAGCTAAACATATATTCTAATATCAAGATATTAACTCTAAAAAACTGGATTTAATATTCAATTCTAAAATGTTTATTCGTATACTTTTTCTTTTAGAAACTGTTTGAGAACAAGCTAACTTTTGTGCCAAAATGTAGACTCGCAGTAAAAATTGTTTTAAAAATAACCGTTAAGTTCAAAAGGTCAATAAATCCGGTTTCGTTATAACCTTAAAATTATTTCAAGAACATTTTCTTCAAAATATTTAAAAAAAAATAATTCCTAAAAAGCCTGAGAAGTTTTTGGTCAAATCTGACCTTTGACACCACGCATACAAAAAAATTTCCACCCCAAAATCCTAACACACTGGATGCAGAAAAAGCAATGTCATGCTAGACAATGCTCTAATAAACTGACCTTAAAGAAAATTTTTAATCAAGAAAAAACTGGTTTTAGAACAATATTTTTGGGATAGAATAAAATGTTAGATTTAAAAATGTTCTATTATTTTTTAACAAAGTTATGGTTTCTAGATACAGAGTGGCAAATTTCAATTATTTTTATTTTAATTATGAACATTTGTACATGTAAAAGTCTAAAATATATTTTAACCTTTACAACCTCATGCGCAAATGAATGGATATTGCACATTATATGCGTGAATTTTTAGTTATCTTTGAGTTTTAGTTACAAATTAGAATTTACATCATAAAACTTGGTTTATTTGCAAGCATAAATGTATTTTTCAGCTATTAAGCTTAACAGTGTAAACCTAAATTTATGACCCTCCACCATGTAGGTGATCTACTTTGTTTAGTTTTTCAGGGTATAAGAGGGACTGCTTAAAAACAAGCAGACATCTCTAAATGCAATAAATTACAAATATTAGTTTAAAGTAAAACAAACTTCCTGGTTCAGTTTTTATAGTCATTTAAAAGCATTTGCATGGTCATACAAATCGTAGGTATTGCAATTTGTTAGTAAAGTGTGATTTGTTTGATTTAAGATTACTTTTTATGAGAATTTTAACTTTTTGACAAGAACAACGCATATGCATTGATTTTGTGATGGACTGCCACCCAAGTAATGTTATGGTTTTAGAAAAGTTAAAGCAATGTTTGGTTTTCAGGAAATAACTCGTCCAGAAATAAAGCAAGATACTGCTTATTTGTATATCCACCACCCAAACATATGGCGTATTTTGGGATTGTCTTTGCTTTTGTAACACATCGAAATATTGGTAGGATAAACTAAATGTATATACATACATATATTCTGAGTTTTTATGAAATTCTAAAACGATCTATCTATGTCCGTCAAAGACTATATTCTTTGTTGATCATAACTGTTTGGTTAACGGCTCAGTAAAATAAGAGTTATAGAGCAAATTGTGAGACAACAAACATTTGTTGGTATTTTCTTTAATTATATTGCAGGAATATCAAGCAATTTTGCACACGTTATTTCTCTGATAAACCTCTATTGAAAATAGTAAGAATCGTACAATGATTTCTGTTAGCCTCCATAAACATTTATACCGCCATATAGAATTTTATAACGATCAACCTATAATTGACAGCAACTACCATATAAGAAACTCTTCCGAAAAGCACTTAAATATACGCACATAACCTTAAAATTGTTAAAAGAAATTTTTCTTTAAAAAACTTAAAAATAAATCCTCAAAAGTCTGAGAAGTATTTAGTCAAACCTCATAGATACAATTAGAAAGTTATTAGATTGTAGACTGCATACCGATCTTATAGGTAAATATCGGAACAAAAATGTATAACAATCAGTTGTATGTATAAATTATACTACTGAGCTCGGTGAACATCAGTCTATAATTGGACATATGTAGTTCTTATATAGCAGACACTTCCAAGATTAACTATTACAAACATAGAACTCTTGGAAATATTGTCATTGAAACGAAATCCAACCAAAATAAGTCTCAAGTATATAGAAATGACAGCACAATATTTTATAACTATCAACTATCAACTATCATATGTCAAAGCTTCCATTTAAGACATACATCCTGGAAATACATTAAAAGCAAATCACTAAATTTATGGGGCCATATTGAATTCTCAATTCAGTTTGTAACAAATCGAATTATTAGTTTGGCAATTCCCGGACTATTTTTTTCCCAGGAAACGGGAATAAAAAATTGCATTTCCCGGGAATTTTAGGAATTTAATTACAGCTTAAAAAGTTTGTATAAAGGTTAAGTATTTTATAAAATTGTATTATTTTATTAAAGAAAAACAGCACATTCAGAGGGATACACAATTTAAGATCAAAAAATATATTTTATAAAAATAAAATAATATTTTAAGTTAGTGTAACTTTTAAAATAACTAATGCATTTAGTAAGTCATTTTATATCCATCAGTGAAAAACTCATATATGTTTAAGAGATTGTATCCTACTGTAGGTAATACATCTGTGAAATAAAAGGCTGGCTGAGCCACCTTCAATGTTTTCCCAGAGTTCAAAAAGGCAGCCCTATAAGGTTAAAAGTTGAAAAGTTTTACCGGTTTCATGACAGCATTGACAGCTGCGTTTTTAGCCATAAGGTCAACGTGAAGTTAATGCTCGTTTGAAATCCTCGACACTTTCGCTTAATAAAAATATAATTTTTAATAATAACGGAAAGGTCAAACAATTAATTTAATATACTTAATAATAATAATAAGATGACTAGATTTGTAAATAATAAAACTAATGAAGAACATTTTCTAAATAGATCACCTAAATGAATATATATTCTTGGTTCTTATAGAATTCCAAGTCTTAATGTACGGTCATACTTGGGGCCTTAATAACTGGTACGTTTTTTTGGTTGACAACAATTTATCATTCAGTGTTTTGCAATAGTTTTAAGGACAGCTTAAGGACCTTATTTTCACACTGTGGATGTAATATAATAAAAAAGTATAATTTTAAAAAATATTCAACTATTAAGAAAATTGTTTAAATTTTATATCAGGGTCGCTATGCCAAAACTGTTTCGCCTACTGGACATTTATATATAAGTATGACTTTAATGTTAAACTGTACGCTATGCACATGTTTCCCTTAATAATCACTTGTCTAATTAAACATGTGCCCAGTGACTAAAACTTAAATCATACTATGTATTTATCTGTCAAAACAAAACCTGATGAGAAACACCCTATTTATTTAGCAGAAGTATAAAAAAAAAAATATTTTAAAAACTCACTACGATCTATGACCTCTGAATATTTTAAAGTGTTCGTTACTTCTTATCTAATTTTGTTATTTCGAGCATCCAGATAAAGAACTCTGATTTATTTGTATACAGCGGCTGAATTTTAGATAAATTTTTCGTTTCTTTGTTTTTCTAAAAATAAATATCAACACAAATCTGGAGATAAAAAAAAAATAATCTTGAAAGTTGAAAACATTGTACGAGTATAAACAAAATAATAAAAATATTTGAAATTCTCACAGAACTTAACTGATGATGCAACTATTATTATGAATGAGAACATTTATTTAATTTCTTTTCTTTTCTTTTGTTTTGTTTTTTTTTTTTTTCTAAACTTAAAAAACTTAAACGCTGTGTTGTACAATGCGTAATACAGTAAAAATGTAAATAAAATTAATTTATATACCAGAAAAATTAAATTTTTAAATTAAATATTTGTTTAGTGTTGTCAGTGGAATTATGGAATGAAAAATAAAATACAGAAGCGCTAGATTAGGGTCATATTTAAAAAGAACTTAACTGGTAGCAAGAGGTGAAGTAGTAATCAAAAATGTATCTAATTGTGTGAAGTAAGTTTTTTTATGCAGTACGCAATTTTAATTTAATTTTTGTTAAAGAAAAATTATCTGTTATTACTTATTGTGCGGGTAAAAAATAAATTTTCTTAAATTTTTCATAAATATTTCATAACAGAAAATAATGTAAGCAAATCACTGATGACTGCGTTTTCTTGTTATCTTTGTCATTAGTCGTTTAGTTTACAAGTATTTTTCATTAATTTGATAAAAAAAAAAATATGAGGAGTTATGGCATAAATATAAATCAAAATTAATATGCTACGTTTTGTTATATATCGTCACCTAATATGCAAAAGGGCGTAACAACAAAAAAAAATTCAAAATCGATTTTTTACTTACTACAAAACATGTTTATTACTTAATAAAGTGGTAATAATACTTATATTATAAAAACAAAATCAGTATTTCTCATGTTTAATGTTGTTACGTCTTTTTGTTTCAGAAAATCGAACGCCAAAAAGGCGTAACAACCATAACTTAAAAAAATATTAACAAAAAATAAAAAAAATCTTAAGAAATAAGTCTGTAGTCGTGTTTTAAGCAAGACAATAAAATATGTCTTTTAAATCTAAAATATCTTTAATTCCACAAAAAAAAAAGTGTTGTTACGACCTTTTGCATATTAGGTGACGATATATTGTATTTAAAAATTTAAAAAAAAATTACAATTTATTAGGCATTTTTTTTTTAAATGTCAAACAAAAAAAAACATTTGAAAACTCAACAATTTCCGCACTATTTATTCCTCAATGACAATTAGAAGCAACATTTGAAGCTATGGTCAATTATGGACTAATATGCCATAATTTATAATTAATTCTATCTACATATTAGAAACGGAGTATCAGAAATTCATTTGCGTTGAGATGCATGTATGTATATATTAGTGTGTGTCTGGATTTTGGAAGTAGAACCTATGGACGGATTAGCATTTTCAACGTTCTTATGTTATTCTAAAATCATTAATTATAAAACTAATTAACAAAAAATGTGTCGCAAAAACTTAAACAAAATAAGCAAAGGAATCGTAGATATAGTGTACAAGTTATTGAAAACGAATTGTACCCTATTGCCCTTATTCATGAAACTTACAACAGGTTTAAAAGAGATTTATAAAACAAATGTTGTAAGTTTTTATAAATAAATTCTGAGACATTAGTTAACCATTGGTAAACTAAAATACTAAATATTGTTTAACTATTACTTGTTATTCTTATGGCAAACTAAGCATTGCCAATAAAAAATCATTAGTTAAGCCTTTGTCATTAGCTAACTAAAGACTATGAATTCGGCCATAAGAGTGTCATTGACAGGAAAACAAAGCAAATAAAATTCAAATGGTAAAAGAATTCAAATGTTATGATAGTTTTTACTTTTTAATTTAATATTGCTTTTAAAATTAGCAAAAAAAAAAAAACGAAACACTAAAGAGCAGGATTTTGGTTTGAAAATCGGGCTTTAAAATCTAGACGAGTTAAGCTTTCAAAAAACGGAATAATCCCGCCAAAAGCGTGATCACGTTAAGTATAACTATAAATACCCCAGCAAAAACTTTACTTACAAATTAAGTTAAAAGGTAATAGGAAATTGTCGACCAGACTACTTACAAATCTACTAGAAAACGTACTTATTTTTGTTCGTGATGTCCCAAAAGTAATCCACTATAATGTTGCCACTTTTAATAAAAAAATTAATAACTTATTTTTATACTTAAAAGTTTTATGAAAATGTGTAGTTCAAACTTATTAGAACAAAATTTTATAAAAAAAAGTAAACAAACTTAATAAATTTTATGGAAGCTTATTGCAAATGATATTAATAAAGATTTATAATCATAAACTAAGTGCTGTTCCATACATTTCAGTTTTAGCTGCCCAGTTTTTGTTCAATTATGTTTAAAAAATATAGAAAATTGACTAGGAACTTCAAGTATGTACCCCTTTTATTCCCTTTTCAGTTCTCATCCTTGCCTTGAAGAGTCAGAATTGAAACGTGTAAAAGCGGACTACTCCTCTAAATCTATTTATTTGAAGTAAATTTTTTCAATTTTATAATTATGATCTTTTTGTATATATATTTATATACTCGTAGATAATATTTATAAGTAATTATTTAATAAATAATTAGTAATATAAAAAGCGGCGAATAAAGCTACGAAATAATGAAATCTGGAAGTTATTAAAATTAAGAATGTAAGTAAAGTTTTTGCTGGGACTTTTCTCAATGAAAAACCATTATTATTTAACATAGTGTTGTTGAACTGTTCGGACGTGTTATTTTTAGTGCGGCTGAATTTTCGGTGAAAAAATCGTAATAGGTGAAAAAGTGTAATAGGTCGAAATAAAACAAAAAGTTAAAAAATAATTCGTAATAGGTAAAAATACCTACGGTAAAAAAAAAATAAAAAACATTAAAAAAAAAAAATAATAAAAAACATTAAAAATCGCATAAAAACTGTATGAGTGTTCCTCTCAGATGTAATTCTGAGAAAGAGCTTAGCTCGACTAGAAAATCTTTATGGATCTCTGAGGAAGAATCCTTAAAAAAATCTGTGGAGAATCTTCTCACTACAAGAGCCGTAGAACGGCGCCGTTCCTGTTCGCCCAATATAGTGATTTCATCAGATGATAAAACATCAATATCTTCTACATCAAATAGTGCAGTCAAACCTAGAAAACAAGTAGGTATGGATAAATACGTCACAGTTCTTAAGCGACAGAGGAGCCCGACATCTGCTCAAACGTCATCAAATTCAAAAGCTCCCAAGACCGTGAGTATTGACAATCCAAATGATCAAAACAGGTTTGCTCTCCTCCAGACGGATGATCCAGAACTTCCTAAAAAAACGTTTAAGCCCCCACCAATTTATCTGAGAGAGCCCACTTCCAGTAAATTGGTACAAGGAATTGTTTCGGTAATAGGTGAAAATATGTTTAGCGTAACCTCAATTAAACATGGAAATATCAGCGAAACCAAAATTCAAGTGAAAAAGGAAGATGACTTTCGAAAATTGTCCAACCAGTTGGAGAGGGAGAGTAGGGATTTCTATACGTACCAGCTGAAAAGCGCAAAAGGACTCCAAGTCGTTCTAAAGGGTATAGACCCAGATGTTGATCCTGCCGAGATAAAGACTAGTTTAATGGAAAATGGCTTCAAAATTAAGAACATAACGAATATTAGAAACCGTGAAAAGATTCCTCAGCCTATGTTCAGGGTGGAATTGGAACCCGGAGATATAGTCTTAAAGAAAAACGAGTCCCATCCCATCTACAATCTGATTTACCTTCTGCATCGTAGAATCACCGTGGAAGAACCGCATAAGCGTCAGGGACCCGTCCAGTGTCTTAATTGTCAAGAATTTGGTCACACTAAAGCATATTGTAAATTGCCGTCAGTTTGTGTTGCGTGTGGGGAACTACATACAACTGCTCAATGTGATAAGTCGAAAACCGACTCAAAAATCAAAAAATGCAGTAACTGCGGAGGTAATCATACCGCAAATTATAGAGGTTGTCCAGTTTACACTCATTTGAAAGGCATAAGGACCAAGACGTCAGTATTACCTGTTCATCCACAACAGCCTAATTTTGCATCGAGTAACAATTTTCCTCAATTGTTACGGCCCACTAGTCATGAAAACGCGCCTAGTTCTAGACAAGTTTCTTACGCTAACGTGGTTAAATCTAATATGCCAGGTTTGGAGCAGGAACCTAAATCTCAATATTACGAGCCTAATATTAACACTCTAGAGACTACTTTGCAGACACTTGTCCAAACTATGAACACTTTTACGACCACTATGACATCCATGATGCAGGAAATGCTGAAAATACAATCCACTATCTTACAAGCAATTTTAAAGAAATGATTTGTTTAAAAATTTGTTTTTGGAACGCGAACGGCCTCCGCCAACATAAAAACGAACTGGAACACTTCCTGATGGATAAGCAGATTGATGTCATGATGATTGCTGAAACTCACTTGACGGCGACAGGGTACTTCAAAATTAATGGATACGTGTTGTATGATACTAAAGATCCCCGCGGAAGAGCATGTGGAGGTTCGGCAATTCTTATAAAGAACAGAATAAAACATTATTTAATGAACAACATATGTGAGGATTACCTACAAGCAACAAACATTTGTATTGAATTCTGTCAATACAACTTTGTTTTATCATCAATTTATTCGCCGCCTCGATTTTCAATAAAAGAACATCAATACTACAGCTTCTTCAATTCCCTTGGAGCTAGATTTTTGGTTGCTGGTGACTTTAACGCCAAACACACATTTTGGGGTTCACGTCTAGTGACCCCGAAGGGTCGTGAACTCTACAACACCATTGCCAAAATGGGCTTAGATGTACTCTCAAGCGGGCATCCCACCTACTGGCCGACGGACCGACGGAAGATTCCCGATATTATTGACTTCGGAGTAGTGAAAAATATCCCTGTAGAATCGATACAAGTGGAGCCTTCATTAGACTTGTCTTCAGATCACTCTCCTTCTATTATTTCAATGCGTTTCCTTCAAGGGTATGGCTCTCCATTTCGGGACATGTCTAAATCCAGAGTAAGTTGGATAAAGTATAAAAAGTATTTAAGTTCCCACTGCACGGAAAATGTAGTGTTGAGAACTACCGAGGATATTGATGGGTCGATTGGCAAGTTTACTGAGGACATACGAAGAGCTGTGCATCACGCTTCCACATATGACGTTGAATGCAGAAATAGGACAAACAGAACTTATTTCGCTGAACTCGAACATCTCCTGACAGAAAAAAGAAGAGTTAGAAGAGAGTGGCAAATTCACAGGTCTCCTCAACTGAAAGCTAGGCTACGGGAATGCAGAGATATACTAAGAAATTTCTTAGAAACCCAAAGAATGGCTTCACTTAAATCATACTTGGAGGGAATTGACAGTTCCCCACAATCTGACTATTCGTTATGGAAGGCGGCACGAGGTTTAAAAAGACCAGTTAGAGGAAAGCCTCCTTTGCGAAATCCGATTGGTGACTGGGCTAGAAACGATTCCGAGAAAGGGACTTTATTTGTTAACCATTTGAGAAATGTGTTTACTATAAACAACTCAAATAATGCAACTGAATTGCCACCACTCGTTATTAGACCTCCTGTACCTCTAAGACTTAGCTTTAATGATATTCAAAGCGCTATTGGTACTCTGAACCTTAAAAAAGCTCCAGGTATGGATAAAATCAGCAACAAAATGCTCGTGGAGTTACCTCGTGTAGCTAGAAGAATTATTCTCTTTATCTTCAATGCTATTTTACGCCTAGAATACTATCCTGCAGATTGGAAGGTATCTATGATTACCATGATTCCTAAGCCAGGGAAGGACCTCACCAAAGTAGAGTCATATAGGCCAATTAGCCTACTGCCGACAATTTCAAAACTGTTTGAAAAATTGTTAATGGCTAAGTTGATTCCAATTCTGAACGACACTCAATGTATTCCAAATCATCAATTCGGGTTCAGAGCTAAACACAGTTCCATCGAACAAACACACAGATTAGTAAATGTGATAAGACGGTCGTTTGAAGAGAAAAAATACTGTTCCGCGCTTTTCATTGATGTTTCCCAAGCGTTCGACAAAGTCTGGCATGAAGGTTTAATGCACAAAATAAAATTAGCTCTGCCTGCTAACACCCACAAACTTATGAAAAGTTATTTATATGGTCGCAAATTTACAATCAAAGAAGGCGATTTTTTAAGCCCCGCTCAGCCAATTGAAGCAGGAGTACCCAGCAGGAGTATACATACTTCAACTTTTGCTGACGATACAGCCTTTATTAGCGTTCATAAGGACCATCAAATAGCATCACAGAATTTGCAGAATTATATTTATAAACTAGAGAATTGGCTTGAGCTTTGGAAAATCAGGGTTAACGAACAGAAATGTATTCATATAACTTTCACATTGCGAAAAGATACCTGCTCGTCCATCAGAATAAATAACCAAATTATTCCGCAACACAATGAAGTCAAATACCTCGGAATCCACCTCGATCGTCGTTTAACCTGGAAGTCTCATATTGACGCAAAACTTACACAGATGAGATTAAAAGCAGTGCAACTTAATTGGCTAATCGGCAGAAATTCTACATTAAAGTTGGATTGTAAACTTTTGTTGTACAATGCAATTCTAAAGCCAATATGGTGTTATGGAATTCAATTATGGGGTACTGCCTCAGCATCCAACATTGAAAAAATTCAAAGAGGTCAAAATAAAATTCTACGTATAATTACTGCAGCTCCATGGTACGTTAAAAATTCTCGAATTCACAAAGATCTAGGCATTCCTTTGGTGAAAGACGAATTTACAAAATACGCCTCAAAATATGTCAGCAAACTTGAACACCATCCAAACCCACTTGCACGAGACATCCTTAACTTTAGTGGCCATGTTCGGTTGAGAAGGAGGGATACCCTTGCTTTAACTCAAACGCAAAACAGATGACTGGATCAGTGGATGTAAATTTTTTTGTAGTATCATAATATTTTGTCTAGCACTGGCTGGACTTATTATTTTCTTTTAGTATTAAGATTCGAAAACTTATTGTCATTTCAATATCTGAAGATTCAATAAACAAATATAATGTATTATAAAAAAAAAAAAAAAAAAAATTTAACAAATAAAAATTATAATTTTTTATTTTACCTCTTAAAAATGTATAAAAATTGAATTAGTATTTCAAAACTATAAATACACTGAATTTCAAATAACTTAAAATACCAATATTCACAAAAAATGTAGACTTTAATAATGTTTTAGGCATCTTCTTTTTGAATTAACTCAAAAATTGACGAGATTTAATTTTATATCCTCAGATATAGATCTCCAATCATCCAAGCGTTGTCTTGTTTACAAATAAATTTTTTTTCTAAAAATAACATTAATTTCTCATCTAGTAGTTTTGTGTAATCAGAAGAATTCATTTTGAAAATTAAAACGCAAAATCAAGCATACTGTCTTCACAAAAAGCTCCCCAAAATACAAAGAGCCGCCTACGAAATTTATTTTTGAGGTTGCTTCCGTAGGTCTCTCCAATAGCTGTTGACACCATCTGGACTATCAATAATTAAGTTTTTCAGATCTGATCAGTTTAACAGTGCAACTATACAAATAATTGGATTACCTGTTTTCTGTTTGGCATTGATAAGCTCCGAAAATGTCTTTCCGCAGAAATCGACAAAGCTTTAAAGTAAGCCTATGTTTAGATTTCGGATATACTAGATATTTTTTTTAAGAATTGTCACATTAATTCCAACTAACAACTCTTTCAATATCAAATTTTTTATCATACATTTATTTATTTATACTTATTATTATTAGGTACAAAAAAAATTTTATATATTTTGATATAATGCCGACTGTAATGCGCAAGTACTTCAAAATGATCACACATTTTATAAAACCCAAAACAAATAAAGTCTACATACATATATGCAATAGTCTAAATTCCTGTAAAAAACGAGTCATCAAATCTACATTTTATTATATTAGCGGTGAGTCAGTAAAACTTAATTAAGCGACTTGATAAAAGGGTTGAAATTTTATATCGCTTAATGTTTTTTTTTACTATTTACAAATATTTAATGCCAAACTGTTGAGTGCATAAAAATTTACATAATGTTTCATGGAAATACTATACATACATACATACATATATTATGAGGTCTTATTTGATACAAAATATCAACTTACATTTGGTAGGGAAATATAGTAGATATTATTTTATAATCATTTGGTGTATTTTTAAATGGTTTAACTTATGTGTTTTAAGTATTGTAATTTAATTACAAATGCAAATATATTGATTTAATAGCAATGACTTCCGACTGACTTTAAAGTGGTTTAGTAAAGGGGTCTGATACTAATAAAGTTGACTTAATTTGTTGAAAAGTGAATTTCTTTTTACATCATACAATTTCATAGTCAAACAATAAAACTTCAAAGATACTTATTATTTTCATTCAAAGTTTTCTTACTTCTACATCATTCAACAAAGCATTCACTTACTTCCTGTTTTTAAATTCTCAAAGACAAAATCCTTTAAATTCCATTTTGAAAGATTTTCTTTTAATTATTTAATTCCCATGTTCCTGCTGGCTTATTTAAATTTTCCATGCCATGTAAATTTTCAATAACATGTCAATTTTATAACACCGACATTGAATTCCAAATAAAAACTAACTGAAACTCCACATAATTATTTTCAATCTCCCCACATCAATATTATAATCATTTTTTACTATGCAGTAAAAAAAATGTCATTTATATCCTTGCAGCATAATATGGAATTTTAACACCAGATGTTAAACGTTCTGTTCATGTATGATTTTTTTTTACTTCTAAATGCTGTGACTAAAAATATTCGACGTATTTTGGTATTTTTTCTCAGATTTTCTCACAGTTTTCCAGTTCGTAGACACTGAGCTAATTTGTGTGTTTTCATAAAAACTATATTGAATTTTCTAAAAAAAAAAAAAAACAATTGGGTTACTTATTTACACGTAGATGTCTAGTGTTTTTGTAATACCTAATTTAGAAAACTATTTTCCGGTCATTGATATTTAAATGCTTGTAAAATAAATAATTTCGTTTGAGCGGGTGGAAGAATGATTTATGATGTTAAGATTTTTTTTTCTAAATTATACAATATATTTTGGTATGACAAAGTGTTTATAAATAAATGCTTGTTTAAATACAGTATGTTAAATTTCTATGACTGATTTCTTCGATACCAATTTATTGCAATTTTAAAATAATAAAGGGAACTTAATTTGAGCCGAAACTTTACTGATGAGTGGTTTAATAAGAGACAACAATAGTTTCTGTTTGTATTTTTATACCCTACACCACCATAATGGGGAAAGTATATTGGATTTGTGCTGACGTTTGTAACGCCCAGAAATATTGGTCCAACAGCACCTTAAAGTATACCGATCGACTCAGAATCCCTTCCTGAGTCGCTTTAACGATGTCCGTCCTTCCGTCCGTCCATGTAAAGCTTGTGCGCAATTTTGAAGATATTTCGATATAATTTGGTACGTGAAATTTTTTCGGCCCAAGGACAGATGGGATTGAAACTGGTGGAAATCGGTCCATTATTTCACCTTGCCCCCATACAAATGTCCTCCCGAAATTAGGGTTTAAAGATCATAAATGTTGGAATTATGCAAGTATCCAAACAAATTTCACCACAAATGAGTGGTAAATTTAGCAAAATCAGATCAACAAATTTTGTGCAGATCGGTCCATAATTTATCGTAGCTCCCATATCAGGCACACTCCCGAAAATCACTTTAAAAAGCATAACTCCCTCAAAAATGTTGGTATCTAAACAATATTGATATTGATGTATATGTTTCTTATACATAAAAATAATATGGTACAATTCTATGATGATCGGTCCATAATTAGTCATAGCTTCCATAAAAGACCCACTTGCCAAAATCACTGTAACAATCATAAATTTCTTAAAAATGTTGGTATCTAAATAAAATTCAACACAAATAAGTTTTGTATATACAGAAATGATGACACCTAATTTTATAATGGTCCATAATTAGTCGAAACTCTCATATAAGACCCTGTTCGTAATTCACTTTAACCTTCTTAAATATTTTAAAAGTATTTATATCGAGATAAAGTTTAACACATATAATATATATTTTCAGAGAAATCATGACACTAAATTTTGGTCCAAAATAGGTTATATCTCCCATATAGGGTTGGGCTTGACCGACTATACTTTTTTACTTGTTTTCTTTGCGAAAAGCGCATCTTAAGCTGTTTGACAAAACAGATTTCTTCTCCGCGTCAGGTTCTACTTCTTGTAAAATTCAACACAAATAAGTTTTATATATACAGAAATGATGACACCTAATTTTATAATGGTCAGTCCATAATTAGTCGAAACTCCCATATAAGACCCTGTTCGTAATTCACTTTAACCTTCTTAAATATTTTAAAAGTATTTATATCGAGATAAAGTTTAACACATACAATATTTATTTTCAGAGAAATCATAGCACTAAATTTTGGTCCAAAATGGGTTATATCTCCCATATAACGCCCATTTCTGAAAAACTGTTTTATACATATACTAGGTGTAGGGTTGGGCTTGACCGACTATACTTTTTTACTTGTTTTCTTTGCGAAAAGCGGATCTTAAGCTGTTTGACAAAACAGATTTCTTTTCCGCGTCTGGTTATACTTCGTGTAACTTTTGCGCCAGCTTGTTGTAGGTTGCATCTTTTTTGGCGCGATCATGGTACTCGCCAGATTTAACTTGCCATATGCAAGGTTCATATCTATATATTGCAATAAAATAAACTATCACTTGGTTCTGTTTACGTGACATGATACGCATTCTCGCTCGACACAAATTGAACTGAGAACTGTACCCACACACGTTCACTTCAGTTGAAACTATCAGTTAAAAATATAAAAATTTTAAATATCTCAATTCACAGAAAAAAAATCATATTTTTTTCAATTAAACCTTTAATAGATTTTAAAATAATTTTCAATTAAAATTTTAAATGATTCAATTACTTTTTCTAATAAATTCAATTAAATCTCACATTTTTTTTAATTGATTCCACAAATATTTTAATCGAAACTCATTTTTATTTTTTTCTGTGTTGAACTAAACAGTTGAAACTGACAGTTAAAGCTGTCAGTTAAAACTATACGAGTACGTATGTGGGTAATAACTGACAGTTCAGCTCAACTTTTATTGCAATACGTGAATATCCGGCTTAGGAAATTCAAGCACTTCATATCGAATCACATATTCATCACTTCGAAAGTAAATTTTATATTATTTATTTATTTAAATTTTTCACTATTTCCGAATTGTAAATTCTACTTTTTATTTTAATTAAAATGTCAAGAAAATACTTACCGTTTCAATAAATCTTTGTATTCCATAGAAATTAACAAAGCCTTGCAACTATAAAATGACCATAAAATTATTTTAGGAAGTTCAGATGTTAGACAAATTCTATACAAATGAAAATAAAACTATATTTAAAACAAAACAAAAGATTGACCACAAAAACAAGACAATTAACAGCAACAATATGTTTGTATTAAACACCTTCAAACTCACATCGAACTAGAAAAAGGCTAAAATGAAACTATAAATATATTCAATTATTTTATCTAATAGCCAGCCACATAAATATAAAATACATACAAAGTTAAAAAAAAAAAGAAGAACTACAAAAATAGTGTCCTTTACAGACGAACTGTTCGCAGCACAAACTACACCTTTGTTCTTATTCTACTTAATGGAATTTTGTGCACGTAAAAGAAGAAATTTGTCTGTGACTTTTACGTAACAAATGTCCTTTCAACAGCCCACAAATCACACCAAAATGTAAAAAAGGACATTATTTAAAGGTAGTAAGCGCATTAAACTATTAGTAGGCGTATAAGTAAGTGATTCCTCCTGCTGTTTTACACTCTCTAATACATCACACCAACAACTTGTAATAACCATAGATGACACCTTCTGTCCTGCAGTGTTCGTTCCAATACACAAGTAATATAAAAACATTTTAAGTTTTTGTTATTGTTTAAAGAATTCATTCTGCCGACAAAGCATCTTAGTTTAATAGTAGTAATTATATTCCATTGATTCTTTCTCTCTTTTAGGTTGGTATGTCCATAAAATATATTGGTATTGTATGAAGGCAACTAAAATAGTCGTATTTGTTGGTTTTTCTATCTTGTGCCATAACACCTTCATTACATTCACCTTCTTAGAGATACATATAACAAATAGATTGGTAGTAAGTAGTCCTTTTTTAACATGTGCCATTTCTTATAATCCTTGTTTGGTTGTCTTTAAGCAGACCTTATTTCCTTTTCCATTGCTTATTGTATAGTTTTTTGTTTGTTCTGTGGACATCGCCCCGTAGCTGGTTTGTGCCGTAAGGTTTTTTGTTTATCTGTAGCACATTGACCAGATGTTTGGATTTTAACTGACTTTTACTGAGCTAATGGGATAATTGGTTTTTGTGGTCATTATTTGTCTCGTAATATTTCGCCTACAAAATTTATTGTAGTGAGTAGGTAATCTTATTGACAATAGCTGTTGTAAATATTTAAATGTATTTAATATTCAATTGAGATTTAAATATATATCTGTAGCATTAGTTTGTATGACATGTTTTTCAATATGAAATATAAAAATCTTTTAAAACAAGGTATTGTTAAAAAGAGAAGATTTATTTATTGCAATTTCTTACAGGCAGGATAATTCTTAATTTCTTTTTTATTATTAAAAACTGTACTCTCTTTTCTATTTTAGAAACTACAAGGTGGCGCAAAAGTAAACTTCCAATCAGGCGATCTTGCTGGCCAGTGCAAATCGCCAAAACGGGAGATTAGGCGCCCGTGAAATGCATCCTTCAGCATATCGGTTGTGGCACGTGCAGTGTGTGCCGTTGCACCGTCCTGTTGGAACCACATGTTTTCCAATCCCAATTCATTAAGTTGCGCAAAATTTATAGCATTTTCTGATAGGAGGATTACTTTTGCGCCACCTTGTATTTCAAAAGTAAAGTTAATACATGCCGGTACTTATTTCTTTTATAAATATACTTTAAGATAAATAAAGAAGAGCTATATAAAGATTTTCTGTGTAAAGATACATTTCAGAAAAATATAAATTTGCTTTATATATTCTTAAAGAACTTTTATTTTTATTAAAAAAAGAGTTAAGGCACAAAATAGGTAAAATTCCGAACTGAGTTTTTATATTAAAATTATCTGTGTAAAGAAACCTTTCAGAAATATATAAATTTGTTATATACATATTCTTAAAGAAAGTTTAAAGAGTTATGCTTGGTTTCCACTATGTCATTTTTGTTGTCAAATTGTCCAAATTGTTGGCAATTGTATGAAAACGGGTTGTCGATGGCGTCTAATTAAATTGCAATCATGATTGCAAACATAGATGACGCCATATGACATTACATCTGATTTTGTATTCATATGCTTAATAAATTTGAACTAATTTACACTCGTCAGCATAGATCTGAATGTATGGTCGAACTGAAACGAACAACAATTGAATTCGGAATACCACTTCACTGTAAGGATTCAGAACGAGATAAAGCCATATTTTTATTTAGCTGTTCTATAAATTGTAGTTCTCATATACGAGTAGTATGTTTACATGTATGCATTACTATTTATTCAGTATTTCTTGTGTAGTCAACCAATGAAAAATAAAAAATAAGTAAGAAAGTATAGTCGGTCAAGCCAGACCACATAATACCCTACAACCAGTATAAACAATTTAAAACAGTTTTTCAGAAACTGGCCCTATATTGGAAATATAACTTATTATGAAACGATCATCTAAAAATTTAGTGTCACGGTTTCTGTGAATATAATATTATATGTCGCACCCGAAATACAAAAGGGGCACAACTCAAAATTTTTCAAAACTGACTTTTTTCCATAAATTAATTCAGAGTGTACATCTCTAACTACTGCAATAATTTCTTTCACATGACTATCTTCTTTAACTGGAAAAATATGTCTATTTTTATATTTATTATTGTGATCGATGAACTTTTTTTGTAGATGTGATTTGGCTTCATTTACCACATACATATTTGTGGTGAAATTTGTGTGGATTCTTGCATAATTCAAACATTTGATATCGTTAAACCCCATTTTCGGGAAGACATTTGTACGGGGGCAAGGTGAAGTTTCAATCTCATCCGTTCTTGGGCCAAAAAAATATCACGGACCATATTTTATCGAAATATCATTAAAATTGCGACCTGTACTCTGCGAACAAGCTTTGCATGCACAGCCAGCCAGCCAGCCAGACGGACGGACGGACGGATGGACATCGTTAAATCGACTCAGAAAGTGATTCTGAGTCGATCGGTATACTTTAAGGTGGGTGTTGGACCAATATTTCTGGACGTTACAAACATCAGCACAAATCCAATATATCCTCCCCACTATGTTGGTGTAGGGTGTAAAAACTCTTTAAATCGTTTCCTTATATTTTTCTCTTTCAAAAACAAAATATCACTCTTTTAACCAGGCAATTGACAATTATCCCTGTTGAATTTCATTGATTATACCTCTTAACTGTTAAACGTAATATTTATTTAGCGTGATTGATTCCAAATTCTACTTTGTACGTGCAATTTTGTAACACTCAAGTAATACGATATTAATAAAGCGTTACTAAGTTTCACATTGAAGGGGTAAAAAATACCACAATCAAATTACAACTTCCGCTTTACAAATACGTACTCAATAAAAGGTTTCCTAAAACGAAGGGTTGTTTTATTGGATTTTATATTATATGCATGAATTTGTTTTGTTGTTTTCATTTCCAATATGAAATTGACCAAATTAATACCTACAGGGATAATTATTAATATCGATATTTGTGGTAATTGATATTTATTCGTATATGTGTAATGTATTGACAAGTTTGTTAAATCAAATAAATATTAATTTTGTGTGAAATATTTATGACGGGGTTTATATTCGAACATAAATTAAAGCACTTGTGTGAGAAATTTTATATTTTTTCAATCAAAAGTATTTATATTGATATTAATTGTGTGAATTTTTACTGCCATATTTATAAAAAATAAAGTAGGCTTGAAATGTGCTTTAAAACAAAATTTTCATACAAAATTTTCTTAAAGTACACTTGAAGTCTACTTTAATTTTTTATAAATACGGCAGTTAGTGTTTTGTCTTTGCTGGTAAAAAAAAAAAAGTTAAATACTTTGGTTGCTTAAAAGAATCTAAAAATATATGCAATATTTGATTTGTGTATAAAGTATTTATTTGTATGTCTTTTACACATGATTATAGAGCGTTAAATTTTCTAGGATTCTACTTTAAATTTATTTTTGTTCAAGTATATTTTGAGACAAGTGTTTTATTTACTGATAGTATATTTAGTTGCAACAAATATTTAGATTATCTCTTCATTTTTAATATAGACAATAGAAATCCTTAAGCAATACATATTATTTTGTTTAATGATTTGTTTATGGCTATTTTGCTTTCAAACAATAAAGACATAAAAATTTATGAAACTGATAACAGTAAAAACTTTTCACACAAAAAATATAACAAAAATCTTATCTCCAGTCTCAAAAAACCAAAACACAATTTAAAAAAATAAAAAAAAAACATTATTTAATAATGTGTTTCTTTAGATCATAAATACACAGAAAACAATATAATTTATTGTTTTTATGATTTCAAAATTATCTGAAAACATAAATGTTTGCTGCGTATCAAATTTTCTACGGTACTAATTTTGAAAAAAAAATAAGAAATATGTACATACATATATGAAAACAAGTAAATCAGATTTAACGAAAAAAATATATGTATCTGTAACTGTACATTTAAAACTGTATTTACTGTGAGTGTCAATATAATGTCAACAATTAATACAGTTTAAAATATGTTTTATTAATAAAACCATACCACAAGTATAAATTTAAAACAAAATATATTGCATAATTCATAAGTTACGGTCACACTTGGCAAATATTTGCTGAAAAATACATAACCACTAAATAAAATATATTTGAACTCGTTTATTTATTATAAAAACTTCGTTTATTTAGGACAGGACGCATTAACTATTTAATTTTATTTTATGCTGTTTGATCTTGCAAAATTCTTGCAAAAGTAAACAACGTTAAACAAATTTGTGCTAAAACATGTGGTTACGCTTACCTTAACTTAAGCAAAATATAACTCATTAATAAAAATAAGAAACTTAAAAAAATAATTAAATTTTAACGGAAAAGTACCAGATTTTTACCTCAAAATAGAGTAAACAGGTATATTAAAATTATGTTCAAAATTATATTTAATATTTTGTTTGTAGTCCTTTTGCTTTTAGCACAGCTGAAAATACTCCAGACATAGAATCAACGAGTTTTTTAATGAAATCAGGAACAATTTTGTTCCATTGTCCTTGCAAGAAATTTCTCTTCATCCAATTTTTTTTCCAGGTATTTCCACAGCTGCTCAACTGGACTGAGGTCTGGGGACTGCGGAGGTTGACAACGATTGAGCAACTACTCTTTCACAATTTCCGAGGTATGCTTAGAAATATTGTCCTGTTGTAAAATCCAGTTCTGCACAAGTTCTAATTCCTCCACATTAAGAGTTACATTGTTTTTTTAAAATGTCGAGAAAATCTACTTTTTTCAATATAGATTATAAAATGTAAGATTACAGACATCTGTTGTCAAGTAAAAGAACAATTGAAAGAACTGGCACTACTTTTGGAATGACAAGATTTTTTTGCCACAGCAGGCTACACGAATGCAAATGCCGCTGGATATAAATGCCGCCCTGTCACCACCTAATTAATTATTTTGAAGACGACACATAGTCAGTAGCTGTCAAACTCTTTTCATTGTCATATGTGCAAAGTTTATGCATCTCCCAATGGCAGCATTGTCATAGAAATTATTTTGAAATGCAACTCTGTATATACATAAATAAATAAACAAGTGTGCATTAATAACATTTTGGAAAAACAATTTCGGTTGACAGATAAATTCATTGTGTGACAATTGTGTGGCAATGAAATTGTTAGTTTTCTTACAATCGTCTGAACTGACAATTTACCTTTTGCTAACAATTTTCCAATGTCAGCACATTGCTAGATCTGACAACGTTGTAATATCTGACGACCGTCTATACATAGATTTAGTTTCATTTGACAGCGACGAAAAAATCAGCATGGACAACAACTTGCAGTCGTGTTTTCATGCTCATAAAAACGTGTGTATTTTATTTTTGACATATTGTAGTCGGTAGCTTGCTGTGGCGAATGTGTTTAATGCTTAAGAATGATTACACTGCTTATTTTATGTTGACGCATAAAAATTGGTCTATTTTAACAATAAATCAATTGTTTTTGTTTCAATTCTATTTTACTTAAATAACTATGTATATATAATACAATAATATGTGATGTTGATTTGTTTTGACGCTTACAGTATTTCAAATTCGTATTTAAATTATTCCTTAGTTTGGAATTATAGCAAAACTTTATAACGAAGCCTTTTTGAATGTTTGAAAGTGTAAAATAGTCTTGCCCAAAAACACTTTTCAAAACAATTTATATACATGTGAATTATAATATGAGGAAGTTAATAGTCCAAAAATTTTCAACCGAAATATAGTTATAATTCCATTCAGAACGAGTTCTAGTTCTATGGATGTTATAAAATAATATTAAGTGGTTTTAGACACAGTAGCTCTAGAGCTAATGATGTTCGAACATGGTCTAAAAATGTTCCTGAGTTGTTTTATTTACTACACTTTAAAAAAAGCCAGGGGCTTTCTTCTGAAGCATTACTTTAAATTGTCCTTCATTCTTAATATCCACGAGGTTTATGATAATTTCAAACTATCATAGATATGTTTACATTTTACGTTTAAAACTGCACTGCAATCACATCAATTTAACTTAAGCCTTATAACATGAAATGAATGAAATATAATACTTTTTTACTCGAGTAACCGAAAATTTGCCAATGATCATCAAGTAGCGAAATTTTTGACATTATATCTATTGAACTGGATCTTGATAGTTTTTCTAAAACTTTTTATCATACATCAGTGGCACGCGAATTTATTTGAATTTGCTGTTTACCAAAAATCTAACCCTTACAGCATCCTTTACTGGTATATCTCACAAATAAATAAATCGTCCCTTTCGAAAACCATTAATTGACATTACATTATTAGCAATAACAATAACAGCCAAACTTTTTGACATTTGCCACAAAAAAAGAAGAACCAAAAAAAAAAAAAAAAACAAATAAACCACATTATTATCAATAGCAAAGCAAAAGATTGCAATCTTATACATTATGTGGTAATTTGATATTACACCACAATAACTTCGTGAGCACGACTCCTTTTACATTTCTTATCCTTTTTTTAAATCTTAAAAACAAATGTTAAATAATTGTCAACAAAATTTGAAAGTGATACATGCTACACATTTTCATCATGTGCTGCATAAAAATGTTACAGTTTCATTTCCATCAACAGCAAAAGAAAAAACTCAAATACTTATTTCATCAGTATCACCCCTTCTTTGGGTTACTCTTTTGAGTTTTCTTTGAAAAAACTGCCTGAAAGGTTTAAATTTCAGCATCCTTTTTCTGTGGTATGTGCATATATCCCGTTTAAGGATTTTGTGTTTATATTTTAATTTCTTTTTTTTATTATGATTTAAATGTAACATTATAAAACAATTTGTTTTTCTTAAATTGCTCTTGTCGTTTCTGTGCTGTTGTGGCATAATTAAGGCAACATTTCTTTTATTTTATTTTGTATTTGCATTTAGGTCATAAAATACACCGGCGTTGTATTAATTAAAATCTTAAAGAAAGCAAACAGTAGGAAAAGGATAATTTTATTACATTGGAATGTAAATTTTTATAGTTTAAAAATTATTTCTCAAGTCTCATTAAAAAGCTGTGTTTATATAAATTAAAGGATTAATTAGTTAGGGATTTTAAAAGTTTTTGGTTGGATGATGGAAAATCATATTTTAAAAAGATTTTACTGCTTTGAATATTGAGAAAAATATTTCTTTATTTAAATAAGTCCCACATTGCCGATGTTTATTTGTTGGATCATAATTGACCTTTTGAAAATTACTTACCATAATATCCGCTGACAAAACAACTACTGCTCTAAATATACATAAGTACGAGTATATACTGTGAACGTCAAAATAATGTCAACACCCATAAAAGAAATGTTTAATTTTATCATTAATATAGTAATATAATATTAGAAAATTATTATGCATTAAAAAAAGAAACAAAAACAAATTTAATTGCTTTATTGTTAAAATATATCAATTTTACGCGTTAAAATATAGTGCACAGCATCCTTATGCAAACGTAATTCTTTTATTTGTCTTTGTTTGAAAGTAATTACAGTGCCGTTCAAAACAATTGCAACTTTATAATAGAACTACATAGAAATAAATAAAATCGTTATTGGCAAGTATACCAAACACAGTATCGTATAAAATTTGCCTGAAGTAAGAACTAAAGTACGAGGAGTAAGAACAAACCCAAAATCGAATGCTGTAAAAATAGCTGAAAATGTTACGAAAACTTCTAGAGTACGAGGTGTTCTACATGGTATTGACAAAAAACCCATAAGCCTCAAATTTTTAGGAATAATATCCGGCAATTTTTCATTCGGAATACTCTCGCATTCGCGCTGAATCGGATGCCAATGCTTGTGCAAATGGGTTGGAGATAATCAGTATTGTCCCAACTGTCTCTTCACGATTCACCACAAATTCTCAATCGGATTGAGATAAGAACTTTTTGCTGGCGTTCTTTCACGATATTGGAAGTGTACTTTAGGTCATTATTTAGCTGAAAAGTAACTTCATCCACATGTTAGACGTCTATATCTACAATATTGAGAAGATGAGTATACAAAATACGCTGATAGTCTTCTTTCTTCATTATTCTTAGGATTCTTTGCAGTGGTCAATCCCATACAATGATATTCCTCCTCCCGTCCTTCAATGTTTCCTTAAAACTATGTATGTATTTGAATTCTTTGGGCTGTTCAGCGTCAGCAATTACATTTACTGTCGAATTGGAAACGATTAAATTTGTATCCCTCTGACCAGATTACATATTTCGAGTCATTTTCAGTGCTCTCTTGTAAATTTTAATGTTTAATCAACAATGAAGGTTTTAGTTTTTTTACTGCTGAGATGTATCAAACTTCTCGTCTTGCTGTTGGGGTTTGCCTAGTGCTTTGGAAGCACCTTTTGGCGTTAAGCACTTGTATCTTTTCATTTGTGTTGTCATGATTCGTGTGTTGGAATTCGTTAATAGCTTTCAGCGACCTCTAATTTGTGGTTCAGCAATAATAGAACGACTTTTTTGGTCTCTTATGGTCACTTATGAGATTTACTTAAAGCTATTTAGCTATTTCTTGAGTAGAAAAATTTGATAATAATTTGATAATGCAAGATTGTGAATTGCGCTAATGATTTTTTAAGTAATAAACAATGCAAACACGTACAAATCTAAGGGTAAACTTTGATAGTGTTGTGTAAAATTAAGTAACTACATATATGCAAATGTTTTTCTACGAATTTTTTATTTCCCGAAAAATAATTATTATTTTATTTTTATTTTTTTTTTTATTTTTAACATTAAACCTAAAATAAATGACAAAAAACATTTTTAAATTTTTGACTTTAATATATAATTGTATACTGAGATTGGAACATTTTCCATCACAATGAAAATGTGCTGAAATAATTTTGATTCCTAAACCACATAAACCTGAAGATTTGCTATCATCGTACAGACCCATTAGTTTACTTGCAATATTTTCAAAAATATTTGAAAAAAAAATTTTACGAAGATTTTTGCCAGTGCTAGAGAAACAGAATATTATCCCAGATCATCAGATCGGCTTCCAACATAAACGTGGAACTTCTAAACAATGTCACCGAATATTGAATATAATAACCGATGCCCATAAAAACAAATGTTATTGCACAGCAATTTTTCTTGATATCCAACAAGCATTCGATAAAGTTTGGCACCATGGCTTGCTTTTTAAAATAAAGAAAGTTTTACCTCTCTCATAGAAATTTCTACGTCAAAAGTAAAGACAAAATATCAGGTATATATGAGATCAAACCTGGTACATATACCACAGGGTAACGTATTAGGCCCAGTATTGTACACAATATTTACTGCAGATATCCCAGTTACAGATGATGTCGTGATGGCAACATATGCAGATAACAAGCTTCACTATTTGTCCAGAATCAAAGAAACCTTATTGAAAAATGGCTTACTAAGTGGAATATAAGAGTAAACTTCGATAAATCCAAATACATAACATTCACCTTAAGAAGAGGAGACTGTTCAAGTGTGAACATATATGGAGAATAAATACCAAAAATTAATACTATTAAATATCTAGGAATGACCTTAGCTAGAATATTGACTTGGAATCCAAATATTACGCGTAAACAAACTCATTTAAATTTAACAACTCGTAAATTATCGGAATTAAATTTAAAAACCAGTTTGGACATACGGAATTATGTTATGGGGCACAGCAAGTAAATCGAATATTGATATATTAAAAAGGTATCATTCCAAAACTTTAAGACTAATTACTGCAGCACCGTGGTTTGTGTATGAGATTTAAACATACCCTCAATAAGAGAAGAAATCCGAAGGCGCACTGAAAACTACCTCCAAAGATTAAGTTATCTTAGAAATCCTCTAGGTATTGCACTCTATTGCACAGCACTGATAGCCGCAGACTGATACGTGCACACGTATTAGATTTGCCCTTTAGAGGCTAATATCCCTATGTTGTATACGAGGTCTGATCAAAAAAACCGTTATTTTCAAATTACGTGAGTTACGTATGTTCGACTTTCGCAAGACCAGAAAAAGCACGTCAAGTTAGGTAAAATGTGAAGGTTTTGCTCACTGTTTTCTTCAACTGGAATGGCGTAGTGCATCATCAATTCTAGCCACAAGGTCGTATGGTCAATAAGGAATACTACCTTGAAGTTATGAGCCGTTTGCAATTCGTCAGGTGATAACGCACCACCTCACACATCGATGCTTGTGCGTGAGTTTTTGGTCAAAAACAAAACCGTTATCATGCCTCAAGCACCGTATTCACCGAACTTGGGCCCCGCTGACTTTTTCCTCTTCCCAAAACTAAAGACACCGATGAAAGGAAAGCATTTTGCTACGATTGAGGAGATGAAAGAAAAATCGAAACAGGAGCTGGTGGCGATACAAAAAGGCGCGTTTCAGAAGTATTTTGAGGATTGAAAAAAAATGCTGGCATAAGTGTATTATATCTGAGGGGTATGAATAATTAAATACTTTTTGAAAAAATTTCAAATAACGGTTATTTTTTGATCAGACCTCGTATATGTTAATATTTGTTAACTATATTTAAATTGTATATAATTATGCTACGCATTGGAACTACATAATTCCTGTTATGTAATATTCAAGTTATCAGATTTGCTTATTATCTTAAGTAGATAGATTGCAAATAAATAGAGAAATTAAAAAAAAAAATTCACATCCCCACTGTATTTCCGAAGACTAGGCGCAACATCTTCTTTGTGACTTTCCCGCTGTATAGGATTGTATACTGAGATTTACTTGGTGAAGGCTTTTTCGTGATCAGCAGACTATCTTAACATTGTGTCACTGAGTGAATCTCTTTTTGCGATCAACCCATTCAGGATGAAAGGTATACAAATATTTTTTTAAAGAGATTTTTCTTAAAATTTGAGATTCGTTTGAATGAATTTTGGAAATTTATTTTAGCTGAATTCAATTTGTATGTGGATTTCTGCTGAAAATCCCTATTCCGGAGGATAATTGTATGGATGCTAAATAAAATAATCAATAAGCTTCGTCTATGTAATAAGGCCATGTTATTTGCCAAATTCTATATTAATTAATCGATAAACTTTAGAACAAATGCATATCACCCAAACAACATTGGAATTATAAAGTATACAACTTATCAAACAGCTTTTAAAGACTTTTAAGAAAAAACATTTATGGCTAAATTCACAGTCTTTAGTTAGCTAATGGCAAATACTTAACTAATGATTCTTTAATCGCAATGCTTAGTTAAACCACCAAACGTCGTTGGTTAACTATTAGTCAATTAACAGCTGTTGCTATGAGAATAAAGTTTATAATTGTTTTCGGCGACAAATTGTAAATATGTCTTAGGAATTTGAATAATGACTAAATTCACAGTCTTAATAGTAATGGTTAAACAATAGTTAGTATTTTAGTTTACCAATGGTTAATTAATGACCGAGAATTCGGCCATTAAAGGTATATATGGATATTTAAATGATGCAACACACAAGATATCCAAGCGTCTTTGGTCAAATCTTTTAAATTCCAAACAATACAAAATTTTCTCTTAAAATGACAGTTAAATACAATTTGCATACAACCCTTTGCTGAACCTCTGACATTCAAAGATGACACACTGGTCAAACAGCATCCATTTGTAAATGCAACGGTCAACTCTTTTATGATAAACGCTCAAAACAATTGTTGTACATGAACTTCGACTTTGAAGCAAATAAAATCTTTTCAAAATTATGAGGGGTTAATTATTAAAAAAAAATAACGACTTTTTCCCAAAAAATATACAGCATCCATATTTTTTTATAGAAACATTTGTACACAGATAGATATACATACATATATGACAAAACTACCCCTGAGGTTAAAGTTTTCACAAACAATTAACGCATTTTAATTGTAGGCATTATATAGTAAAAGACAAAAAAAAATTGTGATTGATATATACATACAGACGTAAGTGAAGTGTAAGAAAAACTGTCAATCATAGTTATTATTTAATCTTTAAGATAAAATTTTGTTGCTATAGTAAACAAATGATCAAATAATTAAAAATACAATGAAATTAGTAAGAGAAATCAGATGGTTCATTGGTTAAAGGGAAAATGGGGTTTAAGAAATGGTTTAATTTTGCAAACTAAAGTATCATTTGTACAAGTTTTAATTAAAACATGAAATAGTTGAATCTAACGGAAATTAACAAAAATTGTTCTGGAATCAAAATTGTTGCTTTAAAATAAACCGGATTCATTTGGTTTTTCCTTTAATACATAGAAATTGTAATTAATTTTTGTTATTTTTCTTATTAAAACTACCCAAAAATCTTACAAGTTTTGCCCTAATTTTTATTATAAAAACTGCCAACAACAAACCTTTTTTGTTTGTTTCTTTCTAGCAAATTTAAATTAAAGCGGCTTTTTATCAAAAAAAAAAAAAAAGACTATAATGTAAAAAGCGAAATTATAAACTACACATCTGCATACATTCTCACAGATACAAACGATTCCTTTTGAAACTGTATGCAAATGCAAAATCCATAAACACAACATCATTTCAAACATCTTAGGGTCATCTAAGGTCACTACTGGTCATTTTCGAACAAACCCAAAACGTCTGTAAAGAGTCTTGTCTTCCTTTTTGGGTGCCTTTCTTTTCAAGGCAATATTCAAGACGCAGAAGCATATGCACAGAAAAGGGGTGCTTTTTTCTGTAGATTTTTCAATTAAAATCTCTTACAAATTTTCGTACAATGTCCAGGTGTGTGGTTTTTCTCCATTTAAACCGAATAAGAAACAAATCTTGCATAAATGTGATAAAAATTTGTAAACATTTCAGTGTTTTTGTTACACAAAATCATAGAAATTCTGAAGAATCGCAAAAAAATGTCTTGATCATCATGACCGTCTTGCAAGAAACATAAACATAAAATTGTGTAACTCATGTTAAGGTATGAAGTGTTTATAAATGCGTGACAGCTATAAAAACATATAGACAGTATCAGTTAGATATAAATTTAAAAACAATATTCATTTGATTTGATGATTCTCAAATAGCAATGACGATGTGTTTGAAATTTGATTTTATTTGATACTTAGGTATGTTGCAGATGTTCTATTGTATTGTTAACGAAATTAACACATACAAGTACTTGCTTTTTTGGTTGCATAATTTAATTAACACTTTAATTTTGTTACTTTATGTTCTTTCAAAATATTAGGTTTACTATGTGTAGCAAATTAGCTAATTTATTGCCTTGAAGTATATTCCCCACGACAGATTTTGTAATTCTTCTGTTGCACAATGTTGCACAAAGTTTGAAATGGTTTTGTAATTTCTACAATATTGCTTTGCGATGCTAGAAAGTATTATTTGCAGGATCTTAGAATCGAGGTAGTGATTTCCGTCCAACCGTTTGTGTGCTAGTAGAATTAAATTAATGATTTAATAAAGCTAATTCGGTTCTGTGGTTATTCTCGGAAGTGGAGCTATGCTTAATAATAGGCCAACTTTCACAAAAGTTAATAGTTTAATTTTGTGTAAACTTTTGGTTCGAAAAGGATGTTTATGTACGTTAAAGAGTTTTCGGTAATAGTCCTCATGAAGGAGCTTTCACCTATTACGGGCCAATCATCAAAAAATTCTGTGCTATTATCTACATGATATTAAATATCTACATTATATTTGAAGAAAATAGCAAAAAAATATCTGAAAAATATCGAGGTAATCTTAAACTTTAATCTATCACTCGGATGCTACTGGACCGATTGTGCCCATTTTAGGTAACAAACATTGCAAACAAAGAATGTTTGTTAAAAATTGTATTGTTCTTTACGAAACTCTATCGTATCTTCAGCAGACGGACAGACAAAAGAGGGACGAAAATGGCTAGATCGTCTTAAAATCTTATAAGGACCCAGAATATAAAAACTTTTTGGTTCTACGACCATTATTTCTCCATGTTTTTGGTGGTGGGTATAAAAATATATGTCAACCACTCTTACAAATGTCGAGTCTATTTTAAACTTTTTGTTGTAAAATTGGTCTATTTCGTTAATCAGGTCACGAATTTTAACTTTAAATACTGCAGCCCTTTTGTTTGACTCTGTATAGGCTCTGTATAGCTCTAAAAATCGTTATATAAAATTTTAAATATTTATATTATGCATCAAACAAGATAGCAGAACTTCAAAACTTAAATTTTGATTTTTTTTCGACCTTTCTTTTGATAAAATAAAAACTTTAAAAATTTCAAACAATGCAAAATGTATTTTAAAACCTGATACTTATATGTAATTGCTAAACAACTTTTTGCTGAACAGTGGTCAAACAGCATCTATTTTTAAATGCAACGGTGGGTTAATTAAGAGGTTAATTTATAAGAAAATCATTAAATTATATTGAAAGGAGTTATAAAGAAAGAATAATATCGACTAAATGTGCACCAAGCATTTTTATTTTCAAAGCTGTAGTCGTTTCGGTTAGCTCAGTATAGTCTTTCCCCTTATTCATAAAAAATTAAAGTAGACTTCATGTTATGAAAATTTTGTCTAAAAGCACACTTCAAACCTACTTTATTGTTTATGAATACGGCAGTTTATCTTTAACATAGGATCACAAAAAGCAATCCGATGATATTAAATCGCATGATCAGGGCTAAAAATTAATAGCAATAAAATCTTTGTTTTTGGTGGGACATGTGGGTGGCACCATTCTCTTTAATTGGTATCCATATCATCAACAATAAGCCAAAACTTGATAAATAACATCTATTAATAGCGAGGTGGACTTCGTCTAAATAATTACTTTTACAGAAACAGCAGCGGGTTGTTTTTCATTGAATTTTTTTTATAATTAAATGCTATTTCCAAGCGAAAGAGAAATAATTTTTAAAGCTTCTAATACTGATAAATTTCAAAAATTTCATATTATTTAAATATGACCCTGTTGAAAAATCCATTAATTTGAGTCTGCATCCTCTTATACGGCAGTAATGTAAGATTTTGTTTCAAGTAGTTTTTCGTAGTACTTTTTTCGCAGTTGTGTTTCATCATAATGAGGAAGTTATTGCCATCATGAAGAAGATTCTGTAACGAAGCCTTCCTAAAGAACTTTTTCTGCAGACACAAGGACACGATGTATCATTAGTAGTCACGGCCTTGCCTACTCACAACTGGTTAGAAACCTGATACAAGGCATACCTGAGAAGGTAAATAAGGAGGCCTGTAAGGAGATCTATTAAGTAATGCCTCACAGAATATGTAATTAAAGATTTATTACAAAAAACCATTCTTTATCAATTCAGGGTAAGAGCTTGAACTTTGCTAAACGACTTTTTTAGGATATGTAAACAAGTCTTCTATAAGACATAAAAAGTGAAACCCTAGAACAGTTTTAACAAAACCCAGCGGATTAAAGAATGTTCGTTTTTTAGCCACACCATTCTGCTTTTCCCTATTAGGATCATCCTCATCCTTTTATATAACAGAATGAAAAGTTTAATTGCAGGAGATAAAAGGAGGTAAACGATTTGGTGATCTAATATCTGATGAGTTTTAGTAGTGCTCGATTTCAGACAGGCGCAGCGACATCGTTCGTAAAGTGATCGTAAAATACTTTGTACCCTGTCCACTTTTATCATTACTTTGATACCCCAAAATACAACATCTTTTTAATTTCCGTTTTAAATCTGTTAAAATTTAATTTACACTGCGTAATAAAATTGAAATTAGTTACACATAATATTATAACAAACCACCTAGTTTTACAAAAAAATTATTGAAATTCTTCCAAATCGTTATCGAACATAAATAGGAAACACCCTAAAATCTATAAACACACTTTAACACATAAAGTAAACGTCAGAAAAAAATGTCGTTACAAATTAAAATTTCCAACCAGACATGACCACCAAAAACTATACAAAAACCAATATATTTTAATGATAAAAATAGCCCAAAAAATTAAAAAAATAAAATAAAAATCATTTTTCAAATCAAGAAGCGTTAAGTGTAACAATTATAAATGTGCGTTAAAACAACCTTTTTTTGTAAAATCATAAAAGAAATTGTAAAGAAATTTTTGCATACAGCTACATATGGTTGGCAATGGCATGGAAAATTGTTGCATACAGCTTATATTTGCCACCCCATAGAAAGCCGTTGCTTTTTCCTTATTTATTATAATATTTAGTGACACCCTTACATACATACATACACATATAGTGTTAATGAATGTGCAATTTTTAGTTGGTTGCAGTAAAACTAGCAATAAAAATAATCATATGCCAAAATATGTATGTATATACAGCAAACACCCATCCCTGTTCAATATTCAACTTTGACCTGTAGTTACTATAAAAGGGCCTATTTTCCTTTACTATTCAAATCATTGTGCATATTTCTTAGGGTTTTTGCATGTTTGCATATAAAGTTTCAACAGTTTCTTTTATGTTTCTATTGTATAATATTTCTTTTAGAGCAAAAACCTTTGTTGAACATTTCGTTTGATTGTTGAAAATGATTTCATTTTATGTATGCAATAAATATCTGCTGAGTTTAAGAAATTCCTTAAAGTTTTTACTGCTTACATTCGATTTAGTGAGTGATTTAAAGAATTTCCTTTTATATAACATTCATTCATGGAGAAAATTTTAATTAAGATGTAGAATTGTAAAGACAATTCTAAAGATTATGGCAAAGTAAGTAATCCTGAAACTGTGAATAGCACCCTATTGTTATTTATCACATGTAATCAAAATTTCCGTTAATCTTTTTTAAATAAACGATTTTCTTGGCTACATTTTATCTAAAATCTTTGTTCGTATGTAAGAAGCATGGGAAGCAATTGTTTAGATTCAGAACAACTTTGAGGAACTGCTTTAAAAACTTTTGTTTTTCAATATAAAAGTTAAAATATTAAAAATTTTAAAAAATTAATTAATATATTTTTATATCCTACATCACCATAATGGGGGGGGGGGGGGATATATTGGATTTGTGCTGATGTTTGTAACGCCCAGAAATATTGGTCCAACACGCAAGTTAAACTATACCGATCGACTCAGAATCACTTTCTGAGTTGATTTAACGATATCCGTCTGGCTGTCCATGTAAAGCTTGTGCGCAGAGTACAGGTCGCAATTTTTAAGATATTTCGATAAAATTTGGTACATAATACTTTTTCAGCCCAAGGACGGACGGGTTTGAAACTGGTGGAAATCGGTCCATTATTTCACCTGGCCCCCATACAAATGTCCTCCCGAAATCATAAATCTTTGAATTATGCAAACAAATTTCACCACAAATAAGTAATAAATGAAGCTAAATCACATATACAAATTTTGTCAAGATCGGTCCATAATTAGTCGTAGCCATATAAGGCCTACTTCAGAAAATCCCTTTAACGACCATAAATTTCTTAAAAATTTTGGTATCCAAATAAAATCCAACACAAATAAGTTTCCATATATACATATTTTATAATGGTCGGTCTATAATTAATCGAAACTTCCATATAATACCCTCTACGTAATTCACTTTAACCTCCATAAATCTTTTAAAAGTATTTATATCGAGATAAAGTTTAACACATATAATATTTATATTCACAGAAATCATGACACTAAATTTTTGGATGATCGGTCCACAATAGGTTATATATTGAATAAGATATGTAGGGAAAAAATTACCAAATTTTGATAAATATTCGAATAAAATTATATTTTAACTTTAAATAGATATATACGTATCTACTTGTATATGAGTTTTTATTTTCGTACAATAACGTTAACCTTTTATCTAGTATTGTCAAAATTATTTGATTTTTTTTAACGGCCGTTTCAAAGCTCCATTTTAAATTTTTTTTTAATTTTGTTTAACAAAACTTTGAGTTTTTGAAACATTTCTTTGGAATTTCTTGAGTATATAAGAGGGAACTAAATTATAAAAAAATTATGTCAATACCTGTCATAGTTTTTCTGTACCCGCGATTTTAATTTGGTAGATTTCGGGTAACATAATCTTTCTTTAAGGTACGGTCACACTTGGCAAATATTTACTTAAAAAAGCGTAACCACTTGTTTTAGCACAAATTTGTTTGAAGTAATTTACTCTTACAAGAGTCTTGCAGGATCAAATAAAATAGAATTAAATATTTGTTGTGTCTTGTCCTAAATAAACAAAGTTTTTTTTTAATAAATAAACCAGTTTCTTTTTCGGCAAATATTTGCCAAGTGTGATCGTACCTTTAATATTATGAATTATAAATAAATCCCCATCCAGATTTATAAAGTCCAAATACTGTTAAATACTTTTCGAAAGTTTTACTCAAAACGTTCGCTCAAAGCGTAAGGTCAAATGTCAAATTCTGCTACATTTGGGATTTCTAATGAAAAGATAGCGAAATGTTATAAACTCTTGTGTCGACTTTTATGAAACTTAAGCAAAGTATATCCTAAAGACCAAAATTTACAATAACAGCGCATAAATCTGAATTAATTCTAAAACGCTCTTGGGGCCAAAATATTCCCAAACTTTTTAAAAACACCGCGAACAAAAATCAATGATTACGTTAAACAATAATACTGTCTCAATTGTAGTTGTTGAACTAATAACTTTTTTTAAAGAATATAAAACCTTCGGCAATCGGTAGAAAAGTTCTTAAATAATTTTTAATTATTATGTTGTTTTACAAATTACAAAATCGTAGGATGTTTCTAAGGTGTCATTGAAGATATTTGAGAGATTAAAAACAATAACAACTTAGATTAATAAATAGAAAATGAACGATTTGGATTGCAAGAATTTCTGAAAAATATTAAACCAAATTATTAGTTCAATAATTATCCCAGCAAAAACTTGGTAATAACTCAACTACAATTCATACACTACATACCGTCTGAATTACTTAGAAGTAGTTGAATAATGACTTATTATCTGTTATATAATGTTTAGTTGTTTTTCTTAGAAACTATACAAAGTTTAATATTTAATGTGATATAGGTATACCAAATACTTTCAGAACGTTTTCCTTTCATTTTTACAAATGAAATTTAATTAAACTTTGTAATAATATTTCTTAAAATTTCTTAAATTTCTTAGCTGAAGTAACTCGGCTGTTGTCATGTTAAAACAGTAAAGAATTTCTGACTGATTTAAATATATGTAAAATCAACTTTTAAAATATTTTTTATATGTTATAAAATGAAAACTTTACACTTGGACCCAGTTTGAGTGCTTTCAACAACTGCTTATAAATCAAATGTAATAGTCGGTAGGTATGCCAATTATATTAATATTCGGTACTAATTATATCCTTCACTTTAACCTTAAATTATGTAAACATCCTATTTTATCATTGCATTCATTTCTTTCTTAAATTTAAGATTAAATGTCAATTGGGGTTATTCTGCAACTTTTGTTAGTTTTTGCAAACATGTATGTCCTGTTCCCTAAAATTGCACAGTTTTTTTTTATATAAAAACACGCTTTTTATAACTAAACCCCTTAAAAACAACTCTTTTTCTTTCAAAAAAAAACCCTTAAAAAAATAACAAGAAACAAAACATGATCTTTATTAATGACAACCCCTTGATCTTGCAACAGCATCCGTTTAATATTTTCAATTTTTTAGGTAAAAAATGTTAAGAAATTAAGTGCATATTTGTTAATAGCATCCTTTCATATATGTACTTAGGGTTAAATCCGGTTAATGATCATAGAGTTATAATTGATATTATGTCAAAATAAAGGCTAAACTGTTTAATTTAATTATATTAATATAAAACAAATCTAAGATTTTTATTAAAAATAAATGAGGGGTTAAAGTTGGAGATTTTAATGTAACAGATATTAATTAAAATTGATTTAAGGAAAAGTATGTAAAAACAAGTAAAAAAGTATAGTCGGTCAAGCCCCAGTATATATGTGTAAAAAGAGTTTTTCACAAATGCGTTATATGGGAGCTATGATCTATTAAGAACCGATCATGCAAAAATATTGTTACATGACTTCTGTGCAAATAAATATTTTTTGTGTTAAATTTTATCTCGATATAAACACTTCTTAAAGGATTTATGTGTACATGTTAAAGTGATTTTCTAAGAGGGTCTTAACAGGGGAGTTTCGACTATTTATGGACCGACCGTTATAAGCTAAAGTGTTATGATTTCTGTATATATGAAAATTAATTATGTTGAATTTTATTTGGATACCGACATTTGTAAGAGATTTATGGTCGATAAAGTGATTTTCGGAAGTGGTCTATATATTGAAGCTAAGCCTAATAATTAAGAACCAAGCCGAATGACTTGTGTACATATGTATGTGAAAAGTATTTTTGTTGAATATTATTTAAATATCAATATTTTAAGGAGAGTCCTGTTGAATTTTATTTGGATACCGACATATGTAAGAGATTTCGATAAAGTTATTTTCGGAAGTGGTCTATATACTGGAGCTAAGCCTAATAATTATGAACCAAGCCGAATGACGTGTGTATACATATGTATGTGAAAAGTATTTTTGTTGAATATTATTTACATACCAATATTTTTAAGAGAGTTTAAAGTTATTTTCGGAAGTGGGTCTTATTTGGAAGCTATGGTCAGTCATGGACCAATCAGAGCAAATTTTGTAGATATGATTAGGCTTCATGTGCAATTTATTTGTGGTGAAATTTGTTTAGATACGTGAATATATCAAACATTTATGACCGATAAGCCCCTATTTCGGGAGGACATTTGTATGGATATTAGGTGAAATAATGGACCGGTTTCAACCAATTTCAATTCAAACGATACCATGTACCAAATTTTATCGAAATATCTTTCAAATTGTGACCTCTACTTTGCTCACAAGCTTTACATGGACAGCCAGCTAGCCAGACGGAGGGACGGGCATCGGTAAGTCAACTCGGAGTCGATTGGTATACTTTAAGGTGGGCGATAGCTTAATATTTATGGACGGTACGAACATCAGCATAAATGCAATACACCCTACCCACTATGGTACGGTTTAATTATGTTTTCTAAATAATGAAAAGGCGATGTAGTTAAACCTGTAGTTATAAACTTATATTACCTATATACCTACATTAGCGCAATTCACAATTGTGTGCAAATGATATTGCATCATTGCATTTGCAAGAAAGTTTAGCATATTTTGCTCTAGACTTTAAAAATACGCAGCAAGAGCAAAAATATGCTAAACCTTTTTGTAAATGAAATGATGCAATACCATTTGCACAATATTGTGATTTACGCTATTGGATATTAATATCATAAGAGACAAATATGTGAACAGTAACAAAATTGTAAGGTAAAATATTTATATGCCTATAAGTAGGTACATACCTACTTGATTTGAATATTCTAAAATATGTAGGTTGTATAGACCTAAGGTATAATATAATTATTCCTTTTATAATTTAATAGAAAATTTTGTGATATTTATTTAGTCGGGCTCGAGTTAATTAAATTATTTTTACTGAAAGAATTGTTTTACAACATGAAATCTCTATTAAAATTGTATTGATAATTTTTCTGCCTGAGCTGGGGATTGAACTTGGGTTGAATTTACATGTTTCGATAATCACCACATTCTCTCATCAGAATTATTTGCGTTCTAACCTCTGCACCACTGTGGTGCCTGCTAGCCAACAGTCAAAAATAATAATTGTTCCATTTAATAGAAAATTCAGAATAATGATTAACTTTGGACTTTAAGATTACATATAGGTATGTAGGTAGGTATTTATAAAAAAAAGTTTCAATTTGAACTGAATTAGCTTAAATCCAATTCGAAGGAATATAGATTTTATCCGCGTACCTATATGACAATATGTATTAGGTATATTTTAAATAAACCAATCAATTTAGGTACTCTGCAGAATTGACTAAACCAACAATTATTGTTCTAACAGCAGTGTATTACAAAATAATGAATTTCCTAACTGTTTTAACTGTTGAAGTTACGTTTCTTACCAAAATGTCTTTCATTAAAACATGAATAAGTACCTATCTCAAATAATATCCTGGCCACAATACAACATCATCTCCTAGTTCATTTCAATTTTATAAATTTTTCATCTAGGTACATATAATTTTTTCAATTTCCTTTCCACTTTCCACTTTTACAAATTTCTATGCTTAAAATTGTATCTTTAAAATACAAACTTTAAAAAAATTTTGCCTCTTTATAGAAAAAATTTAATGTGTCACTAAATGCCATACTAACTTGTTTCCCCCTCATTTTAGAGACCCCATATTTATTAGAGCGAGACAACATATTAACCCAAACGATCCAATTCATATTAAAAATCACGCACACCTATTCGAACACCACACAAAAAAACACTCACTTTAAATTACTTAAGATGATTTCAATTTTACACTCAAAAAACTATGCTCTCACACATTTAAAGGCGGAGTCATTCCTTATATGGTTTTAATATAAATGAGTGCATATAATTTGAATGAGTGTGTTTTTTCAGCAGTAAGAGTCTTGCTATGAGTGTATTTATGTAAGTTTCGTTAAGTTGAAATCTTATTAGATTTGTATCTTCAAAGCAGTAAATACAAAAATACACTCAAAAATTTAACAGCAGCTGAATTTAACATTTCTATAAAGGTTTTACTTGGACTCTGTTAGTTTCGGCAGTGAACGACGGCATTGTACATTTGTTAAAAAGTGAAATCTATGATAGTAACACTGTTGTAGTAAAGGCATTTTTAGTTTAATTTCAGGGGTTGTTCTTTGCTATGAATAAAAAAGAATTTAATGTAAAAATTATTTTAAAGTCAATAAATTTGGAAATATATATTTGTAAATGTTAAATGCCTTAAAAGGACATAACTCCTACCAAAGGCATACATATGTACATATTTATGTGTTATAAGTTTTTCATTCATACGCTTACAAAGAAAGTCCAATGTGCCGCTTAGACTGCCACAAAATGTTATGAATAAATCTTAAGATTTTGACAAAAAACTTGAGTGATTAAAAAGCCTAATACACTAATACCCCGACTTACGTCGTTAATTGGGACCGACCAAACGGGACGCAATGCTAAACAACGCAATTCGGATCACTTTTCTCCATATATTTGTATGGATTTTTCGTTAATTCGTTCCACAAGAAAATTTTTAGAAAAGTTGAAAATTTTTACTATAAATAAATGTATATAGGTAGGTATATTTTTTAAAATATATTGCAACAAAAAGATAACGTAAAGTAAAAAAAAATAAATTAAAGCCAATTCATACATGTAAAAAATCAACATAAACATATAATTATGTAATTCAATTTAATAAATTACATACAAAATAATTTGTGTTACTCCAAGGCAATGGTCACATCAGGGTTTTGATTCGATAGCTGCGTATCTTTTTGAAAAAATCGAGTTATCTTTCGTTGAACTTTAACTGATTTTTTTTTTTGTAAATAAATTTCTCTATAACAATCAATAGCATCTGTCACAGCGTTTAAAACTTTGCTGCTACGATTTTCGTCTGGATCGTTGTCTGTCAAAATATCCATGGCTTTCAATATAAGTTGCATAGCTTCTGATATCTGAGTGACCTTCAGATGCTTTTCTTCTGCTATATTATCTGGCGTAATTATTTCGTCTTCTAATGCGTGTTCCACATCAATAGAAAATAAATCTTCGTTGTTTAGGAATTCTTCGTGTTTTACCAAAACAAGTAAAAAGGGAAATCCCCTTTCTATGCAAAAAATGTAATAGAAAACGACACAAAACGAAACATTAACGACGCAATTCGAAGCCTCAATTATATATTTTGCCGACGCAAAACGAAACATCAATGACGCAATTCGAATTTTTTTTGATGACGCAAATCGAATCAACGCAAATCGGGTCGATGCAAATCGGGGTATTAGTGTACATACATACTTTTAATCATTCACAAAGAGTTAATCAACGAGATTTTTTGTTTTTTAAAATAAAGAATTTATACGAACATATTTCAAAATTGTATTAATCTATATTGGAAAGAGTAAGGTTTGGTAATTAAAACACGGATGCAAAAGTTGGTACAATTGTAGTTTTTTTTTAGCACTATTTGAGAGTCAAAAGTACAATAGCACATAAATGACTAATTTAGCACTATTTAAAAATTGTCCCTATATTATTACATTGTTGAAATGTATTTTAAAAAATTCATCATTATCCCATTTTTTGTGTTCATTCCATTTTCATATGGTAACTCTTGGTTAACAATTATTAATGGCTAAATTCACAGTCTTTAGTTAGCTAATGGCAAAGGCTTAACTAATGATCCTTTATTCACAATGCTTAGTTTGCCATAAGAAGAACAAGTAATAGTTAAACAATAGTTAGTATTTTAGTTTACCAATGGTTAACTAATGACCGAGAATTCGGTCATAAGTCTTTAAAAAACAACAATATATGTACTTTTTGGTCGAAGGTATCAGAAATAAAAAATGAACGAACTGAACTAATGTTTACTGATATTTCAAGAATTGCTAAAGGAATATTATCCAATCCACATTCATCTGAAAATGTGGTAAGGATATTTTCGCATCAAAATATAATAAAAACAAAAGAGAGGAACGGACTGCTTATTTCGTCTGTCTCCAATCTAATCCAAACAAAGGATTTGCTGAAGTCATTTAATTCGTGCTGCTACAATTTAGAAATGAGTAAGAATTTGTTAACAAGATGTATGTCATAAATAATACTTTTATATTCAGATCTCAAAAACTAATTGTCTTTATGTACCTTTTGAAATTAAAACATTAATATTAATTGTTAAGTTTATCTACATATAATTATGTATGTAAGTACTTAGTACGAATGAATTTTAATGTGCTTTTTTATTAATTGTAAAGTTTTTTACACACACATACAAGTATATATGTATTTAAAAATTAAGTGTTTTAGTTAATTTTTAATAAAAAAATTTAAAAAAAAAGTAAGAAAAGAATTTAGTACAATTGGGCTGAAAAAAGTACACTTTTTCTTGAAATTTAGTACAATTTGTAAAATCTTATTTTGCATCCCGAATTAAAACTGAAAAATTATATCGGACAGATGTCCACAACAGGGATGGAAAATAGTTTTTTGAATTTTGTACAAACTATATAAATAAAATGTACTTTTAGACCTCCACGTTTTTTCTAAATATTTATTAAATAATAATAAAATTAAAGGCAAAAATTTTAACTTTGCCTTATAGGTATGACGAATGTTTGACCAATTTTATACTCTATATGAACGACAAAAATTTTAACAATGATATTGTCAACGATTTAAAAAAAATATTTTTTTTTTATTTTGTATGTTCGTTGGAACATGTGGTCGGGAGGTGTCAAGATGGTATCACTGGCATATCTGTCCGCATATTCTGGGCGTTTTTCAGCCAATGCTCTCTTCAATAAACTCAATAGCATTCTGTACAGATTCCCTGAGATAGAGATTTCAGCAGCTCATATAGATGGGACTCTTTTGGAACCAGCAAATATTTCGCTTTGATTTCGATTAGACTGATTGGCCGGGCTTCACAAACCATTTCTTACTCTTTGGGTTATCGTAATATATTAATTTTACATCGCAGGTAATGATTCGGTACAAAATTTACAACGTTTAAGCAGCATTTTCAACATGCAAAAAATCTCTCGGCTTCTATTCTATATTATACCTAATTTCCCTTTTAATGAATCCTGCCACTCGTAAACGTTTTAAAATTGCTGCTTGAGTAGCTTCGAATGATTTTGCAAGCTTTTGTTGAATTTGACAACAATATTTATGGAGTAATGCCTACAATATTTAGTTTTCATTTTTTTTTTTTTTTTGAACTGGCTTGGGTGATCTTTTTCAAAATCAGCACTTCTGAACCCACAAACCGTCTCTCTCGCGTTAAAATCGATGGAACACATTCACCATAAGCTTCGGTGAGCAATCGGTGTGGTTTTCGAAGCAAACAAAAAATTTGTTGTTTATACTTAATGTTTAATAAATAACTAAGGGTACGGTCACACATGGCAAATATTTACTCAAACAAGCGTAACTACTATGTTTAGAGCAAATTTGTTGAAGTGTTTTGTGAGATCAAATAAAATAAAACTTAACTTCTGTTGTGATTTGTACTTATTAAAAGAAGTTTTTCAAATAAACACAAGAATTAAAAAAAAATATTAAGTGGTTACGTCTTTTTCCTTAAATATTTGCCAAGTGTGACGGTACCTTAAGTGAACTGCACATATCTGTACCATTCAAAATTACATTTAAGTTACTAAAGACAAAAAACGCGTACTGAAAACATGCCATCTGTTATGGATCTAGATTTTTTTTTAAATATTCGCCCAATAGAGTATTGAAGAATTAGGAATAGTTAAAGTTCTATTATAAGAAAAGACTTGCATCAATTTAAAGCAGAGTTACTAATGTAGAAGCCAATTCTAAAGACGCTCTTATATGTACATGACCATGACCATGACCAAATGAATATGTATGTATGCCAAACATTTTAAAATCGTATAGTCAGTTTTCGAGATATTTCTAATTTTAGGATTAATTAAACAAATTAAAAATATTTTGACCCAGACTGACATATACTTAAATATATGGAATTTTTGCTGATGAATTTTTATATTTCCAAAAAAAATATATAGTCAACTGTTTAAGCTTAAATGACTCCCAAATAATTATAGATAATATTTCATCTTCTTTTTTTTTCATTATATACTTTAGAGTTAAACATTAACAAAAATTCTTTGAAAATCTAAAAACACCAACAATTTGATGAAGAATTTTTTCCATTCAATCTTAACATAAGACAACCCTCAGCTCAACAGACATTATTTGTTAAAAGGCGCTAATGATGTTTCCTTATTTTTTTGTTTTTGACTTTTTACAATTTCACAAAAAAAAACACTTCTCCTTTCCGTTTTTGGCATACAGTTATCCATTTATCCATTAAATCTATAGCATACACAAAGTTCTTAAAGAATACCATTTGTTAAATGGTATGTCTGTCTGTCTGTCTTTCTATTCTAAACAGATAGTAAATATCTTATAAATATTTTTAGACTTCTGTGCGGCTTGATTTTAATTGATGTTTAACCATACCAGTGGTAATTAAAAACACCTTTCAACTGTCAAATCGTTTAGTGTTTCTTTCCGTTAATGTGCATTGATTTGGTTTTTGATATTTTGTGCAAAAATATTGTCAGTTTTGTTTTTGTGTTCATACTTTATAACAATGAAAAACAATTTGTCAAACGTTAAAATATACAAACAAAGAGTCAGACAGACTGAAAGAAATTTTAGCACTAAGTAGCTGATTTGTTGTTTATTTTGTTTTGCTAATGATTTTTATAGTTTGATAGATGATTTCGATGATAGATTTCGGTTTAATATTAGTTTGTTTAATCAGCTGAATTTATTCGTAAGAATTTTCTAATGCCAATATGAAAATGGCAATTTTGGCAAAGTTGGGAAAAACGAAGCAGCAGTAATGGTATTATATTTTTTAATTTATAAACAACAATTTTAGAAAAAGACAATCAAATGTTGAAATAATAGAAAATTCACTACGAACATATAACAATACTCACAAATACTGTTAAGGTACGATCACATTTGACAAATATTTGCCGAAAAATACGAAACCACTAAATAATATATATTTGAACTCGTTTATTTATTTAAAAAAAAAAACTCTTCTTATTTTGGCCAAATCACAACATAGACTTAATTTATTTGATGCTGTTTGATCTTGCAAAACTCTTGTAAGAGTAAACAACATCAAACGAATTTGCGATAAAACAAGTTGTTACGCTTTTTTGAGTAAATATTTGCCAAATGTGACCGTACCTTTAGTTATTCAATAAAAAAAACTAATCAATCGTAATATATTTGTACGACTGCTGTTTATTAGAAAAGAAAAATTAAAAAATATCTTTGCAGGAATTCCTTGAACATTTTATATTTTCTGGTTAAATTTTTTTTTGTACATTTATTTATTTATTGTATCTTCATTAAAAAATCAACTAACAATAAGTTTTTCAAATCTTATATCTAGAAAATTTTTTAATTATTATTCCAGCCAGTTCCGGACGAAAATTGTTTGACCATTATATATTTAATTTATTAAGTTGGCATTCTTCCTTCTTGCCTTCGGCTCAGATCTGCTGTATCCCTTCTTCTTAGTCGAATATAGCCACTATTATTTATTATGTTGCGGGCTAATGGGTGTGGGTTTACTTAAAGCTTTTTTAAGTGTTTTTCTGCATTTTTATGGATCTCAGTTTTTATCAAAGGCACTTTAGGTCTTTATGGATGTTCGAATTTTTTATATATCAGGGGGCAATTGTGATCATTCGTAGCAATTTGCTTTGGCTTCTTTGAATTCTGTCTACATTTTAAGCTGAGACTGTTCCCCATATCTGTATTCCATAACACCATATAGGTTTTATGATTGAGTTGTAAATCAAGAGTTTGCAATCTAAACTTAGCTTAGAGTTTCTACCAATGAGCCAATTAATTTGGATAAATTTCAATTTCATTTCAGGCAATTTTGCATCTATATAAGATTTCCATGTAAGGCGACGATCGAGGTGTATACCGGGGTATTTAACTTCGTATTGTTGTGTTATTGCTTGATTATTGATATAAATAGGAGAGCACGATTCTCTACGCAATGTAAAAGTTATGTGTCTGCATTTCTGTTCATTAACTTTTATCCTCCATTGCTTTAATCAGTTTTCTAATTCAAAAATATGATATTGTATAGCAAATGTAGATGTTTAAGTACGATTGTTTGTTGGCATATCAGATGTATATATCAAGTATAAGAAGGGCACCAGGATGCTTCCTTGAGGTACTCCTGCTTCAATAGGTTGTGTGGAGCTTAAGAAATATCCTTCTTTAAGCTTAAATTTTCGACCAGTAGCTTTCCAATAGCTTATGTGTGTTTACGGGTAAATTTAGTTTCAACTTGTATATTATATCTGGTTCAAATAATTGCAAAAAAAGCTAAAGCTTTTAGAGTTTTAACAAAGTTCAACAACTGTCTTATTACGGCTGACACACGACACAGCGGCACGAGCATGCCAATACGAAATATAAAAACAAGTAAAAAAGTATATTCGGTCAAGCCCGACCATATAATGCCCTATACCTAGTATATGTATAAAACAGTTTTCAGAAATGGGCGTTATATGGGAGATATCACCTATTTTGGACCAAAATTTAGTGTCATGATTTCTGTGAATATAAATATTATATGTGTTAAACTTTATCTCGATATAAATACTTTTAAAAGATTTATGGAGGTTAAAGTGAATTACGGAAAGGGTCTTATATGGGAGTTTCGACTAATTATGGACCGACCATTATAAAATTAGGTGTCATTATTTCTGTATATAAGAAACTTATTTGTGTCGCATTTTATTTGATTACCAACATTTTTAAGAAATTTATGACCGTTAAAGAGATTTTTGGAAGTGGGCCTTATATGGGAGCTACGACTAATTATAGACTGATATTCACAAAATTTTTAGATGTGAATTAGCTCAATTTACTACTCATTTGTGATGAAATTTGTATGCATACTTGCATAATTCAAACATTTATGATCGGTAATCCCTAATTTCTGGAGGACATTTGTATGGGGGCCAGGTGAAATAATGGACCGATTTACAACAGTTTCAATCCCATCCGACCTTGGACGAAAAAATATCACGTACCAAATTTTATTGAAAAATCTTCAAGCCTGTACTCTGCCAGACGGACGATGGCGTTCCAAGAGTCGATTCTGAGTCGATCGGTATACTTAAAGGTGGGTATTACCAATATTTCTCGGCGTTACAAACATCAGGGTAGGGTATAATAATAGAGTATAAATTTGTAGTTCAAACGTATTTAATCACTATTTTTGTTCCATAGAATGTAAAACTAAAAATAAATAACGCCATCTATCATTAAACTATTTCACTAATTATTATTATCTACAAAAAAAAAAAACACCTATCAGATTATTTTTAATATTTTACTCTTATTAGAATGTAATCGGCAGTTTTGAAAATAACTTGTTCTGGGTTTTCTTCACACAGTCTGGCCATAATTTTTTAACAATGGATTTATCTTACCAACGAAAAAAAGTATTTCATTTAACGCTTTGAAAAAATATAAATAATTATTAAAATTATAATAGGTATAAGAAGAAACAGTTTGTTGCAATAAGTATGAAATAATGTAACTCATAAAGTATGTGTGTAAAAGTATCAAAGAGTTAAATAAACAAACAATTGAAATAAATTTTACGGCGATAAGATTTAAACTCATGAAATTTCATAGCCTAAAGGAAAAACTCATAAGTTTGAAAAATAAATAAACAAGTAAGATACATACACACACATAATCAAGTATTTAGATACAATACCGCACAGTGTGGTGAAAAATGAGGAAAGACAAATTAAAAAGGAAGACAATTTAAACTAAAGGTATTAAATCAGAGGTGAGCAATAAAAGGCTCATACTGAAATCAGATGTGCAGTTATTATTATAAGCATAACATGTAAAATGAATTTAATATAAACAAGTAAGAAAGTATAGTCGGTCAAGCCCGACCATACAATACCCTAGACCTAGTATATGTAAATATAAAACAGTTTTTCAGAAATGGGCGTTATATGGGAGATATTTGGACCAGTGTCATGATTTCTGTGAATATAAATATTATATCTGTTAAACTTTATGTCGATATAAACACTTTTAAAAGATTTATGGAAGTTAAAGTGAATTACGGAGAGGGTCTTATATGGGAGCTACGACTAATTATGGACCGATCATCATAAAATTCTACCATATTATATGTATATGTACGAAACATATTTGCGTTCAATATTATTTGGATGCCAACATTTTTAAGAGAGTTATGCTCTTTTAAGTGATTTTTGGAAGTGGGCCTTATATGGGAGGTACGACTAATTATGGACCGATTTTCACGATGTACTTTAGCTTCATTTACTACTCATCTGTGATAAATTTTGTTTGCATACTTGCATAATTCAAAGATTTATGACCGGTAAACCCCAATTTCGGGAGGACATTTGTATGGGGGCTAGGTGAAATAAACCGATTTCCACCAGTTTCAACCCATCCATCATTGGTCCGAAAAACTATCACGTACCAAATATTATCAAAATATATTCAAAATTGCGACCTGTACTCTGCGCACAAGCTTTACATGGACAGCCAGCCTGCCAGACGGACGGACGGACATCGTTAAATCGACTCAGAAAGTGATTCTGAGCCGATCGGTATACTTTAAGGTGGGTGTTGGACCAATATTTATGGGCGTTACAAACATCAGCACAAATCCAATATACCCTCCCCACTATTGTGGTGTAGGGTATAAAAATCATAAGATTTCCCATCACTGCTTTTTCAAAAATCTCTGCAACGAATGAATGCATGTATTTGACCAAAAACCCAACACAGACCACAGGTATGCTAAGAAAGCTGGCACAAACTGAGCCAACCGGCCAACTAACTGAACTGACTGACCGCACACTTTGCGAGAGTAGGTGTGTGAAATAGGGCTCAATGGTTGCAAAAAATATAAGTAAATAATGTAAAGCCAGACCATACATTTTCGTATACATACTCGTAACTAAGTAAAAATTTAATACTACTTGATGGTCGTAGAAATTGGATAATAAGCAAGTGCGTGTTGGTTGGGTGTCTTGCTGTTTCACTGTATCCATGAGCAAATTAAACAGTAAATTTTGTTTTTTTAACATAAGCAGCTACAAAAAAAATTTTATTCAGTTAAAGTTTACAATTACAATTTCTGTTGGTTGTGGAGATTTTTTTTTTGTTTTGTTACGTTTAGGTTCCTTTGTGGCCAATAACAATTTCAGTACTTACTGGATATTTAATGATTATAATCATCATTATTTTATAGTATAAAAGAGTATTAAATGATGACTAAGTTATTTTTACCGTTTTTAAATACTCTACAGTAGGTAGAGTTAATTTAACATTTATAAATAGCTAAAATGCAACGTCGTCCGTTGTAATTATACCCTACACCACCATATGTTTTATGGGCTTTAGAATTAGTGTTTTTTCATACACTATTGAGATCGGTTTTGTGCATTTTTGTACTGCTTAACAAAAAATTAAAACAGATTTCTAATGTAAATTCTCCGAAATATGTATATATTATTTCTTGGACAATACATATGTATGAATATATGTACAGTGGCTGACAGCTTATTTTATGCAGAGGATTTTTTTGGCTCCATAAAAATAAAACTAATAGGAAAAATTTATTGCAAAAATGTACATTTTTATATATTAAAACTGAAAAAAGTTGTTTTTTCACGTCACAGCTTATTTTATGCAGTCAATTTCTACTGTATCGATAGCTCCATGCAGCGTTGTTGGTTTATTGTTTTTCTTCTTTTCTATTTTTATCAAATAGTTCGATTTTGTGAGTTCGATTTTGCAACGTAAGTACCAATTTAAAATAGTTCAAATAAGTCCGCGTACAACGATAGAACAACGAGAATTTCTGTAAAACCATTTTTAAAATGGCCACTCACAGCGAAAAATGCTTAATATTCAAATAGTTCAAAAAATCATTGAGCGCTCGGGTCAATAACAAAAGCAGAAAAGATGTATTCGAGTTAGGTACAAAGTAGTGTTCAAAACCACTGTAGCACTAGTACGTAGTGCACTTGTGATAGAGCCAAGAAAATCTCCGAATTGAGTACCATTCTGGTCCACGGCAATTTTTATTTTCGTTGCGATCCATCATGAATGGTTATGATGACTTTATATAACAGTAATGAAGCTATTATAGAGGTATACACCGACCTTACCAACTTAGCGTTCAAACCAGTATTATTTATACATCAACTTAATTATACCCAACTAACTGGTGCAAGGTAAAACAATTCGACTCAAACTGTTTATCCAAAAATAGATATTCCTCTGCTAGAAATGCATTACAATTTTAGTTAGGGAATCACCAAAAAAAAATATTTTGTAGGTGCATTTCTCTAACTATTCGTGCTGCATGTGCAAGGTGGCCACAGTTCATCTTCTATCTTTTCCATTTAAAATTTTTCTAAAGAGCACTACAGCTCATACTTAAATTCATTCTATGGTGAGCAAATAAACCTTTTTTCAGCAAAAAAAAAAAACTAAATTGCACATCCATAAATTGCAACGAAAACTGAAAAAAAAAAAACAAACAAAAACTTATTTCTTCAATGAAATTACTTTACGTTTTCAGGTCATGTGTGTGTGTGTGTGTGTGCTTTTAGTCCGTCTGTTATTCTTTCCATATGTATGTGTATATATATTTGCTTTGTTTGAATGTCAGTTCAATTGTTTGTATTTTTTTACGAGTATTCAGCAGTTTCATTATTACTTGAATGTGCGTTTTATTTGCGGTTTTTATGCCTAATAACCAAACAAACAAACAAATAAACAACAAGAAAAGCTATTTTCTTTAATTTTCTATTTTAGACTTAGAGCAGAAGTAACTACATATAAGATACGTTTTTGTCGTTGTAACTATGTCTGCAAAAATTGTGTGTAGGCTGGCGCTTTTTAACAGATTAATTGTGGCTGCATATTTGCTGCTTGTTGTTTTTTTTTGTCTACACTTATTTTTGCGGTTAAATACTCTTAGTATCTATTGCTTTGAATTTTTACACTTTATTGATTTGTTTTGCGCGATTTCTTCCCATAATTGTTTATTGAACTTTTCTTTTGAATTCGATAAATATGGCACGCTTCATGCAATTATTTGTGTATTTTTTTTTATTTTGCATTTTATTTATAAAACTTTTAAATTGATCTTTAATCGTCTTAATATAATGATTTCTATTGTTTTAAATTAATTGCTTTATTAAGGCAAATAAATAAAGTCAATTATATACTAATAGTAATTTTTTTTACTCTATAGCATATTGAATATATGTTAGTTTATTTATATATATTAAGTTTATTTTGCAACCTCTGAGAATTGTTGATGTTAATTTAAAAAAAGTTTTCAATACAACATTTTTTTAGTTTTTCTTATTTCTTAAGACCTCCAGCTTTATATAAAATGTAGTGGTTGTGAGATCTAAAAGCATTGCTCGCATAAAATACGGTCATACTACTTTTTTAAAAAGAACTCATTTTTCCAAAAAAAATTAATCAGTCGTAATATATGTATTGAACGAGTGCTGAGCAATGGAAAATTAAAATAGAACAAAAATAGTAAACAAATTTCTTGAAAATCCTACGAAAAATATTGTAAATAATTTTATAAAATGATACATGTAAAACTTAAGCACAGATCGTAATAAAAATAAAGTGTTGCCTCCAAAATCGACAACATTAGTGTAAAGGTATGGTCACACATGGCAAATACTTACTCAAAAAAGCGTAACCAATTTTTCTAGCACAAATATGTTTAACGTTGTTTACGCTTACAAGAGTTTTGCAAGATCAAACAGCATCAAATAAAATAACACTAAATATTTGTTTTGTCTTGTCCTAAATAAACGTAATTTTTTAATAAATAAACGAGTTCAAAAATACTTTTTTAGTGGTTACGTCTTTTTCGCAAAATATTTGCCAAGTTTGGCAAGCAGTTGTGTTCTGAATATTTATTTAACACTAGGATTGGCATGTTTGTCTGGCCAGACCAAATTTTACCTTTAAGTTCGATTTTTTTCTTCAGGATAACAAATCAAATAAAGATGAATATGATATCTACAAATGATAAGTATGTACTAAATAGATTTAAACTAATTTTGAATTTTTTTTTGGAATATGATAACAGCGGCGGGTTCACATTTAACATTTAACTAAACAGTTCTCTTTGTCTGGCTAGACCACAACGTTTATTATCTTTGTAAACATGTTTTTGTTTGTCTGTGCATGCACGATCATGCAAAAATAATTGGTTATATTATATAAGAACGTGGTCTACATAATTATGTCAGTAATAAAGCTGTATTCAGAGTGAATAAAATTAAATTTTTATTTAGTTAAAATTGCCGTATAAATAGGCAAGCTAAATTTCAAATGGAAAAGCTTCAAGAGATAATTATGGCATATCTTTTTAATAACGACGATGAACATGAACATTCCATGTTTTCATAACGATGACAAGGATTATGTTTCAGAGAAAGATGAATACGGTGGTGAGCCGATTTCAGCCGCGTTTAAGTGTGGCGAGAGATTAGGCCGAAAGGTAGTGTACTCTCGATAAACTTGAACAAATTTGTACAAATATTTTAAAATAAAAGCCAAAAATTTAAAAAAATTACGCATTTTAAGGTTATACAACCAATAAAAACATTTTGTTATACATTCAAGAATTGTGTATTCAATTTTCGCAAAAAATGTTCTTTTAAATACAACTTTATAATAAACTTTAAGTTACAATCTCAAATGTAAATATCATAAATAAAAACACATAATTTATTTACATTAAATTAATTTGGTTTAACATTCTGGAAAACAAATGTTTTTTTTTTTTAGTAAATAAATAAATAAATACACATTTGTTAAACAATTGTTTACAAAACAAAATACAATCAATATCTAATGTTAATGCACTTAAAATTATTTGTAAATATATTTTACATTATGTATTTTCACCAACAAATAACTAAAAATCTAGAGTTTGTTGTATCGACTTACGTGAGTTCAAATTATGACATTTACATCACACACTCGCCATTACTCTTGTGATCAACATCCACCATCAGCAGCCAACTGCATCATCATTACTATTGTTGGCAATCATTTGTGTCAATAGTAAATTTGCACATGATCTTGGGATTATTCAGGCAATAACATCGATTTCACAAAAAAAGTTTATGTATCTTAGCGATTTGTTATGAATACATATGTATGTTAGTATGGAAAAGATGAATATGTATGTACACTCATATGTGGATTTAAATTTGACTACACTGTAAAAAATATTTACTTTGTATTAACACTAGCTTTGAATTTTGTATGCCATTTATAGTCGTAAAGTTAGTTATGACTATTTATGGACCGATCTTCATACAATTAGATTGTATAAGGTGTGTATATATTAGTGCTGGCAAATTCTACTACTTTCCATTACTCAATAATATTCAATACTTTTAATTTGGGTACTCAATACTGCTCGATACTTTTAACGAATTCAAATTGTAACTCATAGTTTTTATCTGCAAATTGAAGTAGTTTCTTTAAAAAATAAAAATAGATCTTTAACTATTATTGGTTTTGTATGTCTTTTATTATTAAATCAAAAATAAATGTAAAGCTAACTTTTAATTCAACGTTAACAACAACTTAAAAAATAATAGACGGTTTCGGCGGTTGGTTTAATTTTGTAGCTTACACATTGTTGTCTTTTTATACAGTGATGTATTTTCATGCACTATTTTACCCACTTAACTTGCTTAAAAATACAACTCAGAAAGTATCGAGTAACTACTTTTGAGTATTGAGTATCCAAAGAAAAGGCCAAATACTCGATACTCGGTACCCATTACTCAATACTTTGCCAGCCCTAGTATATATTAGATTTATTTGTGTTGGAATTTAGTTAGATACTAAAATTTTTAAGACATTTATGCTCGTGAAATAGATTTTCTAAAATTTTAACTTTTAAATGAAAAATCTGAAATATTATAAAACCAAAGACTATATTAAGAACTTACTGAATGAATCAATTTAAAAGAATATTAAGCGTTTTTTAGAAATTCTCGCGAAATTTCGTGAATTTATTTATTATTTTTTTAAGTTGCAGTATTATTTCTCCACAGAAACAACATATGTGACCCGGCCTATGAAAAGGTGGCTTATGACTCAAAAAAAAATATTTCCACTTTTTTTTTGGTTTCGATAGTTTCTGAGACGCTCTTTCACGTGGTGAAAACTAGAAAGTCCTAACTTGCGTTGAAGTGGTGTACTAAAAATGTAGAGAAAGAAGAGCACAAATGAAAGAAAAACTGAATTTTATTGAAAATCCAGAATTAAGATAATAAATGGAATTGAAAAATTAAAAGCAGGATTGAACGCTGCAAAAACGATTTTACCAAAAAAAAAAAAACATTTATTTAGCAGTATTAAGTAATTTTCTTCTTTGATATTCTTGTTGAAACCTTTGAAGTTGCTCGTTTTTTTCGAATCTTCTTCTGGAGATGAGGCCTTACGTTTTCCTGATTTTTTTATTGCAGTTGAAGTCGCAGCTTTCTTCAGTTCTTTCTTTTTTGGATCTTGATTTGAAGATGAAGCTACAGACTTCTTCGGTTTAGGTTTTGACGATGAAGCCTTTGCAAAAGAAAAAAAACTACTAAGAAACTGACGAAATGCATTGTTTATCTTTAACAATTGTGTCTCGCAATTTTTTTTTTTTGAGTCATAAGCCACCTTTTCATAGGCCGGGTCACATATAGGTATTAGTTGGGATTTGCGCCCAATTGAATGATTCGTTTATATACAACTGTTCGATACTAGCAACCGAATAATTACTATTTAAATAGCCGAGCTATTGTCACCCAAACTAAAATTTGACATCGGCAACATAAAATTTCATTTGATTAACAATAAATTCGGTTATCACAACCAAAAATATTTTCTCTGTGTGACAAAAAAACACACACATTTATTTTAAACAGTAAAAAACATATTTCTAGAAGATCTACTAGAAAGAAAGATCTCAAATAATTATTAACATGCTTGGCATCTTTTTAAGGATGTTTGTATTAACAAAAAAATAATGACAATAATTAAAATTATTATATAAAATTCCGGAAAATTAGTAACCCTTTTACTTTTTTTACAGTCTTACGCTTTAATGATTTTATTTTTTAACTTTTCATACTTTTAGGAAACCATATTTTATGACACAGAATAGATTATTTACAAAATAAATTGTTTATAAAAATCATTATGAGAACTCTTCCTTTCAATGAATTAATCCAGATTTTTTTTTTTTTTAACTAATATATTGCTATTTTTGCCCTCTTTATAAAAAGCTTATACATACTCGTATGTAAAGTACGGTGCGTTGAACCTAAACAATAAAGTTCAGAATATATTTCCTTAAATTGTGAAATTTGTATTTAAAAATTAAATTGTAGATTTATTTTGTTGAAAGAAAAAATTTATTTTATATTTTTTTTGGCTAGATATTTGATTAAATTAAAGTCCGTACGTATAATTTATTAATATTTATTATAATTAATTTAGGTTTTTTTAAGTTTAAATAAAACACTTAAACAAAAACTACAATTCGGATAATTACTTTTAAATGCTGACCGCATTTTTTCAGCATTGCTACCACAGTACCTTACGAATTACGGCTTTGCCTGCACAACAGTAATGGAAAATAGCTTTTTGTATATAAATAAAATGTATTTTTTAGATATCCACGGTACCGTTATATAACAATAAAACTTACGGCAATATGATATACATCCTAATAAATAAGAGAAAGATGACATTATGACTAGTTGTGTAAAAAAAAAACATTAAAAAAAGGTCTAATAACTGGATTACTATGTATTATAGTGATAGGCGGCGAAATATAGATTTCTTTATAACAAAACTAGTCCAAATATCTAAACAATATATATAAGGAGAAACCAAAAAAGATATTTTGAGGGAAGAAATTGTTTTTTCAAATTGATTTCTAATATCAGAGTGCTATATTTGGCAGTGCCGAATTTTATAAACCGTTTACCAAAGTATACATACATTAAAATAAAGATTAAAAAAAAATGTTGGTCAAAAAAATTGTTTGGTGACAATTTTATCCGAAATTGGACATTGTGCAGCCTAATTTTTATGTCGTGACAGATATCATTATATAGGTATTTCATAGTGTCTACTTGCATGTCTTCAACTTGCGTTATATGACTTATTGGAAAATGTTGTTGTTTAAAAATTTATTTCAAAAGGAATCAAAACCTGAATTCGTGATAACCAAGAATTGTTTATAATCGACGTCTGAATCACTAATTTTTAAATTTAAATACGTTTTTCTTTAAGCGTATTAAATTTTTTTCTCTTTTTTCTCAAAAATTAAGCTACTGAAGGCTACTAAAGGGGCATCGATAGCGATACATGTAAGTTCATTCATGCAACCATACATGTTGTAGCCATTTCAAGACTCACTTTAAGTTTTAGTGATGATGCTTCAACTAAAAGAAAACGTAGCACGTTTTTAAACTATGAACTTTGACAAAATACGATTTTTTTCTTTTACCTCTTGTAATTGTTGTTGTTGTTGTGATTTTCTTTTCTTGTACTCGTTTTTCTTTACCATTGTTTTACTAATTTTTATATTTATTGCAGAAATTTATTTTACATTTACTCGTTTTTTTATGTGTGGACATGTGTATGGTTTTAAAGTGAAGTTTACATCTTACATCTTTTGAAAATGATCTGGCAATGTACATATTTTTTTAAACGTTTTGGTTTTGAAATTGTAACTAATTTTTAATATACATACATCCCTATGTACATATTTTTTTATTTATTATTTTTGAATGTAAAATTATGTAACATTTAGGTGCAGCTGCAAATAATTTTGAGAATTCCTTAAGTGAATTTCGGACACCTGCAATATTAAGTTCCTTTAAAGAAAATGCGTTTGAAATCATAAATTGATCCATTTTAAATTTTAAGTAGTTTAATGGGAAATAATCTACATACATACGTATATTGCTTTTTACTTCTTTATATCTACATTCCCGTATGCATATCATTATAATGATAAATAAATAAGTTTAGATGAAGTACATGGATGACTTATAAGACCTTTTTTGGAACTTGGTATATTTTCTACAAAAAAATTGACAAATAGTAAAAAATGCATTTGTTTTTTACTTCGACCAAAAATTTTAAATGTAGTTTTATTAAAAACAAAACATGCTTCATAATTTAATTATTGCATACAGTGGCTTACAGCTTATTTTACAGGAACTTAAAAAAGAAATTGGTTTCATTAAAAAAAAAAGTTATAGTCGAACAAACAAAAATAATTTATTGCAAAAATTAACATTGTTAAATTAAATGTTAAATTCCCAGTACGAGCAGCTGATATACAGCCCACCATGCTTCACTGTTGCATTTAGGTTCGCTTTGTGGAGTACTGTATTTGGTATCCGCCCAACATTCGACATGCCATCTGAACCGAATATGTTAAACTTAGATTTATCGGGTAAGATGAAGATGAAAATGCAGATTTATTGCAAACATGTTCTTTGGCAAAATTTAGCCTGCACAATATGTTTTTCGGGTATATAAACGGTTTCTTGCGTGCAACTCGGAAATTAAAAACACATTGACGCAAGACATGGCGCATAGTTTCAACGCAACATATTTTACCCAGGTCAGCTTTAATTTCGCTTGACGTTGCAAAATAGGACTCAGAATTCAACAGAAAATAATGATAGAAGTAAAATTAAGAAAAACAAAAACCCAACTGCAGTACAGTAGAAATTGATTGCATAAAGTAAGTTGTTACGTGTAACGTTTAAAACTGTAAATATTTGTTCCTTGTCTCAATTTACACGATGCAATTCTTTAAGCTAAGCTTATTACCTATTAGAAATCGGGTGAGGGAAAGATAAGACGATTACACACTTGATTTTACCAGCAATTCGTGTTGCTCTCTTATTCGTATTATGTACATATGTGTATACTATCAAATAAAAATACAAGCGATTTAAGCAACAAAATTGTGCAGTGTGAACACCGAAGAAATTTCAAGGAAAAACTTGTCTTAATCTTTTCAATAAAAATTGCATCGTGTAAATTGAAACTTTGTTAGACTATAACAGTTTTTCTTTTTAATGACACTAATTTATATTTTAAGTTTCTATAAGTTTTATTTTCATCAAGCTTTGAGAACAAGAAAAAAATGCACTGCATAAAATAAGCTGTGAGTCACTTTAAATGAAGTTATGCTTTTTTAGAAACATTTCCATCATTTTCAATTCGTTAAAACAACCGCTGTAAAATTCTATTTAAGCAAACATACAAAATTTCATTTCGTGTTAATTTTATTCGTGCTTAAATCCCTACACACATACTCGTTTAATTGTCAATGCAAGTTGTGAATTTTTCATAATCGTATCCAAATCTCATACACAACATATGTATGTGAAAGCAATTAAATTTCAATTTAAAAAGACAAAAACATTTCAATTATTTGCTCACATCCTTGCCATATGCTAAATAATGTATTTATACAGCAAAAAATAGCGATATAATTTTCATATTTACATGCTTTTGTTAAATAAATACAATATAATGAAAATATACAGCATCAAATGTGAACTTATGTAAAACAGTTTTATGAATATATACTATTCATATATACATATATGTATATTTGTATTGGGTTGACATGAAAGTCATTTCTGTACTGTGTAACAAGTCACAATATCAATTATTTGCCTGGGGGTTATTGTGAATTTCAGTCAGATACAAAACAAAACTTGGGTTTATGAATTATTTTTTACTTTAGTGTGCAAAATTTCATGTTGTCTCAAATTTTGATTCACAGCTCTGGTTCAATATCAATATCAAACATTTAAAAATATATATTAATACAAACAAAAAAATATTTTTAATAAATTTCATCTCCCTAAATACGTCTATCATAAATCGTCCTTCATAACAGACGGAATTTTATAAGGACTCATAATATATATTTATTTCTGCCAACAATAATTCGTTGTTGGTGTATTATAAAAATTTAATTTATCAGCATGTTTTGACCTCAAGCATTTAGCACCATCCTATGCCAATATTATTCTAGTATTTGTTTCATTTAATTACGATTATAGTTTATGGAGGAATTGTCGTCCAAAGTCGTTATAAATCAATGATGTATGGTAACTAATATTGAAAGTTACGTAAAAATAACTTATTCATGATAAAATCACAATTATACAAGTAGAATTTTATCGAATCAGATTGTCGCTCAATTGGTGAGATTCTTGAAAGATAATTTAAAATCATAAACTTAAGGTATACCGTCACACATGGCAAATATTTACCGAAAAAGACGTAACTACTAGATAAAATATATTTGAATTCGTTTAATTATTTAAAAAAAAACTTCGTTTATTTAGAACAAGATACAACAAATATTTAGTTCTATTTAATTTGATGATGTTTTATCTTGCAAAACTCTTGTAAGAGTAAACAACGCCAAACAAATTTGTGCTAAAACAAGTGGTTACGCTTTTTTGAGTAAATATTTGCCAAGTATTACCGTACCTTTAGAAACTTATATCATAGAATATAACTTTCTTTCCTACCAAATAGACATATAGTATTTATATGAATTTTAAATGCAAACAACGCGTGACGTGCTATATATGTAATGAATGCCAATGTCTTGAAACTTGAATTTAAAACTCTTTCCAAAAGAACCGAAAAGAATTATGCTACTCAATATAAAGCAAACTTTACCACAACAATAATAACAATAAAAAAAATTAATTTTATAACAAAACAAAAGAAAATGTTTCTTAAGTGTTTAACTGAAGTTTTAATGGTGAAATGAAAGTTTATTTACATTTACATATAAATAAATGTTTGTAACAAAAAACATGTACTATGTACATATTTTACACATACATAATGTTTGTCAAAGATGTAACGAAAAGGATGTAAGGAGATAAACTTGGTTGCACAACCAACACACCCACCACAAACTTATTCTTGATTTAAATAGTACAAGTGTACACATTAGAGTGAATATGAATATTACCGAGTTTTTTTTTAATGGTAAGGGCGTGAGTTTTTATTATTATTATTTTTACTTCTAAGCTAACATCCGGCTTTTATCCTTTAATAATTTTACATTAGAGATTTACATGACAACACTTTGAATATTCATGTTCGTTCATGCAGTCATGGCATATCGCGCATAAACCGTTTTCTTACCCCCTTTTTACTATGCATGTGTGTAAGTGTTTAAAGCCGTTATGATGCTAAACTTTTGTCATAATTGTTTCCGGTTATACTTAGACAAGAAGAGAGATATGTGAATAACATCCGCCTTTGGAAGCTAATTAGGATTTCGAGGGAGCATGATTTATATTCTACATGATTTCTATTTTCCATAAAAGGTTTAATTTTTGCCAGGATATACTCAATAAAAATTTAAAATATGTAGTTGGTTTATATATTTTTCACCATAAATTATATATTTTCACTAAATAAATGTATGTATATAATTGTATACAAAGTAATAAACTTATTCAAGGACGACGGTTTTAAGAGATTTCTTTAAAGAAAAGTTTGTTGTTTAAAAAACGTATAATAGTTTTTGTTGAACCGATAACCATCTTGTAGTCTTGTATAACAAAAAAAAAAGTATTTACATAAGGTCACATAAATCATATAATTCTCATTCGATTCTTCCGGATGCGTTGTCTGCAGTTGTTTAGCTTATATAACAGTTCCTGGAGATTAATTTCATACTTGAGAACTCTTCAGCCATATACCGATTTCTAAGTTTTCTAAATCTAGTGGCAACCGTAATACTGTGCCTGTAAAGTCTATCAAGCCTGACATTCCTTTGTAATCGGAACCCAAATTATCGTTATCTCAGAATCTTTAGGAACACAAATTTAGAGATCAAACAAAATTTACAGCAGTTTTGGAGAAAAAATTAAACTTCAGCTGGTGCGCAATAACCCTAGTTACTAGATTGCTGGCCGAAAACTACACAGTAATGAGAAATTAACACCGATTTTGCAGAAGATATTCAAACTGCCAAGATTTGAAATTGTCCCTGAATGTTATTTAATCTAAAAATTTAAGTGTAGATCTAAAGAACAACATTTTGTATCAGGTATAAAAACACTTAAAATAGATTTGATGTCGGAATCTTTATTATTGCCAGAAAAAACAATATTTGACATTTATTTTTATACCCTTCACCTTCATGAGAAGGAATAGATACGCGCAAACATTACACAGAAATTTTGCAAAAAAATGTGCCTTTGGAATAATACGTGTGACTGCGTTTTAAAACCTATTCAGTTATGATTTCGGATATGTATATAAAAGAATGCCTCCAAAATTTTATACAGTTATTGGAAAACAAACATATATAATTAGATATCATATGACATTAACACAAAACCAAATCAAATTAATCATAAGTAATTTTATAATATTTGTAACACAAATACTTCAAAAACCAATTAAACATACAAAATTTTTTTAGAATTATGTTTTCGTATCTGACAACAACACCTGATAGATAAACCATTAACAAAACATGTAGATTTTAGTTTGTTAAATAAAGTGGCGCTAAAAATGACACGTCTAGAAAACACTGTAAAAGACATTTAAGGTGGACAAATGGTTTTAACAGCCAGAGGGTTTCTTGAGAAAAAAATTAAAATGTGTACAAACACAAAATTAACGATGTCGTATGTGGTCATGAATGAATCGTTCATTTATCATTTTTATGTAAAACGTTAAAAACATTTTGTAAGACGTTTTGTTGGTTAGAGAAAACAAAGATTTATATGACTGTGTGTTATACATTCACAAAATTTATTAAACCAAAATGTAAACTAAGTTGTAGTAGAATAACGATGTATAAAAGTCAAGAGTATTTTAGTGATTACTTCTAATTATATAAATTTATGTTAATACTTATTAACTGAAACCTTATTTTATCATAATTCAATTGTTCATATTTGTATAAAAATTATTGTATCAATAACACCAATAAATATCTTCAAAAATTCTGTTCTTTCTTACAAAATTGTTCCTTTATAAAAACACCTAATTAAATTTGCATTCGCTTTGCAATCAATATGACTGCAATACCGAAAAAAGCATCAACAATTTTAACAAAAATATTTTGAGACAACAGGGTCAGAAACTTAAGGGTCATTGGTTTGAAATAAAAACCCCAAACATTTCAAAAATCATTTCAATTAAGAAAAATAACAATAACAATAAAACGAACTTTAATAGACGTGTTTATGAATATAAATACGCATTTGGAAATATGAAAAAATACATTTAATTGATAATGACACATACAGGGAGATGGGTTGACAATGGCAAACTATACAAATATTCTCAGCAATCCAATGAATGATGTAAAAATTAAAGAAATTAAATTGTTTTTTTCGTTTTGTCTTCGTATGCATGTTCACTTGTTTAAATGAACTGATTCATCTTTTAATAAATATATATATTTCTTAACACATAAACATGTTGTTACATCTGGCTGTAGAGATTTTTTTATTGAAGAACGGACATGCCACTAAAATGAACATTTGTTCTAAAACTTATACATATGTATATTTTCATACACCAGGCATTTAAAAGTTAGTTAAATGATTAATTTATTGAAACAATGAGAACCTTACAATTGTATGGTATATTTCAAAAAAACTTTAACTAAATCAAATTTACTAGTAATAGCTTTTGAGTGTAGAACTATGTATATGTACGAGAATATCTGACATATACAATTTCTTTTAAAAGAAAGAGCTGCATAAAGAAATCAATTTTAATTGTTTTTAATGATCACTTTGGAATAATATTCGTACTACTTGTATTTGTATATTAATATCAAAAGAATTTTATAAATAAATATATACATTCACGTATATATGTAATACACATACATATCACGAACCTACCCAGTGAACATATTTTGTCGTATTCGATAACAACTGTTTTTTTTTTTCGATACCATTCCAATGCATTTTATGAATAATAACATCCCAGCAAAAATTGGAGCAAAAATTGTAAGTACACACAGCTTCAAAAGTGTGTAAACACCAATGAATTTTTTTAAGATTATGAAAAGCATTATAGTTCAACTTAAATTTTTTTTTCATAACCGAATCTATTATTCAATCAAATATCCAGCAAAACGAAACTTTTAAATTTCAACCGATGGATAGATTTTAGAATTTTCATTATCTTAAAAAAATCAAATAATTTGTTGTGTTTACTCACTTTTGAGACTCATAGTAGGTTTGTAAGGGAGAGAAGTTATATTCCCCCTTAAAAACCTTGCTTACAAAAAGTACTTATATCATAAATAATAACTTCAGTTTTATATCTTTGTTTTATTTTATTTATTATAAAATATGAAAATACAAGGTTAAAAATACAATTCAATTTTATTTAGCAAAGTATTAGGGTCCGATTATTGTTCACATGTTCTGTTGTCTGGACTAGAACTTACAACATCAAAATATGTACTTAGTGTTGTGAACGGTAATCGGGGCCTTAATTTATGTATGTTAAAAATTTTTGATTTATATTTTAGAAAATAATATTTTTTATCAGATATACCCGGATCTACATATATTTTCTGAATCTGACTCCTCCCCACTGTTAAGAAATGTGTTGTTAAGCACTCTCTGTTTCTTTAAGCATTTTTTATTGTAGAGTCGGTTTTTGTTTAATCTAAATGCTTTTCTCAAATTATTCAAGTTGGAGATGAACTTAGGAGGTAGATTAATTCTTAAATGAAAATCAAAAACTCATTAGTGGGCAAATAAAAGTTTTTAAAGGCCATAATCGGCTAAATACGGCTAAATAATTAATACTCTAAAAATTTATGAGTACTAAAAGTCAGCATCTATTCGACTTTTATACTTCCGAAAATTGCTTCAAAAATCCAATAAAAATTATGGAATGGAGACAAGTCAAAATAAAGTTTATGTTAATAAAACTTGCAATACCAAACACCAAGGCGTATTAATAAGGTGTATGCGACACGGCAATAAACACAACAATCCAAAAAAAGGGGCATTATGTATTTGTTAATATGTATGTCTAATGTCAAAATCCAGGCGAATTTAATTAAAAACAAAATTAATTCGTTTTGTCCGCTTTCACACTCTTCAATTCTGACTCGTCAAGGCAAGTATTTTTGTGTGAGAAGGGAAAGCAGAATAAAAGGGGTAAAACCTCACGGTACTAGTCAATTTTCTTATTTTCTTTTGTCTTTTTTTTCTTTCGTGCATGTTTTTTTGTATGAAAAAGTGCGAAAATTGAATTGACGTGTGTGAACAAATTGGCAAGTTCAAAAGAGAATTGAACAAAAACTGGTCAGCTAAAACTGCAGAGTGTGAAACAGGACTCTGTTTCGTTTATTTTCCCCCCAAAACAACACACAATTTATTTATTTTTAATAATTTCACTTTTTCAGACTCTTAAATAATTTTAAATGACACATGTAAAGAAAACCAAATGTGAGAGATGGATACATTATTTCACAGCGAATTAAGTGGGTTGTTTATGATGCCTTCAAATACTCACATTTTTGCAACTTAACCTCAATCAGAAGATCAACTGTGTCATTAATTTTCCATATGGGCAGTAGGTACACTTACCACATTTTTACATAAACAGACAAGGTTGTACTACGAAATCAATAGTAACAATATTTTACTGAATTCATTATGTTCAGAAGGCATTAGCGGTAGTTGACATAAAATCAAAATGGGCCTCGAAAAGCCCAGTTGAACATCTTAGGATTAATACAACAAAAATTACTTCAGAAGACTTACATATTTATAACATGTGCAGAAACATTTGGAACACAATTTTCTAAAAATGTTCAAAGTTTTCTGTAGTATCTGAAGAAAATTTAGGCAATTATATGAATTAATTGCCTGATTATTTCTAACATTAGACATACAGATTGTCCGACAAAATGTTTACTGGGTACCGACAACAATAATTCATTTATTTGTTACCATTCAATCCATTCGAATTGCTCAACTCTGTACACTTTCCAACCAAAGTTCTCAGTCGAAGTGACTTTGAGTTTATGGATGGCACTGCCATGTACAATTGGGTCGTCAATGAAATTCGTTTAAATAAATAAACTAAAATAAAAAGATTCTCATTTAAATTTTTATTGACAAACAAATTGAATTGATTGATTTAAATTAATTTATGGTTGCTATTGTTGTCTTTTTAGAATGTACACAACAAGGGAGAAATACCTCTTTGCCAACATTCTTATACTCGTACGAGTATACCATACATACGTATTGGAACATGAAAATAAATTTATTTTTTTTAAGTACATATTCGTATGTGTATAGATACGTACGTAAGGAACAATAGAAGACGGTTCTTTTTTGACACAAATAAGAATTTTTAATAAAAATATAATGATTTTTAGTTTTTTTTTTCAAAATAATTGCAATATATTGTTAAGTTAATTCAATATTTAATGTAATTTAAAAAACATTTTATTATTAGTTTGCTAAAGTTATTTCAAATTAAAAATATACATTTTTTAACACACATTGGGGCGAAATCTAAATTTTAAATATACTATTTTTAACTTGATGCTCCGCTTAAGATGAAATTTCAAATTAAAATGGCAGAGCAATATTATAATTTAAGTTTTAACCAGACAGAGTAAATTTTTATTTTAATTCTATCCCAGTGTGCAATGCAATAGTATTGTTCTAAACATGATCTATAATATGTACATATGTATGTATTTTCACACTTAACAATTTTTTGCAATTTCGCTGCAGTTCACTTTTAATTTTACGCAAATTCAGAGCAAATGGAAAATCTACGTTATACAATAAACATACGTAGAATTTAACTGAACTATAAAAAATAATTTCATGCTTTAATTTTTCCATTCATACACACACACTTACTTTACTATTTTTATGGTAAAATCTTTATTGTTTACACGTTTATGGTATTTCACTGGTAATCACTTTGGTAATGTAGGGCAGAAAGCTGGAAACTCTTGAATAAACATCAGGTCTGCCTTGGGCACAGGTGGCTGAACCATATGAAACAACACCAACCAGTTGTAAGTTACCTTTTGTGCTGACCAATGGACCACCAGAATCTCCCTGACAACATAAAATAGAAATAAAGGAAAACATGCAAATTTTGTACGTTTGTTTTTAATATTTTTTACTTATAAAAATACTGTGCCTGACGATTCGATTGCACATGTATATTTTTCTGGACAAAGAAAGCCATTAATTGTTCAAACTTACCATACACGATCCCTGTCCTTTAGCTGATATTGCACAAATTTCATTTGGCGTCACTCTAAATCCCCTTCTACCACACTCCTCATTCGAAATAGTCTGATACTCTAATTCCTGTAACTTATCTGGCAAGCCACCAGCTGCTGTGGGCGTTGTAGCTCCCCAACCAGTTATACGCACTTTAACTCTGTCACCCACACGACTTGCACTGCCCAGGCCAATAGTTCCTATTGTATTTCGATGTAAGTTAAAAGCGGGCTGTACTTTCAAGATGGCAATATCGTTAATAATTCTCGGGCGCAAGGAAAATTTTGGATGTACACGTTTAGCTGCCGCCCTGTGTCGTTGGCCACCCAAATTCCAAGTTAAAGAGCCAGCAACTATATGTATATCCTCAGGTTTCATTTTGTCCACACAATGAGCAGCGGTTAGCACATGATTAGCACTTATAATGGAACCGCCACAAAAGTGACGCCAGCGATTACGTCGATAAGCTTGCAGGGATACTTGAAATGGTACAATTTTCTTAACCTCCTGGCCACCATTCACACGGGAGTCGTTAACTTTATTTTTAAGAGCTGTCAAGTCATTTAATGAATCTTCTGTAGTAAACATTTCTTTATATTCGTCTGTCTGTAACTCATTTTCATCCGTCTGAGCTTTCGTCATCACAAGAATTAAAATTAAAACTGCACTAATTTTAAGAATAATTTTAAACATTGTGCTTACAATTTTCTTGTTAAAATACTGTTTGTATTTCGGTGGTACGACTTGCTTTTATAATTCTAAAATTAGGTTAAATTGTATTTCATAAGATGCATATTTTGCTATAAATATCTTATTTACTTATCACACTCTTGATAAAAAGCGGATTAATAACATTCAGTTTATGCAGCTCGTACAAACAATACTGCTCTAGTTGACTGGACTAAATATGATGATGTATGCAAATTTTTAAACGCATAAATAATTTTGAATCAGGGATGGGAAAGTGAATACCATCTTAGTTTTTATCACGAAGGGTCAGAATTTTAACCCTAAACTAAAAAATGCTGATTAAGAATTTGACATTTATAATAAAATAATATCGATAACTACCACTATGTTCAATTTATGTTTCATACAAATATGAGTAACTTATGTCTCCTGATCCTCAATCGTGAAAGCGAAGATAATTGAAATTGGATTCTTCCATATTAAAAACTTCAACCGACTTCACGAGTTAGATGTAAAAATGGACGATTACCTAAAATATTGCAAAAAAAGTAATAGTTTATATTCGGCTGTGCCGATTTGTATCGATAACGATATTTAAATGAATTATTTATTTCGAATCCCTATTGGGATCTATTACAAGTTATGAGACGATCGTCATAAAATATTTTACTGCGATTTTCGGAAGTGGACTTTATATAGGGGATATGGTTAAATATGGACTGATTGTCATAAAATTTGTGTCGAATTTTAACTTGATAGTAATTTTTGTAATAGATTCAAGAGCATTTAAATTATTTTTAAGTGTACTTTGTATATGGACTGATGCAAACAAAGTAATGTTTTATGATTTCCCTTTCGAATGAAACTGTTTTTGCTGAATTTTTTATGAATACTACTTTTCTATACGCAAATTCCGGGAAGACATTTGTATGGGGGCTATGAGAAATCGTGACCGCTTCTCAAAATTCTTCTAACAGGACTTGTGCTTCTACACAAGAATAAAGTGTGCAAAATTTCATGATATTATCGGCATTATATTTGAAGAAAATAGCTAAAAATAACTGAAAAATATCCTGGTTGCCCGAAATATTGACCTGTAACTTACGATGAAACAAAGAATGTTTAAATGTAGCATGACTTCTTTACATATACATACAAATTATTTGTATGACATTTTAGGTCGATATCAACCCTTGTCAAATATTTAGGCATGTTAAAGCGATTTTCAGAAAAGTGTGTTATATGTGAGCTATGACTACACAGAAAAAAAATCATGTTTTTTCAATTTCAATTAAAATTTTAATTGATTCAATTACTTTTTTTGATTTTCTGATATTTTCAATTAAATCTCACAATTTTTTTTTAATTGATACTATCATTTTGTTTACAGGTCCGATTTCAATTAAATTTTTAATTGATTTCACAAATATTTTAATTGAAACTAATTTTAATTTTTTTCTGTGTAATTATCGACCGATCGGTATAAAATTAAGTTAATTGTGTAAAATTTTATTTCGATGCCTACTTGTTTGACAGATTTATGATCGTTAAAGTGATTTTCAGAAGTGGGCCATATATTTAAGAGATCTATGGTAAATTAATAACCGCTGAAGAAAATCTGTATACCAAATTTTATCGAAATATCTTTAAAATTGCAAAATCGTTAAATCGAATAAATACTTTGAGATGGGTGTTAGACTAATAAAGAAAATCCAGGGCCATCATGATATCGTGTACGCATTTTAAAAAGTTTTTCTTTGTTAAATGAGTATTCATTTTTCTGTCGAACTTTAAACAATTAAACGGATATACATAGCTGAATCATCTTAACGAGGGCTTAGAAGTTATACTCGTATATGTACAAAAGATACTACCATCATTTATATGTTTTTGTTGGTGGGTCTAATAAAAACCGTAATATTGCATAAAAAAATATACTGTCACTTAATTTTAAACATATACGTATGTATGTACTCGTAAGTACAAAACTAACTTTTGTTCTACTAATATAGTATCCTGTCATTTTAAATTTAGCGCGACATTCAAAAAGTTGACTATAAGTCACTTTTATGTAAATGTTCTAGTTTTATTTTAATTAAGATTACACTGTCTTTAAGCGTACCTGTATGTATGAACACGGAATTATATTTACACATATGTAGTATGTAAATATACATAAAAAAATTACCTTTATAATAAATATAAACAAACGTGACATCCTTTCATTAACACACAACTTAGTTGCTTTATGTACATATAATATTTTCCTTTGACTCATTATAAGCATCTAATCTCTTGTTAAAGCATATTATAAAAATGTGAAAAAAATTAATAATCTTTATATGAGGCATTTATTTTTATTATTTTGTATACTTAGCACACATATCCTTTGATATGTTAAGCCATTTGAGGCAAGACACAAAAGGCTGACATTTAATCAGGACAAACGATTAACTTTGTCGTCTTACAAGCAATATGTATTATAACTATGCACTATGGTAAAGGGTAATACTAGAACTTTATCTTTAAAGAGAATAATAAAAAATTGTTCTAATTAATGTTAGACCTAGAATTGGTAGGGTACGTTCACACATGGCAAATATTTATTCAAAAACACGTAACCACTATTTTTTAGCAGAAATTTGTTAGACGATAATTAATCTTACAAGAGTATTGTAAGAGCAAACAGCAATAGTTATAATAAAACTAAACTTATATTGTGATTTGTACTTAAAAATTTAAATCACCACCAGAACTAAAACATTTCTTTTTTAGTTGGTACGTCTTTTTCGCCAAATATTTGCCATGTCTGACCGTACTTTAAACAATATGTACATTATAACGCCAAATGCCTTAACATTTAGCTAAGAGCAATTTTATCAGTTTAAGATCGTATTTCCCACTAGTTTGAAAATATTTAATATGTATATTAAAAAAAATCAGGTTTAAAAGAATGTACACCAATACCTAGCTTTGCGTCGTTTCGTTTTGCGTTTTTTATGAAGTTGTGTCGCTGCTTAATTAGTACTAATTTTAATTTTTTTTTTTAAATTTTGCAAAATCTGCAACATCATTAGATGTTAAAACGATGACATGTACAATAAGTGCTTTGATGATCGAAATGGAGACCTTGCTTTCTATTTGGGTTGAAAATCAAGTTGCGCAGAGAATAGCATTAAGTAAAATGGTATTTCAGACAAAAAACTTATTTGATGATAAAAAAGTAAAGCATTATCCAACGATAATCTAATACAGACAATTGCTACAAGGAAATTTATTTCAATTTGAAAAAAAGCTGTTCAGCAAACATTGGAATTTTTTGTGAAAGAAAGCCGACGACTTAGTATATTCGTATTTCTAGAATATATCTTCGATCTTTAAATGTTTTGCTATAGACAATCGTAATTCACTTTTCGTCGTTTCAATTTGCGTCGTGTTTTTTTTTTTGGAACGTAACCCGGACGCAAAGTTAGGTATTGGTGTATGTTTAACATTTTACTGATAATATTAGAACAATAAAATATAACAAAGTTTTTGCTAAACAATTTAATTGGTTCTAAATCATATTCTAAAGCTTGGCTAAGAACAGAAAAGCTGTAATACAATATTTATTAAATATTTCCTTAAAATTTTAATTTATATATTAATTCCAAAATATATAATCACGTATAAGAATATAAAATTATATAACTAAATACAACATACGAGTAAGTATGCAATATGCCACCAATAAAATACTTAAAGATAACTTTTTGTTCTTAAGAATTGCAAAATAACAGACCATAAACTAAGAAATTCTAACTTTATCACAATCTACTATTTTTTATTTTTATTTATACTTATTTATTTTAAAAGTGAAAAAAAAAATTATCATTCCTGCTGCTTGCTCTCCACACTGCTTTTGTAATTCAAAGAAAACCAAACGATAACTTTATTACTGTGAAATTTTCATGCTGATTTAAACAAAATGTAGACAAAAAGTTTTTTTTTATGTATGATACTTTTGCCAAAGTAAAATATAACAATACCAAAAATGAATGCAACGTCAAATAAATGTTGACAGCATGGATGACTGCGTAATGCAGTACACAAAATATTCAGTAGCACAATTACATATAGTAACTACGAGTATTTAAGTAAATTTTAAACATTTAATTAAATTTTGAACATTTTTCAAAACTATTTCATTAAAGGGAGAATAGTAGACATGCGAATAAAATGAATATCTTCTGTGCAAAATTGACAATATACACAAACACATAAAAAACCGATTTCTTTAGAAAACAGGTTTTAGGGTAATTCGAAAAGTTATATTTTCTAAAAAAAAAACCGGTGGAAAAAACCCGGTTAACCGGGTTTTCATTATATGCGTTCTTATTTAAGTTTTTCTTTATTTTTACTGCTAGAAATCTAATTTCAAAAGAAGTTCGTGATATATTTTTACAAATAATTACCAATATTAAGGGAAACAAACCAAAAAGTCATGTTAGTCAAAACTAATTTAGCACTTTTTTAATAAACTCTTCATTTGTTCGCCAAAATATGTATATTTTTACACGGTAAATGGTTACAGGAAACCCTTGTAAAAAAAGTAATATAAAAAAAATGTATAACAAGTTCATTTGATTATATGCACTAAAATGGAATTCACCTAAAGCACAAAAGATTTTAAATCGTGCTAAATGAAATGAAATCATGTAAAAAAATTTGAAATTTATTTTCAAACCATGTAAAAACAGAATTAGGTGTATTGCCAAATATTTTCAAATTAAGGCTTTTTGGATATCTAAATATTGTTTTATATGTAGAAGGAAATATGTCCTAATAAGTTGGAATCATTCTCGAAAATTTTTATTTTACTTTTTTAACAAACTGACAAACAGTTTTTACAACAGTATTTAATCGGAGTGAAATTATCGCTATCAAAATAAAAAAATATTGTCAAAATGTAAGAAAAGCAGGCAAAACAAATACAAAAAGTCAGACATACTCGATATTTTTCTGACAAAAATTAAAAAAAGTCCTTATGTAAAAACCGGTTAACCGATATAAAAAATCGGTTTATCGAATAATTCGAAAATATAAAAACATTCAAAACCGGTCCGTTTTTCATATATATATATATATATATCCGGTATCCGTTTTCTGTTCTAGAATACTCTAATAAATATGTACAATATAAAAATGTATTTTTATTTCAGTCTATACAAGGTGCTGAACTAGCCTGTCTTGCGAAAACTGAGGCTATGAGGTCTTCTTTTAAAGTCAATCAGGAAACTATGTTAAACATACTTCCTCTTGATATTGTTATCAAAAACATACCAGCTTTTCATCATCTTCTGAAGAAGACTGGATCGCAAACTCTATCTTTCTTGATTCGGGAATGTTTTTGTTGGGTCTTGACCTTTAATCATTAATCAGAATATAGAATATCGCAACAGTTTTGCAAGCGGAAGTTTTTTAAAGGAATTCAATCTAGAGTTATCTCAATTGTAACTGTTGAAGTTGAAATGTATACTGTATGGTACACTTTCCCTAAATCAGGTTGGACATCATTTTGTTGTTACGAAGGATCGCAGTAATGAGAGTATCCGTGCAGGTACACCAGTTAACCCATCAACCTAAGATGTTTTCCAGGAAATGAAAATCCCTTTAATTGAGATATGGAACATGTCGATGAATGGGCACTCAAAGAGTCGGCAATTACCAATTGTAATATATCCAGAAAGCTCTGGACCTATCTGGATACTTACTAGAGTTATACATATAATAACAACTGCAGAAGCTTTTTGGATGAAGAGGATACAGAATTATAGGTACCTTCTCTGTAGTACGAGTATATATTTATAATATACACTTTGTAATGTTTTACACTTCTCAAATTGTATTATTAGAGAATTTTTATCTGGCTTGAGTTAATTTTAATTTATAATTCAAAGAATACCAATGTAAAGTAATACCTTTAGATAATTGGCACATTGGAATGCATTTTCTACCCTGCCAAGGGCGTCATCAGCAATGTTTATTGTCCAAAATCTACTTGTAAACATCATCTATTGAGCTCACCATTATTGAGAAATCGATTCGAATTCTCAAATTGTTTATGTGAATTTGAACATACGAGAAATATGCAAATTTCATTCGGACAAAATAGAAGCGAAATACAGCTCTAATTATACTTTGCCCACGGACAACAAAGTAAAAGGTTTTGGAATACGTACTTTGTTTTTGAAAAGAAAATAATTTATATGAAAATCATTAAATTTTTAATTTAAAATGATGTTGCATCGGACACATGTCCACCACGATCACTCATACAAATTTTGATTCATTTATAAAAATGTTCAATAACATTTCGTTTAATGGATGTAATCTATTCGATTGGCTGTGTATAGACTCTATTTTTAATATAACCCTACGTGTTGTTGTTAAATTACATGATCAGGCGGCCAATTAACAGCTGAATTTTTTGAAATTATGCAATCAGGAAATTTCGGTTGCAATAAATTAATTTTTTCGGTGGCTGTGTGACATATAGCACCGTCCGTAACGTTGAACCATTCAATAATAGACCTCAATTTAGTTGGTACCTTATTTCCAGCCGAATTATCGCGGGAAAAATGGTGACAAGTTCAGTATGCAAAGGCTTCTCAATAATTACTCTTGTGTTATCAAGAGCCCAAATGCGACAATTTTGTTTGATAACGTAAACAGACAATCTGCTTTCATTCAGCGAATCGACGTTTCAAACGTTGTTGACTGCATTGTAACAATTGTGAAAGCTTTTACCACTGATACTCACACAGTAAAATGAGAAAACATTCATGTCATTTCAATATATCCCTGTTGGAAAACAAAGTTCTTATTGAAAACATATTAAAGTATAACCATCAATTCTTAAATTGTATTAATACCGTAGCTTAAAACAGTAGTTATTCGAGCGATTTCACGCTGGATTGAATTCCTTATCTAGTCTTAACCAATACACAGAAAAAAATAAAAATGAGTTTCAATTAAAATATTTGTGGAATCAATTAAAAATTTAATTGAAATCGGACCTGTAAACAAAATGATTGTATCAATTAAAAACAATTTTATATTTAATTCAAAATATCAGAAAAATCAGAAAAAGTAATTGAATCAATTAAAATTTTAATTGAAAATTATTTTAAAATCAATTAAAGGTTTAATTGAAAAAAAAAGAATGATTTTTTTTTCTGTATAAGTCTTAGTTATACGATTGAGGACCGAAGAATTTATCTCATGGGATTGATTTCACATTAATGATAACTAAGTCCCCTAACAAACTAAATACTTTGAAATTTAAAGCACTTAAAATTGTATTCAAAAATTATTTTATTATTTTGACCGTTTGGTCAAAAGTCAGCAGACTGATGCATTTCGAATTAGAATTTTTACTAAAATAGCTTTTTCATGAAACGCCAACCACTTTGTTTCCAACTCTACCCTACTGTAGAGTACTTGAAAATGATCAGTAGGATAAAAGTTAATACAATGGTGATACCCTGCTTATTGTTATGTTTGGAGGTTTCTTTTTTTCCCTCCATACCTTATGGCTTAAAACAATTTTTTAGATTTTTTTTTAAATTTTGTTCTGTTTCTTTTTGTATAATAAAAATGCATTTTAATCATTTCGATCAACAGCGTTAAAATCATCCTGCGTCAACAGTTTTATTGTTTACTTGATGTTGTGCCGCCACACACATTTTGCTCTCAGTTTTAACAAGTTTATTATCAGCTTAAATGCATCTGACAAGACGAGTTTTAAGGGTAAAACACTGTCTTCCTTTTTTGCTCATCACATTCATTCATTTTAGCAGACCTCTATGCGCCATCATTATTATGACATTCAAAAGAAAGATTTGAAACAATTTTAAAGTTCACAGGAAAATAAACAAACAAAAAACAAACTGGCGAAAAAAGACATCAACTCAATAAAATACAAAATACCAAATCATGTGTGGTCATTTTCAGGAACTTGATTTTATGACGATAGGTTAAAGTGATTTATTTAGAAGACTTTAGCTAATATTTACCAAGTCAATACACATAAGAAAAACAGTTTCAATGATCGTTCTTCGTCACGCCGTTTGATTGTTTATGTGGACCAAAATCAAAAATAAAATGAGGAAGAAAAAAAAAACAACATAAAACAGAACGGTAGCTCGCATTAATGGTCTCGTGCTTACGATTGACATCTGGGTTAAGCCCTTTTGTGTTAAAAGAATCAAACAAAAAAGTTATGCAAATATAGTTGCCACCTAAGGTGATATTTTATTGGCAACAACAAAAATAAATTATTAGTTGTACGTCTGGGTTGGCTAAAAATATATGTATATTTTATGGTTTATGTTGCTAGAAATGGTGGCCACTAACTTGCAACTCATTTAAACAATGTTTTATTTTGTTTGAAAAGAACGTCATGTCATAAAAAAGTTTTAATTTATAACATTTGCCTTTAAGTTTGAAGTGGGAGTAGTTTTTTAACGAATGAGGTTAGTACTTGATATTTAATGGCGCTCATAAATGTTGTTGCCACACGAATCCATAAATCTTAAGCATTTGAAATAGAAATAAGATAAATAAGAAACGCAAATAGATTTTATTACTTAAGATTTGTATTGTAATTGTGTTTTGTCTTAGAGTTAGATTAACTCTAAAAATTCTGTGTTTTAACTAGATGATTGTGTGACTTACAATATTATTTTTTTTTCGCATAAGGATCACGCCGATCATTGATGTTTTAATGGTAACAAATTACTTATTTATGGACAATTGAAAAAAGCTTTAAAAGAAATTTAATATGCAGTTTAACTGTAGTTCTTGACAATAAAAGACATTAGCGATTTTGATATATTGTATATATTCTTCTAATACTCAAACATAGAATAAAATGTGTAGTCCTTTTTTGGTATATATATGTATGTATACATAGACTTTGAAACCATCCGGCCAATGTGCCCAAACTGGTTTCATTGCTAAATCAATAACGCTAAGATAGTTTTAGACCTCTAAATTAATGCATTTTCGGTATATTCATGAAGTTGATTTTCAACTCTTCACGAATTTTGAAATACATATATTTTTACGGAATTGTATTTAAATTTAAATTTAACGACATGTATATCAGCATACAACATAATTATCAACTTTTGCATTAGTAGAAGTTGCTATTTACAAACATTGTTGATAAAACGCTAGTACAGTATGGCAACAGATCTTTCTAGTATGTAGAAATTTCTAGTATCTTTGCTCCGAACCATCCAGAAATGATTTTAGTGTATAAATAGACTAACCGGGACATTCAATTAGACTTACGGTTTAAAAATTACAGATTTTTTTTTATTTTTTTTTTCAAATTCCCCCAATTTGCGCTGTTGGTTGTCCATCCGGAAGGTCTAATTTTCGATCACTCTTTCTAGCATTGATAGCAGTATCAGACGAATTATAACTCTTTCCAACATTGCTACCGGTATCCCGCCAATTGTGACTTTGAATGCACATAACTCCGAACAAAAAAACTTGATACCACGCGATCTGACCGACCAGATCAGAGGCTCGGATGCAAAATAAGCAGTAAACTGATTTCTCAATAAAGCTGATTTCCGTAAAAAAGCTAGATTATTTGGAGACGTAGTTGCGTTGTGAGCCTTTCCATAATAAATTGTTAAACAATACTGTATAAAAATATGGTGACAGTATGACACCAGTCTTGATCTTTAAAAAAAGTACTAAAAGAATCCATATATATACATATAAATGTCATCTTTCAATACCAAATAGCCATGAATATTTGCGAAAAATTCATCCCTTCAAACAGAGTTGTCAACTTGGTGCGTTTTGCACCATTTTTGACGCTTTTTTTTTTTTTTTTTTTGTGCGAAAAATTCCTCAGTTGGTACGCGGTGCGTTTTTTTTTAATTTCAGTGCGTTTTTTAATTTTTCCGAAAATGTGATGAAACCTTAATTTTTACTAATTTTTAATTGCAGTTTTTTTAATAATTCATTATGAAATCATACGATGAAATTAAATGTATTTTAAATACGAATGTATGATAAATGAATTATTAATATCCAATTCGTCACATGAAGGTTGTTGCTAATGGTGAATAGGGTGAAAATCTTTGTTTGAAAATAAAATTAATATTTTAAACATGGAAATAAATATTATTGTATAGCCTGATGGTTTCGTCTGCAGACCAACCAGGGTTAGAGTCCCAGTAGAGCTCTAACAAATTTTATTGAAAGAATTTAAATAGAAGTATGCACTTAAAATATAACACAAAAGTAATACAAAAAGTACCAAAGGGGCTAACCCTTTTTACCAATTAGTACTTCAGTTCTGAATAGCATAATGTGAGTTAAATTTTGAGTGGTTAAATGCTTAGCTCGTTTATTAAAAAACGCTTTTACTCTTACTACTATTAATCATTGATCTCTTTTTAAAAAGTTTTATTTAGAATTTATGAAATTAAAAAAAATGTGTAATTATATATCTAGTGCGTTTTTCTTATGGTGCGTTTTTTGCTTCATTTTGGTGTGTTTTGAAATTTCAACGTAAATATATTTATGACAGTTATCAAATTCCTTTGAAAATAAGGACAATCAGCAACTTTCGATAAAGCTTGAGACTAAAACCCTTACTACAAGCTACAAGAGTTCTGAAATGGATATTGTAGCAGCAAAAATTTGATAATGACTTTCTGAGAGTTTTACTTTTTAACGACTACTACTACATATACATACTTGCTTGCTGGGGATGCAAGCCATATGATTCCGAAAAGAGTCTTTATTGACACCTTTTCCGGAGCGTTCATACTCTTTATGAGCCCAAAAAACAATCATAATTGCTCCGAAAACCTTCAGAAAAGAGGGTCATTACATTCGAAAATGGTCCGTCAGAAAGAGCTCTTAGATAATGTCAGAAAAGAGTCTTTTATGAGGGTGTTTTGGGCTCAAAAAGAGCTCTTACATCATGTCAGAAAAGAGTCATTGCAATTTTAAATACAAAAAATTAAAAGTTCACATTTTTTTTTAATTATGGCGTTTTCTTTTCTGGCAAAAATGTTACACTTTTTCCCTTTTTTATATGGGAAATGGGTAAAAAGTGTAACATATATAACATTTTTGCCAGAGAAGAAAACGCCATTAGTTTCACTTAAACAAAAAGGAAACTCATTTACAAATAAACTAAATTAGAAATGGAAAAAAATTAAATAAATTGTATTTACAGTAAAAAAATAAAATGGAATTCAATTAATTTTTTAAGCAAATTTTTCTTTCGCTCCGAAAATGCTTTTTAGTTGGACTCTTTTCTGACTCCTTTTTCGGAGCGCTCCTAGAATGGTATGCTGGGTCGTCATTACTTAGAAGTAGTCATATAATTTCTTATTTATTATCTGTTGTATGACTGCTTACTTTATAGTTATTTGCATAAGGACATTCCGTATTTATTAATAAAGACTTTTGTGAGATCTGACAATTAATGTGTAAATTAAGTCATTACTTATAACTGGTTTTAGTGGCATTAAATAACTGGTCTTAGTTGTTTTAAAGTACGGAGTTCAAATGTCATTGTGTAAGTAGTGAAGTTTCATTACTTGGCAATAAGAAAATAATTACTTTACAGAAATTAAAAAAAAAATTAAATTATTAAATTATTTATTTTAACTTGTTTAAGAAATTTAAAAAAGTAAGCACATCTCTTTAAGTTCTTTAATAACATAAAAAAGTTCTATATAGGAAAAACCTTTTCTTCATATAAATAAGTTTTAAGCTTATACAAATAAATTCTGTCACCAACAACTGTGAGCATGTCAAAAGATTGGTGATAGCAAACTGTATTCTATCTTGCATAAAGTTTATGTTTACGTTTCTTTTCAAAAGTGTTTGTGTTCTTAGCGAATATTTGACTGATCAAAAGTGGTTGATTTGATTAAAGTGAAAAAATGAAAATATATAACAAAACCCTCCAGAAAAAAAAACATAATCAAAATCTACTGATGGTGGTTAGTGGTGTTGAAGACATTGTTAAGTGTTATGAACTTTAAACTCTTTCTTATATTGTTGTTTTTTCCGTTTCTTTTTTGCTCCATAAAGAGCGCAATGGCTTCATGCTGTGAGTTGAGCGGGTAACATTTGTGGCAAGTGATATACGAGATACATATTAAAGTCTTGGTATAAACTTAACAGCAAAACTTAAAACAAATGCAAATAAATATTAATAAATATTGGGTGGGCCAATTAAACCAAAAAAAAATGTTAAAAATACAATATTTTTTTGTTTGTTCTCTGGCAATCAAAAAACTAAAACAAGGCGCCAATTCAAATTATATTTTATTTATATACCGTCACGACAGGAAGTGACAAAAAGAGTAGTTCAAAAGGTTGTGTTATTTTTAAACAATTCATTAACAAGTTTTAAAGTACAAGTGCAAAACTGATGCAGGTTATAGTTATAAGTATTGTTTAGTTCTTAAGCTTATTTTATAAAATATTTTCTAATGTAATTCCATTTTAAATAAGACTTATTTAGGTAAGAAATTTTAAAAAATTTATGATTTTCTCAATGGGATGTGTTTACTGATGCTGAAATTGATTTTTTTTATCTTCGTTATTTCACCAAGGTACTTTAAATCGATTCTTGCATTTACACCATTATATATAAAACATAAAAATATTTGATCAATATTTCGGAATGACAAAGTTATTTTTTATTTTTATTTATTATTATTTTTGGATATGGGCCTTATGGAGTATTCTCGAAAGTGGATCTTATATGGCAGCCATGGCCATACAATATTTAAAACACATACTGTGAGCGTCAAAATAAAGTCAACACTACATATTACTAAAAGAAAAGCTTAATTATATTAATAAAAATAATATTATATTAGAAAATTATACTGCATTTTTATATAGTTATTTAACTAGAATTGAATTTACAACAAGTTAGAGTACAATATTCGGTGGTGCCGAATCTTAAATACCTTCCACCTAAACGTAATAAGAAATACAAAAACTACACTAGCTATAGGACTAGTATATCCCTATTCTGTGTTTTCTATTCAGTCTTAGTGCAAATTTTATTATTCTTTTATATATTATTTGAAAGACAATTTTACAACCAAGATAATTTATTTTAAATGTTTTTAAATTTTATCTATTTTTGACAGATTTTCATAATAACTTCATAATAATTTTATAAAATTAATAATTTTTAAAATAAAAACAACATTTTTAAAAATTCACAACAAGTTAAGAAACAGAGTATAAAACGGGTAAGATTTTAAATTGAGGCTTGTTAATCTCAATAACTTTATTTACAAGATATTTATGGGTGGCGTAGGGGCATTATAAATTAGAGGGTTGTGGGTTCGATTCCCGCCAAATACTCTGGGTGTTTTTTGCAGATAAGCCAAAAAGCTTCGCAGTTTGTGTTTGTTAAAAAAAAATTTTATTTATTTATTGTTAAAATATACCAATTTGTACGAATCAAAATAAAGTAAACCTTATGCAAAAAAACTCCCGCCTACTTAACCTAACCAGTTCAAAATTGATAGAAATTCGAAAAGGTAAATGCCTGCATGAAATAGCTAAAAACGCATCACTGTACAATAATAAAGAATTATAGACAAGTACACAAAACACAATACAGTAGAAAATTTACCTGTTGCAAAACGGAAAAGCGTCTTACAAAAACTGCAAACCCAACATCTAGTGCTGAAAACCTGTATGTGTGGTAAAACTTGTTGTATGGAGACATCAAGCGCCGGGAATCTTACATTTATGAATCTACAATGTAAAAGGAAGATTATCTAGACATTAAAAAAAAACAATGTAGCCACTAGTGTAGAGAAATTAAAACTAGCGCAGAATTGGATTTTCCTAAGCATACGATTCTAAGTGGTTACACAATCATTGTCCAAACATTTTAGATCATTCTCCACAGCCCCCAGACCTCAATCTGATTGAGCACCTCTGGAAATACCTGGACAAAAAAATTTGGCAAAGAAATATTTCTTATATTTACTTTCTAAAGGCAGTAGTACAGGATGAATGAAACAAAAATTTCGCCTGATTTCACTAAAAAAAACTCATGGATTATATATTTAGAAGATTGTCAGCGGTGATAAAGGCAAAAGGACTATAAACAAAATATTAAAAACAATATTTCACATAATTTTAATATACCTGTTTGCTTTATTTGACGCAAAATTCGGGTACTTTTATCAATAATGAACTTTATTATTCATTATTGAGTGTGGAGAGAATAATACGTATCTTACAAATATAATTGTAACTCATTCCTTGATAATGATATCCGATGGATACCGAAATATTGGAAAAAATTATTTAATAAATAATATATAAACAATTTTTACAAATAATTGGCCTCGAGCTCGAAAAAACTTTTTTATTTTATTAAAAGAAAAAAAGGTCAAAGAAATCAAGATTTAATTTAATATTATTATTATTATTATTTTTATGTTCCCTATTTTGCTAGTTTTCGTTAATGAAATTTATAAATTATGCAATATATTTTGTGTTAAATTTGTACTTGTGGCATACATATATAATAAAACATTTTTTTAAACAATATTAGTCGTTTACTTTATATTGACGCTCACAGTATAGTAAAATAAAATAGAAAAACAGTTTTGAAAAATATCAACTTTTCTGCAGATTTTTTCACATTGTGGTTCAAGTGACGGACGGACATGACTAGATCGTTTTAGAATCAAAAAAAGCGTAACCACTTGTTTTAGCACAAATTTCTTTGACGTTGTTTACTCTTGCAAGTGTTTTGCAAGATCAAACATCATCAAATAAAATAGAACTAAATATTTGTTGTGTCTTGTTCTAACTAAACGAAATTATTTGAAATAAATAAACGAATTCAAATTTATTTTATTTAGTGGTTAGTGGTCGTTTTCGGCAAATATTTGCCAAGTGTGACCGTACCTTTAGGAGCCAGAATATTTTTACCTTTTGGGTCTACGACCAATATTTAGGTTTGTTAAAAACGTAATATCCCCTATATATTTTTTTTTGGATTGTCAAGAACTTGTATTACCGCTTTAGCTTTGCACTTACAATATTCCAATATTAATCAATTGGCTGAAGCTGGGGACAATATGGGGTGTTTATATATTTTTCTATTACGCCGGCCTGATTTCTTCGATACCAATTCATTGCTGCTTTTGGGGAGCTAAATCTGGCCAAAACTTTATTGAAGAGGGAATAAGTCTAATAAGAGGCAGCAGTTTTGGCGGCGTTCTTTTATATAAAAAGTCGGAAGTTATCGTTGAAGAGCTGACAAAAGTGATGCTTTTCAGAAAACTGCATTCTTTGTGGCAAACCATTGCATATTTTTCCCATTTATCTATATGTATTTAAATTTTTCGTTGGCATGTCCTCATTTTGTTGCAGCATAGCTCGCGGTAGCTGTTGGAGTTAAATTTTTACATAATTTTACTGAATAGTCAACCCGGATTTTAATTTATTGAACGTATTTTGTGAATTCCTGGTTTATAATATTACAATTTTGGTTTCTTTTTTAAAGATCTGATGCTTGTATCGTTAGATTTTGTGAACGGGTGTTTTCCAATATTGATTTTTTTGTCCTAAGCACTATTACAAATATATTACTGCAGATTAAATAAATTTAATTTTGACACTGAAAAAGATCTGAAGTATATGCTATAAATTTGTTATTATATATATACCCTAGTGTTATATATTATACTCTAGTATACCACTGTATAAAACAAAATAACACTTATTTTACAAACACCCACCTTAATACAAAACCTAAAAAAAAAATACTTACAAGTTTAAAACTTTGTTTAATACAAAAATAAAATAAAGAAGAAGGATCACTTCTTGGTGTTTGAAATAAAGCCATTTCGTATGTTAAAAAAAAACGAAATATTATTGCTGGAACTACGACAAGCAACAATTAAGACAGTAGTCCAAAGATCATGAACTTCGTCTTCTTTTTTTTGGTTTTTTGAGGCAAACCAAAGCTCAGAAGGTGTGCATAATTAATTCGCCAAACTTCACTATCGATATGCAACACAACATCAAACATTTATACATAAAACAAACAAAATATGTATATCATGCCAATGGAACTCTGAAGAATCCACACACTTTCATACTTTTTGGCCCACACTCAGTTGACTGTGTTAAGAAACGAACAAAAACAAAAACAAAAAAAATATAAGCGAACAAAACCAGCTAAAAGTTCAGAAAAATCGAAATAAAATGATTCATTAGTTAGTGGATGAAATCAGATCTTAAAACAAAACAAACCTGACACATGATGCCTAAAACAAATCTAGTTTTTTTTTTAGGTGTTTTCTTAACAGCCCATTCAGCCTGCGAGCCAGACAGTGGAGCAAAGCCAAAGCCTAACTAAGACAATCCAGCCAACAGATCAGAGTCAATGTATAACTGATTTGCATTGTACATGCAAACGCGCCAAGGTGTTGATTGGCTGGCAGACACATCATGCACATGAAGTGCTTAGCCTGATAGTGTTACTCTATTTAATACACTTTGGTGGAAATGACTAAATGTAGAGTTAGCAGTTGGAACAAAGTGTCAGTGGAACTATTAATTTATAGACAAGGAAATTTATCATAATATAATTTCCTACTATACTGTAACTATAGCTAAAATATCTCGCTGATCCATCCTATAAACTGTTCCGCATTATTTAAACTGAGAACCCTATACGTTTTCGATTCGTTTGAATTAAAAGAAATGTAGACGTTTGTTAAGTTGCACAACACAGTTTAATCGAAAAATATTTAAATTATTTACTGATTAAATTTACCTCAGCCACAACAACAGCAACATCAGACCTGGTGGTTATACACTGATAAACTTCCAGAACAAGGTTTAATAGTTAATGGTGGTCTCGCAACTCGATATAGTCGTTGTAATTGAATAAAGCCAATTGTTGATTTTGATTGGTGCAATGAATGGAAGGTGGAAAAAACAAACAACCAAAAACAAGCGTAGGTGTCAATACCAAGAAATTATCCGACTAAAACCAAACAAAACAATGCCACCCAATATGAAAAATACTTAATAGGTACGTAATGGCAGTGAGTAGGTACTACTACGGCATCTAAAGTGTTAAATTGAAAGCGGATTTATTTGTACTAAATAAAGGTTTATTTGGGTTAAGGTAGCATTTGATAGCCACAGATATATATTTATTTAAAGGGGATCTGAGGTATTTAAATATTGATAATTGGCTTCTAAAAATTCAAGAGCAATTGTTGGGAATTCTTTGCCTTTTGAACATGTCACTGTTTGTAGCGCTACTTGGTTTGGAGGCGTGATTAGACTAAAAATTTCGCTTGGGAATACGATTACGTTGAATTACGCGCTATCCACAGATCTTAACAACAAAATTTTAGTCTATTAATGATGATATTTGGTTTCTGAAGAAATTTTCCGGTTGCATATTTTTTGTACTTTTATTTACTGTATCTTCTTAAAACAAATGAACTAACAATAAGTTTTTAAAATCTTATATCTAAAAAATTTCAATTATTAATCCAGCCAGTGCCGGACGAAAATTGTTTGTCTATTGTTTATTTTATTTATTCTTGTCTTCGACTCAGATCTGCTGTATCCCTTTTTCTTGGTCGAATATGTTATTTAATATGTTGCGGGCTAAAGGGTTTGGGTGTACTTCAAGCTTTTTTAAGTGTTTTTCTGCATTTTTTTGGATCTCAGTTTTTACCAAACGCACGTTTAGGTCTTTATGGGTGTCTAGATTTTTATATATCAGAGGGCAATTGTGATCATTCGTAGCAATTTGTTTTGGCGTCTTTGGAATCTGTCTACATTTGAAGCTGAGGCTGTTCCTCATAGCTGTATTGCATAACACCTTGTAGGTGTTATGATTGAGTTGTCAAGCAAGAGTTTGCAATCTAAACTTAGCTTAGAGTTTCTGCCAATGAGCCAATTAATTTGTATCAATTTCAATTTCATTTGCGTCAATTTTGCATCTATAAGGGATTTCAATGTAAGGCGACGATCGAGGTGCCATGATCAAGCAATTTAACACTACTGCATTATTCTTTGTAGGGCTATGTTAAAGATAGAGTCTATAAAGAGCCAATCAAATAGATTATTTTGTTTTGCTTTCAATTATGCATGAATCCATTCATGAATCCCTTAAATATTCCATATTTAAAATGCAAAATTTAATTTGATTTTGAAAATATAATTAAGAATTATTTTTTTCGAGTCTTTCACCAAAATTGAGTATCTACAAATAAATATAAATAACTTAACTTTACATTATCGTGATGAATATGAATTCTTTACAACTACACCATTTCCAATTATAGTTCAGCAGTTTCTCATTGTATTTCAGAAATTTCCAATTGAATTTCAGATATTTCTAATTGAATTTTAGAAATATCTAATCATATAACAGAAATTTCCAATTCAATTTCAAAAATTCCAATTCAATTTCAGAAATTCAGAAATTCCAATCAATCAATTGTAAAAATTTCCATTTATATTTCAGAAATTTCTAATTACATTTCAAAATTTTCCATTTGTATTTCAGAAAATTTAATTTGCATTTATATTACACCATTTCTAATTGTATTTCACAAATTTTCAATTCAATTTCAGAAATTTCCATTTATATTTCAGAAATTACTAATTACATTTCAAAATTTTCTAATTGTATTTCAGAACTTTTTAATTGCATTTCAGAAATTTCCATTTGTATTTTAGAAAATTTAATCTGCATTTCTATTAGTAATTTCTGAATTTCGGTTATCCTTGTGAGCAATTAAACCAGCAGGCTTATTACGCGATACAACTTCTGGAAAACCCAAAAGAATAGTTCATTATGCCCATAATTCTTTAGGAATGCACTTCAACTTTCGAGAATCATATCCCAGTTGGGATATTGGCACTTTTTGTCGCGAGCTGCTGACTGCTCCTGTACTTCTTCCTTAGTACATTGACAGTTGATAGGATGAGGAAGTAATATTTACAGATCTGTCAAAAGTATTATCCATATCATGTGAAAAAATTGATTCTACTAACTCTTAAAGGATCTATGATAAATTATTCTGGCTGCTAAACTTACTTGGGCTTAATTGAAGCATGGACAACTTTTTCGCAGTTCCTTCACTGGCGGGGAAAGCTAATCTTTTATACTCGTATTTTTTTTTTGCCATTCCTTCGCAGTTCAAGCAATAGGTGTTTTACTGATCCTTTTTCTGTAATGATGCTTCCGCCCCGGCGGAAAATAGTCTTGGTGTTATGTCCATCACCTTGGCATCATTCCAATGCCGGGGTAGAGATGGCGACACCAGTGCCATGAACTTGCAAGGGTTCGAAACTGGATAGAGTATCTTTTGATTTTTTAAGAAGAAACTCGCAGCTGACTAGAGTCTCATCTAGTACTGCGTGGTCAGTTATTGCCCTAGATCCCTAGTTTTATTATTAGGGTGCTTGTCCCTTAACTGATAATTGGTTGAGGTCACTTCGGTTAATACTCAAAGCGGGTAGAATGGCACTTGGTTTAATGGCTGATGTTAGCTTGCGAGGGTAATCAAACTTCGGCCTACCAAATTGTCCTAGGTACCGTTGCCGAATCAACAGAGCCGTTGAAAGTAGTGGTGACACTTAGCTCGGTGATCAGGAAATATATGGGAAGCAAGGCTTTCGTAGTAATAGTTGTAATGGTCGCCTTTGGTCTTGGCTCGATGCGGCCTATGGCTACCACAGCAGATCATAGACCTTGGCTTATATGATCAATGCAATGCTGCGTCTGTGCTCTGCTTTCTGTTTTCCTGGGTCATGCTAATTATACTAAGCTACGGATGACAGGGATTAGATAGCCCAATCTCTTAAGCAAGGTAATCTTTTCATTGATCTTGCAGTCATGTGTTGAGAAATTGCTAATTGCATGTTCCCTGGCAGGTCATACAAGTATGAATCTCTGTGAGACATATTCTCTATGTTCTTGCAGGGGCATACAATGCGGTGACGAGCCGAGTTCGTTCTGCGTTTAAGTGCGTCGTGAATATAAGCCCCAGAGGCAGGTGCTTGAACAAGTTGTACTGATCAACAGAGCCATTTATTAATAGTGGTGACGGCTGGCTATGGTTTAGGAAACGTATTGGAGTGTGGTGGCATTCGTGTCGTGTTGCTGCATGTCCAGTAATTGTCTTGGCCTAAGTTAGCTGTATAAGATATGGATGGCAGGGATTAGATAGCCCGAACTCTCTAACAAGGTGTTTGTACAGTGATCTGTGCAAATGCTGTATGAAAAGTTGTGAATTGTGTGTCTTGCGTCAACCCGGTGTGAAGAACACAATGTGGTCATATGACGATACTGCATGTAAAACCCTTGGGCCAGGGCATCGTTAAATAGCTTGGATTGACATACATATTTATTTTTTGCATACTTTAATTGGCTTTTTCAAAATTCATAAGATTTAGGTTACATACATAATCGTTCGCAGATTAATTTTGCCACGTGTTTACATAAAGTGGCATATGTTCTATTTTCAAAACTTATACCCGAATAACATTTAGCTATGCCCATGTAAAATTGTATCACGATCGGTAAATTATTTACTTCCAAAACATTTTAAAAGCTGAAAGTAAAACTTAAGGATTGCTGGTTTGTTAGTAAACTTAAATTGAACAATCGTTTGATTTAGCACCTTTGGATTTATTTTTAAATAGGTTCTTTTGAAGTCTGATGGCGTTTTCTTTTCTGGCAAAAATGTTACACTTTTTTTCTTTTTTATATGGGAAATGGGTAAAAAGTATAACATATATGTAACATTTTTGCCAGAAAAGAAAACGCCATGAAACTGAAACCCATGTCAGTAAGCCAACAACAACCAGTTTATGCAAAATGGTCATGCAAAATTTAAATCGAAACTAAATACTTTCCTTCCGTATTGGGGTGAATTTTCCCTAATGACAATACTCGTTTCCCGCACCTTTCTTTTCATATTTTATATATATGTAGTTAATTTGAAACTTTTTATATCGCTTGAGTTCAGTACTATTTCCAAATCTTAATTTTCTATTTTTTAAGTATGAAAATTAAAAACTGTGAACTGTGTCTAAGCTAACTGTTTTACATATGTATATGTTAACTTTTGACTAACTTTTTTATATGCCAATTTCCACAAGGGAAAGTTAGCCATTCAATTATAAACAAAATTAATTTTTGTTTTTATAACTTTACAATTTAAAAGAAAAGAAAAAATATATATTTTAAATTAAGATTTTAAATCAAGAATTGAAATGGTTTAAAGGTAACGGTAACGGTCCTACATGTAATCTGGCTAAAATCCTATTTTTAAAAACCAATATAATTCTTATATTTCTATAGATATAGGTTTTCAAGTAGATGAGATAAAGTGCAGTTTTTTTCAATATTTAAAAAAAATTATGTATTTTCATAGTAGATGTTTTTTTACATGGCAATACAAGGGTATTTTTCACAGCATCGCTGTAACACTCCTACTTGTGACCATTAAATTTTGTAACTTTTTAAATATAAAACATAAAAATAAATACAGTTTTTGTTTGGGGTTTTTGTGTCATGTTCCATTTGAACAGATTTTTTTCTTGGTTGTTTTTGCAAGAAGCACCTACCTGTTGTCATCAATTAAGTAACAAGCACACGCTACCAATAAATTTTACATTTAAATCCATAGGTAGTAAGTAAAATACATACATACATACATTCATACATATTCGAATATACCTACATATATACTCTATACTATAGTTTAAAACACAATATCTACACTGTTTGTTGTCTTATCAGATCTTATTATTTAAGAAAGAAATAACAACAACAACAACAACAAATATAAAATGAATATCGTTTTTATATTTAATCTTGTTTAAATACTCTTGCCATCATGACTTTGGTGACTTTATTTTGCCATGTGGTAACTACTTAAATTGGTTCAGCAATGTGCTGAGGGAAGGAAGGCGCTGATATAGTGATACGAGTATGAAAAAGCCAGATCATAATTTATCATTAAGTTGAGGTTGTTTTAAATGTAAAATAAAACAGCAAGATACATCTTGCAACCAGGTATCTTTTACTTTGTTTTATACATACATACGATATATATTTCTTTCGTTTTTTTATTACTATACTCGTAGTATGTTGAGGTTGCTGTTGCTGTTGCAATATGCAAACAATTTGTAAATTTTTAAAACCCACAAGCAATTAATTTTGAAATAGACAAAACATATGTTTTATCGAAACTGAGGAAAATTAGTGGACATAAATATAAATTAGGAAAGTGCTGCTGTGTTTTTCTTGGTAATTTATTGGATCATTCGAGATAATTTTATAATTTCATTGGATTTGTAAAAGTTTAGAGCTCAATTAATTAGGTAGAATTTACACATACAATTTAAATACAAATAAGTATAAAATTATATTAATTTTGGAACAAACTTCTATATACTCGTATACAACTAATGGACACAGTTTAACTCTAATATAATTGAAAAATAAGTTAGTTAAAGATATTTATTTATAGCATATTTATACATATTTCAGATATTTTAGGAAGTATTTTTTATATTATATCATAGCCTAGATTAAATATAGATCGCTATCCACAAAACTTATAGTTTGATTTTGGCATACAAATTTAATATAAAATATATTATACATACTTATGCTCATATAATTTATTTGTTAGAAATCGATATTTATATGATATTAATGCTTATTTAAGTAATTTTCATGTGGTCATTTTCAGATGTGGACCAAACTAAACAAAATATCGTTTTGGAATTTATTTTTATAGTGGAAGGCCAATGTAAGCGGCATGCGGCCGCGGGCGGCAATCAGCTTAAATAAACGTTTATTAGTGTATACATTGTGTAAAAAGAATTAGGAAAATGGAAATAAATTTTAATTTTTAACTAAACTCATATGTCACATATTATATACATGTGTATGTCAACATCGTTTTAAGCGGCAAAGTTGAACAAAATTCTACATCTGCCGTCCGCGGCCGCATGCCGCTTACCAATGTAAGCCTTCCACTATTACATGAGACTTATTTTTCTGAATTTTGTTTGTACTGGGTGATTCAAGTAGAGACACTTTTTTCAATAGTCATGCTGTCATGTTATTTTTGTTTAGTATTGTTTGGCATTTCATAATGTAAAGAAATGTGTTTCGTGCACTTCGCTCAACTTATGGTCAATATAATCGGCCTACTGAACATACTATTTTGAGATATAGCATTCATTATTGTATAATATTCGACCGAATAGACCACGTCCAGCACGCTGTGAAGAAAATATAGCGGCCGTAGCTGAGAGTGAACACGAAGACCGTGGAGAGTCGATTCGGTGCTGTTCGCAGCAACTCGGACTGACGTATGAAAAGACTTGGTGCATTTTACGTCGAGATCTTAAATTGATCTTGAAAAGTTCCAAGAAGATCCGACGTTTTCGAGGCAAATTTTGTTTAGCGATTAGACCCATTCATTTCTGGCTTAATGGGTATGTAAACAAAGAAAATTGCCATATTTTGGACGAAGAGCAACCTGAATAGATTCAAGAACTGCCACTTCATCGAGAAAAAAAAGGGTTTGGTGTGGTTTGTGGGCCGCTGGAATCATCGGTCGTACCATGATAACCGACTATTTGATGCCTGAAATTGAAGCTCGTGATCTCGGCGACATTTGGTTTCAGTAAGACGGCGCCACTTCTCATACATCGCATCAATCAATGGATTTATTGAGCGAACAATTCGGTGAGCACATAATTTCACGTTTTGGGCCGGTCGATTGGCCACCAAGGTCATGTGATATCACACCGTTAGACGTTTTCCTTTCGATTCAGTCCTTGGATTAAAACATCACGCGTATCATTTGCCAGTTACCAATCGAAATGCTCGAACAAGTTTTGAACAACATTTGATAGACATAATCTTCAAAAATTAAATGCCAAAGAATGTTCTTTCAAATGGTAATAAACATTCGCCATTAAATTTGAATTGTCTGTGTTTTTTTTTTTTTTTAAAAAGTAGGGTATTATAAATTTATATACAAGTTGATTTTTTTCAAATGCCATTTATTCCAAACTATGTGAATTGTCTGTGTTTTTTTTTCTTTAAAAAAGTAGGGTATTATAATGGTATTATAAATTTATACACAAGTTGATTTTTTTCAAATGCCATTTATTTCAAACTATGTATGGTAGGATATAAATCAAATTTTTTGAGGATTGGAGCACAAGTGCACATTGTATTTGCTGCATTTTCAGCTTGGGAACCCAGTGTTACATTTTCTACATTTGCCCCTTATTCCCTATTCAGGCCAATGACTATAACCATCAAATCGTAGGGATTTTGCAGGCTCGGCAACATATGCTCTTTTATAGGGGTTTCATTCAGAACCCGTAAAAAGAGCTGGTGATTATTGGGCATGGTGATGACGGAGTCGATGGAGAAGGTGGGGAAATCCCTGAACTCATTGTCAAATGGATATATTTTTGGAAAATATATATAGGAACAACAGGGACAAAACTTAAAACTAGATTAGCAGGACATAGACATGACCAGAAATATAGAAATTATATTTCAACGCAAAAACTGCTTTATCAACCCATTGTAGAGATTTTAACCACTATCCAGATTTCCATAACACATCTATATTGAACACAGAAAATCATACGAAACGAAGATACATGTTAGAAATGTTACATATCAATAATGTACCATCAGAAAAAATAATAAATTTTAAAAAAGACACAGAAAACTTAGCTCAAAATTATAGAACAAAAATATAAATGGTAACAATAGGAGAAATTAACATAATTTATGTATTTAAAAATTGTATCATTCCAAAATGTTATTATTCAAAATGTTACTATCTTTCTGTTAAAATTATTTACTGTTCAATGTTATTATTGAAAATTTAAAATTATTTTTATATGTAAAACATATTTTTTAATTTTTGTCAACCCCTTTCAAACTTATGTATATCAAAATATTTATTTACACATAGAAAATTTGTTATTTTTTAAATATTAAAATAAAATAACTCCTGAAGAAGATTTCCAAAGGAAATCGAAATATCGAATTAATTATACATATAAAAATAAAAAATCTTTTATAAAAAACAAAAAGTGACCTCAAGCTTAAAAATTATTTAATAAAAATCATACAAAAAGGTCGAAGAAAATAGAATGAAATTATTTTTTATATTTTAAATGTAATGTAAGAACATTATAACAAAATATATCACAAACTTCTTTTGAAATCGAATTTTTAGTAAAAATAATAGTAGAAGGCCAATGTAAGCGGCATGCGGCCGCGGGCGGCAATCAGCTATTCTTTTTGCCGCTTCTACTTTTTGTACATAGGTAGGCAAATGTGCGCGGCATATTTAAAGCGGCAAAGTTAAACAAAATTGCCAGATTAAGTAAATTGCGATACTTCAAAATTTTTGCATGAATAATTTTGTAAAGAAACAAATTGACCCGCATTGGCATTCCACTATAAAAAAAAACTTAAATAATAGCGCATATAATGAAAACCCGATTAACCGGTTTTTAAGCTAAAACCGTATTCGAAACCGGTTTCTTAGAAAATGTCAATTTTCGAATATCCCAAAAAACGGCTTTCTGAAAAGTCGGATTTTTGAATACTCCACCGACATATGTAGCTTAATCGACTTAGAATTTCATAAGGATCAAGAAATATATACTTTATTGGGTCTTAGATAAATACATAGTTCTCAATGCTACTAATGTAATGACAAACGTATTTATGTTATTCACCACTTGTAGTGGTGCAGGGTATAAAAACTATATGAAAAAACTGTAGCCTGAACAATTAACCCGCATAAATATTTAAAAATGCATAACAAATTAACACTTTTACATAATTCTAACAGTTATTGACCTACATATTAATAAAGTACATATATGTAGATACATATGTACATATAAATAATTCCACCTAAATGTTAGAAATTCTATTCGCAATTATCATTTCATCATTAGAACTCTAAAGCCAATGCAGTTCAACAATTTAGTTTTTGTTATTGCAGCACTTGAAATTGTTTATGGCAATGCAATTGGTAATATTAAAACTAATATATATAAATATATATTTCAAATAAATTTTATATTTAACTAGAAGTAAACTTCGAATAAAAAAAAATTTATAAAAAACTAATTAAATATTTATAATTTTTCTTATTTAAAAAATTTCTCTATTTCAGTTACACAAAACAATAACAGCGAACGCGTTGTTGGAGGCCGCGATGTACCCAAGGGCCAATATGTACCATATCAAGTTTCCTTACAATACTATACACAGTCCAAAAATTACAAGCACTATTGCGGAGGTTCCATTATATCGAAAAATAAAGTTCTAACGGCAGCTCATTGTTGCAATGGTCTTAAAGTGCAAAGAATGTTCGTTAAAGCTGGTGTTCGTGATTTAAGCGAATCGGAAGGTGAACGTTATGCTGTAGCATATTATCAGATCCATCCAAATTACAAAGAATTTGAATCGAGCGATATAGCAATTATAAAAATTGCCAATAGCTTTGATTTAAACAATATAAGTATGGCCGTTATTGATGTGGCTAGTCCGAAAAGAGTAGCGGGCAATGTGGAAGTAACTCTTACCGGTTGGGGTCTTCGTTTACCCATTGAACTGCCCATATTTCAAAGTCAATTGCAAAATTTAAACTATCCAACGGTATTGCAAACGATGAGTTACAATACAATATCGGATAAGGAGTGTCGCAGTAAGGGTATAGATCGTTTGTCGAAAACTGAAATTTGTGCTCAAGGGGTTTTCCTGAAAGGTGCATGTGTGGTAAGTATGAGGGAGTTTACACGCTGCCACATTTACCTGCAACTTTTCTCCTGCGACTCGAGTTTATAGACGAAATATGTAGTGGAGAGTACGGGGTAGCTACGTATTTCATCTATTCATCGAGTCACAGGAGGAAAGTTGCAGGTAAAAGTCGCAGCGTGTGAACTCCCTATATTTAAGTGCTTGTAAAGCTCAGGGATTAAACATGTATTTTGTGGTTACAAAAAAAGCACCGTTGAGTTGTGAAGGTTTTGCATTAAGTGCCCTATATGTAAACAAATTTTTAAAGAAAAGCTTTACTATGTATAAACTGAAATATAATTTGTCTTACTTTTTTATTTTTAAGGGTGATTCCGGTGGACCGTTAGTAAGATATATCGGCAATAAACTACAACAAGTGGGAGTAGTATCATATGGCTTCTTTGTATGTGGTGTGTTTGATGTCCCCGATGTTTATACAAGAGTTTCAGAGTTTTCAGATTGGTTGCAACAAAATATAGCCAGAAATTCCTAATAATGAAAATTATTTAAACAAATAAAAATTGTTTAAAATATGATTGTACGATTTTTATAATTCGATAAAATTTGAATCACATGTTACTTTTGGCTTTAGATCTTAGTTTGCTTAAAGTTAATTTATTTTATTTCTTCTGGGTCCTAAAGAATTTATTTTAATACTTATATACCGTGAGAGGTATAAGGACAACACCACTTGTTATTAAAAGAAAACCATAATTATATTAATATAAATAATATTATATTAGAAAATTATACTGCATTTTTATATATGTATATAGTTATTTAAGTAGAATTAAATTCACAAAAAAATTAAACAAAAACAACAAAGACAAGAATACCAAACACAATACCTTAAAAAATGTGCCTTGCTGTGGTAAGAGAAGTAAGAGCAAAGCCTACATCTAGTGCTGTAAAAATAGCTGAAAATGTTACGAAAACCTCTGGATAACCTATAAGCGTGAGTACGATTAGAAGATCTATGCAAAACATAATGGCCTTCAAGATAAAGTGACACATAAGAAGTCTTTTAAATCGAAGAACAATCAAACCAAACGTGAATTTCGCAAAAAAAGAAGCCTCAAATTTTTTTGAACAATGTTCTTTTCACCGATATAAGTAAGTTTGCGTTATTTGGAGGCAAAAACCCCCAAAAATATGGCGAACAAAGAACGAATCCTTTAATAATAAATCTGTTACCAAAACTTTAAAACATGGCGGCGGCTCAATAATGGTCTGGGATTGTGTGGCGGCAGCAGATATATGTATGTAATCTTACATTTATGGAATCTACGATGAAAAAGGCAGACTATCTCGACATTTAAAAAAACTTGTAGGCCCCAGTATAGATAAATTAAAACTAGCGTAGAACTGGGTTTTCCAACAGGTAAATGATCCTAAGCATGCCTTTAAAATTGTGAAAGAATGGTCTCTCAATCGTTGTCCAAAAACCTTTGGAAATATCTGGACAAAAAAATTAAGCAAATAAATATTTCTTGCAAGGATTACCTAAAGCCATACAGGATGAGTGGAACATAATATTGCCTGATTTCCCTAAATGCTCGCTGTGTCTAGAAAAATTTCAGCTGTGATAAAGACATACAAAAGATAAAGGACTACAAACAAAATATTAAATACAATGTTTTACATAAATTAAATATACCTGTTTACTTTATTGTGACTCGAAAAATTTGGGGGTATATTAACTTTGTCATACCGTCATATTATTATATATTAATATCAATACATTAACTTTGTCATATCGAAATTACGTGTCCTTATAGGATTCTAAGATGATTTAGCCATGTCTGTCCGTCCGTTGAAAGCACGTTAGACCTTCGAAAAAAAGACTTAAAACAATGAAATTTTTCCCAAACATTCTCTGTTTCACTAAAATATTTTGTATTGAAAACGGTCCAGTAGGATCCGAGTTATAAACTAAAGTTTCGATATTTTTCATATATTATTTGCTGTTATGTTCAAATATAATGAAGATAATATCATGAAATTGTGTACACTTCATTTTTATTATAGAAGGACAAGTCCTTTTGAAAATTGTAATAATCGGTCCACGCTTTCTCATAGCGCCCATACAAACGACCTTCCGGAATATGGCTTTATGGTACATAAATGTCTATAGAAAAGCAGTATCAGCATCAAGTTTAAATTCGATAGAAATAGTACATACACATATAAAAATATTCATACCCAATTTTATGACGATCGGTTCATATTTTGATATAGACCCATACAAAGTCCACTTCGAAAAATCACTTAAATGCGCATAAATCCCTTATAAAAATGGCTATCAAGTTAAAATTCAACACAAATAATTCACATATACATACATAAATCGTCGTACAGAATTTCATGAGGACTTGTCACCATTATAAGAACTACTACCGAAAACTGATTAACCTACAAAAACATCCATATCGAACCGAAATTTTACACAGAATAATTTATTGTGTGTAAAAGTAAATCGCTTTGTGTAAATGTCGCTATTGAGATGTAATTCATCAAAAATAAATAAAAATTAAGCTAAAGTGGTTTATGACGATCGCCCCATAATGGGTGTTTTGGTGGTGGGTATATAAGATTCGGCACAGCCGAATATAAACTCTTACTTGTTTTATGTTGCTTATTTTTTTAGTTTTTGTTAATGTGGTTTATTTTGCGTAAGAATTTTATGAATTATTCAATAGTATATAAAATAAAATATTTCTTTAAACAATATAAGGTGTTTACTTTATATTGACGATCACAGTATTACTATCTGCCTCAAAAATTCCAGTCATTCATTTTTATACATAATTTTATTGCGAAAAATAGAAATTTAAGTTTTTAAAAAAGACGTTTTTAATAAACAATAAATATTAATCGCCTTGTAACTCTTCAGTTGCTTTATCATTTATGGGCTCTGCTTTGTCAGCTACTTCCTGGGAAATATTATCATTAGTCTGGTGATCTTCAATTATATAATCATCGATTTCAATAGCTTCAAACGGCTCGACGGCATAAACATCTTGATATTCAGCTGGGCGAGCAGTAAGAGAAAGTTTAGAAGCTGGAGAACAGGGATCTTGTAACTTTAAGATAAATGTGAAATATATTAAATTAATAAATAAAATAAATGTATTACAAATCTCACCTGTTCCTCTTCGTCAACCTAATTAAATTAAAAAGGTTATAAAATAAATAAAATTAGTGTCGGATTAAAATAGCTTTTTCGAAGACCTCAAAATGTCTTAAATATTTTAATTAAAATAAATCTATTGCATTATCACTGAATTAAGATTTTAGTGAATTAAGCTTAAACTTAATATAATTAAAGCTCTAATTCATTAATATGGCATGTTCTGTTTATGCCGACCAAAACTTACATTCTTATTAATGCTCATATGACGGCGAAAGAATTGTTGAATTTTTCGAGCAGCCATTTCCTGTTGCATTGTCTCATGCTCAATTTCAGAGTATTTAGGAGAGGCTGGTTTCGTCGGCTTATTCATGAAAATGGATTTTCTAGTTAAGAAGCCGCGGAAATTGGACTGAAAATTAAATATTTAATAAATAAGTCACAACTTTATGTATTTGATAATAAATTGGATTGTCCTACAATGACTACTGCAGCAGATGTCATAATGAAGAAAAGGATATAACTATTTTCGGGTGATCTACATATTAGTTATCTAGAACACCGTTCCTATGACAGCTGAAACGTATACAAACACATAGACACACCTGTATTTTAACAGCTGCCTCCATCCGTAAATGTTTTTCCATGCGCTTAATTTCACGTTCTCGAAAATATTGATATAAACTATCGGTACCCTCAGCACTCTAAAATAAAACACAGATATTTATGTATGCATATATCTCCCTATAAATACAATCCTTCTTACATCCTTAGCAGTCATGTAGGCATTCACGAATTTCTGATAGGCAGTTTCAATAACCGGTCTCGAGATTTTCAACTCATCATCAGAAAATTTACATTTTATCACCAATTCATCTAGCATATCGAATTCATTGAATTTAATAATCTCTTTTTCTTTTCCCTTTTCACAACGTCGCTGGGCCAAGAACCGCCGAAAGCACTCTTCCATTGCTTCGCACATTTTATCAGCTTTGGCCTTTGGTATATCACAAATACACATGTCGGCGATGATATTGTCGACCACATGCAAAGCTTGGTCAATTATAGATTTAGCGACTTAAAGAAACATAATGTTTTGAGTTATAATGTTGTTAATAATGTGAAAATCTTACTTCTTGCTTTCTCCCGAGTGATTATGACAGAATGAAGATAATCTATAATAAATTGACACAAACATTCCGTTGTCGGTTGACATCTTAGCACTTCTCGCGTTATGTCGGATAATAATTCAGGTAAACCTTCTGGTACATTTATGACCTGGGATCTTATTTTACCGCGTTGTATGAGGTGATGCATTTTATTCAATTAATTTTCGAATCAGTTAAATTAAAAAATATTAGACAAATTAAAAATATATACGTATGTACATGGTGTAACTATAAGAGGTGAGTGCAAATTAGCAACACAATACAGAAACAACAGGCATTTTGTTTGTGTAACGATCGTTATAAAATATTTTACTGTATTTGATTCTTATGGTGAATTTTATATCTCAATAACGATTTTTTCATCTCATATATTTTATATTTATGTATAAATATATATGTATATACATATGTATATATTTTATTTTATATTTTATAGTTTTATTGGATATTCCAGTTATTCTCCAAAATGGACCTTATATGGGAACTTAGTCAATTATGGTCTGACATAGTAAATTTTTTTATTACATAGGTATAACTGATCGATATTTACGAAGGTTAGTGTTTTCGGTACCAATATGGGTGCTATGATCACTTACGGGTCGATTGTCATAAAGTTGTATATTATGACATATATGTATATACATATGTGTATGTGGATTATTTCTGTCAAATATCAACGTGTTTATTATTTCTCACAATGTTTTTTTTTACAATAAGAAAACCAAATAAATTTTAGACATTAGATTTACAAATTTGTCGTTTTATACTTTAATTCGTATTCTGATCTTAATATATAAATAATTATTATTAATTCTCTGAACTGAATCGAGTAATCGCCATTATTTCTATTTAAATTCTATAGTTAATTTTATTTTACAAAACACAATTAGTTGTAAGTTTTCTTATAAACACAGATGTCATAAAACTATAACTTAAAAAATGCTGTACGTTTAATTTTCAAATAATCTCTACCACATTTGATTTGGCTATTCTGGAATCTACAATAATGGTGTCTTGTCGTGGCTTGCGAGGTTTAAACACTTCCTCTTTGGGTTCATGTTGTACCATATGGCGTTTCAGACGTGTAGAGTTATTAAAAGCTTTATCACATTTAGTACACTGATATGGCAGAACATCTAAATGCAAACGTTTATGTGCCGCCAAATTACTAGAGATGCGGAAGGGTCGTCCACAAATGTCACATTTATAGGGATATTCATTAGTATGTAACAGCATATGGCGTCTATAGCCGGACATTTGTGTTAATCCTTTCCCACAAACCTCACACTGATATGGTTTTACGTTTTCATGTGTCATCATATGCACTTTAAGGGAATGATTTTCACGATATGATTTCCCGCAAGTACCGCAAATATATGGCCGTTCCCCCGTATGCAGCATAAAATGGAGTTTCCTCTGCTCTGCCGTATGGAAGGCTTTATCACACAATTCACAGGCATAGGGGCGTATATTGCTGTGTTTGCGTTCATGAACTCGCAAACTGGTCGAAGTACGGTACAGTTGACCGCATATAGAGCACTTGTAACGTTTTTCATCGCTATGTGTTAACATATGGACATTGTAATGTGTCTTTGTTCGTGATCTTTTGCCGCAGATTTTACAGACATGAGGTTTTTCACCTGTATGCACATAACTATGCTCCCGTAATCGACACATTTTGTCAAAGATTTTGCCACAATATTGACAAGTTAAATCGGCTTCCGTTAAGCTATTTCCCTGAAATATACACCATTTAATAATTATTATATAGGTATTAATGTGTACATAGGTATATAAAATCCAACTCACCTTTAAAGATTTCCTTTTAACTACCTTTTTTTCTTCTTTTTCCTTTGTATCATCTATCGCTAACTCTTCTACTTCGCAGTTTTCATCATTCTCTTCAATTTCCTTATAATTTTCAAATCCTTTAAGCTCCTCATCAGCATCACTTTCATTTAGTGTGCTTAAAATGTATTCACCATTTTCAACATCTACCTCATTTTTAATCAATATTCCATTACTACTACCGTCTTCATTTTCAACAAAATTAGTGCTTGATGAATCCCCTCGCTTATTAGCTTCAGTATCAGATTCATCTATTTCTAGCCACTCTTCATATTCATATTCTGTCTCCATATTATTGCTTTCAATAATCTCTTCAGCCTCCGAAACAAATTCATCAACATTTTCCATATTTTCTTCAACACCACCCACATCAATTTCTTGTTCAACAATTTGTTCCTCCTCAATAACTGTGTCAACGATTTCTTCTTTTGTTTGTTTCGCCTGTGCCTCTGCTTGCAATCGCTCCCTATAAGCCCGGTCGTTCTGTAAAACCATTTCTTTAAACAGATAGGATTGCAGTAGATGTTCTACGCAGCTATTGCATATGTGTTCAGGCATGCCACTTTGATGATTTTCACCAAAACACTCCAGTGTGGTGCAGTAATTGAGCAAAGCAGCCAAAGTCGTGGATTCATCATCAATAACCGTCTCGTCCAACAAATGCTTATAATCGCCACATTCTCGATTGCATGCACGACAATCGACTTTTAGTACTAACGTCATTTTTACTCTTTTAACTATTTACTTGATTTAATTTATATTTTTGTTAAACAAGTAATAAAATATGAAAACTTTAACAATATTTCAATTGTATTTCATCAGCTGTAGCCACAAGAGCGTTATCATTCACAATAACTAATCAAGAGCGGGGTTGTATTTATATTTTTGCCAATAATAACTGATTTTCCGTGATGCCACTTTTTTAGACAGTGATTCTTAAAATGAATAAAAAACATTCCCCATAAAAACAAAAATTTTGTAGTTTTTAAATGAACAACTTAATTCCAAAGGTATTAATAGAGACGCATTTTAGAGAAAAACATGGCAAAAAATATTTTTTAAATAACTCGTTTCTTTGTGAAAAATTTACTACAAATTCAATAAAAGCTTATTGTCTTGACTATAATATTTTTTCGAAATAGGCATGTTGTCGATATAAATCAAATAAGTTGAGATATAAGCAAAACTTTACAAAAATAATGCCACGATGCAATTCATTATTTCGATGGCTGTGTGACATGTGGCACCGTTCTGTTGAAATTACATGTTAGTAATATCCATATCATCAATAGTGGGTCAAAATTTTGTTGTTAACATCTCGATATCGTAGTCACTCTCCGCAATAACATTTCCAGCCAATCACATCTTCAGACCACATAGCGAAAATCGAATTAGATTCGCAGCTACCAGAAATGGCATGAATCTGAATGAATTACAATTATAGAGTACATACATATTTGTAAACCATTTCCTTTGTAATGTTTTTTTTTTTTAGTTAAACATTACATTAATAACAATATTGTGTATAAATTTGGTTAATTAATCTATATAGTAATTTCTTATATACCAGAAATTTGTGGGTACAATAGATACTATCATATTTTGTAATTATATTAAGCTTGTTGATATATCAATTAATTTGTAGAATATTTATACATACTTTTTGCATATTTGCTACAGTTTTATGTACACTCTCATTCTTAAAATTTTTACAAATGAAGTACGTGAACTTAGCTATTGTTTACGTTTTCTATTGTGAATTATAAACTGTTGGTGCCGAGAATATTTATTACAGCTGTTTTGAAAAGTACGTGTCAAGTAACAGAATATTTCTTCTGAAAAAAGAATAAATATTTAGAACAACAAAAACTAAAAAATAAACAATAATATAAGTTGAATACAATAAAAATGGCTGCATTAAATTTATTAAATCTAAACGTTGATACACTCTTCGAACAACATAGTGTGATTGAAATTGATACTGTGCACAAAAAAATTCAGGAAGTTGTGGAAAATAAAAGGGAAGAATTGCGAACAATGGTCGGGTAAGTTAGCTAGTATGTACATATGCGGTGTCAAATTAAGTTTTATAACAATGCCTGTTATTATAGGGAACGTTATCGGGATTTACTTAAGGCTGCTGATACCATAACCGCCATGCAGGAGTCTACAAAAGCATTAATCACACAAGTTGACCACATCAATGGAAATTGCAAGAACCTGAATGAACAACAATTATTGGGTTTTAGAATGGAAACAGACAGTGCCGGCGAGCTGAAAACCAGAAATGCGAATAAACAGTTGAATAACTATTTTAGTACCATGATACAAATAAAATTATTGACGTCATTGCCTGAGTTAATTTGGTCGCAATTGGATCGTGAACATTATTATGCAGCTACAGAGCTATTTATATTTAGTCGTCACATTAGTACTGGCTTGCAATTGGATTCGAATAATCCCTTAATGCAAAAGTTACCAGTGGCCAAAAAACAATGGGAAATTATTAAACCATTTCACATGACCATTAAACACCAGGTAATGATTGCCTTAGAAAGAGAAAATTTGAGTCCGGAACTCACCGTTGATTGTATACTATCGCTATTACAATTGGAGCGTTGTACATTGGAGAGTGCTTTGAAGACATTTCTCAATTTAAGATGTACTGCATTTCTTAATTGTTTAAATGCCGATGGAGGTAGGGTAAAGGAGAGAATTTTATCAAGTTTGAGAGTACTTAACGATAGTTTAGATATGGTTGCTAAATGCTTTTTGGGTAAGTTGTTTGTTTTGCAGAAAATAATACATATCTTATGAAGTACTTTATTTAATATGTCATCTTTAACTTTTTAGATAAAAGCCCCTTATTTACAAAGCTAGCTGAATACTCTGACCCAAATGCTCCACCAACTATTGTTCGCATGGATAATGATGATGTACAATTTGCTCATCTATTACCTGATATAATAATTAATTACAAGCCTAAATTTGATGCTGTTATACTTAACACTGAAGCTGTCCGTATGTCCCTTGAACAATTTCTAACTGATACACAGCGTATTGCCGGCAGTCAACTAAAACAACTTTTCGATTTGGTTACACAAATGAATTCAATACAAGAAATAAAAACAGAAGCCAACAATTTAAGAAAACAACTAAATTTAAATGCTCTCACAGCACAGTTCCAGCTGACACAATCGCTGGACTTTTATGAATTGCGTTATGTGCCTCTAATTAATCAACGTGTGCGTAATATTATAAATGATAGCTGGTCAAAGACAATAAATGAGACCTCTACAAATCTCGAAAATTATTTCAGACAATCAGAAATATTGAATACGAAAAATTATTCTTTGTGGCAAGAATTTCCCTCTGATTTACCAAATAGTTTAGATCATGCTCTGAATGATGATTCAAAAATGAAGAAGTTGCTTATGAAATCAAAGGGCTATAATGCTCAAATTATAGGAATAACTACTCAATTTGATATAAATTTAGCGGGTATTATAAAGGAAATGAATATCTTGTTAGAAGAGCCCACAACAAAGCAGGAAGATAAGCAGGCTTTAGTGGAGTTCCTCAAACATACTGCCCAGCAGCATATTATGGACTTCATAACAAAAGTAAAGAGTTTACAAGTGGAGAATACAGATCGGCAATCTTTGCTGTTTGTTGCAAGATTCTGTTGTGCTTTGATAGAACTTTGTCCACATTTAAAAATGTGTTTCTGTCAATCTACAAATTGGCGTCAATTACTTGGAACCACTGCTTCAAGTTCAGCTATGGAATATTGGCAACGTATTTGTGGCTTGATGGAGGATGAAATTTTCCAATTTTGGGTGCAGATCATTAATAGCTTGTTGGAGGAGTTTACCTGTGAACGTTATTTGGCTCGAATCGATACATGCAATGTTATTTTGGAGGATTTTACGGTATGTTTGAATATGTTTAATATTAATGATTAGAAAATATAATTATTTAAGCAGAGAAGTAGCTTCTTTAAATGCTTCACTTAGATTTTTTAAATTGTATTACAACACCTAAGTATTTTCTATCTTTTTAGAACTGGGAACATATTACCCTAGACCAAAAAGACGATCAGGATATGCCTGTTCAATCATCATTCCGTGTGCCTACACAACCACGTATTTCCTTACAGTCTTATTTACAAATTCTTATAATATCTCTCAAAGAAATTATACCAGAGACTATGCCCTCTAAAGTTCTAAATACATTTAATCACCATCTTCTAGATGAACTCCTAAAACACTACCAACAGCTAGTAAAAGATGAAACCACATTAACACAAACTATTGCATTACAACTTTATTTCGATATAAAATTCTTACAGAGTTCCTTTAATATAACCAGAGAACAAAAAGAACAAATGCTAGCTTTACAAAATGCCTACAAAGAACTTATAGATCCTTTTGATTTCGAATTGTTTTCATCACAATTACAGACAAACATCAAAAGGTCTGTTTCCCGTTCAAATTGTCTTTTGGGTGTATTGACACCATTAAAGACGCAAACATCACAAACTGGCGCTGTGGTGCAAGAAAAAGATCCGAATGTATTAAGTTTGTGTTCTAGTGGCTCGACATCTCTTTGGTTTCCACTTTTGCCAGTCGTAACAAATACAAATACAACAAACGTGGTGGCAACTTCTGCCTCTTCATTTGAAAGTAAAAAGATTACTTTAAATGAATCACCCAAGGTAAGAGTTTTATTTTGTTAATCCTGTACATATTTGTTTTAATATTTTTTATACTTTTTGACATTTTTTAAGGATTATTTATTTGAAACATAAACTTTTACACATTTGCAACTATATTTTTGGGTAATAACAGTATAAGAAAAGTATTTCTATTATGAGCATGAGCATGTTTTTATGAATTTTAAATTTAACATGTTGGACTGACAAACAAAATATACGTATAATATGTATAATATCTTTCTTCCAGTTCTTTTGAGTATTTTTGTACAATTTTTTTTTACTAATCCCTACTCAACCAATTTTCGTCTAAATGTTTATTACTTTCAAAGTAGTTTAAGTTAAATTGGATGCCGTCCGAAGCATAGCTCACTTGGGCTTAAGCATTGTTCCCGTTGTGACAATATAGTATTTAAATTCATTTGAATTTATGGTGGTAACGGCTTTCGCAAGTGCGTCAGCTCTGTTATTCCCTTGAATGTCCAGAAACCCATGCCTGGTGCTATCTCATCTAAAGACATTCGGCATTCTTGAAAAATTTTTAAGGTGATGTACACGCTTTATAGGGAATTAATGGCCGCTTTGCTATATCCATGTCCGATTTTGCTTAATACTAAATTTGTTGCGGCAGTTTTTATAGCCACTATTTCGGCTTGGATTATGCTACCGTAATATTGTAGTCTAAGCGATGTTTTCAGATTCAACAGGTTCGAAAATATATCACATCCAAGCTTGTCATGCGATCTTGGTCCGTCAGATTTAAAGCCATCGCGTTTAATGTGAGCAATGTTTTATACATATAAATTAATAGATTTATTTAAATATTTAAGAGCTATAAATTTATCATCACCACTTTAAATGATTCTTTTCTCAATCTACACTTTTAATAATTTATCTTTTATAATATAACACTAGATAATAAAATAATTAAATATAACCTTACATCTTTTATTTTGTATTATTAATCTGTTTTATTAAGCTGAAATTAAATCTTATTGTATTGTATTGTACAAAAAAATAATAATAAAATTTAACACAAACTAACAGTAATATTTAATTACTTTAATTATACAAATTATTTTATGTTTTTTATACTTTAGACAACACCTACACGAAAATCAACATCGTCACGTAAGAGTGATACGAAAGCGAAATCTGGAGCAGCCTCATTCTTTGGCGCCATGTCCCAAGAATGGTTTCGATAAAATATTTATTAACTACAATCAATACCACATACTATTTTATTACAGCAAGTATTTTAAAATTTCCGTTTGAATGTATAATAGTGTATACAAACAAACACATACAAAATAAACACAAATGTGCAATTGTTACAAGAAAATCTTAAAAAGAAATATTTTAATAATTTATTTAATTGTTTCTCTCTCTACTTTTATAAATTTTTATAAACATATTTTAATGATTTAGAAATGATTAGGAAATAAAAAACCGCATTATTAAACATAAATAAATTTAATATATTTTTAATCTTTTATTTCTAAAAACTATTTCTTGCCACCTTTTTTGGCACCTCCACCCCCACTAGCAACTGTTTTTTGGTCTTGTCCTTTTTTTCCACTACCACCCTTATCAGCTCCACCACCTTTATTTTTATTTCCTCCTTTTTCACCTCCTCCTGCACCACCGCCTTTTTTCTGTAATGAGAGCATATAAGCAAGTATTTTTTTAAAAGGTTAATTACCCACTTTTTTATTTATTTTTATTACTATTTTTTCAACTGATAAAAGAGCCAACTGTTTGTTAATGGATAATTTAGTTTAAGTTTAAAGACGAACAAAAAATAAGAAATAACAAAGTTTAAAGTTTATTTTATTTTACTTGTGTTTAGTTTAGTTAGTTGCGTTTTATTAAAAGAAAATGTTCACTCTTCTTAGAGCTAGTTAATTACATGCTTTTCTAAGTCAAAAACATAAAAAATGCTGTTAAGAGAAAATGGCGAAAGTTCTTAATGAACTGCAAAGTTTAGTACTTCCTTAAATAAATGAAGTTGGCAAAGAAAATACAAATATCATTGAGAACACTTAAGGTTGGTTACAATAAACGGATGATGTAATTCCTGACAAGAGATGAAACTGTTAATTTAAAAAGTTCAGTTTTCTAGTAAAGATTGCTTTGTCAAAAAAGTTGCTAATGAGATTAAGTGCAACTGTTTACTAGGATCAACAAATCTTATTCCGGATATATAAAACTTGCAATAACTTACTTTTCACTGACTATAACATACCGTTTGCATTACTTAGAAGCTGTCATGTAATGACAAATCTCAATCAGATTTATAATCTGCTTATTTTGTAGTTATCAGCTATAAGTTGTTAACTATTCCCTAATTAATTTGACTTGTGAAAAAGACAAGGTAGACTGGATAGGAAATTGTGTTTATTTTTTAAAAATATTAAAAACTTTTGACAAATAAGAAAGAAATTTATAATTTTTAAGGAGTTTCCTTCAGGCTAATTTGGTCAAATGTTTGTTTCCAAACGTAAATAAAAAACTTGTTCGATTTTTATTTTTTATTTTATTTACCCAACGTTTCGTTAGTTTTATTCTAACTTCTTCAGGGGTCTCGTTCTAAATAATAGCTTTAATGTTTTTTTATCATTGGATATTAATTTTTATTATTAATTAGTTACTAAAATACTAAAAAACGGGACATCACGAACAGAATTTTGGTATTAATAATCAAATAATTAATAAAAATATAATATACAATAAACTACCACAAAACTTAAGTCAAGTTTAACTTAAAGCTAATATCACAGAACAAAGAAATTTGCTGTTAAACATGTTGTATGAAGCTAAACTTGTTGTATGTTGATAAATAAACATGATGCATGTTGATACCGGCTGTTAAATTTAATTAAAATACAATTTCGTAACAATATATTGCAGATAATACAATGAAATTCTTCAATTATGTAAATCTTATGGCAATAGGACCAACTGTGATGAAAATGGTAAGAATGGGTTCATCATTTCTCATAGTTCCCATGCAAATTTCTCCCTGAAATACGCAAATGGTATATAAATGGCTATAAAATGGCAATACCAATACAAAATTCCTCCAAAATAAGTTTTATGTAAAATGAAGTATTTAAGATTCGGCACAGCCGAATATAACACTCTAACTTGTGTTTGTTGATATTGTCTACCGACATATGTATGTATGTCACAGATTTTTTAATTTCAAAATTTAAAGCAAATGCCAGCTATCTTAATTTAGTTTGATTTTCTTTAGACATACAGGGGCTCACTGCTTATTTTATGTATGTAGTACATTTTTTTTTCTAAGCTAAAATAAAACTAACAGGAACTTAAAAAGGAAATTGGTTTCATTTCAAAGCAAAAAGTTATAGTCTACAAACAAAAAACATTTACATATTAATATATTAAAACTAAAAAAATGCTAATTTCTTCACGTCACAGCTTATTTTATGCAGTCAGTTTCTATTGTACCGATAGTTTCAATGCAGCGTTTTTGGTTGTTGATTTTTCGTTTTACTTTTTTTCTACTTCTATCCATATTTTCTGTTGAAAAAAGAGACGAGAATTGGTTTTAAATCATTTAAAAAATGGCCGTTCACAGTGAAATATAGCAGAAATGGTTAACATTAAAACTTCCACAGACCAAACAAATCATTAAGCACTTCTTCCATGGAAATCAATTCCAAAATAAAGGCAGAAAGGCACCAAATAAAATTTTCAATGCAAAATCCAAGGCTACCAGCTTTACAACTGGTATCCAAAGTTGAAGCTGAACTGGGCAAACAATGTTGCGATTAAACTGTTCATTGTGCCTTGCTCCAACATTGTTTTAATGGCCGAGAAACCGTTTATATACCCAAAAACTGACTGCGCAGTCTAAATTTCGCAAAAGAACATTTTTGCAAGGAATCTACTTTTTGAAATTTAGTCATCTTCGCCGATGAATCCAAGTTTATATGTATTCGGTTTAAATGGCATGTCGTATGTTTGGCGGAAACCAAATACAGAACTCAACAAAGAAAACCTAAAGGGCTTAGTTTGGGCTGTATGTCATATGCTGGTACTGGGAATTAAACATTTGCTGAAATATTAGATTTTCGATTTTACCAGGATAACGATCCAGAAATTGGGTTAATATAAAACTGCCCACATTTGATGACTAATGCCTAAATTCACAGTCTTTAGTTAAATAAAGGCTTAACTAATGATTCTTTATTCACAATGCTTAGTTTGCATAAGTTAAAACACCAAACGTCGTTGGTTAACTATTAGTCAAATAACAGCTGTTGCTATGAAAATAAAGTTTACAATTGTTTTCGGCAACAAATTGTAAATATGTCTTACGAATTTGAATAATGGCTAAATTAACAGTCTTAATAGTAATGGTTAAACAATAGTTAGTATTTTAGTTTACCAATGGTTAACTAATGACCGAGAATTCGGCCATTAATGTTATCGAAAATTTAAGGCCAATTTTAGAAATCAGCATTAAGAAACACAAAATTTCTAACAAAAACGATTTAAGAAAAGCGTTACGTTGAAAACAAAAAAATGCACTGCATAAAATAAGCTTTGAGCCGCTGTATATAGGTACAGAAGCAAATAAGAAAATAAACCATTAATAGTTTTTAATTATTAATTTAATTGGTGTAAAGTGAGCAAAAATTTTAAATTTTTTGGAAATTAGTAAAATGAAATTGCAGAATACATGGAATATTTAGGCACTATTTTTAAAATTTTAGAACTTAATTATAAAACGCTTTACATACAAAATTGTTTATAACATCGAACACTTTTCACATGCATTTCCATAAAAGCCATTAAAACTAAAAATTTAATACGACAAATAATTATATAACTTTCCAATAACACTTACTAAATGTCACATGTTTGTCTTTTAATTATTTGTCTATTGTAAAACACAAATATTGCTTACATTACCACCACCACCACCGCCTCCTCCGCCGCCGCTGGCACCACCACCGCCACCACCTCCTTTATTTTTTCCCATAATTTAAAGAATTTAATTTAAACTGAAAGTGATTTTAATAATTTCAAGTATTAAATTGCTAATAAGAAATTCTTAGAAATAATTTTCAGTCCCAACACTATAATAAACAGAAAACCACTAAAATGCAATTAAAGAAAATTATATTAGTTTTATATTCTTTTTCTCTTTGTTTTTGTGTTGTTTTGTTTTATTTTCATTTCATTTTTACAAATTCATAAATAACAATTTTCAAGAGCAAGTGCAAGGGAAAATTCGAAATGAATGTGTGTGTCGTATAAGTGTTTAAAATTTATTTTAAACATACATATAAACCTATATTACGTATACGTATAGTGTATTTTTGGCTATAATCTTTTATGAGTAAAACAAATTTAATAGGGAAAGTGAAATATGTGCATGAGAAGATTTTGGGGAAGTGTTTGATTGCAATTTAGTTTTAAGTAAATATTTTTATTTCGTGCTACTGCAGTCAGTTTTTATTTTGAACTGAAATTACGATTACTGAATAAAATGGCGATTATTGAAATATAGAGCTGTTTGTAATAAAAATTGTTTTTTTTTTTTTTTTGTAGCTTAACTCATAATTTGATTGTATTTTATTTTCTCAGTGTACGAGAGCGGTTCGGAAACTTTTTAGCCTAGCATAAAAAGAGAATAGTTAGTTAACTCTAATTGCATGGTCATTGGAGATAAAACGCTTGCCAGCTAGGAATTTTTTTTAGATTTGGGAACAGGTAAAAGTCACTGGGAACTAAATCAGGAGAATAAGGTGGGTGGTCAAGCAACTCATTGTTAAAACATTCTTGTACGCTGGTGCGTTGTCTTAATGAAAATTTATGTTTTTGTATTGTAAGCCAGGACGTTTTTCTCGAATTTTTACATTTAATTGATCCAAAATGTTGCAATAGTACTCTGAATTTATTGTTTTACTTTTTTGCAGATAATCAATCAGTAAAATACCTTTAAAGCCCCCCAAAAAAAACCGTTGCCGTAAACTTACCAGCCGATTGAATTGTTTTTGGCTTCTTTGGGGCACGTCCTCCAGCTTAAATCCATTGCTTGGGTTGTTCTTTTGTTTAACATTATTAGCTTCATTAACATTAACAGCTTCAGAAATGTTCATTCTTATGCGTTTTTGGTCGACTGTTAACAAATGCGGCACCCATCTTGCAGAAAGCTTTTTCATCTGTAGGTTTTCATGCAAAATTAAATGGACTCGATCATTTGAGATGCCCATGATATTAGCTACTTCACGCATTTTTATTCTTCGATCATTTAATACCATATCATGTACTTTGGCTACAGTTTCTGTTGTTGTTGCTGTTTTTGGACGTCCACTACCTGGTTCATCCTCAATGCTTTTACGACCACGTTTAAATTTAGCAACCCAATTTCTTACTGTTGCATATGAAGGAGCACTTTCACCTAATACATTCATCATATCATTATGAGTTTCTTGTCCCGATAAACCCTTTTTATTAAAATACTTAATGACACCACGAATTTCTATTTTTTCCATTGTAAAAAAAATCGCGAATGCGTCTTTTTTGAACACCTGTTTCTATATGAAGAAGTTGCCAAATCGAATAGAAATTTAACATGTAATCATAGAACAGATGAAAATTTCCAAAACACTTAACTTTTTTCTGTTTATATGGCGCTTTCTGTTCTAGACTAAGAAGTTTCCGAACCGCCCTCGTAATAACAAGTTATTCATAAAATTTTTATTTTGAAAAATTAGCAATTAATATTTTCAATATTTGTTATAGCATGAGTATTATTCCAAACTAACTTAGTTCAGTTTTAATGGAAAATTTAACTGAGTTGTCGCGTGGTTAACAATCGAGTTTAAAACTCTGTACCGTGCTAGCTTGCTGCTCTCATCATTATTTCATAGCTTTTATTTAAGTGCAAACTTTTTATGGTAAAAAGTTAACACTCATGGGCGTAACAATAAGAAGTTGGTTTCAAATATGCAAAATTGAAGAGTATTTCACTAAAAACAAATATATCACATACGTGACAATACATTGTTCACATAAAATAAAGCTACTACGCAATACCTTTTTTAAAAACTTGTTGACTGCATTTACATTTTTTTAGTTCTCTGCTTTGAAATAGTAATGTTTTGGCTCAGTATATATCTGTGACATTACTCAAATATGAAAATGTTACCAATCAAAATAATGATTAAAACAAAAACATTTTTTTTTATAAAAGTAATTGCAATTTAGTTTCTTTTTTTTGCTTTTCTTAAATATTAATAAATGAGTATAAATTTGTAGGGCATAGATAAATATAAAATAATTTATGGAATCGGATTTTATGTGAATATTTTTTTATTTATTAATTATTAATACTTTTTAATTTTGTTAAATTCAAATAATATAAAATAATCGAATTCAGTTAAAAGAAGGAGATTTCTTAAGCTCCACACAACCTATTAAAGCAGAATTACCTCAGGGAAGCATCTTGGGACCCTTCTCATACTTGATATACACATCTGATATGCCAACAAACAATCGTACTTAAACATCTACATTTGCTATTGATGCTGCTATTCTAAGCATTCATGAAAACCCTCAAGAAGCATCTCGATATCTACAATATCATATTACTGGGGGGGGAGTAAAATTGATCGTAATTTTCTTTTTTGAGATTATGGCATTCGATATCGAGCAAGAAATTTAGTACATTTTATCATAATTTCGATGTCGAGATCATTTTTCGATACGATTGCTCATTCGATCACGAATGCGGTAATTTGGCCTCTGAATTAGAAAACTGATTAAAGCAATGGACGATAAAAAGTTAATGCACACACAGTGCTGATATTCAGCCGGTTCGGAACGGTTCGCTCGAACCGGTTGTTAAAATTTTAAAAATTTTCCGTACCGGTTGTTGCATATTATGTTTTTTGCTTTTACGGTTTTTATACAATGTGTATTTATGAAGGTTATATAGTCTCGGCAACAAACACAATCGGCCATAACTATTTTGACTATAGTTATAAATTAATTAAGAGTAGGTTTAAAGTTTAAAGTTGTTTTTAAAAAGAACCGACTTTAGTGTTTGTCTATGGTTCTGGTCCAATATTTTTCAGTTGTCAAATGATTTCAGTGGTCCAAACGTACAAACAACTGCTTTTATTTTGGTCATACATTGGATTCTTGGATGATGTTATCTTACAGCTACTCACATGATATTATTTAACACACTAGTTTATGTATTAAATTGGATTTATTGTCAAAAATCATTATTTATCATTTTCCAAATTTTCAGTTTTTATTATTAATTTAAAATAAACAAATTTACTTTACTTTGAGTACAAAAAACATGAGCAAATTTGACAGTTGAAAACTCAACATAAACAATTTTTAAAATTTTCGCTATTTTTATCAAAATTTGACAAAAATACAATTTTTTTAAGCGAATCGGTTGTTAAATATTTCGAATATCACCACTGTGCACACACATAACTTTTACATTGCGTAGAGAATCAGGCTCTCCTCCGAAGTTAAATACCTCGATCGTCGCCTTATATGGAATGCAAAATTGACGCAAATGAAATTGAAATTGATCCAAATTAATTGGCTCATTGGCAGAAGATTTCAAAGACGCCAAAACAAATTGCTACGAATGAACACATTAATTAATCATTAAGCATTAATGGCAGTTTAAACTAAAAGTATAAAATATTTTAAAAGTACTTCTTAAACTTAATACTAGTAATGAGTCTACCTAGTCTACTTTCCAAAACGGTATCGTGTGTAAATGTTAATTTAAGAGTTTTTTAGCAAATATTAAGATTCATAGATTAAACAAGTAAGAAAGTATAGTCGGTCAAGCCCGACCATATAATACCCTACACCTAGTATATGTAAATATAAAACAGTTTTTCAGAAATGGGCGTTATATGGGAGATATCACCTATTTTGGACCAAAATTCAGTGTCATGATTTCTGTGAATATAAATATTATATGTGTTAAGCTTTATCTCGATATAAATACTTTTAAAAGATTTATGGAAGCTAAAGTGAAAGCCATTCACCATTACAAAATTAGGTGCCATTATTTCTGTATATAAGAAACTTATTTGTGCCGAATTTTATTTGATTACCAATATTTTTAAGAAATTTATGCTCTTTAAGTGATTTTTGGTATGGGTCCTATATAGGATACCAACATTTTTAAAAGAGTTATGCTCTTTTAAGTGATTTTTGGAAGTGAGCCTTATATGGGAGCTACGACTAATTATGGACCGATCTTCACGAATTTTGTAGATTTGCTTTAGCTTCATTTACTACTCATCTGTGATAAATTTTGTTTGCATACTTGCATAATTCAAAGATTTATGACCGATAAATGAAACACAACCTTTTCGTTTGAACGTCTTATTCAGAAAAAAAATCTTAAAAACTAAAATTATGTACAGTGTTATAAAGTGTTAAGAATAGGTACTTAAGAATAATTATATAATAGTGATGCTTAAGGTACGGTCACATTTGGCAAATATTTGCTCAAAAAAGCGTAACCACTGGTTTTAGCACAAATTTGTTTGACGTTTTTTACTCTTACAAGAGTTTCGCAAGATGAAACAGCATCAAATAAATTAAAACTAAATATTTATTGTGCTTTGGCCTAAATAAGAAAGGATTTTTTTAAATAAAAAATTAATTTAAATATGTGTTATTTAGTGGTTACGTCTTTTTCGGCAAATATTGTGTGACCGTACCTTTATTACATTATTTGAGCTTAACGACTATTATTATTATGCAATCGTGTTGCCATGCACTAAATGTGCATTTTTCAACAATATAGATACTGCACAGTGGTTTATAAACGTATTGTTTTGGAAATAATTCGGTGTCTCAGCAGCTATTACAGATATCATAACAAAATTTCACATGGCTGGAGCTGAGGCGTTTTTGAGTTAACTTAAAATTTTCAGCTTCATAGGCGCTAGGCGGGTCATAGGGTGACCCCTCAAAGATCCTTACCTCTGCTCATACATCGCCAAAAATACATTTATGATCCAAATGAGCTGACATTTAAAATATAAAAAGTCTTTGTGAGTCTCTACAAAAATACTGCGACATGTTTTTTTTTTTAATATTGCTCGATCTTTTTTGAGTTTTTTAGACATGTTCAGCTATATTTGTGAAAATATTTTGAGTAAAACTAAAAAAACTTACTATTTGTTATCTCATCGCTATGAAAAGTTACTAGCATCCAAAGTTGGAACATGTAAAAAGTTCACATTTTTTTCGTTTTTTTTTTCTGAAAAAGTTCGTATATTTTTTATTTTATAGAAAAACAATTTTCTTCAGGACTATATATAATTTTTATATGATGAGAAATGTCAACTTAATGCGTAAGCGTGTAAAACAAAATTTTACTCATTTTAGCGAATACAACCATTCCCAGCACTATTGAAATATGGGCAATTTTGAAAAAAATTAGTTTTAAGAAACAAAATTTAAAAATGCAAGTCAAAAAAAAAACTTAAAATTTTGGAAAACATTATTAATTTTGGCATTTGAATATAAAAAATGGCAAAAATTATAATCCATTGATTTAAGGACATTTGAATCCATAGTAATTTTAAATTTTGTTATGATATCTTTAACCGCTAAGAGTTTATATTAATTAAAATTTTATATTTGTTTTAAATGACGTTCGAAAAATTTATAAATTTTTTTCATTGCACTAAATTATCAATTTTCCTTATACACATAGCTTATATTTACTCTTAAAAAGTTCCACAAACCTGGTCTTTTTTCAAAAATTTGAAGGTTTTTTCCTAAACCTTTTTTACTGCATGCAAAACGTACACACAATTAGGCAGTATAGAAATTTATTGGAAATAAATCTGTCATTTCTAAACCGCTGCTGCGATCGATAGCAAAGAAGTATTCGTGTATAAATTGTTATGATGGACCCCACTAACCCTCCATGGACGGAGCTGTGAGATCTAAGTTTAGGGCACCTTTGACATGTAATTCCAATTCTTAAGATTTTTGTATTTTCTAAAAGTCCTTGTCTAACTCATTTTGAATTACATTGTATTAAAACATTCAATAAATATTAGTATTTTCTTTTTGATTATTTTTTATTTAACTCAAGTGAAAGTTGTGGTTGTATTAAGATACAGAAAGTGGAGCTTAAAAAGTTTTCCAAAAAATTTTTTATGGCTTTCAGTCAATCTGCAGTAAATTTTAAATAATTTATACTCGTATATTAAAAATTGTGCACACGAGTAATTTATTGAAAAGAAATGTCACAGAATATTTTTTAAAATTTCGAGTTTTAGGCATCCCACTAACACGTCCAGAACTTGATGTTTTTCAGCGCTATTCAAATTTCCTTAATTTCTAGAGTCCAACAGAAACCGTTTCTTTCAAGCCGAAACCGAACCGAAACTAATATTCGGCCTAATACGAAACAAACTAAAACATTTAAAATATATTATTAATTTCCAAAAATTATTTTAATTTTATAACATGTATAGACAATTTTAAGGTGACCTAAAGTATCGACATAAATCTAGTTTTTCCAACTTCAACTGACAAATTTTTTTCAAGAAACAGTTTTCACCGTACTCTTAAATATTTTCCAATAACATGTAAATTTATGCATTCTATTAATTATATTAAAAACGTGTATCACTTTAAAAATTCCACTATCTATGTTTATCTTTTATAAAAGTTTCGGAATATTATTATTCGACCAATTTTTGCCCTAATCCAAAACCGAATAATCAGTCGGACTCTATTAATTTCTAAATTGAAAAACTTCCAATGTGTTTAAATTGAAATAGAAAATGGTTATAAGAAAATTTTAAATTAAAAGCTGTTAAAAACAAATAACAAATATAGTTGGCCAAGTCCCACCATGTAATACCCTACAATGGTAATATGAGCAAAACAGTTTTTTAAAAATGAACTATGGATTATTATGGACCGGTTACAAAACAATTTAGTAGCATGTTTTAGCAAAATCAATATGATTTTTACTATGATTTGAATATAATTTTTGCGGTACTTAGAGACCTGGATATATCATTATTATCATTGCTTTTTTATGTTTATGATTTGTGCTTGCATCGTTTTATTACACAATTTATAGTAGCCGACAATGTCGATTTTTCGATTTGTGAACGATTTTTCATTCGTTCAAAAATATAGTAGTTACACTCCAAAACAAAAAAAAATCTTGCAAAAATACAAGTGTTTCTACCAGATTTTTAAAAGAGTGTTCTCTAATGAATTCGAATATTATGTGAACAATGCTTAATGTAACATAATTTTTATACTATCAGGCATGTCACAGAAATCGATCGGAATGGTTTCAATTCCGTATTCGTCAAATCGATCGTTTTTACTTTGCATTCTCTAGGAGCCGATCGATTTTGTTTATTCCCAAAAAAATTTTAAATCTCGTTTTTTAACTTAAATATGGTAATGTTGTGTAACCAAAACAAAAAAAAATATATGATTTTAATAATAAAAAGTATAACAAAAGCGAACAGAAAAGCACCAACAAAGAAATTTTAAATAAAAGTGAACAAAATTTTTCAAAAATGCCCGAAATTTAAATTGTTGCTGTTTTAAATGAACAAAGACATCAAAACGCCGTTGAAAAGCTACAAAGAAGAAATTTAAGGGATGCATCTGAAAACGATAAAAGTTTTCATGTTGCTGACACCAACTTTGAAATTTTTAACATTTTATTTAAATATCAATGAGATAAATTAAACAACAATAAAATAATAAAAGTAATTGTTTAATTGTTAATATAAATTAGTAGTATGAGTTTTTTTTCAGTATAAAATAATAAAAAATAACAATTCCACTTTAGAAACCTGAAGTGGTTTCATTCCGAAAAAAAAAATCGTTTTTCGTTTTCTAAAGACTCAATTTACGGAGAATCAAAACCACTTTCTATCGAAATTGAGTTCTGTTTCGATAGCTGTATGTATAAAATTTTTTTTACAACAACGTCTCTGGTTATTGTTTGTTCTTTGCTAACTATGACCATCATCTCTATAGTATTATGAAAATTTTATATCGTTAACTTAATACGAAAAGGCCCCAACTTATAATTTTTCGAAATCGACATTTTTACATATTTCGATAGACTATTACTAGATACACCTCCTCCAAAAAAATCAGATGAATTCGGAAAAAAATACCGAAGTTCTAGCCTAAAAAAGAAAAGCCCTAACTAAAATTTTGTATTAATATTGCATCTTTTTTATTTAGTTTTTTAAGTTAACGATATGTTCTCATGTAATAAATACTTTAGCTATTTCTACAAATAACATATGTACCCTACGATGTGCTATGGTATATTTTAATTAATTAATCAAACTAATATTTACAACAATAAATAATTATATATTAAAAATCTTTACAGGTTTTATTGTGCACTTTCATAATGCAAACAATTCAAAAGTAAATTGTAAAGTGGTTTGTAGTTTTTTTTTTGGGAATTTATAATGTCTATTACTATTAATTATATGTAGTGTATAATTTCGTCGACTTTTATTACAACTCAATTTAAATCTTTTTAATACTTGCAAATGTTGTGAGTGCACTACTATAAACTAAAAGTGTATTTGAGTTGGTTGTAATTCGTACATGTATAATGAAATGTGACAAAATTAGTTTGCTCTCTGCTAACAAGTTGGCAGAAAATAAACTATACTCATAAAATAGAAAAAAAACAAACGTCATACGAATTTTAATTAGGGTGGTACATATTAGTATTAGTTTTTATTTTAAGCATTGATGATAATAATTTTAATATGCGCAGAAGGGTAAACGTCAGCAGGCAACTATTAATGATTTAGATCTCAATGGGATAATGTGGCGAGTTCAAATCTCACTCATGTAGGAAAAAGTACTTATCACAATCACATGCTTATTTAAGTGATTTTTTAAACTGGACTTTATATGCCAGCTTTGATCAGATATGGATCGATATTCACACAATCCAATAGTTCAATTTGTACATACTCGTATATGAGGATAAAGATGTTAATATTCAGAAATAGTTATATGTGAGCTATGACCAATCGAATTCGGCCGATATTCATGAAATCAATTTTTAGGTACAGGATTACAAATAATGTTTGGGAAATATTTCATCCGCTTCAGCCCTACCCATGAGACCCCATTGTGCATTCATCAGTTGGACAGGTAAACCGACATAGCTAGATCGTGTTAAAATGTCATAAATGCCCAGAATATTTGTACTTTTTATTTTGCAGTTGTTTCTTTGGCCAGAGTGATGAATTTAATAATGTTATTTTTTTCAAGCTAAAATGGCCTAAATTTATTCAATTTTATTTAATTACAAAATATTGTAATTAAAATTGGATTTTTATTTACATTAAATAAATTTAGGCCATTTTAGCTTGAAAAAAATAACATTATTTGTACTTTTTGTTTATATGACCAAGACTACGATTTGTTACAAACGGAATGACAAACTCAATATAGCCCAAAATATACCACCACCATAAACAAATATTTCAACTACCAAGTCCAATTAAAGGCACCCCATATTTTATATTACTTTGAAACTGACGAGTTTGCTTGTTCGCAATACTGCTTAAAATCTATAAAAGGAAATAATTTTTGCACCGAATCGACGTTAGAGCCAAATGTTCATGGCGCTAAGGCAATTTTTTTGGCTTAACTGCAGAAAACACCCAGAGTCTTTTGGCGGGAATCAAACCCGCAACCCTTTGACTGATAGTCCGACACTCTATCGCCTAGTCTATCGGGGCACTCATGTATTGCTCTGTATTTGGTAGGATCAAAAGGGTTCTATCTATTATAAGCTGCTAAACTCTAGCCAGACCATCACAGGGAACTTTGATGGCCGAAAAACTTCCAGAATATGCACTCATATATGGAAGCGTTATATACTATCATGACAACTCTTGGCCATTTTGTTATCCAAATAAAATTCAATATATTTAGATCTTATATACCTAATTCTCTTTTTAAGCGGTCTTTTTTCACACGGTTTTGATTTAACACGGTGTGAAAATAAACAAATTTAAAATTTTTTTTACACGATTTTATTCCATTTAGAACGTTTTAAATTCTTTTAGGCTTAATTTTCTTTGGGTTTACAAGCAAATTTACTGGTCAGAACAATTGTAAATGTCACAAATTTAAGGGAAATCCCTTTTACTAGTGCATACAATTAATTGAACTTGTCAATGACAAGTTGTCATACATTTTTTTTTACATTACTTTTAACCTTACAGTGCATAACTTTTTTTTTAATAACTATGCTTGTGTAAAAACATATTGAATACATTTGTATGTGATTTAATATTATAAACCTCAATAGTTGTTCCTAAAAAATCCTTGTTTTTCACTACTTTCAATAGTTTTTAGAGATAAGGAATTTTGCATACGATCAATGTCATTTTTTACACGGTTTTGTTTTACACGAAATTTCCTGGAACCAATTATCGTGTAACAACAGAATTAGATGTGCATACGAATTATGTCATATCGGTTCATAATTAGTCATAGCTTCCGTATAAGGTCCATTTTCGAAAATCACTCCAACATTAACTCAGTTTTATATGGACAGTAATCAAAGTATAGAATGTGTTTTAAGTTTTGTTTGGTTTGACATTTCAACATGAATAGACTGACGCCTGAACAACGCTTCCAAATTGTGTAAATTTATTTTGAAAATCACAGTTCTGTGTTTTTTTTTAGATGTAGAGAACTTTGAAATGGAATTAAACAAAGATTTTTTTTTTTTTTTTTTTTTTTTTTTATAGCCTTTATTTATTTATTGAATCTTCATATAATGAAATGACAATAAGTATTCAAATCTTAATACTAAAAAGAAAATAATAAGCCCAGCCAGTGCTAGACAAAAATTTTATGATACTAAAAAAATTTCACATCAACTGATCCAGTCATCTATTTTGCGCTTGAGTTAAAGCAAGGGTATCCCTCCTTCTCAACCGATTATGGCCACTAAAGTTAAGGATGTCTCGTGCAAGTGGGTTTGGGTGGTGTTCAAGTTTGCTGACATACTTTGACGCGTGTTTTGTAAATTCAACTTTTACTGATGGCACGCATAGATCTTTGTGAATTCGAGAATTTTTAACATACCATGGAGCTGCAGTAATTATACGTAGAATTTTATTTTGACCCCTTTGAATTTTTTCAATGTTTGATGCTGAGGCAGTACCCCATAATTGAATTCCATAGCACCAGATTGGCTTTAGAATTGCATTGTACAACAATAGTTTGCAGTCCAACTTTAGTGAAGAATTTCTGCCAATTAGCCAATTAAGCTGCACTGCTTTTAATCTCATCTGTGTAAGTTTCGCTTCAATATGAGACTTCCAAGTTAAACGGCGGTCGAGGTGAATGCCGAGGTATTTGACTTCATTATGTTGAGGAATAATTTGATTATTTATTTTGATGAACGAGCAAGTTTCTTTTCGCAATGTGAAAGTGATATGAATACATTTCTGTTCATTAACCCTGATTTTCCAAAGCTCTAGCCAATTCTCTAGTTTATAAACATAATTCTGCAAATTCTGTGATGCTACTTGGTGGTCCTTGTGAACGCTGATAAAGGCTGTATCGTCTGCGAAAGTTGACGTGTGGATTTTGGGGTCTGACGGCATGTCGGAGGCATAAATCAAATATAAAGTAGGACCCAGTATGCTACCCTGTGGCACACCTGTTTCAATTGGCTGAGCGGGGCTTAAAAAATTGCCTTCTTTAATTTTAAATTTGCGACCGTATAAATAGCTTTCCATAAGTTTATGGGTGTTAGCAGGCAGAGTTAATTTTATTTTGTGCATTAAACCGTCATGCCAAACTTTGTCGAACGCTTGGGACACATCAATGAAAAGGGCGGAGCAGTATTTTTTGTCTTCAAACGACCCTCTTATCACATTTACCAATCTGTGTGTTTGTTCGATGGTGCTGTGTTTAGCTCTGAAGCCGAATTGATGATTAGGAATGCATTCAGTGTCGTTCAGAATTGGAATCAACTTAGTCATTAACAATTTTTCGAACAGTTTAGAAATTGTCGGCAATAGGCTAATTGGCCTATATGACTCTACTTTGGTGTGATCCTTCCCTGACTTAGGAATCATAGTGATCATAGACACCTTCCAATCTGCAGGATAGTATTCTAGGCGTAAAATAGCGTTGAAGATAAAGAGGATAATTCTTCTAGCTACACGAGGTAACTCCACAAGCATTTTATTGCTGATTTTATCCATACCTGGAGCCTTTCTAAGGTTCAGAGTACCAATAGCGCTTTGGACATCACCAAAGTTTAGTCTTAGAGGTACAGGAGGTCTAATAACGAGTGGTGGCAAATCAGATACGTTATTTGAGTTGTTTTTAGTAAACACATTTCTTAAATGGTTAACAAATAATGTCCCTTTCTCGGAATCATTTCTAGCCCAGTCACCAGTCGGATTTCGCAAAGGAGGTTTTCCTCTCACTGGTCTTTTTAAACCTCTTGCCGCCCTCCATAACGAGTAGTCAGATTGTGGGGTACTATCAAGACCCTCCAAGTAGGATGTAAGTGAAGCCGTTCTTTGGGTTTCTAAGAAATGTCTTAGTATATCTCTGCATACCCGTAGCCTAGCTTTCAGTTCAGGAGACCTGTGAAGTTGCCACTCTCTTCTCATTCTTCTTTTTTCTGATAGGAGATGTTCGAGTTCAGATAAATAAGTTCTGTTTGTCCTATTTCTACATTCAACGTGATAAGTGGAAGCGTGATGCACAGCTCGTCGAAGGTCCTCGGTAAAGTTGCCAATCGACTCATCGATATCGTCGGTAGTTCTCAACACAATATTTTCCGTGCAATGAGAACTTAAATACTTTTTGTATTTTATCCAGCTTACTCGGGTCTTAGTCATGTTTCTAAATGGAGAGCCACACACTTGAGGGAAATGCATTGAAATGATAGTAGGAGAGTGATCTGAGGACAAGTCTAATGAAGGATCCACTTGCATCCATTCTACAGGGATATTTTTCACTACTCCAAAGTCAATAACATCGGGAATCTTCCGTCGGTCCGTCGGCCAGTAGGTGGGATGTCCGCTTGAGAGTACATCTAAGCCCATTTGAGCAATGGTGTTGAAGAGTACGCGACCCTTTGGGGTTACCAGACGTGAACCCCAAAATGTGTGTTTGGCGTTAAAGTCGCCAGCAACTAAAAATCTAGCTCCAAGGGAATTAAAGAAGTTATGGTATTGGTGTTCTTTTATTGAGAATCGAGGCGGAGAATAAATCGATGATAAAACAAATTTGTATTGACAGAATTCAATGCAAATGTTTGTTGCTTGGAGGTAATCCTCACTTATGTTATTCATTAGATAATGTTTTATTCTGTTCTTTATAAGAATTGCCGAACCTCCACAAGCTCTTCCGCGGGGATCTTTAGTATCGTACAACACGTAGCCATTAATTTTGAAGTACCCTGTCGACGTCAAGTGAGTTTCAGCAATCATCATAACATCAATCTGCTTATCCATCAGGAAGTATTCCAGTTCGTTTTTATGTTGGCGGAGGCCGTTCGCGTTCCAAAAACAAATTTTTAAATAAATCATTTCTTTAAAATGGCTTGCAAGATAGTGGATTGCATTTTCAGCATTTCCTGCATCATGGATGTCATGGTGGTCGTAAAAGTGTTCATAGTTTGGACAAGTGTCTGCAATGTTGTCTCTAGATTGTTGATATGTGGCTCAGAGTATTGCGATATAGGTTCCTGCTCCAGACCTGGCATATTAGATTTGACCACGTTTGCGTAAGAAACTTGTCTAGAATTAGGAGCGTTTACGTGAGTAGTTGGTCGTACAATTTGAGGAAAATTCTTACTCGACGTGAAATTAGGTTGTTGAGGATGGTCAGGTAATACTGGCGACTTATTGGTCCTTATGCCCTTCAAATAAGTATAAACTGGACAACCTCTATAATTAGCGGTATGATTTCCTCCACAGTTACTGCATTTTTTTATTTTTAAGTCCGTTTTGGACTTATTACATTGAGCAGTTGCATGTAGTTCCCCACATGCAACACAAACAGACGGCAATTTACAATACGCTTTGGTGTGACCAAATTCTTGACAATTAAGACACTGGACGGGTCCAACACGCTTATGCGGTTCCTCCACGGTAATTCTACGATGCAGAAGATAAATAAGATTGTAAATTGGATGGGACTCGTTTTTCTTTAAGGCAACATCTCCAGGTTCCAATTCTACCCTGAACATGGGCTGAGGAATCTTTTCACGGTTTCTAATATTCACTACGCTCTTGATTTTGAACCCTTTGTCCATTAATCCGTTCTTTATCTCCGCAGGATCAACACATGGGTCTATACCCTTTAGAACGACTTGGAGTCCTTTTGCGCTTTTGAGCTGATAGGTATAGAAATCCCTGGTCTCCCTCTCCAACTGGTTGGACAATTTTCGAAAATCATCTTCCCTATTCACTTGGATCTTTGTCTCGCTGATTTTTCCATGTTTAATTGAGGTTACGCTAAACATGTTCTCACCTATTACAGCAACAATTCCTTGTACCAGTTTATTGGAAGTCGGCTCTCTCAGGTAAATTGGTGGGGGCTTAAACGTCTTTTTCGGTATTTCTGGGTCATCCGTCTGAAGTAGAGCAAATCTGTTTTGATCATTTGGCTTATCACTGCTGACGGTCTTAGGAACTTTATTGGAATTGGAAGACATTTGAGCAGATGTCGGGCTCCTCTGTCGCTTGAGAACGGTGATGTACTTATCCATACCTACTTGTTTTTTGGGTTTGACTGCACTATTTGATGATGATGATGATTTCTCATCGGATGAGATAACTATATTGGGCGAACAGGAACGGCGCCGTATTTCGGCTTTTGTAGTGAGAAGAGACTCCACGGATTTTCTTAAGGATTCTTCCTCAGAGATCCATAAATTTTTCCTACTGTAGCTTAGCTCTTTCTCAGAATTACATCTGAGCGGGACACTCATGCAGTTGTTTTGCGATTTTTAAATTACCGAAAAACCACTATTTTTCCACCTATTACGATATCTTTTTTTTATATATATATATATTTTTTTTTTTTTCACTTATTACAAGTTTTTTTTTTTTTTTTATTTTTTTTTTTCACCTATTACGAAAATTCAGCCGCACTAAAAATAACACGTCCGACCAGTTCAAGCAACACTATGTGAAGATGATAATCAAATATTAAAAGAAATCTTACTTTCTTAGTTGTTTTTATGAGAAGAGCCCTAATGAGATATCTTACAGTAAGTAACAGTTTAATTCTTGGAGTTTATACTCGTAGATTCACAAATAGAAAACTCGTAATCTCCCATCTAAAATAAACTAAGAATGCAACAAATTTCCTTCAACAATTGTTCTTACTCTAATATCAACTAAAAATCGTAATGATTCAAATGCAGATGATAATGAAGATAATGATGATGACTACGTGTAGTCATGTCGTTGACATTGTAGTTGTTGTTGTCGGTGGCGATGGTGATGATGATAGTGGTTGTATATCGTTGGTTTATTTTACGTTTATTTTTTGTTATTTGTGAATAGATGTAGTATAGGGTGGTTTTCTTAGATGTATAGAACTTTAAATTGGCAACACTCTTTTAACTTGCGGCCATTTTGTCAGCTGTCAAGTGATTTAAGTTTAGTTTGGTTTGGCATTTCAACATTAAGAGACTGACGCCTGAACAACGCTTCCAAATTGTGCAAATTTATTTTTTTAAATCATGGTTCTCTGCACTGTTGCCAGCTAATTTTTGCCTAAAATTGTCAAATTACACACAGCTTCAAAAGTGTGCAAGCACTAGTGAATTTTTTGATTTGCATTATAGTTTTTTTAGATGTGTAGAACTTTGATATGGAATAAAACAAAGATGATTTTTTTTGAATTGACATGAAATTTACTTTATTCGAGAGATAATCTTCTTGCTTTATAATTTAAATATGACTTCTGGCATATGACTTGCTCGGACGTGGTCTAATCTGGAGATCCAATTTTCGATAACTTTTTTCAACATTTGTGACCGTATATCGGCAATAACGAAGCAAGTATTGTCCTCCAAGTGGTCAATCGTTTCGGGCTTAACGGCGTAGACTAGCGACTTCAAACATAAATCATTTGACAGCTGACAAAATAGCCGCCAGTTAAAAAATTGTTGCCAACTTGAAGTTCAATACATCTAAAAAAAAACACCCTATACAAGTGTAATTAGTTCGCATTTTGGTTGTGAAGGTGAACAATTTCACTATTTCTATGCATTTTAAGCAATGATTTTCAACTAAAAATTTTGCTCCTGTCATTGTTGTTTTTTTCTGTGTGCATTTTTGACCGCTCCAAAGCGACAAGGACATTTACACAAAATCCACAGCACAAACACATTTATTCCCTTACTAAATATACTCACTCGTATTTAAAAATATCGTTGGAATGTATATTATGTAAGTCTGTAGGTATGTGTATAATTAGCTGTCAGTATCAGAAAGTGGAAATATGATTTTGTATATAAATGCGTAGGAGGAGGTATAGGAGTACATATGTAGTAGGGATCTGTCGACATTTTGAACATTTACTGTTTACTAAATGCCATGTATTATTTTAATATCTATTCTAGGTTTGCGCACTACTCACTACTTATTAGCATGTTTTAAGTACAGGCAATTGTAAATTGATATACGTGAATGAAAAATTACTTGTTTTGTAAAGAAGGATGTGCAGGAACAAAATAAAATGATTCATAAAATTTCCAAAGGAACGTACATAGATTAACTCAAAGCTAATAGAAGCATTTTAAGCAAAATTAATTAAATTTTTTTTAGTTTATATAAAGGTTAAAAATTACACTCAGTTTGTTTAAATATTTAATTTGCCATAATTTATTTTTACACTATTTGTAAGAAGTGCACTTCGCAAAGCACAATAAAACCACTAAAAATCTGGGATTTTATTTCAAAATATTGGTCATAGAACTACAAAGTATATATATTCTGGGTTATTAAACAATTCTAAGATGATCTAGCTATGTCCGTCCGTCTGTTGTAGATACGATTAGGCTTTTGGGGGGGGGGGGGGGGCGGGGGTGGTAAAATAGGTCATGCAAAACCAAAGTTTTGAACCAAAATTTAAGACAACCTTCCAAATGATATGGATATTTTACAAAAATACTTTGTTATTTTAGAACAAGTTCTGTTAAAAATGATAAGAATATGTCCATGATTTCCCTTTTGCCCTATAAAAATTTCTTCAAGAAATATGGCTTTAAGGTACCTAAATGCCAATAGAAAATCATTTTATTTTTATTTAAGCTGAAGGCAAAGAACATTATAATCCATAATTTAACTTAAAATTAAATTATGACATTATTTTTATTAAATAATTTTTTAGCTTGAGGGCACTTTTTCGTTTTATTATAAAAAATTAAAAAAAAAAAAATACTGGAATTGCTTTTTTACATTTACATCTACGAATTTTGTGCAGATCGGTCCATAATTACTCGTAGCTCCCATATAAGGCCCACTTCCGAAAATCACTTTAAAGAGAATAACTCGCTCAAAAATATTGATATCCAAATAATATTGAACAAAAATATATTTCATATGTCTAAAAATACTACGGTACTATTTTATTATGATCGGTCTATAATTAGTCGAAACTCCCATATAACACCCTCTCCGTAATTCACTTTAACCTCCATAAATTTTTTAAAAGTATTTATATCGAGATAAAGTTTAACACATAGAATATTTATATTCACAGACATCATGACACTAAATTTTTGGATGATCGGTTCACAATAGGTTATATCTCCCATATAACGCCCATTTCTGAAAAAACTGTTTTATGCATATACTGGGTGTAGGGTATTATATGGTCGGGCTTGACCGACTATACTTTCTTACTTGTTGTTTTTGTTTTAGTTTATGAGAATTCAATTGTACTTATATAACTATATAAAAATACAATATAATTTATTAATACAATGTTATCTATATTATTATAATTAAATAATAATACATATGTGGTGTTGACTTTATTTTGATGCTAAAAGTATATTTTCAAATGCTTATAGTAACATATTTTTTTTTTATTTTATAATAAATAATTTAATTTCAAGAAAACACAAATTTTAAACCTTTTTTAAAAACTGTATAAAATTTTACCAAATAACTTAACTTAAATAACAAGTAGACTGAAAGAATTTAGCAACTCAATAAATGCAACTGTCAAATAGTGTTGCCGAAAAAAAAACTTCAATATTTAATGAGGACATCTATACAAAACAAAACATAAAATATACTTTTAAGTACGTACTGTGTCTATATAAATTATATTTTAAAGAAATTATTTTTTCTTTAAAATCTCACTGGCAAATCTAATCTTAAAAGTGTTAAATGGCAAGCCTTACATTCCACAAACACTAAAAATCCAAACTGATGGTAAAAAGTGAATACCTTTGCAAGTACAAATACTCATACGGAAACTTTAATTAAGTTTTGGTTTAATTTTCCCAACTGAATAAACTGACATTTTGAAAAATAACACATCAACTTCACATGGGAAATACGTATCAGAACATACAAGTATGTACGCAATAAAGAGCAAAATAGTGAAAAAAAAATAAAAAAGTAGAAACTTCAGGGAATAAATAATAAAGGAAAAGAACATACTTAAGAAAGGAATGACTGTTAAATAACTACACAATTACTACATAGAAGTTCTGCACATATGTATGTATATCGCTTATATTTAACAAGAAAAAAAAAGTATACCTTGTAAGAGCGATTGACCAAAATATTTCTATGTACTTGACTTATTTTCGACTTTTTTGGTTTCGTAAAACACAAATAATTCTAATAAGAGTTTTTAAATTGTTTGAAGAATTCGATCAGACATTTAATTTATATTTATAACCTACACCATCAGAATGGGGAGGGTATATTGGATTAGTGCTGATGTTTATAACGCCCATAAATATTAGTCCAATACTAACCTTAAACTATACCGATCGACTCAGAATCACTTTCTGAGTCGATTTAACGATGTCCGTCCGCCCGTCCGTCTAGTTGGGTGGCTGGCTAGTCCATTATTCTCCAAGCCTTTATACAAATGTCCTCTCAAAATAGGAGTTTATCAGTCATTTCGCCACAAATAAGTTATATATGAAACCTAATCACATTTAAAAATTTGTGTATATTGGTCCATAATTGATTATAGCTCCCATATAAGGCTCACTGCCAAAATCCCTGTAATGTGCACTTAAACTCTCTTAAAATGTTGGTATCCAAATAATATTCAACAGATATATATTTTTCATATACATATACACAAATCATTCGGCCCAATTTTATGATCGAACCATTATTAGTCATAGCTCTTATACTGAAAATACTTTAACGACCATAAACCTCTTAAAAATGTTGGTATCCAAATAAAATTCAACGCAAATAAGCTTCATATATACAGATACCATGACACCTATTTGTATAACGGTCGGTCCATAATTAGCTCTCATTGAAAATCCTCTTCGAAAATCACTTTAACATGTATAAATATTTTAAAAGTGTTTATATCGTAAAAAAATGTTATTGTAAAAAATTTGTTATTGGATTGTGATGGACTGATTTTGTTCATTTTTAATACCAAACATTTCTGATCAACAGAGTGCATTTTTGTTATTTTTTCAACAGACAGAAAGGCGGACATAGCCAGATGATAATGTCAGATAATATTCAAAAGTGTTAAAAATGGAATGACAAAATCACTCACAAACTTTTTGGAAATGCTAAAAGAGATATCGGAATATGCGTACTTTAAAATGATTACCTGTTGAAGGCACGATAGAGTTTCGAAAAAAAATGAAATTTTTCTCAAACATTCTTTGTTTCATCGAAATATTTTGTATTGATATAGACAATATTGGTCCAGTTGGATCTGAGTTCTACACCAAAGAAAAAAATGAAATTTTTCTCAAACATCAGTTGTTCCATCGAAATATTTTCTATTGAAATGGACAATATTGGTCCAGTTGGATCTGAGTTCTACACCAAAGAAAAAAATGAAATTTTTCTCAAACATCAGTTGTTCCATCGAAATATTTTCTATTGAAATGGACAATATTGGTCCAGTTGGATCTGAGTTCTACACCAAAGTTTGAGACAACCTTTGCTAGTTTCTTCAAAGAATGATGCGGATAATATCATGAAATTTTGAATCGGTCCACGATTTGTAAACTATATTTTGTTTGCATCAGTACATATTTGAACATAGTCACCATATAAAGTCCATTCATTCCATGTGTAGGATTGGAATATATTCACCTAAGACCTAATTTGATTTTAACGTCTCAAGAGGGTCCCATTCAACGCACCCTGTTTTAAAATATTATATTTGTACAAACTATATCCTAAAAGTTTCTCATCTCCTCTATTGACATTCCAAGTGTTATGCAGACTAAATTTCATAGTTCCAGTTGGGTGTTAAATTTTTTACGTAAAATGTTAAATAAATAAATTATAAGAAAGTCAGAGTAAGGGCAAAGTATTATAAAAATTACAGATGTTCTTGATTTCAATCATACATATAATGAAAATCATGATGGAAATCATAATGAAAATGTTTTTCTTAACAGGTTACTTGAATGTGTTGCCAAAAAAAATCGTTATTTGATTTAGAAAGTGAATAAAGCAAACATACACAACTACAAACTTAACTGCATAATAGAATCAGTCCTACATTTGTTTCCGCAACGAAAAACAAAAATGAAATCGAGGAAAAAAAATTCTAAAAAGAAAACTAAACTACTACCGTAGAAAGCAAATAAAGAGAGGCATTCAAAGTTGTGTAAGTTGTGTTTAGGAAAGGAAAACTAAACTAAACAACAAAACCTGAATAGAGCCAAAGGTAGAACGAAAATTTTTTGTTAACAAGAAATTAAGGTCATCAGCAAAATTAAAAGACACGCTCGCGATTTTTCGAAAGCCAAACTATTTCTAACAAAGCAAATGTTTATAAAAGAAAAATAATGTGAATAGAAACGCAGGCAAGTTTATCTCGTTAAAATCACAAATATTTAAGAATAAAAAAAAGGAAAAAAAAAAAAATAGTAAAGAAATCTTACTCCCAAATGTATATCAATGTTCAGCTATACGCATATAAATTTTACACAAAAGCCTGCATAATACATGTATAGAAATTATTAAATGCTGAATGGGTATTTATATTGTATATATAGTGTTAGTGTAGGTTGTTACGTAGTTAAAATTGTTCACATGAAGTACGGTTGCATGTGATTGCATAGTTTAAACTACAAATTAACAATTCCTTGTTAATATTTAAGAAAAGCCAAAAGAAGACACTCAAACTAATTTTCTATTATAACAATATGTGTTTTTGTGTTAACATGTTGTATTAGCATTTGGCCAACAATTCGATCCACCTGTTCTGTGAACTAATTAAAAATTATTAAAATGTTTTTATTGTCCAGAACTAGGCCGAAGCTGGTGCTAATCGACCTGATTCCATACAACAATTGATTAATAACAGAGAGCTAAGTCGGGTAAACACTTTACTGAAGCGGTTACAACAAAGGCATTATCTACTCGTATTTTAGGTTTGTGGAAGAAACCTTGATAGAATAATGGATGAAATAAGACATTTTGTGCAAATATATTTGTATGTAATTATTTGCATTAGTTTGCAGCTTTAAAGTGGTATACATATTTCAATTTGATCGAGATATTTACTTGAATCTTTATTAGTAAGTTCGAAAACCACCATACAGGTGATCTATATATTTCAAGTACACCTAATTGTGTTTTTACACGGTAATTGGTTATGGAAAACTTTGTGTAAAAAAGTCACGGGTTGTATGCAAAATAGGTGATTGTTTTTTTTTATCTCTAAAACCTATTGAAATTAGTGAAAAACAAAGATTGTTGAGGAACAACTTTTCAGGCTTATAATATTAAATTACATATACAATTTGTGTTTACACAAGCATAGTTATTAAAGAAAAAAAGTTAAAAGTAATGTAAAATAATGTGTGTATGACAAGTTCATTTGATTGCATGCAATTCCTTTAAATTTGTGCAATTTGCAATTGCGCTGACCAGTAAATTTAATTGTATCGAAAAAAGGGAATTCCCCTAAATTTGTGAGATGAACATATTTGGCAAAAATTAAATTTAATTAAAAAATGTTAAGCCCAAAAGATTTTGAATCGAGTAAAGAATGAATCGAGTTTTGAATGTAGTAAAATTGTGTAAAAACTGTAAAATTTGTCTATTTTCAAAACGTGTTATATCAAAACCGTGTAAAAAAAGATGGTGTGAAAACAGAATTAGGTGTATTAAATATAATTTTTTAACATTTTTTTTTTATCGATAACGGATGACACTTTCATCGTCATAAAATATATAAAATATTTTACCGCAATTAATATTTATTTTAGGTTTATTTTGGTTGAGTTTTATCTTAATAACGATTTTTACAAGAATTTTATGAATATTCCAGTTATTCCACAAAGCATACAGAGGAGTCTTGAGACAGATGATAATCCAGTTTTATGTTTATCTCTGTCTTTATAACAGCCCTTTGTTTATATTTTTAAAGTGTGCAATAAATTAGGCACCAAAAAGCCTTATGAAACTAATTTTAACTTTTTAAAACTCCACAATTGTCCCCTCTGCATACTTTCTGATTATTCTCGGACGTGGAACTTTTATGGGAGCTATGACCAATTATAAAAAAAAACTTTCACAAAAGCCAATACTTATAACTGATCTGTGTAAAATATCGGTTTGATGTGGATATTTATGTAGGTTAATAAGTTTTTCAGAAGTTGTCCCCAAAGGGAGCTATGACCTATTATGAGCCGATCACCATGAAATTCCATATGAAAGCGATCACCTTTTGGACGACCCCTCTCCGATTTTATATATATATGTTTATAAGATATTTATGCATATTTAAATGATTTTCGAAAGTGGATTTAATATGGAACTATGAAGATACGAAACGATGCTAACGAAATATAATATTAGATTTCTCGTTGCATGAAACTTATGTTTGCTAAATTTTGTATGGATACCGCATTTCTGTAGATTAAGTGAAATCATGTATCGATTCTTATCATTTTCTACAGGACTTGTATTTTTATAATAAAAATAAAGTGCACAAAATTTCATGAAAGTATCTGCATTATATGTGAAGAAAGCTATTTGAAAAATATCGAGGTTGTCTGAAACTGTTGCCCATTTTCAATACCAAACATTTTAGTGCAAAAAATTCGACTATTGTGCTTTCAATAGTCGGACAAATACGTTTTATAATGTTATAAGAATCCATAATATATATAGTTCTTGGTTCTGCGAGCAATAGTTCGATGAGTTACAAACGGAATGATATTCTCTTTGGTGGTGGATATAAAAAAATTGTTTTTAGAGATTCTACTAATATACAATATGTAACAAAATCTTTATTTATTAACATAATACAAAAAAAAATTCAAAATATATTAAAATTAAATAATAAAGTAAAAAAAAAACTAACAAAAGTTAAAAGGAAATTCCGCAGTTCCCAAAATTGTGTGCAAAGCTTCTAAAATACTTTAAGTACTTTGAGTTTTTTTGAAACTGCTTACTGAACATATGGCTTAAAGTTTTAATTTTAATAAAAAAATAGGTTAAATTCGGAACGGCGTAGAGACAACATTTTGAAAAATTTGACATATTTTTTATGTTAAAGTGATATTTTTCCAAAAAAAAAAGAAAATCGTTTATTTTTGGACCTAGAAAAGATAAAAAAAAACAGATCAGGATTATATGTAAAGTTAAATTTTCAAATGGGTATAACTTATAAATTATAAGAGATAAATATCACACACAATCACACATTATCTTGATCAAACCGCTGACTTTCAGAAAATTTTAATATCTAAGAAATTGAATGTCGGAATCGGAATTACATATGAAAGGTATCCTATTTTGAGCCCCTTTAGCTACGGATCTGGAAAGTTTGTGGGGTCAGTCATCAAAACTTTAACCTAAATTTTCTTGTTGCTGGTTTATTTTAATAACATTTTAGTCTGTTTCTTTACGACCTGCATATTTAAGGGTTATTTGTATCGTTTTATAATATCATTTACACTACTTTTTGAAAGCTTTAGGTTTTTTTTAGCAATCCTTGAACCTGACAATGATGGATTTGCAAGGAATTCGTGCACGATTTTCTTTCTATTTTGCTTTTACATTGCTCAGTATACGTAGAAATATGTTCTAATTTAATAAGTTGTGCTGTTTCACAGTTTTTGTTCAATTCTCTTTTGAACTTGCTTGCCATTTCATTTATACACGTCAATTCAATTTTAGTACTTTTTATGCAAATCAACAAAAAAAAAAAAATAAGAAAATTGACTAGTACCATCAAGTTTGTACCCCTTTTGTTCTCTTTCATCTTCTCACCCAAAAATACTTGGCTTGACGAGTCAGAATTGAAGAGTGTGAAAGCGGACATTACTTGACAGAAAACGCAAGAAAAAACACTTTTGATTATTAAGCTTTTCAAAAAGTTTTTTTTTTGTGTGACCGTATTTTATGGCAACAATACTTAAATATCAATGCCATTCTATTCATTCGCTTTTTATTCATTTGAAATTCCCTTACCTTACCAATTTAAATTCTGTTGAAATAAATTGCGTTTGAAAAAATTATATTTGCTAGAAACTTAAGGGAGCTGCTTCTTTTAACAGGAAGTTCTTATTTATAGAAGTATGTGTGTGTGATACCAAAAGGAGTTGTTATTTTTTTCCCACCATTTCTGTAGATAACAACTTAATGGAAATTTTAGTAATCATGGATTTAGTTGTAGTGGTTGAGTGTAAAAAGTAATAAAACGAATAAACTGTCTGAAAAAGCATGTGAAATTTATAAAAAAACGACATTCTTGACTTTAACCAAAAACTAAAAGGAAACGACATTTCTTATTTTAATACAGTGTCGTGGCAATAGCTGAATGGTGGAACCAAAATAAGTCGGTTTAATTTATTTTCTCATTTTAGTCAACAGAAACTAGATAAGAATACAGAAAAACATAAAATAATGAATTAAAAAAAGAAATGGTTTTATGACTCGGATAATGTTTAGCAATTTCCGGCAATACCATATTTAAAACTACAATTTTTAACTTTTTCAATTCTTAAAATTTAAGGACATACGATATACGTTATTAAGAGCCAAATATAATTTGCTAATTACCTGTTTTTCTCTTAATTTGCTCTTTTTTGTGCCCTTGGAATATAAAATGATAAACAAATATCGAAATTGAGCAACGGTTTAAAATCATTATAATTATATAATTATAATTAATTATAAAACTACATATTTAATAAAATATTTTATATAATTTTTGGGCGGGTGCGATTTGTTATTGGTTCTATTTAAATATTAAAGTCTTTTAAATAGCCGGAGTTGGTTATTTGGCAAATGTATGCTATCTTTTATCATAAAAACATACCGTTAGAACTAGTCTATGAAGAACGTCAGTGGGCGGATGTCAATGTTGGCTGCCCCAACCCACAGTGGAGCAGAATCGAAATTTTTTGGAAAAATGACATATATAAATGGTGGATTTGTGCGGTTTTAAAATAGGACATCTTGTATTTGTAATTTGTTTAAACGCGTGAAATTTTTTATTATTTATTTAATATTTTTAATTTCTTTCCCGAAAGTCCTCGACTGGATCTTTTTTGCTGAACAAAGAATATAAAAATCTTAGATGAATAAGAAACATTAAAAAACTAAATTTTGCGTGTGTTAGATCTAGTTGAGGTCTTTCTGAAAAAAGAATATAAAAATCTTAGATGAATAACAAACATTACAAGTTTTCCAGTTAAATGAAATTTAAAAAAATTGCTAAACACTGGTGGTTTTTTTTACAGATTTTCTTCAAATATATGTTTTTTTTAAACAATAAAATCTCCTATCAAGTCCAAAAATAACGATTTCAGTTTAAAAATATGTATTCGATTTTCTCTTTTTTTATTAAAATAAACTTTCTTAAGGAATAAATTTTCTTCAAAAAATATTTACAAAGATTTTTTTATATAAAAAACATGTCCAATTTTACAAATATATTGTGCCTTCGGAAATTTACCTATTTTTTATAAAAATTTCAATATATGTTCTGTAATTCCAAAGCAGGAATCAAAGAACGGAAAGCAATTTACATTTATAAATTTGCCTTATTTGATTGTACCCTCCCTTGGAGGGTTTGTGGAGTCTATATTTAAAAGTTTAACTGGAATACTCCTTGGATATGGCCAATTAAGACTTTATCTGGATCGGAAAAGCTGTTTAGATATGCCAGATTTATTTCCAAAAAATTTAGATTTTGGCCCATTATGCGGCAAAAAATATGCAAAGTACCGATTTGAAATGAAGTGAATCAGGTGAATTTGCAAATTTAAAAATTTGCAGGTATGGATAATAGGTCTCCCAAATTAGTTTCTGCTATTTCCATAGCTATTGAGATGATTGCTATTGAGAGACAAAAAATGCAGGCTCTTAGTCTCAAAGAATGTGAGATGAATAACGCAATTGAGAATGATGTCGCGCACATAATACATAAGAGGCTTTCAATATTAGTTTTCCAAACTCTCCAGAGGGAACTGGTCGACATCTGTGTTGGTAAATCCCATGTCGGTTATGTTAACAGCCTTCGAATTTTTGAGAAAAGTGTGAAAAGTATGAAAATTCGGAAATGATGCAAATAGTTTAAAATTTGACATTCGCTACGCAAACCGCCAAATGGTATTGCTAAATAGGCTATTGATTAGAATTCATAAGGTAGTCGTCGTATCGGAAGGGCATTATCCGAATGAAATAACGGAACGCGTGGGTATATGCGGAAGATCGTATTTATTAACTTAAAATGTTTAAGGTCCTATGAATAAATATACAAGGTGGCGCAAAAGTAATCCTCCTATCAGAAAATGCTATACTTTTTGCGCAACTTGATGAATTGGGATTGGAAAACATGTGGTTCCAACAGGACGGTGCAACGGCACACACTGCACGTGCCACAGCCGATATGCTGAAGGATGCATTTCCCGGGCGCCTAATCTCCCATTTTGACGATTTGCACTGGCCAGTAAGATCGCCTGATTGGAACTTTACTTTTGCGCCACCTTCGTAAAAGAAACAGGCCTATTATGATCAAATACTCAGAGTAATCGATAATGTCAGTCTTTTGTAATAGTGCCCCTATAGACTAGGCGATATAGTGCCGGACTATCAGTCAAAGGGTTGTGGGTTCGATTCCTGCCAAAGACTCAAGGTGTTTTCTGCAGATAAGCAAAAAGCTTTACAGTTTGTGTTTGTTAATTATATTAAAAAAAACTTAATGCTTTACTTTAGTATTTCAGCTCTATTGCCCAAGTAATTGTGACTAAAAATCCCTTTCTTATCTGCAGCTGCTTATTTATTAGTATAACCATTTAATTGACTATGGACTATTAGGTATAATAAGATACTTAAATAATTATGTATACAGCTTTGTCGTTTGTTAACTAATTTGGAATGGCTATATAGTATCAATTAATTACTCTGATGATACATTTATACTAATTTGTTAATACCTACTATAAGATATGCTGTTAAAACATTTTCATGAGAAGAAACATTATTACCAAATGAACTTTATTTAATTAATTTTATTGGGTTTATAAAATTCGACAAAAATATGCTTACTTTTTTCATTTCAATAAAAGTTTTTGCATTTTTGCATTTACATAATAATTCGTTGTACTGAAAGAATTTTAAACAAACCACCAAACAAGACTACAATCTTACAATCAATAATACATACATAAATGCACATAAATCAAGTGTAATGATGTTTATTCTGCCGAAATAAAACATATTGATTTACAGAAAAAAGTTCTTAAGAATTTTTTTTGAAAAGAGCTCAACTCTAACAATAAGTTAGCTATTTTGTTAATGCTATTTGTTGTATCAACAATTTTCTTTGTCACCACTGTAACCATAACACATTTCCTTTATTCTCCCAGCAAACATAAACTGAAATGTTTTAAAAAATATTGGTTAGGAATCAAATGTATATCAAAAATATTCATTTTTTTTTTATAAAATCTTAAAGAAATAATAACCCTAATTGTTGTGGTTCTTCAGTTCACAACTGCAAATTGCCAAACTATGGTCACTTAAAAATTTTTTTTTTAATTTTTGTATTTTTATATAATTTTGTTGCAACATAAAATGTAAGCATGCTTCCGAACTGTTTGATAAGTTGCTAAGTGTTGGTAAAAGTTTAGGCTTTTTGTATATTAAATTGCACTGTAGGTTTGAAATACAGGTTTTCAAGCAAAAACTTTGTTTTTCAAAATAAAAGAAAATAAAACAAATTTGTATAAAAATCACTATAATTTTTATTGTATTGGAAATAGCAAGGAATAACAGTAATAAATTAAAAATGTCATTAATTTTAGCCAAATTTTTAATCACATTTTGATAAAATGGCGGTTATAGTTCGTTAGTAACGTCTCGAAATTTTTGAATTGCATGATCTGGGCAGTTAATTAGCAGCAAAATTAAAAAAATAAAAGTATGCGATTGGCAAATTTAGTTTGCAATACATCTTTAGCTGACTGTGTGACATCATCCTATTGAAGTGAGATCCATATCATCAAAAGGCTAAAATTTTTATCTCTCGATAGCGTTATCCATTCGCAGTTACCTCATTTACAACCGAATTTTTGAGAAAAAATGGCCCAGTCACGCCTCCAGACAACATAGCTCAACATAGAGTTATTCGTACACATTCATCATGCATTTCTTATTGACGTATTCAGACAAATGAAAATGGGTTTCTTATGTTTGAATTGTCAGCTCAAGTCAACTAAAATAAATAAAAAACTTCTTTACATGTTTTCCAACGTTTCGTCAATTTTTTGTTGACTTCATCAGGGTTACGTCTATTTAATTAAAAATTATAATACATTAATAAAAAATAAATACACCAAATATTTTTTCCTTTTAGACTTACAAATTTAACAGTAATTTTCACATTAAATTAAAATTAAATAAATTTTACAAAAAACAGAGAACATTTAACACAAGCAATAAATTAAAACCACAGCTTAAAAATTAATATCACAGTTTGAAATTATATTGCAACTCTATAGCTTGTATTTATATTGTCAGTATCCTCCTTCTTGTTCATAGTCCTTTCTATTTTTTGTTGTTACGTAAGCTTTCTATTGTGTACCTTTTCCTTACTCCATCCTCTATGTCTAAAATTTTTACGTCATCAAAGTTGATTTTATGTCCAGATGACAGAATATGTGTTGCCAACCCTGTTGATTCCCTAAGTTTTGTTATGTCGTTTTTATGTTCAATCATTCTTGTTTGTAATGATCGTTTTGTCGTACCTATATATAACCGATTGCATCTCTGTTCGTCATTTCCCATACATTCAAGTTCGTACACATCATTGAAAAGGGGTTTCATTCATAATTAGATAAATAATTGAACTAATATTATCTTTAAGAGAAAAGTTTTATTCTTTCAGGCTAATAGTTCGAATTTTCAAATATTTTTAAAGAATACTATTATAAAGTACTAGAACAATTGGTAAACTGGAATGCATTTTCTACCCTGCCAAGGGCGTCATCAGCAATTTTCATTATCCACGATCCATCTGTAAACATCATCTAGTTAACTCACCGTTTTTTGAGAAATAGAATTCGAGAATTCATCATATTTCTTGTTTATGTGTTACGAGTTAGAACTAAATTTACGTACGTTTACAATGTGTGTGTATTCTTTATTATTATTTACAAATCTTGTATTATTACAAATTTGTTTTTGTTTTTCTTGCTGCATCTACTTTTTTGTAGATTTTTCGACTGAAAAAATATTTCTTCTAGAAAAATCAGAGGATTTTTCTAAATTATATGCATTTTTTCTATGCATTTCAGCTTTATTTTGATTGAATTTCGTCTCAATAACGATATATATAAGAATTTTATAGGTATAGGAGCTGACCATTATGGATTAACCTACACAAAATCCAAGAGTATAGTTTTTGTATACTTAGTTATAATTGATCTTTGTAAAATTTTGGTTCGATATTGATATTTATATGATATTTACGCAGGTTATTGAGTTTTTTTGAAAGTAGTCCTTATATTGGAGTTACAGCCTATTATGCGCCGATCACAATGAAATTCGGTATGAATATTTGAATATTTTCTTATGGATGTGAAGTGTGTTAGAATAATGCATATTTGGGTTTTTGTACATACTCGCCACTAAAGCATAAGGTAGAAAGGGTAATGAGGCGTTAGGCCCATTAACATCTAGAGTGCTATAATAAAATGCAGTTATTTCAAGCAATTTTTATATTTAACATGTTTGAATTATGATTTATAGTTACATGTATTGCCATTATAACCCAGGAGTCAGTAACATTATGTGTTACTGTACGAACATATAATATGAGAATGTACCCAGACAAGAACCCACCACAGTCGTCCAATCGTCATTTATATTTTCCTGCAAAACTTTTCTATAAATATAAACTCTTTTCATATCAGCAAAGCTCTATATAAACAACATACCTTACACGTAGAGCTTAATACCAAGAAGGCATTTGTATGGGTGATATGAGAAAACGTGGACCAACTCTTACTATTTTCTTCTACAATAAAAATATCTGGATCATATTTAAAGAAAATAGCAAAAAATATCTTAAAAATTATCGAGGTGGTCTGGAACTTTGGTCTATAACGCGAATTTTACTGGATCGATTTTGCTCATTTTCAATACCAAACATTTTGGTGGAACAAAGAATTGTTTATTGTTCTATATCTTTTTTCAAAGCTCTATCGTGTCTTCACACTCTTAGACCCCTCTCTCGAGGTCCTGTCGTGTCTACAACTGGCAAACAGACGGACGGACATTGGTAGATCTTCTTAGAATTTCAAAATGACCCAGAATATACATTTGTTCTACGGCCAATGAAAAACTTAATATACCCCTCATTTTTTTCGTGATGGTTACCAAAGTGCTTTAAAAATATCGTTGTTTTTATTTTCTCCAACTTATTATATTGGTGTTACTGACTGTTATTAATATTTGACAGAACAATTGACTTCCCAATTGTTAACATTTGACATTGATTTCAAAATAATCACAATTTGTGATTAAACTTTTGTGTTTGCTGGGCTATTACTATCAATAGGTGTGTGTATGGGCGGTGTGTATAGTGGCGGAAAACAAATACTAGAGAAGTTAACGTAAAAACAACAACAACAAATATTTGTAAAATACCTTTGGGACAATGTCGCATTAATACAATGCCAGAGATAAACATGGAATAAAAGAAGTCCTTTTAGACTTCTATAATGTACACAAAGTATCTACAGACATAAACTTAAGCAACACCAGATCCTTACACGTCCTTACAAACAATATTTTCATACAATCAAGTATTCCCTAATACAAACCACTATATTTACAAACATTGTCTCACATTTACAAACTGACAAACACTGACAATAATATAATAGTTCATGGAGGTGGTGGTGATGCTGATGATGGTGGCAATGCCATGGTAATTGACAGTTGATTTAAATGAAAAAAACGAACGAATGAATGGCAAGAAAAAATAAATTCGATTGAATAGAATATATCATTGAAATCAAATAAATTTAACAAAATTCAAAAGGTGAAGTAGAATTAATTGAATTACAACGTGTTTAACATGAACATTTTCAAATCAAGTTACATGAATACATTGGCAGATAAACAACATCTGCAGAGAGAGAGAGAGACAGAGAGAAAAAGCGATGAATTTGATTTGCATGCTGTCTCATTGTTGTAAATTGATTAAAATTTGTCTTTTCTGTATCTTTTTTTTGATAATGTCTGTATGAAAAGAATTTGTATTATAAATGAATGGTAATGTTAACATTATTACTTTCAAACTTAGTAAACGGTATTAAATAAGTTTTTATGTTTTTGAACATATTTAGTTAATAAGTTTGTAACATTATATGTATATTTTTTTTTATTTTACACAGAACTAAATACTGTAACGAATAATAAGAAAACAATTATACTTTGTTATTTAAAGAGTACATATTTAATACTTTTTGGAAAATAATAAAAAACAATAAAAATAATATAAATTGTTTCCATTCTAATGCCAAGAAAGAAATGACATCTGTCAAAGCAAGTAAACTCTTGTAAAACAAACATTTTATTCTTTCAATTGATTTTATTTAATTAGTTATTATTAGTGCTAAAGTATACATAGTATGTACATTAGGGTAGAGTTAATTTTGCACATTTTTAGTGTTTCTAGCATTTGATTTTTGGATAATGGTGAACAATTTTATTTTATACGGTCAAGCCTAATGTAAATATTCTCTGTTCTGTGTAATGTAAAATTTAATACATTTTTGAAACTACATATTTATCTATTTCCCGCAAATACTAAAATTTATGCTACATATATTTAAAAAAATTATAGTAAATTCTGTCGATTTATATCGAGTTTCCTCAAAAATCACACTATACGAGTTGTTATAGATCGGATTTCAAAGTTAATTCAGGGGTACCGCAAGGCTCCCTTTTTTCTCCTACTTTATTTATTATCTTTATAAATGACCTTCTATGTCAAACTTTGAATCCTCTCTATTTTTTGGCAGATAATAGCAATAATTGCCATTCATACTCATGCAACCATAGACCAAATCCTTTGGAAATTGGGGAAATGAGACAGAACATGAATGACACAGTTAACCGGGATCTTATGACAATCTCAGTATGGGGTTCTGCGAATGTTTTTATGAGCGGCGTAAATATTAAGTAATCAGACGCTCTTGATGTTCTGGACGTGAGAATACAGTGTGATGTCCGCTGAACCAAACAATTATTCAAGTGTCAAAAGAAGCGTTCAAGTGCCTTAGTTTTTTAAAACGGTGTTGGAAATACTTCATTTCATCTGATCTCCTTACTATATACAGCACCTATATTCGACCGAAAATGGAATACAACTCTGATGTATGGGTCTGTGCTTCGAGTCTATTTTGGAGTTACTCTACCACGTACAGGAGAGGGTAAAGATGCTTATCGGTGACATTAAAGTATCCAACTTTATTGATTCATGAAATATGGAGCATCGCCGCAATGTGGGTTGGAATGTGTTCTGCTCAAATTAGGGAACTTGTTACCGAAACACGTAGTTTTTTGCATAACACACGTTCTTCAATCAGGGCTCATCCATTCATGGTCGACTGGACAGTGGATCGCACAATACATTACAAGAAAAAATCGTTCTTTAGCCGTACTCTCCGTATGTGCAATAAAGTACCTGAAGAAGTATTATCTGTCACTTTCAATATAGGAAAATTCAAATCAAATGTTCCAAAACACTACTCTATCCTACCTTCCACAATCTATTTTCCCAGTTTCAACACAATGCATTGCATGAGTAGGCATCGTCCTCCAAGTTCTGTTCCACACAAAAAAAAAAAAAATAAAGTTGCTTAAGTTTTTATTGTGCTGATATTGTGCACAATAATAACCTTGTTCTAATCAAATTTTCTGCATTCAAATGATTGCCCCATTATATAAAAATTTATTGGCACAAGTTGGCAAATAACAATTTTGTGGCAAACAATACTAACAGTCGTTCATACGATTGTTAGAACATGCGGCAACACTAACAGTCAACTGTTGTATTTTCCAGCAAATATATTTTATAAACTTCGTATATATGATTGTAATAATCATGTATATCGTAACTTAACCATATTATGGCTACCGCAATCATATAAATAATTACAGTAATAATAACATTATTAAAAAACTTGTAAAAATGTTGACATATTTGTGGTAAACACATAAAACTATATTTTTTCTTTGTGTGAATGATCTCCAGTAGCTATGTTCTGAGCTTGTGTACCAAATAAAACATGATTAAGACTGTTTTCAGGAGCCTTATGACTGTTTAATAAAAGGTAGAGCTATAGTCATAAGATCACAATAGGAAATTTTTTATTTTGTTCGTTTTTTTTTATTATTTTAAGTTCATAAGTTTTGAATTTCAGAATTTTTTCTTTAAATTTCTAAAAATTCTCTCACCCAACATAATGCACAAAATAATAAATTTTTCTCTTTAATGGCAACTTAATGCAATATCATACATTTTAATGTCAACGTTAGGGAGGTAGAGAGAATAAACTTGAAAATGCGTAAATGTGTTGATAAACATACATACAAATATGCACACTAGCAAACAACTTTAAGGACTGCAGTATTTCACATGAATGCTACCGGTAAGCATCAATAATAAAATGAGTATGAATGTATATTTGTGAGTAAATCTTTTGTTTGTAGGGACGTTTCTATGTTTGTACATATATGAGAGGTCAGTACAAAAGTTCTTTTCAAACAATTGAGGAACGCATAATTTTATTATAGACATTTTTATGTTCGAACATTTACGTATCATCTTTTAAAGGCATTGTTCACATAAAGTCTGGCTGCAGTAGTTTTTTTTAACCTGGTGCAACAATTTCTTTTTTTATAATTAGTTTTTTAAACATTTTGCTGTTGTTCTGTCACTTAATTTAATCAGTTTTAATATATTAGCACGACTGTTGAACAATGAAAAATCAAAATACATCAGACATCGGAAGAATTGAAATATTTGAGAAATAAATCTAGCATTTCTAACGGCTAGCCCGATCGATGTGAAATTTTACATGGTTTTAGCCGAGAAGTATTGAAGTTTATGTTTTGAAACTCTACAGGGGCGAAATTGTGGGGATTCAACATAGGGAACCTTTGATATGAATGAGTACTTTATTTAAACGCATATAACACAAGAGGCAAATAGCACATGCATATCTAGCGATATATAGCCAAGGCCTTTCAGAAAATATCAAATCATAGAAAATTTATAAAAAGCATAAAAATCATATACACTAGTTTTATAACGGTCGGTCAATAATAAGCAAAGCTCCCATAAAAGACCCCCTTCGAAAATCACTTTAAAATGTATGATTATCGTTAAAGTATTTATATTGAGATAAAATTTAATATAAAAAATATTTATATTATGGATAATAGGTCAATAGGTCATAGCTTCAATATAGCGTCCATTTCTGAAATTTTTTTTTACTCTTATACTAGGTGTAGGGTATTATATGGTCGGGCTTGACATGTGCCATGACATAATTACATCTGTCCTCCGATATTTTGGTCTGCTGTGTTCGTGATTAATAAATGCTTCATCCTCCACCTGTCATACATCGTTGAAAAATTCGTTCCGATTATTGTGTGGACTTTGTGTTCAGCGTGGAAATTTATTTAAATTGTCTTCAAACTACCCTCCTATATTTCAAAAGCGCAAAGGGCAGCATTCTAAAGCCTTAAGTACGTGTATGTAAGTATGGTAAAGAAATAGCATTATGAAGACCTCATATGTAAGACCAAAGTGCACATCAACTTAAGATTTCAAGTTAAGTGAGTCAATCTAAAATAAGGGATTTACTTATGCTAACAAGTATTAGCAAAGGTAGATGATGTAAATAATAATGACGATAATGATGATGATGACGACAATGGTGATGGACACTTTCATCACTAAATTTGCACTTATCTAAATGCACTTATCTAAATGCACCTTTTGAAAAAACAATAAAATAAATCTATAGAGTATAATAAAAAGTACTTAACAAGTAAGAAATACTTTTTTCTACAAACTGTTTAAGGAATTTATTAAAATGAAATGCACTCGTATTGTACAAAGTAGAAAAGTATTATATAATATAAAATACCCTGAGTAACACTTAATAAACCGATGTAAGAAGGATTATTTACAATGAAGAAATTACTTAAATAGAAATTTGTAAACCCATTTGCCTACGGCTTATTTAATTTCACTTTAATGTAGTCAATTATGTGAACATTTTATACCAGTTAGTCTTAAGTTATATTGAAGTTAGTGATACATGGTAGTTTGGTGGAAATTGTGTGTCTGTGAGTCAGAATTAATATTTAATTTGCACTGAAAGTTAAAATATTTTTATACAAGTGAAATATTTACATATATACCTAATGCTGGAATTTTTTGAAAACAAATTATTGTACTACTATTTTAGTGTAGTAACTTGTGTAAATTATTTGTTGAATGTACGAGTGTGACTTGAGTAATTGCACATTAACATTGAATATATTGTGTAAGGAACGTATTAAAATTTCTAAAAATTTTTAACTTTTTGATTTATAATATATTTATAATATGATGTTACAGCATGCATGAAATAATAAAGATTGCGCAAGGAATGTAAACAAAATTTCCTCTCTGCGCATGACGTCAGAGATTATTTCTTGCGTATAATCAACAAATTAAAAAATAACTTTTGTTAACAATATTTTAAAAGAACACAATTTTTCTTAAATTTTTTGATTCAAAATAAAGCATTTAATTATTTATTACTTTATATATATTAAAATTTATCAAAAAAGTGAATTATATTTTAGTATTTTATATATTATATTTTTGTATTATCAATTTATTATTTTTGTTTGTTTCCGATTATGTTTTTTTGTCTCATCCGCTAGGAGTTTTCTTATTCTCGATCGAAAAAAGTGTTTTAGCTTTACATATATGCTTTTTTAAATACTCGTTTTAAATCAAGATATTTTCACCATTCTTGTTTTTAATTTTATTTTCGAAAAAAAAATTAAATTTGTGTTATTTTTTTTCAATATTTCCACAAGTAAAAATGGCACACTTAATTTAAAGCTTTTATTTGCATTAAAATTTATATAGAAATTAAGCAAACATAAAAATATTTTTGACTTGTGACGTCTCAATTTTACTCTCACAGTTTTTCTAAAAAAAAAACGGACTTGCGCAATGCCTAATCTTTATTATTTGATTCATGATGTTGCAGGGTTTTAAAAGTTTGATACCGCTTTGCCAAATTACAGAGCTTGCTGCCAGTTATCTGTTCCAATGTTTGCTTTTTTGTTTATAGTTTTTGAAAACTGACTTATTATATAAATCAATGTACCATCCAATCTTTCTATTGCAAGAGACGAGCTCATCCGAATTGCAAAACATTTCGAAGATCGCATTCTGTGCAAATATGGACAGACATGACTGAGTTATAAAAAGTTTCATGTTTAGTAGTTAAATGATACAAATTTATTAGTCTTTGAAGATTAATTAAAGCTTTTCACGGCTGTTTAAAATGTCACAAGTAAAATGGTAACAGTCATGTTTAACTTTTTAAATATTGTAAATGTTGTTTCCAAGTAGTAACATTTTAATTGCTTTAAGTGGCAAAATACAGACACAATTTGTGCCAGAAACGAGGTTTCTTTATAAAATTTAACTATTAGAATTCATATATATTAAATTTTTTCATATCGGATCAAAAGCAGAACATTGTTTAAATTGTGCTGATGTTGCTCACTATGGGGTCTGGTACCCCGCCTCTTAATCTCTGAAAGGTTTAAATTTATAACTGAAACCTGAGCATACTTTACCTATACCCAATTGTAGTATACATAACAAATACCAGATTTATTTCCAATTTTTTTTTTTAAATATTAATGCCCTTATACATAAAAAATTAAAGTAGACTTCAAATGTACTTTAACACGTTGACTGCCAACTACGAGATAACTTGATTTCCCTTCCAGGAAGCCAACTACGAGTTATCTCGTACTATCTAAAACTGCCACTTTTTGTGTAGTTACGAGTAAAACCGTATTATATCAGTGCTAGTATCGATAAATGGCTTCTGGGAAAAGAAAAAAAGTTAGCTTTGGCTTGCGTTAACTGAACATTTATTAAAAAAAATTTTATGGAAAAATTCATTCAATATAATGGAAAATATAATGTGAAAAAATCAAAATGTAATTTTTGGCCAGTTTTCTGAAATGGCCTTGGCAGTCAACGTGTTAAGAAAATTATGTATGAAAATTTTGTTTAAAAGCACACTTCAAGCCTACTTTATATTTTATAAATACGTCAAAAACAGTACTACCAATTTGCTACAAAAAATACGTTAAAAAATTTCTTCAAATTTTATTTTTAAAACTTGTCATGCTAATTTGATATTTACTAAATAAAATATTCTTAAATTTTTTATTATCAATAAAAATAACCAAAATGACAAAAAAATTACTCATTTACACACTGAAAAAAAATTAACCAAATTTGGTTAAAATTAACCAAAACGGCAACGCTGATAGCAATAACAAAATATATTCATCCTTAAAATATGCTACACTTTTTATATTTAATGTATGTATAAGCTATTTATTCACATGACTACTAAGCGTATACGTTTTGTATTGCATAGAATTACGTATTACTCATACGCATGATATTAACAAACTATTTGACTTCAAATTTCAGCATTTGTTTTTAATTACACCTAATACTATTTTTAACGGTCTTTTTTTACACGGTTTAGATATAACACGATTTGAAAATAAACAAATTTTACATTTTTTACACGATTTTATTTTATTGAGCACGTTTCAAAATCTATTGGGCTTAATTTTTTTAGTTAAGTTTAATTTTTGAGAAATATAATCATATCACAAATTTAGGGAAATTCTTTTTGGTGGATATAAACAAATTTACTAGTCAGAGCAACTGTAAATAGCACAAATTTAGGGGTATTGCATACAATCAAATGAAATTGTCATATATAATTTTTTTTACATTAAAAAAAACACATTGTATTTATATGTGATTTAATATTATAAATCTGAATAGTTGTTGGTAAAAAAATCCTTGTCTTTCACTAGTTTCAACAGATTTTAGAGATAAGGAACCAATCATCTATTTTGCATACAATCAATGTCTTTTTTTTCCTTTTTCCATGAAGTTTTTCGAAACCAATTACTTGGTAAAAACAGAATGAGGTGTAATATATTGTATGTATTTTGTTTTCATAACAACTAAAGTAACTATTTTGAGCGCTAAACTCATGTATAAAAACATAAAAGGTAAAATATTCTGTGTGTGTGTGTATATACTTATTGTTAAAGGTACATATTGACCAAGAAAATTTTCAATCGCATTTTCCTATTTATTAATAATATTTATTGACTGTTACTTATAAATGCTGTAAATAATACTCTTGTGATAAGAGAAAACTATTACATTATATAGTTTTTTTTATATAATTCGGTTATTATTTAAATATGAATAAAATGCCATAATTTTCTGTAAATACATAAATATGTCTTTTCTAAGTTTTGAAAACCTACATATGCCAATAAATACTTTTTAAACTAAAAAATTTTTTTCCTATAAAAATTATTTACACACAATTACATGCTAAAATATTAGCAGTACCTGGGCAAGTTTTTTCATAAACGTTTTCACAAGTTAGGAAATAAAAAGGTGAAAATAGTAAATATATTTTTAATATCAGCTACATTTTTTGTACATATCACATAAAAGCCTAGTGGGAAACATAATTCTGTGGAAGCGTCAAAAAGCAGCACGACGACGCCTACAAACAAAAGGTGCTCCGTATAAAATTTGTTGTATTGCCGTTGGGTAACAAGTGGGCAGGTAATAAAAGCTACAAATAATTGAAATCACGGAAATCATTTAAAATATATAAGTTAAATATAAATATAAACTATAAAATCAATTTACTTATTAAAATCAATTTTTTGTGTTAATACTTGTAATTATTAAAATCAAATTAATGATATGTTACTTTTGAAATCATTAAAATCACAGTTGCACTTAGTAGTTTTTTAAAAGAAGATTTTCTATAGCTAATCCATCTAATTGGAGAATATATATTAAATGAAATTGAATTGTTTTAAATGGCATATATTTTTTTTTAATGCTGACACGTAATTGTGTTAATATTATCCTTTGTTGCTCTAAAACTTTGTCACACTGTAACTACTATAACTATTAAATAGTACCTACTCCTTACTTTCTGTAATATTCATATAACAACCACAACAAAAGCTTACAGCGAAAGGTAACAACAGCCGTAACAAAGACATTAGCAATTTTTCGTAACAAACGAAAAAGTTTATCTCTCAAACGCGCTCACTTTGTGTGTTTGTTTGATTATGTATGTATGTATGTATGTGAAAGTGTCATAAAAATAGCGTTACGGAAACGGAAACTGGCAACAAAAGACACAGAACATATTCACATATAAGATACTACGTTTATTTATACAAACAGACTCGTACAAGCATGTGTCTGTAACACAACATAGGTAGAAATGTATTACAATAAATATACTTATATATTATTCAGTTACTTAACTAGAAGAGTGTCATAACTCTAAAAATAAAGTTTCGAGTAAGAAAACTATAAATAAAAGAAAATTAAATTTAAATAATATTTATAGAAAGAGGTTACAAGACTTTGGACTGTGTTCTAACCAAGCTTCACAACTAAAGTAAACAGAGATTGCTATCGCTATTAGAATTATACCCCGCCAAACAATTTAAATTGCTATTTTGAGCTCTTCAACCGAATTATTCTGATAACATAAAGATCTAGTGAGATTACTAAAGAAACAAGTCTGATTTGGGAAACATTGTCTTGCTGAAAAATGATTTGAAATCACTACCACTCTAGTTGAAAGAACCGAAAACGCAACTAAACTCAACCCAAAGCATTTGTGAATAATAAATCACTTCAATAGTATCTAAAACCGTCTAGACCATTAAGAATAAGATTTGCTGTCTGTAAAAAAAATCAAATTGGTACCACATGCGACTTAGTTGTTATATGTTTTTTTTTTCGCAAGTTACAAGCATTATATTTTATATTTTATGTTTTGAGATTTAATTTATTAATCCTAGAAGACAAATATGATTTAATTATACTGTGGAACAAATTGAGGTTAGCAAAAGCTTATTTCATCGGTTACAACGTTTTGTCGGTACGTGTGTAAAAATAAAGATTTTTCGGCGTTCCAACTCCGGAGCAAGTAACATATTATTGGACATGTGGAAAACTTGAATTTTCTATGATCAAACCTATAACTATTAGAAATTAAATTTGTTGATGACTATAACGCAAGCCAGACGCTCTGGAAACTGTAATCGCTTGAAATCTTTGGTGCTCGTGGTAGCAATTCAACTTCTCTTTTACATTTGTCGCTGATGATTGTGGCTTAAATTAATATAGGCGATAGTAAGTCTTTGCCGTTGTTATCCTTTCAGTGGTGTAGCTGTGAGTTCCCAAAATAGAGCACCTTCGACATGTAACTTATCAAAGAAATTATGAAGAGCTAGTACTTAATTCAATTCAATTCAAAAAAAAAAAAAAGAATATATATATGTACATATGTATATATTTTAAGTTATGACAATCTCTTCGCAAACTAATTATTAGGATGAGTATCTTCGCCATGAAAAATGTTTGTATGTGGACGAGTAAGAAAGTTTGTATGAAGATATGAGTATTTGTTTGTTGTTTCACATATTTTTTATCTTGATGTCAGACAGGCGACAAGTGTTATACGACAACTTTTTTCCTTTTTCTTATTATGTGTTTGTGGTAATGTTGAAAATACAACTACTACATTTTTTAATGTAGTTTGTCGAAAACATACATACACCGCTGCTGCTTCTTTTGTTGTAGCGTTGCTTTGTTTGGTGGGAAAACACCTTTTTGGTTTTTATTTATTTTGTTTCATTATAAAAAAAGTGCAGTATAACATATGGACTTTGTGGAAAAGTTGATGTTGTTTAAAATATACATTGTTGTTTCTTTTGGTGGTAGAAAGTGGTTTTACATATTTTTCTTCGAGTATAAAAGTGTTTGTTATTTAAATTTTATTTTCAACGTACATTTAAATGAAAAAGTTTCTTCGGAGTAAAAGAAAATAATCACATAAATGTCCTATAAATTGTTTAAGTTGCAAGTTGTTGTATTGGAAATACTTAGTTGAATCACGTTTTAAATATTGATATTAAAATTAAATTTCAGGGGAAAGATTTTTTAGTTTTGCGATACAAAATGTCATATGCTTTGTTTATATATAAGACTTATTTATGTTGACTTTTATTTGGATACTTAAAGTTTTAAGACATTGATGCTCGTTAACGCTGTTTTTGGAAATATGCCTTTTATGGCAGCTTTGGTTTACTATAGACAGATCTTCATAGAGAGGTGCTAGAAGTTAAACCAAACAAATAAGAATTGGTTCTGTTAACCGCAGTAAATTGATTATTCCGATTTTATCGTGGAAACTTAACTTATAACATAATGCAAAGTTCACTTAAAATTCGGTCGGATAAATGCATAAATATTTAGTTAATAAAAAACCGATTGATTACTTTTGAAACATATATTGATTAAATTAGTATAAATATTAAATAAAGGCTAAAATAAGAAACTAAAATTAATTTCCTCTTAGAAAAATCCTGTGCACAACATTTCGATCCATACAATTATTCAAAATTTCTAAAAAAAATATTATAAACAGTTATAGCATTAACTTATCTGTGTTCTTTGTGTTTAATTTTTAAGCTGGCTAAGTGAATATACACCACAATAACACGCAAAATAATGACTTCAGGATCCCTAGTTTTGGTAAAACCAATCAACGAAATTCATAAATTTGTTTACATCTGGATCGTAGGTGTACCAAGTAGCTATATCCGCCTGTAATGCAGTGAAGCTCTCTATCTCTAGGATGTTCTATTAGGATGTTCATAGTTTCTTCTGGACAAGAACAAAAGGGGTGAAATGATAAATGGATATAGCATGATGTTCCTAACGTGAGCTATGGCATATGATCTATTGTTTACTGCAATAAACTAGAAATAAAGTGTTCCATCCATTTTTATCATCATAAAGCTAGTGCCTTTTAGGACGAGGTGATCTGGGAGACATGCGATGTTCAACGGTATAGAAGGAACATATGCGGTATTACTGGCATTTTTGTCGACAATCAACGGCCACTTAAGTTACTTAACTACCATGACGTTTACCTGAGTTAGACAGTGTAAAGAAAATCTCTTCTTGACATTTATTTTTAATGTAATCAGTAATGAGAAGGCATACCAGGATCTCTAGTTGGCCAAACGAGTATTGGCTTAAATGTCTCAGATGAAGCGAAATCAGGCTGTTTTTGGAATTATAAAATGTGACTACGCAAATATGGCCTATAGACGATATTGAGAACACAATTCTGAAAGCAAATTAGAAATACATTTCACGGCTAATTGCAGTACTATACGTGGGCGGTTCAGAAAATTCTTAGCCTAGCACAGTTTTTAGTTTTTCAAAAGCATTTTTATTTTTAAATATAATCTCCTGAAACTTCAATACACCTATACACACAATAGTGGTTTACAATTGTAATTGAATCTCCATTTGAGGTAAAATGCTTGCCAGCTAGGAATTTTTTTAGACTTGGGAACAGGTAAAAATCACTGGCAGCTAAATCAGGAGGATAAGGTGGGTGGTCAAGCAACTCGTACTTTAATTCGTTGATTTTAACCTTTTTTTAAATACTCTTGTGCGTTGTCTTAATGAAAACATATTTTTTTGTATTGTAAGCCAGGACGTTTTTCTCGGATTTTTACATTTAATTGATCCAAAATGTTGCAATAGTAGTCTGAATTTATTGTTTTACCCTTTTGCAGATAGGCAATCAATAAAATACCTTTTAAGTCTAAAAAACCGTTGCCATAACCTTACCAGCCGATTGAATTGTGTTTTGCCTTCTTTGGGGCACTTCCTCCAGCTTTAGTCCATTGTTTGGATTGTTCTTTTATCTCTGGAGTATAGTAGCGGATGCATGTCTCATACACAGTTATGAAACGACGCTTAAAGTCCATTTTATGTTTTTCAAACAAGCTTCAGAAATTTTCATTCTTATGCCTTTTTGGTCGACTGCAGAAAGCTTTTTCATCTGTAGTTCTTTATGCAAAATTAAATGGACTCGATCATTGCAGATGCTCATGATATTAGCTATTTCAGGCACTTTTATTTGTTGATCAGTTAATACTGTATCATGCATGACACCACGAATTTCTAATTTTTCTTTTTTGAAAACCTATTTCTTTAGGAAGGAGTTTGCCAGATCGAAAATAAATTTAACATGTGTTTAGAGGGCAGATGTAAGTTTCAAAAACACTTAACATTTTTCTATTTATTCCGCACTTTCTAAGGCTAAGAACCGCCCTCGTAGTGTCAGTGGGTGATCGGTAAGCAAGCAAAATAAACAGATTTTCATCAAAGATGGCTTTCGTAGCCGCCAATACCATAGATAGGTGGAATCGGGAACCAGATTGTGTGTTGATGATTGAGATAGATAATTCTAAAGTACTGGTTTCACTAGCGTAATGTCAAAACAAAAGCCTATAATGATAAGCATTATAGAACAAGTGTCAGATTAGTTTACATACTAAATACAATAAAACCGTTCTTTCACTTTTTCAAAATAGAAAAAATATAAATAAATATATAATAATCGAAGAAACTTGGCATATTTCTGCACATACAAATGCATTGTGATTCTTTTCAGGATATGTCTATGATTTCAAAATCTGTCTATTCTACAACATCCTAATACATTTAGACAAGATATATTCATTCATATACACATCTATTCTACATTTATGCTACTGCTTGTGTGATGACAACGATAATGATGATGATGTATGCTCAAATGCCCAGAACAACTGATAAACAATAAACAGCAACAGTTGCCAAAGTACCAAACCAATAAATGGAAAACAGATAAATAAATACCTTTAGACGAGTACGAAATCGAATTCAAAAACAAATAAATATTTACTATACTTTCGTACATACATATATACATATTAACATGAGTATCCGAGAGTATGACAATACTTGTTTTTTGTTTGAATAGATGTACATGTACATATACATATACATGTGTTTTGCAGCTAAAGTATTGTGTGCGAAAGAGAGGCAAATTGAAGATAAATCATCAAAAACCACAAAAATATATTCATACGTACACAGAGATACAAATATTGTTGTACAAAACAAATAATGCAAGCCTTGGGGAGTTTGTGGCGAATTTGCTATTGTCAACTATTACAGTTGATGGTGATACAATTAAGGATGAAATTGAATATTTATGATTTGAAAACGATTTTGTTGGACATATTTGTAACATAAAAATATATTGAGTTGATAAAATGTTTATGAGCAGTACAATATATATATATATATGAAGAAAGAAGAGAAAAAATAAATTTCCTTTCTTTTGCGCTTTTGTAACACAATACTATTTTTTTATTGTTATATGCAATATATAGCATTATCAAAACTCTTTAAAATTTTTTAATTTTTGACTAGTGAGTCGATAATGTATAGCTGCGACAAAAAAGGCAGGATTCGACTGTACATATGAATTTTTCTTCGATTTAGTTCCCTAGTTATTCCCGTGACATATAATTGAAATATTTATTTATTTAACGTAAAAAAGATTTGTGTAACTTTTATTGATTTTTATTAAAAAGATTTGCAATTTCAGGTGAAGTATTAAAATTTGGACGGTAAAAAATTGCACTATTCATTAAAGATTTTAACAAATTAAACTATGTATCAGACATGTCACATAATTTGATCGGAATGGTTTTAAATTCGTATATGCAAATCAATCGTTTTTATTTTGTAATCTCTAAATTTCGATCGATTTTGTTTATGCCCAAAAAATTTATAAATCTCGGTTTTTAACTTAAATATAACCATTAGCACTCAATATATGAATTAATAGTGTTTCGGTTAAGAAGAAGGGATACAGCGGATCTGCACTGGCTGGACTTAATAATTAAAATTTATAAGATTTGAAATACTTATTGTTAGTTCATTTTTAATGAAGATACAATAAATAAATAGAAGTAAAGCAACAATATAAATATCCGAATTCATAATGAAACAGGTGTCAGGAGGGATGCTTTTTAGACCACAACTGCAATTGCTTGAAACACCCTTTTAACAAACTTATCACTTTTTTTATTTAATATTTTGGGTAGTCATTTTTTTCAATTTATGGTAATTATGGTACAATTTGGATATTAAGTAGCACGATACGCTTGATTTACGTTCTGTTAAGGTTTACTCGTTTTATCGTTTTATAACTTCATTTACAGTAGGGTGTTTCCAAAGTAACGGTCGTTACCGATTTTCTGAGATTTTTTAAATAAAATTGCAACCTAAGCGAATATGCCACAAGGATTGCTTAATTTTGGACCTACGAAAATTCAAGCATCGGTAGCAATCGAAAGAATTCATAAAAAATGTAATTTCAATACTTTTTTTGACCATTTAAAAGGTAACGGTCGTTACTTTATAAATGTGCTGTTTTAAAATTTCGGAAATAAACTGTGTAAAATTTTGTGTCAAGTAAAAAATCTTATTAAATTCTTTGAAATGTTTTTTTAAGGAATGGGCTTATTTTCAAACCAAAGGAAATTAATAACAAAAAAAATGTTTTTTTTAAACTAACTTTAAACTAAGTTAAACGTTTTTTGTGTTTGTATTCATTTATTATGGGTAACAAAAAGCAGCATATTTTTGTTAGTATAAAGAAAATTAAATTTGATCCTTCGGAAAATGACAGATACATTTATTTTGTGTAATATTAGCGGACAAATAAATTAAAAATAATAATTTTATTTTTGAGCTGTAAGGGGTCATTTTCTGTGGAAACACCCAGTTCACGTTTTGCGTTTTTTCGAAGTTGAATCCCTGCTTAATTAGTACTAATTTTCACTGTGCGTCGTTAGATTTTCGAGGTTGCGTTGTTTTGGGTTTGAGTTTTTAATTTTTTTTTTAAATTTCTGCAAAACCTGCAACATCATTACATGCTAAAACGACGACCCGTACAAGAAGTGCTTTGATGATCGAAATGGAGTCCTGGCTTACTATTTTCTATTTGCATTGAAACTCAAGTTGCGCACAGAATACCATTAAATACAATGGTATTCCAGACAAAAGCAAAAAGCATATTTGATGACATAAAAAGTAAAGCATTATCCAGCGATAATATTAATGGTAGTAATAGAGACAATTGCTACAAGGATATTTAATTTACATTGAAAAAAAAACTGTTCAGCAAACTAAGTTTTTGTGACAGAATGCCGATAACTTAGTATTTTCGTAACCCTGGAACCTATCTTCTTTCTTTACATGATTTGCTATAAAAAATCTAAAGTTGGTTTGCGTCCTTTCAATTTGCGTTGTGTTTTTTTTTTTTGGAACGTAACTCGGTGTACTTTTTTTAAGGCTTTAGCTTTTATACAATCAAACAGTGGTTTAGAAATGTTTTATTTTGGTAATAATTCGTTATATCGGGAACTATTACAGACGGTGTAATGAAATTTCACATGGTTGGAACATAGATGTTATTAAGTTGATTAACAGTTTTTTTTCGCATTGTGGGTAGAAGAAAGGCCTGTTGGAGGCCGCCCAAAGTTCGCCACTTCAGGTCTCACATTTTTTTTTTAAATTAGCAGAAATCAATTAATGATTTTTGGTGTGCATTATATATTGGTTAAAAGAAGTTTCTAGAATTTTTTTAATAACATTTTTAAAAAATTTTCTTGATAATTTTAGTCAGGCTTGAGTTCATTAAATTTAATTTTCATTAAATTATTTTTACTGAAGTTAGGAATTACAACTTGAAAAATTTTATTATTCAAAATTTTGATAATTTTTTTGACTGGGATTCGAACCTGGGTTGTTGAATTTACATATGTTTCGAGAAATCCCACTTTTTCTCATCAGAATTCTTTGCGTTCTACCACCTGCACCACTGCGGTGCCGGCCAGTCAACAAACAAACATCAATCCTTTAACCAGTGTTAGTTCTGGTAGTTCGAAGTTTTTGCTGTAATTATTCTATTTTTAAAACATTTTAAATGGATTTGTAAGATACAGGACAAAATACATTATTTCTCTTCTAAATTTATTTTAAAATTTTAGTTATTAACACGTTCTTTCGATTTAACTTTAATTTTTAGTGCTGAAGTGCTAAAATTCAAAAATTTCAATTAAAAATATTGGAAAAGTTGTATATCCTTCTATTTTCTCCTCATCCTGTATAATACTATTTTTATATATAAATATGTATATAAAAAAATAATAATTCTGCTTAAAGACTTAACATTTGTAGTTGTCTTTTTACATCACTGTTAGCGAAAAGAAATCTGGTTTTGTTTAAATTTACAGACTGTAACCATTGAATAAAATTTAATTTTATTTTAAACTGAAAAACAATTTCCAAAATAAAAGCAACATTTTTTGAAAAGTCATTTTAAAATAATTACAAAAACATTAGTGAAGTGTAAAATTGTTAATGGCCTGATCAGCCATGATAAAGAACAACATTTAAAAGCTCTAAAGTGAAAATGGTATGACTGTAATGACAATTACATTTTTGAAAACTAATAAGTAATATAAGTTCATCTGCTTAGTGTTTTGGTCTTGAAACTTTTTTGATTAGAATTTTTTAACTCATAAAGAATTAACTTTTAACTCACAAACTTTAATTTAGTCGTGCTTACATTGATAATATCGCTCCTTAAATACAAAAGCACCACAAGTCAAAATAAGCAAATTATGCAGGAGCGTCATTTTTAAAAATAATTTTAATTATTTTATGATTTTTACTACAAAACAAAACTAACGGTTTTGCGTTTACGAGTGTTTTCGATCATAAAATGACGGCTGTTTTAGCGAAACATGAAAGGTTCATCGTTTAAGAAGCATTTTATGCAAAATAATAATTTTTGATATTTTTTGAAATGTGTGGCTTTTGTATTTGAGGAGCGATATACTAATAATACTATTTTCACAATTTCTTACTTTATACAAAATATTAATCATGAACCACTAGCATACAATTTAATTCTAAACTTCAGTGTTAATTAATTATGCTCAGGGAAAAGATTCCCTACGCTTTCATTTAGAATTTCACTTAAGACAAGTAATTTTTCATTCAACCACCAGTACGTATGAGCAATGCAATGCATATGCTAATAAAATAATTTATCAAATATTTGTGGTTAAATATTTGTTGTGCATTTGTTTTATCCCGAGGAAGCAAAACCAAAAAATTTGGTCATTTATTTTTATAGTTTGCGTTCAAGAAAAAAAAACAAGTCAACAAAACATTACTGACTGATACACTGATAAACAAACAGAAACGAAAACATTAATTTATATTATTTTTATCAAGAAAATTTCTAGAAGTATGTTTCCGATGTTGTTTTTTCACAATCATAAGTCATAGTCAAGAAAATAGTTGTTGTATATTTAACACTAACAGGATTAAATGGGTCTGCTTTTAGTTAACATACTTTTATATGGTATTGGTAAACAATTATTAGTAGTTGTGCATCCATGGAAAATGTTGAAATATATTATGAAAATAAAACAAACTGTGGCCATTTTACAGAGTTTTCATATCAAAACATTGTTCAAGGACGCGTTAATAACAGGCCTTAGCTCATCGTTATAGTATCATTTATAAATTTAGCATCTATAATCAATTAATGTTAGCAGTTCTCCTAATACAATTTCCAGTTATTGACGAAAAATTAAATTTCATCATAAAAAAAATGACATCAAACAATGGAATTTTTTCCAAACAGTCGTCGTTTTACCGAAATGGTATGAGCAATATGGATATGGTCAATGTGTTAGGTGAAAGTTCTCCTTTATATGCAACAGTAAAAAATTGGGTTGATGAAATCAAACGTACTCGTACAAGTATTGAGGATGAACGACGTAGTGGACGTCCAAAAACAGCAATAACAACAGAAATTGATTTGGTATTAAATGGTAGACGAATAAAAGTGCGTGAAATAGCTAATATCATGGACATCTCAAATGATCAAGTCCATGAAGAACTACAGATGAAAAAGCTTTCTTCAAGATGGGTGCCGCATTTATTAAAAACGCATAAGAATGAAAATTTCTCAAGCTTGTTTGGATCGTTTTAAGAAAAATAAAATGGATATTAAGCATCTTTGATGAGACATGGATACACTACTATACTTTAGAGACAAAAGAATAAGAAACAATGGACTGAAGTTGGAGGAAGTGCCCCAAAGAAGGCAAAAACAATTTAATCGGCTGTTAAGGTTACGGCAGCGGGTTTTTGGGACTTCAAAAGAATTTTATTGATTGACTATCCGCAGAAGGGTAAAACAATAAATTAAGAGTACTATTGCAACATTTTGGATCAATTTAATAATTTTGCAGCAAGACAACGCACCAGCACACAAGAGTATTTTAACAATGGCTAAAATCAACGAATTAAAGTACGAGTTGCTTGACCATCCACCTTATTCGCCTGATTTAGCTCCCAGTGACTTTTACCTGTTCCAAGATCTAAAAAAAATTCCTAGCTGGCAAGCGTTTTACCTCAAATGAAGATGTAATTACAATTGTAAACTAATATCTTGAAGGCCTTGAGGAAAACTCTTTTAATCAAGGGACAGAATTGCTAGATAAGCGCTGGACTAAGTGTAGTGAAGTTTCAGGAGATTATATTGAAAAATAAATATGTTTTTGAAAAACTAACTATTCAGTTAGTTTCAGGAGATTATATTGAAAAATAAATATGTTTTTGAAAAACTAACTATTCTCCTTCTGAGCTAGACTAAGAAGTTTCCGAACCACCCTCGTATATGCAATATATTAAAAGAAAATAGGAATATAAAATATCGACGATGTGTAAAATGTTGGTCTGCTAGACCAATTTTGCACATATTCAAACCGAATATTGATGATAAATATAGAATATTGGAAACAATTTTATTCTCTAAATCTTTTCCTTGAGGTTCTATCGTACCTTCAACAAACGGAAAGATATAGCTATAGTAGAACCCGGTCGGTGGTGTGTATTATAATATATTAAAATATTAATTTTATTTGACAACTATAAGAAGTAATACATACATGTTTTCTTTAAATATAATTTATTAGTTCAATTTTACCTTATGCCAATGTGTATTCATAACGACGTTTATAGAAAAATTCAATACATAATTTCCACCACAAAACAAGGAACTTTCTTTTAAACTTAGATCGAAATTATTTGCTATATATTTCTGTAAATATTTTGGCCACTTAAGTATTAAATTTAATTTTTGTCTACTCTCTCTGGTCTTTTTATTTAGTTTAAATGGATATCAATGGTAGGAAAACAATACAATGCATATGTACTCTTGTGTGTATTTGGACGAATTTATGTACATACGTATGCGTATGTTAGTTATTTGTATTTGTATTTGTATGTTTATGAAGTAGTAGTTGTAGTAATATCAAACCATTTGGCAAGTGGTTTATTTGTCTTCACTACTGTCATTCATGATGTTTACTTCTTTCTACTCACACACAGCTCTGCGGGCAACATTTATTACACATGTGAAAAAAACTTTGAACAATAGCAAAAAAAAAAAAAATTATATTGAGAAGAATAAAATTGTACAAAGTGTCAAATAGACACAAACTGAGAGACAAATACATTGAAAGAAGAGATACTGTGTTGTACTTGGAACAAGAACACAAAAATTAAAATTGATTTATGAAGTGGCCATTTGAACAATCATGGATATTTTTTTGTATTTTTCACCCATATCTCGTACTTTTTGTTTTTGCCGGATTTCAGGTACATATGTATTATTTTGTTAAATAAAATTAAATTTTTGTTTGGTTGGACCACCAGAATTTTAGTGATATGATTTTATCATGCAAATTATATGCAGCTGCAGTAGTGCGTCAAAGCATGTATAGTATAAATGTACATACAGTAAATTATAGCAGCATGTGATGTTGTCATTGTTTGTTAGTGGTGATGGTGGTGGCGTTGATGTTGTATGTAGCTAAGTATAACAAGAAACAGCTATGAATGGCATGCCATTTCCATAAATATGTCCATGTTACCAAATGACATTTATGTACTTTAATTATTATGCAGACATTTGTTACCATTGTCTTGTTCAGTGCCAGCCTATTATTTTAGATTTTTAAACAACAACACATGCTAGTTTATTCTTCCTTTCAGACTTTGTCCTCCCTCTGTTCACTGCAATTTTATGTGTAAATTTTTTTTCTCTAAATTGTTTTAAATTTATGCTTTCTAATACAACTATGTTTTGTGTGTACATGAGTTTAAACTTAAATATGGGAAACTTAAACAAACTTAAACATACAATGACAACGACGATTCACAAGCAAATTTCTTGTATCCTTTACATTTGTTTTTATGTCTAGTGCTAAAACATGAATATACGAGTATGATGATTATTCTACATCCAATCATTTAGATGTATGGACAGTGAAATCTGTGCATAAGGAACTATGAAATCCAAATGTCTGACATGCATTTACAACCTTGTTTTATTTTGAAATAAAACTCTTGAAGTAGAATTGGATGTCGGAATCTTTAGTACTGCTGTGAAGAAAAATTTTGAAATTTATTTTTAAAAATAATTTCCGTCAATTCGGATGGTCTAATTTTCGATTACTCTTTCCAGAACTTTCGGCAGTAACACGCGAAAGATGATTTTTTCATCACTACTACCGATATCTCTCGAATATCGACTATTGACTTCTAGACGGCCAATTGACAGGATGAAATTGTGGTATCAAATATTTTTCCCTAGCAGTACTAATTATAATCCAAACAGATAATTTTTATAGTACAACTTTTTGACAATTGTTTTAAACGAATTTCTGTTTAAATGAATCTCCGTTTGTCTTTATGCAGAGGTTCCACTGTGACCACTATACATTGCATGTTTCACTGTTTATATTTTTAGTGGCACTACTTTTTGTCACATTTGGTTTTGGTTGTCTGTAGGATGCTGGTGTACTGTGTTGCACATTTAACCATATTCGACATAATGTGCCATTTCTGTTGGCTTGCCTCTACTTATGAAACGGAAATAGCGGTTATTTAAATGTTATCTGCCACTGGTGCTGCACTCACACCATTTTATATTATACATGTTGTTAAAACCGTTACAGCAGCTATTACAATTTTATTTAAAACATATGGTTATGATAATTGTTTAAAGTAATTGTGGGATATCCTCTCCTTTATGCTGTCTTTCGTATGGTTTTATCATACAACGGCATGGCAGCGTATAGTTGGCGATGATATTTGCAAAACTAAAGATTGAAATACCAAGAAAAATTCAGTATTATTGGTTTAGAAGAGCTGATAAATGCTGTTTTATTTGATAGTTAGAATGCGAAGCTGTATCAATGAATATTTAAAAGCTATGAATAATTTTCATAAATTTATGAAAATGATTTATTTTGAAGAAGTTACAGAGTTTAATTTGTTAATTTGTGCTTTATTAGCCATTTGAAATTATGAAGTTTATTTTTATATATGCATCTTATGTTTAATAATGTAGTGTATTTCAAAGTCGTTATTTAGTTTAAAAAATTTTCATAGCCAGGTACATATGTATATATACGCATAAATAGTTTTTAAAGCCATTTTAACTTAAGTATTTTAGGCTTAAACACTTTCAACATGGAAAAGTACATTTTCCTTGTACGAGTATGTGTGTGCAAATGTGTCTGTATATACATTAGGGTGGCCCAAAACAAAATGTAGATGTTCCGAATTTAAATTATAGTTTTATTTATTCTTAGATACCAGAACACGTAAAAAGTCATTGAAAAAATAATTTAATTTTAATTGAAAACATCGTCACCTAATTTAACCACTATAGAAACACACGGTGGAACCCTAATATAAATATGTATGAATATATGCCTTTAATAGTTTCAATTTGTAGATTTCCTTGAGCACACAAATTAAACAGTTTTAATAGTTTAAATGTTATGTGGGGTTTCTTATTTAAATCGTTTGTGGTAAATGACATTTTCAAACAAACTAAGTCAACAATCAATTTGTGGGCAGAAAAACTTAAATCATTTGAGATTTAATTTAATTTTTGGAAATTTGTTTGGGATAATAAAATCAAAGAATTGTGGTTAGCTTGAATCCATTCAAAAGCCAATTTTATAATATTTTTTTTTTGAAATTAGCACAGTTCTGTTTATTTTAATGATTAAATCAAAATCTTTTTAAAGGGTCGTTATATTTGGAAAATATTTGCTCAGTAATGCGCAACTATTTTAAGCACAAATTTATTTGACATTGTTTACACTTACAGCAGATTTGTAGGATCAAACTGCATAAAATATAATTAAATATCTACTAAAGGTACAGTCGCACTTGGCAAATAGTTACTCAAAAAAGCATAACCACTTGCTTTGGCACACATTTGTTTGACGTTGTTTACTGTTACAAGAGTTTTGCAAGATCAAATAGTATAAAAAAAACAAATACTTGTTATATCCTGTCCTAAATAAACGCAGTTTTTTTTAATAAATACACGAGTTAAAATCCATATATTTTATTTAGTGGTTACGCTTTTTCGGCAAATATTAGTCACACTTGGCTTAAGAATTGTCTGAATTAAAAGAAACTAAATTTCTGCTATTAGTTGCCATTTGTAACCGCACCTTTAGTTACAAATTCTGACTAAAGCTATGTGTCCACGATCGTCAGATAGTTATTACAACGTTGTCATATCTAGCAATGTGCTAGCAATGTACTAACAGTTTAGATGTCTGTAAGAAAATTAACAATTTCATTTGCACACAATTGTCACACAATGAATTTATCTGTCAACCGAAATTGTCAGTTCACACGGTTGTCGTTTTGCAGCTCTGTGTGTGTGTTTAAAAATTTTAAATATTGTCATGGAATAAAAAAGAGCAATTGGAACCATTTTATCTGCTAATGTTCTAGAAAGTAGCGAGGATGAAGACAAAATGCCAAAAGAACGCCGCAAAGTTTGGCTGAAGGATTGGGTGCTTCAGCGACAACAGTAGGGTTTTTATGCAAAATTTCTCATCCAACTACGAACTTTCTTTAATTTTCTTCAACTTTTTTCAAAAATTTTATTAATGCACACTTGTTTGTTTATTTATGTATATACAGAGTTGCATATATATGTATAATAAAAGTATTATAATATTAAACAAGTAAGAATGCTGTATCGTGTCTTATATACCCACCACCTATATATCAGTAGTGGGAATACTTGAAAGAAAAAAACACGAGTTCCCTGCAAAAATCTGTTGTAGCTAAAATGTAGTGCCTACATCATGGTCCTATGTAATGCACTTATGGACAATTTCATTTTTAAAGCAGAACTTCTTGTTACACGAAAATTGTTCGTGCTTTAACGACCGTTGTTTAAAAAACATTTCATGTAGTTACAAGGAGTAGTTTTGGGACTAGTCCAGTGTTATGCAAAGCTAGAGCATATGGTCCACTCCTAGGACATCGTAATGTTATGCAGGTTTATTTTATTTTACGCGACATTAGTCATAAAATATTTGGCGGTGTTTAAGTCTTATTTTTTTTCCATAGATAAAACTGATGCGTTTTTCAGAAGTGGTCCCTTTATGAAAGATGATCATCATAAAGTTAGTTACTATAATATTTTGTGGATTATTTGTGTCGAATTTCAACTTGATAATGATGTTTATAAGAGATTGATGTGCATTCAAAAATTTTTGGAAATTGACTTTATATGGGCGCTATGGTTAAATATGGAACCATCGTCATAAAATTCGCTACACTGATTTACGTATAGATGTAGATTAATTTTGTCGCATTATAATTTTTGTAAGAGATTTTCGAGCATTTAAGTTATTTTTGGAAGTGAAGTTTATGTGGGGGCTATGATCAAATATTGACCGATAGAAACAAAATAACTTTATTTAATTTATCTTTACTTGAAACTAATATTTACAGAATTTTTTATGGATACTGCTTTTCTAAGACATTTATGTATGTATCATACAGCCATATTCCGGGAAGACATTTATATGGGGAACGATTTTTCCATTTTCAACAGAACTTGTCCCTCTATAATAAAACTGAAGCCTGTAGAATTTTACGATATTATCTGTATTATATTTGAAGAAAATTGCAGGAAATATCTGAAAAATATCAAGGTTGTCTGAAAGTTTGGTCTACAACTCAAATCCTATAAAACGATTTTGCACATTTTTAATACCAAACATTTTGGGAAAAATTTTATTGATTTAAGTCATTAATTCCAACAAACGGACTGATGTACGGACACGGCTAGATCGTTTTAGAATCTTATAGGCAAACAGAATATAGAGATATTTTGATTCTACGACCAATATATCGATGTGTTACAAATGGAGTCATCTTTTTGGTGGTGCGCATAAAAATTGAGAGAACTTGGTTCTTTGAATATATTATTATAAAAGAAGAGTAAAATCAATATTTCAATAGAAAAATACGACAAAAATTGAATCTTTAGATATCATAGCCCTGCTAAAAATTTAGTATAACCTCACAACACCTAATTTCATAATAGCATTTAGTTTTTTTTTATATGCGGCCGCATTTATATACTTCTGCAATCCATTATATCACTTTATCAATCTGTTATTTTAAAACTATTCTCAGTTTATCAAATAAAGTAGAAATATACCACATTTTGTTAAAAAAAAAAAACTGAATAAATTAATAGTTTTATCCTGTTCTCTAAATGTCATTTAGTTTCCAATAAACCAAAGGAATGCATATGAATAGAAATGTTCTCGTAAAATTAATTAAAGATTTAGTTATTTTCATTTTGTTACTGAAATTGCAAAATTTTTCCGTAAATTATATTCAATTTGAGGTTTGTATCGTTTTGTGGATTTTTTTTTTTTAACTTTAATTTCATTTATAAATCAAACTAAAAATATTTTTATTGCTTAAAATACTCTTACAAATCCACAAGCATATGCAAAATAGAAAAGAATATTAGGACTTGCAAATTAGATTTTTGTAAAAGAAAATAGAAACAAAACTTAATTTGCATAGATTTACAGAGATGAAAAAAGAAAATTAAATTTTCACACAATAGAAATCTCTTGATAACAATTATCTAGTCAACACTATCAACAACATATGAGCTCAACAACTTCTAAAGTTTCTACTTCAAACAAGATTATTAACATGGGTTTTATATATTTTTAGGACAGAAATTTTGTTTTGCACAGTTTGTGTGATTCCTTTTTTTTTTGGGAAGGAAATACATTACCATGTTTTAACGCACTCATCATCATCTGGAGAATTAAATATGAAAAAAAATTATTTAAAGTTTATTTTTATTGTAGTAGTAGTAGTAGTTTTGGTCAAGTCGAATTTAAGTTGTGTAAATGGAAAGTTGTACATTTTTATATGGCTATAAGCAAGCACATATTGGCAAGACTATAACTATGAAGGGAGTAGAAATGAAGATATTTTTAGAGTAAAAAGTGGAATAACTATAATTGTACCGGAAAATATGTATTCTCGGTATAAAGTTTTACATTAATTTATACCAATTCTGTAAAATCAATATAAAAATGTTTTTTATACCAAAAATTAGAAGTCAATTTAATGGATTTACAATGAAACCATTATAATACTTAGGATTAACCTAAAACAATTTATGGTATTTATCATGTTCAACCAGACTCCTTGAGAATTTTGCAGATTCTGCCCATCCAGAATTGTATTATCTAATATATGGAATTCATGGATCCACAATCTTGTTATCTTCAATATTATAGGGCTCTCTTACACAGGGCTCTCTCATAGTTTTGTACTATCTTGGATTTGACATGGTGACCATACCTCACGGGACATTTACCAACACAAGATCTAAAACTTTTAAGGTTGCGAGAATTTCCCCCTGATATACACTACAATTAACCGGAAGTCTAAAAGACTTCCTAGTGTGCTTATAAACCAGTTATAACCGTAGATTTAAACGGAATATAGCAGTTATTCTTGTACTATGCGTTATCTCTTTGTTATACTGTGATCATGTAATACGAGATACCTGATAGAGAGAATCTATATTGTAAAGCCTAGCTGGATCTTAAAGACTGAGTCAGCCTCTTATTGTTATTATCATTACATACAAGTGTGGTGTGCTTATGTGATTATGCCAATTAATGCGCACCGTTGACCTTTGTCCAGTGTCTTTTTATGACACTGTGTTCACATGTGGACGATTAGTCGCTCCATTGTTTCCAAGAAAAAAAAGGACACCACTCATCAGTCTAAAATGATTCAGTCTCGAGTGACTTGTTAGCCTTACGTATAAATATTAATCTAATCATTTATATATCCAGCACATATAATGCTTGTGGTTCCAAATATTACACATCATAACAAAGATCATCCTCAATAATCATGCTAAATGATTACAATCAGGAAGGTGTAACATCATAAGTGGAACCTGATTCTCGGGCTAGATTATGTCTTTCAGCCATATCTACTCAGAATATATTTGATTGCAATAGAGCCTTTGAATATTATTCGTCGAAATCTTGATAATTGATGTCATAATCAAGGGAACAATATCATGAAGTTCGTTTCACTCTTTTTGTACTTTTTGTTAACCTTTGATATTGAATGGTTCTCCTTAAAAAATAACAGTGTAAAATCCACTGAAGTAAAGGGTGATTTTTTACCCACTTTTATTGCCAAGATTTCCTTTTGGCATTTTAATTGTTTTCGTGTAACATGTTACTGTTAAACATTTTCAGTAAAGAAGCAAAATTGTTAAATTTGGTGTGAAGAGCAGCCAGAAGCATTGGAAGAACTTCCATTAAATCATGAAAAATGCACTGTTTGATGTGGTGGCATCATTGAGCCGTACTTGTTCAAAGACAATTAAGGGAGGAACGCTACTGTGAATGACGAGCGCTACCGTGGACAATTACAAATTTCTTTCGGCAATAATGGAATAGCTGTACTTGGCTAACATGTAGTTTGAACGAGATAGTGCCACATGCAACACAGTACGCGAAACAATGACCCAACTGAGAGGAGAGTTCTGTGAATGGTTTATTTCACGTTTGAGGTTTGTCAATTGGCCGCATTGATCGCGCGATTTAACGCCTTTAAATTATTTGTTGTGAGGCTTTGAGGACAAGCTCGCAACGGTTGATACACTGGAAGCTAATATTGAAGAATTTATTTATTTGTGAGAATTGGTGTAAAATTGAATTATTTGAATCGTTTTATTGACTCAAATAAAGATTTTATACATTTCTCTATATTTTAAGTATATTTTTCAAACCCGAAAGCTATTAAAAAATCAGTCTTTAAAAGCGTTTCTTAATTCGGCTATTGATATACAAATTTTATAATTTGAACATATCAAGTTTCTGTCATTGTAAAATTTAGTCTTACAAATAACAGTGCGTTGGTACCCCTCAGCTCTCTACAAAATTGTTGTTACTGTTGATTAGTGTAACATGCTTTATCGCTCCTGTTCCGAATTAGTATATTACTAATACCCAGCAACAAATTTACTTACAAATAAAGTTAAAAAGTAATCTGCGTTCTAAATTTCAATAAAATTAGTTTAGCCGTTTGGTCCTACCGGTTTTCCCACTTTTTATCCCTTCCAGGTCCATGCATTAAAAAATAATACAGCCTATCGACGCTTCAAAGCATAGATCTATTGACTCAGAAAGTGATTCTGAGTCGAGCGGTATACTTTACGGTGGGTGTTGGACCAATATTGTAGTGGTGTAGGGTATAATAAAAATATTTTCTATTAATAAAACAATTTACTAAAAAAGGAATTTCACTACAAATTGTAAATGTATTTTGTAATAAAAAAAAACACAATCTTTTAAAATATTTACATACTAGGTAAATTTTTGTTTAAAACATACTAGAATCAACAATATTTAAATTATTCATATTTTTAAACCTTTTCTTGTTAGCCTTTCTTTGCAACAAAAGCCAATAATAATATGTTTTCACCATTAAAGCCATTGTTTTCATAGTTCTCTGGGGAAATTAAAGTTTTTTCTTTATAAACTTTTTTTTTGGCAATGCAAAAGCTACCATAATATTTGTATTAGTCCTTTTTACACTTTTAAATACTATTTGAATCCTTTTTTTTCAATGGCTTTATAAAATGTAACTAATTTGTACTTATTCTTTTTCAACTGTGCTTTATTAAAATATTTGTTGAAGTATGAGATTTGTATTTAATGCTTAATTTAGCATAATAAAATTAAAAATAAGGTTTGTCTACAGAAATTTTTTAAATGGAAATTAAATTACAAGTCAATTAGTTGTGTAAAGCAAACATAAGACTTTGTATTTGGTTTGCTTTATAAATTAAGAAAGTTTAATAAAGTATTTCAAGATTAAATCAGAAGCAAAACTGACACCTACATTAATGTAGCTGCTTCAAATTGCCATTTATGTTGGGTTAGTTAGCATTCTATCGGGTGTGTGAAATTAATAACCATTTAAAAATAAGTGGATTATTTTCTTATTTTCGGTCTAAAACTATCGTTATTTAATTGCAAAAAGTTTTGTCTATCGGAATTTTTCACAAATTTTATGAAAAGGCATTGAGTTGGCGGAGGTTTCAACATGCAATAATTTGAGATAAGGATGTCGTTCAGGAGTCCAAATGGGTGTAAAATATATCGGCTATGAAAAGAGCGGCTAAGGTGCGCAATAATATCTCAACTTTAGTCCAGGAATATCGGAGGCACCTTGCTGCCTGATGTAGGCAAGAATTCCTATGCGCATTTTGTTATCTATAGCTCGCTCAGATAAACCGTGAGCGTACAACACATGTATTTGCTTTACAAAACTACCAACTAACCAATATACACCGTAAATTTGGCAATCACGCAAGTAGACTTGGATTACCAAGTAACTGTCATAATGACGCAATGAAAGAAATTATTTCTTACTTTTTCTGTTATTTAGTTGTGTATTTTGGAGATTGTTTTACACACAAAGACAGAGAGACATACATAGCTCAATCTATTCACAATCCCATTAGGATGATAGTGACGTGCAAAAAATTCAACAATGAAGAATATAGAATAATTGTACCAATTGACAATATAGGGCTACTGTTAAACGAAAGTTAAATATAAGTTGTACTATGTTATTATTCAAGAATTGCAATGGCTTGTTATCAGAGAAATCATGTAGACGGAAGAGCAATATATATATAATTGATAATTGTCCTCCGGCAATTGAATATAGTGGTATTGTCTAAGAAGTCACAAAAATTAGTGGTACTGTTGTTATTATTCCATCGACGGAAGATCATAATATATGAAATCCATAATTGTTTCCTGCTTCGGTTATTGTTAAAGGAAAGATAAAGAGGAGTTAAATTAAGTCCATCAAAACAAAAACACAGAATTTTATTAGAAACAATTAATTTCAGTTTCTTATTTTAGCATTTCTTACATATTAATTAATTAGTATCAATTTGTGGTTTGAAGACCATTTATGTGAACGCATTTTTTATGAATAAAATTTTTTTTTCGAACTAACAGGTAATTTTGGTATGATCTAGCGATATGTGTTACAAAACTTGCTCATTTCGAAACATAAAGAAAATGCATACCATGTGAATGAAGTTTTCCTAATATACCTTATATAGGGCGTTTCGTCAATTTGACTGTTCCTTCGAAATTTTTTGTATGTTTACCAATTTACCTTGAAAATTTATTATTATTTATAAATACACAATGCATTACTATAATTACACTTGATATTTGATATTTGTTGTTACAAGTTACAAATAGTTAAACCGTGTAAAATTCTTAAGGAGTATGGTTAATTATCTTTTTTTATCCAAAATTTAAGACACCATGCATTTAAAAGTGAAAATGTGCTTTAATATTTTGCTTAATAACTATAATTACACTTTGTGATAAACAAAGAAGAATACTAGAAATACAAAAGTAAAACTTTTATTTATTCTTAGTGGCTATATAATGTCAAATATCAGTCTATAAAAAACAGTGGCTTAAGGGCGATTTACAAAAAAAAAAATAAACCGGTCACATGTTGTTGTCCGAAAAAAGCTTTCTGAACTGGACATTTGCAGAATTATAAACTGTGCCAACAACACAATGAACAGTCTTGGTCAAAAACATACACTACCTCTTAGTACTCGTATGTGTACTTTTCAATAGTTCACTAGGGGTGGTGTGTTTTTTAGCATACGGGTTATGAACATTTTAGGGAACGCTCAGCGAAGATTTTAAAGTACATGTGCGGTATTTTCTGTGTGTTTTTGTGTTTTTCGTTTGTATGAACGTATAATTTTAATAGGAACACAACTGGGACGAACGACGAATTTTTGGTCGCGAATATACATACGTCTCTAAAAATAAAACACATTTGTGTATCTGAAAATACACACAATAACGGCGTCGACTGAATTCGTCATATGCGGCGAACTCTGAAATAGAGTCCATTTTTATTTCTTACGCCGTCAAACGACGAACAAGCAATGCGAGGTGACCATGTTTCGTTTTAGTTTTTAATGTTTTAGTAAGTAATATTAAATTACTTTGATTATTGTTTCAGTATTTAGATTATTTAATTTAAAATAAATATACAAAATAGTTAACTACATATAAAAATTGTTTTTACCTGTGTTTTGGTTAATGTTTATTTTGTATATGCATGCATATATTTTTTTAAATATGGTCACACTATCTATCAGCTGAAACCAAAACAATGAAATTATTAAAAATTAAAATTATTCTGTTTTACAGGATTTTGATTTAACACGGATGAAAATAAACAAATTTTAAATGTTTTTTACACATTCCATTTAGCACGATTGAAAATCTTTTGGGCTTAAATTTCTTTGTTTAAATTAAATTTTTGCGAAATATGTTTATATCACAAATTTAGGGGAATTCCCTTTTTGTGGAAACAAGCAAATTTACTGGTCGGAGCATTTTTAAATATCACAAATTTAGAGGAATTCCCTTTTAGTGCAAACAATCAAATGCACTTGTCATGCATTTTTTTTTCTTTTTTTTTTAATTACTATGTTTGTTTTTAGAGATAAGGAACCAATCACCTATTTTGCATACGATCGATGTCTTTTTTTACACGAAGTTTTCTGGAACAAATTAAAGTATAAAAACATAATTAGGTGTACATACTCGTAATTGAAGTGGTTAAAAAATAAATGCTTATTTAATTATATGTGATACAATTGGCGGGTTTATAAACTTATCTGGTAAGAATAAATAAACTTTAACATACATACATACATACATAGCTGTCAATTATAATAGCTGTATTTGTTTTGTCATTTTTGTGCTTCATACGACGAATTTACACAGCGAATTGTCAAATAGTTTTTAGTCCTTTTTTGCATTATTTATGTGAAAATGAAAATTTGTCAATATTGTTTTTGTATGGGCTGGCTTAAAATTTATGTGGTCTGCATATATTCATAATTGAAATATATCTACACATGTTTATATCTTGAATATACAAATTTCGATATACTCGTAATTCGGAAAAAATTTAACTGAATACAACATGAATTGTATTACTACCTGTTTAATAAATTTCACAGTATCCCTTGTGAGCCATTTTAAAAGGTTTTTATTATACTTAAAAAATTGTCAATGCATAAAACCATTATAATGTGTGAATTGTATTTATTTATTGCACTAGACAAAAATAAAAAAATTTAAAGAATAATCGCCTGAAATTCAAAAATATAATTTTCACTAAACGTAGTGTATATGTATCTACTTTGCTCCGTACCTTATTCCTAGTGTACGAAAAATAATCCCACAATCTTAGTTTACGGAATATTATTTGTGTACACACTCATAAACACTAAAAAATTGTTTGAGTATTTCGTACATTTTGTAGCGAATGTGTATGTATGTGTACTGTGGATGAAAATGTTCCGTACCGAACACTAATATACGGTATGTTAGTATTTTTTTCGAAGGCTGGTGCAAATCAATTCTAAGTAGACTGGAAAAAAATCCCAGACTATGAGGCATGTTCTGAAATCACGGTGATTTTAAATCACGAACGATTTTGAAATCACGGGAGGAATATTTTGGTGTTCTGTAAATCACGAGATTTTTAATTTTTAGTAGTGGTTTTGATTCTTCTAAATCACGAGCTAACAGCTGATTTTCTTTGTGTTGACTACTAAAAAGTAAAAGTAAATCACGAAAAATGTAAAAAAAATCTAAAAAAATGGTCCGCAAACAATACAACGTCTCATTAATTAGTAAATTTTAAGTTTTTTCTGTGTAAAATAGTTAGTTTTATTTTAAAAACAAATAAAGAACAAATGATTTTAAGTGTATGTGATAATTTTATTACAAGAGTTCAATGAAAAATGTTTAAAAAAACTCTAAGTGATTTGAAATCATTAGGCTGTTAGATGACCGGTTTTAAATCACGAGATTTCAATAATTTTTGTGCACAGAATGCCTTTTTAGTGATTTCAAATCACTTTACGAAAAAGTGATTTTCAGAACATGCCTGTATTACTCGACAAAAGTTTTTTTCTGTACCAAGGTTATTACTCCGGCACAAAAATGCTTTACTTGAATTTGCTAAAAGAACTAGAGATAGGTAATAATTGCACTATTTAAACTGATTAAAGTGATTTTTCACCTTGACCATTCAGACACTTTCAACAGATATTGGAAGGAACCACGATATTTCTCAAAAAGAAGTTTCGTAGGATTTTTATTTATCAACAATACAATGCACATATATGTACATGTAAGTTGTCAAACAAAGGCATGATTGTCTTCGATAAATATTAAGGTACTTGAATGGCCGCATATTTTCCAGAGCAAAACCCTATTGATAACATTTATGGAATATTAATCCATCAAAATTACGCTGAAAATCGACAATATGAAAGAATATATTGCCTAGGTAGATATATCTGAGGGTATTATAGTAATTAATTATTTATTTATTATTTAATTTATTTTACGTTTTTTACGAGGTAAAATAAAAACTAATAAATTATTTTAATAATATTTGCTTTTAAGTTCGCTTTAGATAGTTGTAGGTTTAATCTTTAATTTAAAAAATTAAGAAAAGTTTTATGTATTTATAGTTATTAAACACAGTGTATATTTAAGGAACTACATTTTATTAAGATGAAAACTAATAACGGATTGGTCATAACGATTCAAAAATCTATCTTCTTTAAGGATATATAGTATATGTAACATATTAAACCTTTACATACTCTTAAACAATTCACAACATACTCGTAAATAATTCTCTTAAACATATTTTCTGTCTTAACCATTGCAATTATTTAAAAGTAATGGTGCATATATAAATGACATCTGTTATCAAAAATAAAGTACATCAGAATCTATTAGCAAATCGATTGACATACATCAATGTGTCAACATTAAATCAGAACTTTTTATATTTTTGCCAAATTCCTCTTAAAATGTAGATACATTTGCTTCGTAAAATTTTATTCTGGCAATAACTCCTTTTCATTACCTATTAATAATTATAAGCTCCGTACATGTTTAAAAAGCAATAACAGTTGTTTCATTGCATAAGAAAATTATGTTAAAAACAATGGAAACAATTTCATTGTGAATTCTTATTATAGCTACCAACAAAAAGATGAGGGGTATATTGAGTTTAACATTTCGTTTGTAACATATCGAAATATTGTTCGTAGAACAAAAAGTTTTCATACGCGTATTATAGGTCCCTATAAGATCTAGCCATGTCCGTTCGTCCGTGCTTCTGTTAAAGCACAATAGAGCTTCGAAAAAATAATTAGAACAATGAAATTTTTACCGAATGTTCTTTGTTTCACTAAAATGTTTGATATTGAAAATGGATCCGAGTTGTAGATACAAATTTCAGACAACCTCTATATTTTTCAAATATAATGCAGATAATATCATATATACATATACATATATGTATATCATGAAATTTTGCACAGTACACAGTTAATATAAAAGATCAATCACTATTGAAAATGTTACGAATCGGTCCACGGTTTCTCATAGCCCTTAATATTTCTCTATAGTACAAAAATGTTTAAAGACAACCAGTATCCATATAAAAAATTCAGCAATAAAAGTTTTAAGCTGGAGGTTCATAACTCGCGTTTTAGCGTCAGTTTATGGCTTTCTAAACGTTTTAAACGTCAAATATTTCAAGTTACATGTGAAGATTTTTCGCATCAATCATTTGTGTTTTATATATATTATATACTTTCGGAGATGATGCCGTAAGTCCAGCTAATTTTGTTTTTATATGAAGTTTTTTATCGATTTGTTTGTCAATTTCATATAAAAAATGTTTTTTCAACTGTCATTTTTTTCTCAGTGACATAACCTTTTAAATAAATTTGCTTTTCATTTTTCAATGTCAGCTGTTCGACGCTTTCAAAAGTAGAAAGTAGGCGAACTTTTCGCTTTTCAAGCGTCAACGCTTCCTACGCTTTTAAGTGTGTAACTTAAAACGTACGACTACATTGATTCTATTTTTTTGATAGTGGTTTAGAACGCGATATACACGTAAACGCTTGGTGTGGACTTTCAGCTTTATGCTGAGAAAAATTTATGAACTGTATTTTCTTTGGATTGCATTGCATTGCCATTTCCAAAAATCAATTATATGCACATAAACCTCTTATAAAAATCTCTATCACATTTAAATTCGACGCAAATAATCCAAATACACATACAAGTCAGCGTACCGAATATTATATCCATATTTGATCATAGCACCCATATTAAGTAGAATTCCGAAAATCTCTTAAATGCGCATAAATCTCTTATAAACATCGCTACCAAATTGAAATTCGCCACAAATAATCAACATATACATATATACGATTATATGGTTATAAATCAATGTACAGAATTTCATGATGATCGGCCCATAATAGGTCACAGGTCCGATATGAGGATTACTTCTGAATAACCTTCGTAAATATCTTTATAATATAGATATCGAAACAAAATTTTACACGGATCAGTTATAGGCATGCCAAAACTATGCTATTCAATTTGGTTAATCCATAATTGGCCATAGTTTCCATATAAGGTCTATTTCCAAGCATATTTGGAATACCCAAATGAACTCTAAAATATATTTTATGAAGATCGTGCTATAATATATAATAGATTCCAAAAATAATTCGTATAAACATCTCTATGAATACAAAATGTAACACAAACTAGTTTCAAGTACGAATTAATCACACTACTGGTACTCGTATATTGGTGATGGGTATATACAATTTAGCACAGCCGAATATAAACTTTTACTCTTTTTTTTTCATTTATTCGAATATTTTTTGCAGTTTCTGCTGTTTAACAACAAAGAACTGCACAGTGGGGCATAAATAAACAATGATTGGAAATATTTTTTTCAGTTATAAATGTTAAGAGCAGTTTGAAAGGTTAAAGTAAACATGTTGTCACGTTAAAGTTTACATATTTTTCTCGATTTCTTTGCTAGCAAATATTCGCTTGCGATTAGTCAATACCAATTAATTAGGTATTTACTTTCACTTATTTTTTGCAAATTAAAAATTTTACATATTGAAATATATAACAATTTAATAAAAGTATATTTTAATTTTTTTTGTAAAAACTACCTCAGTTTTTAAATTCAAAAAAGGGCTTGTTAAAAAACCTATTATTTCGTTTTTTTTTATAAAATACAGTTCAGTAAAATGACTTAATGTCTTAAAAGCTTTATTTCGAAATAAAGAATTCATATTAAAGATTTTCTTGAGTATACCCCACTGTGGCCCACACATTATTGAAAAAATAAGAAATGGCGTTCATCTTATTTTCATATTTTTTTCCCTCTACATACATTTTTACAGTTAAAGCTGTTGTTGTTTCCTGCTCTTATGTAAAGGAGATAAAATAACATTATTTACAATAATCCTTTTGTAACATAAACATTGTATGTAAATCTTATATTTTCCTCCCATGCGTTTGCTAGCAAAACCCTGAAAATGCAAAGACTAACTGTGGACAATGGAATATAAATATTGTATTTTTTCTTAATAGCAAAAGTATTTACAATTGGTAAAGGAGAAAATAACTAAAGGTAAAAAAAAGTAAAAGGATGAAAAGCATTTAATTTGCACAAAATATTTACAAGCGAAATATTTTTGCGCTTAAATACTTATTTAAACATTATTACACTCTGCAGGAGTTTTTAAAATATCTTTTCAGACATGGTAAAATTGGTAAAATGAATGTAATGTATATACTCGTATAGTGTATCATGCTCTGCAGATCGCATTATTGGATGAGGCCGACTGTAGCCAGCTGAGTGCTTAACTCTGTGTAATCAGTTAAAATAGTAACTAGTTTTCTGAGTGTCGACTTATACAGGTTCAGAATATCCTTTGTTTGGTGACTGTAAAGTTCTGCCAGTCTGCGATAGGTAGGCTTATTGTCCACTCTTTCAGTTTACTTGAAAAACCTTGGAAAGGGTTTGGTATTTTCCTGATTGTCGAAGTGATCCCATCCTGGATAGCAAAAGTGGTGAATGAACTATACATATGAACTTGAAAATTTACTTTTTCTTAGATATATAGAACATTAAGTTGGCAACAGTTTTTTAACTGGCGGCCATTTCGTCAGCTGTCAAAATTTGGGATCAGTATTATATTATAACCATCAAATTCTTGTAAACAACGTTATCCAGATGAATTTCAACCTTAATAAGCCTCAAATATATCGACATCATGTTACTGGATCTAAAAGCTATCAGTCCACAATTGGAGCTCTTCCAGTCAGACACCAATAAAACTTGTAAATATCATTATTGAGATGAAAAATAAGCCTCACTTTCAGTTACTCCTTTTTGTACTCTTCTCCTTAACCTGGTGAATATGGAAAAATGTTGGAACAATATTTACCCCCTGGCCCACGATGTCTTAAGACACAAACATGATTGTGGAATAAACAAACTTGATTGAGTAAAAAATAGATACGATAAAAAGTTTGTGTCTTGAGTCTTATCTAAGCGAACGTTATCGTTCAAAATCGTGGGCCAGGGGCTTAATTTTATAAATTGTTGCCCTTTTGATGGCAGAACATGTATAGTCATAAATATCCGCTGCATAAAACTCTTTAATAAATCGAATGAAAAAAGAGAACATTGCAAGCAGACACATTCACTTATTTTAAAAATCAAATTGTATACTGAAAAAAAAACTAAAATAAAATATAATGTTTGTTTTTTTTTTATTAACAAATATTAATTATTCGAATAATTCAATTAATTTTAAATCTGTGATCGATTTATTCGAACAAGTTAAAATGTAACATTGGTTTTATTCATACTAAAAATAATAAACCAATACCTCGCTTGGCATTGTTTCATTTTGCCTTTTCGAAGTTGCGTCGCTGTGTAATTAGTACTAATTTTCACTGTGCGTCGTTAGATTTTCGAGGTTGCGTTGTTTTAAGTTCGAGTCTTTATTTTATTTTTTTAAATCTGCAACATAATTATACTTTTTTGACTTTTAAACAAATTTGATCAACATACTTTTTAAAAACTACACTATTTGTCCAGTTTTAAAGATGTCATGTAAAACTATTACTTTTTCTGCTTAATATTAAAATTTACTATAAAACTCTAATTTCAATATTTAACTTTAAATTGGTCTTATATAATATTTAAATAATTCAAATTTATAACTTCTATGCAAAACATCAGGTTGGTTTTCTAATACTGTTTGGTTTTACATTTAGGTTTTTTTTTTGCAACATTTTTAAAAGCTGGAAATTTATTATTTAGATTTTTTTCTTTTTTTTTTCATATTGTTGACTTAAACAAATTTAAAATTTGGCGTAGAAAAGGAATCTCTACGCATAAGAAACGAATAAGAGACATGGAGAGTTGTGTAAAGGTTCAATATTTATTTTCAATTTTCATATCACGTATTATTGACAAATCATTATGGGTGTTATTGTTGCTAGACAGGATGTAAGTGGAAAGGAACAGAAAGAGAAAAATAAAAAATAACAGATAAAATGAATGTATGTATATATTGGAAAATCTATTGTATATATGTATATGTTAGTAAAAATCTGTGTTTCAAAGTACTAATGTATGTATATACCTATACTTTATTTATGTTTTTAGCTATCAATATCTTTCTGTCGAATTTATGCAAATAAGTTGGGCATATAAATTCAAGAAAGAAAAACATAAGAAAAAAAAACTAGTAAGTGTTTATATTCGGCTATGCCGAAACTTATATACCCACCTTTAAATCACCTATTATGGAAAGAACATCATAAAATATTGTATCATAATATCTATTTATTTTAGGCTTATTTTGGTTGAATTTTATTTCAATAACGCTATTCACAAACATTTTTTTAGTGTAGATATTCCAATTAAACTCGAGAATTTAATTTTGTCTCTTTATTTTAGAATTGCGCTTTGTTTATATTTGTGCAGAGTGCAACATAAAGCGATTTACTTTAAAACACATTAAATTATGTACCAAAAAGCCCTAGGAAACTGATTTTGGCTTTTTGGAACGTCAAAATTATCATCTCTCATCTGACACATTGCTGGGGAATTTAAATGTATATGTCTTGATCACGGTTACTTAAACACTTAACAAATTCTCACTCCATTTTATAATTTTTTTTTAAATTTCAATATAAAATCTTTTCCTCTAATCATGCTAAACATATTGTTATATTTATTTCAATTATCACCGTCAAATATTTTTAGAAATTCTAGTTCTTGACCTACTTATAAATAAGATAAAACAAGTTCAAGTGCTATATTCGGCTGTGCCGAATCTTAAATACCCTTCACCTAAACGTACTAAGAAATAGAAAATCTACACTGGTTATAGGACTAGAATATTCTTATTCTGTGTTTTCTATTCAGTTTTAGTGCAAATATTCTTAGTATTTTATATATTGTTTGAAAGACAATTTTACGACCAACATAATTTATGTTAAATATTTTAAAATTTTATCTAATTTTGGCGTTATATAATTGATGTAATTACCGATTCTTACTGTAATTTACAGAGTTTGTTTGATTTTCATAATAATCTTGATTGTAATTTAACAATTTATAAAATTAAAAGAACATTTTCCCACATTCACAACAAGTTAAGAAACAGAGTATAAAAAAAGGATAAGATGTAAGATGAGGCTTTTTTGTTCGAATTTGATTTCAATAATATTATTTACAAAATATTTATGGGTGGCATAGAAGAAATGGACCAATTATGGACTGATAGCTTCTAAATCCAGTATCCACTAATGTGATTTCTATGTATTTTAGGATTATATTGGTTGAATTTCATAGCGTTATTTACAAGAGTTGTATGGTTGTTTAGTATGCTCGGAAGTGGACTTAATTCGGGAGCTATTGTCAATTATGGACTGACAGCTACAAAATCCCGTAGCTTAGTTGCCGTATAACCGATATCAATATGAGTTCTGGATTAAAATTTCTGATGCATATAAAAGTTGGTTTGAGATCGATATTTATTAGACATTTTTGTCTGTTTATTTGGTTTTTGGAAATGGTTCTTTTATGGCAGCTATGACAAATTATGGGCCGATCTTCTTAAATTTTGGAACAGTTATTTTCATGCATATGAGGATATTTCACGTCGAATTTCAACATAGTATTGGTGTATTTAAGATATATATTAGTATTAACGTGGATTTCGGAAGTGGACCTTATGTGGGGGATATTGACAACTATGGACCGATAGTCTCAAAATCCAGCAATTTGATTTAGGCATGTATGTAAATAATCCGTGTAAAATGTTGGATTGGTACCCTTAGTTTTAAGAGATTTATGAGTATTAAAGTGATTTTCGAAAGAGGGCTTTATATGGGGTTAAAAATAGACCGAAATTCACAAAATTTTGTGGGATGATTTTTGTATATATTTAAATTATCTGTGCAAGGTTTTGAGTCGGTACCATTATTTATACAATATATATAGGAATAAATGTCTTTTTCAGGTGTGGTTCTTGTATGGGAGCTATGACCAATTCTAGGCCGACCACTATACAATTTAGTACAACACTTTATTTGCCTATAAAGATTATTTATGTCAAATTTTAGCCGTTTAACATAATTTATATCGTATTTAAGTGAATTTTGGAAGTGGACTTTATATGGTGTTTATGGTCAAACATGGACCGAACTAAAAAAAATTCGTTTTGCGATTTCTTGTTGCATGAAGCTTATTTTTGCTGAATTTTGTATTGATATTCCAATTTTGTAGGCATTTATGTATAATTTAGCAATATTTCGGGAAGATTTTTGTATGGAGGCTATGATAAATCATAAACCGATTCATACTATTTTCCGCACACTTTCTTCTTTTATCATAAAATGAACGTATACAAAATATCATGGTATTAGCTGCTATATATTTCAAAATATTGCAATAAAATGGACAAAAAATATCAAATTTTTATAGAGGTTGTCCATAACTCTGGTTGACCTAAAGCGATTTTACTGATTTTCAATACGAAAGTTACCTGCAAAATAAGAAATATTTTTCTGGAAATTTCGTTTAGTTAAGTTGTATAGTTTGGACGGACAGACGGGCATGGCTAAATCGACTTAGAGTTTCATAAGGAGCAAGAAAATATGTATATACTTTGTTGGGTATCAGATGAATATTAAAAAAGTTTCACACTGAATGACAAACGTAAAGTACCTATTATTTGCACAAAAATTTCTTTTAAAGACAAGCCACTACAAGCCATTACAAACTACATACGGTTTTATATATTTAAATATATGTATAAGTATAATATTATTACTTGTGAGTAATATTTTCAGAATAAAACATCTTCATTGTTGTACGGGCATTTGTGTGTACCTAGTAAATACATGTATTACCTATAGACATAATTTGTTATTACTCAGTCAAAACGAAATGTTTGCTAACAGAAGTATAAATTTGTTAATTTCATTGTTAATAGGACCTAACATGTCGGTACATGATGGCATTAAGTATGTAATACATTATTTTTCTGTTGAATTGTAAATTGTTCATTTTATTTGGAAATAAGACACGTACCCGAGTATTATGCATGTGTAAATCAATGATTTAATTTGAAAGCTTTGTAATATGTGGTTGTTTCTAAATTTAACTTGATTTCAATATTTTTTTTTCTCTAAATATTTTTGATTTCACCAAAATGTTTAGTATTGAAAATGGGCAAAATACAGTAGGATCAGAGTTCAAAGTTTTAGACATCCTCGTTATTTTAAACATTTTGTTGAAATTTGCTTCAAATATAATGCTGATAATTTCACACTTTATTTTCATTATAAAATAACAAGTTCTGTTGAAAATGTAAGGATCGGTCCACGGCCACTAGACTAGCCTCCATCCAATATGGCTATATGCACATATGCTTATAAAAAAGGTGCATTTAAACAAACTTCAGCAAAAATAAGTTTCATGACATCGTAATTGTGAACTATATTTTGTTTGCATCAGTCCATATTTGATCATAGCCCCCATCTAAATTCCACTTTCGAAAATATTCTAAATCATTTATAAAATCATTATTAAATTGAAAATCGGCACAAATATACATATAAATATATATAAGTACATATAAATCATCATAAATAACTTTATGGTGATCGGCCCATATTTTTGACTTTATCCATAGGTTGAAACCTGCATTGAAAATAATCGGAAAAAAAACTTGGCGGGATAGAAAATGCATTCCAATTTGCCAATTGTTCCAGTACTTTACAATAGTATTCTTGAAAATTCGAACTATTAGTCTGAATAAAAAAACTTTTCTCTTAAAAAGATAAATATTAGTTCAATTCCTTCTCTAATTAATAAACAAACAAGTTAGAGTGTTATATTCGGCTGTGCCGAATATTAAATACCATCCACCTAAATAAAGGGTGTTTTTTTTAGATGTATAGAACTTTAAGTTGGCAATAAAGTTTAACTGGCGGCCATTTTGTCAGCTGTCTAGTGATTTATGTTTAATTTGGTTTGGCATTTCAACATGAATAAACTGACACGTGAACTACGCTTCCCAATTGAGAAAATTATTTTTAAAATCATGGTTCTGTTCGAAATACATATCAAGGGTGTTTTTTTAATGTACAGATCTTTTAAATTTAATAAAACAAAGATGATTTTTTGAAGTTGGTTTGAAATTTACTTTATTCGAAAGATACTCTTCTGGCATTATAATTTAAATATGTCTTCTGGCGTACGATTGACTCGAACATAGTCTATTCTGAAGCTCAATCGTTACGGGCTTATCGGCGTTGTCTAGCGACTTCACAGTGAGCAATCGTGTTTTTAATAAAAGTTAAGATTTAAATACGTAACTTTAGAACATGTATTAATAAATATATTTTTTGGTTGTAAAAAGTTTACACTTATTTCATTGTTTCCTTCTGCAGAAAGTTGAATATTTTGTATGTTAAAATTAAGAATAATTTTAATTTTATTACGTGTGCATTATTTATTTGCTCAGAAATGTCAAACTAATTCAAAACACAATTCTCTGTTAGTTTTAGTTATACACTGAATTGGTTTTGAATTATAAATGAAAATTAATATAAATTATTGCTTACTGTATGTGAGTTTAAATTATCCTAATAAAATCAAGTTTTTTAATGTTTATTGTGATGTGGGCATTTAATTGTGTTGTTTCAGCAGAATTTTTTAAATTTAGTATAACAAAATTGTTTAAATTAACCTAAAATTACAAGAACTGTAATTCCATTATAACTATGCAGCTGTAGTTTTAAATTTAGAAACAAGTAAGGAAGTGTAGACGCTCAAGTTCGACCAAAAAATTCCTACATCAAGTATACAGTTTTACATACCCACCACACCAATATACCGATAGTGTGATGCATACTTGAAACAAATTTGTGTTATATTTTTTTTTGTCGATAAAGATGTTTGTACAAATTACTTTACTTTTCGAATCTATCAGCCCAATCATGAATAAAAAATCCGCGGGAGCTTTTTTCCCTTTTTATTTTTTTAACATTAAATTTGAATAGGAAAAATGGGAAAGGGAAAAAAACTTCCACGGAAATTTTATTCATGATTGGGCTGTATTACAAATTATGGCACAAGCGTCAAAAAATATTTTACTGTATTTGAGTCTTATGATGAATTTTATACCTCAATAACGATGTTTTCATGCCAATAACGATATATTTTAGAGTTTATTTGGGTATTCCAAATATGCTCGAAAATAACCACCACAAACTTGAATATTATAGTTTTTTCACTGATCTGCGTAAAACTGATCTGCGTAAATTTTCAGTTCGATATCGATATTTAAGAAATTTTTACATAGGTTAATGAGTTTTTCGGAAGTGGTATGGAAGCTATTATCAATTATGGTCTGATCAGCATAAAGTTCGTTACTATGATATATATTTTTCTGTGATATATATTTGTTATTTGTGTCAAATTTCAACTCGATAAAGATGTTTACAAGAAGTTTAGGTGATTTTAAGAAGTGAACTCTATATGGGGGCTATGATTAAATATAGACGGATCGTCATGAAATTCGGTTGTTTATTCTATAGTATACATTTGCATTATTTGTGTTGAATTTCAACTTGACACTGATTTTTATAAGATATTTATGAATATTTCAGTTCAATATTTAAGATCGATCATCATAAAATTCGTTACGATAATTTATATATATATTTGAATTATTTGTGTCGAATTTCATAAGAGGTTTATGACCATATTAGTTATTTAGTTTCTGCAAACTTTTTCTAAGATTTCAAACCTTCTGTTTTTATATTTAAGTATGTGCCAAAAAATAACAAAAATATTGTGACAATGTACAATGTCAAGTCATGACTTTCATAATATGTACTTTAAACAAAAGCTGCATAAATGAACACGAAAACAAAAGAAAATATGTACACATATATAAAATATATTTGTCCAAAAAAATTATTGCTACTGATTTCCATTAGCAGTTGTGTTGAATTTTATTTACAATTATTATAAAAAAGTATGTCTTGTTGTATGAGAAGGAATGTTTTGTTTAAAATTTTCTTTTACAATTTGTTCGTTGTTAAAGTAGTGGATTTTCTAACTAACTATCAAGAGTTTAGTGGAAAATAAAAGTGGAGGATTTTTTTTGTTTATGTAAAAATTTAATAATAGTTGTGTGAGTTGTTGAGTTAAATAAATAGCATATATTTAGGCTGAAGTTTATAGTACGAAGCAATACGCACCCGTTCTGAGGTATCATCTAATGAATTTTGTTAAATGATTTGTTAACCCTAAACTTTAGTTTTTTAAAATGCTAAACATAATTTAATCAAAAAAGCGGATTAAAAACATATTTTTATATGATCACTGACATTTATACAACATAATCACAAGTTTTTCAGATTGATAACAAATTGCTGAAATTTGTTCATTATCTAAGTATGTACTCATATTTATATACATAGCTATGTATGTACCTCAAAGCGGAAGACATGTACGGTGGGTATAGAAATCAATGTTAATTTCACTTATACCAAATTAAATACTACACTTTGCATTTGTGGTCATAAAATCTAAAACCTCATAACAGCAAAATGTTAGGAGTATAAAATTATTGCCCTGAAAAGCCATGACTTAACTGAAATATGTATCAGGAGGACTAAATATGTATCAAACTAAACTACAACGCCATCCATTAGTTTTTCTGTGCGAGCACAATTAAAAGAGAGGCATAATAAAATGTATGACAAGATCGGGAGTGTTATGAGTTCTTTATTTTGTTGCAGGTGCTAGAGATAGTGACACTTCCAATTGGTATATAAGGACCCAGAATATATTTTGCTTTGCTTATACTACGACCAATGTGCTACAAGCAACATTTTTAAAAAATGTTTGTTTACTGCAAAATAAAAGATCTGTTTGTATTTATTTTAAAATTTATTTTTTAAACTAAAAATTACATAAATAAAAAAAGCCATTTCCACTGCATTTTATACAATATACATATAAAATTATTATTAAATTATCTTAATAATTAACTATTAATTAATTACTAAATTATATTATTGTACAACAAATTTTAAAAATTAAGAGTAGTTATTTTTAATATTCTTTGTTTTTCGTATAATAGTTTACTCGAGTTTTTAAATTTTTTAACATTTAATTTGAATTCTTAGATAAAGATGTTAGTAATATTTCTTACTAATCGTCAAATAACACATCTAAATTTTAGTAAATTAATATCTTTCGTTTCAAAAAGTTAATTACTAAAGTTTCTTTAAATTTCTTTTCAAATATGTGTTACATCATCTCATTATTCTGAATTAATTTTATTTATTTATTCAGACTCTCCAATATATAATTAATCTATGTCCATTGTGCGACATAGATCATTTTTATTTTATATCATTTTTTGCAGTTTAACTTTTAATAACCATTTTCTGATAATAAATTTCTTGTTAAAAAAAAATAATGCTTTAATCAATATCTGTTGTTGTCAGAGTAAAAAATAATTTTCTTACTTTACCATTCAAATAGTCAAATATTCCGCCTTTTAAATGTTGTGTATTCTTAATTTTAATTCGTTATCAAACCAAGACAATTTGTTAAAATATGTATAAGAAATATATACATATGTATGTGCAATAAATTGTAAGTTGCTACAGTCTTATAACAAGCGTTTGCAATAAATATATTATAAGCCACAGATACAGTTTTCATATGCTCGTACTATGTAAAATGCATCAATTTCGTTATATAAAATGTAACCACAGATAGGCGGATTAAAGCAAAAAATATTGTTTTTTGTATAACAGAAAAGAAGCATAAATAAAACAAGTTAGTGGGATGTATTCGGCGGTGACGATTCTTAAATACCCTCCACCTAAACATTATGTGAATTAGAAACTCCAATGGTGTAAAGACTAGAATATTTATATTCTGCATTTTTTTTATTTGGACTTAGTGCAAATATTATATATCTGCAATTTGCCATAGATACGACCAGTGTTTTAATAACACTCGGCGAAATATTTGAACACTCCTTCAGTAGCGGTTTTTTATGATCTTTCTGGGGCTAAGATCAAATATGGACCGATCGAAATAAAATATCGTTTTGTGATTTCTTTTTACATGACACTTATTTTTGCTAATTTTTTTTTTTATAGGTAGTGAAATTTTGTAGGCTTTTATGTGTAATTGAGTCATATTGCGGGAAGAATTTGATTACCAAATCTTCTGAAATTATGTAAATTTAGAGTGTTGTACACAGACGGACATAACTCAATCGACTTAGAAAATCATGAGAAACAAGAAAATATTCACTTTGTTGCGTCTCAGATGCATAGTTATTTCTCAATGTTACACACGGATTGATAAACATTCACAATTTGTGGTGTTGGAGGGTAGAAAAGGAAATATAATAAATATAGTGAAAAAGTTTAAGTTAAAAGTAGCTTACTTTCAACTTAAACGAAATAATGCTGTCAAGTCAATAATGTGTAAGCATGTTACGAAGTTGGCATTTTATTTAACCTCAGTGAATTGAATGACACAACAACATGAATGCACCAAATGCTTCATCAGATCTCACGATTTCTATGTATATAAATTGTTTGCAGAGCATTAATGTAATGTAGTCATTGTAAGTTATATTTAAAAAGTATGTACTTAGGTCTAAACTTTATTATTCATTAGCTAAAATATATTTCAACGTCATTTTTAAATAATAAAGATTTGTCCAAATAAAATCTGATAGATTCTAATGGACAGCATTAGTTGTTGTGCAGCATTTCGATCCACCTGCTCCACACTTATTGATTGTAATAAAAAATTGCGAAACTTTTAATTGTATAAAAAACATGACCAACCACTACATCTACTAAAATTTAATATGTAATAGTGGGTTGGTATTATGGATAATGCAACCATAATCGAAATTCCAAGTTTCAAGTAACATGTCAAACTGTTCTTAATTTTTAGTACTGTTCAATTTTTTCACGGATTCTCTTGGGTAATTTTAAATTCAAAATAAATTAAACCAATGAATTTATAAAATAAGACATTCAATATGTTATTGTATTGAAAAGAATAAGGTTTGACAATTATTAGCACGATCACGCATATTTTTTTTATCAAAATATTCAATCACATTTTAGCTCAGTGACATGTCAGTATTATTGGTATCATCAATATTAGGTCAAAATTGATTGTAAACATTTCTTACAGTGTTATTTTCAGAAAAAATTTCAAAAAATAGCTCTTGGGTTTTAGACACCCGAATGCGCCAATACTATTGACAAAATTCTTAATAGCGGTCTCAAAAAAACGATAATATTGATATATCATGTATTTCAGAAAATGACGTTCCACCATTTTTATAGTGAATTTTAAGAGCAATATAATGTAATGCAATAATTATCAAAGCTTCTACTACTGAAATGTCAACAAAAAAAATTTCAAAAATGATTTTCTGGATATAAAACCCTTTAATAAAATGTAGTATTGGAAAAATAAGTCTAGGCAATAAAATATAAGTAAGTTTAGACAATGACTTATGTGTATAGATTCAGCATAAGATTATTAGTCGTTTGACAGTAAGAATTATTATTTTCAAGTTTTTCTTGATCACATCATTGAAAGTGAAGAAGTTACTGTTATTATTTTTTCCAACACTTTAATTTTTCTTATAATTAAATCCTTATTAAACTCTTATAATTTAATGATTTCATTCTTTTGTAAATATTGCTGTTTGTATTTTAAACAGCCAAACAGATAGAGCACTGCAACTCAAAGTAGAAATGTTTAAAAAATACTCCTGTATTATGTGGTTTGGTGGATTATAATTGTCATATGATTGTTGCCGTACTGTCAGCAGCATGTTATCAATGTGGAATAATAAATGCTGTTTAATACTTTGGATGCTTAACTCCATTTATGTACCTGTAGCCAGCAACTACAAGTACGATACTTTTCAATTCTGACTGGGTTCTGTACATAAAGTAGAAAGAACTAAAATAAAAAAGAACAATGCAGAATTACTTATGATGAAAGTTTACGTGTACAAAATCTGTCATGTACTTTTATCCACATAAATGCTTGCACACACATATATGTATACATATATATATGCATGCATATATATACATATGCATATACAACAGGTTTGCATGTCCAGCAGGAAAAATTGCAAGTGCTTCAATTTGCAGGCCTTATAGAAAACCTGTTTCTAAAAGATTCGTTACTCATTCCACTATGCCTTTTTTGAGAAGGCCTTCTAGTAGCCGTTTCATACACATTCAAAATTGCATTTCAAAAGAATGTCCACAAATCATTAGTGTTGTGCACATCAATGTACATGCTAGACTTAAATTTATATGCAACACTTAAAACCAATAGCTTTTATTTGCTCTCAATGTGCAACACATAATTTCAAATAAAAAACTGACTAACAATAATCCAAGCCAATCGATTAGTAATCGCCTCATACTGGCCGCTGCTTATATTTCTCCAATACACCAGCCAAAGATGGCTTAATTTTGTTTTAAAACTGAGCCGGCATAAAAAGCCGCTTTTAAGCTTCCTAAGTTCCTTTAAGATTTTATTGGACATTTTTTTTTATTTTTTGTATCTAGCAATAAGTAGTGCATTCACTATCATTCACAGTTTGGGAGCATATATTTGCAATCTGAAATGTACAAGATTGTGAAAAGAAAGAACTATTACACAAGTAACAAAAATTAATAAATAGAGCGTATATAAATTTACCCCCTTATTCAAAAACGATTATTAAATTTAACAAAAGTTTATTAAGCAAATTTTTATATGCGAATCTGTCTTAATATACGTTTGTTAAATTTAATAATCGTTTTTGAATAAGGAGGTTAGTCTTTTATTAAAGTTTTGTGGTATGAAGTACGCGTAAAGCAGTACTTTATATACTCGTATATACATGCGATTTTTTTTATTAATTTAAAAGCCCTTCTTTTACTTTCCATAATGAAATTATTAATATAGCAGACCTTTATTTACACCTTGTATGAGGCATTAGTTGGTAGACCTTCCAATTGCCCTTCTCAAGTAAGCCTTCTGTCATCTAACCAGTAGCAAGTAGGCAAGGCTTGGCTAAGAATGAACACGTCATATTAAATTGAAACGATTTGGCAATGCGGCTAGAAGTCCTTGTAATCATAAAATAAGGCCTTCTAGAAGGCCTCTTTACAAATTATTTTTCCCGTTGGGTAAGCACATTTAACTTGTAGATGAGAGTGTATACAAAATTGTGGCAATAGTTGTAAATGAAAGATTTTACTTTCTAGAACCATATTTCTGTGCTGTATGCATGTTTCTTTATTTCTGTGTGTTTTGTTTTTGTTGTATCATGGAAGCTGGTGATGATAAAAGCATGACTTTATATTTTATCCATAGTCTAAAATATTCACACTTGCACATGTATGTATACGAAAATAAATGTGTATTTCAGAGTATGTATATATGTTCATGAATGATTACACGAACACGTCAGTAAATCCTTTTTGCATAGTTTATGGTGTAAACACAAGATAAATGCCGTTAAACCGACCAAGCCAACTAACCAAACTAAAGAATCAGCCATCCATTCAAGTAACCATCAACAGTAATTTTCTGTGTATGCATAAAAACTATCTCTATACTTAGTCGATTTTGGACGTTTAGACTTTTTTACTTTAAGCATTTAATACTAAATGCATTTACTTGTTAATGATAATAATTATTTAATGTCTTTTAATTAACAATTAAAAAAGTTAAATACATGTACTCTAAGTGTAGTTATTTTTATACCCTTATCTATCACATATGGAGATTAAGAAAGGTATACTTGTATACTATATTTGTATAATAATAGTCATCTGCGTAGTAATAAAATTATATATATGTCGTCTGTCTGCCCGTCTGTTTGTGAAAACACTATCACGTTCCAAATACACAAGTAGAATCAAGAAGTTTTACATAAAATCCTAAACAACTTTATATCAGCAAATCAGTACAGTCAGTTCAATAGAACCAGATTTATGAACCAAAATGCGATAAGTCATACTAATGGATTTTATAAATATCAATCCATAGGAGGATATAGAGTCCATATCAGAACCATTCAAAAAACATCGTCTCATTTAAAAAACAGCGTCTCAATTTAAATTTCGTCACAATCTAGATAAAATTATTTTAATTTCATTTAATTAATAATAACTGTTATTGACCGTATTCAACCAAAATACGAGGGCGGTTCGGGAACTTCTTATCCTAGAACAGAAAACGCGGTATAAACAAAAAAAAAGTTAAGTGTTCTGTGCTATGAACACATATTAAATTTATTTTCGATCTGCCAACTCCTTCATATTGAAACAGGTGTTCAAAAAAGACGCATTCTCGATTTTTTTTGCAATGGAAAAATTAGAAATTCGTGGTGTCATTGAATATTTAAATGAAAAAAGGTTTATCGGGACTAGAAACTTATAATGATATGATGAATGTATTAGGTGAAAGTGCTCCTTCACATGCAACAGTAAGAAAATGGGTTGCTGAATTTAAACGTGGTCGTACAAGCATTGAGGATGAACGTACAAAAAGAGCAACAACAACAGAAATTGTAGCCAAAGTACATGATACCATATCATTAAATGATCGGTGAATGAAAGGGCGTGAAATAGCTAATATCAAAGGCATTTCAAATGATCAAGTCTATTTAATTTTGCATGAAGAGCTACAGATAAAAAAGCTTTCTGCAAGATGGGTGCCGCATTTGTTAATAGTCGACCAAACGCATAAGAATGAAAATTTCTCAAGCTTGTTTGAAAAAAATAAAATGGATTTTAAGCGTCGTTTCATAACTGTGTATGAGACATGCATCCGCTCTGCAACAACTCCAGAGATAAGAGAACAATACAAACAATGGACTGAAGCTGGAGGAGTGCCCCAAAGAAGGCAAAAACAATTCGACTGGTAAGGTTATGGCAACGGTTTTTTGGGACTTTAAAGATATTTTCTTGATTGACTATCTGCAAAAGGGTAAAACAATGAATTCGGAGTACTACTGCAATATTTTGGAACAATTAAATATAATACTTCGAGAAAAACGTCCTGGCTTACAACAGAAAAAACGAAGTTTTCATCAAAACAATGCACCAGCGCACAAGAGTGTTTTAACAATGGCTAAAATCAACGAATTAAAGTACGAGTTGCTTGACCATCCACCTTATTCTTCTAATTTAGCTCCCAGTGACTTTTACCTGTTCTCAAATCTAAAAAAAATTCCTAGCTGGTAAGCGTTTTACCTCAAATAAAGATACAATTGCAGTTGTAAAACACTATTGTGAAGAACTTGAGGAAAACTATTTTAATTAAGGGTGAAAATTGCTAGATAAGGGTTGGAGTAAGTGTAGTTAAGTTTCAAGAGATTATATTGAAAAATAAAAATGTTTTTGAAAAACTAACTTTTCTCTTTCTGAGCTAGGCTAAGAAGTTTCCGAACCGCCCTCGTAAGCATCTAATTCAGAGAATTAAAATTTAGTAGTAAATTTTTTATAATATTTTTCTTTAATTGTTCTGAATGAGGAAAAATGCTAAGCCAATGTAATGTAAACCAATCATGTAATGTAATTTAAACTAATTATTAGTTAATATCAATTATATTAATTATTGTATAAATTGTTAAATTGCAATCAACATTCATTTGATAAACGGAAAAACTCTGTAAATAAAAGAATCGGCAGTTGCAACAATTATAAATGCTTCAAATTAAATAAAATGTTTAATAATGTCAAGTAAGTTAAAATACTAATAAAATTAGCATTAAGCCTATATAAAAGAAGTGGATATTTTAAAATTTACACCAGTTTAACTTCTGCAATTTTCATTATATTTAGCTCAAAAGTATTTAAGATTAAGATTTCTTGTTTAATTCTGAATTTGTTTTAAATATCTAATACTATTTTTGATGTAACAAGGCAATAAATCTTTAACTAAATTGAATCAATTGTAGTTAACATTTAAGCAAGGCGAATTTAGAACTTAATGAAATACAATTACATTAGAAGATTCCAAAAGCGGCATATTGGAATAACATGGGAGTTTTGAAATTTTATTCGTTGACATATCAAAAGTAGAAGCTTTGATAATTGTGCCATCAGTTGCGCTCGAAAATTCATTATGAAAATTATGGATCTGTAAAAGCTATATTCTGTAAAATTCGCTATATTTTATATCAACATAATCATCCTTCTGAAACCGCTATTAAGAATTTAGTTAATATAATTACCACATTTTGAAATTGTTGAGAAGCCCTTGTATTCTGAATGCGGGATTGTACTATATGTAGTGTTATTTGGTTTGGAGGCGTGATTGAGCAATTTTTTTTTGTAGAAAATTCAAAACTCGAAATCCTATTACGGTGAATTAATAATATTATCGAGAGATGCTAATAACTAAATTTTAAAACTCAAAATTAATGACGCGATTAACGAAATAGACCTGGCAAAAATTTAAATGAAAATTTTGAAAAATGAGTCGACACACAGTGTCATATACTTTAAAAAGGCGGTTGAAAGTTAATACAGGTGTAATAACAGGGAAGCTTGGAAGCTAAAAAATTACTAATCTACTTTAACTATATTTCAGTATTTTGCTAAAATTAAAACTTTTCTTAGCAAATATTAAATTTTAGTTTTTAAATGACTATACCTTTTTATAATACATATTAAGTTTGTCATTCCCTTTGTAACACATCGAAATATTGGTCATCGAACCAAAAAGTGTGTGTATATATGTTGGGTTCTTAAAAGATTTTATGACGATCTAGCCATGCCCGTCAGCATGTTTAATGCACGATGGAGATTTGAAAAAAAGACTTAGAACAATGAAAATTTTCCCAAACACTTTGAAATTGGGCAACATCGGTCCAGCAGGATTCGAGTTATAGACCAAAGTTCCACACATATTGTTTGATATTTTCTTCAAATATAATGCACCACTGGATTCATACCCGTGTGTCGGTAAAAAAGTGCCAAAATCGAGCACAGTGTATTTTTTTAATACAAAAACCTGGTTCAACATTGTTAGCACAAAATTTCTCCCAGTACACTGAAAGTACGCTCACCAATACACACACATCTTAAACTGCCGTAGTATTATATTTTATTTACATTTTTAAAATCATTTTTTTTAATTTCCTTGACACATTTAAAACCTCTCCTTCAGCTATGAAAAGCTTGCGTTTACTTAAAAAATTTTCCGAAAAAAGTAATATTTCAATTTTGTTGAATTCACTTCATGCAACAGTACGAGTATATAACCAGCTACAACAGGTAATTAATAATTGTTATCATAATGAAAAAAACGCTTAAACACATTTCTTTGAAAAATAATTCTTAATAATAAAAAATGAGCAAACATTCACATGCCAAATGAAAATTTGAAAGAAAATAAATTGAAAATGGTTATGAGCAAAATAAAAGGACAAAAAATTAATCTAAACGTTGACAATATTTTCGTTTTTTTTTTTTGTTCATACATTTTCTCGCAGTAATTATAATTGTAAGTTAGAAGGGAAAACTTAGTGCAAATGAGCGTATTTTCAAATTTACATTCATTTGCAACTTAATCGTTTGAAGAGTAAAAAAAAGACACTTCTTTAAAGATAGTGGGTATGAATAGGAGGACTTTTTTTAATTATAATTCCATAACTGTTATGTAACGATATGATATTCGCTGTGCTGAGAAGAGAAATGTTGATGAATATTTAGTAGTAAGCTTGTGGTTTTAGTAAAGTAAAAATAGCAAAATGTATCATTATAGCAGGAGAGGTAAGATATTTGTAAATAGAACAATTGAATCGGCAGCAGTGTTTGAATATATTTGAGTGTTTTATAGGTATTATACTCTTAGAACTAAGGGCGGTGTAGGGTTGATATACTAAAAACAGAAATGTGTTTTCAGTTCTTTTAGGACCTTTAATTATAAATAAATTTCTAGCAAGAATAGAATGCTGGAAGAGAGCTGTCATGGTACTATATCGTACATGGATCTTAACTTAGAAAGTATTAAAAATGAGAAAGCAAAGCATTAATATATAATTTGAAATTTTTTAACACTGATTTGTGTGGCCCAAACTAAACATAAATGTTTTACCATTTCTGTAAAACAGTGCTCTGATACTACTTCAAAAGGTACAAAACGAAAGAGTATGTACTTGTTATAAGTGTAGTACTAACAATTTCATTTCATTTTATTTCTGTAAAGATATTATACCATTAATGGGTATCTACTTATATATACATACTTACATACAAAAACACACAGATATTTATTTACACGAATATATAGTATACGAGTACATGGTATACATATATACATATTTATAAGAAGATGAGCATTTGTTTTTGAAAAATAAAATGCTGACAACATTTTTATATGAAACTAAGTTGAAATAAGTTAAAAACATTTTATTTTTTTTTTTATTTTTTTTTTATTTGAACGTTTTTATAATGTAAGAGAAAATTAATTATCATTCGCTTAGACAAGGTGATATAATGTCACTTCAGAGATTACCAGGTGAAATCTGTTTAGAGTATGAATGCATAAATGAATGAATTAATGCTGTGAAATATCCTGAACAAAATTTATTTTTTACTAACGAATTATTTTTGTATGAATTATTATTAAAAATTATGTACAGCAGTATGATTTTTGTGCGCATTTGTTAATAATGCACAAGTAAGAAAGTTTGAAGTGAGGATTTCTTTTCGAACAATAATATTTTCAAACTATTTAAAATGCTTTTTTTTATCTCAGTTAATGTTGTTGGCATATTTGAAAATTTTGCAAAGGGTGCACTATTGTTTTGTTATTGTATGTTTAGTCAGAGTGTTGGACTGGTAAATAAGGTTTGAACATTTTTGACAGTAATTTGCTGTATTTATTAGGAATTCCAAAAATTGTAGTTAGATATATTTACTTATTGCGTAAAGGAATTTGGCGCTTTTATTGAAAATTAATTAAATCAAAAATATTCTCTATATTTTTTTCGAGTTGAAATAATTGTGAATTTATAACTTTGAAATTTATTGGTACCCTAGGAAGGTATTCTGAGAACTTTCCTATAACCATTACCAAGACAGATACATCCACTTTTATGGGTAATATCGCATTTATAAGCATTTAAAAAATATTACGAGTTTTCAAACAACTACAGTCTCCCATCTACCAAATATATCTGCTAGAATTTTGGATGATCTTATACCCCCTTATTCAAAAATTATTATTAAATTTAACAAACGTTTATTAAGCAAATTTTTATATGCAAATATGTCTTAATAAACCTTTGTTAATTTAATAATCGTTTTTGAAAAAGGGGAATAATGTTCTTTAGTGGCTAAAACTAACTGCTGCTAAATTTAAAACCAATCGCATAACTAGCTAATAAGATATATTCATGCACTATTTAATTAAGATTATTTACATTGAAAAAAAAAACACTGAATCGAAGCGGGTTTGTACGCATAAACTTTAGACTTTACATATCCTCACAGAAAAAAGTCTAACGGTGTGATATCACACAATCTTGGTGGCCAATCGACCGGCCCAAAACGTGAAATTATATGCTCATTCAATAGTTCTCTCAATAAATCCATTGATTGATGCGATGAGTAGGAAGGGATCACGAGCTTCAATAGTCGGTTATCATGCCACGCTAACGCCGACTCGACTCTCCACGGTCTTCGTGTACACTCTGATCTATGGCCTCTATATTTTTTTTACAGCGTGCTGGACGTAGTCTATTCGGTTGATTATTATTCAATAATGAATGCTGGGTCTCAAAATGGGTGATGTTGTTGCGAATAGTATGCTCAGTAGGCCGATTATGTTGACCATAAGTTGAGCGAAGTGCACGAAACACATTTCTCACAGAACGTGAATTTTCGTAATAGAGTTGAACTATTTCTAAACGTTGTTCAGGCGTAAATCTTTCTATTATTAAATGTCAAACAATACTAAATAAAAATAACATGACAGCATGACACGACTCACACGTGATCTATCAAAAAAAAAAAAGGCTATTGAAAAAAGTATCTCTACTTGAATCACCCTATATATATAAATTTCAGTTACGGATTTCTAGTTATCCTATTGGCAGCTGTTCGTTTTAGTTACTAGAGAACATTTAGTTACTAGAGAAACATCCAAATCAAATCTTTTTGCTAAAGGAAGAGCAAGTACAATAATGCAATATTTCTTTCTAAAATGAGATATTAGTTCTTCTACATTACTGTCATAGAGTATACAGACGTTTATACTCTATGAAATGATACTCTACTCTTTTGACGTTTCAATAATGCCAATATTAGTGTCATAATGACCACGAATCCATTTAAAAAATCAAACAAATAATTTTGTCCAGCTAGATATTAATTTGGAACTACAATGGTTACATGTATCAGCATTTTAATTCCTGAGACAAGCCATCTAAGCCATCCTGAAATCCTTATCGATTAATGTTTTAAATATATAAATAATTCTCACAAATAAATCTAAAGTATGTTGGTAACAAAGTTGTTTTCTACTAGGCAGTTAGAGAACCAATATTGGTTTGTTGCACCACACTATTAATCCTATATCTAAAAGTTGCAAAGAAAGCTGTCAAGTTTCTTATATAAATATAATAATGGTGATAAATTCGAAAGTATAAGAACAACAGAGATCCTACAATACGCGATGAGTTAAAATGCTTCAGCTTCAATTACATGGTTTAACTATTATGTAGTTCATCTATAGTCTCCAATCGAAACTAAGCTTAGAGCTTCTGCCAATAAGCCAATTCATTTGGATTAATTTCATCTTCATTTGAGTCAATTCTGCATCTCGCATCTCTAAGGGATTTCTATGAAAGTTTACGATCGAGGTGTATTTGACATCAGATTGTTGCTTGATTATTGATATAAATAGGAGAGCATAATTTCTACAGAATGTAATGAAAAGAAATATATTTAATAATAATTATTTTCATATAATGATATGGATTTAAAAATTGTGCTTTAATATAACAGAATAAAAAGCTGTAAAAAATTAATTGAGATTTTTAGGTTTCATTGTTCTTATAGAAGCCATTGTTAAAAATCAGTTTATTCACACTTTCCACAAATCATTTTTAAATATTTCCTCTAAATATAAGTTTTAGTCTATAATATCATCAATGAAGTGCAACTATCGTGGTCCTTATGAGGAAAAATCGCTACTTATTATCACTGATTCACCTTTACAGTAGGTTTCATGGCTGTTGAAATGCTCATTTGATAGGCTCATTTTTCGAAGATGGGATTATGTACTAAAATGTATATTTCGAAATGTTAAGGAAGAATTTTTCATAACGTTTGAATAAACTAACTCTTATAGTAGAAGGTCACTGTAAACGGCATGCGGCCGCGGACGGCAGAAGTAAAATTTTGTTCAACTTTGCCGCTTAAAACGATGTTGCCATACACATGTATATAATATGTGACATATGAGTTTAGTTAAAAATTAAAATTTATTTCCATTTTTCTAATTCTTTTTACACAATGTATACACTAATAAACGTTTATTAAAGTTGATTGCCGCCCGCAGCCGCATGCCGCTTATATTGGCCTTCCACTATTAGCAATGGCTGGTAAAGCTCACAATGGTCTATCCTGGCTACTGTACAATGTACCTTATGTTATGGAAACATTGCCTTGGAACCCCTAACGAACTTTCAGTAGAAAATTTTTAGAATTATCTCAAAAAAATGTTCAGGAATACATGGTTTCCAGCAAAGCTGAGCTAAATAGAGACTTAGTACAACAATAGGAAATACAACATAAAAATTGTCAGTTCATTACTAACAGACACAAAATGGTTATAAAGAACAAGGGGCTACACAAAAAGAATTAATATATTAGCTATAATCTGTGCAATATCAAAACTTTTAAACCGTCCGAGTTTGGCTTGGGCAATTTTTAATTTTTATAGAAATATCATCAAAACTGCCAACCAACCAGATGGACGGACGGAATTTGTGATAATTTGGTCATGAGTTCCAGAAAGGAATAATAATTTGTAACAACTAATTTCATTTAAAGGTTGGGTAAAAATTTTAAAAATTTTGAAAATATCAATACCATGTAGTGCATAAAAAACAATAACAACTGCTTCTTTAGATTTTCGATATCGTTAAAAAAGGTTCCGGGTCAAATGCAATTAAGTTTGGGATCAGTAAGTTCTAAAAAAGTAAAAATATTTTCTTTATAAGTTCATTAAATGATAAATAAATTATAAGTTTTTTAATTAAATATTCAATAACGTTCTGTATAAATTCAAGTAATCGTGATAAAATATTGCGACTTACCTACACTGTTTTATGCAAATTTGCGAAATAATATAATTTATTGCAAAAAGTATAAAAATATCATTGTTACAATAAAAATGACTTCGAAGCCTTAAACAAATGATTATAGGGCTTTACTAATGCTCAGAAATGCTTTCTAAGACATTGGGTGAAAGATGAATCAAGAATTCCAAAAACACAACGCAGCAACATTTGTGCGGAACGCGCCATCAAAGTCGTACAATTTATTTTTCTCCAATACAAATCAACACGAACTCTTAATCTCTTAAGTTACCCCCTGGCCTACGATGTCGAACGATAACGTTCGCTTAGATAAGACTTAAGACACAAACTTGATTGTGGAATAAACAAACTTGATTGAGTAAAAAATAGATACGATAACAAGTTTGTGCCTTAAGTCTTATCTAAGCGAACGTTATCGTTCGACATCGTTGGCCAGGCGGTTAATCTCACTTAACAAAGATAGTTTTTAGATTGTGATTTTGCTTATAATCATATAATTACATTAAGAAATGTAATTAGTTAAATAATTATTATATACAAAATTTTGAAAAAATAAAAAAAAAATCATAAAGTGCTTTTAGAAATCGGCTTCGACGCGGAACGTTTTTGTGCCGAATTGACCTGAAGAAACATTTTTCGGTTTTAGCAAAACATCGGCTACAGTGTGGTGATAGGGCCTTATTTTGCTTGTACCCCTAGTAAACAGTTTGATGCTTTTTAAAAAATGTTTTTTTTTAGTTGATTGAATGTAGATTTGCTTTCTTCAACATTCAAGTTTTTTCGGTATAATAGAAGAAAAAATTGCTAATTTATAACATTCAAAATAAATGAATGTAAAATTACCCACCTTGAAAAGCCGTCGTATTATATTAAATGTATGTGTTATGTTAAATATTGTAAATGGAAATTTTAATATGAATATCTTTTAAAATCTATAAAATTTCATGTTCCACGTCGTAATTCTCGATACTAACTATAAGCCTCTGCATGTAAAATTCTGTAGTACAAATTATGCTGATGCAGACCTATTTGAAATATAAAATTATTGTCTTCCGCAAATATTAACTTTTTTTTCTTTTTATTTTCATATTTCTAATTTAAGTAAAAATAAGTTTCTTTTGTTAATAGTCTGTAAGGATTTATATTCATAGACTAAATAAATAAATAATAAAGTTACTAACATTGGTGGTAAATTTTCGCATAATCATAAAAACATGAAGGCGTATATGGTCCTTAGTGTGTGCGAATATATAAAGAATGTATCAGTAATCATTTTATTTATAATATTGATATTTCCTAACAAATTCCATATGCAATTTTTTGGAAGCTCCAACTTGAAATTACAAAATATTAAGTAATAAATTGTAGCAGATAATAAACTAATAAAAAAATTAACTGTAGGGTGTCTTTAAAACAAGATTTAAAATAAGATTTCCCTATGCCTTTTTTTCTCTTCCTTTGCATTTATATGCCTTTTGGTTTTGAAAAATTAAACTTTATGTTATGCAAAAATCTTTTACCAATTTCAGTTTGTTCTTGTGCTTCTTTGAAAAATTTCTATAATAAATAGTAGTAGTTTTCCGGGCTAAAAACAAGCAAAAGAAAAAGACGGAGGAAAAATAGCATCGCCAAACAGCAGGATGAACAAGAAACTTTATCGTTTTGTTTAAAGTTGGTTGAAACCAATTTTGTTTTGTTTGTTTCTGCCATTCCTTAACAGTTGAGTTTTCTTAACAGATTTGCGGTTTTAACCGTAGATATGTATCTTTACTCCTGCTTTTATATACGTAGGTTTTTTCTTCTTGGATGTTTGCAGTCTTTCATCTTATTTACCATAATACAAGTAACATGGTTTGGCTTCAATACTTTGGTGGTTATATTCCTTACGTTTTTAGTTTAGCTTAAGATATGTTTGTAACCATTTTCACTATCAATAGGTTGCTAACATTCCTGAAAAAAATTTATTTTTTATTGTTGAGCATTTCTCTTACTCTGTCTTTGTAACTGGAATTAAAGCGAAATGTGCCTGGGTTTGACACTTTTCTATAATATATATGGACTATAGTTTTTTTATTCTTCACAATTTTTTAGTTCTGTGTGGAGGAAGTTGGTGTTTTACATAAAGTTTGAAAAGTATTTAAGCTGTCATTAATAATATTATGAAAAAGTTTGCGTGTCTCGTTTGTTTTTTTTAGAATATCTAACAAATGATAGGTAAAGTTTTATTTTACCTTTTTTAAGTACTAAATAGAGAAATGTTTTTAATAATAAAATTATGAAAAATATTTTTCATGAATGAAGTATTTTATTTATATGGTTAAAAAATCGATTATTTTTTTATTTTTCAGAATTTGTTGCAATATTTAAAAAAGTTTAGTTGGATTGATGCGATGCATTATTTATTACACAATTTTTTATAATCTATTTTTTCGTATATTTTCAAACTTTGTAATTAATATTTTATTGTTTCAAAGTTACTTTTTGCTTCATATACACAGTATACGGACGTATAATTCTTTATTTTTTAACAATTAAATATAATTCATACGCACCATGGTTACACAAATTCAGTTTGGTATTGGATTTATAGGTATTATTTCTTCCGCACTATGTTTTCAAATGTAATTCTAACTGGACGGAATTATTAATTAGTATTATTATACCCAGCACCAAAAGAGATGGAAGTTATATTAAGCTTGTCATTCCGTTTGTAACACATCGAAATATTGGTTGTATATCATGTCTATATATTATTGGTGCTTTTTAGATTCTAAGACGATCGAGCCATGTTTGTCCTTCTGTCCATTTGTTAAAGACACGATAGAGCTTCGAAAAAAAGAGTTAACACAATGAAATGTTTCAACGAAATGTTTGATATTGAAAATGTGAAAAGCTTTCCAGTAGGATCTGATTTATAGACCAAATTTTTAGACAACCTCGATATTTTTTAGATATTTTTTGCAATTAAAATCGTTTCACAACTTCTCATAATCCCCATATGGAATATGGCTTTATGCTACATAAATGCTTATAGAAAAGCAGTTTCCACACAAAATTCAGCAAAAATAAGTTTCATGCAATGAGAAATCTCAAAACGATATTTGGTTTGAATGGGTCCATATTGTTACGTTTTTACCCTTAAAAAAAGATGGTTTCTTTTCTTTAAATAAACCAGATGACCAGACCCGATGATTAATTTAAATGTACAGAAATACAATTGTAAATGAACACTATCTGACGTATTCATAAAAAATAAAGTAGGTTTGAAGTGTGCTTTTAGACAAAATTTTCATACAAAATTTTCTTAAAGTACACTTAAAGTCTACTTTATTTTTTTTTAGCAAAAAGGGCATATGTCTTTTTACACACTTATATTACGGTTTAAGAACCTTCTTAAATAAAATTTTGAGAATGCTTGATGTTCACACTACAATAACTCAAAATAAACTAATTCATTTGAGTGGCCCTGTTAGTCTATTTATACACCAATCATAATTTCTAGATGGTTCCGACCTAAGATATTAGAATATTTATGACTGCAAGTCTAGAATGTTCTTGTCTAGAATATTCAGCCAACGCCTTTAAAACTTAATGTTGCCTATAATAATAATGTTATCAATAATGTTTATAAATTCAAACTTCTACAAATGAAAATGCTTTGCTAAAAAAGTTGTATGTTGATAAACATGCGGTATATTGATACCGGCCGTTAAATTTTAATCCAAATATAATACGTAACATTATTTTGAAATAGTCTCATACAAAATGCACTTTTAAAATTCACTTAAATGCACATAATTATTACAAATATTTATAGATCACACTACTGGTATTTACTGGTGGGTATATAAGATTCGGGACAGCCGAGTGTAAACTCTTACTTGTTTTTATTGATTTTAGAGTTTCTAAATCAAAAAATTATGTTCAAATGGTGTAAATATTATGTATCCTAGTTATAGAAAATGCGAGTGTTGAGGAATATAAACATATAAAGCAGAGTTTTATGTTACATTCATCCTGTCGCAGGATGTAAGTCGATGTATACAGAAATTAGACTGTAATCAAAAGTAAGTAGGTGTGGATACAGTATTATAGAGGTATCTACAATAAAATCGCTGTAGTGCTAACTAATTAATTTGACAAAAAATTATTGTATAATTTATAGTTCTTAGATGAACTGTGCAGTAGGTTTGGGGATCTTATGTTAGGAACTTGAATAAACTGTTCATTCCGTCTGCCTGATAAAGTGTTTCTCAGGCTAATATATTGGCGATCTCATCACATATTATACCAAATTTTCTACTTTACTTCACCAGTCTAAGGATAATAAATATAATGAAATTGTCCAAACTTCGAAATATCCCAATGGGATCTGCGACTTAAAAATTAAGTGGCATGACTTTTGTAGAAATTTATGTAGGTTAATGATATTTTCGGAAATGGGAGCTATGATCTAATGCGGTACGAAGATTTTTATATATATGCATGTGGATTATTAGTGTCGAATTTTGTATGGGTACTAATTTTCTATAGGCATTTATGTAATAATGAAAGACATTTTTATAGGTGCTATAGGTGGATGCCCCGATAGACTAGGCGATAGTGTGCCGGGCTATCAGTCAGAGGGTTGCGGGTTCGATTCCCGCCAAAGACTCTGGGTGTTTTCTGCAGATACCCCAAAAAGCTTCGCAGTTTGTGTTTGTTCTGTTATAATAAAAAAGAAATCGTTCACCGACTCGTACTATTTTCAACTTGACTTCCCTTCATTTATGATACCAAAAATGTGTGCAAAATTTTGTAATATTATCTGCATTATTTTTGTAGCAAATAGCAAATAACGTCAGAATAATATCGAGGTTGTCTAAAAATTTGGCCTATAACTCGGCTTTTGCCCATTTTCAATACCAAACACTTCGGTGAAGCAGAGACAGTTTGGGAAAAATTTTATTGTTCTGTCCTTTTTTGTAGCTGTATCGTACCTTCAACAGACGACGGACGGACATATTTAGACAGTCTTAAAATATTTTGATCACTTAGATTGTACATATTTTTTTTTGATTCTACAACCAAACGGATGACAAACATAATACGTAGGTATAAAAATATGTTTTTTTTTTATATATCCTGCAATGCTCTTGATAGGGACTACTCTATTTTACGTTTTCAATTATAATTGAGTAGTTTACAAAATAAAATATTCACAATATTATTGTTTTTATTAAATTAATTAAACAAAAATATTTAGTCATATACTCGTAGTTAAAATTAAACTCAATATTTCAACATTTTTTCTTACACATTTTAGCATTTACATAGCTATTGTATGTATGTAAAAATTATTCGCACAATTTCATCAATTTGCATTGGTTTTTAATTGTTGAAGTTTGGATTTGTCATCAAATTTATAAAATATAAAATACCACCAATTGTGTGAAAAAAAAACTCACACGTACCACTGAAAATTTATGAACAAACCATGTAGTAACTCAGAAATTTGTATGAGTCAACAAGGAAATGGTGGGATTATCCATGGTCCTTTGCATTGGTTGTGGTATTTTAAAGCAATTTATTTTATTTTATAATAATAATTTATTAACAGTTTGTTAAAACACTATTATAAAGTAAAATTAAAAAAAAAAAATATTACTATATATGAATATGGTTTTTGTTTTGACAGATAAGCTCTTAATGTACTTTGCCAATAGCCCAATAGTGTTCAATTGATGGAAGCTGTGCACAGTTAGTGGATTTAGCTATATATTTTTTATTACTTGGAGTTGAGATCTGCTTTTCAGTATTCTCATTACGAATTTTAATAAGTATAATAAGTAATAAAAACTCTTTTTGTGATATATTTTTTTGCATTGTTTGAAACCGTATGTCATCGTTATGGGGTAGTTGTTTTAATTTAATGGTTTTCCGGTAATAGTTAAATGTATTTTTTCGCTATAGCATAAAGCCAACTTGTAGTTTGGGCCGGACCACCTGTTCATTTAACATTGGTGTTTATAAGCCAATATTTGTATATTTGTTAATGCCGCTGGAATTTAACGTTATACGTTGTCACTTTTGTCCTGCTTTGACCATATTTTCCAATCCGCAGTCTATTCTACATTAAGAACAAATATTCATAGAACAAATTGTTACAATTGTTACCCATTCTTTACCGAAATTTCATATAAAATATGGCTTAGAGTACTAAAATCTAAATGTCCTTCAAGTTTTAAAATATGCTGTTCGGCGATTTTGGTCTTATAACGTTCTACAGTAATTTATTTTATACCCAAATTTATGCCATTCAAAAATATTTTAAAATAAACTTAATAGCAAAAGTGTGTTATCCTTATTCTGTGATTTCTATTCAGTCTTAGTGAAAATTTTATTATTATTAATTTTTATTCAACCTTTTTTAAATTTTATTATTATTTTATATATTGTTTGAAAGACAATTTTACGACCAGCATAATTTATTTTAAATTTTATCTAATTTTGACCATTTATAATTGATGTTATTACCGCTTCTATAATTTACAGTTGAAAGTGGACTTTATATGGGATCTATGGTCAAACATGTACCGAACTAAAAAAATTTCGTAAAAAATTGCAATAAAATGAGTAAAAAATATCAAATTTTTATGGAGGTTGTTTTACATTTTGGTCTATAAGTCTGGTTCTTTTGCTGATTTTCTATACCAAAGTTGCCTGCAAAATAAAAAATATTTTTCTGAAAATTTCGTTTGGGTAAGTTGTTGTCGTTTAAAGAGTGTTTTGCACATACGGGCAGACAGACGGATATGGCTTAATCGACTTAGAATTTCACAAGGATCAAGAAAATATATATTTTGTTGGGTCTCAGATGATTATTAACAAAGTTTCACACGGAATTACAAACGTAATATACCCTCATTCACCACTCTTTGTGTGTATATAAAAAATGTATTAAATTTTTAGTTCCTTTCTTAATTATAATTATTGTTGTGTTTATATTTAAGACAAATTCTTAAAATATTTAAATTAAAAAGGTATAATCCTATTTATAGTTGTATTTTCCACATAAACAATGTCAACGTATGAGTAATATTTAACAATCATAACAAGTATACTCAAGAATAATACGATTCCGTACAACACAAAATTAAAGCATTTTGAAGGAAATTATAACAAAACTTTATTTAGAATAAATAGGTGTCGTTATGTTTTTCATTAAGCTTGTACTATTGTAGCTATATAAAGTGCTTAAATATCCAATATCTATGTCTAGTTATATCACACAGAGTTCGTGCTAAATTACAACAGAAATTTGTTTAACATCAATGCCATGCTGGCAGGTTTGTTTCTGAAAGGCACACACATACACACACACCTAATCTCACACTTAAATGGAAATCTACTGGAACATGAAAATACCCACACATTTCGGTATATAATATGTGTGAACACTTATTGGCAAAATCTTATTTTGTGGACGATACAAAAATCATGATCCCAAACAATTTTAAGAAATAAAAGGATTGTTTAAGGACCCTAAAAAGTTGCTAATAAATAAGATTTTTCGAAAAGTAGTTACATTTATGTACATATATGCTTACATATGTTAAGGACATGTTCAATAAGATGTTTGTTAGTTTGTATAGTGACCATAAATTTCAACTTTTTTGCACATACACATACATTTCCAAACACGGCCAAAAAAAAAAATAGATGAAGAAAAATAAGCCAAAACCTTAAATGTTAAAGACATGTTCCATAAGATGACATACAGACATGTTTAGAATTTTTAATAGGAGTATAATTTTAAAACGATTTTTATCCCTAGACATGAAACAAGTTCTTCTGTGCAAGTCGTAAAACTAAAATTCCTACAAAAGGGTATTTTAGAGAAATGTGCTGTATCTGTTTTTAACGACAAGTGTTACTGTGACAAACTGACAAAATGTATTTTTTGTATTAAATATTATTTTTGGTTGTGCTGATTGGAAAACGATTTATAAACCAAGTGTCAGTCACATCATAATTCATTTTCAAGAATTTCTCAAACACTTTTTTTAATATCTGATTTAAATAAATATTTTTTAATTACGTTTAAAATGCTAAGGAAAAAACGTTGTACTTTTTGTTGTGTTAGTTTCTTTTTGTCTCTTTGTGCGTTTAACCTGGTTTTTCTATTGTAGGTTGGTTTTGTGCTTTAGCTAGCCTTAGAATTTAATCAGAAAAATGTCGGTGTAATTGCGATTTTTACATTCAAAGCCTGTAAACAAAAGTGATTGTCGACTTTAAGTGCATTTTGTGTGCTACAACTAGTTGCTGCAGGTGTTTCATAGACATACATACATATGTATAAATACATAAATGAATACAAAAATTTCATTAATATAAAAAATATTAAATAAAAACCAAGAAGTATGTTATTTAATTAATAAAATGTTTCATGTCAGTGGAAGGTATCATAAAGTCGGATATGCCCGACTATTCTCTCATAATTGTGTGTATTTTATTCCTGTACCGCGAGATTATGTTTTCATTATTACAATTTTATTTTTGTGAACAATATTTTAAAAGACATTAACGTTATTATCACGGCAAGTTTTTATAGGCAACACAAGTGTGCAAGCATAAAACCTAAAGCAAAAAAAAAAAAAAAAAATAATTTCAACCGAATGAAATTTAATTTTAAAAGCTAAAACAAAACATATACGAGGATATATTCGGCTGTGCTGAATCTAATGAAAAATCTAGAGAATCACAATAATGTATAATATGTTATTTGATAAAGCGAAATAAAGAGAGATTTTTCATATTTTCTCCTGGAAATAGATCACACTATAGTAAGATGTGAACAACTAAATGTGTACTTTTATTAATAGTTGGGATATCACTAAAATTTGGTATCAACCTAACCACTGCAATAATGAACTAATTGTAAACCAAATATTCTGATCGCAAATTTTACGAAATTCAGCTGCTAATTACACCGATCGTGTGATTTAACAGCACTGGATTTTTTTGGAATGATATTTTTCGAAAACAACCTTTAAACTTAAAATCCCTGATGAAATATAACCACCATTTTGCCAAACAGATAACATTCCGATATACTTGTCAAACTCTACTGTTTTTAATACAAAAAAAAAGTTATCTTGAAATATAAATTTCTTGTTGAAAAAGCCGTTACAACTTTAGATGAGATAACTAAGAAGGGTTAGCGCATTTGATCATTAAGCATGAGTTGGTATTTGTAGGCCGGGTTCGAGTCCCAGCCGCTGCCACTCAAACAACATCAGTTTCTGATAATTATTAGTTTTCTTCTATCTATCATAACTAATATTTGTCATAGCACCCACCTTGGGTGGTATATCATTGAAAAGCTTTAACATTAATGCGCCTACTCACCACCTGAGGCGCTTTCTTCATTCACCACCTTTACTTTTTCAACCTATCCCCTTTCCATAGAAAGTAACGCAATTATATATATGTAGTCATATAAATTACCTGAGTCTTACTTCTCTTTAAAAAAAAAATACTAGATAAGGTTGGCTTATATTAGGCTTTGTGCAATTTCTCGCCATAACAGTTAGAGCTTATTTTTACTTAGAATTTTAAATTTATACGCTTCATGCATGTGGATGCGTCCCAGTACTCAAACTATGCATCTATAAGCGATTATATAATCAGTATTTGGAAATGTTTTACATATGTTTGTGGTTTTATTATTCGGCAATTCGATGTTATTATCACATGAACAAATCATTATTTTATTTTAAAATGTAAACAAATTCAAAGAATTTTTATTCCAACTTCTTATTAATATTTCGCATATTTCTTTGTTGTATAAAAATTTTGCCATTGGTAAATATTGTTGTTGTGTTTTTTCTTCTTAATTAACCTGTATTCTGTAATATTATCTGATTTACATTGAACGTATCTGTTCTTTAGTAACCAACATCACTGAATGAGCTAAAAAAAAAATTAAAATTAGTTTGCATTTAACACAAAAGATGTGAAGTGACCTTATCTTTAAAAAGTAAGGAAACATACGTATACATCTTAGAAAAAGGCAAAAAAAAAAAAAATTAACAAAACTTATTTCATTAATTCAACCATGCAAATAAATTGAAAGCAATATCATCTCTTATACATCTACTAACACCACTTTTGTCAGCATACTACTTACTGGCACCTTACAATGTGTATTTACTTAACTGACAATCTCATTATTGGCCAACGTTTTTTTATAAACTTAAAGTTACCTTGGTGATGCTACACTGGGCAGACAAAGATGTGTACGTAGGTTGTCTGATTAATATAGCTTATTTAGAGACATATTTGTAAATTTTTATAAACAAGCGATTTTTTATATGTGAGGCAATTTCTTAAAATAAGAGGATTTTTTTTATAACGGGTGGTTAAATTTCAAGGGCCGATGTTGATTTTGAATAGAACACAAACTATTTAGGATATTATTGTAATTTTATTTTATTATGATATACTGGTATTACTCAATTATGTACGGAACAAAATATCGGCCAAATGGGCGCCGCGACCACGGCGGCACCCCTCCATCCGATGGTCCAAATTTTCGATGAGCCTGAGGCATAATGGAGGTTCTATGCCGTTAATGTGCCGAATTATCTCATCCTTTAGCTCTTGAATTATTACTGGCTTATCGACGTACACCTTTTCTTTCAAATAACCCCAAAGAAAAAAGTCCAACGGTGTCAAATCACATGATCTTGGCGGCCAATTGACATCGCCATTACGTGAGATAACACGGCCATTGAATTTGTTGCGCAAAAGAGCCATTGTTTCGTTAGCTGTGTGGCAAGTGGACCATAAAAAGTTCGTTATCATCTCACGATAGCGAACACCATTCACAGTAACTGCCTGACCGGCCTCATTTTGGAAAAAATACGGCCCGATGATGCCGCCAGACCATAAACCGCACCAAACAGTCACTCTTTGTGGGTGCATTGGTTTTCCGACAATCACTCTTGGATTCTCATTCGCCCAAATGCGACAATTCTGTTTATTGACGAATCCACTGAGGTGAAAATGTGCCTTATCACTGAAGATGATTTTCTTCGAAAATTGATCATCCACTGTTGCCATTTTTTGCCACCATTCTGCCCATTCACGACGTTTGGAATGATCAAGAGGCTTTAGTTCTTGAGCCAATTTCACCTTGTAAGCGTGTAAATGCAAGTCTTTATGCATAATGTTCATCAACGACGAGCGTGAGAGGTGCAATTATTGGGCACGACGACGAGTTGAGGTGGACGGCTCTTCAGCCACACTATCGCGAACAGCAGCAATATTTTCTGCAGTACGAGCTGTACGAGCATGCACTGGTGTTCTCACATCTTCTACAGACCCGGTTTGCTCGAATTTTTCCACGATTTTTGCGATTGTACGCACATTTGGACGATCAAATTGACCAAAAAAATCACGAAGTGCACGATATGCATTTTGATTTGAACACATTGTTGGATTGTGTATCTCTCCATGGTTCAAACTGAGTAAGTCTGAAATAGAGAAATGTCAAATAAAATTCGGAAAAAAGCTTGGCGTTTAGGTGTGGTTCACATTCAACATCGGCCCTTACAATTTAACCATCCTTTACATGACATTTATTTTTGATCAGTTTTATTTGAATACCAATATTGATTTTTGATCGTTCAAGTAATTTTCGGAAGTTGGAGTTATAATGGAGCTCTTACTAATTGTAAACCGATCATCATACAAGAAGATTACTTGATTTCTGTAAATGTGAAACTTTATTGCTTTGAATTTTATTTGGATTTCTGATTTCTGTTTTTATATATGCATTGCGTACCACGATTGCAGAAAGAAATTTTTGTGCGGAAGCCTAATTTGAAATTATTCATCATCTATACACAGACAGTATTACAGTGTTTTCTTCATTTTGCTTAAGGTACGGTCACATTTGGGAAATATTTACTCAAAAAAAAAACCGTAACCACTAGTTTTAGCACAAATTTGTTTGACGTTGTTTATTCTTACAAGAGTTTTGCAAGATCAAACAGCATCAAATAAATTAAAACAAAATACTTGTGCTTTGGCCTAAATAAATAAAGTTTTTTTATATAAATAAACGAGTTCAAATACATGTTATTTAGTGGTTACGTATTTTTCGGCAAATATTTGCAAATGCGGCCGTATCTTTACGCTCAAATTTTATAACGAAAAGCTAACGGAAAGAACAAAAATGTAAGACAATGTAAAATTTTTAATATTGTAAATATTTTTTTATGAGTAAGAGAGAAAAATATACAAGTAAATTGCAAATAGAAACAATGGCTGAGTTAATTAAAAAAAATTAAGACCTGCGTTCCAGCGGATGTAAAAAATGCTGGGAAGATTTAACACTGACATAAAATGGTGGCTTATCCAGAACTTTGCACTCAGAGCGTTTATCTTTGTCAGAAAGTGCTCCTTAACGACCGCTAGATCATCTGGAGGATCAATTCAGCCAAAATATATTTAAAAGAAAAATTTGTTGAAAGCTGCAAAATTGTGCATACATTTTTTATTCTGGGATTTTTTTGTTTTTTAACTTACTCTCTCTATCTTTCATTTGTAACACATCCTCAGATTTATAACGTAAAATTCTTCTTTCTAATCGGATGTCCAAAAATTGATCGTCACTCTACTCACATCAAAAAAATAAGCAATTGTATCCATATTATAATTGGGTACTAAATGCGTTTTGATATTACACATATATTTACTTCAAACACAAAAAACACTTGCGTTCAACGCATCACCAAAAATATGAAACTTTGTAAATCACTGCGTCATTAAGTTTAGCGAAATATTACGTTGTTACTATGGTGAAATTACTTTACAAGGTGATATCAAGATTACAACAATGCAAAAGCAACAGAAACAACAAATTATTTTTTTTTCATGTTTGTAATGTCAAAATCAACTGACTATTGTTTTCAAATATTCCAAAAAAATAGAAAAAAATAAATATGTATGTATATTGTAAACAAAAACACATGTGTCATTTTAAAATTACATATGTATGTAAATATCTATATATGGGTAATTTCATGTCAAATCGATGTCTTCCGATTTGGATGAAATTTGCACCAATTTTGTTTTGCAAAATGTAATTTAACGCAATGCTTACAAAATTGTGGCGTTGCGTTTTACAAAATTAGGGCCTAATTCATTTTACGTTTTAAACTAAAATTTTTTTGAAACGTCTTTCTAACATCATAAGCTGACACAAAATTACCATGAAATTAATAAAAAAAGGGATTTTAAATTTACTTCGCGGAAAACCTAAATGAATAATTACATTTTACATATCGATATCGATCGATTTCTTTCCGATTAGTTTTCCATCCAGTGCGAAATCAATAATACCACCCATAATTTATTTGTGATTTGTATTTATACCTATATAAAAGATTTCTGACTAGGAGGATATTTTTCCGAGACTGTGAAATAATGAATCAATTTCAGACTGTTGTGGTGAGGGTCCGCCCCGGCGGGGTATATATAGTGAAACTGGCTGCATGGTGCTCGAAATTGGAGAGAGTTGATTGATGAAACTTGAAGCTGACTAGAGACTTATCTATGACCAAGGGATCAGTTAGAAGCCAGGGGAGTCGTCTCTTAACTGATAATTGGTTGCAGGTCCCCTTCGGGGTACACGTGGTAGTTGGAGTTTTGCAGGAAGAAGATAAAAGACAGATGTTTGTGCTAGTGGCACATTTCGGACCACCAAATTATCTCTACGTGCTGTTGCCGAATAAACAGATCCATTTATTAATAGTGGTGCCGGCTGCTATGGCTCAGGAAACGTATTGAAGTGTTGATATTTAAAGCATTTGTGCTGACAATCCGCCATGGATAGGGTTACAAGAGCGGTTTAGGATAGGCCGCTGTAATTTATTGTCATTGGCAGTAGTGCTAGACTAGTTTGTAGTTGGAGCGATTGCTGCATGTCCAATAATTGTCTTGGTCTAGATTGGTTGACTATGTATGACAGGGATTATATAGCCTCAACTCTCTAACAAGGCGTTTGTACAGTGATCTGTGCAATTGCTGTATGAGAAATTGTGAATTGTATATGTTGCGAGGCATGCAATATTGTACTCGTATGTCCTTGCAAGGCATACGAGTACGTTCGTTGGCCGTTTGTTAACCCGGTGTGAAGAACACCATGTGGTCATGTAAAACCCCTGGACTCTGTTGTACAATTTAAAATTTTTGTTTTAAATCATTTTATTTGCTTACTATAAGCCTAATACTGTTAACGTTATTATTGTTGAAAATATTCAATTAATTTCATTTATAAAATAATTTGGATTTAAACCTTATCGAACCACCCTCACGAGGTTTTATACTCATGTACCTTGTCCCTCTTAAGAAAACGTCCTCCTTTTCATTCATTTACTTTATGCTAAATATCTCAAGTTAATTCCTGTTTTTTCCCAACTTCCATTTTTAATATAACAGCAACAAGGTCTTAATTTTTTGTATGGCATTTTTGCTTTTTCTTTTGTTAGCTTTTTTTGCATATCATCTTTATGGGCTGTTTTACACAAAATAGACTTTGGAGAAGAAACTACTTCAGTAATTTTTTCCATTTTCTTTTTACGTTATATCAGTATCACAAAAAGTTAGGTTTTGTTTAGTAAGATTTGTATAGTTTTTGCTCTTTTCTCTTCTAACACACCGTCACTAAATATATTTGTTATACAAACGCGTAGTACAAGGCACAAGTTTCCTAAAACTTGTAGTTGTCAGTTGCTAGACCCTTTCAAAGAATGTTGTGGTAAATGTGACTTATTGTATCATTGGTAACATTAGGTATTAAAGGGAATTAAAACAGCTTTAAATCAGTTAAATAACTAACACCTTGAAAGGCGAAATCTGATTTATGCTGTAATATGAAAAGTGGCATAGAGTTGATTTGACATAAATATCTAATCTAGTCAAAGTGTCACAATATTATGAAAACTAGTACAGGGTATATTCAGTTCTTTATTCTCCATCAAGACATACTAGCTATCACTTTTCTTTTGTGTATTTAGGGTAAACTAACTTCAGCTTATCTTTCATTGTTTGGAGGAAGATAAGCAAAGGAAGCAGAAAAAAATGCTGCTAATACAGTGGGTGTTTTAATACTGCCGTCATGCAAGAACACATTGCAATGTTTCAATGAATATTCATAATATTAGAATACAGTTACATAGTTGAAACGTAAAACTATGTCGTTGTTATAAAATGTTTATTTGAAATTCCTATTTTTGATGAGATTTTAAAAAAATTATGTTTTTTGTTTTTGCTTGTAAATGCAATATTCTTACAAGAGTTTTTTTTTTTTTTTTTTTGCAAATTTTTATGACAAAAATTTATTACAATTGTTTTGTGAAAGTTAGATTAAAAATGGTTGCCGGAATAAGTATTTGTATGGTAATGTATGCAGTCAAATATTTTGTGTGAATTTAGAATAATTTAGGCACTAATTCAGTAGCTTTACAGAAAAGTTTAAACAATTTTTTTTTTTATTTTTATAATATAAGTCTAATTTTTTGCTAATATTACTGAATTATGTCATTTATTGGGCCTAAGTATAGTTGTCAAGTCAAATTCAAATTGTATAGATCATTAATTTCAATAAAAACAGAATCACAGTTGTCTGTATTTTTGTTTCACACTACATGTGAGAAATTTTACAATGCGAGAAATACATAAACGAGCTACTGAATATCAACGTGTCACTCTATAGTGATTGGCAGCATTGTCAACTTTGAAATTTCAAAACGCCCCATTTACCAAAAAAAAAAGCACCAAATTTAGAATTTCTTTTTTGTTTCAAATGTTTATTGAATTAATTTGACATTTTTATACCACCATAGTGGGGAGGGTATATTGGATTTGTGCTCATGTTTGTAACGCCCAGAAATATTGGTCCAACACCCACCTTAAAGTATACCGATCGGCTCGGAATCACTTTCTGAGTCGATTTAACGATGTCCGTCCGTCTGGCTGGCTGGCTGGCTGTCCATGTAAAGCTTGTGCGCAGAGTACAGGTCGCAATTTTGAAGATATTTCGATAAAATTTAGTACGTGATATTTTTTCAGCCCAAGGATGGATGGGATTGAAACTGGTGTATATCGGTCTATTATTTCACGTGGCCCCCATACAAATGTCCTCCCGAAATTGGGGTTTACTGATCATAAATGCTTGAATTATGCAAGTATCCAAACAAATTTCATCAAAAATGAGTGGTAAATGAATACAAATCACATCTGCAAATTTTGTGCAGATCGGTCCATAATTACTCGTAGCTCCCATATAAGGCCCACTTCCGAAAATCACTTCAAAGAACATAACTCTCTCAAAAATGTTGGTATCCAAATAATATTGCACGAACATATATTTCATATGTGTCCAAATAACATGGTCTAATTTTATGATGATCGGTCCATAATTAGTCGTAGCTCCCATATTAGCCCACTTCCGAAAATCACTTTAAAGAGCATAACTCTCTCAAAAATGTTGGTATCCAAATAATATTTAACGCAAATATATTTCATATGTGTATAAATAATATAGTCTAATTTTATGATGATCGGTCCATAATTAGTCGTAGCTTCCATATAAGGCCCACTTCCGAAAATCACTTTAAAGACATAAGTCTCACAAAAATGTTGATATCCAAATAATATTGAACGAAAATATATTTCATATATCTAAAAGGTACAATTTTATTATGATCGGTCCATAATTAGTCGAAACTCACAAATAAGACCCACTTCCGAAAATAACTAAATAAGACTAATTTACTTTAAGCTCCATAAATCTTTTGAAAATATTTATATCGAGATAAAGTTTTACACATATAATACTTATATTCACAGACATCATGACACTAAATTTTTGGATGATCGGTCCACAATAGGTTATATCTCCCATATAACGCCCATTTCTGAAAAACTGTTTTATACATATACTGGGGTCGGGCTTGACCGACTATACTTTCTTACTTGTTTTTAATTTAATAAATTCTGTATAAAACTTTTTATCAACGATTATTAGTAAAAGTAATAATAGTTAAAGCCTTTCTTTTAATAAACGGGCTAATAAGCATTTAACCACTCAAAATTTAACTCACAATATGCTATTCGGAACTGAGGTATTAATTGGTAAAAAAAAGCTAATTTCAGAATATATTTGTTACTTTTTTTCATTTATTTTGTTTTCTACTTTAAGTACTTCTATATGAATTTTTTCAATAAAATTTTTTAGAGCTCAACTGGGACTCTAACCCTGGTTGTTCGTACACAGTTCAGTAGACCAAACCATCAGGCTATACAAGAATTTTTATTTCCATGATTGAAATGTTAATTTTATTTTCAAACAAAAATTTTCACCCTATTCACCTTTAGCAATAACCTTCATGTGACGAAATTGTTAGTATGTATTAATTTTATGGGGTTCTTTTGATCGCCTGAATTTTATGACAATAAATTATTAACAAACTGCAATTAAAAATTAGTAAAAATAGAGATTTCATCACAAAATCGGCGGAATTAAGAAAACGCACTGAAATTAACAAAAAAGCGCACCGCGCACCAGCTAAGGAATTTTTCGCACAAAATTTTTTAAAAAGCACCAAAACGCTGGTGATTGGGCCATTTTTTCCCAAGATTCGGCTGGAAACGTTAAAGGGTGAAAGCATCACGCTGCCGAGAGATGTTAACAACTAAATTTATTTTACAAAAATTCACAAAAATATCACCAACAAAAATTGTTGTTTAAATTATTTTTTTTTGTTGATTTAAAATCTAAGAATTGTTAAATTACACGATGTGATAAATAATAAAAGATTTGCTTTGATCATTTATTTTTACATTTTCGACAAGTGTCTATAAGTATTCACATCGTTTATTCTATGATGTTCTCTTATATTCCAATTAATTTGCTGTGGCCAGATATTTAAATTTTATTAGTCTCTGCAACTTGAGTCAAAACTAAGGAATTTAACTGTGTATTTAACATGTTACATACCAGGTTATTTAAATATTTAAAATATGTGCCACATTAACAAATAAATAATTAATAGCAAACATACGCAAAAGATTTGTCTTTAAATAAATGTTTAGAATTTGAAAATTATCAGACCATATAAACAAGTTAAACCACAACCTTGTGTTTATTAAACAATCTTAAATATAAACACAGTTAGTTATTCACATCCATATATACACACACATAGTTAAAATGTTTATCAAACTGTACATACACATAGGTAGATATACGAGAACACACAAACATGGATATACTCGGAGACAAATACATAGATATGTACATACAAACTCATACAATTATTGGTATTAGTGTGCTTTTACATTAAAGTAATTTTAGTGTAACCACTCGTTAACATTGCTTGTGGTAATTTCTATAATTGCATTTTAAATGTTAGTTTTATTTGTTTATATGTATTTGCAATGTTTGAAATTGCACCTATCCCTCGATGTTCGACAAATCAAATTTCAGACGCTTTGTATGGAAGATTATAATAAAATATTAATTATAAAATTTAGAAAATTAATATTAATGTAGTAGCAAAAAATAGACAAAAACATTTATAATTAAAATAATGTTCACATAAAATCTGGTGCCAATAGTTTCGTTTTTTTTTTGTCGAATAAATTTAATCTTTTGAAATATGAATGCTGTGCAGTGGAAAATTCAAATGGAAAGAAAATTATGTATAAACTAAAGCTTCCAAGCAGTACTTTAGATGATGTTATAAAACAATACAGAAAAATCTGTGACAATCTGTGCCCAAAGATTATAAAAAAGAAATGAAAGCCAAATGTTCTTAAAAGAAACCAGAAATTAAAACAAAATATTCAATGAAGCTCAATCTTCTCATAACAAATACAATACTAGTATGTACCGCAAGAAGAATACATGTGAATGAGGGTTTTTAAAAAAATGTGGATTAAATATACACATCGTAGTAAAAAGTTGAATGGCGTTGCTATAAAACAAGAATGTTAAGGATCGAAAAAATATAAACTTCGTGAATTATAACGAAATAAAAATATTAATAATTTAAAAGTAAAATATTTTCCAAATGCAGTTAAATGTATTTTTATTCTACAGCATTTTTTTTTGATTCATCATTAATCCGTCCAGTTTTTAAAATCTATTTTGTATAAAGAACTTTTGACAACTTATTATTAACGTCTTTTAAAACTTATCGATATTGTGCCAGGACAATATACACCTGGAACTTGAGAAATCTTTCAATATTCTGGCCATGTCGAACAAACTGCTCTTCTTAATTCTAATAATCCCAAATAAGTTTAAGTGTCAAATCAGCTATATGTATAAAAAGACTTCATTTTTTAAATAACAAAAACAAATAAGAAAGTATAGTCGATGAAGCCCGAACATATAATATCCTACACCCTATATGTGTAAAAACATTTTTCAGAAACGGGCGCTATTGGGTGCTATGAGCTCATATGAACCGATCATTCAAAAATTTTAGCATCATGACTTCTGTTAATGATGCTAAAATGAAACATATTTGTGTTGAATACTATTTGCTCTTAAAAGTGATTTTCGACAGTAGGAGCTATGGTTAATTATAGACCAATCTGCACAAAATATGTAGGTGTCATTAGGCAGTATGAACAAAAAATGTTGGTGAAATTTTTTTTAATATATATACATTAACTACCGTATTTATAAAAAATAAAGTAGCCTTGAAGTGTGCTTTAAGACAAAATTTTCATACAACATTTTCTTAAAGTACACTTGAAGTCTACTTTAATTTTTTATAAATACGGCAGTAAACATACATTTATGACCGGTAAACTTCTATTTTGGAAGAAGGTATGTATGGGGGCTAAGTGAAATAATGGACCGATTTCAACCAATTTCAATCTGAATTGTCCTTGGGCCGAAAAGTATCATGTGTCAAAATTTGTAGATATATCTTCGAAATTGCGACCTGTACTCTGCACATAAGGTTTACATGGACCTACGGATAAACATCGTTAAATCCACTGAGGAAGTGATTATGAGTCGATGGGGATAATTTAAGGTGGATGTTAGATAAATATTTATGGGAGTTACAAACATAAGCACAAATCCATGAACCCTTCCCACTATGCTGGTGTAGGGTATCCTTCGGATAAAACGAGAAATGAAAAAAAAATCGTGATAAAGTGAAATCATGTAAATCGAGGGATAGGGGTACATGTATTTCTATTTCACTTTTACCATAGATGTATAGCATATATGTACATATGTACATATATTGTGGTTGTTGTTGCGGATTTTGTTGTATTTTTTGTATGGCTGTATTTGATTATAAATGAAGTAAATAATTTTATGATTTTGCCTTTTTCGCTATTAGTAGAAGAGTTAATTAATTGAAATACACATGTGTATTTGCAAATATATACATAATAATTGAATTATAAAAGGACACTTTAAATATAAAATTTATATAAATTAACCTAGAAAAAATTTTAAGTGCTACGAAGTTTTTAACGAATTACTTATTTAAAAGTCTTTTAAAATTCAAAGACATTTTTATGTAATGAAGTTCTCAAAAAAAAAAAAAAAAAAAAACGAAATTGTTTTCAATAAACATGTTATCATTAAGGTATTTAAATTGTTAGACTTTTTTTTTAGATAATTCGAAAAAATTTGCTTTGTACTTTTTCTATAGAACCAAAATACGGAATTATTTCCAATTCTGAACGGAATTAAATTCTGTGACATCGCTAATATAAGTATAACAATTTAATTTACATGTACAAATATCTGTTTAACATGTCGTATTTTGCAAGTAAAATTTAAAGAAAATTGTATTAAATTATAACTTTTTTAATTATAAAATTATGCAAAACTTTAACAAGAAACGAAAAATTAACAAACAAATATTTATTCGTTTTATGCGATTATTCTTAATAAAATTAATCGAATTATTCGTTATTTGAAAAATGCCTTTTTGAAAATCTTCGAATAATTATTCGAAAGAAATTGTTTCATTATTCCAACGATCATTATTCGAATGGATACCCTAGTTATTAAATTTAAATAGTTTCACTTATCGAACCACTTTCACTTGTTAGACTCAGCTTAAATTAATTTCGTTTTGCAATTTTTTGCTGGGTGTATATGACAATATACATTTGAGTACATGTGTTTTTATTACACAAAAACTATTTCGTAAATTCAACCTTTATTTAGTTATATGTATAATATATATGTATGTAAATATTCTATCCTTTTTAATATAATTATACAGATTGGTAAAGAGCATAAAATGTAGCGATTATAATTAAATGGTTTCTCTTCCCTATAGTCTCGTCTATAGTTTTAACCACAAAAAAGTGAAACATTTAAATTTTGTAAACGCTTTAAATATGATTTAATTAAATTATAAATTTGTATTGGTGCACAATGTTATTTATATTAGGCACAGATAAAAATTGCTGCATTTTTTTTATTAAAAATTGCTTCAATTTATTTAATTTAATTCACTTTGTTCATATATACATATATCTGTTATTTATTAAAATTTTGGTGAGAGGAGCGAAAAGTAATTGACTCAAAGTATTTCGTGATGAAAATTTATTTTATAACATAACGAAATAATGTAGGTAGATTTAGAAAAGACGATGTCTGTCCAACCGTATATTGCAGAAATGATATAGCTTCGAGGAAAGAACCTAGTGAACTTTAATTTTTCTCAATAATTATCTGTTAATCATGTTTGCTATTGAAAATTGGTAAAAGCGGTCTTAGAACACAGATATTTAGTATAAAAATGTGTCACCCCTATCGTGAATAAAAATTCGCGTGAGTTTTTTCCCTTTTCCTAAATTTGCAACTGTGAAAAAAATCCCCGTGAAATATTTCATGCTAAAATAAAATTCCCCTTATCATGAATGACTTTTTACATGCGAGTTTTTTCACATTTCCCACCAATTTATTCACTTTATTTTTGCTGGTGAACAAAGAAGAACATGTAAGTAATTCTTTTATAATTAAAATATTAAAATTAATAAATTTAATTTTAAGGACTAGATCCATTAATAAGGCGCAAAGTGACATTCTGCTTAATAAAATGCAAAGCAACAGGTCGATTGCCTGTGGTTTTGTGAAGGTGTCAAAAGAAGTTGTGGCAGAATTCTGGAAATGCCTTGCAGAAGACCTTAATGGAAGAAGGTAATTTTTGTTTTGTATATGTATATTTTTTACGTTAGTGCTGTGCATTTGTAATTAAATTCCTTAAATTTTAGGTCTGGGTAGATCAAAAGCGGTATGTTCGCTCAAAAGCTGCGGCGAAATTAAAACACATAAAGGATACAGGAGGTGGCCCAAACCAAAACAAATCCCTCTCAGTAACCGAGCAGTTCATATACGAACTAGTAGGAATGAAGGAATCCGTAGAGGGTTTGGACAATTCTTTTATTTTTGGTCTACCAGAGTGTTCTCATGGCAGTAAAAAGCTACTGGCGCAGACAAAAGTTTCTCACGAAGAAGCAATTGATGTGAGTATTGAAGAAACTGTCTGCCCGAATCAGATGACACCACCAAGAGAAGACAGCATAACTGAAGATTGTCCAAGCAAAAAAACAAACACCAAACGAAAAAGAGCTGAGCCGCTTCTACGAGCGATTCGTTGCTCTAGCACCTCCTCCTCGTGTAATTGCAACAAAGTTCCCACTCTAAACATTTTGAATTACAGTATTTAATTTTATATTTAGTTTTTTTTTAATTTTTTATTTTAATGAAATTTTGTAAATTTTAAAGTTTGCACTTCATTCAAATTTTTTACTCACTAAACATTGATACCATAATTTATTTTGAACAGCTCTTCTGCAAAAGTAATAAATAGTTCATGGGAAATTCACGATACCAATTTTCACATGAAGGGAAATAAAAATTTCATGTGAACAAAAATTCCACTTGTTATTCATGATAGGGGTGTGTATCTTTCATTGCTCATGAAAAGGACCACCAACTTAGAGATTACATATATTTTTGTGAAACATATATCAAGTCCAAATGCTATTAAGTAGGGGTACTATATCCAAATATTCGAATGCCTGAATATTCGATTAGAAGTAAAAGTAGTTATTTTATGCATGAAATAACTGAATAGCTTAATGTATGATATGATATTACTTTCCATGGTGTCACCTTGGATCACTGCAAAAATCAAAGGAATAATGAGGAAAGCGGACATTCTGCATATTTTGCAAAGTCATGTTCACGTTTTTGTAGATAAGAGGCTTTACAATGTGCATGAAGATAGTTTTAACAGGATGGTGACCCAAGCAAACTTCCAAAATAACAAAGAATGAGAATTTGTGGTCAATCGTGACCAGATGGTTGCGAAAATACCGATCAATTCCAACTAATTTGTATGAGCTTTGGCAGCGAATTCAAAGCGAAAAGAGTATTCCAAATGAAGTAATTGCCCAAAACGTATAGAAAGCGCTTTGCGAATTAAAGGCCTTTGCATTTAATATTTAAAATATTACAATAAATACAAAGTTTTTGTATGGTGCAAAATTTAGTACATTTGACTGGTTTTAGTTTTGTTTGTTTTTTTTTCTCAGAACTTAGATAATAATTTTAGTTTTGATATGTAAATTATTTTGGTAAATATTAAACATGGTGTAACTATACAAGGTGCACTCAACAGCTGACTGACTTTGTTTACAATTTACTTATGTCAAAAGTAATACTTTTTCAAGTGTTTTTGACAGTAGTACATTATTTTGTACAAACAAAATGTCTATTGTTTCTGCATTGTGTTGTATATTTTGCCGATTTGCACTCGCCTTGTATATTTACTACATGATTAGACATGATATTAAACATAAAATATATGACAAACAAATTTCTTAAATTTCTTTAATAGTTTTTTAATAATATTTAAGAAGTGCACAAAGCACAAACATGTATTTATTTTTGCTCCCGACTGTATTCTGAATTTTAATCACATGTTTTTTTTCCAAAAAATACACATATAGCTTTTATAGTTCGATTTTCATAAAAATGACTGATTAAAGTCAAATATTGTTATTTATTTATTTAGTTTTTTATTAATAAGCTTAAGAATTTTTTTATATTAATATATTGCCTCCACCTACGCAGTACTATTAAATAAGATTAAATCTTGTTGTACTGTTTTTCCGGAAATAAATAAAATAAATAAATAAAATCATTTTGACCAAATACTTTCTTTCTTTAAATTACTTATAATTCCCTTGCTTAATATTATCGTAACTTAAGATATTAAACATTTATTCGGTACTTTCATACAAAATAAACTTTAGTAAAAATATCATTAAATTTGTGTAATGAAAAGTATATACTTACTTAGATATAAAAGTAGCATAAATATTTGCATAGTATTTCACACTTCTATGAAAAGAAAAGCATAACAAATCCTTGCCTTGTATTATATGGTTATGGCAGAGTGATTAAAAAATTAACTTCTTTTATAATTATTATCCAAACACTTAAACAAAGCGTAAATATACACAAAAGCAGACGTACAAATATAAATATTTATTTACGAGATACATGCTGCGTTGTGACACTGCTTACTTTGCTGTGATGAATAAATTTTACATCTGCACAAAAATAAATAATAAATTGATTGTCATATAAAATATAGCGTTCGCAATGAAAAATCAGCAAGAAGAGCTGTAGTTGATAGTGACGAATCTGATATACTCTGCACCAGTATTATATTCTAGTTAAAATAGTATTATTTATGTGTTTAGTATTATCAATAGCTTTACATTATGCTTGGTTTTCACTATGTCATTTTTGTTGTCAAATTATCCAAATTGTTAACAATTGTATGAAAACGGGTTGTCATATAATGATTTTCATGATTGCAAACATAGATGACGCCATATGACAACCCGTTTTTAAAAATTGCCAACAATTTGGAGAATTTGACAACAAACATGACATAGTAAAACGCGGCCTTAGTGTTATTCTTATTCAATGTTTTATTACTTTAATAGTTTTTCATTTGAGGAAGTTGAAAAATAAGAGTTAACAAATTAATAATTTTGTTAAAAAAAACTTCCTAAAATATAAGAACATGTAAACATTTCTTGCTCATAAATCACATGTTCATAAAATCAAAGAGAAGTACTCTGAGGGTAATTTTTTCGTTGAAACGATTTTTCTTATTTCCCATACCAAACATTAGTAATCAGAACAGAAAATATTTGGCGAAAATTTTATATGTCATTAAATGTATTTAAATGTTTAAAGAACCCTAAATATATTCACATTTGCGGATTTACTAAAAATATTTCATTATGTTTGAAAATCAATATGCCCCCATATTTTTGGTGATACTAAAAATATATGGGACAAAATAAAATTACATGACATTCTGTTTAGATGAATATAAAATCTAGGATCTGGCCAAATTGAGTAAAAATTTGCTGATTGAGTGCTATATATTGTACGAGAACTGTGTGTTAATTTTATTTTAAATACTTATCCGGCCACATACTACATAAGTTTCTTTAAACATCGGGTAGCGAAACTTTTCGTTTTTTCAGTGATTTCTTTTCTAAACATTAATATCCTTATTATGTCAGAAATGTAATCAGTAATCATAATAGAAGGAAAAATCCATCATAAAAAAGTCATCATAATATTAGGCAGAATGATTTGTGTATACATATGTGATTCATATTTGGGCTAAAATTTTTTTTTTTAATTTTTATTTTTAAGAGAATTATTTTTGCAAGTGGCAGCGATCTGTTCAAAATTTGTAGATGTGAAAAATAGAAAAATATCTTGAAAATTATAACCTGTACTTTGCCAGCCACGGACATTGTTTAATCGACTCAGAAAGTAACTCTGAATTTGGGACATTACACACATCAGCACAAATCTAAAAACCCTCCGCACTGTGGTGGTGTTGGGCATTAATACAACACAAGTGAGAGCATAATAAGAAGAAGACTTTCACACATACATATCTTGCAAATCAATACCCAAATTATAGTAAAAGTGGCAAGTATCAAACAGGGACAAATTTAAGTTTAAATAAAATTCAAGAACTCCTTTATTATGGAAAATGAAACATATGTGTGTAAAAACGAACCTTCAATAGCTCACAGAATCAACATTTTTATTTTTAATGATACATTTTGCAAAAAAGCAATGGTTTGGCAAGAAATTGCATTGTGTTCCGAAGAGCAGCCTATTTGTTAGTATATGATTTCTGATATTTGTATAAAACTTTTGTTGCCTCATGAATGCATTTTCTTTAAGTTTTGTCCTGCCTGTTATTATGCAAAAGCTGCAATTAATTTATATTTATTTCTTAGCTCGACCTAATAGAAAAATATATGTATCAGCTCTTCTGATTGACCCATCTTCGATAAGTTAAATACTATTGGGCTATTGCCATAAAAAGTTAAAGCGGAATCGAACTTTAGTTCTTGACAATAACTACACCACTACGACGTATCCAAATTACTCAGTTGTATTACGAAAATTAGCGTTTTGTAAGAAATGTGAGAAATAACCAATGGCTTAGTTGAGAAATCATTTTGTTAAACAACTAATTTCGCAATCCGAAGCTATTAACTGCCTGCCCAGATCGTGTGATATTACACCTCTAGATTGGATTTGTGCTGAAGTTTGTAACGACCATTAATATTAGTCTAACACCCACCCTTAAGTATACCGATCGACCTAGAATCAGGTTCTGAGTCGATTAACATCTGGCTGGTTGGCTGGATGGCTGGCTGTGCATATAAAGTACAGGCCGCAATTTTAATGATATTTTGATATTATTTGGTCGGCCCATTATTTCAGAGAGCCCCATGCAAATGTCGTTCCGAAATAGGGATTTATCGGTCACTAATGTTTGGTATAGTGTTTTAAGCGTATCCAAACAAGGGTCACCACAATCACACCTAAAAATTTTGTACAGATCGGTAATAAATGATTAATTATGAATTACATAACATAATGCTAATACCTTTACAGTGTTACAAACAGAATTACTAAAGTATTCTACCCACATATTTTAAATAACCAATTAAAAAAAATCAACAAATTAATAGCACCAACATTTGATATTAAACATAACACCAATGATAATAATAAAACACAAGCCAACAAACAAACAGAAATTATAGCAAATGAATAATAAAAAAACGAAACACATGTTAAAAAAAAGAACAAAATTTGTCACAGTAACAATTAAAATCATGGCCATTAACTTATGTTTTTGTTATGGTTGGCCGTTCAACTTGGTTCATCTTTTTTCTCTCTTGCTTAGATACAATATTTTCCAGTTGCCATTTTTCTATATTTTTTCACTCATTTCATTTGTACGGCTACGTTTTGTTGTTATTTGTTATTATCGTCATTATCATCAACTGCCACAACAGCAATACATGTTAATTATGTGGTTTGCGTTTGTTTACATTCTTTGTTGCTTTTGCTATTATTGTTGTTATTTAGTTCTCAACTAGTTTTTCTATTATGGAGTTGTTATTGCTGTTTTTATTTTTCATCTTCTTCTATTTATATTGTTGTTGCTACTAAAAAACTTCATTAGCTGTGTTGTGAGGAAACAAGAAACAACAATAAACAAAAATAAATTCTGGTTCACTAGAGTGCAAACAAAAAAAAGAAAAACAAAAATAACAACAAAAACATAAAATGTTAAAACCATTTTTTTCTAAATGTTATCAGAATACATTTACAGTTGTACAGTTAACAGTTACTCTTTTAAAATTTCAAGAGAATGTTGTTTGCATACTCTCTGAGCATGAGCATTATAAAATTTAAATATTACGTATACGCCTATATAGTGTTAAAGGTGGCATAAGGTTTTATAATTCTCACTGCGCTGTCATCGGTGTTTTAAAGATCTGCTAAATGTGTTAAGAATTAAATACCAGTGTAGAGTAACAGTTTCGGTTCAATCAAATTATGTCAAAAAGCATTTTGTTTCAATTGTCTAATTTAGTTAGAGGGGTTGGTTTTTTTTAGGAATATGAAATGGATGGAGAACGAAGAGGAACATCATAACAATGAGATAATATTAATGTTTATTTTATTATTTTATCCAATTTGTGGGAGAAAGTTTAATGATGTTGTGCAGAGGTTTATAATAACCAATAGGTGGTAGTCTCTTATTTCCTTACCGTTACTCAATAATGTATTTAAAGGAAAGTCATAATAATTCTAACTGTATGCCTATAATTTTATAACACTCGTATTATAAATTTAAATTTAATTTATCAAAAATATATTATGCAAATGCTTACTATTAAGTAAAAAGTGGAGTTATTTCAAAATATGGCTACATATACATATATACATATGTTGACACAATCAATTATCTTATTGCAGAGAAATAGTTTGGCATCATTATTCTAGTTCGATATGTTGAGTAACTGTATACACGAGCCAGAGTGCTTTATTCGGCTATGACGAATCTTGAATACCCTCCAGCTAAATATTGGGAGCATATAGAAACAGAGTCTTACCCATTTTAACAATGTTTATCATGTTAGTTTGGTTGAATTTCAATGCAACAAAGATCAAGAATATATATGATTTTTTTGGCTCTCAGACGCATTTTTCTCAATATTATTGGGTGTATAACTTAAAACTGCTTTTTTTAATTTTTAGCTTTTATTTTAAAACATTTATACAATAGAACGGAGCCAGGAATGGACTATAAGGCGGGCGAGGTAAAACTTCCCAACCACTTTTTTATAAATAGTTTTTAACAGCTAATCTATTATGTGCCCGTGCATTTTGATATTGGAATATTACGCTTTCATGCCTGGCTGCATATTCTGGTCATTTATCGGCCAAGGATCGCTTCAAATAAATTAGTTACATTTGATACAGGTTTTCTAACTCGTTTTGATTCAACAAAAAAACAGAGAATTACCTTGGTTTTTGTGTCGATTCGGCTGGTTATCCGGTAATCACATACTTTCTTTTATGCTTCGTATTTTCATAATGGAGTCATTGTTCATCGCAAGTAATATTGCGGTGGAAAAAAAATTTAATTCTATAGCTTTTAAGCGGTATTTCGGACAGACAAAATCGTTTTTCAAGATCTATTGGCTTCAATTCAATTCGGCTTTAATTTATATTTTTCTGTAGCTTACAAACATTTTAGAATTGCTGCTTGAGTAGCTTTCAATTATTTTGAAAGCTCTTGTTTAGTTTGCAAACAATTCATGGTGTAATGTCCCCAATTCTTGGTCTTCAGACTTTTCGAACCGGCCTGGATCTTTCTATGTCGAAAACACCACTGTTGAACAAAACAAACCATCTTTCGCACGTTGAAACCATAGCCAACGGTGTGCTTCAGTGGCACTTTTTTTAAATTAAAAAAGTAAGTCAAAATTTCCCACATTCGAAATTCTACATTTTCGAAGCAAAAAAAAAAACAAATTTATTGTTTGCACTTTAATGTTCAATAACTAAGTGAAAATAAATGTCAGATATATACATTTCAAAATATAAACTATCGTTTTAAAAATTACATATGTAATGACAAACATATATATATACGTATATCTTCATTCACCACTTTTGGGTGTAAAAAACTTAATTCCATCATAAAAACTTGATAGTATACCAAATTTCCTGTAATTTGACAAAGATTTCATAGTTTTTAACTTAGAAATTTCTTTACAGATATTGCGAATTCTATTAAACAAGAAAAAGAAAGAAAACGTGTTTAAAGTGCGACTTTATCTTACTATGATGCGTAATGATACTCTTGGGTTAGAAAACATTTTAAATATATCATAATGTACAATTTTTAGGCAATTTGCAATATAAACATTTTTTTCCACATTAAACCTACTTACAAGTGTTGATGCCTCTAAAACAAACACATTACAAAAATATACTTGTCACACAAAAAATGTAACAAACAAACTTTTTTAAAATTAATCACATTTGCTTTGCTTTAATAATGATAAAATAAAATATAATTTATCAATCGTTTTAAGAATTTGAAAGAATAAAGAAACTTTTTTATAAAATATTGTTGGTATTTTTATTAAAAAACTAAACACGTACCAACAAATTGGTGACCCCGCGTGTTAAAGGTTTTAAGCTATAAGGATGTCAACTTCCGAAAATGATTTTTTCATCTCTACCATCAAATTCCCCTCATATGGAAATTTAAAGAGTCGCTATTAAAGCACCACCATTTTGGCGTTCAGATCCATTGCTTTGGTTTAAACAAATGGAATCGCAGTTTATAATGGCTGGTGTTTTTAATTTAGAGTTCCAGAAAATAGAAAATATGCAGGTTTTATTAATTATTAGAAGAGGGAAAACTAAATTCGGACAACGCATAGTGCATTTTTGTTTATTGTTCATATTAGAGAGAAAAAAATCGAAGTTTGTTTAAAATTCACAAGTGATGTTGTAGTTACGTAAAAGTTGTACTTCGCCTGAATTTTCAATAGTTGTATAAATGTTGTTAGTAATTTCTAAATAAGTATTTGCTAAAAGTTCAAATATGTATTCAAAAAAAGTTACTCAATTTTGTTAAAAAAAAAAAAAAAACACTCAAATCATAAACAAATTTAAAACAAGAAAATAAAATTAATAAACAACAAATTACTAATGACGAAATTTCAATTCACACGTTCCTATAATACTAATAATCTCAACTATATATTAACAGAAATTATTTTGGAATTGATAACGTAGTAGTCAAAATGATGTTATCTACTATGAGTTTTGCTTTTACTATAAAAATTGATATTTTTTGAAATTACTTTATAACATGATAGATACAAGACTTTGATTGACTTGGACCATTTCGACTCCAGATATGAAAGGGTTAATTGAAAATTTTATAGAAATTTTAAATTACGCACATGTAAATAAGCAACCCAAAGAAATAATCTGAATTAAATATCGCAAGCAAACCTATAATAGATACAACCATTTAAATTTACATTTTTAATTAGGATCGAAAATATTTTTTTTTAGTTTTTAAATTTGTTTGAAAAAATATTGACATTTTGCGATAAATGCAACAAACTATTTTTAATCTGATTTTTCCTAAATTTGTTTGTTTTTAACTTAAATATATTAGCATCTTATAAATATTATCCAATTTCGTTTAAACTTGCATCGATTTTTGACCACAGGAGCTCAGGTAATCAAAAAATCTGTCCATATAATAGCAGATTTTTGATTTATGTATGTAATTGTAAAACTCACTGTGAATTATGAGAAACAGTACAATACCACTAAATTGTCCTTCATTCTCCATGACATAAATACTTACACAAATACATTTACTTTCATTCTTATCCTCTCTGCCTCATCAATATACATATACTTACGTACACGCATATACAGAAAGCTGTTTAAAAGTTAATTTCTAATGTAAGACACTATAACTTTAAACTATTGACTAAAACAGGTGATAACAAATCAATTAGTATCAAGAGTTCATACAATTTATCTATGTATGTGAATCAAGATTTTATGTTAAATACATATTTGGTATAGTTAAACATATACAACATCACATCTGAACACATATTGTACATATGTATGTACATTGTGCGGATACAATTTAAATAGCAAAATTACCTGAATTTCTAATATAGGAAAAAGAAAATTTTATCGCACATTTGTGTATGTATGTACATATGTTGCAGTTTTAAAATGATTGAAAGACCGAAATTATAGCTTTATATTTTATATAGAAAAAATTATTTATTTTTTTAGTCAAATTAATTTTACTCAAATCAAATTTGGCAAAAAAAAATTATTATCGATTTATTATAGATATACAATATAAAAAGACCCAACACCAAAAAGATGAGAAATACATAAATATATTAAATTTGTCATGCATTTTGTAACACATCGAAATATTGCTCATAGATCCTCAAAAGTATATATGTATGTATGTATGTACATATGTATGTATATATTCTGCGCTCTTATAATATTCTAAGTGTATCTACTATGTCTGTTGGACAGGGCTGTCAGATATGACGATTTTTTAGTGCTTATGGCGACATAAATTTCTATTTGGCGACATGGTGATTTTTTTGCGGTTTTTAAATGAGATGGCAATTTTTTTTTGCTAATTTTTCTAACAGTATTGCATTTAACGTTTTTATATATCTGGCATCCTATTGACATATGGAGTCGTCGCCAAAAGAATTTGAAGCAATGTATAGAGTTAAAACATCATTTTTCATTAATATCGACGGTTGAAAATGACAGAAGTGCCTAAAATATATACAACGAGTTATGTGACGAAAAAATCGACTGTTTCTAGTATTTATCAAGCTGATTGTAAATAAAATAAATCATTTTAATGTAGAATTTCAATCACATCAAATTTCAAAATATTTTTTCAGCAAAACTCTTTAAGTTAACAATTTTAAATGACTGACCAATTATTTTCTAGGTAACTAACCCTGTATATAGGTGAATTTAATAATTTAATTTGGTTTCCCAGAGATACGTTATTCAGTCGCATTAAGGTTTTTCTCATCACTGGTGTGGATTGAATTTTGGCAGCTCTCAAAAAAGTGTCCAATACATATTGACTGCAGTCGCACGCAGGCATATTTCTTACACCGTTATTGCAGAGTTAAAATTATTCTGCAGATTATTGCTAAATGCAAACCATGGCTATTGTAACTCTATGATACTTTTTGGTGTATAATAATGTCTAATAATTTATGTCTGCTCTATGACATTAATATCTATGATATTAATATATAATATTAATATGCCACCGTTCAATTGCTTTGCAATTCCTTTGTCATTTCTGCATCATGTTAGCAAAACTGTGGTAAAAAGTCTAGCAAAAATTACTGCTACTCTGAATAATTTGGTTGTATTTCTGAGTGACCAAAATAATAAACTTGTATTAGTGTATTTAAGTTACAAATTTGATAATGTTTTTCTTACTAACTATTGTATACTTATTGACAGACAATTTAAACAAACCCGCAGTCATAGGGGGATGGGCTTAGTGGATTTATGCTTATGTTTGTAACGCCCAAAAATGTTGCAGTAACATCCACCTTAAAGTTTGTCTGGTGCAAATTACTCGTCGCAACAAATAGGATCTACTATATGAGATATAAAAATACTCTAATCTCGTAAATCCATACGTTATTTGTCTGTGATAATGAGTAGCTTTTGAAATTGTTTTTTAATATATCTATATTCTGAGTTGTGTAGTGTGTTATTTATTGGTATCAGCCGTGCAAAATCCATTGTGTGAGATACATATACATATGATGTTTACTAGATTGACTATCTGATACCAGATTAACTAGTCATTTCATAAATCACAGACATTTGTAAATATTTTTAATTCTCTTTCTCCGATAAATCGGAGAAATCATATAAATTATGAACTGTTACAATATTAAGGGCCAGCTCGGATATGACATATGTATATATATATATTTGAAAGTGGCTAGATAAGTAGTTAATTATGTCTATAACAGAGGTAATCAAAATTAAAAAGCTTATGTATTGATGAGACAAATTTAAAGGTACAGTAAAACCAAAAAGTAAACGAAAGATTTTTAAAAAATAGTAAAAGTAAAAAATTATTTCTTTAAATCTATCTTGAAAATTAAAAAAACGGTTTTCCAGTGTTTTATAACACAAAAGGCATTGAAAATTAACAAATGCATTTTTTATTACGAAAAATTTTCGTAATGGTACCATAATTTTTTTACGTACTGTATTTTAAAAACATTTAAAACATCCACTAAGTATGTGTACCATTAAAGTAGTGGGTTGGGCAAATAAGCAATTGCACTATGAAATAATCATCTCTAGTCTAGAACAACAAGATGCTTTTCTAATATGAACATAAATGATGTGCCGCGATATAACAATCTGATTGAATAATTATTCAAAATGCTGATATATTAAAACTTCTTTTACGTTTTAGAACAGTCAACTTCGTATTTCTAGAACAACTTCTACCACCTTAGTCCATTCTTTGTATGGAAATATATTAGCTTTTGTTTTGAATAATTTTATTTCTACAAGTGGATGAATATTAGTTGATTAGCATTAAAAATATAAAGTTGACATAAGAAAATATACAACTATTTTTGTAAAAGTCTATAAAATTATGAACAAATCATTCACTGTAACTAGCAAATTACAAAGTTTTATATTGGTTAAGACCATGAAACTCAGCACTGCTACAACAGAAATAAAAGCTCAAATTTCTCAACTATTCGTGTCCTCGTGAAGATTAACTAATAAGATGTATTAAGCCATTAAAATATTTAACTTATTATCAAAGGATTTATGAGGCCAGAATGAATATGGTATGGTACCGTAACATAAGTAAAGCAATATAAACTACACTTTTTCTTTTCCTTTAGTAATGCAGTATAGAACATTGTACCATGTTACACACCATTAATGACTTGAGTGGTTTTTATGGATAAAATTTTTTTAATAGACTCAGAAAAAATACAAATCGAATGGGGAGTAAGAAAAACAAGAAAGCTATTAAAAGTAAGTGATAATGTTTGGTATTAAGAAGACTTGTATATAAAATTGGTTCTACTAAAGTTTTATAAATTTAACATGATGTAAAAGTTGGACAAAAGATAACACTAAAGCTGACAAACTATAAATTTCTGTAAATGTAAGTACAAAAGGAAGGCCTTGGTAAAATTCTTAAAGAAGTGAGGCTATCTGTTGTGTACTTTAAAACAAATTAAATTTCGTTTACGTTTCGTGAAATCCGTTTAATAGTTATACATTGATATATTAATTTATAAATATGTACGATATATAAACAAGTATTTGGTCAAGTCCGACTATATAATATATAATAGAAGCAAATTCAGACTTAATTATTCTTCCGAACGGAATTAAATTATGTGATATGGCTGATAAATTCAAATAATAAAGATTTCTCAAAAATATGTTTTAAATTAATTAAGCTATAATTATATTTCCTTGCATTCGAATGTATAATTTTTATTGTTTGTATGCGTGGATTCAATGACAACTACCACTGGTGTATATTGTACACTCTGCTGCATTACTATAATTACACTTTTGATGCTTGCTATTTATTGTAAAGTTACAAACAGTTTTATAAAACGGGCAAAATTTGTTTAGAGTATAGAAAATGAAGCATTTGGAAGACGATTTCATTAATTTAAATAATGGATTAATATTTCGTTAGTTTTTCTTAACTATAATTACATTTTATATAAGTCGATAATATTTAGTAATAGTTGCACTATTTAAACATACATATATTTGTTTAAAGTGATTTTTTCCAATGAGAAATAATGACCTACGGAAGGAATCACGACATATAAGTGAATAGTATGCCTGATCGAATTTTGAAAATCTTAAGTTTTTGTGAATATTGCTAACTTAAGTTACTTTAATTTCAGTGTATTTGTGGTTATGAAACGCTAATTAATTTCTTTATACATTTTTAAGCGGTAAAATAAAAAATATTGATTTTTTTTTTCTTAAATAATATTTTTTTGTTTTACTTTTTCTTTAACTTATTAAGTTGAAAAAAGTGTTATGTATTCATAGTTATGCAACGCAGTGTATATACTGGTTGTCTATCAGTATTAGGGAAGCCAAACGGAAATGATTTTTTAAATCCCGGGATTCGGGATTTCATAAATGTAGATTAAAATAAATTGGTATATTTTTAATAAAAACACCTTATTTCTTAAAAGTTAATTATGTTAAATATAAATGTGTTTGAATTTATCGTAGCTAAAATTTATAAATTGATTCAAAGTTTATAAACTATTAATAAATAAAAAACATTATAACATTATATTGAAATGTTAGATTGACCTTGAACTTCTTTATTAATTACAAACCAATAATATATTATCGATCAATAAAGCATCTTAAAAATATTAAGTTACAAATAGTAAAGAGAATCTTTAATTTAATTTAGTTTTGTTACTAATATATAAAGTTGACACAAAACTTGGTTGGTGGGCAAAATTGTTAACAATTTCTTGTATTCCGATTGCATAAACAATCTTTTCTCACCCTCTAAAACAAATAATTATTATTCAATATTTTATTCCATATCATTACAGACATTATTAGGTGTTGTGGGGGCTTTTACATATTTCCATTAAATTCATTATATTATTCGTTTTTAAATTTTGGGTCTTTTAACAAAATTTTAGGTGTTGAGTAAATAATCCTTCTTTCTTTGTTCTTTTAATGAGAGATTTTATCAGATAACTTTTTGACATCTCTCGAGCATATATAAAAGTGCAACCAACACCAGCAAAGATTCATATCACTGCGACAAAAGGCGTTTGTCTGTTTTTTAACTGGATTTAAAATGACAGCTATTTGTTTAAGTAAAAGAAATTCTTCATCTCTTGAGCATTTAAATTCCAAAATTCCACAGAAACATTAAATAGTTTAAAGTTAAATATTAAAATGCATTCGAATTCGGCAATTCAAAATTAATTTCAATTCTTTTACCTTTATTTCTTTGACATAATTTTGAAAAATTTAAATTTTTGTTGAAGACTTGTAAACAAATACTACATAATACAAGTAGTTTTAGGGATTTATTAATCCAAAAAAATCCCGGGATTTTTAAAACAATTCCGGGGTGGTTTCGGGATTGACATCCCAAATCAGTATATAACATTTTTTATAAATACTTACATACATATATATTAAATATTAGGAGTTTATTTTTATAAATAACTGCATGTAAAGCAGCTTAAATATAATAGAATTGTTTTTCATAAATACTTCGATAGATTTAAAAAGCCACAATATAGTCATAACGAAATTCATTCAATCATGCATGTCTAATGATATTTTAACAATAACAACAGCAATTGCTGCTGCAGCGGAAAAAGCAACATTAATAGCAATAGATATGAAATGAAAAAAATGAATATTTATGATAATAAAACCAACGTCTATATTGTTTGAACCCAGTGAAATTATACCAAAGTTTACTTCAAGAAATATAAATTTCTATTCAACTTTAATATATTTTTGTTATGATACAATTACAGGCTTTATTCTTACATTATTTGGCACGATATTGATAACAAAATTTTAAGCTAAACAACCACTTCAGATTTTAAAAGGAATTTTTGGCCAGTCAGCTGAATTTAGAGAATTCAATTGAAGATGGTTTAATTCTCATAATATCTAATAAACAAACAAGCTAATCAGATATCAAGTAATCAAGTCGGATACCCTATCTAGGAGGAAGCTGTTACTTCTGTTCATATTTAAGGAAGACATTTTTCGTAATTTCAAGTTAAATACTTGATATTTAACAATCGGGGATATAATGATATTAATATTTAGAAGGACCTTTATACACATATAACCAGGCAGCCCAACATCAAATACTTCAGAAGCCTATTAGAGAAATCTGGCAAAACTTTCTGCTTGATGTCCGAAAATACTAATCAAAATTCAAAACGTCTTAGAGCCTATAGCAATGCCCTACAATCAAAATAGAATCAATTGATTGATTAGTCAGAAATAAGAAGATCTTAATTTTCTGCTAAGTTAATTTTAACAAAGAATCCATTAAACCAAAAAAAAAAAAATAATTAAAATCAGTCCATTTATTTAAATAATTCATCATAACAGACAATTTCTTAAAACTGAGAATATTCTTCTGTATGTATTGAGAAGAGCACCAATACCTGGCTTTGCCTTGTTTTGTTTAGCGGTTTTATGAAGTTGCGTCGCTGAGTAATTAGTACTAATTTTCACTGTGTGTCGAGGTTGCGTTGTATAGGGTTCGAGTCTTTAATTTCTTTTTTAATTTTTGCAAACTATGCAACATCATTAGATGCTAAAACGATGACCCGTGCAAGAAGTGCTTTGATGATCGAAATAAAGTAATTACTTTCTATTTGCATTGAAAATCAAGAATACCATTAAGTAAAATGTAAAATGGTATTTCAGACAAAAACAAAAAGCTTATTTGATGACATAAAAAATAAAGCATTATCCAATGATAATGCTAGTGGTAGTAATACAGACAAACGAACCAATTTGAAACATATCTTCAATCTGTACATGGTTTGCAATAGAAAATTTTTATTCACTTTGGGTCGTTTCAATTTGCGTTGTGTTTTTTTTTTTTTTGAAACGTAACCTGGACACATAGTGAGGTATTTCTGTATGACAAATATCATTTAATTTCAAATCAGCCTGGCACAGGATGATGGGTTTTCTATTTTGGGCATAACTTTTAGCGGATTTGATTAAATATTTCTTAAAAAAAAAAAATAGGAAAGAGTTTTAATATAATTTGTTTAAAACTCAATAATTCTTGGCTTTATTAAGACAAGCCTTAAACAAAAGTATTGCTAAAAAGTCAACCACACTATCCACAAAGCCGAATTTCGGCTTCGATAGCATGGTAATCTCCTCCTTATGTCGTTATCACACATTTTAAAAAATCCTCCAAAAATCTTCTACTTTCTGGTATCTGGAATGACACATTAAAACTAAAGTAATGTGAGTTCTGCTATAGATAAATATTTAATAAAAAGATTTTGAGTTTAAAACCAAGAAGCATGTAACCAAACAGCTAACTATTGTTGGGTATTCATCAAAAGAGCTGTAATAAATTTGGCAATAAATTAAACTACCATGTATTTACATGTGTGTCTAAATATTTGAAAGTGGTTACAACATTTGTTAGTTTTAAGTAGGTCACACTAGATTGTAATAACCAGTACACAAGTATGACTATGTTGCTAGCAATTGCAATGGCTTAAAATCACTAATAATGGCCAACAAACTGGTATGGCGAAACTAGCGGGATAAAAGCAATAAAACCAATAGCAGCATCATCAGCAACAACAATATAATGTACATATTATTTCTTCTCTCGTTTTTTTTCAATACGATTTCACATTCTAATCACTAGACCTAAAATTTCTGTTTGCCAAATGAAAACTAATCGATCAGCAGCAATATGCACAAACTTTAATATTTGTTTGCATAGATTTCCATTCCATTCGATTCTTGTGTTTGATTTTATTTTTACTGTGCTGTTAGTTTTTCATCACTTAAATACCTTTAGTTACGTGCATGATTGTACTCGGTATCTAACAATGTTTACAACGAACAGTAAAACTGCAGGGAGAGAAAAAAAAATAACAGCAAACAACCTTCTCCTATTGACCATCATCTACCAGCACCCTTTTTTCTATTTTCCACACATTTGCCACAAAACTACAATGGGTTTGGTTAAATTTTACATGCGGTAATTGGCGTAGGAGTGGATGTATAACGCTGGATTGCATTGAAATTCTTTTTTTTTTTTAGCTGCAATTCTATTTAATTTTTGTTTTATTTTTTTCCTTTTTTTTATATTCAGGCTAAAGCATTAGAATTGCAAAATATTCACTAATAGTTCCAACAACTAGTAGTGGTATTACTTACTACGTATACAAATTTATACAAATAGTTGCCAAATATCAGTTCGTCTTATTGTTTGTAACACTAATGGCCGAATTCTTGGTCATTAGTTAACCATTGGTAAACTAAAATACTAAATATTGTTTAACTATTACTTGGTATTCTTATGGCAAACTATGTATTGCTAATAAAGAATCATTAGTTAAGCCTTTGCCATTAGCTAACTAAAGACTGTGAATTTAGCCATAAGAATCGTTAATCATAAGCTCAATTATATTTTCAAGAAAAATTACATACATAGATTTAATAGTAAATTTTTTATATATTCAAAATTTTAGATGTTAAAGCAATGTAAAAGGTGTATGTTATCGGCTCGGAGGTTTTCAGGTCGATTAAATTATATCCGTTTACCTGGTTCTGTTCAATTTTCAAAAAATATTTTTTTTTTACTTAAAGCCTTGTTCACCGGCCACACTACAGAAGCATGTTTATACCTCCACCAAAAAGATAGTGGGGTATATTAAGTTTGTCATTCATACGAAATATAAGTCGTAGCACCTAAAAGTATATATATTCTGGGTCTATATGAAATTCTAAGACGATCTACAAAGTCCGTCCGTTTGTTCGTCTGTTGTTGACACGATGGAGCCTTGCGAAAAAACTTAGAGGGATCACAATTTTCTTTGTTAATCTGCAATCGGTTTAGTAGAAACAGAGTTGTGGATAAAATTTGAATTTATTTAAATATGTACATACATACATAATAATACCGTAGTCGAAACCAGCAGTTAGCCGACGAGAGCCGAAGCATTTATATCGTCGGCTTGTAGCATGAATCCAGTGTGATCAGATCTCAAAACGCTAAGCGACTAAATCAGTTTAAAAATAAGCTAAAATATGCTAAAACTTGTTTTAAAATGCCAAAAAAAAAATGTGCTAAATTTCTTAAAATACTTTCTTGAAATAATTTTTTACAATCTGAGGTATGCATGATTAAAAAATAAACTTTTTATATACATAATACAACTTTGAACTCGAGAACAAAACTTTAATTAGTCATATTTTTTGAGTAATTTTCATACAAGTTTTCATATATTTTTTTTTTACTGTATCAAGCCTTAATTATGTCTTCTCTAATTTTTTAATCCACAACTAATATAAAGGATAGAATTCGTGGTATTTAATATCATTATGTTTTTTATTATATTATACCCTTTATTGATCTTTAATTTATCGATCATAAATGTGTGATTTATAAACGTATCCAAATAAGCTTTGCCACAAATAAGTTATATATGGGTGTTTCCATGGTTATGCACGAGACATTTGTACACGTTTAATTGTGTTTGAATATTGTGAAAATGGAAATGGATTGGAATTTTAGAATGGAATTATAGAATCGTTCATTGTATGTGATGAGACTTTATATTGGAAAATTGAGCACTCGGTACCCAAGTTCCATGCAATCAAAGTTGACTTACGCACGTGACAAAAAATGGAAGTGCCTTTTAGAGCCGTAAGAAAAAGTGCGAAATTAAGCGAATTGTAGGAAATTTTTATTTCGGAAAAAATGTTTTTATAAAGGTTAATAATGGACCTTTATAATCATGGTTTGTTCAAAAACAACTATGCATAAATTTGCTAAGAAAAAAAAATAATTTGTTGATTACGCACGTTACATTACGCACGTGACACTTTTTACCTTCATACATATTTTAGTAATTTTATATACATATGTATATGTATGTATATATATTTTTTTAACCAAAAAATTAAACTTTTATTCAAAAATGAAAAATAAAAATATATTACAATTAATCTAATTTAATTTTTTCCTAAAAAAAAATTATGCGAGCGTTGTGATTTTTTAAAAAATTTGTGCAGATTGTGCATAACTCTCTTAAAATTATTAATATTCAATACAAATAAGTTTCATATATGTACTATAGTATATATAGAAATCATAATACCTAATTTTATAAAGATTGGTCCGAAACTCACTTCAACGACCATAAATCTCCTACAAATACTAGTATCCAAATGCAATTAAGAATTAAAAATCATTGCGCATAATTTTATAAAGATTGGTCGATAATTACTTATAGCTCCCATATGAAAACCACTTCTGAAAATCACGTTAACATGCATTATAATCGGGTTTAACCGACTATATACATTCTAACTTGGTTTTAATAGAATTCATTCCACTAAATACACGTTTAACTTCTAAATTACTAAATGGCAAAACAAAAATCTTCATAACAAAAGATGACAGGGAGTTTTCATAAATCGCATGATTGTATTCATAAACTTGATTCCAAAATTCTAAGGTTCAAGAGTTGTAATTTCATCCGTTAATAAATTTGCCATTTATTTTACAAACTGTTCATATAATTCTCATTCTTTTATTTTCAAGATATTTTGAACAGAAAATAAATTAGTACCTATTTTTAAATTTTAAAATCCTAAAAAATGCTAAACATATTATTAAGAAATTCTAAATAAAATGCCAAATGCTAGATATAAAATTTCGCAGCTAAATCAAAATAAAATAAGCTTAATTTAGCTGCAAAAATACTAAACTGGTAACAAAATAAAGAATGCGCTAAGAATATAAAAAAAAATTTCTTCTCTCTGCGCATGACGCCAAAGGTTATTTTTTCCGTATAATCAACATGTAAAAAATAACTTTTGTTAACAATATTTTAAAATAAAATTAATTTTTCGAAAATTTTGATTCAAATTAAAATTTAAAAAAAAAGAAATATTTTATCTTTAATATCCGCATTAATAGTACTTGACTCGTTTAAATCCTTTTTTAAATACTCGTTGCAAATCAAGAGATTTTCACCATTTTTAAGATTTAAATACAGCTTTCAGTTTTTTAATTTGACACACAAAATTTTCAGTTGGCTTAGATGACCTAATATAAGGTATCTTAAACGCAAAACGTTTCAGTTACCCATTTTTAATTTCATATCTCCTGTATATCATCTGACTTAAAGTGTTCAATACAAAATCTATGAGACACTTTTAATTTTCTTTTCATCAAGGTGGCAAAATTGTGCCCATTGTTTTTTTTTGGAAATCGAAAAAAACTTAAATTTATGTTTTTTTTTAATATTTCAAACAATTAAAAACGGCACACTTCATCTTAAAACTTTCATTTGCAATAACATTTTTATAGAAGTTAAGTAAACATAAAAATATTTTTGACTTGTTACGTCACAAATTTTATCTCATCGGACTGTTCTCCTTACTTAGTTGTAAACACGTCATAATTATTGTTAACAGTCCACAATACAGAATAAGGTAATTTAGTCGAAGATTGATTCCGCTAACGACCCGATCATATACGGAAGATAAGAGACAGCTCTGTGGTAACATTTCAGAGGAAGCAGACCTCTAAAGAACCTGTACAGAGTAGGCATAACGCGGTTGAAAAGAAAAACTTCATCACAAAAACTTCATCCATACAAAATTCAGCAAATTGTAGTTTTAAGTAAAGAGCAATCACCAAACCGTATTTTTTGAATCTGTTCCTATTTTGACTTTAGCTGTCATATATAGTCCATTTCCGAAGTTAAAATTAGGTTGAAAAAATCAACATAAATAGTCATAGAGAGATAGAGAAATCGAACTAATGATTTTTGTGAATATCGATCCATAATTGATCGTAAAATCCATGTAAAGTCCACTAATTGGTCATTGCTCCCGTTCCGAGCCTAACTATATAAACCATAAAGCTATTGTAAATATCGTTGTTGAGACGAAATTCCATCAAAATTAAACGCATCGCAATAATGAACCCAAAGAAATATATGTATTTTGTGTCCTTATAAAATATTTATACTTTGAATCGAGGACGCTCTAGCTATAATTGTCTGTCTGCCAAAGTCCTAGAGCGAAAGACTTAAGGATGTCACGAAGTATACTTTGTTGTTTATAAATATTCGGTATTGAAATGGGTAAAATCGGTGTAACGAAACATTTTAGAACGCAATTTCCGCCAGTATGTGATTTAAACCAATAGAGTCTAATCGAGACCTAGAAAAAATTTGCCGCAAATAGCTTTTACTAACAGTAATGTCTATATGAAATTTACAACTAAAATTAAACAGCTCTGTTAAACCCGCAAACTTCTTAGACTAGATCAGAGGCCAAATTACCGCATTCGTGATCGAATGCGCTATCGTATCGAAAAATGATTTCGATATCGAAATTATGATAAAATGTACTAAATTTCTTGCTAGATATCTAATGCCATAATCTCAAATAAGAAAATTACGATCAATATTACTCGATATCGAATGCGGTAATTTGGCCCCAGAAAGCGCGGTATAACCAGAAAAAAGTTAAGTGTTTTTGAAACTTCTATCTGTGCTATGAACACATGTTAAATTTTTTTCGATCCCGAAACTCCTTCATATAGAAACAGGTGTTCAAAAAAGATGCATTCGCGATTTTTTTTTTACAATGGAAAAATTAGAAATTCGTGGTGTCATTAAATATTTGAGATAAAGGTTTATCGGGACAAGGAACTCATAATGATATGATGAATGTATTAGGTGAAAGTGCTCCTTTATATGCAACAGAAATTGGGTTGCTGAGTTGAAACGTGGTCGTGCAAGCATTGAGGATGAACCACAGCAACAACAACAGAAATTATAGCCAAAGTGCATGATACGGTAATAAATTATCGACAAATAAAAGTGCGTAAAATAGCTAATAGCATGGGCATCTCCAATGATCGAGTCCAAAAAAGGCTTTTTGCAAGATGGGTGAACGCATAAGAATGAAAAATTTTTCAAGCTTGTTTGGATCATGGATCCACCACTATACTTCAGAGACAAAAGAACAATACAAAAAATGGACTGAAACGGATGGAAGTGCCCCAAAATCAATTCAAACGGCTGGTAAGCTTATGGCAACGATATTTTATTGATTGACTATCTGCTAAAGGGTAATTCAGAGTACTATTGGAACATTTAGGATATATTGAATGTAAAAATTCGAGAAAAACGTTCTGGCTTACAACACGAAAAAATAATTTTTCTTCAAGACAACGCAACAGTGCACAAGAGTGTTTTAACAATGGCTAAAATCAACGAAGGTTTTTACTATTTATTACCATCATTTAACTAAAGCCTTTTTTTTATGATATTTGATGAACCATAATTTTGCAAATATTGATGGCCATTTTAAAAAAATATTTCTATAGCTCCAATGCTACTATAATAAGTAGGGTATATCCAACTTTGTACTGCACCCATTGTCATATTTCTGTTACATATGTATGTATTAGAGTTTAAAACTAACAAACGTTTTTTTGTACTGTGAACGCAACATTAATACTTTTCACGTAGCACAATTTAAATTAACACTTTTCATAAACGTGTTGTGGCTTGTGTTATTTTGTTATTCGCTGTTTTGCATTGCTGGTAGAAAACTAACAACGTATTTATCTACGAGAGAAATTAGAAGTAAAAGTTAAAATAAAAACTAAAACTAAGTGATTTTGCAAACAGCTGGACGCATGCTAAAAGACGTTTTTGTTAAGTTAGTTGTAATTCCCTTACTGTGATTTTTTTTTAGTAAAAATATATACCTGTCCATATTTCTGTTTATTTTCGGATAAGACTCTGTACAACCAACATAGTAATACATTAAGCATTAATTGTAAAATTTTTGCATAAATTATTTTATCTTTGATATAGTTTAATTATTAGCCATAACTTATATATAAAATTTAGGGTATCAAATACATCGCTATTGACCTATTATTATTTCTTATATGTTTAACTTATATAAACATTGGCTACAATGTGAAAAACAAAACTTTAACTGACTTTTAAAACATTTGAGTTCCATCTATTGAATATATAAAAAGTTAATTCCATTTTTTTTTCTATTTTTCATCACCTTTTGCTGCCACTACAAAATTTAATTTTAATATCCTGCATTCTTTTAGCTTAACAATCATCAACTACGTAAAATAAAAATGTTTCTAATTATAAATGAGTACGAGGCGAAGAATTTTTTGGCGTCATTTGTACCTTCATTATCATTATGGCACTAAGCGATTATCGCATATTAAAAGAAAAAGTAAAATGAGCAAAAACAAAAAATATTTAAACATCTTGAACAGATTTTACACTCCGGTAGTCATTTTTCATGTGGACAGCTAGCATTTGCATTAGTGTCATACAAAAAAATAAAATAGGAATCACCAAAAAAAAAAAAAAAAAAAACACTATGAATCTGCTTGTGCATCCAAAGTCTTGTTTTTGTACTTCTACAACTTTTGTGGCACTGTTAACTAACTTTTAATAACTTTCGAAATTATTATTTTTTAACTTGTTGTAAGTTTCATTGTGTTCAACAAATATTTCAAGATATTTAAAGTCATAATAATTTTGGAATTAGCACGAAGAAATATTGTTGAAGTAAATTAATATGATATGTTTAAATAAATATTTCATTATGTTGTCAATAAACTTATCTCGGGTCATATGACTTATACAAATATTTATATTTTTGAATTAAACTTTAAAATATCATTTCACTTGATATTAACATTAGCCCTTGTTCAAGCAAAGATATAATGATATTGTAACAATAACTACACAAGATATTTTAGTAAAAAGTTAACTACAAGGTAAGTGACATTGGGTCAAAGTTGAACACTGTGATGCCCAAATGCATTTAAAATATTTCAATATCCAAGATGACAAACAATTTAATTTTTTAGCTAAAATATTTTGCAAAATATATTGAAATTCGAAATATTCAAACAGATTTTTTATAAAGAATGATTTTTTGAGAGATTTTGGATATTATTAAAAATAAACACAGAAAATTTAGAGAAATGTGTGAAATCTTTATTTGAGTCGAAAGAACGATCTGTATAATTAAATGTTTAAAGATAATGAAATATTTATTTGAGTCGAAAGAACGATCTGTAAATTAAATGTTTAAAGATAATTTCATGTAAATTATGAACCCGACTATGTCTCTAATGGTTGATACGCTGGGTCCAATTTTGGCAGACTCTCTCCATCATATCGGCTGGTATCTCTCGAATAAATTCCTTATTATTAGTTTGCAGTGCAGTCCACCATTGCGGGATTTTCCCAATAGATATGAGCCTTAACATAGCCCTAAAAAAATAGTCTAAAACCGTTAATACGCACGATATAAGCGGCTAATTGACCTGCCCCAAACACTAAATAAACTGTTCACTGAATGCGGCCATTGTGCATCACATTTTGTGTAGTATGTAGCACCATCTTGTTGCAACCACATGTTAATCATGTACAGCTCTTCCGTAATACAAAAAATTGTAATGATCACACGGTTGCGTTCGCCTTTCTTAGTAACGTTCCTGCCTTTGTTGTCACTTAAAAATGGTACCACCAGCCCATAGTTCACATCAAAAAGTGAATTTCTTTGGACACTCTTCACATCAAATACGACAATTTTTCTTGCTTACGTATCCATTCAACTAGAAATGAGCTTCGTTGTTAAACACAATTTACCGACAAAAAAGAGGAAAAAGTTAGCCGTTGATTGGTTGTGTGACTTCAATTTTTGCAACAGCTGTATTTTAGAAGCTTTTACCTTTCCTCAAAAATTTCACGAAGTGGAGTAACAGAGGTCCAATTGCTGCGAACGGCACCGAATCGAGAATTCACTGTCATCAACAATACTGGCGGATACAGCTGTGATATTTGCCTCAGTTCACACTTTACGTATGTGTGTTGGTGGTTAAATGTCCAATAAGTTAAATTTGGTGCAACATTTAGCCACAAGACTCCGCATAGCCGCCTAAGATGGTCGCTGAAACTAACAGTAAGATGAAAGAAGTGCAAGGTGCATTTTCTAAACCGATCATGAGTTTTAAAAATAAAATTCAATAACCTATAAACGTTGTTCATTTGTAACTGGACACATAATTAAATATATTAAACTAATACCTTTTAACAGCAACATGTTACACAAAAATAGCTGAGCTGCCAAAAGAGTCTTGCAAAAAAAAAAGTTGCTAAAACTCACCCTTTAAATACTGTTACATTGTAGATAGAATGAACCTCTCATAATCTTAGCTTTAATCGCTTTAATAGTTTTTAATAGGTAAAATTTCAGTGGCTTAAGTTTTCGAGCAATTGCAAAAAACCAAACATAAGTTTTTTTTATACTTTTTTTTTTATTATTTATTGAATCTGCCTAATTTCCTTAGGCCTAACAACATGTCTAAATTTTTTGTAAATATTTGTTTTTTTTTAATTTGAGTGTATTTATAGTAATGAAAAACTAATTAATTTCTTTATACATTTTTAACAGGTAAAACAAAAAAAAACATGTAGGCTAAACTGTTGTACTTTTTCTGTAACTTACAAAATTGAGCAAAGTTTTATGTATTTATAGTTTTGCCAAGCAGTGTTGTTAGTTTGTCAAATATGTATGAGTAACTTTATATATTTGTTTGTTTATATGGTATTTATATACATATATTATTTATATATAGTTGTCATTTTATTATTTGTTCTTGTGAATTTATTTATACCCAGCTAGCATTTTTTGACTCCCCCGAGCGATTAAAATATGCATATATGAGCTCATTTTCTGATCATAAATGAATGTTTTCTCGGGAGAAAATGGTTACCTACTCTTCTTGAGGAGTCTTTTGTTACCCGATTGTCTGATTAGTTTCGACACATTTGCTGTATGTTTTGTTATTGTATTTTCAATAAATTACTTTTTAAGCGCGCAAGTGATTAATTAGTTTTTGATCGTCAAAAGTACTGGAGGAAGACTTAGTTAGGTGATTTTTGATAAAACAATCTTCCAAATGCTAGTAGGGTACATATATGTTTATATGTATGTATGTGTGTTTGATTGTATATGAATTCCGGCAGTGAGTAACAATAACATTTAAAATTTTAAGAACATTAGTTTTTCTCAAAAACAAAAACTTTAACTTTAGGAAGTAAATAAAATTAAAGTTTGACTGGGATTGTTCTAGAAATAGTTAAGCGGTTTCATATCGTTAGCTGAAAGTGAAACTTGAGATTTTAATATATAAATACGTTAGTGTATGTAAAAATTAAATGTTTGCTTAAAAACGTTTACAATTATTGCATATATGTATGTTGTGTCTTGTTCTCAATAAAGTTAGTTTTTTAAAATAAATAAACGAATTCGAATATTTTTTTACTTAGTGGTTACGTCTTTTTCGGCAAATATTTGTCAAGTGTGACCGTAGCCTTAGGTTTTTTCTCAAAGCTATATCGTTCTTTAACAGACGAACTTGAGGACGGACATAGCTAGATCGACTTATATGGTTCCAGAATATATATACGCTTTGGTTATACGACCATTATATCGATGTATTACAATTGCATTGCATGTTATTATATTTCTTATTCTTTTTATACCGTCTATTATGTTAAAGTATTTAGTTATTTAATGTCGAATATTTCTATTTCTGAAAAGGCACATTTCAAAACGTAACTAAAATTTAAATATAAATATTATTTCAACAAAAAATAAAAAATATTATCTCGTATGAGATTCTTTTCATATTTTTTTTTTTTTTTGGTTGGAACTATTTTGTATGACATTAACAAAGTTTTCATGTCGCATTATGTATAACAACATGTTGCTTATCTGTAATTTTACTCATATTCATACATAACACATACTATATGCACAGACATACTACATCCTTAGAGTAGTTACTGTTCATGTGTCATATTCTAACAAATCACAACATAATTTCGTCCTACATAGAGGTCTGTCTGCATTTGCTACTGTTTGTATTCGTATTTATTTCTGCAGTTTGGTACAAAAAACAAAAAAAAAAAAAAAATAAAGTTTAAAGTAGCATGTGTTTTCAACAACTTGTATATTATATTTTTGAAAAACGTACAAAACAGAAACGAATTTTATTTTGATGCAAAACAAAACTTTTTCATATATTTTGAATTTACTGCTCTCAACCATGAAGGGTGGTTTGTCATGACATTTAAAATACCATGGAATATACATAAGTAAAATACTATATTATTTAAAACTTGTTAGAGTTGCTACCTAAGCAGGATGGAATAATTTAAAGTTTGAACAAATCGGAAACGCAAAATATTTTTCAGAACTTTTTTTAGCACACCTAACCTTTAAAGCTTCACTTAGCGATAAACTTTTGGAGCAATTGGGTCGTAATTAATTGCATTCGATTTTATGTATGGGAAATTTAGATGTTTTTCCGCGAAAAGAAAATAAAACAATATTTTTAATGAAAACAAATTCGCCCATTTACTACCCTACACCAAGTATATTTATAAAACAGATTTTGAGAATGGACGATATATGGGAGATATTATGGCGTGACTTCTGTGAATATAAATACTGCGATATAAATACTTTTAGAAGATTAATGGAGGTTAAAGTGATTTACGGAGAGTTTCTTTATATTGCAGTTGGTGAAATTTGTACTAAATAATACTTGCATAATTTAAACATTTAAACAAACTCCTATTTCGGGAGGACATTTGTTTGGGGACAAGTGAAACCGATTTCCACCAGCGTCCATGGGCCAAAAAAAATGCCACTCTTTTAATTTTATTGAAATATCTTCAAAATTGCGACCTGTACTCTGCGCACAGCCAGCCAGACGGACAGACGGACATCCTAAGGTAGACTCAGGAAGTGATTCTGAGTCGATCGGTATACTATAAGGTGATTCTTGGACTAATGTTTATGGGCGTTACAAACATCAGCATAAATACAATATACTCTTCCCACTATTGAGGTGTAGGGTATAATGATAACGAACAGTTGTCCACTTTGTCAAATATTTTTAATAACCATTTTTTTTTTTTGGCAAAAAAGTGTATTACCTCTTTTAGTAGTTATGTATATTCTTATTATGTAATAAAAATATAATGGTGTACATGTATATATATACACTATTGTTTTATTGAGGGGACGATATATACCACAAAATAAATAGAAAAATTGCCCCTAAATATCGTGTTTATGTATTTTTTGGTATAATTTTTCCTCTATTTCATTGGGACTATTTTTCCTGTATCCACATGTCGCAGTGGCATGTTTTTTATTTACCCTTAAAGTATTTGACTAGCCCCGATAGAAATGTAGATCTTATAAGCAAAATTGTCAAAAATTAACTCCCTGGCCCACGATGTCGAACGATAACGTTCGCTTAGATAAGACTTAAGACACACACTTTTTATCGTATCTATTTTTTTTTACTCAATCAAGTTTGTTTATTCCACAATCAAGTTTGTGTCTTAAGTCTTATCTAAGCGAACGTTTCGTTCGACTTGTAAATTTTTTTGGAATTTTCGGTTAATTTTTTTTTTGGTAATTTTTAGATTTTTTTTGGACTCTTGTTAAATTGTTTTTAATGTTAATATTTAGAATGACAAATTTATTTGTCGTGAAAAATTTCATTGCATTCTCTTAATAAATAAAGATTTTATTACATATTGTTTATTTTTTGAATCTCTAAAAATATAAATTTGTCGGAAACAATTTGACCTATATTTTTCATAGAATTTCTTGTTTTATTAGAGTGTTTAGTTAGTTACAGTGATTTTCGGTCTTACCCAAGAGGATTCAAGTCAACATCTCTATTAGATGAAAAAATATAGCACTTCAGATTTCAAAACTAATGCAAGACTTTGCAACGATTATGCTTGTTATTACAATTGTTTTTACAACAACTTGACGCTTAATTTAAAGTAAATAAAACAACGTTTTTAAAAAGTAAAAACGGAACATTATGTATTTTACAAATATTATGTAGAAATATTATTTTCAAATCCATATATATGTATATATGTTTTCCAAGCAAATATAACTTTAATATTTTAAATCACATAGAATATATTTTATTTGGTAAGATTTTTCGTTTATTTTTTATTTGTTTAAGACCCACATACATATGTACATATATGCTTACAACAGAGAAATTGTAATAAGGTATAATAAATTTAGGTTTCATGAATACATTAAATAATTTATTTATTTATATTCTATATCTTCTTATAGAACTTTTATTGAAATACAATTGAAATGTATGTGCAATTGAGTTTGCTCCTTGCATGTACAACAGTTTGTTGAAAATATGTAGTACGTAGACGGGTATATTTTTTAATGTCATTATTTCGCAAAAATACTTAAATAATCTGAAAAATATTATTTATATTGGGCATGAATATAATTTATATTTAATATATAAATACATCGTAGTAGAATTTGTTTCAAAAAAAAAGTTAAAAATTTACATATTAATTTTTAATTTTCAACTTCTCAGCAAAACTTTTTACTTAAAATCATCGTTTTAATGACTTTCAGAATTTATTACATCATAGCTTAATTAATAATTTTTTGTATAACTAATTATACATTTAAGAATTACTTCATCATTATAATAAAATTCAAATTAAAAAAATAACAATGGTGTAATATTCAGCTGTGCCGAATCTTATAAATTTTAGCTAGATGTTATGTTCATATATTTAAATGTTAGCGAGACCGAAATTTGTTAAAACTATTTATCAGTTCAGCAAATAGGCTGATTTTAGCAGGCCTTTGTACATTAATATTACCAATAACTATTTTTGGTAACTTTTCTTAATAAATTCTTTCTAATTGTTTTCAAATACTGTAAAAAATAAAACATACACCATTTTGCTTTATAAACCTCTTTTAAACCTGCTGCAAGTTTTATGAATAAGGGCATAAATATATAAAATTTTGTGTCGATACCAATTTCAATACTAGTCGTCCTTGGGTTTAAGAAAATTTACATACAACATTTTATCGAAATACATTCAATATTGTTCAAATCTATACTTTGTTCACAAATTTATATTGTCAGCCAAATTAACGAATTAAATTTATTGGTATACACAAAGATGGGTGTTAGGCTAATATTTTTGGCCATTAAAAACATCATCACAAATTCATTATGCTGTATGGTAAGAAAACTTGTATAGTACAGATATAATCAAAAATATCAATATAAACAACCAAACATGATATTTAAAGTTTTGTAACTCTTAAAAAAAACACCCATTATACAAATATAATAGTTATTGGGTAGTTTAACATACATTTAAAAGAATTTAATTTAATACCTTTAGCGTAACAGCAAAATAATAAATATTGTTACGTTTTTACATTTTAAAAACGGTGGTTTATTTCCTTTAAATAAACCGAATTCCTTTTAATTGCAAAATAAAGCGTCAAGTAGTTTGAAGGAAATATAACGAGTCTTTATTAATTTAAATTTAATTTTATTTTAAATAACAACGGTGACTCAACTCAACTAACTCAAATGGCCCTGTTAGTCTATTTATACACCAATCATAATTTCTAAATGGTTCGGAGCTAAGATGCTAGAATATTCATGACTGCAAGTCTAGAATGTTAGTGTCTAGAATATTCAGACAAGGTCATTAAAACTTAATGTTGCCACATTGCTCAGCTATGTTTATAACAGGGTCTTCTCAATAATGTTTATAAATTAAAACTTCTGCAAATGCAAATATAGAAATGTTAAACGAGCCTTGTGTTGATAAAGAAGTTTTATGTTGATAAACATGCTATATGTTGATACCGGCCGTTAAATTTAAATTGAAATACAAGTTCGTAACAATATTTTAAATCCATAATTTTCTAAATTTTCTATCATGAATGAAATTTCAAACGGATATAAAATTTCTTTACGTTTATTATAGAAAGACAGATTAAAGAAACACATTTAATTTTATCTTTAATCTTTAGAAAGAGTCGTTGTCGTAAAAAGAAAACGACACTCATAATAAGGCTGAATAAGTTTGTCATACCGTTTCATCACAGAACAAAAAAATCTATATATTTTGCATTCTGTTGAACGCATGATACATCTTCGAAAAAAAAAAAGACATAGAACTATCAAATTTTTACCAAACATTATTTATTCAACCGAAATGTTTGATATTGAAGATAAGCAAAATCGGTTTAGTAGGATCCGAGTTGCAGACAACCTTGATATTTTTTGTAATTTTCTTCAAATATAATGCAATATTATAGATAGACAAGTCCTGTTGAAAACGATAAGAATCGGTTCACGATTTCTCATAGCCCTCATACAAATGTGTTCTCGAAATATGGGTTTATGATACATAAATGTCTATAGAAAAGCAGATTCTATACGAAATTCAGCAAACATTTCATGCAACGGAAAATCTTAAAATGATCTTTGCAAAAAGGCCCATATTTTGATATCGCCTCATAAAATCACTTAAATTTACATAAATCTCGTATGAACAGTATTATCAAGTTGAAATTTGGCGCAAATATCCAAATATTTTTTTTTTCAGTTTAAGAAATGAACGAATCCTTTCTTTATAACAACTGATCAGATTTGCATATAAAACTTTTTGTGCTTCCTTTATGTATATTAGAATATGTGTTTGTGTGTCCATGTATTCACATTTGTATAATTTTGTTAGATTTTCCTGTTTTATTAAAAACAAGTTTAAATGAAATTTTAAATTGAATTTCAATTGAATACGTTTATCGTAAAGGTCAATAGAAAATTATCATTGTTTAATTATTTATTTATTTTTCAAACAGATGATAATATTTAGTTTATTATTAAAGATCGATTTATTAACAAATTTTAAGTTTTTAAAATATTTGAAGTAGTTTACGGAAATCATATTTCTCTTTCTAAATAGTAAATAAATATAAACGTAACACTTTTAGCAGAAATTATTTATAAAAATTGTATCCCTCTAAGTCCTTAACTCTCGAGATGGACGGAAATGGATAGACGGCTGAGTTTTCCCATTTTCGGTATTAAACATGTCTGATCAAAAAAGAATATTTGGGAAAACTAATATACTCTCACGTCCAATTTTGGTATTGAAAATCAGCTAAATCGACATCATCAATCATTAAGTAATAAAAAGGGACCTGAAATTGATGGGATCAACAACAGCTGTCTAAAAGCACTTCTTCATAAAAGTATAAAGTGTCTAACATTGCTCAAACATTCTTGTCTCAAACTATCGTATTTTCAATTAGAAATTAAAGAATCTGAAATATTTTAATAAAAAGCCTTGCAAAGATCCAGTGAGTCCGCTATCATTGTCGTCGGTATGCAAAATAATCGAAAAGGTTATAAAATGTAAAATACAAGACTTTATCGAAAACAGCACTAATTCCCCTACAACAGTTTTTTTCCGTAGATATTACCACATGTATAAGGGACTTAGTTTTAATGAACATTTTAAAGACCAAAAATCAACTGGGATGGTCTTGCTTGACGTCAAGGCTACCTTTGACACAGAATTTATATGGGTAATACATGTTTTGATTTTTTTTTTTTTATTACAGCTTGTTGTCGTCCATTTTATATAATTTGTACAGCTGATTTTCCACAATTGGACTCCTGCACAATGTCTATTTTGGCTGATGACACTGTGGTACTTGGCTGTTAACGTTATATCTAGAAGATTTACAAAAATATTTTAACAAATTGCGAATTATTTTAAATTAATATTGATAAAACTCAAGCTTTGTATATATTTTTCTACCACAACATAATACAGTAGACGCTCGGAAATTAGAACCACTTTGTTTTTAGGGCGATTCGAATTTTCGAATTATTCTAATTTCTGGACGGGCTTTTATACTAAAATTTAGGTAAATTTTACAATAAAGCTATAAAAACATAACATAAAACATTAAAATAAAAAAACATTTACTAAAATGGGATTCCCCTTTTTGTTTTCTATTTGGTAAACTAAACTGCCAAAATTTCAGTGTTTACAATGAAAAAGAAAAAAACCCTCGGAAATTAGAATTTTTAGTTCTAATTTTAGAGCGCTTAATGCAATGAAATGAATGATTCTAATTTCTGGAAATTCTAATTGCTGAGAGTTCTAATTTCTGAGCGTCTACTGTATTGATTTTGAAACAATTCAATTGAATAGGAAAAGGAAATGGTCATCGATTCTACAATGAAATTTGAAAGCCACACTTCAGATATAACAAATAAAGTTAAAACAATAATCTAATTACATGCAGAGAAGTAAAATAGTTGTGCATGTTTACTACAACTATTTCAACAGTTTAGAATTTTTTTTTTTAATATTATGGTCACTGTAATTATTTATATGATTTTTGTAACCATGATATGGTTAAATTTACCATATACACATATAGGATTATAGCAATTATGTAATGCTTATGGTGATTAGATTTACGAGGATTATTATAAGATTATACCATATTATTTTGTTCTCTATCATAATCAAAGAACAACGAATGATTGCAACAAAAATATATACAGTAGTAATCATCTGGATCGTAACTTAAACATATTACGGTTACCACAATCATACAAATAATTACAGTGACCATAATATTGTTGAAAAACTTGTAAAAATATTGATATTGTTAAGGTCAACATGTACAGCTATATTTTTTCTCTGTGTGTATAAAACGAAATTCTATGCTTAGCATTGAACTTACTAAATTAATATTAAAACCAATATTTAATGGTGTTATATTAAATGCAGCTTCTGTCTGGTCCACAAGTCCAAAATGTGACATGCAAAATAAGTTATTAAAAATAAAATAAAATATATCATAGTTTTTTCTACCGAGCTTCTTCGTGCGCTTGCAGATTCAGAAATAATTAGTGAAAGTGAAAATAGAAAGATTAACCTAAAATTTCAGTTCCAGATATTTAAGTTCCGAGTATACTCATGTTAATGAACTTACGTCATCATAGTAGATAGTTATGTAGATTAAGTTGTCTTTATTAAAAAAAAAATAAAATAGGTTTTTGTGAGTATTTGCCTCCAAAATGTTTAATCATGTAACTAAAAATAATATAATAATTTCTACCTATTAAGCAGAAAAAGGCAAATCTTGAACTACTTACTATATAATAATGAAATTATGTAATAATTAAATTATTTTGTACTCTTATTTCGAATTTTAAACAATTTAATGATGTAATTGTTGATGTAAATTATTTACATTTTAATACGCAACTTATTTGCTTCTTTTACACATAATATCAAAGAAGTTTAGAAATATAATTAACAACTTGGTAAATAATCATTAATTAAGAAACATCTAATCTACAAACTGTATGTACAATATGTACATTCATAGGATGTAGGTTATATTCATAAGATAGTTTACTGCAAATGCATAGAATAAGAATATGCTAGATTAAAAACATAATAAAACGAAATGATAATGAGTGAATCAAATTACTTTGTTTGTGTAAGTCAAAGCAAATGTTCATATTTGTATAATAAATATTACAAATACTAAATACTTTAATATAAATACCTACTTACAGTGTTGGAAAAAATAATAAGTACCGCTTCTTAAGAACAACTTGAAAACCAATAACGTTATTAATTTTACTGTAAAATTACTGATATTATTATGGTGAATCTATACTGATGAACCTCTTTAATGGCAATAATAAAAAAATCCGTGATTTTAAACAAAAACCATGTTTTTATACTGATATATACTGAAGCTTGATTTTATACTAAAACCACGTTTTTATACAGAAACTGTGGTTTTATACTCAAAACATGATTTTATACTGATATCGTAATTTAATACTAAAACAACCTTTTAATACTAAAACCGTAATTTTATACCCAAAGCATGATTTTATACTAAAACCAATTGAATTTTCTGTAGAAAAGACAATTGAAAATATATGCGAACATAGAAAAATGGTTTTAACTTTTCATTCTGTTATTTTCATGTTATGATACAAATTTTAAAATATATATATTTTTATTTTTCATAAAATTAACATAAATAACTTATGGACTCGCAATAAAATTATCAGTAGTTTCAAGTTATGAATTAAGAAAGTTGTTAGCTTGTTAGCTTAAGTTTTTCTTTGCATCATTGAAAATTATTATTATTTTTCCAACCCTGCATGTAAATAAATAATGTACAATCTGTAGGAACGCAATTGTGTGTAAATATAAATCAGATACAATCTCATGGTCATCAACATTTTTCTTAAACTTTTTTATTCTGTGACGCGGCTTTGAATTGCCAATCTTTGCTCAAAATTGTGTCCATATTCAGATGGTTCTACAACAAATAAAATACAATATACACCATACAACATCAGTAGTGAATTGAACAAATATTTAAAATATGATATACCCAGCAAAAAATTCATTTACAAATTAAGTTAAAAAGTAAAGTAAAAATATTTAGTTGTAGACTGATTACAACTGAAAAAAATTTATAAAGTATATAAACAAACTTAATAAATATAAAAGAAACATATTGCAAAATTATATTAATACAGATTTATAATCATATAATAAGTGCTGTTTCACACGTTTCAGTTTTAATTGAACAGTTTTTGTTCAATTCTTTTTTGAACCTGCCAACCTGACTAAAACCTGAACTAACTTCTTTAAATCTATTTATTTGAAATAAACTTTTTGGATTTTATAATTTTGAACTTCTTAAGATAAATTAATTCTTTAGTACATAATTTGTAATACAAAAAGTGGCGAATAAAGCTACTAGATAATGAATTCTGGAAGCCAATAAAATTAAGCGTACATTCTTAAGTTTTTACTGGGTACTTATTACTATGCATTTACTCTTATTGCTGTATTCCTACAAAGTTTTTAGTGTTTATTATTTAAAATTTCATATTATTTAAGTTTTGAGCCTTTATTTGAAAAGGTAAAATAGGATTTGTTGAAAATATAGAATCGGCCCATTAACCGCTAAACAGATTTTTTAAAATCAGTCTCGAAATAAATTATTTCTATAAGAAAAATGTCTATAAATAATTTTAGTTACACTAAGGAACTATGTTGAGGTAATCGGATAATGAAATTCTGTACCAGAAATCCATGAGAAGTTGTTGAACATGAAAATATAAAAGACTAGATTTTAAACTCTTGAAAAGTTTTATAATTAGAGAACTTTTAGTCAATTTTTTTAAACGCTTTGCCCCAATTCATATAATCAAAGCTAAGTCGATCGGTATACTTTAAGGTGGTTGTTGGACCAATACAAACATCAGCACAAATCCAATATACCCTCCCCACTATTGTGGTGTAGGGTATAAAAATCTATGCAAATACTAGGAATGCCAAACAGGACTGGATTTGCAAATCTCGGGATTCGGGATTTTAAAAATGTAAATCCCGAGATTCGGGAATTTTTCGGGATTTCGGTTTACGCTTTATTTACAGTAAAAAAAAACAGGGAAAAATTTCCGAAAAAAATTTCCATTAAACAATTTTTAAGCTTGAGGTGACTTTTTGTTTTTTATAAAAGATTTTTTATTTTTATATATAATTAACTCGATATTTCGAGTGGGTGTTGGTCCAATATTTCTGGGCGTTACAAACATGAGCACAAATCCAATAAACCCTCCCTACTATGGTGGTGTAGGGTATATTTAAGTTTGTTAAAATGTTTTCTTTATAGGCTTTTTCCTATGACATTGATTTTAAATTGAGAATTTCAGTAAATAAATTTTATATTTATTGAAAGTATGTTACAGCTAGACTGAACAAAAAGATTTGTAAATTATTTCGCAGTTTTATGCATACTTAGCTATAACAGTAGGTCATTTCAATAAGAAATTTGTTTTCCAAAAGGATCATACTGTAATAAAATTTTTAAATTGATTTAATTTCCCTTGAAAATTCACTTTAAAAGCGAATGGTCTAGAAATGCTACGTCCGTTTGAGACTGCTATTAGGAGCTTGACCGTTAAAATTGCCACTTTTGAAAATTGCTTTTAGCCTTTGCATGCTGAATATTACCCATTTTTTGACTAAAGCATCGTCGTCTGTTTGCGCCGTCATGGTGGACATCTTTCCAATTATATTTTTCATTTATAATTGTCAAACCTTTAGTTTTAATATTTTTGATATAAATTCTTTGTTTTAAAGTAAAGTTTTGGTTGAAATTTAAAATGAGTAAATTCGATACAAAAGTCTCTTCTCAAGATTTTTGAAAACAAAAACTTCTGTAGAGTCAGCGGATTTTATTTGAAGTATACTTTGGATTTCCTTTTTTTTTTAGTTTATACACACACAAATTCACATACAGTAAAACTCCTCATAACCGGACACTCACCGTCGCAGTGTGTTTGTCCGGTTATGGAAGGTGTCCGCTTATAGGAAGGGCTCAGAAAAATTTTATTTAAATTGCTTCCAAATCATTAGAAGTTGTCGTTTGTTTCATATTTTGTACGAATTTATGAATAATATTTAATAATACATATGTATAATAATACATGCACTGTACAAGTTTTTACATTTCATTACTACTTTGGTTTAAAAAATTTTCTAATGGTTGATTGCTTAAATAGTGATTGTTTTAATTTAAAATGTTCATTCTCAAAATGAGTCTCGATATTTTTAATGTGTTGAAAAGCTACAAAATCATTCTTGGCAAATTGTTTCAAACGCGCAACAAGTTTTAACGCCTCATCGTACGATGAGGCGTTACTTCTTTTTTTTTTTGATACCATGTTATTACGAGTTTATTAAAACACAATCCATAATTACCTTTTGTATTTAACAAACTGAACTAAAATTCGCATACTATTTAAGACATATACAGTGACACAATGTGTGCATACATGTTAAAAGGGGAATCATCAAATTCGTGTTTATCAATGCAATGTGAAAAGGGGAATCACCAATTTTGGTTTTATCAGCACAAATGCGATTTCTTTTGTAAGGATTACCAGATTTTTAAAAACTTGTTTGGGATTTTTTAAATTTTCTCCGTTTATGAGGGATATTTTGGTCAAAATGGTTTGAAGTATGTGTCCGCGTCCGGTCATTAGAGTGTCCGGTTATTGGAGTCATATTTGTATGGAAAAACTAATAAAATGTTTGTGTCCATGAAATTTGTCCGGTTATAGATGGTGTCCGGTTATACGAAGTGTCCGCAATGGGGAGTTTTACTGTATATGAATTTATTTAAGTGTTAGTAAATATGTTAAGGTATACAAAAAAATTATGTGAGCTCGCACAGATTGTTTATTAATTTATGTATTTGTTCATTGAATATACGCTGTTTACCTTTAGCAAATACACTAACATTCAAATCACTAATATACTATATTTATATGCATGTAGACATACATACATGCTCATTGTACGCACTTAAAGTACGAGCAAATATACATAAGTACATATTTGAAAAAAATCAGACTCTGTATTTAGTATAGTACTTTATTTGAGCATTGAAAATCAATTGAGTATAAAAGTATTTAATGAATAATCAATCGGTTTTATTGCTAATGGTCTGTACATATATGGTAAGTATACATATGTACTATTAGTACATACATAAAATGTTCATTTAAGTATTCAAGTATAAATATCTAAAGTAAATAAAGCGTAAAATTCAGGTATATAATACTATTTATAAATAAACATTAAATGTACGGCCAACATATATTTGAAGAAAATCAAATATTTTGGAGAATTGTTAAAATTTAATTCATTTAGCTTGTATTTTATTTCTGTTTATGAACGAAACAAATTAGTGACATACATATATTGGTAGATTACCAATAAAAGGAAGAGTGTAATTTTCGGCTGTGCTGAATTTTATACAGCCACCATCAATACTATACATAACTGAAACAGATTTTTTTTTGCACTTAGTATAAGAACATTTTTGGTGTTTAATTGGTTAATTTTAGTGGTGCATTTCATACAGATTCTAGAGTCATGTATTTAAATAATTTCCAGAACAAAGAAGATTCAAACTATTTTGTTAATTTTTGGATATTGCTGTTATAAATTACAATTTGCATTTAATTCTTTGGCATAATTTTGTGATGATCAGTGTATAAGTAGTCATAGCTCCCATATAAGGCCCGCTTTCCAAAATCATTTTAACGATTATAAATCTCTTAATAATGTTAGTGTCCAAATAAAATTAAACAAAAAATGAGTTTCATATATACAGAAATCGTGACAACTAATTTTATAGCGGTCAGACCATATTTAGTCATAGCATTCCCTTTAAAAATCACTTTAACTTTAATAAATCTTTTATAAGTGTTTATATCGACAGAAAATTTAACACAAAAAATATTTATATGCACAGAAGTCATACCACTACATTTTTAAATAATCGGTCCATAATAGGTTATAACTCCTCCATTTCAGAAAATTTATTTTACAAATCCATTTTTATATTGTCGGACTCTGCCTTTCTTTCTTACTTGTTTCAATATACAAATTGGTTAAATGAAATTTTAAGAAATCGAACTCTAAGGCCGTTTAATGACTCATAAGTTTTTCCACATAAATAAGAAGACAAAAAAATAAACACATAATAAATTGCAGAATGAAAAAACCAAATGCTTAACTCGATTTTCAAGTATGCTGTAAAAATCAATAAACAATTTTTTTTTGATATTTCCTTGAATTATTTTCTGCTTCGTTGAAACAAAGTAAACCTAATGTAATACAACACAATAAGTATAATGAGCGGAAAAAGGTTTAATAAAATATTAACAAATATTTATACATTTCATATTTATAAACACTCGACTGAACAACCACATATGTGCATATATTTATGTTTTATATCCTACACCACCATGATGGAGTGGGTATATTTTCATAGCTTCCATATAAGGCCCATTTACCAATATCAGTTTAACGACCATAAATCTTCTTATCCCTTATGTGACTGACAAGGCACCCGGGTACCTTTTAGGTTTTGAAATAATTTTGTTTTTGTGGAAATTGGCAACCATCGTACTTGAAACTTCTTGAGAACTCTCCACTCTTGATATTTTATATTATTTATACGTTTGTAACACTTCAAATTTTGTTGCAAAATGGATTGTTTTTTTTATAAGATTTGTATGGAGAAGGTAAACGGGTACCTTATCGTACAAAACACGAAGTTTGTTTTCAATCACATAAGAGTTATAATATAGTATATAGAGAAAACAATTTAGGTACACGGAAACCATCACAACTAATTTTATAATGGTCAGTCCATAATTAATCATAGCTCCCATATAATACTCTCTTCGAGATTCACGTTAACATCGACGAGATCTGATAAAAAAATAACCGTTATTTTCAAATTTCGTGAGTTACGTATGTTTGATTTTCGTTTTTTTTTTCTGTTATGTTGGTACACATGTCTGTTATATATGTATGTTAGTAATATCAGCCATTTTGGATTGTCAGTTTGTTTTTGACAGATAAAAGCATCAGTCGTGTTTTGGTGTGCTCTTCGAAATTTTTACTATTCGAAAAAATGGATCAAAGAAACTGTATTAAGTTTTGTGTAAAAAATGAAATTAAATGCGCAAGGACATTTGAAATTTTAACTGTAGCGTATGGCGAGTCTAGCATGAGCAGAACACAAGTTCAATTGTGGTATAACCGGTTTAAGGCAGGCCGAGAAGAGGTCAATGAGAATGCTCGTCCTGGTCGCGCGAGCACGTCAACAACCGATGAAAACATTAAAGCAGTGAAGAAAATTATTTTGGATAATCGTCGAATCACTATCAGAGAGATTGCTGATGATTTTGGCATATCGTTCGGCTCATTCCAAGCAATTTTTGCGGATGTTTTAAACATTAAACGTGTGGCAGCGAAGATTGTTCAAAAATTGCTAAATATGGAGCAAACACCATGTCGCGTGAACATCGCTCAGGATCTGTTCAACATAGTCAACGACTATCCAGATTTACTCAAAAAGGTCATAACTGGTGACGAATCATGGGTGTCATTGACATTGAAACCAAAGCCAAATCGTCCCAATGGAAACGTCCACTAGAGCCAAGACCGAAAAAAGTACGTCAAATTCGGTCAAATGTGAAGATTTTGTTCACTGTTTTCTTCGACTTCAATAGCGTGGTGCATCATAAATGCTTGCCACAAGGTCGTTCGGTCAATAAGGAATACTACCTTGAAGTTATGCGCCGTTTTTGCGAAGCAATTTATCAGAAACGCACAGAATTGTGTAAAAACTAATCATGGATTTTGCACCATGTTAACGCATCAGCTCAACCACTGTATTCAACGGACTTGGCCCCCGCTGACTCTTTCCTCTTCCCAAAACTGAAGACACCTATGTAAAGAAAGCGTTTTACTACGATTCAGAAGATAAAAGAAAAGTCGAAACAGTAGCTGTTGGTGATACCAAAAAGCACGTTTCAGAAGTGTTTCGAGGATTGGAAAAACCGCTAACATAAGTGTATTATATCTGAGGGGGATTACTTAGAAGGGGACAAGATAGATATTGATGAATAAATAAATACTTTTTGAAAAAATTTAAAATAACGGTTATTTTTTGATCAGACCTCGTATAAATCTTTTCAAAGTGTTTTTATCGAGATAAAATTTAACACAACGAATATTTATATGCATATACATAAGTCATGCCACTAAATATTTGGATGATCGGTCCCATTTCTGAAAGACTGTTTCTACACTGGATATGAGTTATTATATTGTCGGGCTTGACCGACAACATATAGAATTGTTAAAACATCTTATTGCATTAACAACGCTTATAAAAAAACTAAATATATGTTGTGTTCTGTCCTAAATAAAGTTTTTTTTTCATAAATAAACGAGTTCAAATACATATATTGTTTTTAGTGGTTACGTCTTTTTCGGTAAATATTTGCCAAGTGAGACCGTACCTTTACAGCGTATGAACCATTTGAGGCTTAGGCGCGGCCAACATTTACATGAAATCATCTTTAAACATTGCATTATATAGATTTTTCTATTGACTCAAATAAATTGTATATGCGTTTTTTTTTTGAATTAAATCAGAAAGCTGTGAAAAAAACATTCCTTACAAATTGCTTGCCAAATAATTATAATGATTGTTTTTTTTTTTTTTGCCAAATTTATGTATTTGAACGACATTTCCTCCTTTCTCCGCAACATAAACTTTTGATCCAGATTGAGAACAGTTTTTTAAATATATTTTATCATTCATAATAAGGCAGCTGTTGAATTGTTTCAAATCTTTGTCTTTAATTATGTTAGCCGTTAAAATACAACAATATTATGCTTTTCACTACTATTTGAATATTTAATTGCAGGATGGGTTCAAACACAAGAATTAGTCCTTACTTTGTCTTTGTAAGTTCCTGGTTTCTTTCAATAATTTTGCTTGTATGGTTTTATGAAATAATTTATAGAATCTTTGGGAAGCTTAAGCCTTATTGTAATGGAAACTAAAAAATCATATTTAAAAAAAATTATTACACTAAATAATGTGAGATTTAGCTATGTCAGATCCTGTGAAATATGTAATAAAATTTTTTTTCGTAGTATTAAATTTAATTATTAATGAATATATTTAAATAAATAAATATTTTGCAACATAAACTAATACTTTATCATATTACCTACATGTATATAAATAATTATGTATATGTTAGTACAATATATATTTTTAATATTTTTGCTCGGAATTAAATATTTATTAAGTCAAATGAGCAAAAGTTAATTCAATAAATTTCATATTATTATACAATATGCATGTAAATAAATTCGCATTACAACTAGTGTTGCCAGTCCAGCGTTTTTGAGGCTAGATTTAGTCTGTTTTTTTTTACTGTTTAGTTACGAAATTAATGTTTTAGCTTCTGGTTTTTTTTTATTTTTTAAATAGCTTTTTAAAGGATATTTAAAAATATTTAACGTAAAATTATTTATGCTCTCATTAATCTGACATCTTTCGATTGTTAAAATGATAAAACATTTTTAGAAAAACCAACAAAACAACACTTACTACCTGGTATCTACGACGTTTAATTGGTTGTTCTGTAGTGCATCGAATTACCAATTAAACGTCGAAAGATACCAGGTAGTAGGTGTTAGTAGTCTTGACAATTTTGAATGACATCGGCACAGTTTTCATATAACTTTGAACAATATATGAGAGATAAAATAAAAACGGAAATTTCTGAAAAAACAATCCGAAAAAAGTGTAAAATTTTTACGAACAATTTAGGCCAAAGATTACCAGCAAACATGGATACACTTCGGAAATTTTACTTTATATTTATTGATAATTCACCAAAAATAGTAAATTCATATTCAAATTGAAAAATTTAGCTATACCGCTGAAGAAATAACCCTGATTTAAACTCATTAACGAAACTTTTAAAATTGTTAATGGAAAACTTAGAATCAACAGTTTACTTTTGTATGGAGGTATGAGAGTTTAAACATTGTCTGTGAATAATCAATTGTGTACTTGAGAAGAGCAATTAGAAGACCAAGTAATGATTTATAAAAGGCGTAATTAAAGAACACCTAAATTACTAATTTTAACCAAAAAAATTATTTTTATAAATTTCACATTGTATTACATACACTTCAAAATCTCATAAAAGACTAACTGTCGTATTCATAAAAAATAAAGTAGGTTTGAAGTGTGCTTTTAGAAAAAATATTTATACAAAATTTTCTTAAAGTACATTTAAAGTCTACTTTAATTTTTTCTGAATAAGGGCATAAATTTATACACGTTATCTTTATTAATTTTTATTACTCATATAACAAAGTGGGCTAAATGAAGTGTTATTGTTGTAGTGACAATATATAGAAATAATTGCAAAATCGTTCATGTTTGATGTTTAAATCATGATTTCTTCACATTATTTTTAAATGCAATTTTGAATATGTATGAAACACCTTCTTAGAAGGGCATGATGGAATGAGTGTCGAATCTTTTATAATATTGTTACGTTTTTACTTTTTAAAAACGTTGTTTTATTTCCTTTAAATAAACCGGATTCCTTTTAATTGCAAACTAAAAGCATCAAGTAGTTTGAAGAAAATATAACGAGTCTTTATTTATTTAAATGTCCACAAAAACAATTAAAAATGAACACTCTGTCTTTTTCCACACTTATATAACGGTTTGAGAATGCTTGATGTCTACACAACAATGATTCACTGTTAACTGATTCAATTGATTGGCTCTGTTCGTCTATTTATACAACAATCATAATTTCTAGAAGGTTCGGAGCTAAGATACTAGAATGTTCATGACTGCAAGTCTAGAATATTCAGCTAAAGACGTTAAAACTTAATGTTGTCATATTGCTCAGCTATGTTTATAACAGGGTATTTCAATAATGTTTATAAATTAAAACTTCTACAAATGCTAAACAAGTTGTATATTGATAAACATGCCATCTGTTGATAAAGATGTTGTATGCTGATAAACATGCTGCTTGTTGATACTGACCGTTAAATTTAAATTTAAATTTAAATACAATTTCGTAATAATATATAAAACCTACAAATAAAAGTCCTAGCAATTTTTACAGCTGGTTATATTTACCAACAAAATAATTACTTTTCAATAACAGTAGACTGTTAAATTGTACTTGATGAACTTTTAAATTTTATTACTTTACTAAAATTCTTTTAGCCTTTTCTTAGCCTTTTTTAAAAGGGATTTAACTTTATTGGCTTTTTAAGCCCATATAGCTTCTTTTTCTCCAACTCCTGGCAACACTGATTACATCATGCATATTATGAAAAATATTATTTGATGTATAGTAGACGTGCGCAAATTGTAAATATTTATCTAATTACTACATTTTCAGATTTTTCAGGTTACTATTTTATTTATATTTTAATCCGTAAATATATTGATAGTAATTAGATCAGTTAAACATTATTATTATAAAAGTGTTTTTGTGCGTTTAATATTTTTAGCCAACATTGAATATTTTGTACTTTGTAACTGTACGTATGAAAAATTTTTATACCCTACACCACTATAGTGCTTGTAACGCCCACAAATATTGGTGCAACATCCATCTGAAAGTGTTCCAATCGATTAAGAATTACTATCCATATAAAGGTTTGCGTACAGTACAACTCGTAAATTTGAGGACATTTCGATAAAATTTGGTACATAATATTTTTTTAGCTCGTGGTTGAAATCGGTCAATGTTGTCACATAGGCCCCATACAAATGTCCTCCTGAAACAGGAATTATTCGCTCATGCATTTCTCCACAAATAAGTTGGACATGAAGACTAATCACATGTAAAAATTTTGTCCATGACGGTATATTATTAATATTAACGACCATAAAAATTTTATAATATTACCATCGAAATAAAATTCAACACAAATAAGTTTCATGTATACAGATGATACCTAATTTTATAACGGATTCAATTAGACAAAGCTCTCGAAAATCTTTTCAAAGTGTTTTTATCGAGATAAAATTTTAGACAAATAATATTTATGTATATGCTCAGAAGTCATGCCACATAATAGGTCACAGATTTCATATGGAGCCCATTTCTGAAAAATTGGTTTTACACATATTCTGGGTGTAGTGTATTACATAGTCGGACTTGATCGACTACATTTTCCTATTTGTTATTTTTTGAAATATGTATAAAAATTCAACTTTAGTTGACTTTATTTCGAATGAAACCCATAGTTGTGAATGGATTTTAACAAGATATAGCTTGGTATATGCGTAATGTATTTTTCTATATGCCTGAAGGAAAATAATGGAAAATTTGTTGTCTTCTCTTTTTTTTATGAATTTTTGAAGAATAAAAAAATGTGTAAAAATTGTCCATCCAAAGTTAAGCGATATCTCCAAAACTACACCATGCAAACAAAATAATATTAATATAATATCGTGGCCGAATTTCGGTTTTTTATTTTTACGGAATAGAATGAACCGTTTATTAGTTACGTTACTCTAAATCGCGTAACTACGCAGTTATCTTAAAAATCAATAACTGGAAAACTACAGCTGATAAAGAAGTGATTTATAGACATTAAAGCGCAATACTAGATGCATGCAAACTGACTAAGAAACCTAAGGGCCCAAAAAAATTTTTTCATTTAGTGGGGCTGTGTAATATAACTTAATCTTAATTGGGACAAAATTATTGTTTAAGTGTTGGTCTAATGCATGAATATTCATACGTACACATATACATAGAAATATGACTAGAACGAAAATATTCCCAGCAGTTTCAGGTGATTGCTTCGTATGAGCACGAATATAATTCAAAGGCTGAAGAGTGGTTTACAAAAGTATTATAAATGGAAAATAATCCAATGACTAGTCAATTGCTAAATTTTTTAAAATACTTTCTTGAATCTTGTTACAATTTGAGGTACGCATGATTAAAAAAAACTCTTTATATAAATAATACTACTTTAAACTCAAGAACAAAACTACTTCAGGAGTCTAATAAAAATAACTCAATAACCAAAAATATTAGTCAAAATATAGCAATCGACTCAGAATCACTTTCCGAATCGATTTATTTGCTGTTGAAGTTGGTTGAAATTGGTGCATTATTTGCCACAAATACGTTATATCTCAAACCTAATCACACCTACAAATTTTGTGCAGATAGGTTAGTAATTAGTCAAAGCTGCTATATAATGTCCACTTCCGAAAATCACTATAATGGACATAACTCTCTTAAAATTAATAATATTCAATAAAAATAAGTTTCATATATATAGAAATCATGATACTTATTTTATAAAAATTAACCCATAATTGCTCATTGCTCCTATATAAAGCTTAATTCTGAAACTCCATTAATCTCTTAAAAATGTTGCTACTAATCTAATTTTATAACGATTAGTCGATAATTAGTCATAGCTCTCATATAAGAACCACTTTTGAAAAACACTTAAACATGAATTATAATCAGGCTTATCCGACTTACTTGGTGTTAAAATGGCCATACTGCTTCTGGTTGGTAAATTAACTAATTTTAAAGAGCAGTACAAAAAAGTTTAAGCTGACTACATCCTAGATTATTAAGAGATATTAAAGTGACAATTGACTTTATACTATATTATGGGTGATGTACAATATAAAGTAACTATTTATGTATGTATATAAAAAAAGTGCCGTCATGTCCATCAAATGACCCAAATTATGGCTTACTGAAATTGTTCTCCAAAAGGGATACATTGATTAAGTAGTCCCTGTAGAACCGCTTGGTTGTTGTAAGCTTATTAGTTTGTGTAACCTACAGATATTTTATGGTATTAATGAAAATGCAGCATATTTTAGTGTTTATTGTTTTTTTGTGTTGCATTTCACTCCTCTTTTCCAAATGCAATCTACTTATCTCCATGGAATATTTTATACCATCATACGCAGGGCTAGTACTACAACAACAGTAATAATAATAATAATACTATTAATAATATTTATGTAGAACAAATAATTGTTGATAAAATTTATTTTATCATAATTTTAGTACAATTACATGCTACACATGTCACTGACATATGACATTATAATTAATTTAATGAATTTTAACGAAAAGGATAAAAACGACGACCGTTGGAATTTAAAAATATGTATACATTTTTACATATGTGCATAAGTACGAGTATGTACATATGTATGTGTTTAAAATATTTATTGAATATAAAAACACACATATTAAAATCGATATTGCTGTGGTTTCCCTACTTAGTTGTACGGTTTCTGAGATAGCTGCAATTGTAAATACTGTTACAAAAAAAAAAAAAAAAAAAAAGGAAATAATGTTGTGTTATTTCTTAGCAAATAATTTAGTTAAATATTTATAAATTAATTAAATAAATTAAGCCGGTTTTATTTGTATAATGAATTGAACATGAAAATATATACTCGTACCCACATATACACTCTTAAGCCTTTGAATTTTTATTATATATTGGTTTATATGTATAACAAAATTGAAGAGTAAATTGGTTTTGATTTGTTATTGAAATTTTTTTGTAACATAGATAGATCTATGCCTTGAAGCGTCAATAGGCTATATGTTCTTTCAAGAATTCGACCAGGAAGGGTTAATATTTGGGGAAAACTGGCAAACTTTATTTCTTAAACAATCCAAGTCCAAACGGCTAAACCGATTTTATAGAAATAATATAGTACATAGATAACACTATCGTATTTCAAAATTTTTTACAAAAAAATAGAAAAACAAATATAACTTTTTTACACATGTCATTTGGAATAATTTTATTTAGTTTCATAATAATTATATTATATTGTTGTATTACAAACTTAAAGTATAAAAATGTTTAAAAACTTGCAAATTAAATCGCAGTAAATTTAATTCTGAAATGAATAGTAGTAATTTCAGTTTCGTTTTGCTGTACAGTTTTCCTTCCAACCATTTTTGAAAAGAAAACTAGCGCCACGAAAAAAAAACTAATTCCCTTAGGCTATTTAAAAACTTTTTCTTACCCATAGACAAGGAGTATAATTTAAGTTTTTAGATAAATATTTGCTGCAAGTTGTAACCCTTACTCAATTGTAGGCATAAAAGTGAAGGTGTACGCGTGAAAAACATAAAATAATTAGGTTGGAGTTGTTGGCTGTTTACTGCCTTGGCCGGTTCGTCGATGATGTGAAAAAGGAACCAATAAGAGTTTATATTCGGCTGTGCCGAATCTTATATACCCACCACCGAATCACCTATTATGCGGTGATCGTCGTATAATACTGTGCCGTAGTTTCTGGTAGAGTTTTATATCAATAAGGATATTTACAAGAATTTTAGACATATTCCAGTTATGGTTCAAAATTTATATTTGTCTTTTTCTTTTAGAATTGGGATTTTTTTTATATTTTTGCAGCGTGTAACAAAAAGCGATTTACTTTAACACGCAATAGATTAGGTACCAAAAAGCCTTAGGAAACTGATGTGGGCTTTTTGAAACGTTAAAATTGTCACCTCTGTATACTCTGTGGTTATTCTCGGAAGTGGAGCTTCTGTGGGAACTATTGCCAATTATGAACCTTTCACGCAAGCCAATAGTGAATTTTTACATACTTATAACTGATCTGTGTAAAATGCTTATGTAGGTTAAGGAGTTTTCGGAAGTAGTATTCATAACGAACCTCTGACCTATTATGGGCCGATTACCATGCAATTCTGTATGAAGATTTTAACTTGATATTGATGTTTGTAAGAGAATTTTTCACATTTGAACCTTCCGAAGTGATCTTTATATGGGTCTACGGTTAAATGTGTACTGATCGTCATAAAATTGGATATGAATACTTTTCTATAGAAGTACGGGCTGTTTGTGATGAATTTAAACTTGCTGCTGATGTTTATAAAATATTTATGAGTATTTAAGTAATATCCGAAAATGAACTTTAGTTTTTGGTTTCTTTCTTGTTAGTTTTTTAGATTTCTCTTTGCATGAAACTTGTTTTTGCTGAATTTTATAAATTTTCGGTTTTTCTATTTTACATGCATGTACATAAAGCCATATTTTGCGAAGACATTTGTATGGGGGCTATAAGTAATCGTGGACCGATTCCTACCATTTTCAACAGGACTTGTCCTTCGATAATAAAAATAAAGTGTGAAAAATTTCTTATTATTATCTTCATTATATTTAAAGAAAATAATAAAAATATCTGAAAAATGTCGAGGTTGTCTGAAACTTTGGTCTATAACTCGGATGCTACCAGACCGATTTTGTCCATTTTCAAATTTTAGTGGATTACAGAATGTTGGGTTTTTTTTTGAAGCTCTATCGTGTCTTCAACAGACGAACAAACGATCGGATTTTGCTAGATGATCTTAGGATCTTCTAAGGAACCAGTTAGTTGTACGACTAATGTTTCGATATGTTACAAACAGAATGACAAACTTAATACACCCCATCTTTTTGGTGGTGGGTATAAAAACACTTTTTCATTTTATTACACAATCAAAATGTTAAAAAGAAATAAGAGAGGCAAAACACAAAAAATTACTATTTATTTTATGCGTTTGAGATGTTCAGTATACAGCATTACAAAGGTAGACAATTTGATTGCTTATAATTTTATCTTGAATGAAAACACTTTTGTAGAGGCTGACTGGTATTCATTTATGATGATTATATCTTGTTCGGCCCCTAAAGCAGATTGTTACATATTTGTCTTTACAAGCGGCATAGAAGATTAGTTTCAACAAGAGCTCTAATATTATAGTATAATAGTATACAGGAAGTATTGCAATTTATATGTGAGTTTCAAAGTACTTGACAAATTAAATTTATGGTATTCTTTTATGACTATTTTGATGTTTTTCTTAAAAAAAACAAATTTAAAAAAAATTATTAGAAAATATAAAGATTTGTGGTTAGAGCTCAGTTTCATATACGATTTAACTTAAATAAATTGATGCATATTAAATGAGTGAAATTTGAATTATATAGTAATATACTATAATATACACATTTCAAATATATTCATATTCATAAAATCATATGTAAGGTAGGGTGTAAACAAATACGACCTACGTAAACGATGCGCTAACTTTATTTTATATTTCTTTTGCAACATTTTATTAACAAATAAATTTTATTGTTCAATTTTACGATTTTTAAAGAAGTACTTAAGCAAACATTTTTAACGTATAAAATGTTGTCACCAAATGTTATCAACTAATAAAAAACATCTATTTCAACTTTAAATTAGTTTAACAAAATAAAAACGGAAAGAACTATGAAACAAAATACACTAATGTCTCCCTAATGTATTAAAATGAAATATACAAATATTTGTTTTATTGTTCTATTAAAAAGATAAGTTGAAAGAAAATACTGTTTTGTACGACCAAGATGCTCTTCTATTTATTTAAAAGTGATAAAAACATGAATTAATGTGTTGCAAACACATTTTTGAAATAACTTCAAATTGTAAGGGAGTTAAAATTAAGCCGTACACATTTAATCAAGCCTCTTTAGCGAATGATCCATATGTTCGATGCTAATTAGACATATTTTATATGATAAAAATTATGTTTACAAAAATTTATTTCTTATAATTTTTAAGGAGTTTCCTTCAGGCTAATTTGGTCAAATGTCACTAGATTATTTAGAACGAGACCCCTGAAGAAGTTAGAATAAAACTAACGAAACGTTGGGTAAATAAAATAAAAAATAAAAATCGAACAAGTTTTTTATTTACGTTTGGAAACAAACATTTGATCAAATTAGCCTGAAGGAAACTCCTTAAAAATTATAATAATTATAAATATTGGTCACAAAAACAAATTAATTAAAATTTATTTCTTTGAACTTTGTAGGTACATTTACAAAGGGAAATTATGAATTTCTTTTCAGGTTTTGCATAAACTTTGCCATAAGATAATTATTTTTGCATTTTTATATAAAATATTCGAATTTTATATTATTTTTAATGGCAGTTTCCAAACTCTATTTTAAATTTTTTAAAAATTTGGTTAAAAAAATTTTGAATTTTTAAAACATCTCTTTGGTATACCTGCTATAATTTTTCTGTTCCCACCATTTTAATTTGACAGATTTCAGGAAAACAAAACTTTTTGCCATAATTTGGTGAATAAGCTTAATAGCGCTAGAATTATAAATTTTAAATAAAACGTTTCCAGAATAGTATAGTCCAGATATTTTTAAATACTTTTCGAACGTTTTACCCAAAACGAACTACATTAACCTTTAAACAGTGAAGGTCAAATGTCAAATTTTGATATATTTGAGATTTTTAATGAAAAAAATTGCGAAATGTTATATGACTTTATTGAAATTTTAACCAAATATGTATGTCCTAAATTACAAAATTTATAATGACAGCACGAAAATGTAAACTAACCCTTAAACGCACTTGGGGCCGGCCAAAATTATCCCATATTTCGCAGTAGTTTTCATGTTTTTTTTTTTAAATTTTGGACCAAATGCGTAAATAATTTTTTCCCTGACAGGATCTAGGTTATACTTATGTACATCATTTTTCCTGAGAAGACTTTCAATAATATTTATTCTTTTTAATTCATGTATTTATTTTAAAGTTTCTATTAGTAATATGTAACTCATGTAGATGCAGACACATAAATACCATAATAAAAGTGTAAACATACAGCAAAATGAAAAGGAAAAATTAAGCAAATTGCTCCACATAAATGAAAAACAAATTGATTTCATTCCTTTTGTGGTAAAGAAACACTAACAATTCAATTCTGCAATTTATCGTGTTGTTTGAGGGACATGGTATAAATATAATCAAACAGTAATTCATCGCAAGTCACAAAATAAATTTCGAAGGTCTCACAGGTTGAAGTTACATTCAACAGCAAACTAGAAACCTTTTAATTACTAGTGGGTATTCAAATTTGCCACCAACAAGAAATACTTGATGATTGTTGCTGGTAGTAATGATTAATTGATTAAATTGAAATTGATTGAAAACATTAAATTGTTTATTTTTTATTACCGTATTATTTTAAATGAATTTATTTTGCATTATCATACTTCTTTATTCCAAACAAAAATCAGTAGTGTAAGAACTACTTCTACAAGTGTTTCTAAGAATGTCAAACACACAATATCAAAAACTTTTCTAGAACTCTTTGATTTACAGGATTTTTTCAGGAACGTACCCATCATTGAGGAAAAGGTGTATATAAACATGAGAATGCAATTGCATATTTAAAACTATACAAAGAGCATGTGTGGATATGTTTTTATAAATAAATATTAGTACAGTGAATACTATAACAAATGGAATATTCTGAAGTACTGAAATCAGTTATAAATATCTATTTTTAATTATGTTATTTGTGAATTATACCTAATACATTTTGATTAATGTTAAGTAATAAACTTAAGTTTGACTATTTATGATTGTTACTGTAAATATATCTTTGCCAGTATTGCCAGTTTAGCTTTTTTATGCTTCAGCGGTAAATGATGATTTTATTTTTTATACCCACAATATCTTAAGTGATTACCAAACTATTAATTTGTATTTATATTTAACGAAAATTTATTGCAGGGTTAAGTACAAAGCATTCTTTCTTCTTGCCATATTTGTTTTGTCTATTTAGCTGCTTCTGTCCTTTAATATGTTCCCTTTATTCTATACTTACTTCTGGCAACACTGATCTTCTCATGTAATTCAACAGGTTTTCAATAATATTTTCTTAAGTAAAACTAAGTCTATGAATGTGTAGGAATGTATTGTATGACTTCTATTTACTTATTTCACATTCATACACATGAACATTGAGTATGAAAATGTATTTGTAAAATATTATTGAATTCTAACATTTTGTTGTGGTTTAAAAATGTAATCGATATTAGGTTAAAGTAAATTCATACAAAAGCAGATCCATATAAAATGTGAATGTTTTTTTTAGTTTCTGTATGTAATACTTCATATTATTATTATTTTAAAAATAAAGTAAGTAAGTCATAAAGTATTGAATAAATATAAAACTTTAAAATTTATTTCTATCTAGATTAGTGGACAGCTCTTATAGTCATCAAGAAAAGAAGATGACCGGTTAGTTAGATATAAATAATTTTAATGAACTTTGTCTGACAATGACCGCGCAAAAAAATTATGTGTAAAGAAACTGTATTATGTGCAAAGAAACATATCTTAACAAGTAAGTCCCCGTTTACACAGGGAAACATTTGGAAGGGAAACATCTAGAATTCTCTTTTGTATTTTCCTTCGCCGTCATACAGCGAAATATTGTTGTCGGAAGCATTCCAGTTTACATTTGTCTAATTGCAGTGTTGTTTTTTTGAGTTTCTACTGTAGTTGATTTGCTAATGTAAGTATATTTGATTTGTGAAATAAATAAATAAATTATAAAAGGTAAAATTTATAAAAACATTTATTTTATTTTTTATTATTTATTTTTTAATTTTTATTTTTATTCAAACAAAGTCAAATATAAAACACAGAGAACAAAGCACGCCGAAAAGAAATAAAGCAAATGTCAAAAACCATAGCAAATGTTAACAATAAGAATGAAAGCACAAAGCATGCCTCTGAGAATGGGAAACAAATTTCATATCCTCTTCCCCACCCGTCATTCTCTTCCAAACAAAATGTTTCCCTTCCAAATGTTTCCCTGTGTAAAGGGGGACTAAGGTGTTATATTCGGGCGTGCCGTGCTTACATATCGACCACCAATATTAAATCTATAGACTCATACATTTTAATTGCAAAATCTGTATAGTCTGTACAAAGTCTTGCATATATTTTGATCTAAATTTGTTTAATAATTCTACCTATTTGATTGTTGCAATAAGTATTGTAGATAATTATTCAAATCATCTTTGTTTCGGTCCTACGTGTTTTCGTTGTTTTTATATAAATTTTTTTTTATACGCGGACATTTTGTTCTAAATTGGTTTGTTTTCTAAAGTGTGAAATTTTGTTGTGATATTGTTATTTATAAGATAGAAATGTAGGTTAATGTATTTTTCCGACGTGGTTCTATAGCCTATAATAAGCATGCAAATTGGTACGACGAATTGATAGATTCTTTTCTGAATTGTACATTTGGTTTCGTTCCTAAACTTGCAAGATTATCAGCAGATGAGCAAATATGTTCTATAAAAGTGAACAGTTATATGAGACAATATTATTTGCCAAATAAACCTAAAAAGTGGGGATATAAATTCTTTGTATTATCGGTTACAAATGTATTCATATGCGTTTGTAATTTTTACGGGAGCAAAGAAAATTGTGCGTTTCGAAGAGACAGATCTTCAAGCATCTGCGAAAGGTTAGTTCGTAAAGTACCTAAGTTAAAAAACTACGTTATCTACTTTGATAATTTCTACACCACAAAACCTTTGCTTAAATATCTTAGAATCCAGGGAATTCTTTCAATTTCTGCAATACGATGGATCAGGATTAAAATTGCAAGTTTGCAGAAGAAAAAACCATGATAAAGATTGAACGAGAAACTAGTAGAGAATTCGTAGATAGTGTCTATGGAATAGCTGTTGCTTCTTTTTCATTGGAAACATACAAAAGTTGTCAATCTGGTATCGACATACATATGTATATAGTATAATAGTGCCAAATGAAAATATTTCTGTTCGTAGATTTGACAAAAAACAGAAAAAGATTGCAATGGTTTCTTGTCCGCAGATTGTGAAGGAGGACAATAAAAATATGGGTGGGTTATATTATATTTGTGTATTTGTTTATCATATCTATAAATAAAACTTATTAAAATAAAATTTGTCATTAAAATCTAAACTAGTCGTTGGTTTTCTTATGTTTTTTTTCTCTATGTTGGAAGTGCATGGTGTATCGTAAATGATACAACTAGTTCTTTCTTTTAAGCGCAGTTATTATTTTTTGTTGGTTTTCGTATAATAAATATTTATTGCAAAGATCTGCGACCCTATATATTAAAGGGTTAAAATATAACGAACATATCGCACCCTAAATACAAAAGGGTCACATCTCAAAATTTTCCACAACTGACTTTTTTCCATAAATTAATTCAGAGTGCATGTCTCTAACTACTGCAAAAATTTCTTTAACATCGCTATTTTCCTTAACTGGAAAATACAGTTATGTCCATTTTTATGGTAAGTATGTTGCTTGTGCACGATGAAGTTTTCTGTCTATCCAGAAAATTTTAGTATTTTGAGTTGTGACTCTTTTGTATTTAGGGTGCGATATATCAGTGTTGGTTTCATTGATTTAAAAAATATGTTTTTGCCCATATTTAAGTTAGATGAACCAAGCATTTTCTCATACTACTTAACTTTTTCAACTAAATAAATAAAGTCTAATATTGATATATTCATTGTTTATATATTTTCCTTTTCTTGTGAGTTTTGCTATTTACATTTTTTATAAACTTCCGCCGGACTTAAAAATTATCAAAATATATGAGCGTAATTAATATGCACGATGGCAGTTAAGATTTTGAAAAAATGCTGGTCTGTTTATTTATTTGACCATTTTGTAATTATTTATCTAGATTATATTGCAACATGTACTTACAAACAACTATATGTAGATATATTAATGTATGTATGTTTATGTTTATCAATTTTGTTATGCCTAATTAGCGCATAATTAGTTACTTCAGTACAACAATTCATTAAAGCAAATTATTTGCATAATTTTAAGCTTTTGGATGGTACAAGCAAAACGAAAATTTTAACAATAAATCTACAGACACACGCATTAAGGTGGATCATATTACTCAAGCTGAATGATTTTTTTTTTTAATATTGTAGAGTTTTTATGATTTAAAGTAGTTTTCCGGATTTAGAAATTAAAGAAGAGCAGAAAAGCTTATAAAATTTAGGAATACTCAGTGTGTGGTAATATATGATATAAAGAAAGTTTAAATACTGAAAACTTATCATAGAAAAAAAAAAAACGTAATGGACCTAAATCTACTACATAAGATAATTTAATAATAAAACTATCATCGCTATTTAGAAACTATTGTTTAAAATTTTGATACATAAATTTTTCAGAAATTTTTTTCCGAACGTCACCTAAACGTCAAATTCTTATTAGAATACAAATTTATTAGTGGTACCCTTCATACGACATATTCTTCATAAATATTGCAAGCAATAATAGATATATAGTACATAATTAAGAATGGAGAATATATTATGCACAAGTAATAACGAATTTAGAAAAGTTAAAAGTTTATAATTCAAAGTCAACAGATTTTGTTGCTGACTTCTTTGTTTAAAATTCAAATTTGATCGTTTTTTTTTAATTATTTTTAATTTCTTGTGCCTTTTGCTGTAAGTTCCCCAACTACATTGAGTATAGCAAAACTACAAAAATTATTACAAAAAGTACAGCAAACTCACATAATTTAAATGGTAAATAATAAATTGTAGCTTTTTCAAAGCCAGACACCTTTCCAGTGGAATCTAGAAACACTAATGGGTCACAGAAAAAAATAGTGTTTTTAGATAAGAGTCAGCTAAAAATAAAAAAAATCATAGGAATCAAAATTATTTACTGCAGTGTAATAAACTCTGGATTTTTTTTTTACAATATTTAAGTTGGCGAAAAGAATTGTGCAACATTCAAAGTAGGAATAACTGAAATGTTTGCTTGTAATGTGTAGTATATAATACTGTAACTATTGGAATTTTAAGAATATTGGTTGATCATTATGTAGGTACATATGTTAATATGTAAGTGTGAGTAATTTATAAGTTCAATTTATTGCTCATACATAATGTAGTTCAAAGGATTATGGGTGACGTCTTCATTACCAAATTTTTTTTTAATCAAATATTTGGAGCGGTAGAAAATTTTACATTTCTAAATTAACTTAAAAGTCTTAAAATGCTTGGAGTATGAGTCTAACGGTTGTAACTCGAAATATTGGTTTTTATATCCACCTCGAAAAAATGGGAGTATATTGAGTTTAATTTTCCGTAATGTTGTTAATTAAAACAGTTTCAGTGGAACCAAAAATAGCATTAATTATTTTCATTATAAAAGGCCAAGTGATAGCGAAACACGCCTTATTTTCATGTTTATTTAATATCTGAACCATATTTTGGTTGAATCATATCCACTATATAGATTCCAGTTAGAAAAATCACTTAAATACGCATAAATCTTTTATAAAAGTCATCATTGGCATATAAATCTCCTTGCCGAATTGTATGACGATCGGCCCATAATTGTTCCTAGCTTCTAAAGTTCCCATGTAAGAATAGCCATCGAAAATCATTTAAACATGTACAAATCTCATATAAACATCGTTATCAATTTGAAATTCGTCATCAATAATCCTCATATATATAAACATGCATTTGTGGATATCGGTTTATTTTTTTCCTTAGTTCCGCTTCCAAAAATTACTTAAATACATTTACACTTAAAAAATAAATAAATTATAATTGAATTATTGTCCAAATGCTCTGTTAATTATGAAAGCTAAAAAGAGACGATTAAGAATAAAAAGGATATTAAAAACGCTCTACTTGAATAATGGAATTTAATAATAAAAAAATTACACACAAGTTTAGTAAATTGTATGAAAATTAGATTAAATCCTATTCTTTGAAAAACATTTACCAAAAAAGAGTAACCACTAAATAACATATATTTGAACTCATTTATTTATTTAAAAAAAACTTTTCTTGTTTAGGCCAAAGCACAACAAATATTTAGTTTTATTTTATTAGATGCTGTTTGATCTTGCAAAACTCTTGTAAGAGTAAACAACGTCAAGCAAATTTGTGCCAAAACAAGTGGTTACGCTTTTTTAAATAAATATTTGCCAAATGTAACCGTACCTGAAGACAAAACGGACCTACCAAGTAGTAATTTTGTTATTGTTTTTTATTTACTTTAAGACCAAAATACAATTTTTATTTAAAGTATGTAAGGTTTTTGTATTTGGAAAATTAATTATATATTTGTTTGGTAATAAATGTTTGGGGAAAAAATTATTTGCGCAAAATTTGTTTTTTTTTTTTTTGTTAGATTGGATATGTTTGAAATGAACTTTATTGCTAGATTGTTCACAGATAATTCAAAACACAGGGGGCATGCATACAAATCGACAAACCAAATTGTATGACGATCGGTTCATAATTAATCGTTGGCTGTTCATAGGTACCATTTACGAAAAACATATTAACTTAAATTTATATCTAATAAATATTGATAGTGAAACAATATTTTACACAGTAATTTATGCAAAATTAATACATCAGTTTAAAAAAAATTAAAAGACGGTAGAGTTTAACTTATTGTTTTAAACTTTTTAATTAGATAGATTTTGCAAATATACAACGAGGTGACCATGAAACATTTACCGCAAATATATATTATGTCCTGTGGCTCCTAGTAGGAACAAATGGCTGCAAAAATTTGTTTAAGATTGAGGGACTGATTAGGCCTCCCGTCCGATCCTAGTGTTGGGGCTGCCAACAACCTCTAGGCAGGTCAAACAGTTGAATTTCAGTGCATCTTCATTTCGGTGGCCACCTAGTTACCTGAGACGCATCGGTTTTGGCATGCCATTCAGGTTTCTCAACTGTGTGCCTTCTCACTTTAGCTGTCTGAAAGACATTACCAGGAGATACTTGGTATAAGACCGGAAGTAGTGAGCGGATTGGGAAATTCGAACAGAGGAATCACTTCTTGTCATCCCCAAGTGGATGACAGGCAGATAGCTTTCCGAACAAGTGCACCTCCGCGAAATACCACATCACCCATTTACCGCAAATAGTTACTGCTAATATCAGAGTACAAAAACGAACAAATAAACTAAATTGGTAAAAAGTTTCACATCAATACACATGAAAAACTTTGTTTTGCATAGATCACTATAAACATTTTGCCTCAATTACATTTAAATAAAAGACTCTTAAATGCAGGTGAAATCTACATTAAATGTTGCTGGCTGGTGTGTAAGCCGAATGTGACACCTGTTAATTTTGCCCCTATGATTACGACATTAACTTTATTCAGGAAATGACAGTGTCTGATTACATTATATAATTATGAAAATCAGCTACATTTAGCACACCCTAATTTAATGAGAAACTTAAATGTGTATATACATAAATAACACATAAAAAGTGCCTTTAGTTGTGTAAACTACATTGACATCGCCCTTGTTGTAGTTTTCTCCCCTTTCAACACTTGACTTTGGTAACCAGTCGCATAAAATATTTACTAAATATTTTTAACAGTGAACTATGACTTTTTTTATTTTGGTTTCACTAAATACTTATCTATTCATACACATTCACATAAATATGTATACATGCATACTATAATATAGACACAGAGACATTCCATTATATAACAACACACGCACACACACTTATTCACAAAGGCTACTAAATATATACACACACACACAAATACAGATAATGCTACAGAAAACACCCGCGAGTACATTCAGCTACACAACATGCATACATAGATATGTACATATGTATAGGTATATATGTATGTATGCATGTATGCAGCTGTCGCTAACAGCATAATATTGTTCTTGTTAAAACTTTATATGTTTTACAAAATTTACAAAGTGTAAATGTGTATTCAAGCAAAACAGGGAAATTTTCTACTTATAGACAGCATACTGTTGGATACAGAGTGTGGAAGAGATAGGAAGTAAAATAGAAAAATGAATTAAATAATAACCAGACAAAGTAGCAGAAATAATAAGAAACATTTGTACTCGCAGCAGTAAAAATGAACGAACAAAGTTTGTTTTGGTTAAAAAAAAAAAAATCCTACAGCAGAAAAAAGAAACTTAAAAATAATTTTAATAAAAAAAAAACGCAACGTAAAATATTATAGAGTTAATTATGTTAAAAAGCATTGTTTAATTAAAACTAAATAAAGAAGAAAGACAAAGAAAATTAAAAACAGCAACTAAAACTAAAACTATGTATATTTCTTTAATAGTTAATTGGATTATAGTTCAAAGAAGAAAAGCTAGTTGTTTTTAAGGAAAATAAGGAAAATAAAGTGGGAGAGAGAATGCAAACAGAAATAATTAAAAAATAAAAATATATTTTCCTATAAAATACAAATTGGTCATAAAATCTAAAATACAACTAGTATTAGATTAAAAAGAATTATCTACTATAATATTTTTGATTTGAAACGTGTATATATAAAATATTTTTGCATTTTAATGACAACTAAACAAGTACTTTAAAAATTTATAACTAAAGTATTTTAAAATATATAGCTTTGCTTTATATTTAACATACGAGTATAGTTAAATTGGCCAATTTTTTTTTTTTATGTTTTTTATTTTTATTAATTCAAAATTACAATTTTACATTATAATGTGGTCTCAGCGCCTCTAGGGCATTATTGAGACTTCGTTGGCAAAATGATTACAACTTATTTATGTTTATTTTAATTATTCCTAAAATTAAAAAAAAAATACAATAGAATAGCTGAATTATACTACATTAGAAGCATTTCAATATTATTAGGATAAAAATCTTTTAACTTTTTCTTAAATAATGATATTGATGAACAATTTTTTAGAAATTGGGGCAAATTATTGTATTCCAAACTACCTAAGTACTCTACTCTTTGTTTAGTGATTTCTAGATGACATCTAGGAATCCTTAAATTTGAATTATTTCTTGTATTCTTTTTGCCGCCAAAATTGTCCAAAGCAGTTGTGAAAAACAACCTATTTTTAAAAATATATGAAATAATTAATATCTTGGCAACAATATAAAATTATTTGTGCACCATTTTGTAAAAATAAAATTCAAATAGAATTTTGTACTCCTAGCGTTGTTCGGTAAAAATGACTGAAAACAAGAACTTCTTTTTTAACATTACAAATTTATATGGAATTTTTTATTGTAACGGAAGGAGTAAATGCACGATCACACGCGCAGTGGTCCTAATGCTTAACCTTGGCCGGAAAAAAGTCAGAACTTGCTTTTCTAAAGCTTTTACGATCTTATATAAATATTTCATTATATATATTATTATTGTTAATATTTATGAAAAAAACTTCAAAGCTCTGTTAGATGGGCGTGGCAAAGTGTGTGTCCATGGAGAACACAATACAGACCAGAATTATAGAGGTAGATTTTGAAATTTAACACAAATTTGTCTTTTAAGTATAGACTGTTTAAAGAAAAGATACCTGTTTTATACTTTAATAAGGTAATGCAAAATGTTTGTGGCAAGAAGATTCAAAGTCATTCACTGGGACCTAGAAAATAACAAATTACCATTTTGGTCTGCGACCTCTATTTCTTGGTGCTCTAATATAATAAGGTTGTATATGTTTTATATTGCTTTGCGTTAACATATGTATGAGCATTTATGTTTATACCCTACACTACCATAGTGGAGAGGTCCTACACCCACCTCAAAGTATACTGATCGACTTAGAATCACTTACTGAGTCGATTTAACGATGCCCGTCCGTCCATCTGGCTGGCTGTTCATGAAAAGATTGTGCGCAGATTACAGGTCGCAATTTTAAAAAAATATTTCAATAAAATTTGGCACATGATATAGTTTCGGCCCAAGGACAGATGGGATTGAAACTGGTGGAAATCAGTCCATTATTTCACGTGGATCCCATACAAAAATCCTCCCGAAATAGAGGTTTAACAATCATAAATTATTAAATTATGAAAGTATCCACACAAATTTTACCACAAATGAGTGGTTAATAACGCTAAATTACATTTACAAATTTTTTGCAGATTGGTCCATAATTAGTCATTGCTCCCATATAAGGCCCACTTCCAAAAATCATTTTAAGGAGAAAAGCTCTTTTAAAAATGATAGTATCCAAATAATATTCAAGACATCTTCATTGAGGAATTCATAAAAATCTAAGGGGCTCCGCCTAAGATATCTAAGTAAAAAACTATAAAAATGTTCAAAAATGCCCATTCCATTATGAAACACAAGAGACTATATACACTTGAATTTTTATGTTTTCTTTTAAATACACATTGAAAAGTACTATTAGAAATTATGACTTTTTATTCCGGTTCCGGGTTTTTGATGACTTTTAAATCGAAATGACGTTTCTTTTCTTTTTCATCGGATTTTAACGATTTTTTTTGGAAATTCATCTGGCAGTCCTGATTGTAAGTATGAAGGGCAATTTAGCGGTATTGTATAGTTAAAAATTTCTTTGAAATGAAAACGAGTTTTGTAATTGTTTCAATAATATACATATAATTTATATAAATCGAAAATTTACTATTATTTGGACAGGTTAAACTCCTTCATCCATATCTTGGAATTTTATGAGATTTTTAATTACCTGTGATCCCAAGGTTTAAAACTGATAAAAGTTTAAGCTGAGTTGATAATATTTAAAGGTTTGCAAAATTTTATTTTCAAATAGTGCTGAAGCTAATAGAAAATTTAAGAGATTTTTTTCGATTTTTGCCCTTTGTTTTCGGAAATAGTACTAAATTTTTTTCGATGTATTTAGTTTTTATTCGAGAGGACATTTGTGTGGAGATTATATGAAATGATGAACCGATAATTTTATAAGGCTTTTGAAAAAACGCATATACTATATTTTATAAGTACATAAATATCTTTCAAATTGCCGGACGGTTAAATGGATTAATTAAAGTGATTAGATCGGATTGCTTTAGGTTTTATAATGGCCAAAAATTATAGAACTTTACCCACCATAAACCATAATGAATTCTAACTATTTCCGCACTATTTCGTTTTTATTATCTGAAATATCTGAAATAATATATAATAATATACTCCAAAAATGTAAATGATAAAAACCTAAATTGCGTTTTGGTTATTTTACAAAACAAACTTAATTAACTTTGAATGGATATGCAGTTACTAAACAGAATAGTACATGTAATTCATAACACCATACTGCTGACAATGTATATTTGACAAAAAATATTAAAACTATACTCATAGCTCAAAAAAAGAATAGAATGTGTAAAATGGACAAAAATGAAATTGAAATATACAATTTCTGTTATTAAGTACGTGCAAAATGATAGTAATTTGAAAGATATTTTTATCAAAACAAATATACACTAAACTTATATTATAAAACTAACTTATATATTTTAAATTTAAAAACAACAAGTACTTCGGGGTTTTTTTTTATAATCGATGTTAAGAGTCTTTGTGAAAACACTTTTTATGCATCTATAAAGAAAATGCCTTGTAATGAAAAGCAAACAAAGACTGTGGAATATTTGAATATAAAAATTTCTTACAGGTACATATGTATATACATACATTTTGAAAAATATATATTTATGCGAGTATATAAATGTATATTAAAAATATGTGTTTAAACTTTTACGTACGATTGAGATTGTTGATGATATTTTTGACATATAAAACTAACATTTAAACATTTAAGAGACAACTGCTGTTTGTACAACTACTCAAACCTGCGTGTGGTGAAGAGTTTATAATGGGCTGTACTGAATCTTGTAGCAGTATCTATACATACTCGAAACTAATTTCTGTTTTTTTTTTTTATCGATAATGATATTTAGACAAATACAATTTTTACATACAGAAAATTGATATGTAGAGTAACACTGAGTATTCAGTTTCAGTTTCGAATTAAACAAAAAATTGACCGAAAACTAATATTCAGTTTTCGGCAATAATCAAAACCGAAACTTTTATTAAGGATAACAATTCATATAAAGAGTGATTCAAGTACAGATACTTTTTTCAATAGCCTTTTTTGACAGATCGCGTTTGAGTCATGTCCTGCTGTCATGTTATTTTTGTTAAGTATTTTTTGGCATTTCATAATGGAGAGACTTACGCCTGAAAAACGTTTCGTTCAATTTTATTACGAAAATTCACGTTCTGTGAGGAATGTGTTTCGTGCACTTCGCTCCACTTATGGTCAACATAATGGGCCTACTAAGCGTACTATTTGCAACACCATCACCCATTTTTAGCATTCATTATTGGAAAACATTCGAGCCAACAGACCTCATCCAGCACGCTGTGCAGAAAATATATCGGCCGTGGCTGAGAGTGTACACAAAGATCGTGAAGAGTCGACTCGGCGCCGTTCGCAGCAACTCGGACTGACGTATGGAACGACTTGGCACATTTTACGTCGAGATCTTAATTGAAAGCGTACAAAATACAGCTTGTGCAACAACTGACGCCGCTCGATCTTCCCACATAATATCACGTTTTGGGCCGGTCGATTGGCCACCAAGATCGTGCGATATCACACCTATAGAATTTTTCCTGTGGAAATATGTAAAGTCTAAAATTTATGCGGACAAATCGGCTTCGATTCAGGCCTTGGAGAAAATATCACGCGTGTCATTCGCCAGTTACCAGTCGAAATGCTCGAATAAGTCATCAAAAATTGGACTCAACGAATAGACCATCTGCTACGTAGCAACGGCTAACATTTGATAGATAATCTTCAAAAATTAAATGCCAAAAATTATAATTCATTCACCACTTGTGATGGTAGAGGGTGTACAAAATATATATTTTTTGTGTCATACAGTCTTCGACTATTCAAAAATTTCTAACTTAAAATTGTATGAGACAAAAGTAAGAAACAAAGTAGAGAGTTTAACAAGTCATTACCACGTTTACTTACCAACAGGAAAATTGTATTCAAACATTCCTGAGATTTCCTGGGATATTAAAAAAAACTAATTGAATATTCAAAAAAATTGTTAATATCAACTTAGATTACATGCGAATTAAGAAAAATGTATTCATCCAAAGATTGCATGAATATTATTGTTACGTTTTTACCTTTTGACAAAAGGATGGTCTACTTCCTTTTAATGAACCGGATTATTTTAAATTGCAAATAAAAACAGTAATTAGAACGAGCTCTGATTTTTGTTATTCCGTTATTGTTGTTGTTTCGTAGTTGTACTGAATCTAATTGTACTGACAGACCGAATTGTCAACCGAGCAGTTGTTAAAACATTTTTAGGGTCATGAAACTCTTACCCATATATAACAGTAGACTATTCTATAGAGTCCCATATGATTTAATTAGTTGAATTTTGACAGGTTTTTTATTGCTTTTAATATTCTTGTTCATCTAATATTATTTTTGCTTCTTTGCGCCACAGACCAATCTTCACTGGGATCGATATGCGTTATTCGAAGATTTAAAAAGCAATAAATGTCTCTTTCCTTTAAAAATGTTGCAAGAACTTTTTCTACACCATTGAAAAGCATATCCATGCGGATGATAAATATTTGTTAAGTATGTATAAATACAAGAAAACTGAGCAATTCGTAAAGATTTTTCAGACGTGGTCAGTTCGTTACACAACATATTTAATCTTCATCTGTTGCTTCAAATTAACGCTAAATTTGGTTTAAGCTTCTGATATACATATATACGTTAGAGGACTAGTTCAAGATTTCTAAGATGTTCGTTAACAATGACAATTATGTCATTTTGGAAAAACTATCACGTCTACCAGGGATCATTCAAATATGTCCATAAGCATTGCTAAGTCCAAATGGCTTTACACTATTTACCACAAGCACCATTTTGCTCCTGCTAGCGAGTCCAGAGTTTTATTCATTCTCAAACAATATAGTAATTGAGGCAGAATCTAGTGTCCTGTCTTTCTTTTTAAGTAAAATCACTAGCTATAAGAACTAGAAAATGGGTACATTATCCCGTTCCGTTACATTTCATTCATCAGCTTCTTTAATTACCTTTTTTGCAAGTATAATACTAAAGGTCGCCTGTTTTGTTGGCATGCTTTGGTCTTTCAAAAATGCTCTTCTATGTTTGACTTTTTAAGCCGAAGAAGATGGCATTTTTCCTCTTTCTTTAGCTCACTGCCTCTGCTGGAATACATTGACATATTTCATAATTAGGCTTGACAATTTTTTCAGAGTTGGCTATGTTATGCTCTCTCACTGGTAGAAATTACTGAAAGGAACTCGGGTAGTGTTGGTTACTGTAGGATAAGTTCGAATTATTTGCAAATAATTTTGCCAAAATATTAGTCTATCAACCGGGTAAATTAAACGAGTAGGAAGTGTGGAACTAAAATTTTTAAATTTGTAAAAATTTGAGCAAAATGATATGTGTAAAACTGCTGCGGCCTCGAAATGTAACCAATTTTTTTGTTGGTAATTTTAGTATGCTATATAATATGGTTAATAAATTTAAGTGTACACTAATGATTTTTTATTACAAAAATTAGCAAAATTTTTAAGCCCACATTTTCAATATATATATATTATATATATATATATTGGCAAGGGAATGGATTCTAGGCGAGAGAAATAGCGCCTGGGGAAACCGAACGGACTGCCGAGTGTCAAGTACGATATGGCCAGTGCTTAGGAAGTCCGACTCGGAATCGTTACGGGGCGAGAGCAAGATCTGCGTGAGAACCATGAGAGGAGTTACCATGGGCCATTGTATGATAGGTAGAATGGCAAGGATAATGGGATCTGATTTGTCAGACATGTGCGGGTTATGCGAGGACCCAGAGGAACTGGAGACGATCGAGCACATTTTGTGCCATTGTTCCAGGTTGCAAGTTAACAGGTTGAGATAGCTAGGCAGTACATTCATAAGCGAATTAGGGGATATCTCGGATTGTAGGATCGGGGAATTCAAAGGATTCGAAAAGAATATGGCCTGGCTGCGAAACAGGGGAAGGGGCTTTGTGAGGGCTTAGGCGGTTCGCTCTTGGAATGTACTAAGTGTCTCCTACTATTTCTGCAAGGCATCACAATGGACCGCATTGGTCTCTGGGTGATGGTATGGGACAACCTCACACCGGCCTTCTGACCTGACCTATCCTAACCTAACCTATATATATTGGCAACACTGAACATAACACGTGCATTTGTTGTCTTCGTATCTTATGGAAGTCAATTAGTTAAAGCTCATAGCTGCAAATGAAACAAACACACGTGCAATTAAAGACACATCCATACATTTATTTATATGGAAAAACTGTGAAAAGATTTGCGCTTTTTTTCCCTTAAAATGAAATAACAATAAGGACACAATGCGAGTGGGAATAATATGTCATATACTATGTTAAAAAAAAAACTTCACAAAACTTTTGTCTTTGTTTTTCACATTTGTTTTTCTTAACATTATTTTTTTACACAAACTTAATGCCTACATGCATAAAAGTTCGAAAACTGTAAACAAAACTCAGGTTACTTGAAATTTATTACAATCCTTCATATACACAAACACTCCTTTACACCACAACAGAAGGAGGGATATTGTAATATACACCTAACACGGGTAGAAATCTAACACAAATTATAAAACAAAAGCTGTAAGCATGTGGTGTGTTGTGAATATTTTATACAATACAGTGGCAGGCAAAAAATGTCAAATAGAATTTCTTAAATAAGTTCACTTTTTCTACAGTTATCGCAATTATTGTGCTACTAAAAATTCATTGAAAATAACATTTTAAACTGTTTTATTGCCTATATTTACTTTACTTAGAAATTGTTTTGTATTTTTACTCTTCACTGTACTTGGGTAATTGTATACGTTTATGTATGTATGTTTTTTATATTCTGTATAAAAGCAAAAGCCGTAGAAGAACAACATGAAAAACAGAATCATCCAAAGTTGAACAACATGAATGATTAAATTAATTTGCCACATTATTAAATGAAACGTTTTCTGCTAACATTTTACTGTGGTTAATAAACCCTTTCCGTTATTTGTTTACTAATTACTATAATACTAACATCAAGGTAAGTAATGACTTAATAAATTTAATATTTATAATCATATGTTATATAGTTGCTTCGTATAAAATTAATGATTTTAAACAGTGAGTTTAAAATCCTTTTATATGATAATTAATAATTAAATTATTGTGGGTATAAGAGTGCAGCTCAAAGAAAATTGTCACTTAATAATTTTGCACAGCTGGTGTGAATTTTGTAACATAATGCGATGAGAAATTTTTTACTACCTTCAACTTCACAGTGCAATATAATACATGCATATAAACACGCATATATAAATAATGTTAATTTTGTTTCATTACAGGCAAAATCATATCATGAAGCATTATCCAAATTAACTTCGTTTTCACAACCAACTTAAAGTAAAATCACTCAGAAAATAAGCATGTTAAATTGTTGAGTTATGTAGACATGTAATATTAACCGGGGTAAAAATCTCGTAAAATTAAACAAAGTGCTAATAGGTTACTTTGTTTCATTATATTTAATTTTATATAAAACTAATTGTATTTTCATTTAATAAATTTAATTAAATTAAATAAAGTTTAGTTTTAAAAAGTTGTATCATTTTAAAATTACGTTTTTATTTTGTATACAAATTATGGTGATATCTAGTTTTTATTTCTTTTTTTTTTTCATTCATTAAAATGTGTTACAAGAGTAAATTGTGCTTCGGTATTATACCCTTCTCCATAAGTGGTAAAGGTTTATCATACAATTATTAATTTCTACAATTTTCGTTTGCGACTTCGGATCACTAATGTTACATCAGTAAAAAATTATAAAAAATATTTAACGGGTTTATTTGGTTAATTTTTAATTTTCTAAATGGCAAATGCTATCGGAAAAGAATTGTTTTATTCTAAGATTTGTATACGAACTGCATATCGTAATATTCTTTATAGAACCAAAAAGTATATATTATTGGTGTTATAATATTCCAAGACGTTCTATATTAGTTGGTCAGTCCGTCTGTTCTAGAGACAATAGGGATTCGAGGAAATTATTTTGGCAAATCCAATTTTTCCATCCAAGTTGGACAAAATCGGTCTAAAAATTTTAGAATAAAATGTCCGCCATCCGTCATTTACAACCCCGATATGGCCAAAATGTCAATAATGTTAATTGGCGCTGAGGCGGTATATGTATATTAGAATAATTGTAAAATGAATTTATAAAATAAATATTACAAAAAAAAAAAAAAATAAGGATACCTTGAAAGAATTTGCCTTAAATAGCTATTGTTAATATAGCGTGATCCATTCCGTTTTAAAGTAATGACACCTTTTAGTACAATATTGATAATATTGTTCTTATTAGGTTTTCAGAGCATATTAAGAGATTCCATAAAATTATGGCAAATAACTTTTAACCATTTAAGATATTCATAAAAACCTTTTGTTTACATGTTGTACGAAAGTGGACAAAAACATAATAAACAAAAACAAATGTATTCAAGTTTTCGAGACGAAATAGAATAGAATAGAAATTAATAAACAAATGATAATTACAGTAAAAACTTCGAACTACCAGAACTAACACTGGTTAAAGGATTGATGTTTGTCTGTTGGCTGACCGGCACCGCAGTGGTGTAGGTGGTAGAACGCAAAGAATTCTGATGAGAGAAAGTGGGATTTCTCGAAACATATGTAAATTCAACAACCCAGGTTCGGATCCTAGTCAAGAAAAATTATCAAAAATTTTTAATAATAAATTTTTCAAGTTGTAATTCCTAACTTCAGTAAAAATAATTTAATGAAAATTAAATTTAATGAACTCGAGCCTAACTAAAATTTATCAAGAAGTAAAAATTAACAGTTCGATTATGAAATTAATAATTATTCTTTTCAGCATAGGTTTACCATAAAATCATCAGAATCTCTTTTGATATTTTTTCCACACTGTAAAAGCTGTTGTGGGAAGTATATGCCTCCATTTTTATCAACGTGTTAAAATCAAACAAATTAGAAATGTTTTTGCCATATTTGTCTATATGTGAATAATATAAACATATTCCGAAAATCACTTTAACATACAAAACATATTTCATTATTGAAGAATTATATTTAATTACAAAATAATTTGTGTAATATTGACTATTCTGTTGCTCAGTGTATATACTTCATACAGATACATTCATATTAATATATGGCAAAGTTTTGGAAAAAAAATTTTTCTTTTAGTTTTTTATGATTCTTAGGGAATATTGACTTTGTGTTTAATTAAAAATGTTTGTATTTTCTCTATCTATTTTCCTCTAATTTGTATTAAAAAAATTACATTTTATTCAAAACAGATCTCCATTTCTGAAATACTTATTTCAAGTTGAACCTCAAGTTTTGTAAATATTAAAATTGTAAATATATTTTTAAGTGTACTGATGATAAAATAATAAAATAAAAAAAGTTTTTGTTTAAATATAAAAAAAAACGCGTATAAAAGTTTTTCATTCTTGGTGTGTAAGTATTTACTCATATTTCAAATTGAGTCTGTGTATACATACATATGTATATGCGTATGTAGCTGTGTAACTAAATGTATTTGTTTAACAAATAAAGGTGAATGAAATTTCTTACAAAAGTAAAAATAAATTCAAGTTGAAGATATCAAATGTGCGAGACAGAATACTTAGTATTTATATTCACTTTATAATTTTAGTTTATTTGTACTGCTTTTTATTTATATTCATTTTCAAGTTTTTTTTTATACATGCCCGTATATTATTATTTAATTTAAAAAATTTTGCAAATAACTTTTGTCAAGATGTAACAAGTACACAAAGAAAAAACGTAAACTTTACCTAAAGCTAAAGTTAAATTTATAATAGTATTAGCGTGAAAAATGCTTTCTTTATTTAAAGAAAATGAATTTGATACGAAAAGGCTTTAATATAAAATAATCATATTTAATTTAATATAATGTAAGCAAATTGGTTTAAGAAGAATTTAAAATTTGTTCAGTAGTAATACATACATATAAAATATAAAACAAGTAAAATATAAAACATTATGTATAGTCGCTAAAATTATTTATTATATGGAAGCTGTGATAAATTACGGACCGATCATTTTAAAATTATGCCAAATAATTAATTATACTATATGAACAAATATTTCTGTTGAATTTTATTTGATTTTGGGATAATATATTTCCAATATAGACTCCACTTTGGTACAAATAGGTTATTATCATTCCTTTGTAAATAAATGGTAGTAGTTAATAGTCAGTAGGAATTTAAAATAACATAATTCTTTTGATTTCATAAAACATGTTTCCTATAATATTTTCTCCATAAATTTGTAATTCCATATCTTTGTTTTTCACTGAAAATTGTCTAGGAAAGCTCAAATCTATCCATCACATACTTATTACATGCAATTTGTTATAAAATTCATTTTTCATTTTCACTATATATCAATAAAAATACATTTTATGTTAATCGTTAAAGTTTAGAAAATAAAATTCATCATGCATGAGCAGTAAACATTAACCGATAACAATTTAGCCAACACTAATAAAAATTTAAACGTAAATTTATTTTCGAAATACATACTCGACCCTTTCTTAACGAACCAACATTTACAAATTGCAAACAGACACACTCATGCACATATGTGTAAGCATTTTAATATCCATAGGTATATTATATATTTCCAGTTGACTGTATTTAATGTATTTTCTTAAGTTTCAATGAATTGCCTTAAATGTTTACTAACCCACCAAATGGCCAAAATCACACATTTACAGTGGGAGGCAAAAATGATGTTTAAAAACATTTAAAAACTAATAAGAAATTGAATAATTACATAGACCGAAGTTCAAATTTTTGAATTCTTAATCATTTAGAATCTTAAATAGGTCATTTAAGCAAACATTAATTTAAACAACATAGACAGCCTGTTTATGTAAGACGAATAACGAAACAAACGCCAAAAATAATTGACGTTTTCTTATTTTACGAATGTCAAAGTGTTTGACGAATAACGTTACAATTGACACATTTTTTTTTGGTTTTTGTATTGCGTTTTTAAATGTCAAAGAAACGAAAGCAAGATGAATAAAATATTTCATTCGTTCAAATGAAATATACATATAAGATACAGAAAAATGCCGGGTATACCGTCGTTGCACTAAAAAGTCTCTTTTATGGAGTTTTCTTCCTCTAAATTTTTGTTTAAAATTATCCACTTATAAAACCTCCTTAAACACATTTATACATATCGCGATTACTTAAGACGGGTAATTCAAGCTTGATATTCACCAGTTCCAAAAAATTACAAAAACGTTGCTAGTAAATTTGGCTATTATATGCAGATATTTATAGCTTTGGTGCCATTTTATCAAGCAGAACTTTAAATATTTTTTTATTGTTTTTCAAAAACGCGTAAGGCATATCTTAAATTTCTACGACAAAGACGGGTGTCATAGTTGTCAACTGACTTTCACTACTATGTATATGTTAATTCTATTGATGGAAACATATTTTTTACGTATTTATTTCAAAAATACACAATTATGCAAATAATTTGGTTTGTTTATAATGTATGTATATCCAGCTGTTTCTTTTTTGCTGTTAGTAGGGTAGCCATTGTTTATAGTAAATTAAAATATTTAATACTAGCTGGCTTTGCTTGGTATTTACTAATGATTTGTATTTCAAAAAAAAATTCGCTTATTAAGAAAACTGAGAAGTGAAAAGGAGGCAGTACTTCATAGAGTTTTGCTAAAATTTTCTCACACTTAAAAAAATGAGAAGTGAAAAGGAGGCTTTGGTGTCAGTTCTTCAAGTTTCTTCAAAAAATTAAAAGTGAATACAAAGATGTATTCACAACCTTCCCAGTGTTGCCAGAAAATGAATTTCAAAATATGCTAAAACTTGAAAAACTAAGTGCTATAATGTTCTACAGAAGAAAAAATAAGTGCTGATTTTTTTCAATCTAACAATACAATTTTTATTTCAAAATAGAAATATAAATTATAGTTTTTTCTAATTTTGTTCATAACAATTGTTGACTTGTTTTAAAAGATTACATTTCATATATTAATTCAAAAATTTCCGTGTTCATTTACTTACTACACCTAAAGAAATTTAGTTGAAATATTAATAAAAGTTATTTTTTATTTCGCCAAAAGTATTTTTTGGAGTAAAAGAGTAAAAATTTGTTCGAGAAAAAAATTGTTTTTTATCAAAAAAGCATTTAGCATAATTTTTAAAAATTTCAATTCATTTTTGAGAAACAAAATGCTAAATCTAGCACTGAAAGTGCTAAAATGGCAACACTGAACCTGCCTGTTCTTATTTATTTGCAAAAAATATTTAAATTTGTACAGCATAGTTTAGGGGAATTTTTTATTATTAAAGTGACTGGACTCACAAAAAAAAAAAAAAAAAAATTTTTTTTTAAATTTTTTTCTTTACAAACCATCTCCTGAGAATTTCGAATCGAATAAAATAAAATCAGCCAAATCGATACAGCTGTTCTCGCGTGATGCCATTACATATATGGACCATTTCATTTTTTTATATATATAGATGAGCAAAAGTAAACAAAGCAAATATATTTACAATTGGCAATACTGTGATTTGAAACATTGTTCATTTATACGGCCATTTCAGTACGTAAATGAAGACGGACAATAGAAAGCGTATTACATAAATGCAAATTGTTACATAACCGTTGACGTTTCGCCCAGTTTCGTTTGACTTCAAACGTGTAACATAAGCAATAACACGTTTATTAAACATGCTGTTATTGATTTTGAAAAACATTCTGAATGTTTTTAATCAAATTTTATTTCTTAATAATACAGAGTATTACATTTGGCTGTGCCGAATCTTATATATGTGTGTACTTATCTTATGTGTCTCTACATGAATCTTGTGTTTGCACAATTTTTTATGGATACCTATTTGTATCAGCACTATGAGAAATAATGAACAGATTCTTTCCATGTTCAACAAACTTGTCCATTTGTAATAAAAACAATATCTGAAAAAATTCATTGAAAGAAAGTAGCAAATAAAAAAAATTGATAGATATCGAAATGCTCTGAAATCTTGTTCCATAAGTCTTGATCTACTGAATCGTGTTTGCCTTAATTAGCAATGAATATTTGGAAAAATTTATGCCCTCTTCATAATTTCATAAGGACTCAGAATATATATGTATATATACTATTAATATCGTAATATCCAAAAAATAAGCAGGTTTAAAAGTTAAAAAGATTTGGATCAACAGATAAGATATACACTTAAAATCTACAGATTTTGTCATATATATCATTTAAATAGAAGAATCAAGAATCTAGGTGAAATTTAATACTAAAATTAACTAAATCTGATGAACAAGACAAATATATTTATATAAAACGCACAAAAATTGGTAGCTGTGTCAAAATAAACGTGGGTACCTGGCTTTTCGACCTAACCTTACTGCAACAATCAATGTGATGAACACCTCGCTTAAGAGATTAATCTGTCTAATCCCTGCCATTCATAGTTTAGTTAATTAGCATGATCCAAGAATATTACTAGAAAAGAACAATCAAAACATCATACTGACCAACCATTACTTGCCATATGCCGCTATCTAACCCTGTCCAAAGGCGGATCGTCAGCTACCTGAAACGAAAGCCACAATTCCCATACATTTCCTGAGCACCGAGCTAAATGTCAGCATTACTTTCAATGGCTCTGTTGCTTAAGCAACAATACCTAGACACAAATTGGTGGCCTAAAGTTTGCTGCTCAAATAAACACCAGTCTTTTAGCCAACTGCTGCTTTGGGTATCAATCACAACCATTATGTATACCCGAAGCGAGGACCTCAACGAATTATTAGTTAGGAGATTTACAAAAGAGAGGGGTGCATTTACGCGGGCTTCTTACTGATCTGTTAGTTTTAGATAAGACTCTATTCAGCAGAAACAATCAAACTCTAACCAGTTTGGAGTCCTTGCAAGGTCATGGAATTTATGTTGAAATATATTTCACAAGGATTGTAACAGCGTCAAGGTGATGGACATAAATACTAGGACATATTACCCCTTGGGGAAAGATTTGGTACAGTCGAATATAAAACGTATTTGTTTTTTAGTTAGTTAGAGTTGCCATTAACATTTAAGAAATCTGTAATTTTCCTTACAGCCTACCACCGTGTTCCTGGTATCCCAAATTCGTGAACACTAAATCCAGAGGTTTTCATAATCTTTCTGCCCATGTTTTTTCAAAATAATTACACTTAAAAAGTATTTATTTTTAGTTCAATGTTTAATTTTTTTATGGGTCATGCAGGCGTATGATTAATATATTTCTATTATAGCTATTATATTGTAGAACACTCAGACGTTAATTATATTAGGAAAACATTCCTAAAAAGTGTGTGCTACTAAATGTACGGTCACATTTGGCAAATATTTGCTCAAAAATGCGTAACCACTTGTTTTAGTATAAATTTGTTTCACGTTGTTTACTCTTACAAGAGTTTTGCAATATCAAAGAGCATTAAATAAATTAAAACTAAATATTTGTGGTGCTTTGGCCTAAATAAATAAACGAGTTTAAATATATGTTATTTAGTTGTTACGTCTTTTTCGGTAAATATTTGCCAAGTGTGACCGTACCTTAAGTCAAATGTAATGAAATTTAGTATGAACATTCGTTTTAAAATTATTACTTAACCTGTTTAGAATGTTTACAATTTCTCAATTTCTGCTAGAAATGGTGTATTTAAAATAAAGTAATAGCTACTATACAAATAATGAAATTTTTGCTATATATGTCTATATTTTTAGAAAGACCGAAACTATTTTTGCAATCGAAAAGTTCAGTTTTATACCCTGTGTCTAACTTTGTACTTAAAAAGGATTTTTTTGTTATTAAAGACATGATCACCAGCAGTAATTGTAGAATAAACAGAATTTATTTAAATAAATTGTTTATTAGTACCCATATAAATTTCTTAGATTATTGGAATTTTACAACCGTTTATACACTTCACTGTACGTTCAGTACCGTTGCTGAAAATAAACTTCTTTATGTAGAAATACATAAACAAATCTTTGTTTGTATTTTTATGTTTACTGATGAATTAAGTATTACATACAACACATTATGGTTACTTTCTACAAATATGAACATATTTGAGTAAATATGCGCATATTTATGTATCTACATATGTATGTTTGTATATTTTAATGTATAAACATTTTAAGATGAACATGCCAAAATCTAAAGAATATAAGGTCAACGCCTTAAAATTGTTATATAATATACATATATGTATTTATAAGTAAATTTTTGGATTAAATGTTTTGTGAAATGACATTTTTTGACAGAACGAACTACAAATGTATAATACACGTGAACTTGTGTATGCTTCATAAATTTTACACAATTTCTTTAAAATATTCCTATAAACTACAATTAATTATAAACATGTGTATAGAAATACATACATTTAATTAAGTTTAAAACTAGAAATACATATATGTTCATTTTATACAAATATTTATATTGACATATGTACATACATATAAGTATATCTGCATGTTTAATGGTTAGTAAGATTTGTATGTATTTATAAATTTAACCAACACTTTTATTATCATTTTAAGAAATTATCATCACATTTCGGCAAATCATGTGGTGTCATAAATTGTTGACCTCTACATTAAAAGGCTTCAATAGACAGTTTGCTTAAATAAGTATTAAAGCAGAAAATTAAGAAACATTTAATTAGTCTGCAATTATTTGTGCTATTGTTATTGCTATTTCTTATTATAATGTTTAAAAAGCTGTACAAATAATTTAACCAAAAATAAATAAAACATAAATAATATAAATATTAGGCGAACTGATGTTATGAAATTTAAATGACTGTTGTCAAAATAGTTGTTCATAGTTCCCATATATGAACAATATTACTTATCTTGTGGTGGTTGTTGAAACTAATTGATGCAAGATCCATAGTAGTGGCAATAATAAGAGCTGCATTTCGTTTTCTTCTTATTTGATATACGTATATTCATTCTCAAATATAAACTGATATTCACAAAATGTCTTAGTTGATTTTTGCATATATATAACAGATCTGTGTCAAATTTTGGTTTGCTTTCGATATTTTTTGTAGGTTATTGTGGTTTTCGGAATACCCTACACCACCATAGTGGGGAGGTTATCTAGTATTTGTGTTGATGTTTGTAATGCCCATATATATTGATCCAGCACCCATATTAAAGTATACCAATCGAATCAAAAACACTTCCTTAGTCGATTTAACTATGTTCGTTCATCTGTCTAGCTGTCTCTTTAAAACTTAGGCGCAGAGTACATGTCGGAATTTTGCAGATATTTCGATAACATTTGGTACATGATATTTTTCGGCCCAAGGTCAGAAGGGAAATCGGTCTATTATTTCAACTGGCCCTCATACAAATGTCCTGCCGGAATAGGGGGTTATTGATCATACAGGTTTAAATTATGTAAATATCCACACCAATTTCTCGACGAATGAGTGGTAAATTCTATCTCCAAATTTTGTGTAGATCGGCTCATAATTGATCATAGTTCCCATAAACAGCCCACTTGCGTAATTCACTTTAAAAAGCATAACTCTCGTAAAAATGTCGGTATCAAAATAATATTCAACATAAATATGTTTCATAAATAAACAAATAATATATAGTAGAATAGTTTTATGATTATCGGTCTAAATTTAGTCCCATATAAGGCCCACTTCCGAAAATCACTTTAACGATCATAAATCTCTCAATGAATGATCAGTGCATAATAGGTCATATCTTCCATGTAGCGCATATTTTTCAAATATGTAGTGTAGGGTGTAGGGTATTATATGGTCGGGCTTGATCGAAGTTACATTTTTATTTCTTAATATCTATATATAGAGATTATTTATTTAAAATTTCAAGTTGATAGTGAAGTTTGTAAGAGATTTATTCGCATTCAAATGATATGCTCAGATTATGCTTTATATAGGGGCTCTCGTAAAACATAGCGGATTCAAACAAAATATCACTTTGTGTTTATCCTTTGTATAAAACTTATTCTTGCCGACTATAGTGCTTTTGTATAGGCATTTATGTAGCAGAGCCTAATTCCGGGAAGACATTTGTGTAGAGCCTATAAGAAATCATGGACCGGTTCTTATCATTTTTAACACAAATTTGCCTTTTTTTATAATAAAAATAAAATGTTCAAATCATGCATATCATAATATTATTTGCTTTATATTTAAAGCAAAATATTGAGGTTGTCTGAAATTTGGCTACAATGGACCGGTAAGGGCCCAGAATATATACACTTTTTTCCTTTTCCGTGATAAACTTAATATACCCCTTTCATTTTTTGGTGGTCGGTATAACACATCACTATACCAATTAAAGTCACTCTTGCAATTATATAAAGCTTATTTTTTTAGCAGTTCTACACGTATGTACAACAATTTTACGGTTTAAAGCCGTAACCATGTGTGCGATGAAATCAAATTTAGTTAGATAAAATCTACGTATATGTATATGTATTTCCTTCATAGATAAAACCACTAGTGGAAGCCTTTATCTTGTTTTCGTTGTTATGCTCAACAAATTGGTGTTAATGAAACCCATGAGTATCCAACTCAATCACGATAACATTTTTGTTTGCGATTCTCTTTTTCTCTACAACCATTTTCAAGAATCAATGCAATTGCTAAAGTCTTGCACAGAATCATTAAACGCTTTTAAGTATGTACAAAGTACATAGATACATATGAGCGTACATATATGTATGTATATGAGTATGGACATCCAAACATAAAACAAACACACATTTAGGTCAAACTTGAAGTACAAAAAGAAAAATATTTAAAATTCTAATTTATTTAAAATTAAATTCTTTAACTTCTTTTAAGTTTGTAATATGTGTATTATTTAATATCAGGAAATTGTTCAAGTTCATATAATATGGAGTATTTACTTAGTAAGCAGTTAGTTATAACATACATATGTTTAAATGAAATATATACGCCTTATATATACTTTGTTGTAAGGGGGGATTTTAAAGGCTTTTGTAGAAAAAGTTTATCAAGTGTGTCAAAAATATGAGATGCTAGGAAACAATATGTTGTTGCAAAACTTGCCAAACTAAAGCCAAAGACAGACAAAAATATACACTTTCTTTAGCTTCTTCAAATGTCATATACGTACGTTAAATTGTAACATGTCCTTTACAAAGATTATAACCAAAAAACAAAAAATATATCGAACTTTAAATTGTAATAAAAAACGACCATAAAACACACTTTTATAAAATACTGTTTTCATTAATTTAAATCTTTGTTTATTTTTTGATAAGTTTTCATAAAAAAGGTTTTTGATAGTTCTCTCTGCAGAATTTTCTGTAGCTTCAATCAATATCGAATATTATAACTAAAATTTGAATCAAGCAAAAAATATTTAATTTAATAATAAAAAAGTGTAGAAATATACATATTAAATGCTGCAAATTTATCTTGTTAATTTCAAGAAAATTAAAGTACTTCCATTAAGTGTTTTTAATGTAATAGATTCTTTGATTTTCCGAATTGAGAAATTAAAAGTAAGTTTTTTCTCAGTTTTGCATTCCCGAAATATCATAAATTTTCTTATTATTAATTTTCTTCGAATATCTTATCTTGATAAAATAACAAAGTGTGGATTAGAAACGACATTTTTTTGAAAATAAATTAGTCATTTTGAAAATATTTATGCTTGAAATTAATCCCTTTTTATATATGTAAATAATGCAATGTTTCGGATCGGTTTTGAATTCGAAAGATTACTATTTCCCCAGCTAGATCTTTGAATAACTTAAAATTTCTGTTTTAAATTTTATAAATACTTATTTATTTGTTAGTTAAACATTAAAATTTTCAATGTCTTTCTCTGGACCAAAAAATTTACTATCTTCGCTTGGTAAACTAAAAACTAAATAATGATAGTTTTTTATTTTTCAGCGAACAGCTGCTATAACTCTTTCTTTAATCAGCAAAAAACTTTCTTCAAGAACATATCTTTATCATTTTAGATCATTTATATACATATATATTTTTCCAACTTTTGAAATATATTTTCTGTTGTTGATGTTGTTATATAAAATTGAATTAGACTTTATGTTCTACACTCCCAAACCTGGGATAAAAAAATAGAAAACAGTTTTAGATACAATCATATTTATTATTAAATTATTTTTTGACCTTATAAGCTAAATTTAAAAAATTACATTTTTGGTATATTTGTCTCATTTTTTTTTTTGGGAATTTTGGCATGTCTTCAGTTTATTTAGAATTTTAATAAATAAAGAATTTTGTTACATATTAAACATTTCTTTAATCTCTAAACAGAAGTATTTTTTAAACAAACTAGTGATACCTGCAAGTAGTATCTGGGGGCTAATGCTGGCAGTCGTGATCGAAATTGTTTTCGATTCGAAAGCAATTTCGATAGTGCTCTTATTTCTAATTCTGTCAGTCGATACTGAACGAATCGACATGTTATTTTAAGTGTGAAAATTCAACTAAATGTTTTACAAAACTGCAAAAATTTTAAGAAATCGTAAACAAAAAACATATGTTTGCAAGCAGTTAAACAATTCAAAAAAAATGAAAAGCAATTTTTTAAGTTTAAAAATTATCACGCTTTATTTTTTTTACTCGTCATCTTTGGAATCTGGCGCGGATGAGAACCTGAACGTTGTCCGAAAAAAATAAGATGTAACATGGATCCCTTACGTTTGTCAAACAACGAGTCCATATGTATGTATGTATATGTATTAAAATGTTTGACTTTATAATTTTTTACAGCTTTAAAAATCGTTTTCGTTCGACAAAAGAAGCTTTTAATTATGTTATGGAGTTCGAGGGGCACCTTTCTACAAAACTACCTCCGAAAATTCAATTAGCTGCAACTTTATCTCTTCTGGGGTCTGGAGGCTTCCAAAATTCAGTTGGAAATGACTTTTTAATTGGAATGTGTCAAAGCTCCATTTGTAAGATAACGAAGCGAGTGGTTAATGAGATGGAGCATAAGCTATGTAGCCAGCTCATAAAGTTTAGCCCAAGAAGCACGAGTAGTGATGAATGCAAAGAATATTTCATGGTAAAATATAATTTTCCAGGAGGTATGTCTATGACGTTCAGTAATTTTACATATACATATACTTACATTTTCTTATATTCTCTTGTTTACAAAAAAAAAACGTTACTCGATAAAAACTCGCAAGGTTGCATTCGAACGCTCGCTCGCTATCGACTGCTGTCATTAGAAATTTCGATTCATATTATTCGATAACGACTAATGGAATCCCAACAGTAAAAAACTCGAAATAACAAGTAAATATTCGATCGTATACGACTGCCAGAATTAGCCCCCTGGAATATTTTGACTTGTTTTTTCCTATACTAAATGGTTTTGTATAGATAAAATTATTTCTGATCTTACCCTGATCTGTTGCTTCTACCCTGACGATTAGAAATGACAGATTTATTTCCAAACAATTTCTATTTTACACTTACTTTTTTTGTAGAACCTAAAATAGGCAAAGAGGATTTTATTAAATATTTGAATATATTTTCAAATAAAAATATAAGCGTTTAAATGAATAACAATTTGCTGTGTTAACACCGACGAATTTTCAAGCAACATATTGCATCAATCTTTTCAATGAGAATTGCTTCGTCTAAATTGGGAAAAATTCAAAAAAAAAGCTATAACACTTGCTATGAGCCAGTTTCACATTTTCCTCCTTCAACGGATGTAAATCTGTAACGGGACATGTATGATGAAAATCCAATTTACTGAATGGATGTAAAACAGCGCCCTGTTCTTGCTAACTGAAAAATTTCTGCTGACATTTCCAGCTGGTGTTGAACCTACCGCCTACGAGTTGCAACTGACTGCTCGTTCGACATCATATTCTCTTTCCTCAGCGCATGAAAATCTATGACGGTAAAATGTAAATCCAATTTTATTTAAATTAAACTTAATTTTTTCGTTTATATAACTGATTACTAAGTAGCTACAGTAGAAATAAATTAAGTACTTATATATTTAATCTAGGAATTTAAGCCTCAAAAAAATTCTTTTCAATTTATATTGTTATCGAATTTAATTTTAACCATCACATACTTATTTATTAAACACACTGAAAATGATTTTTAACAAATCGTAGAGTGCTCTCTGGGAATATAAAATTTTTGGAGACAAAACTTTTACGATGACAATAAAAATTCGGCTTGATTTCTCTGCAAATAAAAAAAGGTCATACAAATCTTTAACAAAAGAAAAAAAAAAAAAGGAAAACCCTTTCTTGGAAAACATTGTGTTTAAATACAATTTAGTATTAGTTTCTTATTGTTTAGTTAGCTAATAAATCAACTCTAATATTTTGCTGCTTTTCTTTCTTTACTTGATGACTGTGAATTAGAAGAATAAAGAAATGACATCCTATTTTTGTATAATGAAAAGCCAAAGAACAACAAAAAAAAAAATGTGAAGAATTCTAATACTTGGCAGGAAATTGTAAATCTTGTTGTATGATTTCCTTTTTAACACATTGTCAGCTGCTGCTGCTGCTGTATCGTATATTTTTTTTTTTTGTAAAGATGTCAAAGGAAAAAAAAACTTTTAAACATGTAACCTATTCAAATTCATATTTGCTGTTATGAAACCTTATTGTCATATTTTTGTTGTTATTTTTATTCTAATGTAGTCTTTTTTTCTGTAGCACAAGGAATAGAGTTACAGAAAATTATGCTACCATTTGCTATTGTATCTAATATTTTTACCGTAACTTTAGCAACAGCAACAACAATAGCTACAAATTGCAAAATAAGCCCTTAGAAAGAGAAACACAATTTGTAGCAAAACAATTATATAAATCATTTTAAAAATTTCTCCAAAAGAAAACTTTAATTTATTTTGCAAAGTAGTAGTTAATATTTGCATAACTTTTATGTGTTGTCACCAGGGGCGTATGATCTATTCTTTAAATAATCAAATAGTGCTCATACGTACTCACTTTATGAAATCTTGTTAGAAAGTAATTAAGTTTCAAAAAACATTAATAGTTGGTAGTGAAAAACATAATATTTTGTAATTATAAGCAAAAAATTACTTACAATTCAGCTGAAATTTTTAGTAACTCGTAAGATTTTTTACTTTTATATCGAATTGAAAAATTAATTATTTATATGAATTGTTTGTAAAATTATATAGATAAAATATAATTTAATGTTATGAACTATTGTATTAATATTTTCGGACTGAATATGAATATTTTGAAAAACTTTGCAATAATTTGACCAGAAGTCATTAAACAAAAACTTATAAAAACACCAACTTACATATACTGGAGTGCAGTAGAAATAATGATTGAAATATTTTAAAATTATTTTCAAAATATTTTTTTAACCAATTTAACCAATCAATCCAATTGCCATTACTTCTTTCAATGTATCTGTTATTTCGGCAATAGCACAGACTTACCTAAATACTAGCACAAACATCATTTATTTAACAAACTGTCATCTTCGATATACAAACCACAGTCACTACATGCTCACCGAAAGGACCTAAATAAAAGAGTTTTAGCGGATCTTACGTAACATAAATAAGTCTCCTGGGTCAGATGGTAGAGAAACAGTGATATTGAAGCAGAGTTCTCCGATGCTAGCTCGTTCATAAGCAAAGCTTCTCAGCACCTTACACCGTGCCGGTGAATGTTACATGTGTTGGAAGGTTGCTAATGTAAAGCCGATTTCTAAAAAGGAAAAGGTTACCAACCCTGATATTTGTCGCCCAATAGCAATTTGCTCTGCGCTTTATTAAGTTATGGAAAGTATGATAAAAGTGGAATATCTAGAGTAGGTATTCGTAGGGTATGCTGTACCGATGACTTACTACTTGTCGTATTGGAAAAATGGTGTCGTTTAGTACATAGTTTTGGCAAATGTAAAGCGTTAGTGGTCGATAAGTAAAGGTATAAATTTCAAAAATTTGCTCGAAATATGCACAAAATTCTTTTAAAAACCTGAGAAAAATTAACTTTTACATTTTATGCATATCTCGAGCAAATTTTTGAAATTCATACCTTTGCTTAATTGTGAATAAAAGTGAAACGCGTTCATCGATTTTCATGATTTATATCTTATTTTGTTCATAGGTTATGCGGCTTTATGGGAAAGTAATAGGACTTGACAGTTTTGTTTACCGTTTTGGATTTTTTATGAATTAAATATAAAAAAATTAAATTTTTAGGCAAAAAATAGTCTTTTTCTTCATACATTTATTTATAACTGCGAAACGGTGGCTTATGTAGCGAAACATTGTATGAACAGATTAAAGGAATTGTAATTTTTAATTCTGTTCTAAATTTGTTTCAGCTTATTTGGACTAGTGGTTCTCGAGTTATGACAAACAAAAGAGCCTAAAACGTGACAAATTCTTCAAATTAGTTTTTAAATTATTATTTGATGTAACATGACCAAACAAATGATGCAGAAGTTCTTCTTTTTGGGGCTACTTGCATAAACTTTCATATCAGAATTGAGTCACGAAATCATGTGTTGTACTGTGTTATTAATTATTTAGATCAAACATTATATAAATAAAGAATTGAATTGAAAATAAAAATAAACCGTGCAAAATATCATGATGTTATCGGCATTATATTTGAAAAAAATATCAAAAAAATATCTGAAATATATGAAGGTTGTCTGAAAGTTTGGTCTATAAATTAGATCCTACTAGAAATTTGCCCATTTTTAATAACAAACAATTTGGTAAAACAAAGAATGTTCGATAACAATTTAATTTTTTTAAGTATTTTTTCGAAGCACTGTCGTGTCTTTAACAGACGGACGGACATGACTTTATCAAACTTAACAATCAGTTTTATTTCTAAAATCTAGTGTACTTTCAAATCAGATTTTAGATAATTTCCTTTTTGTAAGATCAGTTATTTATTTTTCGAAAGTTTTAAATATTATTCCATAGCTGACAATTTCAATTTATAAACTCATTTTATTATTTGAATGTTATTATTGAATAAATATGAATTTTTAAGTTAATTAAATTAAATTCAATTGCATATTATTTTATAATAGATTTCAACATACGTTACTCCATATACGTGAACTTAGAACGCCTTGTGAAAAAACTTGTCACCCCTGAACAATTAAAATGGTTAAGTTTTTTAAAGTTGCAAGGTATATTATGTCCATTTTAATTTGTTAGTATAAATTTTTATAGTTACGATACATTTTTTTAATAATCAAAACTATCTACGCCAATACTACAAAATCATTTGAATTTAATTTTTAGGTAGTGATTACTGTTTGAATTTACAGAAACCACGAGGTCATCTAATATGTACATACATATTTACGTTTTAGCTTTCATATTGTTGCAATAATATAATTAAATTTTATAAAAACAAAAATCTGATTTACAAATTTATAGAAAAATATACATGTCGTTTGCATTAAAACCATTATTTTCATTTTCTATATGTATGTAAGTTTTGCATAAATATTAAATTATGTTGAAAAAAATTAATATTGTTATTATGTAGAAAAAAAATATGCATTTATATGCTTGTATATATATATTGATTTAAAAACAAATAAAAATATTAACTAATAACATTTTATGAACCACCAAAACATACAACATGTCAATGTGTCTCCAACAGACCACAGACACTGATGACAAATAATTTGTAAAACTTTTAAACTTTTACAAAGTAAAAACGTAATTTTTATTATCAACATAAAATAAATTGTAACTAATTTATTGTTGCGTTTGTAACTTATTAAATTTTGTATAATAATAGAGTGATTCTATGCAAAATTTCTTTCCTAATTCAGCGATAAAAACTGTTCAATTTTATGTTTGTTTTTTATACTTTCCCTACGGATTGGGAGGGGAGATGTTGCTGAAATTAAATCTTTAGAAGATCTAAATCATCCTAATTAAATAGGAATCTTTGACTTTATGTGCTGGTATACAGGATTCAACTGAATTATTTTCGTAACTTTGTTACGTTTTTTCAAGCACCGCCTTTATTTCTCCTATTTTTCTAATAAACTAACAAATATAGTGATTAACATATTTTCTATTGCCAACTGAAAATAAATAGCTACAATTAATAAATAAGCAGTAATAAACCAGGAAAATATTTATTATCCGTTAATAACTATAATTGTAGAGTCTTAGAATTTCGTTTAGTATAAAGCAATTCTGTTGCAGCTTATTATAACGGGTGATTCAAGTAGAGATAGTTTTTCCAATAACCTTTTTTGATAGATAACGTGAGAATCATGTCATGCTGTCATGTTATTTTTATTTAGTATTGTTTGGTACTTCATAATAGAAAGACTTACGCCTAAATAAAATTTACAAATCGTTCAAATTTATTAAGAAAATTCACGTTCTGTGAGGAATGTGTTTCGTGCACTTCGCTCAACTTATCGGTCTACTGAGCGTACTATTCGCAACACCATCACCTATTTTGAAACACAGCATTCATTACTGAAAAATATTCGACCGAATAGACCACGTCCAGCACGCTGTGAAGAAAATATAGCGTCCGTAGCGTCAATGGCGGCCGTTATCGTTCCATGATAACCGACTATTTAATGACTGAAATTGAAGCTCGTGATCTTGGCGACATTTGGTTTCAGCAAAACGGCGCAACTTCTCACACATTGCATCAATCAATAGATTTATTGAGAGAACACTTCGGTGAGCACCTAATTTCATGTTTTAGGCCGGTCGATTGGCCACCAAGATCGTGTGATATCACACCGTTAGACTTTTTCCTGAGGGGATGTGTAAATTCTAAAGGCCTTGGAGGAAAACATCACGCGTGCCATTTGCCAGTCTAAATGCTCCAACCATCTGCGTAGTGGCCGTTGCTACATTTGATAGACATAATCTTCAAAATATAAATGCTAAATAATCTTTTCTCCCATTAAGTTTGAATTTCTGTGTTTTTTTTTTTCTTTAAAAAAGTAGGGAATCTCGAAATATATTACGCTTTATGAACTTTACATTTCATTGCCGAAACATATGTATATTATGAATAGAAAGAAGAATCTCTGACATTTACTGTTTAAAGAAGTTTTTAAAATGTTGGCCACCACTACCCATATTTTCCAGGGATCTAGCCGGATACGCGAGTATTGTTAGCTTTCAAATATTGCATCATAACTGTCTTATCAACATAAAATTTGACTTTTATATAACGTAGAATAAGGCTAAAATTTAATTTACTTTACATTACGTATAAGTAATATTAAATGTAAACATATAAGTAAATTAGGTATACGCAATGTTAAACTTACAATTTAGAACTTTATTGAAGATTATATAAAGTCATATTAAATGAAGTGAGAAATGAGGTGTATTCCAGATCACAACTGCGAATTGCCTGCCAAACCCCTGCCTTGTTACTAGACGTTTCCATGTCCTACATCCCCTCGTTTTACTGCTATATAAAATTCCTTTAGAGTTTTTTTTAATTTCATCAAGGAAAAAAATCTTTGTACACTTAGGTCTGTTTTTATGCGGATTTGAAGTTATGCGGTTTTAAGTTTCACAATGGTATTCTTCGAGTTATTAATTAAAAAATTCAAATAAAAATAATATTAATATAAAAAAGTTCAAATATAGTATTCTCTAAAAATTAAATAATAATAATATAAAGCAAATGCGGCCCTTTATTCCTACTAGGAACCACAGGACATAATATATAATATAAAGTAAATAGCAATATTTTTTTTATTTCAGTCAAATCGTGTTTAAGTTTTTGGCAACCCCTTTAAAGTACAGTTTTATTGTTGTTCATATAAAAATGTTCCTGAATTTAAAAAAAATTCAAAGTCGATTCTTAATAAGGCTTTTGCCTTTTACTAATTATATTTATCGAGTGTTAAGCTTAATAATTTTTTTTAAATTAATGCTAGCAAAAACTGGACAACACCTTAGTTAGATACACATAAAATTGAAAATATAAATAATTATTAATTTACATATAATAGATCTGATCAAAAAATAACCGGTATTTTCACCGGTATTACGTATGTTCCATTTTCGCATTTTTTTCTGTTATGTTTGTACACATGTCTGTTATATATGCCATTTTAGATTGTCAGTTTGTTTTTAACAAATAAAAATGTTATTCATGTTTTGGTGTGCTCTTCGATTTTATACTTTTCGAAAAAATGGATCAAAGAAACTGTTTTGTGTAAAAAATTAAATTGAAGGCTCAAGGACATTTGAAAAGTTGACTATGGCATTTGGCGAGTCTAGTATGATCAGAACACAAGTTCAATTGTGATATAACCGGTTTAAGGAAGGCCGAAAAGATTTCAATGATCGCACTAGCACGTCAACAACCGATGAAAACATTAAAGCAGTGAAGAAAATGATTTTGGATAATCGTCGAATCACTATCAGAAAGATTGCCAAGCAATTTTAACGGATGTTTTAGACATGAAACGTGCGGCAGTGAAGACTGTTCAAAAATTGCTAAATATTGAGCAAAAACAACGACTCATGGACATCGCTCAGGAGCTGTTGAACATCGTCAACGACGATCCAGATTTACTCAAAAAGGTCATAACTGGTGACGAATCATGGGTGTCTGGCTATAACATTGAAACCAAAGCCAAATCATCCCAATGAAAACGTCCAGAAGAGCCAAGACCGTTTTGCTCACTGTTTTCTCCTACTGAAATGGCGTGGTGCAGCATAAATTCTTGCTACAAGGTCGTAGGGCCAATAAGGAATACTACCGGTTGCGCGAAGCAATTCGTCAGAAATGTACAGAATTGTGGAAAACTCAATCATGGATTTTGCGTGAGTTTTTGACGTTTTCCTCTTCCCAAAACTGACGACACCGATGAAAGGAAAGCGTTTTGCAACGATTGAGGAGATAAAAGAAAAATCGAAACAGGAGCTGTTGGCGATACCAAAAAGCACATTTCAGAAGTGTTTCGAGGATTGGAAAAAATGCTGGCATAAGTGTATTATATCTGAGGGGATTATTTTGAAGGGGACAAGATAGTTTTTGCTGAATAAATTAATACTTTTTGAAAAAATTTAAAATAACGGTTATTTTTTGATCAGACCTCGTATGAGTATGTGCATATGGAGTTGTATCCATGCAAGTGATAAATTTGACACCGATATTTGTTGTGGTTTTGTTAATGACATCCGTTTTTATGAAATATGCCACCTTTAATAATCATTCGTGCGAAAGCTTTTCACGCCACAGGAAATAGCATAAAATTCGCACTGGTCAATCAAGGAAAAACAGTTTCTTCATATACCTATACATACATATATTTATGTTAAAAAAAAAAAAACATTTTTATGTTAAATTACACACTTTTTCTTTTGTTTTTTTTTAACTTTTTGTTAAACGTATGTGTGATTGCATGAGTAATGTGTCACTGTCATATCATCATATTAAATGTTCTGACATTTATTAACTTTTTTATATGCGGAAATTTTATATATATATGCAGACATATAACTGTTTTCGAATTACACATATGAACATATAATTGTGATGGATGAAAAATATGTATTCAAAATAATAAAATAAATAACATAAAATTTAAAAAAAAAAAACAGAAATATGTAGTATATATATATGTAATTTTTAACTACATATTACATTAGTGCATTTTTTTATATAGTGCTGCAAGCATTGTTCGCATTAAATCTGGCCACACTGAACAACTTTCTGTGATTTTATTTTTAAGTAAAGCTACCTTCTGTCAAGTATTTAGAAGTTAGGACATTGCTTCAATTGATCGTGTACAATCCATAAAAGTCTGTCAATTTCGGTTTCAATGATGGCAAAAAAAAAAAAAATTTGTAAACTAAACAAGCCAAACTTACACACAGATCATAAACAAACGGAAATCAGAATTGTTATAAAAATTAACTTAAATAAAGCAACATTTTTGATAATAACAATAGATAGAATACTACTGATGTAAAACAAAAACAAATTTTTTTCTACAAAGTTTTAAAAATATTCAACAAATGCCTTACTTTGGATGATTAAATAGGTATATATATATATGTACATATGTATTAAACCCTAGAACATAGGTATCTGTGCGTCTGTATTGAATATGATAATATTGCCCAGCAAACACAAAACAAAGCATTGTAAATGTAATGAATTTTGCTTTTAAAAGCAATATGGAAAAGAAGTTTAAAAAAAAGTTTTAGGCATAAAATAAAATTAAATAAAAAATATGCCTCAGTTTTTACAGAATTAGGCAATTTTTTTCACACATATTTGATTGGTCGAGTTTAATTTACAATTAAAACTTAAAAAATTAAGTGTATGTTATATATATTATGCATTATAAAGTTTTCCAAATTTAAGATTTTGTAACAATTTTTATTAACAAAATATGTTTTCGAGAAACAACTTAGCCCACGTAAATTTCTACTAAATATTGATATTTAACCAACTTTTTACATAGATCAGTAACATTAATCGAGAAATCATACTAATATTGTTTGTACAACAATTATACTACTGGATGTTGTAGTTGTCCGCCAATTGCTCGCATGAATCACAATAAAATCTAAGTACATAGAAATCACATTAAGGGATACTGGATTTTTTTTTTTAGCTATCAGTCAATATTTGGTCCACTTACAATAGACTCCGTTTTTAAGATGAAATTCAAAAAACTTGTACTGTTTGCAAATAAGAAACATATATAATAGTTTGATTTTATTATAACATTTAAATATTATTTTTAAGTACATATATTCCGTTGAATGAACAACTTAGAAATGTAAAATACTTTAATAGCATACCTAAGCCCTACTTGGCTGAATATAAAACAATTTTTACGTTTTTCCTATTCTAACTATAAATAAATCTTACGATTTTACGTTTGATTGGAAAATCTTTTTTTTTTTTTGTTCAACTTTTTTTTATTTTTCATTTTAAACATACGAGTAGACATCACTCCTGAGAAATGAATTCATGCTTATGTGAAAAGTTTAGAGAGCAGCATCTAGCAAATGATTATAAAACTATTGGATGGTTCAGTATTTTATGCTTTCATGCTTGCTATTACTTAATGATTGAATATGTACAGATAGTCGAATGTTTTGTTGCATTTAAAAAATAATTAATTTAGGGTAACAAATGCATAATTACTTATTTCCAACGAATTATTATTTGATTTTCATATACACTTTCGATACATGTTGGATTTTCAGTAAACAAGCACAAGCTATAACTGTTACAACAACAAAATATACCCTACATTGCCATAGTGGAGTGATTGTGCCGATAGTTGAAGCGTGAAGTTTACCTTAATAGTGGAAGACCAATGTAAGCGGCACGCGGCACGCGGCAGAAGTAGAATTTTTTCAACTTTGCAGCTTAAAACGATGTTGACATACACATGTATATAATATGTGACATATGAGTGAGTTTAGTTAAAAATTAAAATTTATTTCCATTTTCCTAATTCTTTTTAAACAATGTACACACTGATTGCCGCATTCGGCCGCATGCCGCTTACATTGGCCTTCCACTATAAAGCTTACTTACTTAGTGCGCATGACTTTGTGAGTTGATTTAACAATACTCGATAATTTTCCCTAGGCTTATTAAATGTCTTATTTAATTAATAGCAAACCTTTATATTCAATAAAGTCGATGCACAGAAACAAAGCAATTTTCAAATTGATAAAACTGGCATGAATTCTTAAATGTTTTTAAGTTTGAAAAAAATTTGATATTGAAAATGGGAAAATTTTTTTTATAAGAAACACATTTTAAATTAGTTAAAAACAAATAATAAAAGTTACTTCGTTCGTAGTTAGTTACTCGTTGTTGAATACGGATAAACATCGTTATAAGTATTCGGCATCAACAATCCTATTCCGTTTCGTTCAAAATTATGCAAGTGTTCAATTACTAAGCAATATTATTTACTTTTCATTATAATTTGAAAATTTTCGGCTTTCGCCTTGAACTTAGCACCGATTAACTCGTGATCAACCACTGTTTACACGAAACCCAACTCCACTGCAGTCCTCCAAGGTCTCATTCGATTACTTGCTACTACCACCAAGATCTATACCAATGGCAGCTTCATGCAGGCCAAAAGTAGAACTACTGGATTACAAGAATATCCTTCCACATTTAACCATATTTTTACACAGATATGTTGTATGTAGGTTGTCCCAAACAATGTTTTTTTTATGTATTTTCATGGGTGCTCTAGCACAATTTGAAAGCTATAGGATGAAATATTTTTGAAATTTTTTTCAGTTTTTTGGAAAAGGTTTTTAGGTCTCACAAGTCGAATTTTTGCCAAAAATATGTTTTGCTGGCCGTTTTTTGAATTTTCTTCATAAACAATTTAAAAGAAAAATTTCCAAGCTTTATTTTTGTGTTCAAAAACTATAAGTTTTTTTTTCATAACTTGAGTATAACTTGACTATAGGTTCATGTTTCATTGTAGCCCCCATATAAAGACCACTTCAAAAATCACTTAAATACGTATAAATCTGTTATAAATATCGTTATCATGTAAGGACTACGTCCGAAAAACCCATTAACCTGCATAACTATCTTATACATAGCAATATCGAAACAAAATTTTGCACAGATCAGTTGTATGTATGCAATATTGGATTTTGTGATGATCATTCCGAAATTGGCCATAATTCCTAAATAAGATCCACATCCAAGTGTAACTATATCACACATAAAACACTTGTAAATATCGTTTTTGAGACTAAATTCTACCTAAATCAACCGTCCCAGTAAAAAGGTTTTATGTATGAATTTATACCTCAAATCGCTTTAAACCTGCTGATGGGATGCATGATTTTTGTATGAGGTGTTCCCGGTTTAGAGGACTACTTTTTACTGACAATAAGCGCTTCTTTTAATCCAATCAAACATGCAAATGAAGCACTTTCCTAAAATGTTTTTTTAAATCTATCTGAATGGTTTTGCTTAAAAAAAAACTTCATTGTAACTGAGAAGCGCGATTTACGTTTTGTGATTAACTTCCATTGTCATATGTAAATCTGTAGGCTATAATTTCAGTTTTTTGGTTTTTCGCTTTAAAGCCTTCTTCGTTGTCAGCACTAAAAAAACATCTTTTTTGTATATTTTATTCGTAAGCATTTACTGCTTCAAAAGAGCGCTTTTATAAAAGCGCTCGATTATGCGCTTTTTCTCTTAAGCACTTCCAAAAACACGAATTTTTTTACTGGGGTATAGGAATATTGGGTCCAAAAATTCTAAAGTTACGGTCACACATGTTAAATATTTGCCCAAAAATTCGTAACCACTAAATAAAAAGCATTTGAGCACGTTTGTTTATTTAAGACAAGACACAACATATACTTAGTTTTATTTAATTTAATTCTGATTGATCTTAAAAAACTCTTGTAAGAAAAAACAACGTCAAACAAATTTGTGCTGAAACAAGTGGTTATGTTTTTTTTAGTAAATATTTACCATGTGTGGCCATACCTTAAGTCTATAAATTTAAAAAGATTTAGCTAAAGTCCTAAAGGACTTAAGGAGATAAATATTTCACCAAATATTCTTTGTTGTTTATAAATATTCGGTATTGAAATGAACGGAATTAGTCGAAACACAAATGTTTGAATATTTGAAAACAATTAAACAGAGTAGGGCCTAAAGTTATTACTAATAGAAATGTTGAAACATTTAACACTTAAATTAATTAATTCTAGTAAAATAAAAAAATAATGTTTTCATATAAAATACAACAGTTGCCGCATTGCATTGATGAGGGGTATATAAGATTCGGCACTGCTGAATATAAGACTCTTACATGTTTTTTTTTTTTGTTATTTTTCATTTAAATGTTCAATCGAAAAAATTGCATACACATATGCATTCATACAGACAGACACTGTAACGTATATTCCTTTATATTCACTTCACCCATATACTTGTCTAAATCTATAAGGATTTCTATGAATGTGCGTTAAAAATTTTCTTTCTTTCATTTAAAATCCGATGCAGTTCGAATCATTTTTCCCACAATACTTTTGAATACTTAAGAAGTTTGTACATACGTATGTATGTGTTCGAAATTTCTTTTTTTATTATTTTACAAAAATATGGTTTTACCCAGAAAATAATGTAAGCAACAATAAAGAAAAAGGATGAAATGTGGAATAAATCTTTCTATTTCGATATTATAGTTGATTTGAAGTAAATTTATGGAAGATTATTTCAGCTGACATTTTTGTATATGTGAAGTGTGTTAAACGATTTTTAACTGCTTAGAGTTTAGTCATAAATTTTTGTTAACTATTGACATGTGATATGAGAGTAAAATGGTATAAGTGTCATAAAATTAATATTATTTTTGATTGCAAACAGCCAAGGGCTTGAAATTATATACATACAAATTTTTTTTTATAAAAGGAATATAATATAGTATTATTAGGAGAAAGAAAAAGGCATGAATATTCAAAATCTTTTTTCGAAATAAGTACAGATTAATTTAAGCAGTTTGTTTTGTATTAGTATAAACACCGCCATACATTGAGGTTATATTGTTTTTGTTAGACCATTATAGTTAGAACATTATAGATGTATTCCAAAATCAGTTGAAATGCTTTAGGGTCTAAATGGCAGAATGTTTCACATGATCTATACAAATACAAATTGGTATCAAGAAATTCAAACTAATATTTAGGAATAACAAATTGAAATTTAGTTATTACGCATCGTATAGACGCAAAAGAATAACAAGATTTGCTAAAAATTGTGTTTAAAACATTAAATATACGATATATTGGAGTAAGCAGTTAAGAGGCAAATCAAGGTATACGACCAGCTCAGCTGTTGGTTATAGGTTTTTAATCCAGTTTCCTTAACGCATAACATATAATATTACCACAGAGTATATCTAAATATATAATTAAATATTTGATGTAATTAAAAAACGAGACATGATGGCAAGATGTTGAGCCATTCAGGACACATTTTTCTTATCCTACTTGCCTATAAATCTGTCAAACGCCTTGACAGAATTCGTAGGTTATATTTTATTTCAGTCCCTTTTATTGATATGATTACTTATTTGAAAATCATTTTTATTTGGCTATCCATTCCTTTTTGTTATAGAATTAAAATTGCATTATGTTTTTTAATTTTACAAAAAAAAAAAATCAAAAAATAGTTTTAATTTAAAGGCAAAACAAAATAAGAAAATCATAATAAAATAAATTCATTCATAAATTAAAGAAAATAAGATGAAAAATGAGGTAAAAAACAAAAAAAAAAAACTAAAATTTACAAACATAAATAATAATTACTGAATGAAATAATGATATGAAATCGGACTAACGATCAAAAAAAATAGGAGTAGTTTACCAAGAGTAATATAAAAATAATTACGAAAAAAAAATTATTTGGTTTGAATTTTATTCACAACAAATGACGGTGTTCCATTTCTCGATGTTTTGACTGTAGGGCTCAGCAATCAATCATCATCATGGTGAGGTTGTTGCTTTTAGAAAATTAACTTTTATTTTTTTTTATGTAATTACTTTAGATATAAATTTAGAACAAAATAAAATTATTTAAATTACGCTCATAAAATAGATTAGTATATACAATATTACATAGCAATTTCAGGAAATTTAAAAGTGTCAAATAATTTCATATTTTAATTCAATTTCATTTATTTTAAGTTATTTAGTTTTTAATTGTTAACATATTTTTTTTATTTATTGTATTTTTATCTTTGTTTTAAATTAAGTGTAAAAAAATTCCGAAAAATAAATATTATGAAAAGACAGAAATTGTGAAATCAGAGGAAATTATTTTTAGTTTTTCTTACATATTTTCTTGAAAAACTATAAATGTGTGTGTGTTTTTTTTTGCTGCAAAAATATTAAAGTATTTATAAGACCGAATTTTATGTCCACAGTATGGTTTAATTACCATATTCAGCTCTCATTGCAATTTTTATAATTATAATTTTTAACTTAACAAATTTTATGTGAAAAGCAGCAAATTTTTAACATCTACTTTCTTAAAAATACTCTTTTAATGTTAACAGCAAACATATAAAGAGGAATAAAAACAGAATTAAGTATGTATATGTTAGTGTGTGGAAATGTTAAGCAATGTTATGTTATCTTATGTTACACTAGTACTTTACATTGACACACTTTTCTAAAAGTTAAATATACGCATTCGTTTAAACATATACACACACACACACACAAACAACAAACTCAAACAGCATCCTTTATTTAACAGTCACAACAACAAGTTAAATAGGAAAACACTGAAAGGAAAAAAAAACACTGACTAAAAACAGTTTTGGAAAATATTGGCGTAAAATGTAATCTACTAACAGGAACAAGGTTTAGTTGAAAATTTGCCGGTGAAGTGTTGACAACATGAACACGGAAAGAAACTAAACCAATTAAATAATCAAAATAGAAAATAATAATTCAAAATTATATATGTATAAACAAACTAACTAACTATATGATTTAACAATAAAAAAATAGAACATTGAACGAACATGTACACATTAATATATTGCTTGAAAATTTAAAAAATAAAAAATACAAACTGAAGAATATTTGGAATTAAATTATTGCAAAAAAATATATATTTAAAACTACTTTTGCTTAAAATGCCTTTAAACTATAACATGTTAACCTTAAGTGTGCAAGTGTATTTGTTTTAAACATACATACAGGTATGTTAAAGATAAAACTGTTTTCCGTTTCCCTGTAAAATACTTCAACATCTCTACAAAAACTTGACATAGACGTCAATAAAGGATGTTTTGTTAAGTGTTTGAAAACAGTCTCGAAGACAAATAAAAAGTTGTTTGAATTTATTTACATAAAAAAACATATTTTTGTGAAAACAAATGTGTAAGCAAAAAAGAAAAAGAAAAGAAATAAATATTTAAAAATATGCCAGATAAGCTTGTTAAAAAAATTCACACAAATTGAGAAAAACAAAAGAAACATAAATATAACAAATGTTTATTTATAAAAGTTTGTGGATGTTTATATAATACGTATTTAAACGAGTGATAATTAAAACTATTGCATGAATAATGGAAATTTAATTGACCAAATTAAATTTATAATATAATGTGTATAATAATAAAGTGTTTGAAATGTATTAAAGGCTTTTAAACGTTAAAATATTTAATAATTACATTTATTGTATTAGTAATAATTAAATAAAACTACAACTATTATAATAACTCTCACATGGATTACCAGTAAACTCACAATATGGATTTAATAAACATAACATCATATATTTGGAATATATTTTTATTATTTTCATTTTTCTGGCCAGGTAAATAAAATTTATTTCATTCAGCATATAATATTTCATTTTCTGGTGTTTTATTGCAAATTATTATTGAAAACATTTAGATATTCAATATATCACAATATATCACAATCTTTACCCAAGGACTGATTTAATTAACAAAACCATAATTAACATAACAGTTTAAATAAAACTTGTACCATATAAATTAACTAGTTGGAGTTAATTTTTAGTATGTTTATTGTGGTTTTCCCCGAATTAACCTAAACTAAGCTTGTTAATACCTATAAATAAATAATAATAAATAGCAGGACAAAAAATTCAAAAATTATTAAAAACAGCAAGAAAAATTAAAAAAAAAACAGTCTGACTAGACCCATGTGTTACAAATGTCATGTGTACAATAAAATATTTATAGCGAACAAAATTGCAGAAGGGTACCTGAAATTTTAAGTCTCTAACTAAGTGTTAAATATATGATAATAACATTTCACATTGAAGAAGTAAGAGTGCGAAATTCGACTGTGCCGAATCTTTGACACCCTTTACCTAAACGTAATAAGAAATACAAAAACTACACTGGTTATAGGACTAGAATATCCTTACTGCGTGTTTTTTTTTTTTTTGCAAATTTTATTAATATTTGATATATTGTTTGAAAGACAATTTTACAATCCACATAATTTATTGTAAAGGTTTTGAAATTTTATCTAATTTTGACAATTTATAATTGATGTAATTACCGATTCTTACAGTAATTTATATAGTTTGTCTGATATTCATAATAATCTGGAGTGTAATTTAAAAATTTATAAAATTAAAAGAACATTTTTCCATATTCACAGAGTATAAAAAAAGTATAAGATATAAGGTGAGGCTTTTTTATTTGAATTTGATTTCAATAACATTATCTACAAGAGATTTGTGGGTGGCGTAGAAGAAGTGGACCAATTATGGACTGGTAGCTCCTAAATCCATTATCCACTAATGTGATTTTTTATTTTGGTTGAATTTTATCTTAATAACATTATTTAAAATATTGTATGGTTGGTTGGTGTGCTCGGATGTGAACTGAATTCGGGAGCTGTTGCCAATTATTGACAAACATCTACAAAATCCAGTAGCATAATTGCCGTATAACCCATATTAGTATGAGTTCTGGAATAAAATTACTGATCCATATAAAGGTTGGTTTGATATCAATATTTATTAGACATTTTTGTGGGTTAAATTGTTTTTCGGAAATGGTTCTTATCTGCCAGCTATGACAAATCATGGTCCGATCTTCTTAAATTTTGAACCAGTGAATTTTATGCAACATAATAACGGTATATTTAAGATACATACTATTTTCAAAGTGAATTTCGGAAGTGGACCTTATATGAGGGATATAGTCAAATATGAACCGATATTCTCAAAATTCAGCAGTTTGATTTAGGCAGGTATATAAATGATCTGTGTGTGATTTCGGAAGAGGGCTTTATATGGGGGATAAGGTTAAAAATGGACCGAAATTCACAAAATTCTGCAGAATGTTTTTTTGTATATGTAAATGATATGTACAAAGTTTTGTGTCGGTAGCGATATATATAAAGATAAATGGCTTTTTCGGATGTGGTCCTTATATGGAAGCTATAACCAATTCTGGGCCGACCACCATCAAATTTAGAACAACAATTTATTTACCTATAAGAATTATTAATGTAAAATTTAAACCTTTTATCATTATTTATACCAGTTTTATACGTATTTAAATGAATTTTGGAAGTGGAATTCATTTGGGTCTATGGTCAATCATGATCCGAACTAAAAAAAAATTCTTTTTGCGATTTCTTTTTGCATGCAACTTATTCCTGCTGAATTTTGTATTGATATTCCAATTTTATAAGCATTCCGTCGTTTTGGTGGTGAATATAAAAATGCAGAATATATCACAAGTAGCGCTAGATTTAATTATTTTACAAATATCAGGGGAAGAAGAGGTTTATGAAGATGATGATAAAGATAATTTTTTTTTTATAATTAAATTAATAAATAGTATCAAAGTAGGTATGGGTTGATTAAGAAGTCGCGCCTCATTGTCATTATTTCTTATTTTGAGTTTCGTTCTGGCTCTTGCATGATGTTCAGCTTCGTTTAACGTTTCCTGTTCGACGTCGCACATAGGAGTTTTTTGTCAATCTAGCCGGACATTAAGCAAAAAATTAAATTTAAGAAATGTAAAAATCTACGTACGCAGCTTGACAGACAACAAAGTTCTGCATCGTATAGTGAATTTTCAAGTCGTGTGCTTGAGATTTGTGGTTTTGGGACACTGTTAAAGTCAGGAAAGTTTATTAAATTACATGCGTGTTCATTGACTTTTTACGGTTTATATTTTTTATGAGCAAACGAATAAAGATTTTACATTGATTTTTTTTCTGTGAAAGACTATATCCAAGACTAATATTACCTGTGTAAAAAAGGAAAGTGCGAAGTAATAAGCAACGGTTTTTAACCACCTATGCAGGAGCTAAATGACATTATTTTATGGAGCAAAATAAATGTACCTGTTTTGCTTAATTTTTAAAATTATTAACAACAAAAATAATATTTAATAAAAAATTAAACCTGGGCTCCAGATACTTAGTTTTTTTTCTAACCACAGTATTGCATAAAATTGTTATCAGAACCATTTTGAAGCTTCGAGAGTAAAATGGAAAAAGTGTATACGAAATTACTCAAGAGAAATTACAATTTTTAATAAATAAAAATTCCTTTATTTCAAGCTCGAGGTCAGTTAAATTTTATTTTATTTTATAATAATTATTATTTATTTAACAAGCCCAGATGATGATACTCAAAGAGCATCGAAATATCGGCAGATAAAATAAAATAAAATTTAACTGACCTCGAGCTTGAAATAAAGGAATTTTTATTTATTATACATAAAAAGGTCGAACAAAAACTACTTGAATTAAATTACAATTTTTAGTTAGAAAATTATACGAAATTTCAAAATGTCAAAGAGATAGTGACATCAGTAGAAAATCAGTGCTTAAATGATTTCAAATATTTTTTTTAAATATTTTGGCATTCAGCACAAATAAAAAAAGGATCGGTTTGTAAGTATGCATACCAAATGGCTGGAAGGAACAGTGACAATACCTATATTTGGGAGTTCGTCTTCCAAACGACTACATAAAATCTTAAAAATGAATTTTTTTTTGAAAAGTTAAAAAAAAATTCTTTTTGACAAGGTCGTTCCGGAGGGTGGTCTTGGAGGGATACCTCCCCCTGACCATAAACGTTAAGAAATTTAATTTTTATGGTATTGAGGCGTTAGTAATTTTTTTTTTTTGTAATATTTACATTTTTTTAAATATTATTTTATGTAACCGCCCACAAAATAGGGCGTGGTCGAAAAGTGTAATTTTACGATCTCCTGGGTATAATTTTAGGGTTTTTAGCTTTCACATTAAAAGTTGAATTTACCAAACAAAAGTATGGAAAAATTGTAAAAAAATTTTTCAGAGGTTGGATTAGTTCTTCTAAGGGGAACTTTTTCCTTCTTGGTCCGATTTTTTAAGTTGTACCTGCCTATGACAATAATACACATTTCTGCCAAGTTTCATTGATCTAGGGGCACTCAATAACTTTTAAGAAGCAATTTAAGCTAAAACAAAAAGTAATGTCCGGCTAGATTGGCAAAAAACCCCTATGTGCGTCGTTTCCCCCAACCGCGTGTCTTTTAATTTGTATACACCCTAATGCTGACCATTAAAAACTCAACTTTAATACTGTGTGATGAGTTTTAATATATTTAAAACTCAAATCGGAATCTGGTGGAGTACCATTTATAACACAACGCATGAACTACCATTAACAGTCTTGATATGAATTTAAAGGTTTAAACGTCCCAGCTTCCTATATGAAGATATAGGTCGACTAGGGTTATACTTGAACCGACGTGGGATAAACTGATAATTTGTGAGATTAATTGCTTTTAAATGTTTGAATATATATGTATATGTAAAACGCACACTTAATATTGGTGATGGGTATACAAGATTCGGCACATACGAATATAACATTCCCTTTTATTTTTCCTGGAATGGTAAACAGATGTATTGAAAACATTTACATACATCATTGACCCTTCGACGTCTAAGACCCACAGCTGGGGCAAAGGTTGTTAAGTTTAGTTTCATGATTTAAAATACTTATTGGTAGCTACAATTAATGCCTTATTCAATAAAGAAATAAACTGATAGCGATTTAACTGCTGGTAATGTAGGCTGGATTCGGGAGAAATTATGAAAAATATTATTGAAATGAATTGTATTCCCTAACTCATTTTAAAGTCTAATTAATTTAATTTATTTATTTAACCCTAAGAATAAATTCTAAACATAAAATATTTAACGAGCAGAGCTACCAGGGATATCAGCTCGGAGTATATAAATTAGTAAGGAGTTTTTAATATATATATATGAAGTCATGAATTCTAAAATAATTTAATAATTAATTATGATTAAATTATTATATTAAATATTATTATTATGTTACTAATTTTCCTTCCTTGAGAAATATAAGTTGTTGATGTTGTTTGTTTATAGGATTTGTAAAATATTAGAGGCTGATGAGTTGTTAAAGTACTTAATCCTTGTTGTTTGTAATATCGAACAGTAAATGAGTACGTGATGTATTGTCAAGTAACCATTGCATAGCGCACATTTGGCCCCTTTTAATTTTATATAAAACACTTAAAATATTTAACACAGGATGCCGGAATCATTATTAATGCTAAAAAAACAAACAATCTTTGACAGCTTTTTTAAATAATTTCATTCAAATATTGTCTGCGGCTACGCTGTCGATCACTCGATCAGTATTGCTATCAGTATCTTGCGAATTACTGCTATTTCGAGCATTGCTAGCGATATCGCTCGAATTTCCACTCCCTGGTGTAGTAGAGGTATAATATTACACAATCTAGGGGATTGGATTACAGTCTCGGATATCATAAGTAGCTGCTTTGCTAACAAACATCATTTCCCAATAAAGTCCTTGTGAACAAAAAATATTTCTTAAAGAAGATTTTCCCAATGAAAAAAAAACAAATAAAAAAAAGCTTTAAATAAATCACCCTATATATCAAATTATTAATGACTTTTTCCAGGCTTTTATCAGTTGGAAGTCTTAATTTTTTTTTTAATTATATACTTTATTGCATTTTGACCATTTATTTAAATATTCTACTTGTTATTGGCTTAATTTTGTATTGATTTGGGAATTCCAGGGAATAATACAATTTTTTACGCGAATGAAAAAAGTCCAGGAATGTGTGAATCCTAACCCATATTCATAAATATCTGCAATTTGAATGCGGAGATTTTGCTATAAGAAAACACAGCTATTATTATTTTAGATCACCATCTAGTCTTTGCAGAACGTTTTTATTAAAGTTGTTGTAAAATACCAATTTTCATAGATGTTTGCGAATATTCTTGTAAAGCCATTTTTATCTACTGTCCTCAGTTTACAAGCAAAAATTAAAAATGTCGATCTTATTACAATATGGCAAAAAAATATAATTTTATAATACTTTTTAATACGAAATATAAATTAAAATGTTATTACGTATAAATTTTAGTTATATATAAGATATGAGGGCGGTTCGGAAACTTCTTAGTCTAAAACAGAAAGCGCGGTATAAACAGAAAAAAGTTAAGTGTTGATGTGTAAGGTAAAAGCGCTCCTTTATATGCAACAGTAAAAGATTGGGTTGCTGAATTTGAATGTGGTCGTACAAGCATTGATGCTGAACCACTTATGGCCGAATTCTCAGTCATTAGTTAACCATTGGTAAACTAAAATACTAACTATTGTTTAACTATTACTTATTATTCTTATGGCAAACTAAGCATTGCAAATAAAGAATCATTAGTTAAGCCTTTGTCATTAGCTAACTAAAGACTGTGAATTCGGCCATTAGTAGACGTCCAAAAACAGTAACAACAACAGAAATTGTAGCCAAAGTGCATGATATGGAATTATATGATCGACGAATAAAAGTGCGTGAAATGGGCATCTCAATCGAGTCAATTTAATTTTTCATGAAGAACTACAGATGCAAAAGATTTCGGCAAGATGGATGCCGTATTTGTTAACAGTCGACCAAAAACGCATAAGAATGAAAATTTCTCAAGCTGTTGATCAGACATGGATCCACTCCAGAGACAAAAGAACAATCCAAGCAATGAACTGAAACTGGAGGAAGTGCCACAAAGAGGCAAAAACAATTCAATCGACTGTTAAGTTTATGCCAGCGGTTTTTTTTTTTTGGACTTTAAACGTATTTTATTGATCGACTATCTGCAAAAGGGTAAAACAATAATTTCAGAGTACCATGGCAACATTTTGGATCAATTAAATGTAAAAATCTGAGGAAAATGTCCTGGCTTACAACACAAACAATTATTTTTCCTCAAGACAACGCAACAGCGCACAACAGTGTTTTAACAATGGCTAAAATCAACGAATTAAAGTACGAGTTGCTTGACCACCCAACTTATTCTCCTGATTTAGCACCCAGTGACCTGTTTTACCTGTTCCCAAGACTAAAAAAATTCCTAGCTTGCAAGCGTTTTACCTCAAATGAAGATGTAATTACAGTTGTAAACCACTATTTTGAAAGCCTTGAGGAAAACTATTTTAATCAAGGTATAGAATTGCTAGATAAGCATTAGACTAAGTGTATTAAAGTTTCAGGAGATTAAATTGAAAAATAAAAATAAGATATAAAAATGTTTTTGAACATCTATTCTCTTTCTGTGCTAGGCTAAGAAGTGTCCGAACCGCCCTCGTACATATGTATACTAAGAGTTAAATTACTGCGGCTTCTGTTTTAACTTCAACTTACTGCAGGTATTATTTGTTTAATATCAAACATATTTGTTCATACTTTGTATAAAGTTTCATTATTTTTTATTCATTATACAAAATTTGAAGTTTTATGCTAAACTACCATATATTAGCTGAAATTTATATCACATATTAATTCAAACTGCTTGCTCTTTTTTTTTTAATTTATCAATTACAATTTAAAACTTTTCGTGCTGTGTTTACTTATTAATAAAATGAAAATGAAAAGTTCCTCTCAAAGGAATTTACAAATTTCTTGTCATTATACATAATATATTTTGCATAAAAACCAAGACAAATTTTATTTTTGTTAAAAAGTTTTTCGTTAAAATGAAAAGTTAGTTCAATTTCATGGTGTAATTCACAGTTAATTTTTATAAATACCCTACTACATATTTTAGTTAAATATTTAACAAATATTTCAGTTGTAACATTACCAATACTAATGTTTTTTTTCAAGAACTTAAAAATGTCTTCAAAATATGCACAGAAATTTTTATTATAGAATTTTCTGTTAATCTCGACGAAAATTTAACAAGTAATAAAACCCCAGCAAAATAAAAGTTACAATAAAAAATGCACAACTTGTTTAATGCCGCTCGAGAAATTTTAAAAGACAAGAAAAACTTTTCATTTTTTTTTTATTTCCTTGCTAAGCTTCTGTTGTAAGAATATTGTGACTGCTATTAAAAATAACAAAAAAAATCGAAAACAACATTCGAAATAAAAGAAACAAATTTTAAATGCGACAAAATAACAAGAAAATGGTTAATCCTTATAAAAACAGGATGAAAAATTTTTTAAGAAAAAGTCATAACATTATTTTACTCTACTACAAGTTTGCTAAATATGCACTTACTTACAGACGCTTGTATAAATTTTGTTGTAACATGAATGAAAAACTATTTGAAAACACACACTCCCACGCAGAAATATAATAAAACAACTATGAAAACAATGCAAATAAACTCTCAACATTGGTAAAAACAAACTAAAAAGGAACGGAAAACTTGAGGAAAAATTAACCGAAAAAGATTTTAAGTGCAGCTGACTTCAGGAAATGAATTATAAAATAACAGCTGCACTATAATGGTTTTATTCTTAAACATATTTTAATTCAAATTAATAGAAAGAAAATTATATAAAATAAGTAGATGGAAGATCAAATTACTTGACATGAACGTATTCTAAAAATCTTCTTCCATGGTCAGTGTTGAAAAAACTTTATATTTTTATTTTCAATATTGCGCTACCTCGCTGTTTAGCACAAATATATTGCCGTATTGTGACTCTATGCTGTATAAAAACCTGGAAAGAATACAGTATCTATACAAAAGTTAGCATAACTTTATGTTTGAATCGATCCAAATTAGGCCCCAAATAAAGTGCACTTCCGACAATCACTTTATAATGCTTTTGTATGCATTGAATATGTCAGTCTGTTTAACTTCGATATTAAAGGACGTTGCAATTGTTTTAATTACATTTACAGCAGTCGTGTTCTCATAGACCCGCAGTCGGGTCAATGAACCCGCCACCGTGTTTCACTGTTTTAACAGCTTTATTTGGAGTTATACAACATATCATTTTTCATCATATTGTAAAAAGTTAAACTTGGATTCGTTGCTCCAGAGAACTCTATTTCAGATCTCCGGAACTTTTCTGAGCATTGCTCTTCAAAACCGCAACCGTTTCATGATATTTTTTGAGACATGAGATTTTTTTGTGCAATGCTCCTACGAAGTCCTGACTCGTCTTCTTATTCTCCGTGTGGATATTTCAATTAACTCTATTTTCTGCTAAAGTGGTATATCGTGTCCTAGTTGTCCTAGCTGGGGTTGCACCAAATACCATTTAATTTAATCAAGAAACCTTTTGTGCAATAGCCGACATTGAAATTTTTCATTTTGGTAAAAGTGCACAAATAACTGTCTCATTCATGGGGTACATGACTTGATTTTGCCCATTTTCGAAACTAAACCGTTTTAAAATTATAACAAGTTAAGTTATTGTTTAACAAATTACACTCACTTTGGCACTAATATTTAGAAAAGTTTAAAAGTTGAAGAAAAAAAAAATACGCGTTTGTAATTAAGTGGCCCACAAAAAAAGAAAACAATTGTGAAAATATTATTTTTATAAATTTTTTAATTTAACTTTGAACTCAAGGTGGTCTGCATTGAATAACGGTAAAACAATTTAGGGTATAGGTCTTTAAAGGAGCTACATAGCGATCTTATTATATCAAAGCATCGTTTCTAATTATATGGCCACTACTGTATACTCTTACTTGTAATTTATAATTTTTTTTTTGGAAAATATTACTTTGATCCAAACCTCAGCCCTTGAAATAAAATATGCTAAAAAACAACTTTATATCTTAGTGGCACCGGAACTATTAACACTCCAGACTCTAGACCAGTTCTGAATATACAAAATATCCAATAAATGGTTAATAACATAAATTTCTAAACTAGTTTTCTAAATCTAGTTCTTTCATATTACAACATAATATTTTTATTGCCAAATTAAATGTACTCAATTTGTGAAACAATGTAACACTAAAATTTAGCTTGAGATAAAATTGTAATTTTCACTAACCTTTAGGATTTTACTCTTTTCTTTACATTAGTGTGTTCTCTACTTGTGTGCTATTGTTGTCCTTGAATGCAAATCTGTGTTAATTTAAAATGCTCTCTTGTATTTTTATCATTGCCTAAAAACATTAGTTAAATATAATCTTTATGTAACCACAACACAGCTTACAGAAAATTAAATCCTCCATTATTAAAGCGACAACATAAAATACACCAACAGCAACAATGTGAACAATAGAAAGAACTGGAAACTAGTTTCCTTGCTTGACATATACCAACCAATAATATTACGGACACATTTATAGACCAAGAACATAAATAGAGAAACACAAATGCCTACACAAAAATAAACAGGACCAAATTTAAGTAACTACTAGCGGCAATTTTAACAATATGAAGGTTACTTTAACGCCTTTTAACAATTTAGAATTTTTAAACATACATACATACATTTTGTGAATGTATATACTATACATACATATGTAAGTGTATTTTCGTATATGTATATGTACATACATTATATGTATATAGACCCCTAAAAAATACAATGTATATAATAACAATGGCATGAATAATGAAATAATGTTTGCCTTCCGATTATAATAAAAGCAAAAATAGAAAATAATAAAAAGATAATTAGCGACAGCTTTTACTTGCTTATCGTGAATTATATTAACAACCTAGATAATATAATTAGCTTAGAAAATGAGTAGAATATAAATATACTATGTAATAAATATACGAATATTGAAAGTAGAAATAATTTCACTAACTTGTATGTAATTAGTGAACTTTACAAGGATGGCCCTGCCAAAAACTTGGGGGTTACGCGATCAAGTTTTGTCTTTCAAATTTTAATACACTCACACTTTTTCACTAATACATTATTTATACTTTTAAAATTTGATACGAGTTTGCTAACAAATTTTCGTTCCAATTGTGTGTTTCAAGTTACAGTCAAGAAAACAGCTGATTGCAAATTTGATAAACAAATTTTTTCGTTTTTCTTATTAACATTCTGACGTCACAATTTGTTGTGTTGTTCCTTTTTTATAAACAATATAATAATGCACTAAATTAAAAGGCCCTAAATTAAGGTAAATAAATATGTTAGTTTCTTGACGACATTTTAAAAATAAATTGCTTTAATTTTGCATGTAGCCTATGTCACAGCTTTAAATTTTTGCGAATTTTGACAAGCAGTATGTGTAAAATATTTAATAGCAAAACTTCAACGTGTAACTGCAAAGTAAATAAAAAATTTTGAAGATGTCAAAAAAGTTTGCTGTTTAAGTAATTTTATAATTTTCAATCGGTTTCTGACATGGAATCTGGTCATCCAAAAACTAATCAATTTAGCATTGATTAGTCTTGGCTGCTAAAGAATGAACTAAGATCCACCCAAAAAAAACGAATTTTTAGAAATTTGTAATGTACAATAAAATATTTTGTAGTTTTTGAAACATCTACAATTAAGGTATAATAATTGTTTCATCCTTAGAAGTCTTTTTTTAGAACATCGAATATTTAATAATGCATTTAGCATTTTAACTTTAATTCGATTTATTTGTTTTATTTTCACAATTTAAATAGAACTAAATAACCACCGTTTTGCTAAAAAGTGGCTAAATACAAAATGTAGCAACTCAGCAAATGGATTTTTTTCACAGCATTTTTAAACTCACTTAACTCCACTCAAAAGTCTACTGTTGATTACACGTTCGTCCACTTATAATTTATAAAGTTTCGTCATTGAGCTTTAATCATGGTTATTTCTTCAGCTGTATAGATTAAATTTTTCAACTTCAAGATGAAAAATTTATATGTTTTTACTATTTTTGGTGAATTATCAATGGATAAAAATAAAATTTTAATATTTGCTGGTAACCTAGACAAATTGTCTCAAAATAGTTTACACTTTTGACGTACTATTTTTTCAGAAATTTCACATATTATTCCTTTTTTTATTTTGTCTCTCATATATTGTTTAAATTTGTATGAAAACTGTGCCGATGTCAATAAAAATGTTCAAATGGGGACGATTATGAATTGAAGTTTAAGTTGACAATTTAGAATCAATGGTTAAAGTATGAAGCAAAAGATGCCATAATAAAGAGATCATAGATATTGTCGTCAAATATTTTAACCTTAAAATATTTGAAAAGAGGCTGTTTTAAAAATATGAAAAAAGCCAGAAGCTAAAACATAAATTTTGAGACTAAATGGTGAAAAAGGCTAAATCTAGCCTCAAAAAGGCTAAACTGGCAACACTGATATTTATTTATATTAAAGAGATATGACCAAATATGGGTCGATTATCATATAATTTTATATATTTGAGAATTATCATTTTTATAACGATATTTATAAGAATTTAAATGATTTTCGGAAGTGGTAATAATATGGGGAGTACGCTGAAATATGGACCGATATTCACAAAATCCAGTTGTTTGATTTCAGAATATGTATATTTGATCTGTGTAAAATTTTGATGTTTATAAGAGATTGATGCATATTTAAGTGATTTATTTTAATGTCGAGTTTTATAATTCGATCGGAAAAGATATCGTTTTGGGATTTTCTTTTCATGAGACTTATTTTTGATGAATTTTGTCGGGAAACTGTTTTTTATTAGCTTTTTATATACCATGGAGACTTAATACGGGAAGAGATTTTTATGGTGTTAGGAGAAATCATGGACAGATTATTTCAATTTCAACAGGAATTGTAGTTTTATAAAAGAAATAATGTAGATGTTTAGCAAACAATTTTTAAAAAGATATCGATGTTGATTCATATTTTGGTCCATAGCTCTGGTTATCTAAAACAATTTTGCCTCTTTGCAATTCCAAACATATTTTATAAACAAATAATATTTGGCAAAAATATTCTTTGTTGGCCCCTTTAGTGCCTTTGACAGATGGACGAACATGTTTTCTAAGATCATCCTTTTTTAAAATTTTATTTAGACCCTTTTTTTCTACAACCAATATTTCGTTGTGTTTAAAATTTGCATCCACAACGGTTGATGTTAGAGTTCAAAATTTAAAATTGCACAGAAATGGGAGAATACCTACCCAAAATATAAAAATACAAAATGAATACATTTGTTAAACAGATAATGGTTTAGCAATCGATTTGCAGTTGTAACACTTCATTTGTTAACCACTAAACTATGGCTTGTGATATTTGTATAAAATAATGCCTACAAAAACATTTGCTTATACATACCTGAATTTGAAATGATTAATGAATAGTTTTAAAAATGGTTTTACTAAAGTTGTTTTTTCATTTGTAATAAATCACTGATTTCATAAAGTGTCTTATAGTTGTAAATAAAGCACTAAAAATAAAATTTGTTATCGGAATCTTTATTATTACCCGAAAGAACAAATGTTGACATAAACTTTTTCAACTAAGAAAAATTATCAAAATTTTTAATAATAAAATTTTTCAAGTTGTAATTCCTAACTTCAGTAAAAATAATTTAATGAAAATCAAATTTAATGAACTCAAGCCTAACTAAATTATCAAGAACTTTTTCAACTAATTTTACGCATTGCCCAATTACATTGGGTGAACTAAATTTCGTGAAATTCATTTATAATCAAAAGCTGTTACATCATTGTCGGACATTATGTGATTCTGAGATGAAAATGATTAAAAAATGTTATAATGTGTTTATTACTAGTGCCAAGGAAAAATTATTAACTAATTAGTATTAATATTCAATACATATATTGATATGTCTATTATATATTCAATATATTTTTCTATCCTGAATATATGTATATGTATGTGTATTGTATATTGTAATAATATAGTTTCGAACTATTTTGGTAATTTTTAGGCACATAAGTTAGCTATATAAAAAAAAACTGTATGCCTTATAAGAGACAGATGTACGAAGGTAACTAGATTATCTTAGATTATTATATTATATGTAGGTTTGTTGGTCTACGAACAATATTTATAAGTTGATAGACACAAAATACATAATTACTTAAACAAAATTGGTGTTTTTTCTGTATCTATTTCAATTGGCTTTAAACAAATTTTAAATATGGGACTTATGACTATTAACCGCTAAAATTAAAAAGGACCCATTATTTTCGGTCTCTGATATAGAGCCACAATTCATGAACACATATTCATCTAACAATTTCAACAAGGTTTGTGTTTTTGTCATGTGAAAAAACATCATTGGGCTATCTGAAAAATATTTAAAGATGTAAAAGTTATAAAAATAATCGTTTTTTTTTTTTGTTGTGGGGATTTAATATTTTACACAACAATTTCATATTATTTTTGTCTGAACTTCTAACATAAAGCTTATATTTCAGAGTGTTAAGCTTTTAGGCTAAAGAAATTTATCATCAGATAATGTTAAGCATCAGTCAATTGATATGCCATTAAAAAATTCTCCTTTTTGAACCACAAAAGTAAATACAAAAGAAAAGCAAAAACAAATTTGTTAATACAAGATTTATAAATAATAATAAAGAATACACACACATTGTAAACGTACGTAATTTCATTCTAACTCACAACACGTAAAAAAGAAATATGATAATTCTCGTATTCTATTTCTCAAAAAACGGTGAGTTAAATAGATGATGTTTACAGATGGATCGTGGACAATGAAGATTCCTGATGACGCCTTTGGCAGGGTAGAAAATGCATTCCAATTTGCCAATTGCTTCAGTACTTTACAATAGTATTTTTGATTATTTGAACTATTAGCCTGAATAAAAAAATGTTCTCTTAAAAAAACAAAAACGAATTGTCCATACATCGTATCATGTATACGTTATGTTCATGCATATTTTATATACAAATGATTTGGAGCAGCTGAATTTACCAAACCTACATTCCATATTCCTTCTTGTTTTCTTGACTTCTTTTTAACATTAAGCAATTTGGACAACAAGTATACCTATACATTTCATTCATCTAAAATCTGATATTTCCTTTAATTTTTACAATTTGAATATAACTTAAAATATAGAACAAATCCTTATACGATTGTAAAAAACATATATGAAACAATTGCATTGAATTGATTGTAACTCAATTTACAGCGAGAATATCATTTTTCTATTTTGTTTGCTCTGTCTTTTATTTAGGTGCAATTTTGCAAAGTATTGAATCAAATAATGCAAACAATATAAAGGATATAAAGAAAAATTTACAATTGGATTTGAAAGCTATAAAATCTATGGAAACCATAAGAAGGATGTCAACAATAGCACCGTTAACCTTTTCTACTGCATTAGCATTAACAACAGCAACACCATCTAACGAAATATTGCTATCATCATTAACAACAACAACAGCTATAACACATGCAACAGCCAAGTCCATAAAATTGTTGTCAACAGAACAAAATACAAAAAATGATACAACCTACCAACAGAAGCCAGGCAGCCTTAATAGTCGAGCAAAAAAGACAAGAAGAAACATGAAGGTAACAACAGAAAAAAATCATGAAATATTTAAGAGCAATATGACAACAGCAACATCAACTAAAACTACAAAACCAATGGATGAACATCGAACACAAGAGCAACAAACTAAATCATTTACAGTATCAGCAACATATTCCAATAGCAAAAATTATGATTCTCAAGAACAATTTCTACCACCCACTCTACACGACAGTGCAAATATTTTAAGAAACAATGAAAATACACTGTCTGCACTAGAATCTACATCTAAAGTTCTATCACAGAATGAACTGCATGCTCCCAAGCTAACAAAGAAAAATCTTCAGGATCCTTTAATAACAACATTTACATTGAATCCCTTTGTAAATTTCTACAAAGATCAACACACATTAGGGCAACCAAAAGTGTCAGAAAGTAGCAGCATAAATGAACTATATATCGATGACCCTGATATCACCATAGACAGTAGCGACGGACTGCTACATCGAAATAATTATGATGGCAATGGTCAAACAGCAAATACTCTAAGTACTGCAACTATAACAATTAATAGTTTTAACAAGAGTAATCAAGCAACAGCAATATCAGCAATAACAACAATGACTACAACAAGAAAACCATCAACATTAGCAACAAAACAAAACCACATGTACGACAACAACACTACATTATCCTATTTACCATACCAAAGTGCTGCTTTAAAGGCATCCGCTTCTAACATGAAAACATTGAATAACATTCTAAATATGTACACTAGTCGTGGTAACAGTGGCAGTAGTAGTTTAAAACGAGATACATTAGTGTCTTTGGCAGCCATAGTATCAACAGCAAAAGCAGCTGTTGTTGACAATAGTTTTATGAAAAATTCTACCAATAGCCATGTACAGGGTACTGACGATGAGGAAAATGTATTGAAAATACAATTTAATTTTAAAAGCAATAATTCTGCAGCTTACGACTCTTTAGCAATAAAGCAAACGTCACAAACAACAATGAAAACAATAACAAATACTACAACAACAGCAGTAACAAATGAAACATCGTCATCGTCATCATCATCATTACGATTTAATGCATCATCAACACACTCTGTCATATCAACAGCAACAACAAAAGATATCCCCCCAACATCAACGTCAAAAACTACATTAAGGACTACAACACGACGTCGTAAAATAGCAACTACCACATTAAAACCACCTCCTACCATTGATGACTATCAAACAATAACTAGCCAAGCCGGAACTCATGCTTATTTGCCTTGCAATGTAAGTATGTTTTTCGCTTTATTAAAGTGTTGTTAAGAAATATATGTACATGTGAATAAAAAATAATTAAAAATGTTTTATAATCATTATTCTCTAATAAATTACAATAATTATTTTTTAAATTTTCAATACAATAAACATACATACATACAGCGCAGAAGAATATAATACTCTGACTTATGCTATATAGGATTCTTACTTGTACTAAATCAACATCTAGAAACTACATATAGAGAAAAAATATAGTTGTATGTGCTTACCACAACAATGGCAACATTTTTACAAGTTTTTCAACAATGTTATGGTCACTGTATTGAGTGTAATTGAGTTACGACTCAGATGATTATTATAAACATTTATGAGATTGTAGTAACTATGTGTACTATATATTTGTGGGAATCATGTTTTTTTTTATTATGATAGAGAACAACAATCTTTCATTATAAAACTGATTACCATTAGTATTAAATATTTTCTATTATAGTATATATGATTGCTATAATCATATGAATCGTAACTTAACCATATTATGGTTGTCGAAAACATATAAATAATTACAGTGACCATAATATAAACATTTTTTTAAAAATTATGAAATAGATGTGATAAACATGTACATATACTTATATAATTTATGATCACCGATAAAGTCCTTTTTCGAGAAAAAATTCGGCAGCAATAGTGTAACACCCACTAATATTTTTCCAATATAATCCAATCTTATTACTATGGTGGTGGGTATAAAAAGTGCAATCTGATTTCTATGAATTTTGACGTACTTTGAATTCACTTCAATAACGTTCATTTCGAAACAACCTCCCCTTTGTTTGACGACTTACATTTATACCTATAGGTGCATTGTCTTGTTGGAAAATAGATTGTTTTTCTTTTCTATTTTCTAAAAATGGCTTTAATTTCGGATTTGTTTATTTTGTGTAATCAGGAGAATTCGTTTTGGTACTTGGAAACGTCAAATCAAGCATATTGTTTTCACAAAAAGCTTCCTAGACCCTTAAAAACCGCCTATGAAATTTATTTTTGAGATATATCGTGGATGCTTTCGTAGGTCTCTCCAATAGCTGTTGTAACCATCTGGAACATTAAGGTTGCATTTTTTCTCTTCGGAAAAAATCACATTAAAGAAATTATATATTTAAATAGTGCAACTGTTAACAAAGATTATTGGCTTACCTGTTTCTAATTAGTTTGTAAGTTTTATTTAGCGAATTTACATCTGAGATTTTTTAGCGGCCTGTTTATGGTTGATTTGGACAATTTTATCTCATATTGATTAATAATCTGACCAAGACTATTCATTGTGTTGCTGTCATAGTTTATAATTCCGTTCAGAAAGCTTTTTTTTGGACCGTCACTTATATTTTTACCACAATAATCTAGATTATTTGCTTAATTTGTTACTGCACCATGTGCCCGGTTTATTATACCCTTCACCTTCATGGGCAGGGTATATATAAGTTTGTCATTCCGTTTGTAATTTCCACAATATACTTTTCCGACCATATAAAGTATATATATTGTGGATCTTTATAGATAGCGGAGTCTACTAAGCCATGCCCGTCTGTCTGTCAGTCTATTGAAATCAATTTTCTGAAGTCCCCAGATATCTTCGCTGATTCTGTCAGACATGCTTTCGAGAACCTTGCTATTTAAAAACAGCAAAATCCGTCCATAAATTATGGAGAAAAATCCGAGACAACCGCTCAAAATTTCATCAAAAAAACTAAGTGTATTAATATTGCTATGAATAATTTCATAAACAAGAACAAATTCATCAACAGATGGCATGTTCATCGATATAATTATGCATCCACAACAAAGGTGAAGGGTATATAAGATTCGGCATAGCCGTATATAGCACTCTTACTTGTTTTTTTTTGCAATGGCTCGAAAACTAAAGCCACTTTTTATAAAAACTGAAATTTTACCTTTTTCAAAATCACTACGCTGCATTTTATATTAAATTGTTGAAAATTGCATAATAAGAATAAATAACAATTATATTTTTGTTTTTATAGTATAAAAAAGCTGTTTGTAATTTTACAAGAACTAGCAAACATCAAGTGTAATTATAATAATGCAACACAGTGTATATAGTATATTGTCAAATACTTAGAAGATATTGCTTATATGTTTCATAAGTTATTATGTTTGATTTACATCTTTAAAAAATTAAAGATTTATGATACATTTTTTGAATTTCCTAAATTTATGTATTTAAATTACCACACATGTGTTGTGTTCACAAATGTCTAGTTAAATTTGTATAATTCTTTACTGCAGCACATGTTCAATATCACCGCAAGCTATTACAACTATCAGTTTATTGTTGGCATTTTCACTGGTGAAATTCTGTGTAAAACAATAAACATTACAAAAATGATGCCGCGGTTTAAATACCTATTAATAATATGAATTCAAAAGTTTTAAAATGTTCATATTAAACTATTTTTCATACTCGTTTACATATAATTTTAATAAAGTCACGTACACTTTTTTACACATAAAACAAATATTTAAAATTTATCAAAAAAAAAAATCCAATTTAATTTTCTGGGGTAAGAAAAAAAACCAGCCTTTTTGTTAATTTAATATGGTTTGGGACTTTACACAACTTGGCCAATATCCAACAAAAGTTGTTGGCTAAAAATCCTAAAAGACTAGTAATTTTTCAAAGTCTTGTGTTTAAAGTATTCTAAATTTATGAGTGGGTTTGCTACAGTAAGAAAGACAACATACTTTTTTTGAGTTAAAGAGTTAAGTTACGAGTAATATGACAAGAAAACAAATATATTTTCTATTTTTTTTCACAGTTTTTAAGAAGATAATAAAACGTTTTATTTCCATCCAGAGTATATTTATATTTTTGCTGAAAAAGTCAAAACATTGATTTGCTTAAAAATCAAAAACTTTTCTAACTGAGGAAGATGAGTGCTAAAAGTTTAATTATATTATTTTTGAAAAATTTAAAACAATGTGTTTTTCTCATCAATCAGTAAGAAAGTCAATAAATTAGCAAAATTTGTTTAAATTATTGTTTACATAAAATCTTGTCGTGCAAATCTTTTAATTTGTATGCAACAAATATATCAATATAATGATTTTGGAACAGAAATTTATACTCATTTTTGACCCAGAAGCACCGATAATTTTTGTTGAAACTGAAATTTTTATTTCTAAACTTAAATTTTCATGGGTTTCTTAAAATTTTTAAAAACTTTAGTTTTTTCGTATTCGGGTGTCCTTTTAAAAGGAAAGTATACACTACTTAAATTTTCTTTTATATTGGGAAAAAGATAATGTTTTAAGTTAAAGTATGATACGCCAAGAACCACTGCTTTGGGTGCAAAGCGATAGGTGCAGAAGGTTTGATGTTTCTTCTGTTGTACTAAGTGGTCTTGTTTATCAAACCGCTAGTGCATATTAAGGTTGGCGCTGGGCATGCTTGAACCACACTTTGAGGATGTTTTAAAAGATTCCAGTAGTCCCTTTGCAATCACTCTTCTGAAAGCTAAACGGTCCATATTTCCAGCAGATGAACTTAATAATAATCAGCTAGTTTGTTCAGCCATTTCTATAGAATTCTGAAAGTACCTGCAATGATGGTAGGCTAGGAACCATATCCGTGTGCTGCCATTTATTTCCATATTTATTGTTAGTCGACTCTTAACTCGCAGTCAGGTACATTGCTATGCCTAATTTTTGCATCTGCACGTAGATGATCGCCTGCCAAATTGTAGAGGCACATATTATCTTCATAGCAACTGTCTTCCTCCGTTATATTACACATAAAAATCTGTGTTTTTGTTTTAATAGATATAGATTTAATAGATAAAAAAGTCAAGTTTAACTTAAAGCTAATATCACAGAACTGTGTTCTGTTAAACTAGACTTAAGTTTTGTGGTCGTTTATTGTGCATTATATTTTTATTAATTATTTTATTATTTATACCAAAATTCTGTTCGTGATGTCCCGTTTTTTAGTATTTTAGTAACTAATTAATAATAAAAATTAATATCCAATGATAAAAAACATCAAAGCTATTATTTAGAACGAGGCCCCTGAAGAAGTTAGAATAAAACTAACGAAACGTTGGGTAAATAAAATAAAAAATAAAAATCAAGTTTTTTATTTACGTTTGGAAACAAACATTTGACCAAATTAGCCTCAAGGAAACTCCTTAAAAATTATTATAATTATAAACATTGGTCACAAAAACAAATTAATTTTAAATATATTTCGTCGTGATCAATCAATGCAACCTAAAGTTTGTCACTTTTCATTTACCGTTCATTTATTTATTAATTTTTACAACATGTTTTAATCGGCCTGATTTGTTTTTGCTACAAAAATAAGAAAATATTGTTAGAAAATATAAAAAACAAGTAAAGTGAATACAAAATTTTAGAACATTCTCTTATTTTGGAACAAAAATTAAAAAAAGTTCTTATACATTAAAAACAGTTAAACGATAAAAAACGGTCTGTCGAGTTATTAGAAAATATAAAGTATTTGAAATCTTGTAATCAGCGTTGTCAACATTGAAATTTCAAAACGAAGAAAAAAAACGCAACATTTAAAAAAAAATGCACCAAGTTTAGAATTTAATTTTTAATTAAAATATATATTGAATTAATTCCACATTTTCTTAATTTCATAAATTCTATATAAAACTTTTTGAAAAGAGTAAAAGCCTTTTTTTAACTCACAATGTGCTCTTAGGAACTGAAGTACTAATTAGTAAAAAAGAGCTAATTTCAGTACATAATTGGTACTTTTTTTTTGAAATTTTTCAAGAAAATTTGTTAGGACTCCACTGGGACTCTAACCCTGGGTGTTCGCCATACAGGTCAGTAGACCAAAGCATCAGGCTACACAAGAATTTTTAGTTCCATGTTTAAAATGTTAATTTTATTTTCAAACAAAGTTTTTCGCATCATTCATTTTTAGCAATAACCTTCATTTGACGAATTTGATAGAATGTATTCATTTATCATACATTCTTATTTAAAATATTATTAACATTTTCATCGTCTAGATTTCATGATATTGAATTATTAAAATACTGCAATTTAAAATTAGTAAAAATAAAAATTTCATCACATTATCGTAAAAATTAAAAAAAGCGCACCGCGCACCAACTAAGGAATTTTTAGCACAAAAAATTAATAAAGTACCAAATATGGTACAAACGCACCAAGTTGACAACGCTGCTTGTAATACATATAATGCGTATATTTAATATTAAATAAAATTTAATTCAATATAACTCATACGTACTCGTTTCATAGTTATATCTAAATATATAAAAATAAATGGTCCATGTATGAAATGGCATCACGTGAGAACGGCTGGAGCGATTTGGCTGATTTTTTTTATTCGATTCAAAATTCTCAGGAGATGGTTTGTAAAGAAAAAAAAATTCAAAAATTCCGTGTAAAAATCCGAATTTTTTTTGTGCGTCCAGTCAACTTTAATTAAAAAAAGCCCCGTAAAGTATGCTGTACAAATTTTGATATTTCATTTGCAAATAAATAAGAATAGCCAGGTTGTGAATACATTTTATTCTATGAAATACAAATCATTAGTAAATACTGAGCGAAGCCGAGGCGGTCAGTTAGTACTATGTATATATAATACAAAAATATTGCGATATTATAAACGTTCACATCTGCAAATATTTCATATATTAATAATGAATATAGGGTTCAACAGTATTTCATTCAAATAAACTTAATTTGCGTTACTACTTATGTATGAAGTGACATAGCAAATTGCATATTTTACTAGCAACAGTACAAAGTTATTCAACAAAAACTTGGCAAGTGATATACAAAAATAAAAAAATTGTTTAAGTACTTATTTGCTAATAACTGAAGGAATACGAGTGCCATTACTAAACGAATATAAATAGAGACTGCAGAGAAATATATTAACTACAATAAACTATAAACAAATATTTTGTTTTCCATCGTTTAAGAGAAATGCTATGTTGAAAGGCAACATTGTCTTTAAAACAACTGAAATATATCAAATATTTCCGTAAATGAAAAATATTTAAAACATTCTTAACGAATAACTTTATCCTGGATGTTTCTTATTATTGCCTGGGTATCTAAAACCAACTAGCCTACAGCAGCTCCCTAGTTTTAGTAAATTATTATTTATGACTTTAACAAGCTCTATAAGGTTTTATACCTTAAATTTCCATTTATATTTATTTTGTACAATCTTAATATCTTGGAAGGAAAATCTAAAATAAACTTAAACAGTGATTGTTTTTACAAAAAGTCTTAAATTTTAACTTTAAAAAACGTACAAACCTAAAAATGTAAAACAACTAAGAATTCGTGGTTATATTATTAATCTAAATTCCTTTTCTCAATATCTGTCTTAGAAAATATTTTTAAGTATTTTTCTATATTATATTATTTATATGTTACCACATACCACATAGTTTTTCCTTTAAAGCTAAAACCACATACATTTATGAAAAAAAATTGTTCAAAGTAAACATACATATGTACATACTTACAAACATATATATGAAAAATGACGGGAGGGGAAGAATTTTCCTAAAAGGAAATGAAACTTTAATAAATAAATCTGCCATAAAATGCATTTTATCCAAAACAACAAATATAACAACAAACTTTTCTCCATCACATCTTTTACGAACGAAGAAAGATGATGATGCTATTATTTGTTATATTTTTTGTATTTGCAGTTGTAGTTGTTTTTATTGTTCTTGTTATTGTATTTTTTTTTCATTATTTTACCATGCAACCATAATTTTGCATATTGCCGTCTGCTACTTTCTCTTGCTGTAATGGAAATTCATGTGTTTTTTTCCTGCTTTTTGTTTGGAACAAGTATTTAGGTCAATGTGATGCAATGTTTTTGTACAGAAAATATAGTTTTTTTTTTCTTTTGCTGCAGATAAAATGGCAAAAAAGGGCATGAAAAAGGGAAACTGCTAGTTAAATAATAACAATAATGACAGTAGAAACACAAAAATTGTTGTCGTTTCCAAAATGTTCAATAGAAAATGTCCCTTCCTATATAACTAATTGACATTAATTTGATACTGTAGCTTCAGCAATGCATTAAATCGATAGGAATAAAATGTACAAAGTTATGAAGCAAATAAAATTTTATTATTACAGATTTTAATTATGTTTGGCAAATTATTTTTAGATATTTTTTTTTTTTGAATAAAGCATTTTCGACATGAAATCGGTGGCATAAATGTGTTAATATTTATGTAGTAAAAACAGTGCTTCAATACTTTTGAAATTCAAATTGATATACATTTTTATATTAGCATATTTCGGCTGCACTGAATTTCAAATATACTTTACCTAAATATTTATAATGAGAAGCTATAATAGAATAGCCAAATTGAGGGTTCCCTTCTCAGGCATATTGCATATTGTGTTGGTATTTTATATATTTATTGAAAGAATATTATTTATTTTAAAACATTTAACATTTTAATATTATAGTAATTGTTTAAGCTTAACCACCTACCCGGGTATGTTTTTTACATTCAATTTGATATATTTTTTCTACCTATCGACTTGAAATTTTTAATATGCTCCTAAAATATTGTTTTTTTTTTTATTAAAAAGACTATTTCAAAAAACCCGCAAGTATTTTATGGACATCATCCTCTAAGAATACAATCGGCATACTCGTTTAGGCACAGAACAATTTTTGGACCCAAAATTCAAAAATAGGTACAAAGTTGTATGTATTTTTATTTCTACTGAATTTCAATGTTATTTTTCATTTTACATCTACTTGTTCTCCTTTTTGTTGTGTTGTCAACTCCACCTTTGCTTTTTTTGTAATCGAATATTATTAAGGCTTTTGTTTTACATCTCCAACTTTTTGATTATAATGAAATGTAGATAAAAGGACAATTTATCTGTTTTTTTTAATGTGAGGAATAAATAAAATAAATTTCCTTTCGAATAAGAAAATTCAGCTGGAACAAATTTTCACCTTTTGTTTAGGGTGCACAAGATAGACAAGTTATAGTCAACATCAAAGAAGATGCTAAATTGTAACTTGTAAAAAAATTGTCACATATGATGTTTCTTCTACTTCCACGATATTTTCCTTTTCTCCAGAACGCGCCAACCCTGTATATATTTGTCCACTCATAGGATAAGATGTAAGAGCATCACAAACCCATCAGACCTTTATCCTATATTTCGCCGGTTTTGAAGAAATATAATGTGTGAACTCAGTTCCCCCACGGAAGGGCGAAAGTTGCTCGTCAACCGTATGTAGCCCCCTGCTACATAGTTATTTTGTTAAACATTAGAAATATGTCAGATATGGTGGCAGTTGTTTTATCAATTTCTTTGCGGTATTGGTGAATTGCCATTATCAAATCTTATATATCGGCTTATATGGCTCAAAATCGTTGAATAGCCGTCGATGCACGATTCAAGGGATGTTTTTTTTGTTTTTTTTTTTATAACATATTTCAACTGCATCAGTTTGCTGATAAAAATAAAAAAGCAGTAGGTAAGCAAATTTACTTGTAAACTATATGACTTACCCGGTTATGATGGTTGTATATATGTATAACGAAAACTTTGTGGTTGTAGAAACAAAGGTTAATGTCTTTTTTTTAAATTTAAGCTTAAAAAATTACTAACATAAATTTAAAAAGGTGAAATAAACTATACGAATAATAAGATTAATAATTAATGGGATTATAATTTCTTATCATTATACTACAAAGTTTGTCCGCTTATCATAAGTATATTGTGTGAAATTTAAAAATTTACAAAATTAATAACCCGAATGGCTCAATATTTTGAAAAGCCATAAAAAGGGTAAGGTGATTTACAGGTGTTATAGAGATATTCGGAAGTTTATCTTATATTGAAAGATTTGACAAATTATTGCCTAGTAGTTACAAAATCTAAAGCATCTTATATGGGAGCTAAGACCAAATAGTACCAATCTTCTTCAAATTTAGCACACAGATTTATATATCTGTAGGGGATATACGGGTATTTAAGTGATTTCCGAAAGAGGACTCTAATAACGAAACGTTCAAATATGGACTGATATTAAAAAAATATAGCAATTTGAATTTTGCATCCATATAATATTTTTAAAATATTTGTGTATAATTCTGATTCTAAATTGATACCCAGCGATAAAAATATGCTGTAAAAAAGAATTCTAGAAGGCCTTATTTTACATTTACAAGGACTTGCAGCTGCATTGCAAAATCGTTTCAATTTTACATGACGTGTCATTGTTATTTAAGGCCTTGCCTACTAGCTCCTGGTTAGATGTCTGATAGAAGCCCTACTTGACATCGGCAATTGGAAGGTCTACCAAGTAATGCCTCAGGCGTTATTAAAGATGTGCTAAATTAATAATTTCATTGAAAAGAGTAAAAGTAAAAGAAGTGGTTTTAAATAAAATAAGGGTTTTAAATTAATTTTAACTTTATTTAAAAATGTATAATAAAGTGGGCAAAATAGTGTTTGTTGTTGTAGTGACGATATGCAGGAATAATTGCCAAAATATTAGTGAAATCATGATTTTCTGATATTTTTTTGAAATGCTATTTTCAATCCATATGAAACGCTTTCTAGAACTCCTTCTGAGAGATGGAATGAGTATCGACTCACTTAGAATATGTAAACAGGTCAAATATTGGTAAAAAACCTATAAAAAATTTTAATGAACAAAAGTTTTTATATTTTTTAATAAAACAGACCTCACGCTGAAATAATAAAATATAAAGATTTTTAATATATACTTTGTTTTATCTGAGATGAATATTCCTCAATGTTATACGAGGAATATTTAACTTATATGTACCGCCATTCATCACTTGTAGTGATAGAGGGCATACAATTTAAATTACTTACCTGTTATAAAATATTTGTATAGTTTTGGACCGCTGAAATGGTTTTTATATTCAAGAGTTATAGTGCCATTATATTTTGACTTTCCTCTAACAAATGCACAGTATTGTTCAATTAGTTGAAGACGGGGATAACTTGGGTGTTCAAATATTCTACACGTCAACATTTTACAAATCTAAAATAATGACATTGAGCTAAAGTTGTCCAAAACTTTACTGAAGTGAGGTGATATAATAATAAATTGCTGTCTTCATGCAATATTTTATATGAATACGAAGTTATAATTCAAGAGGTTTTCAAATAGCAGCTTTTCAGATTACAATTACAATTTACTTGCCAGCCATTGCTATTTAGCAAACTTATCTACGTTTGTGTATTTGTATTTTAAATTGGTATTGATTTATTTCGTTGTTGAACAGCAGCAATTTTGTTTAAATTTTATAGTAGAGAAAGCGTACTCGTGTTATAGCAAAATCAATTTCTCTTTTCATACGATTTGATAGCAACCACTTCTATTTTTTTAAGGTATTAAAAAGGGATTTGTATTTTTGTGCGGTCATTGTTGTTTAATATCATTTAGAGTAGTTTTTCTGTTAATGACGAATTTTCAAGGAATTTGTGAATTGCAGAATTTTGTTGCGACTGCTAAAACCTTTTGACAGAGTAATGACAATTATTTTTATATTATTTAATAATTTTTATATAATTTTTTTAAAGTGTACGATATGTAAATTCCCTTTGCAAAAATCATTTAGAAACCCAAATAATAAAGTTTTCAAACTGTTGAGTACCAAACAAATTTGTAATAAAGATAAAGTGATTTTTTTAAAAAGTTAGTTATAATTAAAATTTTACCGAAATATAAGGTAGTTACTTAAAAAAATTATAATAGTTTACTAAATGTTGGTATTATATGTCAAATTTCGTTTTTTTATTAGTTCGTGTTTTTTGTGTAAGCTCAGGCGTCATGTCATACCAAATTTTTGTTCTGCAGCCGATTGCATGTTTTCTTTTTTTTTTAGAAACAAAGAAGCCGAAAATTATCGAATTCTTTTATTTATGGATCCAGAAGCGAGATATAGAAGGTATATGTAGCTATGTTCACAGGAAGATTTTTAGTGAAATTTCCAATGATATGAAAACAACAATTCGAGAAAATTTAAGATATTTTAAAAGCGTAGGTCGAATAGCAGATTTGTTGACTCATGCTGCCTCTATATCAGCAACAAATACTTAAAATCCTGATGTTAAGGTCGTACCAAACCAACTAACCATTTCACCTACACGGCCATCTAAAATATCCCATATCACCTGAAAAAGATTTAATATTTTTGTTGGAAAATGATTTCACTGTAAAACAATATAAAAATATTCGTTATCTAAATATATCCATATCAGTAACATTTACCCATCATATAAAAAAGTATATGAATTGAACTGCAGGTCGGATGGCATTAAATTATCTGAAAACTGTGTTGAAGTTTCACTTCAAAATTTGCTTAACCACACAGCAAGCAAAATTTTAGCCTTTCAACAGTATGCACTGCTTCTAGCAGACGTAGAAGAATTTATCCTTATATCGATGGCTCTACAATCAGTATGTTTTTGCAGGTTGCTGAAAGTTGAATTAGTAAAGGAAAATAAGGAACTCAGTTTAAGAGAAAAGCTAAATTTAGATAAACAAATTACGGATTTAAATTTATATATACATTAAGAAATCAAAAACAAATACCACTTAAGTGAAAGTGAAGGAGGATTTACACAAAGAGGTGAGTGGGTTATTGGAAACTTTTTGAAAATGCCTTTTTTTAGCAACAGGGGTCTCTATACAAAGTTCTATGGTGATAGGTGATTTGGAAATAATTTTTGTCGCAATGTTACAGTCAATACTATTTATAAAGCCAAATACTAACTAATAGTTTTCCATTGGTGTAAATACCATATACATTATAACTTTATATTACTAATTATTACACACTGTACATATTATATTATTTTTTATGTAAAATATCATTACAGGTTAAACAATTGGTTAAAAAGCCCATATCATGGCTAAGAGTACGTGATGGTCATATATTAACAGTCGATCAAACAACATTTATAGCCGATCAGAGATTTCAATCTATTTATACCACCAATCCGGAAAGATGGTCGTTACAAATAAAATATGTACAATTAAAAGATGCAGGCATATATGAATGCCAAGTGTCAACCGAGCCAAAAGCAAGTGCTATAATTTATCTGCATGTTGTGGGTAAGTAAAAGCAAATATGTTAAATATGAATCGCATGACATTATCATTGTAAATTAAAGTAAAAGGAATATAAGAAAAAAACAATAACGAAACGAAAAAATAATACTTACTTAATTACTATACAGCATATAGTAATGCTTGTATGTATGCAGAACATAATTTGTACATCGACAAATTAACATCTGTTGTTAACCACAATGTGGCTTTAATAAATTTTATTTTAATTTTCATTATCTTCTTTTTGTCGTTCTCTTTATTACAAACAGAGCCGAAAACGGAATTAATCGGTGCACCCACACGCCATGTTAAGGCCGGAAGTCAAGTGAAACTGTTGTGCATAATTAGTCAAGCTTTGGAGCCGCCATTATTCATTAATTGGTTTTATAATCAGAAACAAATATATTTACATAATCGTAAAGGCTGGCATACAGAAATTGAACGCATTGAATTGCCGCCGGAAACCACAACAACAACTACAACCACCACTACTACAACAGCGGTACCATCAACTACTACCACCACCACCACTTCTACTTCAGTACCATCATCGTCATCATCATCATCATCATCGACATTATCCTCGACTAGTTCATCAATGTTAAACGGAAGTGAAATTTCTGCAATGCATGTATTTACATCAATAACACCACAGCAGTCATTAAATGATGGTAATCTTTTAGAATTGGTGTCAGAATCAACATACAATAACTACCCCCATTTAATACAACATGAAGCCGTATCAATATCAACGACACTAAAAACCCAACAAACTCAAACAGCAACTACAATATCAACACTAACAAAACAAGCAGCAGCAGAGTCAACGGCGATGGCAATATCAACAACAAATTCATTGCCGGCAGCACTACCGGTAACTACAACAACAATGTCATTTCATAATGATGATACTGATGATAATGACGATAATTTTGACAACGACGAGAATGACTATAAAACAAATCCATCGGCAACAACGTTTGAAACAGCTGAAGCAATAGCAGCAGAAAGAGGCTACATGATGTTGTCATCATTGATGACATTTACTGATGTTAAGCAGATTACGGTAATTGATTTTAAATTTTTTTTTCATTAATTTTTTTTTTTGTACATTTCCTTCGTAACTGTTTTTGTTAATTTTTATGCCATAATATTTATTATATGTTTGCGTATACATAGTTTGTTCTTTATGAACTGAATAAGTTGAATACATAGTATACATAAATACATAGGCTAGTGAAATCAGAGGAAACAAATTATTAAGGTCCGAAATGAGAGATAGACAATTTGGCTTGTCAGCTCAGCGAGGTAATGCTGTGAAATGTCGTAAAAATTAGTATTTCTCATGTTATACATGCAGGTTATTTTATAGTTTTAAGTAATTTTCGTTTTTAAGAATTTAATAACAAATTGCAACAACAATTTTAATTTCATAAAACGTATTTTTGTGACAATAAAAAGCAAAAAATTCTGAGAATATTTGTACACATTACAACAAAAACAACAGCAAAATAATTATACCTGCTTAAAACGGTGTCAAAAAAATGTGTTCAAACAATTCAAAATAAAACAGAAAGAAAGTATCATATAATATATCATATAATACCCTACACCCAGTATATGTATAAAACATTTTTCAGAAATGGGCGCTATAGGAAGATATGACTTATTATAAAACTTATTTGTTTTCAATATTATTTGGATGCCAAAATTTTTAAGAGAGTTAGTGATTTTCGGAAGTGAGCTCTTAACAATTACAAACCGATTTGCACAAAATTTGTAGGTCTAATTTTACTTCATTTACCACTCATTTGTGGTGAAATTTGTTTGAATACTTGCATAATTGAAACATTTATTATCAGTAAACACCTATTTCAAGGTGACATTTGTAGGGAGGCCAGGTGAAATAATCCAGTTTCAATCCTTCGTTGAAATTGCCAGCCAGATGATAACATCCAGCCAGACGGACGGACGGACATCGTTAAATCGACTGAGGAATTGATGCTGAGTCCATCGGTATACTTTAAGGTGGGTGTTGGATCGTTTTTATGGGCGTTATGAACATCTGCGCAAATCCTATATACCCATTATTTTGGTGTGGGTATAATAAAAAAATGGTTTTTCTAAAATAATTCTACTGCAATTTGCATATATAAGATTTTCACAAGACAAATTTAGTATTTTATCAATAGATTTTCCAGAATCTTTAATTAAAAAAATACATGATATACCTACATATACTATCTAATGCATCTTGTAAAAAAGTGGTGTGACGACAGACCTTTATATATGAATGTATACTTAAAATAAATTTTGCCATAACGAAAAGCTGTTTAATTTATTAATTCATCTTATATTTATAGTCAGAAAACAACACATATTTGTTGCAGAAACTTTTTGTAGTGTTAGGTATTCATAAAATATAAAGTGTTGTCTTCTAATGAAAATCACAGAGAATAACTTAGAATATGTTCGCTAAGATAGAATTTCCAGATGGCAAAAACTTTTATTGCCAATTAATTAATTAAAATTCTGGCACTTCACTTCTTACATAACAGCATCTTAAATTATTATTATTAGAGAAAATTTCATTTGGCTTGAGTTCATTAATTTAATAATTCAAAGAATACCATTGTAAAGTAAGTCCCGATTATCATTCACAAGAGTAAAAATAGAAATATGCTCTTGCAAATTTCTTGAAAATAAGCAATTATATAATACACAATATGTCATTATGTGACCAATCTTAAGTAATATATATGGTATGTAGTACACATTCCGAAGTAAGTCATTGACAAATTTCAAGTCATTGCCAAGTTTTTGCTGAGTAGTTCGTAAATTCGAAAATTGTCTAATGAACATTTGTAACAAATACGTGTGTAAAAGTAAAACAATTTTTTTTTGGTGAAATAATCTAAACTAACACATCTCAAATAATTTATGTTTATCAACTCACGATTTTGTTTAACTTCTACTGCATGAAATTTGCCACATAGAAGTGAATATCAACATGAATATTTACATACGTATATGTAAATAATTAAATTAAATTACGTTTCGCTTTAAGGTTGCGTTTACTTTAGTTTTCCTCTGTGGGGAATGTCAAAAAGTTTGAAAAAAAAACAATTGAAAGCAAAAATTGTCAATTATTTGTGTAAAAAACAGTGATATACTTACATTAGGGTGGCCCTGTTTGTATGGAGAAAAAATAAGGCATTGATGTTCCCGACTAATATCAAAATTTCATTCATTTTAAGACTACGTTTCTCAATTTTTTGTCCTGGGGTCAATATTTGTTGAACGGGAAAAACCAATTGCGTTAAATTGCATGATGTTTATAATCGAGAAATTTCAACTATTTATTTAAATAAATTCTATGAAAAAATAATAAAAAAAATGAAATTTTGTCATAATTTTTGAAAATTTTTGAATTAAAAAAAAAAAAATTTAATTTTAGATAACACATTGAACACGCCTCTCAAAGGCCTTTCATATGATACCAAATTTACATACAGTTTCTTTGAAAGAAATGTGAAAAATTCAAAAAACCTCTAAAAAGGACCTTTTTATTCTTTGATTCAGCTCACCAAATATTGACCCCAGGACTAAAAAATTGAGAAACATAGTCTTAAAATGAATAAAATTTTCATATTAGTCGGGAACATCCGCAACTTTATTTTGGGCAACCCTAACGTACATACTTAAGTGATAGTAAAGGCCTTTTATGTTGCTAATAGATAAAAGTAGAGCATGAAACTATTTTTATTTATCTTAACATTGAAAAATATTTAATGCGGTAAACGATTTCATTTATAGTTACATGTAAAGATAATAAAACAGAAATTTAAATAAACTTTTTCTGCAATGCATACTAGAGTATTTGAAACATAGACATTTCAAGTTAATTAACAAAAAACTGTATCAGGAATTACGACTGATGTTTATTTAGTAAAAGTTTTTAATTTTTCAAAGTAAGCCACGCATATAACGGCTTCGCTAACATCAACTAATTACTAAGTAACAGTCAAGGACACAAGTGATGACAAGCATTGTCATTGTACTTTTAATACTTATGTTTATACCCACCGCCATAAATACATATATTGATGTTGTCATTCTGTTTGTAAACCATTGGTATATGCGTAGAAGAAAATATACCGATATACATATATGTTTTGTTGATTAGAAATAATTAAACCAGACTAATGAAAAAAATGTGAAACAACTACCAAAAAATATACATTTTGACAAAAAAATTTTGTTATTTTCATTATTCAATATTGCAGCTCAAAAATACTATAATAATACACATATAAATGATTTTAACAATATTTTAGTTACTATAAACATTTTTGTGTTTATCGCAATTATAAAATAAAATATGGTTCACTTAAACATAATTATTTTTAAAAAATGCTTACCACAACTATTGAATGATAACTATATTATATTATTTATAACTATTTAAACTTACAAATAACCATTAAATGGTAAGTTTCTATATTTGTTCTCATATTATGTTATGTACCCCGGTACCCGAACGAACTTTAAAGTAAAATATATCTTAAACAATAAGGTGTGCATAAAAGAAATAATCTTAAATTTCACAAAATAAAAATCTATTAAACATAACTAAAAATAAATGTTAACTATTTATATACGTTAAACGTGCGCAAATCGTTATTTTTATTTACAAAAATATAAACTAGTTTTTGTAAGTTTTCTGTTAAAAAAATATATATCATAATATGATTACTTTAGATCATAATATGATTATTATATATAATAACATGATTACTTTAGATCTTAATGTGATTACTTTAGATCATAATATGATTACTTTAGACTATATTATGAAATTTTTTATCATAATATGATTACTTAAGAACATAATATGATTACATTAGATATACTGTAATTACTTATGGTAACTATAATATGGTTACCTTGGGTCATAATATGATCATGTACGACAATTTTATGATTATATTGGGTTATAATATGATGTTATTCAAATTATGATTAATAAGAAAATATTATGATGAAATATTACGATGATAATTGATCATAATATGATATCTCATGACACTTATATTCATCATAATATATTTTGACTACAATCATAAATCTTATCATAATATGTTGCTATCTTTACTACTACCATGTTTTTTCTTTACGTGTAATACACGTTTTCAAACCGATCTTGTAAATGGTATTACTCACACCTACAGATTGACATAATTGTATGCTTTATAATTACAGACTGCTTCATTAATTATACCATCCGTACAAAAACAAGATTCTGGAAATTACACATGCAGTCCTTCCAACAGTGAGCCGCGTACTGTCATACTACATGTACTAAATGGTGAGTGTGATTAAATATGTATGTATATATGTATTTATATACATACACATATATACATGCTAAAAGTATTTGTATTTTTTTCCATTCGCTTAACCTTTTTATTTAATTTGAGTAGTCCTTCAATTTATGCTTTTTTGTTTTTACTCGTTATTTTAATAGTTTTACTTTGAGTGCGTGCAAAATGAAAGTACAACAAGAAATACATATAAAAAATAATTGAGTTTAAATTAATTTGAAAAATGAAAAGTGAATGTAATGAAAGAAAAAAAAACGCAATTTTAATTAAAAAGTAAATTGAAATTAATGGTACAAGTATTTGTACCTCAAATGATGACAGCTTGATGACTGGAAAAATAAAAAAATAATATTCTGACAGAACCTAAAAAACAAAACTGGTTGCTAGGTTTATTTTTGTTGGTAATTTGGCCTTTTTTGAAATCTGGTTAATCGGTTTACCGTAGTTTAATAAACCAATATAACTATAATTTGAATAAATTATTGAAAAAGTTTCATCAATACATTTTTATATATTGTAAAATACTTAAGAAATAAACTACCTATATACAGTGTTACACAGTGGCATTGTTCCAAATGTATTTTTATATAAAAGTGTGCTTTGGGTCACCATTCAGCCGAAAATTAATTTCATTTACATATGATATATGCTCTTTTCTACAAACTCGGGAAGATGAGTTTGCAAAATATGCACATAGTAGTCTTTTGCCATTATTCCATTCTCAGCAGTGGTCTGAGGTGCTACCATGTAAAGCAACTCCATATCATGACGTGTTCCTCTTACTGTGCTTTTTTGTCTTTTCGAATTCTCTAATCTGTTCGGTGCCAGAAATATTGTTTTCCGTCGGATTGAAAACGATTAAATTTGGATTCGTCTGACCAGATTACACGTTTCAGTCATTTACTGACCAATTTCTGTGCTCTCTGGCAAATTTTAACCGGGTCTTACGATTTTTTATCGTCAATTCAGCATTAAATTTTCGTCATAAACAAAGCAAACACACAAATTAATAATTAATAATTAATAATTCTTTATTGGTTTTCATTTTGTGCAATAAAAGTTGCACAATTCACAAACATAAACTGATTATGGAAACAATTTATGATTTATAAATTTCATTAGAAATATTTTGTAATTTCAATACATCAGAGCTCGAAACATTTGGTATAGCGTCATAATGTGTAATTAAGTCTGTTAAAGTTTGAAGAATTATTTTAACGAATGAGCTTTTGTACACTAAACTGATTGATTTAAGTCCCTAATTGTATACAGGGTATAACCGAATTAAAATAAGAAGAACGGTTAAAAAGAGAATAAATATTTTAGAAAAAGACGCTATAAACACTATGCCAATATTCGAAAAATTGTGTGCTGAAATTTGTTGTTTTATATCTTAAATAACCGCTTGTAGTGTAATTACTAATTATAAGTTTTAATTGCTTGAAAATCAATTGCTTTCGCCAAAATACACTTGGAAATTTTCAACAAACTAAAAGTAAATAATACAACTATTCAAATTATTTACTTTGTTCATCTAAAGGCAGTAAAATTAAAAAAAAAAAACAAATACTTTCTTTGGGGTGAAAAATATGATATTGACATAATTGCAGGTGATGATAATTGCTCGAGATGAGATTCGATTGTAGATACGAATTTTCGATTGAGGACATGTTATGGTTTATGTAGAAAATTAACAAAAATTATATGTTTTGTTTCAGCAAAAGTTTACAACAGTTATTAAGAGAAGACCATGTTCTCTGCACATTTAATAAAAACAATGACACAGTTTAAGTTTTAAATTAAACCAACACTTGCTTCATTGAAGTGTTTATAATAAATTTGCAATATGACCTGGCAAAATTCGAGCTAGCAGTTAATGAAAGAATCCGAATTTTCTATAAAAAGGTGTTGAATCAAAGGATTATCAACGCATAATTTAAAGTGCGTTTAAAGAAAGATTATTCATAATTAAATGTTATCGATAGAAAAATATGTATAATGAACAAAGTTTTTCGTTCTACTACTTTTTACCAATTCAGGTTATTCTATGATATTAGCAACAACTATTTGTGGTAAATTCTTTCAAGTTTTCCTCATTTAGGATCTGGAATGTTTAAATTGTTATGCATGGATCGGTTGTGCAATAATTATACAGCTAACAAAATGGCCGCCAGTTAAAAAAGTGCTGTCAACTTAAAGTTCTATACATCCAAAAAACACCCTAAAAGTAAAGAAAAAAATTGTTTTATTTTTGTTGGTTTTTAAATATATTTCATATGTTTTGATATTTTTAAATTTTGATATTTTTATTTTAGTCGGGCTTTTCATATGTTTTAATTGTTTACAATTATTTAATAATTTTTATTTTTAGCTTTAAAAAAATATACAAGATATCTAGTTGAGCGATCAGCAAGCTACTCGTATGTTCAAAAAACAACAATGCAATCAATTACAAAAACAAAAATTTAGATTTTAATACAAAAGAGATATAAGAAATAAGGAAAATAACTTAAAGAATAACGTCTAATAACATACGTACATATGTAAAGGTCTCTATATGTAGCGGGAAAGCCAAAGATGGAAATACTAATTCAATAATTAAAATTTGAGCACTATGTTTGAATAAATAAATAAAAGAGGAATTGTGTTGAAAAAAATTAGTTCGAAAGGAAAGTTTAATTTGGTGATAATAGTAGATAATGAAGTATAAATGTAGTAGTTGTATTTATGTTCATATATATCCACCTTAAGTATACCAATATTTCGATAAAGATTATTACATATTCATCAAGGGCCAAATGACGAGACCTATTTATAGTGAGTAAAGTTGGTCAATGATTTAAAATAGAACGCATGCAAATTGTCCTTTACGAATAAGGGTGTATCACTGATGAATTTATCAAATATGTCGGTGTTGACATATTATTCAACACAAATAAATATTCTATTGGTAAATTTTTTAAAAAAACGATCCATTCCTTATGAAGAAACAAATTTTAATAGATCAATTAAATAAAATAATTATTTCACAAATGTCCTCACATAAGCTTATTTATTTGTTTTTTGGCCAAGATTTTATATTTGAACTTTTTTATATTTGTTTCCTGTAAAAGCTAATTGGGCCTTAATCATTCAATTGTAAATTAAAACCAAATTAATTACAATTTTTTCCCAACGTTTCGTTAATTTTTTGTTGACTTCTTGAGGGGAACATCTATTTAACCAATTTTTATTAATTACATTATTACGTATCTCATAAATGTTTGCCACTGTCTATTTAATACCCTAGAAAGACATAGGATTTGCATACCATATTAGTATACTATAATACATGTGTGTTAACTTGTACTACAATGAAACCATAAAACAAGCTGGTTTATATCTGGTTTCAATACTACGAAAATAATCGTGGTCTAAATGTAGTATGTTGTCTGTAGCTGTGTTCAATAAACATTGTGGAAACCCTCTCACAAAATCGATTGCCAGTTCTTTTAATGACAGTTATATTTTATTTAATTTTTTTTTATCAAAACCCATCCAGCATTTACATATAAAAATAAGCGTTTTGTAAGCGTTCAAATAGCAAGGAAAATTTATCTATATTTTCCAGTACATATCTTGCAGCCGCACCGTTTCAGATATGCTCAAAAATTTCGGTGCTTCTGCGCATAACACTTTTCTTCCTTTAATAGAAAATGATAATTAAAAGAATCAAACACACTTAATTTAACAACAATTTAACACTATTTATTAGCTCAACTTATTAGCACAATTTTTAACAGCGAGAATGACACGTTTTGTTTAAATTTATGAAACACTTGCATTTGCAAGCAAATTACCAAAAACATTCGCAAAACACTTGCATTAGCAAGCAAATTGTCAACGACATTCGCAAAACTCTTATTTATGCAAGCTTGCTGCAATCTTAATTTACAAAACGCTTGCAAATATGTTTATTGGGAAAGTAAAAACAAAAATACTAGTATATGTACTACATGTCTGTCAAGGCAATTTAGTATTTGTATTATGGTATAGAAATCCTATGTCTGTCAGGGGCATAAGTAATCAATAATTATTATTTATTGTTAATTTTACATTCTAAACACTACTAAACACATCTTTTGTAAATGTTAATATTTTATATGTATTTGTTAAGTGATTTTTTTATACGATGTTATATATTGTAATTTAATATTCTAGGCGGGTTTTTTATATCAATGTTTGCCGCCTATAAATAAAGAAAATATTTAAATTTTTAAAGAGTAGATAATTACAAGCAATAACCGCTCTTGGCATTCCTACCAAAAATAATTTTAATATTTAAATAAAAGAAATACTGAAACAAATCAATAACTCTTTTTTAAACTTAAAAACTCAGTATTTATAATCTAGTGGAATCCAGGGGCTTAATTATAGTCATCAGTTGAAATTCGCATACTAATTAAAATCATAATGAAAAATAGGAGCTTTACAACGTTTGCATTAGCTGATATTTATGAAAGATTTTTGAAAAGGACAAATATTATGAAAAGTTTTATATTTTTCACAAACACTTCAGAACCAACTACTAACGGTATTAAAATTGAATTCAGTTTACCTAAAAGCTTTTTACATTACTCTAACACAGTTGTAAGAAATATTCGTATTACATTTCTTACTACCAGACTTGTCATTTCGATTTGCTCTAGGCATCAGTTCATATTAAACGTTTATGTTTAATTTACTTTACACAAAATTAACTAATCTAACTAAATTTCAGTATTATTAACAAGTAATGTAGTGTTATTATTTATTACTGGTGAAGGAATTTACCGCATAGATAAACTTTTTTGCTATATTTAACATAAATTCTATTAAAAATATTTAATACAATTATTTATCCTTTATAATTACAGGAGAATATTCTGCTTCCGCTATAACATCAGCTGCTTTGAATATACATGTTCAATATAAATTATTAATATTTAATTTGTCAATATTTATTTCGATCATTAGTATATTAAAAAATACTTTAATCTATACACAGCACATAATTAAACGATACAGTGGAGGCTAAAATAATGAAATCCAAATGAATATATAAAAGTATACATAGTTATTACAGTTAAGTTTTATATACGCTTTTTTTATTGAAGAAAAAAAAAAACAATTAAATAAATTAACTAATTAATTTTGTCACATGAAAATAAAAATTTAAGAATGAGACTGCCATGATTTAAAAAAACACAAATAACAATATTAAATTTATGTTTAAATTTTTTGCATTTTATTATTCTAAACACAACAAAGGACAAATTGTATATATAAATAGATTAACCATAATTAATTTGCTAGTTTGTAATCAGTTTTAAAAATTCATTTAAGAAAAATAAAAACAATATTAAACAGGTACATATGTGGTTAATTATTTAGTAATTTGAAGATATATTTTAATGTTGAGTATGAATTTCTAATATGTATTTGTATATTTTATAACAACTTATTATTGTATAGGTATTATAATTTATATTATATTTCTTTAAAATGCATTTCAGTTTAATATTTTCTACAATATAAATATACTTGTTGAAATCACAAGTGACATTGTAAGTTGTACATTGATACAACTATCAGATTGTGAATACAATTTTAAGCAAATTCGTAGGTTTATGTTGTCAAAACTTTAAAATTACAAAATAAAAATTGTTTAAAAACAAATATATAAAACATAAAATATGAATATTTTCCAAAATTAAAACAAACCGTAGATAATATTTTTAGCAATATCCATTATTAAAATTTTTTGTTTATTAATTTTATTTGCTTGTTTTAAATTTGGTTTGACTTAGTTATTGTTTGGTTATTTTTTAAACTAAACTAAACTAAAATGAGTTAAGCAGAGAAAAGGCATTTTTGCACTAAATATATTGTTGGAGCGCAGTTAACAGATATAATAATATAATAAAATATTTAAACTAAAGGAGGAGTAACTAATATGGATAAACTGTTAGGTAAATACTCGTGCAAACTGAGTACAAGTCGATGGCCGTTGTTGCTATTGACATACATAGCATTATAAAAAATATATTATACATATGCAATTTAATACGCCACATCAGTCTAGTGATCGTCGCCGAAAATTCTTAAAATAGTGTCAGGAAAATATTGAGCATCGGGCTAAAAATACAAAAATAAATTTACAGTCATGGACGTCATCTGCAAAAGAAATTTTTTGTATACCAAACTTTTAAACTGCAACATCTCCTTTACCAACAAACGCCACAAACGGACGCATTCCAGTAGTAGGAAGTTATTACGAGTGCTCGCAGCTACGTATGAAGCAGAACAAGATTCGTAAAGTTTGTACTGGCTGCTACAAACCAATCTGCAGTCAACACTCGATTAGTCAACCAATATGTACAAACTGCTCGATAAATTTGCGCTAAACTTTATCTCTTGTCTCCTGTTTGCATTACTTATTGAATTTTGTGGTTTCTATGTTTATATTTCCAAATAAGATGTAATAAATTGTTTTTGTTTATAATTTACACAGACTTTTATTTATTCATGCAAAGCTACTAACAACTTCAAATAATATACTTGCCGCTTTATCATATAAAACACATACAGATTCCCGTCTACCTTGATGCGCATTAAAGGGTGTTAAGAGTAAATTGGTCTGCCAGGCAAATTACAAAAAATAAAGTCAAGGCGTACGGCTGCAAGAAAAAAACTAAATTATTTGAATGTTAGTAGTTCTCAAAAAGTTTCAGATAAAGTTATCAATTTCAATGAAAAAACTTTGACTGAAAATGGCAAAGGTACCCGGGTACCTTAGTGCACACATAAGGGTTAAAAACATGTGTAAAATGTCGTAGGTGTTGTAGAAAATATTTATATAGAAATTACCAACAACATTTGTACAACTATCTTAAAGTCAGATGACATAAAACTCCTACAGCACTGCAACATCACTTGTAAATTAAACAATTATATATAACAATGGCAGAATTAATCCCAAAGTGTATAGGAAACTTTCTAAATTTTTATATGAGATTTCGAATACATTTACATTTCACAATATGAATCACTCGGAATGTATTTGCATGAGTGCTGAGCAATAGATTTTAATATTATTTGAAGAAAGAAATTTTTGTAAAAAATATTAGTTTTAATAAAGAAAAATCGATCTTGCTTTCTAAAATGATCGCATGAAAAATACCAAACTAGTGTTAGATATAAATCTAAAAAGTTAACCGTGAATTCATCCCGAAAATTACAGAAAAAAAATTATCAAAATTTTTAATATAAAAAATTTTCAAGTTGTAATTCCTAACTTCAGTAAAAATAATTTAATGAAAATAAATTTAATGAACTAAAATTATCAAGAAGTTTTGATCTGCTATTTAAGTAAAATTTAACACAGATATTATCTATAAAATCTCTGGTTCAGAAATATGTCTTAAATATAAAAGAAACTCCAAAAATATATAAAATATATACCTTGTGAACTCGTTATCGCATAAAGATAAAACTAATAAAAAAAATTTTAAAAATGTTGTTACTCATTTATTTTATGTTTTATATCTAACAAAATAATTTATAATTAAAACTAAAAGTATCAACTAAGAAAGAATACAAACAGAACTGAAGGTACTCAATTTTCCACCTTAAAAAATGTTGGGAATGATAGTATTTCTAATATTTAGTCCAAAGCCTGTTATTTCATAAAACACTATTTACATGTTTTGGCATACTCTCTACAATTTCTCAATTGTGTCATTTGCACTACTTTCTCATTTGCGTTGACTGGTTAGAGATATTTGGTATTGTCCCAATTGTCTCTTCACGATTGCCCACAAATTCTCTAAGACATTCTTTCACGTTTTTGGAAATGTCTATTTGGGTCATCATTCAAATGAAAACCAGCTTTATCCACATGTTAACCTCACTAAAAAATCGAGATCATTACTCTTTCAATTCTTTGCAGTGGTCTGACATTATCGATAATGCAGGTTTTAGTTTTTTTACTGCTGAGATGTAGACAATATTGCAAAGAGCTCGCTTTGCTGTCCATCAAGTAACGGGTTTGCTTATGTCTATAGAAACATCTTTTGGTGTTAAACATTTGCCTGTTTTTATTAGTGTTATTGCAACATCTAATTTGTGCTTTGGGAACAATAGACCACTGCCTGACTTTCTTACAGCTTTTTAGCTATTATTGGCGTAAGTAGCCATTTTTTTTTTCATTAATAAAATAATTTTTATTATTATTTGATTTGTGTTTCATAATTTGCAAAAAGTGTTTACCACATGCAATTAAATTTATATGAAGCAAACACATACAAATCCATATGTAAACTTTGATAGTTTTGTGCGTATATTGTTGAAAAGACACAGTTGTGCAAAGTTGTGTAGATGTCAGCAATAATGATTTATTTTGTGTAAGTTAATAATTTTCATTTTGTAAAGTAAATTGTTTAGTTAAGAATGAAAAAATATATTTTTAAATTTTCTTTAGGCAATACAAATTGCACAGGGCACAATTATGTACTCATTTGTACACCCCCTCCTCCCTGTACATAATTTTCTATAACATTTAAAATATTTACCTCTTATTAAAAACGATTATTAAATTTAACAAACTTTTATTAAGCAAATTTTTATATGCAAATCTGTCTTAATAAATGTTTGTTAAATTTAATAATCGTTTTTGAATAAGGGGGTTTAACTTTGACATGAAAATGTTTGAAATAAAAAACTGAAATGGATTCAAAATTTTTATAGTATGATATTTAGAACACATAATTTTTCAAAATATAATTACTTGGAATTGCTCCAAAATATACTATGCAAAGTGTTTGGCTTCAAATCATTAACTGTGGATAAGTTGAAAATACTTACAAAGTGTCTTGGTCAAATGATGGGTTAACACAAATAATAGTACTAATCCAGAAGCTTATGGTTGATCCATTTATCTAGGCTACAGGTATAATTTTTGTGTGTTCTGCACTAACAACACATTGTGAATTTAAATCGTTTTCATTCTCTTTAAACATTTAATAACTGCATTTTAATATAAAAATAAATTTACAAGTGGCAAAAGCTTATAACCTGCTCAAAGCCTAAAGTATTTTCCAAGCTGTAGCAAAATATGAAGGTACTTAAAGATTTGCCTGTTATTACAAATTTCCATAATTTCGCAATCGAGAGAAAGGGACTGAAATTTACAACAGATATTATATATACAATGTTTTCATTTCATCAAATTTGATGGTTTTTTGTCCGATAATGAACTGATGAGTGGTGCTTTAACAGCGACTTTTGAAATTTCTATATGAGTGGAATTTGATGGTAGAGATGTAAAATCGTCTTCGGAAGTTGACATCTTTATAGCTTAAAATCTTTAAAATGTGGGGTCACCAATTCGTTGGTACGTATTTAGTTTTTTTAATAAAAAATACCAACAATATTTTATAAAAAAGTTTCTTTGTTCTTTCAAATTCTTAAAACGATTGATAAATTATTTTTTATTTTGTCATTAAATATGATTAATGTAAAATAAGTTTGTTTGTTACCATTTATATTTTTGTAAAGTGTTTCTTTTAGAGGCACCACAGATAATTATATAACTTTGCAATCAGGAGTATTTATTAAAAAATAGACTGAAGATTGATATGTTTTCATTTCGGGTTTCATTGAAATTTACAACATGTATTTGTTTATTTTACAAGTGCTGTTGTAATGTCGTAGGAGCTGTACATCACCTGAATTTACATTACATATACAAATGTTGTTCATAATTTCTATACAAATATTTTGTACAACACCTGCAACATTTTTACATATGTTTTTCAAATGTTGTATGAAAGTTTAAGTGTTGCCAAAAGTAAAACTAAACGGTAACACTGAAATCATAAACTGATTGACAAATTTTGAAACAAGAAAATATAATTAATAAACAAAAAATTTTCATAATGGATATTGCTGAAAATACTACGGTATGCTTTAATTTTGAAAAATATTCATATTTTATATCATACAATGTACAACATACAACTTCACTAGTGAATTGAACAATTGTATACATACATATTAGTTTTTTTTATGAAACAAAATTAAAATTAATTAAATTTTTTTAAAAAGGTGCGGGTACTATAAATTGTTTTATAGAACTAGCTTATGTATAACTAGTGACAAAACACTTTTCTTAAAAATTTTATAAAAGTATTTTAGTAGAAAATGAGTGGTTCTAGAGTCGTTCAGGAACTAGTTATTTTGCAACAAGTTTTGACAATTTTCTTTTTCACTAACATTTTAATGTTGATTATTTTCTGATTGTCAATTATTTATATTAATTTGTCAGATATTTGTGATAATTATTGATGACGCTCTTGGCAGGATAGAAAATGCATTCCAAATTGCCTAAAGTTACATTTCAATTGTATTCTTTAAATTATTACGTTGATAAATTAACTCAAACCAGCATATAAATTCTCTAAGATTTGTGATAATTTATAAAAAAATAATTCTGTCTTCAATATTTATTACCATTTCGACTAAATAGCAGAAATTTGTTAATGTGTATTTAACATTTGTAAATACTTTTCACAAACTTTACTCTGCAGTAGAGGACTGAGAACTGTGAACTGTGAGGTACATATACCTATTATGTATTAATGGATTAAATTAAGAGATTAGATAATAATTAACTATACGATAACAAAATTAGATACTCTGGTTAGTGTCATCAAGATTTTATGTTTTAGCAGAATATTTAATAGAATAAATATTTCGAATCATTAAAAATTGTAAAATTTCTTGCATATATTTTGTAATACTATGTTTAGATTTATTAATATAGGGTGTTTTTTAGGCAACACTTGTTTAAATGGTGGGCATTCTGTCAGCTGTCAAGTGATTTATTTTTGAAGTCGCTAGTCTACGCAGATAAGCCCTAAATGATTGAACACTTGAGGATCATATTCGCCGCGTTATTTCCGATACGGCCACAATTGTTGAAAAAGTCATTGAAAATTGGACCTCCAGATTAGACCACGCTCGACCCAGCCGTGGCGGTCATATGCCAGAAGTCATATTCAAATTATAATGTCAGAAGATTATCTTTCAAATAAAGTAAATTTCATGTCAATTTAAAAAAAATCATCTTTGTTTTATTCCATTTCAAAGTTCTATACATCTAAAAAAACACAGAACCATGATTTTCAGAATAAACTTGTGCAATTCGGAAGCGCTTTTAAGGCGTCAGTCTATTCATGTTGCAATTCCAAACCAAACTAAACATAAATCACTTAACAGCCAGTTAAAAAGTGTTGACAAGCTAAAGTTCTATAAATAAAAAAAACACCCTATATAAAAATGTAGAAATTTAAAGGGAATGATTGACTAACTAAAACAATTTTAACAAATCTGTAAGTGCAGTGTTTGTATATACAGTTTTAGTAATGACATAAATATGCTAAATATTTATATATATGTATAGTGTTTAATTAAAACTTAGTGTAAAAATCTTATTCCACTTCCATATCTAGTTAGTGACTCTTAAATAAAAAGTTTCCTTCCATATAATAAACTAATGAATAGATAAGTATATGCTTTCTATATAGATTAAACAATAAAATAATTCCTAAATAAATAATAAATTAAATATCAAAAAAACAATTAGTCTATTCCATAAGAAAATAAAAACTACTATACTTAAAATTACATAATACACTATTTAATTTAAAACGATTTTATGTCCTGGAAATCAATCCTTTTTCTATAAATAAAAATGTTATAATAAAAATAGTTAAATATGTAAACGTGAGTATAACAACGAAAAATTTATTTAAAATTTTAAATTAATTCTTTCATGTTTAAGTAAAATATTTTTTTATTTAATTATAAACTATCTTTCAACTATGAATACGAATACATGCATACTAAGGATAAGATATACTAATAAAATGAATACATAAAATAAGTTCTCGAATTTGTGTTACTTGCAAAAAGCCCATCAATTATCTAAACAATAATTGAACTAGTTGAAGAATTGTTATAATATTTATACGAATTTTTAACTTATTACTACCTACACTGATTATGGTAGGTAGAAATTAAAAATATGTATGTTATTTGGTTGGTTGTTTCAATTAAGTAGAAACGCTATGATTCATAGGAATTGATGAAACTATACGAGTATGTTAGTAAAATCAGCAGTAGTTCCAAACTGTAGTACTTTATTATAGATTTAAACAGTCCTTTTTTTTACCAACGGACCATCCAATGACCTCTTGCCGGTGATTTTATACCGGGAATTTAATGAAGACAAGAAGTTGCTTTTGGGGTAGCTTTTCGTCCTTGTAAAAATTCTTACAGATTACCTATATCATCAAATTTTATTTCCTTCTATCACCAATGTCAACATGAGTATCGTAAGTCCCGTTCAACTACAACTAATGTTTTGGAACTCACCATTATCGTCAATGAAGGTTTTACAATTAAAATGCAAACTGATGTGATATACACGGATTTTAGTAAGGCGTTTGATAAAGTTAACTACAATCGTCTATTACACAAATTATCACTTATGGGCTTTAGTTTCTCAGCTTTAGAATGATTAAACTCTTATATATCACAAAGAACTCAACAAGTCAAATTTGGGAATGTTATATCAAAAATCATTCAAGTACATTCTGGTGTTCCTCAAGTAAGCCACCTAGTTCCAATTTTGTTCACCCTATTCATCAATGATCTTCCTACTGTTATTTTGCATTCTAAGGTACTGATGTATGCCGATGATGTTAAAGTTTTTAATTCTTTTAATGTTACAAATGAACATAGTTTACTAATAGCCGATTTTTGCAATTTTTTTTCAATGGTTCACTTTTAATTTATTGAAGTTAAATATTAAAAAGTGCAGACACATGTAATTTTTTAGACACAATCCGATTGGGACTTTTTATTATATTGATACTGTTATTTTAAATAAAGTTCAAACCATATGGGATGTTGGCATACTGTTGGATCATAGACTTGATTTTCCCGATTACATCTCTATAATGGTAAACAAAGGCTATGGGGTACTTGGATTCATGAAGCGCTGGTCCAAGGAATTTTTAGATCCTTATATTACAAAACTTTTATATACTTCTATTGTTCGACCAATTCTTGAGTATGAATCAATTGTTTGGGATCCTTGTTCCTATCAATATCTGTAGTCTTGGTTGGAATTCTTATGTCTTGCCACCGTATCAAAGTAGACTTGTTTTGATAAAATTGCCAACTCTAAATAGTCGATGATTGATGCTGAGCGCTTTATTTGTTCTGGGCATAATTCGTGTTGATGTTGATTCGGAGTTCCTGCTTAGTCAACTAAACTTCAATGTTTCTGTTAGACCAACCCGCAATTTTGAACTCTTAGTATTAAAATACTACCGTTCTGTATGATTCTTTTCGTCGTGCATGTGTTAACTTTAATAAATGATATCACCTTATGGATATATCTGAGAGTAATGACGTGCTGAAGAGAAATATTACTTTATATTACTAAATTCTTGAACTAATTTTTTATATATATTACTTTTTTGTCATTTATATTCAATCAGTAAGGATGTAAAATCTATTGACCTAAATAAATAAATACATATTCACTAAGTTAAAAATAGGGGTAAATAAGTTGATTGGTTGAGATAAGCTGATAGCCGTTGATGCTAGTGATTTTAGCTATTTATTGTAATTTTAATTATAATAAGTTTTTTAATAAATAAATAAAATAAGATAAGTTGGATGAGATAAATGACAACAGTTTATATATGTGGAGTTTGTGTGGCTCTTTGAATCGCTAATATCTTGATATGAAATACACTGTCTCAAGTTCATTAAAGAAGAAAATAAAACAGTTCATAAAAGAAATTGTGTTGTCAGAGATTTGCTTGGGGTTTAGTAGACTTATGGTACATGTATCAATCTTAAGATGATTATGATTTTCTGCTTCCAAATACACTTAGTGTCATTATTTTGTATCTGTGCATATCACATAAAGGAAGATCTATTGAAAATATATATAAATCTAAGGATTAATGTAGTGGGCCAGTTCTAATGTGTTGTATGTCGTTGAGACAACCTATATAAACCAGCTTTATTTTGTTAAACTGTAGCATGTTCACTTGTTTGCGTTTTACTTGCCTCATATCCAGTACCTCCTCATCAGGAATCATCATTCAAGCAGACGCATAAATTAGCATATTAATCTGGAATATAATCTTTTTCATGATCATCACAACATAAAAATGGTTAATATTCATTATCACTAGTGCAAAGATGTCATCATTATTCTTTAGCCTTTTATTATGAGCGCTTATTTGATATCTAAATTATTTCTTAATGTGGAAATTCCAGAGATGTCTCAATGAAGAAAACATTTTTCAATTTAAAACTTGCAATTTCTTCACTTTTAATGTAGATTAATTAAAGACAAAAGTAAGACATTTTTTTGTATAACATAAATAACATAAAGAATTGTTATAATCGTGCATGAATAGGCAGACGAAAAGATTTTTATAAAGAGATAAAGTGAAGATCTTTATTTTTATTTAAGCTTGAATTATCGATTCAGCGAGAAAAAAAATTCCAAATGAGATTTAATTTGGCCAAACCACGATGCCAATGAGAATAAGGAATTAAACCTAGAATATTAGAAGTCCATAAATATAAATCAATATTTTCAGTATATCTATTAAGTGTATTAATATGTAAGCATATTAAAGTAAACTACATATTTGTAGTTAATATACTGTGATTTTATAAATTTGGATAAATAAAGAGTTGTTATGAATATAAACTGTAAGTGTTGATAAAGAAAGCGTTTTTTCAAGGAATTAAACCAACGTTTTAAAAGGTAAAAAAAACTAAATAGCGAATAAAATAATATTAAACTTTCTAGTTTGAATTTATTTATCTTATCTTTATTTATTTATCTTACTGTTAGCTAATTTTTCATCACAAATATATTTGATATAGAAATATCCAGAAATGTATTTTGTAAATCATTAAATTACGAGTATTCATATTTAACAAGTATTTATAAATACTTCAACAAAAATAATCTGTTAATTATTTATTTGCTTAAAATAAGTATTGATTGTTTTTGCAGTTGCAAATAAATAAAAAATAAGTAGTATTTATAAAAACTGTTTCCCATTTGAATGTAAATAATTTTTAGTTTATATAAAGAGTAAATAAAAACATATTTAATTTCCATAGTAACCGCAATGATTTGCATACACAAGCCTACATAATATTATTTACAATTACGATTTTCAATTTACTAAATTCATATATTTTTTATTTTCGAATTAATTCACAAACAAATACAAAATAAATATTTGTATATGGTACCTATATACACTTATACCAATAAAGTATAATTTTTGTTTTCATAAATATAATTCCTACAATACATACATAATAACGTATATATATATATGTTTACATATACAGGAAACTTTTATTTAATGTAGTATTTTCAACTTAAATATATTCTTTTAATTTTTTATATATTATCTCAATTTGTTGTTACAAAAACTTTTTAAATACACACACATATTACAACTACTACCACTACACTGAGATAAATGGGTTGTGTTGCAAGTACTTAAAAGCTAGAATTGTTGCAATAAAGTAGTTTTTTTTGCACTGTTCAAATCGGTCCTTATATATACAAATGCCGTGATACTGAAAATTGTCAGTTATAAACAAATAACATAAAAAAAGATAAGGAACCCCACAGGGTGGTATTTTATCTCCCATACTATGAGTCACTACTAAGGCCTATAACGCGATATTGATTAATTAAAAGAAAAGTTGCCCAATTACGCCTTCACGTTCAGTATAAATGGGCAAAATGCGACAATCAGGTATGTGATGACAATCAATTTCGGCGTCAAAAACCGCTAAAATCGAAAACAGGTTTTGTTTTGTCAATTTGTTGTGCCGATTTAATTTGTCACTTTGTCCCATTTCGTTTTTGACTTTTTTTGACATGTGACACATATCGATAATGATGGTTTAAAACCATTTTTAAAACGACTGTTTTTGCATCAAAATAATATATAAAGAAATAATCTAAATGTAAGTATTTTTTAGTTTAATGATAAATTAGTTTATAATTATTTATTGATTTTATAAGCTTTTGGAAACTATTGTTGTATGCATAGCAACATTAACGTCGTTTCCTACAGATCTTTGGAAACTGTCCTCTGCCAAAAATCTTTAGAATGCAGCTAATTGAATAGATGCACCTTTTCAATATCCTCCAATTTTATTCAAAATTATAATAAAGCCCTCTCTGTTTAAGCGAAAATTTTCAACGAATCTAAAAAATAATTAAATTTATAAATACATATGTATGTAAAATAATAAATTAGATACTTACACTTCTTCTGGCAAATTGAAAGGATCAGATATGTCCCTCAAGCATTTTCGTCTTATATTTTCAACATTTTGAGTGTTCTCCTCAACGATAATTAAAGAAAGTGCTGTAATAAAAGCCATTACAACTTTATTTTTAAAAATGTATATTTATGTTTATTTACTTTTCCTTGAAAAAATTTGACTGTTGATCGAAATCTATCACACTCCTGTCGATTTCTGAAAACGATTTACTTTTTAAATCCATCGATTTTCATCACATACCTGAATATCACTTGTTTATTATATCCAGACAAATCAAAATATGTATGATTTGTCTGAAAAATTAAATCATTGTAACTGTACTGATATGTAAAAACAAGTAAAATATGACAACTTTTATGTTATTCCACCAAGGCCCTGTTGAAAAACAAAGTTATTAGGGTTAAAAAGCTGAAGGATTTGCAACAATTTAGAAATCGTATCTTATGAATTTATTTGAGAAGTACGATATATAAAGGGTGTCTTTTTTGAAGTATGGAATTTTAAAATAGAATAAAACAAAGATATTTTTTTTTAAATTGACATGAAATTTACTTTATTCGAAAGATAATCTTCTGGCATTATAATTTAAATATGACTTCTGGCATATGACCGCCACTTAGTCTAATCTGAAGGTCTAATTTTCGATGACTTTTCAAACATTTGTTGCCGTAGTATATCGACAATAACACGGTTAATGTTGTCCTCCAAGTGGACAATTGTTTCAGGCTTAATGGCACATATCGCACAATCTTGGAAAACAATTCACGGGTATAAAACGTGAAACAGTGCGGTGACCAAACGTTTCCTTTAATAACTCAATTGTGGCACATGTCATACAGTTACGCCGTCTTGTTAAAACCACAACTACTGTACATCATGATTGTTCAATTGATGTACTAAAATGGCAGTAATAATGGCTCTGTAGCGGTACGGTCACTTTCGTTTTTAAAGAAGTACATACAGACTAATTATTCCACCAGCCTATAAAACACACCAAATAGTCAGTTTTTCTTCATTTAACGATGTCTCAATTTTATCCAAAGTTAAAATGTTGAACATTTAAGTGTTGCAATTTCGTATTATTAAAAACGACATTAGTATAATTTTAGCATATAATTTTAACGTCTGGAGCAAAGCCAAACATTTAGTATACAAAATTATAATTTTTGCAATAATTTCTTGCTTCACTCTATTCTGGGTTTCTTTCATTATTGTAGCATTCTGTTTAGTTTTGCATTTGTAGCTAGAAATATGTCTGTAATCGTCAACATCATTATGAGATGGGGTGATATGAAATCTAATTTCAAGTACTGATTTCAAATTAACTTAATATACATACATTTATATACGAATACCTTAATATATGCACATTAAGCAACACATTTATGTAGAAACGTGTATATGAAAGAAAAAGTTTAATTTACTGATTACGGTCGTAACAAAGCAAAAAAAAATTTTCCATTAACCTGTATTTTTTTACACTTATTATTAGATTACAGAAAATATGTTTGGGCTGGACAGATTTTGTTTAAAATAGGAATTGAAAAGTTTTTACTATATACTATATGTACTCGTATATAAATACATATGTAATCAATTATTCATAACAGTTTAGTACATTTGCATCGTAGCAAAAACTAAATCAAGTATTTTAAAAACGTGTCAAAAATATTTCTTTGAAAATTCGAAATTAGCATTTGATGTTAATCAGTTACGAAGGTTCATCAAAGGCTGATTAAAACGCTTTTTTTTAAGTTTAATATAATTTTTGTAAAATAATCTTATTTATCAGCTATGTCACAGAGTTTAATTCCGTCCGGAAATGGAATTAATTCCGTAGTTTGCTTCTATATTAAAAGTAAAATGAAAAACTTTTTTGGAATGTACACTAGAAAAGCTTAAAATTACAATTTCACATAGCGAATTAAAAGTGGTTTCATGCCGAAAAAATTGTTCCATGTAGATACTTTTTCTATATAAGCAAAATACGGAGTTAATTCCACTTCCGAACGGAATTAAATGGCTCTGTGACATGGCTGTATATCAAATTTTTAGTTCTATTTTCAGCCTGGCAAATCACTTTTACTAATCTGGTCTCCTTTTTACACATATTTACATACAATTTATAGTGATATTATATGTAAATATGTATAAAGTTAAAGGTGTCAACTAAATTGCAGTACTTGTAAGAATATATTATGCGGAAAGTATGAAAATGTACTGCAATTTCGTAAGTAAACTTAAGTTTTTTTTTTCTGTTAAAATAAGGTACACCTTCTTAGGCGACAAAAGGTGAACAACTTACACTTTCAGGCAGTTAAATATATTCTTATGAAGAGCATTTATATATTGTATTTTGAATATGTTGTGTGTATATCGAGTAAGTGTAAACATATGTATGAAAGTGCAGTAACTCAGTAGTGGTAAACCTTTGTGACATTCGTCTACAAAATTATAATTTTTAACCCTAGAAGACTAACATAAAAACTAACACCACGTAAATTTGGCGTACTATGGAAGTTTTCTTAAAGCGCTTCAATTAATAAGAGAAATTTTGTTTTTTTGTTCCTTTTTATTTATTAAATAACTCAGATTAAGTCAAACTTATATTAAATTCATAGTTAACTCAGTAAACAAAACATAGTGCTGCGTTTTTACAAATGCGTTTTTTTAGTAGTGGCAATATTTACAATATGTATGTACATATACGAGGTCGGATAAAAAAATAACCGCTATTTTCAATTTTTTCAAAAACTATTTATTTATTCATCAATAACTATCTTTTCCCCTTCAAAGTAATCCCCCTCAGATGTAATACACTTATGCCAGCGTTTTTTCCAATCCTCGAAATACTTCCAAAACGCGACAACAGCTGCTGTTTCGATTTTTCTTTAATTTCCTCAACCGTAGCAAAACACTTTCCTTTCATCGGTGTCTTCAGTTTTGGGAAGAGGAAAAACTCAGCGGGAGCCAAGTCCGGTGAATACGGTGATTGAGGCGTGATAACGGTTTTGTTTTTGGCCAAAAACTCACGCACAAGCATCGATGTGTGAGCTGGTGCGTTATCTTGGTGCAAAATCCATGATTAGTTCAAGGTAGTATTTCTTAATGACCGTACGACCTTGTGGCAAGAAATCATGATGCACTACGCCATTGCAGTAGAAGAAAATAGTGAGCAAAAATTTCACATTTGACAGAACTTGACGTGCTTTTTTCGGTCTTGGCTCTTGTGGACGTTTCCATTGGGATGATTGGGCTTTGGTTTCAATGTCATGATTCGTCACCAGTTATGATCTTTTTGAGGAAATCTGGATCGTCGTTGATGATGTTGAACAGCTTCTGAGCGATGTTCATGCGACGTTGCTTTTGCTCAAAATTTAGCAATTTTGGAACAATCTTCGCTGCTACACGTTTTATGCCTAAAACATCCGTAAAAATTGCTTGGCATGAGCCGAACGATATGCCAACATTATCAGCAACCTCCCTGATAGTGATTCGACGATTATCCAAAATCATTTTCTTCACTGCTTCAATGTTTTCATCGGTTGTTGACGTGCTCGGGCGACCAATGTCCTTGCGCACTTAATTTTATTTTTTACACAAATCTTAATACAGTTTCTTTGATCCATTTTTTCGAATAGTAACAAATCGAAGAGCACACTAAAACACGACTAACCTTTTTATCTGTCAAAAACAAACTGACAATCCAAAATGGCTGATATTACCAACACCTACATAACAGAAAAAAAAAATGCGAAACTCGAACATACGTAACTCACGAAATTACAAGATGCTCGTGTTGCAACAATAAGGGAAATAACCGCAAATACAAATTACGTATGTTAGCTTTTGAGGGTTAAAACAGAAGCTATTAACAAGCTATATAATTTTAATCTTCACTGTCACAATGGGGAAGGTTTGCAATAAATTTATTGTTTCTTTGGTGGTGTGACATTTGACAGCGACCAATTGAAACCATATGCCATGCTATAAATATCATATTCCATCATTTAGTTATTACCATACATTGTATCGCTAGTTTGATTTACTTACTGTTAACGCATTTCCAGCCAGGCCACATAGCTCACCTTACAGTATTATTATCAGTAGAATACACACTTACTGATATGTCAACAAGTAAAATGTCAAGACTTGCATGTTATTCTGATACGTCCCTGTTGGAAAAAAAATTTGGGTAATCACTAGCTAGAAAATGTAAAAACTTATCTTGATTTCGGAATTTTCCTACACCATAAATAAACTTTGTTTCGCACATTACCATGACAATAGAAAAGCTAGAGCCAAGACTAGAATTAATAGATTTGCCTAATTTATACAGTAGATGAACTATGTTTAGTGCAAATACTTATTTAATGGTGAGTCTGTTCCGAATTTCTTGTAAATAATATATATATGTATATAACTAACCATACGCCAGCTGATACATAGATTTTACAATCAAATCATAAAAGTCTAGAAATATTTTATCCTTTGAAATAGTAAATAAAAAATACACTCTTGTAAATAAATATCTTAAACCAAATATCTTATGAACCAAAATCAGTTCTCAAAATTTTGTGAAGATTGGTTTGTAATTGTTCCTATATATAAATTTCCTTATAAACCACAGTTTCTATGAAACTGAAACGGCACCACAGCTGTCAATATCAAAAACCTCATACAAATATATAATTCTACTTAATTGACAAGTTAATTAAAATTATTTTACCAAATGCAGTAAAAGTTTAAACACGAACTTTTGTTAGTAATAAAAATGCATTTTAGCATGCCATATTTATTCAATATAAGTCCACATCATTTTAAATTTGCACATTTCTGCCAAGTTCTCTCGACACTGTTCCTAACTTAAAAGTATGCTGAAATATTGACTTTTGTTCATAGTGTTAACAAATTTACATACTTACAGCGAAAAAGAAAAAAAAACTCAGTTTTCATATGGTTATTGTCGCACGTATTTTGACGACACGTCGACATCACTAGGTTTTTTTTCACTTTGCTACAACATGTTCTTTACTTTAGCTGTAACGTCATTTGTACATGAAGTCATGAAAGTTAAAAATCTTTTCACATTCTAATCTGAATTGTTGCTTTTTTTCTACAACATTCTTGTATTTTTTGTATTTTGTCGTTGTTAACATATTCAATGGTTCATTACGCTAATGTCATGATTGCAAATAGTTGTAATTTTCATGCAACCACTTAAAATAAATACGAAAATGTAAAATTAAAGAAACTAAAAAAGCACACATGTTCCTATATGTACAAAATAATTTATCCTTTTCCGTTTCAATTCAATGACTTTTCAAGTTAAAGGTATGTGAATGCTTGCAACATGTTGGAAGTAATAATATTTTTGTTATATTGAAATATTATGGTAGAATTTATATAGTTAACAATTTTGGTTGCAAATATACATATGTATGTGCGTATGTATGTGTTTAATTTCTAGTGATATTATTTGCAAAATTAAATAGAATTTTGTATATATTTTAAGTAGTATATATTTTAAGTTATTGCATTATGTCAATAATTTTTGATTAAAAGAGTCAAAAACTGTTATTTCCAACTGATTGCAATCGGTTGATTATTTCACTTACCCCAAATGTCCTCAGGCAATAGAACTGATATTAATTATTACTCATAGTATGAAATTATAATTACATTTAAATTGTTTGTTTAATTGTCAGAAAATGTGATCTAATGATAACCAAATTTGAGTTAGTTGAATCAAATAATAAAGATTACGCATTGCGCAGGTCCGTTATATTTTACAAAAACTGTGAGAGTAAAACTGAGAGCAAAATTTCTTCGTGTGACGTCACAGTTAAAAATATTTTTAGGTTTGCTTAACTTCTATATAAATTTTAATGCAAATAAAATTACTTTTTTATTAAAACAAATAAAATAAATTTAAATTTTTTTCAATTTCCAAAAGAAAAGGTAACACAATTTTGCCACCTTAATGAAAAAAAATTAAAATTGTCTCATAGATTTTGTTTTAAACACTTTTAGGCAGATGATATAAAGGAAAATTTGAAATTAAAAATGGGTAACTGAAACGTACTGTTTTTAAGTTACCTTATGTTAGGTTTTAAAAATCTACTGAAGAATTTGTGTGTCAAATTAAAAATCTGGAAGCTGTATTTAAATTTTTGAATGGTGAAAATCTCTGGATTTGAATTTTTTTCAAATAAGAAAATTAAATCAACAAAAAACACAAACGGAAACAAACAAAAATAATAAATGTATAAAACAAAAATATATATGTACGAGTAGGTACATATATTTTAGTTCACTTTTTTTATACATTTTATTAGTTTTTACATGTTGATTATACGGAAAAATCTTATACAAACTGATAGTAAATTCTATGTTACCTTTGTACACGACATCGATTCTGGCCCAGGAATGCCGTTCATGCTTGAATAGAATGGAGAGGCATATGACAGTCCTACTCATATGCATGCGCGGACACAGAGCTGTAGCAGGTAACTTCATCAGAGAATTTGAAACTCGTTAAATATGTATCTTATATATAAATTCTATTTTATTTTTGTATGCTTTTAATATTAAAGTAGATTTCCCAGTCGTTGAGTGTACTTACCTTGAACGAACGAACAAACATATTTTTATGAATGCATGGTTACATCTACAAGTCTGTGAGTATTTTGATATAAACATACATATGTACATATATATGTTTAGTTTAAAATATTGTTTTTTTATTTACTGGTAAGTATCCATCAAATGCAGTAGTTGAAAATACAAACACATGTACATTAGAGTGGTTCGCATTCCCTACAAAATAAAACAAGTTGTGTCAGTCACCCCCTAGGATTAAAGATAATGTAAAAACAATTCCACAAATATTTTTTTTGCCACGCCTACAAATACCGCCCTTTTAGTGATTTGTTCACTGTGTCGCTATTTTTAGTCCGATCATAACATTTTGTATACCGGTGTTCATAGCTCTGTAAGGGACTCATTTCTAACCTTAATTATTTTTTACTAGCACGTCAAATTCTAGTCATTACTTTTAAAAATTCGTACAAAAATATTTAGGATCATTGTTAGTAAAAAGACGTGTTATTAAAAAATGATTCAGGACAGAAATGAGGCTCTTACAGAGCCATGAACACCGGCATGCAAAATTTTACGATCGACACAGTGAATAAAATACTATAAAAAAAAATTCTGGAATTGTTTTTTTTTTTACATTATCTTTAATCCTAGGGGGTGACTGACACAACTTTTATTTCGAACCACTCTAATGTACATGTATGTGTTTGTATATTTTGGGAAAAATGCTTATGTTTGCGCATAGTGTCAACCAATCAAACATTTTATTTTGTTTTCACTGTTTCATACTCTAGTTAACAAAGATTCATTCACTGTCGTTGTATTTTTATTTCTTTTTCGAAGTACACATGCATTTAAGTGAAAATGTCAAACGATATATTTTTAGCGTTTTCTTTTGTGAATGTCATTCAATGTGGTATTTAAAAATCAGTGACTTTTGAAATCTATTTCTTTAAAGTCAATTTGATAAATTGAATTTACTTTTATGGAATTATTAAGTTTAGTGCAATGTTGTCTATCGTTTCGAAATGGTTTAAAACCAACGGTAATGCTAATAATCATAAGTAAATTCGGCTTGAGTTAAATAGTTATTAAAATTTGAATTTGACATATCTACCACTAAACCACAAAATGCCTTGGCAAATAAGTATTATTAAGAAATATAGGTCACGTCATACATAAGCGGTTTTGCCAGGAGCTGCAAAAAAAACAGTTAAGTGGGATTTAAAACAAGCCAGAAAAAGTTAAATCCCTTTAAAGAAAAAGTTAAAAAAAGGCAAACAATTTTAATTCGATTTTTCTGGTTTTTCGTATTAAATGTAACATTAAGTAATTAAATTAAAAAGTACTTCAAGTGTAAAACATGTAACAGTATTACTATTAATGACTACTTACAGATAAATAAGTATTTTCTTAGTAAAAATAAATATGTATATAATATGTATGTATAACAAGTAAGAGTTTATATTCGGCTGTACCGAATCTTAAATACCCACCACAAAATACCAGTAGTGTGTTATTCCACAATGTTTGCGGAGATATCAGTAGAGGGAAGATAATCAAGTTACATATGTATATACATATATGTATATTTATCTTTCAGAACTGCCCTTTATTTATATTTTTGCAACGTGTAACATAGAGTGATTTATTTTAATACACTATAAATTAGGTACCAAAAAGCCCTAGGCAACTTATTTTGGCTTTTTCAAAATTAACACCTATGTATACTCTGTGGTTATTCTCTGCAGTTTAAATTAAATGTAAGTATGGCCAATTATGAATTTTTTTCTTTCTTTCACAAAAGTCAATAGTATAATTTTAATAATAACAGTTCTGTGTAAAATTTCGCTTCGATACATTCTTAATTTTAATGACTTCCAGAATTCATTACTTCATAGTTTTATTTGTCGTTTTATGTATAACTTATGCTTATGCCATGAGGAGGTGAGGTTCGTTCCATGTTTACCAAATTTTGGTAAGAAGCCAAAAACTTGCTACAGCTTAGTAAATGAGCTAAATAAGTTGAAAGCTACTAATTCTTAAATATTAGGATATTTTTTATTAAAACTTTAAAATTTGCAAAATCAATAACTTAACTAAAGTAAGAAAGTATAGCCGGTCAAGCCCGACCATATAATACCCTACACCTAGTATATGTATAAAAAGTTTTTCAGAAATGGGCGCTATATGGGAGATATAACCTATTGTGGACCGATCATCCAAAAATTTAGTGTCATGATATCAGTGCATATAAATATTATGTATGTTAAACTTTATCCCGATGTAAATACTTTTAAAAGATTTACGGAGGTTAAAGTAAATTACGGTCTCTGATATGGGTGTTTTTACTAATTATGGACCGACCATTATAAAATTGGGTGTCATCATTTCTGTACATATGAAACTTATTTTTGTTAAATTTTATTCGGATAACAACATTTTAAAGAAATTTATGGTCGTTAAAGTGATTTTCGGAAGTGGTCTTTATATGGAAGCTACATACGACTAATCATGGACCAATCATCATAAAATTCTACCATATTATATGTATATGTACGAAACATCTTTGTGTTCAATATTATTTGGATAGTAACATTTTTGAAGGAGTTATGCTCTTTAAAGTGATTTTTGAAAGTGGAACTTATATGGGAGGTACGACTAATTATGGACCGATGTTCACAGAATTTGTAGATGTGATTTAGCTTCATTAAATACTCATTTGTGTTGAAATTTGTTTGGATACTTTCATAATTTAAATATTTATGATCGTTAAACTCCTATTTCGGGAGGACATTTGTATGGGGGCCGAGAGAAATAATGAACCGATTTCCACCAGTTTCAATTCCAACCATCCTTGGGTCGAAAAATATCACGTACCAAATTTTATTGAAATATTTTAAAAAGTACGACCTATATCTGCGGACATGCTTTACATTGACAGCCAGCCAGCCAGACGGCGTTACAAACATCAACACAAATCCAATATACCCTCCCTACGATTCTGGTGTAGGGTATAATTAAGTTTTAAAGTTTGGAACGAACAAGTTTTGCTACGAATTTTCGAAGAAAACGAGTTTTGCTAAATTCCATATTGGAACGAAGGAGTTTGCCAGCTTACAATAATCCACCAGTAAAATAAATTATTTACCTTCACTATATTTTAAAAATTATATTAATTTATTAAAACTAAGAAAACTTGTTAAAAAAAAAATAAAATAAAATATATGAATTTTTAAACAGACAAAGAAAGTACTTCATTTGCAGTATACTCCTCGTTGTTTTCTTTCACATCATGACCAGCATTGTCGTTGTCCACAGTCGAAACATAAAATTCCGAGTTTTTGTTTTGTCTCCAATTTCCTTCAAAGTGATCGGACAAAAGGGCTCCAACATTTTTTTGCTTTTCAGGTTTAATTGCCACAATTATGGGAAGTAGTTTTGGAATAACATCTTCCATTTTATTCCCTCGCCTTAATCTTCCCTTGCAAAAATATCTGACCATTTTAATGGTTGTTGTATATCTAACAAATAATAATAATGATCTTAATAATTGCGAGTAATAATCGTAACAATTACAGTAATATAAGGAAAAATTAATACATAAAAATTATATGTTATATGTCGTATCATTTGTGTCGTGAAAAACATCTTTTAATTAAAACTAAATGTAAAACTGAATAAGAAAAGATATATTTAATAAAAATTTATCCCCTGAAGATGTTGGCAAAATACCAACGAAACGTCGGATAGAAAATGCATAAATAAATCAAGTCTTTTATTTACATTTAGAAGGAAAACTGACCTTAAAAGCCTGTTAGAAATAATATCTATAAAAACCAAGAAAATATTAGGAATTTCACCATACACAATGGTACTTTGGCTCACTTCAAACAGGGAACCAACGAGTTTTGCTGAGACAGTTTTGACAATGATTGTTAATTGGAACGAAATAGTTTTGTTATGAACTGAAATTTTTGGATATAAAATAAAACACCAGAAAGGATATGAATTCATACATTTATCCTTATAAAGTAGCAAAAGAACTATCAACATCCATTGTTATCTCATTTTTTAATTTTTGGAACGAACGAGTTTTGAAACATTAAAAACATCATCATTTTAAAGTCCAAAAAAATATACTTTATGTAAATAGATTTAAAGAATTGATTGTAGATCAATAACAGCAATGTATGTATTTTCTGCATTATATTTGAAGAAAATTGCAAAAAATATCTGAAGAATGTAGAGGCTGTCTGAAACTTTAGTCTATAACTCGGATTCTACGGAACTGATTTTGCCCGTTATCAATACGAAACATTGCGATGGAACAGAGAATTTTTGGTAAAAATTTTATTTTTCTTGTTTTTTGCGCAGCTCTATGGTGCCTTCAACAAATAAGATCGTCTTAGAATTTTATAATGACCCAGAATAATACACTTTTTGGTTCGACGACTAATATTTCAATACTTTTATTTTGATAACATATAAATGTGTGAGTATAGCATTTAAGTGAAATTTACACCAAATATTTAGCACAGCCGAATGTAACTGTCTTAATTGTTTATTTTATCAAAGTTTTAAATATAATGCAAAATTTTTTTTTTTAACATTTGGTAAATTCAACATATTTTACACTTGGTTTGCCATTTGCTGCCATGTTAAAACAAAATTTGAATTGTGTTATGTTGAAAAAGTATTCTCACAATTTTGATAAGAAATAAATCAACATTTGTATAAATTTATTTGTGTACATAGCAAAATTATTTCACAAATTTATATTTGTCGAAAAATATAAATGAAAATGAAATGTTTTGTTGTACCGGAACTTTTAGCATTACCTGTAAATTAGTACAAAATAAAAATATTGATATATGTACGTATGTAAGTAAATTTCAAATAATAAAAGCCAATTACTAACACAAGTATTTATATACTTACATTTTATTTGAATAAACTTAAAAAGACTTAAGCAGTAAATTATTTATTTATTATAATTTTTTTTTTTTCAAAGTTTATCAATATTAAACTTTGTTTACAAGAAGACAAAAAAGAGCATTGAAAATCTGAGTAAATGGAAATTTCTTTTTAACAAATTATGTATAAACAATTTATTACTTTCAAAAACAAAACAACAAAAAGAAGTATTTATGAGCAATTATTTATTAAGAGGATGACAAGGTAAACACAATAAATAAGTATGTATATCAGTGATGTGTGCGTTTTTTGTTGTACGTACGTATTTATTTATTTTTTAAGGAAATATTTACAGCTTAAGTAGCATTAAAACTTAAGGCTATTTATTCATCTATTAAAATAAGTTATGAAATTAAACTTTAGAAAAAGTCTTTATTACTACCGTCTAGTCCAGCCATGCAATTTGAGAATATGATTTGATTTTGAAACAGTAAAGGTACGGTCACACTTGGCAAATAGTTGCCGAAATAGACGTAACACTAACTAATATATATTTTAAATCCTTTTTTATTTAGGCCAAAGCACAATATATATCTAGTTGTATTTTATTTGATACAGTTTGGTCTTGCAAAACTCTTGTAAGAGTAAACAAAGTCAAACAAATTTGTGCTAAAACAAGTGGTTACGCTTTAGTGTAAAAACAAAACGTTAGTATAAATATTTCTATAAACGCATTAGATATCTGTATTTGAATGGAAGTTTAAAATAAATAAAATCTATAACAATAACTATAGCTATACTGCTGTTCATTAATTATTCTAAGCAGTTTTTATTGAAAATCAGCTAAATCGGTATAGTAGAACCAGAGTTATAGACCAAAATTGGAGACAACATCCATGTTATTAAAAAACAAAACAACAAATTAATTACTAATATGATAAAACAACAAGTTGCGCGGAAAATAGTAAGAATCGGCCTGTGATTTCTACTAAACCCCATAAAATGTTCTGTCGGAAAAAATTTATAATTAATAAAGATTTCAAAAATAACGAACAAGCTGACATTACAGACTAAAGTGATTTTTTCTCTATCTTCCCAGTCTTACTCGGACTCTAGTTTTTTTTGAAAACAGAGCAAGTTTGTAGGATACTGAATCAATTCATGAAACATAATTGGCTATAGAACGAAATTGTTTTGTTTTTTATTTATTTATTAAATTTTTTTTTATTAAGATTTTTTTCAAAGTTTATCACTATTATACTTTGTTTACAAGAAGACAGAAAAAAGAGCATTAAAAATCTGAGTACATGGAAATTTCTTTTCAACAAATTATGTATAAACAATTTATTACTTAAAAAAAAGTAAGTATTTATGAGCAATTATTTATTTAGAGCATGACAAGGTAAACACAGTAAATAAGTTTACCAATGATGTAGGCGGTTTTTGTTATACGTATTTATTATTTTAAGGAAATATTTACAGCTTAAGTAGCATTAAAACTTAAGGCTATTTATTCACTTATTAAAAGAAGTTATGAAATGAAACTTTAGAAAGATTCTTTATTACCGTCCAGTACAGCCATGCAAATGTACAACAGTATTTTCTTTTAAAAATATTGTGCACAAAAGTGCTCTATATAGAAAATATTGTGTATTACAGTCTTTTATATAGAAAAAATTGTGTACAGCAGTGTTTTCTATAGAAAATATTTTTTACAACAGTGTTTTCTATAAAAAATAATGTGTACAATCGTGTTTTCTATAGAAAATATTTTGTACAAGAGCGTTTTCTATAAAAAATATTGTGTACAACTGTGGTTTCTATAGAAAATATTGTGTACAACAGTGTTTTCTAAAAACAATAATGTGTACAACCGTGTTTTCTATAGAAAATATTGTGTACAACCATGTTTTCTATAGAAACTATTGTGTACAACAGTGTTTTCTATAGAAACTATTGTGTACAACAGTGTTTTCTATAGAAAATATTGTGTACAACAGTGTTTTCTAAAAAAATAATGTGTACAATCGTGTTTTCTATAGAAAATATTTTGTACAACCGCGTTTTCTATAGAAAATATTGTGTACAGCAGTGTTTTCTATAAAAAATATTGTGTACAACCATGTTTTCTATAGAAACTATTGTGTACAACAGTGTTTTCTATAGAAACTATTGTGTACAACAGTGTTTTCTATAGAAAATATTGTGTACAACAGAGTTTTCTATAGAAAATATTGTGTACAACAGTGTTTTCTAAAAAAATAATGTGTACAATCGTGTTTTCTATAGAAAATATTTTGTACAACCGCGTTTTCTATAGAAAATATTGTGTACAGCAGTGTTTTCTATAAAAAATATTGTGTACAACCGTGTTTTCTATAGAAAATATTGTGTACAACCATGTTTTCTATAGAAAATATTGTGTACAGCAGTGTTTTCTATAAAAAATATTGTGTACAGCCGTGTTTTCTATAGAAAATATTGTGTACAACCATGTTTTCTATAGAAACTATTGTGTACAACAGTGTTTTCTATAGAAAATATTGTGTACAACCGTGTTTTCTATAGAAAATATTATGTACAACCATGTTTTCTATAGAAAATATTGTGTACAACCATGTTTTCTATAGAAACTATTGTGTACAACAGTGTTTTCTATAGAAACTATTGTGTACAACAGTGTTTTCTATAGAAAATATTGTGTACAACAGTGTTTTCTATAGAAAATATTGTGTACAACAGTGTTTTCTATAGAAAATATTGTGTACAACAGTGTTTTCTATAGAAAATATTATGTACAACAGTGTTTTCTATAGAAAATATTGTGTACAACAGTGTTTTCTATAAAAAAAAATTGTGTACAACAGTGTTTTTAGATAAGAATTTATCCCTAAATCATTAATAGCATTGACGAAATTTCCCAGTAGTATGGATTGATGGTAATTTTACATCAATGGTAGATAATTTTATATACGAGATATTGTTAGCTATCGCCCGATAATAAAAAAACCGACTTGCTATGAATTTTATTACGTTACAAGCATTTTTCAGAATTATAATCATTAACAATGTTTAGTAGAGCGCTTTAATAGAGGGCAGTTTACTGATTCTAACCAACTTAAACAAACTTAGTCTTAGAAAAAAAAATATAATTCATCGAATTATGTTTCAAATAGAATAAGCTAGATCCAATTTCTTATGCTCCTTGCTTATATTCATGATATACAAAAATATTTATTTTTACTATACCTTTGTTTCCAAATACGTTTAAAACTGTATTTTTTCAGAGACTAAAAAATGTTTCACAATAAAGCAAATGAAAATTAGTTATTTTGTTTTATAATGATGTCAATACATCATCATCAACTTCATTTATGTTAATGGGGGATTTGTTTTTCCCTTTTTTTCTCTCAAAAAAAAAAAAAAAATGCAAAAATCGCAACAGATGTTGTTGCCAAATGTGTATATTTGGCTGCTGTTATTTTCATGTTTTTATGTTATCCTAAGGGAAATTGTGCCATTTATTAATAAGGTTTATTGTTTCTTTGCTGGTTCATTTTTCTTTTTAAATAATATTAAAAAAGTTATTTATCACCAGTAAATGGTCCAAAATGGCGAATATTAAAATTAAATTAAAAAATATTTTTCATTATATACTTACTCGTACTGTTTCATTTTCATAACATACAAAAGGTGGTGTAGACATTTTTGAGAAATGAATAAAAAGCAACACTTTATCATTAGCAGCTGTTACAATACTAATTTGTTTTGTAAACTTGTAAAAATTAAGAGATATATTTATATTATTTTTGTGACCATTTTAGGCAAACCTTTGATCGAAATTAACAAAATCTAGAGGTCTTATCAGAGCCTTAATTTAAATAAATCCCTGTAAATGAAAAGTATTGTTTAAGAAACACATAACTCATTGAAATTATCTAGCTTTAATTTTAAACGGATCTTTGAACATTAAGTTCTTTATTTCATATGGTTTACCCCTCTGCTCTACAACATTGTATGTAAGTCTCAGAAAATGATTTATAATAAATCAAACAAGTAAGAGTTTATATTACGCGGCACCGAATCTTATATGCCCACCACCAATATACCAGTAGTGCGATTTATTGATACTTGTAACTAATTTGTGGATCTATGAAGAAATTTATATGAGTTATTTCATTTTTAGGAGCCTTCTCATGGGAGCTATCACCTATTATGGGGTAATCGTGATGATATATTGTGCATTAAGTTCTATGTGTTTAAGGCTATTTTTTTTTTTACAATAATTTTATTGGCATTCCAGTTCTGTTCGGAAGTGGATTTATAGCTATAGCTAAATATGGATTAACTTTCACAAAATTCAAGAATATAGTTTTTGCATACATATTAATCATTGTAAGATTTTTGTTCAATATCGAAAATCAAGTATTTTTCTGAAGCAGTTTTCATATGCGATATATGACCGATCACACTGAAAATAGATAATACGATTTATATGTATAACTATGTGAACGATTTGTGTTAAATTTCAACTTGATAGTCAGAGATTTAGACTCATATATATACTAATGAAATACATTGTGTTGGCACTAGGAAAATTAGGTTGTGTGAAGGAGGATAGAGCGAGGAGTGTTTGTGAACATTTGATTTGAGTTTTCCTATATTTAAAAATACAGAGAATACTTCTGCAGGTAGTTTATTTTACATATGGACAGTACGGCTAAAGAACGAATTTCCCATGTAATATGTTGTGTGATCCACTGTCCAGTCGATCATGCATGTATGACTGAAAAACGTGTATTACGTAAAAAACTACGTGTTACGGGAACAAGTTTAATAATTTCAGCAGAATACATTCCATTATAGTATCGATAGAACAGTGAAAGACAACACACATTGCGGCAATCCTCCAGTAAATCAATAGAGTTGGACACCCTACTGTCACCGATAAGCAGCTGCGCCCTCTCCTGTACGCGTTCGAGTAACTCCAAAATATACTTAAAATACTCTTTGAATCACGAGTTGTATTCCATTTTCGGTCGAATATACATGGTGTAACTATTAAGGAGATCAGATGGAGCGAAGTATTTCCTACAATGTTTTAAAAAACCAAGGCACTTGAACGCATCTTTGGACACTTGAAAAATTTGTTTGGTCCATCGGAGATCACACTGAATTCTTATGCCTAAAACATCAACAGCGTCTGATTCCTTTATAATTATACCGCCCATAAAAACAGCTTAGGTAACATGACGAGCAACATGAAAAGATTTATGCGCATTTAAATGTTTTTAGGAAGTGGAGTTTTTATGGAAGCTACGATCAAATATGGACCGATTATCATACAATTTGATGCGACGATTTATATATATATATGGAATATTTGTGTTGAATTTCAACTTGGTAGTCACTTTGAAAAGAGATTTATGATTACTAAAATATTTTCGATAGTGAACTTTGTTTGAGGCTATGTCAAAATATGGACCGATGCAAGCAAAATATCGTTTTGGGATTTGACGTTGCATGAAACTTATTATTGAAGAATATTGTAGCGATACAACTTTTCTATAGACATTTATGTACCATAAAATCATATTCTTAACATTTTCTTCAGAACTTATCCTTCTGTAATATAAATAACGTGTGAAAAAGTTAATGACACTTTATGCATTATATTTGAAGAAAATTGCAAAAAATATCTGAAACTGAAACTTTAATCAATAACTCGGATCCTACTGGACCGATTTTGCCCATTTTGAATACTAAACCTTTTTGCTGGAACAAAGAATGTTTTGTAAAAATTATATTGTTGTGTATCTTTTGTTCGAACAGATACACAGGCGGATAGACATGGCTACATCGTCTTAGAAACTTATAAGTTCCCAGAATATATAGACTTTTTGGTGCGAATGTTAGGATATGTTATAAACGAAATGACAAACTTAATATAACCCCATCTTTTTAGTGGTGGCTATAAAAATAAGAAACAAAATAATTAACTTTTATATCAACCACACATTTGTTCACTTTTTTGTAGGAGTAAATAAAATACAAAAATAAATAATATATTCAAGTCACATGTTTACTAATGTTTTAGTGTGCTTGCAGACTGCTTTATTCTCTCTTTCTAACTTTTCCCTCAACCATTGAAACGGTTTAGTTTGACTACTCTTTTTTTTTCTAGGTTTAGTTAGTTGACTCATGTTGGTTACTTGGTACACTCTTTGTCGCACAAAATAATAAAATTGTTATACAAAACTATTAAACTTTGCTTGGTTCTTTATTATTTAGTTTTTGCTTTGTTTGGGTATTTTGGTATTAGATATTACCAAGAGCTGTTGTTTGTTGTTAGCTGGTGTTGATACAAAATACTTACGTCGTATTTTTGTTTTGCTATTATACTTCTTGTACATTTCCATTATTTATAAATATACTTGAGTGACTGTTTAATTTTTTCTGTGTATTTGATTTTTTTATTGTTTGTGTTTTTGTGTCGCCTTTATAGATACATTGTATTATACATTATACAGTCAAACCTCGATATAACGACCCTCACTATAACGAATTCCTCGATATAACGAATTTTTTGAAATCCCCTACAACGCTCCATAAGATTTAATACAAAATAAACCTCTCTAACACGAATACATTTGTCAATAGCCTCGTTATAACAAATTTTCATTCGCTGTAGACTAACGAAATAGAAAGAATTATACCTCTATTTAACGAATTTTGTCTACTGATAACCTTTGCATTACTATTTCCATCAATTAATCCAAATTATATGAAACAGATACACACAAAATTTATGTTGCCAAGTCTTTGTGTACAGTGTTTTCCTTCAAATGTGTTCTGATTTATTAGCGGAAATCGTTCTCAATAACATGGTGTGCAGATGATGATTAATATACAAAACTTTTTATTACCTCGTTATAACGAGTAGAAGTGCAATTTCACCTCGATATAAAAAACCTCATTGTAACGAATTATTCAATATAACGTTTTTTTTTTAATTCCCTTAAGATTCGTTATACCAAGGTTGAACTGTATATACATTTTATGTTGTATTTTAGTATTGGGTTGATGTAAAACTATTTTCGGGTTTTTACAATGCCTAAATGTTTTCATAGTGACATTTTTGAACCTCAAACTGATACTCATTAATACTTAAGAAAAGCTTAAAACAACTAGAATTAATTTCCTCTTATAAAAAGCAACAGGTAGAACGTTAGCACATACTCTGAATACTTATTTCGAATCGTTAATAATTTTTATTGTCACAATTACAGTAAAATTCCGCTTGAACTTTTCTGCGGCAGTAAACTAGCCGAATCTTTTCCATACAGATATAATGCAGCTTTTATATATAATTACAGGAAACTAAACCATACCAAGGTGACGTCTAATAACCTCTTCCGTCCCTAAATTTTACGAGAAGTTTATGTATGATTGGCTTGTTTTTTTAGCAGCTATTTTTAGTCTCTTAATAAAATATGTAATCTTTCCTATTTCTAAGGACATATAGACTGCAGGGGAATAAATAATTTATTTCTATGATTTTTAGAGATCATATATAACGCACCGAAAATTTCATTCAAATTCATCAACACAGCAAATAATGCTGCAGGCATTATTTTATAAGTGATAGTTGAAGAGATGACAAAAGGAACGATCTTTAGGACGCAACTGCAAAATGCTTGACAAACCCTGGGACCCGGGTTAGTATTTTTGAACGAAAGAAAAGAGAAATACTTGGACGAACTTCTTCCGTTTGAATATAGCTGCAAATAGAAACTCCGTATTAGTTGCTCTTTGAATAGTCAACACTTAACAACTATGCACTGAGGGAAAAATCTAATATAATCGGACTTAAATCAATTCGGAAACGTCATAAATGGCTGTTAAGCTTCAAAATTCTAAAATTAAGCCGAAAATCTTATTTTTAGAACGATAATTCTTAGGTTGGTTTTAAGCTGCTTCGTTCTTAATTTAAGAAAAAGTCTTGTTTTAAAAATCATGCATTCTTACAGTAACATTAATATGGGCTTATTTTAGGTCTGACTCAGGCTTAGTTTAAGATTGTTTATTCTTATTTCAAGAACAATTCCTCTTAATTTCATGGTTTACGAAATGCGAATGTTTTTTACCCCATAAACCTAGCAATATATGGTAATTTTATTCAAATAAAGAAAATTCATATGTTTTGTGTAAATAATTCCATTTATATATACTTAAGTCTAATAAATGTTTTACCACTATTTATAAAATATACATGTAAAGTAGGGCTAGTAAAGTTAAATTTATGTATAATATTTACATTGTCTGTTTTTAAATCTTGTCTTGGTTGAATTTCATATAATTGAAAATTTTTATTTAACCTTAATTCTATAACACACAACATATATATTTTCATTTTGAAAAAAGCACAAACTCACTGGAAATATTTAAACGAAATCCACAGATTTCTTTTTGAAATGTTTGGAGATCGATCCGCGATTCACTTTCAATGGTTTCTTCTCCAGGAGTATTTAAACTGTTTTCTTCCGCCGGAAGTCATTCAATTATTTGAGGACCTTTCATCAAAGTTTGATATTTCTGTATTTTTCATTGGAAAAGATTTTTTTTTAACTTTTATTAATTTTCAGCTTAACACCTTGAAAGAAAAGCACATCTACAAATTTCGTGAAGACCGGACCAAAATTAGTCGTAACTCCCATATAGACCACTTCTAAAAATCACTTAAAAGAGCATAACTCTCTTTAAAATGGTGGTATCCAAATAATATTGAACACAAATATGTTTTGTATATATACATATAATATGGTAGAAGTTTATGATGATCGGTCCATAATTAGTCGTAGCTCGCATATAAGACCCACTTCCAAAAATCACTTTAAAGAACATAACTCACTCAAAAATGTTGGTATCCAGATAAAATTCGACACAAATAAGTTTCTTATATACAGCAATAATGACACCTAATTTTGTAATGATCGGTCTATAATTAGTCGAAAGTCCCATATAAGAGCCTCTCCGTTATTCACTTTAACTTCCATAAATCTTTTAAAAGTATTTATATCGAGATAAAATTTAACACATATAATATCTATATTCACAGAAATCATGACACTGAATTTTGGTCCAAAATAGGTGATATCTCCCATATAACGTCCATTTCGGAAAAACTGTTTTATTATATGGTCGGACTTGACCGACCATTCTTTCTTACTTGTTTTTATTTAAAATCGTTTCGGATTAAATTAAGATTTTTATTCTTGTTTTAAGTGTTTTTAGTTTAAAAAAAATAAATTAATCTTGATGTAATCTTAAATGAAAAATTTTATTCTTAAACTAAATTTTTATTTCAATTTTAAGATTTCAATCTGTATTTGAGACCGTAATTCTTAATTTTATCTTCATTTTAGTATTTTGCAGGCTTGATTGGTACAAAATTTCAGTATTCTAAAAACAAGCCCGACATAGTTTGATTTTAGGCCGCAGGTTTCCTCTTTGTGTGGAATTGATTCATCCTTATTTGCCTGGCAATTTCGCTTTATTAGCACTAGATCGCAACACTAATTGCAATTTAAATTTTACAGTCCAGAGCATTTGAAATACTTACTACTTGTATTTCTGTCAGAGCAAGTATCTTGTAAGACACTCTAGCCATAGAATTTGTACAGAAAATGTTTGTCGTTGATTGGTTATTTTATTGTCTCAAACAAATTTATAAAAAAAAGTACTAATATCATTGAGTAGAGTACTAATGTGGTAATATTTCATTACTAAATTATATTAAAATGTTAACGAAATTTAATGCTTATGCTTTCAAAGGATGCCAACAACTTACAAAGTACTGGCGATATATTAGTGTGAACTCAAAATTGTTGTGATTAGTAAGAAAATGTGAACAAATCCGTGCTGAGCACGAATATTAATTTAGGGTTTTAATGTTACACAACTATTAAATATATGCATGTGTATAGAACTAAAATTCGCTACAAAATGTTCTAGTTTTTTATAAGTTATTTTATGCGAAAACTTATTTATATCTAATTTTATATACATACAATGTATATGTACAATGTATATTTTATCTCACAATGAACGCAGTGAATATACATACATATGTGTTTGTAAAAAATAACTACGAAACTACCTTTTAACGCACCCAATCATAGATATAACATTTCGAGGCATTTCTGTAATTATGAGTTGTTTTAATTTGTAGTGCGTGCCTACATCTGTTACTTGATTTTATTCCTGCTGCTTTTGATACACTTCGTATTACGATGATTAAACTAAAATTTGTTTCATTTAATGCTGTTTGTGTTTTGTTAAAGTTGCTGTTATTCACATCCTTTAACACCAAGTGTTTGTACGAGTACTGTTGTAGTACATTGTTGAGTTATTTTCTCGTCTTTTTATTTATTTTGTATTTTTGGCTGAAGTTAAAGATGTGTAGTACGTGCTAGAGTATTTTGAATTATTTTTTTTTATATGTATTTTGTATATTTGTTGCAGTTGTTGCTTTTATTATTTCAATTTGTTTTAGGGAAATTACATTTACTATCTATTGTACCTAGAGAAACATAGAAATAATGAGATGATGGTGCTGGTGTATATACATATGATGTCCTAACATGTGTATGAAATTAGTTAAATAATAAAGAACGTTTGACTTTTCCATTCAAATCTACTATTATTAAGTTAAAGTTGAAGTGTTCAAACATGTTGATTTGATGTATGAAAGTACATAGTTGTTGTATCCATGAAATTAAATACTATTCTTGAAATAATATTAAAAATGTGTAATTACTCTAAGCAATTCATATTTTGAATTTTTTAATTTTAATTTAACAAATTGAAATTGAGAAAATTATACAAGATATTTGAAAACTCTAAATGGCAGTTCGAATATTTCCTTTAAATTCCAAATTTTCTAAATAAAATTAAGAATCTGAATTAGAAATTCTAAATGAAATTAAGAATATACATTTGAAAGCAATTCAGTTCGAATTGAAAGTGAGAATATCAATTTAAAATTTAGAAACTTTCAAATGAAATTGAGAACATTATTCAAAATTGAAAAAATAAAGTGAGAGTTTCTTTTCAAAATTTAGAGAATTCCACTTGAATTTAAACTTTTATTTAAAATTGAGAAAATTCCAATTGAAATAAAGGAAAATTCAAATGGTTTTGATAAATTGTTGTTTCGCACTACATAAACAAGTCATTAAAGTAACAAGTAAGAATTTATATTCAGCTGTGCGAATGTTATATACTCACCACCAATAGTACTCATGCCGGGCTGTCAGATATGGCGATTTTTTAGTGCTTATGGCAACATAAATTTCCATTTGGCGACATGGCGATTTCTTTGCGGTTTGTAAATGAGATGGACCAAGTAAAGATTTTAAAACAAAATTGTTTTATATTTCTCAAGAGACTTTTAAAAGAAATGTTTAATCGATTACCGGAAAATATTAGACTCTGTAAAGTATATGGAGAATTTTTATATATACATACATTCTTCTTCTCAAAAAACTGCATTAACATCACAATGTTACAATTTAGATCATTATCCAGATTTTGAAAATACCACTATATTAAATACAGAAACAAATTATAAAAGACGATTTATGTTAGAAATGTTAGAGATTATTAATGTACCGATAGAAAACAGAATTAATTTTAAAACAGATACAGACAATGTAGCTCAAAATTACAGACATTTAATTTATAAGAATAAGTTTAGAAACTAAAAATATTACATATTTAATTTTTCATTTATTATTCCAAACAAGTTTTTATATAAGTATACTATATATCATAATTGTATATCATTGTAAACTTTTCATTTTCTGTTTAAAAAAATTTTCATTTTTATACTTCAATTATTAATTTATTATAATTCAAAAATTGTATTAGCCCTGAGGAAGCTATCCATTGTGATAGCGAAATATTGGATATTAAAATATATAAATATATAAAACATTTTTATATAAATATTAAAAGTGACCTAATTGCTTGAAAAAACAAATTATAGAATATTAAAAAAAAGGTCGAATAAAAGAAAGAATTCTCATTATTTAGAATTTTCAATATTAAAATATGGAAATCCGTTGACACAGGCTAAATTTTCATTGCTACAAAATTATTTAATACTTTTTCAAGATTCAAAAGTCTCTTTAGGCGAGAACGAATTTCAGTGGTCAAAATTGGCTTATATTAATTGGAAAAATTATTTTAAATACCAGAGAGAGATTCCTTTGGTCGTTCTTAACATGTTGATCATTGCTAGCGTAGAAAGGGTGTTTTCAATTATGAATTGCACTAAAACTCGTTTGCGCAAAAAAAATCCAATATGAACTTCTGGATGCTTTACTTAGAATTATTAAGTGTATGAATGTTAAACAAATTTATTGCAACTGTACCTATACAAAATATTAGGTACATATTTAAAATAATTTAAGCTAATGTGATGAAAATCGATTTCGGCGTCAAAAACCGCTAAAATCGAAAACAGGTGTGATGCGTTTTGTTTTGTCAATTTGTTGTGCCGATTTCATTTTTTACTTTGTCCCATTTCGTTTTTGACATTTTTGACATGTGACACATTTGGCTAATAACGGTTTAAAATCATTTTTAAAACGACTTTTTTTGCATCAACGAAATATATAAAGAAATAATCTAAATGTAAGTATTTTTTAGTTTAATGATAAATTAGTTTATAACTATTTATTGATTTTATAAGCTTTTGGAAACTGTTGTTCTATGCATAGCAACATTAACATCGTTTTCTACAGATCTTTGGAAACTGTCCTCTGCCAAAAATCTTTAGAATGCAGCTAAGCGAATAGATGCACCTTCAATTTTATTCAAAATTATAATAAAGCCCTCTCTGTTTAAGCGGAAATGTTCAACGAATCTAAAAAATAATTCAATTTGTAAATACATATGTATGTAAAATTAGATACTTACACTTCTTCTAGCAAATTTAAAGGATCACATATGTCCCTCAAGCATTTTCGTCTTATATTTTCAACATTTTAAGTGTTCTCCTCAACGATAATTAAAGAAAGTGCTGTAATAAAAGACATTACAACTTTATTTTTAAAAATGTAAATTTATGTTTATTTACTTTTCCTTGAAAAAATTGGACTGTTGGACAAAAATGGAATATGAAATCGATCGAAATCCATCACACTCTTGTCGATTTCTAAAAACGATTTACTTTTTAAATCGACCGATTTTCATCACATACCTTAATATAATGTACAATGGTGAACACTATTGGACGTTTGGAATTTTTACAATTAAAATAAAAATTCTTAATATCGTATGAAATTATCTTAATTTCAATGATAAGGGGTACAGTTAGCACCCTTTTGAAAACTTAATAATGTATTTTTTCAAAAAGTGCAAGTTACCACAAAATCGGAGCCCATTTGAAAAAGTTTCTCATTGTTTACAATCGGTTTTGTTTCTAATATGAATTTTTTCGTATTTCCCATAATATTCATAGTTATAACAAAAAAATATGTATGTACTATATATACAAAACTTTAAAGTAATTTGTTGCATCTGTTGCAATAAATATTGAAACATTAAAAACTTTTCTTTAGCTTTTTTACGTCAGCATTTGTTGGGAAGTTTTTAACAAACCACTAAACATCATAATCTGAGTAGACTTTCAAAGAAATGCTTTTTTGTATTGTTATTAAAAAAATCAAATGAAGTTTATTTTCATATACTCCCAAAAGAACTAATAATCATGGTTACGAGAGCGCTTTCAAATTGTTTTCATAAATGCAAGATAAATAAAATAAAATTCATAATTTCAAAATTTATTATAATATGATTAAAAAAATATTAACAAATATTTATAACGTCAATTCTTTCAAGTAAAGAAACAAATGAAATTTTAAAGTTCTTTCGCTTCTACCCTCGTGTTTATATCCTTTATCAATACACTTATATTGACAGTTGTTTAGTCTGCTTAAAGTTTATTATTCCAATGCAGAGACTTATATCCTTAGAGAATTTAAGTGGTTGTTAATACAATTTCGTATGATAGACAACACTAGTAGTCATGGTCACTGGTATTGACAGATGTAAACAGAGTCTTTTATTTGTTATACGTATTTACATATGTACAAACAATAAACTACTAAATAAATAATTGCAGATAATCTTTAAGCATGAGCAATAATAAATCAATTCATAATAATAATAATAATTTAAGAAAATATTTATGTATTTAATAAGAAAATGACATATAAGAATATTATTAAGTAATTAAGTAAAAAAATATATATGAAATAAACGATTAATATTATTATTATATGAAATATTCCCGCCATTATGATAATTACCAATAATACTGGCACCAATTTCTGTACAGGTTTCCTCGTTTAGCCGCATCGTGTTTCAATTATTTTTAAATACAGTACGGACAAAAATTTTGTTTTAAAAGTCTTTTGAGTTGGAAAATTGCATTCCTCTAACAGTGTAATAAATGTTGTATGATGCCAGAAGAAATCCTAGAAAGGAATTATTTTGTTATTTCTTGCCGTCGGCTACTGATGATGTTATGGTGAATGTATACTAATAAGATTTCATGGTCGGAAACAATAATCAGAACTACTTATATTTTAAATTTTGTATTTTAAACCTCACTGAATTTTTTTCCAAAATTTTTTAGTAAAAATATTTTCTACGATCAATTTTTCGATGTGCTTTTTATGGTGGATATAAGAAATATTCCCGTTTGTTGTACTTTTTCAGGATTTGAGCCTTTTTTAGGAGCTATGTAGAACTATGGATCGATAGTCACAAAATCCAGTAGTAGTTGCTTTTATTGATATTTAACGCATTATTATGGGGTAAGAGTAATAAAATATTGTAAGAATTTGATCTCAATAATGATATTTACAAGGCGTTAGAGCTATAATATGGACTGAACCTAGAATTATATGACATGAGATTTATTGCTACTAGACACTGCTATTTTAAGGGAAATAGTGTACCCATTTTAATTATTTGTAAGAGGTTTTCCCTTTATTACAGTATTAATGTATCCTGTTATCTACAATATATTTACAGAAATGTAGAATAATATCAGCTATTTTTCAAGTTCTTTAGACTGAGTTTTGGTCATTTTAATGATATTTCTGGTTAACAGAAGTTTAATCGTAATAATTTCATGCCCTATCTTGGCTTCAACAGACTGACAGAGGGATATACCGATGGACATAGCTAGATCATCTTAGTATATTAGAAGGACCCAGAATATACACCTAATTCTGTTTTTATACAGTAATTGGTTGCAGAAAACTTCGTGTAAAAAAAACGTGTAAAAAACACGTTGAATGTATTTAAAATAGCTGATTGGTTCCTTATCTCTAAAACCTATTGAAATTAGTCAAAGACAAGTATTTTTTAAGAATAACTATTCAGGTTAATAATATTATGTAATTTAATAGAAAGTGTTTTTACACAAGCATAGTTATTAAAAAAAGATATGCACTCTACGTATTATTTGTATTACTACGTATTACTCGTCAGCTTAAAAGCAATGTGAATACTGTATGTATGACAAGTTCATTTGATTGTATGCACTAAAAGGCAAAAACTGATTTGAACCAAAAAAATTTAAGCCCAAAATATTTTGAATCGTTTTAAATGGAATAAAATCGTGTTAAAAAATGTAAAATTTATTTATTTTCAAACCGTGATACATCTATCAAAACCGCGTAAAAAAATAAAGTGTAAAAACAGAATTAAGTGTACTTTTTAGAGTTCACGTTCAGTATATCGATGTACTTCAAGATTAGGTTTAACAAATAATTCTCGGTTATTATTAACTTATTTTAAAGTCTCAATTGTTTATATCCATGTTCATATAAAAATCATCTATAATGAATTCTCGGTTAAAAGAAACTACTTTCTGGATTATACGGATATAATTTACTACCTTTTTTTTTCGTTTTTATAACAAACTCAAAAAGATTTTCATACTAAGTCATATTTTTGTTTCCATTTAATATGGAATATATAATTATTTCTGGTCATTATTATATTCACCCTATACATATTTATTTTATTTAAAGGTGTAGAAAATTCATATATGTATGCGACATATTAATTACTATTGCAAAAATATTGTGCATAGTTTTAGGCTTTGGAAAAATTATAACAATATCTTATTATTCATACCATAGTGAATTTATATAATTATTATAAAATTTTATTTTATTTAATTAAATAGTCGCAATCCTAAATGTTTTCGAACTAAATATTCTCTATTAAGTTTTTTTTTAAATGAATACTAAATTACGTCTTAGATCGATTAGACATCGACGATCGCTAAAGATATTAGATATTATTGATTTTTAGATTATTTAAGGGTTAATTAATTACATTTACGTATATTTGTATTATTATAAATATTGGATACAAATTCAAGTTAAGTCAAGCTTTTAGACTAGAAAACTGGTAGAGAATAATACAAATTTAGTAGTAAACATTTATAAAACCTTTTGCTGTCTCAAATTTTTACACTTCTGTTCTTAAATTCAAAAGTTTTTTGACTAAGATAACGCTTTTCCAGTTGGAATTTTTATAATTTGTAAGAATTTGTAGTTACTGAATTCACAAATACTCTCAATTGTATTTAGTGAAGACATAATAAATAAATAAGCACATTTCACTATTGCATTGATAATATAGTTATATGGGGCTAGGAGAAATAACTGACCTGTTCTAAGCAAATGAAGGCAATAATAATTGAAATAGCAACCTGTAGTTTAATATCATTGTTCATATGGACAGGCGAAGGGATAGATACCGATATTATACTGCAATTGAGAAATCTCTCTTCACTTTGATTTTACGGTTAATTCAACTTCTACACAATTGTGTTTGTATTATTTCTACAGGTTTTCTAAAACTTTTTTTCTACCCTACACCACCGTAGTTTGTAACGCCGAATAATATAAGTCTTACACTTCAAAGTACGCTGATTACCTCAAAATCATTTTCTATATTTTTCACGATATTAATCTTCTTAATACTCGTCGTGTCACAACTAGTTATAAGCGCTACATTAGTAGAGCTCATATGAAAAAAAGAAAATAGTAAGAAAATAGAAACGGTCAGTTCCGACCATATAATATCCTACACCCAGTATATGCGCAAAAACAGCGCTATTTAAATGAGAAAGAAAATTAGCCAGAAGGACGGACAGACGGACATAGTTTAGTCGACTCAGAAAGAGATTGGTAGGAATAATTTAAAGTGGTTATAGTCAAAACATCAGAGCTTCAAACACAAACACAAATTCAATACACCCTTTTCGCTATGGTAGGGTAGAATATGGCGTTAGTAGTTTAGAAATACATTAAATAAAAGTATTAGATTTATTTAACAAGGTTATATTTGCTGTAAGGAATATTATTAACTGTTGTTTCAAAAATTATCATATACAAACGAAAAATTAAATACAAATTATTTTGCATGGAATCTCCCTTAGCTTAAAAAATCATTCGGACATAATTTCTATCAAATTTACTTCTAAATTTTTGATTTATTTTTCACCAATTATCAAAATATTATATTCGAAATAATTTTTTAAATTTTGGCTTTTATTTTAGAACATTTGTACAATATAAATTTATTCAAAGTATTGAGCTTCGCGTTATCGTAATAGAACCAATTTTCATCGACGCTTATGATTCCTTTTTTTAGCGATTAAAAAGTATTTGGGACGCAGTAGTTTTGAAATTGCTGCTTGAGTAACTCCCAGTGATTTTTTAAGCTCTTGCTGAATTTAACAACAATCTGGTGGTCAAAATCATGTCAAAATCGAAACTTTTACACTCCACAAATCATGCCTAACACGTTGAAGCCGATAGAACACATTTACCATAAGTTTTGATGAGCAATCGCTGTGGTTGAGCAGCAATTTTTTTCATACTAAAGAAGTAAAGCAAAACTTTCCGCTTATGATGCTTTGTTCGCATAAAATTCGATATTTTCGAAGCGGAAAAAAACTGTGTTGTTTAATAATGTTTAATAACTAAGTGAGAATAAATGGGAAATATATACATTTAAAATGACATATAATTTAATAAACCCAGGAACCACTTTCCAAATATATGTCATCTGTTATGAATCTCGAAATTTTAAGTAATAGACCCAATAAATAAATCCATACAAGTGTAAGCAATAAAATTAAATGAAAGCAAATTGGTTATACATACAGACGTCTTACTCATACATTTTATGTTGATCAGTTTATAAAAGCTACTCTATATCATAACTGTAACTTATACACCTATTTGGGTTTGACCGAACATACTTTCTCACTTGTTCTTAGTTATAAAATCTCACATTACAATTGTTAGCAATGCTTATTAGTTGTAGCCGACTTATATTTAGTTTCCTGTGAAAGCTGCAAGGAAGTACAATTAATGATGCTTGTTTTAATTTCTTTTAAAACATGTTTCATGTTTATTGATTTTTCAACGTCATATTCGCTCTATCATTAGTTTTAAATTGCAATAAAATATTTATTCAATAATACATAATTTCCATGCAAAAATTTATTTTATAAATTTAAAAATTTATTTAAATTAAGATTTTGGTAATTATTTACAGTCTTATTCAGAAAAAATTAAAGTAGACTTCAAATGTACGTTAAGAAAAGTTTGTATGAAAATTTTGTCTAAAAGCACACTTCAAACCTACTACGTTTTTATGAATACGGCAGTTAAGCTTTAGGTCTTTTTTTTAATTTGAAATTTGTGTAGCTTCTTCAGGATAAAACTTATAAATTTCAAAAATTATATGTCAATGAAATTTTATTAATATTTTTTATTAAGATGTACATGAGAATATGAAGTATTCCTTAACATTTTGCTCAAATATGTTTTTCTATGTAATTTTAGTATATTAAGAATTAAAGTATCGTAGATTAAATAAAAAATACAATAAAGAACTACAAATATTGATTAACACATTTTTGTGTTGAAGTAAAAACTCTATAACCAAAATTAGTAAAGAAAATAGTGTCAACACTTTCTCTTAATAAAACTTGAACTAAAAATAAAGTTAAAAAAGTTAATAATTATTATAATTATATTATGCTATGTACATTTAAAAAGTTTAAACAAATTCAAAAGAGAGTTCTCTAAAGATTGTTGAAAAGGGTGAATTTCTAACAACTTTCTTTTTGTGTAAGTCTGTTAAGTGTGGTCTATATAATTTTAACCCAGCATATGAACCATTTTATTTGAATTATATATGTAGATCATTATATCGACTCGGATAAAGATTTCATAAATTGCTCTAAATTTTATTTGTGTTTTTAAATAAAATCCGAAAGCTTTTAAAAATACCTTTTATATGTTTGTGCCGACTCTTGAATTAATGCAAAATTAAAACATTAGAAATTGTTAATGATATAATTTTGTCGTCAGTTGAAAATATTTGTACAGTGAGACTTAGATAATATTAAATCTCTGAATATTTTTAGTTTACCAATTAACAAACAGTCCTCCAAACAATATCAAGATATTTAAATATTACATATAACTTGAATGTGTTTACATGTATTCAGAAAGTGATAAAACAGAGATAATTGGTAAATTCGGTACGATTTTTCCTAAATAATAATACTCGGATAAAATTATGACAATAATTTTCTGGTATTATAAATGGTGAATCTAGATTTTTAATGAAACTCAATAACAGCACAAATCTCTACTAGTTTCTTCGTAAATGTGGAAAATGTTTTCCGATTTAAACTGAAGTTAGACAATTGGTAATTCTAGCTTATTGTGGTTGAATTAATAACTTGAAATGATAAGAATACTCTTTGTTGACCAGAAATATTTGGTATTGCAATAAGCAAAATCTCTCTAAATTACAATTTTAGAACAAAGTCTCCTCCCGATCATAATTTTAATACAATTAAAGCACGACTACATATAAACTAGGAGAATCAATATGACCGAAATAGCTATTGCTAATAGTAATGTCCAAAAATAAACACTTTGAACCTGTCAAAAGATATGACAATATATGTAAGTATTTTGTTTTCGTTAGCATTTAATTGTATGAAAGGTTTCTTTTATTTAAAGTCAGTATAAAGAATATTCATATAACTAAAATAGGATTAAATAAGGTATTTTACTAATGAATAATGAAAGGATCAACTCAAACCTTTTGAAATTTTTAATATGGAAAATAGATTTTTAGAATATGTAAACAAAATATGTTTTTGAAATACATATAGGGCACCTTCTATGGATTATATGGTATTACAACTTAAGTAAACATTAAACACTGCGTCCAAGTGACTACATGTTAGTATTTTGTTGCGCTATGTTATTGCATTAAAATTACAAATGAACTCATAAAGAAAATTAGAAAATATTTTTTGTCATTTATTTTATGTTTAATATTTAACATATTCAAAAACTAAAATCAAATTCGATTATAAAATATTATTAATGGTTGCGGGTGGTTGTAATCACTCGGTGAATGCTTGTAAGACACTAACTTTTATTTAAATTATAAATTGAAATCTTAATAACTAAAATAAAATCTTTAAACTTAACCAATTATAATATTTGACCTCTTGTACTCTTGTTTACATTCAATCTTAACTATTTAATTGTCCATCACTTCGTGTGGTAAGCAACATACCAGTGATAAGAACATCTCTTTTAAGTGCATGTGTGAAGTGACATGGTTCTCATTCTTTATCTTCCCTCTGCACACGTGCGTTTTAGTGTAAAAATATATGTACACAATACAAAATATTGAACTATAAGTACACTTTCATTAAATACAAAAAATATTAAATATTAGAGGTATAAAACTATAAAAATATATTCAAATATTTAAACATCAATCAAAACTAAATGTATCAGGTTTTAAGAAAACAAAACAAACGAAAAATAAAAACAACCAGCATGTAGTTAATTTTGCATCATACAAAAACTTTAGGGATTGATAATATTTGAAGCTAATCCAATCCAATTGCCCCTTAACGATTGACCTTTATAGAAGATGAATTTTTAAAATACATAGATAGTCTTCTTTCTTCATTACCAGAGGTGCCACCATGTAAAGTAACCCCATATCCTGACGATCCTCCCACCGTGCTTCATTGTTACCTTTGCATCCTCTGGGCTGTACGTCGCCAGTAATATTGTTTAATATCGGATTGAAAACGTTTAAATTTGGGTTCGTCTGACCCGATTACACATTTCCAGTCAGCTACTGTCCAATTGCTGTGCTCTTTGGCAAACTTACCTTAACACTTTCTTCATACAGGTTTTATTTTTCTTACTGTTGAGATGTAAGCAATATCGCAAAGGGCTCGTCTTGATGTCCATCGACTAACCGGCTATAGAAGCTTATTTTGATGTAAAACACTTGTCTCTTTTCATTTTTGTTATCATGTGATGTGCGTTAGCATACGTTAATAGCTTTTTGTGACTTCTGTTTTATAGGTTGTTAACATTTGAACGCCTTTTTTGGAGTGTTACGTTCCCTGATTGACTTATTTTAAGCTTTTTAGCTTTCACGCGCATAACTACAAAGAATAATTACTTTCTGTCATTGCTAAACTATTGTCCTTAATGGCTCTTGACAGTTTCTTCATTATTTGTTATCATTTGATTTGTGTGGGATAATTTTCAAAAAGTGTTTACCGCATGCAATTAAATTCATATAAAATTAATGTTTTTTGTTGAAAAAGCAAGCACATACAAATATAACGGGAAACATTGAGAAAAAGCCATACTGCTCAGCCCTGTTTATAGGCATTTCCCAAGCATTTGACAAAGTTTGGCATGATGGGCTACTCATCAAAATAACACGAATACTTCCTCAAACCACTCACACGCTTTTGCAGAGCTATCTAACAGGCAGAACGTTCATAGTAAGGTCGCAAGATAAATACTCCCCCCTCAAGAAAATTACCGCTGGTGTCCCCCAAGGCAGCATATTAGGACCGCTTCTATATATAATATACACAGCGGATATACCAACAAATCTGAGCACGCATACCTCTACATTTGCAGACGACATAGCATTTATTAGCGTCAACCATGACCCAAAAGTCGCATCGCAAAATCTGCAGTCCCACATCAATGAACTAGAGGCCTGGCTAGAAAATGGAGAATAAAGGTTAACCCGGCTAAATGTGCTCACTTAACCTTCACGCTCGGAAGACAAACGTGCCCAGTTGTAAAAATAAATAACATCACTGTTCCGGTAGAAAACCATGTTAAGTACTTGGGAATTCATATAGGTTGACAATTGATCTGGTCTTTTCATATTGAAGCGAAAATAACGGCTATGAAACTTAAATCAGCTCAACTACATTGGATTCTCGGTCGAAACTCAAACTTATCTTTAGACAACAAAATTCTCTTATACAAGTCCATAATAAAATCAATATGGACATATGGCATCCAATTATGGGGTACTACATGCGCATCTAACATCCAAAAGCTTCAAAGAAGACAGTCTAGAATATTACGACAAATTGTCTACGCCACATGATATATAAGTAATGATATTACCCACAGAGATCTCAACATCCCCACTATCCAGGAGGAAATTAAAAAATATTCAATCAGCTACATCGATAAACTAATGGCCCACCCTAACTACCTCGCTCGGGATCTGCTTCAGTTCGAAGGTCACCAAATGCTAAAAAAACCGATACTTTGAGTCTAACTAGAAGACATTTTTAAAATTTGAATACAGCAGTTAGTGGTTACATTGGTAACAACTAATAAACAACAAGTAGAATTAAGATTTGAGTACTTATTGTAGATTTCGATAAGAAAGATTAAATAAAAGAAAAATTGATATATTTGTGAAAATATTTTAAAATACACACTGGTGCAGAATTGACAACATGCAAGTTTTTTTGGTACTAGTTGTTTATTTGTCTAATACTAAAAATTATTAACTTATTATATTTTGTATAGTATTAAACTTAAAATAAATAAAAACTACATTTTTTAATTGTCTTCATTAGTTTTATTTTTATGCAATAAAAAGTGCAATAGACACAAACATGTATTCATTTGAGCTCCCCACTGTATATATATTTATATATTTTATAAAAAGTAAATGGTAGCACATTTTGAGTTAAATTTCAATAAACATTTAAAAATATTTTCTGAAAACTATGTATCAAAATGTAAGTTAACAATGTAGGATTGTTTTTTGAAACAATAAAAGTAGCATAGACGTGTTCGTGATTCAAAAATTTAACAAAATAAAATGTAAATTCATCACCGTTTCAGTTGATCGTCAGGCTCAACTAAAAACCATACATTGGAGGGCATTGAAAATTATAAATATCTCTTTTTATTTAATCTTATATTGTTAATAATAAGTAAAATATTTTGTGTGTGAGTAAACAGAGAATAACTAATTTTAAATACAATAAAACAAATTGCATGATACACGCAATAGATAAGATGATGTTGGATTGTCAAAATACTTCAAAAAAATATAACCATTTGTAAACGAATTTAGAAAAGTTGTAGTTTTCATAATCGCTTTAAACTCAGCATTAACAACAGGTAGATGAATCACAGGCGACTTAAACAATAATTGAGTTTTTAACAAGAAAATTAACAAAAGATAAATAAAAAGAGATCTAGTAGTACCACAAAGATCTAGTAAATATAACTAAAATAAACACATTATAAGCAAATACGCACGCGCAACTTTATAAGAGTATAAAAGACTCATGCAGGCAAAAACAAAAAGATAAAATAAATTTGTTGTTGTTAAGATTTACATGCAGATTATTATTGCCAAACATAACTGACTGGCTAGCAAATAAGGTAAAGAAAGAAAACCAGAAAAGACCTTGTGGTAAAACCGACAGCCACAAAGCATTTCTGCCAGCTACCTGTTGTTCAATGCACTTTTTCCTCCATTATGTTGTTAACATTTCTTTGTGCTGTCTTTAGTTGCAAATGAATTTTAGTTCAAACATGTTGCAAGTCTAGTTGAGCGTGTGTTCAAACCTCAAGATCAAGATTACTTAGTTAAGATCATAATACTCGCACATGAAATAGTGTATGGCTTGGTTGGTTCTTCATTTCTTCGAGCTGGTTTATATCAAACACAACTCTATTAGAGCAAAAAATAGGTCAGCATATATAAAGCCAAGTTCAAGGCGATAGCAGTTTCAGTTGTAAGACAGAAATACGAGTGGCAACACATATCATTAGCCAGCTAAAAAAATATTTGTAAAGAAAAATAGAATTTTCAGTTTTCAACGAAAGAAACCAAAACTAAACGCAAACTTAATTTGGAGTGCTAAAGAGAAAATATTTATTAACATTGATATAAGGTGTGTTAATTTGCTGAATGTGTCGTGGGTTAACAGGTGTCAAGTGTAATAAAGAGTTAATTAAATAACGACAATAATAATTAAAAAAAAAATTTTCAAAAATAATTTTTTTAAACTTTTTAAAGAAAAATAAAACAAACAGGTAAGATTTTGTTTTTTTTTTCGAAAAAAATATGTATTTATTAAGCACACAAAAAAAATTTCATTAATGTTTAACGGTTAAAAGAGAAAGTTTTCAATGTGACTGTCATATAAGGCCACACATATTTTAAATATTTTAAGTCTTACGTGTGTATTCTAAAAAATATCAACAACAAAACCAAAAATTTAACTATTGTCACAAAAACAAAAGATTTAAGACACAAACTTTAAATAAATTTCTTTATGGACAATTAAACAAAAGTCTTTAGACAGCAACTTTTTTCAGTGCAAAGATCATTTACATGTTTCTAGAAAAAACTCTAATTGAATGAAATTTGAATAAGAATGTTCAAATTCTTAAAATCTAAAAATTGGCAACAAAATTAATTCATATTTAATTTATTTGATGTAAATAAATTTCAAACGATTTCCAGTTTTACAAATTTTTTTTATTTCTATTAAAATTTTTAAAAAATTGTATTTAATAATTTTACAGTGTTTTTGTGCATTTTATGTTAATTAAAAATTAAACTCCGAAAATCAATTTTACAAGGTCCGAATGTTTTAATTTGACTTATGTAATTTCTATATGAATTAGTGCTTATAATCTGTGCCATACTACCGAAGTTTGGTTTGAAAATCATTTATATATTCCGATATTTGTAATACTAAAATCAAAATTAAGAATGTACATATATTAATCTCTAGTTTTGCAAATAATTTTCTAGCAATTGACTAGCAGATAAGCTAAGGCTTAGAATTTGTTAAATTATCATATAAAGTTTATCATCTTAATGGGCCTGATTTTGAATATAGCATTATTATAACAAAATCTCCAAATAAATGGTTCATAAAATGATGGAATTTATTAAGGATTGGTAACAACGCTTGGTCACAAATGCTCATAGCGACCTTAAAAATGTTAGTATAGGAATAAAATTAACTTTCGTAAGTTTAAATTAAGAAACGGAACGTCTTTACAATTGAGTGAAAATGTTTGCGTTAGTGTAATTAATTTCCCATAAAACATTTTACATAACATTCATTACTAAAAGTAGGGAGGCAATACATCCGGCAGTAGTTTACCAAGTGGTTGCCATAGGATGTCGTTTTTCCAAAATCTTGACAAATTTAATATTTCTATTATTTTACCTTTTTCAGATTCCATTCGATTTATGTAATTTCTAAAATATTTTTTATTTTTTTGTTTGTATTTAAAGTATAATAAAAAAGCAGTTACTTATTTTAATAGCACTATTAAGTTTTAGTGCCTTAAATTGGTGAACAATTTCTGTTTCATTTTTCTTAATTTACTTATTATTTTCAGAATAGAATTCTGTGACAATAAATATCACAGCAAAGTGGCATTTTGTTTTGTTTGTAGTTTTGTTAAAAAAAAGCTACAATTCACATAAAGAAAAATAATAATTCCAGAATGATTGTCTATCAGTGTATTATTGTCTATCATGTATTTCTGACCACGAATTCTTTGTATGGAAAACATATCATAATATTACGCAAACAAAATATCTTCGAAATTAAAAACAATATATGTATAAAATGACTCTCCCTATTGGTTTCACAGTGTTCACATACGGTAATACGGTTTTAACAAAATTGTAATTTATAAATCGATTTCGATTTGAGCTAGAAGAACTGTTAAGACTTAACTACAAATCATTTTATATTAAGCAAACTTAATCAAAATTGATATGTAATAATTTCTTTGTTTTGTTTGTATTTGAAATTCTTTTGCATTATTTATAATGATAAATAATACTAGTTTATAAAAGTGTTTTGGTGAATTATAAATACTTTTAGTGGACTTAGTAGAATTTCATGTAACAGCTTCACTCTATTTTTATAGTTTTAAGCGTGAGAATTCGATATTACTTGTCTAGATAATAATGAATTTCAAAAAGATATTATCAGGCATGTCACATAATTCGATCGAAATGGTTTCAATTCCGTATTTGCAAATCGGTCGTTTATACTTTGTGTTCTCTAGATTCCGATCGATTTTGTTTATTCCCAAAAACGTTTTTAATTTTGTGTTTTAACTTAAATATGGTAACGTTGTGTAAACCAAAAACATTTTTTTATGAAAAGCGAAGAAAAAAAGCGCTAACAAAGGTATTTTAAATAAAAGTGAACATGATTTTTAAAAAAATGCCCGTAAAGTCAATTGCTGCTGTTTTAAATGAACAAAGACATTAAAACGCAGTTGAAAAGCTACGAAGAAGAAATTTAAGGGATGCATCTCAAAAAGACCAAAGTTTTAATGTTGTTGACACCAACTTTGAAATTATTAATATTTTATTTAAATATCAATGAGGTAATTAAAAAACACAATAAAATAATAAACTACTAGAAATCTAAAGTGGTTTCATTCCGAAAAAAAAAATAGTTTTTTCTTTTCTAAAGCCTCAATTTACGGCATCAAAACCACTTTTGATCGGAATTAAGTTCTGTGACATGGCTGTATATTTCCTTAAACAATTTATGATTTACTTTTTTTAATTGGTAACAGTAAATGTATAAACTAATAATTAAAATAAGTTAAGCGCTATTATATATTTAAATACTAAGTTTCAATTCGATTAAAATTGTACTTGGCACATTTTAATACTACAAAATGTATTTAACATTTTTGCATAACAAAGCGTAATAAAGAGAAAAGTGAAGTACACCGAATTCTGTTTTTACACGGTTTTGATATAATACGATTTGACAATAAACAAATTTTACATTTAGCACGACTCAAAATTCTTGGGGTTTAAATTTTGTTTAATTAAATTTAATTTTTGCGAAATATGTTTATTTTACAAATTTAGGGGAATTTCCTTTATGTAGATACAATCAAATTTGCTAGTCAGAGCAATTGTAAATAGCACAAATTTAGGGGAATTGCATGCAATCAAATTAACTTGCATACATTTGTTTACATTACTTTTAGGCTTAGAGTGCATATATGTTTTTCTTTGAAAACTATGCTTGTGTAAAAACACATTTCACTGTGATAGAAATCGAAAACGAAACCGAATGAGTATTGAAAGTACATTTTAATGCATTTCTAATCTAATTTTTAAAATTTTTCTTTTACGATTCTCTTTAGTAGCCAAATACCTTTATATTTTATGTGATAAAAGTTTTTCAATACAGAAATATTACGAAAAAATTGAATTCTAAAACTCATTCGTTTTCGATTTCACATCACATGCCTGTATATGTAATTTAATATTATAAACCTGAATAGTTGTTCGTAAAAATCCATGTTTTTCACTCATTTCAATAGGTTTTAGAAATAAGGAAATAATGAGGAACCTATTTTGTATATGATCAATGTTTTTTACTACACGAAGTTTTCCGGAACATATTACCGTGTAAAAACAGAATTAGGTGTAATTATAAAGGTTTTTAATACAAAGAATTTTTTTAATTGTTCCAAAGTTTCGTATTAAAAATTAAATTTTTATAAATAGTGTAAGTAAAGTGTATGTAAAGTACATTTGCTGTCTAAACTAACGATGGGAACAAAAGAGAAGTTTTAACTATTTAAAAATTATACAATCCGTTATTGACAATGTGATTGCGAAATAGTTTGATAGAGATTTCAGAAATTTGACATAATTGTGATCATTTTAAAATACATTTTTTAATTTGAGAGTATTCTGAACATTTTTAAAGGAATTTTTTAATTAGACTGTAAACTTCTTAAGATTTGATATAATATTTTGTTATCTTAACGTTTTGATCTTTACTATTACTAAAACAAAATCGAACATACAAAATTATTCGAATTTCTGTCAAAACTTTATAATAAATATCACACTTTCTACAGCATATACTACAATTATATTAAAAATTGGCAATTATTATCTTCTTAATAACAACAAATAAAAATTTTCTAAAAAGTTTCTCCAAAAGAAGTGATACTCAATTAACATGAACATTTAAATTAAATACAAAGCACAAATATAACGAAATAGAAAGTTAAGAATTCCCAAAGACAAACAAAAATTCAACACCTGATTATTAAGTGGCATATAGGTCAACACAAGCTGTTGGAAAAATAAAAACCAAACAAACAAAACAAATACAATGTTGAATGACAACTTAACAGAATAAAAGCCTAAGTAACAGTTTCTTAAACATCAACAGTGTCGTTAACAGCATACAACCACTTTTGTGCACAAGAAAAAAGGCTGTGACTACACATACACTACCAATTTTTGTTTGAATTGCAACTAATGCTTGAATATGGTCTAAAGAACTGTACTAACAGAAATTGAAAAAAAAAAATTAAAAGAAATAAACCAAAATATGTGAGCTTAATTTATGCTGTCTGCATACAAGCTGCCTGCATAAATTTCTTTAAACCTGATACTTTTTGAGAAGACTTTTCTTTCTCACTTTTCGTATGCTCATTCAATTAACAAATTTTTTATTTAATGTTTTTTTTTTATTTTAGAAATGTTTATCCGTTTGCACTCTTTTCATTAATGTACAATATGTAAGTACATGAGTGAGACTACTAACCCAGTTCTATATGCTTGAATGGATATGTGGTATGTTGTAAATATACGAGTACAGAGATCCATAAATAAATGTAACTTTTATAGAATTTGTGTCATAAATTCATAAATCCTACTACATTTTTGTATATCAAAATTAAATTTTCATTTCGTAGAAGTCAAACTTTATAATGGCCCAACAAGTGTGCTTAATTTATAATTCATTTTGTAACCATCAAGTTCCATGGAATTTACATACAAATATTGAAGAGGCAACAAAAAAATATGCAGTGAAAAATACAAAACTCTACAGTAGATACCACCAGTGTTCTCTAATGTGCATTTAAACTGAAAATGATTTTTTTCTGCAGTAACTTTGTGTAAATATGTATGTATGTATGTATGTTAAATGATGTAAAATTGTAAATTTTTACCGAAAGCCGAAACAACAACATATTTTCTGCAAAGCTTTTTATCGCTTATTAAGCTTGATATGTATGAAGTGTATTTTTTCTAAATACTTAATATTTCTCAAATTGTAATGAACAGTTTGTAACCAAATCGATCAAATGCAGATAAAATGTAGAGGATCTATTAAACAAAAAGCAATGTACATATTTATGATCTGCATGCTTTATAAATTAAATAGTACTTGATTATATCTACAAAACATATTATCCGTATGTTTTAGAATATAAATAGCACATTTCGTTGCATAATTAGAACTTCTTAATTATTAAAACAAATTTTAGAACTTTTAAAAATAATATTTGAATGCAATTATGAATGTACACAAGAGTGGTTCGCCTTCCATACAAAACAATTTGTATCAGTCATCCTCTAGAATGAAATATAATGTAAAACAATTCCAAAAATATTTTTTTTTGTTTTTTTGCCACGCCTAGAAATACCGCCCTTTTAGTGTTTTGTTCACCGTATTGCTATTTTAAGACTGATCATAACATTTTGTGTATCGGTGCTCATGGCTCTGTAAGGGCTACATTTCTGTCCTTAATCTAGTTATGACTTTTATGACTTTTAAAAATTTGTACAATAATATTTTGCGAACAGAAGTCATTACCGCCATTTGACGTGGTAGTAAAAAATGACAATGACACAACTTTTTTTCGAACACCTCTAATATACACTATACATATCTATAATAAAAAAATACATTAGTTTTCGATGAGTTTTATTTTGATCTTAGCCTCAAAATCGTTGGCAAATCGGATAAGTGCAACTATTTTTAAAGAAAGGATTTTTTAGATGTATAGAACTTTAAGTAGGCAGACATTTTTTAACTGGCGGTCATTTTGTCATCTGTCATTTGATTTATCTTTAGTTTGGTTTAGCATTTCAATATGAATAGACTGACACCTGAACAACGCTTATTTTGAAAATCATGGTTTTGTGTTTTTTTTAGATGTATATAACTTTTAAATGCAATAAAACAAAGATGACTTTTTAAATTGACATGATATTTAATTTTTTTAAAAGATAATCTTCTGGCATTACAATTTAAATATGTCTTCTGGCATATGAGTGGTTAGGACGTAGTTTAATCTAGAGGTCCAATTTTTGATGACTATTTCCAACATTTGTGGCCGTATATCGACGAATGTCATCCTCCAAGTGATCAATTGTATTGTCCTTATCGGCATAGACTAGCGACTCCAAACATAAATCACTTGACAGCTTAAAGTTCTATACATCTATAAAAAACACCGTATGTTTGTATTTTGGTTTCCCATATACAATTTGATTTTACAAATGTTTCATTCATAACAAAGCAGAAAAGAAAGAATTTTATTATTTATAGCGACATTATTCTTTATTTTTAATTGCGCCATAGGTTTAAGCATTAAAATATATTCTTCTAGCGATACTTAAATTGGAGCTTTATTTTTTGCTCGGTCGTTGACGGAGAGCAGCTGATTTTGCTTTGTTGGATGCAGTCCTTTCTTTGTAAGATTCTAGTATCTTTTATAGCATTTGTACTCTTCTTTGTTTGTGATCTGTGATTAAGTTTGGCTTTTATCATTTATATTACTTTTTGTGTGCTTTAGCTTTTGTTTTAAATATTTAAGGAATAGGTTTTGAACAGAATAGCGGACATTATGTTAAGAACAATGATTATTGTGAACAATTTTGTGTGAACAATGTTTTCAATGAAATTTTACATTAGTTAATTAAGGTCTTTTTTTGATAAATAGAACGAAAATTATGCGATCTTATCATTTTGAGGGAAGATTTATTCCTATTAAAATTATTTTTTAAAGAAAGCTGCCACTTAGACGGACGGACATCGATGCAGTAGATTGGACAACTTTAAGGTGTGAATCATATGCATAAATGCGTAATACCTTTATTATATTATTTAGGGTACAAATACACTGGCATCCACATTAGTAACTAGTTATACCATCATGAATGTATATATGTATATACATATATATGTATGTATATTATACACACATACATACATATTTATGTAGTGTAGTTTATAAATACTATATGTGGAACGACAATATTTTACTCAAAAAAAGTATTTAAAAATTTTGCATTATTCAAGCAGTTTGTAAGAATATGTTTGGTTTATAATATTTGCAAATCCATTTTTTCTGAGAGCTCTTTTTATATCAAATTTCTTATTTAATGCTTCGCTATGGTATTTACGAATCGTTGCAGCCCCTATAAAATGGTTTACAAGTTTTAACCACTGATAATTGAAGTATAAAAGAGTTTCATTTTCGTTTTTTATACTATTAACGTTGTTTTAAGCTTCTTTTTATGTAGAGGAAAATATGAATAAAAAGTTTAACATACATATTTTTAATTGACAGTACATGCATAGCAATCAATTCAAACAGAGTACTTTTTATGTTTTATAGTTTTTTATACATACATATGTATGTATATATATTTGCTGTTCAGTTTAAAAGACATAAAATAAAAAGAGTTGACGAGTGAGTATTTAATACATCCGCCAACACCACCTCAACTACACTACCAACGCCTTAAACCCTTTTGGTCCGTGTTGTTTTGAATTTGTTTTTATCTGTGTTTACTTCACTTTTTTTCTTTTCGTTTTCTTTCATTTCATTTGATTTCATTTTTAATGTCTTTCAATAAAACCGTTTAAAGTAAAATATTGTATTTTTGCTCATTTTGTCACTGGTTGGTTGGCTGTTAGTCATTTTGGTTTTTTTTTTTTTTTTCTTTCTTTCTTTCAGTTATAAGTCGTGACTTTCATTCATTCATATCGTTTTTTTATGTTTGAATGGGTTTTGACTTTTTTCTTTTGCTGTATTTTGTTTTGTTTACTACACTTTGCGTACTCGTAGTTTCTATTATTTTTTTTTTCTTATAAAGGGAGAAAGTTTTTTTTTATTTGTACTTATGTATGTATAATTTTAGATGGCATTTTTTAAACTTTTAATTTTTCTATGATTATTTTCATAATAATAAATATGTATGTATATTTATTGCAACTTATTGTTGAATTAATAAATAAATGTGGATTTCCATTAATGAATTAAAGCAAAAAAAAAAACACGTTTTTGAATATTAACGGCATAATGAATGTACTAAAAAATTTTGGTAGAGTTGTTTGATATAAAAATAAAAAAAAATTATCGATTACAGTGGGGAGCACAAATGACATCATGTGTGTAGTTTACACAAATTAAATGAATAATAAAAATTATTGAATGTTTTTTGTCATTTTTTCTGTTTATTATTTAACAAAATAATTTATAAATTAATAAAAAAGCATCAAGTTCTAAGAAAACGAACATAAATAACTCGCATTTACTTAATTTCGCACCATTTAGTATTTTTAATATTCTGTCCAAAGTCCATTATTTCATAAAAAAATTTACGCGTTTTGACATATTCTTCAACAATTTCTCAATTAATTATTTTCAAATACTCTCCCATTCGTGCTAAACCGCTGCCAAATCTCATCCAAATTGTTTGGAGTTAAACGGCATTTTCATAACTGTCTCTTCAAGGCTACAAATTATCAATCGCACTAAGGTCGGGAGTTTATGCTGGCCAGTGCATTAAAATAAAATTCTGTCTGCTAAACCATTCTTTCCTGATTTTGGCAGTGTACTTTGGGTCATCATCCAGCTGAGGGTGGTGTAGCTTAATTTTTTAGCGCATTTGATCACTGAGTTGGTATTTGTAGCCCAGGTTCGATTCCCAGCCGTTGCCACTCAAACAACATTATTTTCTGCTAATTATTAGTTTTCTTTCTATACGTCGTTACTTATATTTATCACAGCGCCTTTCTGCGGTGGTATAGCATTGAAATGCCACCGAAGTAACATAACTAAATAAAGGCTATAAATCAAGCTTTGAAAATAATGCGCCTACTCACCACCAGTGGCGCTGCAAGGTTGCACTAAAAACAAACATAATGCCCAATTGTAGACTTGTGATATATAAAAAAAAGCCGTCTTCTTTCAACTATCCCCTATCCCTGCATCCACATGATATACGCTCTTATCTACAAAATCGGGACGATGAGTTTGCAAAATACGCAGATAGTCTTTTTTCCTCATTATTCCTATATTTCTTTGCCGTACTCTGAGGTGCCACCGTGTAAAGCAACCCCATATATCGCACCGTGCTTCATGGTTACCTTTACAGGATGTTTTTTTAATTCACCTGACGATAATTCATTTTCGGAATGAAAATTATTAAATTTGGATACGTTTGACGCCGTCCAGTCATCTACTGTCTAATTTTTGTGCTCTTTGGCAATTTTTATTCTATGCTTTACATTTTTTTTTTATCGACAATGCAGGTTTTCAATATTTCACTACTGATATATAACCAATTAATGGGTTTTCCTATTGCTGAGATTTTTTTTTGTGTTTCGTGATATGTGGGTCCGAATACCTCAATTGCTTTAGCGACATCTGGTTTGCGGTTTGCGAACAATAGAATGCATTTTTTGGCTTCTTATGACCACTGAATGACTTGTTTTAAGCTGTTAAGCTATTACTCACCTAGAATAGCTACTTTTTGTCATTCCAGCAATTACCGAATTGTTATCAACGGTTCTTAATTATTTATAATAATTTGATTTGGGTTGGATAATTTGCGAAAAGTGTTTGAAATTAGATTAGTATGAAATTTATGTTTGTTTTTATTTTTATTTAAAGTCATAAACAAATACAAATCCAACAAATCTGTAAAATAATAATAATGCTAATTTGCAAAGAAAACTTTTACTCACAAAAATCTCTTATCGAATTAAAATTTGTCACAAATATTTGTTGAGAGTAATTGCCACGCCTACAGATAAAAAATTGTAAGTTTTTTTTAAATTTTTTTGTACAAAATATCTTCATTGAGGAATTCATGAAAACTATAAAAATGTTCAGAAATGCCTGGTCAGGCCTACACTTTAAAATTTCGAGGGATAAGTAAATTGTGGAGAAATTATTTTTCTCAAGTATGTTTTATATAATCGAAATTCAATGTACTGAACTTTAAATCAAATATCCTCAAATATCAAATATTTCCTCGTGACAAAATATAGACATATTTATAACAAAACGCATTGTACATCCACGATTTCTTTAAAATTGAAGTAACTTTTCAAATAGTAGTATAAAATTTAATATTAACCTAACATAATTATAAACATTCCAAATTTTGTGATCATATTTTTATGAAATTTAACTAGGGCTATTAAATGTTTTAATAATTTTGCTAGCAACAACAAGATATATAAAATCAATAATTGGGCACAAACGGTTATTGAATACATGCTCTTGATGTAATATTATCATAAACCAAATATTTGATTATTTAGTTATGAGTACAAAAAATTAAACAATATTGCATCATACTAAAGCCAAAAGACAGTTTATTATGCACCACACACTTTCTGTTCATAAGACAGTGTTTTACATTAAATACAAAATAAAATACCAGACATGATTTACAATTAACTTGAAGAAAATTTATTTAAAATTATAAAACAAATTAACCTTATTGCGGCATTATTTTTAACTAAAAATGCAAATGAATTATAAAAAATTACACTCACAACAGCGATAGGTCTTTGACCATTTCATACTGAACCTCTAAAAGTTTTACTATTTTCCCTTAATAATACCACAAATTAGGTCAACCAAAGGTAAATAATCGTTTAATATATTATTGCTCAATAAACTTTAATTCTGTTTTTATTTTTCCTAATTTCTGTTTCTTAATGATCTTGGTTTTGAATACGAGTATATCAGCCATCAATTTAACTGCAAAAAAAAAAAGAAAGTTAAATTAATTTTGTGTTTTTCTTAACGTACGAAGTTAAGATGAGCATGATTCGTTAAATATATAATGTCTTTCATTTTCTAAATTAATTTTACTATCATTTCTTGTGTTGTTTGTATCATTTGGAATTCCATTAACCTTAAGTTATGCATGAAACCAAAAACAAAAACCAAGAAGCTTGTTAAGGTTTTTTTCTCTTTCAAATTTACTCATCTGTATCATGTTGTTTGGTATTAATTTTTGTTAAAAGTATTTTTCGTTTTTTTTTTTATTTCTTTTCATTAAATTGTTATTTATTTTTAAGATATTGCATGTTTTAACATGATTTTCTCTTTCAATGAAGAAGATTATTGTTACTTAAAAAAAAACTCTTTTATAATTAATTGTATATAAGTAATATAAGTGTATATATACTATACATACACATATATATTTTCTTGCAACTTTTTCTTGTTTCTTTTTGAAAGTGAGAGTTTGTGAAAGAAAAATATTTGTATATTATTTAGCTACACATGTGTTTGTATATTTGTTTATATTTTTAAAGCAAATTAGTCATCAGTACATTTAATTTCTTCACAAAGTAATGTTTAAAAAACTAAATATTTAAGACACAAACCTGTACAATTGAACAACCATTAATAATATTTGCATCCATGAGGAAAAGCACATTAAAATATTATTAGAAATATTTTACAATCTCTTAGACAATTTCAGAAATTGCATGCAAGTTTTGTACACCAATACCTCGCTTTGCGTCGTTTCGTTTTGCGTTTTTTTTTTCGAAGTTGCATCACAGCATAATTAGTACCAATTTTCAATGTGTGTAATTAGATTTTCGAGGTCACGTTGTATAGGGTTCGAGTCTTTAATTTTTTTTTTTTTTTTTTTTTTTTTTTTAAATTTTTGCAAAATCTGCAACATCATTAGATGCTAAAACAATGACCCGTACAAGAAGTCTTTGATGATCGAAATAGTCTTTGCTTTCTATTTGGATTGAACATCAAGTTGAGCAGAGAATACGATTAAGTAAAATGGTATTTCAGACAAAAGCAAAAAGCTTATTTGATGACATAAAAAGTAAAGCATTATCCAACGATAATGCTAGTGGTAGTAAGATAGAGAATTGCTACAAGAAAATGCATTTCACGTTGAAAAAAAAAGCTGTTCAGCAAACATTGTATCAATTTGTTGTGAAAGAAAGCCGACGACTTAGTATTTTCGTAGCCCTAGAACCTAAATTCGATCTTTACATGGTTTGTTAAAGAAAATCTTGATTCACTTTGCATCGTGTTTTTTTTAATGTAACCCCGACGCAAAGTGAGGTATTGGTGTAATTATTTTGTGTTTGGTTTGCTTTAGAAAAACTAAAGACTTAGACATTAAGCAAATCCATTATTCTTTGTATATGTTTAATCTTCAACAAATAGTCAATAAGTAGATTTTCTCATTGCTTTAAAAAGCAATTAAAACAAGTCAAGGTATTTCTTGTAAAATCTGTAAGTTTCCGGATTATATGTCACTAAGAAAACAATTTATCTACATCCTGCGTGTATTTATAGTTTGATTTTCTTTAACATAAGTCTAATGCATGATTATTGTCTCATATAAAGTAAGTTCAATTTGAATGAAGCTTTCTACAAACTAAATTTTTTATTACTTTTTAAAAGTAATGTCTACATTCACCATGACTCATATAATATAATATAATAATAATAAAAACCCTGCATTGTTCTGCCCGAACATTGCCTAAAGTAAATTTGTGCTATTTTAAATCATAATGTTTAATAAGTAATCAGTAAAAGTCAGTATTCTCTAATCGGTATATACATTTGGACATAGTGATGAATTATTTGGCCTGCTTAAGTTCAGATAAGTTACTCCAATGAACAGTAGATTTGGAGTTAGCCAAAAACCCAATACTTTCCAAAATATATCTTTACGTAATGTCAAAGAAACTCTATTATCTAATTAATTGGCTCACAACAATATGAGACCATTCTGCTCACCAAATACGATCAACATTGTAATGCAGTCCATGAACAAACCTCATAGGAAGATAAGACTCTAGTTTCCTTCTTGGACACTTTGCAGCATATTAGAATAGCATAAATTTCCCCTGAAATATTGTTGGAATGTACCCATTGTCACCCTTGTTCTCTAAAAGAACCTTCAGTATACCACACCTGATTGATAATAGCATGCCACCAAATTTACTACTGACCCCTTCAGGTATAACGACTATAAAATTATTGTGTAACATCAAATTAGATAATATGTAGTCCGATACTGCAATACTAGAGTTATTCTTAATTATTTCTAGAATTCGCATTTGCCCACCGAGATCACTCGTCAGAAGTGGTGTTGTTCTGTATGTTTTTGCTTAATCAATTTAAGCCCATTATTAACACTAAAACTTTCTGATCAACAAATAATATTAAAGAAAAATTACATACCTATAGAAGCTGCTGTAGCAAATTAACTATAGAGTAAATTGCTGGTAAAAGCGAAAGGTGTTTGACAATTTTACTGAACTACAAGATATAACTAATGAAATCAGATAGATAGTTATAATTATTATTATAATATAATATTATAATATTTGTAAAAATCGTAGAGTTATACGATACCTTCTTTATTTACCCTATAGTGCTTTTAACTAAAAGGATCAAGAATGTACAAACTTATCAGCAACTAGGATCGATAAAATCATGTTACGAAAGAAATGTCTAGGCCTATATATCATCCAACTATTTGGTTTTCGGTTAACAATTAACCCTTCGTCTTACACATGAGTTTGGCCAGACCTTTTTCAATTTGAAATGTTATTATAATATATTCAACACCTAGTTACGAACTTGAGTACCCTTCTACGAGTACCCTTCTACAATTTACTTCGCTATAAATATTTAAAAAATAAATCCTGGAAAGCATAAAGAAGGACACTTATTTGAATATATTACTGCACACATAACATTTTTAACACATGGGTCTTGTTAGACCCATATAAATATATTGTATTGTAAATTCTGTTTTTTATTTTTTCTTGCTAGTTTTAATTACTTTTTGTCCAGTTATCTATTATTATTTATTTATATCTATTAAACAAGGTTAGGTTATAAACATACCAAGAAGTAACTCCATCTAGTTAATTCATAAAGTACAAGTTTTATTGAAACTGTCGTTAGACTTTTCACCATATCTGCTTTATGTTTGTGTTAATGATAAACAAAGTTGTGATTCCTCTTTTAACATATGTATGAATATTTATTCATAATTTATTTAAAAATTATAATATGAGTACATATGTACTCGTATATATGTATATTATTTACATTTAATTTAAAAAATGTTTTTTTTTTGGAATTAAGTACATGAAAAACTAAGTGGGTCTGGCTGGATCTCGTGCGTTACAAATGTGAACATTATCTTTTTACTGATTCTAATTACATTTGACAAAATTCAAAGTTTTTTTTTTAAATTGCGTTGTTTCAATATGCAATGAATAGATTTTGTTCCTGTTTTTTATCTTAAATGAACCTTAAGACAATTTAAAATCTTACGTTATAGTTTCAAATATAATAGGTGACAAAAACATTTATTAGAGCGATAAAAATAGTGTAAGTACATAAAATACGTTAGGTAATGTAACAGTAGACATTTTACAGGTAGCAGGAATTAATAAGTATAAAAGTAACTTCATCCATGAAGCTTAAAACTCTTAATATTAATTAAATGTACATACATATGTACTGCCATATATCTTCATTGCTTAAATCGTAAATTATTTTTTTAGATAGATTTAATTTATTATTGTTATTTAAATAAATTTGAAGTAAATTTTAAACTTAATTTATATGCAGCACATTTGTCCCTCCTGTTTCAACAATGTTCTATCTGTGCTATGCACAACAACAAGTGCATGTTCTGATTGAAAAGTTGCAGTTGCATTACCAACAATTTTCAACATTTATTTTCCCCAACAGCAAAATATGTTAATGTTACTCAAGAAACGGCTTTCTAAATTTACATATTCATAATAATTAAAACATCTTGCTTTTTTTTCCACACATACACTGGTAAAGTAGTCAAGCGATTGCACACATTAAACGTGAATTGTGTCACATATTATTGAAGCAAAAAAGAAAGAGAAAGAATATCCATACTAACAACATTGAAAGCTATAAAAAACAAACAAACAAAAATAAACTCTAAAAAAACGCGTTTTGTTAACATGAACATAAACTGTAAACCATCAAGAGCTCTCAATCATACATTTGTACAAAAATTTCATAATGTTTCTGTTTGTTTTTAGTTTTATTCTAAATGGCTTTAAAGCCGACGCACAACAGCAACAATAACAAAAACAACAGCAGCAGCTCTAACAGCGCCTTAGTATAAAACATTTGCTATTAAACCCATATTTTTTTTATAATTTCCGCTAAATACAGTTAACATTTTGTATGTTTATTATAGACCGTATAAAAATAGTTACAGTAGAAAGCATAGAACAGCAAAAACGTAAAAAAAAAAATGGAAAACAACAACACTAACAACATGATTCTAAATTGTTGGATCAACAAACGGTATTATATAAACTAGAATAAGAAAGCCAACGAGTGTTGAAGACAGCTGAAGTATTCTTAATAAGAAAATCAGAGAGGAATAAAACAAGATATTGAACTTGTTAAATTAAAGATTGATGAAGAAAATGCAATAAATAGAAGTTGTAAAGAAGAAAATCGATTTTTTTAATTAAAATAAATTTCATGTTTAGGATTTCCTCATACATATGCACTTGTTTGATAAAAATGAAAGACTTAAGCGCGCATGATTTAAAGAATTTTGAGTTCAAATTTAAAAGTAAATACGAAAGACTTAAGAAACATACATACTTATGTGATCTTGCTTATTCTTGCTTTTATTATTATTATTAGGCTTGAATTTTAATTAAACAGTAGGGGAGAGTAGAGTAGGGGAGCTGTGATTCAAAGAAATTATTCAAAAGAATTAAAAATTGTTTCACTGCTTGCTTTCCTTGGATAGTGAATAATAAAATATTGGTACAAAGTTTTATGAAAATCCAATATTGGTTACTTATTTTTTAGTATTGGTAGAAAAAGCTAGTTTCACTAAATGTACCTCATGCCGGGGTAGTATATAATGTCCCAGCTTTATTGATTTATTAAAATATTTAACTTATGATATGGCGTATGAAAATCATTGCCAAACTTTCGTGCTGATCTGTCTGTTGATTGGATCGCCTGTTTTTCTTGTATGCATCTAGAATTTTTTTTCATGATTTTAATTCTTTCATTTGTGCAAAGGCTTATCCATATGAGCAAGCTACGAGGAAACAAAAAAACTTCCGATTTACTATAGCCTCGATTAATATCACAAAGCACAGATGGATTGTATGCTGGAGGCAATTCTTTTCGCGGCTGGTAATTGCTGTCTATCGTCAATATATTCTCCGTTACAGTTGTTACTAACATTAAGCAATCTTTTTCCACATCACCAGGATATCTTCATCACAACTAGATTCTTTATCACTAAAATCATTACATTTCATATTTAGGCACTATTCTCCCGTTGAAGATGAATCATAGTCCTCTGACGCTATATATTCAGACCCGCTCTATTGATATGGCTTCGACTCAACTGAGGAATCATAGAGCACATTTTCGATATCGTCTTCAGTAAGTTTAGCTCTTTTGGGTGTAGAAATTTAATTTTACTATAATTGAACTTATATAAAGTTTTGGTACTCCTGGAATATATAGTCCCTAGTCAATATACTACTGGGGCATATAATCCCATAAACACAAAACCTTAATTATAGCACGAATTAGAGTATTTCCAAACTTGAATTGTAAATATACTACAAATCACATGATAAACACACGCTGAAAAAAAATTTATAACACTTACAGCTTTGTTTGCAGTTATTCTTCTAGTTTTTTTTTTTTGCAAACTTTTACAACACTTGTTTTCTTATTTAAACATTACAAGCAACGGAAGCTAGAAAATGTCAAACAAGCGACGATTTTTTGTACTAAAGATTATAAAAAACGTAAAACATACGTTTTTATTAACAATTTGCATTAAAAATTAACAAAAGGTGCTTTCAAACTTTTTTGAGATATATTGTACCGACCGGGTCGAAAGGTTTAAGAGTCAATTAAGTATTCATATACTCGTATTAGCTGGACAAAACTAACGAAAAATAAGCACATTTATTTTTTAATCTTAAAACGTAAAAAAATATTGGATATTAAATAATTATTTAATATAATAAAGGCTGAAATCGACTTCAAATAAATATTTAGTGCGACTGCGAGAAGTAGACGGTAGGTTCCAAGGATTTAGTAGCTTAATTTAAATTTCGCTTCTTAAAACTAGTAGCGTATCTTCTTTTTCAGGCTTAACAAATAGAGATGTAAAGAGCTTAAGTTTCCAAAAGAAAATAACAGCGAGGGTACAGTCGCAAAGAGTTTTAGCGACACAATAAATTTACTGCTTGCACTTTCGGCCCAGTTTAAATAAAACGTAATACCCTACCTTAAGTTCAGTATTTTAAGTCAATTTATATTTTACATTCAGTTTCTGCCGATTGTACCCCAAATTTAAACTACCTTGAAAGCACTATCTACACCTTTTTATTTATTTGTTTTTAAATCGTCAGAAGAGTTCTGGATTTCTCTTAATTTTTAGGAAAATACCATAACTTTTAGTAGTTATTTTATAAAAATTTATTTTAAATATTGAACCATTTCAAATAAAAAATACTTACAAATTGCAATCAAAATTTAAAAAAAAACACAAAAGGCTTAATTTGTACTCTACGGTCAAATATGGACGATCATCATATTGAGATGGACGATTTTTATATATTTATTGACTATTTGTGTTGCATTTCAACTTAATAGTGATTTTGTAAAGGACTTATATGCATTTAAGTGATTTTCGGAACTGGACTTTAAATGGGGACTACGGTCAAAAATTAACCGATCATAATGACATTTGATAAGACGATTTAGATGTAAATTTTGACTATGCCAAAATTATGGACCGATGCAAAGAAAATATTGTTTTAAAATTTCACTTTCCATGCAACTTATTATTGCCTAGTTTTGTTACGATATGGCTATAGACATTAAGAAAGACATTTGTATGGGGCTATGAGAAATCGTAGACTGATTCCTATAATTTTCAACAGGACTTATCCTTCTATAATAAAAATAAAGTGTGCAAAATTTAATGATATTATCTGTATTATAGTTAAAGAAAATAGCAAACAATTTCTGAAAAATATCGAGGCAGTCTGAAACTTTGATCTATAACTCAGATCCTACTGGACCGATTTTGCACGTATGCAACACCAAAAATTGCATTGTTCTATGTTTTTTTTTCGAAGCTCTATCGTGATTTAAACAGACGCACGGACATGGCTAGATCGTCTTAGAATCCTACAAAGACCCAGAATATATAGACGTTTTAGTTCTACGACCATTATTTCGATGTGTTCGATGTGGTGGGTATAAAAATACTAAAACACGTGCAGCTAAGGAAGCTGATAAGTTAGAGATGGTTAACTCTGTGACAATTATTTATTTTGATATTCCAAATTTATATTAAAAACGTCATTGCTGAAGTAACCCCAAAGACGAAGCTCTCCCAGTCTCTCTCATATACGAAATTCTTGATCTTATTTATTCAAAAAAAAAAAAAAAAATCAAAAATATATTAGAATAGTATGTCACTGTCTAAATTAGTATTTAAATTAATTCAAAACATTTACCAGCAGTTTATAAATTATTGCAAAATCTTTAATTTTAAAACCAAAATCTTAAATAGTTATTTTAATTCAATATTTCTTTTCTTTCTCACTTTAGCATGTTTAATCAACGTAAACTAAATTCGTATATTTTAATAGCCATAGTGGCTACAAATTGCATTTTACTTACATTTGCTTATCCACAAAATGAAGTATATCAAAGGCGTTTACAACAGAGACAACAGCAACATATTTCACCAGTTTATGCTGTGGGTCAAGAAAATGTTGCACGTAAATATGCCGTCAAACCAAATGCTTCCAAGAAAGTAGCACTTGATGACATTGAAGACGATATTGAAGGTAATCAAATACAGGAAGCACCCAACGGTTTTTCATGGTCCAATATGTTGGGTACTGTACTCACTATGTTCTTTAATGGTGCCGGCAATTCACCCACAAAATCCGATGATGTTGACGGTTCAATTGGTTTCGGTGGTTCACCCTGGGCTAATGTTATCTCAATGGGTAGGCTTTTAATATAATTGAAATTTATGTGCAAAAGTAAAGTGATTAATTTCTGCGTTTTTATATTTTAGGTTTGAAAATTATTAACACTTTGTTGGGCGGTGGTGCTCCTAGTGATGGTATTGACAAAGTTGACAATGGTGGTTCCCCCATGCAGGTAATATTTACTTTAAATCTTTAATAACATTTTTGGTTCTTATTTAAAGTAGTCTGCACATTTTGTTTTTAATTTGTATATAAATATTTTTCATTTTGGTTAAACTAACTTATATTATTTTGTTTTTGCTTATAAATGCTTTTATAATGACATATGCGAAAATTAACATAACTTTTTGAAGCGAAATTCATCTCATAAAGCTTTTTTTAATATTATTTTTTTATTATTTTAAATAGTTTTAAAGTTATCAAGGACATTTTATCCTTACGACTATTTGAAATGAGGGAAGTAACCAATAAATTTCAGGCATAATTTAAAATTCTAAAGTTATTTATGAAATTTAAAATATTTAGCAATAATTAAGACCTTACTTAATTAAAATAAGAATGGTTATTATTCTTTAGTATAGAGAAGTGTTAAGGTTGTAAATATTTTTGAATAATTTTACAAAAAGATATTTACATTTTCACCGAATTAAAATGAATCAGTGGTATCATAAAATAGATTTATATTTGTATGTTTTTTTTTACTAAAATTTTAATTTTGAATGTAAATGATAGTTTTTGGCCCAAGGACGGATGAGATTGAAAATGGTTAAAATCGGTAACTTATTTCACTTGCCCCCTATACAAATGTCCTTCTGAATTAGGGTTTACAAACAAATTTCACCACAAATGAGTGGTAAATGAAACCAAATCAAATTTTGTGCAGATCGGTCCATAATTGATCATAGCTTTCATATACGGCCCACTTTCCAAAATCACTTTAAAGAGCATAACTATCTTAAAAATGTCAGTATCCAAATAATATAAACATACAAAACATACATATATGTATATGCAAATAACTTGGTACAATTTTAGGAAGATCTGTCGATAATTATTCGTTGTTCATTCTAAAGCCCACTTTCGAAAATCACTTCAAAGAGCATTACCCTCTTAAAAATTTTTGTATCCAAATGAAATTCACCACAAATAAGTTTCGAATATACAGAAATGATGACACCTTATAATGGTCGGTCCACAATCAGTCAAAACTCCAATATAAGACCCTCTCCGTAATTCACTTTAACCTCCATAAATCTTTTAAAAGTATTTATATAAAGATTAAGTTTAACAGACATAATATTTGTATTAACAGAAGTCAGTCCTCTCGATCCATAATAGGTCATATCTCGTATATAGAGCTCATTCTGCAAAACTATTTTATACATATGCTGGGTGTAGGATATTATATGGTCGGGCTTGGCCGACTACACTTTCTTACTTGTTTTAACTACCGATATGTTTTATTTTTTCTCCAAACTCGATTGAAAATGGTCAATGAGCTTCAAATACTTAAAGCAGTTTTAAGCATTAGTAAGTAAATTATACTGTAATTTGCAAAATTAGGTGAAAATCTATTCACTATTGATCATAGTTTAATTTTATACGTGCATTAATTTACGACAATAAGATCGGTTCTTAACATATAAAACGGTTTAAATGCTGATATGGGAGAAACATTTTTTAAATAAATTTTACAATCTTAAGTCTGATCTCCTTTAGTTTATTAAATACTAAACAAAACTTAATCTATCAAATTTTGTGAAATTCCGTCAATAATTGACGCTAGACTTATACAAGATATCATCTAGCAAATTATTTTAATGCTGTACGATTTTTATAGACATTGCATTAAAATTCAGAATAAAAAATTAGATATACAAATGTTTACCTTTTATAACATATTTAGTTAAAATGATCAAATTGTATACTTTTTATCAGCTTTTATGCTCTCTAATATATTGTTACATTTTGACCTTTTAAAAACGGTGGTTTATATCCTTTAAATAAACCGGATTCCTTTTAATTGCAAAATAAAAGCGTCAAGTAGTTTGAAGAAAATATAACGAGTCTTTATTTATTTAAATGTACATAAAAACAATTAAAATTAACATTCTATCTTATTACACACTTATATCCTTTGAGTCTATTTATACACCAATCATAATTTCTAGATGGTTCAGAGCTAAAATACTAAAATGTTCATATCTAGAATGTGCGTGTCTAGAATATTCAGCCTAGCAGTCTGTTCAAAATTTTAAGTGGAATCCTGTCAAAATACATTTAAAAAAAATCATATGAAATTTTCATGAATACATGTTGCAGAAGTAGTACTCTGTTCATTTTGTGAAAAACATATGAAATGTATATAGAGCAATTCCATATGAAAACGATCAAAATTGGCAAATTTTTGGACGACCCCTCTCCGATTTTAAAATAAATAGTCTCAATCGATTGCCCAGCAAAAAATAATGTACCTACATATTTTTTTTTTTTATAGTGACTGGTTTAGTGGTGGTGTACACCACTGTAAGTGACAAAATTGAAGAATTCTTAATAAGGGACCTCATTGAAAGTTGTTTTAAAAAAAAACTACTAAAGCGATCGCAACGAGTGATAGCTCGTTGGAAAGGTATTGAATCAGGCTTTAATTGAAAAATAAAATTTTCCTAATTTTTCTTAGAAATTTACCTTTAAATTTTCCCATGAAAATTAAATTTTCCGATTTTCCACAGAAGCTCCTAAATTTTCCGGCTAATTTTTTTTTTTTGGATTCCTCATAATTTTTGCTTTAAGAATCAGCAATAAAAAAATGAGCCCCGACTCCTTGTTTGGACAGGAGAAGAGCTTTTAAGAGACCACCTTGTTAAAAATACATTTTAAAAATTATTTTACAGTTAAAAATACATTTATGAAGAAAAAATCAATTTTTTTTTAAGAGCCCCAAGTTGAGTGTGTAGTGAATATGGTCTGCCTGCCACCATCTGATAGCGACATTATTTTTTTACAACGAAATAATTAAAGTGGCAATTGTTTCACGTGGAATTTTCAAGAACAGTTGACTGTCTTCTAAAAGCTCTTATGTCGCAAAAATTTGGGCACCGTAACATTACGTTTGGTTCATCCCACAGCGCTAGTTGTACTGCTAACAATTTATAATATGACTTATATTTTTAGAGTTGATTAACACTTAATATAATAATAAACATCTTGGGTATGAATGAATATTTTCACTTACAAATTACTTTCGCAACCAAACTTTGTGTTGGTTTTTTCAGAAGTGTGTGCATTATGCGGGCTGTGGTCTATGATAGACCGATCCGCAAATAATTTGTAAATACTTATTGTACATAAATCTTATTTGTACTAAAATTTATGTTTATAATTGAACAAAGGACGATGAAGTACTATATCGGTAGGACATTTGTATGGGGACTAGGAGAAATAATGTACATATAAAAACAGTTACGATGTATATTTAAATCGCATGATCGTGGCGGCCAATTAACTGTTGAATTTTGTTAAATTATATATATATTTGATGGCAAAAAATTCATTGTTTCGCTGGCTGTGTGATATGTGGCACCCTACAATTGAAATCTCATGTCAGTAATATCTATATCATCAATAATAGCCTAAAATTTAGTATTTAACCATATTTAGGTAGCATAATTACATTAGGCTGCGTCCTATGTTAAATTTCCTCTCAAATTTTATTGACAAATATATACGCAATGGTCAGCTAGCCAAATGGACAAACGGACAAATATCGTTAGTAAAAATGACATGGCAAAGCTGGAACATAATAATATAACTAAATTTCAATTTTAATTGACACTCAAACACTATATAAAACTGTGTGTTTATAAATCAGGCCCTTATTTGAACTAAAATGTTTCGAAACTAATTTGTTAAATACTTAAATCACATGAACATAATTAAAATATCTTTTTAATTTGTTTAGTGTTGAGATAAAGACCAAACATGCCATCATAAAAGCATTCATAAGACTAAGAATTCTGTAATAAAAGAAATTAAAAAAAAATATATAAATGGAAACATATTGAAACCCATTTAAAAACAACTTCTTTTTTTCTCTCTTTTTCTTTTTTTTTCCAAATTTCCCGATTATTTTCATGTGTGTTTGTTTTCTGGAAAAATTGTTACGCTTGTATATTAAACACAAACATGCTCTCATGTAAAATTTACAAAAAAAAAAAAAAACAAACTCAAAATTAAATACTGGTTAATGGTTTTGGTGGATTTTATATGGTTATACATGCTTGAATAAAAAAAATAAAAATATGAAAAATATAAACAGGGAGTCTTGGCAGCAGTATTATCAACGGTACTTGGTACAAAAGATCCAGAACAAGTGAATTCAATGGCCAAACAAGCCGGAGAGGTAAAGCAAACTTATTATAACTATTTTCTTCTTTCCTTACATACTTATTTATTAAACCAGTAGTTTTGTACATTTAATTTTTATTATCTATTATGCTTTAATCTACACTATAGTTTATTTATCTGTTTTACTCTTATTCTCACACTATGGCTTAAATTAAGAATTTTTATTTGATGTTTTATTATATTTCTAAATGCATTCTAGTTTATACAAATCGTCATGAATCTGTTGGATGCTTTGAAAACCTCATTCTCTCATCGTTCTTTGAATGCCCGTTCTTTGGGTAAACGTGATTCGGTTAGTGATGCCACTGTTGCTGGTATCTCCATGTTGAAGGGTTATGTCCGCACTTACCGCAGTGCTGATGAAAAGTGCATGCAACGTTATATGTGCGAAGCTAATACTGAATGTTTACGCGAAATCGGTGGTGCCAGTATTTTCTGCCAATTGGGATCGTAAGTTTTAATTCTCTTAATAAAGCTTTATAAATGGGAAGCTACTTTTTTGAAAATGACATTGCTAAATATTTTGTTGGCAAAACATTTAGGTTAAGAAATATATTTAAAAGCTTTTGTGTGCCATATATATATTTTTTATTTTTCTTTATATTTCTTTAGCTATGCCACCAGTTATCTTTTGGACCGTACCAGCGATGGTAGTTTCGACCAAATATACGAAGCTGGCCGCAGAGGGCGTTCTGGTTTCGATTGCAGTCAATTATATTTGGAATGTAATGAAGTTTAAGTCTGTATACAATCATTAATTTCCTCTACTTAGGCTTGAACTATAGGACTGGTTTATAAAATTCCCTTTATTTATATAGTTATTTTAGTTATTTTCTCCATTAAAAAATTCCTCTGTTCCCCCTTTATATTTAGGAAATTTAATTTATTTATTTATTATTTATAATACCTTATATATTTCTTTATTTCTAAGTACATATTAGTTTTATATTTATTTACGAAAATAGTTTGTGGAAATCACAAAACGAGCATTTTAGATGTCGTCAATAAAAGTGCATAACAATTTAAGTAATAAGCTATAACGAAGTAGAAATACATACATATATTTATGTTAAGTGTTTAACAGAATATAAAATAAAGACTTTCTATAATATGTAAAAACAAAATATTCAATAACAGCAATAAGCTTTGGGATTTACAAAGAGCATTTGTAAGTGCTTTTAATATACACGATGTAGAAAATATAATATTGTATAATTATAGCAAAAATGTTGTTCTCAAAAGCTTATTAACATTTATGGTAACATAATTTTTGTTTTACTGTTAAATCAAGGTTTGTTAAAAGCTTTTATTTGTTGGTTATGCAAAACATTAAATACAGTGTCGTACACAATTTAGAAACTCTTAATTTATATTCTTTGTTTAGATTTTTAGTTTTAAAGGTACGGCCACACTTGGCAAATAGTTACTCAAAAAAGCTTATTTTAGAACAAATTTGTTGGACGTTGTGTACTGTTACAAGAGTTTTGCAAGATTAAAGAGCATCAAATAAAATAAAATTAAATATTTGTAGGGTCTTGTCTGAAAAATAGATAAAGTTTTGTTAAATAAATAAACGAATTCAAATATATTTTATTTAGTGGTTACGTCTTTTTTGGCAAATATTTACCAAGTGTGACCGTATCCTAAGAGTTATTACAACAAACAAATTTAATTATTAGATTTTATTTGTAAATTAATACTTTTTTAAAAAGTGTAACTTCAAAAACTAGTTTTAGTTTTATATTAATAATAACTTTATTATTATTTCAAAAGTAATTACGTGAAAAATATCTTCATCTCACAATGGGTTTCACTTAAAGAATGTTTTAAAACTAAGTTTTTTATACCCACCACCAAAAACAAATTTGATGGATACTTCCAATACTATCTAGCTTGTACTATTCTTCTGCTAATGACACGGTATGGATTAGAAGAAACTTTTTAGGGGAGTGAAACTCCATCAAAATTCTTACTTAAAATGAAATCTCTGATACTGAAAATTACCAAAATTGGTCTATAAATAAATGTGGCTTATAAATAATGATATTGGAACCAAATGTTACACAGATCGTTTATATATACTAATTTTCCCATATTTAGCACTGATTAGTGTTCATAAAACAATTTATTTTATCACATGATAAATAATTTAAAAGTTTAGCAAAATTTGAATATCGTAGATTGTTAATCAGATTTTTTGAAAATTTGCAAGCTTAAAATTCAAATTTTAATAGTCTAATGATTTTTGATCATACTGGGTAAGATTTTAATTAATTGCCGCAAAATTAAAAGCTATCGCGATTAATAGGTGTTTTATGTATGTACTGTAAGTCTACATTTAACTTAAGTAGCACCAACATCAGAGAACATTAAGATCTCCAGGGCTTACCAAATGTTAAAGATCATAATTAATCAATGAAAGTTTTCAATTTGTTAGAAATGAATATATTTCTGATGATGATTTCGCAATATCATCTCCGAAAACTAAACTTAAATATTTGTTTCGTATTTAGTTCGAACAGTTAGAATACTCATCGTCGAGTGTCATTTATATATTAATGTACGGGGTGCTCTAATGTAAATATAAAAAAATACTTATCTAATAAAAATGTTTTCTTATACAAAGCTAAACAGTCAATTCTAATAAAAACAAATTTAATAAAAACGTATTTTTTGCAATGTCCCAAAAGTAATCCGTTATAATTTTGCCACTTTTGATTGAAAAAATTAATAACTTTAAAAAAATATGTAGTTGTAGATTGATTACAACAAAATGTTATAGAATAAATAAACAAGCTTAACAAATATTTCAAAATATATACGAGTATAAGTTAAAAAAAAGCAACAACATTCCACTATATTTCTAATACACATTGGTGTGACTACAGAAAGCTAAAATAAAAAATGTGGTTGCTTCATAACAGAGGCAATCATTATTTTTTATTGTTTATTATTTTTTAGTTTTATCCCTTCCTGGTCCGAGTGTTAAAAAAATATAGCATTTTATGAGTATGTATATTAGTGTGGTGAATGTTGTTCTGATAATAAAAAACTGGTTTTTAGGTTGATTCGGTGAAAAAAGTTTCCGCACTGAAAGCGATTTCTAAAGTGCTTTAAATTTTTATTTTTTTTTTTTAAATTAAGATTTTTCATTATTGTACAAAAATACTAGGAATTATAAGATATAAAGTTTAAGTTTAATGAGCGTATGGTTTTACACTGTGGATATATATCCTGCATCACTTTAATCGCACGCTCGGTGCATATGTTGCTGCGCTGATGATCTTTAATTTTTGACGGTTCTATTACCCAATGCCTTAAGAAGCATTCGATAGCTTTCGTGAAGTTTTTTAAAGATTTACTTAATGCTTCAAAAAAATCTCGCTGAAGCAATGACCACCAAACCAAATTTCAAACCAGGAAGCACAAACAAATATAACCAACCGTCAAATTTTTCTTTTTATAAGATCCACGCGCATGGTTCTTATATTTAGCTTGGCCCACAAATTATGTAACTCCTTAGACATTTTAACATACCTTTCCTCTTTATATTTATTTGTCTTGCATAAAGCGATAAATCTTCCGATAATAATTTCTTCCTTTGGGATCTCGTTCAACTCACTTAAAGGTATTTCTGCTTTTTGTATTTTTTTTACATTTTTCAATACCATCCTTATTTTTTGTAAAAATTTTTTACCAGATTTTTGAGTTTTTTATAACAGATATTTTACTTTTTTTATACTTTATTTTAAGAACCAACAGAAATAATTTGCGAAATTTCACATTTGTAATAACAAAGACTTCACTACCTACTTAGATATTTATGACAAAAGCAAGAGTAACTGTTTTAATGGAAAAAAATAAATATTTAAATAAGAACAAAACTTTAACCCTTTCGGTGCGGAAACTTTTTTCACGATGGAGGAAAAGTGACAGCATATTTTTTAATAATTTTTCATGCCCCACACGGCTACGCGGTGGTATTTTTGATATTTGCAAAAATTGCAAAAGTTATAACCCATACATTACATAATTAAATCAGTTTATTCGTTTGGGCTTGAGTTTTAGTTATACCTATATTCCAAATTTCGATTAGGTTGTTTGGGATTACTGGTTTTTTCTAGTTCTTCTCGACCTGGTTTAAAAAAAAAAATATAATGCTCATTGACGTTTCCAAATATGGATCTATCTTCATTGAAAATTTGAATCCAATCGGTTAAGCCGTTTCGGATTATCGGTTACCCCTTAATCCCCAACTTATTTCACAGTTACGTTCCAAATTTCAATCAAATCGGTAATAGAGAAAATTAGAAAGTGTTTTTATCATGTCAGATGAATTTCGGAAAAAATCGGTTCCCGATAAAAAAGAAAAATATCGTCATTTGAAATTTACAAAAAAAAAAAGGAAAAATAAAAAGTCACTATTTCTAATAGTATTTTTAAATTTTTATTTAAACAAATACGTATAATACAATAGAATAACAAATTTTAACTTTTTAAATAAGAAATCGCAAAAAATATAATGTTAAATACAATTTGTGTATTATTTTTATAATATTTTAGTCCGCTTTCACACTTTTCAATTCTGATTTGTCAAGGCAAGTATTTGTGGATGATAAGGGAAAAGAGAACAAACTTGACGGTACTAGTAAATTTTCCTTTTATTTTTTTCTTTCATGCATGTTGATTTGCATTAAAAAGTACGAAAATTGAATTGACGTGTGTGAATGGAATGACAAGTTCAAAAGAGAATAGAACAAAGACTGGTCAGCTAAAACTGAAGAGTGTGAAACAAGACTTACAATATTTTATAAATAAATATCTAAATTTAATATATTTTATTAATTCAGGTTAAATTACAATTTCAAAAAAATTTTGTTTATTAAGTTTTAAATAACGTTTTGAGTAACTATAGAATCCAATTCATCCATCATGTACAGCTACTTATTTTCAAAGAATTCCGTATTTTTGTTATTTAAATTTATTTCGACGTTTTGTTAAAATAAGGGAAGTTTTTATAGAGTTTGCCTGTTAAAATTCAGAAATTGTTTCCTCTAAAAAGTTTAGTTAATGGAATTCAGCATTTAAAATTGATTTTTATGTTTACAGATAAATAAGTAATTTCTGACTCAATATTATTTGGTATTATTGTACTTAAACTTAACAATTGTCAATAATTAAGAAAACACTACTATTACTTAGTTTTATTTTTGAAATATATCATGTTCTTCTTATTTATGTTATTTAATGAAAAATATAGTTCTTGTCGCAAAAAAAAAAGAATTTGGTAAAAAAAAAAACATTAATAAAACAAACAAATGATAACAAATTTTAATAATTCAGAAAACCGTCACTTTCAATGAAAAAATCGTCAAATCGTCACTGTGCTATTTTTGAAACAAAAAAACATCAAACTGACGATAAATCGTCAAATCTGGCAGCTATGCCCGCACATATTTGATTTTGCACCATGCAAAAACTTTAGAGAGTGATAGTATTTGTAATAATTAGTCCAGAGAACGTTATTTCGTTAAACACATTTTACATGTTTTGGCATATTCTCCACCAACAATCTCTTATACGCGCTGAACACGCTGCCGAAGCTTGTATTAGCAGATAATAGATGTTTTTCCAACTGTCTCTTGACGATTGATGACAAATTCATAGCCGGATGTAGGTCTGGACTTTTTGCTGGCCTCTGCATCAAAAGAAAATTCTGGTCGCAAAGCTTTCACAATTTTGTATGTGTGCTTAATGTCACCATCCAACTGAAAATTAACTTTATCCTCATGATAGAATGTCTTATCTACAACATCGGGAAGATAAGTTTGCTAATAAGTTTTCTTTCCTCATTTTTCCATTATGTATATGAGGATTACTAATGTCAAAATTCATCTTGCTAACAATGCTTATAAGAAATGTTTGCATATTTAAGTGCTTTTTGGTGGTGGTCATTGTATGGGAGATACGAATCTATTATGAGCCGATCGTCAGCGGTACAGCGATTATTATATACTTTCTATATACAACATTTACAAAAGATTTATACATATTTGAAAAGTGTTCGGTAGTGGATCTTATATGATGACAGTATGAACCGATATTTACGAAAGCATTTTCGCATCTATGTAAAAAGTTTGTTTGAAATTTATAGTTTTATATATATTGAAGTGATTTTTGGAAGTGGAACAAATATGGACCAAACTAAATGAGCTCTGTTTATATTAAACTTATTTTTGTATACATTCTTTTATTTTGTACTCATCTAGAGGTATGTACCACTGATTTCAAAACGGAATCAAAAGATTTCAATTGAATGCTGGCAGGCAGCAGGCAGCTAAGTAAACCATAGTATCATGGGGACATATTTTAAATCTATTCTTATTTTTTTTTATGCTACTTATTCTTTACCGATTATACCAATTTTTAATACAAACAATTATATAACAATTATATAATTTATAATTTAATAATTCTTCGACCATTTCGATGTATTATACAAGGAATAACAAAATGAATACAGGGGAGCTATATTAAGTTTGTCATTTTTGGTGGTGGGTATAAAAAGTTCATAACTGCTATTGTTTTGGGAGAGAAATAGTTAATTTTGAAGTTTACCTAAAAACATTTTACTTTACCACATTGATGGTAAAAGGTTATACAACCTGTTTTAGAGCTTAATTTCTTATAAACAAGTAAAATCTTTTATGTTGACGTTTAAAACTTAAGTTAAATACTTAAATGTTAAGACAAACAATAAATGCCTTCATTTTCATAAGATGTGAAAAGATGACATAATTTTATATAATTCTTTTAATAATAACTGAAAAGATGACATAATCCTATATAATTCCCAATACAATTTTAATCGCTGTGACACTGATACTATATATACTATACATAAGTATTTGTTCTTGTTTCGAAAACGAAAACTTTTTGTTTGTAAATCAATTGTTAAGCAAACAAATGCTTGAGTTAATCCTACAAAAACATGTGACAATTGCACTAACCTTAAAATCAAACACAAATAAAGGACATGTTGTCCATTTCATGTTAAGATTATTGTCTAAAGGACTTATTAACGGTTAAATGCTTTTGTAAACATATGGCACAAATACGTACATACATACATACATACATACACAAAAGGGATCAAATCACAAATAGCATTTATGTCTTCTGTATTTGTGTGTAGGTATGTGATTTTGTGTATGTACTTCAATTGACAAAACGAATGGGAAATAAAACAGCAGGTTTCATATGAAATCTTGAAAAAAGTGAATTGGTTCTGACCAAAACACAAAACGAAAAAACTTTTGGCAAAGTAATATTGACTTTTATGTCCAAGATTTCATTTGTACTTGTGCTATTTTAGGCTTTAGACATATGTTCCCAATGTGTTTGCAAAAACTGTAATTCTGAAATAGATTTAAAGATATGCTGGTAAGTGCGTCAAACTTAATAAATCTTTAAGTTACCGCTATAAGACATTATTTTTAGGTCAGGAAAAACATTACGAAAATTTGTGCGGTATCTTGCACTAAAATAGTATGCAGTACATTACAATGATAAAATCTGTTTGTGTATTTTTCTACTTTTTCGCATCCAACAATTTTAATAAATTATAAAACTTACAGAAACAATTTACTTTCATATTACATAGATAACGTTAATTTAAATTTTAGTATTTTATTTCATTTTTTTTTTTTGAAAAATGTGTACTAAGGAATGTACTGCTGCTCTACTGGTTATGTTTTCTTGTAACAAAAGCATTTTTCATGAAATGGAGAAACATAAAGGAGACCTTATGTTACATTGCAAAAACTTTTCTTTTTGGGCAATGTTAACCTTATATAATTTTTCATAGTTTAGATAAAATAAGAAAGGAAAAGACAATATTTTGTATAAGAGTAAGGTCGAATTAAGAATGAACTCTATTATTAGAATGAAGGAACATTTTATCTTAAAAACGGCATTTTTTTTTAATATAAATTTGGTTGGCGGAGAATTAATCCCTTAAATTGCCAGGTTAACCCACGATCGAATCAAGTAAGTCCCAAGTCTACCTATACCTTCATAGTGTAAGAAGCTTGAACGCTTAAATCTTGTATTAAAAGCCGTAACGCGGTACAGTTAGACGACGTCAAGCATTAACCAATGCAAAAGTGAGACAGACGCAACTCTCTCGTAGACAGCGAAAAAAGGACGGCCCGATTGCACTAAAGCTATAATGACAATGACGCGCCAGTTACTTCTCCACCCAGAGCTGAATTACGACTGAAAAATGGCATTGTTTGTGAGCAAAAAAATATGTAATTTCAGGCGACTTTCAATATTTTTTTTTTTAACAAGTTCTGCAAAAAAGTATATCTCCCAAACATATACTGCAGAGTTTAAGCTAATTAACTATACGAGCGTTTTAAATTTATTTTGGTATATTGCTGTCCTACTGAAATAAGTATTGGATTACAAATAAATATGATATTACAATAGCCCTCAAACTCCTTTTATAAATGACAAACTTGTTTAATTATATTTTTCCATAAAAATCTCCTACTGTGCCTGGTCATGTATTAAAAATTATTATTGCTCATCATAATAGTTCCTAGTGTTTTATAAATGACTGTATTAGTAGAACCCTAACCTCTGTTGTACTCTTACTCGTACATAGAAATCAAGAACATGAAGTTTTGCTTTTTTCCTTATTTATTTAAGAATTTATTTGGTATATGTTAATTGTGTGTTCGTATAGGTATAGAAAAAACTTTAATATAAAATACTTTTATATACATTTTTATCTTTTAATAAAATAATTTGCCTAGGAAGTTGAATTTAGCCTAAAGACTTAAATGCTGGATATGTTTAGAACCATTTGCTTTACTTAATTTTTTAATTTTTTCATGCCATTTTTATTATAATGAATATAAATGAATAAAAATAAAATTAAAACTCATACGTTGGCATATGCTGGAGTTTGACAATGATGAGGCTGCTGGTGAAAAGGTGCTAAAAATCTAGGACAAATAATATTTGTATGTGCAAATTAAAATCTCTATTAAGTAAGAAATTTTTATTTTTTTTTTATCATGTGTGTTGTATGTATGTATGTGGTATATTTTTTGCTGTATTTTCCGGTTCATGATTTATTCATTAGTCTTAAGAATAGAAAAAGATAAAAGCACATATACATACCTATATAAATATTTTATTGTGTGTTTAGATTTGTGGCTTTTGAAAAATACTAGACATAAGGAAGTCTATAATAGTCATATTATATTAAATTTTCGCACATACTATATTATTTTGTTATTTTCTACTAACAAAACCTTAGCAATAGAAATAGATTTGAAAGATGTAAATTTATTCACCCTACATCACCAATATATCCAATTGGATTTGTGCTGCAATTTCACAGGCCCATAAATATTAGTCCACCACCAACCTTAAAATATACCGGTCGACATAGATCACTCCCTCAGTCGCTTTAACGATGTACGTCATTTCGTCCTTCTGGCTGGCTTGTTGCCCATTAAAAGTTTATGCGCAAAGTGCAGGTTACAATTTTGAATATATTTTAATAAAATTTCGTACATGATAATTTTTCGGCTTAAGGAAGGTCGGAATTAAAATGCGTTCATTTTTTTTACCTGGCTCCCATACAAATATCCTAAAAATCCTAAAATTAGATTTATACAGTTATCCAAACAAATTTCATAACATCTAGGTTATACATAAAACTTAATCACATCTACATATATTATGCAGACCAGTTCATAATTGACCATAACTCCCATATAAGACCTACTTCCGAAAATTACTTTAAATATAAAAATGTTTTATATATATAAATCATTCTGCCCAATTTTATGATGATCCATAATTAGTTATTGTTACTATATAAAACCCATTTCCGTAGTTTACTTTAACGACCATAACTCTCTAAAAAATGTTTGTATGCAAATAAAATTTAACACCTTTACCTATATACAAAAAGCTCTTATAGAAGACCCACTTCTGAACATCAGTTTAACCCTTATATGTGCGGCAAAAAAAAACACCTTCTAATGTGCTGCAAGGTACCTGGGTACCTATATGATAGTTAAGTAGAGAAAAAGCATTTGCGCACTAAATACATTGTTGGAGCGTAGTTAAGAGATATTTTATATAATTTTTCTTAACGCCTTTAGGTTTACAAGCTACTAACAACTTCAAATAATATACTTGCAATGGCCGCTTTCTCATATAAAACACGTAAAGGTACCCGGATGCACATTAAAAGGTGTTAAAAGTAAATTGGTCTCGCAGGCAAATTACAAAAAAAGTTAAGGCGAACGGCTGCAAAAAAACTAAATTATTTGAAAGTTAGTAGTTCTCAAAAAGTTTCAGATATACAAGTTATCAATTTTAATGAAAAAACTTTGACTAAAAACGCCAAAGAAACCCGGGTACCTTGGTGCACACATAAGCGTTAACAAGTACATATAAATCCTTCAAAAGTATTTATATGTTTACATTATGAAATTTTTGTCGCTGCGATTCTTGTCGTATCTTCTTTAAAATTGTATTTGTGTGTACATTGTGAAATTTTTGTTGCAGAGATTTTTTGTGGATGTGTACATGTTTTTATATATTTTGTAGCTAGCACATACATACATACATACATGTATGAAAATAAAAAACAACGAATGAAGGAACAAAGCGTGTCTCACGAGTACATGCATATGTGTACCTCTTTTTTTACGACTAACCGCTCTCGCCTACAAAGCAAAAATCGCAGCGACAAAAATTTCATAATGTAAACCGGGACTTAGAGTATTTTCGTATTGTTTTCCAGCTGTCAAATAACTATTGACTGAGTTGAAAATTGCGTATGCCTGAACACTTAAAATAATATTGTCAATTAACCGAATATTGACTCAACAAAGGTGCATGTCTGAACACAGTATAACTTGATTTCTAAATAAAAAATTAAAAGCTCTTTAAAAATTACAAAAACGCCAACTGATATTGAAAACAATGTGATAAATTTGTTGAAAATTCATGCCGTAAAATTGCTGAAAAATTAAATTTAATATAAATCCACAGTAAATGATATAAAAAAACGGCGTAATGTAGTTTTCTATAATAACTAAGGGAGTCGATCAAGACTGCTTTAGGCCGACAGATGCTGGAAAAAGTATTGGCAATGATGTCAGTTCCTGGAGTTTTCCTGTCAGTTTTCTTGTGAAAAAGAAAAAGCCAGGGGCCAAATTACCGCATTCGTGATCGAATGAGCTATCGTATGGAAAAATGATTTCGATAGCGATATTATGATAAAATGTACTAAATTTCTTGCTCGATATCGAATGCCATAATCTCAAATAAGAAAATTACGATAATTTTTGCTCGATATCGAAGGCGGTGATTTGGCCCCAGCACTTTCCGATAGAAATGTAAAAAAACACCTTCATTTCTGTAAAACCCACAAAAATTTGTAGTCCGCAGAGTGCATCCAAAAGCACCATAATTAAGCTAAATATCCGGACATTTTTGCTTCCAATTGTGTATATGTATATCTATTTGTGATTCGAATTTATATGATGTGACATAAATGTATATTGAAGTGCTCCATTACATGATAATAATATTAATGTATGTATTATAGAAATACTTTCTAAAAATTTTTAGGTTGTTTTAACTGCTGCCGCAACGGTTGTGCAATTTAGTGACGCATTTACAAGGGAAAGAAAACTTTTTTCAGTTTTTGCTAAAAAAATTTGGATTTATATAATTATTTTTGCATTTTAATTATCGTTCTAACGATATATATGTACATAATTGTTTAAACTATAATAAAAGCATATTATTAATTTAGCCTAACTAGCGATTTGAGTTATGCGAAATTCGAAAAAATAGTTTTCCATTTTTTGCCGTCTATGTCCAATTTGATGACTGTAATGAATTTTAGAAAGGTTAAGACACTGTTTATATTTTATATGTGCGAAATTATTATTACCCTGATTAAAACCAAGAATTTGCACAGTTTGTAAATCAATGAAATGCATTTGATTTTAATTATTAAATTGATTTAATGTTAGCAAATTCAAGTACTTAAACAATTGTTTAGGTTACTTTAATATTTTATTTCTAAAAATTTTCACTTAATGTATTTTTAACGAAGCTTAAAAGAAGAATGACCTTGTTGCAACAAGCATTTAAAAATATTTACAAATATTCGTAGTACGTGTGTGGTACAAGTGTTTGCTTTAACTATATAAATATCCAAACCTTATGGCTGCCATAAAATTTCAAGCCAATATAGATTCCCAATTTTGCTATTCATATTAAAAAAATATAATAAAATTTATATTATCGAAAGGTTATTTGATTTAATGCGCCTTACACAAATGTATAATATGCTTTAACATATAGTAAAAGTTCTTACATATACAGTAAATCACGGCTATATCAAATTTTCGCTTATTTCACAAAAGCAAAAAAAAATTAAATCCTAAAAATTAAAAATTTTAGAATCTTTGCAAATGAGTAAAATTAAAAAGAATTAAAAAAAATTCTAATTAATTTTAAACTAAAAAATTTTTCTACGAGAAAATAAATCCCGGTCAATATTGTTAATTATTTGATATCGAATCATGGAATACTCGTTCTTAAATATTTGTTCACATAAACAAATTTATTTGAAACACACAATTTAAAAATTTGCCGAAAAATAAGAAAAAATTAGGTATAACTAACCTGAACATGCATGCCGCTTTTGACGTTATTCTCCCGTTTTTTGAAAACTCATCTTGATTAAATTTTATATCCCATTTTTCGCTAATTTGGAAGAAAATATAAAAACTCGTTGGCCTTTTCTTTAAACATTTGAATTTAATTGTCGTTATTTTAGTAACAGATTTTGTTAACCGTTAAAGTATTTCACCAGCAACAAATAAAAAGTAAAACATATTCGTCTCATTTTCTGAGTAATACGGGTTTATTTATGTGCTGGTGTTAGATATTCTCGATCAGGCCAGCCATTTAGAAATGGCAGACTTATTTCCAAAAAATTTAGATTCTGACCATTTACCCCCTTATGCAAAAACGATTATTAAATTTAACAAACGTTTATTAAGACACATTTCCATATACAAATTTGCTTAATAAACGTTTGTTAAATTTAATAATCGTTTTTGAATAAGGGGGTTAGACTTTAACGTTTCTTCAAGAATAACTCAATTTTGAAAAATGTTCAGATTCATGTGTTTGTTTAAATTGTCACTGGATTTTAAATCAATGTTTTTTTTTTCAAGAATTTGATAAATTTTATACGTTCTAAACAAACATATAAATAACTATATGTATATAATTTTAACAGTTTTAAAATATAAATTCGCTAGTCTCCTTATTTTAAGATGCATGTAATTTAATATTCAGCAGTGATTCTTATTTTAAAAGTTTTAGAATTAATGATTTTACAAAAAACATAAACATTTTTGAAAGTTTAAAAGTAATAAATATGAGATTATGTATGAAATCAGCTTTTTCGTATCAGTATTTAAATAAAACCCGCTTTTTCATTAGATTTATTTCGCAACACCGCTTTTTCACCCTTAACATCCTGCTGTTTGATAAAAACTCTCTGATGACATTGGGCATAACTTAAAGATTTACCCCCTTATTCAAAAACGATTATTAAATTTAACAAACGTTTATTAAGAACATTTTTATAAGCAAATCTGTCTTAATAAACGTTTGTTAAATTTTATAATCGTTTTTGAATATTATATATATCTGTTCCTTTCAACTCCTACAAGGAGCATAGGGCCAAATGAATAAGGGGGATAATATTTAGTTAATAATCTAATGGTGTTTTCTTTTCTGAAATAAAATGTTACACCTTTATTATGTACATTTTTATAATGTTTACCCCACATTTTAAACATGTCGCATTTTTAATGGCAGAATAGAACATAAAATCACAATAGTGTAACACTTTTTTTTCTTGTACAGCTGTTTCTGTTTCTTTTTTATTCAAAAAAAGAAGCAGATAGCTCCCTGGTAAGATCGCTTGAGATAAGACAATGAGTATCTCTCAAAAATACCAATGGCACCTTCCCGACTAATACTCAAATTCTTCTTAAACTATAAAAATTATATATGTAAACATACATTACCTGCCGTATTTATAAAAAAATAAAGTAGGCTTGAAGTGTGCTTTAAGACAACATTTTCATACAAAATTTTCTTAAAGTACACTTGAAGTCTACTTTAATTTTTTATAAATACGGCAGTACATATATTAGAAGTAGGAGATATTGTCCTATGAAATTTGACATATGTACATAACTTTAAAGTATTCATTAACTACGTTCTCTACAAAGCCTTTCACTTGCGGTTGTGAATTTATTTCCATAATCATATCAAATATTTCATCATCATCAGATGATGAAGATGAATCCAACAAGTCATCCAACATTTTTGCAGCACATAAAAAAGTAGTAATATTTTCCATTTTGTATATATTTTTTTTTTTTTTTCTTTCTTAACACAAATACACATTCATAAACAAAACAAAAACAAAAAATGTCAGCTGTTTTATCGTGCGATTCTCCTCCTCTAAAAATACAGAGTGTGGAAGGTGTAACATTTTGTAAATTTATATTGTGACATTTATAGAAAAGAACACACTACACTTGAGCAGTGTTGACATTTTTTCAGAAAAGCACACAAAAAAATTAAAAAAGGTGTGAAAAGGTGTAAAAAACGTGTAAAATTTTACCAGAAAAGAAAACGCCATAATATCTTAAATGAATAATTTCTAACCGAAATATAGAAAGGTATGTTTTACATACCGCTTTACTCGTTTTAATTTTAGCAATACAATGATGTTCGTTATAACCAAGTTTTACTTTCAATATTTACACAATTATATAGCAAAATTCCTTAAGTGCTATGGTAGACATATTTTATTTTTGTGTCCCCGTGAAATGGTTTTTATACTTTATTGTTCATAAAATAAACAAAGAAACTTTTGCTATATTGCAAATGGAAACATATAATGGCGAAAGATTTATATGGATTTTCTTTAACGAAAATTTTAAATTATCTTTTCCGAAAAACAAGCCTCACATAAAATTCGCTGTTCTGTTAAAGATTTTTATGGCTGCGGTAAAATACTTTGCACAAAAGCGATTGATTATGGTGTATTGTAAGATGATAGTTTAAATCAAAGAGAAATGTGTAAACTGATGTTGTTAATAAAATAATCTAGACCTAAATAGGAGTCAACCATTAATAATGAAAATTTAAATAGATAATTCGGGATGGTATTTAAATTTGCATAAAATACCTAAGGCGTTTTCAGTTAAAGTTTTTTCATTGGAATTTATAACTTGTATATCTGAAACTTTTTGACCATGACTTTTTTTTGTAATTTGCCTGAAAGACCAATTTACTTTTAACACCTTTTAATGCGCATCAAGGTACCAGGGTTTTATATGAGAAAGCGGCCACAGCAAGTATATTATTTGAAGTTGTTAGTAGCTTTGCATGAATAAAGAAAAGTCTGTGTAAATTATAAACAAAAACAATTTATTACATCTTATTTGGAAACAGAAACATAAAAACCACAAAATTCAATAAGTAATGAAAACAGGAGAAATAAGATTTTAGCGTAAATTTATCAAGCATTTTGTTCATATTGGTCGACTAATCGAGTGTTGATTGCAGATTGGCTTGGAGCAGCCAGTAAAAGCTTTACGAGTCTTTCTATGCTTCAAACGTAGCTGGGAGTGCTCGTAACAACTTCCTACTAATGGAATACATCCGTTTGTGTCGTTTGTTGGTAAAGAAGATGTTGCAGTTTCAAAGTTTGGTATATAAAAAATTTGTTTTGCAGATGATGTCGATGACTGTAAATTTATTTTTGTATTTTTAGCCCGATGCTCAATATTTTCCTGACACTAACCAATGCTTAGATATTTTAAGAATTTTCGACGACGATCACTAGACTGATGTGGCGTATTAAATTGCATATGTATAATATAGCATATATTTAGTGCGAAAATGATTTTTCTCTACTTAATTTTCATATAGGTACCCTACCGCACACATAAGGGTTAATCAAAATTTTACTTTATTATTAGGGTTTGCTTGTTTCGCGTCTTTTTTCCAATTCCTAAAACCGGAAATGTCGGATTTCAAGTATTGTTATATGAAACTGTAAAAGCTATATGCTATAAACAGGTGTCCTTTTGCGTGAAGTAATAATCAATGTACTGGGCGTTAGTGGAATTAAGACAAAAAAGTAATAACTTAAAGTTTTTTAATGTTTTTCTAATTGCAATTTTTAAATTTTCCATAATAATGGTCTTGAATTATAAAATTAATTCCTGAGAGAATAAAAATCTCAGGCGGACATTAGATGATATATTTCGTTTAGTTTAAGAGTACTTTTTAATATTTATAATAATGAACATACAATCATGAAGTTAAACACAAATTATCATGAATAAGTTAGAATCCACATAGTGGGAATTTAAACGAACTTTGTTACTACTAATATTACTTTTTAGTTATGTTATAATACCCAACCTAGAGTCATGAAATTAGGCACATTTGTTTCTGAATTCTTTTGCCTCTATAAATATTGAATGAGCTTAGAACCATGAAATAAAAATACATGTTCCTGAATTCAAATGAAGTTATTAAATTGTTCATGTTATTACAATACTTCCAATGATACTTCTTGAAAAATGAAATTATGCTCTCTAAATAATTATGAGGGGGTGAGAAGTTGGTTTTGATAATATAAACATTTATAAATTACAGAATGTCGGAGGCGTATGTCACATGAAATTTTATAAATAGTATAATAACAAAATGTTTTAAAATAGCATGATATTAAATTATTAAATTGAATACAATGTGTGAAGGTAAAATCGTATACAGTGCACTCGCGATAATATGAGCTAATCAACACAAGAGCAGTGGAAATTTTTGGGATTATTCATATTTACAAATGGCATAAAATTTTAATAAAACCAAGAGTTTTTATTTTTCCAGGTACGATGAACACATTTTGAAATTTCATTTTTATTCCTTTTTATTCCGGATACTGTGGATATTTCTTCGCTAAATTAGTAACACTTGCACCTGTTTGTAAATTCTCCCAAACTTCATATTATTCCTTTAAAGTCAGAAATTTATGTTGTTTTGTATGCATATTATACAAATTATTCACTTTTTATTAACACTTAAAAACCAAACATGCGTTTACGTTTGCGTCTGCGAACATGTAAAAACTAACTAAAAAGTGCACTTGTTTATTTGACTGTTGACATTTAGCACTCAAATGTTAATAGCTCGCGGTTTACAATAATTTTTATACGAAATCCATTTCAAAATAAAAAAAGAAATGTTCATAATTTAAAGCTTTTGTACAAAGTTCATATTTTGGAGTAGTCAATCGCATAGAAAAAGTTTTCATATTTTTGGGTGGGTGTTCTTATTTTCGCGAGTGCACTGTAGCATGCTATTAAGGATACAACTACAAGGTGGCGCAAAAGTAAACTTCCAAACAGGCGATCTTGCTGGCCAGAGCGAATCGCCAAAACGGGAGATTAGGCGCCCGGGAAATGCATCCTTCAGCATATCGGTTGTGGCACGTGCAGTGTGTGCCGTTGCACCGTCCTGTTGCAACCACATGTTTTCCAATCCCAATTCATTAAGTTGCGCAAAATCTATAGCATTTTCTGATAGGAGGATTACTTTTGCGCCACCTTGTACATAAAACGGTTTAAAGGAAACCATTAAAAAGATGGGGGTATATTACGTTTGTCATTCTGTTTGTAAAAAAATTGTCCGTAGAACGAAAAAGTATATATATTCTGGGTCCTTATAAAATTCTTAGACGATCTAGTCATATTCGTCTGTCTGTCCGTCTCTTGAAGGCACGATAAAGCTTTGAAAAAAAAATAACATAATATAATAATAAAATAATATAATAACATATAATTTGTAAACTTTAAGAAGATTCACGAATTAGCTTCTTATATAAAAACTATGCAAAAATATGGCTACGTTTTTAATAAAACTTTAAATAGATACATGCCATAGGTTACCAATGTTATAACAAGGACGCTAAAATATTGTAATTTTTGGTTAAATGATATTCTCAGTTTTTCCTAAATCTTAAACAGTATTATAAATATTCCTATACACTTGCATTTTAATGTAACAAGATTTAATATTTATTTACATATTACCACATTTATTTGCAATTTAAATAATTTAAAAAAATATAACTTATATCTAAATAACTTCTAACAATATTCAACTTAAGCTTACTTAATTATGCCATTTTCAACAGATTAACTATTTAGAAGGTACGAAAGAGAACTTGAAATTAAATTTCATGATAATACTCATAATACTTTCAACCTTCTTGTGCTTATTTAATGAAAATGGTATGAAATAATTAGAACTTTGTCAGCCAAAAGTGTTTTCTTAAAATATTAAAGAAATTAAACATGCCGCTAAGCAAAATAAACTTATGAATGCAACATGATTTTGTGGGATAAGTAATGAGTGCGAAAGTAATTGTGAACAAAAGAGTTTTTAATGTAACTTACATGGAACAAAAAGTAGTTTTGAATTTTTTTTGGTTTTTTTATTTTTTTTATTTTAATATTTTTAAATGTCAATATTGTAACAACAAATGCATTGTTAATATCTAAAATTCTACAAATTAACAATTCCTTAGTTGTATCTGAAAAACATATAAAACAAAATTAGCTCAAAGCTAATTTCAATTATAATGCAAATAAATTTTAACAAGCCTTTTAAATTTGTTGCAAATTGAAATAAAGAAAGCCCTTTCTTTTTAAATCACTTGGCAAAAATCAATAAAATCATTCCAGTAGAACCAGAATTATTAATAACAAGTTAGAGTGCTATCTTCGGCTATGCCGAATGTTTAATACCCTCCACCTAAACGTAATAAGAAATACAGAAACTGCACTGTACTAGAATATCCCAATTCTGTGTTTTCTATTCAGTATTGGTGCAAATTTTATTAGTATTTTATATATATTGTTTGAAAGACAATATTAATTGTTATTCGTAATTCACTAACGTGATTTTATTTTAAATGTTTTGAAATTTTATATAATTTTGACCAATTATAATTGACGTAACTACCGATTCTTAATGTACTTTATAGAGTTTGTCTGATTTTCATAATAATCTTGAGTATAATTTAACAGTTTATAAAATTAAAAGAACATTTTTACATATTCACAGCAAGTTTAGAAACAGAGTATAAAACAGACTATAAAAAAGGATAAGATACACGGTGAGGCTTTTTTGTTCGAATTTGATCTCAATAATATTATTTGCAAGAGATTTATGGGTGGCATAGTAGAAGTGGAGTTATGGACTGATAGCTTCTAAATCCAGTATCCACTAATGTGGTTTCTAAGTATTTGAGGCTTATTTTGGTTGAATTTCATCTCAATAACGTTATTTACAAAAGTTATATGATTGTTTAGTGTGCTCGGAAATGTACTTAAATTGGGAGCTATTGCCAATTGTTGACTGACAGCTATAAAATCCAGTAGCATAATTGCCGTATAACCGATACTAATATGATTTCTGGATTAAAATTACTGATCCATATAAAAGTTGGTTCGATATCGATATTTATTAGATATTTTTGTGGGTTTATTTGTTTTAAGTAAATGATTCTTATATGGCAGCTATGACAAATTGTGGGCTGTATTTTGGAACAGTGATTTTTATGCATATGAGGATATTTCACGTCGAAATAAGATATATATTAGTATTAACGTGGATTTTGAGAGTGGACCTTATGTGGGGGTTATTGTCAAATATGGACCGATATTCTATAATTACAGCAGTTTGATTTAGGCATGTATGTAAATGAGCCGTGTAAAATTTTGGATTGGTGCCCTTATTTATAAGAGATTTATCAGTATTAAAGTGATTTTCGGAAGAGGGCTTTATATGGGGCATACGGTTAAAAATATACCAAAATTCACAAAATTTTGTGGGATGATTTTTGTATATATGTAAATGATCAGTGCAACGTTTTAAGTCGATACCGATATTTATACAATATATATAGGGATAAATGTCTTTTTCAGATGTGGTCCTTGTATGGGAGCTTTGGCCAATTATGGGACGATCACCATCAAATCCAGTAAAACCATTTATTTACCTATAAGGATTATTTATGTCAAATTTTAGCCGTTTAACATTACTTATATCATTTTGGGGTCTTTGGTCAAACATGGACCGAACTTAAAACAATTTAGTTATGCGATTTAATTTTGCATGACACTTATTCCTGCTGAATTCTGTATTGATATTCCAATTTTATAGGTAGTTATGTATGTACAATTGAGCAATATTTCGAGAAGATTTTTGTATGAGGGCTATGCGAAATCATGGACTTATTCTTACTATTTTCCTCACACTTTCTCTTTTATTACAAAAACAACGCATACAAATATATTTAAAAATATAACAAGAATCTTGTTTAATAATACCAAATTTTTATGGAGGTTGTCTTACATTTTCATGCATAACTCTTGGTCTACTACACTGATTTGGCTGATTATCTATACCAAAGTGCTTAGGAGAACTATAAACGGTTTTTTGTAAACGTTGTTGATTTCGGTTGTGGCCTTTGGACGTGAGAGTGTTTTACAGAGACAGACATACAGACAGACGGCTCCATCGACTTAGAATTTCGTAGGGAGCACGAATATATATACTTTGTTGGGTTTCAGATGAGTATTTCTCAGTTTTACACACGGAATGACAAACTTATATATACCCTCATTCACCACTTATGGCGATGGAGGGTATGAAAATCCAATACATATTGTATATATCTTCAAAAATGTTTTTCTATTTTGCCTAAATATATTTAAATATATACGGTTTAATGCATAAAAAATTAAAGTAGACTCCAAATGTATTTTGTATGAAAATTTTGTCTAAAAGCACACTTCAAACCTACTTTATTTTTTATGAATACGGCAGTTAATATTTAACACAAGTTATCTCTTTGATATTAAGACAAATCGTGAGAGAAATCACAAAACTATATTTGCTTGGATCGGCCCATAAATGATCATAGCCTCCAAAGTGCACTATAGAAAATCACTTAAATACACATAAATCTGTTATAAATAATAAAGAAATTATCGATAGCAATCCAACATTTTACAAAGATCAGTAATTTGTATAAAGAAATTATACTTATATATTTAAAAAAATTTTAAGAAATAATTAATTCATAATTGAATATAGCGCCTATACAAAGACCATTTCAGGAAATATTTCGATGTGTTACAAACGGAATGATAAACTTAAAATCCCCTATTAAAACTTGTCAAACCACGGTGTGTATTTGTTGTTGTTTTCATATTTATAATAATAAGTTGTTTTACCACAATATTTGATACAGTATTTTGAAGGAACGATTTATATATATACTATGAGCCTCAAAAGTGAGTAACACAACAAATTATTTGATTTTTTTAAGATAATGAAAATCCTGAAATCTATCCATCGATTGAAATTTAAAAGTTTCGTTTTGTTGGATATTTGGTTAAATAATAGATTCGGTTATGAAAAAAAAAAACTAAGTTTAACTATGCTTTTCATAATATTAAAAAATTTACTGGTGCTTACACACTTTTGAAGCTGTGTGTACATACGATATTTTTAAAGGACAACTATGGTATCAATTTGTATATATGCATATGACATATTTATCTTCAAGTGTGGTCTACTACAACAATAATAATGTTTTCAATTTAAGGACATATGTTTTGAATTATCTATCATAAAATATAGTTTTTAAATTGGTTGTACTTTGTCTTTCAGAAAACATATTAAGAAAAACTAAAGTTCTAACGCTTTATATTAAATTATAAAAGTTTGTAAAAATTGGATAGTTGTCGTCTGAATTTTTAAATAAAGGAGAAATCATATAAATATTATAAAAACTGCTTAACTTTTGTTTATTTGAAAAATATTTATCTTTTGGAAATTGCATTCCTTTTGAGAAATCATCTGACTTGATGCAAAAAAAAAATTAAATACGAATTATTTATACGTATGGTGTCTATTTTCAGGTACATATGTTCGATATATGTCATTGGAAAACCAAGTAAAACAATAGTTTAGTCGATCAAGCCCTACAGCGGGTATATGAACAAAAATGTTTTTTTTATTACATAGCGATCAACCTAAAAAAGGAAGTTGAATGACGTCTGTGCATATATAAATTATTTATGTTAAATAAACACGTGCAAAAGACTTAGGCAAGTTAAATTGAGGCATTTTTATCCCCATAATCTTAATTATTAAATAGTCCAATGCAAGCATTTAAACTTTTCTGTGCAAATCATTACCAGTTACATGTTTATCTGTATATTTACATATATTTATAGTATGTATATATTCAGTTACTGTATTTGCTTTTGGTCTGCTTCTATTTATTCACACAATTTTTATCTGAATATTAATAATAGGGTATCCATTTTTTTTATTTCAGTTTTGTTAAAATAAAACGTATAATTCAAATATTATATGTGCTGCATACTTAATGATGAAACAGAACTGGGGCTGAACGCGATTTTTCTTATGGTCTCACATTAAAACACAAATGCCTTCAACAATATTACCATACTTTTTGAAGCTTTGGCGCAAGAAAAATAAAAACAAAAGAAAATGAAAAGAAATGTTTAAAAGTGAATTTTATAGTGAGATTTTGTAATTAAAAAAAAAATTAGTGGTATTATAGAAAAATTAATTGAAGAAGTACAAAAACATGATTGCATACAAAATACACAAAATTTTTATTTAAAACAAGATTTGTGGAACAAAATTAGAAAAGCCGTCGGCATTACAGGTTGGTACACAGAAGAAATATAAAAACATTAAATGGCAGTTCGTGAAGTTGCAGGCGTCGTTTCATTTATGGGCCTGTTTTCTCAGAGAGTCGTTTTTGCTTGAAGTTGCGGTTGTGTTCTGTTTCATCATTTATTCGAAATCGCTAACACTTTGTTTGAATTGAACTACAGTTTTTCTCCATATAAACATTCCCTTTTAGAAAAAAAACCTAACTAATAAGTGGTGACGTCTAACTGATGTCAGCAAATGTTTCTGCAGGCATTCTTTTATATAAATATCCGAAGCTATAGTTAAAAAGAAGCAAAAGAATTATTCTGAAAACAAAATGCTTGTTGCATATTAAATTTTGGTCTCGGCAGCTGTTTGAAGTCTTAGTTTAATTTTCGCGGTACCTACGCTGGTGTTGCCTCTTTTGCGCATTAAAAAAAATCATAAATTAAATCAAATACAAGTTTTATTTATTTATTTTATTATTCATCAAACGAAAAAGAAAATTTTTAAATTATTTTATTCGGTTTTCTGAATGAATACCCTAATATATACACACAGCAGGTGTTGCACTTTTAACTACCTACCGACCTCATGCTGGTTTATGGGCAGCCGAGGTGAAATGCTGTTTCCCATTATTGCTGAGTGTAAAAATGGCACATAAAAAGCTATAAAGGATAATTCATTAGGCTTTCGAAACAATTTTTATTACTATTGCTTGGTATAGTTTTTGCAAAATGTTATTGTTGAATGATTGTTATGCTTGTCTAAGCTTTTAAGAGTTTATTGTTTTGTTAGAATAAAACAACTTGGACAAAGACAGATAAGATACCATTATACACACAATTATATCTTAAATAAAAAATTAAATTTATTGGAAAGCTTAATGGAAGTCAAGTTAGAAGAAATTATTTTATATTTAACAGATTGTTAATAAAAAAAAACTAATAGAGGAATCTAATGAAGAATGAGGTTTTGCATTAAATATTTAATGAAGTGTGAAAAAAGAGATTTAAAACATTTAATATATCAATATGTAGAAAATTGTATTTTCTTTCAAAAATAATAAATATAAAACTGTAGAGGCTTCTTAAAAACCTGGTGGTAGAAGTCTTGTTTTTTTAATCAGGCTTTATATGAAAGATATGGAATTATAGACCGATCATGATAAAATTAGGCCGAATGATTTGTGTGATATGTGACCAGTGTTGGCAGGAGCAGGAAAAAAGAAGCTAAGTGAGTTAAAAAAAAAAACAGAAAAATTAAATCCCTTTAAAAAAAGCCTAAAAAGGCCAATAGAATTTTAATTTGAATATTCTGATTTTTTGAATTAAAATTCAAAGTAACATAAAGTAACAAAATAAAAAAGCACTTCAAGTATAAAGCATGTAATACTGTTACTACTAGCAACTGCCCTCCGATAAATAAGTTATTTGTTAGTAAATAAAAATGTATAAAAAAGTTTATGTGTGTATGTATAAAAATAAATAAAATAAAACATACGACACCAATTGCAAGAATCTGTTAAATATATCTCATAGTCCCCACACAAAATTATTTCGGAAATATGGCTCAATGGTACCTAAATCCATATAAAATTGCAATATAAATACAAAATTCAGCGAAGATAAGTAATCCCACAAAACGACATTTTGTTTAGATCTGTTCATATTTTTCAAATAAAGTCCACTTCCAAAAATCACTTAAATAAACGTAAATATCTTATAAATATCGATTTCGAAGCAAAATTTTAAACACTTAATTTACATGTATTCAGAAAAAAATCTAGAGAACTTTGTGAATAGATGGCCATATTTAATATAACGTAAATTATTACGTAAAAACATCTGTACTGATTTTTATGATGCTAGGCCCATTATTAGTCACAGCTCCCATATAAGGACCACATTAAAAAAGCATGTTAACCCACATAAATATCGATATTAAAACAAAATTTTATACAAATCAGTACCTTTATTCAAATCTTATGAAAGACAATCCATTTTGCAACAAAATATGAAATGTTACAAACGTTTAAATATAATAAAATATCAAAATTTGGAAGCTCTCACGTAGTTTCAAGTACGATGGTTGGCAATTCTACAAAAAAAAAATAATTTCAAAACCTAAAAGGTACCTGTGTACCTTGTCAGTTGCATAAGGGTTAATGAACACTGTTTCTTAAGTTCTGCAGAATATGGAAAAATTAATTTATATTTATTTATTTATATTAAATTTTTTACAAGAAACTTATGATTAACAGACAAACTCTGCACATAATGCACATAATTATAAATGGTTGAAATTATATATAATTTTAAAATATTTGAAATAAATTATGTTGCAAGTAAACTTGTCTTTCGAACTATATATACGAAATACTACTAAAATTTGCACGAAGACTGAACTAGAAACTCTGAATAGGAATATTTTTGTCCTAACACCAGTGTTGTTTTTAAAATTCTCATTATCTTTAGGTGGAGGGCATTTAAGATTCGGCACAGCCGAATATAGCACTTTGACTTGTTAAGCGTCAGTAATGTACATATAAATATCTTTTCAGTTTTTCAAACATCTATAATTATGAAATAGAAAAAATAATTTTTTCATCCTCAGAATATGAAATATAGCAACTTAGCAAATGGGTTTTCTGGCAGACAATTTTTAAACTCTCATACCTACATATACCCAAAAACCAACTGTTAATTATACGTTCATTCTTTTATAATTCGAAAAGTTTCGCCATTGAGCTGTGGTCTTAGTTATTTCATGAGCGGTAAAGCTAAATTTTTCTCAATATGAGAGATTATATACATATATCGTTTTATTATTTTCTATGAATTGTCACGGATATATCGTAAATTTTCCGAAGTGTATCTTGCTAGTAATCTTTGCCTCTATTGTTGTATTGGTTTCATTATTAAATGTGACACTTTGGAGTAAATTTTTTTTCAGAAATTTCACGTGTTATTCAGTTTTTAATTTTATTTTATCTCTCATATATTTCAAAATTATATGAAAAATGAGCCGTTTTCAATGGGGAATGACTTATGGCCGAATTCTCGGTCATTAGTTAACCATTGGTAAACTAAAATACTAATTATTGTTTAACAATTACTTGTTATTCTTATGGCAAACTAAGCATTGCGACTAAAGAATCATTAGTTAAGCCTTTGTCGTTTGCTAACTATTATTTAAATTCAAGTTGACACTTTAGTATCAATGGTAAAATTTTATGGTTCTGTTGGTTGTTCTAGAAATGGTTCACTATTTTAATGAGAGTGTACATAATTGTACGGAAGATTATTGTAATACAAAACAAACAAGTAAGAGTGTGAACAAGTTCGTGTGTGCCGAATATTATACACCCACCACCAAATGCCTGCAATGCGATCTAAAAAATTTCTTTTTTCTATATCTAGCTCTATCGTGCCTACAACAGACGGTCGGACATGGCTAGATATACCCCCATCTTTTTAGTGGTGGTTACAAAAATAGACTTTAAGAGGCTGTTAAAAAGATAAAACAGGCTAAAAGAGCTAGAAGTGAAAACATAAATTTCGAGGTAAAAAGATAAATAAAAATCTTAAATCTAGCCTCGAAAAAGTTAAACTGGCAACACTGTATTCAACTTTATTTGAATACCAAAATTTTTAAAATATTTATGGTCGTTAAAGTGATTTTCCGCATTATATGTGATCTAGGGTCAATTAAAGACCAATCTGCTCAAAATTTGTGGGTGTGTTTTTTTTTTTTTTTTTTGATAGTTTTGTTTATCAGACTTTTGTAAATGAAAACGTCCTAATTCGGAATTATATTTGTAAAGAGGCAAGGAGAAATTAACGACCATTTTTAATCCCAATCGTCGCTGGGACAAAAAGAGCTGACATACAAAATTTTAGCAAAATATCCTTAAAATTGCAAATTGTAATTTAGAACAAAAGTTTACATGGACAGACGGCCAGCCAGACAAATGAACGCACATTGTTAAATTAAGTCATGATTCTATATAAACATTGATATTTTTTATTGAACATAAAATGTTGCAATCTTCAGTTATTTACTGTCTCCTCATTAAATTCAATACAATTTTATTCATTTATAATTCTTTAACACCATAAAAACCATGCTTTACTATTTATTACGTTATTTTTCCCCCATTTTATTCACTTTACAAAAAAATTTTTTCACATCTCCACGTTTCACAGTCTTTTTTAATTATTGAAATAAAAATTTCAACAATTATTTAGTAACTATGTATTTGCCAAATGACACAAATTATAATCATTAAGTTTGCTATGAATTCATAACAACTTTAGTTTTATCGCTTCATGCACCATTGGTCATGCCTGCTGTATTTGTACAATAACACTCGATGCGCTGTTTCTATTAAAAAAAACTTTACCGTTACCAAAACAAAAACGAAAAAAATAAAGAATAATTACAACTGACATAATTGCCAAATCGTGTAACAATTATGCATCATTCCCCCGCATTTATTTTCAAATGCCAGATCTCAAATGCACACATTTCCCTAACATGTAGTTAAAACTAAACATGTTAACGAAATATAAACTTCATTACAATGATTCAAACGTATTTGCTGTGCGATGGCGTCAGCTTAATCTAATGATTTGAATACGTTTAAATACTAATATTGAGCATTAGAATGCTGTTGTGAGTGAAATTGTTAGTCAGCAAAAATTAAAAAAAAATATTTAGATAATGTAATATTTGTATATGTATTTTTGTCTCTAATGTGTGCGGAGTGTGGCAAGAGTTTGCAATGGCGCTATAAATAGATCTTTCCTACATGAATACATTTGTATTGGGGTTGCTTTTTGGGGAAATTAATTTGTAGACATGAGATACTGTGATTACTGCTTTTAGGTGTATATTGATTGATTAAACATTTTTCTATTGGTATTTTTAAACATGGTGGTATTACTTATATTACTTATAATGGCATATTTTTATACCCTACACCACAATAGTGGTGTTTGTGATGATGTTTGTAACGCCCATAATTATTGGTCTAACGCCCACCGATCGACTCAGAATCACTACCTCAGTCGATTAATCGCTGTCCGTCCGTCCGTCTGGCTGTTTTTACTAAAAGAAAATTTTTTTAATTTTGGAATTGTGCTAAATATCTCATATGATAAATTTTTGTAATAAAACGTCAAATATTGTATAATGGATTTTAAACAAAATTTTAAATGGTTTTTATTTTAAAACAATGAGACAGTAAACACATTAGGGTTTATACAATAGAAGGGTGATGGGAAGATCAACGACAGAGATTGGGACGACCCAATCATTTTCTTTTCAGGTCGTCATGGTGGAGTCCAAACGGATTTCAAGGGGGAGGGATAGCGTTGGCAAAACACCCGCCAACTCAACTCCCAGGTACAAGGTGTAAATAAATGGTGAGTACACTGTGCAAAAAGGTATTCCTAGTTAAAATAGATTTGTTTGTATAAATGTTCACTTTCGGGTTTTTTTTTTTTTTTTATTCTTGTATTCCAAATTGGCTGGCATGATTTATTTTTTTTTGTAGTAGCCAAGTGTCGGATTGGTTGGCAACAACCACCGCAAGACGGCGAGCCCTAACCGGTTTAAACGCCAGCATGCCAGCGCCGCCAACAATCTGGCAACGACATGCGTTTCATTTATGAAACTTCGAAATGCTACCACTACTACTGCTACAAAAATGGTCGTAGCTCCCATATAAGGCCTACTTTCGAAAATCACTTCAAAGAGCATAACTCTTTTGAAAATGTCGGGATCAAAATAATATTGAACACAAATATGTTTCTTATATATACAAATGATATCGTACAATTTTATGATGATCGGTCCATAATTAGTCGTAGCTCCCATATAAGGCACACTTCCGAAAAACACTTGAAAGAACATAAATCTCTTAAAAATGTTGTTATCCAAATAAAATTCAACAAAAATAAGTTTCATATATACAATAATGATGACACCTAATTTTAAATTAGTCGGTCCATAATTAGTCGTAGCTCCCATATAAGACCCTGTCAGTAATTCGCTTTAACCTCCGTAAATCTTTTAAAAGTATTTATATCGAGATAAAGTATATAATATTATATATTTACAGAAATCATGACAATACATTTTTGGATGATCGGTCCATAATAGGTAATATCTCCCATATAGTGCTCATTTTTGAAAAACTGTTTTATACATATACTGGGTGTAAGGTATTATATGGTCGGGCATGTGCGACTATACTTTCTTACTTGTTTATCAATAACGATGTTTATACGAGTTATTTTATTTTTTGGAAATTACGACCTGTACTCTGCGCACAAGCTTTATATGGACAGCCAGCCAGCCAGACGGATGGACGGACATCGTTAAATCGACTCAGAAAGTGATTCTAAGCCGATCGGTATACTTTAAGGTGGGTGTTGGATCAATATTTAGGGGCGTTATAAACATCAGCACAAATCCGATATACCCTCCCCACTATTGTGGTGTAGGGTATAATTATTTTATGATTTTTCTTATCATAAAATTTATTTTTGCTGAATTTAAATGAACACTGTTTTTCAATTGTCATTTATATACCAAAGAGCCAAATTCCGGGCACACATTTGTATGGGAACAATAAGAAACGTAGACCGATTCTTAGCATTTTTAGCAAAACTTGCTGCGATGTTGGCCATTTTCAATACCAAAGATTTCGGTGAAACAAAGAATGTTTGCGAAAAATTTCATTGTTCCAAGTCCTTTTTGTGAAGCTCTATCGTGTGGACGGACATGGCTAGATAGTCTTATAATCTTAAAACGACCCAGAATATATAAACTTTTTGATTCTACGACCAATATTTCGATTTCTTACAGATGCAATGGCAAACTTTATATACTTCCATCTTTTTGGTGGTGAATATTTAAAGTAGAAAAATACTGGATGCGCAGAAAATAGGTCTAGTTTAGGATAACCAAAGAAGCTCACGAGATGAGATATTTGTCTTGTTTTAAGAGAAGTGGAAAAAAATTTAAGAATTTCAGTATCCCAGTTAGCAAAAATTATCGGAAACACTACGGATAAGAAAGTTCATCTAAAAACAGTTCAAAGGACAACGCGCATAATATATGAAATGGAATCACTTGAATCTGCTGATGCTATATCTAACTTATATAAATTATATAAATATAAAGTAGTTTGCATTTACGCAATAACTAAAATTTAGCATCCAAAAATAGTAGAAAAAAATGCAGTAAAGTAATAAAAGGTGGTCGCAGACCCACATAAGTTTATATATTGTAATGTCTGTAAATTCTGTAGTTACGTTCCTGATAAAATTTAAAAGTCTAACACTTATATTTTCTAGTACAAAGTGATAAAAAACGGTGCGTGTATTACATTGGTGATACAAAAGTTTCCGCACAGCCGAATGTTAGTAAGTAACACTGTTACTTATTTACTCTTACAAACAATAAAATACAAACTCCTTGACATATGTAAGATAAAGAATAAATTGTCTTCTCCTTTTTAACAAACAAATATTTTAAACAAGTAAAAAAAGTAAAAAGTAATATATGAATTTTGGTTATTTGAGGTATATGTAATATAAGCATTTGCCTTACGCACTTTAACAAAAAGCAGACCTTTATAAATTTAAAACTCTATCTTGCCAAAAAAATACCAACTACAGTTTCTCATATTACGTATATAGATATTTTTCTTTGTCATTTTTAAACAGTAGAAATCCTACACACAGTATCCTTGAGTCAACAATCATGTGTAAGTTGTGCAAGAGACAAAGTGAAAAAGATAGACAATACAAATAATAATGAGAAAATGCCAAATGAACATCCGTTTATTTATGTGTATCCCAACAGAAAACTTAAAATTGCAGGTGTACGTACGATGGTAGTTTCGTAAATTTTGATAATATTTATAATTTAAATTTGAATATCTAAATGAAATTTATAGTTTGTATGTAAGTACAGTGGCTTAGAGCTTATTTAAAGAAGTGAATTTTAAAGCTTCACAAATAGAAAACTCAGAAACTTTAAAAAGAAATAGGTGTCTTTCAAAAGAAAAAATGTTGTGGTGTAACAAACAAAAATAATTTATTGCAAACATTTACATTTTAATATATTAAAACTCAAACTTCAAAAAAATGCTTGTTTTTTCACGTTGCAGCATTTATACGATTTACTATTTCATGTGATAATCTTGATTAGAACCGAATATTTTAAACTTAGATTCATCGACCAAGATGATCGAATTCCAAAATGCTGACTCCTGCAAAAAAAAAACTCGGCCATTAAAATCATGCAAGACACGACGAACAGTTTCAACGCAGTATTGTTTGCCCAGGTCAGCTTCAGCTTCGGAGTTTTCTTCAAATATGTCGCTTATCATGCTCAATGAAAATTTTACTTGGTGACTTTCTGATTTTGTTATGAACCCAATTTTAATGGATGAAGCTTTAATGATTTTTTGGAGTTTAATGTTAAGCATTACTGCTATTTTTCACTGTGAGTGGCCTTTTAAAATTAATTCTCTGTCATTGTACGTGGACTCATTTAATCTATTTTAAATTGGCACTTGTCATTGCAAAATCGGACTCTCAATTCAACAGAAAATATTTATAGAAGTTAAACAAAAGAAAAAACGAATAAGCAACAAAAATGTAGAGTTATCGATACAGTAGAAATTGACTGCATAAAATAAGCTGTGACGTAAAAAACGCGGTTTTTTTTTAGTTTTAAAATGTATATTTTTGCAATAAATTCTTTTTGTTTGTTAGACTATAACATTTTACCTTTTAAATGACACTAATTTATGTTTTAAGTTCCTGTGAGTTTTATTTTTATGAAGCTTTAAAAGCAATAAAATGCACTGCATAAAATAACCTGTGAGCCTTGAAAGTCCATAATTATAGATTTTTAGGGAATTTTAACAAGAACTTGGTTTTTTTATACAAAATAAAACAAGGAATTTTTCTGAAAATCATTAAAATTTGTTTGTCTTGTAGGTATGTAATTAAAAATTATTTATTTCGAATTTTAACTTGATAGCAGAGACTGAAAATAACTCGTCCATAGAATCAAAAATCAAAATTGTGATTTCCATTTTGTTTTTGAAAAGAAATCACTCATAATAAATGTTATGAAATGATTTTTGTTTATATGGTTTGGTATGACCTTCATTAGTTTTTGTTGTTTTTTAATGTTTTTCTAAAAATTTTTAAGAAATTGTACATTTAATATGTTGAACATGAACTAAAGCAGTGCCAATATTGGACAAGAAGTAAAAAAAAAACGAATTTTATATTCATGTTGCATTGGTTTGTATAAAATGAACTTTTACCATTTATTTTAAAAGTTCGAAAATAACAGTGATAACCTGACCTTTTTTTAAAAAAAATTTAAATATAAATCACTCATCTTTATTATTTCTGTTATTTTCTATTCTGTTTCTCTCAACCACAAACCTAAAATGTTCCCTTATAAATCACTCTCTTATGGCCGAATTCTCGGTCATTAGTTAACCATTGTTAGACTAAAATACTAACTAATGTTTAAATATGACTTGTTATTCTTATGGCAAACTAGGCATTGCGAATAAAGAATCATTAGTTAAGCCTTTGTTATTAGCTAACTAAAGACTGTGAATTCGGCCATTAGTGATATAAAACAAAGAACTCATTTTAGATGGTAAATGTTGATTCGACATCGATGTTTATGAGATATGTATTGAAATTATTATATTTAAATATCTTTTAAAAGAATTTTTGAAATATGTCCAAGTTGTCTAATATTTTGAGTTTGGTCTATAGCTATTGTTCTACTCCATGAATTTTACGCATTTATAATGCCAAATCTTTTTGTAGTGGATATAAAAACTTGACATGATTGCGGTGCCTATGTACAAATATATTTTTTTTCGCTTGGTGTGAAGGGAAACAATGAATCTGATATCAGTATTAATCTAAAAATTGAGGATTCCAATAATGTAGCGTTTAATAATCTAATAAAATTTTGTGATTTTAAACTTATAAGACTACCTATATAAATTATTCATACTAACATATATTGTAATATAGTAACATTCATAACATGCCGGTGTGCTAGTGACTTATATACCCAAAGTAACATAAAGTTCATTGTATGAAAAAATTGCGCTTAGTTGCACACAATTAAGTATACACTAAAGCATTCACAGTATATAGATACATATATATGTACACATGTAAGAATGTAAAGACTCATTTGCAACAAATGGTCTTAAGCCAAAGAAAATACTTTCGAGTAAAATATGTAAAATAAAAAAAATATTGAAAAAAGTAAAGGCGTTCTAAAATAAACTGCGTTATTCACAACTATATTTTTTTAAACTTATTATTAGGTTGTTTATAAAAAAATTATTTTCACGTGCCTAAATTAGCACGTAATATTTAGACATAACGTAATATAACTTGTTCAATTGCCGATTAGTAAATGCAAACGTTCGACATTCATAATGACAAATACTATACTATATCTATCCTATACTACGAAAATAAAATTTTAAATTAGAATAATGTTTTGTATTAATCTGTTAAAAGTTATCAAATTCTGAGTTATGACTTTCTTTGTTCTAATGTCCTGTATATATTAGTATGGCCCCATTTCTTTGGAAGCAAAGAAATGGAAATATGCTGTACATTTCTTATAAATATGTTTTTCGAAAACATTTCATGTTATCGAAAATACTAAAATCATGCTTTTGCTGGTTGTAGAAAATCCACAAAAAGGTATTAAAAACTTAAATTTTTCGCATTTGATTCATTACAAAAAGGGTTAGATCAAAAATTTTGAGAAAAATAAATAAAGCCATACTAATATACCTACATATATGTATATTCATGTTTGTGACTTGTACTTTGTTGTATGTGTAAGCCATTGTGCATTTATCCCTTTCAACTTAGGGGGGGGGGGGGGGGGCGGATAGCTCTATGATAAATATATGAACTCATAACATACATAGTTTTTGAAAACTGTATGTAGTTATGTGGGTAAAGTTTATAAAAGCTTACAAGTGGTGTAATGTAAATAATATTTGTCGTCTCTTAAAACTATTACATTAAATTTTATACTTTTGTAGAATCATCATGGGAGGAGAGATTAACTAATTTATTTAATTTTATATAAATATAATTATGGAATTTTACTATCTTACTACTTGTACTTATCTTAAAATATATGGAAGTATGAGTACGAGTATATTGATTTTGTCAAGGCCAAACTATTAGTAATTGGTCCACGATATATCGTAGCCCCCAAACAAATTAAGTTACATAATATGGCTTAAAGACAATAAAAGTTTTGTGTAAAAAGAAATCATTAACTATATTTTTTTGAACCTTTTTTTACAATAGTTCTCTTTTTATTATCAATAAATTGATATTTCGTAGTTACATTTGTATAATCGGTTGACATTTGTACAGTGAACTTTAACCAAATTCAATTAAAATTCGACTACTTTGATATTGGTATTAAACTAATGCTTTGGACGTTACAAGCATCTGCAAAAATTTAATATACTCTCTCCACTATGGTATATTAGAATACAAATCTGTTTGTAATTCACCACAGTTTTCACACAGGACCCACTTGCAAAAATTACTTTATTCTCTTCAACATATTCCAATGATATTCATACTATTTTTAAACAAACGATTCCACCGTAATTTATGACGATCAATACATAATTAGTCATATCTCCAATAATAATGCTCACTACCGAAAACTTCTTTAACGTGAATAAATCTCTTAAAACTATAGGCATACAAATGAAATTCAACACAAATAAGCTTTATGTGCATTCAGCTCAAAACCACTATAATGTTTCTATCCTTTCACCAAAAAGATGGACAACAACCTCGAAAAAATTATTTTCGACTACGTACATGAAAAGCATTCAAGTTATTTACCTTAAAATACTATAAAAGAAACATTAAATGTTCTCTACAATTAAGACAAAAGTAAAGACAAATATTTTTAATAAAAATATAAAAAAAATTAAATGTACTCAAAGAAACAATTAATGTTTTGTTACAACGCTTTTCTTTGTGTACATATGCATGTACATAAATTAGACTGCACCAAAAAAATTATTTATATATATATATATGTATATTGTAAGCGTCAAAATTAAATCAACAAAACATATTATTAAAATAAAAGCTTAATTATACTAATATAAATAATATTGTATTAGTAAATTATATTATATTTTTATATAGTTATTTAAGTAGAATTTAATTTCAATTAAAATAAAATTTAACTGACCAATTCTTACGCGTCAAATTAAAATTCAAAATTAGTTTAATTTTTTTATTTTTTCTTAGTTTGAAAATATAACGGCAAAGTGCTGTTCATAATTTATGATTAAAAAAGTTTAAATTGCGACATTAAGTAGTGAAAAATTTACAATGGAAAGACAAACAACAAGTGAGACTCGACAAATTATAATGGACTTACATAGAAAAGGTAAATTCTTGCGTGAAATAGGTGAAATTGTTGGAAAACATCACTGTACAAGAAAAGACACAATGCGATAGCATATTTGCCTGATGCAAAAGTAAGTGTTATAGTAAGAAAAGTAAGAGCAAACCCAACCTTTAGTGCTGTAAAAATAGCTGACAAGCCCTTTATATCAAGGAACCACCAAACCAAATGACTGAATTTCGCAAAAAATTATATAATAACGAGATTTAAATCCTTTGGAATAATATTCTTTTCACCAATGAAAGGAAGTTTAAAATATTTAGAGTCAAAAACTTCCAACATGGCGGCGGGTCAGTAATGGTTTGGAGTTGTATAGCAGCATCATGCATCGGTAATCTACATTTGTAGAATCTATAATGTAAAAAAAAAGATTATTTTGACATTTTAAAAACAATGCATAGTATAGAGAATTGGAACTAGCGCAGAATTGGATTTTCCTACCGGGCAAAGATCATAAGTATACCTACAAAATTATAAGAGTGTAGTTTCTCAATCATTGTACGAAAACTTTCATTCATCCGCCGCTGTATCCAGAACTCAATCCAATTAAGCAACTTTGGGAATTTGTGGACAAAAAAATTTTGCAAGGATAATCTAAAGACTGTTTCACAGGATGTATGGATGATAATTTTGCATGATTTCACTAAAAAACTCGTGGATTCTTTATCTAGACGATTTCCAGTTGTGATAAAGGCAAAAGCACTACATACACAATATATTAAATACAATTTTTTATAATCGTAAATAAAAATTCCACATAACATTTGTTCCGTTTTCCATTTTCCTATTAAAATTCAATGCTAAAAAAATTAAAGGGAACAAATTTCATGTGGAATTTTTATTCACGATAGGTGTGCAAAATTTTAATATACTCTGTTCTTTATACTGACGCGAAAAATCTGGTACTTTTTCTTTAAAATTTAATAATTTTCCTTATTTATTTTCTTATATCATTATGTTTTCAAGTTTTTGATAATGAGTTACATTTTGCTTAAGTTGCTTGTAAATTGTGCAATATATTTTGTTGTAAATTTGTAATTGTAGTATATTTACTAAAACATTTTTTTTTAAACACTATTAGGTATTTATTTGATATTTACGTTCACAGTAGTTGGTGGATATTTAAAATGCTGATTTGGTTTATTTTTCTTTTCGATCTGCGTTTAAGGTTTTAAATATGATACAGTACTTTTTGAAAGCTCTATGTTTTTCACAATCACTGAACTGGAAAATGTTGGATTTTCAGCAAATTTTTGCACGATTTTCTGTTTCTATTTCGAACTTTCGATGCTCAGCAATTTATGTCAACATTTGAAATCAATTCAGACTCATTCCATTAAAGTTTTAATAAAGAAATTATTAAAAATATTTAAATTTGCCACCAGGTTTTATAAGCTTTAGAAATGTGGTCGGATTTTATGTGTATAAATAGTTTATATTGTAATATTTATAATAATACTTATACTTAAGATCATTTAATTTACATCTTACAATTATTCACAATTCTTGTTTAAAAAGCATCAATGTATTTAGAAAACTTTTAATATTCGTCACCTTCACAAACAGCACAATTTCCCCCCCATAATTTCAGTTTGCACTTTTCTTTGCGATAACATTGCCTCATTATCCGGTGAATGAAAATTGTGTAGTTCAAACGGAAACTCAAAACAAAAAAAAAAGCAAAAAGGAAACAATGTGGATAAATAAGGCGATGATGAGTCTGCTGTTTGTGATGTTGTTTATATTTTAAAGTCATTCCATTGTAGCAGATGTATTCTCTATACAAAGTGTTCATGTTTTTTGTTGTAAAATTTATATTATCTGATGCTATGATAATAAGTATTTAATGACAAAATGTCCTTATTTAACATATTTGCATTTGAATGTCATTACAATAAGATATTTCAAGTTTCTGTTTTTTCTTAAAAATCATGTTTTATATTCTTACTGTCATATTTATTAAAAATTAAAGTAGACTTCAAGTGTACTTTAAGAAAATGTTGTATGATAATTTTATCTTAAAGCACACTTCAAGCTTACTTTATTTTTTATAAATACGGCAGTTAAAGTTTGTAACTATAATACGGTATATAGTAAAATACATGTTAATAATATGATTTATTAGGAAATTATTTAAAATAATGTATGTGTTACATAAAGAGTTGTGTAAATTCTACAATTTGAATAGTTGAATTCCTCTTTGTTATAAGGATAATTACACTGTGCCTGATTTTGACACGTTTTTTTTTTACCAACAAACCCACTAGGTGCGGATAAAGCTAAATCGAGTACGCTGAATCCAGTGGCGCAACCCGTTTGTTTGTTTGTTTACGAGATATAGCATTATTAAAAAAAAGAGGAGGTTCCGCAATAAATATTTGCGTAACTCAAAAACTATTTAGTTTATTGAAATAATCCGAGCAGTCGTTTTGGAAATAATTTTTTTTTTTTTGCAAAATCATAAAATTGTATATTTATGTTTAGTATGTGTCTTTGATAGTTTCAAGAAATCAGTCTAGAAAACAAATCAATTCCATAATTTAAAGATAGAATTGTCGCCGAATTTCTATTTTTTTTTTATTTAATTCAATGAACTAAACAATTTTAGAGTTACGTGAGTATTTATTGCGTAACCTCCTTCATTTTATAAACAACCACATATCTCGAAAACTAGAGCTAACATTAAAAAACGGTAAGCACCACTGTATTCAGCGTACTCGATTTAGCTTTACCCACTTGTTGCCCTACTTGTCCGTTTTTATATCCTACACCACCATAGTGGGGAGTGTATATTGGCTGATGTTTGTAATGCCCAGAAATATTGGTCTAACACCCACATTAAAGTATACCGATCGACTCAGCATCACTTTCTGCGTCGATTTTGGTACATAATATTTTTTCGACCCAAAGATGGATGTGATTGAAACTGGTGGAAATCGGTCTATTATTTCGTCTTGCTCCCATACAAATGTGCTCCCGAAATTGGGGTTTACCGATCATAAATGTTTGAATTATGCAAGTATTCACACAAGTTTCATCAAAAATAAGTGGGACAAATCACACCTACAAATTTTCTGCATGTTGGTCCATAATTACTCGTAGCTCTCATATAAGGCTCACTTCCGAAAATCACTTTAAAGAGCATAACTCTCTCAAAAATGTTTGTATCCAAATAATATTGAAAACAAATATGTTTCGTATGTATACATATAATATGGTAGAATTTTATAATGGCCGGTCCATAATTAGTCGAAAATCCCATATAAGACTCTCACCGTAATTCAATTTAAGCTCCATAAGTCTTTTAAAAGTAATTGTATCGAGATAAAGTTTAACACATATAATATTTATATTCATAGGCATAATGACACTAAAATTGTGGATGATCGGTCCACAATAGGTAATATCTCCCATATAACGACCATTTCTGAAAAACAGTTTTATACATATACTGGATGTAGGGTATTATATGGTTGGGCTTGACCGACTATACTTTCTTACTTGTTTCAATTAGCACAGTATTATTAATGAGTTTTCTTAAAAGAGGACAAAATAAAGTACAAATGATTAGAGTTGCATACATTTAATTGGCACTCTGGCTACAAAAAGTTGTATTAAATGAAATAATGCATCATTTATTATTTATTTAATCGGAGATGTTATTGCATGCAATTACTTACCACAAACGCTTACAAATAAAGAAGACATTACCACGTTTGCTTACAAACAGAGACTTAAATAAGTTATTGCAAAACTATAATTATTCAAAGGTTGAATGAATTTTATATGTCAGTCATTACCAAACTACTTCTAAGTAATAATGGTTTGACTACTTCATTGAAAACAAAATTGTTCAAGCGTCAACGCATTTTTAGTTTTCTAATCGTTTTTAGCGTCAATTATTTCAAGTTACATGGGAAGATTTTTTGAGGCAATATACTTTCGGAGGTGATGTCGTAAGCTCAGCTTATTTTTTTATGTGAAGTTTTTTATCGGTTTGTTTGTCAATTTCATATAAAAAATGTTTTTTCAACGACGTTTGCGACGCTTTCAAAAGCAGAAAGTAAACGAACTTTTCGCTTTTCAAGCGTCAACGCTTCCTACGCTTTTAAGCGTGTAACTTAAAATATACGACTACATGGATTCTACTTTTTTGACTTGGTGTGGACTTTCAGCTTTAATCATTAACAAGTTTTTACTTTGATATAAATTTTAAAGACAGTAAATAATAGTCAGTTCGAAGATAATAATATTTTATATTGAAAGATTTTGATGATAAATTCAACCGTTATATTAAGTTAGATGTGTATTTTAGACATACGATGGAAATAGTCGTAATGAAACGTAGGCAAAAGTCTGCATCATTTCTTTGATTATATACAAAATTAGTTTTTCGAATGTCTAAATTTTTTGCTAACAATAAAATGTAAATATTAATGTTCTATTTAAACTCATGTGGCATAACTAAAATAAAATCTTGGCAATATCTTTATTCATAGGCACACACACACACACATGTGCTTTGGTAAAATATTGATCACAAGAAACAGGGTTAATATACAATTTTATCAGATAAACTTATACATATTATATAGATATGTTTCTACAATTTAAACTTGTTTTTCTTTTTTTTTATAACATATTCATGAGATTCAATTGAAACATACAATATTATATTTTATTTGTTTATTTTCTTTTCAGTTTTCGTTAGTCATACATTCAACCATGTAATATATTTATATTTATAACATGTGACTGGTTGTCATTACTAACGTCGCGTCGTATAGTTTTACCCAAAGCAACTAACAAATTCTCTATTAGATTCTACATATATAAACTAGATAAAAACATGTAAATATTTATATCCAATAAGCATGTATTAGGGTACTTCCTTGGAAATATTATATTTATATTTTTTTTAATGATACAAATTTCTAGAATATTTCTGAGGGTAACTTTGATGACCTTAAAAGAAAATCGTTAGTTTTTGCCTTGATACTTTAACAAATGGAGGAATTTGAAGTGTCGGGACATGAAACAAAAATTTGTTAGATAATTTTTTTGCAAAATGTTCATACTTGCTCCTAAGTTCTTATATCAAATAATTAAGACTAGATTTAAATGGAACATATATTGATCAAACATAACTCCTCGTTATATAAATTGAGTTTTAGTATATAAATCCTATTTTTTTGATACAGCTCTAAAATATTTTTCGAATCTTAAAAGAACTTTTTGCAATATACACTGTATTGCATTACTATAATTACACATAATATTTGGTATTCGTTGCAAAGTTACAAACAGTTTTTTTTTAAAGTTAAAAATTGTTTAAGAGTATGATAGATGATTTCTCTTTATATAAAATCTGGGACAACACTTCATTAACTCCAGAGAGAATTTGTGCATTATTTTTTTGTTAATTTTTTATAACTATAATTACATATTATGACAAACAAAGAAAAATACAACATTTTATTTATTATTATTATGCAATTTTCAACAATTTGCTATAAAATGCAGCGCAGTTCGTAACTTAGGCCCGGTTTACATTATGATTTTTACGACGTCGTTTTTTATTAATTCTCTTTTGAAGATGCTACGAAAATTTGTTTGCATTTATACGGCGTTGTTTTTTAGACGTCTTTTTTTACAAATTTTAATTTTTTTTAAGTCAGGGTTGATTTTCTTGTTGAATCTTCTTTAGTTTATTGTTCGTATTAAAACATTTTCTTTGTCTTTTAATAAATAATTTTAAATTTATGGACACAATGTACGCACTAAAAAAATCACATATATAAATAAAAAATTACAGAAATCCAAACAAAATAATTATTTTTCTTGTTTACAAAAATATTCACCTTATTTATTTATTTTATTTTTACATGTTGAATTTCTAAACTAACCTTTCAATTCAAAATAAGAACAAGAATAAAACGGAACAACAGAAACAGAAATTAGTGTAAAGAGAAATATGAAAAAAAAAACAACATAAAAACAGAAATCGTGTCTTTTTTTTCTAGCCCGCTTGCTTCACTACACCGCTCGCCAACAAACCAAAAGCAACGTCTAAAAAACGACGTCGTAAAAATCATAATGTAAACCGGGCCATAGTGATTTTGAAAAAGGTAAAATTTTTGTTTATATAAAAAGTGGATTAAGTTTTCGAGTAATTGCCAGACAATTATAAACCGGTCAAATGGTGCAGCAACAAAATAATTCAAATAATCTTGATTATTGTGTAATAATAAAAGCAGCTGCCCGAAAAAAAGCATTCTGAACCGGGCAATCGCAGCCAATAAAGAGTCTTGGTCAGGTTATTAATGAATGTAAAGTTAATGTGTCCAAATCAACCAAAAGTTGGATGTTAAAAAAAATTCCGGACTATTACTCGCGAAAACTGTTGCCTGTGCCTATATTTTCCGCCAAAAAACTGCTAGACTGGAATTCGATAAAAGAAACTTACAAACTATGTAACTGGAAGCAGGTAAGTTGATAATCATTATTAATAGTTACACTATTTAAACATATATTTTTTTAAGGTGATTTTTTCCCAATGAGAAAAAATACAATGTTGATGGTCCAGATGGTTTTAATAGCTATTAAAAAGGCTTACTGAAAGAACCACGATATTTCTCAAAAAAAAATCGTTGACGGTTTTTGGTGATTTGTGAAGACTTGATTTGGCTTTCCAAGACCAAAATCAACTCTTTTTATTATATAAAAATACTACATGATAAATTAGTGCCATTTGTAAGAAATAGTAATGAAAAACAATTTACTTCTTAACAAGACTAGACGCCAAGGAAAGGCATGCTTGTGTTCTAAAAATATTAGTGTACTACTTGAACAACCCGCATGTTTTCCAGATCAGAACCCCATTAAGAATATCTGGATAATATTAATCCGTCGAATTTATAATGAAAACCAAGTATATAAAAGCATACTTATATTACCTAAAATATATTTATATCTGAACATATAAGAATAAATCTGGTGAATAGTATGTGTATTTATAGTTATGAAACACGAATTAATTTCTTAATACATTTTTAGGAGTTAAAATAAAAAATAATGTTCTTTTTATGTTAACTAATATTTGCTTTTTGTTTGTTTTACATACATGTATGTTAAAATATTTTACTTTTTCAAAACTTAAACAAAAAATGTATGGTGATAAGTTCAAACAACGTTTTTCATGATCCAAAACTTTTTACCAGTTCCACCTATTTTACTCATTTTTTAACATTATTATTAGCAATAAATATTCATTGCATATTCTCTCTAGGTCTCCTCGTTTGAAGCCTTGTGTCTTTAAATTATTTCGAAACTACGAACATTTTTTTTAAAAATTTCTATGCCAATTATTTTTGATCAACAAAGAATTTTTCTGTACAATTTTATCAACTCAAGTCAAGACACGTGTAGCTATTTTCGAAAATTTAGAGCTTTAAGCCTAGTACTCTGTTCAAATTTGGGAAAAATGTTGAGCAACATTAATTATTTCATACGGAAAATTTTACGTATAGCCAATGTTGCCTATCACGCGAATTTACATAATTTGACGTTTTTTTAATTGAAAGTACGCCACATTGTTTTACTTGTGTAACCAAAACACATATGTTTTGCTTTTTTGTGAATTTAAATCGAAAATAAATAAAAGTTAAAATATTAAAAAATCTGTGTTGAATCGAAATCTTTAAATAAAAATGAATAAACAAATATTACTAGCCGCTTGTGCAGCAGAAGAACAAGTAATAGATATTGTTGTTGCGACAGAAGAGCTTTTGGATGAAAATTCCACGTGAAACAATTGCTACTTTAATTATTTCGCTGTGAAAAAATAATGTTGCCAGATACATTTGACATGTTTTTCACAAAATGAACAGAGTACTACTTCTGCAACATTTTTTCATGAAAATTTCATGTTTATTTTTTTAACATGCATTTTGACAGCATTCCACTTGAAATTTTGAACAGAGTACTATGCTTTATAAGAACACAGAATATATTAATTTATGTGGGTCCCATATTTCGTGGTTTTTAGTTTGTTTGCATTTCGTCCCACTTACGATAACCACAAGAATTTTATGGTTGACATAGTTAGCCTGGGATGAAAATTTTTTAAGAATTTTGTGAGCAAAATTTTAAATAAATCCGAAAATGCCAAATCGGCGGCCCTGTGCATGCTTAAATTAACGAGAGAAACTTTTTTTAATATGGATTTTTTTTTTAAATATTTAATTTTAAAAATGCTTGGAATATATTAAGTCTCTGATATAAAACTCGAAACTTTAATTGTAATATACAACCTGCTAACGTTATTCGAGTTTGCTAAAATTTTCATCATTCGGTTTTTTGTTTTGATCTCAGGAGCCTAGACAAACGGAAAAAATGCAAGCACCTCCTTAATAACTATACATTCATGTAACTTAGTAACATATGTACTTCCATTTAGTGTGTCAAGGGTATAGCTACATACATAAAATGAAATAATTTTACACCAACCTCAATGGCTTCAATTACAAAACAATTTTAAGCATTTTGCACTTTAAGATTTTGTCTATACACTTCTATGGATTTGGTTTTGTCATGTTATTTATGTTAAGGCATGAATGCATGTTAAAGAAGAAAACAAAAGAATAGAAAATTATGAAATTTATTGCTAAAGGAAAGTAACTAATTATACCCTACATTCATGAATGAAACATATTAGAACGAGATTAGATACTTTATTTCAATTTAAGAAGCAAATATTAGTTATACCTTAGAGAAATAAATAAGTAATTACATTAAAAATAGACTTATAGTAAATTGTTCATATTTAATTTAAGGTTTATAAAGTATATAATTTTTACAACAGTTTTATAGAGTTTAAATCTTCGGCAGATATTTAAAACGTAAGTTTAGAATTTGTAAGATTTTTAATTAATTGTATATGATTGGTATATATAATAAACGTAAAGTTATACAAGAATTTTTTATCATATAGTATTGTTTAAATTTTACTTGAAATACATTCTAAATCAATAAAGTAATAAAAATCAAAATGGTCGAAGAAAATAGAATAAAATTAAATCAATAAAGTTAATAATCATACTGCAATTCAAATTAGACACACTGTAAGCTTGTGTTTAAATTTATTGTCCACATAAAATTAGGTATCATATGATTTAATACTTTTATAAGAAAAAAGTGACTGAATACTTTTGAGTCATAAATTAAGAAAAACTAAAAATAATTTCATATTTTTATTTTGAGTAACCTTCACCCACTGGGAGCTAAATAGGGCCAAAACTTTATTAAACACTTTACTCACCGTGTTAAGAAGAGGTGAGAAAATGTTGGGTTTTCAGACCGTGACTGACAATTGCTTGTTAAACTATGGCAAATAGCAGCTGTGGGTCATATGCCAGAAGTCATATTTGGAAGATTATCTTTCGAATGAAGTAAATTTCATGTCCATTTAAAAACATCATCCTTGTTTTATTTAATTTTCGAACAGAACCATGATATTCAAAATAAATTTTCACAGTTATTTTCATGTTTAAATGCCAAACCAAACTAAACATATATATCACTTGACAGCTGACAAAATGTCCGCCAGTTAAAAAAGTGTTCCAGACTTAAAGTACTGTACATCTAAAACAACATTGCAAATACAATGTTTAAAGCTGATTTGACCGCGGCTGCGCCTCAAATGGTTCTTACGCTGGGTCCAATTCTGTCATACTCTCTCCAACGTATCTGCCGGTTTGTCACGAATAAATTCTTTAATACTAGCTTTACATAGCTCCACAAAAATAGGCTAAATGTGTTAAATCGCACGACCTAGGAGGCCAATTAACCGGCTCCAAATATTAAATAAACTGTTCATCAAGCTCGCCTTTTAATGGGGTCATTGTTTAATGGGCTGTGCGGCATGTGGTACCGTCTTGTAGAAACCACATGTCAACCAAGTCCAACTCAACCATTAACTGGGCCATTAACAGTAAAGTTCCTGCTTTCGTCGTCTTTGAGAAAGTACCTAATAGTACATTCTTCAGGAAGCATTAGCACTTCTTGCAATGCTACTGGCTGCTTTTCACAACAAATACGACAATTTTATTCGTTTACGTATCCATTCCACCAGAAATGCGCTTCGTCGCTAATCACAATTTTTCTGATAAAAAGAACAATATATAGTAACACCATTCTGTTTTTTTTTTATAAGAATTTGAATCCATACGTAATGTTGGAGAAACCTGGTTTCTTCGAATATCATTTTCTTAATGTTTACAATCTGTACTTAAGGTTTGCTTTTATGGTTTCATAATATCATTTACTATACATTTTGAAAGCTTCAGCCTTTTTTATTTTCATGCATTTTGCTGTGGGCAAATGTAAGCAAAATTACATTAAACAAATCAGGTGAGAAATTGTATTAAAAAAGAAAATGATCAATGTTTTTCAAAAAGTGTTAATATTTTTTTAGCTGGTGGAAAGTCTATAACCTATTACAGTTTCCCCAAATATAAAGCACAAAGGAAGCATTGGGTAACGTATTTATAATTAAATTGTTTTTAATACTACTACTGATGGCAGGGTCAAGAAAAGGTACTACTAAAAGAAAATGATGACGACTTGAAAAATAAAAACTACAAAACCTTAATATTTTAGGCGTTTCCATTATGCAAGGCGATTTTCTTAAAGCTTTATTTTTTGCGTGCGAGGTAGGGTTTAAAATGCCTACGCACTTACAGATGATCATCAGATCGAGTATACACTAAAACAATACCTCCTCCCCCTCTGGTAAGACTACCTTCCCGGAACCGCTTCCTGCATTACTTCGAGAAAACCCAAAGCGACGTCCTGAAATTGACTTTTTACACTCTCTCATGTCTGAGAATGTGACACTTGAAGCCTGTATCAAGCTAGCGGCTCATCTTCTTATATTCTTTTGTTCCTATATTCTATATCCTATATTATTATAAAGCATCGATATCTCTTTTTCTGCCACGTAGTATTAGCTCTACTTAGTTTCTTACAGCATTCAAGTTCTCCTCATATTAAAGCATTTTCTCCACTATATTCTCGGGTCGTAGAGGAGCAATTTGTTCTATTAATGTATTACTTTCAGTATGTTTTCTACTGCACTCGAAAAAAAGTGTTTTCGTTTGTTGACTCGCAGTATATACACCCTGGATCACTTACCTTTCCCATGAGGCATAGGTACTGTCTAAAATATCCATGATTAGAAAGAAACTGAGTCAAAAAATAGTTGACTTAACCAAAAATCCTTTTAATACATCTTTCTGTGTTAGGGATAATTCTCGCCGTCCATCTTCCAGTTTCACTCCATCATTCTTGCCATCGTTCACACTTCCTCCATTCCAATGTTGAGGTTTCTTTTCTCATCCCATGCTGTTTTTCGCTCACTTGCCAGAAGGTAGATAGGTATTTCGCAACTGATTACGAAAATTGCAACATTTTCTTAAAGTTAAATGAATACAAGTTGTTACTGACAACTGGATATTTGGAAACAAATCGAAGAAGAAATAAAGAAATAATAATATTTACTTTGAAATAAGGTCAATTAATGTCGAAATTTCTCTGAGTCTAAGTAAACAAGAAAACGGAAATTTAATAAATAAATGTATGAAACAAAAAAATATTGTAAAAAAATTTTAATTGTACCACTGTTATTTTATAACAAATTTTTGTAATTTTTGTCATCTTGAATTATTAGCCAATTATTTTTTGCGTGACGTTATTTGTGCGATCTGCGCAGAAGTTTAAAATTTTGTATTCTTGATGGCGTAATATGAATTACTATCATTTTTGCTCAATGTTATGTTTAGAATTCAAATTTAAAAAAGCTCTGTAGTGTGATCGGATTTTGTGTGAACAATATTTTATCTGTTAATAACTCTTTGATCGTAATTTATCGTATCAAATCTACTCCTTAAATCAATCAATATTAACGTTTTTTTTAGAAATTCAATCGATTATGTTATTTCCAAATCATTGCTTCCAATCATTGTTATCTTTAAGGTATACATACCCTAAGTGTAGGGTATATCAAACAATAATACTGCAATTTCTATTGTCTTAATTTTATTGGCACACATTTGTTTGTGTTCATTGTAATAAGAACAATAAAAACTAAAGAAAATCCAAAATAAAACCATAAGAAAATATAACGTTCACTCATATCTGTTATTTAAGATTATGCTTCTGAGTATGACCTAAAATTCAAACAAACTAAGAATTGAAACGTCTAGTTTAAATAATAATAATCGTTTCGAGGAGAAAGTTTTTCAAACAAACTTTAGCGCAGAAGCTGAAATAAAAAATTTAATTTAAGAAAATATTTTTTGCCAATATACATAATTGAAATTTGATAGTTTAATAATTTTATAAACTATTATTTTTAGTAGAAAGGAAAATGTATAATGTATATACATATAATCGTTGGAAATAAGTTTTACGGTTTATTGAATAATATTCTTTTGAAAGTAGGTGTAATGCTGACAGGTTTTATGTGTGTATGCTATATGAAAGGATATAGAAAATTAAGTTTTAATTTAATCTCCTCTTCATTTATTGGGATGATGAAAGTGTAATTGCTAGAAAATAAAATTCATACCATGTTCATCTTCGATACAGCGTTATTGAAAACAATGTTACGGTGTTGAAGATCATTGATGTCGGATATCGAGTGGCTTATCGTATTATAAGGGCAGGCTCTCAAAAGTAATATCCCAGACTAGTATGCAATTATATTCATTTATGAGTCATATAGGGTGTAGTTTATCGTAGGATCCTTGTTGGAATGTTTATGAATTTAATTTATAGTGTTAGAAAGAAAGGTTATACATAAGTTAATTGTGCTTGTGGTGCTTTGGTAAGGCCTTGGCTTGATTGTTAAGTTTTTCTTAACCCTGCTGTTAGATTAAAAAAAATATGTGAATCCTGTATTAAGAGACCATTTGGTCCAAATTACACTCATACAGACAATATATTTTCCTTTTTTTTTTGATTTAGTAAAAACATTACTTGAAACGAAACTTACTAGACGTATGTAAGCACAGTGCGTCGAAATAAAACATTCATACCCTCAAAGCTGCAGAATGTAAAACAACTCCCATTATACAAATCTATGTTTGGTTTATGTGACATTGCAACATTGGTGTCATATGTCAGCCACAAAAACAAAGCAACAATATTGATAAGCTCAATGCATAAAACAGCTGCAGTTAACGACAGTGGAGCAAAGATAAAGCCGCAGATTGTTTCCTACTACAATTCAACAAAATGTACGCTTTGGCCCTTGCCGTCTAAAGTTTCTAATGCTTTATTTCTTATATTAGGAGTAGATACTGCTGACCATATGATTGGCTCCTACACAACAAAATGTGAAACAAATAGATGAACAAATTTTGTATTCGCAAATATGCTGGATATATCTGCTATGTTACTCTTTTCTGAGATCGATCATGTGCATCAGCTGCACTTAGTTTGGCAAACGCCTATACGATCAAACGAAATAGGTTACCACAGAAACAGTTTTCAGCTAAGTTATTGACTGATATACAAACCTCATCTTCAATTTCCGTGAGCTCATCAAAAATTGGTTATTCTAAAGCGGTGGCAAAGAAGTGGGGAATCTGTAGTAGCTGCAAGCCTAAATCTGAAATAAAATGTTTCAATTGCGAAAGTTTTATTTGCAAAACAAACCGCAAAATATATTGTGTGGCACGTAAGGAAAAACAGTGTTAATTAAATAATAATATTATTCTGACAAATAAAGGCAACAAACGCTTCCTGTTTTTTATTATATTAAATTGAAATATTCACTGGACCAAATGGTCCTAGTAACTTTTTAAATTTTTCCTTACATTTTTAAATTAGATACAGAATATTTTTAATAAGTTTTATGAAGTGATTAAAAATGAAAAGTCAAAAGGCAATGAATTTTAAGCGCGGTCTTAATTGTGAATATATTGCGACATTGATTAACTCCAGCGATTTCAGTGATATCAGCGACGTTAAGAATATGGAAGAGAAAGTTGATTGTGATAGCGATGACAGTTTTGCTCATATGAATTGGTAGCCCACTGCAAACAATGAAACTGTATTGAAAAAGAATTGGCAGAAACATTTGATATATCACGGAATACTCCGCATTTACCAAAAAATTATAAGCTGCAAAAATAAAATAATTTTCAGATTAACTCGGCTTACCAAGAACCTTCTCAGGAAAAGGAAAAGAGAACATATTGCCACTAATTAATTGTTTTGTTTATTGATTTTAATGTGAATTTAATATGACTTAATATACGTTATTTAATAAATAAAAAGGAAAAAAACGATTTAAGAAAAACTTCCATAGTACGTCACATTTACGTTTTAGCGTATAATTAAATCATGTAAGTCTTCTAGGGTTAGTAAGTTTAAAAATAATAAGCATTTAAGTAGATGGAATTTGATTTAATTCTTCGTGCAATAAAGTAAAGTAATGGTTAATGGTCAGTTCAAAGGAAAGACAAATGAAAGTCAATTGAAATTAGATGTCAATATCAAATATTTGGATTTCACGGATTTCAATGTCTGTAAAACGAACATTTTCCCAATAAGTATGCATTTTTAATTTGTCAAGTTATTTTTTCAAAATCAAGCTACTCTTTTCGGAATATCAAAATATTTGGCAAGCCTTTGCTTAGGACATCTTCTAATTTATTCCAATGCAGTATTCTGTTTCCAAGAACTGGGTATTTTAATTATATATCTATACAGATAAATGTTATAAATTTGTTTCACATTTCATTCCGTAATTTAAATTAAAATTTTGCTTAAATGACTCTATTTTTGTATACATACTTGTACACTGTAAGTTTATATTAAAAATTCTTTGATTTTAAATATGTATAATAAAAATAGGCAATTACTTCCTTTAACTTTTTCAAACAATTTTATCTGTCTTGCACACTAAAAGAGTTAATTTTGCACTTGGACAAAGTGCATTCATAACTTCGTCTGCTTGAGTAATAAATTTGCAAAAATATACTAACCCAGCATAAATTTTACTTGCAATTTAACCGTTTAGTTTTCATTATGTATTACTTTGTGACTTCCAACTTAAGTTTGTATTTAATCTATAACAACTTCTTTGAGACTCCCCAGCACATTTTGTTCATTGACTTTTTGGTGCCGGCCATTTGACAGTTCATTAAGCATTTAATAATTTAGTATAGATGAAGGTTTGCTTATATGAAATTTGTTCTTACACTGTAATGAGTCAACCACGAGAATAAGTAAACTACGAGAATGTGTAAACTACGACTTATCTATTTAGAACTATTTTTCATTTGTCTTTTTTTACAGATTACGCATGACTGGTGTCATAGTATTGCTTAATTCTATCAACGAAAAGCCCACATCACAACAATGTTTTCTAATTATTAATCTTTTTTACGAAAATCATAGTTCTGTAAGAAATGTTTTTTGTACACAATTGTTCAATTTACAAGTGATGTTGTAGTGTCGTAAGAGTTGTATGTCCTCTATATTCACAATAGTTGCATAAATGTTGTTGGTAATTTCTATATACATATAAAAATATTTTGTGCATCGCCAACGTCATTTTTTCATATGTTTTTAAATGTTGTATGAAAATGTAAGTATGTTTTACCAAAAGCCAAAATATGTATCTCAACATAAAAATGAGTCATTTTAGTTAAAAAAAAAAATAACCAAACGGTAACACTCAAATCATAAGCAGAACAAATTTAAAACAAGAAATAAAATTAATAAACAAAAAATTTTAATAATGGATATTGCTGAAAATGTGATATGTTTTAATTTTTGAAAATATGCTTATATTATATTTTGTATATTTGTTTTTAAAATATTGTTTTATTATCATTTTGAAGGTTTGACAGCATGCGCCTTTGCTGAAAATTGTGTTCACAATCAGATAGTTGTATCACACAATGTACAACATACAACATCACTTTCGAATTGAACAAATAAATGGCTTTATTGAGAAATCATTGTGGCGTGCAGTTATATTTGCGTGCCGTGCCTGTGATCTGATAATTCAGAACGTGTTATATACAATTCCACATTTTTCTTTGGTACTAAAATTGCATGAAACTGTTTTTAAAAAGTAAATGTCATGTTTTATTTAAATTAAAAAAATATATTAGAATATATCTTTGTAGCTGATACTTCGTGAAGCTTAGTACTAGGAGATGTATTTTAGACTGACTATTTAGTGTCAATTAAATTTTACCTAGGACATATACATTAAAATAATTAGTTATGCAGCTAGTTAAGTAAGCAATTAGCTGGTATGTGATCCTATGCTTTGATTACTTGGGAGCAGCTATCAGACTAATAATTGTAATATTCGTAAGGTCAACATCACCTTCTCTACAAACTATCCTTAAAGTTCACTAAGAACTATTGAGTGGTGATAAAGCTGCTATACTAACAAAGGCTGTAAATTTTAATAAATTTTAAATAGATTTCCATATTAGTTCACAAGACAGTTTTGTCTCATATGGATGTAAATCACTTAATGGTATTTCCTACTTTACTGAATTAAAATACAAAATAATTCAAATTATTTGATTATCTGGTTAATAGTTAAATCGAAACTAATTAAGAAATGTATGTATTTTTATGTATAAGCTTTGTAAGGAACCTCAGTCTGTCGAGGATCCTTTACATACAATTTTTATTATTTAGACCTTCTTATTTTTTTCTTTCACAGGTTTTTATTAATTTACTCTTATGTTTGTGTTTTTATTGAGAACAATGTTCCGGCTGTATCGTTAACCAACGATGACTTGACTGGTGTCCTCGTCCTCCTGTTCTCTAGCTAATACACTTATTAATATTCTAGAATATAATCCTGGAATCTAATCTTGCCACTAATTTTCCCGAGTATTAACTTCCAATAAAACTATCTTTCAATTTTGCCTTGAGCCAGTGCCTATGATTCTTCCTCAACAGATGCAAATCTGTTTTGAGTAAGGTAATGTATGTAGTCCTGCTCGCTTACTGATTCTAAACCAGCGCTCTGTTCTTACAAAACAAAGATTGGTGTTACCAAGCTGATTATTTTACAACCCTAGCACTGCTCCGTAATTTCTTTAATGTGTATTTTTTTTTTGCTCCTTACCGGTTCTTCACACGTCTTGATTGTTTACTTGTACACAGAGCTGTTAATTTGTTTTTTTTTTAATTTAATTGATTAATTAAAATTGACTTAATTTTTATAGATTAATAATCGATTAGAATTAAATTTAGGTCAGGATTAAAGAGGATTTATTTGGATTAATTTATTTTTTTAAAAATAATCCTACGATTAATACATTTAATCTAAAATATTAATCGATTAATATTTTAGATTTATTTGGATTAAACAGGATTAATTTTTTTTGGCAACACTATATAATAAGTTTCATCAACTTTCATGTTTGTTTACTTATAATAATTTGTTTAATTATTAATTGTTAATTGTTTGATCCTGTATTGTTAATTTTTTTTGGTAAATGTACCTGAACTACATGTACCAAATTTTGTTTTTTGATTATAGATTAATCCTGTTTAATCCAAATAAAGCTAAAAGATTAATCGATTAATTGCTCTACTACATTTGCTTATATACTATTCCTAACTACGACTAATGTAGTTTTGTAGCACGTACATTTTTATTTGAAGCAACCGATAGCGGTTGTTTGGAGGCAACTCATCTCAATTGTTCGATGAGTGTCGTTCGGTTGTTGATGATCTGTGTGTGTTGTACTGTGCTATGATACTGACTGGCTGTAGATTGCAATTCTGTATGATACATCTTATGTCTTCCTTCACGTCTCTATGTTGATGCTTTATGCTACTCCTCTCTGCTGACACACTCTGCTGACATTCTTTGTTGTACACTCTTTACTAAAAAACTCTCTGCTTTTGACACACTCTAATGTTAATCTTCTCAGCCAGTATTGAACCCACCACCAGCTCCTGACTCAGTGGCTCGTTCGACCTCCTGTACCCCATCTACTACCGGTTAATCTGTAATGAAATAAGTTGTCCTTTATTTTTCCACTTTATTACAAAAAATACACATTTGTGTGGGCTAAATTTCCCAGAATATTGGTTGCTCACAGTTTTAAGGAATCAGTTTCGCCGGTATGGTAATACAGCTTAAATGTTCTTTCCATCACCTTACAGATTGTTTGGTAAGTGAAGTTTTTTCTGGGTACACATTTACTTTTTTTCCTAGTTTCTATATCTAACTTCTATCTACCGATGTCTATAAAAGAACTTAACATTTATTTTATTTCTATGCAGTTGAATTCAGGCCAAATTAGCAACATAAAGTGCAAACAATATTTTTTTTGTTTGTCTTGCTTTAGTTTCCATATAAGTTGCTGTTCACATAAAATCCGTTCGCATAAATATTTTAAAATTTATGTAACATAAAAAGCGACTGAAGTGCTCTTGAAACGCAAATTGATACCAATTTAATAACATGTAAGAACAGCAAAAATAAGACACTAAAATTAATTTCCAAGCTTTAGTTTTTACACACAGAACCTAACAATACCGGATTTTCAAGGAATTTGTAACCCATTTTGCTTCTATTTGTATTTTTATATTAAATGCCTAGCTTAAAAATAAGTCACAATTTATAAAAATTAAATTGTTGGGTTATAAAAAGCATTGTAATGTTGCTTGATTTTCTGTGAACAATGCTTTATAAATATTTGTTGAACTTTTTGTTTTCCTTCTTCTTTATGAAGCAGACAAACAACTAAAAAGGAAACAAAAAACTTCTTTATATGAAATCTACACCTTTGAGTAAACTTTAGATTGGCCAAAAATTGCAATTTAAAACGAAATGCACGAACAACTATTCAAAAGATGTCTCAGTTGTAATTGTTGTTTTCTTTCTTCCGTTACCAAAAAGTTTATAATAATCTCTGTTCCACATACATGAACTTTCATATGTTTTAAACAATAAATAACAATAAGAAGCAAAAAAAGGAGAGAACAAAATTACCTTAACACTAGTCATAAAATTGTAATATATGTTATGCTCAATTATAGGAAAGATAGATTATAAATAAAATTTAAGAAATTTTTCTATGTGAGAAAATGTACATATTTATTTTTATACAAAAAAAAAAAAAAACGTATATTTAATTTGAAACTAAGTTTTAAAACAGACCTATTATTGTTATTAGGAAGCAGGAGGAGAACAGGAACATCTTAAAGTTTAAATGGTTTTCGAAAATATTCAAAAAGCTGCCAGTTTCCCTTCCTTTTCCTTTTGATCTATCATATCATGTAAACACAATTTCTTTGTAACTACTACATGTTGTTCAAACGTTAAAACTTAAATTTTGTAATAGCTTTTTAACAATTTTAGAACAAATAAAATACGAAATCAACGTTAAGTATTTGTAGATACCGTCACTTATCTTAAGCAGCAGCATTTAGTTCCAAACTCATTTGGTTTTTAGGAAACTAATTGTCTTTATCTACAAATTCCGACAAAATTGGTCACAAATAAAATCTGTATTATAAATAGTGATTTTTTAAGAGCTTTTGGATTTGATTTTAAAAAATTCTAAAAACATAAAATGTTGAGAAATGTATGAAATTCAAAGTTTAAGATGCTATAATGTATAGTAACCCCCTTATTCAAAAACGATTATTAAATTTAACAAACGTATATTAAGACAGATTTGCATATAAAATTTTGCTTAATAAACGTTTGTTAAATTTAATAATTGTTTTTGAATAAGGGGGTAAATCTTTAAATGGATACGTTGGGTCCAATTTTGGCATACTCTCTCCAACATATCGGCTGATACTTCACGAATAAATTCTTCAATATTGCGGGCTTGTCCCTATAGAAATAAGATTTAAAAGAGCCACAAAAAAAAAGAGTCTAATGACTTTAAATCGCACGATCTAGGCAGACAATTAATCGACCCCAAACGTGTAACAAATTGTCCACCGAACTCGCCTCTCATTTGAGCCATTGCTTTATGTGCCTTGTGGCATGCAATCATTGTTCTTTGGGGCTTAAGTATAATTTGAAAGCTTATAGGGTAAAGTATTTTTGAGATTTGTTTTCAGATTTTTCGGAAAAGGTTTTAAGGTTGCACAAGTCGAATTTTTGCCAAAAATCGGCTTTGCCTTCCGTTTTTTAATTTTTCTTCATAACTTTGTACAAAACCACGATATTCTTTGCTTTTGACGAAACAATTTAGAAGTAAGTTTGAATTATTTGCAAATAATTCAGCTAGATTTATCAAAAGGGTCAGTGAGTGGTTGGTCATGATTTCAAAGAGTAGGCATTGAAGAACTAGTATTATCCATTATTATTTTAACGAATGACCAAAAGCTTTTACTACCCCGGGGAGTAGTAAGAACTCTTGCTTGGAGGCGTTGCTCATGCAGATCAACAGAACTTTGGCTCACGAAGACCTTGCTCTTTTGCGTAGCGAATCAGTTTCGACATTTTCGTTATTTCGCCAAATTCTGAATGCTTCCTCACTGGATCTGATTGCAAATTTGCACTTCTGAATAAACCTTTAGATTTAATCAAAATTTTCTTTGATGGTATGCATTTTTTCATCCCCACTATAATTATATATTCGACCATATTCGACATGGCATTAACATTATTGTCTATGAAACAAAGTTACCAAAGAATTCGTTGAGCTCAGCCCGACGAGCATTTTCTTATACAAAATTTGAACGTTTCGTAGCTAGTCTTGAAGAGGTGCAAGAACATCTATCTCATACTTATTAGGGTGTGAGATTAGAAAAAGTCGTAGGTATTATTTTGGTGGTCATCAATGCCTAAAATATGCGTTCGTTCATTCACTAGTTGCGCAAGGTGATTGTGCGCCGCGAATAACTCAACATATGGTCCTTCTGTGGTTACGTGGCTTGAATGGTGAAGGCAAGAGGTGTTATGAGCATTGAAATCACCAGCAACAACAATTTCACTGCTTTGACAACTCTAAAGAATCGTTGATATGCTTTTGGAAAGGGTTTCGAAGCCAGGTAAAGTAGTATCCCCGATAGTGTGCCCTAATTTTGAACTTAACCCATAGACAGTTATATTCTGCATCATACATACCTAATGATTGCTGGTACTGGCACACGACTTCATGGCGTATGTACAAATGAAAATAATTTGGATAACCTAATATCTATCGACATATTCAGGGGTGTCATAGAAACCAATATTGTCAGAGTTGGTTTTAAAATCGACAAAAAAAAAATGATTTGGTGTCAATAAATATTGAGATATTTCTAGTATCACGATATTTATTGAACGTGTAGCAGTGCCCTATGACACCAAAGTATTTTTTTTGTCGGTTTTAAAACCAATTCTGACAATATTGGTTTCTATGACACCCCTGATTGTGTTATGACTAAAGCTTGGTTTTCACTATGTCATTTTTGTAGTCAAATTGTGCAAATTGTTGGCAATTGTATAAAAACGGGTTGTCATATGGCGTCATCTATGTTTGCAATATCATTAGACTCCATAGACAACCCGTTTTCATACAATTGCTAACAATTTGACAATTTGTCAACAAATATGACATAGTGAAAACCAAGCATAACAGATAAGCCGAAATCGATCGGGTTTAAATTTTTTAAAACCGAAACTGTTTTTTTGCAGACTCTATTATAAATATTCTTCATATTACTAAAGGTACGATCACACTTGGCAAATAATTAGGCCAAAGCACAACAAATATTTAGTTTTTATTTATTTGATGCTGTTTGATCTTGCAAAACTCTTACAAGAGTAAAAAACGTCAAACAAATTTGTGCTAAAACAAAAAGTTACACTTTTTTGAGTAAATATTTGCCAAATGTGATCGTACCTTAATTTTTTAAAATTTAATAAAGCTGAGTTAATAACATGCATACGGTATTCTGAATTATCGCTAAGATCAATAGTGCTCATACAGTAAGGAGGCCTGAAATAAGTTGATAAATAAAATAATCTTAACAAATTTAGTATATCTTAAGGTATATTGTCATACGCATGATTGTTCTCAGTTCATGTTGGCTATAATTCTTCTGCAAGAGCAACAAGTGTTTATTTAGAGTAATAAGGTCATACGTGTAGATTCTTGTTTACAATATTGTTAATAACCGTTTTGTATGATCTACAAGTTATAATTTACAAAACAAATATTTTAGGTGCTAGCATTTCCTGAGGTCATCATACAAAATAAATAACAAAAAAAACAAAATACAAATTTGTCATGGTAAAAAACAAACCCATAAATACTCGTGAAACTGTTACACATTCAACACACTCGCACAAGTTGTAAAGGAAATAAAGATGTAAACTTTGTATTAGATACACACAACAAAAATGTATTGTTATGATTTATAATAAAGTTCCAAATGTTTTATTTCCCATTAACTAAATGAGAGTAAAAAGAACAACACAAATAACAGAAATTTGTACATGCCTAACGTCAAACTGGCGCCCCCAGGTAATGAGTATTTATTTGTTCGTATTAAAAGAATTTGTTTAATTTTACTTTTCCCTAAAATTTATTGTTTATAAGTTTAATAATATGATACGTATATAAATTCTAATTTAGCTAATATTTGTTAAACGTTGTACTCGTATGTTTTCGATGATAATAAATTTTATTTTTTGTTTACCTATCTTACGTAACGAAGTTGTAAGTTTGATTTTCTAAGTAATAACAAAGACATTTGAAGCTCCTCGGCAGGGATTAATAAATGAAATGTTTTTTATGCTCTTGAAGCAATTCTAAAAGGGCTGGGATTCTTTATAATTTCTATTTATTTAGGAATTTTATTATATTGATTTGTTAATATAATTATGTCTTGTATAAAAGTAAGTTTTTATTTCCGGCTTATTTATAAAGTTAGCTTTTATTTTAAATATTTTGGGACCTGGGATTTGGTTTTTATATCAGACATAGAAATAATTGAAAACTGGCTTATATTAATTTAGACATATTTTTTAATTGAAGTTTAAACAAATTAGAGTGCTATATTCGGCTGTACCGAATCTTTAATACCCTTCACCTAAACGTATTAAGAAATACAGACTTTGCACTGGTTATACGACTATAATATCCTAATTCTGTGTTTTCTAATCAGTATTGGTGCAAATTTTATTAGTATTAGTTATATTGTTTGAAAGGCAATATTAACTGTTGGTTGTAATTCACTAAAATGATTTTATTTTAAATGTTTTGAAATTTTATCTAATTTTGATCAATTATAATTGACGTAACTACCGATTCTTACTGTAATTTACAGAGTTTGTCTGATTTTCATAATAATCTTGAGTGTAATTTAACAGTTTATAAAATTAAAAGAACATTTTTACATATTCACAGCAAGTTTAGAAACAGAGTATAAAAAAAGAATAAGATATAAGGTGAGGCTTTTTTGTTTGAATTTTATATCAATAATATTATTTACAAAATATTTATGGGTGACATAGACGAAATGGACCAATTATGGACTGATAGCTTTTAAATCCAGTATCCACTAATGTGGTTTCTACGTATCTCAAATACGTAGAATTTTATCTCAGTAACGTTATTTACAAGAGTTGTATGGTTGTTTAGTATGCTCGGAAGTGGACTTAATTCGGAAACTATTTCCAATTATTGACTGACAGCTACAAAATCGAGTAGTATAATTGCCGTACAGCCGATGATTTCTGGATTAAAATTACTGAGCTATAAAAAAGTTGTTGCGATATCAATATTTATTAGACGTTTTTGTGCGTTTATTTGCTTTTCAGAAAAGGTTCTTATATGGCAGCTATGACAAAGCATGGGTAGAATTTTGAAGCAGTGATTTTTATGCAAATGAGAATATTTCACTTCGATTTTCATCGGTATATTGAAGATATATTAGTATTAACGTATATTTCGTAAGTGGACCTTATATGGGGGATATACTCAAATATAGATCTTCTCAAAATCCAGCAGTTTGATTTAGGCATGTATGTAAGTGAGTCGTGTGAAATTTTGGAGCGGTACCGTTATTTATAAGAGATTTATGAGTATTAAAGTGATTTTCGGAATTCAGTACAACAATTTATTTACCTATAAGGATTATTTATGTCAAAATTTAGCCGTTAGCATTATTTATATCAGTTTTACACGTTTTTATTTGCCGAATCCTCGGTCATTAGTAACTATTGGTAAACAAAAATACTAATTATTGTTTAACTATTACTGGTATTCTTATGGCAAACTAAGAATTACGAATAAAGAATCATTAGTTAAGCCTTTGCCATTAGCTAACTAAAGACTGTCCCCCTAATTCATAAAAACTTACAACAGGTTTATAACAGGTTTATTTTTGCTGAACTTTGTCTTAATGTTTCAATTTTATTGGCATTTATGTATAATTCAGCAATATTTCGGAAAGACTTTTGTATGGGGGCTATGAGTAATCATGGCCTTATTCTTACTATTTTACTCAGACTTTTTCTTTTATTACAAAAACAACGTATACAAAATGTCATGGTATTATCTGCAGTATATTTAAAAATATAGCAAGAAAACTGTTTAGGAATATAAAATTTTTATGGAGGTTGTCTTATATTTTGATACATAACTCTTGTTCTACTATACCGATTTGGCTGACTTTTAATATAAAAAAACTGCCTAGGAGAACTGATTTTCTGTAAACTTTGTCGATTTCGGTTGTGTTCTTTGAATGCGAGAGTGTTTTAAAGAGACAGATAGACAGACAGACAAACAGACAGACAGACGGCAAACAAAGATAGGTTCAATCGACTTAGAATTTCGTAAGGACCAAGAATATGAATACTTTGTTGGGTCTCAGATGAATATTTCTCAGTGTTGCACACGGAATGACCACGTATGGTGGTGGAGGGTATAAAAATGTATTATTGCAAGTTATGACAGATAATGCGAAATTAACAATATTTATTATTTTGACACTGGTATCGAACTTTGTGAATAACCCATGATCATTTCAAGATTCCTATTTAAACAAATTTTACGTTTTCAATCAATTAAAATAAAAATAAAATTCTGCACAAATTCCTTTAAAATTCAACATTTTCAGGTTCAATGACAGCAAATGCTCCCAAAAAATACTATGAATGATGTAGTTAACCCATGCAGACATAACGCAAAACTACCAAGAATTTTTTTATAATATTTGGAATATGTTATCTCTATAGCATATGAACATATAATCGATGATTAGGTTTTATCTTTTTTATATCCTTCAAGGATTATCAGGACATGCGCACTTGATGCATTTCAGTCGATTTGCTATATTATTTTTAACTAAAACACATTTTAATTGCATGAGACGTTTTTAATTAGTTTGAAATAATAAAATTTATCATTTTTTTAGTTAGAAGTAGTTTATACTTTTTTAATTAAAGACACTTACTTACAAAAAACCAATCCAAGCAATGGACTGAAGCTGGAGGAAGTGCCCCAAAAAAGGCAGAAACAATTCAAGCGGCTGGTAAGGTTATGACAACGGTTTTTTGGGACTTCAAAGGTATTTTCTTGATTGATTATCTGCAAAAGGGTAAAACAATACATTCAGAGTACTATTGCAATATTTTTGATCACTTAAATGTAAAAAATTGAGAAAAACGTCCTGGCTTACAACACAAACAAATAATTTTTCATCCAGACAACGCACCAGCGCACAAGGGTGTTTTAGCAATGGCTAAAATCAACGAATTAAAGTACGACTTTCACCTGTTCCCAAATCTAAAAAAATTCCTAGCTAGCAAGCGTTTTAACACAAACGAAGATACAATTACACTATTACACTAACTACTGTTTTGAAGGCCTTGACCAAAACTATTTTAATCAAAGGAGAGAATTGCTAGATAAGCGTTGGACTAAGTGTATTGAAGTTTCAGGAGATTAAATTGATAAATAAAAATAAAAAATAAAAATGTTTTTGGAAACCTATTCTCTTTCTGTGCTAGGCTAAGAAGTTTCCGAACCGCCCTCGTACATACTATAAAGGCTAATACAGTTTCTTACAATGGTATGGTCGTCATGTCGAAACCTACAATTGATATTGTAAGTAAATCCAAATACTAAAAAAACTATAAATAAACTAATGATTTATAAATTTAATTTTCAACATTCACAGTTCAATATAGTTTCAACCATGACCAATATGGAAAAAAGTGTACAAAAAATTAAGTTTATCAAAATGAATGATTAAGTCTAAAATCAATTTCTCTATGAACTAAAGTTAAGTAAACATTTTCTCTAATAATAAATATTAAAAGTTTAACAAGTTTTCATTAAGAATAACATACATTGCTTAAATTTCTGAATAATTTAACCATTAAATGAATTATTAAATTAATGAACTGAAGCCAAGCAAAAGTTTTCACAAATAGTAAAAGTCGGATTCAATGCAATTTAAAAGTATATTTGCTTTAGGTAATCATCATACAAAAAATTATTTAGAGGGTGAGAAAAAATACTTCTTTCTGTGAAATGAGTAGCTTCAATAAAGATTGCTTTTTTCGAAATAACCAACTCACAAAATAAATAAGCATTTAAGCACATATTTATGTACTTGGTTCGTTATATAATGGTGTTATACTTACTATATATTGAACTTTAACTCTTTTGTAATATTTTACGACAAAAAGATATAAAATATGTGTTTTTTCTACAATACATTTTTTCCATTATAAATTTTTTTTTATTAAATCAAGCATTTTCCTTTACATTTTTAGTACTTTTATAACAATGATGTTTATCGTTAAAAAAATATATGAAAAAATAAATACATATACAGTGGGAAGCAAAACTATCCGTCATCTACTGTCCAATTTTTGTAGGTTTTACAGAAATGAATGCGTTCTTTCACAGTTCTATCGGAAAGTGCTGGCTTTTTCTTTTTCACACTATCTACTAAACCAATTCTATTTAATGCGCGTCTAATCGTCCAGAAACTGACATTCTTACCAATACTTTTTGCAGCATTTTTCGGGGTCTTGATGTAGCAAACGTTCAATCTGCCGGGCATCACCATCAGAAAGCAGTCTTGGCCGACCCCCTTGGTTATTATTGCAATCTACATTACGCCGTTTTTTTATATCACTTACCGTGGAATTACTTAAACTTAATTTTTCTGCAATTTTACGACATGAACAATTATTTTGCAACAAATTTATAACATTGTTTTCAATATCAGTTGGCGTTTTTCTCATTTTTAAGTTTTTATTTAGAAATGAAGTTAATCACTACACAGGTCACACAACAATACACAAATAGAACAACAAAAGCTTGAAACAAACAAACAAAAAACCAACGGGTCAAATATCATTACATTTTAGCAATGATAATGTTTCTTGTACTGTGCAAAGGTGTCCGAATAGATAATTTTTTGTTTTTCTTTTTAATTTTTTATTATTTTTTTTGAAGCAACTTATGTAAGTTTTTATGCTTCATAATTTAAAATAAGGTTTAATCAAATAAAAAAAAATACATAATTTCACATTAAAAAATGTGCTCCAAAAGGAGCAGGTTTTATGTATGAATTCATACCTCAAATCGCTTCAAACTTGCTGATGGGATGCATGATTTTTGTATGAGGTGTTCCCGGATTAGAGGACTACTTTCTTCGGACAGTAAGCGCTTTTTTTTAACCTAATAAAACATGCAAATGAGGCACTTTCCTAAAGTGTTTTACATCACTTCGCGCACACCAATCAAAGAACAAATTCTATCTGAATGTTTTTGTTTAAAAAAAAAAACTTCATTGTAACTGAGAAGCGCGATATTCGTTTTGTAATTGACTTTCGTTGTCATACGTAAATCTGTTGGCTATAATTTCAGTTTTGTTTGTTCGCTTTAAAACCTTCTTCTTAGTTGTCAGCATTAAAAAAGCATCTTTCTTGTATATTTTATTCGTAAGCATTTACTGCTTCAAAAGAGCGCTTTTATTGAAACGCTCGATTATGCGCTTTTTCTTTTAAGTGCTTCAAAAAACACGATTTTTTTTTAGTGGGATGATATTATACCTATATTTGTATTATTGTCATTATCTTACTTCCTTAAACAGTCGAACCGTTTTCTTTCCCGCTGTATATCTAAAAACAAATTTCAAATAAAATGTTTAAGTTCAATTTAATGATACACACTAACCCCCTTATTCATAAAAACTTACAACAGGTTTATAAAGCAAAATGTGTATGGAATACGAATTTAAAACTGTTGTCTATTTTATTGCCAATTATGTTTAATAATCCTCATTATAATGGAAAATTATATGATCTGCGATTTTCTTCTTTAAAAAAATCGATCAAGCATACTATTCACCAGATTTATTGTTATATCTACAGATATACTTCGCACAAAAAAAGTGCGGTTTCTTGTTTTTTTTTAATTAAAACATGTATTTATTATTTTCTAAAAATTATAATTATAGTTTTATTTTTAATTCAGTTATTATTTTATCTAAACGCTTTTTATATTTTTAGCTCGTAGAAAAGGCTTTTTGTTAGCGAAAGTAGTTTTTAGAACGCTTTCGTTAAGTCTGCTTTGAACAGTTCGAATCGTAATTTCTCCTTTTATATCTCTCCTTTATATCTCTGGCTGTCGTAAAAGAATCTTTTTGTGCTAGAATTGCAATATGATTATCGTCTTTCTTCGTGGTCTTACGTTTTCTGCCACATACGTTCTTTAGGCATTTGTTTGACTTTCTGATTTTATACAAAACAATTATCACTATCAAGTTGAAATTCAACACAAATCATTCACATACATACATACGTACACAATTTCTTGTTCAACAGTTCATAATAGGTCATGGCTCTCTTATGAAAACTACTGCCGAAAAACTCATTAACCTACATAAACATACATATCGAACCCAAAATTAACACAGATCAAACACGTATGTAGAAATTTTGTGAAAATTAGTATAATAACCATACAGTATACAGAGCAGACTTTTTGTTACCTAGTTTATTGTGTGTCAAATTAATCGTTGCATAGAAACCAATATTGTCAGAATTGGTTTTAAAACCGACAAGAAAATATGCCTTGGGGTCATAGGGCACTACTACACGTTCAATAAATATCGTGCTACTAGAAATAATATAAATTATCTAACTGAAATGTTATTAAATACTTATTTCATCGAAGGACTTTAAATAAATGCACTCTTGGTATCTGTTACGACGATAAAAATTTGCAACAATTGAAAAACAATTTTTTGTTCTGTTGTTAAAACTAGTATTTACAGTTGTTATCACTGTCGGATCTCGTTAACACAGCGGTTTGAAATCGTAGGTGGCGTTGCTTAAGAGGAGTAATCCTTCTTTATCAACTTAGCAATGGTGTTGATATGCATATTGGTTGTTCCTTCATAGATGGCACCTAGATACTAGAAATATATCGATATTTATTAAACGTGTCGGTTTTAAAACCAATTCTGATTTCTATGACACCCCTGATAATAAATATAAAACGTCATTATCTTCCGTCTGGTGGCACCTTCGTATACTTTGTGGAATAATCGGAATATGCAATAAATTCTTGTAAATGTTGTTATTGAAATGAAATTTAACAAAAATAAAATTCAAATAAATAAAAATTATGGTATAATATTTTCTGACAATCGCATCATAATAATTGATAACACTCATGTAAGGGATCTGCAAAATAAAATAGCCAGTGTAATTGTCGTTAAAAATACAAGATGCAACAAAAAATAGTCACTGCTGGTATTTAGTGGTGGGTACACAAGATTCAGTACAGACGAATATAAACTCCTACTTCCTTAAATTGTTTGTAACCTTTCTTAAAAATACATTTTTTATTTCTAAAATCCCAAGATTTTAATATTAATAATAATTTTTGAACGACTGTCCTTGTTTATCATATTTTTTTTTTTATCAAAATTTGGTAAAAAAAATAAGTCTAATTACCTTATTGTGTTGTTTATCGAAATATTTTGGGTCTAATGATAACCTTTAATTAGCTGAATCATTAAAAAAAACATTTTGTCATACATGTAGAAAACAAATACTTTTGAAACAGGATTACTTCTAAATTTCAATATAAAGTATCATGAAAAATTTAAAATTTTTTGTAAATTATTTTTCATATTGCTGTGTGTAAAACATAATGTTCACTCTTGATTGATTTTTCGGTAACACTCGAAATAGTATGAGTATCTTACAATTCAGAGAAAATATAAATATTTCCACACAACATACATGTGGCTTGAGAAACGTCATTACTCGTATATCGAAAGGGGTAACAAAATACTATTTCGTAGGTCCATTTAAAAAAGTCAAACGTACACCAGCACAATTGGCAAGGTTTTTTTTTATATTACTAAGTGTACACAATGAAATCAATATAGCTCAAAACTTTACTAATAAAGATTTCATTTCAAATATAACCAATAATGTTTAAGAACAAATATGTATTTTTAAGATACTTACAAAGAAGATTATGGAATATCAAAGGAGTTGCCAGGAACATATTGCACATAATGCTGAGTAATACTTATATACTGTTATTTATTGTTTCATAAATATTTTAATATGAAATATGAACCACAAGTTGATATTATTTAATAATAATTAAGCAAAGCAAAAATTCCTACTTATAAAAATGCACTATTTTAAAGGATCATACTAATTGTTGCATAACCGATACATCTTTGCTCCATATTTATTTCCAATAGCTAACATTATTTTATTATTAAAAACTATTGTTCCAACTCACTACAACTTTCCATGGAACATTTTATATTTCCTATGTACAATTGGTCGAAGCCTGGACACTTTGGCTTGATGGGAAGCTAAAGAAGTGTCTAAAGGCGTCTTATAAGAGGCAGTAAATGTTTGAAGATTTATTAAAATAGGTGATTTTCAAAATAAATTGCAAATTTCTTGGCAAACAAATGCATTATTCTATATTTATTTAGGATATGCCATATGAGAAATGAGCGTACGCTACAACAATAACTAATGGTTGCTCTTTTTATTTGACTCATATTTATATATACATATGTTTTATCAATCGTTATAAGACAGTTGTTAAATTATGTCAACAATGCCCGCCAGCTTTTTACTTCGATTTGTATATACATACATATATTTCAGTAAAATTTGAAAATCTGTATCAACACATATTCCGTTTGTAACACATCGAAATAATGGTCGTAGAACCAAAAACTCTATATATTCTGGATCCTTATTAGATTATAAGACGATAGTCCGTTTGTCTGTCCGACTGTCCGTCTATTGTTGGCACGGTAGAGCTTCGAAACCAAGACATAAAACAATGAAATTTTTACCAAAAATTTTTTGATCCACCAAAATGTTTGGTATTGCAAATGGACAAAATAGGTCCAGCAGGATCTGAGTTATAGATCAAAGTTATAGATTAAATGCGCATAAATCCTATATAAAAAACCACTATGAAATTTAAATTCAATATACATATATAAAAATCGTCCATCTCAATATGATGATGATCGGTTCATATTTGACCATATACCCCATATAAAGTCCAGTTCCGAAAATCACTTAAATGTCCATAAATTCCTTATAAAAACCACCATCAAGTTTAAATTCACCACAAATAGTTCGTACATATAAACAAATCATTCAATATGATGATTATTGGTCCATATTTTACAATAGGCCCCATATAAAGAATACTTCTGAAGATCAATGAAATTCGCATAAATCTTTTATAAACATCACTTACAAGTCGAAATTCTACACTAGTAAGCCGTATATACATCTAAATTGTCGTACCAAATTTCATGATGATCGGTCATAAATCCCTTATAAAACCACTATCAAGTTAAAATTCGACACAAATAGTCCATACACATATACAAATCGTCAATCTCAGATTTATGATGATCATTTTAAATTTGATTTTAGCTATTTGTAAATAGTTAATTAACAAAATTAAATTGAAATTTTTTTAAAAATTTAAATATTTAAAGAATATATCTTTGGGTTTTCGAGTTTAATATCAATTTAATATGAATTTTTAAAATCAGAAAATATCATAAAATTGAGGCTTAAATATCAATGTGTAACGGTGGAAACATATTAATATAATACCTACACTTTACAAAACATTCAACATTTAAAGCAAACCAAAAGTTGACATGCGCCTGAAGAATTTCAAAGAGTAAAAAATATATAACTAAAACGAATGGTAATGAAACAAAAAAGAAAAACTTTTTTTATGGAAACAGCTGGCAGACTCCTAACATCACAAATGATGTCAAAGATGATTTTAACTCCGAAAATCTTGAAATGCGCATTCGGGCTTTATTTACAATACGACATGTATTGCCAGTTTTGTTAATGCTATGGTTTGGAGAACACGTGCCAAACTTATGAAACGCGTAAAAATTTCAAGCCGTTAACAATACAAAGAGGTTATTTTACTTAAAGCAAAATAAGAAATAAAATTTTCTTAAATAGTTAAAAATGAAGCGAAATATAACTGTTTGAAAACAACGGTGTTTAACAGACGTATGCTTAAGTGTATTGTGGCTTTGTAAAAGTTGAAATTAAATGCTAAACTACAGTATCCTTAGTGTAACACACAAACATGAATATTCAAATAAAAGAGCAGGAGCAACAACAACATTGTTTATTTAAATGTCAAGTGTCAAATATTTAATTGCATTGTTAATGACATCAAACAGATGTTAATGAAAGCAACAAAAGAATAAATACATATAATTAAACAAAGCTAAATTTGATTCTAAAAATAAATTTAGAGCATTATTCTAAGCATACAAATTGCTTGCTAGAAAATAAAAAGTTATTTTTATGACTAACAGAAAAAGTTCAAATGTTTAAAATGTTTACCAAACAAAGCAGCTAAAAAGCGAAGAAAAAAAATAAAAAAAAAAACATGCAAACTATTTTGGCAATGTTTGTAAACAGGGAATATAATTCTAAAGTGTTTGAGTGCAGTGAAAACTCTTGATTGAAAATTTAAATAGAAATATATGAACCTAGGTACATACTTATATATATAATTTAATAATATACAAATTTGCAAGCGCCATAAAAGTTAAAATTTATAGGTAAATTAAAAAAATATTATTACGAAAAAATAATAATTTACACTAATTAAACACCACAAATCACACAATAGCACAAAGTGTCATTATCCTATGTTCTTGAAAAATGTTATTATTAATATCTTAATGTATAACGTTCAGCTCGCTTGACACCCTTGTGCTATCTGTAATGTATTAAAAATGTATAAATCATTTTAGCTGGTTAAACCTTTTCAACTGGGGAAATTATAAAAAGTTACAACACATAAGGATATGAAAATATATTAAAAAGTAATGGAATTTATTACATTTATTACAGAAGTGCGAAAAGAAAAAAATATTTCAAGTTAAACACATGCAATTTAATATGTTATTTGCTGGTTGTGACATGAATATTTAAAAAAAAAAAAATTACGAAAACATGCAAAGAAAAAAGTGAATTCAGTTTACTGAATTTTCAAAAAAAAAAAAACCCAGAAATCAAATTTGTTTAGTAAAACCCTTAATAACTAAATTATAAAAAGTTTTGCCCTTTGCAAGTGACAAATATATGTTATGAATTAGTGAAGCATAAATTTAATTTAAATTGAACAAGTAATTTAACAAATTTAACGGAATACTTAACAAAATCAAAATTAAAATAAAAAAAACAGAATTAAAAAAAAACTACAACAACACTTTAATGTGATATTCCAAACAACATAACATAATTTAAAATTATTGCAATTAAAACAAGTAAGAAAGTGCCAAGTAATGAGCCAAAATTGTTTACTTTAAAATTTTTTTCAAAGTTGTTATGCCTTACTAAGGCAATTATTTCAGAAATAACTAAGACCTAAAATATATATCAACAGTTTGAAATTTTCAGACATTTTTCAGAAATAATAAAGCTGGAGTTCCACACTTAGCTTTTTAGCGTCAACGCGTTTATAGTTTTCTAAACGTTTTTAGCATCAAATATTTCAAGTTACATGTGAAGATTTTTCGCGGCAATCATTTTTGTTTTCTATATACATACATATGGGTAACTTAAAAAATTTACGGAACTTATAATTTTTTTTTTTGTCTGACATCAATATCGATTTGCGTGTGTATAAACCGATATTTGAGCATATGAAATCCGTTCGCGTTAATCATTTTTACTGCGGTTTTAAATTAAAAAATATATAAAAATTACAGTTTTTGAGGTTAGAAAAATTTTTCTTTGAAAAGTTCATAAAATTTTTGCGTTTAAAAATTTTAAAGTGCGTTTTCGCCTCGGAGGTACCCTTTATGAAGTCACTCACGTCCCGCAATACACTACCCAACTTAAAATACAATTCAGATTGTCAGACGCAAAAAAATACATTTTTACAAAATTTACGCTAAATTCTTTTAAGTTTGTGATCTCCGTGATACGTTATTGGTGGGCTGACACCAACTTGATATACCTCAAACTTTATAAAATTATGCAGTTTTTTTTAGTTCTGCGCCTAAAACTCATTTTTATTAAACGGCGCAAAAACCCTATATAAAGGTTAAAATTCGGAAAACATGCAACTTTTCATCCAGCAGCGGTATCAATTTCTTTTTGTGGATATATCCTTCAAGTCCAGTGACTATATTTTGTATTGGTTTGGATCTGAAAGCTAAAAGCTATTACAAAGAAAACGGAATGGATGAAAAAACTCTTGCAAGTTTCAAGTCGTTTTTTTAATTTTTCGAATTTTAGATGACCACAAATTCTTAAGGTGAAGACTTTTCAACGTAAAACTTTGCACGTCATATCCTTCAAGTATATTCATCCAAACCCTGTACATCGTTTTTTCTTTCAATTCATAAAACTTAACGGAATAAGAGCCATAGTATATCGGTTTCAGCAGGTGCTCAAAAAATCTGAAATAGCCCATATGTACTTTCGGAGGTGATGTCGTAAGCTCAGCTGATTTTTCTTTAATATGAAACTTTTTATCGGTTTGTTTGTCAATTTTGTAAAAAGAAATGTTTTTTCGGCTGTAATTTTTTCTAGTGACAGCACCTTTAAAAGAAATTTGTTTTGATTAGATTTTCGACGTTTGCAACGCTCTCAAACGTAGAAAGTAAACGAACTTCTTGCTTTTCAAGCGTCAACGTTTGCTACGCTTTTAAGTGTGTAACTTAAAACATACGACTACATTGATTCTATATTTTTGACAGTTGTTTAGAACGCGAAAAACGCGTAAACACTTGGTGTGGACATTCAGCTTAAGCTAAAAAAAAAACTAATAACTGCGGTTATTCTTACTGACAAACTACTGGTGATTTTATGTGAATCATACTGATAAGCTTTCTATGAATCTCTCTAATGGTCATAAGTTAATAGCCTAAATTTTATGCTGGAGTAATATAATATTTTTTTTTTTTTAATTTTCTCCTTATGACAGCATTATTGACCGAGCTGCACAACATTTTTAGGAGTAATTTTCTTATATTGAACTTTTATGTGAGTCCTATTTTGGAAAACAATTGTATGGTGGCTAGGTGAAAAATTAAAACGATTTCAAACAATTACAATTGTTCAATTCACAAGTGACATTGTAGAGTCGTAAGAGTTGTACGTCGCACAGTGGCTCAGAATCGTTTTTCATCGGCCAAAAATCTTTAACTTTTGAACCGATGAAGATATTTTAGTAATTTGTGAAAAGAAAACATCTTGCATTTTTCTCCACTGTTAATTTTATTTAAATTAAAAAGTTGATGAGAAATTTAAGGTCAATGTCGGACTTTTGATTTTTTGTAGCATTTAGTATAAAAATGCGCGATTTTTGTAAGGACAAACAGCTTTTTTTTTTACTTCATTAGTTCTTTATTTGAGAACTGTTTTTAATCGCTTTGTTTCCGCTTAGATATGTTTTAGTAACTGAGGCTTTTATCCCTTTCTTACATGAATTACATTATATTCTGTACCCAGGTAGCATAAACAGATACAATAAAAATTTATATAAAACTAAAAAGGGCTAGAAATAGGTAAAAATTCGCTACATGAGGCCTGGTGTACATATTCATATTTGAGTCTTATGAACAGGTAAAATAATTTGAGTATTTTCATTCAAATGAAAAAAGTGTTCCAGGTAGGTGTAAAGGTATATATGAGGTTAAAGAGGACACTTTCAGCTTTTTTCTGGTAGTAAACATTTTTTAGTTCCTTGTGATCTTCAAAAGTTCTATTTCTCTGAATTTCTATTTTGACTAAAATTGAATACCTTAGAAAACATTTAATAACACTACAAGTATAATGGGTACAGTGATATAACAAAGTATTTCTTAAAGACTGCTATTAAACTAATATTACAAAAAAATTTCAACCCATTATCTGTAATGATTTGCGGGATATGACAATTTCTTTCTGATCAAATTTACAAAAATTAAATTTTTTCTAAAATAACATAAAATATTTGTTTTTAACAGCATAACGCGCCAAAAATTGCCACTATTTTGACCTAATTTTTTGGTTACCTTAGTTTTAATATGTTTGCTATTGACTGCTTTTGCAATTTTGGAAATCAGCGACAACAAAAAATTAGACTTTTGGCCGATGAGCCACCGTGCGTCGTCTGGATTTACAATAGTTGTACAAATGTTGTTGGTAATTTCTCTATAAATTTTTTTATACAAATATTGTATAAAAGAAAGAAAGAAACGAATAGTAAACAACAAGATTCAACTAATAAAAATTACTAACAATTATTCTAAACAATATTAAGTGAAGTACACATATTTGCTTATTATTAATGAAAAATAAAATATTTTTGTATTTCTTTTCATTACGCTTCTTTGAAAAAATTGTATATATTTTTAATATCTAACATAATTTGAACGATGAAAATAAGATCCAAACTTGAAAACATTCAAATATAAATAGTCCTGCAAAATATTCTTACAAATGTATGTTATTTATTTTAGTTCAAGAGATATACTCGAATAGCTTTATTTTTTATATTTTTTAATTTTGCTCGAACTTTTTTGGGTTTTTGTCATATGGTTGTCATATGGCATCATCTATGTTTGCAATCATGATTGACAACAAAAATGACATAGTGAAGACGCGGCCTAAGTAAAATTAAAATGAAAAAATCTAAAGTTGGAACGTGTATAAAATTCCATATTATTTACGTCACATTTTCTGAAAATGTCCTTATATTCTTTATTTTATAAACAAAAATGTTCTTTGAAGCTACATATGTATAAGTATATAATTTTTATATGATCTTGAAAAATACATGAGCGTGAAAAATAAAATTTGACACTTTTAAAATGGCATAGCTCTCTCCAGCCCTAGCCAAACTTGGCCAATTTAAAAAAAAACTTTTTTTTAATTTAAATCTTAGAACATATTTCCCCCGTTTTAGGAATTTCGGTATTTTAAAATAAAAAATTGCAAACAATTATATTGCTATTCATTTAAGGACATTTAGATTTATGCTAGTTTTAAGTTTGGATTTGCATATTATCTTTTTTTTTAGTATTGATAATATTTATGATATTATTTTATTTCACAAAATTATCAATCCTCAAGTCTTCAGCTTTTCACCAACATGGAAAATGTTGTATATACTCGTATACAAAATTGGGCGGAAACGAAATTTATTGGAAATATACTCAGCCCAATCATGAATAAATAATCCGTGGTACTCTTTTGCCTTTTTATTTTTTTAACATTGAATTTGAATAGGAAAAATGGGAAAAGGGAAAAAACTCGCGCGGAATTTGTATTCATGATTGGGCTGATTTTCATTTCTATACCTCTAGTTTGACGGATAATTTTGCATGAGAGTAGCAAAGGATCATTCGTGTTTTATGTTTGATGATGGATCCCACAAACCCTCCAGGAGCGGAAGTATGGTGCCTAAAAGTAGGGTATCTTTGATATGTAGATACATAGTTTAAACTTATGCAATTATTTTGGTTTCATCCAATTCCTAAGATTTTTATATTTTCTGAAAGCCTCCGACTAGATCTTTTAAAATAATGTATGTGCGTAATATTTGTCATTTATTGAGTTATTTGCATTTTAAAATTGAATATTTCTTTAATTTTGCCCAAACCGGGTCCGATTTTTGTAAAATATCGTTCAGTATTTTTTTTTAGCAATTTTATTTAAACAATAACATTTTTTATCTGACGCAAAATATTTGAAAGTTCTTATTTATGTCCAAAAATATGATTTTTTCATAACACAAATGAATAAATCGATTATTTTTTCCACTTTCATAATCCAAAATAAATTCTACGGTTTAATATACCACTAATATTCTCAATGGGGTTCTGATCATGAAAGCTTCATTGTTGTCTTGTTGAAAAATAAATTGCTTTTCATTATTATTTTGTGAAAATATCGCTAATTTCTCATCTATTAATTTTGTGTAATCAGAAAAATTCATTTTGGTTCTTGGAAACGCCAAACCATCAAAAAACAACCTTCGAAATTTGGTTTTAAGAAAAATCGTAGTTCCTTCCGTAGGTCTCTACATTGAAGTCATCTGTACCATCAAGTTTGAATTTTATTTCTTCAGAAATAATCACCTTAAGGAATAACATATCTTAATAGACGGTCACACATGCCAAATATTTACTCAAAAAATAGTAACCACTTGTTTTGACACAAATTTGTTTGACGTTGTTTACAAGAGTTTTGCAAGATCAAACTGCATCAAATAAAATTAAACTAAATATTTGTTGTGTTGTGTACTAAATAAACGAATTTTTTTAATAAAGAAACGAGTTTAAATACATTTTAGTTAGTGGTTACGTCTTTTTCGGCAAATATTTGCCTAGTGTGACCCTGCCTTTAGTCAATTTATAATTTTAAAATATTTGTAAACATTAAACCATTTAAAGAAAGTTTTACAAATTTATTTAATGTTACATTTATCAATTGTTTGCATTATTGTAATATTACTTGTTTATTAAATAAAACTGAATAAGTTTGGCACAGAATGATATTTTACATTTCAATGGACAGGTATTTTATTATGTCGATTTTAATCTTTTTATTGTTTATACATCAAAAATTATTTATCAAAATCTGCAATGCTATTTTGCGAATTTTAATTTATTCTGTTTCTCTATTGTGGCCTGTATCTACGAAAAAGTAAGAAAACAAATATTATGATGCAATGAAGCAGAAAAAGTGCAAATAAGGCTAATAACCTCAATTTTATTGTATAAATATCTTTCAATGGTATTTTGGTGTTACAACATACATACATAAATGTACAAATATACAAATTATGAAAAAAATTAAAAAAAAAAAATCTTGATTATATTTCATTTTGTGGTCTAGACTATGGAATTCGCTATACAATTTATTGCGTTACACATTATTTGTAAACCAAATGCTTTAAAGCAGTTTTATGCACATAAAATCAATGCCTTCACAAATAATATACTTGTAAGTACTAGATGTATATTTTCATATTTTTTTCATGAATTTAAAATAAATAAGTTTATTTGAATCAAATATTTGTTTCTACTTGAAATTTTCTGAATGCTTAGATTTATAACCTTAACCTCCATTTCAAGAATTTACAAAATGTATTTACAATTTGCAACAGAAAATTATTTTTTTAACTGTATATTGCAATATTAAATTGTTTTTTATTTAATTTTTTATAAGTTTTTAGTAAATATGAACAGAAAACTGCATAAATTTCTTTCCCTTAAAAAAATTCCAAGAAAAATTTGTTTATTAATGGAATTTTGTTTGCCTTCTAATAACAAAGTTTGGTATGGCAAATTTAATAAACCCTGCTCGAGTGTTAAATATTTTCGTAAACAGGCGAAGATATATAAAACAACATACTGTGAGCCTTAAAATAAAGTCAACACCATTAAAACAACATTAAAAGAAAAGCTTAGTTATAAGACTTTATTTTAAACAAGTTCGAGTGCTATATTCGGCTGTACCGAATCTTAAATACCCTCCACCTAAACGTACTAAGAAATAGAAAAACTGCACTGGTTATAGGACTAGAGTATTCTTATTCTGTGTTTTCTATTCAGTCTTAGTGTAAATTTTGTTAGTATTTAATATATTGTTTAAAGGACAATTTTACGATCTACATAATTTATGGTAAATAACTTTAAATTTTATCTAATTTCGACCATTTATAATTGATGTAATTACCGACTCTTACTGTAATTTACAGAGTTTGTTTGATTTTCATAATAATCTTGATTGTAATTTAACAATTAATAAAATTTATAAAAACATTTTTCCATATTCACAACAAGTTAAGAAATAGAGTATAAAAAAGGATAAGATATAAAATGAGGCTTTTTTGTATGAATTTAATCTCAATAACATTATTTACAAAAGTTTTATGGGTGGCATAGAAGAAATGGACCAATGGACTGATAGCTTCTAAATCCAGTATCCACTAATGCGATTTCAATGTATTTAAGGATTATATTTCGTCTCAATAGCGTTATTTACAAGAGATGTATGGTTGGTTGTTATGTTCGGAGGTGGACTTAATTCAGGAGCTATTATTGAGTGGTAGCTACAAAGTCCAGCAGCTTAATTGCCGTATAACCGATACTAATATCATTTCGGGACTAAAATTTCTGGTCCATATAAAAGTTGGTTCGATATCGATATATATTTGACATTTTTGTGGGTTTATTTGTTTTTTGGAAATGGTTCTTATATGGCAGCTATGACAAATTATGCGCCGATCTTCTTAAATTTTGGAATAGTCATTTTCATGCATATGAGGATATTTCAATCGAATTTAAACATAATAGCGGGATATTTAAGATATATATTAGTATTAACGTCGATTTCGGTAGTGGGCCTTATATGGGGGACTAGGTCAAATATGGACCGATATTTTCAAAATCCAGCAGTTTGATTTAGGCATGTATGTAAATGATCCGTGTAAAATTTTGGATCGGTACCCTTATTTATAAGAGATTTATGAGTATTAAAGTGATTTTCGAAAGAGGGCTTTATATGGGGCATACGGTTAAAAATATACCAAAATTCACAAAATTTTGTGGGATGATTTTTGTATATATGTAAATGATCTGTGCAAAATTTTGAGTCGGAACCGATATTTATTCAATATATATATATGGATAAATGAATTTTTCAGAAGTGGTCCTTGTATGGGAGCTTTGACCAATTCTGAGCCGACCACAATAAAAATTTCGTTTTGTGATTTATTTTTGCATAAAACTTATTTTTGCTGAATTTTGTCTTGATATTCCAATTTTATATTGAGCAATATTTCGGGAAGATTTTTGTATGGGGGCTATGAGAAATCATGGACCAATTCATACTATTTTCCGCACACTTTCTTCTTTTATTATAAAAATAACGTATACAAAATTGCATGCAATATATTTCAAAATATTGCAAAAAAATGGACAAAAAATATGGAAGCTGTCTCAAATATTGGTCCATAACTCTGGTTGGCCTAAACTGATTTTGCTGAATTTTAATAACAAAGTTACCTGTGAAATAAGAAATATTTTTCTGGAAATTTCGTTTAGTTAAGTTGTATAGTTTGGACGTGAGAGTGTTTTGCACAGACGGGCAGACAGACGGGCATGGCTAAATCGATTTAGAATTTCATAAGGACCAAGAAAATTGGGTATCAGATGAATATTAAAAAAGTTTCACACGGAATGACAAACGTAATATACCTTCATTCACTACTCTTGGTGGTGGAGGGTATAAAAATTATGTTACATTTTATTTATTTTAAGTAGAATTGAATTCTTAAAAACAAAAAGAAACAAAAATAAAAGCTCACACAAATTTAATTGATTTATTGTTAAAATAGACAAATTTTTACGCGTAAAAATAAACTAAACAGTGGCTTCGCCCTTCTTTTGAATTTTCTTTGCTGAAAAAATAATTGCAAGTTTCATAATTTATCATTAAAAGAGATTAAGTTGTGACGTTAGGTAGTAAAAAATTTACAATGTGAAGACAAACATGAATTGAAACCCGCAAATCGTAATACACTTACAGAGAAAAGGTTAATCCTTTCGTGATGTAGTTAAAATCGTTAAGAGGCACCATTGTACAATACAAAAATTAGAGACAAGTATACCAAAGACAATAACGTGGAAAAATTGCCTGGTGCAAAACGACCACAGCGTACAACATCAAAGTAGGAGCAAACCTAACATCTAGTACTCTAAAAATAAAATTTGACAAAAACTTCTACAAAACCTCGATTACGATTACAAGATCTTTGCATCAAAATTACCTAAATGGTAGAGTGCCATGTAAGAAGCTCCTTATATCGAAGAACAACCAAACCAAACGTTTGAATTTCGCAAGAAAAAATATAAATATTAACCAGCCTCAACTGTTTTTGTATTATATTGTTTTCATCGATGAAAGTAAGTTTGATATATTTGGTGTTCAAAACCCCCAAAGATATGGAGAACCAAGATCAAAGCCTTTAGTAGTTACTAAGACGGCAAAACATGGCCGTGGCCATGGATATGTAATTTTCTGGGGTCGTATGGTAGCATCAGAAGTCGGTAATCTAACATTTATGGAATCTACAATGAAAAGGGAAGATTATCTCAATATTTATAAAAACGTAGAAAAATTAGAACTAGCGCAGAGCTGGTTTTTCCAACAGGATAAATACCATCAGCATACCTCCAATATTGTGAAAGAGTAGTTGCTCAATCATTGTACCAAAAGTATAAAAAAGTCACCCAGGCCTAAGCACCTGTGGGAATATCTGGAAAAAAATTGACAAATAAAGAAATATTTCTTTCAAACTAAACGTTTGAAGGATAACCTGAAGTTTGTAATACAGGATGAATGAAACAAAATCTAAGATTTCTCTAAAAGACTCGTCGATTCTACATCTAAAAAATTGTTAGCTGTGGTGCTTAGCAGATGAAAAAGAGTAATTAATTTTTTATGTTCCTTATTTTTCTAGTTTTTGTTAATTTTTTCTTAAGTTACTTATGAATAAATTAAATTAAATTGAAATTAGTTTTTAAATTTTTAAAGCAATATTAGCTGTTTACTTTATTGATCTTGACTGTAAATAGGGCGTACAAATTTACACACGTAAATTATGGAGTAATATTCATATCTTTTAAATACATCATTTCTGAAATTTATTGAACTGAGACTAAACGTAGGTGATCAAAAAATAAACAAGTTTTTTTTTATATGGGCTGTAAAATACATATTGACCGATTATATTATCTTGTTATTGTGAATTTTACAGAAATTTCGATTTTTTTAAAATTTTTTTACGGATTCTTGGACGTTGTGCAAAATATGCATACATTTTACTTTTATATTTAAAATATATGTTAAATTTTAAAAGATCTATCGAATAATTCATATTAGCATAATAGAAAAATATATAAACCACAAATTGTGCCCAGCTCCGGCTACTTGACGATATTGCGCTTTTGTCAAAGGAAAATTAAAGCATTGTGGTAGTGGGGACAATATTTTTTTTGTCAATTTATATGGAATGTAGAAGGCAGATAGAAATTTTGTGAAATAATTAATGCGATCCATCAAAACAAATCCTAGTTAGTAAGTAGTAAATATTAAAATCGTTTATATATTTATTATATTGAAAACAGTAAGTTATGAAGATTATAAATGAAAAATTATGTCGGGCAGTTGTCCACCATGATAAATAAATTCATTGCTCCGGTGGCTTGGTGATATATGGCACCGTCCTATGGAAACTACATTCCAATTATATTCAAATAACTAATAATAGATCAAAATGTAATTGTTTACTTCTTTCGATAGTGTGTTCCATTCACTATAGCAGTATTTCAAGCCAAGTTTTTTAAAAAAATACGCAATCACGCCCGCCGACCACATAGTGCTTTATATAATTACACGTTCAGCATGCAAAGGTTACAGACAATGGCTTTAGGATTTTAAGAAATGCTTATAATTTATCAACCAACTTTTTAATAGCGGCCTTACAAGGACAATTATGTTTAGCGAAAATATCATGAATTTTGCAAAATGTAGCTTTTATAGAGCCATAGTGAATTTTAGTGAAAAATCATATAATACTAAAACACTAATAATATTTGACATTTTACTAAGTAAAATGTGAAAACTGTCATAACATTTCACTATGCCACTGTTAAAAAATAAAGTTCTTATTGTACGTTAGAAATATGAGGTCGCATTCAACAATCATTTATTTTATTCAACAAAAAAGTAATAAATATCTTTGTGTTTATTTTGTTTGAAATAAAAACATGTTCAATAAAAATAGAAACAATAAAAAATAAAATAAAATATGCAACTATAGGGTATTATTTTCAGATGTATAGAACTTTAAGTTGGCAACACTTTTTTAACTGGTGGCCATTTTGTCAGCAGCTCGCAAGTGATTTATATTTGAAGTCGCTAGTCTATGCCGATAAGGCCGAAATGATTGACTATTTGGGGGACAACACACGCCGACATACGGTCACAAATGTTGGAAAATGTCATTGAAAATTGGAGCTCCGCATTAGACTACGTTTGAGTCAGCCGTGGCGGTCATATGCCAGAAATCATATCTAGATTCTAAGGCCAGAAGATTGATTATCTTTCGAATAAAGTAAATTTCATGTCAATTTAAAAAAAATCATCTTTGTTTAATCAATTTCGAAATTCTATACATCTAAAACAAACACAGAACCATGATTGTCAAATAAACTTGCACAATTTGGAAGCGTTGGTAAAATGCCAAACCAAACTAAACATGAATCACTTGACAGTTGTCTAAATAGCCGCCAGTTAAAATATTGTTAATAGTGCAACTTAAAGTTCTATACATCTAAAAAAACACCCTATATATGCACTATATTTTACTTTTTATACGTATACATTTATTTATACATTTGTCTTTAAATTAAATGTAAACATAATGAAATTTTTTATATGATGGTTGCATAAAGAAAAGAAATAAACAAATATAAACAGATCTGTTTGTTTTTTAATCGAAAATTTCCTATCAGTTTTAAGAAAACATTTCAAAAGAAAGTACTGTCAAACAATATCAAACTCTGGATAAAATAGAACACTCGTGTATTACTACTCGTATGGAGGTTGAATTTAAGGGCGTTGTTCTTCTTTTTCGAATTGTTTGCCTTTCTTCAACAAAAATTATTGATGTATTGTCTTGAAAGCAGTATATAGTATAAAGTTTTTCTTTTATCGAACACCATTTATGTGAGTACTAAACTGCAGAACATTCTCTGTGCTTTGTGTTTATCACGCCCAACTTAAACTTGCTTGTACAGATTACTGTAGGCGTCATATTAAACTTTTTTGTAATAGATAAATAAAATCCAATTACATGGAATCAAGAACAACTATAAGGTGTAGGAAAGAAACTATGTACAGCAAACAAATGTCATATCAAAGAAAGATTTAAAATAAGCTGAAAACAAACAGTAAAATAGAAAGAGCAAAGTTTACTTAAAGTCTCAACAAAATGTTCCTTGAGGCATTGAAAAACAAAGCAAACAAGCTTATTCTATTAAGGTACTGGTGGTTGCTACACACAAATTATAATTATGAATGAACAAACAACAAAACATAGTCAGTTTGGTGTAGTTATGTTGAAGGACTGTTTTTATACCTACACCACAATAGTGAGGAGGGTATATAGGATTTATGGTCATGTTTGTAACGCCCATAAATATGGGTCCAACACCCAACTATCGACTTAGAATCACTTTCTGAGTCGATTTAACGTCCGTCCGTTTGGCTGGCTGGCTGTCCATGTAAAGTTTGTGCGCAGAGTACAGGTCTCAATTTTGAAGATATTTCGATAAAATTTTGTACGTGATATTTTTCAGCCCAAGGATATGTGGGATTGAAACTGGTGGAAATCGGTCCATTATTTCACCTGGCCCCATATAAACGTCCTCTCGAAATTGGGGTTTACCGGTCATAAATCTTTGAATTATGCAATTATGCAAACAAATTTCTCCACAAATGAGTAATAAGTGAAGCTAAATCACATGTAAAAATTTCGTGAAGATCGGTCCATAATTAGTCGTAGCTTCCATATAAGGCCCACTTCCGAAAATCACTTAAAAGAGCATAACTCTCTTAAAAATGTTGGTATCCAAATAATATTGAACATGAATATGTTTCGTGTATATACATAAAATATGGTAGAATTTTATGACGATCGGTCCATAATTAGTCGTAGCTCCCATATCAGGCCCACTTCCGAAAATCACTTAAAAGAGCATAACTCTCTTAAAAATGTTGGTATCCAAATAATATTGAACATGAATATGTTTCGTGTATATACATAAAATATGGTAGAATTTTATGACGATCGGTCCATAATTAGTCGTAGCTCCCATATAAGTCCCACTTCTGAAAATCACTTTAAGGACCATAAATGTCTTAAAAATATTGTTATCCGAATAAAATTTAACAAAACTGAGTTTCTTATGTACAAATAGGATGACACATAATTTTATAATAGTCAGTTCATAAATAGTCAAAACTCCCAAATAAGACCCTCTTCGTAATTCACTTTAACCTCCATAAATCTTTTAAACGTATTTATATCGAGATAAAGTTTAACACACATACTATTTATATTCACGGAAGTCATGGCACTAAATTTTTGGATGATCGGTCCACAATAGGTTATATCTCCCATATAACGGTCATATCTGAAAAACAGTTTTATTGATATACTGGGTGTAGGGTATTATATGGTCGGGCTTGACCGACTATACTTTCTTACTTGTTTATGACGTTAGCTTAATGCAAAAAGCAAATACTCCGATATTGTTGTTGTTATTAGTTTAAAAAAATCTTATGGCTATTAGACTACAAATTTGAACCAAAAGATAGATATATAATTTTGTAGGAAGTCAACAAGAACTTGACAGTGTCTTGCAGCACCTGCATGATTTAGAATTAATCATATGAATATTATTTGTTACATAAATGTTTAACTTGTAGTCATTTACATGAGCAACTTCTGTTTTTACAGATAACGTTAAACGTAACTATCATTACTAGTAAGTAGTTGCACTGACTATTAAATTATTTTAGTTTTAAAAATTTTTTCAAAAAACGCCTTTATATTTTTTAATAATACTAAATATTTAACAGTTTGCAAACTATTTCTAAACGTTTGTAAATGATTCCGAAAAAAACTTAATGCCTAACTTTTCAACAATTTCAATTATTTTATAGTTTAAATTGATTTAGTTACATAATCAAATTGTTTAAATTTGTTATGAAAACATTTTAAATAATATTTTAGGAATTTTTTATAAAAATAAAACTTTATATAAGCCTAAACTATATAAACTACGAGTTTATGGTAAGCCAAACATTTTAAGAATTTTAAAAATCGTAGAAATTAAGTGCTACAGACAAATAATACATATTATATTCTTAATGAAGGAAAATTTAACTTTACATAACTAATAATTCTATAAAATATAATCCTAAATGTTGTTGAATTTTCATAAATTTTAAAAGAAATATATTAAAGAAAAACATTGGTCGTAGTTCATTTTGTGCAGTGCATTTTTTTTTATTTCAATGCACCACAAAAAGAAAACTAACAGGAATACTTAAAAAAGTAAGAAAGTATAGACGGTGAAGCCCGACCATATAATACCCTATACCCAATTTATGTATGTACAAAACAGTTTTTCAGAAATGAGCGCTATAAGGAAGATATGACCGATCATCTAAAAATGTAAGTGGCATGACTTCTGTTCATATAACATGTTCATATGACATGTTATAGTCAATTATGGTCGGATTATATGAGACTTCATATACCACTAATTTGTGGAGAAATTTATTTGGATATCTGCATAAATTAAACTATTATGACCGGAAACCCCCTTTTTCGGGAAGAAATTTGTATAAGGTCTAGGTGAAATAATGGACCGATTTAAATGAATTTCAATCCTATATCATGTACTAAAAAAAATATCATGTACTAAATTTTGCCAAAATATCTTCAAACTTTAATCTCAACAAATGCTTTTGGATTATTAAGTTTAAATATTATCAACACACGTCATAATAGCGGGCTCAGAAGTACGTTTATGTTGACTGAAAATATTACGAATTTCTCCACAAATTTCATAGACAATTTTTGAGCGAACTTTCATTAATTGCAACAAATGTAAGAGCTTCTACTTCCGTTATGCACAAGTAAAATTTATGACCTTAAAGGTCATAGATGTCTTATTTATCTAGATATCGACACAAAATTTGCCATAAAATAATTAAAATCATACTAACAATTTACCATATTTTCAATATCAGTCCCACTCCCGAAATTTAATGAAGATGAATGATTTAACAAAACATTTTAAAAATTTGCTCTTATACTGGGTACTTGTTTATTAAAATGTCTAAAATTGGGGTTCCTTTTCAAATGTTTCGATTCATAAAAAGCTTATCAGCATAGATTCATACAATATTATCGGTTGTTGGTATTCTTTATTTTTTTTTAATAAGAGAAAATAAAAGAGATCTTCTGACAAATTCCACATTAAATCACTAAAGTTTAGAAACATTTTAAAATTATTTACAATGTCAGCAACTAAAATTTTAATTTTACAAAAGTATGTCGAACAAAGTATGTTAAACTCGAACGCACTGTTTAATGTGTCATTGGAAATTCCTATAAAAAAAACTGCAATTGATTTAAAAACTAAACGGATGACAGATGAAGTATTTGTTTTAGTTAAACAAATAGTAATCATCAGTGTCGCTAGGACCTGAAAAAAATAAGCTAAATGGGCTTTAAAAACAAGTCAGAAAAAGTTAAATCGCTTTTTAAAGCCAGTGCTTTTTGGAAGCCCTAGTGGTTTGACAATCAGATTTCCAAACTTATTCGTTTTTTAAGTTTTTCTGCTTCCTACATTTTTCTGGAAGTAAAATGTACGACAAATTCCATTTAATTATTATAGAGCAATTCCATATGAAAGCGATCACTTTTTGGACGACCCCTCTTCGATTTTAAAATAAATAGTCTCAATCGATTGCCCAGCAAAAAATAATGTACCTACATATTTTTTTTTTTTTTATAGTGACTGGTTTAGTGGTGGTGTACACCACTGTCATGTGACAAAATTGAAGAATTCTTCATAAGGGACCTCATTGAAAGTTGTTTTAAAAAAAAACTACTAAAGCGATCGCAACGAGTGATAGCTCGTTGGGAAGGTATTGAATCAGGCTTTAATTGAAAAATAAAATTTTCCTAATTTTTCTTAGAAATTTACCTTTAAATTTTCCCATGAAAATTAAATTTTCCGATTTTCCACAGAAGCTCCTAAATTTTCCGGCTAATTTTTTTTTTTTGGATTCCTCATAATTTTTGCTTTAAGAATCTTTACAGCTTCACTCTTTACTTTACAAAAAAAAAACACTTTCACGTTTAGTATTCAATTGAAATTTGACTCAGAGTGTGTGAAGTATTTATATTTATTTTTTGTTAAAAAATAGGTAAAAAAAATAAGCGATATTTGCTTTTCTTTGATAGGAAAATTTGAGTGAACTACTGGTCATAAAATGTTTTTTAAAGAGGGACTTAATTGGTTACTGCCAATAAGCCGACCACAGGTCATAAAATGTTTGGTAAATTTTTTAAATTACCAGGTAATAAATATTTCCCCATATTTATGGAAAATCCGTGTTTTATGACTTGTTTCTGCACGTGTCATTTTAGGCGAAATATTTATTACCTGGTAATTTAAAAAATTTACAAAACATTTTATGACCTGTAGCCTCAGTCGGGTTCGATGTATTTTTAACTGTAAAATAATTTTTAAAATGTATTTTTAACAAGGTGGTCTCTTAAATGCTCTTCTCCTGTCCAAACAAGGAGTCGGGGCCCATTTTTTTATTGCTGATTCTTAAAGAAAAAATTATGAGGAATCCAAAAAAAAAAAAATTAGCCGGAAAATTTAGGAGCTTCTGTGGAAAATCGGAAAATTTAATTTTCATGGGAAAATTTAAAAGTAAATTTCTGAGAAAAATTAGGAAAATTTTATTTTTCAATTAAAGCCTGATTCGATACCTTTCCAACGAGCTATCACTCGTTGCGATCGCTTTAGTAGTTTTTTTTTTGAAACAACTTTCAATGAGGTCCCTTATGAAGAATTCTTCAATTTTGTCACATGACAGTGGTGTACACCACCACTAAACCACTCACTGTAAAACAAAAAAAAAAATATGTAGGTACATTATTTTTCGCTGGGCAATCGATTGAGACTATTTATTTTAAAATCGGAGAGGGGTCGTCCAAAAATTTGCCAATTTTGGTCGTTTTCATATGGAATTGCTCTATATTTTAAATTTAACACTTTATTAATGGTAGTATATTTGAATTGATTGTCATAAAAGCACACTCTTCCACATTGCCACAGAGGAAACAATATTTGGTTTGGGCTGAGATTAAACAAATAAATAAAAATTTCCAATCTATACATGAGTATGCATTTGTACATTCTACACATTTGCTTCATTTATTTTGTATGCCACAGTTTTCAGCAAATTTCAAAGTGTTGGCAAATGATAAATAAAAAATTAAATTTACATATGTATGTATATTTATGTACGATATATAGTAGATATATATATAGATATATAGTATATGAGTAAATTGTTTTTAATACTCTTTTTGTTAATGCTACAACATTTAATTATTTTTAAAATATTGCATTGCATATTGTAAAAAACTGCAGAGTATATTAATAATTAAAACAATTAGTTAACTTTACACTTGCTTAATTTTATTACATTAAATATATAGCTGTATTTAATTTATAGCTAAAATTGGCAAATGTATCATTAACGCATGACTGGTGTCATGAAATTCAGTAATGAAAAATTTACAATGTCTTCAAATTATTCAGTTTTACTACGAAACTCAGCTTCTTAATAGAAATGTTTAAAATAAACAATGACTTTATTGAGAAATCATTTTGTTGAGCAGCTAAATTCGTGACAAAATGTGATATCACATTTCCGAATTTTTATATCCTACAGCACCATAGCGGGAGGGGTATATTGGATTTGTGCTGATGTTCCTAACGCCCATATGGCTGGCTGTTCATGTAAAGCTTGTGTTTTAAATTAAAATTTGGTACGTGACATTTTTTTGGTCCATACACATGCCTCCCGAAATAGGAGTTTAACGATCATAAATGTTTGAATTATGCAAGTATCCAAACAAATTTCACCACAAGTGAGTAGTAAATGAAGGGGAATCACATCTAAAAATATTGTGAAGATTGGTCCATAATTTGTCATAGCTCCCATATTAGCCCAACTTCCGAAAATCACTTTAACGATCATCAATATTTTAAAAATGTTAATATGCAAATAAAATTTAACAAAAATAAATTTCATATATACAGAAATTATGACACCTAATTTTATCATAGTCGGTCCATAAGTAGTCAAAACTCCCATTTAAGGTCGTCTCTGGAATTCACTTTAACCTCCATAAATCTTTTAAAAGTATTTATATCGAGATAAAGTATAACATACACAATATTTGTATTCAGGAAAGTCATATGACTAAATTTTAGGTCTATAATAGGTATAGCGCTCATTTAAAAAAAAACTGTTTTGTAAATATACTGGGTGTAGGGTATTATATGGTCGGGCTGGACCGACTTGTTTTCTTTAGCGTTATGTGAGAATAACAGTCCTGTTCATAAGATTGCGGTAGCAATAGTGGAAAGAGTTATAATTCGCTAGATACTGGTACTGGTAGCAATCGAAAATTATACGTTCCGAATGGTAATCTTATAGCGTAATTACCTGTAAAAAGTCAGATATTGTTTTATTTTAAGTGTTTTATAAAAGGGTAGTGTGACTGACTGACTGATTTATTCATTATTGCACATCCCAAACTGTTTAAGCTAGAACCTTATAATTCAGTTAGTGGGTTCCTTGTGTATATTATAGAGCCACTAGAAAGGGATTTTTGGAAGCTGAGACGTTAAATGGTACAAAACGGGCAAAACTGGTAACTGTGTATCTTTAATAAAGGTTGAATAAAATTTTTAAGTTTGTGTGTCTTTAATTAAAAAAATGAAAGGATATGTGCCCAGTACTATCGAAATTCTAGATGAACGAAACAGTTAAAAACGGTACTCCCGAAACCTCTGTTACCCCTTCTATCTTCTAAATAAATAAACATAGAAATACAATTTCAAAATACATCCATATTTAAAATCATTGAGCAGAAGAGCAAAAATCTTTTCGGTACATATTTGAAATTGTTGCTTTTTTGTCAAAATCGATTTGCTCTATAAAGAAATCTAGAACTATTATTCTCTAATTCCAATTCTAACAAATAATTACAATAACTGTTTTCAAAACTTATTACTACCCGATGGACGAAACTGATACAGAACGGGGGTCGAAAAACGGGGGTAAAATTTTTATAAAATAGGCCACCTGTAATTTTTTTTATTTTTCTAAAAATGCATTTGTATTAAAATGTATTTATTTAAAGTTCTAGGAAATTTCTTCAAAATCTTTAAAAGATAAAACTTGAATACTCACACGTGCGTTGAATTTGTTCTGAACATTCTTGGCTAATGAAGAAGCGGGTTAAATGATAGTTTACAATAAATTTAATTTTAATTAAATAATTTTGAATTTTATTGTTTTTGTTTTGAAAACAAATGCAACTGCTTATCTATTATAATCTTAAAAAAGTGTATATGGAAGATATAACAATAGTATATATTATACCTTTATATAAAAATTAGGGAAGGTAAATCTCCAGTTCCACGTAAACATTTAAAAATCAGCTAAAGCAGAAAAAAATCCTTATCTTTTCCTCAGGAGTCATTTAAAATTCTAAATCTTTATTATATCAAATAAAATGCCAAAAATTAAACAAAAAAATTAAACAAATCATATTGTTATTCTACGTCAGAAAACCCAATTTCATTTCATTACAAATCTTGAATCTTTATTAAACCATATAAAATGAACATAATTAAACATAAACATTTAACAAAACATATCGTTAGAATAGTAGAAAAATCACTTCAACTAAATTACACTTTTTGGAATCCTTTTGCAAACAAGAAAACACTAGAAAAACAACAGCATCAAACTTTTAATATAAATAATGAAAACTTTTTCTCCCAAAATAGTTTTCTTTTTTAAGATTCTACATTTTTGTATTTTTCTTCTCTGTTTTTATATTATTTATAGCTTTTTGGCAACAGTTTTGTGTGTCAGAAATTGTTTCTGTTTTACCTTGTTATTGGTATGGTTGTTTTTATATACAAAGTTAAAATGAAATGCTTTCCACACCCACAATCGTGATAACATTTTACTACAAATCAGAAAATGTAAATGTATTTAAGTTTGAAATACTTAAATGGAAAGAAAAAAAAAATAAATGCAAATTTTTCAGTATTTTACGTTTCGGCTCAACCTAAAAACGTTTAATGTATTCGAATGTTATAGATTATAAGTAGACGAGTATCAGAGTGATTGTGTTGTTTTATGTAAATTTACAATTTTTATTTTCTTCCTAACACATTTAAAACTAAAGTAAAAACCTTTTAACCCACAAAAATTGTTAAGGAAAAAAAAAAGAAAATCATTGTTTTTGGCAGGTTGAAGCCGACTTGTATTTGAGCTTTAATGCAATGAATTGGTAAAATGGTATAAGTTAGTACATATTTTGTGTCCTATCAAAAAACCTAAATATAGTTTGTTGTAGCTACTTTTCTATTCAAATGTAATTTAGTGTGTGGACAGCTAATCAGCTAAATCTGATGATCAAAGAAAATAATTTTGTAAAATTACAGCTAGCTCTTTTGATCAGATTATTATTATTCTAGAGTTTCAAACACCCAAAAACTAATTATCTGCCATACTTGGACTGCAGATTATTTTCTGTTTATAATAATTTATTTATGTTCGTCTGTCCGACTATCCGTCCATGTAAACCTTTTTAATAATGCCGAAGCTCATAATTTTGAAATGGCTTCCATAACATTTTAATGGTTTGATGGCTTTGTTAATTATCTAAATTGCCATATTTCAGTTTCTGAATAGATTAGACCAGTGATGGAAAATGGGTTTTTGGATTTCGTACCAACTATATAAATTAAATGTACTTTTTAGACCTTAGAAATGGTACCATTTTTAATATTTGTTTTATAATCATAAAACTTTACCACAAACTTATTTTATCGGAAATTCGATATAAGGGGTCCGCCGAATATAACATTTTTTTGAAAATGCTATGAAAAAAAACTACTGAATATTTTCTCAAATTTCGTTTTTATTTTAAAGTACAATCCTTTCGATTAATAATGGAAAATAATTTAATTTAAATGGCCGCCTCGGCTGGCCATGGAGTAGCCTACACGATCGGTCCAATTTTTAAGTACATTATCGATTGTGTGCAGCTGTATTTCACCAATGGCTTCACGAATACTGTCCTCTAAAGCGTCAATTGTGTCTGATTTGTCGGCATAACACTTATCTTTGACAGCACCCAACAAATAATAGTCCAACGGTGTGAAATCGCAGCTCCGAGGTGGCCAAATGACATCAACTCTGCGGCTGATAATGTCATCTTCAAAAACAGGACGCAAAACATCGAGTGTAGCTTCGGCTGTGTAGCAAGTAGCGCCGTCCTGTTGAAACCAAATGTTGCCAATATCCTCCTCTTCAATTTTTGTGAACAAAAATTCATTCAATATGGCCCTATAACGATCGATATTGACTGTAACGGCCACTCCTTGCTCATATATTGATATTCTTAAAACATATTTTCAAAATGTAAAATGATCAGCGGTCAAATATAAAAGATATCAAGATAAAATACTCAAAAAAAAAAAAAAAAATTGTGTATGAATAGGACATTTTTAGATGGCCCATAATTGATGAGTATGGACATTCAATTTATTTTATATAAGAAATTGTAGAATTATGTAAATAGTAATAGTAAATATGATAGCTTATATCCGACGAAAGTAAGACAGTATTACTTGCGTTTTGGTGAAAGGTAAATAACATGTTTTACAAACAAGCTTTTAGAATTAATTATCTCTAATAATTGCATGTCTTTTCGAATACCTCATACATTTTATCTGCAAGAATATTATGAGTAACTTATGCACTTTATTACCATTTTTCCGTTTAATATAGGCATTATCATTGAAATTCCTTGCACTTTCTCATTTGCATATTATATAAAATTGTGTGTTATAGGGTACAAATATAAAAAATGTTCTGAAGCAAAAACAGAAAAAAAATCAGAAATAACATCAACATGAAACCAAACACATATATTTTCTTCTCTTCTCTAATAGATTGAATACAAAAACTACTCCAGTAGCAGCTTACCTTGTGAAATAAAACATGCCAGCAGAAAGTTTTCAAGATCTTTAACAAGTATATATACACTAGAAAAAAAAAAAGAAAACTGTCTTCACCACCTTTGGGGAAAGATGATGAAACTAGAAAATAAAAAAAGGAATATGTTTCTCAACAGCAAATTGTGTTTATAAAACTTACAACCACACAAACTCTAGCTCACTTTTAAAAAATGATAACAAGCACATTTAAGAAAATAATAATAACAAAAAAAAAAAAACAAAAAATAACAAGTGTTGTGAGTGTATTTGCCATACAAATGAATTTCAATGGAAATTTAAAAAGAAAAGTGAAAATAGCGCCAAAAATAACAACAACATCTCCATCATCGTTAATATTATCGTCGACTTTAGCATTGGCAACAGCATCGCTTACAACTACAGTCACAAATGTTAAAACTACAATTTGAAATAAAGCAGCAGCAACAGCAAAAGTTTCAACAGCCTCAGTTGGTAGCTACAAAGGCGACACCATCATCATCATCGAGTAACATTTTATCTTGTCGGTTTTACCATCCTGCGTATCTTTTAGTATCTACTCCTCTTCAATGCCTGAGTCACCGCATAACAAGAAAATTACTCAACTTAACTACTCCATGGGGATGTGTGAGTCAACAAGAACAACAAAAACAAAAACATCAACAACTACAGAAAAAACAACAGCAACAGCAGCAGCATCAACACCAGCAGCATTATCAACGTCAACATCATCAGCACATGAACACGAAAAACAAGAACACCAAGCACCAAGAACAAGAGCAGCAAAAACAGACAGCACAGAGGTGATGTTACCACCACTTACATCAATGTCATCTAAACAACTACAAACACTAACGAGTCGGCTATGTATAACGGACAAAGATGTTGAAAATAGAAAACTAAAAACATATAGAACAGAAAAACCACTATCATCACTATTACCACCACTACAGCCAACACTATCACCAGCACCAACAACAGCCAGAACAACAACTGCCTACTTGCCAGTACTAGCAACAGCAACAGCAGCAGCAGCAGCAAAAAGTTGTAGAAAACAATGTTTGAGCATTAAAATGCCCCTAAGACATTTAATACTAACAATAATGGCCATTGTTGTGTTTAGTATGGGTAAGTACGAGCATTGTATTTTAATTTAAATTTGTGCGTGTTTGTGTATTTGGTTGTGTGTATGTTTTTATATTTTATCTCATAAATATGATAATTTTTATGTGTTTTGTTATTTTGAGTAATTTACTACTACATATTTTGACATATGGTAGCACATGATGATATAAATTTAACATACATATGTTGATAGTTTTTAGTAGCTGTTGCAGTAAATAACAAATTATCTAGAACCATTATGGAGCCCACTTCTTTAAAATTTTAAGAGTAATGGCCAGTTTTTAACTTAAAAATTAAAGTGTTTTTAAACTTAAGTTCTGTTTAAATAACACATTAGTTTTTATAAAGCACTGACTACGTCCATTTAAATACAACTTAAGTTGTTCATACTACCATATGATTTTGACAGTTCTGCAAATTATGAAAATTGAGCATTGAAGTTTTTTTTTATTATTTGATAAAAATATTCAATAAATAAACTCGCCGCGAATAAAAACATTTTGCTTATTATTATTAATATCAACTAAAACAATGAATTTAGATGAAAAGGATATGAATGATGCAGCTTTTGTCCATTTAGTTTACAACAATTTGTAAATCAGCTGCTAAATGAAGAAGTTTTTTATATTTTTTTGACATTTATTATAATTAAATACCAAACCAAAATTTTAAAACTGCAAAAATCAAACCATATTTAAATAAAACTTAAGTTTAAGGAAAAATTAACTAATTTCGTATTTAAACTGACCATAAGAGTGTTATATTCTGTTGAGCCGAAATTTAGATACCCACCAATAATAAAATATCGGTACCGATTTATGGTCATTTTGTTGATTCAGATTAATGAATTTGTATTGTAGTATAATGCCAATGTTATCGAGAACCAAATATGTATAGTTATAATCTTCATAACATTTTTTGAAGGGAAGAGTGGACCGATAAACTGCTAATACCCACCAGCAAAAAGATGGGGGCATATTAAGCTTGTCATTACGTTTGTTACACATCCAAATAATAGTCGTAGTATAAATATATATATTCTATATTCTTATGAAATTCTAAAACGATTTAGCTATGGCCGTCCGTCTATTCAAAGGAAATTGAAATGTTACCCAAGGCTGTTTGCAAATAGACCAATTCGGTTTAGTCGAACCAGTTGAGACAGCTTTGATATTTTTCCAAAATGTTCTGTTATTTTCTTTAAATATATTGCTAATAATATCATATTATTTTAAGTCTAAGAGACTAGTCTTGTTGAAAATGGTTAGAGCTGGTCTATGATATATTATAGCCCCCATATAAAAGGATATCCATACTAAAGTAATCATACGTCACTTATAAACATCGCTATCAAGTTGAATTAGTCATATATAATCCCGTACCAAATTTATGAAGAACGACCCATTATAGGTCTGTGAATATGGTTTTCGGACCCCTTCCGAAATGAGAATTATTTATGTCGAATTTTAACCGAAATGTTTATACCAAATTTATGTGTATTTAAAGTATTTTCGGATACGGATGTTATGTGGAGACTATGATCAGTAGTATTCCTTGGTGAGGTATAATAACGTCTTACGAAGTAAGGCCTTTAAGGCTTTATTTCACTTCCAATTGAGAAATGAGACCTTTATTTCCAAAAAGGTTTTATTGCACTTTGAAAGTGAAATAATTCCTTTATTGAAATTTAGCCAATTGTGCAATAAAGCCTTTATTTTATATTTTTTGATTCTTTTGTTACATGTTCAATTTATTGCTTTTTGTTGTTGTTGATAACAGCAATTCGCATACTAAACTGTGTCACTATTGGCATCTTAATTCTGTGAGAAGCAAAATTTTTATGCTTTTTCTCCTTTATTGTTTTTTGTTGTTGTTAATAACAGCATAACTTACAAAATCGTATTAGTATGTCATCGCCAGTCATTTGCTAAGCCACGTGTGTTGTCAATTAATTGTTAAAAATCGTGAAAATGGAAATACTTGTTTATAATATAATTCCGGGTTTGAGGAAATCCAGCAAATTATTACATATTCCATCAGATTCCAGACAATCTGTACTGTGCGAAGCCGGTGTTCCGTATACCATGGAGGATGAATATTTTATATTTTTTTTTACTTTTTTTGAGCCTCATGACAGTTTTTATTTTTGGACGTTATGGCCTAGACTATAGTTTGAAAAAGATATTTCGCCCAAATGCAATGTCGTCCCAAATGGAAAAGCGCTAAAATGCTTGGGCATTATGACAATATGGGTTTTGGGCGTTATGCACTTAGGCGCTGTGACCGTACGCCAAATTGATTTCACTTTCAAAGTGCAAGAAAACCTTTTTGGAAATAAAGGCCTTATTTCTCAATTGGAAGTGAAATAAAGCCTTTAAAGCCGTATTTCGTAAGGCGTTATTGCACCTTATCGTATTTCTTATCTGTTTAAGATATTAGAAATCGATATTTAAAGCTAATTATGTGTATTAAGATACCTATTCCCGCTTCTCTTTATTATAAAAATAGCGTCTGTCAAATTTCATATCAAAATATTTTCGAACGATATTAACTTTTAAGATGTTGTCTCAGATTTTTAACTTGATATACTTGTATTTCCATTTTCTATACCTAACAGCTAGATGCTAGACGGGTGGACATAGCTAGATCATTTTAGAATTTTATAAAGACCCATCTTATATATGTATACCTTTTTGTTTTAGGAACAAATTTTCTATGTATTACAAACTGGATAATTTAATATACCCCCAAAATGTAGAAATAATGTGAATATCTATTCCATATAAAACTACATTAATATTCTCAAAAAAATCAATATAATATTTAGATAAATGTTACTAATACCTAACGTGACCAGATGGTTTTTCTTAAAAAGCAAGATATTGAATGAAAAAGCAGGATTTCAAAGTAGATAGTATTAAAAAAGTGGGTTTTGAAAATTACGATATAAAAATTATTATGTTCTTTGTTCATTAATTCTAGTACCTGCAGAATATCTATTAAATGACTTCATTTCAACGAAACAATGCCGCAAAAACTTAAACAAACTATGTGATGGAATGTGAAATGTATCCGAACTAATGAATTAAAACGAATTGTGCACTATATCTACCGCGGGATAATAGAATTCGAATAAATAATAGCTTCCGCATTAAACCAATAAACAAATAATTAATAATAAAAAAAATATTAAAGGTCTAAGCAAAGCAATAGATATTTTAAACATTATGAGATTTAACAAAAAAAAAAACTTGATGCGACATATATTACTTTGCATAATTTTGCTCTTTGAAAGTATTTTAATTTTTGCGTTGGTTTTAGTTTTATTTTTATTTATTTTATTATTTAATGTTTATCTTAAAGTAGACTTTAGTAAAGGCTATTTAGAATGTGCCTTACCACTTTTACTAGTTAAATTTATTTTTTAAATTTTGCTAATATCGAATCTTTAAAATATTCAACTTTTAGTTTTACACAATTTGGTTACGGATCAATCTTACTATATTCATCTTACATATATAGTCCAATATGAGTACCATCGTATTATACATATTTCATATTTATGTACATGCATTAAAAGTTTTTATATACAAACTGTTTACAAACAAAGTTTTCGTCTTTCCCACATACTAACAAGATATACGTTTTCTACTATGCACTCTTGTAAAAAAAACCTTTTTATACGATATTGTGGCAATGAATTAAAAAAAATGTAGGTTTTCCACATAGTGTTTTAAATATTCCATTATGTCTACAAAAGTCCAAAAGTCAGCCAGACCAAATTCACCTGGGATATTTCAGTAGACAACCGTCATATTTGTTTGCTTGTAGTTAATATTAACTAGTAGTGTCTGTAATATGTTTCTCTTAATGTGATAATGCATACACCGAAGAATTAAAACCACAAGACCCACAATTGGGAAATAAAGCAATAAACACATTTACAACATCACAGTTTACATGTGTATATGTATTCACAACTGTTTTTGTATATCCTATATTGACAGTGGCGATCAGCTATTTAGAAAGAGACAGGAATTTAGCCTAAAATGTCTAAAAAGTGGACTTAGAATATTAAATATACTGCAAACATTTTCGAATGATATAAATAATATAATATAAATATAAAATTCGGCGAAATAAAAATCAATTTGATAGTGGTTATGAAAGAATTACCTAACTTGCTTACTAAAGAATAAATTATAGAAAATAAAAGTGAAAAAAAATTTGTGCCTAAATAGTTTGCCGCCTCTGTTCATATGGTAACCATCATGGAACGTTTTATTTCCAGCACTAAAGTATCGCAGTATGATATGGTATATTTTTACAAAAGTAGTAGTATGTCTGTTTAATATATCTATGGGGTAGATTATGCTTCAAGTATAATTAGTGTATATAATCTATTTTGCTTGGTAATTAAATGTGGCAGTTTCATTATTTGTATACCAACCACCAAAAAGATGGGCGTATAGTAAGTTTGTTACTCCGTTAGTAACACATCGAAATATTGGTCGTAGAATCAAAAAGTTTATATATTCTGGGTCCTTATAAATTTCTAAGATCATATCGATTCGTCTGTTGGCTATAAGATAGATCTTTGAAAACGGACTGAGAGGAATAAAATTTCTTGCAAATATTCTTAACTTAACCGCAACTGTTGCTCACTGTACCTGACACAAGATGTTCAGCGCAAAATGGGCCTTGAGCTCTTTGCTTGTTAAATGGATGTTTACAGATATATACTGACTTATGGATCCTTCTCACAGGTGCACAACGTACTAGTCGTTCAGAGGCTTTGAATACTATACTGCATCTAACACTTAATGGCCATTTCCACAAGCAGAGCGGCTAGATTATGAAATGAATACATTTGCAAACACTTTTTAAACTTAGTTCTCATATAAAATTTAACTTGTAACATTTCGGGAAATACCAGAATTAAAAGCTGAATTTTTAGATAACTGCTTAGTCTATTCAAAAACCACAGGGCTTTCTATACATTTTAAACAGTAACAAAAACTCGAACGTACAAGAAAATTACTTTCAGCAAACTGTCCCGAAATTATAAGTAAAAAGATTTCAACAAAAATGTGACATGAGTTTCTGTGAAAACTCCAATGTCACACATAAACGTGTTAATCGTCTTTATTGGTTACAAAATCTATTAAAACTAGCCGATTTTCTAATATTTAACATCAAATTGTGTTTTTCGCTTGATAATTTGATTTTAGGTGTTAGAGAACACGTAAGATTCAAAAATAAAAGTTCGCAAAACAGTTTTAGACTAAGACAGAAGAATATTTAATTATATAATAAATATATGGCTAATTGTAGTATTTTGGTTATAAAGAAATTATAAATTGAAAATAGTAAAGGGTGTTTCTTTCAGATGTATAGAACTTTAAGTTGACAACACTTTTTTTGTCAAGCGATTTATGTTTAGTGTGGTTTGGCATTCCAACATGTACGAAGCTGGCCAGAACGTTACACTCAATGGTGACTTTTTTCTTCATCAATTGATCACTCATGATGTGCTGGAGTTGTGGTTTCAACAAGACTTCGCAACATGTCACTCAGCTCGCGCCATCATTAATTTATACAAAGAAACGTTTAGTAGCCGCTTGGGGATATGTAAAGTTGCTAGTCTATGCCGATAAGCCCGAAACAGACCTTTAAATTAGACTACGTTCCAGTCAGTCAAGGCGATCACAATATCTTTCAATAAAGTAAATTTCATGCCAATTTGAAATCATTTTTGTTTTATACCATTTCAAAGTAAATATCAAGTAAATAAATATTTACTGCCGTATTCATAAAAAATAAAGTAGTTTTGAAGTGTGCTTTTAGACAAAATTTTCATACAAAATTTCCTTAAAGTACATTTGAAGTCTACTTTAATATTTTATGAATACAGCAGTTATAATGTAAAACAAATATAATTATGTACATAAATATGTATATGATACTCTTTTCCTGATTCTTTTCCAAAATTACGTTTCATGAAGCCTCAGTTACCAACTCTTATCGAATGTTGTTATGTCCTTAGTATTAAAAATGATAACAACGATATAAATTTGTATATTTATGTATTTCTTATATGTAAATGCAATTACATGTGTATATAGAACTGTGGAAAATACTCGTATAATAACATAAGGGCTAGTGTCAGTTAAGCTGGGATAAAAATATATATATTTTTTGTGATTTATAATTTCATGTACACAAAAATGTATGAAATAATTTTTCATTAATTTTAAATATTTTTGAAAACTGCTAATGCAGTTCCTATTAATATGATTAATAATGCCTTAAAATTATGCCTTAAAATACTCACATTTTTGCAACTTAACGTCAACCAGAACATCAACTGTGTTGAATGTGGATCAGCTGTCATTAATTTTCCATATGGGCTTCATGAGGCCCAGTAAGTACACTTACCACATTTTTACATAAACAGACAAGGTTGTTCTACGAAATCAATAGTAACAATATTTTACTGAATTCATTATATTCAGAAGGCATTAGCGGTAGTTGACATAAAATATTTTTTCCCTCAAAGCAAAGGTAAAAACTTGGCGACTACTCAAATTCAAAATGGGCCTCGAAAAGCCCAGTTGAACATCCTAGGGATAAAAATGTTTTTATATTTTTATCGTTTTATCTGTGTTATTCAATTTGATGTTCTCAAAGGGATATGGAGAGTTGTTTTGATATTTGAATTGGCGATAATAATAAATTTCATAATGATTAAATCAGTCATATAAAAGAATTTAATTCCGTTCGGAAGTAGAAGTAATTCCGTATTTTGCTTCTATAGAAAAAATAAAACGAAAAAAATTTTTTCGGAATAAAACTTTATACTCCATTTTAGCCTGTAGAAAAAAAAATACAATTTATGAAAAAAAAAATTGGCCAATTTAAAGACAAGAAACGGTATTATGTATTCGCCGAAAAATCCAATATGAAGAATTTTTATTTACCGCGATATTGAGGTTTTAATAGACATATGATTTGACAAAATCTTTAAACTCTATTTTCTCAAAACCCCCAAAAAAATAATTGAGGGAACGATATGAGAATGTTCTGCATGCGGAACGGCTGTTCGAAAAGTTTTTAACTCATGTTACTATTACAGATTTTAACTGATCCCAATCCTTATATTTTTACTTATTACATAACTACATATGAATGTTTTTACATTTGCTAAAAAGAATGTTGTTGATAAAAACTTTTAATTTAAAAAGTTTTATATTTTTTTATTTGTTTCTGGACACAGTATTCCCTTTACATCGTTCTAGGTACGCATTTCTAGGCTTAGTTATATAAAATTTGGTTATAAATAAAATTCTACTGTACCCAATTCTTTAGTTTGTATATTGTTATTAGAATGTGGATGTGAATGAAAAATATACATAACTATATAAATATTTATATAAATATCTGTTCAATTCACAAGTGATGTTGTAGTGTCATAGAAGTTGTACGTCGTCTGAATTTACAATAGTTGTACAAATGTTGTTGGTAATTTCTGTATAAATATTTTGTACAACCCCTACGACATTTTTACATATGTTTTGCGAATGTTGTATAGAAGTTTAAGTAGTGCCAAAAGTTCAATATATATCTCAATCCAAAAACTGCTGATTTTAGTTTAAAAAAATAATCTAACGGTAACACTCAAATAATAAACTGATTGATAAATTTGAAACCAGAAAATGAAATTCATAAGCAACAAATTTGAATAATGTGTAATTGTATTTAGTGTAATTGTACTTAATTTATGAAAAACGATCATTCATTTTTACTCACTTGTCTCAATTGTTAAAATGTCTGCATTTTAGTTTTCACACAATGCTGAAATTATTTTGTTTTTATCACTTGAAGGCTTAACGACATCAACATAATTATATATTGTATATTATTTATATGCTTATGTGTGTATGATTTTATTACCATGTATTTTATTTTCATATGTGAAGGCTACAATATTTATATACAGTTAAACCTCAATATAACGACCCTCACTATAACGAATTCCTCGATTTAACAAATTTTTTGAAATCTCCTACACTGCTCCATAAGATATAATACAAAATAAACCTCTTTATTACGAATACATTTGTCAATAGCCTCGTTATAACGAATTTTCATTCTCTGCAGACTAAATAAATATAAAGAATTATTTACCTCTATTTAACGAATTTTGCCAACTTACGATTTCCATCAAATAATACAAATTATATGAAAAAGTTACACACAAAATTATTGTGTTTGCAACGACAACGTCTCCAGCAAACCTACATTCGTAGTAGACAGCAGCATGCATTAGACTAACGGCTGAAATATTTGAAAATAAATTTATTTTTGAATTTTAAAACTACAAAATACAGTGTTGTCCTTCAAATGTGTTTTGATTTATTAGCGGAAATCGTTCTCAATAACATGGTAAGCAGATGATGATTAATATACAAAATTTTTTATTACCTTGTTATAACAAATAAAAGTGCAAATTCACCTCGTTATAACGAACCTCATTGTAACAAATTATTCGATATAACATTTTTTTCTAATACCCTTAAGATTCGTTATACCAAGGTTGAACTGTATATGAGTTCTTATGGAATATATATAATCTGGATTCTTATATGGAGACAGGTTTATTTGATGATGTGCGCCTGTTCTTATGTATGTCTGATGAATCAGTTGATAAATGTCTGTAATAATAAAACTACTTTATTTTACCTCAATTATTTTGCATATTTTTCATTACGGATTTAAATAAAAATAATTTCCAGTTAAGAATACCATTAAAATTTTATCGAAAATATACGAATTTTTCTATTTTTTAAACTGACTGCCGAATATATTGTTTTCGATAGCATTTTCAATTAAAAAAATGTGTTCTAAAAGTGTTTCTTTCACATAAAAGTTATATTAATTTGAAGGTTAATCATATTCGGCTTAGATTCATATTGGACTCATTCATATTTTTTATGAGTTTTAAATATGCAAATACATACAAATATTGCATAAAAATACGTAATGTCACATAACGAATGTAATAAAAATTTATTACATTAATAAAATAAAAAATAAAAAATTTTTTGTCGAGCTCGAGGCCAATTATTTGTAAAAAATATGTATATTATTTATTAAATTATTTTCTCCAATATTTCAATATCCATCGGATATCATTAGCAATGAATGAGTTACAATTATATTTGTAAGAGACGTATCATTCTCTACACACTCAATAATGAACTTTTATTTTATTAAAAGAATAAAGCTCGGAGAATTTAAAATTTAATTTATTACATTTTTTAAAATATAACAAGTGAGGGACACATAAGCAAAGTATTTTTTTTTTGAAAACTTCTCTTGTAGCTACATCTAGTTACATTTAGTGACAGTTTGTTGTCCGGCAGGCAAAAACCATTAGAGAATGGTACTTTTTCTATGCTCGCATTATAACATCAATACTCTAAAATATGTTAAAAAAAAATCATTGACATTGATATTTTAAAACAGAAATTAAGACAGCTCTAAATGAAATCATAAACTTGAATAAAATATTAAGAATATTCAAAATTAAATTGTGAATTTTTTTTTGAAATTATGAGAATTACAAATATAATTGATAATTTGAATTTTGAAAGTTTCAATATTAAATTCTGAAAATTTCAAATAAAATTTAGAACTAGAAAGTTCAAAATGATTTCCGAAAATTTTAGAAACATTACTCACCAATATTTAAACCTATTGAAACAGTTTTATACATTACTAAAAGTACTGTAAAGTATTTTTGATTGAATTAAAAGTTTTTTTTTTAATTTCAATTAGAATTTTCCCAATTTTAAATTGAAAAAAAAAATAATGTCATTTGAATAAACTTGTGCTTATGGTGTTTAAAGGGTACTATTTCTGCAAGGCATCACAATGGACCGCATTGGTAGCTGGGTGATGGTGTGGTGACAACCGCACATCGGCCTTCTGACCTGACCTAACCTAGAGGGTAAGAAGCATTAGAATTAGTTGAGAGAGAATAGATATGAGAGATTATGAGAATAAATTAAAACAGTAAATGGGCTATAACTTAAGTAACTAGGGATTAGTTACTTTTAAATAAAGTGGTATTAATAAAAGTTAGCTGCTTTTATTGTTCTTCAATAGGATTAGTTGGGGAAATATCTAATCTATTGGAACATTAATAAATTGGAAAGAATAAAAGGTAACTGAGCTGCTTTTATTCTTCTTCAAATGGAATTAGTATGACAACTAGCTAATTCTTTGTACTTTATTCGGATGAATTAAATTAGGTGTTGGTAAGAGGCTATTGTGTGAGGTAATAACCAAGATGGTTATTAAAACAAACCAATTTAAAAATGTGCCATTTGGTTAAAAGAAGTCTCTTAACTTATTATCTTTCAATATGTAGCTCAGCCTTAGCTTATTTGGAAAATTTGGATTTGAATTCCTAACCATTAAGGTTACTTTTATTTTGACACCAATTATTATTTGACATTACTGTATATTTATGGTATAAAATAATATAATTTTAAAATACAGAACTAATTATTAGATAAATTATTTATGAGAATGTAGTAATCAACATTCTTAAATAAATTGCCTTTAGAACCGTAAATAAAAGTTTAGCCTAATGCTCTAAATAAATTTATAATGATACGGTTTCTCCTTTTATTGGGTAACTTTTTCGTGTTATTTGTTTATGTTAATTATTTTCATTGTTTGTAAACAAAAAAGTGTGTTAATTAAAATTGTGAACAAAGTTTTTATTATGCACTAAATGGACATCATTATTTTGTGGTCGTTAAAAAAGTTAAGATAAATAAGGAAAATTTTAATATTTGCCAATAGCACCCCTCTAACCAAACTTTTTTTTTTTTAGATTTTACTTAATATGCTGCTAGGGTTGCTATAAATATACCTATAGTGCATTTCATTCTTTTTTTATCTAACTGTGCTGGAATTTTTGTTATTATACAAAATTTTATATTCAAATAATTATTAGCGTTTTTTATATACACCACCAAAAAGATGAAGGGGGTATTTAATAGAGTATATAAGTATATAAGGCACAGCCGAATACAAACTATTGCTTTGATTTTTTGTGGTTTAATAATATTTATATAAATTTAAGCCATTTACTACAAGTGCAAAAGCTTTTTCATTGCAAAAGTAATGCCTAAGTACTTGACTACAATAATACAGTGATATCAGACTGATTTCTTATCAAAAAAAAAGCTAGACTATGCTCCTAACAAAGGTAGTTCGACTGCGTAAAAGAAAAATTTTGCATTAGCAACTTAAGAGTCGCAGTTCTATTTTGATAACCTGAAGCATGTGCATTATTATCGAATGGTATAGTTCTATGCATATAATCTTCTGGTATTTTCCCGTTTCGCCTCAACATTTGGCGTTAACAGCCAGGGTTTTTAATTCATTTGCATAGTCACAGCATAGAAATTGTTCTTGTTAATTTCTCTTTAGTATTTTCTTTTTTTTTTTAGCAGTTATTTAAAATTTATCTTCTGTATTTATATGACAGTTCTTGAGAAGCCAATTTTTAATTCAATAAAAAATAATTACTTCACTCAATTTCATATTTTTAACATTATAAGAGTCATAAAAGCTGTGATATAACATCAACTTAGCTTGTCATATTAGCGTTCAATAAGAGTTAATTTTTGTCATACTATTTTCAAAACTTGAATTTGAAAATTTCTAAAATTATTTAACCCTTATATGTGCACCAAGGTACCCGGGTATCTTTGGCGTTTTCAGTCAAAGTTTTTTAATGAAGTGACATTTTTTGTAATTGGCCGGTGAGACCAATTTACTTTTAACGCCCTGTACTACGCATCAAGGTACCCGGGTACCTGTACGTATTTTTATTTGAAGTTTTGCATGAATAAATAAAAGTCTGTATAAATTATAAACAAAAACAATTTATTACATCTTATTTGAAAACAGAAAAAAAACCACAAAATTCAATAAGTAATGCAAACAAGAGAAATAAAGTTTTAGTGCAAATTTATCAAGCTGTTTGTACATATTGGTCGACTAATCGAGTGTTGATTGCAGATTGGCCTGGAGCATCCAGTACAAGCTTTATGAGTTTTTCTCTGCTTCATACGTAGCTGCGAGCACTTGTAGCAACTTCCTACTACTGGAATGAGTCCGCTTGTTTCTTTTGTTTGTATAGGAGGTGTTGCACTTTCAAAGTTTGGTATACAAAAACTTTATATTGCAGATTTACTTATTTATTTATTTATTTATTTACTTACTTAATTTGTCTATGGAAATGAATTCCTTACAGACAGTTTACAAAATATTGTTTAACATATGGGAATAAAACACATGTAACAAATAATTATGAGTTTAAGAAAACAATTATTAATTTTTTTATGACTTTAACATTTAACGAAAAATCAATAAATCTATACAACTGGTTAAACTGATTACCCATTCTTCTTAGGAGATCACCTTCAGCATAATTGGCTCTATAAAATTCACAGATAGAGGTGCATAATTACGGGATAAACGTTGCGGAATGTTGCAAGAGATTACATCGGTTAGAAAACCAGAGCATATATCACCATTAATAACATTCAGGATAAATGATATATTCAGCATAGTTATACGACTTTTTAATGTAGGAATCTTAATAAGAGCAAGTCTAGCAGTATATGATGGTAAATCCAATAGATTGAAATGGAAATGGACTCCACGTATTTAGTATTTAGTGCGAAAATGCTTTTTCTCTAATTAACTTTCATATAGGTACCCAGGTACCTTGCAGCGCATTGTAAGGATAAAAAAAATTCTAGCAAATTTAAATATTGCTCTTTAGCGTTATTAATATTATCTTAATTTAACACTTTATATTTCAGAAATTTAAATAAAACTAAATTTTTGACAATATTTGTTCAATCCACCAGTGCCCAGTTTCACAATAACAAATTCAGACTTTCTAATGAATGGTATAATAATTCGTAAATGATATGTACTGAAGATTTTGTTGCAATATAGACTCAATCAAGGGAACGATTTAGTTTAGGAATATTGCTCATTAACACTGACAAGACATAAAAAAATGTAATATTTGACAAAAAATATTCCTAAAAATACTAAAGCAACGTCCAAAGATTAGAGTCATCGTCACTAAAATTATCTTACTTGATTAAAAAAACTTAAATAAAATAAACAAATACTAATCCCAATATCACTTCTCATAATTCAAAAAGAAAATTTAAAAAAAGATTGTTCTGAATAATATCTGCATTTTTATTTTAATAAGATTAAAATTATATATATGGCCACAAGCATTTTAAAAACATTTAATTATTAAAAAGTTATACATGACATCTACGTAGTGTTTTATTTATCACTACACACATCTATTGTATACACATATACAAATACATTTTTGCAAATATCTTTCTGCGTTTTCGAACAAAAATTCAGGGAGAAATTGATTGAATGTTCAGCCTTAATGTATTATACCTCTCTTATAAGTGTGAGTTTGTTTGCATGTTTTTATATGGAAATTTAATTTAATCGTATTAACAATTTGTTTTTATTACCTCTTTCATGATTCTTCTTTTTTTTCTGTGAATTTCTACTGGTAGAATTTACGATATGTGCTAGTGCAATATTGCAACATCAATTAAATACAATGATATTGCCGAATAATACACACCTGCCCACAGCAACAACCAATAAATCTACAAAAATCAACGACAATTTACAAAACTTACCTGTCACATCAACAACAGCTACAACTATCACAATAAGGGCAGCATCATCTTCAACGTCATTGTTCTTTCCATCATCAGTGTCAACGTCATCAGCGGCTTCATCATCATCATTATCAGCATCACTAGCATCGACAGATACCAGAAAACTTTTAAAATCCATGGAATCTGCTGCTTTAGTTGAAAAATCACCGCCAACATCATCATTAACAACAACGACACTGGATGATAGCTCTTCAAATCTATGGTCATCCCTAACAGGGACAGTAACATTAATGAATACAGAATCACCAGCACATTCATCACTACAATGGGAAGAAGATGACAAAGATGGTTCTAGTGAATTATCATTTTCCACGTCTATATTAAACACATACGATGCCAGTGATTTACCACCACTCAGTGAAGCTGAACAAGCTGCTAAAGATTTGTTAACCAAAGGATTTTCGATACCCACATATTTGCCACCATTTCCCGTATTTGCTGTTGCAGATTTACCAGCATATTTAAATACCATATTGACAACGACTACAGAATCACCAATAGCTCATCTCCGGCCATCAGATGGTTATGCTACAAATTCACAGGAAAATCTTTTATATTTCGATAATTCGCCAGACCATCAACTCCATGGACAGCAAATATCTAAAAAAAACTCAAGTATGGCTTCTGCAAATGTGACCGTGCAAGTGGGCAGTCATGCTTATTTGCCATGTCATGTGAGTACTACTTTAGTTATTAGAAATTGTGATCAATATTTTTATGCTTTCCTTTTAATGTTGGTTCTTACATTTCTATTGGTTTTTGTTGTTTTTTCTTTAGTTCCATTTAAAAGTTTATTGTATTTTTAAGCTTCGATAATAAAGTGTAAGGTAGTTTTACATTAGACAAAGTAAATAGAAGAAAATAGTAAAAAAAATTGTTTAAGAAATAAGAATGAGGTTAGTTAGTACTTTCTGTTTCGTGTGTATTATTGCATTGAAGAAATATTGTTGGCACTTGCATTAACAAAAAAACTTCTTTACTAGTAAATTTGTCAATAGCGAACAACTAAGTTATTCTGTACAAACTTTTATATATAAGGCGAGATTTGAATATGGACATTTTACATTCTCTAAAACACGTTTTTATACCCTCCACCACCATAACTGGCGAATGAGGATATATATAAGTTTGTCGTGTGTAACATTGCAAAATATTCATCTGATACCCAACAAAGTATATATATGCTTGAACCTTATGAAATTCTAAGAAAGTGTGAGGAAAATAGTAAAAATCGCTTTATGATTTCTCATAGCCTCCATACAAATTTCTTTCCGAAATATGGCTTAATGATACATAAATGCCTATTAAATTGGCAAAATTCGGCAAAAGTAAGTTTCATGAAAAAAGAAATCGTAAAACGAATTTTTTTTAATTCGGTCCATATTTGACAATATCCCCCACATAAGATCCCTTCTCGAAAGCCACGTTAATACTAATATATATCTTGAATATACCGCTATTATGTTGAAATTCGACGTGAAATATCCTCATATGCATGAAAATAAATGTTCCAAAATTGAAGAAGATCGGCGCATAATTTGTCATAGCTGCCATATAAGAACCATTTCCAAAAAACAAATAAACCCACAAAAAAATGTCTAATAAATATCGAACCAACTTTTATATGGAACAGAAATTTTAATCCAGAAATCATATTAGTATCGGTTATATGACAATTAAGCTACTGGAATTTGTAGCTGTCAGTCAATAATAGCTCCTGAATTATGTCCACTTTCCAGCATAACAACCAACCATACAACTCTTGTAAATAACGCTATTGAGTTGAAATTCAACCAATATAATCCTAAAATACATAGACATCATATTAGTGGATTATGGATTTAGAAGCTATCAGTCCATAATGGGTCCATTTCTTCTATGCCACCTATAAATCTTTTGTAAATAATGTTATTGAGATTAAATTCAAACAAAAATGCCTCATTTTATGTCTTATTCTTTTTTTATACTCTGTTTCTTAACTTGTTGTGAATATGGAAAAATTTTCTTTTAATTTTATAAATTGTTAAATTACAATCAAGATTATTATGAAAATCAAACAAACTCTGTAAATTACAGTAAGTATCGGTAATTACATCAATTATAAATGGTCGAAATTAGATAAAATTTCAAAATATTTAACATAAATTATGTTGATCGTAAAATTGTCTTTCAAACAACAGATCAAATAATAATTAAATTTCCACTAAAACTGAATAGAAAACACAGAATAAGATTATTCTAGTCCTACATATAACCAGTGTAGTTTTTCTATTTCTTAGCACTCGAACTTGTTTCTAATTTATTTCTTTTGGATATCAAAAAAATTTTAATTTATGTTATTTTTTAATATATCCAAAATTAAAAATAGTACAGTTGATTTTAAAACTTATATTTGCATTAAAATTTATATGGAAGTTAAGCAAACATAAAAATATTTTTGACTTGTGACGTCACAAGAAGAAATTTTACTGTCAATATTACTCCCACAGTTTTTGTAAAATATAATGGATCTGTTTTTTATTATTATTTTATTTTTGACGTACGGCACGTTTTTAAATGTTCTATAAGCACACAAACGTGCTTACAGTACGGTACGTTACAGTACGAAGACGTGGACATTCGGCTAATTCTACAGTAAATAATTTTTTAAGGAGTTTCCTTTTATTATTTATAAATTATTTATACTATTTATAATTTTTTATAATTATTATTTATAAAGACAGAACAAATTACAAAAGAACCAAACACAAGATAATTATAGTCAATCGATATTGTGTAAACTTTAATATTAATATGCGTATGTGTAATATGTAAATAGTAGATAAATAGTAATAAGTATACGCCCTTAATTATTTTGTGTGCAGTCGGCCAATTCGGACAAAATAAAATGAACACGAACATACATATAAGTCAAAGTTTTGAAGTCAAATATTATATATCGGGAGGGAGCGCGGTCTTAAGGCATCAGTGTGGGACAAGGTATAAAATTATATGTTAATGTTTTATCAATTTGCAGATTAAAACTATATATGTATGTATATAATTTTTTATAAATGTTACTAACATACTAACAGTCTTAAAAGTGTGTTAATGTAATTTTAAATTCATTTAGGTACTATCTCTATCACAAAAGAATCCAAAGTTATGGATATTAAGATTGTCATTTTCACAGCAAAACATACCTCTATTCTCTTCTTTGAACCATCTTAACTAATAAAATAAAAATTTTACAAAAAAAGAAAAAAATTTATAAAAAAAATTATTTTGGGGATTTTTGGGGATGACAAATCAAAAATTGGGGATAAGCTCTAAAAACATACTGGCAGCACTGCTTTCAGTAGCTCCACAGCCAATCAAAAAACCAGAAAAGCTTAAAACGATGAAAATCTTTAGAAAATGATTAGCTAAACGAACTTGCAGAACTTCAATTTTGTATATTTTATTGTTTAAAAGATATTTCACCTTAAAGTTCGTTCGGGTACCATTGTGCACGTGCCAGGAGAGTTAGGTTTAAATATTCACAGTTGTACTGGTGTCTTTTATATAAAACTTATTACTGTTAAAGAATTCTGGCGTTTTGAGGGATTTGGGAAAAAACACCAATTTTTTATAAAGTATAATTTCTCAATATCTTAAGAGATTATACGAGGATGGGTTTTTAAATGGAATGCGTTCGAGAGTTATTAGTTCTAATTTGGATAATTGTGTGTTTGTAATATTATTAGCGAATATATGTAGGGAAGCGAGTTCACCTTTTATGTATGTATGTTGTATGAGATGTTTGTGTGTTTAATTTAAATACATAAGTATCTCTTTACAAACTTAAGTTACAAAATTTATTATTTTTAAATTAAAATATTATATAATTTATTAAAGTAAATAAATTTCATTTCTTAAATATATGTAGTTTTAGATTTCAATTCATAATTTTAATTGATTAATATTTTGTATTGCTGGATAAGTTGTTATAATTTACAGGTTTTAATTTTATTATAAAATATTTTAAGTTTGATTTAATTTATAAGAAAATTTAAGAGAACAGGCTAATGGGTTTAAAGTAAGTGAAGTTTTACTTAGTCATGATGTAAAAGGAAACTTAGATTATACTGAATCTTACAATGACAATGCAATTAGATAATTTTAGAGCAGATTTCTCTTTGTGTTATTCACAATAATTATTCGTTACAATTACTTAAGTGTTACAATACATAGTCTTATACACTATTAAAAAAAAATAATAATAATATAAAATGAAATGAATAAATCGTCCCCTCAATATAACAATAGCGTATGTGCTCATACGCTATTATTTTTGTATTGAATATTTAGAATCTCTATCATTGATTTTATGTCTGGTCAAAATTTCGTTAAATTCTACTTCCAAAAAGTGGCTCAAAATGTCGTTGGAAAAAATAGTGTATAATTTCTTGTTCAAAAATTTCCTTCAATAACTGTGTAAGCTCATATGCGATATTTTACTTGAAATTGCCACTCCAAAGTTATTAAAAGAATAATATTAATAATATTTAACTCATAAAATAGCTTATAGCTTAATATACACTATTGTTTGAGAAATAGTTTCATTCCGATTATTTCTATACCCCACATACATATAACGAAAGCAATTATTATACAAGGAGGAATGGGATGGAGACTTGATAGTAATTGATAGTGGAGGAACGCGAAAAACAAAAGAGGTGATGAACTTTTCGTTTACTGGAAAATACAGTAAAGATCTGCCAATTTGTAATCGAAAGCTGCATGATCTCCAAAATTTGTGCAAAAAGAATGTAATTCCTGGTGGCTCGCAGTCATTTTTTTACTTTCAAGGTGGAAAGAAGCGAAATTGTTTAGATGAGCCAGATGTAGCAGAGGAGAATGAAGACGAATGAATTTCTAGTTATTTTTGATTTACGCAATATATACCTTAATTGGTCATAATTTTTTGTTTATAATAACCCAAATTGGAAAGTGATGAATATGTGCCACTTTATTAACAAAACTATGAATTAATCAATGTTTTATAATATTACAAATTGATATTTTTAAGATCAAATATTTTATTAAAAACACCGTAAAATTATTCAATAAAACAGCGTATACCATACAAAATAAAATAGTGTATCAGATACATCATACGAATCCCTTAAAAAATAAAATAACCTATATGTAGTACTTGCGCTTTGAATGACATAATTTTGGTCTTAAAGGATGCGTAGATTAAAACAAATTGGCCAATTTAAACACAAGAAACGGTATTATGTACTCGCCAAAAAATCCAATATGAACAATTCTTATTTACCGCGATATTGAGGTTTTAATAGACATCCGATTTGACAAAAACTTTAAAGTCTATTTTCTCAACACCCCAAAAAATTATACGCTATTGTTATATTGAGGGGACGAAATATTGAATAAAATCTTTGGATTTTATACAACTATCATATTTTCACTTGATGTTATTAACCGCACTAATATCTTAGTTAATTTTAATCGATCAACTTAAATCTAAATAAGGAAAATCTGTATTAATTCTACAATTTGTTCTAGAACGCATGCATATGTATATCCCTGAGAAATAGTTCTACGGAACTAGTTCTTCCATGATTGTTTTTTTTTTTTATTTGAAATTGTTAAGGGAATTTTTTGCTTTTTATTGTATTATTTTAATTATTTCTGGTTCGAGTTAGCTTTTACTATATTCGTGTTTATCAATTCAGATGATGAAATAATGTTAAAATATTTGGAAAAAATTATGTATAAATATGTTTGGTGAAAATAATATTTCAGTTTTTAAAACTTAGTACCGAATGCAATTATATTTATTAATCTTATAAAACTCTAAAGAAGTTTTTAAAAATCACAAAAATGTTCATCAAACTGTCTTCTAGATTTAGTTGCGATATTACTATTTATGGATGCTATCTACTTAAATGAATTGGTTCTAATTAATGTTTTTCTACAACTAGTAATTTTGTAACAAGTTCTAATAATGTCAAAAATATATATGTACATGTACACATAGAAACATAGCTGAAAATATGAGCCCAAAAATAATAAAAAATTACCTCTCCTGCTGATTTTTCGATTGTCTTGCAAACAACTTTATTATTGCTAATATCATGAAAATGGTAACCAAAATATTATTTCCTTCGTTGACTGATTTGGACTACTGGTGCTGTTTATTCATGCATTCACTCACTCTGTACGATAATTAAATTTTCAACAAAATTTGAAATCAATGAATATCAAATACAGATTTATCAATGTCAACAAACTCACAGCAATACAAAATGGAAATAAAATCGAATTAGTGATGGAAATAAAATGTTTAAATTTGACACAGCTCAAATTGTGTTAATGAACGAAATTAAGGGACCAATTACAGAATCGCATATTAGATAAACACCGGAGAGTATTTTTAAATAAATGCTTAATTTCTAGGTATTGTATGTAGATTTAATTGCTGTTAGCTTTTGGGAAAACCATAAAGTCTATGAATATAATGTTAGATAGAAATGTTAAAATGTTGTATGATTTCATTATATTTAGAACTAAAAAAGCATTGTTCGCATAAAATCTGGCCACATCTTAAAAGTTTTCTTTAAAAACTTACTTGGTGTCTTTTGTTTTATTTAGTGATTTTTATATTAGAGCTTTGACTATATGTATATGTGAAACTTATTTGTGTTGCATTTTATTGAGATACCAAAATTTTTAAGAGATTTATTTTCGTTAAAGTGATTTTCGGGAGTGGACCTATGACTAATGAACCGATCATAATACAATTTTTACAAATGATTTATGTACATACACTGTCGGAGAAAATAAAATACGGTTTCAAATATTTCCGGTTTTTTTTGATGAAAAACTTGTATTTATTATTTTCTAATAATTATACATTATAGTTTTTTTTAATTCAGTTACTTTTTTATCTAATATTTATGTACTTCTTTGCAAAGTTTTTGTTAAGTCTTTTTTGGTTCAAGTCGAAGTAATTCTAGGTTTTCCTTTATATCTCTGGCCGTCGTAAAAAAATTTATTTTTGCTAATTGCTGAATATGATCATCGTCTAGCATCGAGGTCTTACGTTTTCTTCAATATACTATTTGGAAATACTACTAATTAATGAACACAACTTTTTCTTTACTTTTCCAGATACATCGTTTACAAAATAAACCCGTTTCCTGGGTACGTTTAAGAGACGGTCATATCATATCAGTAGATCAAACAACTTTCATAGCAGACCAAAGATTCCAAGCCATATTTCAAGATGACAAAGAATTCACATGGTCACTGCAAATAAAATATGTCCAATACACAGACGAAGGCTGGTATGAATGTCAGGCCAGTTCAGAGCCAAAAATGAGTGCCAAAGTTTATCTACGGGTTATAGGTAAGTTTACAATTTCCTCCCATTTACTATAGAATTCGTCGTTCGTTACATTTCTGCTAATTTTCAATCTAGTACCCTTAACAGAATTGATTGGCGACCAATCACGTTTTGTTAAGGCTGGCAGTAAAGTGGCACTTCATTGTATTGTACGTGGCACACTAGATCCTCCACAGTATATTATTTGGTTTCGTGACAAATCCCAAATAAGTGAGGATAACAAATTGGGTTGGTATACTCAGTTAGATCGCAATATTTTTGGCAACAGTGGAGATAATCAGAATACGGTAAGTTTTTATTGTTAAATATAAACCAGGGTGTAACTATACAAGGTGAGTGCAGTAGCACAGCTGACAGACTTTGTTTAGAATTTACTTTTATCAAAAGTAATAATTTATCAAGTATTTTTTATGGTAGCACATTATTTTACACAAACAGAATGCCTGTTGTTTCTGTATTGTGTTGTATTTTTTTGCCGATTTGTACTTACCTTGTATAATTACACCATGATACAAACTAAATTAAATCTTTGCTTCAGATAACCAAATAAGCATTATATAAAGTAAATTCAACATTTGAACACAATGTTTTCTATATTTTGTTTAAGTGTCTCTCACATATACTTTTCATTTTTAAATAAATAATTCTTTAACATCCTATCTTAAAAAAAACACACGAATAACACAATTTTTCCAAGTTAAAACAATAATAATTTAACTCTAATTTATTTCGCTTCTTTTCATCTTTGCGTTTTTAATTTGTGCAGATTGGCTCTTTGATTATACCGTTTGTACGCAAAATGGATTCTGGGAATTATACATGTCAGCCATCAAATAGTGCATCTGTGTCAGTTGATTTACATGTGCTTAGTGGTAAGTTGCATTCTGGTTTTGCGTTTTTTTTTTTTGATTAACACAGAACTTACAATGAGTTGTAATTAAGTAATTTACGAGACCTTTGATAGATTATAAACCGAATTGTAAATTAAGGTTTTGTAATCACAATTATTTAAGATGTGTTTGTGAGTGAATGTATTTGTAGGAGTCTTAAATTTTGCCTTTATAGGCAAATTTAAGACATTAACGCAGTAAAAACAATCGTCCAAATCTTCACGAATATGTATAAAAAATAGTTTAACTGCCATATTCATAAAAAATAAAGTAGGTTTGAAGACAAAATTTTCATACAAAAGTCTACTTTAATTTTTTCTTAATAAGACTGTTAAAGTATTCGTTTTATACGGTAAAGAGCGATTACATAAAACAGTCTCACGTACAAAATGACTCAAAAGCAGATTATGCTGATTTAGAAAAAAAAACTTGCTAACGTTTTGAAATATTTTATTTACATATAAACTATTGAACATAGTCTTTAAACTTGTTTAAAATCACTTTTGTCATGGGACTAACGTCTATAAAATTTCATATTATTATCTGCAACATTTAGGCAAACAATTTAAAATTTTGTAGGTTGATATTACGATCTATAAGACTGGTCCCACTGATTTGTATAAAATTTTGTTTCTGTATTGATATTTATTAGACAGTTATGTTTTCGGTAGCTCTGGCCAACTATAAGACGATTTCTATAAAAATCTGTTTAGAAAATATAAGACTATAGCACTTCGAATTTCAACATAAAAACGATATCTTCAAGAGTTATATGAGTATTAGAGTGACCTAAGGAATACTTATATGGGTAATATGATTAAAAATGGACCGATATTCACAAAATTCAGTAAATTTTTGTATCGTTAATTTATAAGATATATATGCATGTAAATAGAGAATTTCTATGTTAATTCTTAACAATTTATATGCGTAGTTTAAATACGCAATATTGGTATGTGATAAAACAAAAAAAAAACTCATCAGCAACCAACAAAAAAAGGTAAAGATTTGTGTTTATGGTACAATTTTGGTGCCATTTGTATCTGTTGTTTTAAGACAACAAAATTTATATTGTAGCTTTCTCAACAATGTACATAAATATATATTAGAAAAGTAATTTCTCGTTATTGGTTTGGTAACTTTTTTAAACACAATATGAAGAGAAATGTATCAAATCTTTGAGTCCATAAAACTAAATATATACATATAAATGCTTTAAAATGATTTCTTGTAAGTGTTGACCGTGAGTACGCCTCAAATCGTTCATACACTGGGTCCAATTTTCACATATTCTCTGCAACATGTCCGCCGGTATCTCACGAAGAAATTCTTCAATATTAACCACCAGTGGGTCAACAATTGCTGGCTTGTCCCTGTAAATAAGCCCATTATAGCCCCACAAAACTAGTCTGAAGGCCGCTAACGTAAAATAAAATGTTCACCGAACATGCCTCTCAGTTGGCCAATTGTTTCGCATGCTGTATGGCATTTGTTCTATTTTTGGCAAAAAAAAAATAAATGCAATTATCGGACGGTAGTGCGTTCCTGCCTTCGTCGTGTTTGAAGAACTACTGTACAAACAAAACTGTGCATTTTTCGGGATGCATTGGCAGTGGTATACAAATTTTCGATTTATGCGCTTTCTTAACCGAGCATGAATTTCGATAATAAAATTCAATAACCTGAAAGCTTTGTTCATGTGTCAATCGATTCATAGCTTAATAAAAGACCAAACTGAACATATTTAACAGTAACATGTAACAAAAAAGTCAACCCATTAAATCGCTAAAACTTATGTCAATTTAAAAATATTTATTAGAGAGGGAATTGAACTACATAATATTTATCTTTTTAAGAGAAAAGTTTTTTATTCAGGGTCCAAATTACCGCATTCGATATCGAGTAAAATTGATCGTAATTTTCTTATTTGAGATTATTTATTTTATTTATTTGTTTATTAAGCATATAATTAAAAATTACAAGCTAATGTTACTTAAGGGCAATGGCGACGTAGGCCTTCAGCTCGGAAGTTAGTATATTATAGTTAAATGAGGTTATAAATTTTTTTGTATTTTTTTAATATAATTTAATTTAATATAATTTAATAGATAATTTAGATGTTTACAGATGAGAGTATTTTTAGATTTCGTTATAGAGTTTAGAGATTTTAAGGAACTTAATCAATAAAGTTACGTTTTCTATTGAGGGGTTAGATAGAAGATGTAAAGGATCAATGTTCTGGAGTGTTGCTATTCTAGAGATTTGTGTTTTTGGACATTCACACAGAAAATGGGAGGGATTTGTTGGGTAAACTATGTGACAGTTGCAAAAATGTGGCAAATTTGGGTTGATTAATGCTCCATGGGTAAGCCGTGTATGTCCTAAACGTAGTCGTTCGAACTTAACTCTATCCAATCTATTAATCTTTTGGTGGTCGTTTGTTATAGAAATGTTAATTGGATTTTGTGTATTGTTGATTCTCCTATACCATGTAGAACATAGGTTGTAAATGTGGTCTTTATGTAGTATAAGGTAGGAGTTATCTATCATTTTATTTATGTCTCTGTGGTTGTAGTTAGGTTTTAAGATTAGAGGAAGATTTAATGCACTTTTAGCAGCAAAGTCTGCAAATTCATTTCCCATAATACCGTAGTGGCCTAGTATCCATATCAAAATAATATTTGGGAATTTATTGACTAGTACGTTTCTGATTTCAGAGACGTAAAAGCTATTATTAAAAATGTTGAGAACTGATTGTACGGAAGAAAGAGAATCAGAGCATATTGCAAATTTTCCATATTTGTCTTTGACATATGATAGGGCTTCATATATAGCTATCAATTCTGCAGAATATATGGAGCTAAATGAGGGTAGGATCGACATTCTTATTATACGATTTTCCCTAGTAATACTAAATGTTGTTGTATCATCAGTTTTAGAACTATCCGTGTAGATAAAGTTGTAGTCCTTCAAATATTCTTTTTTAGCTGCAAACATGATTCTGAATTCAGATGGATTTGTGGTAGATTTTACAAATTCGTGGAGTGTAGTATCTATGGAGTGGCTCCGGAGAGACCACGGTGGAGGTTGTTTAGCCTTATGTAGAGGTATATCCAGTTTTCTACAATTTTCTACTATTCTAAGGATAACAGAGGAAATTTTGGGTATTTTCTTAGCTGATTTTACTTTTTTGAGAATGTCTAATATTGGTACATTAGAACCGTATAGTAGAATTTTGAAAAGTTTAGTAGTTGATATTTCTCTTTGTAAGTTTACCGGCTTAATATTAGTTTCAAAGAGCATGTTGTTAACAGGAGTTGAACGTAAAGCTCCTAGAGAAGTTCTTATGGCAGAGTTTATTATAACATCAATTTTTTTAAGAAGAGATTTGGGCGCATAGCCATACAGTGGCAGACCATAGTTGATTTTAGATAAAATAATAGCCTTTGAGATCGATACAAGGGAGTTGGTGTTGCAATTAAACTTAGTGCTTGATAGACACTTAATAATATTAAGTCTCTGAGCTAAAGATGCTGCCAAATAATCTATATGATCGTTCCATCGGTAACGTTTATTTATAATAAGTCCCAATATTTTTAATTTATCAACTTTCGAAAGTGTTATGTTGGATGATTGAATAACACTAGTGCAGGATCTAAGTCTGCAGATGTGGATATATTTACATTTTGTCCTTGAGAGAGTGGCTCCAGAGGAGTCACACCATATATTTATGTCATGGAAAATGCGGTCAAGGTTCAATAAAACAGCTTTTTCTTTTCCTGAACGTATAATAAGGTTAAAGTCGTCAGCGTAGGCACAGAAGTCAATCTCTCTATGTCGGGATATTATCATTGCTAGTTTATTGTAAGCAATAATGAATAAAATGACCGATAATGGAGACCCTTGGGGTATCCCATTAAAAAGTGGAAAGGAGGAAGAATAGCAGCTTCGAATTCGGACTGTAATTTTTCTACTGGACATAAAATGTATGATATACCTAGTAATCTTCGGACCAACCTTCCACTCCTTCAATTGCTCGAATATTGAATGTATGCCTATTTTATCAAATGCCCGCTCGAAATCAAGCGATACTATGGTTGCATGCTTTCGTGACGAGAGACACTTTGCAATTTGATAGTCTACATAAAGTAGACTATCAATTGTCGAGCTCCCCTTTCTAAAACCAAATTGATGGTTATTGATTAGTTTGTTTGTAGAAACAAACCACAATAATCTATTTGCTATTATTTTATCCAACACTTTGGATAAACAGGGGTTTAAAGAAATGGGACGATACGAAGTTAACTTTGTTTTGTCGGTTCCAGGTTTTAGGATTGGTACAATAATGCTGTTTTTGAATTGTTGAGGAATGTAGTTCGAGAATATGCAATTATAAAGATTTAGAATTCTCATCTTTGATAGATGAGGTAGCATTTGTAACATTTTGTACGAAATTCGATCCATACCAGGAGTTTTGCCCTTTAGTTTATTCAAAGTCGAATTAATTTCTATGAAAGAGATATTTTCTTCAATTTTGTTGGCTTCAGGGCATATGTCTGCAGATGGGGAATAAGTTAAGATGCTTTGTTTTCTCGATTGGAAAGCAGCAGAGTATTTTGAGTCAGAGGAGATTTCGGACCAAAATTTACAAAATTCATTTGCTATTAGCATTCTATTATTTAACATAATGTCCGGATTGCTGACTTTGGCTATACAGTGTATATTATGTGTATATTTGTACCCAGTAAAATTTCTGATATTCGACCAGATTTTTTCAATGTTGGTTTTAGGGTTAATTGTGGATGTAAATTCTGTAATAGAGTTTGATTTTGCAAGTTTGACTTTTCTTTTGTAAAAGGCATTGGCTTTTTTGTAATTCAATAGGTTAATTTGAATCATGTTCCTTTTAAAAATGTGCCACAATCTGTTTTTCTCCGATTTAAGGTTGTTCAACTCGTTATTCCACCACGGAACTTTTTTGTTTTTATTTTGGGATTGGGGTATAGATGAGTTTGCCGATTGTAATATTATTTTGCAGATATTTGCGGTTTCTTTATTAATATTATCAGAAATAGGTCTTTGGAGAGAATATTGTGTAACATAACTTTGAAATTCTGGCCAGTTAGCTCTCTTAGTGTTAAATTTCGGCTTGGTGAAAGAGCTTTGGAAAGTTAAATGTGGAAACAATGATATAACAATAGGAAAGTGATCACTACCATAAAGATCGCTTTCTATTTTCCACTCGGCTTCAGAGACTAAGTTGGATGAACAGAATGACAGATCAATGTGGGAAAATGTTCCATGTGTATTAAGGTGGGTAGGGGATTTATATTTAGTAAAACGAAATTAGAGTTATTAATGAAATCAGCCAAGATCGCACCCTTTCGTGTGTTGGATTAAGATCCCCAGTTTCTGTGTGGACTATTAAAGTCTCCAGTAATTAAAGCTGAAGCACTATTAAAAACGTTTTGGAGGTTTGTGGAAGAGAAATTCATGTCTGGTGAGATATAAGAGCTAAATATATTAAACTTAACTTTTGACACTATCTCTAAGCAGACCGAATCAAAGTCGTTATTGACATAGATTTGTTGCTGTTGTAGAGACTTGTGTGCAAGAATAGCAACTCCGCCATATCTAGTGGTAGATGTGTTAACAGTGTATAAATTGTAATTAATGGATATTGGGATATTTGATAAAGAATGTATATGTGTTTCTTGTATGGATATTATCTTCGGATTATGTGTTTTAATAAGAATTAGGAGTTCGTTGTAATTATTCAAATAACCGTTCATATTCCATTGGATAACATTTAAAGTCATCAGAAAAGTTTAAACTTATAAGTCATTAGAGATTTATAAGCGAAATAAGTTTTGTGTAAATAGATGAATCTCCCTAATGATGTCATTTGTTCCTTCATTATAAAGAGGTACTTGGTTATAGAATAGTAAAAATAAAAAGAGTTGAAAAATAATAAGTGTACTTCGATTAGAGGAGAGGGATGTAAAAAACTAATATAAGGAAAAGTTTAATATAGTATTGTATCAGAGAGATTTTGATGCAAAGAGTACAACTAAAAGGGTCGTAATAAACTGTTATAAATATAAGATTAATACAATATTGGATAAAAAAGTTTTTCGTACAAATATTGAACTTAAGGGAGTTGCAAAAAATGATAATAAAGAGAAGATTAAAATGTTCAATTAATGATATTTTGATTGATATTTTTGTATAAAAGATAATATAAAGAGAGTCGTAGCCGTCTGTAACAAAGAGAATATTAAAATAACAGTTAGTAATATTGTTGTTTTTGTGAAATGATATTGATATTACAGTTATAAGAGCTCTAAGCTGAATAATAAAATTAATTTCTTGTGATTTTCTGTAGCAATAATTACTAGATATTTGGAATTTGAGTTTAAGTGAGAGAGTAATTGCACAGAAAATAATAAAAGGAATTATTATACTGAGAATGAGTATGTTTACATGTTTGTTGGTTATTGTTATTGTTTCACCAAGATATTGCTTAGGTAACGCTTGAAATAAAGAACTAAAATTAGAGTAAAATAAATAAAGTAAATCAATAAAGTAAATAGTGAAGTAAATGAAAAATAGCGAATTAGTAAGAATAACGACATTGTTAATATTTATGAGTTTAATGAAGCAGTACTTTAAATCTCTAATTGTTAAAATAAGAAGAAGAATGTTGAAATTTTTTTGAAAGTGTTTACAAGAAATATTTGATTTTTTTAAGTTGAGATCATTAATTGTAGTTAGTGGAGTATAGTTATAATTATGCATAAAGAATAAATAAATGTGAGTGAAGTATTCTACTTATTTCTTTTAGATTTCCGAGTGGCTGCCTTTATCTTGTTCTTAAGTCTTTTAGAAGCATTTATAGGAAGGATTATGGGGTTGTTTCCATTTATTGTTTGAGAAGATGAACTCTGATGATCGGTTTCCATTTCTGAGAAGGAATTTTCCATGTCGCTGGCTAGTTCCGAGTAGTCTTTAATGAAACGTGGTGAGTTGGCATTGGTTGGTGGAGGCATAATAGTGGAAGACGAGGCGTTGTTGTTAATATTTTTTGTTATCGCAGAGTAGGGGATATTTGATTGAGAATGACGTTGTCTATATATAGAGGCTGCCTTTTTTTTACCAACTTTTTCTAGTGTGACTATGGCCTGTATTTCTTTTTCCTTTAGGAAGATTGGACAATTTTTGTCATTGGTTGAGTGTTTGGAGTCTTCAACGTTGGCGTTTATGCAATTGATACATGAAGATGCGAGTTCGCATGTCTCGTTTAGTTCGGGGTTAGTATGAAAAGCATTGGAACAATTGGCACAAATTTTAGCGTTTTTGCAAATTTTTGCAATATGTCCGTATTGGAGAAAATTTTTGCATTTTAGTGGCATTGGTATGTATGGGCGTACTCTTACTTTTTCGTATCCGATAGCTAAATCATTCGGCAGATTAGTGGAAGCGAAAGTAATGATGATTAGACCAGTTTCATTTAAAGATCCGTCAACCATTTTCTTTATTTTGCTAACGTAAGCTACATTTTGTTCTTTTAGTTCTTCCAAAATTTCAGATTCATCAATTCCGCGTAGATCGTTCGAATAGATAACTCCTTTTGCGTAGTTTAACCCTGGGTGTTCTTTTATATCGACTAGGATTTCAGGGGAAAGAGATGAAAGTTGGATAAGTCTGTTGGCTTGAACGAACGATTTAGTTTTTATTAGAATGCTACCGTTAAGAAGCTTTTTGCACTGAAGGACCTCTCCTCCAGCCACGTTGTCTATTACTTTTTTAATCAGGAAGGGAGAGACACTATTTACCCTTTCCATGACTAAAAAGTTTTCTCCGGGTGAAATAATATTCATTTTCCTTGATTTATCAAGCGTAATACCAGGTGATGGTGCTAGACCACCACGGTCTGGTGGTTGGTTTATGTTTATATTAATTGGTAATATTTATTATTTTTATATTTATAGAATTGATTATGATGGTACTAATTCACGTAAAAGTTTGTTTTTTGAGCGTAAGTACCGGTTTAATTATGTTACGACTGTTCACAAAGAGGAATAGATGATAACTGTGACTTATTTGAGATTATGGCATTCGATATCGAGCAAGAAATTTAGTACATTTTATCATACTTTCGATATCGATATCATTTTTCGATACGATAGCTCATTCGATTACGAATGCGGTAATTTCGCCTCAGGCGAATAGTTCGAATAGTCAAGAATACTATTGTAAAGCACTGGAACAATTGGCAAATTGGAATTCATTTTCTACCCTGCCAAAGGCGTCATCAGCAAGCTTCATTGTTGCGATATTTCTAATAGCTACACACATACGTAAATATTTCCCAAAAACGATTTTAAATCACTGCGCAGCGCCATATACAAAGTACTGGTAAGATTAATATAATTTCGAGGTTTTACACAACAATTGTTGAGTTTTGCCTTTAAAATAATATGCAGAAAAATACAATGTGCTAGAGTATTTGCTGATATAATAAACCCCAATTTTAAATTATATGTCGGCTGGAAAATCGGATAAATAATATTGCATTTATTATAAATATATATTGTCGAACATAAATGTCAATAAAGAAAACCACTTACTTAAATGCTGAATGTTAATATCTTCAACAATAATTCTCATATATCTATAGCAGTTTTAAAAGCACGTCATTATTTTAAAGTGAACTACAAACAGAAAATACGTATAAACTCAGATGCAACCACTTTATTTGTATTACTCACTTAAGCCTCATTCAGTCATAACTACTTATTAAATGCATTTTTTCCACCACTCATCTGCAGTTCAATATTAAGTTTTATGTTTTACAACAACTAACATATAAAAAATATTAATTTATGCAGTTGTGGCGAAAAAGAAAAGTAGAAGAGTTTTCAAAAAATGAATTTAGTTTCTTTGGAAAAAAAGATCATTATTATTAATTCAAGTAGTTTTTGTTCGACCTTTTTATGTATAATAAATAAAAATTCCTTTATTTCAAGCTCGAGGTCAGTTAAATTTTATTTTATTTTATCTGCCGATATTTCGATGCTCTTTGAGTATCATCAAAGAATGAGTATCATCAAAGAGCATCGAAATATCGGCAGATAAAATAAAATAAAATTTGACTGACCTCGAGCTTGAAATAAAGGAATTTTTATTTATTATACATAAAAAGTTCGAACAAAAACTACTTGAATTAATTTAAACGGAGAGCACGCCGCAATACAGCAACAAAATGGTCTATAATAAATTTAAGGACAACAAAACCATCAAAGTCAACATCAATAAGTACAAGACAAGGGATAAAAACTTAAAACTTAGAAACTCAATCACTTTCTTACTAAGATGCAGGAATATAGACAAGCCCAGATGATGATACTCAAAGAGCATCGAAATATCGGCAGATAAAATAAAATAAAATTTAACTGACCTCGAGCTTGAAATAAAGGAATTGATCATTATTATGTTTGAATTAAGTTAAAAATAGACATACTGTGTATAAAAAATACAATTTCATTAAAATAGATTTGATGTTGTTACTTATTAAATATCATAGTTCTACTCGTATGCATTTGAGTGTAATAAATATTTTGCATATAACAAAGGTGGTCCTATTGGAAAAAAGTGATCCATGGTTTCGCCTAGACCATTGGTCCATATTTAACCCTATCATCTATTAAAGCTGACTTTCGAAAATCATTTAAATTAAGTTCAAATTTAACGCAAATAATACACATGTGTATATATAAATCGTCGTACCAAATTTCAACAAAACTGGCCTATAGTTAGTCATAGATCCCATATAAGAATCTTTGTGAAAAAACACACTAACTTATTTAAATATGTTCTAAATTTTGATATCGAACTAAAATTTTACACAGATCAGTTAAACGCATGCAGAAATGCTGCAGTATTTTGTAAATATCGATCCAAATTGGATCACGACTAACAGAATAGGGCATCTTCCGAAAATCTATTTAAATGACTTATACGTAAATATCTTATAAATATCGATCGACACTTTTAATCCTCAAATACATGAAAATCGTACGTAATTATATGATAATAGGCCCATAATGATGAATAAATTAACCTAAAAAAATATCTTAGAAATATTAATATCAATTTGAAATTTTACACTGATCATTTGTATGTGTGTAAAAGTTATGCTATTGGATTCTGTTGAGATTAGTCCATAATTGGCCAGAGCTCCGATATAATGTTAAGTTTCGAGAAAAACTAACATCGTTATTGAAATGAAATTCAGCCAAAATGTACACACATCGGTGACCATATGCATTCGGCGCTGCCTAGTTGCTTTAAAAAAGTGGGCATATTTCATTTGGTTACTAAGTTAAAGATATGAACACGTCGAAGCATTTCAAAGACCTTTTCAACGAAGTATACCTCAATACAAAAATTTTAGAGAAATAGGTAAATTTTGTGAAAAAAATTTTATAACCAGACTGTTTCAACTAAAAAGTATATATTTAAATAAACTCACTATCTACCCAATTATTATTTACATTACACAGAAAAAGTGGACCGATGAAGGAATTTGTAGTATCAATTAAAATATTTTGTGAAAATTTAATTAAAAGTAGTTTTAATAAAAAAAAATATTATATTATTTAATTGAAAATTGTTTTTCAATTAAAAATTTAATTGATATGATTAAAAGTTTATTAAAAATCAATTAAGACTCAATTAAAAGTTTAATTAAATTTGCCGGGCAATAATTTTTTCTGTGTATGAATAATAATTATCACATTTATATTTATATATTTAAATAATTATTTAATTTTTCTCAAAAAAAAAAACTTACAGTCTATCTTTAAGCAAATTTTGGCGTCAGAAAGGTTTGTGAAAATATACGGTATACTTAACTAAATAAGATTCGACACAGCTGAATTTTGCAATTTTCTGACTTGTTGTTTTCTATACCCAACACCAAAAAATTGGAGGGTATAATAAATTTGTCATTCCGTTTGTAAAACATCAAAAAATTTGCCGTATAACCAAAAAGTATATTTATTCCGGTTCCTTATAAGATTATAAGATGCTCTGGCCTTGTACGTCTGTTGAAGACATGCTGGAGCCTCGAAAAAATACCTAATACTGTGTTCAGATATGCAACTTAACTGCGATAATCGCAATAAACGCCATTATTGAGCTCAATATTCTATATAAAATATCAATTAATTATTGCTCAATAAGTACGAAATTGTTATAATATTGCAACACTGTTCACAACTGTGTTTAGTGAACAAAATTGTATAAAATGTCAACAAAAGAAAACAAAAGAAATCATTAAACAATCAATGTGAAGGTAAATTTGTTTACATAGAAACACAACAACCATTTAGAGTGGGCCTGTTCGAAAATGCATCACTGCACTGCATTTGATGCACAGTGCGTTCGGAAAAGCAAAAGGTTGCATCACTGCAAATGCATTGTGCTCTAAAATGCATCACTGAAGCAGATAATGCGCAAAAAAAGCAGCAAACAAGCATCACAAAAATGGCTGATGCATTGTATAAATTTTTTTAATAAATTTATTTTAATTGATTTTGTATACTTTTTTTAAAATAGAAAATGATGCAAAATTCTCCAAGCTATTGGTGAGAGTCCGTTTGGACATGAAGGATATTAACATATTTAATTACTGTCGGGATTTGTCTGCTTTTGGAACACAGTTTTAATAATACCTACCTTTTTTATATTTCAAATGCCTTTTATATTGCTGATTGCACAGTTTTAAAACATTTTTGGTTTCATCTAAGTCAAGAAATAAATTTATTATTAGTTTCTCCATTTTTAATATTCCCGCGTTCGTACTTGAAAACAATTCATTTATTGTTCGTCTGCGCATCAGCATCAGCAGATTCGCATCAGCATCGCAAACTTATCACATATGCGCATCAAATGCAGTGTAGTGATGCAATTCCGAACAGGCCCAGTATTTTTGTAATTGTTTCCAGCTGTCAAAAGATTATTGAGTAAGCTGAAAATTGCGTATGCCTGAACACTTAAAATAATATTGTCAATTAACCGAATATCGACTCAATAAATATCTGAACACAGTATACGGCAATGAAATTTCTTCCAAATATTTGTTATTCCACCGAAATGTTGATATTGAAAATACGCAAAATCGGTGCAGTAGGATCCAAGTTAAGACAACAATTTCTGACTACCTTAATATTTTTCAGATATTTTTTGCTATTTTCTTTAAATGTAATGTAAATAATATCATGAAATTTTGAACACTTTTACGCTTTTTAGAGGGATAAGTTTTATTGAAAATGATAAGAATCGTTGCACGATTTCACGGAATATGGTTTTATGGTGCATAAATGCGTTTAGAAAAGTAGCATCTATATAAAATCAAACACCAGTATCACGTAAATATAAACCAAAAACGGTATTTTGTTTTAATCGGTCTATATTTGACCATACCACTCATATAAACTCTACTTCCCAAAATAACTTAAATTCTCTTATAAAAAGCACTATCATGTGACAATTCGACAGAAGTTATCCGCATACATATATACATAAATTAACGATCCGAATTTTATGACGATGGGGGTTTTTTTTGACAATAGCCCTAACAAAAATTTATGCTCATGTAAAAGCACCTATAAATGACTATACCCCCATAAAAAGTCCACTTCCCAAAAATTTCTTGAATTTACTTTAAACTTTTATAAACAACATTATCAAGTTGAAATGTGACAGAAATAATTCACATATATCTATATCTATATAATTCATTGTAAGCAACTTTATGTTGATCGGCCCAAAACAATATTATAAGTTTTACTAATAGTTCCATTAAGTTCTTTCGTATTTCGTTTGAGTTCTACAGTACGAGTCTAGAACCAATATGTTAGTAATTCGCAACAAGTTCTTTTAAAACTCTTTAGAATTTCTGAAAAAAATATTATTGTTGCTTTTCTGCGAATTCAAATATTTAGTCTACAATATAGATGCTATTATTAAGAACACATCTATAAAGTTATGTAGTTGTACAGGGGTATGTTTTAGTTGGTGCCTACTGACATCTAGGTGGAAATGTGTGTGTGTTCCTGTCATAACAGTTAATATGGATGAGAATTCAAATAAAACTTATTGTTTTTTTGCATATACGTATTTCTTTACTGTCCTTATTTTTACAAACCTATACATATACAATATAAAAACTTTACAATTCTGTTTTTCAATATTTCTGATGTTGTTTTTTTTTTCGTTGTTTATCTACAGGAGAATATTCTGCATCTGCCATAATGTCTGCAGCACGAACGTACACAGTTAATGATTACTATCTGTTGCTGCTTTTATTTTTATTGATGCTATTACACAAGACGTGACTGTTGTGCGAAAACAATGCAATACAACAATTAGTTTAAATATGTAGAACTATATACATATATCTAGATACTTACACACATACGTATACATATACATACATACATTCATAGTTATTTATAGTAAATTGTAATAATATTAAGGCCAAATGTCTATCCAAACAAAGAAAAGTAAAAAAAAAAAAAACAAAAACATATTAACTATAATAGCAAATACACACTTACAAACCAATTTAAAATGTAAATAAATATTGTATTAGAAAATTTATAGAAATAATCTAAGTGACTTTAAAATTAAAAAAAAAGAATTGTAAATTAAACTAATTGTAAAAAAATGATAATTTTTATGGGTGAGAAATTCAAACAATTCTTAAATTAAAATGAATATATTAAAAAAAAATATAACTAAATTTAAACCTCTTGAAATAAACTAAAAGTTGTGAAATATCAATAAATGTTAAATTAAATAGTTTAATAACAACACTAACAATTATCAAAAAAAAAATACAAACCAACAACGTAATAAATAAAAAGGAATCTTGTAGATTATGTTAATTTTTTAAAAATTAACATTTAAATAGATTTTTTTATGAACTTTATTAATAAAAAATCAAAATATCCTTAAAAAATATGAGTGCATTTAAAACAAAAACTGAACAAATTATTCTAACACAAAGATTAATTCAAACCTTCCTCCTAACTTGCGAATGTTTAATTTTGCATTTAATGAACAAACGTTTTAAATTAATTGTTTTTCAATAAAATCCATCTTCAAGTGACATAAAATCTATTCTCGAGTCCAATGAAAATATCAATTAATATCTAAAAACTCTGTCATTATCCTTGAAGGAAGTATGAAATAAAAAAATCGTGTAAATATTTTCCAACGTACATTTAATAAATAAAATGTTAACAGAATTTACTTTTAGGTAAAAATGAATGTAATTCTTTTTCTCATAAAACAAATAAAGTAAAACTACAAAAAATGTAACCATTAAATTGTTGTAACGTCTAGCTGTTTTAACATTCGAATTTTAAAGTGTAAGTATTTGGTTGAAAAATTTACGTAAGTATACATGTGATATAGGTTTATTGGTGAATCAATGTCCGTCCGTCTGCATATCCATATAATTTTTAATCTAGCTGTATACAGTGGTTTAGAAACGTTTTATTTTGGAAATAATTCGGTTTTTTTGGATGCTATTACAGCTATCGCAATGAAATTTTACATGGTTAAAGCTGAGGTGTATGTCTATATGCAAGCCATATTTGAAAATCCAAAAAATGATTAGAAATATTAAAAAACTAAAAATAATTATAAAAAAAGAGCTAACATACACATGTAAGCTTAATTTTCGTAGATTTTCCCAAGGTCAATTTGTCATTTAAATTTCAGCATTCGGATCATAAATGGATTTTTAAAGATTATTTATATGTTTTGTAGATCTTCTCAAGGTCAATTTGTCATTTAAATTTCAGAATTCGGTTCATAAAAGGACTTTTACCGATTTTATTAAAAAAACCTTACGCCTACGATACCAAAAAACGGTACATCAACTCGAAAGCACCTCAGCTTTAACCATGTAAAATTTCGTTGCAATAACTGTAAAAGCGGGGGATACTGAATTATTTACATTGGACGCATATATGTGTACTAGGTTGTCCCAAAACAATTTTTTTGATGCTCAAGCATAACTTGAAAACTTATAGGGTAAAATATTTTTGACATTTTTTTTTTCAGATTTTTCAGGAAAGGTATTAAGTCGCACAATCGGCTTTGCCGGTCGTTGTTTGGGGTTTCGTTATAACCTTGTCAAAAACCACGATTTTCTTCACTTTTGAAGAAACAATTTAAAAGCAAAATGTGCAAGCTTTATTTTTTTTGTGCAAAAACTATAAGCATTGGTAATGAATTTGCTGATTGCAAATTTTTCATAATTTTTTCCATAAACATCGTAAATAACGCTTTATAACTTTTAAAATTTATATGAAAATGAAAAAAAAACTAATGATGCAGTTTAAAAGACCTATTAATTCCAAATAATTTAGAAAAAATAATTTTTGAATATGCCAGCCTTAAAGTACACAGCTCACTTAGGTCCATATTACTGGTCCCTTTTTGCTACCTGAAAAGATAAAGAGAACCAAAGCGAAGGAGATGGATATAGATAGATAGTAAGTTGATGTAGACAAGGGAGAAAGTGTCGGGTCCATAGATTTGTAGAGAAAAAGATGAAGTAATCACTCCGAGGCATTTAACGACCAAATGAAGGCATCAATACTCTCTAACTTTAAATCTGATATTTTAGATAGACTATTAAATGATGATTGTCCCAGAAAGGTGTTAGTCGAAATACTCTTTGCTGGTCATTGATACAGAAGATGAGAGACGGGTTCTTCCTGTTCTTCATGTAACAAGTATATAGCTGCGATGTTTCTAATATTGTCAAAAACTTCATTGACACTAGTTTTTAATTTAAAATGCTACTACTACAATCTCATCATTGTATTATATGTTTTATATGTTAAACGGTTTTCAATAAGAACTTTGTTTTACAAAACAAAATTAAACAGAGAATTTACATGAAAATTAGAAACGAAAAATTGTATCCATTCCTCTATCAAACTGTTCAATCATATTATAGCAAAATGTAGGCTCTATTTCATTAATCAATTAATCGCATGATCGAGGCAGAACTTCGTAACATTATGTGATCGCGAAATTTGTTTTGGTTACTGAACCACTAAAACCACCTGTCATTTATATCTATATCAGGGCTTCCATTTCATAGAACAATTGTGCATACCACTACCAATACATATTTTTATGCTCTACAATTCAGTCGTCGATAGCGGATGCTATGTTATTTTTTTCAGGTTAACAGATGACACTCAAAAAATATTGTGCGGTCGAAAATGTTTTAAGCTCATCCCATTTGAAAAGCATTCTACTATTACCAAACTGCCATAAAAGTATAAATTAAGAAGATTTTATATTATAAGAAGGGAACAAAATTCAACATGCTTTTCAAATGGGATGAACAACATAGCAAATTATAAAATATGTATATTACTAACATTTTTCTGCGGCTTTAAATAAATGCATTCTCTCAATTTTATTACTCTCTGGCACTCACTAATACACAACCAAAAATTTTTCGGAAGCCCCTGATCTATATCATCAACGCGATGCATATACTGTAACCCCATAACTACACTGTCAACCATCACATCTTCAGATCACATAGCGCATCATGCAGAGATACTTTAAGCATTAAAAGGCTTCTCAAAATTTGCTCTTTTTCTGATTGTCAGAAGCCAATAGAACCAAAGCTGTGGGACAAAATACCCTCCATCATTAAAATATGCTGTTTCAATATATTGCAGATAATACCATTAAATTTTATATAAGTTATTTCTATAATAAAAGGAGAAACTGCAATGAAAATAGTAAGCATTGGCCCAGTATTTCTCACAGAAATCATACAAATTTCTTTCCGAAATATGGCTTATGTTTACAGAAATTCTCTGTACCAAATCTTAAGAAAATTATATCATATAAAAAGCACTTACGATGAATAAGTTAATTCAAAAAAAAATTCGATATCGATATCAAAAAAACTTTTTATACCGATTAGTAATTTTAGTCCATAATATGGCAATTTTACTACTCGGTTTTGACAGGTAATAATTGGCAATAGCTCCCAAATAAATTCCACTTCAGAGTATCAATAAAACTCTAATAGATAACGTTATATTAAGATAAATTTCAACTTAAATACGCCTTAAATACATAGAAACCACGTTACTGGATACTGTACATAATTAGTCGACTTCCACCTATAAAATGACACTGATAAAGCTTTTGTAAATATCGTTATTGACATAAAATTCAACCAAATTTCAGCTTATACCTTATGCTGGGTTTTCACTATGTCATTCTTGTTGTCCAAATTGTTGGCAATTGTATGAAAACGGGTTGTCTATGGCGTCTAATGAGATTACAATCATGATAGCAAACATAGATACCGCCATATGACAACCCGTTTTTATACAATTGCCAACAATTTGACAACAAAAATGACATAGTGAAAACTAAGCATTATTCTTTTTATGTTTACAGAATAGTTTCTTAATTTGTGGTGAATATAAAAAATATTAAATCAATCGGGTAATGTAAAGCCATTTTCTGTTTTTATAAATTTTTAAATTACACTTAAGATTGTTATGATAAATAGACAGTCTGTAAATTGGTAATAACATCAAATGTTAGATAATAAAATTTCAAAACATATAAAATAATTTATGTTGCGCGTAAACTTATCTATGCAACAATATTAATAAAATTTGCGATAAGACCGAAAAGAAAACACTGAATAAGAACCCTACATCTTTTCAAGTTGCAATTGAGATAATATAATTTGAAATTGAGAAATCCAAATTAATGTTGAGAAATAACAAATTAAAACTCATAAATCCAAAATTTTTTAGAAAAAAATTTAAATTTAGAAATACAAATTGAGAATGAGAAAAAACAAATTGAAATTAAGAAATGTAAATTAATATTGAGAATATGCAAATTAAAACTGAGAAATCAAAATTGATATTGAGAAAACACAAATTGATATTAAAAAATAAAGTTTTTTGTTAGCTTTGTAACAAACGACTTATACTTTATAGGTAGAAAAATATTTCAAAAATTTCAGATAAATTTGTAATTTCTCAATTGAAATATTTATTTCAATCAATATCAATTTGTATTTTCTCAATATCACCCATGGTTGCACCATGATATCAACTTTGATTTTTCAATATTAATTTACATTTCTTACTTGTTTTTTTAATATCAATTTGGATTTCTCATTTTCAATTTGTCATTACACAATATAAATTTGCTTTTTTAAATTTCAAATTGTTTTTCCTTAATATCAATTTGGATTTCTAAACTTTAATTGTTTCTTTCTTAATATAAATTTGGAATTTCTAAATTTTAAGTTGAAAAGATGTCGTAGTGTAGTTGCAGCACAACCGAATATAGAACTCCAACTTGTTTCTATAACCAGTATATGTTTTGGATTATCATCAAATTGAAAACGTGGATAATATTTTTGAATATGGATAAGAGTTTTTCTGCCCAATCAACGTAGAATTTAATGCCTAATAAAAATTACGGAAGAATAATGTGTGGTAATAATTTTGTAAGATTTTTTAATAAATAATGACCGTTTTATTTATAGGTATAGTTAAAGGGAAATCATTGTTTTAATCAGATTAATAATTGTGCAACCTGCTAAGGCTGCATAAATAATCCAAAGTCTACCTCATTTAAATACATATAAACAAAATGAAAATAAAAATAATAACTTTTAAACTGATTTTTCTTAAAGTTGCATAAAAAAACAAAACAAAAACAACACTTATCTGCTAAGCAAAAAAAACAACTTAAATCTTATTTATGACGGCCTGAAAAAGACCCAAAAAACAAAGTAAAATGTTATATATCCACAATTTGTTTTCCAGATTTTTTTTTTTTTACAAATGAAAATTTATTTCGTTTTGACACCTTTTCGTTGCTACAAAAAAACATAAATATGATTTGCCAAAAAAATAAAAATCCAATACTAACAAACAGCCATGTCAAGTGGACAAACATTTAAAATGTAGGATACTTTTTCTTCCTCAACAAATGTGAATATAAAAATAAATCACAGTTGCTATTACAACTAAGAACTAAAAAGATACATATAAATAAATAAATAAAATAAAATGCGACAGACATTTTAGCAACACAACCACTTTACAAATGATTGCTAACAGTAAAGGAACTCGATATACACAATAAAAATTCAACAAAAGTTGAAAAAAAGACATAAATATGTAGTAGAACTTAACCACAGGAAACAACTTGTAAAAATGCTATATAATTGTACAAAGGATATTTTTTTAATACAACACGCCTGGCCAGAATAATGCTAAACGAAAATAACTTTTAAGATTTTGAATAATGTAGTTAAAAAAGGCTTAAGTCCAGCAAGACAAATCTATGACTACAATCATAAAAACCTTAATTATTTATAATTATCTAAATTCTCAAAAAAAAAAAAAATAACAATGACAAACTTTGAGGAAATATTTATAAATTTTATCTTTTACAAAAGAAACATAATAAAACAGGATGATTTATGTATATTAAGGCTGTTATATTTTATGGATAAAAATAGTTTTTAAATTTAAAAGAGAAACCATATAACTTTAAATTAATTTTGACTGTATGATTTGCAAGTCAGAATGTTTATTGGGTGAAAATGGTTATATTTGGTAAATTAATGTCTGCTAAACCAAATAATATAAATATATTTTATACAAACCCTTATGTGACTGACAAGTACATGGACACCTTTCAGGTGTTCAAATTAATTGTTTTTTGTAGTAATTGGCAACCATCGTACTTGAAACTTTTTGAGAGCTCTAAACTTTTGATATTTTATTGTATTTCAACATTTGTAGCATTTCACATTTTGTTGTAAAGTGGATTGTTTTTCATAAGATTAGTATCAAGGAGGTAATCGGGTACCTTATCGTACTACACATGAAGTTTTTTTTGTCAATTACATAAGGGCTAATATTAACTTCGTACTCCAGATCCATTTTCATAGATACTAACCTATCAACGCTGGATGGTTTTAAAAATACAAAATATATGCCAAAGACATGTTCATGTTTAGGAAAGGAAAAAAATATTAACAGAATCATGTTTGGTGCGAAATAAATTATTAAAAAGTAAACAATTTAATAAATTCAAAATATAAATAACATGAATGACCGTGTGTAATACTTCTAAGATACACTCTATTTAAATAAAAAAATTATTTAGGCTACATCATGGTGCAACTATACAAGATGAGTGCAAATCGACAACAAATACAACACAAAACAGAAACAGCAGGCATTTTGTTTGTGTAAAATAATGTACTACTGTCAAATATACTTGAAAAAGTATTACTTTTGACATAAGTAAATTGTAAACAAAGTCAGTCAGCTGGGCTACTGCACTCACCTTGTATATTTGCACCATGGGCTATATGTAGAATTGTGATTATTTACATTTATGTCGACTTTATCGAAAATTAAAACTCTGAAATTTTCTGTAGAACATTAAAAGAAAAACTTTTATTTTTATGAGTTTTTTGTTGTGCATTCTTAACAACTTTTTCTAGAACGTCGGCGTTTTCTGTAACTGTTAGTTATCATTTTACAATACTCAGACGAAAATCCATCTGACTAATTAGTAGCGCATTTTCCTTTATACATTGGCTCGCACAGTCTCTACTGTACAATGGGGCAGAATCATACTTTTGGGGCAGAAAATGGAAATAAATCTTTAATTTGTAAAAGGCTGGGTTGATCGTCAAAATGTTTTCTTTAGCTAAACAACAAGGTTTTCAATCAGCCATATTGGTAAGAATCTGCTCATATGTAAAAATCTCTTATAAAACTAAAATAAATTATCCACATATAAAATCGTCATACCAAATTTTATTTACATCTATTCACTAATACAAGGCCAAGTCGTGACAAACACATTAAGAACAAACTAAATTGTTTGTGCAAAAGACACACAATTGGATTTTATTACTGTAAGTATATAATTAGCTTTAATACAAAATCAGCTTTGAGAAAAACTGTGCAACTCATAAAACACTTCTAAAATTCTTGCATCAAGGTAGCAGCCTAGGTAAGAGACCCAATTGCGAAAAATATATAAATGAGCTTTAATATCTGTAACAAAAATAATACAAATTTGGTTGAATTTCTGAGACCTACTAATGGATTTTGCAATTATCCAGAAAATACAGAAAAACTCGAATACGAGATATATCTTAGTACAATTACCATCAAATATAACTCATTTCGCATGTAAAACATCGAATAATAACAACATATTCTAGGTTCATCAAAAAATCGATTTAACCAACAATTTTAGAATAATTAAAACTAGGCTCGAACGAGAGGATATATTTTTTTCCCAAAAATTTATAACTATTTAGAACCGGTACAATTTTTTGGAGCAAAAAATATATATATATGAAAAACTTTGTCACAAATAAATTTTGAAGAATTTTTGCTGTTTACACGAGTTTGAAGCATTTGGTAGAGCAATTTTGAAGATAATTTCAATCGTGTAAATCTAGCTTAACACATAAAAATATTGGTCGTAGAAACAAATAAAATATAGAAATTTCGATGCAATATTTTAAAACGATCGCCGCATAATAGGTGATTTGGTTGTTAGTATATAAGATTCGGCACATCTTGTTTAACATTGAAATATTTGTTGAAACTCTAAAAAACACAATTCTACAGAAAATTTGACGAATATTTTTCTGGACTATAATAAATTGTCTTGTTTTTTGATATTACAAATATTGATTCAAGTCAATATTTTGATTATATTCAAAATTAAAGCTCTTTTGTACAAAATGTGACTTTATATTTAAGACTTGATGAACATTTATTTATATTTGTTTCTTTCACAAGCGCTTGTCTTAAGATATTTTATTATATTTTGTAAAAAAAATTAAAAATGTATTAGAACCATGGCAGCGATTATTTCTAAACTATACTCATTGGCTTATAAGTGGCACTCTTTGTTACCTCTATCAACAATTGGCTTCACTGCAGATGTCTTTGCATCACGCCGGGATTTTGATGATGGACTTCTTGTAGTCTTTTTTTTTCATTTTAAATAAAACACATGATGTCTTTCTTATTATTATTTTAACTTTACTATTGCCTGAAAGAACAATCTTTGACATTTACTGTTGTTCGAAGTGCATGAAAAAGTTTATGAAAAAAGTTAAAAAAAGTTTATAATAGAGCTGAATAATTTCAAGACGTTGCACAGTGGTGCAAAATCAAAATGTTTGTTATATAAATCAGACAATTCTAAACGGTCAAATACTACTTGAGTCGGAAGTAGTATTTGAGGAAAATTACATATTTTTCTTGTATTAGAATGATTTCTCTAAATATACCTTTTAGAAAAATATTAATTTGCTATATATTCTTAAAGAAACTTACTTTTTAAAATGAAAAGTGTTTATTCTTGCATTGATATTTAAAATTTGAGGCTCGGTCAACAATTATGAAAAATATTAAAAAAACTGCAAAATTTTAAATCTAAAATGCAATAGCGGTTAAACAATTTACATGTCAAAGATTCCCTATATTCCTTGGAAGAATTGTAAGCCGTTTAGAAATATTCGATTTCTTGCCAAAAAATCAACTATACTCCAATGATGATAAATTGCCAAACAATATTGATGAAAAATGAGAGTGCATAGTGACACCAGTCACACGTGAATTGTAGAAAACAATCGGAAAAAACTTTTATGTACATTGTCCGCCTTATATGCCCTTGTATATAGGTTCCTAAATCTAACATCAGTTATACATAGTATGACTCATAACCCAAATTAATTTAAAATCTCCGCCTTAAAGTTTCAACAATATTCTTCATCATAATAATAACTTAAATATTCACTTGCTTTTATTTAAAATTGACACACACACACACTTTAATAAATGTAGTTTTACATTTTAGTTAATGAATTTGAATTCATTTTCATAATAATCACAAGAAAATTTACGGTTATTATTATATTTTTGTATAATATTTATAATAAATTATAATTTATGATATTTGTTTACTACAATACATAATCATGTTGTTGTTTTCGTTTCAGCCAGTATTTGAAGCAGTAATAAACAATGAAAAAGAACAGTTTACAACCCGTTTCAATAAATACTTGTATCTCTATTAAAACGCGTAGGAACATTTTTTTACTTACTGCCACAACTAAATAAACACTAATGGTTTCAATTCAAATTAAATTGTTCTTGTTTTATTTTTCATCCACAGGAAAACTAGATTTCCTCTTTAACTGACACAACTGTGTAAGTATCTAAAAATTATTTAATGCAAAATAAGAATGTTCTTTTTTTTATTTAACCTTCATGTAAATAAAATAGGCATACTTAAGATTTTTGGCATATGGAAAGGAAAGAGCCTGATGGCTCCATGATTATATATACAACAATACCCATCACCAAGATTATTTGGTTGGTCGATTTGTTTGTTAGGATTTTTTTTTTTTTTTTTTGTGGGGGGGATTTTGTTTTTATTTTTATCTTTGTAAGTTCTGGAAAAATGTGTAATTGTAAGAATGGGTGTGTTTCTGTTTATTTGTTTTTAGCCTTAATATTTAAGATTTAATTTTACTATACAATTTATTTTTCTTTGTTCTGTTCGAATTGGAAAACTTTTTATGTTAATTGCGCCTTAAAGTGCTGTTTCAGTTAATGGATTTTATAATTGTTTACATTCTCTTTATGGTTATTACTGTTCTGAATTAAATACATTTATTTTGATTTTTTATACATTCATATAAACTCGAATAGCCTGTAATAGTAAAAGAAATCAAGTAGGAATGTATAGAAGGCGCTCCAAAATATGGCCATTGAGAAAAATTATTTATTTCATCTAATTAAACATTGAGGTAAAAATCTATATTTTGCTAAATTTCATGAAAGCAATTACATATGTTAATTTTACTTTTTTATTTTAGAACTTCATTGACTGAAGACTGTTTTAAAGTTTATTCATAAATCCAGTCAACGGTAGCGACTTCCTATCAAATTAACTTTCATACATATATAGATTAGCGAAATCTAGTATGGATACTATTTGTATAGTATTAGACCAAGGTTGTCATATATTTATATATGTATGTAGATCCTTTTTTGTGCATTGCAGTTAGCAATGACTATGTATGGTAAATTCTTTCTGTCTCCACATTAGGTCCCCATCGTGTTTTAATTGTTTTTTAGGGATAGACGGAAAAACATTTTATTCTACAATTATTGATTGGAATGATTTTGCCCATTTCAAAGAAATTCTGATAAGCGAAGGATTGGTGAAATTTTTATCTCTCCATATTTTCCTTCAATACCTTCAAGAGGATAACAGATATAGCAAGAGCAGACAGACTGACACAAAATGACGACAACATATTTTCGGTTGATTAGTTCGTATAAAAGAATAGCTTACATATAAGGTCTAAGGATAAATCTGTTACAAATATTGTTATCAAATTGTAATTCTTCTCATATAAATATTAAAGAATCGGCATATCGATGTTTGGCCATAATTTCTTATAGCCACCATATAACTTCTACTTCTGCAAATCAGTATATGCATATATAACGCACATATGTATGTATATAATTCTTAATAATATTTACATCATCAATAGGCATCATATATATACTGTGAGCGTCAATATAAAGTAGACACCTAATATTGTTTAAAACAAGTAAGAAAGTATAAAATATCCTACTCTTTTCAATAGCCTTTTTTGACATATCACGTGTGAGTCGTGTCATGCTGTCATGTTTTTTTGTTTAGTATTGTTTGGCATTTCTTAGGGGAAAGTCTTACGCCTGAAAAACGTTTACAAATCATTTAACTTTATTACGAAAATGCACGTTATGTGAGGAATGAGTTTCGTGCACTTCGCTCAACTAATGATCAACATAATCAACATAATTACACATAATCAATGGGCATGTAAACAAACAAAATTGCCGCATTTGGGACGAAGAGCTACCTGAAAAGATTTAAGATCAGCCACTTCATCCAGAAAAAACAAAGGTTCGCTGTGGTTTGTGCGCCGGTGGAATTATCGGTCCATATTTCTTTAAAAATGATGCCGGTGCGAACGTAACTGACTATTTCATGACTAATATTGAATTTCAAGATCTCGGTGATATTTGGTTTCAGCAAGACGGCGCCATTTTTCACACATCACATCAATCAATGAATTTATTGAGAGCACACTTCAGTGAGCACATCAATTCACGTTCTGCGCCGGTCAATTGCCCACCAAGATCGTGTGATATCACAACGTTGGACTTTTTCCTGTGGGGATATGTAAAGTTTAAAGTTTATGCGGACAAACCTGCTTCGATTCAGGACTTGGAGGAAAACATCAGGCGTGTCATTCGCCAATTACCAGTCAAAATGCTCGAACGAGTCTTCCAAAATTGGACTCAATGGATAGACCATCTGCGACATAGCAACGGCCAACATCTGATAAACATAATCTTTAAAAAATAGATGCCAAAAAAATATTCTTTCAAATGGCAATAAACATTACCCATTAAATTTGAATTTGCTATGTTCTTTTCTTTAAAAAATTGGGGAACCTCAAAATGGATCACGCTTTTTAAAATAGTTTAAAAAAATGAGCGCTATATAGGAGATATCACGATCATCTAAAAACGTAGTAATATGTTATGTTAAACTTTATTTCGATAAAAACACTTTTAAGGATTTGTGAAGGTTAAAGTGAATTACAGAGGGGATCTTATATGGGTGGTGTAGGGTATAATAAATGTCGCATTAGATTTCTACAATTCTACCCCCATTGTGCTAAAAAACATGACAAATAGAACTTGAAATTTCCATGGTGATTTTAACAAATCATTATAGTGATTTGTTGCAGCTAGACATATTGTTCATAATATATTGCGTTGTCTATTTACGAGATACTATATGTTCGCGCAAATAAACACAATAGTGTTTGTAACAGAAATTTATGAGCTAAAATGTTCACTGACATGTAGTTGTCATACATCAATTGTTTCAAGAAATAAATGCTGATGGAGTGTAGCCAAATAAAGACAATTGTAAAACTGTGATAGACGTGCCAATAAATTAAATAAAAGTTATAAATGTTTTATAGAGCCAATGATGGCAAAAATTATTGTGGGTAGAAATTTTCTAAGTTACTAATAGTTAAGATTATTAGCTAAACCAAAAGAAGGAAGGAGGGGGTGATGTGCAATTTGGTGTATATTGGCACAACAAAAAGAATGCTGGGTACAAGAATCAACGAACATAAAACAGATATAAGAAATGGAAAAATATCGACGGCACTTTCCCAGCACGTAAAAGAGTGTAATCATGTGGCAGATTTTGATAATGTTAAAATATTAGATATAGAAAGGAAGGAAAACAAAAGGAATACACTGGAGAGTTTACGCATACAACAAAAAATAAAAGCAACAATGAACACGAAAGAAGACAAAGGCAACACGAAACTTCAATACTCCTCTGCAATTAATAATTAAATCAGTTCTGTGATATTAGCTTTAAATTAAACTTGACTTAAGTTTTGTGGTCGTTTATTGTATATAATATTTTTATTAATTATTTGATTATTTATACCAAAACTCTGTTCGTGATGTCCCGTTTTTTTGGTATTTTAGTAACTAATTAATAATAAAAATTAATATCCAATGATAAAAAATATCAAAGCTGTAAGTAAAACTTAGTCTATAAATTAAAGCTGTGTAATAAAACAATAAATTTTGTCACTAGATTATTTAGAACGAGACCCCTGAAGAAGTTAGAATAAAACTAACGAAACGTTGGGTAAATAAAATAAAAAATAAAAATCGAACAAGTTTTTTATTTACATTTGGAAACAAACATTTGACCAAATTAGCCTGAAGGAAACTCCTTATAAATTATAATAATTATAAATATTGGTCACAAAAACAAATTAATTAAACAAACAATCGGAAGGCCCGCCGAAAGAAAGAAGAACAACACACGTCTAGCCAAAAAGAAGAAACAACAAGAAAGCATGATCAACTTTTTCCAAAACATCAAGGAAACTTACTGAAACAATATAGCAGAGAAGTGAAGAAGTTAGCAAAATATATGGAAAGAGCAAACTTTCTTCAAAAATGCAGGACTATGAGAATTACACCGACGCACATAAGAAACAGCACAAAAGGACTGAAAACATTGTTCAACAAGGTAAATTCACAGAACGAGATAACTAGGATTGAGACAAATTTTCACATGAAAGTATTGAACATTGAGATAAAAGAGACACATAGAAATATTTACCACATAAAAAGAACTACAAAAACGATCGAAAAACAATTACATTAAGGAGCAATGGGACAAATTTTATAATATTAGAAATAAAATAAAACGGACACAGAAAAATTTAGGAAATTGAAATTTACTTTCTGGTTCGTGAATTATACAGACGTGGAATTCGAAACTGAAAATAAATGTTTACTCTCACTTGGCCCAAAATTTGCATTACCAGTTGATAAAAATAATTTGAGTCCAGTATCACTAATTTCGGACATGGAACAGTGGGTCCAGAATATACAAGATGCCACAGAGAAAGATATCACACATCACATGGGTCTGGTCAGACCCATATATGTATATTTTGTATTGTAAATACTGTGTTTTTATATTTTTCTTGCTGGCTTTAATTACTTTTTGTCCAGTTATTTATTATTAGTTATTCATATCTATTAAAGAAGGTTAGGTTTGGTTAATTCGGAAGAAACCAATAAACAGAGTAACAAGTAACTCCATCTAGTTAATTCACAAGGTACAAATTTTATTGAAACTATCGTTATACTTTTCACCACCTTTCCTTTATGTTTGGGGTAATGATGACGAAAGTTGTGATTCCCCTTTTAACATATGAATATTTATTTATAATTTATTTAAAAATTGTAACATACATATTTTTTTTTTGCGTGTGAGGTAGGGTTTAAAATGCTTTCGCACTTACAGTTGGTCATCATCAACTACATTAAATGGTGTATCCACTAAAACAATCCTTCCTCCTCCTCTGGTGAGACTACCTTCCCGGAACCGTTTCCTGCATTACACCATTTACACTCTCCCATGTCTGGGAACGCAGCTTTTAAAGCCCGTGTCAAGTTATCGGCTCATCCTCTTTTGTTCCTACGCTCTTATGTCACGTTTTATTGCAGAGCATCGAGGTCTCTTTTCTTCGCACGTAATATTAGCTCTTACAGCATTCCATGAGTATTTTGTTATACTTCTTCAAAATATTTTATGTAATACAGAAGGGAGAAGTTGTTCTTGTAGGCATTCTGATTAGTGACAAAAGTGTGTACAATACAACAAAAACCAACCGGAATAATTGGAACGAATAAATTTGATTGTGATTATGGACAATGAAAATTAGCTTTTAAAAGCAACAGTGTTTACTTACCACAAATTCAGTTTACCCTCCACTTAACTAAATACAATTCACAACTATACGCAGAGTTAAAATATAGTTTCAACATTTTTAAAATTTTTGTTAATTTGGTAATCAAACGGTTCACTTAGTTCAAGAGATTGTCAGCCTTATCATCTACTATAATTTTCCTTTCGATACTAATTGTCCTGCAGAGAGTTATTAGACATTTACTATCATAACTTCGTAATTATTTTTTATTGTTAAGTTCGGTTTTTATTATATTTAATCAGCCAACAATTACATAATAATCGTGATTATTATCAATTTTATTCAAAGTACATAATATCACTTAAAACTTTAAACGTGTATCTCATCCTTAACTAATTATTAATGAAAAAAGCTATAAAAATATAATACACTAATTCTGTTTTTACGCGATAGATACGTTCCTCGAAAATTCGCGTAAAAAAGATAAGGGAATTGGTTCCACGTATGAAATATCAGGTAAAATAAGATAAATAATTTAAATTCATGTTGCTTTATACACAAACATATTTTATTTAAACAAAAAAAAAAATAATAGAAAAGAGAGTTCATTTAGAAAAATACATACATACATGCAATATCTTTTCGTCTTTAAAACTTACATTTGACTAAATTCATACACTCTTACTTTCAACTAAATTTATTTGAAATAAACAAGGGAAATCCCCTGTTTCGATAATGTTGTTTTTCGTACCAGAAGATTTTTAGTGCTGCCAACTATGTGTTTAATTTGAATTTCTCCAAAACCAGTGCAAACAACGTATTTCTGGTAAAAATGCATACATTTCTAGATCGCGTTAAATCAAATCTAGTCGCTTAAAAACAGAATGAAATATTTATTTGGAAACGCGTTAAATCAAATTTGCGTAAAAAAACTCGCGTACAAACAGAATTAGGTGTATAATAAAAATCATCACAATTTTCTCCTAACATTTAAATACATTTATAAAGGCGTGTAGTTTCTAGTAAATTCATTTACATTATACTCAATTTCCCCTCAGAATTTTAATATTCATATTACATATTTCATTTTCTTTTTCTAAAATTTTATTTCAAATAATTAATTATATGTAATTCATTTTTAATTATGAGCCATTATAGACGTATAAGTTATAACTGAATATAATTAAATATCAATCATACGCAATATTTCTTGTTATCAGTGTCGCAGTAGGGAAAAAACATACTGATAGGTTTTTTGCTGTCTTCAAATTACAATCATAACATTTATTAGATTGTTGTATTGATATATTATGGCAAGTATCTTAAAGCAAATACGCTGTTTCTTATTAAGTTTGTATTTGAAACACACAATTCAGACGTTTGCTAAAAACAGAAACAAAAGCTTTTCTAATAAAAATATACAGTTTAAAAGCAGAAGAATTTTTCCTTAAATTATACGAGCATTAATTTTTTATGTTTAAAACATTTATAGAATTTTGTAAGGACCTAAACTTTTAACTTAAACTTTAGGAGGAAATGTTTTGGTTTCCAAACAAACAAAGATTCGTAGAAAGTAAAAAATAAAAGTCAGTCGTATTACTACATAAGTATCTATATGTATTTCCCTTTTACTTTTTGGAGATATTAAAGATGTCTTGAGAAAGTTTTAAAAGTAACTGGTTTAATATGTACATAAAAATAAATAAAATAGTGCAGAATGAAAATTAGTTATATAAGGTATGTAAGTAGCTTTATATAAGTCATATGAACATTTCACAAAAAGTATGAATGTATGAACATTTCCCACCATATTTATATCAAAAATATACAAACATGTATAAATTGCGTAAAAAATTAATTGTTTTGTGTCGCAAGATATTTGAAGTTATGGTCTGTAGAGCAACAAATATCAAAAGTTAGAATTCAGATATTTATACAAAATAATGCCTGAATAAAAACATGCCGCTCTTTTAAGACATAATCACTATTTAGTAAAGTGTCGGCCCGATTTAGCCAGCAGAAGTTATTTCGAATCAAATTGACTGAAATCGAAAAAGTCTACTCGAAGTAGACCCAATTAAATAATACTGGGCTATTACTAATGGAAAGTTAAAGCTGAGTATACAGTACCACTTTAATACTTGTTTAAGATTTGAAACAATTGAACTCTAGAGCTGGTTTGGGATGTCGTGCAACAGTAAATTCGATACAAGGATTTTTATACCCACCACCAAAAAGTTGGCTGCTATATTAAGTTTGTCAATCTGTTTGTAGCACATCGAAATATAAGTAATAGAACCAAAAAGCAGATATATGCTAGGTCCTTATAAGATACTAAGACGATTTAGACCTGTCCGTCAGTCTGTTGAAGGCATGACAGAGCTTCGAAAAAAGACATAAAATAGTGAAATATTTTTTAACGTTTCCCATTTCACTGAAATGTTTAATATTGAAAATGGGAAAAAGTTTCAGATAACCTCGATATTTTTTTTTTATATTTTTTGCTATTTCCTTTAAATATAATGCAAATAATAGCATGACAATTCCTGTTCAAAATGGTAAGAATCGGTTCACAATTTCTCATAGTATCATATACAAATATCTTCCCGGAAAATGGCTTTATGGTACATAAATTCCTATAGAAAAGCAATATTCAAAAAATAGTCAATTGAAAATTTTAAGTTTTATGGGAGTTTATTTCATGTTTGTCTTTGCTTTTCAACACGTCGAACAATTTCCTATTTTAAATTCGTATAACACTTATGCGATATTAGTTTATTTTGTCCTTTCATTTATTTCACAAGTACAGATATGTTTAATATATATCAAATCTATCGAAATTGTTTTGTAATGACAAGAGCTTAACCATTGTGTAAAACTAGAAGTGTAAGTAAGAGTAAAATACACTAAATATTTTTCTTTCTCAAGTTTTATGGTTGACAACTGATTTTATTTTATGGCTTAAACTTTTACTTTATCTCTATAAGGTTGTTGTATGCAAATATATGCAAATTTAGATTTGAAGTAAAACATTACAGTACAAATAATGTTTTGTGTGTGGGTCACAAAAAAAAAAAGAAGAAAACAAACCCTTTTTTATATTTTTAAAAAATTATTTTTTGTCATTATTTCAAAACTAGACTATTGCTTCTGACAGATGTATTTATGATAACATTTTATGATAACAAATAATACAATACTTCTTCCACTTCCACTTCTTTAAAAAGGAATAAACTCTGAAGTAACACTCAAGTAAATGTCAGTATATATTTTTATACATATATTACAAATATTTATATTAGTTTTTTACGAGAAAAGGAATTTAATATGTATCTAAATGAGTTATGTTTTAGTTTTTCCATAATTAATAAACATAAATGTCAAGTACTTATCTATATTCAAAAAGAACTTTCTGCAAAAAAAAAATTGTACGAGGGAGTAAAATATTTAAAATATTCTTCAATATTAGAAATACGTCTACTAAATCACGCAAAGATAAATTAGCCACTAAAACAAATTATGTGCGAAATTTATGTCAGTTGACTTATATATATCAAATAATTAAAATTTTTTTTTAGCAGAATAATTATTAGTTCATAATTGAACTGTTAAAATTACTTCTTGATAATTTTAGTCATTAATTTTCATTAAATTATTTTTACTGAAGTTAGGAAGTACAACTTGAAAAATTTTATTATTAAACATTTTGATAATTTTTCTTGACTGGGATTCGAACCTGGGTTGTTGAATTTACATATGTTTCGAGAAATCCCACTTTCTCTCTTTTTTAACAAAACAATTTTTGCTTTTACTTTTTCCATAGAAGAAAAATACGGACTTAATTTCACTTCCAAACGAAATTAAATTCTGTGACATGCCTGTATATCTCTACATTAGAAAAAAAAGTTATGGTAAAATTAGATCAAATCGAAGAAGTTTGTTTGTTTCACATTGTTTTAACTTTGTCGCACATCAATTCATTTCTGGTTGTCCTCAGTGTCAACTAAATTTAAAAAAAACTCATTGTCAGTAAAGCTCATTAGTAACCAATAAATGTGGGTTTGTATACAAACATTATTCGAATATAATATTAAATCTTTGTTTATTAGAATTGGCCCAAAAAGAAATTAAATTTTAGATATAATTTCGGAAAATATTTTATGACTAACATATATATTTTGATAACAATATTTTTATACTATTTAATTACATTAAGGTGATTTTGAAAATATGCACAACTTTATTTTGAGTTCATACAAATGAAACCTTCCTAACGTTTGTTTCATTTAACACTAAGAATGTATTTGAGCTGTTCTACTGAGTATTATTAAGCAATGCAGTTGTAAGCTTTATTTATTTTATAATTCTGTGTTAAAATGACGCAGATGAATAACATACTTTCAGTTACTCAGTATTATTTTGCAGCTGTTAACCACAGTAGTATTCTAATGAAAGTTATAAAGTTAGTAAAATTAAAAGCATAAAAACAATGCTTGTACTAAAATTTGGTTTTTGCAAAATCACAATACTTTATCACAAATATTTGTTAAAGGTTTATTGAGAATTTTCAATCGTAAGATGCTTTGAGCATCTAAAACTTATCAATGCAAAATGTTGGGCATATCGGATGCTGATATTCCACACCTGAAACTGTTAGAAACTTATTAAATTAGTTAAACAACAAACATTTTTATGGCAATTTTAAAATTACAAGATTCAGTTTAAAAAATAATAATGCTTATGAAGGAATCAGAAATTCCTTAGTCATAACTATCGCATTATAGTTTTTTGTGTTATAGATACTAAATATACAAAATGCTTATTTATCTGTAATAATTTTATTACTTTATGTAGAATTTCTATACGTGCTCAATATCTCTTCATACCGGTTGAGCCCCCAATTGTAGAATTTGACAGCTCCCTAGGAAAACGCAACAATCTTAACTTCAGGTGATAAAAATTATGTACATATTTATTTGCAAAAAGAATACTTAACTTATTAAACTTAAAATAATACAAAATGATACGAGCAAATGAAACAACACAATCCAACGTTCTTTATTTAGTCTGTAACCAATTTTATATACACCCCCTAATTTATGTTATTTTTAATTCGAAAAAACAGATAATTCGAATTAAAATTATGTTGACCTTTTATAGATTTCTTTGAAGGGATTTAACTTTTTCTGGCCAACTAACCTTCTTTTTTAACCAGCTGTTAGCATTTTTTTTCTCCCATATAAAGTCCTTTTCGGAAAATCACTTTAACATTCATAAATTATTTACAAGTGTTGATTGCGACATAAAATGTAGTCCAAAGAAATTGTACTTGCATAGAAGTCATCTTACTAAAGTAAATTTTACTTGGTGTAGGGCATTATATACATATTTAATATACTACAATCTTATATAATCTTCGTACAGACGGTTGCCAGATCTTACAACGTTATCCGAAAAATGTGCAGAAAATGTCTAACAACCGTGTAAACTTGAAATTTTTGTCTTCCAACGTTGTAAGAAAATGCATTGACAATTTATCTTTTGATAACAATTTTTCAATGTCAGTACATTGGTAGCACATTGCTAAATCTGACAACATTATATGATCTGACAACCGTTTATACATAGCTTTAATCTTCCTGGCTAAATATGTATGTTTGTACTTCAACTAGTACCAAAATCAACAGCAAAATAAATTCCCTTTGCCTTTGCACAATGAAATGAGGAATTAAGAAAAAAAAAACAAAACAGTAAATTGTCAATTGAATTTTAATTAACAAGGTCATTTCTCCAAATTTGAATTCGTAGGCATATTCCAATATTTCTTCTCAAGAAAATATGCTTCATTCTAAGTCTGATTTATTATGCAAAACATTTAACAGCAAGCATTACATTGATTAATTATACAAAATATAAATACATAGACTGCAATTAACTGCATAATTTAGACTTTTCGCAAAAAAAAACAAACACAAAATTTAATTTATGTATACATGCATATTTAACTTTAATACGCAAAGGTATTTTGAATATATTTTTTTTTTAATTTTCAGGGTATTGGGCAAGTAAACATTTCAAAATTACACGATGTTTTTTAAATTTATTAAAACATTGTTCACATAAAATAAGTCATGTTAATATTTATATAAGCAATAAAACTATAATAATAATAAAAAAGATTCTATTTAACTTTCCTTTGACAACAGCCCAATATCAAAATTGAGTTGATTAAAGTTTGGGATAATTAGAAACGTTTCTATATGTTTCTAAAATAAAGGAATGTCTAGACAATTTTTTAGACAATAACTTGCTCTTCTGCAGTATGGTAGGATTTATTTGAAAAATAAATTTTGTAAATCACTTGGGTTGAACGTATTACCTAATATGAAATTTTGTAAATAACTGCGTCATTGCGTTTCACGATGACCCGATAGACTAGGCCATAGTGTGAGAGACTATCAGTCAGAGGGTTGTGAGTTCGATTCCAGCCAAAAACTCTGGGTTTTTTCTGCAGATAAGCCAACAAACTTTGCAGTTTGTGTTTGTTAATTATATTAAAAACAAAATATTACGTTGTTACAATACTGTCAATTCATGACGTTGTTAATGTTGCCATTATAAATCTTGATACTGAAATCTAATATAAAAATGTTCATAAACCTATCAGCTGTTCAATAATGTTGTTTGGTTATTTATCAAGAAAACATTTAAACATCATGAAGACAAAAGCTTTTAAAGCAAATAACTATAAATACAACGATACTAAGGGGTATAAAAAATGTTCGCACTTATGGATATTTCTTCTTCTTCGGATGATGAAGACTCTTCAAGCGTTCTATCTATTCAAAAAACCCAATTGTGTTCAACTATAAGCATCATGCATTTAATGAATAATGAGGAAATAATATCGTCCCCTCAATATAACAAAAGCGTATGTGCTCATACGCTATTATTTTTTATTGCATACTTAAAATTTCCATCATTGATTTTATGTCTGGTCAAAATTTCGTTAAATTCTTTTTCCAAAAAGTGGGTCAAAATATCGTTGGAAAAAATAGTGTATAATTTCTTGTTCAAAATTTTCCTTCAATAAGTGTGTAAACTCATATTCGCTATTTTGCTTGAAATTGCTACTCCAAGGTTATTAAAAGAATAATAGTGTATACGCATTATACTGCATTTTAGCATGTAGAAAAAAAATGCAATTTATGAAAACTTTAACTCGTAAAACAGCTTATAATTATATACACTATTGTTTAAGAAATAGTTTCATTCCGACCATTTCTATACCCCACATACAACGAAAACCATTATTATAAAAGGAGGAATAGATTGAAGGCTTGAAAGTAACTGAAATTGGAGGAACGCGAAAAACAAAAGAGGTGATCAACTTTTCGTTTACTGTAAAATAAAATAAAGAGCTGCCAATTTGTAATCGAAAGCTGCATGATCTCCAAAATTTGTGCAAAAATAATGTAATTCCTCATGGCTCGCAGTCATTTTTTTTAACTTACAAGCTGGAAAGAAGCGAAATTGTTTAGATGAGTCAGATGTAGCAGAGGAAGAGAACGAAGACGAATGAATTTCTAGGTTTTTTTGATTTACGCAATGGATACCTTAATTTGTCATAATTTTTTGTTTATAATAAGCCAAATTGGAAAGTGATGAATATGTGCCACCTTATTAACAAAACTGTGAACTAATCACTGTTTTATAATGTTACAAATTGATATTTTTAATATCAAATATTTTATTAAAAATACCGTAAAATTATTCAATAAAACAGCGTATACCATACAAAATAAAATAGTGTATCAGATACATCATACGAATTTCTTAAAAAATAAAATAACCTATATGAAGAATTTGCGCTTTGGATGACATAATTATGGTCTTAAAGGATGCGTAAAATAAAAAAAAATTGCCCAATTTAAGGACAAGAAACGGTATTATGTATTCGACGAAAATCCAATATGAAGAATTTTTATTTACCGCGATATTGAGGTTTTAATAGACATCCGATTTGACAAAAACTTTAAAGTCTATTTTCTCAAAACCCCAAAAAATTATACGCTATTGTTATATTAAGGGGACGATATAACACTGTTTTGACGTACAATAATTTTTATTTTATTTTTTAATAATTTCAGATGAATCTTTGAATGAACAAGAAAACGTTTTCATATATATTGCATGAGATAGGTTCAATTCTCAAGGAACCTTATCGTGTGACAGCTATTTCAAAAGAAGCAACACTTTCCCTAAGAAAAATTTTAGTAGTATATCATACTTAATCAATATGTTTGTATATATTTACTTACATCGTATTAATAAAGTTCCTATAAAATATTAAATTAATTGCATAATATTGTTTTTTAATAATATTTGAATTCAACTTTTAAAACTAACGCCCAGAAAATAGAGGCATTAAATTTGACAACGCAAGTGGTAAAAAGTTTAGCGTTGCGTTTTACAAAATATACAATATCAAACAGGTGTATAACAACAACGTAAAGCTAGATTTACACGATTGAAATTTTCTTCTAAATTCTTCAAACTCGTGTAACCAGCAAAAATTCTTCAACATTTATTTCTTTTATAGTTATTAAAAGAAGTTTTGCTGCTTACATGAGTTTGAAGCATTTTGAAATCTAGCTTAAGAATTAGCTGTTACACCGCTAACGCACACTTGCTTGAACGCCGCGATTTGCAAGCTGTAATTAAACCAACGCTTAGAAAATTGTGGCATTGCGTTTTACAAAATTAGGGCCATAGTGTTTCTATAACATATTTTTCAGTTGGTTAACTAGGTATTATTATATTATATTTGTTTTTAATGAATCTAATCATCCATATTATTTACTGAATTTTTGATAAAATTATATTTGTAATTTACTCACGAAATTTTGAAAATAAATTTATTCATAGATTAAAAACCTCATTGCATAAAGTATTGAAATCGAATTTTTCTTATCGTTTCAATTAAAATCAAATGAAAGTACTCTTTAATGGATTAAAGAATTGGTTGTTTTTAAATATTGTCGCAATCGCAATGAAATGCGTATTTAAAATTTTACAAAAATATTATTTCACTTTTAATTGAATTGTTAATTTTTTAATGCGTCATCTTTTAAAATTATTTTCTCATTCCATTTGGAACTGCCTCAACTTTGTTAGGTGTTTATTGTTGTAAGTACTTATTTCTGAATATTTTCATTTTAAATTTAGTAATAGTTAAATATAAAAGTTTTGCAGATTTAGAATTGTATTTCTTAACATGTTTTTATTTGAATATGTCTAGCCTTAAATATACCGTAGTATCGAATTTGTGTTCTCTGCAAATAAAAATACCACTGTCGATATATTATTTTACCTATTTTATAATATAAAACCTTCTTTACTAAATAATTGTATATTTAAAATTTTTTTTTTCAAGTAATACAATATTATTGTCGTCAGTGTTGCCAGAAAATGAATTTCAAAATATGCTAAAACTTGAAAAACTAAAATATTCTACAGAAGAAAAAAATAAGTGCTACATTTGTTCAATGTAACAATACAATTTTTATTTCAAATATTACAAATATAAATTATAGTTTTTTCTAATGTTGTTCATAATAATTGTAGACTCGTTTCATTAGATTACATTTCATATATTAATTCAAAAATTTCCACACCAAAAGAAATTTAGTTGAAATATTAATAAAAGTTATTTTTTATTTCTCCAAAAGTATTTTTTGGAGTAAAATAGAAAAAATATTTTCGAGAAAAAAAAATTTTATCAAGCAAATTATCCTAAAAAGCATTTAGTAAATTATGCTAAAAAGCATTTAGCATAATTTTTAAAAATTTCAATGCATTTTCGAAAAACAAAATGATAAATCTAGCACTGAAAGTGCTAAAATGGCAACACTGATTGTCAGAGCCTAATAAAGTATAAAACAATACCAATTAAATGCCTGGCTGGTCCACGATGTCGGACGATAACGTTCGCTTAGATAATACTTAAGACACAAACTTTTTATCGTATCTAATTTTTACTCAATCAAGTTTGTTTATTACACAATCAAGATTGTGTCTTAAGTCTTATCTAAGGGAACGTTAATAATATCATCCCAAAAATATGCTAAACTTTTTATTTTTTAATGCCAATTGAATTAAATAATATTATACCGGGACGTATACTTAATAAATTCATATGAACAAATTACATGTTAATCATACACATTTCTTAATATAAATTTGTTTCACAAACAAAATCATTAAAGATATACTCCCTTATTCAAAAACGATTATTAAATTCAATAAACGTTTATTAAGACAGATTTGCATATAAAAATTTGCTTAACAAACGTTTGTTAAATTTAATAATCGTTTTTGAATAAGAGGGATATTTATTTACCCGGCGTCATGCAGGTTGGGTCATTATGACCCATATGCTCTTAAATTGCTGTGTAACTTTTTTCAACGTTTTTCGACGTTGCCAAATTTCTCAGTAGCTGGAGTGTATCGTTTTTGCATGTTGTTTATTATTTCGTTTCAGGTGGTGATTGAACGTGATCAGATATAGTTGATCGTCAACTCAGAAAAGGTAAATATTACCCAACCTGGACGTCAGTGTAGTGAGATTTCACCAATTTAAAAGAAGTGAATTTAGTGCATTAAGCTCTGGTTTCAGTTTTTTGCTAAAATGGAAGCTGGAATCAACGGACTTATTATATATAAGAATAATAATAAAACAATATTAAACGAAATAAGTTTCTGAAAACCTTATGCCTTTCTCTTATAAGTGATAAACTAAACACTCGTAAAAATATCATCCAATTGCCGAGAGTAATGCGAAAACTAATCCAGTGTTTCACAACAGACTCTTCTGAAGAAGCTCCTGCAAAAGTTTCAGGTGTGTGTAAACGATGTCAAGTTTGCTCCTGTGCAAATGATCACAAAACTGGTCCCACCTGCACAGAATGCAACAAGTTTATTTGCTCTGAACATATAGCTCCATATTGCAATGAATGCTCAAACTCCTTGCAGCAACATAAGGAAAATTACACTTTTTAATATATAATTAACACCCATGTGATGAATTTAGCAATTATTTTTTGTTTTTTTTCTTTAGATTGTAAGTTTATGGCATTAGACTGATTGAAGTTCCTTATATTTTTAAGTTCCTTTATCGTTTTTTTAAATTAGTAAATTAAAAAATTGAAAACAGTTTAAATATGTTTTTTTGTATATACCAAATAGCTAAAAGAGTCATGTATATATTACTTACAGTTACGTTTATCAAATTTTGAAAATTATGCAAAATATAATGTAAAAAAACTAGGGTCATATTTACCCACCTGACTGTCGGTGTTTCTTTTATCACGTGCCCGACGCCGGGTTAAAGGTGATTTTTTCCGTTGATAGTTCAAATTGTCTCTAGAGCTATTAGGGAGACCTACGAAATAAACCACGACATTTTTCAATTTCGGAGGCAATATATTAATTTGGCATTTCCAAACACCAAATTGAATTGTTCTGATTACAGACAATTACAAAATGAGCAATTTTAAGACATTAGCAATCAAATTAAAACCATTTATTTATGATTTTCTTCGAATGTTGATTTAAAAAAGGAGGCCTAACACATTGTTAAAGTCGAACAATTTTTGTGAATATTTGTATTTATTAATTTTAGTGTATTTCACAGTTGTGAAACACATATTCATTTTTTATATGTTTCTAGGAGGTAAAATAAAAAAGAATAATTTTTTTGTTGTTAAATAATATTTATTTTTTTCTTTTACTTTTATTTCTAGTTCAGTTTCTAGTTTAAGTTATAGTTCAGGTTCTATTTTAAGTTGTAGGTAAGGTTCTAGTTCAGGTTTTGATTCAAGTTATAACTTCGACTCCAGTTCAAATTCTAGTTCAGACTCAAGTTCAGAAGCTAAAATTGGAAAAAATAACTGACATTTTACAGTTTACTTTTAATGAGTAATGGATATTTATACTTTCATTTTTCCATTTCGTTCACTATTTTAGTCAATCCTCAACTGCATTTCCCTAATCTAATGGATATTGATTAGATTTCATGTTCAAAAGTTTACAAGCAATTTTGTTTCAAAAACATTGACCAAAGTATGTTTTTGTGGAAAAATAAATAATTAATTAATAAATTTTAAATAATTAAATATTTTTTATTACCAAACACACACTCTTTTACTTTATCGTTGACTTAAAAAATTGAGAATAGTCGTATGTATTTCATTCATAAATTTTTAATAATTTTAAATATTTCTAAGCAAATCATTTCAACTGAACTGAATATATTGTTACGAAATAGTATTTCAATTTAAATTTAACGGTTTATTATCATGCAACATGTTTATCAACATTTGCATTAGTAGAAGTTTCTAAATACAAAAATTGTTGATAACACGCTGTTTTTAATACAAAGTTGGTAACATTAAATTTTAATGGCCATAGAAAGGAATTTTCGATTGTCTTCTCTAGATGCTGGCAAAAGTCACTTGAAGATGTCGCTGCTGTATAAATAAAGCAAACAGGGCTACTCAAAAATTAGGTTATCGTGAGCAGTGTGTCCATTTTAGCATCTTTGCGGCTTTTATTTAGCTGAAAAATTTTACATTTAGCATTTGGCATTTGATTTAGCATTTCTTAACAATATGTTTAGCATTTTAAAATTCTAAAAATACTAACTTTTGTTCAAAAAAGCGTCAACATAACATAAAGAAAATTATAGGAAAATTTTAAAGAATAAATGACAAACTTGTTACCAGATGAATTCTCAATACTTGAACTAAAATGGCAAAAATTAACTTCATATGAGTGGGATCAAAACCCAACCATATAATTTTGGAAGCAAGCTTGTGAATACAAGAATACATTATATTAAAACTCCCCTTCATCTTTTGTTATGCACATTTTAGTTTTGAAATTTAGTAGCTCAAAAGTAAAATGTATATTTAATGAAATGAGTTCTATAGAAACCAATTCAGAACGTATGGCCGCCAAGCCCGATTATAATGCATGTTGAAGTGATTTTCAGAAGTGGTTCTTATATGGGAGCTTGTTATTGATTATTTGTGGCATAATTTATTTGGATACGTTTATAAATCACACATTTCTGACAGATAAAGCTCTATTTCGAGAGCTGATTTAGCCGCTTTTTGAGATCTGATCACACTAATCGTGAGTCATCGTCGAGTGAACATCTAAGCGTTCTCAAACTGTAATTTAAGTGGCATTAAACGGTAATTTAAGAGTAGTGAATGACAGAGTGTTCATTAAATTAGTTTTTGTGTACATATGAATATGTAAAGACTCGTTATATTTTCTTTAAACTACTTTTATATTGCAATCAAAAGAAATTCGGTGTATTTAAAAGAAATAAACCAACGTTTTTAAAATGTAAAAACGTAACAATATTTTGAAGGTGATTGTTTTTTATGTGCTATGTAAACCTTTTATACTGTTAAAAATCTTTTTACTTTATTAATTCGGCTTGAGGTCTCTTTTATTAAAAATATAAAAACTCTTGTTCGTTTTTAATTTTTAGTTATTATCTTTTATTAATTTACAATATTTCGACCAACTTTGTGGATCATCTTCAGGGAAGAAATAGAATCTAAAAAACATGATTATTATAATTTTAACAATTTTCTTAAAATTATATTAACAAACAATTTACTTACTGCCGTATTTATAAATAATTAAAGTAGACTTCAGGTGTACTTTAAGAAAATTTTGTATGAAAATTTGTCTTAAATCAAACTTCAAGCCTACTTTATTTTTTATAAATACGGCAGGTAATGTTTAATACAGTGTTGTCTGATGTTAATGTCTTAAGTTTCTTTCACTGACTGTTAGCTTTTTTGTTTATTATTATTTTTGTATTTGTTTATTGTATGTCTATATATGTGAGCATTTTGAAGGTTTTTATATTATTTTATACAATTGTTATAAGAATGTGCTTTCACAACCACAGTGCTAGGCTCTTTGTATATATATACAATATATGTATACGTACATGTACTCGTATAAATTAAAGCATCATGTCAACCTGCTTATCAAAATAATATGTAAATTCAGTTAAAAATAAAAAAGTACATATGTATGTTCATAAAAAGTGGAAAAAATAGAGAAAAACTTTACAAAGGGTTTAGTGTATGTGTGTATCATAATATTTTACCAAAATATTTATTTTTCAATCTGAGGATTTGTGGCATGTGCAGTTTTTGTGAATTTTTTTCTTTCGATATGCAGATTAGGGTCACACTTGTTACAACAAGTATATACATATGTATATAAAACTATAAATTCTGTACTGGCCCTTTTTATTTCTAAATAACAAGATTTAAATTTGCATTTGAATGAATGTATGTAGTTAGTATATTTTGTATATTTCCATTCATATAGTAGACCAGCTCTTAATATGAATTTGAGTTGAATGGGTTTAATTTTTTACTTAAAAAAAAGAATAATTTGGCACTAAATTCAGAAGATACCATTTACAAACACGGTTTTCCATTATGAATTTTATACAATAAGTTGTTGTAATTAAGAAAAGAGTAACTTATATCAAAAGAAATAGAATTTATAATTATATTTTCCATTTCATTTTTATAACAAATTAGAATTATTAAAATGAAATTAGGATTTGAACGTATTGAATTAATAGGAAAGACATTTAGATTTATAATATGAAGTAAACGTTAACAAGTAAGTGTATTAAATTCTATTGTGCCGATTTTTATCCATTTTGTCTTGGCATGGTGATAAGTCCAAATTAGATTTTAATAAATTTTCATCCAAATCTTTTTAAAGGTTAAATTTATTTTGTTCATATTTGTACATAGTTGGACTATTTGTGGCAAATTAATTTTCTCATTCTTTATCTCTTGCGAAAATGTCCTTCATTCTTGGATCATCCCTGAAAAGGAAATGTAGTGTGTTACGTGTCTTTTACAACATTTATTTGGTATTTATAGTATAATTATATAAGGGTTTTGATAAAGAATAAGTATAATGTTCACAGACCTTATTCTTATTGTTCTAAATCTGCTGACAAATATACTTTAGGTGGAATATAACAAGACCCTTCCAACTTTACATGTAAAATATGAAATATATATGATAGTTATAATCTTTGCTATTTAAACTTAGTTTGAAGATGTACCTGATATATTCTATTAAGGTTTAAGATTGATTGTGCCTTTTATTTATTTTTGGAATCTTATGTCAAGAGTTTTGTAAGTGCAAGTAATCCTTGCATTTTTATGTAATTACTTTCTTTATTTAATACTTTAAATATAAAGTTGCAGATGAAGCAATTTAAATCGGAAAGTAAACCAAAGCAATCACCTGTAATGTAATAAAATATTTACTAGAAAATTACAGCTCAATAAGAAAACTCTTTTTTAGGAGATCAAAAATGTTTAGGAAAAATAAGTAAGAGTGTTATATTCAGCTGTTTTGAATCTTATTTTTCCATCACCAATATTTAGTATAAATTTAACCTAGATTTATACATTTAAATGATACGCAAAGTGATATACGAACAAAGATCTTATATTTTTATCTTTTTGACTTCTAAGTCTCCTCGGTTATGCACATTGTCTTTTAGTTGTTTTTGCAAATACAATGTCTGAAATTTTGTTTCGATATTTATAACACAGATATGTAAGTTAATACGATTTAAGAAAGTGGTCCTTATATGGGAACTATGGCCGATAATGGGCAGATCTTCATAAAACTTGGTAACTTATCACTTTAGTGACCTTCGGAAGTGGTCCCTATATGGGAGCTACGACCAATTATGCACCAATCTTTATAAAATTTCTTAAGCCGATTTTCATGAAATACGAAATATTTGTCTCTGTGATTTCTGGAAGTGGTTTCTTTATGGGTCCTTACAAAATACAAACAGATCGATGGACATTGCTAGATTGTCTTAGAATTTAAAAGGCACCCAGAATGTATAAACTTTGTGGTTGTACGAACACTATTTCGTTGTGTTACAAATGAAATGACACATTTTATATATGACAATCTTTTGGTGGTGAGTATACCAACGTGTTCCATGTAATATAATGACAATTTTGATGTCCTTTATCTTTTTCACTTAGTTTTCATTGGGGGATTAGTGTCAATGGTCTTAAGCTCACAAATCTGCTGACGTTTCAATAAAAAAAAATAACACAACGTTTCCATAAAGTTGACAATTAATCAATGAATATAAAATCAGCTACTCAAAAAGCATAAAAAAGTTTTTATTCCATGAATTTTTATAAAAATAGTACAAAAAAATATATAAAAAAGAATATTTACTTGTTTAAACGCTATGCTCAATTTATTTTAAAAATAAATCAGTTTTAGATATCTTAATGAAATTGAAAACAGTTAGAGTTGAGGTGCGTTTGAGTTGATTAGATACAAGAATTTATGTAGAAATATTTGGTACTTTTGAGAACTATAGAATTATTGCGATCAATTTTTTTTTTTTTAATGAAGACAAAAAAACTTAGGATCTGAATATTATGACATTATACGATAAAGTGTAAATGAGGCGACTTAAAAAAGAATTTGCCACAAATAGCTACATATTACTAATAGCAGTGTGTAATAATGAACTGGTTTAAAGTTTTGGGTCAAAAGATTTAACAAACTTGGTGCAGACTAATGTCTATATATACTTTGTACTCAAAGATATTTAAATGCATAAATCTAAAATCTGGCACTAATGTTAGCCAAATCGGTCTAACCAAATAAATATTTTATTGCAAAGTTTTCAAAAATCGGTACGATTAGGCACAGAAAAATATAACATAACAGCTTAAGATGCCAACATTTATGATATATGTACAATATATTAATACATACAAAGCAACCTATCTTTATAGCCACTACCAAAAACATGGGGATTGTATTTAGTTGGACATTCCCTTTGCAATGCATGGGAATATTATTCGTAGAACCATAAAGTCTATTACAGGTCCTCATAAGATTCTACGGCCATTTAGCCATGGCCGTCCATCTGTCCTTCTATGCGTCTGTTGAAGGCATGATAGAGCTTCGAAAAAAGACAGAGAATAATGAAATTTTTACCAAACAATGTTTGTGCTACTGAAATGTTTGGTATTAAAAATGGGCAAAATCAAAATAGAAATTATATACGATCACCCTATAATAGTTGATAACACTCATGTAAGGGATCCGCAAAATAAAATAACCCATATAATTATCATTACCGATACAAAATGTATCGTGTGTCTTCTATAAACATAATACATTTTGTATCTGTAACCTTTTCCTTAAGAGATAAACTCTTGTTAAAATTCTCTTTGGTCAATAACGAAAATGAGTAATTTTGCTTTTATGTATTAAACACAGATCAACTCATGTCATTGTGTTTTGCTTCTGTGGAGTTTAGTTTAAGAACAATTCATCAGTATTGCAATTGCACTCATTCCTTTACCTTGTTTTCCAAAAATTTAATTAAAATAACTTTTTTTTTTCAAACAAAATGCTTTACAAGACTTGTGATTACAGTTTGTTTGCACAAATGCAATTGAAAACATAGGCGAATATACAAAATTGATTTTAACTATTGATTTTATCGTTGTCATGTTGAAATAAAATTCCACAACGTCTTTAATACAATATTACAAATATCGTTCTTATTACTTTTTCCGTGTAAATTGACATTTCCCATAAAATTTATGCAATTAACTATGACTATGATACGTAGATGTCTTAATAATAAACAGTCATCTTGAGATCATCAGTAGTTTGACAATGAGAATTCTGAAAGTTTTTTTTATTGCAAATAAAAGAATATTTTTTTTTTACTTTTTTCCAACACTGTATATAAGAGCTTTATATTTATAAACTTTTTCAAACATAACAACAATCACATAAATATTAAAATTCATTAATAAATACACGTATCACTATAAAAAATATTCATAAAATAAAATATTCATATTTTGTGATATTTTTAAACCCTTCTCTGGGATTTATTGACAAAAACGTTTTAATTGCTTTTAAAAAAATATGTCATGCTTAATTTCTGCAGTGAATGTTGGTGAAGGTTGCCAAAAAAAATCGGTTGTTTTTTTTATAGATTTTCATGTTTTCTGGTTTATGCATCTAATTTGGCTGCAAGTCAATTTGCTACGATTTATTTCTGGGGTGCATTTAATAAAAATCTATTAATTGCGTTATTATAAGATAATTCCAAGATAAATCGATTAAAATTTAAAAATTTAAATTTGTAATAATGGCATTTATAAAACTGATCCATGCCTCATACAGTGTTAATTTTAAAGACTTCTAAAGTTTATTACCTTGCGCATTTCTGTAACAAAAAGAAACAATATTTAAGATTAAATAACATTGGATTTTAATAGGTTTTGAAAATTTCCTCTTGTATCCTGAATTGAATTCCAAATTAGGGTTTGAGGTTAAAAATGATAAATATTTTGATATTTATATACATATATAATATATCACCCTGAGCGTTAACTTTTCTTAGGTAAAAAGTATTAAAGTATTAAGTGTGTGTGAAACTGAAAGTTGATTCGGATAGTTAAAATCATTTTTTTCTGTTAAAAATTCATGAAACACTCTCTTCACTATAGAAATAAGTGCTTTTTTTATTTTGGAATATCACGGGTTTTGAAATACCATTTTATTATGCCAAAAATATATCAATATTTAATAAAAAATTGGAAAGAAGAGTACTAAATCTTTTCAGATGGCATCAGATTTATAAAATTCAAAAGAAGCGCCATTCACAAGATTGTCCAAGTTTATCTTTAGGCGGCTGTAAAATATCAACCATTACTCGTATAATGGTGGTAATTATTTTATTTTTTTTTTATTAATTTATTCAATAATTTTTAATCGGTACAAAAATATATGCCATACAATTAAATTTTAAATATAAATATTTTATTATAAAAGTAATTTGGAATTCAAAAATAATCTGAAGCGAAAAATTATTAATTTAAAATTCATAATACAACGGGGCGGCCTCCCCCACGCAAATGCTAAGAATAAAAGCATATAAAAACAGACAATTTGCGTATCCGAAACAGCAGTCAAAATAAATTTCATAACAAATTTATGATTTATAAGATTTCATTTACTATATATATAATACTATATATATATAGCAATGGACCTAGCAACAAATGACTTCTTTATTATTAATGTTAATTACATTTTCTAATGAACAGCAAGGAACTTCAAATCCATAACGTCTCGAAATTTTATGAAATTACCCTATACCCAAATATGTGTACATATGTATGTAAATTTTTGATATTTATTTAGTCGGGCTCGAGTTCATTAAATTTAATTTTCATTAAATTATTTTTACTGATGGAATTGTTTTACAACATGAAATCTCTATTAAAATTTTATTGATAATTTTTCTGTCTGAGCTGGGGTTGAACCTGGGTTGAATTTACATGTATCACCACATTCTCTCATCAGAATTCTTTGCATTCTAACCTCTGCACCACTGCGGTGCCTTCTAACCAACAGTCAATGTAAATAGTATTGTGACAGCTATTGGTTAATGCTGTAAATTAAAAAAAAAATATATGTATATAGATATATAAAGCACATACATGCTTTTGTAGCTTTAAAAATAAAAGTAATTAAGAAAATTTAAAAATGTTTTTTGTCATTTATTTTAGGTTTATTACTTTACAAACAAGGCACACAGACGCACGTTTCATGACAACACAAATTGTTTAACGAGCCCTTTGCGACATTGGTCACATCTCACCAGTAAATGTAAAATTAAAACTAGAGTTGCCGATAAAGAATGTTAATTCACGATCATATTCTGCTCGAAAGCTAGACAGACGAATCCAAATTTTATCAATCCGTTTTCAATCCTACGGTAATCAATATTGCTGGCGTTGAAATAATATTGCTTTACACTGCAAAGAATCGAAGGAAAAAGGAGAAAATAAGACTATCTGCTTATTTTGCCAAATAATCTTTCCGATTTTGTATATAAGAGTATAGATAAAGTTACTTTTCACTGGAAGGTGACCCAAAGCACATTTTCAAAATTTCGTAAGTATTTCATAACAAACAGAATTTTCTGTGGATGCATTGCCCTGAAAAACTTGTCTTAATTCAATTACGAATTTATGGCCAAGTAGCAGCTTCAGCATTAATGAGAGAGTACTCCAAATTAATTAATTGCAAAATCCTTGGAAAGTATGCCTAACAATAAAGAGATTTTGATAAAATATTAAAAATACTATCATTCCTTAAATTTTTTGTATGTGGAAAATTGAGTACATGCGACATGTGTTCGTTTGTATTTTATCTTAGAAGTTGATCATTTAAGTTTTAAGTTTTGTTTATAAAACAGTGGCAGGTTAATGGTGAAAACTAATAAGTTAGTTTTAGATTGTAGCAAAATTTTTGAACTAACTAATAAATTTTAATGTAATTTTATATTAATTTTTTCATTTAACGATTAATAAAATCATTGGTTTACACTTTCTTTTAACCAAAAGTAGTGATAAGCTTGCATTGTTAGTTTAAATAAAGTTTTTCTATTTCTTAAACCCTGTATCTGTCTTATAGTCTTAAACTTAGTTTGGCTCTTAAACTGTTGCTGCTTAAATCACCTCTAAATATTATAATTTTATACAAATATTTTTGTTGTAAATGCTTAATTAATAAAGTTAGAAATTCTTATTAACACAAACCCGTGACCATTAGTTTCATTATATTCGTAAAAAGAAACCAAACAAAAAACTATTTAAATATTTTCTTTTCTTAAAAACCCAATAATAATGCATAATAATAAAAATTTAAATTACAACAAAATAAAACAATTAACAAACTTGTTTGACAACTGAAACTGGTATTTAAAAAAGAAAACTATTTCATTACAATATCTTGAGTTGTCCCGATAGACTAGGCGATAGTGTGCCGGACTATCAGTGGGGAGTTACTCTCTATTGCAATGCGAAAGCAAATTCGATGCGCTAAGCATACAAATTGATACTCTTACGCATCGAATTTGCTTTCGCATCGCAATAGAGAGTAACCCCCCTGGGTGTTTTTCTGCAGATAAGCCAAAAACCTTTGTAGTTTGTGTTTGCTAATTATTAAACGTAATGAAAAATATTTAAAAGAAACATGAAAGAGACATTTACTTTTTAAAAATAATTTCATGCAAATGTTAGCCACGACTTTGCTGTAGCTGGTCCACATCAAAGGTATAGTTTTCGATTACTCTTCTCAGCATTACGATCGGTATCTCCCGAGTTAATTGGAATCAAGAGTCTTTGAAGATTGAATGTGATCTATTTGTTCGCTTATCTTCCATAATGTACACTGATAATTGGATTTGTGAATGGTATTATTAATACTAGTTGGAAGTGCGAGGAACACATTACTAACGCCGATTTTTGTAACACAACTAAATAATTAAATATAAATAATATGGTTGTAAGACAACAATCACATGTGGTCTGTGAAAAAAAAGCAAATGAAAAAGAAACTCCTAATTGATCTGCCTATATCTCAGTTAGTGTTTACATGATTTTTCGTAAAATATTCGCCATTTGTTCCTATCTTAAGCAGCTCCTTTTGATATAAAAATTTTTACAGAATGATAGTTTTAGATTAAAAAACAAAATAATCATTACTAATAATTAAGTTTCATCCTTATAGTTTTATAAGCATACATATCAATATGATTAAAAATTTTTAGTACCAGACAAGTAAAAAAATTTATTTTTAAAATCAGTTCATGCAAAGCATCGCAAACAAAACATATAAATTAATAAAGATTGTAGTTATAAATAATAAAAACCAAGGAGATAACTTACAAAAAGTATCTGCATGCTTGAACTGTCATAATCGCCACATTACAAAATTAATATTGCATCGTTAAATTTAAATTATATAAGTTAATATTTTTTTCATTCATTATCCTTGTTACGACAACCATCTGCTAACTTAACGCAAGCACTGTTTTTAAATTCATTTTGTTTCAGCATCAAAAAGTCCATTAAACCATTTTAATCACAATAAAAGTTGTGCTAAATGTTGTCGTATTATATGGGATCATTGTAGATTTAATTCTATGAGCAGCAGCACAATCCACGTATTTGCAAAAAAGCTTTTGTAAATGGCAATGTCTGTTGCATTTCAAAACAACAGTACGTTTCTGTATTATACAAGTAATAATTGTATGTTTTTACAACTTTTTAGGAGTATTATTGTTGTTTTCTTTAAGCGGCAAGAAAAGAAAATGGAAAGTATACTACAACATGCAATGATGCTACATTATATATATTGGCCATATATGGAATTCGATTTTCTTAGAACTCATAGATAATTGTATGGTAAATTGTTATTTATTTGTTAATAGTAAATATATGTAGAAGTGTACAAGAGATTATCAGTTTTTTTACATTTCGGATCCCTTATTACATGCTATGAGACGATCGTCAAAAAAGATTTTACTGCATTTGAGTATTGTGGTAAATTTCATCGCAATAACGATATTTTCATGTCATTAATGCTATAACTTAGAGTTTTTTGAGTATTGCAATTATTTTATAAAATGGAGTTATGGAAAATTATAAACTGACCCCAAATCTAATAGTAAAATTTGTACTTACATATAACTTATCTGTATAAAATACCAGTGCGATATCAATAAGATATTCACTTAGGTTCATGTGTTTTTCTGAAGTGGTCCGTCTCTATATGGGCCGATCACCATAAAGTTCGTTACGATGATATATATGTTTTGGTTATTTGTGCCAAGCTAAAACTTTATAATTATTGGGCATGTCACAGAATTTAATTTCGTTGAGAAGTGGAATTAATCCCGTATATTGTTTCTAGAGAAAAAGCTAAACGAAGAATTTTTTCGGAATGAAACCACTATTAATTTGCTATGTGGAATTGTAATTTTAAGAATTTCTAGCTTTCATTCGGAAAAAAGTTTTGTTTTACTTTTGTTATAGAAGCAAAATACGGAATTAATTGCACTTCCGAACGGAATTAAGTTCTGTGACATTGCTGTATGTTTATAAGTGATTAGGAATTTTTGGAAGTGTACTGTTTTATAGTTTTATGATTTGAAACTTATTTTTGCTGATTTTGTACGCATTTTTATAGATATTTATATAACATAGAGCCATATTCTGGGAAAAGATGTGTATGGCGGCTTCTAGACCGATTGACCGATTGTTATCATATTCTGTAATAAAAATAAAGCAAAAAGTGGACAACTTCATGATTTTGATGGCGTTATAATTGTAGAAATGTAGCAAAAAACTTCAGACAAATGTTGAAGTTCCACAAAAGTGCATTGATTTGTACTTATTTATTAAAATTAATATTCTACTACTTCCTATTGCAATTATTGTATGAATTTTTTGAGTGCACAAATATTTATATATTCAAGCTTGTCAACACATTTGTAAAATTACTTTTAGTTTTTCACTTAAATATTCAACCAGCATGTTGCAATGCATGATTGAAAATAGAAAGCTTTTATATTTAATTTCTGCAGTTGCTGTCATTGTCTTCGGTTGCATTTAACGTTAAAGAAGTAGTATAACTTTTAAATTATTTATGCACATAACCTTGCGCATTTTATATTCACAACCATACTTTTAATATAAAATTAAGATAAATAATGTATGTAGTTTTAATGAAAATGTAATTAAAAACCAAATATTCTGTGACTTTAATATTTATATACATTATGTGCTTAATTTGATATGACTGTTAAAACTAGAAAAAATCACGTTTAAAAATTGAAAATCTTGACTTTATATATACAATATGTCATATATATTGTCATACTTTATTAAGGATTTTTAATTTTGTTAAAACTTTAAGAAAAAAAATTATTTATCCAATTTTCCAAGTGATTATAAGGGCTAGTAAGGCAAGTTAGAGTTTATATTCGGCTGTTCTGAATTTTATACACGTTATTAAATATGTTACCATAATTTCTATTTATTTTAGGGTTATTATGGTTGAATTTCATCTCAAAAAAGATATTTACAAGTTATAATCAAGTCTCTTTTTTCAGAACTGCATTTTGTTTAGCAGTTTGTGTTCGTCAATTAAAAAAAATCAAATTTTTAAAATCTTGTAGCTAGTGTACATGTAAATGTTTTTTAAGTTTTTCAAATATCTAGTTTTTTTCGAATTCAATTCTTTATTTATATAACATTTGCTCTAAATAATTAATTAATAACATGAGTCATAAAGAGTTTAGGTTTTTAAACCTTTTCTACTTAAATATTAAATAAAAATTTTTTGTATTCATTATATTTTATCTTAAATTTAATGGTAAGGAGAAAATTTTCAAAAAACCTTAGTGTACAAAGTGTGCACAATATAAAAAAACATATACCTACATACATATATACGACACAACAAAGAGAACTGTAACACAAGCAAGCACTACAACAAAAATAAGACTTGCTTAACTTCAGCACAGCAAACGTTCACAGTTTTTAGCTCAGCAAAAGCATAAAAGAAAAATTAAAAAACTGTAAGTTTTAAGCAGCAGCAAATTTTTTAAAGTGAATTGCTGTGGCTGACTGTGTCAGCAAATAACATCACATAGTAAAGCTACAGTCAATAGTTTTATTTTTGTTTTTTTGACTTTGTGCTCTGCTTTTGCTTGTGTATTTTCTTCTAGTTCTAGTTAAAATAGTTAAGCATTTTTAAACCCTGATTTAAACTTTAAACTTTTAATATTATGTGGCAAGATATTATATTATCTGCAATCAGAGTGTTCAATTAGCTGCTTTGTTGTTTCAGATTGGCAGAACGCCATTCTTAAGTTTTCACTATTTTTAGTATTGAAAGTATTTTGATTAAGACATTTAAAAATGTAAACTATTAGTTGAAATTTCATTCTTAAAGTTAATTAATAACAAACTAAAAAAAAATAATATAATTCGTGTGTCGTGCTCTATAGTAATAACGTCTCTTTTGTAAAAATCTATTTGTAAAATTAGTATAAAATGGAATTTTTCTTAGAAAATTTCTTGGCTAAAAGAAATTTAAATCAAATATTATTTCAAGTATTGTTCTTGTTTTCATTTAGAATTCTTCTGTTTATCAAGTAAAATTATTCATGGCGTATACTTATTAAACTACTGTACATTGTATTACGTATTACTCATACGCAAAGTAATATTGAAATTTACATATAATTCCTTTGTTTGTTGTTGTAATTTTTGCAGTTTCTAAAAAATGTCAAGTATGAAATTGGTGTAGGATTTTTAGAAATTATTTTACATCATAAAGTCTTATAAAATATGGCCCTAGATTATTATTGCATAGAAGAAATCAAATGAATATTCATATTGCATTCTCATAATCAAATATTATAGTTAAATAAATAAGCTTACCAATGTTTTCCTCATTAAATATTATTATTTATTAAATAGTTATACGCAATTAGTAACAATTTAAACTGTTAAGTCGTAAAACTGTTTGTTATCTATCGGTTATATAAATGTTTATTAAATTTGATAAAGTAGAAACATACCAGAGTCACAGACTAAATACCAAATCTCACACTTACCACATACCCACTTACTTACAAGTGCATACTTACAAGTAACATTTATTTTACTCAAAAATGCACTTCATACGCTTTGTTAAGTATCATTAGACAAACATTAAAACCACAACTTTGCCAAAATTTACTTTACCAGAGTGTTGCTCTTAAGGACTCTGATGAATAGTTTGTAGTAAGTATTTTTGTTGCTGTTTTTCTCGTTAAGATGACATTAACAATCACTTTAATCTGTCTGTTGTTTACGATTCTCTTGTTTAGTTATTTCTGTTATTTTCCTAAATAGTATCTAAGCTTTTGAAATTTGTTTTGTTCTGAGTACTTTAGTAGCCTGAAGTTGTGAAGCAAATAACTGTGATCTTAATTAAGTCTCTCATGAGATTTTAATGGCCAAAGGTAAAATCTTACATGGCTTATACATTGCACCACTTACAACTAAAGGCAGGCAACATTTGTATGTACATATATGTAAACCTTTAACACAAATAATTTCACTGTTTTAATTCTAAGTAAAGAAAAACATTTTTTTTTCAGTTTTCTTTAAATTATTTAAATTTAATATGTATGTATGTGTTCTGTTTTTTTTTTTTTTTTTTTTTGAAAAATTAAAAAACAGCATTTTCAACTAAAGTGTCATTTTGCTTTAGAAACAAACTCAGTTGATGTCCCAATTTTACACTTCGATTAGTTTTCTGCGCTGCCACAATCACACAATTGCTGGTTGAACTCAATTTATTCTTAAACTTTTTTTTTCAAAATTTTTACTGTCTGTTTAGTTCTTTAGGCAAATAATCTGAGTCAACTAGTATAAAAGCTGTTACCAAATACAAACACAACTACATATGAGTGAATTCTTTTTGGTCTGTGCATAATTATTTTTTGTCGGTTTTTTTTTTATAAATATATTGTTTGATTATAGAAGGCGTACACACATACATATATACAGAAAATATTTTGTGGTAAAATTTAGTAATAAGAGCAGTGCGGTATATGAAAATGAAACATAATTGCCGAAGTTATGGCTGACATCACATCAATGCAGTTTGAAGTGAAACTCTGCAAAGAGAATTTATTTTCAAGGCAAAGTAATACTTTATGACAACACTTTTTTGTCAAATAATGAAAGGGACCAAAGTTCATGTGCAATTTTTATTCACGATAGGTGTGTATATGTATCTAATTGCGTCATAAGAAACACTAAGAAATGAAACATTGATTTAAAATACACACCATTAACGTAAACGTTTTTCATATCGTAAAGACTCATGTTAATATTTTTTTGTTATTTAAGAATAGTGAATAAACTTGGTGTATATATATGCACATATATATAATAGTATTTAAAGGGTAAGAATCAGTAGAATTAGTTGAGAGAGATTAGAGATTAGTCGAAACTCCCATATAAGACCCTCTCCGTAATTCAATTTAAGCTTCATAAATCTTTTAAAAGTATTTATATCGACATAAAGTTTAACATACATAATATTTATATTTTTTATTATTGTTAATTTGACCTTTTTTATTAAGACCTAAAGCTTTAATAATTACCGAAATCATAATTTTTATATTCATAGACATCATGACATTTGGATGATCGGTGTACAATAGGTTATATCTCCTATATAACGTTCATTTCTGAAAAACTGTTTTATACATATACTGGGTGTAGGGTATTATAAGGTCGGGCTTGACCGACTATACTTTCTTACTTGTTTTTAATTAATCAGCAACAATATCATATCAAATTATTGCTAAAAATTGTAATAATACTTTAAAAGCATTTAAGTAATAAAAATCGAATAACATATATTAAAAATTATAGTTAAAATGTGTAACTGTAACAAGATAAGTTACAACCAGAATTTAACTAAAAATTATAATGAGACTTTAAAAGATATTTTGCATTGTAATTGTAATAAGAAAATAATTAAAAAAATTTTAATAAAAAATTTCATTGAAAGAGAATATTATTTGTATTGAATAAGTAAATGTTATCGAGGAAAAAAATTCAAAGGCATTTCTCTAGAAATTAATTTGCATAAGACCATATTAAATTTTAAATACAATACAGTCAGAAACTACGATTTGTAGTTACTGTTCATTCAAGTGATCAATTCATTGATGTTATTCATATAATAATATAGTTGCAAATGTTCGCTATTTATTAGAGTTTGGCTGTCATTTAAAATCATAGTAATGCAAATATTCCCTTTAGATGATTCAATTACTTCTTGTTTTTTCAACAGTTGTTCATCCCTTGCATGTAAATGAGAAATAACTGACTTTTACATTTCATAGTTTCTAGCAGCTACCAAAAATAAACGGAAAACTGCATAACGAGAAAATAAATAATAACAAGTAAGAGTGTTATATGCGGCTGTTTCGAATTTCATACACTCACCAGCAATATTTAGTGTGAATTTTAACTTGATTCTAGATTCATACATTGAAATGTTGTCGAGAGCTAAAACATTAATAGTGATAAAGTTTGCAAAACATTGACGTTTGGATATTGATATTTGCAATAACTATTTGCAGCTAATTCATTCAAGGTGTCTTCGTTACGACGTATTTAATCTATTTTGAAATGACAGACAGTCGGAAGATTTTATTTTGCTAATATTAAATCAAACGGGAGTTACGATTTTGATGTTAGATTTTTTTTATTAATAAAAAAGATTATAAAGATGCACAAAATTAAAGAAAAATATATATATGTTTCTTGGGTTTTCGACACAAAGTATTTTAGTGCAAAATTTTTACACAAATTACGCACCGTAACTACTTTTCTATTTTAGAGGGATAGTGCACAACTCCATCTTGAAGTAAACCGTGAGGTATTGATCAAAACTGTCTTGATTTTTTTTGCACTTTTTTGCCGTAAACAATAACTTGGCATGTGTCAGCGAAACAAAACTTTATCCATGGGACTCTCAGCGTACATTACAGCAAAGTAGTTACCAAACATTGGAAATTGTTAAATCAAGAATGTATGTATGTGAACAAAACTTACCACCACTTCTTTCTATGCACAGCAATCCTATACAAAGAGATTAATTGATCGAGCTGGTCAACTCCACCCAAACCAATATTGTAATTTAGGAATAAATTAGGTATCAGTCAGTTTTCTAACGGTGTATTAAGCACCAACGTTTAGCGGTTCCTAACTGTTCATATTGTGTCATAGTTGGTTTCCATTGTGCAAACAGTATTGTCCTTCCATCTTACAAACAAACAAACAAAAGATCATTTTCTTTATCAAATCTGTAGTTGTATGCAGTTCGATTTTGCTTTTTCATTTCCTTCCAGCTAGTCAAAGGACATTTTCTTATTCTGCACGGTACTCTAGGAGAAGATCGTAACTGGTGAAAAAGTTGTCAGAAAAAATTAGTTGGTTTTCTGCGGTAGAATTTTCCGGAATATAAATAAAATGAATAGCAATAGCCTGTAGAACTAGCCGCAACCCAGTAATTGTAGTCGTATCAAATTGTCCTTCTCCGGATGAATTGCTTTGCATAATGTTGACCATACTATCGGCTAATATGCTTTCAACGGCCTTTTGAAGTCCTCTAAAACTCTGCTGGCCCTTAAGATGTATTCCACTCATATTTCAAAACTAACAAAAAAAAAAAAAAAACTTTTTTACTTATGGATGCTGGGTTTGTACTCAAACGAGTAGAGCCAATTTTATACATTTCTAGTTTTTTCATTTTCTGACTTTTAAGTATTCTTTGAAGCTTTTATGTTTCGTTGCTACTATTTTTATAAAAATAGTGCAAATAACCGAATAATTTTTTATATTAATTAAAATAAAGTTTACTAAACCAAGCCACTGCATTCGCGTCACAATTCAGACTAAAAGTTTTGCATAAACTACAGAATATACACAAATAATATTTTTTTACAGTTCTTGGTAACAAAATAAATTAAAAATCCAAAAATGAAAAAAATGTGCATTTGTCCTCTTCATTGCATATTTTTTTTATTTCTTTTTTTCTATGACCAATATTTCGATGTGTTGCAAACTGAATAAGAAACTCAATATCCTTCATCTTTTTGCTGGTAGTTTTACAAAAAAAAAAAATCAATTACATCACAAAGACAAATTGCAAAAGTATTCTTAAGAGTAATTTTTTTAACTCGTTACCAACATTTTACAAAATTTTATTCTACACATTTAATATTCAAGCATTCCACTGTGTATACTCTCATAAACTGATTTGTACTGCTGCAATTCATGGTTCTAGCATCCAAAATAATATTCTGAAAGTACTTTTGCAATAAAGAAAATGGAAGTGATTTGCAACTTTAATGTTGATAAAATTGTGTCACTTCTAAAAAAAAAAAAGCTGCACAAACTTTTGCTTATAGGAGAATAATAGAAAAAGCTGTAAAAGTAAAATGTGTGAAAAAGATGGACCCTTGGTTGAGCATATTAAATAGATTTATATAATAGAGTAATAAATAAACTGACATGTTTTGGAAGAAATATTTTGATAACACTTTACAGATGAAAAGCGACACAGATAAATGTTTAACTGCAACTTTTACTTAAAACGAATAAAAAGAAATATTTTAACAGAAATATTTAGGACTTGCAAAATGAGCATTAAATCTGTTTTTTAAGCATGTTTTTTTAAATAATCAGGATTTTAGAGCATGTTTTGGAAATGTATAGTAATAGTTGAAGTGTCGTACAATGCCGTTGTGTAGAGGACAACATCAAACAAGTTAGAGTGCTATATTCGGCTGTGCCGAATCTTAAATACACTTTATCTAAATATAATGACTAGAATATCAAAATTCAATGTTCCTTATTCAGGTATAATTAAATTTGTATTAGTATTTCAATACATAGTTTGAAATAAAAGTTTACGCAAAACATACCGTGTTTTAAATATTTAAAGATTTCATATAATTTTAACCATTCTATTTCTCAAAAAACGGTGAGTTAAATAGATAATGTTTACAGATGGATCGTAGACAATGAAAATTGCTGATGACGCCCTTGACAGGGTAGAAAATTCATTCCAGTTTGCCAATTGTTCTAGTACTTTACAATAGTATTCTTTGAAATTATTTAAAAAATTCGAACTATTAGCCTGAAAGAATACAACTGTTCTCTTAAAGTTAATATTAGTTCAATTGTTTCTCTAATTAACCATTTTTTATTTATGTATATTACAGTCTTACCATTATTGATAGAGTTTGTCTGTTTATCATAAGAATAGAGAGGCACTGTCTGGTTTGATTTTCATAAATTTGTAACCCCTAAGCGAACAAGAGGACCTGGGCTGACATTTTTTTTTTAAATTTTTATAGTTTTTTACTTAGATAACTTTTTATGAATTCCTCGATGAAGGTGTTTTGTCCAAAAAAAAAAAAAATAAATAAAAAAAAACCTTAAAATTTTTTACCTGTAACACCAGGGTCCAGCCAGGCCCATGAATCCAATAACAATGATTACGTAATGCGGATAATGTCCGTTATATTTTAGAAAAACTGTGAGAGTAAAATTGAGAGCAACATTTTTTTTGTGACGTCAGAAGTCAAAAATATTTTTACGTTTGCTTAACATCTATATCACAGAGTATAACAGAGGCGACAATTTTGCGGTTTCAAAATCGCTACAATCAGCTAATAAGACAGTAACTTTGTAATGTGAAAAAGCAAAGCACTACAACAAGAATTAACAATTTGAGTTAGAATATTTGAATTAAAATTTTACTTATATGTTTGTGATTTCAATAACTTACTAAATTGTATTTTAATAATTGTTATACTTTGTGGTATGCATTGTGGAATTTGTGCATTCGTTAGATAATATAAATGCATTTTTTATGGTTGTATCAAACAATACAAAAATACTCTGTGCCAAAAATGAATTTTATTGTGACAGAAAAATAGTAACATAAAGAAAACAAAATGGCAGTCCTCAAAGAAAGAGACAAGTATAAAACTACATTTTCTTTCCACTTCTGTCACCTCTGTTGTACTCTGTGATCTATATAAGTTTTAATGCAAATAAAAGTTTTAAACTAAAGTGTGCCGTTTTTAAAAATAATGGGCACAATTTTGCCACCTTGATACAAAAAAATTAAAAGTGTCTCATAGATTTTGTGTTGAATACTTTAAGAAAGATGATATAAAAGGACATAATAATTTAAATATGGTTAACTGAAACGGTTTGTGTTTAAGATGCCTTATATTAGGTTATCAAAGCCTGCTGAAGAATTTGTGTGTCAAATTAAAAATCTGAAAGCTGTGTATATTAAAATTATTGAACAGTGAAAATTTCTTTATTTGCAACGAGTAGCTATTTAAAAAAGCATATAAATGATTGAAGCATTATTAACGCGGACACTAAAGCTAAAACACTTTGTTAGATCGCGATTTTTTTGTTAATAAAATAATAAATTGATAATACAAATATATATTTTAGTTCATTATAATAAAAATTTTTATTTTGAATCAAAAAATTTACAAAAATTATTTTGTAAAATATTGTTAACAATTTTATTCCATTTTCTTTGACCTTTTTGTATGATTAAATAAATAATTTTTAAGCTTGAGGTCACTTTTTGTTTTTTATAAAAGCTTTTTATTTTTATTTTTAATTAACTCGATATTTCGATTTCCTTTGGAAATCTTCGTCAGGAGTTAGTTTATTTTATTATTTAAAAAATTACAATTTTTTTATAGAATAATTATTATTTCATAATCGAACTGTTACTTTTTTTACTTTTTGATAATTTTAGTTAGGCTCGAGTTCATTAAATTTAATTTTCATTAAATTAGTTTTACTAAAGTTAGGAATTACAACTTGAAAAATTTATTATTAAAAAATGTTTTATAATTTTTCTTGACTGGGGATCGAACCTGGGTTGTTAATTTACATATGTTTCGAGAAATCCCACTTTCTCTCATCAGAATTCTTTGCGTTCTACCACCTGCACCACTGTGGTGCCGGTCAGCCAACAGACAAACATCAATCCTTTAACCAGTGTTAGTTCTGGTAGTTCGAAGTTTGTGCTGTAATTGTCATTCTTTATTAATTTCTATTCATAGTTGTTTTTTCCTTTTTTCTTCAGTTTTTTCGTATTCATGCCAAGACTTTGTCTCGAAAACTTGAATACATTTGTTGTTGTTTATTATGTTTTTTGTACACTTTTGTACAACATGTAAAGAAAAATTATCAAACATTTTTTAATAATAAATTTTTCAAGTTGTAATTCCTAACTTCAGTAAAACAAATTTAATGAACTCGAGCCTAACTAAAATTATCAAAAAGTAAACAAATTTTTTATTTGTATATAAATATGTTTGATATAGGTTTGAAAGGGGTTGACAAAATTGAAAAATATGTTTTACAGAACACTAATTTTAAATTTTCAATCAAAATATTGAACAGTAAATAATTTTAACAGAAAAATAACATTTTGGAATGATAACATTTTTTAAATACATAAATTGTGTTAATTTATCCTATTGTTAATATTTATATTGGTGTTCAATAGGTGTCTATAATTTTGAGCTAAGTTTTCTGTGTCTTTTTTAAAAATTATTCTTTTTTCTGATGGTACATTATTGATATGTAATATTTCTAACATGTATAGATGTGTTATGGAAATCTGGATAGTGGTTCAAATCTCTACAATGGGTTGATAAAGCTGTTCTTTGTGTTGCATTATAATTTCTATATTTCTGGTCATGTCTATGTCCTGCTAATCTAGTTTTATGTTTTGTCCCTGTTGTTCCTATATATATTTTGTTACATTACTCGTTACTATTACCACCACAAGGAATTTTATATACTAAATTTGACATGTCTGTCTTTTCTAATCTATTTTGTGCATAATCTTCCTACGTTATTATTAACCTTATGTGACATTTGTTGTATATGTTTACTGTTCTATTCTTTCTGAAAATCCAGGTATATATGATATTGACTTATACATTTCTGGTTCTGAAATTCCATTATTAATATAGGATTTCTTTGTATTAAATTCTTTTAAGTAAGTATAATTTTTATTTTACAGTTTTCTTATTGAAGTTTTTATTTTTTATCACTTGTTTGCCTTTATTAAATATATACATACTTATGTATATATAATTTCTTGAGCATAAATTAAAAATAAAGTTAATTTTAGAAGCTTTTTAGTATTTGCTGAAGGTTTAATATTATTTACACTAATTTTTGGAAGCGTTGGGTTTATTACAATCACCGAATTTGTACAATGTTTAGCATTCTAGTAAAAATATGTTTCAATAGTTTTAATTTGTTTCAAAACTAAAAAAAAAAAAGAAAATGTTGCACACAGGTAAAGTGTAAATAAACTTGTTACAATTTTAAATAATTAGATATATTGTTCTACAAATGTCCTACAAAATGTATATGAATGTAGATTGGGTTGTTCCAAAAGAAATGTTCTTGAATTTATCTTCTCTTTTTATTAAAGGCCAGTTTGAACTAAGAGAAGACTATATATATATATAATATAAATATAATTTTCATCATCGCCTCGGTGATTAATAGCTCATATAGCTTTTTCTGTTGGATAGGGCTTATCCAACCCAAAATGATTAGGCTAAGATGAAGCAATTCTTTATATTCTTTTCTTGGTTGCCTATCTTTAAGCTTGCCTCTAATGAAGGAAGGAATTAATTAAAACTAATTCCGTTTCTGTAAGACTTGCACAAAGCTGGTGCTTTTCTGAGGAAGTCGGAACACTGCAGTTATCATCGTTTGCCAAAAATTCCGATTTGGTTTTGAGAACTCTGTTTGGTTCTTTAGATTTTCCGGAAGGTTTAGGTTTTTTCTGAATAAGCTCTTCCTATCGTACAGGAAGATTACAAAGCAAAAAATCTGAAATTTGAACACTAATATTTATCGGTTACAAAGAAACCTTAAAAATTTTACAACTGTGGAACAGTAAGAGCAAATTCAAAAATTATTTCCTCTAAATTATTTAGAATTAGTAGATCTGTCTGAACTGCATCGTTAATCTTTTTCATTTTCATATAAATTTTAAAAGTTATAAAACGTTATTTACGAAACTTATGGAAAAATCATGAAAAATTTTAATAGAATATCGTGGTTATTGACAACTTTATAAATAAAACAACGGCAAAGCTCATTTTTGGCAAAAATTCGACGTGCACAAACTTTCCCGAAAATATCTGAAAAACATCTCAAAAATACTTTAAAATTATGCTTGAAACAATTAATCGTGGAACAACCTAATATACATGAAAGTTTTTGTTCAAAAACATATATTTAAGTGGTAATGCATAAATATTTTAGTTTATTTAATCTTCTTAAAATACACATAAAACTAATGTATGTTTTGAAATGACTCTATGGAACAAATTGTGAAAATTTAAATAATTATTTGCAATATTATCGACAGGTGCTGTGTATTGCAATCAGTAGAAGTTTAATTTAATAATTGAAAAAACGTATCTGCTTTAAGTAAGAGGCTTATAGTGCAGGCATTTTGGATCTGTATAAAAAAGTAAGTTTGCTAAAATACTTCTCACTTTACCTTAAAAACATCTCAAAAAAAAAAAAATAATGAAATATCCAACTATTTTTTTTTTTTAATTTCAATCAGGAAAGGCAGAAAAATAAAAATGTTTGTATAAATTTTGCATAAGAATGTATAGCTTCATTCGAACAAATCAAACATTTACAATTTCCTACGAATAGCAAGTAAGCAAACATTTTAAGTAATATAAAGCATATGAAACAAGTTCGAGTGCTATATTCGGCTGTGCCGAATCTTTAATACCCTCCACCTAAACGTACTAAGAAATAGAAACACTACACTGGTTATAGGACTAGAATATTCTTATTCTGTGTTTTCTATTCAGTCTTAGTTGAAATTTTATTAGTATTTGATGTATTGTTTGAAAGGCAATTTTACGGCGAACATAATTTATGTTAAATATTTTGAAATTTTATCTAATTTCGACCATTTATAATTGATGTAATTACCGATTCTAACTGTAATTTACAGAGTTTATTTGATTTTCATAATAATCTTGATTGTAATTTAACAATTTATAAAATTAAAAGAACATTTTTCCATATTCACAACAAGTTAAGAAACAGAGTATAAAAAAAGAATAAGACATAAAATGAGACTTTTTTGTTTGAATTTGATCTCAATAACATTATTTACAAAAGATTTATGGGTGACATAGAAGAAATGGACCAATTATGGAATGATAGCTTCTAAATCCATAATCCACTAAGTGATTTCTATGTATTTTAGGGTTGTATTGGTTGAATATCATCTCAATAGCGTTATTTACAAAAGTTGTATGGTTGGTTGTTATGCTGGGAAGTGGTCATAATTCAGGAGCTATTATGGACTGACAGCTACAAAATCCAGTAGCTTAGTTGCCGTATAACCGATACTAATATGATTTCTGGATTAAAATTTCTGATCCAGATAAAAGTTGGTTCGATATCGATATTTATTAGACATTTTTTTGGGTTTATTTGTTTTTCGGAAATGGTTCTTATATGGCAGCTATGACAAATTATCGTATGGGACATACGGTTCAAAATATACCGAAATTAAAAAAAATTGGTGCGATGATTTTTGTATATATGTAAATGATGTGTGCAAAGTTTTGAGTCAATACCGATATTTATACAATATAGATATATGAAGATAAATGTCTTTTTCGGATGTGGTCCTTATATGGGAGATATGACCAATTCTGCGCCGACCACCGTACAATTTAGTACAACATTTTATTTGCCTATAGAGATTATTTGTGTCAAATTTTAGCCGTTTAACATTATTTATATTTGTTTTATACGTATTTAAGTGAAGTGGACTTTAATGAGGTCTGTGGTCAAACATGGACCGACCTAAAACAAAATTTCGTTTTGCGATTTCTTGTTGCTTAAAACTTATTTTTGCCGAATTTTGTCTTGATATTCCAATTTTTATGGTGGTTGTCTCACATATTGGTCCATAACTCTGGTTGTCCTAAATCGATGTTGCTGATTTGCAATACTAAAGTTGCCTGCAAAATAAGAAATATTTTTCTGAAAATTTCGTTTAGTTAAATTGTATAGTTTGGACGTGAGAGTGTTTTACACAGACATACAAACGAACAGACGGACAGACAGACGGACATGGCTAAATCGACTTAGGATTTCATAAGGAGCAAGAAAATTTATACTTTGTTGGGTCTCAAATGAATATTAAAAAAGTTTCACATGGAACGACAAACGTAATATACCCACATTCATCACTCTTGGTGATGGTGGGTATATAAACTCTAAAAAGCAGTCACTAACAAAGAAAAAGCAAAAGTCTATATAAGATATCTATAATATATATGCAGCACCATATATCATTAGTGTGATCTGTGCATAGTTGAAACAAAATTATGTTAACAGCAACTATTAGGTTTATTTTAATTTTTGGTTATTGAAAATATTATGGGACAATTGTCACAAAATATTTTACTGTCAGATCTATGTATTTGAACCTAATGCTAAATTTTATCTTAATAAGGATATACTTTAGAGATTTTTTGGGTATTCCAGTTACTCTCGGAAATGGATCTTATATGGGAGCTATGGCCAATTAGAGATTGATCTTCACAAAATCCAATATTAAAATTTTTACTTACATAAACCTAATTTATGTAAAATTTAGGTTCAATATCCATATTTTTAAGATATCTACGCAGGTTAATGCGTTTATCGTAAGTTATCTTATATAGAAGCTATGATCAATTATAAGCCGATCACCATAAAGCACGTTACGATGATTTATATATATGTAGATTATTTGTTTCGAATTTCCACTTTATAGTGATATTTCTAAAAGATTTATGAGAATCTATGTTATTTTTTGAAGTACTCCTTAAATGACCAAATATGTACTGATACAAATAAAATTTTTTATTTTATGTTTTACCTTAGCAAGAACTTTATTTCTGTATGAACATAGCTTTTCTGTAGACATTTTGCAAGGGGCGATGAGAATTTTTGCAACGATTCTTACCATTTCCAAGAGCACTTATGCCTCTGTAATTAAAATATAGTGCGCAAATTTTTTTTGATATTATCTGAATTAAATTTGAAAAAATTAGCAGAATATCTGAAAATTAACGAGGTTGTCTGAAACTGTAGTCTTAAACTCGCATCTTACTTACAACAAAGTGCATGATATGGTATTATATGATCAACGAATAAAAGTGCGTGAAATAGCTAATATTAATAGTTAATTTAGCATGAAGGACTACAGATGAAAAAGCTTTCTGGAAGATGGGTGCCGCAGTTGTCAATAGTCGATCAAAAAGGCATAAGAATGAAAATTTCTGAAGCTTGTTTGGATTCTTTTAAGAAAAATAAAATGGATTTTAAGCGTCGTTTCATAATTTTTGATGAGCCAAAGCAATGGACTGAGGCTGGAGGAAGTGCCCCAAAGAAAGCAGAAACAATTCAATCGACTGGTAAGGTTATGGCAAAGGTTTTTTGGACTTAAAAGGTATTTTATATGACTATCTGCAAAAGGGTAAAACAATAAATTCAGAGTACTATTGAATCAATAAAATGTAAAAATTCGAAACAAAAGTCCTGGCTAACAACACAAAAAATAATTATTCATAAAGATAACGCACCAGCGCACAAGAGTCTTTTAGGAATGGCTAAAATCAATGAATTAAACTACGAGTTGCTTGTCCACCCACCTTATTATTGTGATTTAGCTCCCAGTGAACGTTGCCTGTTCCCAAATCTCAAAAATCCTAGCCGGCAAGCGTTTTACATCAAATGAAGATACAATTACAATTGTAAACCACTATTTTGAAGGCCTTGAGAAAAACTATTTTAATCAAGGGATAGAATTGCTAGATAAACGCTGGACTAAGTATATTGAAGTTTCAGAAGATTATATTCAAAAATAAAAATGTTTTTGAAAAACTAACTATTCTCTTTCTGTGCTAGTTTCCGAACCACCCACGTATAACATGTGATTACCTTCCCTCTCGTGACGGCTCCGCAGACATTGTAAAATTCTTGCAAATGTTGTTATTTCTATGAAATCTAAACAAAATAAACTTTAAATAAATAAAAATTATGGTAAAATATTTCATGACAATCGTCCCATAATAGTTGATAGTAAGTAATCCGCACAATAAACTAACCAGTCTAATTATCGTTATCGATACAAAATGTAACATAAATTATTTTTAAGTAATCATAGATCGCACTACTGGTATTTGGTGGTGGGTATATGAGATTCGGCACTAACGAATATAAACTCTTACTTGTTTTCACATAACCATTATCAAAAGCATAAAGTTGTTGGTTATATGTGTTTTAACAACAACATTTTTCGGTTTACTTTTGTAATAATTAATATTTTCAATGATGTTTGTGAATTTGTATTTATATTAAATAATTTCAATTTTAATAAACACTGCAAATCTGTGTTTAATATTTGGTAATTGAGAAATCTATGCAATCCTCAGACAACATTTGTCAGTCAGCAGACTCATTGTTTTGTTATTTTATTTAAGAAAAAACATAAAATTTTAAGATGTGTTTCCACAACTACATTATACTATGTGAGTATGTAAATTATGTAGACAAATCACATATTTTTTGCACTAGTAGTGAATTTTCATCCACACATATATGTTCTTTGTACCTTAAATAATATTATTGTACTTTAAAATGTAAAATGTATTTATATTTTTTATTCTATCTTTAGGTTAGTGTTGTATGTAACATGTTTTCGTAAAGTATCTTTTAAGCATTTAATTCAAAGTAATCTCTATAAACATGTTCAAAAAGTTGGTAAGCTTGTATTTGTTTACATTAAACAAACAAATTAGGGTCGTTCAAAGTTCACATTGTTGGCTATGCGAGTATGTGCAGCTGTGCAAAGGTGGTTGGCTTAGGCTTAGATGCTTGGCAAATTTATAGGAATTTGCATTTAATCTTATTAGATTTGTTTGATTTTATTGCAAGTGTATATTTTTTTATTGCAATGTTTTTCAAATTCGTTTTTTGTTGTACTGATTCATACAGTATCAAACAAATTTGTCTATTTTCAAATTTAAAATGCAAACGTTTAATTCAGTTTATGATAATTTAAATAGATTCTTAAATACTAATACGTGAACCACCTCTATTTATAATTCTATTTTATCAAGCTGCACAACATAAATGCCAGTTCTTTTGAGAAAGTAATGTTATTTATCATTTCAGTCAAAGTAAAAGTGATTTTTTTTTAAATAAACATGCAAAATAATTTAATTTTATATTATCATTAACAATACGTTTAGTATTATTTTTTACTCGCTATACATAAATATTTTTAAATAAAACATTTTAAATACATATAAGCAATATATTTTCCCTAAATCTAGACAATATACACTTCTCGCCACTTAAATAGCACATTCCTAGTGGTCTCAGTATATCTTTTTATATTTCAAATAATACACATTATTATTATCGTTTTTATTAACTTTGAAAAATCTTTATATCCACCGCCAAAAAGATGGAATAGCATTAAGTTTATTTTTCCGTTTGTAACATATCGAAATATTGGTCGTAGATTTTAAGACCATCTTGTCTTGTAAGTCCGTCTGTCCGTCTGTTGAAAGCACGATAGCGCAATGAAATTATTACCTAACAGATTTTTGTTATAGAAGAACAAGTTCTGTTGGAAATAGTAGGAATCGGTTCACGGTTCATAGCCCCATACAAGTGTTTTCCAGAATATAGCTTTCTGGTATATAAATGTCTATAGAGAAGCCGTGCTCATAAATAATTCCGCAAACATATTTTTTATGCAAAGTGAGATCTCACCACTTCCGATAATCACTTAAATTCACATGAATCTCTTATAAAAATCACTATCAAGTTAAATTCAATACAAATACTCCATGCATATATAAAAACTGTTATACTTAATTTGTATTTTATAAGTTATTTTAAAAAGTGCACTTTATAAGTTGTCTGCAATATTTGTCAATTACTCGGATCCCACTCGACTGATGTTGCCCATTTTCAATACTAAATAAGTCTGTGAAACAAAAAATGTTTGAGAAAAACTTTATGGTTCTAAGTATTTTTTCGAAGCTCAGTCGTTTCCTCAACAGACGCACAGACCTTCAGACTGGAACGCCTTAGAATCTTATAAGAACCAAAAATATATAAACTTTTTGGTTATACTACCAATATTTCGATGTGCTACAATCGGAATAACAAACTTAATATACCGCCATCTTTTTTGTGGTAAGTATAAAAAAAGATAAGGTTATAAGCTAAAGCTTATTTTAGCTGAATCTTATTTCAAATACGTTATTCACAAGAGTTTCATAGATGTCATAGTGGATCGTTTACCTGCAATGAGCCAGAAATGGGCCTCATCGCTGAAGAAAATTTGCCTCAAAAACGTCGGTTGATCTTGGAACTTTGCAGCAGCTCATGAGCGAAGCGATGTCGCAAAGTCGTTTCATACGTCAGTCCGAGTTGTTGCGAACGGCGCCTAATCAACTATCCATGATCTTTGTGTACATTCTCAGTTACGGCCGCTATATTTTCTCCACAGCGTGCTGGACGTGGTCACTCGGTCGAATATTATCCAACAATGAAGGCTGGGTCCTAAAATTGGTGATGGTGTTGCGAATAGTACGCTCAGTAGGCCGATTATATTGACCATAAGTTGAGCGAAGTGTACGAAACACATTCCACATAAAACGTGAATTTTCGTAATAAAAATAAACGATTTGTAAACGTTGTTCAGGCGTAAGTCTTTCCATTGTAAACTGCCAAACAATACTAAACAAAAATAAGATGACAGCGTGATACGACTCACACGTGATCTGTCAAAAAAAAGACTATGTAAGAAAGTATCTTTACTTGAATCACCCAGTATAAATTATTTCTGTTGAAATTTAACCTATAACAGCATTAATAATAGATCTATATATATTTAAGTTCATTTTGGAAATGGACGTTATATGGGGCTATGGTTAAACATGGATTAGACCAAGTTAAATATAGTTTTGCGACTTCTTCTTTTGATAAATTATTGACCCATATTTCTGCAAGAAATTTTTATGGAGGCTAAGAGAAATCATAAACTGATTATTATTTTTTTCATCAAACTTTTCCTTTTGTCATAAAAATTAAACAATTTTATAAAATTTCATCATAATATCTGCAATATATTTAAAATTGATAAATAAATTCATATTTCTAGAGGAGGTTGTCTGACATTCTCTTCTATAAATTTGGTTCTACTATACTGATTTTGCAGTTATTATATTTATGGTGGAGGGTATTTAAGATTAGGATGATACCTAAACGAATAAGAGGAGCTATAAAACCAATATGATTCAGCATAGTCATAGCAAATATTCACATGTAATTTATTTAAGTGCATTTATTGGTTATATGGTAAAACAATTGTTATTTTGATTCGCCTAAGGTCATGTAAACATTTTTCATTGCACACCTTTTGTACCATAACGTACAAAGTAAATTTGTTAGTCCTCATGAATACTCGTGCATTGTTGCGCAAAATAAACGCAATGTTTTTCAATACGTTTTAACTTTTTGTTGTTATTTTCGTCTCTGTGGACTTCTGATAGAAATGCCACTATAATAAATGAAAATACATACATATGTATATATATACGTATTACACAAGTTTTTCGGTTGTAAGAAATTTAACTTACTTATATAGAATGAGATTTGCAAGTTAAAATTTTGTACTATTTAAAAAATGAAATTGAAAATTACATCTTGTTTCTTTAAACTTTTGAAAAAAAAAAATACTAATATGTATGTACATACAATTTACTTTCATACGTACAATTTCCTGTTTAAAATGGAGCCAAAAGTTACACAATATGCTGTAAAATTTATATCTGTGTTCATTCGTTTAATAAAGTTTTCACTACAACAGTAACTATAAGATACAAACGAAATAAACATCTTTGACTTCAACAATACATTCTCTGGAATTTAACTTTGTACAAATATTTACTGAGGGATCTTATCTACATCCTGCACATTGTATGCAATCCAGCGTCATCTTGCTAGTATTGTGTTTTACAATCCTGTAAAACGAAAGATAGTCACATACTCGTATGTGAATGTGCATTTTTTCTCTCGCATTTTTTGTAAGACAAAAAAGTACTGTGAGGAATGTTATGTACAAAGAAAAATCTGTATGAAATGTTGCCTGATATATATTTGATGTACTCGCAATATAAGGTGATTTTTCATTTATTTTTTTTTATAGACCAAGACTACTGTCATCTTATTTACATTCAGTAGTGCTTGACAATTCATTATGGAAAGTCTTATACCGCAACAACGTTTCCACATTATCAAGCTGTATTACGAAAATTATTCCATCATTTTATCAAAATTTTAAATTTGGGCCATATGTTTTAATATTCCAAAGTTGAGATTACAAAACATAAAATAGTTTCGAAAATATACATACATGTATTAGTAATTTAACTTTAAAGGATATGTTTTGTTAAATTCGGTATAAGTAATTATTTAGTATAATAAATTTAATCTAAGATAAGAATGGCTTCGTTGGAAAATTAATTTGTTGAGCAGCCTTTTCTGTCACCACCTGTCGCCTTGAACTTGTTGTTTTGTCTTTGAGGTTATGCCAAGTCAATGTCGTTATTCTCGACATAGAAGCAGCAAAGTTGAAAGGAGATGTAGTTTGCGAGTTACCTGTACGAGTAGCATTGCTGGAAAGAGTAATAGTAAATTGGACCAACTAAATAAACAGCGACAACTCTTTAGTTGAATTAAAAAGTAAATGCCATACCCTTGGCAATAATAAAACATTTCAAGTCCAGTTTTTTTAAATTAAATAATCTCTTAATGAATCACCCTATATGAATATGTATACAATTATGAACATATTTTTTTCGTTTTGTTAACATTAATGGCCACGATTACAAACAAAGTTAACACCAATATGATAAAAATACATTTTATTATTACTTTAGCGAAATTGCAATTCTATGAAATTTGGACGATTGCACTCTTGTGACTGATAAAAGAATGATATTGAAACTAATTGAAGTCGGTCATCTATATTTATTCAAATAAGTTCCTAACAAATAGAAATTTTAGTGAATCTCTTAAATACATTTGTAATAAAATCAAATTCACAAATTCAAATTTATAGCTCCTATAAAAGGTCAAATTCAAATCAAACAAATATTGATGCTTCAAAGAACAACAATTTTTATTTGTTTTTTTTTTTTATTGATGTAAGGATGCATGTACATATGATTGATGTGACCTTACAATAAAAATTACCTAAAATTAAAAGAAAATATGGTTTTCTAATTCTAAAATCGTATACGTATTTATAAACTTTTTGTTTTTTTATAATATGTCACAGTTTAAAGTACGAGCGTTATTTATCTCATGTTACTGTTAATGGCTTGAAAATCGTTAATAGTTTAATTTTTTTCTTTACAAACCATCTCCTAAGAATTTCGAATCGAATAAAAAAAATCAGCCAAATCGCTCCAGCCGTTCTTACGTGATGTCATTACATACATGGACCATTTCATTTATATATATATATATATAGTTAGATAGATTATATCTTCATTAAATACGAACTAACAATAAGTTTTAGTATTAGTTTTAGTGCGGTACGAAAATTGTTTGACCATTGTTTATTTTATTTATTAAGTTGGCATTCCCCCTTCTTGTCTTCGGCTCAGATCCGCTGTATCCCTTCTTCTTAGTCGAATATAGCCACTATTATTTATTACGTTGCTTGCTAATTTGTTTTGGTGTACTTCAAGATTTTTTAAGTCTTTATGAATATACGAGTTTTTTTTTATATAACTGGGGTCGGTCGATTGTGATCATTCGTAGCAACTTGTTTTGACGTCTTTGAATTCTGTCTACATTTAAAGCTGAGGCTGTTCCCCATAGCTGTATTCCATAGCACCATATAGTTTAACATCACATAATTCATTTGATAAGAAAATAAAAATATCTTAATCATTTCATAAAATCCAATTAATTTTATACATTTGCTGCCACAAAGGAAACTAAAATATCTTAATCATATGAAAAAATTCAATTCATTTCATAAATTTGCCGCTACAATGACCTACAATAGGCAAATCATTTTCTAATTACATATTATTATTGTTTGTCTACATGTCCAAATGCCAGAAAAGAATATTTACACTTTATTGGGAAAAAAATTAAAATGTGTTGATATATAGATAGATTAAAGAAAAAATATTAATATTTCCTGTCTCAGTTACACTAGTGCAGAATCATAAATATTAATTAGCATGACTTGCATTTAGTATATACAAATACGAATTAATTAAGAACTATATTTATAGCAAGAAAAAGGTACATCTGCTGAAAATACACTATCTTGGATAATTTTAAAAATATAACTTAATCGTACAAATTATTATAATAAATTCATTTGGCTTATTTGTCATTTTATACCCTACACCAGCAGAGCATGGAAGAGGATTTTTGCTGATGTTTGTAGCAACCCAAAATATTATTCCAAAATAAACCTTAAAATTTAACGACTCTTAATATTTTCCTTAGTCAATTTAACGATGCCCGTTCGTCGGTATGGCGGGCTGTTTATGTAAATCTTGTGCTCAAAGTTCTGGTCGAATGTTTGAAGTTATGGTGATAAAATTTGTTATATTATATATTTTCGACCAAATGATGGCTGGAATTGAAATTGCTTATAATCGATCCATTATTTCACCTAGGCCCCATACAAATGTCCTCCTATAATAGGGGTTTATCGGTTTTAAATATTTCATTTATGCACAACTTTCGCCACAAATAAGTTATACATAAAGCCTAATCATACCATTAATGTTTATAATGATCGGTCCATAATTAATCATAGCTCCCATATAAGTTTCACTTGCGAAAATCACATTAATGACCATAAATTTCTGAAAAATATTGATATAAGAAACAAATATGTTTGATGTACACAAATAATTCGGCCTAATTTTATAACAGTCAGTCCATAATTAGTTAACATTTGTAAATCTTTTAAAAGTGCTTATATCGAGTTCAGAAGTCATGATACTGAATTTACACAAACTACATATTAGATGAATATTTTTCAGTGTTACCTATAGTCCTTTTTAAATCACATATTTATAGAAAGATGCATTCAATGTATAACCTTTGAAACTAATCTTATATTGAGTAAACGATAAAAATTTGCCGCCTGGCCCATGATGTCGAACGATAACGACTTAAGACACAAACTTTTTATCGTATCTATTTTTTACTCAATAAAGTTTGTTTATTCCACAATCAAGTTTGTGTATTAAGTCTTATCTAAGCGAACGTTATCGTTCGACATCGTGGGCCAGGGGGTTCATTTCTTAAAGTTTTGTTTGCATTTGAAACCAATGTGAGAAAAATTAGAAAAACTTTGGAAAGCAACATTTGAAACAGTGCTAACGTTAGCTCCACAATCAACTGGTTAGCCGACATATAAACGTTTATATCATAATGATAAAATATTTATTATTTAAATGCCCAATTAAAAATTGACTCACACACTTGATTTTGAAACTATATTCATAATTGCAAAAGTTTTCATATCTCCATGGCTGTATAAAAAAAAGTAAAAAGAAGCTTCTTTAGTAGCAAGCAAATAAAAATGACAACAATTACGTATGCGCGTGTGTCTATGACGCAAATGAAATTGTTTATTTTTTATATTTACTATATATTGTTAAACAAATAATTAATTATTCATGTCTAATTGTGTTTAAATGAAATGTCCTTGTATAAAATATGATATAATACTAAAAGACAAGTGCGTACAACTTTTTAATTTTTTAACAAATAAATATTGTCCAAACATCATTAATTGTACTTTAAATATTAAGTGAAGTCTATTTTTCTTTTATTATAATTTATTTATGCTTCATTATTTTATATTAATGATTTCAAAAGACATTGCTCATCGACATAAAAAAATATGTCTCATGAATGGGAAAATACATTGTGTTAATATTTTATTATACCCTCCCCCACCACAAGTGGTGAATGAGGGTATCTATAAGTTTATCATTCCATGTATAACACTAAGAAAGATTTTTCTAAGACCCAAAAAAGTATATATATTACTGATTCTTATTAAATCTAAGTCGATTGAGCTATGTCTGTCTGTATGTCTGTCTTTGTAAAACACTGTCAAGTCTAAAATACACAACCAAAATCAACAAAGTTTACAAACCATCATTTATAATTCTCCTAGGCAGTTTGGTACTGAAAATCGGTATTGTAGCACCAGTATTATGGACCAAAATGTGAGATAACCTCCATAAAAATGTTATATTTTTAAATATTTTTTTTTTTCAAATATATTGCATATAATGTTAGATATTTTATACACGTTATTACTATAATAAAAGGAGCAACTGCGATGGAAATAGTAAGAATCGGTTCTTGATTTTTCATAGCTCTCATACAAATAGCTTCCCGAAATATGGCTCAATGATAAATGAATGCCTATCAAATTTATTTATAAGTACAAATTTCAGAAAAAAGAAATGTAATGTAAAACAAAAATAGTAAAACGAAATTTTGTTTAGTTCGGCCATTTTTGACCATATAACCCAAATTAAGTCAACATCTAAAATTTACTGAAATACGTATAAATCTGGTAAAAATATTATTACCAGATTAAAACTCGACGCAAATAAACCTCATAGATATATAAATGGTTGTACTAAATTTTATAATGGTCGTCCCATAATTGGTCATAGCTCTTATATAAAGCCCACATCCAAAAAGTCATTAATTATTATATTTATCTTTTAAATATCGGTACAGACTCAAAACTTAACATATATCATTTACATAGACACACAAGTCATATTGTGGAATTTTGTGAATTTCGATCCATATTTGACCAATTTCCCCATGTAAAGAGCTCTTCCGAAAATCACTTCAATACTTATAAATAACGTATAAATAAATAACGATACCGATATGTTAAAATCAAATTAAGGGAATATCGGTTCATATTTGAACATACATATCACCCATATTCGAAATTCACGTTAACACTAATATATGTATATCTTAAATGATTTATTATTATGTTGAAATTCTTCATACGCATAAAATTCTCTATTCCGAAATTTAATAAGATCGGCCCATGCTTTGTCAGTACACTCACATAAAGACCACTTAACCCTCAATAATGTCTAAAAAATTTCGATGTCGAATCAACATTTAATACAGATCAGAAATTGGAAATTAGAAATCATACTAATATATGAATAGAAAGTAATAAAGAATGATAATTACAGCAAAAACTTCGAACTACCAGAACTAACACTGGTTAAAGGATTGATGTTTGTCTGTTGGCTGACCGGCACCGCAGTGGTGCAGGTGGTAGAACGCAAAGAATTCTGATGAGAGAAAGTGGGATTTCTCGAAACTATGTAAATTCAACAACCCAGGTTCGATCCCCAGTCAAGAAAAATTATCAAACATTTTTTAATAATAAATTTTTCAAGTTGTAATTCCTAACTTCAGTAAAAATAATTTAATGAACTCGAGCCTAACTAAAATTATCAAAAAGTAAAAATTAACAGTTCGATTATGAAATAATAATTATTCTATAAAATAGCTAGGGCCATAATGTTTACATGTTGTACAAAAGTGTACAAAAAACATAATAAACAAAAACAAATGTATTCAAGTTTTAGAGACAAAGGCTTGACATGAATACGAAAAATGTTGTACATTTAAGATCTGGTCAGTATATGGCCTTTGCAAACTTGCCTTAGATGCTTCTGTGGAAAATCGGAAAATTTTATTTTCATGGGAAAATTTAAAGGTAAATTTCTAAGAAAAATTAGGAAAATTTTATTTTTCAATTAAAGCCTGATCAATACCTTTCTAACGAGCTATCACTCGTTGCGATCGCTTTAGTAGTTTTTTTTTTAAACAACTTTCAGTGAGATCCATTATGAAAAATTCTTCAATTTTGTCACATGACAGTGGTGTACACCACCACTAAACCAGTCACTGTAAAAAAAAAAAAAAAATATGTAGGTACATTATTTTTTGCTGGGCAATCGATTGAGACTATTTATTTTAAAATCGGAGAGGGGTCGTCAAAAATTTGCCAATTTTGATCGTTTTCATATGGAATTGCTCTATATACTTTGTTGGGTCTCAGAGGAATATTTCTCAGTATTACACACGGAATGACAAACTTATATATACCCTCATTCACCACTTATTGTGGTGGAGATTATAATTAATAATAATAATATGCCATGACTCCTATATAAGGAACATCATACATTTTTTTTAAAAATATCGGTAGCAAGCGAAACTTTTAAGTAGATTGGTTTTATATATAACAGAATCATACTTCTGAATCTTGCGAATTTTCTGTTATAAGGTTCACTAGTGAAAATTACATACATTTTTTTAAAATATCGATGTTGTATTCAAAATTAAGGCAAAACATCCCATGCATATATAGAAATTGCTAAACCGAATTTTAGAAAGACTTCCACATAAATGTTTATAGTTCCTATTAAAGAACTACTTCCGAAAGTTAACATATATAAAAATTAACAGAGAACCATTTGAATACAGAAATCATACTGCTGAATATCCATAATTGGGGAACATCAGAAAAATCGTTAAATATATAAATAAGTTTCCAACAAATATCAACATAAAAATACAATTCAGCACAAATTTGTTACAACTATACATGAATTTAATAATCCTTAACTTCCACAGAAGATATCAAGCATCTAAGTATCACTAGAATATCCACAAAATTTTTTAAATGAAATTATTTTGATGAAGTTCAACCAAAAATAAGCCTAAAGCTACGGTCACACTTGGCAAACATTTTAAATAATTTTGAACTCATTTATTTATGAAAACAAACTTTGTTTATTTAGGACAAGATTTAACAAATATTTAGTTTCATTTTATTTGATGCTGTTTGATCTTGCAAAACTCTTGTAAGTGTAAACAACGTCAAACTAATTTCTGCTGAAACAAGTGGTAACGCTTTTTTAAGTAAATATTTGCCATGTGCGATACCTTAAAGGTAGGATCACACGAAGCTAATATTTGACGAAACCTAAGTAAACTAAATTTAAATTATTTTATTTATTTCAAAAAAATATTTAATTTATGACAAGCCACACGAAAAATTTAATTTTATTTTATTTCTTGCCTATTTTGTGAAATAAAATGTGTGCTTGCTTGCAAAGCAAAATCTTGGCCTGAATTAGCTCTGTCATTATTCAAAAACATGCAATGAATTGGTATCGATGAAATCAAGTAGAAGTAATATATGAAGCTTGTCACCAGCTTCCGACAATTGAACAATAATGGGCTATTGTCACTAGCTTCCGACAAAACAAGCCTATTGTCAAATGAAAATTAAAGCAGTGCGGTACTGTGTTTTTTTAAGCTTTTTTAAATATTAATAAATGAATAACTTTTTGTGGTTCAAAATTATTCAAGCGCTTTTTTTGTTACATAAATATTAAAATATTTATGCGACCGGATATTATATGAACAATACATTACAAACTTCACATTTCCTTCATATACCTATAAAAAAGTATTTACAATTTGTTTGCAATTCCGAGAAAGACCACACTGAAAATATTGTTAACACATTGAAGTTAATTTTTATAAACTTTCATGAAAAACTTGCTTTGTACAAATACGTAATTTTGTGGATGAGTGCTTTCTACTTTTTGTTGATACTAAGTAAAACAAGTACATATTGTCTTGGTGCTTAACATGTTTGTGCAAAAACACACAAACAAATTAAATGAACAAACACACTTGTTTAGGTAAGTGAATGTGTGGGTATGTGTTTACAGATGAGTATGTGCGTACAGGAAACGGATGTGAGAAATATCAGTTACCGCATAAAGTACACAATTCAATGCACACGTTAACATTAAGTACAAACGGATATACTGCTGTGTATATTTTACATGTTTGGGTTTTAACATCCGAGTTTTGTACCCATGTGGCAAAGAAAATTTAGTAATTCAATAAAAATTCACAGCTTTCCTATAAATGCTTATGTCAATTGAAAATATTTTTGTTTAAAACATTAAATTGAAATTCTGTTACAGAAAGCCAGCATTCATATAAATATGTATTATAAATCTGTTTGTAAGTTTGTTTGGTTTTAAATAACGCCTAAACGGCTGAGCGGATTTTATAATTTTTCAAGACTTGAATAAATAAAATAGACAAGAGCCGTTAAAATTGGTGCTCTTAGTTCTGAAATAATCAAGCCAAAAAGAATAAGGATGATAGAAATTTGGAATGTGAATATTTAAATGCTAACAAGCTCCAATATACTCTTATTAGAAGTGGTTCATGGATTTGTTTTGAACAAATTTTGCCCTACAACATTTGATATTTTTATACCTACAACCAAATTTCATTCATAACACATCGAAATAATGAACGTAGATGAAATAATTTTATATATTCTGGGTCCTTATAAGATTCTAAAACAATCTAGCCATGTTCGTTCGTCTATCCGTCTGTCCGTCACGAAAGAGCTTTGAAAAAATAACATATAACAATGAAATTTTTACCAAACATTCTTTGATCCACCGAAATATTTGATATTGTAAATGGGCAAAATCGGTCCAACAGGATCCGAGTTACAGATCAAAGTTTCAGACTAACTCGATATTTTTCAGGTACTTTTTTCTGTTTTCTTCAACTATAATGCAGATAATATCGAGAAATTTTGCACACTTTAATTTTGTTATAGAAGGACAAGTCCTGTCAAAATGGTAGGAATCGGTACTCGATTTCTTATAGTCACCATACAAATTTCTTCACGGAATATGGTGTTATGGTACATAAATGTCTATAGAAAAGCCGTATCTAAACAAAATTCTGCAATAATAAGTTTCCTCCAAACTGGAATCTGAAAACAATATTTTGTTTACATCGGTCCATAATTTTGACCATACCCCTTACAAAGACGACTTCTGAAAATCACTTAAATTAACATAAATCTTCTGTAAAAATGACTATCGCGTTGAAATTCGACAAATGCTCATAAATCTCTTATAAAAATCACTAACAAGTCGAAATTTAACACAAGTAAACTGTATATACATCTAAATTGTCGTACTAAATTTCATGATGATCGGCTTATATTTGACTGTAGCCCCAATATAAAGTCCACTTCCGAAAATCACTAAAATTAGCATAAAGCCCTTATAAAACCAATATTAAGTTAGAATTAAACACAAATAGTCCACAAATATATAAAATCGTCGATCTCAGATTTATGATGATTCCTCCATTTTTAAAATAGCCCCCAAAAGTCTACTTCCGCAAATCACTTAAATGCGCATAAATCTCTTATAAATCACCATAATTGGTGATTTGGTGGCGGGTATATAAGTTTCGGCACAGCCGAATCTAAACTCTTAGTTGTTTTATTTTTCAATTAGTTCGTAATTTTGAAATTATTTTGAAAAATATTGAATAATAGTTGAATATTAGTCAGCAATTTTATTTCTTCTCCGTAATTTTTTTTCCATCGTTTGAGTGATATTCCTATAACAAATGCATTAAATGTAAAATGATCAGAGGTCTAAAATAAATAATAATCAAATATCGCACAAGGGCGGTAATTTTGTTATTGTTATTATAACTACTCATTTGAAAATACTCGCTATTAATTATGTCAAAAAACTTTAAATATAACGAATTGTTTTGAGTACTTAAATAAATCATAATTTTATTAAAAAACATATGTAATTACATCATAATATGATAGACTTTTACAATTAAAATAATGTATGCAAAAGTTAGTGCCAGTTTCTACAATTTACAATAATTTTACTAAACTTTTAAAGAATTTGTGTTGCACTTTATGTTATTTTTATATATAAGCATTTGAAGAGACATTTTCATACTAAATAGCGCGCAAAAGTTTTGTTCTAATTTAAAGTTGTTTATGTATAAATTATGCAAGTGTAAAAGACTTAAACAGAAACAGAAACAAACATTTTCCTTTTACGACAAAATGCAAAACTTAAAAAACATTTGAAAATATGTGTAAGAATTCGTTAGTTTCTTTTCTGTTTTCTCTATTTCTATATTATTTCTAATAACATTTGCCAGAACGGTTAAAGTTAGTAAGACTTTGTAATTTAGTTGAGACGAAGCTCTAAAGGTTTTTGTTTGCACTCATAATAAGTAAGACTTTTTTAGAATTTTGAACGCAATTTCTTATATACGCTGAATTTAATATTAGGAAATTTAAAAGAATATTTTCTTTGATTTTATGTTCTTCACCATGGGCGGCTGTTCTCGTAAATAAATATAAGGAAATATGTAATTCTGTTTGGACTTTCTATTATTATATTAGCGACTCTATGAAGTACAGACATTAAGGATAATATAGATACAAAGCTGATAAAGTGATGTTCACCAAATTTTCTGTAGTATCCAGAAATTGTGAATTTAATCAAGAATACTCGTATATGCAAAAATGTTATTCCTTTGACACAAACTACATTTTATGTACAATATTTATACAGAATTTCACTTAAAACTAATTTAATCTACAATACTATGGAAATTTTACTGGCAACAATAAAATAATTTTAACGAATTTTCCATCTTCCAATAACCATCGTCGACGCTGTCATTCATATACACTTTCTCATACAGTGGCCCACAGCTTATTTTATATAGTGATTTTTTTTTTGTTTTCAAAGCTCCATAAAAGGAAAACTAATAGAAACTTAAAAGAGAAATTGGTGTCATTTAAATAATATTTTCATAGTCTAAAAAACGAAAATCGTTTATTATAAGCATGTACATTTTGATATATTAAAAGCGAAAAACTATGCTCGTGTTTTCGCGTCACAGCTTATTTTATGCAGGCAATTATGGCTTTCGAAAAATTTAAATTAAAACTGGCAATTACAATTGGTGTGCAACAGATTTAGGGCGATTTCGCATAGATGAGGCCAGTTTTTTAGTAATACTCGGCGTAACATTTGACCATTCCATCAGTAGTGCTTTTTTTAAATAGTTTCAGTTAGAAATTTTTTGTTTGCTTATGCTGCTTTCTAAAATTTACCTTAAATTTTCTATAACATTAAGGGTGGCGACTATGGTGGCATTAAGGTCGTGCGATTGTGGTGGCAGTGCCTTTAAATATGGGCACTATATACTAGTCACTCTTGCATAATTTGGTAAAATCTAAAATCTGATCCCAGGTTCTCGGCGCTTTCCAACAAGCTGTCCTTTAGAATCTGAAGGTACCTAAATTTGTCCATTGTAGTTTCAACAAATATTATATTCCCAGTACCAGCAGCTGGCATACCACCGTTCACTATTGCCTTATAGTTGTCGTTGTTGGTTGCCTGCTGCATGCAAGCATTCAAGTGAAATCTTTTGATTCCGTTTTGTTGAGTTTTGTATTTTATTTCCGTCAAACACACGATATTCTCTTTGAACCAAATATGTTAAACTTATTTGAATTCCAAAATTCAGATTCTTTGCAAACATGTTCTTTGGTGAAATTCAGCCTGCACAGTTTGCTTTTCAGGTTCATGAACAGTTTTTTACGTGCAACTCGACCATTAAAATCATGTTGACGCAAGACACTCTGAACTGTTTTAACACAACACTGTTTGTCAAATCAGCTTCAACTTAGCATGGCAGTTGTGAAGATGATAGCCCTGTATTTGGTCTTATTTTTCATCATATGTGTCGCTTATTCAAAATTTTAGTTTGTGCTTTTCTGTTTTTCTGGACCCGATTTTCATGGATTAAGTGCTCAATAATTTTTTGGATCGTGGATACATTAAGTTTTCGCTGTGAGTGGCTTATAACCAACTGGATGGTTTATAACCAATTCACGGTATTCTATTATTAAACAGGGACTCAGTTTTTAAATTGAAACTTGACGTTACCTTCTCGGGCTCATAATTCAACAGAAAATATTGTTGGAATTAGAAAAAAAGAAAGTTCCTGTCAGTTTTATTTTTAAGGAGTATTAAAAAGAAAAAAATATACTGCATTAAATAAACTGAGCGCCACTGTTTATGGTCATGACATGTTTTCAAAAGAAATTTTACAAGAAGTTCAGCTGATACTAACAAGATGTTTGCTTTCTTTTTGCTTTAGTACATTTATTCTTAATAGTTTTTATTTCTCATTCTTATGTAAAACGTATTTCGAAAATGTTTTACAAATTACGACAATGGAATTCATATTGTGTAATTTTCATGCTCCAATTATTATTTTAATGTTTTCTTTTTCTTTGAAATTATGTATTTATTTAAATGCAATATTTTTTTTTAAGATTGAGAGAGCAGCACAGTTGTATATCATTTTTTTTTTTTGGTATTTCATTCACATTACATATGGTTATTGTTTTGTTAAATGGCTTGTACTTAAAGCTTGCATATTAGGGTAGATCAATTGGCAAAAAATATAGAGAATTATTTAACATTTATAAAAGTGTCAGGTTTTTAACAAATATCTTCTTATTAAAACTATTAGACAATTTCACGGCGTTCTAGAATACAAGTAAAACTGTTAATCTACGATGTACCAATTTGAAATAATATTTTACTTTTCAAATCATTTGCACAAAATTTAGAACACAAACTTAATGAAAATTTCACTTCCACTTCATGTTACAAATGTAGACCCCAGGTGATAATGGCTTTGTAAGTTTGTCTGTTTATTTGTTTGTTTGTTCCGCCATCACGTAAAATCTAAAATGACTAAATTGATTTTAATAATACAGGCGTCAATAGGCTAGATTTTATTTTAATACTTTGGTCAAGAAGGGTTAAAGTTGTTAAAAATCCAGTAAAATTGGAACCTTTGTTGCTTAAACAACCAATGATGAAAGTGCCATTAGGCTTTCTGTTTTTTTTCAGACTTGCATCAGGAAGGGATAAAAAGAGGTAAACAGGTAAAATTTTATTTTTTTGTTCGTAAATAATATTTAACTTTGTTATGAAGGAATAGCATTCTTAATTTAGTATTAGAAAAGGACTTTTTCGAAAGTTTGGGGTTGGAAAGATGGGGTTAAAAACTATTAAAACGTTGTAATTTGTGTTTAAACTTAATACAGACTTAAAATGTTATTAATATATATAAATATAAAAAACATAAATACACATTTGGGAAATTCAAACCCATTGGTAAAGTTCTATTGTTTGGTACCTTTTGTATATGTGGTTTTAAAACAAAGATTCATTACCTTAAATGGTAGTAACCGCTAAAGACGGAAATGTGGAATAAACACATAGAAAAAATTAAGTTTTTTATACCACACGTAATGGGTGATCCGATCATAGGGCCAAAATTATTCTCAATAAAAAAAAAACAAAAAAACATTTCACAGCACACTTTTTTTTTGTTATACATCTGAATAATTTGAAGATGTTGTTGTGTTGTATAGTTAATTGTGAAACATTGCTGAACAAAAATTATATACAGATCTTATTTAGAATTCAGTATTGTTTCACAATTCACCATACCATCCATACAATACAACAAAAAACATTTCAATATGGGCCACCTTTTATTAACATACTCGTAAGTATGCATTATGGGATACTCAACACATACTCATTAGGATTTTAATAATACAAATTCTAACTAACACATTTAATCTAACAATTAAAACAATTTTAATTTTCAAATGCTTCAAGTGACCAATAGCAAATTGTTCATTGTGTGCAAAATGAGTGTGTATAATGAACCATATGCTTTTAAAATCATTTAAACAAAATATGGATGTTCTGTTACTAGTACTAGTTCAAGTAAATATGTATGTATTAGGTGTCTCCAACAAAGTATGAGATTTTCAATTTTTCTTAAATATTTACATCCAAATATGCTTGCATATATCTAATACTAAGATTTACATAAGTTAATATACCAGTATTTTATATACCTAGTTTTTTACAACAATGCTAAAGTTGGTTTACAAATGTGTATACTACATGTAAAGAAAATAGAAAATTCAAAAATTAATAAATAAATGTTGGTCATACAAACATCCAAGTAAATATTTATTAATGATTAATGTTGACCCATTAAAGAAGGCTCATAGACCACTTGTACGATTTAGAAGAATTTTTCAGAACTTTAACTGGAGGTCCTTAGAAATTGATTGGTAAAAAATAATTTTTATCTCCCCCATTCCTGAGATAGGACATGGGTATTTATATACCCAACCGTCTTTAACGATATACTCTTTTAAAGATTTTTTAACAATTTTGTTTTTCTTATTTCAGTATAAATAAAAAGCTATTTAAAGATCATTATTTTTTTTGACCACTCGAAGTTCCGGTACACACTATTGTGACATGTAAAATGTACTGGGTTGCTTTGAAGAGCGTTACAAATATTTAAAATAACGCCGTAAAAAGTAAATATAACTTTGAACTCTATAGCTTAGTAGTACGTTTCTAAAAGGAGGATATTTAGTTTGCTTCTCCTTTTTCAGACTTGTTGAACTCTTTACATGTAGTTTATTTTAGTAAAGCAATGTTCACTTTGCTTTGGTGATATCAAGTTATTTTTTTAAAATACAATAAGTGACAATAGAAGACCTTCAGTGTATAAGAGGTATTATTGACCTTAAAGTTTGGATTTAAACATTATACCTATAAACTATTGCATTTTGAAATACAACTTTATTGTTCTTTTTTTTATTTTATATCATAATAAAAATTTGTGTATATTGGAAAATTATTTCTGTTGTTTTGTAGAGTATAGCTATAAAAGGTCAGTGAGATTTACACAACCCTGGTCAATTCATGTTTGTTTTCTTCTTTTTACTTAACTTACTTTTCCATTCAACTATAATGTACAAGTCTCTACATTTTTAATAATACCAAAATATCGTTTAGCTCTGTTCGTATTAATCCAACAGTAACACAGTTTAGATATTTCAAAGTTTCTAACCGCACGTAAATATATTGCCAAAACATGTAATAAATAGATAGTATTAAAATGTTTACAGGAAACCATTATAAAATTCAAATAAATATCTGGGAAATGTGTCACGATTTACCAGAACAAACCAACAAATTTTTATTACACTAAAATCAACGAACAAACAATATACTATGTATGCATATTAAATATTACAAGGATATACAACATTTATAAATGCGACAGAAATAAAATAAAACACAATATTCGTTTTCGATGTCATCAGTCACACATTCAATTAAATGGAAATGTATATTGTGGATATGTAGATAATGTCTGCTCGTATTGTAGATATATATGCACAGTCTTTTAACTAAACGAGAAATGCGATAATAAATGCAAAATGAAATTTTAATTTTCTATATTAAATTGTTGAGCAAATTTAATTTTAAGCTGTTGAATAGCATTAAAGCTGATTTATTTGGCGTTTATATAAAATGTCTCAAAATATTTTTGTTATTTCATTTTTGTCTTTTAATATTTATTGGGGTATGTATAGAATAATCCTATTATAAATTGAAAACAACTGGAGATTTATTTTAATCCATTTATACAAGCAACTTTTAACAAGCGTCATCATTGATATCATTAAAGACAATTCAAATTGATTGACTTTTAACATTGGGGAAAATGAATTGAAGTACTGACAACAATTGTCACTGTTAGAATTATTTAAAATACGCAGCAATGCTTTAAACATATAAACACATATACATCTAACAATAAATATTTGAACGCATACAAACATATATGAATGTATCCATTTTTCCAGGCGTTTTTTTGTTATTAATTCATTATAAATACAAGAAATTCTTATTATGCCATTAAATAATGAGGCTTGAATGTGCATGACTATAATGTACATATATGTAAGTAATCAATAACTGAAAATTCAACAGAAAATCAATAACAATTATTTATGACTTTAAGGAATTTATTAAATTTATTTTAAAATTTTTTTTGGTTGAAAATTAAACCAAACTTAATTAAAAACTAGTTAATCCAATTAACAAGGCCTTACAATGTCTTTCATTTAATACACATATTATTACGATTAATCTAGAAAAGATTATTTTATATAAATTCGAATTTAAAGTTAAAATCTATATAAAATTTATACAAGTATGAGTGTTACATTCGGTTGTGTGCTGAAGTTCTACCAATATTTAGTACAAATTTTAACTAAATTATAAATTTAAATTTTATCGAGAGGAAAATATTAGATTTTTAGTAAACTAAGTTTTGTATTGTAATACCTCGATATAATTTACTTGTATCTGAATGGCAGTTTTATGTATATGCCGCTCGTCTTTGGAACAATCTTCCACAAAGTCAACAACTAAACAGCAATGCTAATAGTTTCAAAAAATTTTATTCAACTTTTTCAAATAATAATTTATAATTTTTACTTTTTTTTAATTTTAATTTATAATTTTTTTTAACTTTAACTTTATTTCAATATTGTTATATTTACTTGCATCGGGTTTGTTTTTTAACGTAATACGTTCCTGTGCTATAAGTATAAGACTCAGTGTTGTTGTACAGGTAATGGAATCAATAAATAAATAAATAAATAAGTTTTCAGATATTTTTTAATCAAAAACTTTTTACGAATTACACACGTTTGGTCGTTTTTGACATTGATATGAAATTATATGACAACTAGTGTTTTGTGGTCCTATTATGGAAGCTATGACCAATTCTGTACGTCGATTTTTATGTACATGAAAATATATGGGGCTATGGTTAAATATGGACCCTCTCAAACAAAATACGGTTTTGGAATTTCTGTTTACATGACACAAGACATTAAATATTGTAGCGTTTTCTTGCTACTTGCATCAGCACTTGTCCTTTTAGAATTGAAATAGTCTGTGTCACATTTCATGTTATTTTTTATAATGTATTTATTTATAATTCTGCTATTTTGAAGCAAATATAAATTATTAATAAATTATTATGTAATGTTCTGTTTCTTTGTTATATTTGTTTGCATATTATAAATAAATGCATATATTATATTGTAAAGCGAAATGTAAATTATTTAACAAAAATATTTATTACACATACAGTATACCCCGGTTAAATACCCTACGCTTAATAGCCTTTTTCGTTTATTTACTTCGCCTTGTAAATCCCCAATTAGTTTTCATATTTTTTAAACAAAAGAACACGTTTTATTAACTTTCGCTTAAATACCCAATTCGGGTAAATACCATCACTGACATTTTCGTTAGTTTAACTTCGTTTATTAACCCAAAGTACCTTTCTATACAATTTTGTAAGAATTTCTTTCCGGCACCTGTTAACATCGTGCTTGTTAATTGTTTTCATTTATTATTAGCGGTAAAATTATAGAAACATAAGTTTTTAAAAAAGTGGTGAATTTAATCAACCTTAAAGTGTAACATGCATTTTTAATGAAAAGGCTCCCAAGAAAACAAATTTATCTATTAAGCAAAAACTTTTTTTTTGATCTCTATTGCAAAAAAAGAGGAAAAACAAAACTTCAAATAGCTACAAAATTTAATTGTAATGTTTCATGGTCCCTAAAATAGGTATTCTGATAATTACCTTCATCAATGCATTTAAGCAAATTCGTATAATTTACCTTCATAATAACCGTGAACGTTTAAATACTTTCCCCGGACAAGCACCCAAAAATTTTGGATTTTTTAGTGAGGTATTTAACCGGGGTATATGTATATACAATTTGTGTTGCTAGTAATTGTCATAAGTATTCACAAAAAAGAAAGAGACTTAAGATATCAACAACTAAAAATTATTATTTTCCCAGAAGAGGACCGACAAATTTGGTCGAAATATTGGAAATATATAAATGTGATTGTGTGTATGTATGTATGTATGAATGTATGTTTATTATTATTAGTTTTGTATCTATAGACGGCTAAACGGCTGAACCGATTTGCATGAAATTTTCACAGTATATTTCTGTCTGTCTGGAAGGAGCTATAGGCTACTTTTTTTATGAAATTTTAAGTGGGCGTGGTACCTCCCATACAAAGTTAATTTAAAAAATCAAATACTTGGGAAACTACAATAGCTATAGTACTCAAATTTTGCATTAGAAATTCCATTGTTTGTTTAAATATTTACGGAAAAATTGGGAGTAGTAGCGGCAGGGGGCGTAGCACCTCCCATATGATGATAATTAAAAAAAAAATATATGGTATACAATAAGATATATGGTGCGGTTATTTTACCATCAATATTAATATTTAGGACAAGAATAGGCGGACTATGAATAGTGGGCGTGGCACCACCCATAGATATGATGACAAACTATATATAGGGAAAACTATATCAGCTATCAATATTAATATTTAGGACACCAATGCGCCGACTAGCAACAATATTAAGTAAATGTTAAAATTTGTATACATTTGAAACCCTTATCTATATATAAAAGTGAGCGTGTGTTTGTTTGTTTGTATATTGTAAATCATAATAAGATAATGTAATAAGATTTAATTTAAAAGGGAAAACTGTAGATTTTAATAACCTAATAATTATATTTATTTAACTTTAAACTTTTTGTTGCTTAATTAATACGTTGACTCTGTCAAACAACCAGTTAAGCCTGTAACACAATTTATTCGTAAACATTTTTATACAAGGAACAAAATTAAATTTGTTGAAATAGTGTCCAAAATGGTTTATCATAATATGATATATTTAATTTGTTTGGTTAGTTAAAAAATATTACAATTTATCATATAAAATACATAAACATAGTGTAATTTAAATAAGTAAAGTACAAATGTTTAAGTATTTATTAAAAAGTATCTTAAGCATTCACAATGTTATTATAGAATATAATTTATAAATCTTACAACACATTAAAAACAAATTGATACCTATTTCTTAATATTTAATAATAGCTAAAACAAAAAACTAAAATTAACTACCTTCTATAAAAATTCCTGTGTTGATTTTGTTGGGTGGTACTAACTATTGGACAACATTTCCATCAAACATTTCTTTCACAATAGCCCAACATTTTTCAACTGATCAAAGTTGAGTTCAATTCGAGGTTTCAATATGCTTTTCTATTATGTCGAACTTATTTATTCGATATTAATCCAATAAACTGTTTAATTAATGACTGGGAGCTAAATTGGAATACAACTGTAAATAGCTCTCCAAACCCACACCCTAGTTTGTTGCAACATACAATTTTTAATAGCAAGATATCCAGGAAATCATTCTCTAACATAATTAATAGACTTTTTTTAAAACTAAAGGTTTTTTGCAATCGTTGTAGCCAACATATTATATGCTGCATTTATTCAAGGAATTTAAAGTATTCCATTTATATTTAGTATAATTTGAGTTATTGAACTTCATGTACAAACAACAATTAAATAAGGTCAACAACAAAGCTTTTGACATTTAAACCTTAATTTAGTTTTTTCTTAATCAAGCACTTTTGTGTATTTTTATTTGAGTGCTCATTGTCAAGTTTTTTTTTGTACATTTGCAAGTGCCCTGTTCATAACAAGCAATAAAAATCATTATTATTAAATAAGTAAAAATATTTATATATAAAACATACATATAATCAACCCCAAAACAGTGTCAGAATCGTTTGAATAATATAACTTTTTCATGATTGCCAAAAATAATAAAACATCCACACAAACGTTTTCGTGTATCACACATGTTTGTTTGTCTAGACGTATGAGTTATAAATATTTCATACAAAAACAATTATTTATTACTCATACAACATGATGTCAAATGTTGCATGCCAAATTGAATGATTTATTTGTATGTAGTAAAAACATATATTAGGGTGGTTTTTTTGTTTATTGCTTTTTTTTTTTTTTTTGTAAGAAACTTCATGGAATGTGAGTCTCATTTTTATAAAACTTAACACAGCGAATGTTAATTAAATCGAATAATGAAAACTGAAACTGAGCCGTTTACAATAAAGTGTAGAAATGAGATATTTTTATCATAGTTTTTCATGTTTTTTTTAATGCGTTGTTATTGCAAATGTTGGGAACTAAGATGTATTTTTCTATAAAATAAAAAAAAATTATAAAAGTCAATTTAAAAATATATAATATTACCTTTGGCCATTGTTAGTAAAACCTTTTGGAAAATATTTAGTATCAACTATTGAATTGATTCTTATGCTAATAAAAACTAACTTTAATATAAACTAAAAACCTTTTTTCAACATTTGGAAAAATTTACTTTTCACAGTTCACAGGCTCGTAACGCGATATTAGCCATGGTTGATGTATGTAAACCATATATTGTTTGAACTGTTTGACAAAAACTTTTCTCACAGAATGATAACTAATTTGGAGAAGTTTTTGTGCTGTGAGATTTTCCATGATAAATTGTCAAACAATACCGAATAGAAATACGATGTCAGTATGAAACCAGTCACGCGTGATCTGTGAAAATAAAATTGAAAAAAAAACTTACAAATAAATCACCCCTAATACCTATAAAATCATATACATTTAATGCTTTCTATGAATTTAGTTTGTTCCTTAGCAAAATATTTTAAATAGCATATGTTAGTACATATGTTATATTAACCTAATATAAGATAATCATTATTAAGTTTTCTGAAAATTTTTACTTTCCTGGTAGCGCAGAGACTTTAATAAAGTATTTTCTTTAGTAAAACAATATATACATATGTAGGTAACTACATTGTAGTTAAACAAAACAATCAAAATGACATGTATGTTTGATTATAATGATACATCTTTTGCCTATGAATATTTGTTTATAAGTTTGTTTTGGTTTGCAACATTTATACTTTTTTAACAGTTTAGTGTAGACACCAACCAATGTTGTTTAATTTTTAATAAATAATTTTTATCACAATTTTGTACATGTACATCACCTAAATTCCAAAAACTGTAACCACAAAATATTCAAAATTGATATTCAATTATTATTATGTAATTTTAATTTTACTCTCATATGCCGAAAAACGTCGATTTTAGTAATACATTTTAAAAGGCCGCAACTACAATGTTAATAAGTGTATACGCCAAAAAGTCGTAACTACACTTTTAATTAAAAAAAAACGAAATATATTATAACAAAGTTAGCATTTGTTTAACTGAAACTGAAAGTTAAATTTTTTTCAAATTACGAACGAAGACGCTGTGGATATTTTTGTCGAACCAGTTCGGTTACATAAAGAAAAAATTAAAATATCCAAAAAGAAATTCGGCTATTTCCGGGAATTTAAATGCTCTTCTGAGACTGCTTAATATATGTTTGTTTTTTTTATTTCTTTTTGGCTGATACGAAATAGCGAAGAACTTGACTTTAGGTGTTATCTTGCCGGTGGATTTAAAAAAATGATGATAAGCGGTAAACACAATTCTTGTGAGAGTGGTTTTTAGGTGTTATTAAATGTGAATTAAGTGCATACAGTGGTGGCTAACTAAACACCCCCGTACCTTGTGGATAGAAATTAGCTTGTGTGTTCGAGACTTTTTATAGGGTTTTTCCACAATTTATCAACCTGTCTTCCAATAACCTCAAAGATTATGAAGGATACAGGCTATGTCGAACCTTAAGATTTAGCAATAACCTAATTTCTCCTTCGTTGTCTATTGGAAAAATTATAATATGTTAATTAATTACCTAGAAATCTTAAGTTTACTATATGTACCTTTATGAAACTTTTAAATTAATTTTATATAAAATACAGTGTGTCCACTACAAAGGATATTATATATCTTTACCGATCGATGTGTTCACCTTGAGGTATAAAAATCAAAAGAATATTAACACATTTGGTTACGAAAAACCATGCTTTAATTTTCGTTAATATTCGGAATTGTTAATGGCGTTTATTGGCGTTGATATTCGTTATAATACCTTGCCATATGTCAAAACAATTTGGCTGTTTTCAATGTGGCTAACTTGATTCTTTAAAGTAAATACAACAATGTGAGGTGAAATACAACTTACAAAGCCTTACTGTTAAAATTCAAAACGAAATTTTCAAAAAAAATGAATTGAAGCAAAATTTTAATTTGAGTGAAAACAAGAAATAATACAAAAATATTTATGTGTTACAACATAAAATCTGACCATTTAAAATTAAAATCTTTTTAAAAATAGTCGTCCATTACAAATTTTTACGATAATTTACCATACCCAGATTAGATTTATAAATTTTACTTCGCATTCTTTTTTTAATTTTGTTTTCTTTTTTAAATAAAGTATATTTATATGTTTAATAAGTGTAAAAAGTGTAGTTTTTTCATCCTAATTTTAAGTTTTGTTAAAAAATTTGTTGTTTTTATGGCTTTTTGGTTTCAAAAAAAAAAAAAAAAACGATTCCAAAAGGCCTTAAGTACAATTACTTTATATTGTTTTTATATTAGTTAAACTAAATCCGCAATAGTTTTGTAAAGTCAATTCTGAAATTTGGCCAATAAGAATGAAAGAGTCTTAAATTAAATGATTTTTGCTTCTTCTGTAAAAAAGTAAAATGTGTAGTTACGGCCTTTTGAATTTTCGATAACGATATGTATGTGTAGATACAAAAATCTAATGTTTAATGACACCGCAAGAATAATAATGCAGCATCAGCTTGATAAAAACCAAACTGATGCATATTAGGCCAGCAAACATACTCTATAATGCAATCAATATAAAGTTCCACTCAACAGAATGTCTGCATAATAGGAAAATGGCAGATTTTTACTACAGGGGTGACCTATGTTCTACCACAATCGATATTGTCACTACATATAAATACCTAGGCATTTACGTAGATCATAATTTTAAATGGATGATACATGTAGATGAAGTCCGAAAAAAATTAAGAAAAGCATCATTTATGCTACATCATTTAAGCTACAGCTCCAGCAATATGGTGCAAAGACAAGCATATTTTTCACTAGTGGAATCGCACTTTTGCCATGGTATTACAGCCTGGAGAAGCTCAACTTTCTGTAATGAGCTGCAACAAACACAAAACCAATTGCTAAAAATTCAAAAAAAAAATCGCTCTATAAATACCCAAAACCCTACTGCAATTATTATGGGTGTAGACATTGTAAACAATGATAACAACACAACAAACAACATCAACTACTAATTCAACAACTAATTCCAACGTTTATGTCCAAACAACCAATTGAAATAGAACAACATTTACTGATAATAACTCTATAAATACAAACAGCGACGTCATAGCTCCCATCAACTCTGGAAATACCAACAACAACGCATCTAATATTAGCATCGCTAAAGAACTAAACATATTAAACGTCTATAGCATCTTTTCAATAACATTAGCAACAGAATTTTATAATGATTCCAGGTTTCTAAAAAAATAGACCACAAACATCAGACTCGTATGAACGTCGAAGGTAGATACCGGGTACATAGACACAAAAACAACTATGGGAAAAGCACTTTATCCGTAATGCTGCCAACAATATTAAACACACTGCCCCTTGAAATACTTAATACAGTCAACAAATATAATAGAAATAAAATATTTAAAAACTTTTTTATTAATCAACAATGAATGTCGTAACACCTTACAGTAAACTTTAAACAGTAAACATCAATATAAGAAAAAAAAAATTTTTTTTTCTGCTAAAAGATTATTCTATATCAAACCACAATGAATATGTAATTTGTAATTAGCTCTTTAATGTTTTAATTTGTTTTCATTTTAATTAGTTTTTAATATTTAAATATTTTCATAAATTTAAATTCTAGAGGATAACATTTTTTGTTAGTTTACCTACAGACAAGCCGCAATGGCTTCGTATGGTTATAGTTAAGTAATGAAATGTAATTTTTCTTGAATCGATAAATAAATAAATCAAATAAAAAAAAATTAATTGCTGATGTATAAGAAATTACTCAGTTCCTAATCTGGGAGGATATTAGTGTGGGTTTTCGGGATAGGAATTTCCTAAACAATCCATATATTTGAGATGATTGAAGTTTAGAATAACACTTACATTAGAGTTAGGATAAATAATCAACCGATACACCAAATTTATTTATTTCATTGATAGGTATTTCTAAGCAATATGATAAATACATTTATTAGGACCTAGCCTTTATATAGCCAATTATATAATTATTTTAATATTTTATATAATATTTTTATTTTTAACAAAAATGTATGCAACGACATACAGAAAGACGTGGTGTAGCGTATAAAATATTTGTATAAATATTATATTTCTTATATAAAAAATTAGCCTGAATTAAGCTCCATTTTTTACTTGTTTTACTAATATATTGAATAAAGTTTGTTAATAAAGCAATTTTAATAAACAAATATCAAACAAAAATATTAAATTTAATTTCCTAACTTTCTTTTTTACATTTATACAAACTCACTTACGGCTTAATAAATTCGTTTGCTTAACAGGTGTTAACATTAACAAGTAAGAGTGTTAAAATTGGCTGAGCCGAATGTTATATACCCACCACCAGTCCAATACCGTCATCGATTTCTATGCATTTTGTATAAATCTGATTTATCTGGTTCACCAAATTTGTTGATTTTAGCGGCAAATAATCGATTTGTGGCAAATTATATATAGAGGCTTACACATTTAGGCCCTATTGTATTTTAAATGTTTTTTAAATGATGGACAGACGGTCAATTTTTTCTAAAATGCTTTTGCTCATTTCGCACCTAATATTTATAATCAACAAAGAATATTTGTTGCCATTTTGATCCCTACCTCTAGGGCTTCAGCAGACACTTATACATAGCTAAGTCGACTTAAATTCAATAACTTAAGTGTACATACATCTTTTTGGGTCCAACATTGTTATATTCCGATCGTCATAAAATTCGGTATTATGATATTAATGTATATGTGTGTAACCCAAACCGATACTTACAGAATTCAATAGTTCACTTTTTGTATAATTGAGGATTATTTGATAGTGATTCTTGTATGAGATTTATGTGATCTAGTGTAGACCGATTGTTTTTATGCAAATAAGGATTATTTCTCTCGAATTTTAACCAGACAATTTGAAGTGTTTTTAGTAACTGGTGAAATATGAACCGATTCAATCAAAATATATTTTTGTCATTTCTCTTAACATAAAACATATTTTTATTGATTTATGTATGGATAATGTTTTTCTATAGGCATTTATATTCTATAAAGCTAAACTCTGGGAGGCTTTGGTATGGGGGCTATTAGAAATCATATACCGCTTCTTACCATTTTATATATATATAAAAAAAATTGTCTATAACTCTGGTTCAACTGAACCGATTTGATCACTTTCAATAGCAAAGTTCCTGATTAACAAAGAATATTTCTGGGAAGCTACTGGTATGCGGACTATTAGAAATCATGTACCGATTCTTATCATTTTCTCCATTTTATAAATTTGAATAAAAAAACATTTTAGTATATAACTCTGGTGCAACTGAACAGATTTCATTAACAAGGAATGTTTGGGGGATATTTAATACCCCTAAGTTATTTTCTCGAGGATCTATTGTATCCACAACAAACAGGCAGATGGATGGACAATGCTTGATTATATAACAAACAGAATAACAAACTTAATATGACCACTTTTTTTTTGGTGGATGTACAGGTTGTATACATAGGTACTATTAAATATGTATATATGTATATGGGTAAATGTATTTTTTGAATCTTTTAATATTCTACACCATCATTTTATTACTATTTAGTTCTTATTTTATGAGAATTTATTATTCGACAACACTATCATTAAATATTTGTTTGTATACATTTTGTCATTTAAGATTATTACCGTATGTAGATTTCATACTTATCTCTACACATACTTTTGGTAATTACACTGTAAATGGTAATTATAGCAGACAATGTTTTATATGTTTATATGCGTAACAATTTGTTTTAATGACAGACATTAATGTGCAGAAAAACATGTGTCGAATATTTGCTTATTAAAATTCATTTAAGTATTTAAATATAAGATACAATTTATAAAATTTAAACGAACCACAATCTAACTCTAGTTTCGTTTAGTCAAAATACTACTTTAGACATATGATGCTGTGAATTGTGTTAGATGAAAATATGTTATAATTTTTAATTAAGAATTGAAATTTTAAAAATCGGGACATTAAGCATCGTTCGCCTAAGATCCGGACTCATTACATAACATCTAAATAGAAAGAAACTAGAGCAGAAATTCCTTGAAAATCTTACCTTTCTTGATTTAATAATGCTTCTAAAAAGTACTGTAAATTATATTATTTACAATATAAAAAGATACTAGCAAACATTAAAAAAACTTTAAACAAGAAGAAAGCAAAAATTATATTAAAAGAAATCAGGAACTTGCAAATATAATACTATGACTAAATGTCCACTCTTCTCCAGGCTCTATCCACAACAAAAGAATTTTTATAATGACTAAGAATAACCATACATTTTGTTACTATATATTCTATATATTTTAATAAAAGTGAAAATAAAACCAAAAATTTAAATAAAAAAAGTAAACAGAAGTAAGCCAAACACAGTGATTCTCAAACAAATACCAGCAAGCAATCGGGCGGAGACCACCTTAAAGCTAGAAAAGAAACTAGCAAAAAACGGTCGATGATCGCAGATTCTATCCCAGACTTAAAAGCTGAGCGGACATATAAAGTGCGTAGGAAAGCATTGATCCTTCTACCGTGAATAAGGAAAACTGTGGGTTAAGAAATTTAATTTCCATGTGGATGAAGAATGACTTGAAGTTTGAATAAAAAATGTTTTTATGAAAATTCCAAAAATTTGCAAACGCATGCGCGGCCTAAAGATATCACTTAATTGAATATATTTTTTTAAGTATAACCTTTTTAAGCCTAAGACAGCAAAATATTACTATTACAACTTTATCAATTAACTTTTACTTTTCCCACACACAAGCGATCCACCCTACTTTGTAGTCAATGGGTGGGCTGTTGCTATAAAAATAATTGTGCAATATTGTACAGACTTGTTATTAACGAAGCAAGACAGCTTTTCTTTACTATTAGCAGTTGATATGAAGAATTTTTTTTGCCCCAGCCTAATATACATATCTACCTTAATATTAATGTTCACAAGAATATAACTAAAAACCCACCCAGTAAATGAATTGTTTACAACAGATGTTATATTCACAACATATTAAACATTGCAGCTAATTCTAAATGCCGTTTTAAATTATAATAAATTTAGTAATGAAAAAGAACTTCAAAATATCATCTAAAACAGATATGATCTGCGAAATTAAATAATCGACTTAAGTTTAAATTTTTTAAGTTTTTTTTTTACATTTAATCTATAAAAATTTGTTGTGCATTTATTTGACTTTCTACTACAATCGTTTCAAATATCTTTTACAATCCATAAAATAATAAATATGTTTCAGAAATGAAAAAACCTAGTCGAATTCCCGATCATGCAATATTAATTATATCGAGCACTGCATAGACCACTTTTTATTCCCTACAGCACCATAGTGGATTTGTGCTGATGTTTGTAATGTTCAGAAATGTTGGTCCAACACCCATCTTCAAGTATACCCATCGACTCAGAATCATTTTCTGAGTCGACTTAATGATGTCCGTCCGTCCGTCTGGCTGGCTGGCTGTCCATGTAAAGCTTGTGCGCAGAATACAGTTCGCAATTTTAAAGATATTACGATAAAATTTAGTACATAATATTTTTTCGGCCCAAGGAGGGACGGGATTAAAACTAGTGGAAATCCGTCGATTATTTCACCTGGCCTCATACAAATGTCCTCCCGAAATAGGGGTTTACCGATCATAAATGTTTGAATTATGCAAGTATCCATATAACCCCACTTCCGAAAATCACTTTACAGAGCATAACACTTTCAAAAATGTTGACATTCAAATAATATTTATATATTTAGCTTGAAAGAGATTTTTGACTTTTTCATTAAATTTGTTATTATTTTTTGTAAGATTTAAAATATTTTTAGTATATTTATTTCTGAAAAATTGTTTTATACATATACTGGATGTAGGGTAGTATATGGTCGGGCTTGACCGACTATACTTCCTTACCTGTTTGTTATAACATTTGTTGTTGGGTAAAAAATATACCATAACAGCTCTTATGTATACTTAAGAAAAATTAGTAGCTATTTGAAAAGAACAAATATTTTTGTATTAAACTTTTCTGGAATTAAAAAATTTTTGTAACAAAAGAAAACAATAAAAAAAATACAAAAAACATTCAACATTCCTAAGGGTATGAAATATGGATAATAGGGTTGGGTTTTAAGAAAGGTATTGTGCAAATATAATTTTGTATGAGAGAAAAGTACAAGAAAACATAAATAAGAAATATTTATAAAAGTTTGCATAACACAGGTTAATTTCCTTTTAAATAAGAAATGTATTTAAAATATATATTTAGTACAAAATATATATAACTTAATAGATTTTTGTAGCTTTTGTAGCAAGGGATTTAGTGTTTTATTCCGGCTACTGCTCATTTTACATTTTTGGAATCTGTTTTAAGAATAGCACTAAAATAAAGCATAGTGATGTGTTGCATAACAAAATTAGAAACATATTTTGAATTTGATTTTTGGTCTTGATCTTAAAAATGTCATAATTTTGAGTTTTTGTCTATGAGAAAGATATTCAAAAACATGCAAAAATGTTTGTAGGAGAAGAAAAAAATCATCTATTTAGGCAAAAATATGTATTTTATTATTTAAGTTTTTATTATTCGAGCAACATTAAACACTTTTAATCAGCTTAGAATAACTCATACTAAATATAGAATCTAAACTTATGTATATTACAATACTTTTTGTTCGTTATTATATTTTGAGAAATATTAAAAATTTTGCACATGATAGTAGATATAAAAGAGAATTGTTAATGTTCCGAAAGAAAGTTTTTGGATTAGAGCTATTTTAACATATTATCGCAGATATATAATTATATGAAAAACTAAGAGTATTTTTCCAAAACAACGTGCTGTAACTAAGTATTTCTTTGTGTTTTCTGATGCCTCCCTTAAGTGTGATTTGTGGTACCGCGCGTTTTGCAGACAATTTTAATATGTGAATAAACTTTCAATTCTCATAAATATAACAATAAATGCTATTTTCTTGTATTTATGTGTTATTTTTAGTTTGGAAAAATGTATTTAGAATTAAATATATATTTAAATTCTTGTACTTATTATAAAAATAAAATTTTATAAACGAAATCAAAAAAATAATATAACTAATTTTTATTTACTTGGGGTGAGTTCAGAAAGGAAATAGTCAACGAACGGTCTCAAATCGACAACAGTGTGGTGTCAAATCGAAAGCGGCGCGTTATCAAATTGACAAAATCCGTTGTCAATTCTTTGTTACAAAATTAACATCGTTCATGTACGATTTGTGTACAATCCACTTTTGACACCGTACGGCGTATGGAACAAATATGTTTCAAAACTTGTGCTTATAGCCAATAGCAACTCATGTTGTACCAATTTAAAAATTTCAACTTATTTTATTTCTACTTTAATTTTCTTGGTAAAATGCCATAAGATACTTTTTCGGTTTATTTGCCAAAATAACAATCTGAAATGTTATTTTTGGAAGAAATCTTTATATTTGCTTAACCTTACTTAACCTTACGTGATATAAATAATGTACTTAAAATGGCAATGAAATTAGTGCTTAGCTTCTTGTTGTCAAGTACCATATACTTGTACTTGCAATTTTTTATAGCTTTTTATACATATTTTCCACTGACTAAAAAATGTGTAAATTTCTATTTACTTATTTCCAGCTTTTAATTTTATTTTCTTTGTTTTTGTTTTTTTTTTCTTTTGCCTTGTTTATTTTAAATTGAATTTGTTAAAGTTGTTTGTTGCCTTTGAAAAGTATAAGAGTATTTTTTAAAGTCTAAAATCAGTATGCCTTCAAAGTGCGAGTTCATATAACACGCATTGGTTTATTTTGTTATTTATGGTGGTAAAAATTCTGATTATGTTTAAATTATTTTAATTATACCCTACACCACCATAGTGGGGAGAATATATTGGATTTGTGCTGACGTTTGTAACGTCCAGAAATGTTGGTCCAACACCCACATTAAAGTATACCGATCGACTCAGAATCGCTTCGAGAGTCGATTTAACGATGTGCGTCCGTCCGTCCGTCTGGCTGGCTTGTGCGCAGAGTACAGGTCGCAATTTTGAAGATATTTCGATAAAATTTTTTATGTCCTATTTTTGCGGCCCAAGCACGGATGGGATTGAAACTCTTAGAAATCGATCCATTATTTCACCTAGTCCCCATACAAATGTCCTCCCAAAATTAAGATTTACCGATAATAAATGTTTGAATTTTGAAAGTATCAAAACAAATTTCAGCACAAATGAGTGGTAAATGAAGCCAAATCACATCTACAAATTTTTTGCAGATCGGTCCATAATTAGTCGTAGCTCCCATATAAGCCCCACTTCCGAAAATCGCTTTGAAGAGCATAACTCTTTTAACAACGTTGGTTTCCAAATAATATTGAACGCAAATACATTTCATATGTATACAAACAACACGATGCAATTTTATTGTGATCGGTCATAATTAGCCGAATCTTCCATATAAGACCCTATCCGTAATTAACTTTAACATTCATAAATCTTTTAAAAGTATTTATATCGAGATATTAAACTTTACATAATTACACAAATTATTTATATTCACAGACATCATGACACTAAATTTTTGGATGATCGGTCCACAATAGGTTATATCTCCCATATAACGCCCTTTTCTGAAAAACTGTTTTATACATATATTGGGTGTAGGGTATTATATGGTCGGGCGTGACCGACTATACTTTCTTACTTGTTTTTCTTTTGCGTTCGCTTACTCGTTTAATTGTTGTTGCTTACTGGTTTGATAAATTAATTTTTGCTAAAAATATTGAAATGTTTTTGCGGGAGTATAATTTAAACAAAATTTAATTAGAATTTTGGTTGCCAAAACAATTGAGTTGTTTCGATAAGAAAGTTTAATTTTTGGATTACTTTTAAGATAGCTATTTTGTTAATTTGTAGAAAGTTAATGACTTACCTTAAAAGTTATTCTATTTAAATTTTTTATTCAAAATGCACTGGGGTAAAAAGCTAAAAAGGTGTTATTGTTACATAAAGTGATGAAATATGTTTCCAGCAAATTATACGTGAAACGTTTTAGAAAATTCAAAAATATTAAGCATTGCGGTAAAAGTTTTAGAGAAGCAAAAATCATCAAATATTTTGCGTAAATAGAGCGTTGCTAAAATATAGATAAAGTCAGCATTGCAATTAGAAGTTGTTTAAATTTAACGAAAATATTTAAAGCCCTCAATTTTGTATTTTCTGAAAGTGATTTCACAGCACAGTTTACTTAAAAACTGATTACTTAAAAAAAAACATCTTAACATTTGTGTCTACAACCACAAAGCTTTCGTTATGTAAACAATCATCATTCAGGGTAAGTCATATAGTTTACAAGTGAATTTTCTTATATTGACCTACTGTTTTTTATTTTCATCAGCAAACTGATGCAGTTTCAACATGTTTATATTATAAAAAAAACTTGTATCGTGCATCGATGGGTGTTCAATGATTTTGGGCCATTAACTGTTTTATAAGCTTTGATAATGGCAATAGGCGCCATTACCGCAAACCAAGTGATAAAGCAAAGGCATCATCTGGGTTGATGAGTTCACATCGTATATTCTTTCAAAACCGGCGAAGTATGGGATAAAGGTCTGATGGGTTTGTGATGCTCTTACATCTTATCCTTTGAGTGGACAAATATATACAGGGTTGGCGCTTTCTGGAGAAAGGGAAAAAATCAGGGTGAAGTAGTTTAAGATTTGTGTTGTAAACTTTTTTGTGAAAGTGGAAGAAATATTATAGCTATGTACAAATTGTTTACAAGCTAAAATATAGCATCTTCTTTGATGTTGACTTGTCTATCTTGGACACCGTGAACAAAAGAAGAACATTTGTTTCAGCTGAATTTTTAATCCGCAAGGAAAAGAAGTTGAATCTTTAGTCTTTGAATTTATATATTCCTCATAAATTCCAAACAGATCGGTTGTGTTTCTATCTGCATCTCATTATAATAACAAAGTTGAGGGTATAAAACAAAAGCCTATACTGATACTGCATTACAAAAAAAGTAACGGTAGAGTCGGCAACAGGGACAAATGTCTTTGTGAATACACAACAAAAAGGAGAACAAATAGATGTAAAATTAAAAATAAAATTGAAATTTATTAAAACTAAAGCTATGTGTCCACGATCGTCAGATATTACAACGTTGTCCGAAAAATGTTCAGAAAATATCTAACAACCGTGTAAACTTAAAAGTTTTGCCTTCCAACGTTGTAAGAAAAAGCATTTTCAGTACATTGGAAGACAAAAATATTGTCAGACATCTAACAATCGTGTAAATACACAATTTTGTCATTTCATTGTTTTAAGACAATTGTCAAACACTTTTCATTGTCATATGTGCAAAGTTTATGCATCTGCCAATGGCAGCATTGTCGTAGAAATTATTTCTAAATGCAACTCTGTATACACATAAATAAACAAACAAGTGTGCATTAAAAAATTTTATGAAAAAAGTTGAAGACAATTAAAGAATTAAATTAAAGTGTGTATTAAAACAATTTATGAAAAAAGTGGAAGTAAATTAAAGAAAATAAAAAATGGATAGCATATCTATCATAAGCAGATAAAATGCTTCCAATTGCTCTTTTTTGTTCCATGACAATATTTCAATTTTTTATACACACACACAGAGCTGCAAAACGAATTTGACAATGCCACACAGCAATCTGACAACCATGTGAACTGACAATTTCGGTTGACAGATAAATTTATTATGTGCAAATGAAATTGTTAGTTTTCTTACAGTCGTCTAAACTGACAATTTACCTTTTGCTAAAAATTTTTAATGTCAATACATTGCTAGCACATTGCTCGATATGACAACGTTGTAATATCTGACGATGCTGGACACATAGCTTAAGCATACGTACAACTATGTACCTATTTTTGCATTTTCAATCCAAAAATTGCTTGACTTGTTCTGCGCCTACTTGGGTATGCCAGTTAGACATTTAGAGGATGATTTCCATAAACTGATTGTGTATTTTTCTTTGTAATAATTAAAGAACAATATTTGAAGAGTATGTTTACAATTTCAAGTCGATAGCTCAAATGGTGGCGAAAATATAACAAATTGAATATAAAAACCACACCCGGGTAGTTGGTTGTAGACACAAAGGTTAAAAAAATAATTTCTGATTGTGTTCAGGCCATGACTAAATTTTTTTTTTAATTTTTTAAAATTCTAACAACTAACTAATACTCGTATTGTAAACATTGATTTTGAAGTACCCATCATAAACTACTTATTTAAAGTTATTTTCTATGATTTATGTTTTTAATTTCCAACAAATGTTAAAACTACCATTATAGTAAATATTTTTAATACAAACTTATGAATTTTCCTATTTATATATATAGCTAATATTGTCTTTATATTTCAGTTTATTGTTTCCTCCTTTTTCATAACTTTGAAAGAAACTATTAACATCCAAAATATTATAATTATATCCTTGTAGAAAAAAATTGTATATATAAGTATGTACATATATATATATTGTTTCTTACGACTTAAAATAAAAGGGGTTGAATTTTTTGTATTTGTTACAATTCATCAAATGTTACACACAATAAATTTTAACAGCAGCAAATTTTACAGACTATTGTAAATTTTATTAGACAGATGTCTGCAAATATTCTTTGAAATTGCAAAAATAACAAGCATTTATACACACATATATATGTATATATATAAATATATATATGTATATGTATATATATAAATATATATTTAGAAAGAAAGTGTTAATGTCTACAATCTTCCTACATCTGTTGATGTAAATATTAATTTTGTACTAAAAATTTATCCTAAAGAGAAAAAAACTTTTGAAATTGATAAAGTTCTACTAAATTTGTAACGATTTCTTTTTTTTTTGTTGCATACATATTTATTTAAGTACAATAATGGCAATTAGCATACATTGCCTAATTATAGCATGCGATATATTTTTTTTTGATAATTTGTTTTCAATATATGCTCTGCATTTGTTTGTTTGTTTGTACATTCAATGCACTTGCATATTCTCAGATGTTGATACAGTTGTCAATCTCTTTTAATATCTTTTGTCTCCCTTTTGCGAACGGACAAACAAATTATCTTTTAACAATATTAAAGAATAATGAGTCGATTTCTTTTACAATCATTATAAATTGGCACATAAAATAAAGCATTAACTTTGCAAACCAACGCTTTTTATTTGATATTAATTAATGATCACTTAGAAAAAGACAGTTCTTAAAGAAAGCCCATCTCAGAAGTTTCCTCCATAAAATAAAATTTTGATAAAAAAAAAGTAAAAAAAATGTGGCCAGTGGAAAAATGCTAAATTATAAATTTTTTTTTTAAGGAACAAAACATTGCTGTTAATATAATTTGCAAATAAAAATCAATACGTTCAAGGCACATTGTGCACTTGGATTTGTGCACAAGGAAAGTGATCCATTGATATCGTTTGATTAATTATTCACATTTTTTATATTGCATAAACTAAATTAAATTAAATTAAATTTATATGATCTGAATTGTACTATAAATATGCTTCTAATTTTAAAATTTTGATACAAATCATGGTACTTTTCTAATTTTGAAGAAATTTAATATAAAAACAAAATATTTTTATTATTATCATTTCTTTACTTTCATTATTTTACTCAAAATATTAAGCTTTCTTCACTCTGTGCTTGTAAATATTTATGAATTCTCTATATTAGTTTTATCTTTTGATTTAATTTTTTTATTACTTTCGATCAATAAATTTCTCATTAAGTTTAATTTGTAAATATTAGATCTCAGTAGTTTAATTTGTGGGGAATAACAACAACAATGGGTTATTTTGAGTAATGAGATAGGTCATGTATTTAGTTGTCAAGGTTTGAAGACAAGGAAGGGAACAAATATAAAAATATATGGTGCATATCTAGCCATGTCTATTTTTTTTTTTTGATAATTTGCATTTTATTTTTGGCTTCTCTTTAGTAGTTTAATTGTTGGCATGGGAAGAAGGTTATATGCTTACGGGCAGAACGAAATGGGTTGAGAACCAATTCTAGTATGATACTTTTTCATCAACTGTATCAAGTTTTGCAATTTTTATTATTAAAACAGCGCGTAAAAAATGCTAACTGAAATCGAAACACATAGCAAAAAAAAAAAACGATTTTTTTTCTAAGCGATGTTAAAAAGAAAAAATAATATTAATTTCTTATTATAACAAGTAAGAAAGTATAGTCGTTCAAGCCCCACCATATAATACTCTACACCCAGTTTTTAAGAAATGGGCGCTGTATGGGAGCTATGACCTATTATGAACTGATCCTCCATATATTTAGTGGTGTGTCTGTTTTGCATATAAATATTTTTTGTATTTAATTTTATCTCAATATAAACACATTTAAAACATTTATAGTTATAAAATTGATTTTCGAGGAGAATGTTATATGAAAATTTTGACTAATTATGGAACGACCATTACATAAATAGGTAGTCATGATATCTATATATGTAAGACTTATTTATGTTAAATTTTATTTGTATGACAACATTTCTGAGCGATTTATAATCGTTAAAGTGATTTTAGTAAGCGGATTTTATATGTTAGTTATGACTAACTATGGATGTATCATCATAAAATCAGGGCCGAATGCTTAATATATATGTGAGAGATATTTGTGTTGAATATTATTTGGATATCAATATTTTTAAGATTTTTAAGTTTTGGGAGCTGTGGTCAATTATGTACCGATCTGCACAAAATTTGTAAATGTGACATATTGGTGGCGAAATTTGTTTGAATATGTGCATAAATCATACATTAATGACCAATAAATTTGTATATCGGGAGGACATTTGTACTTGGAATATGTGAAATAAAGGACCAATTTCAATCCCAACAGTCCTTGAGACGATAAAATCTCAATAACCAAATTTTATAGAAGTACCTTCAAAATCTAACAAGTTTTACATGGACAGCCAGTCAGCCAGATGGATGGACGTACAGACGCACACCGATAAATCTACCCAGTAAGTGATTTTGAGTCGATCTGTATACTTTAACTTGGGTGTTGCACTAATATTCATGAGCGTTATAAACATCAGTTCTAACACAATATACACCCCAACCCCCCCCCCCCCCCACCACTATGGTGGTATAGGGTATATAAATCTGTGCATTAACTATTGCCCCCAGTTCATACGTATTTCAAATCACTAAAACTTTTTTTTATACAGAACAAGTACAATACCATTACGTTTTAACTTTTATTAGACAATAGTCCAATATTTTTCAACTAACTTCTTGACTTCTTCGATATCAATTCATTGTAGATTTTGACTAATAAGATGAAGCTTGTAAGTGATGACGTTTAATAAGAAACTTCTTTAGGTAGTCTTCTACAGCAATATTCCTATTCATGTGTCTTTAGACACAACTACTAACTGCTTGCCAAATTCGTAAATTTTTATATTTATATTTTATAGCACAAGTCTATCATTTCATTTAGCTATAAAAATTTTTGGTAACGATATCAGTTTGAGTTCCAATTTAGCTATGTTTGTTTCATCATCCATAAAAAGGCATACTTGAAACTTTGTAGTAAATAATATTTGCCAGCACACAAATTTTTCATGCAGAATTAATACTGGAGCTTTATGAATGGTCATTGTCGGTAAATGGCTTTTAATAACATCTTTTCTTTATTTTAGTTTACGATCCGTGCTTAGGTTTAATTTATATCGCTTTATAATATAATTTATAGTACTTCTTGGAAGTTTCCGCTTTTTTGCAATCATTAAATCCTACTATACATAGACTTGTTCAAGATTATCTTGACTACCTGCCTTTGGGCGTAAATTGACGACGCAAACGGATAAACTCGGCTCACCATCGCATTGCACATCCTGCACGAACATACTAATTTATGCCTTTCAAATAACATACTTGTATGATCTTGCCAGGAATATACAATATGTAATTTCTCGCACATGATTGCAACGATCAGTTGCAATCATGTGCTAAATAATCATGGGCTAAATAATCCCTGACATCATAATTTATTCAACCAAGATTTTCTATCACTAGAAAAATATCAATCGCTATACGAGTATTGTACTGACTCTAACCATAGGTGCCAAGGACTACAGATCAGCGGGGGCGGAGCCGCTATATAATTCTACATAGGGCAGTTGCCAATACACACATGAAACGAAAGCCACAATTTTCGTACATTTCCTGACAATACAGCTAAGCTTCAATGGTATCTAGGATAAATTGGTTGCCCGAAATTTGTTATTAGCACAAATATCAGTCAGTTAGTCACAACTGCATTTCTTCCCGCTTTGGGTATCAACTACAACCGCGATGCTCCCTATTACGTACAGAGGGACAGAATTTAAATTATTTGAGAATAAATCTGATATTTATAAACAGCTGGTCCGATCGCGATAAACTTTGATATGTACAGCCAAGGAGTATTTGAGTTTAAATTGGTGCTCCGATAGACTAGGCGATAGTGTGCCGGACTTTGAGTCAGAAGGTTGCAGATTCGATTCCCGCCAAAGACTCTGAATGTTTTCTGCAGGTAAGACAAAAGTTTCGCAGTTTGTGTTTGTAAATTATATTAAAAAAAATTTTGCAGATGGACCCCACAGAGCTTCTAAAGGCGGAGCTGTGTGGCCACAAATTAGGTCACCTTTAATATGTAATTTGTTTAATTCTGCTGTTAGATTAAAAAAAATACGCGGATCATGTTTTAAGAAACCATTTGGTCCAAACTACGTGCATACAAATTTAATCCTATTTTCGCAGGCAATATGATTAAATTTATTTAGTAACATGATTATATGTAAAATTTGTACATGACAGTGGAAAAAAACGAAGATATTCATGGTCGCCCAATTTCCCGTGCAATAATAACACGACAACAACTGCGAAGTAAAGACAAGTTTGCTCCTATTCGTGAGATGTGCAATGAGAATATCACAATTGAAAATACAGCCAAATCTTGGAAAAGCTAAAAATGTAAAGCCTAAACTGAACCAAGAGCAGCGAGTTGTGTTGGAGCTAACGAAAGACTAAAAGGGCAAAATATAAGAGGCGACAATTTCTTTTCCTCTTTTGATTTAGTAAAAAGAAAATACTTCAAAGAAAACTTACGCATGTCGGCACAGTGCGCCAAAATGACTCTCATTATACAAATCTATGTTTGCTTTCTGTGACATTGCAATATTGATGTCATATATCAGCCACAAAAACGAAGCAATATTGATAAGCTCTAGGAATAAAACAGCTGCAGATAACGACAGTGAAGGAAAAGTAGAAGCCGCAGGTTGTTTCGTACTACAATTAAACAAAAGGTATGCTTTAACGCTTGTTGTCTACAGTTTCTAATGTTTTATTTCTTATAGGAGCAGCAGATACTGCTGATTGACTTCCATACAACAAAGCGTGTAACAAATAGATGGCCAAATATTGTATAAAATATTATTTTCTAAAGCGGTTGCCATAAAACGAGGAATCTGTAGTTGCTGCAAGGCTGAAATACAATATATTACAACGTTCAAAAGATATTAAGATTAAAAAACAAAAAATTGGACCAAATGGACAGGGTTAAATACGTGCAATTTTTTTGTTATTCATCCGAATTCCAATTTTTTTTTATTTTCTGAAAATCCTCAATAATAGTCAATAACTTGCTATTTAGTAACTATTACATATCATCCGAAAAAGTATTCTAATAAAGACTTATTTATTTTGTACATTTTTATTTTTTTAAAATTTCCTATTTGTTTTAAAACTAAATATGTAAGTGTGTTTTCAATTTCCGTGTTAACAAAATTAAAGTGTGTTAACAGATTAGTTTGGAAAAAAATCTTTAAGCTAATTAAATATTAACTCTAATTTTACTGCGTTTTTTAAAATTTGGTTTAATTATTTTTTTCAAAAATGTATTTGAGAATATTTTACATATCGAAAAATCTAAAAAAAAATCTATATTATACATTTTTTTATTAAATTGTCATCCTGTTCATTTATATTTCGAGTCGATTTTTTCATCATTAGTTGGTGCTTAATAAAATCTGCACGTGAATTAAATATTTAAATGATGTTGGCTTTGTTATAAAAGCACGAAAATTAAAACAAAGAAACAATATTTATAATAGGAATGCTTTTTAAATGTAACACGAGAACACCTACAATTTATTTGTCTCGATGTGTGAAACAGAAATTACCAACAATATTAAGTTAAGTACGTGCTGAGAATTTTAGAAAAGTGTATGTTTTTATTTTAAATATTTATATACAAAATACCGCACAAAATTTCGGTAGTCAAAAAAAAATTTACAAAATTCGAATGATAACAGCACATGTTTCCATATTTTCATTTTATTTTCCTGTTAGTAACAACATTTGTATATTAGGGTTGTCATTGGTAGGCGGAATTAAAGAACCAAAATGTTTTTAATATTTTATTATAAATATGTTGCACGGAAACAATATTAATATCATACAAAAGGTTATTGGATTTCATAAAAACAACTTCTTAGCAAGTCAAACCGTAATTAATTTCATTCGAATATAGAATGTCATTTCGTCTGTAAATTCAAATGTGGTTTCTAAATCGAAATAAATTCAAATAGACTTTTTCAAAAATTAATTTCATGCCATTATAAACGCCTTTCAAAGTCTTTTAGTATCATGATTATGGTTTCTTTAAAAGAAATATGTGACAACATATAAACGGCGCCACCGTAATGAGCATATTTATGTGTTAAATTTAAATGGAATATGTACTTTTAAGAGCTGCTGCTATGTTGTGTGTTGAAACCTTGAAACACTTCTTCTCTTACAATAGCTTTTTGTTATCATGCTTTAACAAGGATACATGAAGACTTACATATGTTTCCAGGCAGAAAATTCTATATATAACACTTCAGGCAGTTACCTGGCTTTTGATCTATTTTCAAAACAAATTTCTTTGATTTTAATTATGTTTATACGAGCAGTGAATGCTCTTCTATAAAAGTAATTTAAATTGCTGGATAAATTTAATTTGCAAATAAGTATGTAAGAAAGTAACTTACAAATATAAACTCAAAAGTGCGATAAAGGACTCTATTGCATCGTAAACAGATGCATTTAAAATATAATTTTAAAAACTAGTTTAACTTTAATATATTTTCCAATTTCAAAAAAAAAAAATAAAGGTCAAAACTGAATATATATATGAACGTAATAAAAAACATAAAAATATAACAAGTGTGTACTCGTCTTATCTTCCCCTCACCATGATGTCTAAAAGCTTAGCTTACAGAATTGCTTCGTGTAAATTGGAACTTATGAAAAAATATTTGTTATTAATAAAACACCGCCATACCGAATGCATACTTTGATATTCAAATATATACTTATGTTTATAAAGTTCACTAATGTTTCATTTCAGATCAGCCTACCTACTACCGAGGTCTATAGTTATTATATATTTTAATATTTGTTTGAAAATGGCATCCGTATACATAACAATGGTCTTGTAAGAGTTGGTTGGAAGTTAATAAATATGGTCGTTAGATTCATTTGAACCACAAACTAGTACGTTTCAAATTTGGTTAATTTAATAAGAAATACAACAAAAAAAATATCAATGAGATTCTTTATTCCTATGAAACTACGTTCGATACCATTATATATGGAACTCGATTTCTTTTGCACACTTGTAGAAGTCCAGACGCTGAACCCAATTTTCGACGGTTTTCAATCATAAATCGGCCAGTACTGCTGCAATTTCACTTTCGTTATTCGTACGAAGTTCATCAATCGTCGCTGGCTTATTGACATAGACCATAGACTTGACGTAGCGCCACAGGAAGTAGTCCAACGGCGTCAAATCGGTACGACCGAAGCGGCCAATCGGCTGGACCATTTCGTGAGATAACACGTTCTCCAAACTTGATTTCCAATAAATTGATTGTGACTTTCGCTGTGTGGATTGGAACCACATATCCTTCAAGTCGATATCATCCAATTGGTGCAAAAATATTCTGTTATCATAGAACGGTAGCGATTCCCATTCACAGTAACTTGCCGGTCTTGATCATCACGGAATAAGTACGGCCCAATGACACTGCCGGCCCATAAACCGCACCAAAGCGTAATTTTTTCCCAATGCAATGATGACTAATGGAGTACGTGTGGATTGCTGTCTGACCAATAACGCATATTTTGCTTATTGACGAAGCCATTTAGCCAGAAATTAGCTTCATAGCTAAAGATGATTTTTCGATGAAAATCCGAATCATTTTCAAGTTGTTGCTCAGCCCAATTCACGAACATACGACGCTTCTGGTGTTCAAGTGGCTTCAGTTCTTGCGTCAATTTGATTTTGTAAGAATGTAGGCCTAGGTCTTTTGGCAAAATTCGCCAGAACGACGTCACAGAGATGCCCAACGCTTGGGAACGACGTGTGAAAGACACATTTGGGCTTTCTTTAACTGAAGCCTCAGCGGCAGCAATATTCTCGACACTACGGGCGCTTCTTTTTCTCGCTGGCACGGGAACATTTTGGGCTGTGCCTGTGGATTCAAATTTTTCCACTAAACGCTCCATTTTTGATCTGGTGGGATGATTATGACGACCATAAATTGGACGTGACGCTCTTAACATTGAGGCCACTGACTCCGAATTTCGGTAGTAAATTTTAATAATTTCGACTCGTTTTTGGCTCGTATATCTTTCCATCATTAAATGGCAAATCTTACTAAAAAGAAACAAAAGAGCGTCAAAGAATATGGCGTCGTTTGCTGTCCCTATCGGTCTACTTTTGTAGTGTCCCTGTTGAAAAACTTGTATAATATTGATGATTTGTACAAATTATTCCGACATCGACAATTCAATGTTCAAATCTCAAATAGAAAGATATAGACACGATATGGTTTTTTCTATTTTATTTTATGTTCAATTTAATGTACATTTCTAACATCCGACATCTAATCCCGCGAAGCCATTTAGCTTGTCTGCAGGTTCATCTTTTGTCCAGTATCAGCATAAATAGACTTGATTAATAAATTAAAGGCATAGAGGAAAGTAATTGAAATTAATATTAGAAATCTAAGAAAATAAAATATGAAATGTTTAATAACTTGCCTATGTTATGTATATTTAATAATAATAAAATTCGGTCGTATAAATATTTTCAAAATAATGTAATAAGCCGAATATGACGTCAATTATGAATGGTGTTTGTCTGTTAAGTTTCAAATTTCTTTGATGACTACGAAGACAAAGAGCAATTTTCATATGCTGTTACAAACGACAGCTCACACCAATTATACCTTCCTAACTAGGGCAGTATACGTTTTTAAAATTAATATTATCTTTGTTTAGTGCATAAACAATCCATCACAAACAAAGAGTTTTTAATTCACAATTTTTTAAAAACATATAGCTCTTTTAAATCGATGAGATCAATCATGTGTTTTTAAAATAAAAAGTCATACTATGTCTACATTAGCAGTCGTTTTCTAATGTATCATCCAAAATAACATTATGGGTACAAGCATCAATCATAAAATAGAGGAAAATTATGATATAAATAGTATTGTGATTCAAAATAGCAGAATGGCAGATTAGAAGTAGTATATCATATATAAATTTTAAAGGTTATGGTACATACTTATTTGTAAATTTTTTAGTTTCTTAAAACAACAATTTAAGGTATGATGTTGTATTAAATATCATGTAATCTATGAGATTTTAGATGACTTACAAATATCTAGTAATTGATATTTGTCGAGTTTAAATTGATATTTATAAAAGTAAATAAAATTTGAAACTTTTAATACATATTGTCTATTAACGCCGCTATAATTTTCAACAAGCGTAAAAGTCAAATATATGTATGGAAAAGCATATGTATGTAATGGATATTCAAACACTCATGTTTTTTAAGCAACGTCATCATGAGCTCTTGCTATTATGTATGTATTTTTAGAAAACTATATCGTTCGAATGATAAAAATCAAAAACTTATTGTAATGCCAAATAATATATGTATGTATGTATGTGTGAAGTACCATGTCACTACAATTTGTTTCAAAAATATAATGTGTACATTAGAGTGTCCTAGAAAGATATCTTTTTCCGAATCTATTTTAAGAGCATTTAAAAGCATCTTCTAAATTACTTCAGCAATTACAAAATAATGTACAAATGAATCATAGTGGTGGACGTATACGTTCAGAAAATATGAACACTCTGTTTACAATGTGAGATATGCGACCCGTTTCTATGGCCACCATATCTGTACAAATATGGCCATATTTACTTTACATTACATTTATGTTTATATCTTAAAACTTGCAGTTTGTACCCTTTTTTTAATATTGTTTCTCTCAAATGTCTTTGGTAAAATTTGTCCAAAAATGTTTTTTAAAAAAATATCTTAGTTCTATATATGAAATCCATTTTATTATAATTTTCGGCTGAACCGATGTTATCGAAATTCAGCATGAAGATATTTCAATGCCTGAAAACGTATAAAGTGACAATAGCTGGTAAAATTGATACCTTTGTTTTTTAAACAACCAATCCCAAATCCCAGCTAAATCGACTTTATCGAAATTTGGCATAAATAGATCCATACTAGGAAGTGCCAGGCTTTATATTTTTTCCAGACTTGGACCAGGAATCGTTAAAAAGTTTGAAAACGGGTAGAATGTTAATATTTTCTTCTTAATGTTTAACTTTGTTATGAAGCAATATCAATTTTGTTTCAGCTTTCTATACCCACAATAATGTGTATTAGAAAAATAACTTTCCGAGGGTCTTCTTTCGAATTGGCAAAAGCGGGTGAAAACAGGAATTTTCTGTTTATATAAAGTGGAAAAACCGGTAAGACCAAACTGACGAAGTCAATTTGATTGAAATTTGAAAATAATTATATTACTAATTGTCATATAACGAATTATATAGCCATATATTATTATTATTATTATTTTTAGCTGTGCTGTTTGTTATTTGTTAGAATATGTCAATTATAATATTTAAAAAGTATTTTTTTTGTGTACAAAAAGTTAAGATGAAATTGTACTGCATGTAAAAAACAATTAAAATTCAATTTTCTAAAAAAATTTCGTTCTTTGAATACCCTAACTACAAAGAATTTTTTGAGCATTTAATTTAACATTTGATGAAACTATGTAAAAATCAATACTTCTAAATTGAAGTAGAGTATTGTCGTAAAAAAATATATTGTTTTTACATTTCAACATGTATTTAGTTTTTTTTAAACAATCAGAAATCAGTTGACATTATTTCCTATACAAAACCTTTGTACAGGATACTCTAATCTACGAGTACAAATGAGTATATTTTAGTATTTTGTGCACTAACCTATAACGAAAATTAAAATATAATTTTATAATTTATTTTATATTTCATATTAATAACTTATAAATCATAACTTGATATTACAAGTTCTAAGAAAAAACTACCAATGAAAAGAAAACAAGTCATATTTATAAAATTTTGTACAATACTAAAACTATAGTTCAAAGCCCGTTATTTTGTTAAAATCTTTTTAAACGTTTTTACATACTCTCCACAATTTTTTTAATGAAAAGCTTGACCACGTGGGTTGAAATTAATAGGTATTGTTTCAGCTGTCTCCCTACAATTGAAAATAAATTCTCTTTTTTCTGGCCACTGTATCCAAACAAAACCCTGCTCGCTAAGCCATTCTTTCGGGAGTTTGAAAGTGTGCTTTGGGTCACCTTCCAACTGAAAAGTAACTTCACCCACATAACAGATGCTCTTATCTAAAAAAAAAAACGGGTAGATGAGTTTGCAAAATATGTAGATTGTCTACTTTACTTATTATTCTTCAATTGTTCGCAGTGATTTTTGATGGCACCATGTAAAGCAAACCTATATGATGATGTTCCTCTTACTGTGTTTTATTGTTTCCTTTATTCGGGATTTTTTAATTATTTGGGCTGTTCTGCGTCAGCAGTATTGTTTAAATTTAAATTGAACACGATTAAGTTGTGATTAATTTGACCAGATTACGCGTCATTTACTGTCTAATTTCTATGCTCTCTGGCAGAATTTAACCGTGCCTTAACATTTTTTATCGTCAATGAAGGCTTTAATTGTTTTAGCTATTACTAGCGCAGAAAAGCTACTTTTCCAACATTGCTAGAATATTGTCCGCAATTGCTCTTAACAGTTTCTTCAATATTTTTTTTTTTTAATTTGATTTGTGTTGTATAATTTGCAAAAAGTTTTTAGCATATGCAATTAAATTTATTTCAAACTAATGTTTTTTCAAAGTCTTTTTTTACAAATCAAATACCGTGAAATCTCCCTTAACGGACACTTCCCATAAGCGGACACTCCCATTAGATGGACATTTTTGCCAGGTCCCGGCAGCGCTCCATAATAAAAGCATTGCAGTCGCTTTCCCTTAAACGGACGCTTCTCATGGGCGGACGCGGACATCCGCTAGATAAAAAAAATTCTCTTGGACGGACATTTAGCTTATTTTTTTCCGAATTTTTCATGTCATAAAAAACAAATAAGCTTGCCAAGACTTTTTTAATTTGTTCGCTTTAACAACAGGGCACGGTTTATCATATTTACTACATCACATAACATACATAGTTAAATGTTAGATATTTTCTCTCTTACATAATGTTTTCAATCTAACGTTTTTTTTCTACAATTTACGCTTCTGCTTCGGAGAGTTGACAATACTAATTCCTGCAATGTTTGTTGTGCACACATATGGTGTACAAACCTATTTGACGAACAGCTTGTAATCTATGCCATTACTTACGCGATTTAGGGGATTCCCCAAATAATAATCGATGTGCGTTTGCTTATTGTACTTTGGAAAGCATTGTTCATTCGTTTGTATACATTATTGTGGGCGGGACTTTTTAAAATATATTAAAAGACTACTCATAAAACATTTTAAACTTTTATTACATACAGAGCTACATTTAATGATTTTTTGTTATTACACCCAATTGAATTGTTTATTTTTTATATATTTTTTTTAATAAAATTATCTTTAAATAAAAACAAACAATATTAGGCAAAGTTTTGTTGATTTAAATTTGTAGTTTTCTTTTGGCCGTGGACAAATGAACTCTTAGCCTTGTATGAACACATTTCAACGGTCCCTTCGGTGTCCACGCATGGGAGATTCCACTGTACATATAAATCTAACGTTTTTGAGCAAATATTTAGAAAGTCACACTTGTGAAAAACTAAATATGTACATGCAAGTTTTTTTTTTTTGAGTAGTAATTGCGTTTTTCCATTTTGTTTTGGAAAATATTAATGAATATGAATTAATAAGAGGATAACTCAAGTATTTCAATATAAAAGTACATGCATTCCATAAATTGTTAGTGGCAAATTATGTATAAATTTGATTGACTTGATTGAATCCATTTATTTTACTGCTATCAGTTAAGTTTATATGGAATTAAAAAACGCTGGTTAAGGTTTAAATTTTAGTTAGTTTTCGAAAAATTATATATGTACATATACAGTGGGAAGCAAACTGCCCGGATGTTTTGCATTAAGGCAGTAAGGTAATGAAAATAATACAAATATAAGTATGTTATCATATACATGTATTTTTTTATTTAATTGAATCTTATTCTAAACTATAAAGCTCGAAAACTCACATAAATTACTTCAAAGATATAAAAAAAATAAAACAAAAACAAAAAAAATCAGTATTCGTACACTTTTGCACAGTACAAGGGATAAACATTATCAGGATATTGCTCTGTTAAAATATAAAGGTATTTGACCCGTAGGTTTTTTGTTTGCTGTGATCTCAATATCAACCTTTTCTTGCTCCATTTGTGCATTACTGTTTGACCTGTGAAGTGACTAACTTGAGTTTTAAATAAAAACCTTGAAGATTTTCAAAATTAAAAAAATGCCAACTGATATCGAAAACAATGTGACAAATTTGTTGCAAAATAATTATTCATTACGTAAAATTGCTGAACAATTAAATATAATAAAATCCACCATAAATGATATGAAAAAACGGCGTAATGTAGCTTGCAGTGATAACCAAGGGTCGATCAAGTCTGCTTTCTGATGGTAATGTCCGACAGATTGAACGTTTGCTGAATAATAAGGACATCAAGAACCCGAAAAATGCTGCAAAAAGTATTGGTAACCACGTTAGTTACTGGACAGTTAGACGCGCATTAACTATAATTGGTTTAGGAGCCAGTGTGAACTTTCCGATAGAGATATTAAAAAACGCCTTCATTTCTGTAAGACCCACAAACATTGGATGACTGGAAACGGGTCATTTGGAGTGACGAAACGAAAATTAACCGATATTAGTCTGATGGAAAACAGTACAATTGGAATAGGCCGCATGAACGCATCATTACCTTACTTCCTTAATGCAAAACATGCGGATAGTTTTGCTTCCCATTGTATGTGTGTCTACTGCAAATAAAATAAATTGCAGTCGGAAGAAATATATAAATGCCAGTTAACCTAAATATTTTGTTGCTTTATAAGGATTTGTTGTGAATGTAAATTTTTGATACGCAGATTAGGGTCAGTATTGTTAGACACATACTCGAATGCAGAAAATAAAACAAATTCAGTGGGGATGGTTTTTATGGGATTATAGTAACACTCGTATATATAAGTTAAAAATATTTCGTTACAAAAAAATGTTGAAAACTTAAAAATGGTATTTACATATGAATATAAATACGCCAGATAAAAGACTTTGTTGAATTATACAAAAGAGAAATCGAATTTTTATTTTTGTATAAATGTTATAAGAAAGATACCAAAACGGTGGAGCGAAATAAAAAATTTATATTTATACAACCATATGCAGATAGTTTAAATTTACACAAAAACATCTCGTAGTAATAGTAAAAGTAGACAGATGCAATTATAAAGTAATCTATGCAGGAAAAATAACCACATCTTTTTAAAGCGCTCTTATAAAATGTGAATTTTTTTTTGGTATGAAGCACTTACAAAAATCAATATTGCGATACTTCCTACAAACATGACATCCAATTGTATTAACAAACAACAAACACATTTTTGTCTTACGTTTCATATACACACATACATATGTGTTTTTGTTTTATCTTAGCTGTCATCTCGTCAGCGGTTTGGTTTAAATCATAGATTTTTTTTATCAATTGTTTAAAAAAATACATTTTTATTTTAGATTTGTAATCTCTTACATTTAATCTACTGTTACCAATGGGAAATGAATTTAAGAAATCGTTTAGCATAAGTGTGAACATAAAAATCTTTGTATAACTGGAGTATATTGATGTTCAACACCGTATAAGCAATATTGAAATTTTATTTTTAAAACGCAAAATAACGCATACGCCACATGGGAAATTTTAAGGGATTTATATATAAAATATATTAACATACTTATACATGTATTATTATCACTACATTGACTGTTTTATTCAGAAATTATTTGTAATTTAATTTGTATAAAGTCAGAGTAATGCACCGAATTATGTTTGTGGTTATATAAGATTTGGCACAGCCAAATATAGTACTCGTTCTTATTTTTCCATGTCTATTATATATTTACAAATGATGATCCATTAAAACTTTTTTTAATTTTTATTCACACGTGTGGTGTCTTATTGTTATTTAATTTGTATTCAGTATTCAGTATTCAGTATTATTTGACAATTCATGATGAGAAGTCTTTCACGCCAACAACGTTTACCAATTATTCAGCTATATTTCGAAAATAAGCGTTCTGTAGTCAAAGTCGTAATTCTTGTGATACCGGTAGCAACGCTGTAGAGAGTCGTATGTCGCAAGATACTGGATTCGGGTTTGATTCCCGCCAAAGACTCTGGGCGTTTTCTGCAGACAAGCCAACAAGTTTCGCAGTTTGTGTTTGTTTTGTGTTAAAAATAAAAAAAAAATAAAAAAAAAAACAAAATGGCACATATTTATTACTTTCCAATTTGGGTTAATTTAAAGAAAAAATTATGTCAAATTAAGGTATACATTGCGTAAATCAAAAATAACTAGAAATTCATTCGTCTTCGTTCTCTTTTTCTGCTACATCTGACTCATCTAAACAATTTCGCTTCTTTCCACCTTGTAAGTTAAAAAAAAATGACTTAATTATATTGTTTTTGCACAAATTTTGGAGATCATGCAGCTTTCGATTACAAATTGGCAGCTCTTTATTTTATTTTACAGTAAACGAAAAGTTGATCACCTCTTTTGTTTTTCGCGTTCCTCCAAATTCAGTTACTTTCAAGCCTTCATTCTATTCCTTCTTTTATAATAATTGTTTTCGTTGTATGTGGGGTATAGAAATGGTCGGAATGAAACTATTTCTCAAACAATTATGTATATTATTATAAGCTATTTTATGAGTTAAAGTTTTTATAAATTGTATTTTTTTTTGTACAGGCTAACATTCTTTTAATAACTTTGGAGTGGCAATTTCAAGTAAAATATCGCATATGAGCTTACATACTTATTGAAGGAAAATTTTGAACAAGAAATTATATACTAATTTTTTCAACGACCTTTTTTGGAAGTAGAATTTAATGAAACTTTGACCAGACATAAAATCAATGATGGAAATTGTAAATATGCAATAAAAAAACAATAGCGTATATGAGCACATACGCTACTATTATATTGAGGGGACGATATATTCGTTATGTAATAATTTTCAAGATTATTTGCTGCTGTATTTTTATTATCATACAAAATGCTGTAAAGTTTAATTACTGCTTTCACTATGTTTGTAACCCTTATGTGTGCGGCAAAAAAAATACACCTTCTAATGTACTGAAAGGTACCTGGGTACCTATATTATAGTTAAGTAGAGAAAAAGTATTTTCGCACTAAATACATTGTTGGAGCGTAGTTAAGAGATATTCTATATAATTTTTCTTAACGCCTTAAGGTTTGCAAGCAACTAAAACCTTCAAATAATATACTTGCAATGGCTGCTTTCTCATATAAAACACGTAAAGGTACCTGGGTACCTTGATGCACATTGAAGGGTGTTAAAAGTAAATTGGTCTCTCAGGCAAATTACAAAAAAAGTCTGTACGCCTTGACAGCAAAAAAAAACTAAATTATTTGAAAGTTAGTATTTCTCAAAAATTTTCAGGTATAAAAATTATCAATTTCAATGAAAAAACTTGACTAAGAACGCCAAAGGTACCCGGGTACCTTGGTGCACACATAAGGGTTAAAGATTTTTCAGGGCGTGATTTTTATTATCCGAATTTTGATGTTTGAAGACGAAAAAAAAACAAAGAAGTATAACTCCTTTTGTCGGGATTCTTCTTTAAGGTAAATTAAATTAATGTTATTAAACGAATATTAAATTATATATGAAAACGTATTTTAAAGTTGTTGTTCTTACATAATATAAATATTTACAATTTTTTAAAATTTAAGTTTTATAAGCAAAAATAAATCAAACATTTCAAAGATCATTGTATTTTTATGTAACATGTTTTTGCACACAAAAAAAAACGAATAACCAGAAAACTATTGCAAATATGTATAAACAATAATTTGAATAACTAGAGCATAAAAAGCATGTACTTATTGTATTAAATCTGTAACAACAATTTGTCTTATGAAACAACACAATTTACAAAATTCTTTTAACATTTTGGCAACATCAATAACATGATGTTTGGGTTTGTTCTTATTTTGTAAATGTAGGAAACCGATAGATTCAAGCTTAAACATTAGGGTGAACTCAAAAATAGTAGTTGGTATAACTAACTAGTTATGTGTCTTGTTCTACGGTTGTAAAGGCCGATGTGATTTTAAATACTTTTTTTTTAACAAACAGCTTGTCTGAGAATGAGTAAATGTTCAGTAAATTTTGTGTCAGTATCAACGAACGAAATAGTTTTGCTTGAGTTATTATAATGCTGTTAACAAAATTGTATTCAAATTATTTGGTAGTAAGCAAATTTCCATACCAAATTTGTTTTATAAACCTGTTGTAAGTTTTATGAATAAGGGCATAAGAGATTTATAATGTAACCAAATTATTATAGGTTTTGCACAAATGTGGAAAATATTTACATGCAATATTAGAATTATACCAGAAACTAGAAACTAGAAACACTAATATAAATATGGTATTCAGCTCACCAAATATTAACGCCTGCAAACTAATTTTCATCAATGGTTTACTAAAAAAAACGAAACTTTGATTTTATTTTGGAACATCGCCTTCTTATTACTCTTGTCCTAGACAATAGAACCACCCTAATACAATATAATTTTTACATTCATTGTTATGTAAATTAAAGACATACAAATTATACATATTACATTTGAAGTAACATTAAAATTTGTTATATATATTTTCAGCATATTAAATTATAAAATCCCTACTGAATATTTTTGTTTTAAAGTAAAAATTATACTAATTAATTAAATTATATTTTTAATATACAGTGGCTCAGAGTTTACTTTATGCAGTACATTTTTTTAAAGCTCCATAAAAAGAAAACTAACAGGTACTTAAAAGAGAAATTGGTGTCATTTAAAAGAAGAACTGTTATAGTCTAACAAACAAAAAACATTTTTTTGCAAAAATGTACATTTAAATATATTAAAAGTAAAGAAACAAAGAGCATTCTCGTTTCTTCACATCTCAGCTTATTTTATGCAGTCAAATTCTACTGTACCGACAGATCAATGCAGCGATGTTGGTTTCTTGTTTTTTCTACTTTTATCGATATTTTCTGCGGAACTGTGAGTCCGATTTTGTAATGTCAAGTCTCAATTATAAATAGTTCAAATGAGCCCGAGTATAACGATAGATCAACGCAAATTTGTTTTAAACCATTTCCAAAATGGCCACTCACAGCGAAAATTACTGTTCGTATTTTTAATGTCCGAATTACATGCAAGAAACCGTTTATAAACCCGAAAACCGACATGTTTGCAATGAATTTGCATTCATCATCAATGATAAATGTAAGTTTTAGATAAACGGTTCAAATGACATATCGTCTGTTTGGCAGAAACTAAATACAGAACTCAACTAAGAAAACATAAAAGCAACAGTGATGCATGATGATGGCAGTGCCATGGTTTGGGTTTGTATGTCAGCTGCTGGTACTGGCAATTTAACATTTGTTAAAACGACCTCCAAATTCTAAAGGAAAACTGGTTGAAAATCTCAGAAAACCTGGATATAAGATCACATTTTCGATTTTACCAGTATAACGATACAAAACACAAATCGATTATTGTGGCTTATATATAACTGGCCACATTTGATGAGACCGAAAATGTATGATCAGTTTTAGAAATTCGCATAAGGAAACACAGAATTGCTAACAAAAACGGTTTACAACAAGTGCTATTGACAGAGTGCTCGAATATTTCGACGAGTATTACCCAAAAACTGGTCGCATCTATGCCAAATAACCTTAAATCTGTTGTAGAAATATTTAGTCGTGCAATTGCCAGTTCTATTCGAAATCCATATGTGGCTGCATAAAATAAGCTGAGTCGTGAAAAAGGGGCATTTGTTGATATTTATTTAGTCGGGCTCGAGTTCATTAAATTTAATTTTCATTAAATTATTTTTACTGAAGGAATTGTTTTACAACATGAAATCTCTATTAAAATGTATTGATAATTTTTCTTGGCTGAGCTGGGGTATGAACCTGGGTTTAATTTACATGTTTCGAGAATCACCACATTCTCTCATCAGAATTCTTTGCGTTCTAACCTTCTGCACCACTGCGGGTGTCTGCTAGCCAACAGACAAACATTAATCTTTTAACCAGTTATACCGGTGGTTCGGAATTTGCTGTAATTAGCATTTTTAAATTTTATTTATTTACATGTTGCCTCCTTTTTCTTCAATTTTTGTTTTTTTTTTTTTTTTTGATTTTAGTATATTAAAATGTATATTTTTGCTATAAATTATTTTTGCTTTGGTAGACAAAACATTTTTTTCTTTTATCCCTTTCAGACCGTGATGCATCGATTGTGCGGGTGTGTTTCGGTTTCAATATTTTTGCTTCTGTTAACCGAACTTGCAATATACTGGCATACATCGATTGTGCTGACTGATATTTTTATTTGCTTCTCACATTACTCTTCTGAGTAAAAAGCGAAATTCTTTAGTCGTATTTCAGTGTCTTTAATTACAAAAGTATTAATCGTTTACAAATAATGAAGTGCACATATATTAACTAACAAAATGATAAATTTTAATATTGCAATCGTTTCATGCAATAAAAATGTGGTTTAGCTATTAATGAAAATCGACAGAGATGCTTCATCATATTCTAAGGATTATAAAAAATGTTTTGCATCAGGTCTGAAAAGGTTAAATGATACCAATTTCTTTTTAAGTTTCTGATAATGTTCTTTTATGGAGCTTTGAAAGCTAAAAATGCACTTCATTAATTAAACTGTGGGCCACTGTACGTAGAAAAACACGAAATCATGTTTTTTATTTAATGAATTATAGTACTTAAGTGTTATATTTATTTGAGCGGTCATTGTCGAAGAGACCGAAATTTGCTTTATTAAAAGTAGTATTTTCGTTTTAAATTTCTGGAGTATTTCAATACGATTTTGGCTATTAGTTCTATTGCTTTAAGATATGTGTTTATAAAAATTATTTTAAGTAGCTTGTTTGAAATTATTAATCACAACAATGTTGAATTTTTAAGAAAAATCTGGCCAATTTTTGTTTTGCTTTGAATTTGGGTTGCTCAGCATTCTTTTTTTCAATAGTATGTCTGGATTTTATTTAAACAGTGTTTTTACCCACCACAATAGTGGGAAGGGTATATTGGATTTGTAACGCCCATTAATATTGGTCCAACATCCACCTTAAAGTATACTGATCGGCTCAGAATCACTTTCTGGGTCGATTTAACGATGTCCGTCCGTCCGTCCGTCCGTCCGGCTGGCTGGCTGTCCATGTAAAGCTTGTGCGCAGAGTACAGGTCGTAATTTTGAAGATATTTCGATAAAATTTGGTACGTGATACTTTTTCGGTCCAAGGATAGATTCGATTGAAACTGGTGGAAATCAGTCTATTATTTCACCAAGCCCCCATACAAATGTCCTCCCGAAATTGGGGTTTACCGATCATAAATCTTTGAATTTTGCCAGTATGCAAACAAAATTTACCACTGATGAGTAGTAAATGAAGCTAAAGCACACCTACAAATTTTTTGAAGATCGGTCCATAATTAGTCGTAGCTCCCATATAAGGACCACTTCCAAAAATCACTTAAAAGAGCATAACTCTTTTAAAAACGTTACTCTTCAAATAATATTGAACACAAATATGTTTCGAACACATACATATAATATGGTAAAATTTTATGACGATCGGTCCATAATTAGTCGTAGCTTCCATATAAGGCCCACTTCCGAAAATCACTTAAAAGAGCATAACTCTCTTAAAAATGTTGGTATCCAAATAATATTGAACACAAATATATTTCATATACATACAAATTTTACGGTTCAATTTTATTGTGCTCGGTCCATAATTACTCGTAGCTCCCATATAATGCCCACTTCCGAAAATTACTTTAAAAAGCATAAATTTCTTAAAAAATGGTGGTAATCAAATAATATTTAACACAAATATATATAATTTTATTATGATCGATCCATAATTAGTCGTAGCTCCCATATAAGACCCACTTCCGAAAATCACTTAAAAGAGCATAACTCTCTTAAAAATGTTGGTATCCAAATAATATTGAACACAAATATATTTCATATACATACAAATTTTACGGTACAATTTTATTGTGTTCGGTCCATAATTACTCGTAGCTCCCATATAAGGCCCACTTCCGAAAATTACTTTAAAAAGCATAAATTTCTTAAAAAATGGTGGTAATCAAATAATATTTAACACAAATATATATAATTTTATTATGATCGATCCATAATTAGTCATAGCTCCCATATAAGACCATCTACGTGATTCACTTTAACTTCCATAAATCTATTAAAAGTATTTATATCGAGATAAAGTTTAACACATATAATATTTATATTCACAGAAATCATGACACTGAATTTTCGTCCAAAATAGGTGATATCTCCCATATAACGCCCATTTCTGAAAAACTGTTTTATATTTACATATACTAGGTGTAGGGTATTATATGGTCAGGCTTGACCGACTATACTTTCTTACTTGTTTATATATTTGGTTTGTTTCAAAGCACATGCTATTCAAGTTTGCAATAGGGATTGCATTTCATGAATATTTTACCGCTGTGTATATTCTTACAATTAATAAAATTTTAATTGTACAGAAACTCAGTTGTGTTATTTTTTTTTCTCTTTGACTTAAATATGTGAGCATATGCATTTTACATATATAAAATTATCTACAATGTAAAAATGCTTTAGCAGCAAAATAAAAGAAAATAAATACGAAATAACTTAAAAAAATCTTGCCACAATTGTTGCTGGTTTTGCGGTTCACCCAACAGCAGATTTAATTATGAATAGTTTTGTTTTGTCTGTTTATGCTTTTTATATTCTATATTTTTCTGAGAATATGCAAAGTGTTGGAAAAATAATAAGTTCGTCTTTTACATTATTAACGATTCGAAAAAGAAAAACACATAAATACTTCCATCTTTGGTTTGCCACTTTTTTTGACTGTTTTACCTTAAGCGTGATGCTAGACGACATCTATAGACGAATATGTTTATATACATATACATATATAGATAAGTGTATATATCATCTTTTAAGTAATTTTTCAATATTCGTTTGCATAAAATCTAAATTTTTATTTTTGTAATTGGGTCAATCGTTGTTTTTTTTTTTTTTTTTGATTCCATAGCTTGTTGATCACCTAACTAGTTAACTAGTGCAGATACTTTAAAAGTAGGAAATAAAATAAGGCTTAGGTCGGTTTTAGTGACTTTTTTCAAATCACTATCAAAATTTTATCACTAATAGAATTTCAAATTCTGATTAAAATAAAAAAAATTGGAGCACTCACGCCTATTTTCGAGTGGCCGGGCTCCAAAGTCTGTAATATATTTAGCTATATCTTGAAAACTACATTCCTTTAGGCGATATATATATCAAATGATAGGTATTTTAAAGACTTTTGCAACGATATGTAACATGACCTATTGATAAATTTCGCAAAATTATTTTTTAATCCGAAATTTTTTTAAAAAATCTAAAAAACCCGGGAAAAGGTCTATATGAGTCAGTAGATAAATTACAATATTTTCAAGTCAAGAAATCTTTAATTTAAGATATAACATGACCATGTAGGTAATATAAATCGGAATATATTAAAGAACGATTATGACATTTCACCATAAAAAATACAATCTGTACTATGCGAAGCCCGTGTTCTGTATACCATAGAGGAGAAAATCCTTCCGCCCTATCCTTACTGTCAAACTACTGACAGTATTTATTAAATGTAAATGCCTTTTAATATAAGGGAAAAGGAAAAAAATAATAGGAGCAATATACACTTAATGCATTATTGAATTTTATTCCAACGGAATATAAAAGAATCAATAGCTGGAAACCATTTGTCTAAGATATCTTATGTTTTATTTAAGTTGTCTTCAAATCATATTTAGCTTATCAGTTTGAATTCATCATTGGATCATCATTAGTTTGACAGTAAGAATTTAACAAATTATTAGTTATTTAATTTTTCTCCTAGACATCACTCAAAATAAAAAAAGTCGTTATTATCATTATTACCTACACTGTATAAGTATGTAGCTTAAAAGAAAAGAAAATATGTTTTACATTTTTTAAATATATATGAAATAAAGTTAAATAAATTTTAAGTTATGTATGAAATTTATCAAAACAAAATGATTGGTTTAAAAATACATGCAATGCAAATACCTCTTAAATTATTTAAAATTCAACTGCGTAACCATGAGGAATATATATTTAGCAACTGTAATTTTATTGTATTTATATAATCAATTCTTATTATAGGTTCAAATTTAACGTGATAAAAGTGAATGTTCTTATTGTATATTTAAATCGGAGCAGGGCTAAAAAGGTCTTTTTATACACAACACCAGCACAGTTGGAAGGGTATATTTGATTTTTACTCATGTAACGCCAAAATTATTAGTCTAATACCCACCTTTAAGTATACCAATCGACTTGAAATCACTTTCGATTTAAAGATGTCCGTCTGTCCATGCAAATTTTTGCTCAAAGTACAGGTCGAAATTGTTAAGATATTTTGATTTTTTCATTCCAAGGATGTTAGAAATGAATTGAAATTTTTTCTCCTAGTCCTAGTCTCCATACAAATGTTTTAATGAAATAGCATTTTATTGGTCAGAAATTTTTGATTAACACACTAATAATAAATTATGTAAAAAACCTCATAACACCCACAATTTTTGAGCAGATCGTTACATAATTGACCATAGCTGCCACATAATGCCTTCTTCTGAAAATCTCTTTATGCATACCTTAAAAAAGTATTGATATCGAAATTATATTTAATGTAAATAATTTGTATATGCACAAATATCACGCTACTAATTGGTAGGCCACCATATAGGTCATAACATTATTTTCATCTTCAACTAAATATAATTTTCAGCTTGTTATAAGACATATTGTAGGCATACATATACGAGGTTGGTTCGCAAACTTCTTACCCTAGTATAGAAAGCGCCGTATACACAGAAAAAATTTAAATGTTTTGGAAAGTTCCATCTCTGATATGAACACGTGTTAAATTTCTCCTTCATATAGAAACAGTTGTTCAAAACAGACGCATCCGCGATTTTTTTACAATGGAAAAATTAGTAATTCGTGGTGTCATTAAATATTTAAATGACAAAAGGTTTATCGGGACTAGAAATTTATAATGATATGATGAATGTGCTAGGTGAAAGTGCTCCTTCATATGCAACAGTAAAAACACTGGGTTGCTGAGTTTACACGTGATCGTAGAAGCATTGAGGATGAACCACATAGTGGACGTCCAAAAACAGCAACAACAACATAAATTGTAGCCAAAGCGCATGATATGGTATTAAATGATCGAAGAATAAAAGTTCCTGAAAATGCTAATCTCATGAGCATCTCAGATGATCCAGTCCATTTATTTTGCATGCAGAACAGCAGACGAAAAAGCTATATGCAAGATGGGTGCCGCATTTGTTAGCAGTCAAATAAACACGCTTAAGAATGAAAATTTTTCAAGCTTGTTTTGATCCTTTTAAGAAAAATAAGATGGATTTTAAGCGTAGTTTCATAACTGTTGATGAGACATGGATCCACCACTATACTCCAGAGACAAAAGAACAACCCAATGGACTGAAGCTGGAACAAGTGCCCTAAAGAAGGCAAAAACAATTCAATCGGCTGGTAAGGTAATGGCAGCGGTTTTTTTGGACTTCAAAGGTATTGATTGACTATCTGAAAAAGGGTAAAACAATAAACTCTTAGTACTTTTGTAGCATTTCGGATCAATTGTGTTGGCTTACAACACAAAAATATTCTTCATCAAGACAATACACCAGCGCACAAGGGTGTTTTAAAAATGGCTAAAATCAACGAATTAAAGTATGAGTTGCTTGGCCACCAACCTTATACTCCTGATTTAGCTCCCAGTGACCTTGACCTGTTCCAAAATTTAAAAACGTTCCTAAGTGGCAAGCGGTTTACCTCAAATGAAGATGCAATTGCAGTTGTAAACCACTATTTTGAAGGCCTTTAGGAAAACTATTTTAATCAAGGGATATAATTGCTAGATAACCGTTGGACCAAGTGTATTAAAGTTTTAGGAGACTATATTGAGAAATAAAAACTAAAAATTAACTATTCCCTTTCTGTGCTATGCTTAGAGAGATAATAATAAAAGTTGCAATATTTTTCTACAGCCATATAGCAGATATGTCCTACATAAAATGCAATATTTTTTGGACGCAATTGTGTACTGTTGTATGTATAATGTATTTTGACATATTTTCCTATATGACTAAAGGAAAATAATGGAAAATTTGTCGTCTTCACTATATTTAATGAATTTTTGAAAAATAAAAAATGTATAAAAAATATTTTTCCATCCAAAGTTGAGCGATATCTAAGAAAATACTGCTTGGAACCAAAATAATGTTAATGCAGCATAAATATAATATTTCAGCCGAATTTGGTTTTTTACTTTAACAATGAACCGTTTATTAGTTACGTTACTATAAATCGCGTAACTACGTAGTTTTCTTAAAAAATAATATCTCGAAAACTAGAGCCGACACAAAAAATGTGAATTATAGGCATTGAAGCCCAATACTAGATGCATACAAACTGGCTAAGAACTCTAAGGCATTAACAAAAAGTTTTCATTTTGTCGGACTTTGTTATAATTGTCTGTCCCTATGTAACTAATATGTGAGTTTTAACTACTAAAGGTACGGTCGCACTTCGCAAATATTTGCCGAAAAAAAAGACGTAACCACTAAATGACATATATTTACACTCGGTTATTTTTAATAAAAAAAAACTTTTCCTATTTAGGCCAAAGCACAACAAATATTTAGTTCTAGTTGGATTGCTTACATGTACATTAAAATTAGAAGCAAGTAAATTATTTCATTGTAATACATTTCATCGAAGATTTCGTCATAAAATCTGCTATTGAGAACAATTTAGTGTCAAATATAAAACTGAAATTCTGTAAGTGTGCTGATATTTGTGAAGTTTGTTTCAAAGGCAAGATGACGAGGCAAGAATTTCCGAAAGTTTCTCAAAATCGAGCAGAAAATATTTTGGATTTAGTACATGCTGATTTGTGTGTCGTTTATTTTTTAACAAACAAGAGCCAAGCATTTGATAAAAATCCATTTAGGTTTAATGTAGTTTCGCCAAATGACGGATAAAATCACAAGTTTGGAATACTTAGACAGAACAGCTGGGTTGCATTTTACTTTTCTAGCTCATTGTTGTTTGTTTTATTGACATTCATGTTGTGTTTATATAAAAAGTCGATCCTGGACAGTCTTTGATTTACTTTTGCCACTTTTTTTTTCAGAAAAAATGATTTTAAATTTACTTTTTTATATCATATTATATTATGATCCTCTCAGCAACTTATTAACATTTTGCTGTCATTGATTTGCTATAAAAGTTTAATTTTAAGCAGCTAAAGCTAATAATCTCATGATAAGAAGTGAACCTTTTATTTTCTTTATTCGTTACTTTTTTAAAAACATACGAATTTGTGTCATTAATAAATTGTATTGAAAAAGTTTTTTTTTCGAATCGCATTGGCTACAGTCTGTTATCAAATCTTTGCAAATGTGATAGGATGTTTAAGCAGTATTTTTTTATTTTTTTATACGTATTTGTTCAAGCTTTTTTGTACAAATTTCCAAAGAAGTCTACACTGAAATTAAGTTAATCTAACATAATGTTCGTTGCAATACTGAACTATTTCACTAATCACATATATTTGTCTAAAGAAAATTAATGATAATTTATCACTGTCAACTAAAGATATAAAACAGCTATTCATCATCACAAATTTGTATTGAATTAGTGAAATAGCTAAAAAAAATTTTTTGGCATTTTGTTTGAAATGTCATCATGCTAAATGAGGACATATTGATATACGAAGTCGGTTCGGAAACTTCTTAGCCTGGCACGAAAAAGCTAGTTGTTAGTTTTTCAAAAACATTGTTATTTTTCAATATAATCTTCTAAAACTTCAATACTCTTAGTCCAAAGCTTATCTAGAAATTCTATCGCTTGATTAAAATAGTTTTCCTCAAGGCCTTCAAAATAGTGGTTTACAACTGTAATTGCATCTTCATTTGAGGTAAAACTATTGCTAGCTAGGATGTTTTTTAGATTTGGGAACAGGTAAAAGTCACTGGGAGCTAAATACGGAGAATAAAGTTGGTGGTCAAGAAACACGTACTTTAATTCGTTGATTTTAGCCATTGTTCAAACATTCTTGTGTGCTGGTGCGTTGTCTTGATGAAAACTTATTTTTTTGTGTTGTAAGCCAGGACATTTTTCTCGATTTTTTACATTAAGTTGATACAAAATGTTACAATGGTACTCTGGATTTATTGCTTAACCCTTTTGCAGATAACCAATCAATAAAATAACTTTGAAGTCTCAAAAAAAAACCGTTGCCATAACATTACCAGCGGTTGGAATTGTTTCTACCTTTTGTGGGGCACTTTCTCCAGCTTCAGTCCATTGCTTTGATTATTCTTTTGTCTCTAGTGTATAGTAGTGTATGCTTAAAATACATTTTATTTTTCTTAAAACGATCCAAACAAGCTTGAAAAATGTTCAATCTTATGCGTTTTTGGTCGACTGTTGACAATGTCAGCACCCATCTTGCAGAAAGCTTTTTTGTCTGTAGTTCTTCATGCACTTTTTCGCATGTCAAATTTGTACATATAGTCTGAACACCTTTAAACAATATCATGTGTTATTTCTCTGTGTGCAATACATATGACATTTTTGTATTTAGAACGAGTTCTAAACCATCTGACATCAGCTGTTTTTTATAACCAAAATTTTGTGGCGGCAAAAATTAATTGAAATTTTAATAAATATAATTTATACCTAATAGTAAAAAAAAAATAGAAAAAAAGAACACACAAATTTATTATTAAAAATGGAGGGAAAAATTGAAAAGAAGTTAACAAAAGTAAGTGCATATGTATGTGACATAACCAACATATGAACATGTAATTTATAAACCGTATGTAAAACTCAAGTTCTGACATACACATGAAATCACATGCGGGTAGAAAAGTGACATTCCACATGACAAATACACATAATGTGAACACAGCTTTAAATGGGCTCGATCATTTGAGCTGACCATGATATAATTTACGCACTTTTAGTCGTCGATCGTTTAATACCATATCATGCACTTTGGCTACAATTTCTGTTGTTGTTGCGTCCACTACTTGGTTCATCCTCAATGCTTGTACGACCAATTTCAAATTCAGCAACCAAATTTTTAACTGTTGCATATGAAGGGGCACTTTCACCTAACACATTCACCATATCATTGTGAATTGCTTGTCCCAATAAACTTTTTTATTTAAATATTTAATGATACCACGAATTTCTAATTGTTTTCCTCGCGGAAGCTACTGTTTTAAACACGTGTTTCTATATGTATGAGTTGTCAAATCGAAGAGAAATTTAATATGTGTTCATAGCACAATTAGAAGTTTCCCAAACACTTAACTTTTTTCTGTTTATAGCGCGCTTTCTGTTCTAGGCTAAGCAGTTTCCGAACCACCCTCGTAGTTAATAGAGTTGTATTAACTGTTAAAAATCTACATTAGCTTGGAAACAAAAAACGGGTAAGGTTTAAAAGGCCACCAGGATGGACGGACATTGGTATAATTTAATCTAATATAGGATATGCTGATATAGGGCGGAGTGAAACAAGCATTGACTCAAAATAATATTGTCTATCATTTTGTCAAATATTAGAACATATGACGTTAACACTCAAATTATGTTAAATATCTTTAATCACAGCATTAAAGTACAACAAAAATTTTTTTCCTACATAGATTAAACAACAAGTTTTCAATAAGATAAGAAATTTTTTTTACAATAGTTTTTTTTTGTTGCATTAAAAGTCTACATAAAATTTTAAAGTATTAACTTTACTCCATGGTAAACTAAAATACTTAGTTGCAAAAACTTTTTCTTACGACTGCAACCAACATAAACTATTTGAACGATTTTATGGAAATCCACACAAGTGGTTTTGTTACAACTTAAATCATAGACAAATTGTTGCGATTTAATTTTGAATAGCATAAACTACTGCACAAAAGTATTTGGAAAATATAAAGACTAATACGAAAAACTATGAACCTGCTTCAAATAAATAAGCTTTTAAAATTAATTTTTTATAATATTTGTTATTAGTAGAGGATGGTAGAGAAGTAACATGTTATTGTTATTGACTGCCCATCTTTATGAAGTTTCATAGTTGTACTGAATCTATAGCCATTATAAACATAGTAATTCGTACAACCATTTAAGCATAATCAATAAATGTTTACTATATATACATAGATACAAGTCATTAAAACAAACTGTTTATACCGTCTATACTAATGTAGTGAAAAGAGTACCAATAACAAGGATATGTAACAAAAAAGGTTTCTTGAATAGTTCGGCTTTTAACACTACCACATTATTATAACTGAAGTATAATAGAAAACTTTTAAGTATATTATTGAAATCATAGTTTACAGCAAAAAGTTGAATAAGTGAGTAATGCATGATAAAATTTTAAAACATTGAGGTGTAAGAATTTAAAAGTAATCTACTTTGAGCTTTGTGTTGATATGTTTTATAATAAAAAATAATAATTCTAAGTAAAGTAAAATTTTCTAACAAAACATATAAATATATATAGATATTGCAAAAAGTTGACACTGTGACACCAAACAATCCTGAACTTGAACATAACAAATAAAAGTAACTCTAAATCACTCAGCTTATGTTTATACTGAGGAATACATATCATAAAAATGATTGGCTGTGCATTCGAAACAACTTTAGCAACACCAAGGCAGGGATTTTTGAAATTATCACTAATTCTTTAACAACCTCACAAGAAAACTCAACTTGTTCGCCTGACGAAATTTGTTTTCCTTTTGGTTTCGATGCTGAACACCCTTAGCTTCTACTTAATTAACAATAACCCATAGCTTCGTGTTAATGCCAATTTACTTAATCTTAAACTGTAAAGGTATTTAGCTAGGCAATTGTGTATCAAGGGTTTTAGCATTCCGGCTTACTTATCCAATATAACTCAATAAGTAAAGTTTAGAGAAGCTGTTTCAAACGTTATTAAAGTTACTTCAGGAGTTCCTCAGGGCAGTCACCTTGGTCCTGTTCTACTTACACTTTTTATAAATGATCTTCCCAATGTCATCCACCATTCTAATGTACTAATGTATGCCGATGATGTCAAGATTTTTAAGAGCTTGGAAAATTCTAATGATATATGTCTTCTACAGGAAGATTTAGACATGTTTTCTCAATGGTGCAGAATCCATTGAATGGAACTTAATATTAAAAAATGCAAACACATGATGTGTAACAGAAATAACAAAATTAATTCATACTATAATATAAATAGTACAACTCTGGAAGAAGTTAACACTAATGTTGTTCTTGGAATTTTGCTACATCGCACAGACTAAACTTCTGTGATCATATTGCGCTAACATTTAATAAAGCTTTCGGTGTGCTTGGATTCATGAAACGCTGGTCTAAGGAGTTTTCTGACCCATATATTATCAAACAGCTATATACTGCCTTGGTTCGCTCCATTCTAGAATATGGTTGTATCATTTGGGATCCTTGCTACAGTATACATATTAACAGCATTGAATCTGTTCAAAAACAGTTTTTGATATTTTGTTTACGTCACCTCGGATGGAACTCTTTTGTGCTGCCACCATACGAGAACAGACTCAATCTTATAAAGCTTACAAGTTTAAAAAGTCGCCGTTTAATGCTGGGTATTACATTTCTGCTTGGATTAATTCGTGGTGAAGTAAATTCCCAGTTCCTGTTTGGCCAAATAAATTATAATATTCCAGCTAGAACAACTCGCAATTTTCAAGCTAATTCGTTCCGCCGCATTTGCAAAAATTTTAACGATTATTATAATGTTATTGATATATCACATCCTATTAATGTTTCAAAGAGAAATATTATTCTATTTTTAAATATGTAAATTACTCTGTAAGGATTTTGTAAATCTATAGACCAAATAAATAAATAAATAAATAAATAAATAAATAAATATAACAAGTATTTTCTGTATCAAATGGTTTTGCAAAAAAACAAATTTTTAGGCTACAATATAAGTTTATATGAACTTTTCATAGTTATAAGCTTCTATTCGAAAAGGTTCATTATATTGTGATTTTCTAGAACTGAATATAAAAACTCGTTTTTCTTACAATACAATAATTCAATTTAGCCAAATTCTCTTAAGAAAGCATCGTATGTAAAAACTAAAAGCAAACTTTTATTGCTTATCAAGAATAAAACTAGAAAACAAATTGTACTGGACGTTGATTTGTTTTATTGCTAAAATAAATTGTCACTTCTCTCAAAAAATATGTGCGAAACTTATTGTATATTATAATATAAGATATTGTGTGCAATTTGGAATAAAATAAAAAATAAATGAAAACAAAGTAATAAAATAAATTGAAATTTACGTTATTCATAGCAACTTTTAATACGTTTAGCTTGTGGTTTTTTTGAAAATATTAGTAAAACATTGTTCAAAAAAATTTCCTTTCCTCAACTTTAACTTAGGATACTTGGCGAATGTTTAAAAATCTTAACAAATGTTTTGGTGACCTGATTAAAGCTCACTACTACTTCAAAACGTGCAATTAATGTAAATATACGCAAAATATGTTAAAAATACACTTTGCCGTTGTGAACTGAAAAGAAATCTGTTTTTTAATTATGACTTCGGATATTTATATTAAACTGGTTCAGCTAGTGTGTGCTTCGTTACCCCCTTTGTGGTAAAGCCATTAAAAAACGTAGTAAAAAAGTAGTTGCAGCAGTGTGCATGGTCAAAAATATTAACATGTAATAAGTATTCCCGAGTCAAAGCTGAACGCTGTGAAAATTTAAGATGCATTAACAGGTTCAGCCTCTAATATATCGCAAACAAAGGGGGGGGGGGGGGGGGAAGGGGTTTGCTCTGCCCACTTTTCTTTTGGTACGTATTTCTATTCATGCCAATACCATATATAGCAAATACTGCCACCGTTGAGTAAAAAGTTCCCAAGATATGACGATTTTAAATTTTGGGAGAAGGCTAGGCCTCCCACTTATAACTTTTTATACTCAAGAATTTATTATTTCTTAAGAATATCCTATTGTGAAAATTTAATGACGATCGCTCCAGTTAAGACTTAATTATAATTTTTAATTTTCCTAAAAAGGGGCGTGGTCCCACCCACTTTTCTCCTGGTACGTATTCCTAATTATGCCAATACCATGTACCAAATATCACCGACGTACGTCAAAAACTGCCCAAAATATGGCGATTTAAATTTTTTGGTCATATGGGCGGTGCCACTCTTGTTTGTCCAATCAAAACTTCATATAGTATATTATTCCTTTCAGAGTCACAGTAACATTCTGTTAAAATTTCAGGAAGATCGGTCTAAGGATTTGGCCTCCTATTAAGCACAAACATACAGACAATCATACAGACAAACATACAGACAGACAGACATTCATCTATATATATATATATAGATAATACCTGCGAAACGCTATCACGCTTTACTAATGTTTCGGCCTGATTTAGGTCCCTGTTTCCATTAAAAACTGCAATGGATTGATGTCGAAGAAATCTGAACAGCCTTATTGTTTCTAGCCTCTTGAACATTATTTTGTTATTGTCAACTGAAAGCTAAAGCAGAGCAGTACTAAGCTATGCACTTGGATTCAAACATTCTACATTAATTCGTTAAACATTAACTGCCGTATTCATTAAAAATAATGTAGGTTTGAAGTGTGCTTTTAGACAAAATTTTCATACAAAATTTTCTTAAAGTACATTTGAAGTCGACTTTAATTTTTTTTCTGAATAAGACTGTAATACTGCAGGATTTTATGTGAACAATGCTTTATTTGCTGTTTTAATATAAAAGATACTTGTTCTATATATTACGTAATTATTGTGCCTTGAACGGTGCTGGAACCAGTTTTTAAAAAATCATTTTTGCTTCCAATTTTTTCTCTTAAAGCTAATTTGACAGAGGCGTTCAACGGTTATAAAACTAATTATTCTATCAGTACTAGATGAGGAGTAATGAAAAAATAAACGATAAAGTAATACACCTGAGATTCAGAACAATTTATTTTGGTTAACATTAACCTTGGCATATTTGTAGTTGAGAAGCACTTTAGTTTAATTTTTGACCTCGTTTTAAACATTTGTACTAGAAAGATAAGCTATGTGTCTGAAACGTATGTCTTTTTAATTTTGTGCTCTATTAGTGATGTTCATTATAAGAGAATATTTTTATGCTCAGTATTCTCAGTTAGTCGCAGTAGCTTGCTAGTGGTGGCTGTTTTCATGCGGTAACTTGATACGGTTTCTGACAAATTAAAAACTATACGTCTAGTAATTTTTGGGAACCAATTCATAGAACTTGTAGAAACATAACTTCTATTCTATTTCTCAAAAAACGTTGAGTTAAATATATGATTTTTACAGATGCATCGTGGACAATGAAAATTGCTGATAACGCCCTTGGCAGGGTAGAAAATGCATTCCAGTTTGCCAATTGTTCTACTACTTTACAATAGTATTCTTTAAAAATTTGAACTATTAGCCTAAAAGAATAAAACCTTTCTCTTAAAGATAACTTGTGACAATTGGTTTGCATATGTTCCCTTAGAAAAGAGTCTGCTACATACAATTTGGGGACAACGTGGGAACAACAAAAACAAACAAACGGGAAGTCCCCCAAGAAATAAAAAATTCTCGGGCAATGCGAGTTTGAACGTTTTGCTACAAAGAACCTTTGACATTGTTATCATATAAGCCGAAAGCATCTAAAATGGTTTATTTGTTGTCTTCCTACAACAAAAAAGGTACCGCTGATGAAAAAACAGGAAAGCCTGATATATTTTTATATAATAACCAACCAAAGGTGGTGTCGATACGTTAAAACAAATGTGCTCACAGATGTCATGTTCAAGGAAAATCTACAGATGGCCAGTGGAAATATTTTATGGAATGCTAAACATGGCATATGTAAACACTCACAATACGATTTCTGTCAATCAAAAGCCTTTGAGTCGCAAAAAAAAATATATAAAAAACTTTCCTTGTTCCTAACAACAACTGAGATGCAAATGTGGCTCGAAACGCCCACTTTGTCGAGGTCTTTCTGAGACAGTATACAAAATTTAGTACCTGTTAATGCCGAAGGCAACCTAGCTAATAATGATGATCAATATGTTCCAAAAAAAGAAAATACTGTGGGTTTTGTCCAACAAAAATTCGACAAATGTGCAAAATGGCATGTGTCAAATGTCAAACTCCTGGAGAACATAGAAAACTAGATTGCAACACGCGCATGTGATGATTTGATAAAAAGTTTTTTTTATTTAAATGACTAGATAATATGCAAGTACTTAAATAAATTAAATGAATTAAAAAAATTATACTTTTTTATTTTTTTATAAACGTTTTTGAGCCTTTTGAAATAGGATATTTATATTATGCTAATTATTTATCTCTATTGAATTTGTTTTTATTTTTTGCTTATTATTGTTACTTACCAAATTATTATATTAATGACAAAAAAGAACTTTATAAATAAATAATCTCAATAAACTGTTTTTATTTTTTAAAGTCCCAAAAAGGATGTAAGAAACCGTACGTCTCTCAGACGTATCGTTATCTTTAACACACACAAAGGAGTTACAGATTGTATGGGTCTTGGTAAAATGCATCATAAAAATGAAAAAGTTTTAAAGTTTGTAATGTAGTTTTAATAGCCTTATTTCGTCAAGTAATTATTATTTAATAGGAAAACAATTTATCGTTATAAAATTATATAATTTAATGATATAGTTCACTTCGGACCCTTACAAAGCAATCTGTTTTTAACAATGTGTATTTGTTATAAAATCCTTTAGCTAAGTTGCGCAAAAAAAAGTTATAGGCATGGTGGTTTATTTTATGGAAAAATTAAAATAAAAACAATTTAGAATTTCTTTTGCATTTAGAAATTTCCGCTTTTATTTGTGTAAAATTTATTTCAGAATGTTAAAATAAATTTATTTTTAATGTGTTAAAAAAAAAAGACAAAATAATCTTAAATTTAAACACCGCACACCTTTTCAGTCTTTACATTTTCTACAATATTACCATCTTATCAACAAATATAAATTTCAATATTAAACACAATTCTTACTTTCATACCTTTTTCATCTAAATGGAATCTGTAGAAACGATACCAAAAAGAAACCCCAAAGCAACAAAACTCTACCAGACATTTAATGTTTTAAACATAAAATGGTTGTACAAATATTATACTTACTTTTACCGCAAATGGTTTTATTTAAACACAATCAAATAAATATTCGATACTCAAACTTTTAACCTCTAGTGTGTACATACGGTGATTTCGGTGCCGCAAATATCGTAAATAAACTCATTTAGAGAAGTCAACCTTGATAATGAAATTCTTATTATATTTAGCCGGAGAAGTTAAAGTGCTACGGGAGGTTGTGCACAATCTTAAATACCCTTCTCCTAAGAATAATAAATTACAGAAACTACACTCCACAGTAAACAGTAGCTAGATACAGTAGAATCGAAAATTTTTAATAGAGAAGTATTCGAGGCTTTAAAAACATGTGTGCGTGAGCTATTTAACCCTTATAATTTTCGAGTTATGAATATGTGATTGAGGGTAAATTAATGATTCGATTACAAAAAAAAAAAAATATGTTGTTAGTGAAAAATGTCTAGGCATGTTTGGAAAACATATGACAGTAAAGAATGTAAGTGCTTTTGAGGGTGTGATGAGGGTTAATTTTTTCTTCTACTATATAAATAACATTGTTGAGTACTATAAGCTATTGTTGTGCATAAATTATTTGAAAGCATATTGTTATCTTAATAGACATAGAATAAGGCTCGCAAATAAAAACTTTTCCTAAAAGTAACATATTAACATTTTTTATGTCAATACAATGATTATTAAGCTTTAAATTACTATGTTTTCGACTTATAGCACTTTAACAACTATATTAGCCATAAATATTAAATTGAATTACCTAGCTTTCTGACAAAAGAAATAAAATTTTATAGATTGTTTATACAAACAAATATAGCTTAATACTTATGTAGCAGGTGTTAACATTAAAAATTATATGTATAATATGTTTAATATGTATATGTTCTACGAATGCAATTATGTTTCACGCCACCATTCTCATTAGGTGTATTTAATTATTCTCTTATTAGATTGTTATTCGTAAACACGTTTGTGATAAATTTTAGCATTTTAGATTATCACCGAATATCGATTTTATTCTTATCGCTGCATATTTTTAGAAATTATGCTAATGGGTAGAGCAGACAATGCTGTAAATATTTATACCCACTGCAATTAGCTATAATGCCAAACATACATACGTTTTCCTTGGAAATGGATAAAACAGGATGACCTGTTGAAATGCAAACCTTTAGTTCTTCAACAATAAAACATGAAAGCCTAAAGCGATTTTATTGAAATTTTGTATTTGAAACATAGATATTTACATGGTGAAATTACTTTACATGACCAACAGGCATTTTTGTTTGTGTAATACTTTCGTTACTGTCAAAAACATCTGGCATAAAATAAAGAAAACAAACATACAAACATGGATAAAAACAGAAAGCAATAGTGAATAAATTGTTTCTTTAATTTTCTCAAAGAATTTTTCTTTAAGTTACACATAATATTTTTACAGAATGGTAAATTTGTTTTTAAGGAATTTGAAAGAAGCAACAACGCATTTTTATACAGCAAAAAAATTCACTTTTAAATAGGAATCTTAATGTTTATCTTAAAAAAAACTAACACTTTTAGTAAAACAACTTCAAAAACAAACACAATATTTAATATGAAATAGTTCTTTAACACTTTTAAACTTCTGCAAATACAAAATAACTTTTTAATTTTTTAATATAAACTTTGACTATTTGTAAACAAGTTTTTGACATTTTCATGATATCAAGAATTTACCATGAATAGAGCAAAAAATAATCAGCTGGCGCTATGCTGTCACCTTGTAAAGTAATTTCACTATGGATAGATCGTTACTTGGTTGCATTAATGAGCTATATCTGTTTCCAAAATTTGTTAAATAAGGACGAAAACGATGTAAATTATTCGCTAATCTTAAATAATGATTACATTTTGTTCTAAAGAAACAGCACTTTTATTTCAACCCTCTCTTACAAAATTCATTATAACCTACAGCATCATAGTGTGGAAGGTATATTGGTTTAGTGCTGATGTTTGTAAGACCCATAAATATTGGTCCGACACCCATTAGTCCAAAGAATACCGATCAAACTCAAAATCACTTCTTGAGTTGATTTAACGATGTCCGTCCGTCTGGCTGGCTGGTTGTCCATGTAAAGCTTGTGCGCAGAATACAGGTCGCAATTTTAAAGATATTACGATAAAATTTAGTACATAATATTTTTTCGGCCCAAGGACGGATGGTATTAAAACTGGTGGAAATCGGTCCATTATTTCAACTGGCCCTATACAAATGTCCTCCCGAAAAAGAGGTTTAAGGATAATAAATGTTTGAATTATGTAAGTATCCACACAAATTTCACCACAAATGAGTGGCAAATGAAGCCACATCACATCTACAAAATTGGTCATATCTTTCATAGCACTTCCACTTTCGAAAATCACTCCAAAGGACACAATTCTCTTAAAAATGTAGGTATCCAAATAATATTGAACACAATTTTATGCTACAATTTTATGATGATCGGTCCATAATTAGTTGTAGCTTCCATTTAAATTTAAAAATTTAGTGGATTAGTAACTAATCCTTGCACACTTACCTTTCGTATAAACGTAAAACAAGATAACAAATGTAAAAAAAACTATTTTTATTAATTATTTGCTTTTATAAAATGTGAACCTTTTGAAATTCTACGAAATACTAAAAGAAAAGGCACTCAGCTTCGGGTTTTTTACTTGATGCAAAGAACAGGGGCCAAGTTACCGCATTCGTGATCGAATGAGCTATCGTATCGAAAAATTATTTCGATATTTAAATTATAATAAAATGTACTAATTTTCTTGCTCGATATCGAATGCCATAATCTCAAATAAGAAAAATACGATCAATTTTACTCGATATTTAATGCGGTAATTTGGCCCTTGAATGTTAAGTATAGTCTCATAGGCCGCCATAGTAACTTTTACTGTGGCTGTTAATAAGAGATGACCAGTATGTTGCCTGTAGTATACTATATGTTATATAAGGTTAGGAATACAAGTAATGTTCATTAGATCTCTTACAAAAATTGCAATTCACGATGTCAATTTAATTTGTTTAACTAATTTGTTTTTTAAACTGTTAATGAATTTGTAAAAGAAAAATGTTGTCCAATAAAATGACCTTTTGTGCTTCAACTAAAAACCAGATCTAATAATTTTTCATATATGAACTTACTTAAAAAAAAAAAACCAAATTTTATTTTTTAGTATTTTTGTTTTTATTTCTTATACAAAATAATCAATAGGAAATTGTATAAAGTGACATTTTTGCGAAAAAGAAAAAAGTTTACAATCCCTTACTGAAATTATCTTATTTTTTTCATTATATGTTCTGTAGTTTTACTAGACAGCTATTATAATATATTATATAGAAGCTTAACATTTATTCTTATTTTTTTTGTAGCTTAACTTTCAAGTGGTCACTAATCTTGTAGGTAGTAAACATAAACGTAGATAAAAGTAAGCTTCTAAATTGGGAGATGAACGAAACTGTCAACATGAATTTATATCACAAACAAACAAACAAAGGAATGTGTGTCGAACCGTAGTCAATGTCAAAAAAACCATTTAACAAATTAGTTTAAGCTTTTAATAATTGACAACAGCATCCTAATCAACTTTCACATACAATTTTGAAATATACATACATATGATTGTATACTGTTTTTATTGAGTTTGCATACAGATTGTTTTACATTAAGGTGCACAAATAAATATGATATAAAAAAAACTGTTATAGCTCAGGCAACATTAGGTAGATAGTTTAATAAAATATTTGTTATACCCATATCATCATAACACATTTCAATGCATATATTTTTATGATATTAACAATTACTATCAAAATAAACACAGCAGGAAATCCATATGTGTTTATTTAAAATACTAAATTAAATTGACCATAACCACAAACTGATTATATATTCACACTTAAGGACTTAGGATGTTTTCAAGTGACACGTGTATATCCTGTTTTATATTATAAAAGAAAGAGCGGCAGTCTAAGTTAGAAAGCAAAATATTGAAACTTAAACAAGCAGAAATTAAAATTACAAACAAGTTTTTGGAAGTCTTAAAAACGATAAACAAAGAAATAACAAAATTGAAAGATAATGATATGAACAAAAAAAAAAGCTTTAGAAACAGTGACACTAACAACTCACACGACCTAAAGAAAAATAAACATAAACTTTTGGTCTACACAACTTCATCTCTTGAAAATAATAAATACATTGTCCGAAACCCAAACAACCTTCACGAAAATGAGAATGTGAGAAAAACTTTAATTAACATTAATCGCCGTACACTTGATAAATATCAAGAAAATTCAGATAATTCAATATTCAGTTTATAAAATCATTTAAATACGAACATCCTTTAGCAAGTCAATTCAACGCAACAAACTTTAGCAAAATTTCAGTAACACCAACCAGAAAATCACACAGAAATTTCCCACGAACATGTAACAGAAAACAGCTTCACAATATGAAACACCATTTTCAGTGCTATATACAAATTAAAAGATTCGTAAAGAAAAAAACAAATTTTTATTATTAAACATGAGCACGTTTAGATAAGTTTTTAATGTGATTTTTCATATTTCATGCACATTGTAAACAGTACCGAAAAACTAACATTTTGCCATATAATTTGCAGCAGTTGACTATTATCCAGCCGGTTATAGAAATTATTTAAAAATAAGCACGAAAATCTAACTTTATAATGTCTATAGAATTGAAACCGAGTTAATTATTAACCCTAAATTTAAAACAACAATATACGAGTGCGGTTCGGAAACTTCTTAGCCTAGCACAGAAAGATAATTGTAAGTTCTTCAAAAACATTGTTATTTTTCAATATAATCTTCTAAACCTTTAATACTCTTAGTCCAAAGCTTATCTAGGAATTCTATCCCTTGATTAAAATAAATTTCCTCAAGGCCTTCAAAATAGTGGTTTATAACTGTAATTGCATCTTTATTTGAGATAAAACGCTTGCCAGTAAGGATTTTTTTTTTTAGATTTAGGAACAGGTTAAAGTCACTGGCAGCTAAATACGGAGAAATAAAGTAAAGCAACTCGTACTTTAATTTATTGATTTTAGCCATTGTTACAACACTTTTGTGTGCTGGTGCATTGTCTTGATGAAAACTTATTTTTTTGTGTTGTAAGCCAGGACGTTTTTCTCGAATTTTTACATTATGTTGATACAAAATGTTACAATGGTACTCTGAATTTATTTTTAAACCCTTTTGCAGATAGCCAATCAATAAAATAACTTTGAAGTCTCAAAAAAGAAACCGTTGCCATAACATTACCAGCCGTTTGAATTGTTTCTACCTTTTGTGGGGCACTTTCTCCAGCTTCAGTCCATTGCTTTGATTATTCTTTTGTCTCTAGTGTATAGTAGTGTATGCTTAAAATACATTTTATTTTTCTTAAAACGATCCAAACAAGCTTGAAAAATGTTCAATCTTATGCGTTTTTGGTCGACTGTTAACAATTTCAGCACCCATCTTGCAGAAAGCTTTTTTGTCTGTAGTTCTTCATGCACTTTTTCGCATGTCAAATTTGTATATATAGTCTGAACACCTTCAAACAATATCATGTGATATTTCTCTGTGTGCAATACATATGACATTTTTGTATTTAGAACGAGTTCTATTTACAAGTGACAAACCATCTGACATCAGCTGTTTTTTATAACCAAAATTTTGTGGCGGCAAAAATTAATTGAAATTTTAATAAATATAATTTATACCTAATAGTAAAACAAAAATAGAAAAAAAGAACACACAAATTTATTATTGAAAATGGAGGGAAAAATTGAAAAGGAGTTAACAAAAGTAAGTACATATGTATGTGACATAACCAACATATGAACATGTAATTTATAAACCGTATGTAAAACTCAAATTCTGACATACACATGAAATCACATATGGGTAGAAAAGTGACATTACACATGACAAATATACATAATGTGAACACAGCTTTAAATGGGCTCGATCATTTGAGCTGCCCATGATATAATTCACGCACTTTTAGTCGTCGATCATTTAATACCATATCATGCACTTTGGCTACAATTTCTGTTGCTGTTGCTGTTTCTGGACGTCCACTACTTGGTTCATCCTCAATGCTTGTACGACCAATTTTAAATTCAGCAACTTTCACCTAACAGATTCACCATATCATTATGAATTTTTTGTCCCAATAAACCTTTTTTATTTAAATATTTAATGACACCACGAATTTCTAATTTTTCCATTGTAAAAAAATCGTGGAAGCTACTTTTTTGAACACCTGTTTCTATATGAAGGAGTTGTGAGATCGAAAAGAAATTTAACATGTGTTCAGATGGAAGTTTCCAAAACACTTAACTTTTGTCTGTTTCTACCCTGCTTTCTGTTCTAGGCTAAGAAGTCTTCGAACCGCCCTCGTAGTATCAAACTTAAATAAATATACAGTAGCAACTGTAGCAAAAATTTCCTCGAAATAAAAATATGAAATCCCATGCAATTCTAGAGAAAGTAATATGATAAATTTAAAATTTTTTTATACTCCCACTATTTATTTTATATATGAGACACTTTTAAATCTCATAAGTTTTTTTCTACTTTGATGATTAATATGATACTGTAAGTAAAAAGAAGTTTACAAAGTATAAATATGCAAATCAGTATACATGCCAACTGTGATACCTTCTTCTGCGTAAACAGTAAATGAAAAATCTCATTTACTGTTAATGCCCTAAAGGAAAATCAAGTCAAGAAGAAAAATGAATCGGTTTATTTAATACTATGAACAATTTTTAATCTTTCAGCACAAAAAATATTTAAGATTTATACATTAGACAGAACCAGGTTTTACAGGTAAAAAACAATAATCAATGTTTCTATGTGTTAATTTGATATTTAATGGTAAATAGTTATATGTATAATAAATTAAAACAAATTGTATAACAAGAGTTAGCAAAATAATGAATTGTCTGAATTAATTTAATAAATGGTTTGTTTTAATATATCTTTTAAGCTTTACCCATAATATTAATATATTTATTTATTACGAACTTATTTTGATGTTTTAATGCGAAAAATGTTAACACTATTTTTTTAGTTAAAAGGCAGAGTCACACATGACAAATATTTGATGAAAAGTACTTAAATGTAACTTAACTTTTGCTTAATACAAAAACTTATTTTGTTTAGAGAAAAGTTACACAAACAAATTTAGTTTTATTTAATATGATGCTGTTTAATCTAAAAAAAACATTTGTAAGAGTTTAGAGTAAATATTTGTGGCCTGTGACTTTACCTTACGGTAATATAAGGCATTAGTCTTCTTTGAGTTTTTATTAGAAGAGACAGCGAAAATATTAGTTTCCAAGGAATTTACTATAAAATGATAAAGGAATTGGCTATGTTCATACCATTAAAAACTCGTAAGAAATTATTATAAAACTTTGTTCTTATGCTTTATGTTCTGGTTTATGTTGTATTTCTTTAAACTTTAAAATTGTTTGCAATTTTTTCAAGAAATATTTTTACTGTTCGGTAAGTTTTATTTTTTTAATAAATATTTGTTACATTTTTTAGCAGTTTAACAGTACTATCGAACAAATCCATAGACTTGTAAATATCGTAAAAAACATTTGAAGAAAACTAATATTGTTCTGCTCTTTTTATCGACATTACTCAAGCGTTTGCTAAAGTATGGTATGATGGTCTAATATACAAGTTGAAACTAGATTTACCCGTAAACACACATAAGGTATTGGAAAGCAACTTAACTGGCCGAACATTTGAGCTTAAAGGAGGTGATTTTTTAATCTAGGCACAACCTATTGAAGGAATTCTCCTGGAACCATTTTTATACTTGTTATATACATCTGATATGGAAACCTTCAAATAGCATCTCGCTACTAACAAAATCATATATCTGAATTAGAAAACTGGTTAAAGCAATGGAGGATAAAAGCTAATGAGCAGAAATGCACACACATTACTTTTATATTGCGTGGACAATCATACTCTCCTATTTATATCAATAATCGAGCAATAAGAGAACAATCCGAAGTTAAATACCTCGGTATACACACCGCAATCGTCGCCTTACATAAAAATGCCACATAGATGCAAAATATACTCAAATTAATTGAAATGAATCCAAACTATTTGTCTCATTGGCAGAAAAACTAAGCTAAGTTTAGATTGCAAACTTCTACTTAATAACTAATAACTAATAAATAACTTAATCATGAAAATTATATGGTGTTATGGAATTAAGCTATTTTGAACTGCCTCTGCTTCAAGTGTAGACAGAATTCAAAGATGCCACAACAAATTGCTTGCTACGAATGATCACAATTGCTCGAATTGTCGAATATTCATAAAGACCTAAACGTGCTTATGATATAAACTGAGATCCAAAAAACCCATTAGCACGCAACATATTAAATAACAGTGGCTATATTCGACTAAGAAAAAGGGAGATAGCGAATCTGAGCCGAAAACAAGAAGGAAGAATGCCTACTTAACAGACATACTCGTAATCAACAATGGTCAAACAAACTAATGGCATGTTTCTAGAAAACTAGTGTATTCTCATGCGAACGAGTGGTAACCGAACGAGTACGTAAACACATGAGTTTCTATAAATACTCGTCTGACATACGTTAGTTACCTTGCCAATATTGAGTTGTTAAATTGCATTATTGCCAAATTATTTAATTAGATATTTTGTTTAATTTTTTCCATGTTATTGTTCAATATTTTAATTTTTTAGGGGCAACCATAGAAACCAAAATAAAAACAGCTGTGTTTTATTTACAATACAAAAATAATTTATGTGAATTGAAATTGCTATGAATTTTTTAATTTTGTAATAAATTGAATGAAAAATATTTAAATTTATCGCAATTAACATTTAAATTGAAAGCTAAGGTAGTAGACAACAGTTTATGCTGTAGAAATATACGAAATAATATATAAAATATTGTTTTGTGATGCACACAAGCACTTATTTCTACTCGTCTGTTTTTTACAGTAGGACGATTGAAATTTCATTGTAGAAACCATAAAAAAAGATAGTCTTACGTTTTTACTCAAAAGAATTGACCTAGAACCCCAAAACTAATTTTTGCACTCATTTGGGCGAACAATTTGAATAACTCGTTATTTGGAAACATGCCATAAGTAATTAAAATTTATTAGCTACAAAATTTTAAATACTTATTGTTAGTGCGTTTTTAATGAATATATAATAAATAAACTAAAGTAAAAAAAAAAATTTGTTTAATCTGTCTTTATAATAAAAACATGTAAGAGTGTTTTATATGGTGTAAGGAACTTTTACTCCAATTTTTATTATTAAAGAAAAAAAGACTTATTTACTTATTTAGTTCTAGTTTAATAATAATCTCTTTATTTACAGAACAAGTCTCATATCTAGAAAACATTACAAATTAAAGATTGAGTGATTTGCTCAATTCACTCAACAGCTTATTCTCTATCTTATTTTCTTCTACTTATGGTAATGTAATCTAAATCTATAAGTTACATATCTATGTCACACTTATGTATATGCAGTAGTATACAAAAGGCAGGAGCATAATTACAGGCACACTCTATTACTCATTAATTCAATCTTAATCGGTTGACCCAATTAATCGATGATTGCTTGGTTTTTAGTCGCAATGCCTTGCGTCAGCAAAATTGCAAGGCAATGACTTTAAATTAAATTATTATCCACGATGGTATTTGTAAAGATGTTTTGTTGCACCAATTTATGTGCACACTACAATGGCTGTGCAGATGGTGAAAAAATTTGGTATGCGATTTTCATACACATGAGAATTATTGTTGTTGAATTTAAACAAGATATGCTGTGTACTTCAGAGATTTTCGGTTTTTGGCACCAGTTATGAGCCTATGGCCAAAAAAATTTAGAAATATATATTATGCGTCCTATCTATCATCAATTTCAATCATTTAAGCTTTCCAAAGTAGATATCTAAATTTATGCCTCATAACTAATCGTACAATTTACTGTATTTTTTTTTTTCGTAGAATAAAAGTATAAAATTTAAGTCTTCAACTTTTATTTTTGTGTTACTTTGCCCTTTTTTCAAACAAAAACACTTCTAAATAAATAAAAAAACATTTATAGTAAAAAGGTTCAAGGGTTATTTCATGATTTGGACATATTTCTTTCGCACACCAATAAAGTTAACACCCTCGCAGCGAAATTTTATGCCTGTGTAGACACAAAAAAATATTTTCTTGTTTTGTTCTAAAATCAATTTTATGTACATGTTACACCCAATATACGTTGAGCCATTGTAAAGTTACTTAAAATATACACATACATATATGAACAATATCAAACTGACTTTTTTGTATTTCTATTGGGTTTCGAAATGGAAATGTGACATTACAAAATGTCTGTGAGTACGAAATTTTTAAGTAATGATGCTTTTTTATTTATAACCAGTACAGTTGCATTTGTCTGCAAAGAAATTTTTCTTTAAGACAATTGTGTCAAATGAAAGTTTTTATTTTGCTTGATACAAACATCAAATATTTTAGGAATTTTTAATATTAATTTATTGAGCTTTAGTTTTTAAAATAGTTTTTTATTTTTGGGAAATAAAAAAGCTACGATGAAATATTTTAACCCCCTATTCATAAAAACTTACAACAGGTTTATAACAGGTTTATAAAGCAAATTTTGTATGAAAATTTGATTATTAATATTTATAATCCCAATTTACAAGAAGCAATTTTTATTGAAAAGATTTATACAATTTTTTTCTTGAAATTTTTTTGGTGTTTACACAGCACAATATAATTGCTTACATCACTTGTATTTTTACTTGAGAGAATTATTGCAAAAAATATTGTTACGAAATTATATTTCAATTTAAATATAATTTTAATACAACATCTTTATCAACATGCAACATGTTTATCGACATACAACTTGTTTAACATTTCTATATTTGCATTAATAAAAGTTTTAATTTATAAACATTATTGATAACACCCTGTTATAAAAATAGCTGAGCAGTATGGCAAGATTTAGTTTTAATGCCTTTGGCTGAATATTCTAGACACGAAAATTCTAGACTTGTAGTCATGATACTAAGATACTAATTAGCTCCGAACCATCCAGAAACTATGATTGGTGTATAAATATACTAAAAGGGCACTCAAGTTTAGTTAGTTTATTGTGAGTCATTGTTGTGTAAACATCAAGCGTTCTCAAACTTTAAGTTTAGTGTGTTCTTAAACCGTAATATAAAAGTTTCAAAAGACCAAGCGTTAATTTTTAACTATTTTTGTATATATTTAAATAAATGCTTTAAGTATGCATTTAAAAGGAATCCGGTTTATTTCAAGGAAATAAGCCGACATTTTTAAACGCTAAAAACGTAACAATGTTATCAAAAGATTTTCTTATTCTCAAAATTATTAAATTTGGAATATACATAATTCTAACACATGTTGATATAACTTAGAGTGTTCTATTAATTGGTATCAAATTAATTGAATTTAAGCTTATATTTATATTTATTAATACGAAAAAATTTAGCATGCTTATATGCTTATGAAACTATATGCTTTAGTGCCTTTATATTTAAAAATAATAAATTTATCATTGATATTGCATTTCAACTTTAGAACGATAATTATGAGAGATTTTTGCGAATTTAAGAGATTTTCGGAATAAGTCCCTATATATGAGCTATGAATAATAATGGGCCGATAGCAAAAATATCAGTTGGAGATTTGTTTTTACATGAAATCTATACGTTGAATTTTGCTTTTATTTAAAATATACCCATATTCCACAGAGACTGTTGTATGGAAGCTATGTGAAATCATGAACCGATTCTTATTATTTGCAACAGTGAAAACATATTTAAAGAAAAAACAGTTTTTAAGTATTTCTCGCATTTTTGCATGTTTAATTTGTATACATTTTCTAAGAAAGTCTAGACATAAGATTTGATTCAGAAAGTTTTCGGTCCTTGACATACTTTTATTATGATTTTATACACAATTTTTCTAAGTTCTTTTAAAATTGCCTACATAAAATTGTATGCCATATTGAAACCATGTAATTTATATGTACATTTTTTAAAACTATAAGGAAATGCTTCTAGTTGAATCCTTTTCATTACATTGTCTCTTTCACCAATATTTTCTTAAAGTTTTATGTCTTACCCTTTGTTTTCATACTGTCCCATATGGTAAACTTATATTTTTTATTTAGACAAAGAGGATTTCATAGTTTTTCTTTTAAATCTTTTGTCAATTATTACTTTTTTTGTATCTTTTATTTATTATGTTAATAATATACATTATATTAGGATGACACCCTTTGTATTGAGGAAAAATATGGTGAATATGTCGTTGGATAAAATAATAAAAAGTTAAAATTTTATAGTTATTCAGGCATGTGATGGAAATCGAAATCGAAAACGAATCAATTTTGGAAATATATTTTAATGCATTTATAATCTAATTTTTAAAATGTTTGTTTTTTGAGATTCTTTATATTTGATTTTATGTGATAAAAGTTTTTCACTACAGAAATATTACGAAACAATTGACTTCAAAAACTCATTCGATTTCGATTTCCATCACATGCCTTATTATCCAGTTATTTTATAGTTATTATCAATATTTTTTTTTGGGATAAATGTGAAAAAAATCATAAAACTCGTAAACATTTTTATTTTCTTCCAGATCACCAAATACTACGGATTCTAAACGTGACTGGTTTTTCAAATCCCGAGATTTGGGATTTTATAAATGAATAATCAGGGATTTCGGGATTTTTGGGATTTTCGGGACTTTTGTTTCATATTCCAACAAACTGGTTTATAAATAATAAACATTTATTTCAAAACAGTTACTTACTATATGTTAAATATAAATATGTTTAAAAGCAAAAGTTTTAAATTTATGAAAATTCTATAAACCGTTAATTAATAAAAAGCATAATAACATGTCCATGGTATAAATATAGAAGGTGATTGCAAATCGGCAACAAATACAACACAAAACAGAAACAACAGGCATTTTGTTTGTAACGGGTGGTTAAATTTCAAGGGCCGATGTTGATTTTGAATAAAACACAAACTATTTAGGAAATTATTGTAATTTTATTTTATTATGATATATTGGTATTACTCAATTATATATGGAAGAAAATATCGGCCAAATGGGCGCCGCGACCACGGCGGCACACCTCCATCCGATGGTCCAAATTTTCGATGACCCTGAGGCATAATGAAGGTTCTATGCCGTTAATGTGCCGAATTATCTCATCCTTTAGCTCTTGAATTGTTGCTGGCTTATCGACGTACACCTTTTCTTTCAAATAACCCCAAAGAAAAAAGTCCAACGGTGTCAAATCACATGATCTTGGCGGCCAATTGACATCGCCATTACGTGAGATAACACGGCCATTGAATTTGTTGCGCAAAAGAGCCATTGTTTCGTTAGCTGTGTGGCAAGTGGCACTGTCCTGCTGAAACCACATATCGTCCACATCCATATCTTCCAATTCGGGCCATGGTGAAAATGTGCCTCATCACTGAAGATGATTTTCTTCGAAAATTGATCATCCACTGTTGCCATTTCTTGCACCATTCTGCCCATTCACGACGTTTGGAATGGTCAAGAGGCTTTAGTTCTTGAGCCAATTGCACCTTGTAAGCGTGTAAATGCAAGTCTTTATGCATAATGTTCATCAACGACGAGCGTGAGAGGTGCAATTGTTGGGCACGACGACGAGTTGAGGTGGACGGCTCTTCAGCCATACTATCGCGAACAGCAACAATATTTTCTGCAGTACGAGCTGTACGAGCATGCACTGGTGTTCTCACATCTTCTACAGACCCGGTTTGTTCGAATTTTTCCACGATTTTTGCGATTGTACGCACATTTGGACGATCAAATTGACCAAAAAAATCACGAAGTGCACGATATGCATTTTGATTTGAACGCCCATTTTCATAATAAGTCTGGATAACTTTAACACGTTGTTGGACTGTGTATCTCTCCATGGTTCAAATTGAGTAAGTCTGAAATAGAGAAATGTCAAATAAAATTCGCAAAAAAGCTTGGCGCTTAGGTGTGGTTCACATTCAACATCGGCCCTTACAATTTAACCACCCTTTATAATAATAATGTACTACTGTCAAAATCACTTGAAAAAGTATTACTTTGACATAATCAGTCAGCTGATATATTAAAATGTTAGATTAACAAAATCGATCGATAAAGCTTCTTAAAAATATTAAGGTGTCGATAGAAAATAGAATCTTGATTTAGTTTACTACTAATATCTGAAGCTGACGAAAAACATCGTTTATAGAAAAAATTGCATAAACAATCCTTTCTCAGCCTCCGAAACAAATAATTCTTATTACATATTATTACAGACATTATTAGGTGTTTTGGGGGGCTTAAATTACATTCATTATTTCATTCCTTTGCAACTAACGTTCATTTCTAATAACAAACATTTCTATCTCATTATAAAATTCACTCTTCAGTTTTGTTTTTTTTTTTTTAATTTTAAAAGCGATGTGTAAATCATCCTTCTTTTTTGGTTTTTTTTAAGGAGAGATTTCACCCGATCACTTTTTGATTCTCTTTAAGCGCAAACAAAAGGACAACATCAACAAAGATTCATATCAGTGCGACAAAGAGCTTTGTCTGTTACTTTAACCGGATTTAAAACGACAACTTTTTGTGAAGTAAAACAAATGATGCATCACTTGACTTTTGAACCCTTCTTTGTATAATGGGGGAAATTGTCAATCATAATATTGAATGCATTCTTTTATTTCTATTTAGTATTAAGCTAATGATCTAACATTGCATGATGATGAAATTCCCATAACATTTTTTTTTTACAAAATTGATGCCATAAATATATACTAAGATTTTTCTTAACCATTTTTCCTTCAATTTTGAACATGAATAATATCAATTTTATTTATTTCACCAATACTAAAAAAAATCATGCAAAGAAGGTTTAAATCGATTAAAGCTTTTTATATAGGAATTTTCAAATTCCAAAATTTCTTTCATCTTAAGTTTTTCCTCGAGAAACGTTTTTAAATTTAAATGTTTGTTGATGACTTTGTAAACAAATACTTGTTTTCGGAATTTGTCAAATCCGAAAAATACCGGGATTATCGGGATTGGAATAATCATATACATATATATATGATGGAAGTATATACATATCTATATTGTTACGTTTTTACCTTTTAAAAATGGTGGCGTATTCCCTTTGAATAAACCGAATTCCTTTTAATTGCAAAATAAAAGCGTGAAGTAGTATAAAGAAAATATAACGAGTCTTTATTAATTTAAATGTACACAAAAACAATTAAAGAAAACGAACATTATGGCTTTTTACACACTTATATAACGGTTTAAGAACACATTTACATTAAAGTTTGAGAACGATTGATGTTACACACAACAATGATGCGCAATCGACTAACTTACTTGATTGGCCCCTTTAGTTTTTTTATATACCAATCATAAGTTATGGATGGTTCGGAGCTAAGATACTAGAATGTTCATGACTGCAAGTCTAGAATGTTCTTGTCTAGAATATTCAGCCAATGTCGTAAAAATTAATATTTCCAGATATTTTTATAAGATGGTTTTCTGAATAATGTTTATAAATTAAAACTTCTATAAATGTTAAACAAGTTCTATGTCCATAAGCATGCCGTGTGTTGATAAATATGTTGTATGTTGATAAACATGCTGTATATTGATGCCGACCGTTAAATTTAAATTGAAATAGAATGTCGTAACAATCTACCTATACAACTATGGCTATCCTAATATCGATACTTATGTAAATGTTTGTGTTTTGACTTGGTTTTTTATCTTTACAAATAGTTTACATGGTTTGTATATTTTTTAACCCTTGTTGTTGATGCTGAATTCGTATACAATAATTTGACAAAGATATTTAGTTTGTTTTTTATACATATTTTATTTCCTAAAACTTCAGCAAACATCGTTAAATAATAGATTTTATTGTGTTATATATATATAACAGAGCAAGATATTAATAATCTTCTGATTTTATAAATATGTAGAAAGTATTAACATAAAATCATCTACATATACATATGTATATCAGGGCTGTCAGATATGGAGATTTTTCGCCAAAGATGGCGATTTTTTAGTGCTTATGGCGACATAAATTTCCATTTGGCGACACGACGATTTATGAGAGGGCGATTTTTTTTGGTTCATTTTTCTTACAAATATACCCCCTTATTCAAAAACGATTATTAAATTTAACAAACGTTTATTAAGCAAATTTTTATATGCAAATCTGTCTTAATAAACGTTTGTTAAATTTAGTAATCGTTTTTGAATAAGGAGGATAGTATTTAACGTTTTTATGTATCTGGCTTCCTACTAACATTGTCTAAGTTGTGTTGACAATTTGTGGTATTCAAAAAAGTAAAAGTAACATTGACTGTTGATCTGTTGATTTAAAATCATATCGATTTAGCTGATTTTTTTCTTTTATTAGATGCAATTGATTCTGAAGGTGATTCTGAAACTGAATTGAACAAAATATATATGGAAATATATCTCAAACATGAGACTCTTTAAAGTATATGGAGTATTTTCAATATTAAAATGTGGAAATCCGTTGACACAGGCTAAATTTTCATTGAGACAAAATTCTTAAAAAAATTTCAAGATCCAAAAGTGTCTTTAGGCGATTATGGATTCAGTGGTCTAAAGTAGAAATGTCAACAAACTTACTGGTCTTCCTGCTTAAAGTTTACAGCTACATCGATGCAGCGGGAAGATTTCATTTTAAAGAGATTGTTCTTAATATGTTGATCAATTCGACTAGCAACGCCCTTTCTGTTTTCAATTATGAATTGTACTAAAACTTGTTTGCGCAATAAACTTCAATATGAACTTTTGGATGCCCTACTTAGAATTATCAACTATATAAATGTTATTCAAATGTGTTGTAACTCATTTGTATCTAAACAAAATATGTTTAAAACATTTAATGCTAAGTTTATGAAAAAGTGGTTTGCGACTTTATAAATATATATGTGTAATTAAAGTAAAAATGTAAATAGATCTATATTGATCTCAATTTTATGTCAATAAACTGACAAAAAGTAAAAACTAATTTTATTTATAATTAATTATGGAAAATAAAATGTTAATAGTAAAAATTTGACTTTGGCGATATTTTTTTACGATTTTTTATTTTTTGGCGATTTTTGGCAACTTTTTTGGCGACATCGGTGAAAAAAAATCTGACAACCCTGATATATATATATATATAGAGCAATTCCATATGAAAACGATCAAAATTGGCAAATTTTTGGACGACCCCTCTCCGATTTTAAAATAAATAGTCTCAATCGATTGCCCAGCAGAAAATAATGTACCTACATATTTTTTTTTTTTTTTATAGTGACTGGTTTAGGGGTGGTGTACCACTGTCATGTGACAAAATTGAAGAATTCTTCATAAGGGACCTCATTGAAAGTTGTTAAAAAAAACTACTAAAGCGATCGCAACGAGTGATAGCTCGTTGGAAAGGTATTGAATCAGGCTTTAATTGAAAAATAAAATTTTCCTAATTTTTCTTAGAAATTTACCTTTCAATTTTCCCATGAAAATTAAATTTTCCGATTTTCCACAGAAGCTCCTAAATTTTCCGGCTAATTTTTTTTTTTTGGATTCCTCATAATTTTTGCTTTAAGAATCAGCAATAAAAAAATGGGCCCCGACTCCTTGTTTGGACAGGAGAAGAGCATTTAAGGGACCACCTTCTATAGAAAATCTATAGAAAGATTTTGTTTTTCTAAAATTATTTACATATCACGGCGACCCCAGAAAAAGACATGCTTAACCTTGAAATACAATATCACCTCAAACATATAAAAGAATATGTAAAATGAAGAAATTCATCCATAAACACAAAGGAGCGTTTGTGACATTGATATCCGTTTTACTAAAGAACTCACTGGTGTTCATGCTGTAATAAAAATATAAGAACAAATTTTAAAATTAAATAAATGGCTGACCAAAAAATCTATGTGTCAATTCATGTAATCTGCTTTATAACAATGTTAAATATGACTTTAATGAAATAAAATCTTAAATAAGTTATATTTGCACTTGTTGCTATATATAAACACAGAGATAATAGAAAAATATTTTTATTTTTGTTTAATTTAGTTTAAAAGTGTTTTATATCACAAATAATTTCTTTAATCACATTTAAAATGATTTAGTTCATAATATAACGCATTTAATGTCTGCTATCCTCTGTTTTCTGTTATTTGATAAAAACTAATGAATAACTTGTTAAATATCATAAATGTTTAATTTAGTCTGCTTTGTTGTTCTTATTTCGCATAGTATCATATTGTAACTATCGTAAGCATCATTGCAATTGTTTCAGTTAGTTAGACAATAATAAATTATTATAATTAATTATGTACACATTTATTTAATTAATTTTATATCCCTCTTGCTACACAAGAAGATTTTAGTAGAGACAGAATAACAAAATTTTGCGTGATATGTTAAATTAAAAATTTAGTTAAACAAAGAGGAAAATAATTTAATTAAATTAGCGAAATGTTACAAATGTTTTGATCCAAAATTTACTTGAGCATTATTTTTCATGGATTTAATAGTTTGGGAACATTTTTACCCCCAGTGTATATACTTAAGGTCGAATTAACAAATTTAGAACATCTGTCTATCTACAAAAAAAGGTTTACTTCATAAAATATAACGCATTAATCAAAAGATTAAAGGCTTAGAAACTCACTAAAATTAATACATGCCTGTGTCTGGTCCCCATAGAAAGTTTCTGATAATAGGCTTTAAACTTTAAAAGAAAATGTTATATACATAGTCGTTTTGCTGAATATTCAAATATGCAAATGCAAATACTTTACTACCTTAAAGAATAACATAAAATTAGAGCTGAATTTCGTAATAAATCATATAAGGTTAACAACTTAACAGACAAATGAAAGTTATAAAATATTCCTTTCTTTCCTATCGTAACTACTAATTTACTTAATTGCATGAATTTGGTGTGTGTTTAAATTTGTTATTCTTATGAATAAATTATGAAACATAAAGTAACCAACTTATAAATATTACACAAAGGGACTATATTCAAATTACTAAATATTACCTTATAGATATCTACATATGTATATGTTTTTTTATTGTTTGTAATAGGATAATTCCACTTTATTTATAACTGATATTGAAATTCGAAGTATATATTCTACTCTAGCACTGAGAAAAATGACCCAGGAAAAATAGCCCCAAAAAATATTAAAATTAACCCAAAAAAATACACTGATTACAAAAAAAAAAGACAAATCTTTAGCCATTTTTCATTTTTGTTGGGGTTTACGATGTAGTTTTTCTTTGGTCTAATTTTGGAATTTAAGAGAAATAAAAAATGATCCCAAAATCGTTGAATGAAAAAAGACCCCAAGAATTTTTTTTTGCACTTTAGGGCTAAATTTCATTCGTTATTGCACAGCTTTGCATAAAATATTAAATATATTAAATTATATCACTCATTAAATAAAACTGAATATAAAATATTCTAATGGTTAGTTACTATTTTCTTTATTTCTAACAACAATTATATACAAAAATTGGGGTGAAAATTCATTGACGCAACAACTTTTAGGGAAATTAAAAATTTTTTTTCATTACTTTTTTTTCATAAAAAAATTAGGGCTTAATTTCAAATGAAATGTGACCTCAAACTTTGGGCCTTTTTTAATTTTTTTTGGGGCCATTTTTCCTAGGCTCCTTTTTCACAGCGCCTTCTACTCTTAGCTGTACATTAAAATGGGAAGCAAAACTTTAAATATATTTTAAAAATAAAAAAAAAAAATAAATAAGCGATGGTTTTTCTGTAGTTTTTCATTGCATATGAAATATGTATAATCTAGTATATTACTTTAGTCCTGTTTCAAACTCATCAGTTTTGACTGTCAAGTCAAGTTATTTTTCCATGAGAAGGAAAGAGAAAATTATCTCTTATCTTTTTCCTTCTCATTGAAAAATACTTGACTTGACAGTCAGAACTGATGAGTGTGAAACAGGTCTTACATCCTAATTAAATAAGTTCAAAAAAAGAAATCTGTATAATGTTTTGTCAAACACGTTAGAGAGTTCGATTATGGACCAGTGTGTAATACTAATACTTGAATTTGTTATTAATTAATCAATAAATAAACTTATAAAAAAAAAACTGGGAAGCAAAACTGTCCGGATGTTTTGCATTAAGGATGGTGCTTTTTCACAGCGCCTTCTACGCTTAGCTGTGCATTACAGTGTACATTACATTTTTTTTATATCATTTACCATTATATTTAATGTTCCAACAATTTTACGGCATGAATAATTATTTTGCAGTTATTTTGTTTTCAATATCAGTTGACGTTTTTCTCATTTTTAAAATTCTTTTAATTTTTAATTTCAAAATCAAGTTAATTACTTCACAGGTGAAACAATAATGCGCAAATAGTGCAATAAAAGCTTGATAACGAAATCAAAACAAACAAAAAAACCAACGGGTCAAATACACCGCGAAACAGTTTGTGAAATATTAGCAATGTTTAGAATCTAATAACAATGGAACGCATTATACTTTTTTAACAATGTCGATGCCATGTGAAATAATATGAGTTTATCCTTAATAATATTTACTAAAAAATATTGCTCAAAAATATTTAAGCAAAAATATCCCAAAAATCGAAAAATGTCTTGTATCCTTAAATATCTTGAAAAAGGATATTTTAATTTTATTAAGTCTTTCACCAAATAGATAACCGAATTATAATTTTTATGTCATACTTACAAAATGGGTTCTAATGTGATGGTACTTGTTATATAAAAACTTTCAAAATTTTCGATGTAAAGTTTGCATTTTAGGTATTTTAGCACATTTAGATCTAGCGAAATTAATATTTTAATACAGAATTAATAAAAATTGACATAGACGTTCGTCTTACACCTGCCAATATTTTATTAATTATTAATGGGACGTTTATACTCGCATGCTGTGTATAAAAATTGTCTTGTAATTTTTAAAGATCATTTTATATTAAATAAAATAAAACTTTAAAGGATAACAAACATTTTTTTTTAATATACAAATTATACAATAACAATATAAGTACATATTAACTATCTTTTAACTTTTACTAACCACTATAGAATTTACAATGTTTTGCTTGCAAACATTTTTGATTTTTTTTTTTATAAAATTGAACTAAATATAAACGAATATACTAGGTTCTTTTTAAGTACTAACATGCATCCTTCCACTTTAGTTGTATTACAAACTTGAGTATCATTCATTCGCAAATACTTATGTACATACATACTATACTTTTAACCCTTTCTATGCTTATATTTGAAGTTAAATTTTACATCAGAATTCACACATCAACATAAGAGCTTATGTGGGTGCTTAAAAGTGCATGTTCGTGTTTAAGTGTTTCTGCTGTTTGTTATTGATTATTATAAATTAATTTAAAGTTAAAATGCATTTTACTATACAAAAATATGTAATTTATGAAATATTTATTACATAAATTTAAATATTTCTTTGAATTAGAAAAAAGCTGGTTACTATTAGGTCAATGAATATTATGTATTTTCAATAAGAATAGGAGTATTCTCACCTTTTACTTGCAATGCTATGAGAAAAGGATATTATTAATTGCTCTGACCCTACAGGACGCTTACTCTTTGATAACAATGCAAGATTTTATTTTATGAATAATGGATAGATTTTCAACTTTCAATTAGCAGCTTAGATTTATAATGTCATATTCATTATTTGTAGAGACATTGACTTCGATTAATAGTGATTATTATGAGAACAAATAAAACAAATCAGAGTGTTATATTTGATGGTCTAAAACTAAACTTACCCGTAAACATATACAAGCTATTGGAAAGCTACTTCAGCTATGGCGAACGGTCTCTGCTTCCAACGTTTACAGAATTCAAAGATGCCACAACAAATTGCTACGAATGATCACAGTTGTCTGAATTGCCGAATATTCATAAAGACCTAAACGTGCTTGTGGTAAAAACTGGGGTCCAAAAAAACTGCAGAAAAATACTTTAAAAAACTTTAAGTACACCCAAACCCATTAGCACGCAACATATTAAAAAAAAGTGGCTATATTCGACTAAGAAGAAGCGATACAGCGGGTCTGAGCCGAAGAAAGAAGGAAGAATGGCAACTTTGGAAATAAAATCAGCAATAGTCAAACAATTTTCGTCCGGCCCTTACTGGATAATTTAAATTCCTTAGACATAATATTTGAAATACTTATTGTTAGTTCGTTTTTAATGAAGATATAATAAATAAACAGAAGTAAAAAAAAATATTCGGTCATAATGAATTTTATATATCCAGCACTATTATTTAGTGATAACCTTCACTTTGATTCTATATTAATATATTTAAATGTTATCGAGGGAAAATTAAAGTCCTTCATTTAAACAGCAAAGTCCTTAATTTAATTTAATTTGATTTAATTTTATTTTTTTAAGAATTTCTCACATGTTAAATGTTTCTTAAATGCCTGCCTGGCGGATATTCAATAAAAATGTGTGAGTGAAAAAGTGTGAGTGGTGTTTTTCAAAAGGGATACTTATATCAACTATATTGAGGTAATTTTTATACTAGAATTTTGGTTGTTGAACTTGATAAAAATATATATAAGTGTTCTTTAGTGATTTACAAAAGTGCTCGCCATGTGGGAGTTACGACCAATAATGCTACGATTTTCCTATACATTAATTTTTAGGTATATGAGGATTTTTGTCTCAAATTTAAAGCTAATAACTATTTTTATAAAAGTGCGAGAAAGAGAAGTGCGGCTATGGCTAAATACGGATTCATTCATAGAAAATACGATTTTGTAATTTCTCTGTACAAGCAACTTATTTTGAATACAGCTTTTCTAAAGATATTTATGTACCATACAGCCGTATTTCGGGAAGACTTTTGCATGGGGCTATGAGCAATTATGGAACAATTCTTATTAGTTTTATAGAAGTAATAAGTTTCATGGTATTATTTGCAATATATTTAAAGAAAGAAGTCAAACAGTTTTGAAGGTTGTCTCACATTTTGATTCTAGTTGTACTTGAAAATTTTTACCCACATAAATGTGTCTAAAGCCAATATTTCGGTGTGTTTAATATGTTTTTTTTTGAAATGGTTATATTAATTACAAAAGATAAATACCATGGTGTAATTATACAAGGTGAATGCAAATCGGCAACAAATACAACACAAAACAGAAACAACAGGTATTTTGTTTGTGTAAAATAATGTAATGTAAACACTTGAAAAAGTATTACTTTTGACATAAGCAAATTGTAAACAAAGTCAGTCAGCTGTGCTACTGCACTGCAAAATATGAGTCATCCAAATAAATACTTCTGATATTTGTTCGTTTATAATTGCCACACTCTGACATGCAACACCACATTGTATTATGCTTATTAACAAATCCTCCTGGGCAGTACTAAACTATTGTTAACATAACAAATTTCCCTTTTATAGCAACTTTTAGTTTATTATTTGCACTTGGCTTCATGTTAGGACATTTTAAAATGTTACATATATACATGTGTATGCATATTTAAACCAACCCATATAAACTGTGAATGTTCTGTAATGATATGTTTGCTGTTGAAAATACAGAAACTCTAAAGTGATAAAATTTAATGATGTTTTTTAAAGTACTGCTATATTTACTTATATTCTTTATTTTACCTAAATTTCTTTACTAGTTTTAAAACTGTATCCGCAAAATAGATTATTATTATTATAATTGTCCAAATAAGTTCAGTGGTTTTTAAAATTCTTTAATGACACGCGTGATGTTTTGCTCCAAGGCCTGAATCAAAGCGGGTTTGTCTACATAAACCTTCGACTTTACATATCCCCACGGGAAAAAGTCTAACGGTGTGATATCACAAGGTCTTAGTGGCCAATCGACCGGCCCAAAACGTGAAATTTTGTGCTCACCGGAGAGTTCTTTTAATAAATCCTTTGGGAAGTGGCGCCGTCTTGCTAAAACCAAATGTCGCCGAGATCACGAGCTTCAATTTCAGGCATAAAATAGTCAGTTATCATGGCACGATAACGGTCGCCATTGACGTTTACGTTTGCACCGGATTATTTTTTATAGAAATATGGACCACTTATTTCACCGTCCCACAAACCACACCAAACCGTTGTTTTTGTGGACGAAGTGGCAATTCTTTAATCTCTTCAGGTTGTTCTTCGTTCCAAATGTGTTAATTTTGTTTGTTTACATACCCATTGAGCCAAAAATGTTGACCATAACTTAGGCAAAGTGAACGAAACACATTCTTCCCAGAATGTGAATTTTCATAATAAAGTTGAACGATTTGTAAACGTTGTTCAGGCGTCAGTCTTTCTATTATGAAATGTCAAACACTACTAAACAACAACAACACGACAGACAGACACGACTCACAAGGGATCTGTCAAAAAAAAGGCTATTGAAAAAAATATCTCTACTTGAATCACCCAGTGTATTGTTACGAAATTGTATTTGAGTTTAAATATAACGGTCGGTATCAACATACAGCATGTTTATCAATATACAACATCATTATCAACACATGGAATGTTTATCGTTTGTTTACATTTGTAGCAGTTTCAATTTATAAACATTATTGATAACACCCTGTTATAAAAATAGCTGAGCAATATGGCAACATTTAGTTTTAGTGACTTTGGCTGAATATTCTAGACTTGCAGTCATAAACATTTTAGTAGTTTAGCTCCGAACTATCCAGAAATTATGATTGGTGTATAAATGGACTAACAGGGCCAATCAAGCGAATCAGTTTATTATGAGTCATAGTTGAGTAAACATCAAAGTGTAATTTAAGTTTGTTCTTAAACCTTAATTTAAGTGTGTAAAAGACAGAGTGTTAATTTACAATTGTTTTTTTTTTTGTACATTTAAATAAATTAAGACTCGTTATATTTTCTTCAAACTACTTGACGCTTTTAATTTGCAAAAAGGAATCGGGTTTATTTAAAGGAAATTAACCACCGTTTTTAAAAGGTAAAAACGTAACAATATATTACTTGGAAATAAAATGTTTTGTGTTGAATTTTTTCATTGAAATTGGAAAAAAGGAAACAAGGAAAAAAAATTACATGTCATAGGTGCTAAAAGGCTGCTTTACGGAATCCATTTCAATTTGATCAGCCATTCAGAAAACATGATTTATTTTCAAAAAATTCCGGTTTTAGACCCACTGTGTATCCTAATAATTCTTTATTCACATAAACGTCTTCATTTATAATTTATATTATTGTAGTTCATTCATCTCTTTATATGTACTAATATGTCATCCGTTTTGTCTGCAAGCTGGTATATTTTCATTTGTAAGGATGTATGTACTTGGTCTTACCATTTATTTATTCGTTATAAATTATATTGTCTAAATGTTAACAAAGATATTATCAAGTGACAATTGTATTGTCCAATGGATAAATGAAAGTGTTCTTTATTATGTAAATCAGTCACAAAGAAGCATTAATTCAACATTCTACATTTACCAGTATAAAATTAAATTATTAAAATTTACTTTATATCTTGTATTAAGTACTATATACATTTAAGTATTATTGCTTTGGGTATGTGCATTAGAGTGGTTCGAAAAAAAGTTGTGTCATTCACCCCCTAGGATTAAAGATAATGTAAAAACAATTCTAAAAATAATTTTTTTTGCCACGCCTACAAATACCGCCCTTTTGGTATTTTGTTCACTGTGTCGCTATTTTTTGTTCTTCTAGTCATGACTTTAAAAAAAATTACAAAAATATTTAGCATTCATTCCAGTCATGACTAGAATTTGACGTGGTAGTAAAAAATTATTACGGACAGAAATGTAGGTTTTACACAGCCATAACAACGGTATTCAAAATGTTATGATCTTACTAAAAATAGTGACACACTGAAGAAAATAGTAAAAGGGCTGTATTTGTAGGCGTGGCAAAAAATAAATAACTTTATTTCTGGAATTGTTTTTGTGACTGAAGCAACTTTTTTTGTATGGAAGGCGAACCACTCTAATGTACATATCTTGTATTTAAATAGATAGTAAATTAGAAAAAAGTAATTGCTTAAAATCGGATTATTAGCCCATTACCATCTTACTCTTGTTTCCATTATTTAAACCTTGTCTAGTTAATTTTATACTTTCTTTTACTATTTGCTTCTAATTACTTATTTGATTATGTTAATTAAAAGTCATCGTTGAAGAAAGGCCGGAATGGTAAGGTGACTATAAAGACTGACATTTCAGGTCTGAAGACATTAGTTGAAATATGTTCATTGTATGTATAAGTTCCATCTCGTGGGCGCGTTATACTTGAAGTTATATTTTGTTTATTATTTAGTTAAGTTAATGTAAAGAAATGTAAATAGTTTTTATAACGTGAATTTGACATTGCTGTGGTTCATTTTAAAAGAGAGGAGAGTATAAAAGTATAGATATGCTACCTATATATTTTGATTTATAACGTTATATATTTTTAATTTTTGGATATTATTATTAAATAACTATGAGATCACTTTTGCTCTCTTAGTACTCTCTATCGCATTCTTATTGGTTTTAAACGTTAGACAGTTGACCATTATGACTAGGAGTGCTTAAAATTTCGTTCCACATACGGTGCTACTTATTCCTCAAGAAGTCCAGTTCCCTGCTTTAAATTGACCAAATTTTTTTATTTGAATAGTTAGAGAGTTTATGTCATAAAATGCAGCATACGTCCATTTTTACATATGTTTCATTAATAATAATACATATGTAGAATTTTTTTAAATCTTTGTCGTAAAAAAAATCTTTTGTAGAGTGGATAATGGTTTATTATCAAAACGTTCATAGCGAAAATTCACAGAGTTAACTTTAAACTGTAAAAGATCTAAAAAGTTTAACAAAACAATAATTTACTTTAAAAAAGTAAATATTAATTGTGTGCAGATAGTAAGATACATAATTTGAAACTTTTTTAAATAGTTAATATTTCAGGATTTATAAATAAGTAATATAGAATTTGACAGCAAATTGTTGAGTAATTAATTACAACTAAATGTCAAGTACTCAATTGTAGGATTAACATAACATTCAAAGTTTATGGGTTCGTAATAAAGTACTTAAGTATTGATTGATTGTGTTAGAAACTTATCATAATAACCTAATCGTAATGCAACGATATTAAAATAATTATTTTCAAATTTGAGAAATACGAGATGATACATTTCGTTTACTATTATTTGGCTAATTGTATTATACTCTAATTTATAAATTATATTATTGAAATTTATTTTAGTTATTTTTTTGTTTCAAATACAAACATACATATATACCTACATATTTATTTGTGTGTATTCTCATTATTTAGCAATGATACACATCATAATTTTATAAATTGTCGTCATGCATCATAAATTTTATTACAAAACGCAAAAGTTATTATTTTGTTAATATCGCATAAAACCACTATTTGTTTATTGAAATGTTGTATGTATTTATGCTTTAAAATCGACAAAATTTCCACCATTAAATCAATAATGCCACAAATAACAAAACATGTTGGTCAGCGAAATATTTTTTAAAACTATTAGCTTAAAAGAGGTTTTATTTATTAGTTATACAAGTTACACAGCTATATTCGGCGGTGCTGAATCTTAAATACCCTTCACCTAAATAAAATGGGAATTATAGAAACTACTCGTACACTGGTAGAAATACTAAAATGCAAATAAATGAACCAAACATTTTGTCTTCAATTTGATCAGTTTAATAATATTTGTTAGTGATTTTCTGAAATTGTACTTATATGAAAGACATGAGCTATTATTGACCGATAATTGTATAACAAAATGTATTATTTATAAGAGAAATATGTTGAATGTTAAAATTTATTTTATTTTACATTAAAAATATTTCTTCGGAATTTTGTTTGGGTATTCATCAGAAAGTCTTTAATTAGGTAATAAAATATGCCGATGTCATGTAGTCTCATTAGGGTTTATCCATATTCCATATTGCTCATTACATTAAATACAAATTAAATTACAACCACAAAGAATATGTTTTAAAGAAACACAAATAAATTAAATTTAAATATAATAAGAGTCCTCATGATATCGTTCAAAAAACTGTGCATTTTACGCTTTCGTAAATGATTTGTCAAAAATTACATGAACAATTATTTACACATTTCACAACTCAACAGCAGATTTTTATTTACTTTTGAAAAAAAGAACATTTGAAAATGAAAGTTGTGTGATTTCTGGCCTGAATAATGAACAAAGCTGCTAGAACATACATAAGTGCAATCTTTCAAAATCTATTCCTCCGCCTTACGTTGATTATCTATAAACAAACAACAAAAAAAGCCATTATTTTAGCCAAAAAATTCAAGTCTTAACATTCCAAAAACGGTAACTAAATCAACCAAATAATCTGAGTATTTTAGTCTTTTTTATCGTTTTAAAAAAAAAATTTTAAATTTATATTATTTATTTTTGAATTGACGTTTCTCCCAACAGATGTTGTTAGATTGCACAAAACTTAAAAAGGGGCTTCATGAAACAAGTCTCGCAAGTTTGCCCAACCCTTATCCTTATTATACACATGCATATGTGTATAATGCATATATGTGTATGCATATGTGTATAATTTAGATTTGTTAATGTCTTTTAAATTCCTGTCATTCTTTTTGATTGCCTTTAAAATAATATACATTATTATAATATGTGTATGTATAAAGTGAATAGGTAATGCAAACATATGCATAGTATGCCAATGTCATGTAGTCTCTTTAAGGTTTATCATTTCTTCTTAAATGCATTAAGTAGCAATTAAACTAAAACCTCAACAAATATACATACATATTTTAAACAAACTCAAGTAAATCAAATTTTTAAATATAATCTGCCGTATTTATAAAAAATAAAGTAGGCTTGAAGTGTGCTTTAAGACAAAATTTTCATACAAAATTTTCTTAAAGTACACTTGAAGTCTACTTTAATTTTTTATAAATACGGCAGAATGTGTATATAATTTATATTTGTTAATGTCTTTTAAATTACTGTCATTTGTTGTGATTGTTTTTAAAATGATATACATACATATATACTTTATCATAATTTTAATCAAATTATTTCGTAACTAAAATCTTATTACATTTGAAAAACAAACTGACTGAATGTCTCAATTTAATAGCGTAGTGCATTAGCAGTCTTAATTCAAATTAACTCGTGAATTATCCCCATCCTAATGCGCATTAGGTTAGACGTAAATGCACAAAATCAGAGTGAATTTATACTGAATTTAGCTATTTTATATGTTATCAAATTGTTTACTATTATAGAATAATTATTATTTCATAATCGAACTGTTAATTTTTACTTCTTGATAATTTTAGTTAGGCTCGAGTTCATTAAATTTAATTTTCATTAAATTATTTTTACTGAAGTTAGGAATTACAACTTGAAAAATTTTATTATTAAAAATTTTGATATCTGGCTGGCCGGTACCGCAGTGGTGCATGTGGTAGAACGCAAAGAATTCTGATGAGAGAAAGTGTGATTTCTCGAAACATATGTAAATTCAACAACCCAGGTTCGATCCCCAGTCAAGAAAAATTATCAAAATTTTTAATAATAAAATTTTTCAAGTTGTAATTCCTAACTTCAGTAAAAATAATTTAATGAAAATTAAATTTAATGAACTCGAGCCTAACTAAAATTATCAAGAATTATTGTTTACTATTGTAAAAGAAAAAGAAGAAGACAATTGTAAAATTAAAATAATAAAAATAAATTTCCTCAATTGCCATTCTCTTATTTCAGAGTATCTTACTGCGGTCCCCACCTGTAGCAACACGTTCAGGTTGTTGACTGTTAGTGCATGAACAATTTTTACATTATGGAGCAGTTTCAGCAAAAGTAATTTCAGCCTTTTTTCAAATAAATACAGATTTTTCACCAACATCATAGCTGCTAATCTTATTTTCTGTTTTCTTTCCATTTGATCACGATGTAAATGCCAAACAAATTTTTTCACAATTAAACAGTTGTTTACAAACAAACAGCTGTTTAATAAATGCAAAAACTGTCATCTGTCAGGGTAAAATCTTAATTCACATTAGTGAGATTTTAATGCAAATTAACGCTGTCGTCTATCTACGCTATAACACTTCGATTCATTCAGTAAGATGGTAAAGTCAAAATGTGTTTGAGCTTAATTTGCTTTAATTTTTTGCAGAATTGTTTGTGCATGTTCTATTTTAGGCAAAGTACAAGTGTCAGCTGGAAGAAGATTATTTTTGCTCTTATAAAGTAGAAATATGCAAACATATTTAATGTTAAAGTACATAAAAAAAAGGTTAATAATAAAAGTATTGCAAAAGTTTTCTGAAAAAAATATTTATTGCAGCAATTTCTTTACTTTATATATATTTAATTCTCAACAAAATTCGATTGCTATTTTTTTGGAGATACATTGTTTAGTGTGTGTTTTTAGACCCCAACATCCTTCTTTAGTACTCTTCTCGTCTGCATAGTGTCAATTTGTATTTACAACCCAATATTATACTTCAGATCACGCAGAGAAAAAACATGGTTGAACATGGTTACGACAACTACACTGAGTTTTTTAGTAACTATATATTGTTGTGATATACAAACAATTGTTTTTTTAATTTGATTTTAACAATAATTTAGTTATTATAAACATTTTTATGTTTATCGCAATTATAAAATTGAATATACTTCATTGAAACATAATTATTTTTAAAAAATGTTTACCACAACTATTTAATGATAACTATTTAAACATATTATGTTATTTACAACTATAAACTTACAAATAACCATCATCTGATAAGTTTCTATATTTGTACTCATATTATGTTTAAAAATCAAGAAAAATATGTTTAATTTTAATACTTTTTTGTTTTTACCATTTGTAGAATGCTTTTGCATCAGTTCAGTAGTTTGTCTGTGTGACATCGGATTATTTATTTGAATTTAAATGTTTCAATAATTGAAAAAAAATAATTCGTATTTAAAATATTACTACAAATTACATAAATGTCAAAGAAGTGTAAAATACCTAAATAAAAGTTAGTTAACATAAAAGAAATAATCTTAAATTTCAAAAAATAAAATTTATTAAACAAAACTAAGAATAAATGTAAAGTTTTTTTATATATATATGTTGAAAGTGCATAAATATATATTTCTATTTAAAAAAATATTATAATATTGTGTTAAAAAAATGTAGAAATAATTGGGATTTACGTGATACAAATTATTGTTTTATAACTAATCATATTGTCTTATATTTAACCATTAATTAATTATGATGTAATAATAATTATGATACTTATAAAATCATAGTAAAAATAAAATGATATTAATTTAACATATTATGATAAAGTATGATATGATTACTTTAGACCATAATATGGTTATTATATATAATAGTATGATTAATTTAGATCATAATATGATTACTTTAGATCATATTATGATTACTTTAAACTATAGTATGGTTACTTTGGGTCATATTATAATCATGTATGATAATTTTATTATTATATTAGGTTATAAGTCTGGAACAATATGAAGTTATGGTTAACAAGAAAATATTATTATAAAGCATTACGATGATAATTGATCATAATATGATATTTCATGACACTTATATTCATCATAATATGTTTTGACTACAATCGTAAATCTTATTACAATATGTTGCTTTTAGATTATGTTTACCACAACCATGATTTTTCTCTGCGTGATACTACTTTCTTATAGAAAGCAACCGAAATGTTATACACTTTTGAATCGACTTTTCTAAAACTAGAGAAAAATAATATTTAAAATTCTAAATATATAAGAACTGCAAAAAAATCTAAATTAACCCTTAAACGCACTTAGGGCGAAAATTACTCCAAACATTAAAAACCATAAAAATACAACTAATTTTTATGGTGCCTTTTATTAGTAACAAAATCAAACTAAAAATGTTGTGTTGTGTCTAAGAAATACTAAATTAACCCTTTTCCAATAGAGGACTCAACAATTTTAATATAACTTAATTGTATAATTAAATATAAAATTTTGTACTGCTGATTGTAAAAAAATTGATTTTAACCTTCAAATGCAAATTTATTGTAGATTTTTTTTATAAATAAAATTATCTTCAGTTAATTATTATCGGGTAAATTTGCTATATTTTTTGTACATACATCAAATTAAGTTTAGCACCATTCAAATACACGGTTCTGATTAGTTTATAATCATTTTGGCTCTAATATAGAATATTTGACCTAAATATTTTTGTCAATGAACCACTGAAGTGCTTATGTTCTTGTTTTGGGTCGTTGTCTTGTTGGAACACCCAAATCAATGGCATTTTATCATTCTTATTGCCTATGCCTAAGTATAATATTCACCCCTATCGTGAATAAAAATTCTACATGAAATTTGTTCCCTTTTCACATTTTTCCTATTAAAATTCAATGTTATACAAATAAAAGGGAACAAATTTGATGTGGAATTTTTATTCACGATAGGGGTGATTATTTAGTAAACATGTGTATCTATTGTTGATTTTATGCAATGTATTGGCCCCACTACGTATCTAATGTGAAAACCATCTCCATACCATAATGCCAGAACTTTCATTCTTTACCGTCTTCGATGTAAATTATGGATTGTATTCTGTATGTTCAGATATCAAATGAATGTTCAAAGCAGAGTACGGAAACAAACAAAATGAAACGTTTGCTTTCGTTTTGTTTTGTTCTTTGCACTGAGTAAAACAAAAACCAAACATAATCATGATCGCAAAAAGTACATTAATATAAACTTACGCAGCTAGAAAATAAAAGAGTAAAGCTATATTTACACGATTGAAATTTTCTTCAAAATTGCTCTTGAAAATGCTTCAAACTCGTGTAAACAGCAAAAATTCTTCAAAATTTATTTATTTAATTGTTATTAAGAGTTATTAAATAAATAAATTTTGAAAAAATTTTGCTGTTTACACGAGTTTGAAGCATTTTGAAGAGCAATTTTAAAGAAAATTTCAATCGTGTAAATCTAGCTTAAGAACAATATTGAAACATTCTGAGAAAAAACGTTTCGCAAACGTTTGGTAATTGATTTACTCATTATAGATAATGTACTATACTCTAGCTACTATACTCTAAGTCCGCTAAGTGTCGGATTAACAATGATTTGGAATGGCCGGTCTTCCGCCAAACGAAGAGGTCTACCACATTTAGTAAATAACTCTATTAAAGTCATTTGTAAATGTTTTTTTTTTAATTGTACAAGACAAATTAACCGTGTCACTTTTTATTCTATTCAAAATGTCACTACCTTTTTTTTTTTTTTTGAAGATAGCTGTCATAAACACTACTGTGAGAAGTTTTTAAATGTCGCTCCAAGTTTCCAGTATGTTTACTTAATAATTTATTATTACAATTTTCATTTTTGCAAATAACATGTTTATCATCTACAACTTCAAGAAAAGTCCGTAACAAATCATTTTTTGGACGAGACCTTGTGAATTTTGCTCTTGATATTACACTTTTGTACTCAAATGTACGATTGTAACAGTAAATTAAAAAATGCAGATGAGTGAAAAGTCAATTGTTTCGTTTTCTATCTTTGTCATTTGAAAAGTTTTTGTTTTGTTTTTGCTCATGTACAATACAATTTAAAAATTTTGATTTGTTTTGTACATTTTGCAAACGTTTGCGGAAGGTTTTGTTTGTTTTCATACTCTGGTTCAAAGTGCTGTTTATACTTTTTGGTTTTACGACCAAAGTTCGATGTGTTACAAACGGAATAACAAACTTAATATACATGTTACTGTTTACAAAAATATGAAAAATCATAATACATAAATTATATCTTTCTTAAAGCTATTTAGGCGTTTTTCGATTGTGACCACAGAAATTTCCACAGTTCGATTAAAAATTAATACAACTTACTTTATTGTATTGTATTTGGATTTTGCAATACAATTTTCCATAATGACGATTTATTTGGACCTAAATATATAGTTTCATTTTAATTAATTTTCTTTTGTTTTGCAGTATCAAAGAATATTTCTGTATTGTAAACTATTGTTTCAAATAAAATATTTGTGCAGTGAATTAAACAATAAAATATATTAAAATATTTTTGAGAGTAATATTATGGCTTTTAAAAGAACTGTATAAAGAAATTTCTTTTACAATGAAACTCTTTGCAATATATCAAATAAAAATGAACTCAAATAACAAAGAACGCTACTTTTAAAAGTTGGCATGAACGAATTTAAGAACAAATCATTTTTTCTTTTTATAGCCATGGTATTTATGGATCTTATTAAATCAATGTACACCTGACTCATGCCAATGCTACACGAGTACATACAATACATATACCACAAAAGTTTGTAAATAAATTTAACAACTTTATGTGCATATGTGTACGTTGTACGAAACGGAAAAATGTTTTCTATAATTTCAAGGGAATTTAATATTTAGCTTATGTAATGATGTCTTTTCGTAAAATTTATTTCTTAAGGTCAGCAGAATTTTAAAGTTTTCAGTTCTATTAGAAAGAAACTAAAAGAATATTTATTACAAAACTTTAATTTTTTATTTATTTTTATATTCGTTATTATTTCTAGTGATAATTCATAATGAAATTTTGTGGGTTCAAGAAAACCGGATAATTTACCAGTCATTATGACATTTTTTTAAATTTAAAAAAAAAATCGAATTGTATATAATTTGATAAATAAATGCTGTAAGCTTTCCAGAAATCAGAACTGTCAAATCCAATTGCTGCAGTACGCTTAACCCTAGAATGGTAAACATAATTTTTAGCTTCCTACTATGTATACTTATAATATATGGTTATTTCTCAATGTTACACACGGAGTGATAAACTTATATATACCTTCATTCCCCACTTGTTGTGGTAATGCATAAATTTGTTAACACAAACTGCGAAGCGTTTTAGCGTATCTGCAGAAAACATCCTGAGTCTTTGGCGGAAATCGAACCCGCAACCCCCTGACTGATAGTCCGGCACACTATCACCTAGTTTATCGGGGCACCCTAAAAAAAAGGTAAGCTGCTTTCTATGTATTATATTATTGTATTTAATCTTATTTAATGGTATGTGATCTCAATAATGTTATTCACAAGAGTTTTATAGGTGTATAGTGATACTCGGAAATGGAACTAATTTGAAAGCTGTAACCAATTATTGCATGATAACTACAAAATCCAATAACTTCTGTATAAATAAACTAAATTTGTGTTATATTTTTTCTCTTTGTCGACATACACAACATATTTATGTGCACTTATACGTTTTTTTTTTATATATCCCTGATATAAAAGCCGTATTCAATTAATATACACAATCAGTTTAATATGTTGGTTCGATATCGACATTTATGTAGGTAGTTTAACTAGTTTTTCGAAAGTTGTTTTTATGTGGGATCTATGATCAATTATGGGCCGGTCTTTATAAACTTCAGTACAGAGATCTTAACCTTTATGTGCTCGGATGTCTACATTTGTAGTAATTTTGATTGGATTAGCGAATAAAAATTATGAACGTTAGTAAAACAATTTGAGGTTTTTAGTAGCTTCCTAAAATCTTGTTTTAAGCAGATTTAAACGTTAGTGATGTAAAAATAATTATTTTTTAGGTGCTAAAGGGACGTTTTTTAAAGTGATCATCTCGTGGCCGGTAGTCTACATTTGTAGTCACTATGTGGTTTGTATGCAAAGAAGCTTTACTTGTTGCTTATTACATTTGCATACATTGTTTTGCTTTTATTTTTGCTAAAAAAAAAGAATTGTTTGCATCACGTGTATGCTGATAGCGCATCAAAGTAATAACATTTCATCAAAAACAATAGAGCAAAGACAAAGTGTATATTACCTTTATGCTTGCGATGCAAAATCATTTTATCCGCTCAGAAGTGAAATCTACGTAGGAAAGATCCCGAATACAAGTCGATCTGCAAATGTTGGAGAGAATGTAGTAAAAAAACTGATTTCTCATGGCTCATGGCACTACCGAAAGAACAATAGTTTGGGACAATTTGTTAACATCGTTAAATTTGGGTAAATATTTATTGTCCAAAGGCCTTGCAATTCTTGGTACAGTTCGTCAAAATAAAACCTTTGTACCCAACGAAATGAAAGCTAACCGTAAACGTGCAGAATATTCATCAGTTTTTGGTTTTTTGGACTCAAAGTTTGCACTCTCATCTTATGTGACAAAAAAGGGAAAAGCAGTTGTTATATTATCAAGTACAACCTTGAATAATGATATTGTGGCAGAGCAAAAAAATAAGCCGCAGTATATACTTGACTATAACGTCAGCAAAGGAGGCGTCGATGCAATTGACAAAATGCTGTCAGCATATTCCACAAAACGCAAAACATTGCGAGGGCCATTGGCAATGTTTTTCAACTTGCTAGATATATCTGCCTTAGCTACTTATATTATCTATATAGAAAATAATAGACATATTCAGCAAACAGACAAACGCAAAAGTACTTGAGAAGTTTGACAAAACAGATGTTTATGCCAGCAATTATAGAACGGTCAAAAATTCCAAGGGTAATAGGCTACAGTCCAACACGCCTCGCTATCAAAATGGCGCTAAGACACTTTCCAAATTCAACTTCTTCCGCTTCAGCTACTTATCAATTTCCCGATACATCTGAGGATAAGCTGCCAAAACATCCTGTACGATGTCAGGCATGTGAAATTGGAAATCGCAAAAACACACGAAAAATTCCACAACTTACGTATTTGGAAAATGCTGATCTATAAATAAAACTTAAATGTATAAAATTGTTTTGTTCAAGTTATCCTATACCTACATAAATAATATATAAATAAAATAAAATAAAATAAATACAACAATATTTTAATTTTTTTCATTTTTATAAGGACAATGTAGTGCAAAAATAATATTACTATAAATGTAGTCTTCCGACCGCCCACGTAAGTTTTCGATCCCGAGCACATAAAGGTTAATATACACTACACAAATATATGAGAATATATCTGAAAAATAAATATGAGTAGAAGAGGACTTTATATATAGGCACAATCAAACAGATGAATTGAATTACAGGTGTATAAGTTTTGGCAAATATGGACCGAATTTCACAAAACCCGAAAGTATGATTTATGTATATATAAATTATCTGTTTAAAGTTTTTAATTGGTAGCGTTACTTTTAAGCTATATGTAATGGTTTATATCTTTTTCAGATGTGTTCCTTATATGGGAGCTATTATCAATTATGGGCCAACCGTAACAATATTAAACACAGAGATTTTAATATAAATAAGAATTAATTGTGGACAACTTTTAACATGGTAACAATGTTTATAACCGATGAAAATTATTTTTGCTGAATTATGAATGGATATTGCCATTCTACTATTGATGCATATTTTGGCTAAAAACTTTTATGGTGTTTTGTAGATAACATGGACCGATTTTTACTATTTTCATCACAGTTTGTGCTTTTATAATGGGAATAATGTGTACAAAATTTTATGATATATATAATCTGCAATTTATAATTTGCAATAAAAATAATAATTTTTTAATGAAAATTCTGTTAAGTTTAGTTGTGTATTTTTACTTTACCAATTGGCTCATTTTCAGAATTGAACATTTCAACAAAGAATTTTTATGAAACATTTCATCAAGTCCTTCTCTAAAGGCCCTATTGTGGCTTTACTGGTCACGTGGCTAAACCGTAAAGCTAAATATCTAAATCTAATCTTTAAAAAGTTAAATTGTTACAGAATTGAGGTAATTAGATTTCGTACTTTTTTAATTACTATTATTTATATGTAATTGTAGTCTACTTTCTACAAGTTTATGAAAACTATCAAAATCTGATAATCTGCATGAAGATTAATTAAGATACACAAAATAAAGGGTATATACAATTTTTGTTTATTATTTAAACACATAATCCCTTTCTCAAAACCTTTACCAAAACCTACTACATATTTTCAAAAATTAATCTATCTCAACCTGTTTTGTCATGTTTTAACCCACCTTTGTACAATTAACAAAATGGCGTTGGCGTTTAGTGCTATAAAGAAGTTTTAAACTAGACCATTCACTCTGTCGCGTAATATTATAAAAGTCATAGGACATAAATGTTTACTTTCAAGATAAATATGTCAAAAGTTTAATAATAAATACACGAATATTAGCTATTGAAGATTTAGTTAATTTTAAAAATTACAAGATGTGTTTTAATTTAAATTACAAATTGAAAAGGCTGTATGCGGTATAGATATTTATTTACTAATGGATGAAACCAGAGTCAAAACAAAATTATATAAAGTCATAAAAATAGCATATTTCAGTTTTAATAAAAGGTAAATAAGTACATATATATTTTAATTCAGCAAATCTACTCATCCATTCATTATTTAATTAAATTAGATTTTTTCTGACACTTTATATTACCCACCAATTTATTTATAACAACACCTATTATTGTGAAATTCGTTTTACGTGGAAAATTATTTTTGCAAAAAGGACATTGTTTTTGTTGAAGTTCTTTATAATTTAATCGCATTAAATTCGTCATGTTCTTGTGTATCAGAGCATACTAGTTTATTATGTGTGCATGTTGGTTGAAAGCACATATATTTAGGAAATAAATTTTTGGTTTTTTATACCCTACAAAAATTTCCTCACAATTTAGTTCTATAGAATAGGAAATCTAAAAATGGTAAGCGGATCGATTAATTATTTAACAAAGCTCTCTTATAAGGAACATTACCAAAAATCACCTTAGCGATCATAAATATCTTTTAAATGTAGCCATCTAAATAAAATTCAACACAAAAAGGTTGCATTTATATAGAAATAATGCTATCTGATTTGGTAATTGTAGCTAAATTTCGAAAATCTCTTTTACAAACATAAATATATCAAAAAAAATATTCATCTGAGGTTAATACAGGGTGGGCCAAGTTTGACTGACTGAAGTGCCATTGTGGCTCTTGCGGTATGAGCTGTAGCTCCATCTTGCTGGAACCATATGTTACGATTATTGAGAACTATCGGACGTAAAAAATTTTCCAACATGGTCCGGTGGTTCATTAAGCTCATTTTCGAAGAAATATGGACCAATAACTTTATCAAAATTTCAAAATTATTTTAAATCAGTCAGTCCAAGTTGGCCCACCCTGTATATGTAAATACAACTCATGGTACTTAATCTCAAAAAGAAAGCTTTCATATAAAGCCCACATCTGAAAATTATTAAAGTGATTTTTAACTATTGACTGATTTCAAGAAATATGGCTTCGTAATTTCTTTCCATAACTCTTTCTCTGGTGGAACGATTTTGACAATTTGCAATACCAGACATTTTATTAACCTTTAATTAGGCGCATAAAGAAAATTACGTAATTCATCGCATGGGGTCTTACTTGACCCCAAAGTTTATTGCAAGTGTTGGATTACAAAAATATAAAAATAAGTATGTATTGTTAAAGTTTCATTCATTATTGATTTTAATTATGTATAAAAAAAAAACAAAAATATAAAATTTTTTCATTTAAAAACATAAATAAAATCAGTACTGGTTTCTTACAACTATTTTAACAAAAATATATAAAAAAAATCAGTCAGACTCATCAGCACTTACTTACCACGATCAAAAAAGGTTACACTATTAGTCGCATGGGGTCAGCACGTATTAGTAAAGCCACACGTGTGTACGCTTTAACGAGCTAATCACAATTAATTTATGTTCTCTTTTTAAATGTATGAAGCTACAGAAAAGACAAGTTCGCTTCGAACATTTTAACGTATAACGCCTAATTAAAGATTAATAAGAAATATTAAGATCTTCATTATTAATAAAATAAAAGTTTGAAATATTCGACCTTTTCTTATCAATTTGGGATCTTCATTATTTTTCCTTTGATACTAATGTTAATTCTTCCACTTGAGGAAAAATATAATTTTGTTTTATAAAATCAACATTATTTGTTTTTACTAAGATTAAATAAGTAAAAAAGCTGTACCGAATTTTATACAACCACCATCTACGTAAATATCAATAGTTATGTCTGTTTTCTGAATATATATATAGTTTTTCGTTCTACGATAGATATTTTGATGTGTTACAAATGAATTGAAAAACTTAAAATATATTTCTATGAATATTAAACGAGTTTGGTTTCATCTCTATTTCACAACTAGTTAACTAAAGTATTATTAAACCCGCATCAACTTTAAAAATCTGTATCTTGTATAAATCATAATTTAATATTTAAAAAGGTGTTTTGACCGAAGTGACCTAAATGCTATTACACAGTCCTCATACAATTACAAAAAATATATATTTTTTTTATTTTTACAATTCTTGTGTCTATGTTCTAATGTCTCCCCAAGGACTAATTTGTGGTATTGTGCTTTTGCACACGCTATCAATACGAGAAGAAACTTTTTATGCTCTTAGGTACTTAAGTATAACATTGAGCATTGTAAAATAAATAAAAGTTTTTTGTTTTAACAAAAATTTGTGTTATACTCTTGTAGTATATGAACACATTTTGCTGTTTTAATTTCACATTTAAATATTATATTCGCTTGCTATGTTTTTCTTTGCACTCATTTTGCCAACCAATTCGTTTACTAATATTAGAGAAAAATAGTCAATATCTTATGTACAAATTTTAGATATATAATGGGTATATTAACTTTTCACAGATAAATATTTAATTTCGAAATAATAAACTGTTTTATTTTTTTAATTATTTGCAAAAATTTCAATTGAGTCAGCCATCCTTAGTATATTTCTGTTATTTTCAGTAACCCTTACTTTCTTTTATCAAAATCACATCTTTACAAGTATTCATTAAAAATTTAACTAGGCAAAATAAAATTGCTTTTAAAATAGTAAAGGGCATTGTGCGATTATTTTATTTAAGCAAGACTACAACTTTCAATAAACGTTGTTAAAATTGCCTCTTAATTAAAAGTTCCTCTAACGTTTTCAAATATAAAGGAGCCAAATAATATGCAATTTGTTTAGATGGAAAATATAAAAACATTATCTCCCCATTGTTTAAAACAAAACAACCATCACTGCTGAAAATTAATAAGAACATTTACATTTGCTTTTATTTAACATATTTTAAATAAATTAAATAGGACATTTTTTAATTAGATACCTGAAAATAATGTCAATGAATTTTTTGGATGTTTGTGTAACCTAAACTGGTTTAATATATATTATTTCGAATGGAATTGTCTAGAGCATATACAAATTATTTGCATTAAATTTTATATTGATTTTGAAAAGAGCTACTTATATTGGAGGCATAAGAATTTATGGACCGTTCGTTATAAAATTTGGTGAACTGATATTTGTATATATAAAACTAATTTGTGTTGAAATTTCCATGCGAGCGATTCCCGTAATTTTTTTTTTTTGTCGATATCGATATTTTTAAGACTGATATGTTGGAGTGTTTTTAGGGGTGATCCTTATATACAGGGTGGGCCAAGTTTGACTGACTGATTTGAACTGCTTATAACTTTTGTGGCTCTTGCGGTATGAGCTGTAGCTCCATCTTTCTGGAACCATATGTTACGATTATTGAGAACTATCGGACATAAACAATTTTCCAACATGGTCCGGTATACCACCCCAGAGACGGTTTGTGGTTCATTAAGCTCATTTTCGAAGAAATATGGACCAATAACTTTATCAGCCATGATTCCACACCAAACAGTGCATCTGACAGGGTGTAATTGTCGCTGATGCAATGCTCTTGGATTCTCTGTACCCCAAATTCGGCAGTTCTGTTTATTCACATATCCATTTAAATGAAAATGTGCTTCATCGCTCATAATCAGATTATCCAAAAAATTGTCATTTTCTGTAGCTAGCAAAATCAATCTATTGGCATATTTTTTTTTACACGTTCTTCCACTGAGTATGATGACATTATGAAATTTTATAAAATTCTGTATTATCTGCAAAAAAAAAATTAAAAAAAAATTAAAAATGCAAAAGTTATAAGCATTTCAAATCAGTCAGTCCAAGTTGTATAATAATGCGACTTTACTAAATTCGGTTCAGTAATTTAACTTTATAGAGATATATACGTATCTAGTTTTTGATTTTTTTTAAATAATTTACTTTTGATTTTTTGGAGGCTTGACAACATATATATACGAACTCGCTCAAATTGTGTTCACAATCAGATAGTTGTATTATACAATGTACAACATACAACATTACTTCTGAATTGAACAATTAAATTTGTATTGTAAATATATTTTCTTTATAAATTTAAATATTAAATATGCGAGATACGCAGTGTATAATAATAAACTATGTTATAAACATGACAACTGTTTAATGTAAAATATATTAAAATATAGTTCTCAATAATAAATGCATAGAGCACATATTATTTTATAATAAGTGATCAGCAACTTTAATGCTGGTATTAATGTTTAGCTTGTTGCTAACTTGTGTTTCACTTTTCCTATTAAATCCTACTTTTACACTAAATATATTTTGTAGATAAATTCAACAGAAATTTCGTTACTAACAACCTGCAAGTTGCACAATAAGTTTCATCGTAATTTAAATCATTTTTAACTGAACAGAAAACTATATGACAAAACTGCAATCAGTTAATATAAAAATGTTGAATGTACTTTAAACTTTGTTTTTTATAAAAAAATGTTTGAGTTTGTGTAATTGTTAGGAAATATTTCTGAACTTTAATAAAGTTACGTTTAATGTACTTGCCAAGATATATACAGAGATAGACAAATACAAATAAATTTAAACAATTAAATATGAATAAATGCAAATATTAACTGTTGAAAATCAGGTTAAAAATTACACTTTTTTGTAATATTTAAATATTAGTGCCAAATATTTTATATAAGTATCAAAAACTAGGTACACTATCAGACAACAATTCTAATAATTATAAATTATAGTTTTATTTTTAATTCAGTTGCTATTTTATCTAATATTTATGTTCTTCATTGCAAAGTCTAACCGCTTTTTTATTTTTACAGCTTGTAGAAGAGGTTTTTACTTAGCGAACGTACTTTTTAGACCGTTTTCGTTAAGTCTGCTTTGGGCAGTCGTGTTCTTTAATTCTAATTCTTTTTTTATTTCTGGCTGTCGTAAGAGAATTTATTTTTGCTAGAATTGCAAAGAATGAAAATGTGTCCTGTGTCAACGGATTTCCACATTTTAATATTGAAAATTCTTCATATACTTTAAAGAGTATCATATTTTGCGTCAATCGATTCAATAATTCTGAAGATATATAAAACAATTTTGTTTTAAAATGTTTACTTGGTCTACTTCCATATATATTTTGTTTAATTTAGTTTCCAACTCAACTCCACAATCAATTGCATCTAATGAAAGAAAGGTATTGGTTAAATCGATTGCTGATTTTAAAAAGCACAAAAAGTCATTAATATTTTCAATGTCATTTAAAATTGTTGGTTTAAAGATTCTTAATGAAAAAAATAATTATTACAGAAACTACTAGTTCGTACATGCTTCCTGCATCCATCTGATACGATTGAAATTCTAAATTGAAATGATTAATTTTATTTATAATCGGATTGATAAATACTAAAGAATTGATAAATTGTAGAAAAACACATGCATCTAGAAGGAGCTACAGCCTTTATTGTCTCATATTTTTTTTTTGGAAATTAAGCTGTTACTAGTGCTGGATATAGCGATATCATTTTTATATGTTAAATGGATGACATTGATGTGGGCGACGTGTGGTTTTTGAAAGACACTTAATATTCCATAAAACTAGTGAATTAATTAGACATTTTCTGCACCTGCACTCTGTAGATTTAAGTGAGGTCAATGTTCTATGGCAAGAAGCCCATAACTGTGCATTAAATCGACCTTAAATCGACCCAGGTATCCAAATCTGATCACAGAAATGAAAGATTGTGCAGCAAGGAAATATGTAAAGTATTTTTTAACTAGTCTACGTTGTATACTACATATGACAACGTTTTGTTCAAATTACATACCATCTACATTATTACAATCAAATTTTGGCAGAAAAAACTCAGTTTTTATGCCACAATAATCAACACTTTTAAACACTTTTTAAACAAATATAATTATGTCATGCTTCGTAGTCTTACGTTTTCTGTCATTTAGGTTTTTTAGGCTTGGGTTTGACTGTCTTATTTTATACAAAGAAATTATTTTTCTGAACGCAGATTCCGATATCTTATACCTAGAACTCAAAACTTTCCATTTAATCCCACCTTCACGAACTAGTAACAACAAATTATTTTCCCTTCTCGTTTAAAGTTCTTATTTCGAACAAGTCTTAGTACTTAACTTTTATTTATTATTTTTTAAAATCTTACCATACATTTTTCAAAAAAAAAAAAAATCGAATAGCTGATTTTTGTATCTTATTCTAAGGTCAACAGAAAATCGCACTTTATTATGACGCGGAGATTTCTTTGTGCACTTCAATATATTTACATCAGCACTTTATAAAAGTGCAATGTTTATGAAAATAATTCAGATACTCCAAAAAATAAGGGGACTGTCAATAAATAGTAAATATTACATGTAGAAGAAAAATATCAAAAAGGAATGAGGAAGGTTACAAAACCGCACTTTATTTTGTCCGACAGTGTATATCAAAAGTTGATTTAATAATATTTAAAATATGAAAGCAAATATAATATTTATAATATTTATCATATTTTATATTTAATTTCATAAATATTTCTAAGAATCTTTTATATATATATAAATGAATGTATGTATGTAACGTATGAACTCCAAAACGGCTGAGCCGATTTTGATGAAATTTTCACAGCATGTTACTGTGACTCTGGAAGGAATAATAGGCTATATGAAGTTTTGATTGTACAAACGGTGGTGGCACCGCTCATATAACCCAAAAATTTAAATCACCATATTTTGGGCATTTTTTGACCTACGTCAATGGTACATAGTATTGGCATAGGAATACGTACCAGGAGAAAAGTATGTGGGACCACGCCCCTTTTTAGAAAAATTAAAAATCGTAATATAGTAATATAGTCTTAACTACAATAGGATTTTCTTACGAAATAATAAATTCTTGACTATGTAAGTGGCATGGCCTCGCCCACTGAAATACATCGCTCATATGACGCGGTTCAGTATCCTATTATTTTTCCATATGGAGAAGATAGATATCACTTTGAAATGTGTCAAATCAATCAAGCAACCCGCAAGGCCGTTAATTGTCCTGTTGAGTTTCTAAATTCACTCGATGGCTTTCCATCACATGTGCTACAACTTAAAATTGGAGTGCCAATTATTTTACTGTATAATATCGATCACTACGGCTTTGCAATGACACTCGACTTGCAGTAAAAAAACTGAGAAATAATTTAATAGAAGCGACCATTATAACAGGAAAATATAAAAGTACAGAAGTACTTTTGCTACGCATTCCAATGCTACCAACAGATTTTTGTTTGTGATGACTGTTAACAAAGCTCAAGGTTAATATCCCGTGTATATGTATGTATGTGTATGCTAGTGATGGGCAAACTAAAAATATTTTATTTTTATTTTATTGCAATTAATACATTAAAATTAAATAAATAAATGTTTGTAAATATATAAATACGTTTTATTTTATTTTATAACGAGGAGGAGGGGTAGCGAAGCACACCGGGTTTAGCTAGTATTTATATAAATTTGCTTTTAGATCCTTTAGGTACTCTAATGCTTTCCACAGACAATTAATAATGCAATGCCAAAACTTGATTGTAAAATATAAATACACACAACTAATGCATAACCGAATACTTATTTATACAAAATAAATTTTCAATCACAATCGCACATATGCGTGAACACTTTCCTTGCGTGCGTCATATGTACATGCATATTTTGAAACATTGTGTTCAACTACTGTTGCAACGTACATAAAAAAATATTCGTTAAAATATGAAACACTGAAAATGCGCCAGGTTTACATAAAAAAAATAATTAATGCACATGCATGTATATTCATAGAGATTTCTTGTTCTGTTATATATTTTATGGATTATTTTTGTTTAATTTATCTATATGAATGTTGCTACACCTGCCACATTATTTGTCTACCAGTTCTGATTTCAAAATATTATTTTTCGAAAAAAACCTATATACATATTTGCATATTCTGAATTAGTTTTATAGAGTTTTGTTTATAATTTAAAAGCAAGCATAAAATGCATCGTCACATCTTTGAATTTTGTGTGTGCACAGTAGAGTGCTGCAAAAAAAAATAAAATTGTGAGTTTTGAATTTTGATCGTCCTCACCTCCAAAGTTGTATGTATACATTGTAGAATCACGTACGTATCCTATAATCAAAAAAAAAAAAAAAACGAAAAATCATTGAATTAAAGAGCACGCAAAACGAAGAAAAAAATATAAAATCAAACATGAATTTTGTTAAAATTTGAGAAGACTGGAGGAGTTAGAAGACGTAACAACAAACTTAAGACAATAACCATTTTTATTTGTTGCAGAAGTACAGGGCTTATTCCAAAATTTATCAGCAATTCTACAAAGAATATATTTTTGATTTTAGACAATAATATGATACCAAGGATTTAACAGACTAGGAGAAAAAGTATTAAATATAAAACAGATACTGTAAATCTAGCACAACATACTTGTTATAAATTATTTTAATATTATTATATTATGTTATGTTGAAAATTTTCATATGACAAATAATTTTAAATTTATAAAATAAAAAAAATTTTCTTGAGATGCTATAAACGAAGTAGCGAAATAAAGATTTTATTTAAAGAAGACCTTGAGCTTAAACATTCATTTGAATAAAATATATAATTTTTAGATCATCTCTTTGGGATTTGGGTAAACAAGTATAAAAAAATTATAAATATAAATAAGTTTTTAATTTTTTTGCCATATTTTGGCAAGCAAGATTAATCTTTTTAGTGTTGTGCATTTTTATCAAAAACCATCCCGAATATTATACTTCAGATACTGCTAAATACTTTCCGAAAGTTTTGCTGAAAACGGACGGCGTTGAACCTTATATGGTGGAGGTAAATTTTCGATATACATATATGGAGTTTCTAATGGAAAGATAACAAAATGTTCAACATTTTTGTGTGAACTTTGTTTGCAACTTGAGAAAAATATAAGACAAAATAAAAATACAATAACTGCGCAAAAATCTAAGTTAACCCTTAAATGTGTATAAAAATACACTAAAGATACACTGTGAAGATTTATTGAAAGTTTTTTAAGAAAACAGTTAATACAGGTGTTTCATATTTACAACACTAAAAATTATAAAATGCAAGTTATAGTAATTTTGTTAACAGGATTTTGTGATTAGCCAAAATATTAGGTGATAACTATTAATAATCTAGCGCAATATCGCAAAGCATTTTGTGACTTTATATGTAAGTTCCACCTCCCTACTACATAAGTTGTTGTCATGTAACATGCTCTCTTCATATTAGTATTACAATTTCAGATCAGTATTTAGATTTCACCTGCTTGTATAGAGGATGATATACAACCATTTGTAAATATTAGATCAGCCGAAATTATAGACGAAATTATTAATATTTCAATGTGTTAATAACTTATTAAAATTTTATGTTATTGAATACACCATCTGCAAGGCAACAGCAGTATATTTCCTTTAGTTCTGTGATACTTAGTTTGTCACAGATTTTAAAAGGTGGCAGAAGATATGTAGTGACAATGATGAAATATATACATTTTTTAATGCAATTTATATTAAGTGCTATAAATGATTTTCTACAAGAATTTTGTTCTTCAAAACAAAAAAAAAAAAATAAAGTCCTTATATGAAACTCAGTAAAATTTACATTCGGGTAAGGTTTGAAAATTATAAATTCAATATGATACCGAACAGATGTCAAGCATGACTTGTACAGATGTTAAGTATTTTATCATAAGTTTCAATTAATATAAATTAATGGTATATTTAGTTGAACACGTCACGGATTTTAAGTTTTAAGACCATAATCGATTCGATTGGCTTTGTATAGACTCGATCTCTTTGATGGACCCATATAAAATAATTCGTTTGTGATGGAATTGAAAAACAATAGCAGAATTTCAAAACTGTACCATCGGCAAGAAAAAAATTTCTTGTTTCGATGTGACACCGTCATGTTGAAACCATATGTCAGTGATAACTATAATATCAATAACATGCTAATTTTTAGATGCTTATCATCTCTCCTAGTGTAGTTCATTCAAATGAATTAAAAAAAAGTCCAGTCACGTTCCCAGACCATGGAACTTTCAATTTTAGGAAACCCAAATGCGGCAATTTTTTTGCTGATGTGTCCAGACAATTGAATATGGACTTTGCCTGAAACAATTATTTATTCAGTAAACACCAGCGGGTGTTTGCTAAAAGTTTTTGGGTACTAGTTTTGGGCGAAATTTAATTCATTGTACCAGTTGTTAGAGCTTTTACAACAGATATGTCGACAAGTAAAATATCAAAACTTATAATAACATACTTCTGTTGGAAAACAAAGTTCTCTTTTAAAATGATTTACAATAGTGGATCTTATACATATGTATGTGAGCTCTGACCATTATATACTAATAGTAATCAAATCCAAGATCACAAAATTTGCATTTAAGCTTTACCTCCTACATATATCGAGACTATTATAAGATGAATAGATAAGATGTTGGTAAAACTTAAAATATAAAACACCATCCGAAAAACATATGTAAAAATGTCGCAGGTGTTGTACAAAACCTTTATATAGAAGTTTCCAATATAATTTGTTAAATTATTGTAAATTTAGACGACTTACAACTACTACGTTTGTACAACATCAGTTGTGAATTGACCAAGTGATCACGAACTACACGGTTTATGTTTGAAATTGACAACATATGTCTACAGCACTCTTCTGAATACATAATATACAAGATAAGTGAGACATTTGACCATCATATTTATGCCAACTGTAATTTCAATATTTTTACTTTCGCAACAAAATCCATTTTGCTTTTTCAACTACTTTGTGGTTTAAATTATAGGTTTGTTCTATTTCTGTCCAACAGCAACCACCAAAAAAAAAAAAAGCACATACAAGTAACGTAAGTTTCCATAGCAATAACGACACAAACTTGAAATTTAACATTTTAATTTGTATGGCATATACGAGTATATTACAAGGTCATGCAGTAAGCAGTATACACATACATACATATGTATAGATACATATCTGGTTAAAAAGTGACTTATAAAATAATTTAAACCAAAGCACGTTTTATGCCGCCCACCGCTATATATAGATATATTTTGCCATATACTAGATTTTTTTCACAACGAACAACTTTAACAAATGCTCAGCAGTGGTAAAAAAAGCTTTTAGAACCATCTACACATGTATGCGTTTACTATATTCATACAGTGTTAATACTAGTGAAAACATATGGTTAATTATGAGCGTGGTAGTAACCAAAAAAAAAACTCACAACATTTTTTTAACATATAAACTGCACGTAACCGCATCATTTATAATGTATAGTTTAAAGTCTAACTTTGTATATATGTACATATGTAGATTTGAATGTTTGTACAATGTTTTTATACCCTACACTAACACAATTGGTGAATGAGGGTATATTCCATTTTAATTAGGGAAAACTTCCAAAAATTACTAAAGAAACGTATAAATCTTTTATAAATATAGACCATTATAGGTCATAGCTCCCATATAAAGACCACTTCCGTAAAACACATTTACCTAAATATCTTATAAATATAAATATCGAAACAAAATGTTAAAAATTAATATTTGCAAAATCGACAATCGAAATGAGGTGACCTTCAACAAATTTGCCAAAGCTGGCTTTTGTATAATGCAGGAATTATTTTTTTTAAATATTTAAAGTCAAAGTTGAAAAGATGACAAAAGGCTTGATTAAATTATTTTTATTTTTGGACACTTATAATCTTGTTAAAACTTTTTCATGATGAATGCATGCCCATTTAATAGCAACACCATTTTGCTTTTCTGCTTGCAGTAATTATAACTGATGTTGTATTAACTGGGCGGTCCTTGTGGAAAAGGTCGTGAATTTCCTGTATTGAATGTAGTAGCTTTTAGCTTTTTCTTTGTTTCTTTTAATAACATTTTTGCTTTGTTGCTCAAGATTTGCGTGTATCGTTTTATAATATCATTTCACTATACTTTTTACAAGCTTTAGTTTTTTGTAATCACTTAAAGCGACAAGTACCTAAAATATGCAAGAAATTTGTGCACGATTTTCTTACTTTTTGATTTCACATTACTCAGCTAGCATACAGATATATTTCGACGGATTAAGTTACTTATTTCATGCTAAAATTAATTTACCACATAAAAATAAATAAACATTGTACATACATACACAAATGTAATGAAATTTTATTCTTAATTTAATTTACATGCACATGAATAACAAACCATACAAACAATATAAAATGAAAGTGTTGTTCATACAACATTCAAACATATTTAATGTCATGCTTAATTCATTTGTTTCATTGTGAAGCAATATTAAAAAAGCGTTTACGAATAAAAAGAAATGGAAATTCCTTAAAAAATGCCTTGCTATTTTATGAGCAAAAATATTCTCATGAAGTTTAATATAAAATTATTTGTATACCACGTATAATGCTTGTTATTTTAAATATTTTTAAAATAATTGAAAATTACAAAGTTTAAATAAAATTATTCTTTGATGTGTTATCTAAATAAGATCTATGAGTACTGAATGCAGCGAAATCATGTGATCTGAGGCTGGGTCGACATTAGGAATCAATTTCTAAGGCGATGAAACGATATCCGTCCACCCGCCTGGCTGGCTACCCATGTAAACCTTGTGCTCAATGTACATATCGAAATTTTGAAGATATTTTGATAAAATTTGGTATATAACTGACGGTTGGGATTGAATTTGGTTGCAATCAGTCGATTATTTCATCTTAACCTCATACAAATATCGTCCGCAAATAATATTCGTCACTAAAACCGACTTGACTTTGCTAAAAAAAAATATTTTTTTACCCGAATTTTTTTTAATATCTAAAAAAATTAAAAAAGTCTATATAAGCGTTATTTTAGTTTATTACTATAAATAGGCAAGACATTAAGCTTTAATTTAAGGTATCATATGTGTCTGTAGGTATTATAATCATGGAATTTTAAGATCTAAAAAACACATGGTCATTTTATACCTTAAATTAAAGCTTAATTTCTTGACTTGTAATTTATCTACTTACTCATATAGACCTTTTTCCCGGATTTTTTAGATTTTTTAAAAAAATTTCGGATCAAAAAAAAATTTTGCAAAATTTATCAATAGGTGGTCCATATAAATAGGTCATGTTACATACCTACCATTTGATATATATATCGTCTAATAAAAAAATGTAATTTTCAAGATATAGCTATATTACAAACTTTGTAGCCCCGCCCACTCGAAAATAGGCGTGACCGCGCCAATTTTTTGTTTATTTTAATCAGAATTTAAAATTCTATTAGTGATACAATTTTGGTAGTGATTTGAAAAACGTCACTAAAACCGACTTAAGCCTAATATTCAACACAAATATGTCTCATATATACAAGTCATTCGGTCTAATTTTAAGATTATCGGTCCATAATTAGTCATGTCTACTATGTAAGGCCGACTTTCGCAAATCACTTTAACGCCCATAAATCTCGAAATAAAAAGTACTGGTATTTAAATAAAATTCAATACAAATAAGTTTCACATACAAAGAAATCATGACACCTAATTTTATAACGATCGATCCATAATTAGTCATAGGTCTGATATACGACCCTCTTCTCAAAATCACTTTAGCATGCATAACATCCTTTATAGTTGTCGATATCGAAGTAAAATTTAGTGCAAATAATTTGTAAATGTACATTTGTAAGTCACAATACTATGGAAAACGTTTTTACTCGGTGTAGGGTATTATATAGTCGGGCTTGACTTTCTTACTTGTCGTCTTTCTTACTTGTCATCTTTGTTTAACGGTTTAACGTCCAAGCTTCTTTACAAAGAGTTAACTCAGTTTGCATATCAGCAAAATATTAAAATGCATTTAAATTAAAAATCATAAAGCGAATGCAATAAAATTTTATGACATTAATGCAACCCAGTAAAAAATGTTCTCCAAAAGGAGCAGCTTTTATGTATGAACTCATACCTCAAATCGCTTCAAACCTGCTGATGCGATGCATGATTTTTGTATGAGGTATTCCCGGATTAGAGAGACTACTTTCTTCTGACAGTAAGCGCTTCTTTAACTCTAATCAAAGTGTTTTACGTCACTTCGCGCACACCAGTCAAAGAACAAATTCTATCTGAATGTTTTTGCTTAAGAAAAATTCATAGGAACTGAGAAGCGCGATATTCGTTTTGTAATTGACTTTCGTTGTCATACGTAAATCTGTTGGCTATAATTTAATTTTTAGTTTTCGCTTTAAAAACTTCTTCGTTGTCAGCATCAAAAAAGCATTTACTGCTTCAAAAGAGCGGTTTTATTGAAGAGCTCGATTATGCGCTTTTTCTCTTAAGTGCTTCAAAAAACACGAATTTTTTTACTGGGATTGTCCAATTCTTAGTACAATCGCAATAATTCTAAATATATATTATGTTTTTCGAAAAAATTAAGTTATTTTTCAACTATTTAATTTTTAGTTTTTCGCTGGTTCCTGTGCACTCGCCACATCTCTACAAAAATTTGCATTACTATGAAACAATGTAAAGCGTTTATTTTTTAATTTTTTGTTAGTAGCCTTTTTCATTGGCATAATGCTGCAAAAAGTCATGTTTGGTTTGCGAAGACTCTCATTACATTGTTTGTTTTTGTAACATTTAACATTTTAGGAAAAAAATGTGCGAGGAATTTTGCAGTTTACCACTTTCAAAACATTTATGTGCAACTTATGGTAGAGTTAAGGTAACTATGGAAAATTTCAATTTACCTTGACTATAGCTTTAAAGGCTGTATTAAAGTTTTACCTTTTCTGTTTTTATGTGATTTTGGCTTTATTTGGTTTTCAATTGAATAGCTACTAAAATTTATTAAGTTTTTTCATACAAATCAAAAGCAACTTTCAACTCGTACTTGATAAAACACATTAATAAAAATATTAAATACGCAACTGCCAGCTTTGGCATTTTACAAAGGTTTGATAAATTGAAGAAAATTTCAGAAAGAAACATAAATATTTTAAACACTTTGTAAATTTACAAAAAGTTTTCAACTGTTTTCGAATATAAAACAAGTCAGAGTGCTATATTTGGATATGCCGAATCTTTTATAATAAGAACTAAAAAAATATCACTAGACTAGAATATTTATTTATTTTATTACAATTTTACGTATTATTAAAAACGCAAATTTTCGCACAACATAATTTATTTAAATAAATTTTTTTTATTATTATTTATTTAGAAAAAAATTCATATTTATTTCGGCTTGAGTTCATTTTAATTAATAATTCAAAGACTACAATTGCACTATGTTTTTTCCGTTTATTTTGGCATAAACTCTAATTTTAAAGCTATTGAATTGAAATTTGGTTTGTGTACATCCCAAGTTGACCTACCAAGTTTTATATGATTTGGTGCACTATTTCATATAGCTGCTATATAGCCGATCTGGCCGACATGCAACATAAATGTTATGTTTAATCTAATATTATACATAAATAAAACATTGCAGAATTGGACAACAACACACAATAATGACCAAATTGGTAGCAGGTCATAATTTTACATACCTCCACTAATATTTTCCATAACAACACTTTTTAATTTTATTCCACTTCATCTTTAACAAGCACTCGAACTCAGGTGATGTTTACCGCCAGTTGTACAAAAACAAAGTGATATTTAATCAGCTGACTTTAAAAGCATGCCAGCAAAAAAGGGTTGTCACCAAAATTTATATTAAATAATTTTTTTTCTAATATGGGCATCTAGGTTAATGAAATCAGTTAAATTTCCAAATCCGAATCCAAAAATAATTCAATTTATGCCAAAATAAACGGAAAAAACCATAGTGCATTGTAAAGTTATATTTTCTAGACAGTTGACACATAGGAGTGCAATTTCTACCCTGCCAAGATCGTCATTAGCAATGTTTGTTGTACAAGATCTACTTGTAAACATCATCTATTTAACTCACCATTATTGAGAAATAGACTTCGGGAATTATGAACGAAATTTACATACGTTTACAATATGTGTGTATTCTTTTTTTGTAGCTTTTATTGTTGCGTCCACCGTTGGTTTACAATTTCAGCAATATGTGTTATTGTTGTCATTTCTCCTTTATGGTAGATTCTGGTTTTTTGTAACTATGAAACACCGGAGATGGGATGACAACTTTTTCTACAGCGTGCCTTGTGTGTTTTGTTAATTTTTAGAGACTACTGTTTCTTGGTGAACGTTTTTTTTTTAATTTTTTCTAATTTTAAGGATTTATAAAGATGATGCAGAGTTTATCTGTTAATCTAAAGAACCAAGTCTGCAATTTAAAAATTTACAAAATTAAAAATTGGTTTATATTAACCGTTTACTTCAATATTCTTTTATATTCCCTTTAAGTTAAGAAAAAGAGTAAAACAGTTCATGACAATTGGTTTATATTAATTATTATTTTGGTTGATTTTCGCCTCCATAAAATAATTTTTAAAAGTCATCTTTAAAAGCAGTTTTCCAGTAACCTACTTCTATGTATTTGAGGCTTATTTTGATTGAATTCATTCATAACGTATTTTTTGCATTTTTTTTTTTTTTGGAAATTTATTTATTATTTTGGACGTGAGTATGTTGTATAAAGACCCTTAAATAATTAGTTAAAATGTTCAATATAAAAAAGGTCGAATGAACTGTAATAATTAAAAAGTTATATTTATGTATGTAGGTAAACATAAATTATCTTATATTATCAAATATCATTTATTCGATTTGGTGAATAACGTTAAAAGTGATTGCTCTGTTGTTGACTTAAAACATTTGTGTGATATTTAATTACATGTTGTAAATACTTTTTGCAGAAACTATCTGACTAGAATAGATGTTGTAAAACATGGCTCTTTTACAGAAACTATCAGGAGCCATGTTGCACAACATTTATTTTAGTCGGATAATACAAAGCAGGACTGTCAAAGCTAGTTCGTTTAACTCACATTACTTTAGTTTGGGTCCCTGCGCATACAGACTACTATGGTAATTAGAGGGCGGATTATCTGGCCAAAGTAGGATCCATTTTGAATGTCTCAACTGGCGTATCAGTCGCAATGCCACTTTGAACTATTAAAACCAAAATCTTAAGACACTTCTCTCAAAAGGCTGGAATTAGGTGACGTAATCTGGACACCTACAAAACCACTTGAAATATGTGGCCAGCATACAATGAGAAGAGCAGTTTGCAGCTCTTGAATATGAAATGAAAGACTTCTGGAGAATCATAGCGCTGCTAATCGTTCAGTGGATGATTGGTAAGCATGCAAACAGACTCGGCCTTCCATTTAATAATCACTGCAGCAGGACCGGTAGAAAGAAAAAACAGTGTTTCATCAAGTATTAGATGGTGCGATTTCATCGCATACCTGAACGCAACAGGCTGAATATAGTACCCATTATATACTAGATCTAGTTATATAATTTACTTGACGAGTGGTGTGGTGGTTTTCAAAACGGAATCAAAAGATTTGACTTGAATGCTTGCAGGCAGCAGGCAACCACGTAAACCAACCAACCAACCATCAAGAGCTATTGAGGACAATGTTCTAGCAATGACAAAAGTAGCGTATAATAGCTAAACAGATTAAAGTTAGTTAATAAGTTTTCAAAAGAAGTCCAAAAAAGTCGTTCTATAGTTTCCAAACTACAAATCAGAAGTCGCAAATAAACTATTAACGTATTAAAAAAAGAGACACTTGTTTAACATCAAAGTTGATATTAAACATAAAACATAAAATAAATGAGACAAATTATTTTATTTATTAGTTTTTTAAATGCAATAACAAGTGAACAAAGTACTAAAATGTACTCATTCGTTAAATATTATTTCAATTTTAACATTATAATAAGTAAAAAGATAAGCACACTTTTACTTAATAATATCTTAAAATATTTAGTGTTTTTTCATACATATACATTTCTATATTTTACGGATACTGTATATTACTCTGCTAAACCCATTGTTAATTCATGTGGCTTATAAGTCACTTAACCTAATTAGTGTAGTGGTTGCATTTCAAATACGGCCTGCTGACTATGTGTCTATAATAGTTGTTAAAGTAAAAATATGGCTATGAAGTTAATTCTACGTTTTACATCAAAGAGTAGGAAAATAAAACTGTTAAAAGCCTAGACTTCGAATGAAAAATTAACATATATTTATTTAAAAAGTTTTGTTGAATATATACACTCAAGCTAAATAATTGTTCCTCAATTTAATTGCCAAAGAAAACTTTTAAGTATAATTTAGTTTTTCTTAAATAGTTCTCATTGATGTTGAGTGATTAGATTCTTTGGAATGAAAATTACGTTAATAAGTAGTAAGAGGCATATCTATAAAAAAAAATATTTTAACTCAAATATGCCTCTTGCTACTAAGTGACCACAAAGCTCTTAAAGGAAATGGTCTAAAGTTTCTTTTGAGGAAAAATAAAAAAAGCTCCATTTTGAAAAAAAAAAAAATAAAAAATGAAAAAGATACATGTGCCAAATATTGAAAAAGTCAAATCTTGAGTTATAAAATTGTTTTTTTTTGATAGATATACCATTCGCATCCCATTAAGCAATTATAAAGGCCTTAAAGAAAATTGTACAAGCTTTCTTTTGAGGAAAAAAGGGCCCAAATTGAAAAAAAAAATTAAAAAAAAATTATTTAAACAAAATATTAAAATTGAAGAAATAGCTATCTGAAGTCCTTTGGACAATTTTTGCTAGGACCAATAGGTAAAAAGTTACACACATTTAAACAAAACTCTGTATGACCAAAATGTCCAACTTTGACCCCCTCTAACTCCGGCACTTCTTGACTAGTAGAGCTGGTCTACTATCCAATAGTGATAACCGTGGTGCAAATTTCATCCAAATCGAAAGACATCGATTTTAAAAATTGGGTCACTTGACGTGAAGTTGCCCATATATCAAATTAATTTTTTTACAGACCAGATATATCGCACCCTGAATATAAAAGGGTCACAACTCAAAATGTTACACAAATTACTTTTTCCATAAATTAATTCAGAGTACACATCTCTAACTACTGCAATAATTTCTTTCACATCACTATCTTTTTTAACTGGAAAAATACGAATTTGTCTATTTTTATGTTAAGTGTGTTGCTTGTGCACGATGAACAGTTTTTTGTCTCTCCTAAAAATTTTAGTATTTTGAGTTGTGACCCTTTTGTATTTAGGGTGCGATATGTATGCAGAAATCAAACTACTGAATTTTATGTAACACTCTTACTGGTTTATCCATTTATCCCTAACTTGCGGTAAATAATAAATTTGAGTGATAATGTGAAAATAATTTGAGAATAATGTGAGTGATTATTATAAACAAACAAACGTCGCAAAAAATGGTATAAAAAATTATCTATTAGATACAATTTTTAAACATTTAAAATAAATTATGTTCCACATATCTTGTCTTTTAAACACTATATTTTAGTTTTAACAAAAACACAGTTTCTCTAAATATATTCAGATGGTAGTTAGATGGTTACTCTAATTTGTTTTATTTTTAGATTGCTTGTCGATTGTTGAGCCAAAATTGTTTAAATAATCCGTGAAAAGACGTAAATATACAATACGAAAAACGTATTTTTGTTTTAGCATCTTCTTAAATTTTTGGAAAACATCTTTTTTAAATTATATGTGAAAAGAATGAGTGAGAAAAGTATTTCCATGATTATCAATTTTCAAACTAAATCAATTTTATTTCAACAGCAATAAAAAGTTTTTACTCAATGAAAATTCGGTTCAATGTAGTTTCCTGCTCTTCACAAGAGAATATAAAAAAGGTTATGTTTTGTTTAGTTTTGACATTTTAGCTATGTGCATTATCAATTTATCACTCACATAAGCCAGTTCTTATAAAAGTGCAATAAGTCAATAAATTTAAACACCGCAAATATGGACATCTAATGTATTTTGCAAATATTGTAATACACAATTGAAATTATATGCTCGTATATGTACACTTATTCAGTTTATTTAAATATTTATAAGTAGATCTTTTTAAAAGTATTCCAGCTTAATAATATATTTATTTACAATTTGAGCTTTTTGTAAAAAATTATAAAAAATCAGACTTTGGTTTAATATCTAGTATTTTCCAGTGAAATAAATGACTTTATACACTATAATAATAACTGTCATATAATATTGCTGAAAGTTTGATTGTCAGATACATACATGTTTAAATTGTATAAAAACTTTGTTTTTTTGGGGCAAGTACAGAATTTATAAAAGACTGTTGCTTATTGTCGTGCCTTACATGAAAGGAAGTAAGAACAACAAGGGTAAGTACTTTTTCTTGTAACAGAGCTGAACTTTTACACTTGTTTTAGTTGTGGTATAAGTTCATAAATTTATGAAATTCTAAGTCGATCGAGGTATGTCAGTCTGCCTGTTCATCTGTCTTAAACAGTCTCACGTCCAAAATACACACCTAAGCGGAATTTCCAGAAAAATATTTTCTATTTTGTCAGAAAGTTTGGTACTAATCAGCAAAATCTATGTAAGTTTTGGGCTAAAATGTGATACAACCTCCATAAAAATATTATATTTTTTTCCTATTTTGTTCAAATATATAGCATGAAATTTTGAGTACGTTTTTACTATAATTAAATGAGAAAATCTGACGAAAATAGTAATAATCGGTGCATGATTTTTCTTAATCCGCATACAAATTTCTTCCCGAAATATGGTTGAATAATATAAAGATGCCTACAAAATTGCAATATCAATACAAAATTCATAAAAAAAAGGTTAATGTATAAAAATCGCTAAACTATATTTTGTTTGGTTCGGTCAATGTTTGAGCATAGCCGCATATAAAACCCACTTCCACTTGTTAAATTAGATTATTTTTTATTGAAAATATGTTCTGTTTGTTCATTTAGCATTTTAGTTTGTTCATAATATAGTGAGCAGTGAATTCAATTTTAGATATAATGAGTTCCAAAAGAACTGTTGTTAGTTGTTAGTTAGTTGTTGTTGTTGTTAGTTTCTTGTTTACAAATATTAAAAACAAACATATTTTAACGTTACGCCCCATACAAGTATAAGGTGCATTGGGAATATTAGACACCGTGAAGATCTTGCAAGCAATCGTAAAATTATATACGTTTAGAAATTAATTTTATAGATTGTTTTTATTTTTGTTTAAAACGTCCATCGAAAGACAGTGGAAACAAAAAGATATTACGTATAAAACTGAGAACGAACAAATACCACTTAGGTATAAAACACTATTTTTTTACATTTTTATAACTTGCTAAAAAAAATAACAAAATGTTATTTTAATGTCTTGGGATAATATGGGTTAGGAACACGTCTACGTATTTTCGTAAATATTTAAATTAAGGTATTTTTAAAATTGGTTTATGAAAGGAATAAACAATTTAACACTCATATTCATTCTATTAAATTATTTTTAATTCTTCAATCAATTCTCTTTGGCATTGCGTATGAGTAATAAGATAATAAAAAAAAATTTATAAGAAGTATACGCCTAGTGATTATTTTGCTAGGTTTTATTTTATAATTACAATATATAGCATATCTTAGGGTGTTTCTTAATGAAATCAGGTTTGGTGTAGTGAACGTGTTCAGTGTAATATGGTTTTTTCCATCTATAAACTCTAATTTTAAAGCTATTGAGTTGAAATTTGGTTTGTGTACATGTTTTATGCTCCCAAGATGACCTACCGAGTTTCATATGATTTGGTGCACTATTTCATATAGCTGCTATATAGCCGATCTGGCCGCTTTGCCCCAACTTTTTTGGTAATGAAGCTATTGAATTGAAATATGGTTTGTGTACATTTTATATGATCCCAAGATGACCTACGAAGTTTCATATGATTTGGTGCACTATTTCATATAGCTGCTATATGAAATTATTATAGCCGATCTGGCCGCTTTGCCCCAACTTTTTTGTTTATGAAGCTATTGAATTGAAATTTGGTTTGTGTACATTTTATATGATATAAAATTCACTGTCACAAAGAGAACAGAAGATCGGCCAATGATGTTTCATGTCATATAAGGACCTTTTCTGAAAAACAATTTAACCCACTAAAACTAACTAAAATCGATATCAAACCAAAGTAGATACAATTTTAAAACAATTCAAATAAATTATGTTTGTCGTAAAATTTTCTTTCAAATAATATATAAAATTTGCATTAAGACTGAATAGAAAACACAGAATTCTTTGTATTTCTTATTATTTTAGGTTGAGGGTATTACAGATTCGGCACAGCCGAATATTACACTCTAACTTGTTCTGTATTTTAACTTCTTTAGAACTCGAAAGCATAATATTGATAAAACTTATTTATACAATATTTTATTTTGTTCTTATTCATATAAATGACCAGTCTAGTTTTCATCGGATATATCCGTCACGTATATATATTCACATTAATGCAATTTTTACCTACAAATAGGGAAAGTTCATTTATGCTTATTTCTATACCTGTAGAATAACTAGTTTCTATATTTTAAACAGTTTTATAGTTTTTACTATTTAAAAATAATTTGTATATTCATTGACGTTTGTCTTTCAAATATTTTCTAAATCGTACAATAATTGTTTTGCTTTAAAACTCAACTTTTGCTAAAGTTTTATAAGCAAAATAAAACTTTATGACTATCAAAGTTAAAAATCACAATGTTAACCGTAAAAACAAAACTTGTGTTTAGTTGTTGAAATAATTTAAAGTCTGTTATAGTAATGTGGTGAACAATTTAAACTTTTCTGTTTTTATTCATGGTCATTAGAAAAAAAAAAATACTTTAAATTTTAATAATTTTTGAGTAAAAGGTGGAAAATATTCAAAGATTTGCAAAGACACTGATAGAATTTTTTACAGAAGAAGAAATTAAATGTATAAAAATATTTTGAAACAGCACAACAAAACAAAATATTCTATCGTAGTTTTAGTGTTTTATATAGACATTAATTTTAATTTTAAATACAATTTACTGCGATAACCTCTAACCTGGTCCAAAGTTTTAAGTGTGCTTAACTGATTTACAAAATTTTTATGTATTTATTTTTTTTATAAATAGCTATAAAAACTACAAGTATTTTTGGTTAGCTTTAATAAATAACCGCTTAAATGTTTGCATTAAAATATAAGTTTGAATTTTATACAAATTATACCAATTTGTAGTCATAAATATTAGCATAAAAAACAATGTTGAATACAATAAATTTTAAGAATTTTATAACATTATTAAACTTTTTTAACATCTAAAATTATTTTTATTTGGTGTACACTTTTTACCCACAACTTCATTCTATTAAAAAATACCATGTTTGAAAAAATTGTGGAATAAATTTAGTTTAAATTGCCTAAGAGTTATATCCTATTAGACAAATAAAAATAGTTTAACGTAAATTGGTTTTCATGGACAGATTATAATAGCCTACAAAAAAAGAACAAAGTACATGCGAGGATGGAATTTTGTTACTAGTTGGCTTTATTAGCTCGGAAGTAATCTTATATTCTAGAGAATTATTGAATTTGTCAAAAAATAACTGTTTTAGCAATTTAAAAAAGGTGTGTATATCGAGTGCAATCAAATAATTATAAGTTTACATGGCAAATAATAGTTTAACCACTGCAAATAATGTGGAAAAAAATTATTAAACATATAGAAACGAGGGAAAATATGCGTAAACTTGTAATTTTTGTTTAATAAAATAATAACAATATTATTAAAAAACTAAAGTTTATCTAAAAACTAAAAAAAAAACTAAAACATGTGCTAAAAAATATCTGCATTTTCTTTAAATGCTAAAATGGCCTACATCATATCATCCACCATGGCAAGTGCTGAATGAGGTTATATACATTTGTAATTTCGTGTGTATAATAGAACAATATTAATGTGAGATCCAATCAGATATATACTTTCCTGACACTTAGAAAATTCCAAACCGATTGAACTATGTCTATCTATGTAAAAAACTCTCATGTCTAAACTAATCAACTAAAAATAACAATATTTCCATAAATATGTTTAATATTTTATTAAAAATTGTGTATATTTTTCACCAATTTTTTGCTATTTTGTTAAATATATTGCAGATACTATCAAGAAATTTTATTCACATTATTCCTGTGATAAAACTACAAACTGTAATCGAAATAGTAAGAATCAGTCTATGATATCACCTATCTTCCCAAAATATAGCAATAGAATGGAACATAAATACATAGACAAACAACATATATATTTACTATTAGCGACTAATTCGGTAATTTTTGCCAGTAATACAAGAAGTCATGTTGTTGAAGTTCAAGTTAAAGACGGAAAACCTGATAGAATTTCTGTCCCAGATGCTGTTACCACAGGACTTGCTTCAATTTATAGAAAATTCAAGTAATAGAAGTTTAAATTATAGAAGTTCGACTCTACGATAAAAATAAGTTCCATGTAAGAAGAACTAAAAAGATAATTTGTTTAGTTCATGTTTGTTCAATTTCACTTATAAATATTTTCACCAGTTTAAAATTCAACACAAATAATCCGAATAATTCTCTACCGAAGTAGATGTTGGTCGATCCATATTTTATCATAGCTCCCATATAAGGACCACATCAGAAAAATACATATACATATATTGTATATATATCGGTACCGACTCACAACTTTGCACAAATCATTTTCATATATACAAAAATCATCCCACAACATTTTCTGAATTTCGGTCCATTTTTAACCGTATCCCTCATAAAAAGCCCTCTTCCAAAATCGCTTCAATATTCATAAATCTCTTATAATTAACGGTACCGACCAAAAATGTTACATGGATCATTTACATAGATGCCTAAATCAAATTGCTGGATTTTGAGAATATCGTTTCATATTTGTATATTATATAGATATTATATATTATTATGTTGTTATTATTACGCTATTATATTGAAATTCGACGTGAGATATCCTAACATGCATAAAAATCACTATCGAAAATTTAAGAACCCACAAAAATGTCTAACTAATATCGATATCGAACCAACTTTTATATAGATCAGTAATTTTAACCCAGAAATCATACTAGTATCGGTTATTCGGCAACTATGCTACTGGATTTTCTAGCTGTCAGTCAATATTTGGCAATAGCTTCCGAATTAAGTCCACTTCCGAGCATACTAAACAACCATACAACTCTTGTAAATAACGTTATTGAGATGAAATTAAACCAAAATAAGCCTCAAATACTTAGAAACCACATTAGTGGATACTGGATTTATGCCGCCCATAAATCTCTTGTAAATAATGATATTGAGATCAAATTCAATAAAAAAAAGCGTCAGCTTATATTTATTTTACCCTTTTCTATACTCTGCTTTTTAACTTGTTGTGAATATGGAAAAATTTTCTTTTAGTTTTATAAATTGTTAAATTATACTCAAGATTGTTATGAAATTCAGACAAACTCTATAAATTATGGTGAGATTCATTGGTAATTACATCAATTTTAAATAGTCAAAATTAGATAAAATTTAAAAACATTTGAATTAAATTATGTTGTTCGCAAAATTGTCTTTCAAACAATATAAAAATACTGATAAAATTTGCACTAAGACTGAATAGAAAACACAGAATAAGGATATGCTAGTCCTTTAACTAGTCTAGTTTCTGTATTTTATATTACGTTTAAGTGGAGGGTATTAAAGATTTGACACAGCCGAATATAGTACTCTAACTTGTTTTTCTTCTCATTATTGAATATGAAGAAGCTGTTTTTGTAATTTATCCAGGATCTGTTAGTTTTACTGCCTAATTATCCCTAATTTGAGCATACATTCATAAAAGCCTCAGTTTATGTTTTGTCTCTTAGTAATATTAAACAACATTTGCATTTGTTTGTATTCTTATTGTGTTTCATAGTGGGGTATAAGATCAATGTAGATATTCAAATAAGTTATAATGAAGTTGATAAGGTTAATTTTCTTGAATTCTTTATAAAATTATACTGGTTATTTAACATCAGACTTTAATTTTCCTAAGTTAAGGTGTCTAAATTGATACATTGCAACATTATTAATATAATTATTAATACAAATTTAATTAAAAGACTCCTCAATTGTATGTAATGCAAGCAAAATATAGTAATTTAATCTTAATATAGGTGCTTATAAAACTTTAATACTAGCTCTGTCTATATGATCGTTAAAGTCTAATGTGTGCCAAATATTCTTTACTGATCAGTAATTTTTGGTACTAAAATGGAAAAAAGGAACCAAGTAATAATTTTAGAACAAAATATTCGCCTTTCCGTCGTTTAAAACAAGACCTAGAAAGTATTTTGGATTCGTGCATAAATTAAACATTTATGACCAGTTAACCAAAATTTTGGGAGAACTTTGAATGACTAATTTTCATTCAACTAATTTTATTCCCAATCAATTAAAATATCTTTAAAATTGAGACCTTACTTCTCGCATGTGGTCAGGCAGACATACGGACAGCGTTCAATCGAAGAAGAAGGAAGAGATTCTGAGTCAATCGGTTTACTTTAAGGCGGTTGTTGGACTGATATTTTTGGACGTTACAAACAATAGCACAAATCCAATATATCCAATATAGTGGTGTAATATATAATAAGCTCTATAATAAAAACTTGGATAATCCCAACTAAGCTTTTCAAACTAGTACGAACATCCAGGTTTAGATAACACACTTTTATTAATTCTTACTCTAGGAAATTAAACTTCTTGGAACATATCTTTTTTTTTTTATTTATTTATATATAAACGAAAAATAGGAAAAAATGGCGTAAATTAAAGAAGTTATTAACTAATTATTTAAATTTAAATGCGTTAAAATATTATAAAATTTGTTTATTTCAATTAGCGAATTCGCGACCACTAACCCCTAAACGAATTATAAGAAATACCTAAAATGCATTAATTTATAGAATTAAGGTGATATTTACCACTAAATATAAGGAAATTGGCTGAACAGATAAATGCTTTATACAAAATCCATAAAATCAGGTAATTATATAAAATTTTTAAACAGCACTTTTACTTGTCACGGATGCAATTGCTAATATATGGAAACCTTAACTGCTATTTAATAAACACAGTTTTCAAAGTGTTTTTATCATAAGTTCTTTGAAAAAAAGCTAAATTTTGTACTGAGGTATATTATGTTATGCTCAAGGCCATACGTTTATTATCTTACAAAATGTAATTATTGGTCTATTATTCACAAATGTACTTTTTTCAATTGCTACAATGTCTTTTACACTATTAGAAATTTGTTTCCTAGTACATTTTTGCAGTTCCACATAATGGATTCTTGTTAAAATTCAACCACTTGCATATTTTTTTCTAGTTCTGCCACATGTGCATACAATGACAAAACAAATATATATTTTGTCTTTTAATTAGTTGAGCTTTTTTGTGTTCTGTACGCGTAGGTAGGTAGTTGTGAACCTAGTAAAGTACACATTGTTTGTATAATTTATTTACACATTTGTATAACAACTTAAATAGAAAATCTCGAAATTTTTGGCACAACCTACATATGTTTGCTTGTATAATATAAAATGCATCATTTAGTTTGTCTTACTTAAGTTGTTAACCTATTTGTAATGGAATAGAATGAAAAAAAAAACTAAAATGTTTTTTATTTTTGTTTTGTTATCTTGATAAAGTCATTTAAGTTTACACAGTTTTAAGTTTCACTCATGCACATGATGAGTTCTTATAAGTTTTTGTCTTTATTAGAGAGACTGACTTTAGAAAATTTTATAGTTTAAAATTTAATGATGTAAACATTTTAAAAATACACCAAATGAGTGGTAGAGTAACTAATGCAGCAATCTTCACTTTTCCAGTTTCTGCAATTAATAACAATTATAATATATGTTTTGTTACTAAGTATAATATAATTAGGTAAGAATATGTACCAAAATGTGGATTTCATGGTAGATTCACTTCCGATTATATATCTACGAGTATGTACATACAGCCAATTATAGAACTGATAAAAATTGTGTTTCAATATCGATATTTATCAGTAGATGGAAGTTTGAACTAATCAAGTTCAGGCGCCAAATTACCAAAACTTCTTGATCGAATGAGCTATCGTATCGAAAAATGATTTCGATATCGAAATTATAATAAAATGTACTAATACTAAAAGTGGAAACAATTTTTTTTGGGACATAAGCCACTTATTCAAAGGCCGGGTCACATATATACTTTCTGGATCTACAACCAATATTTGAATATTTTAAAAACTATTTGACACACTCAATAAACCGTCATATTTGTTGTCCATATGCCCTACTCTAGCAAGGCTCAATAGGTAGATGTACATAGCTATATCGACTTAGAATTTTATATTTTTAAGGTCTGCGATCAATCTTTCAATACGTTACCAATGCAATTATAAAGCAAAAATAAAAATCACAATAAATACCTGTTCAGAAAGTCTTCAAATCATAAAGTCATTTCAATTAAAGAGGTGAAATATGTTTTCGATATTTTTAAATAATTTGTGCATCCTTTATAATTTAAGTGATTAACACACATAATTGTAAATGTAGCGTATGTAACTTTTTTTATATACTTTTTGTTATTATTTATTAAATCTGCCTTATTTCCTTATACATAACAATAAGTATTCAAATCTTAAAACTAAAATAAATCTAATTACTCTCCAACAGAGCATTAACTAAAATAAAAACTTATATAAATATCATTAAAAATATATTTAATAGTCACATTTTATCTTATGAAAGACGTTTATCACACTGGCATAAAATAAATTATTGTTTATTTTTTCTTTTTTATTTCTTTTGCCTGAAAGTATGGGTTTGTAACTGTGGAAATTAAGTATTAATATGGCTTAAGGGTAATAATAAGTAAAAAAATATATGTATATACTGGCTTACATACATATAAATGCATAAATATATGTAAGAGATAATTTAACCGTTTAACATGAGATAAGTAGAAATTCAGTTTTATTAACTAGTAGTTCATTAAATTAAAAGATTTGGTAGCTTCGTGTGGGTTTTTAGATGCATAAATCCTTGTTAAATCGCCTAATTCTTATAATATAATGAATTTTGTATCAAAATTAAAATTCGTTTAAAATAGACATTAATGGGTTAAACCACTACAAGCTACACGTAATACAAAATAATATAAGTGTAGAAAATGTGGCAGAAATATATACTATTATATGAAATTAATTATACATACATACTTGTCAGCAAGTTCTTTTGAAACTAGTCTAAGCCCAGAAATCGAACACAATGTAGTTTATGAGTTATTCTATTTTTATACCCTTCACCTTCATGAGAAGGGTATATATAAATTTGTCATTCCGTTTGTAATTTCCACAATATAATTTTCCGACCCTATAAAGTATATATGTATATACTGAATCCTTATAGATAGCGGAGCATATTAAGTCCTGTCTGTCTGTCTGTCTGTTGAAATCAATTTTCTGAAGTCTCCAGATATCTTCGGGATCCAAATCTTCAATCATTCTGTCTGGCATGCTTTCGAGAAGTTTTCTATTTAAAATCAGCAAAATTCGTCCATAAAAAACGGAGATATGAGAAAAAATCCGAGACAACCTCTGAAATTTGCATCAAAAAAACTATCAAACAAAGTGTATTAATATAATATATATGTATATAATATAATTATGCATCCACAACATAGGTGAAGGTATATAAGATTCGGAATAGCCGAATATAGTTTTATTTTATGTATTATTTTTTTCAAAAATAATTTGCATTTGCAATTTTTATATATCCCCATCAAACCAAGAAATTTCGGAGTTACACATTTTCTCTGTAATTTAGTGCTTCAATGCAGATCAGCAGATTTCATATATTTGTACCTTTAATAGGGGTTTGGTTGACAAACGTAGAAAAGTGTGACTTATATCAAAATTGCACAGATAAAAAATAACCCTTAAATAAGGATATAATTAAAAAATAATAAAAGAATAAAAACCTACAAAGAAACCAAATATTTATTTATATAACAATCTTTCTTTAGTGTTTTTATTTCAGTATTTTTGTATTGTTGTTTAAAAAAATATTAACATACATGTGTTGATGTCTTTCATAAGTTAATTCGGAAGTATGTGTGGTAGAAAAAAGCTACAGCACTGCATTTATAATACTTAAGCATGCATAATTAATTCCGTTGTTATATATATTGTTAACCCATTTTTCGCTACACATAGTTCCTGATGACCAATATGCATAACATTTTATTTTTTTTTATAATGTTAAGTAACTTTATTTGTGGATTTTTTTGGAAAATTTTTTGGAATTTTTATGGAACAGTAAAATCACTTAATTAGATAATAAAAATCAATTATTATGATAAAGTTCAAAACATTTCATGTGGAAGTGCACCTTGCCTTTTTCAAAACGTAATCAAAGGATTGCACTTGAATGCTTACAGGCAACCAGGTAAACCAAGTACTTTGCATTTCTTACACATAAATGGTTTTTGACTGTGGCACTGCCTACTATTAGATTTTTTACCCGGAAATGCTGAGGATTTCATTATCTTTTAATCCTGACCATTTAATTTTAAATTTTGTAAAGCAGTTTTAGAAATAGCACTAAAAACAAGTATGTGGACCTAAGTTACGCACCAGCTATCTTGTTCTGTGAAATCTCGTAATTTTGAGCTTTTATTTATGGAAACAAATATTCCAAAAATTTGTTTATACAATGCCTTTATGTAAATTAATATACAGGATGCAGTAATAAGGTTGGAGACTGTATTTAAATAAAAGAAACAAAATTGTTGCTTTTCTCTGCATATTTATTCAAAAAAAGTACACAATTTTCATCACTACGTTGCACAGTGGAGGTATTTGGAAAAGAAAAATAAATCTGTAATTTCTAAACGGTAAGTCTATTTGCAATAAAATTTTATAAAACTAGAGAATATATTCTCCAGTCTAAGTTTTGAATTTCAGACTCATAAAATTTCTATTTCAAAGATTTTGCTATATATGAAATCTACTAGTCGAGAAATGTCGTAGCTAAATATTTCTTATATTTACATTAATCCTTCTTTGCATAATATAGCTTAAAATTGCACTTTTTAAGTTTTGTGCAATTCAATAACGTCGGTTTGTGAGATATGTCAATTCAAAAATAAATTGAATTTAAAATTTTTTGTTTTAAAAAATATATTTATTTTTAGAAAGCCAAAGGTCTAAACTACTGAGATTATTTAAAGAAGTTACCGTTTGTAGTATGTTATTGAGTTTGATTTTTTGGGTAAAAATTATGGTAAACTTATAATAATAAGATAATCCTTTTGTGTATGTCACTATGTTACTTGTAGTTTTTGATGGTTTTTAGATAATCAACGTAAGGCGGAAGAAAAACTTGTGAAACATTTTGTTTATCAACTTTGCAGCAGAGAATATTTTTGCTAAGCAATGCCATTTGTTCATCATTTAGTCCTGAAATCACACAATTTTCTTTTTCAAATGTATCTTTCTTTCAAAAGTAAATAAAAATCAGCTGTTGAGTTAAATTCACAACTGAAAAACACAAGTTTAGGAACCAAAATTGTTGCCAAATTTACGAAGTATATGTGTAAATAATTTTTCATGTAATTTTTGACAATTCATTTACGAGGGCGTAAAAATGCACAACTTTTAATATCATTATGACCTTAACGAAGATTTTTTAACCATCTTTCCTTATTAACTTAATTTATTTCACCAATAAAGAAAAAATTATGCAAACATATCTAGGTGAAACATTACTAAAAATTAACTACTATAAGAACATAAATAAACAAATTTACCATTAGTTTTTTTACTATTCACAAAACAATTTGACACGTAAAAAAGACATTATTATATATCAATCGATAGAAATATTTTTTGAAAATATATAAAACTTTTACCAAATAATAATATGTAACACAATGGGATCAATCTAATGAACCCAAGTGCCATGTTTTTGAGAATTGCTATGGCACACCTTATCTATGTTATCTAATAACTGAAATAAAATAACAATCATACGCCACATGACATTTGTAGTAATATATTTTTAGATAAATGTGACGTATGAGTAACGTAAATATGAAAAAGCGGAATTTTAAAATTAACCGTATATTTTTTATTTATTTTCAAGCACACCAATAGATATTTTAAAACCATTGGGATACATGATGTAATAAAATAAAATTATTTTTCAAATTAAAAGTTAAAGCTGTACTTAAAACATTTTCGATGTACTTTACGTTTAATCTGTAGCGCTTCCATAAACTTGATACACTATTTCAAATAAAAAAAAAATACCTAAAAATCTGCTCTAAAATTACAGACAAACCTCGATATTACGACCCTCATTATAACGAATTCCTCGATTTAACGAATTTTTTGAAATCCCCCACAACGCTCCATAAGATTTCATACAAAATAAACCTCTCGATTACAAATACATTTGTCAATAGCCTCGTTATAACAAATTTTCATTCACTGCAGACTAACGAAATATAAATAATTATTTACCTCTATTTAACGAATTTTGTCAACTTGCAACCTTTTCAAAACGATTTCCATCAATTAATCCAAATTATATGAAACAGATATGTACACACAAAATTATTGTGTTTGCAACGACAACGTCACCAGCAAACCTACATTCGTAGTCGGCAGCAGCATGAATTAGACTAATGGCTAAAATATTCGAAGAAAAATTTATTTTTGAATTTTAAAACTACAAAATACAGTGGTTTCCTTCAAATGTGTTCTGATTTATTAGCGGAAATCGTTCGCTATAACATAGTAAGCAGATGATCATTAATATATGTACATACAACATTTTTTATTACCTCGTTATAACGAATAAAAGTGCAACTTCACCTCGATATAACGAACCTGATTGTAACGAATTATTCGACATAACGTTTTTTTTAATCACCTTAAGATTCGTTATACCAAGGTTGAACTGCATAACTAAAAAGAGTGACAATTTAAAAAAATGTGGAGCTGATATTTTTTTTAAATTAAATAAATAAGATCAGTATTATTTGGATTTACTATTTTATGGTTTGAAAACCAGCATTTACACATATTCCTCAGGCCAGAAGCTTTCACAGTTTTACAGCCATTAACCAGGCAATGTTGGAGTTTTAAGAATTTTTGGTTCGATTAGCTTTCTGGTTTGATTTTTCATTGCTTTGCATTCGTACAAATATTTTCACTGACTGATAAAGAGTTGTCAACAAGTTTTTAAACAAAGCTTTTGTATGAAGAGATTTTATTTGAACTAGATTTAAAACAAAATAATTAATTTTTTTTTTTGCTCAAGCAATAAACAAGACATTATTACCATACACATAATCTTGCAGTTAATTAGAAAATCTTGCACCTGTCTATGAAGTCACGTCTAATATCATATACCCACATGTCAGGCCATCTAGTAGGATGTATACTTCATATAAAAGTTAATTATATTTTCACATTTAATAGATTTCAGACTCAATGAAGTTTTGTAAGCCAAATATAACAGTGTGACTGCAAACTACTAAATACCCAAAAAAAAAAAAACTTTACTTACAGTCTTAATTTTATTCAGCATCCAGAATTTATTTATTTTATACACTAAAGAATTACTCATAATGGCGAAATTAGAACGGATTTGTTTTAGGACATTGCCAACAAAAAAGTACTTTTTGTAAAAAAATTTGTAAGTATTCTGTTCAGGAATTTCCTTCTACTTTTCAAATAAAATTGCAAGTGAAGTTTTTACTTGTATAAGCATTGACATCTCCTAAAAGTAAATATTTATACTTAGTTTTCTTTGCATTAGGAATAAACTATTTTGTTATACAGTAACTAATTATATTCTACATAGTTTCTTATACAATATTCTATATACGTACTATGAATAAAATGTCTTTGAATAACTTAAAACCCAAATTAAATTTATTATAACATTTATAAATTTGTTTAGTACAAGTTGAAGTATTTATAATAAATGTACAGATTTTCGAAATAGATGTCAGTATTAACTTTATTGAAATGTCAATTGCACATATTATATTATGCGACAAAGTGTCCTGCAAACAAATTTACTCCTTTACAAGCTGTGTAAGTAAAATATACATTATTATGTGATAAAAGTGGTTAAATTTGGTATCTGCAGATATAAATAATAAAATTCGTAAAAATAAAAGATTTGTATTGTGCAATGTTTCAGTTATATAAAATAAATTTTACCATATAATTTATGCAAGACTCAATTACGTAGTTACGGTCTTGATTCCTATTGTGTGGTTAACTTACTAAGAATAAAAATTTGTATTTTTTGTAAATGGGGGGGGGGGGGAGCAACCTTATATTACCTCTTCAACTATGAATGTGAAGACTTGTATAAAATAATGTCGCCGGAAACGTTTATTTAAAAGTAAGGTTTTGGTCTTATTGAGCGCCTTATCATTATTTAAAAGTTATATCGAATCTACCAGCTAAGTTTAACAGAAAGCTTCGTTTACATTGATTATCTCTTATATGTATTTGTTTAAATCTAACAATTATATTTTTTGATAGGCTATATTGGTTTAATAAATTAACAATGAAAAAGTATTTTAACGTTAACTCTCACATATTGACAAAAGTTGCCATACAAAATTTCATTACTAAACCTTGTATAACTTAAATCAACGGTTTTGAATATATAGGTGAGTGTTTACCATATTATTAATTATTTTCTTCCTATCCATACTAACATTATATGATTTCAAAATGATGTGGCATATAATTTCATGCTGCACACATTATGTCCAAACCACAAACTGATATGTGCACTGGTGCAGTTAATTGAAGTTGATTTGAGGAATAAAATTCACCTTAAGCTAAGTTCACAGCTAGAAAATCGAATATTAAATTTGTACAATAGATTTTTGTTTGATTTTTATGCTATACAACGCTTTAAGGGTGTGTTCGCGTTGGGGCTGTATGCATGGAAGATAAGCTCGTCATGTAGAATTTCATATTAAAAATATTGTATTAAACCAAAGAGATAAAATATGGTTGAACATGTTTACCACAGCAATATCAACATTTTTTACAAATTTTTTAACAATGTTACGGTAACAGTAATATGGTTAAGTTACGATTCATATAATTACTAAAACCATATATACGATTGTATTAACTATGTATATTTGTATGGCAATCATGTTGATGACGAATCCATTTATCATAATTTGTTGCTATTTGATTATGATAGAGAACAACATAATATAGTATAATTTTTCAACATAAAACTGATCACCATAAACATTACATAATTGCTAATCATATAATTAATTACAGTGACTATAATATTTTAAAAACATTTTTAAAAATGTTGAAATAGTTGTGGTAAGCATGCATATTTTATGGTAAGCAAGCATATTTTTTCTCTGCGTAAAGTTAACAAATATTTGAGGAACATTTTTAATTTCTAATTAGAAGAAAATGTTTCCAAATAACTTTTTATAATTATTAGCTTGACAGTCTAATTAAAATTAAAAAAAAAAAACAAATAAAAAAAAAGTTTTGTATAAAATCCTTAAAAATCAGCATTCTAAAATTAAGTTTCTAATAAAAATGTATTTATTTGATTTCTTCTCTTTTGCCCACATAAGTAAGTTTAAATGGAAAATCTATTTAGCATATGATGGCAATGAAATACATAAAACCAGCTGCACAACACATAGTCAATAGAAAGAAGTTGGATGGTAATAAATTTATTGCACAATTGGCACTAGTAGATTGCTGGCACAATTTCTATATGACGATTTAACGAAAAAAAAGTAAAAATGTCTTAATTTATTAATGTTTACAAGCCATTTATCTAGAAATATAGAAACATACACACAGTTGGAGGCGTTTTTGTGTTAGCTGCCAGAAGTTTTCTTAAAATAAAACCAATAAATTAAAATGTATATTTCCAAAATACAAAAAAAAGGTTAGTGCACTATAAATCTAAAAAAAAATATTATATGCAGTGTTGAAAAAAACATAATAATGGCTGCTTCATTTTTAAAGATGCAAAGGAAGAAATGCAAATTAAAAATTTAAAACTGTGCTAATTCTTACTATCAAACTACTGCTGATCTAATGGTGTTTCTATGCTGATAAGATTTCTATGAATCTTTAAATGGTCATAAGTTAATTGCGTAAATTGTATGAAACATTTCTATAGACAGGGTATCCTTAAAATCGAACTATTTGTTTAGAAATTATAGAATTACAGACATCGTTAAATCTAAGTATCAGTTGTTCGTTATACTTGAATATGGGATGTAGATCGTTAGAAATGATAGTACAAATGCATAACACACTTCCCACTACGATAGTGTAGGGAAAATACAAACTTTTTTATTAATTCCGATTTAATATAAATAATTTTAAACTTCAAAGATTTAAAACTAGGCCTCAGTTTTGCACATTCGGTTCAAAAAATCAAATTAAACACAGAGTATGCAGTTTCTATTTCTCTTGTAAAGGGTGTCCCAACTACAACGCAATTTTTAAATTTTAAATAAAACACAGATATTTAAAAAACAAATCGTGAAACTTTATTATATCGTTAAGTAGACAGAATAAGGTTATGTATGGAACAAGATATCGTGCAGATGGCTGCCGCGGCTTTGCTGGCACACACGCGATCTTTTAATGAAATTTTCAATTACCTTTTTGCATAAATGCTGCGGTAGTTCATTAATGCACCGTCCAATTTCCTCTTTTAAGACCTGAGTCGTCGTCGGCTTATTCGCGAAAACCATCGACTTCAAAAAACCCCAAAGCAAAAAAAATCTAAAGGTGTTAAATCGCACGATCTAGGCGGCCAATTCTGGTCTCCAAAACGCGAAATAACATGACCGGGAAATGACTGATGCAGCAATTGAATTGTTTCTCTGGCTGTATGACATGTGTCGCCGTCTTGTTGAAACCACATGCCCTCCAGATTCATTTCTTCAAATCTAGGCAAGAAAAAACTGGTTATCATTTCACGATACCGAACACCACTGACTGTTTGCGCTTGACCTGCCTCAATTTCATAAAAAAAAGGTCATCACGTACAGCTGCGACATTTTCGGTCGATCGACCTGTTCGAAGGCGCGTTGTTGTCTTTACACACTAACAGACCCAGTTTCGGCAAATTTATCCATGAATCTCTTTACAGTTGACTCTTTGGAGTATTATTGTGATCCCACATTGTCGCAATTTGCGAACTGTAGCCGCAAAACTTTTACCATTTTGGGTAAAACAATTTCACAATGAGAATGCGTTGTTCGTTCGTGTAGCGCTCCATTTTTACTAACCTCGTACCTTTTACTAGCAAACAATGACAGTTGTTCAAATTTCAAACAATGACACTTCGAATGGCGCCAAATTCAAAAATTGCGTTCTAGTTGGAACACCCTTTATATGCTACCAAAAACATATATAATATATAATTGAAATTTAATATAATGTGATATTTAAATGAAATAATATTTTAAATATAATACAAGAAAGCGCAAATTACATGAAACCATAACCATTACATAAAAACAATTTCCAGGCATTAAGTTACTTATGTGCATCACTTTATTGCTATGTGTAGCAATTGACCAAAGGGAACAATGAAGAAACCACTCCAATCTAATCACAGTTCAGAAGAATTTTTTTTTAATTATATAAATAACAAAGAAATTCTAGAAATTCTATCAAACAGGACACGACATTTCGGAGTAATCAGACTTGACGAAATCACTATACTTCGATAAAAATCTACAATACAGATCGTAGTAGCTTGCAGATAATCTTCACAATGATCACTCATTAAGTAGTGTTTAATTTGAGTATTAATTAAAATTGCTGTGCGTCCACATAGTCTAATAATTTTTTCCGCTTACATTGTAAATTTTTTTCGTCCTTATTTACAATGAATTACATTTTAATCGCAAATCACCGTAGATTGTCCGAATTAATTCAAGTATATATCGGTATATGTCAACTAACAACATTGTCGAATTTCGGCTTCTGAAAATCCAAGGGCACTTGTTGGGAAGACTTTATATGATGTGGTGCAATGTGTGGTGCACTATATGGTTTGAAGATGAGATTGAGTTACTTTTTCTTAATTCGGCCGGAAATGCAGTTACGGTGAATGTATCACACTATGCGTGATTGTGATGGATATTGTATACGTTAGAATAAAAAGTTTAATGATTTTCAAGAAATTTTTTGTTTTACTTCATTTTGAAAAATTAAAGTTCTTGTTTAATGAGAGCTATGATTAATGGACACTGCATTCGGTCGCGTAATTTAAATTGCATTTGATAAACGATATATTTTTATATGTGATTTATTTGTATATAACATATGTCAAATATTTGACAAAAAAGACGTAACCACTAAATTAAATACCTTGAAAGCCTGCATATAGGAAACTATATAAACTATTAATAAATTTGTTTTAGATCTTATGTTTATTTGGAAAAATTATTTTACTAAACTTACTTATTTTAGATACTATTTGATATTGTTTGCTCTTACAAAACATTTGTAGGATTAAAAATCGTTACACAAATTTGCCCTTAAAATAGTGGTTACGTGTTTTTGAGTATATATTCGCCATGTGTGACCGTACTCTTAGACAAACGGATGTACTTCTTTAAATATTCCTGTAACTTTTGACATTAACCCATATAAATTAATAACTTTTGTTTGCAGACAATACGTACATAATACTGTCTGTTATTCAACAAAACAATTATTTAAACACGTAGAGAAGGAATCCAATAATAATATACCACAACATCACTAATAAAACTAATATGAATTTACTCACCATAGAAACTCATACCAACACCCATCAACTTTAGACAGAAGAATGTCAATAAATGAGATTATAACAGCTTGATATAGTGTTGACAATGACACAACTTATTTTACGTGTTGGTTTGAGAAATACATAAACAAGAACTGAAATGAAAAACTACGATTAATAATGAAATAAAAAACTACGATTACTATTGAAAGATTAACGTTATCAAATAGATATCCACATGAGTGCATTCCAAAGCATAACAACTGTGCAATTGCATTACAGCAGGGATTTCAAATCTAATATTTATTAGTGTTTTGAAATGGAAAAGGTGAGGTTGTGGGGCTGTACTTCCAAAGTGTACACAGTGCAATAAACTAAAATATGATGTACCATTACAGCGTAGAAAATTCTTCAATTAAATTTTTTCAATTCCCTAGTAAAATAAAATGCTGAGAAGAAATTAAGAAAAAAATTTAAATATTTCATACCACAACCGAGCATATAAGGTGCACCATTTAAGACACCACATTTATAACTTTAGGCATTCAGATTATGATTTTTATTTGGAATATATGTATGTATGTGTGTACATTAGTGGTTGCCATAGAAAATACTTTTTGTAGAAATATGACTCAAATAGGCGGAATTCGAGTTTTCTTCGTTGTCATTATGTTACTAACCATCGAAATCTTAGAAGAAGGAATGTAAGGATTTTTAAGGATGGTGATGAGATACAACTACAAGTAAATTGTAAATATTTTGTGTTCGGAACCAAAAACTTTCGCCGCACGTTATTGTCGCCAATTATGTATACGCTTGATAACTCATTGATCCAATATGGTGGAAAACAACGTTTTAATATTTAAAACGGTTGCTGTAATTGTTACAAAGTTGTCAAATTATAAAATTAGTAAAACTAATGAGACCAATGATAATAAAGAACTAATAAGAATTTAAATAATGTGAGAACAAATATGTAACTTCGAAAATTCTTGGAAACAATAAACATAGAAAAACTAGGTTGAAATAATTTCTAAGAATTCAAACCATTCATTGAATATTTCAAGAATATGAGTAATAGTGAAGCAATATAAACCATTTGAAGAATTTTTTATGAATTGAAGGAAATTTTCTTTAACGTCTGCTATTCATGTATTGAAATATTTTTACTTTTAAGTTATATGAGACGTCTGTGTTTTCTATCGAATAAAAGTAGTATCATTTTGTTCTACGATTTAAATCATACAATTATAACTAAACCAAATATGCATATACAAGTTTGTTTCGATTATATAGTTGTCACCGCCTTATGCCTATACATTTGCCTTTGATAACTTCAGAATAACATTCTCAACACAAATGCAATTTTAGTGTCATCGATACATGCATATTATATTGTACATGGACACAAATTTTGAACAAGAATTTCAATCTAACAACCAACATATATACATAATAAAAATAATTCTGTTCCTGGCACAAAATATATAGGCATTACATATGTGTGGAAAACCACACACCACTTATTAAACAACGTTATAAAATATAATCTGAATTAATTGCGGCAGGAAATGTCAAGAAATTTCGAAAACATCACTCAAGCATTTTATTTAAAATAAAGTAAAAATTATTAAATTTGTATTGTTTTTCATACCTGTAGCTCGTTTCTGTATTTACCGCATTGAAACATTTCTCACAAGAAGTGTGAAACAAATAATTTCATCGTTTCTCGACTTGTGAGAAAAAAGTGTTTCTGTATTTGAATGCGAAAACGGACAATGCTGATGCTGTTTTTATTGGAATATTTCCAGTAAGTAAGTGTCAAATGCAAGACAAACGTCAACGACGAAAAAAAAAATCATGCAGTCGTCGTTGAGCAAGCGATGAGAACAGATGCGAATGGTTATTGTCATTTTTTTCAGAAACTTATTAAGAATTGCTGTTGCAATTCAATTACAGTTGGACACGAAAAATAAAAAACTGCTTATTTTTGTTTTTTCTCAAAATAACTGAACTCCACTGTTTTATAATGTAAAAAAAATTATTTATTTATGTATGTACATGTATTTAAAAATATCTATGTACATATATATTTTGAATTGTGTGTTTATCGCACCAATTTGAAATGTGAACTTTTTTGACAGTTCTTGTGAGAATCTTTTCGCCAAATATTCTTACAGAAACACTTTTTCTCACATTCTTCCAATAATTGTTGTCAAACTATTTAAATGACAGATATTTATCGCAAAATAAAGTTACAGAAACACTTGTGTGAGAAAAACCATTTTTTGTTTCATTTTACACTGTTTTTGTTACAATTCACTAATTCCATGCGGAAAATTTTACAATGCGAGAAATACAGAAACAAGCCACTGGATTGGATAAATGTTAAAAGAACATATTTTTGAGGGAAAATTAAAATATTTTTTATATTATAAACTTTACTTTTAGCTTTAAATGAAATACACGCAACTGTAAATACTTGTATACGCAATATTCACAAACATGTTCAAAATGTACATACTTTATAAATTTATATATACTCTTAATTTTATTTGTACAATAACTGCATGCTGGCACCCCAAACCGATATAAAATGTTGTGCTATTCATATTCATTTTTTCATACGACATATACTCATACTTGACACATTTAATTCTTTTATTTCTTTGTGAATAGAAGCACAAAGCTGCACATAAAAATGAAACTAAATTGATTCATGGAACTATTTGTATGTCGTTGGTTGCTTTCTTTCTCCAACTACCTCTATTATAAGTGCATACTTCACAAAGTTCCAACATAAACTGTTTTTTTTTTTTTAACTACTAAAAAGGCACAACTTCTTCTTTTCATATTTTTTTTTGTCACAAATTCATTAAAAGCAAGTTAAAAATCACTTGATCATTAGAAAAATTAAAAGCATCAAAGGTTAAAAAAAGTTATTCCTTTCAAACCAAAAATCTCCACGGAAATTACTTTTTTTAATCCTTATTTAATATGTTAAATTTATTCCTCATATCAATGGGTTTAAATGTTTTAGTATTTCAGCCACTATTTATTATTTAAAGGTATGATTTTATATATATTTTAAGAAGCATTAATACTATATAAAACAAGTTATAGTGCTATACCCGGGTGTGTGGTATCTTAAATACCCTCTGCTATAATAAGAATTAAAAAACTACACTGCTCTTTGGCATAGAATATACTTTTTCAGTGTTTCTTTATTCTTGGTGCAAATCTAATTAATTCTTTATATATTCTTTAAAAGACAAGATTTAAAATGTTATCTAATATTAAACATTTACCACTGATAAAATTAACATTATTTACAGAATTTTTCTATTTATCATAAAAATTTAGTAAATTAAATATTAGTCTACATTATACCATTGGTTAAAAGCTATTCCATATTCACCACAAGCTAACGAAAAAGTATAAACAAGTAACAGTTTATATACGGCTGTGCCGAATCTTATATACCCACCACCTACAGTTAGGGCCTTAAGTTATCGTACATACCTGAATTATAAATAAAGCAGAAGAGAATGTAGTGTTGTTGTTTTAGGTTTTATTCATATTTGCCGTTATTTTTAATGAAAATTAAATTTTTTGCTTTGAAAGAGTAATTAAAATAGAATTTAATTTTTTGATTTAAAATTATTTTTTCTGTTACTCTTTAATTAACGAAAATATTATATTTTGGATATGTATGAAAACTTTAGTCCCTAACTGTATAAACCAGTATTGCGAACTATGCGTACTTGGCATAAATGTGTGTTACATATTGTTCGATATCGGTATTTATTAACATCTACTTAGGTTAATATGTTTTTCGGAAGCTAACCACTATAAATTTCAATATGATGGTTTATGAATATATATAATTTGATATTCAATAATTTATGTCTAATTTTTACTTGATAATGATGTTGATAAGAGATTTTGGTGATTTTCGAAAATGGACTTTAGACTGGGGGTTATGTTCAAATATGGACCGATCGTCAATAAAATTGACGCTAATTAATATATGCATGCGTATTATTTGTGCCGAATTTCAACTTGATAGTGATTTTATAAGAGATTTATAAGAATTTATGTTATTTTCGTAACAAGTCCTTATATGTGGGCTATGGAAAATATGGACTGATGCAAACAAAATATTGTTTTATGATTTCCCTTAGCACGTAACTTATATTAACTGAATTTGGTGTGCATACCACTTTTCTGTAGAAATCGTGAATCGATATTTACCATTTTCAACAAGACTTGTGCTTTTACAATAAAAATAAAGTGTTATATATGAAGGAAATATCTGAAAAATATCCAGATTGTCTGAAACTTTGTTCTATAACTCGGATATTATTGGACCGGCTTTTTCCATTTTCACTACCAACTATTTCTAGGACTTTTTGGCATCTTTTTTTTATTGTATGTCAAAGTAAATTGTGCAAAAATATAAACTAAGATCAGGGGCCAAATTACCGCATTCGATATCGCGTAAAATTGATCGTAATTTACTTATTTGAGATTATGGCATTCGATATCGAGCACGAAATTTAGTACATTTTATCGAAATCGAATCGATATCGAAATAATTTTTCGATACGATAGCTCATTCGATCAGGATTGCGGTAATTTGGCCCCAGTTCTGAATAAAAGAGATAAATGTGATTATCTTTCGTCTCTCGACACCTCCATATACTTTGTGGAATAACTAGAATATGCATAAAATTTTTCTAAATGAGATGAAATTTAAACAAAATAAACTTCAATAAATACAACTTACAGAACATGGTTTTTTTAGCACCTCAAAATAAAATAACTAGTATAATTATCATTACCGATACAAAATGTAACAAAAATTAGTTCCACGTCCTCATAGATCACACTAACTGGTATAAGATTAGACACAGCCGAAAATAAATCCTTACATGTTTGTAATTCACCTGATTTAGTTTTTAATAAGTAAGAAAGTATAGACAGTCAACATCGACCATATAATACCCTCAACCGAGTATATGAGTAAAACTAGTGCTAAATATGGGAGCGATAAACATACAGTTTAGCTTTTTGCATATACAAATTATTTGATATAATTTTTTTTTGAAATTAAGACCTGAAAACATTTATGCTTATAAAAGTGACTTTCAGAAACGATTATAAAATAAGAAGACATAACTTGGATAAATACAACTTATTTGTGTAGAATTTTATTTTTATACTAAAATTTTTAAGAGACTTATGGTAGCTAAAATTATTTTTAGAAGAGCGCCAAATATGCGAACGATCTGCACAAAATTGTATATATGTATATATAATTTCTAAATTTTTTCGAAATATATCGAAAATTGCGACCTTTACTTTGCGTAAAATGATTACACGGACAACCAGCCAGCCATTCAGCTGGCATGTGAACATGATACGGATAATGATTTTAAGCAATTGAAGTAGGTTTCAATATCTTCAAATGTCGCGCAATGATATTTTTCAATTTGGTTAAAGGCAACTACTATTTAAGTTTCTAAAATACAATGCTAACCTACCAGTAGACCTAAGTTAATAAATATTTAAGACATAATTATAATAAGTAATACATGTCCGTGTGCTCATGCGGTATTTTTCATTTAAATTGTTCAAATTTAACATTATCAACATAAATAAGAAAGTATAATCTGTTAAATAAGATTATTGAAATGTTTTCGTGGAAATATTCATTAGCATTCTATTTAGCTTACAAAATTTATGCTATAATGTCAAATTAAAAATCCTTACAATTTTGCCGCCAACTGTGAGTAATTCAAATTTTACTACTCTGTTTCAAGTATGCAATAATTACATGATTATTATTGTAAAAGAGAAAAATCATTCCCAAAGGCTTTTAAAACTTCAAAAAATAGTGAAATTTCTTTTATAATAGGAATTAAAATTTATAATTAAAATCTAAAATATACCACAAAATTTGATGAATGAATACATATCGCTGATCTTAAAAATAAAGCCTTAATTATTGGAGGCTTGCAATTGTTATTTTTTATATAAATTTAACAAAACTTAATTTTCGTTACTAATAAAATATAGGTTTTTAGATAGATTTTATTAAGTTTTGTGGAAGTAATTAGATTATTTCAAAATTAAACATATACAATATGGAATATCATTTAAGGGGCTTTTCAAACCGATAATTTTGAATAGTTATAAATTAGTATTGTAATATTCTTTAATTTATATAATTTTAGAAGGATTTTTTAAGTGTTTATTATTTTGAAAGTAAATCAAAATTGTTTATTATTGAATTGTTTTAAGAAATTATTTGTTATCATTATTTTAATGTCAATGTGGGTAGATATTAACAAATTTATATTTTAATTTGTATACCCACCACCAAAAAGGCAGGGGTTTATTTAGTTTGTCATTCTATTTGCAACATATCGAAATATTTGTCATAGAACTAAAAAGTATATATATATATATATATTCACCCCTATCGTGAATAAAATTCCACATGAAATTTGTTCCCTTTTATTTTTTTAACATTGAGTTTTAATAGGAAAAATGTGAAAAGGGAATAAATTTCATGTGGAATTTTTATTCACGATAGGGGTGATTGACTTATTATAAATTTTAAGACGATCTTGTCCTGGTCTGTCCTTCTGTTGAAGGAGAATTAAAAAAAAAAGAATTAGAGCAATGAAATTTTTACTTAACATTCTTGGTGGAACAATACATGTTTTTATTGAAAATGTGCTAAAATCAGTCCAATACGATCCGAGTTATTGATTAAGGTTTCAGTTAATATCCACATTTTTCAGATATTTTTATTTAGCTATTTTCTTGAAATAAAATGCAGGTAATATCATAAAACTTTACACAATTTCTTTTTATTAAAAACTTCTGTCTAAAATGATAAGAATCGGTCCACGATTTCTCATAGCCCCATATATATGTTTTTCCGGAATTTGGCTCTACGGTACATAGCAATTTTTAAAAATATACAAAAATACAAAGTATCTATACAAAGCAACTATTATTGCAGCATAAAGATAAATTACAAAATGGTATTTTGCTTTTATTTTTCCACAATTTGCATTGAACCCATATCAACTCTACTAGAGATTTATGAGCAATTAAGGCTTATAAAAATCAATATCAAGTTAAAATTCGACAGAAATAATCCACATACATATATATATATATATATATATACGTAAATTAAAATATAAATAATCGATATATATGTATAAATCGGAGTAACCAACTTCATGGTGATCGGCCCATAATTAGTCATAGCATTCGTAAATATCTTATAAATATCGATATCGAACTAAAATTTTTCACCGATCAGTATATGTAAGTAAACATTTTCCTATTGGATTTTGTGTTCCATTTCCACTATAAGGTCTATTTTCGAGAAAAACCGGAACCAAAAAAGCTTTAAAATATATTGTTATTGAGATGAAAATATCGTTATTGAGATATGAAATTCACTAAAAGTCTTAAATACAGTAATAATAGATATAAGTAGATCTAATAAATTATAGATCTCTTATAAGTGATACAAAAATTAAAATAACTCGTATATAAGTCCTTAAAGATACAAAATGTTACACAAATTTATTTCAAGTATGCATAGATCACAAAACTGATATATAATTGGTGGTTATATAAGATTCGGCATGTCTGATTTTAAGACCCTTACTTCTTTTAGTTATTAATATCTCGTTCCATTAGTAGTTTTTATTGAGTTTCATTTCTTTTACATGTTTATAACTTTTACTTATTTTACCAAAAAATAGCTGTCATATCATTAAGCGGGATTTGCACAATTACAAAATAATGTAATACATTAAATGTATTTTGTATGTGGTTTTCATACTGGTTCTCTTTTTAACGTTTACATAAATAATGCTGTAAACGGAAAAATTGAGTTTGCTGCACCAGAATTCAATATAAAATTCCAACACATTATTCGGCTTTGTTGCTATGGTTGCTTTACATGAAAACATGCAAACTGTTTTGCAGTTGGCAAAGACAAACAATTTATATGTAAATGAATGTATGTTGTGGTAAATACAGATAAACTATTTTTTTTAGTTTTATGTTTTGTTTTAAGGTTATTTGCTTTGTAGGCTTAGTGCATTTAAGTTAATTAAAAAAAAAATATGCACATATCTAGTACAAACTTTAAATTTCGTTATATTTATAACTACATTTAAGACAAATATAATTTGTGTAGGGTTTTAAAACTTGGTTACAACCATGGTGAAATTAAATACCAGGTGACAGCATTGCTACAATAATTACAACAAGGCAAGAACAACAGGCCATTTTGTTTGTGTAATACTTTCGTTACTGTCAAAAACTTCTGGCATAAAATAAAGAAAACAAATATACAAACATGGATAAAAACAGAAAACAATAGTGATTTTTTTTTGTTTCTTTTATTTTCTCAAAGTTACGCATAATATTTATTTAAATATACAAGTAATACGTAATTTTGCAAAGTAAAACATGCAAAATTCTTGGTATTGTATAACAACAACGCATTTTTCTGCAGCAAAAAAAAATCACTTTAAAGAGGAATCTTATAGGTCGATTATGTATAGCAATCAAACAGGAGTTGGGTTGCCAATAGGCAACGCAACTGACATGCAAGTTGTTATTATGTAAGGCAACTTTCGTGTTTAATCTGTTTTTCGAATTTTCGAGTGGAAAATAAACATTTATATGTAAAAAATATAAATAGTTTAACAACAAAATAACTAAGATTTAAAATTTACCACTTAAAATAAAAATCAAAGCAACCACAAATTCTCAGTTGCCATGTTCGGCAACTGAAGTTAACAGCTTACAGTTGTCAGTTGCCATCTGTAATATGCTTTTAGCAACTGTCAACTCCACTGAGGTTCGGTTGCCATCCGTAATCGACCTATTAATATTTATCTTACAAAAAAAACTAACATTTTTAGCAAAAAAAAAAAACTCAAAAAACAAACACACTATTTAATATAATATAGTTTTTTAACATTTTAAGCTATTTTACGCAGATAAAACGGCAACAAAACTCAATTTTTCAAAAACAAAATAATTTTGTAATGTCTTTATATAAACTTTGACTATTTGTAAACATCTTTTTGACATTTTCAATTTCACCATAAATAGAGCAAAAAATAATCAGCTGGCGCTATGCTGTCACCTGGTATAATTTCACCATGGTTACAATGGTTTTATGTGGTTATAAATTTCTGCATTTGAATAGCTTTGAATATATTTTCAATTTGTAATTGAACTTTTTCTTATATTAAATGTAAGAAATTAAATTTAATAAATTCAAAAAAAAAAAAAACATTTTTAATTACAAACCCCAATAACCCAATTAACCTTCCGTTTTACACATGTTTTGATTTTCATATTCGTAACGCATGAGATTAGCCAGACCCACATTACATGTCAGAGGCGCCCTATCTAAACGCATGTCGCCTATACCCATGTAAAATTTTATCTCTATCGGTTCAACTGTTTAAAAATTAATAATTTACTAACAAAAAATGTTTAATATGCCGCAGAGTGGCACTATAGCTGGAATCAATTAGGGGGAACATATATTTTTCAAGTATGTCCCTAATTTCTGATATAATTTCTTTGATATAAATCTATTGCAGATTTTGAATATTGCTCTTTGTCATGCAAAAAATGTAATGAGTGTGGCGGTGAATAAGCAGCAGTAAAAGCTTCTATAGCCAACACCACGATTAGGGTTATTTATTTGCACTATAGGTTGACACACACTATCATCCACACGTACTCTTCCTGCGGTACTTACCCTGGGGTATTTTCATTGTCTGTTCTTTGAACGAAGTATTCTTTGAACAAATTATGAAGAATTTTATAATTTGCATATATAATAGATATATATCTTTCCATATCGTTTATGTAAATCCAAAATGCCTGTGTAAATAAAGTCAAAATTGTCACAAACATTTATTTTTTTACAGTAGATATTCCATTAATTTTTTTTAGCAATTATTTTGTCATAATAAAGAAAACACTTTACTAACTACTTATAGTATGTTGACTTAAAAATAAATATATTACATACATATAATGACTTAAACATTTTCATGTACATACATTTTGTCATCAGATTATCCAGTTTATTATCTAGTTTTTTTTTTAATTTTTAATGGAAGCACGTCCACAAACACATCTGGTTTTAAACATAGCATATTGTATATACTAATATCCACCAAACTATGCATAATATATTTCAAGACATTTACTAAACATTTGCCCTTACAACATAAATGATTGTTTTCAAGATTTTCAAGATTGTTTTTTAACTTAGTCTAAAGACATTCATTTAAGTTTAGTTCGGAAAAGAGCTTCAGTTAAAAAGAACACAAAACGGAAAGTACCTAAATTTTCCATAGATTACGTGACATTTATATTAAAGAGTGGTTAATAATATACGAATACCTTACCTATATATAAAGAGAAATGTTCACAGATATCGTTCGAAATAGTTAACAAATATTGACAGCTGGTGCTATAGAAAATTTAAAAATTGGGAGACTTTTTTGCTTGAAATACTACAACAAAATTTTTGGTTTAATTTTTTTTGGTTAATTTTTAAACAGCGCCAATTTTTAAAGTAATTCGATATGCATACACATCAAAAACTAAATAACGTTGATTTGCTTTGCGAAAAACAAATTAGTTTCATACCCTGCACCTAGAGTAAATTACGAGGTATGTAGTATAAATTTATATAAATTGCACACAACAATATTATATTAAACAAGTAATGTGCTATATTCGGCTTTGCCGAATCTTATATATCCTTCACCTTTGTTGTGGATGCATAATTATATTATATACATACATATGTATGTACATATGTATATATATATTAATACACTTTGTTTGATAGTTTTTTTGATGCAATTTTTAGAGGTTGTCTCTAATTTTTGCTCATATCTCCGTTATTTATGGACGGATTTTGCTGATTTTAAATAGCAAACTTCTCGAAAGAATGTCTGATAGAATTATTGAAGACTTGGAGCCCGAAGCTATCTGGGGACTTCAGAAAATTAATTTAAACAGACAGACAGACGGACACGGCTTAATAGACTTCGCTATCTATAAGGATCCAGAATATATTTACTTTATAGGGTCGGAAAATTATATTGTGGAAATTACAAACGGAAAGACAAACTTATATATACCCTTCTCATGAAGGTGAAGAGTATAATTATATTGTATATTAAAATATACAAACAGAAAAATTATCTTAGATAGTTTACTGTTAATTAATGGAATTAAAGTAGTCCGAGAAAATAAATTAGCGCTCATAAATATCTATATTAATAAAGCAAATTAATACAAATTAGTGCTATAGGTCCATAATTATTATTAGATCCTATTAAAAGCTAATATGTGTCTCATTAATACTAACCATTAAGCAAACACCAAAATGTGTTCACATAAGCGAACCCCAGGGACTATCTGGGACTTCTTATATTTTGCATGGATTTAAATTAAGAATCTTAAATTTTATTATCAATATCTAACTCGTTCCTAATACCAGAAGCATCGGCATGGAAATAAACCATCAACCTCATTCTGAATTTCATTTTCTATATCGTTAGCAATTGCCGCGGCCAATCTATCATTAGAGTTAGAGTCCGATTTTAAAATTGTTCCAAAGTATATGTCTACGAAATTTTTATTCGAAGTCTACTTCAGTTAAATATACAATATATTTGAAAATAATTGTACACTACTATTTATTTTTGTATATTTCTGTTATATGTTTTACATAGCTTTCCGTTGGAAAGCATAAATGCAAAATCATACAGAAATTTACAAAGAGACACTAGCAAAATGTAATGCATTTTCTGGTCTGCTAAAGCCGTCATCAGCCTTCTTTGTATCTAATAGTGTTTATTTTCAAACCTTGTATATTTAACTTTTTTTATGTACCAAATGAGAATTTTTCCTCTTGCGAGCATTAAAAAATTTGTTTAAAACATTTTTATTCGAAGGTTACTTCAGTTAAATATACAATTTATTTGAAAACAATTGTACACTGCTAGCTATTTATAACAGAAATATTCAAAAATAAATAGTAGTGTACAATTATTTTAAAATATATTGTATTTTTAACTGAAGTAGATTTCGAATAAAAATTGTTTAAACAAATTTTTTATGGCCTGTTTCTACATAACAAGTAAGTTCACAGGTAAGCAAGCCGTAAACAGGCAAGTTATTAAGCAAATGAGTTTTTATCATGGTGCAACTATACAAGGTGAGTGCAAATTGACAACAAATACAACACAAAACAGAAACAACAGGCATTTTGTTTGTGTAAAATAATGTACTACTGTCAAAAATATTTGAAAAAGTATTACTTTTGACATAAGTAAATTGTAAACAAAGTCAGTCAGCTGGGCTACTGCACTCACCTTGTATAGTTGCACCATGGTTTTTATAAAGTACTTGTCTGACTTACGTTATAATATACGAAATAATATATAAAATAGTGTTTTGTGATGCACACAGGCACTTATTTCTACTCGTCTGTTTTTGACAGTAGGACAATTGAAATTTCAATGTAGAAACCATAAAAAAAGATAGTCTTACGTTTTTACTCAAGAGAATTGACAGTAGTGTTATAGAACCCCAAAACTAATTTTTGTACTCATTTGAGCGAAAAATTTGAGTCACCAATATATAATTTTGAGATTTGTCGTTGCATGAAACTAATTTTGCAGAATTTTGTATGGATACGGCTTTTCTATAGATCATTTGTATGGCGGCTATGAGAAATGGTGAACCGATTCCAAATATTTTCAACAGAACTTGTCCTTTTGTAATGGAAATAAAGTATACACAATTTCATGATATAATCTGCATAATATTTGCAGAATATGGCAAACAATATTTGGAAAATATCGATATACTCTGAAACTTTGGGCTATAACTCGGATCCTAGTAGATCGATTTTGCCCATTTTCTATACAAACATTTCGGTGGATGAAATAATGTTAGCCAAAAATTTCATTGCTCTACGAGTATGTTTTTTTTGCGAACTCCATCGTGCTTTCAACAGACGGACGGACATGGTTAGATCGTCTTATAATCTTACAGATAAGGATCCTGAATATTTAAACTTTTTGGTTCAACGACCAATATTTCGATGTGCTACAAACGAAATGACAAACTTAATATACTCCGTTCTTATCTTTTTTGTGGTGGGTATAAAAATAAAAAAAATCAGTAAATATGTTTAACTATCTTTAACATTTGTCTCTTTCATTAGCAGCACAATTTCCAATAGCCATATATTTTTTTCTTGCATGGGGGAAATTGTGCTTATATTTTTTAAATTTACCGGTGAATGAAAATTATGAGGTTTCTTTTGTGGCAGTTCGTAAAGGAAGAAGAGAAAAGAAAACGGAAACGAAGTGTTGATAAAACTGCTGCTCATGTTGATATTTGTCTTTTATATTCTTGTCTTATATGAAAGAGTATGAGTTTATTTATGGAAACTTTGTATTATTTGCTTCAAAGATAGTACAAACTAACTGCCTTTATTGAAGTAGCTTATGGCTTAGTTATGAGTTTGCAAGACTGTTAAAAGTAGGTTTATCTTTCCATTATTAACGTTCATATGTAACTGCTTACTAAGGGAGTTTTTTGGAAGGACCTTAATAATGTAATTGTGAGATTTGTAAATCAAACTCTGCACGGTTTAAATAAAACTGTAATATATCTAGGGATATAATATAAAAAACCAATAACAAGAGAAAAAGAAAAAAAACATATTTTTTAAATGTACAGGTAAAATGTATAGCCTGACATATTCAACCATACTTTATATTAAATTTTTATTAAAAAAATAATTATATTTCAATACTTACATTTTTATCCAAATTAACTTAATATTACTATTGTATATTTATGAAATCTAGTATCTATGTTGTCTAACCGTAACCATATTGAAACCCAGTTTATAATTTCTAACAAACCATATGAGAAAAAATTGACCTGAATCCAAAAATTTATTAAAAGCTGTTGTACTGCCTTTTTAAATACATTGATAAATTCACAAAATTTGGATGTACAGCTGATCTCTTAGTATTCCATATAATATAATATTCCATATAATATATATAAAATTACTTTTATTAAATTTTAAAAATAATTGTTTGACTCTTCTAGTTACTATATTTTTTGTATTTTATTCATGATATATCTTGAATAAAATTTGAGTATTTGACTCACCAAACTTTTGGTTTGAAGTTCCTGTTTTTTGCTTTGACCATTTATAACTTTGTCTGCTTGAGTAGAAAAGTTACACATAGCAACTAATGTTTTATTTCTTTACGACTAGTAACTAAGCGAACATAGCATTTATTTTCTTTTATTCCTATGAAACTACATTCAGGCCAAATTAGTAACCTAAAGTACAAACAAAAAAACTCTTGTAGACTTTCTATTTTATTTCTATAGAATGTCTAAACAAAGTGTTTATTTTCCTGCTTTTTAAAATAGACTAACATCTAAAACGGAGATGGAAGAGTTTTTTTTCTATGAAATCAACACCATACAGTAAAAACTAAAACGGAAATAGAAAAGTTTTTAATATGAAATCTACAGCTAACAGTAAACTTTATGTTGGCCAAAATTGCAATTTACAATAAAATGCAAAAAAAAAACTCGAGAGGTGTTACAATTGTAATTGCTGTTGCTGTTGCACTGCCAAGAAGTGTATACAAATCATTGTTCCACATACAAAAACTAACATTTACTTTAGATAAAAAATAAATAGAAGGATATAAGAGAGGAAATATTACTATAAAATTAAAATATATATATACTATATATATATTGGTACACGGCATGACCCAGTGTCCTTTCTTTCAAACTGCTTATCATTTTATATTTTATTAATCTCTTTTAAGAATAGTACTTAGACGAAGCATATTGATCTGACGTTGTTTTGTTTTGTTTAAAAATGTCACTCTTTAAATGTATATAAAAATAATGTTCTACAATAAATTCTGTTACAGAATAATATTTTTTTTTAACAAGTTCATTAAACACTTCGAAAGCAAATTTTCTTACAAGAGCTGTGATAGCTGATAAATTTTTCTTTTTGAATTTTCCTGTATTCAGCACTGATATTCATAGGTGTTCTTAAAAAATGTTGGTTTACTGAACTATTTTACGTGCTCATTTTATTTGTTTGCTTTTATTTTAAAAACAATATTGGCTTTTTTTTATTTATATATTTATGACTGAACTTTGATATGATTTTTATTCGATTTTTTGTAGAAAAGTATTGGAATAAATTCTATTTTCCATTAATTTCTATTAAGTTTGTTATTCTGTTTGTAACATATGAAAATATTGGCAGTATAACCAAAATGTCTATGTATATATTCTGGGTCCTTAGTTAATTCTAATACGATCTAGCCGTTTTCGTTTGTCTGTCTGTATGTCAGTCTGTTGACAGCACGATTAAGCTTTGAAAAAAAAACGCATATAACGATGAAATTTTTACCAATTAATTTTTGTTCCACCGAAACGTTTAGTACTGAAAATAGTCAAAATCGGTCCAAGGTTTCAGACAATCTCGATATTCTTCAGATATTTTTTAAATTTCTCTAAATATAATCCAATTAATATCATGAAATTTTGCACACTATATTTTTATTATAGAAGGACAAGTGCTATTGAAAAAGGTAAAAATCAATCAACGACTTCTCATAGCCCTTATACAAATGTCTTTCCGGAATATGGAATTCTGGTAAGCAGTATCCATACATAATTCAGCAAAAATATGATTCATGCAACGAGAAATATTTTCCGAAAATCACTTAAAATCGCATAAATCTCTTACAGATCTCTTTATTAAGTTTAAATTCAAATATATGGTGTTTTAAAGTGAATCGTTGCATGCTGCAAAAACATAAACAAAATAAAGTCCTAAAAGAAAGATGTATATACTAAAATCATTACAAGAGCTAACTACTTAAAAAATTCAATAAAATACGAAAGTAAGAATAATTTTGAATGTAAAATGTTTGCTCAAATTTTTATTAAATTAAATGGTTGTTAAAAAAGTATATTAAGTGTAAATAGCAAAGTTTTTAAAAAGTAAATTAATATGTAACTTTTATAACATAAATATTAAAGAATAACACAATCTTAATTGTATTTGTTTCATAAAATATTTATGAATCCCGCGGAGTTTATTGATGATTAAAAATGTAAAAATATATTAATATTTTTAGCTTAATGATCGACTCTGATCTCTCTTATAAATGACGATATCGAAATGCAATAATTTGTGATGATCTGCAAATAATTAGTCGAAAGTGGAAACATTTAGCACCTATAACACCCGTAACACTATTGTAAATGTCGTTATTGACAAATAATATAAAGTCAAAAAAGACTACTTTTTTAATCGCGGTTTTAATAAATATAAAGAAAAAATCTAACATTTTTTTGTTTACATAAAAGCCCTACTTTCATTAGAGCATCACATATATTTATGAATAAATACCATTTGGAGATTATTATTAATGAACTGTATATGTATAGAATTCGGAAAAATTCTTTAAATTATGTTTTTAGAAATTATATTTATAAACATTTTTAATAATGTTACGTTGCAAATAATTTTAAAACAATTTCTTGAAAAATTGTATTCCGATCTTTAACAAACTTAAATTACTGAACAGTTTTATATTTTCTGATAATGTCCATAGTCATGTAAATATATTCTTACAGCAGATATAAAAGAACCTATTAATTGTGACAATATAGAATATGAACAAAAGACGCCAGAATTTCAGATTGAAAAATGTAGGCTATTCAAATTTGATATGTAAGTTTACTAATTTTCAAACGATTTGATTCACAATCTACGATTAGTAAAATGAAATATACGACTTAGTTCATTCTGGTTCTAAAACCGCAAATTGTTTAATTTAAAACTATTTGAAAGAGTTCAGTAGACCCACATTTTTTAGGAATACCAATTATTACTGCATACATGATATTCCTAAAACAGATTCCCAAAATGTAAAATAATTTGCGGTCTGGAATGAAAGATAATAAAACTCCTGACAAGGCTGGGTAGATATAAAAAGCTGGTAAAAATATAAATTACATAAAACGAATTGCATGTGATAGAGGCAATAATATAACTCAAACATTTTGGAAATGTTTGTATTTAATTAACTGCAAGATTTGAAACGAGCAATAGCAAAAAACTACAAAAAAAAATATGAAAACGTGGTCGAAAACTTATAAAGTCACAATTAATAAATGAAAACGGAATTAAACAGTAAAGCCATTAATACCATTTGAATTAATATTGAATGTTGTGGAGTAATTTAGAAATAAAATTGCATGGTCACAATTATGTGGTTGAGAAAATATTTACAATCGAATTAAAACTTTAGTTTGTTTTATGTATTTAATCCTTTACATAAATTATTGTTTTACTTTGTTTTAGCCGTGGAAATGTTTAATTAAAGTAGAAGCAAGTAAAAATAAGCCTGTGTTCAATTAAGTCCTCTAGATATATATACACATGTATATACTTTTGCGAGTGTACTATAAATATTTCAACAAATTGGTAAAATCAATATACATGTCTCTTGTTGTTTGATGCATAATTGTGTTTTGATAATAAAAAAATAAAGTTGTATGATTTATGTTTACCTGAAACAAAGTTGTGTTCAATTTTATGCAAGAAGTATGATTTCTGATACGCATAAATTTTGGTTCGATATTGATATTCGCAAGATGTTAGTTTTCAAACTTATCCCTTTTTGAATATTGTCTTCTATTATGGTACATTTCTATACCGATTCAAAATCTATTCAACGAGGAATATTCGGGCTTAATTTTGCTACCTTTTGTACTTCCCTCTATAAGTTATTGTACATTTATCCACAAAACAATTTGGTCTGGTAATTTCTCTTTTGTGCTGAATTTTTGTGCAAGTAAATCATTTCCGAGTATACGGCTATATCTCAGTTGACTTGGAATAATAAATATTTCACAATACTACAGACGGAATGACAACTTTATATGTAACCTCAGGGTATAAAAACACAATTCATTGCTTAACATATAGGTATTCCTGTGCAATAAGCTAAACTTTCAAAACTAACATACATAGGAAAAAACGAATACATTTCAATATATTATGTCAAAAATCTAGGAGTTGTTAAACCCAACTCAAGTGTTATATATACTACTAAACACGATGTTCTGTAATATACATTATGTTTTTCATAAGCATGCATTTATCAAATCTAAAATCCACATTATCTTAAATCTTAAACCTTGTAAACAGTCGTTCAATCTGTGATTGAAATTTCAAATTACTGAGCTTAAGAGCAATTTATAAATTGTTTTTACTTCCTAATATAAATAATAAAATTTATTGATAAATTGTTTAAAAAAAATTAACCTTAAACACAATATATTACAGTTTCAGAACAAAAAATTCACAACTGATGTTGTTGTATCGTAGGAGTTGTATGTTGTCTGAATTTTTAACACGGTAACACTCAAATCATAAACTGATTGACAATTTCAAAACAAAAAAATAAAATTAATAAACAAACAATTTCAATAATGGTTGTTGGTAAAAATTCTACGGTATGTTTAAATTTAGACAATATTCATATTTTTTCCTATATGTATATGTTTTCTATACGATACGATTTTGCTCAAAATTATGTTCACAATAAGATAGCTGTATTATACAATGAACAATTATTTTAAAAATTGTATAACGCCTGAATAAGTCATTTTTGATGATCTACTTGTAAATAAATAAATATATATGCCCTTATTCATAAAACTTACAACAGGTTAATAAGAGGTTTATAAAGCAAATTTTGTATGAAAATTTACTTTATAAATAAATATGTGATAAAACATTTTATTATTCATACGCTTTATACATTTAGTTAAAACATTCAATATATTGCATACTTTTAGGTTGCGTAAATAAATAAATAAATCACAAGCACATGTAGTACGAAATATGATTTTAGGTTTCCATAGCCTACTTTTTCCCAGTAATAAATAATACGTATACGTACTGTTGTTTGTTTATCTTACCAAATCGGATTTGCACAGTGGAAAAAATAATTTCAACTAATTTTCTCAAAAATATTAGAATTTGGCAAGAAATTATCGAAATCAACGGTATTTTATATTTTTTACAACTATTAACGATTTATCTTATTTTATTTGCTTTTAAGTCATACATTTTCGAGGAAATCATTCCGTTCAGACACAAACTACTTTTGAATTCAAATCAGGTATTCCATTGTAGTCCTCTATCACTTAAAGAAATAATAAAATAAGACCAAACCCTTTTTTTCTGAAATAAATTGGTGAATAATATTTCCTGAAATTAATGAATAAGTTTATCAAAATCCAAGAATATTATAAAATCCAAGAATAATATAATATTAATTTGTAATAACTCGAATACCTTCTAACTGCGTTTAAATTTACATAAAAAGGATAAAATTGATTTTTGTAAAGATTATTGCATGTACATATGTACAAATATGTATGTACATATGTATGAAACTAAGAATTTTTCCAAATAAAAAATTATTTTTAATCTAAGGAATTGTTGAATGTACATTTTTAGATGTTTTCTTTGTTTTTTTAATATGCAGATTAGGGTCACACTTGTTTTACATTCCAGAATGTAACAACTAAGTATAAACAAATTCAAAATTTTTTTAAATGTATCTATGAACTGCCTAACCGTATCATAAGAATAAACATCATTAGAATATTATTAAAATTATATAGTTGTATTTATAATTTATATTTTAAGACTTAATTCTGTATATTTTTTTATAGAACATTTTATATAAATTTTGAAGGAATTATAATTTTTTTTATTTATTATTTAAAAAGCGTAAAAATGTCATAAACCGTGTTGGAAAAAATAATAGAACGGCTTCTTAATTTTCAATAATTCGCAGAAAATATTTTTAGAAATAACAACTTTTTGTTACTGTCAAACTCCTACTATATATTAATCTCATTAATTACCTAAATATTACTCTTTGACATAATTATTCATAGCTTACATATGAGGCCCTCTTATGAAAATTACTTTAACATGCTTATCTATTAAAAGTGGTGATGTCGTAAAAAAGTAATTTGTATAAGCAGAAAAGACATGCTAACAAATTGTAAGGAGATCGGTTCATAATATGTCGTAACTCCCATATATTCCTGAATATCTTCTTTTGCTCACATACACGGTGTAGGGTATTTAGTGGTCGGGTTTTACCGAGAATTAATGTTTAACTGACAAATGTACTGATGAATGTCTAAATATTATATGCACATGTGAAAATGTTTAAAAGTATAAGAAATCATTACGTAAAAATAAATCTGAAGACCTATTGTCAACTTGTCATATAAAATAAATAATATATAGTTTTGTTTTGTAAACAGTAATGGTATTAAAAGTATTTATTTTCTTATTACGATTTACGATCTTGGCAAATTCGTTTCACAGTACATACAAAAAGACATCAGTTAATCTTTAAGCTATGTCGCGACATGAGCTCTGTCTCATTTTTCAGGACATGTGATTTTTAATGACATACGAAAAAATCTTAAGAAACACCTACAGGTATTAACGACCTTGTTTTAGTGTGGTATTTTTTATACATCTCGTCTTTCTTTCATACAAAAAGGAAACTAAAAGCTTGTATAAATTCATAAAGTAAATACCCTGCAATTCTTTGAACTATTTCTGTAAATATGTTACTCGAACAATTTCTTAGGCTGGTTAAGCATGAGGATATCATTGCGGTTGGACGATTGGTGCACCCTACACAACACCTCACTTTTCGTATTTGAGAGAAAAAAAAAAAATAAAACAAAATTTAAGATGTGGGTCATATCTGGGAGTTTTCGCTAATTATGGACCGACTGTTATAAAATTAGGTGTCATTATTTCTGAATATATAAAACTTATTTGTATTGAATTTTATTTGGATATTAAAATTTTTAATTTTGAAGAGTTATGGTCGTGAAAGTGGTTTTCGGAAGTGGAAACTATGCCTTATTATGGACCAATCATCATTAAATTATGCCGACTAATTTGTGTATATTTGAAAGATGTTCAATATTATTTCTATAGCACAACAATTAAGATATTTATGCTCTTTACAGTGGTTGCTATTTCAATTGCAACCATCCTTGGGTCGAAAAAATATCATGTACCCAATTTTATCGAAAATACATGGATAGCAAGCCAGCCAGACGGATATCGATTAGTCGACTTAAATGATTCAAATGGTGTACTTTAAGGTGGGTGTTAAAAACATCAGTACAAATCCAATATACCCTATTCACTATTATAGTGTAGGGTTTAATTATCAGAGAGTGGAGTTGAGAACTCTTATCTACTCGTTTTTTAGTTTTTTGAGCTAATCACTAAGCTATGGAGGGCTGATCTCTGTTTATTATTATACATTTATCATGTGTCTATTATACAATTATTGTAAATATTATCAGTGAATACCCAAGGCGATCTAGCATTATCCTTCCGTTTGCTGAAGAACAATAGGAACCCATTTTAGAGGAATGCAATTTTTCCCAAACTTTACTTGTTTATCCAAAATGTTTAACACTGAAAATTGATAAAATCAATCTAGTAAAACCAGAGTTTTAAACCAAAAATCAGACAATGTCGATATTTAACCGAACATTGTTTTTTTGTAAATGCACACTTAATTTTTATTATAAAAGGACAACTCCTATCCATACAAATTTCTTCCTGATCATGGATTTATGGTACATATGTACTTAAAATTCATACTATTCGATATTGTTAAAATCAGTGCATTATTGGATAAAGTACTCATATAACATCCAACTCCGAGAATAACAAGATTACTCATAAAACTGTTGCTAATTATAGTTTTTGAGATCAAATGTAACCCAAATAAGCTTTTAGTACATAAAATCAGAGTAAAATGTAACAACCAACGTCCCACAATATGTGATAATCCGTAAAAATGTCTTTATTATCCTCTTAAGACCTGAACGTGAACCGATTGAGTAAGAGGTTTTTAACTATTTTTTTTTATCTTACGAGGTGTATATAAAATACTTTTTTTTTATTATTTTTTTAAAAATTTTATTTAAAGTTTTAGAAAAAGAATGTGCACATATGTGTACTTCAGGTTTAATTGATATTGCAGTGGTTTAGTTTTCAAACTATTAAATTCAAGTTCAAAAATATTGCCTACAACTTCTAAGCAGCACCATCTACTGATATTTTGTTTAAGCCCAGTAGCTTAAAGTTAGTAACAAAACGGTTGCTAGTGATCACACGATACCGATATTGTTTCAACCTTGTAATAAGTTAAGGTATACATATGTGTACCAACGTCTGAAGAGGTTATAGAAATGTAACGCAAGTTTGTATCAAGTATACATAATCACACTACTGGATTGTTACACAATTATAATTAATAAAAATCTAACACTCTTACTTATTTGTTACTGAATATGTTGGCTTAATGTATGTAATTCAAGTAATAACCACCAATTTAGACCACAGTTGATTAATTTGTTAAACATGTATGTAGTTATATATCTAGTGTAAGGCTGCCAATTAAAACTGCTAGGTATGTATGTGTAATGTTGCAAATGCTGTAAGATGCCTTAAGGCTCCAGACATTTGTGCGTAATTAATTTTGAAATAGTGGAATAAGAATAAGAAAACACTTTTGGTATAGGAAAATTTAGCAAGATACAGAAGCAAGTACACATGTCCCTCGATTTATACGATACTTTTTTGGCACGATTTCACTTTTACACGATTTTTTTGGTTCACATTTACAACGAGGGATGTGGAAATTATCTCAATTTACACGATTTTTTATTTTTAATAATTTTAGCAAGAATTATTTTTTTTTATTTATTTCGTAACGATAAGATATACATATGATTAAAATTATGAAGCTTCTACACATTATTTCAAATTAACGAATATTTCCAAATGTGTATTTTCGTATGGTAATACTATGTACATATGTATATTTGTCCCAGACGCAAAACGATATTTAAACAAAAAGGAATTGCCATTTAAAGTGCTTCTAGCAATTGACAATGCTCCTGGATATCCACAACACTTGCAACATGAGAATGTGCAAGTTATATTTCTACCAAAAAATACGACTTCTTTGTTGAAGCCCTTAGACCAGGGAATAATTTAGCCTTTTAAAGCATTGTATATCAAGTAGTCATTCAGGTCAATCGAAAATGATAAATCTTAACAGTAATGAATGCATGGAAAAAATTTACAATATTAGATTGTGTAAAGAATGTTGCATTGATTTATACTGTTCTCAAGCAATCAACGATCAAGGGCTGTTGGAAAAATTTGTGGCCAGATGTAGGAGAAAATATTATACTACCTTGTCAATCCTTGGAGCATGAAATGTCTGAGATAGTTCAGTTTGCCCATACAGTAGGAGGAGAAGATTTTGATGACTTTTGTGCAGATGCTGTTGAAGAATTGATGATAACTAAAGATGTAGATGTTGAAGACTTAGTAAATATAGTGGCCGCAACAAACGACAACGATTCCGATGAAGAAGTTATGGAATTAGTACCAATGACAACAAAAAATATTCATGAAGGCCAACAGTGATGAAGAATTATTTGAAAGTGATGACATTTAATGTATATACTGACATGTAATATATTTTATGAGTTCCATTTATTTTGTTTTATTAATGCAATGTAAATATGTATGTACAATGTATGTATTGATTTTTATTATTTTTTATATACATAATTTAATTTAATTGAAGATAAATGAATTTTTTTTAACAAAATTTTAAATTTATTCGTATTTGGGTCTTTTCTCGATTTACACGATTTATCATACAAAAATTTTCTATTTCGATTTATACGATTTTTTCAGGAACGCATCTATCGTGTAAATCGAGGGTCAGGTTTACAGATTTTCAAAATTATACAAGTGAAGTCAAGTAAAATTGCATTTTAGTCATTATTATTATGAAATTGATAATTAAAGAATTTTCAGCTATTGAAATAATGCGACTTTTTTATTACTATTTTGCAAATTACTTTACAAGCATTTTTCCAATATTTTCTTTATTTTTATTATTACATAACTACTTTATATTAAAGCCTGGTTCATATAAATAAATATTGGGTCGCATAAATATTATTATAATTATTATTATGTTCTTTTAAAAGTAAATTTTGTAATAAATAATTTATTTAAAAAAATAATAACATTGCGTAATTTTATCAGTTGTTGCCTGCTAAACAAATTAGATTTAAGTGATTGTTGATATAAAAAAATGCAGCTGAAATTCTGCAGTAAATATTGTGTAATATTGCTATCAAGCGGACACGGATGCGTAGGAAGACGAGAAAAAATAAACTACTTGTTCCACAGCAACAAATATTAAACTAAAATAAACAATACTGAAATAACTTAGAATTAAATTCTTGCTACCTGTAACCATGTCACATGCATTAGGGATGCCAATCCCGAAATCACGAGATTTGTTTAAAAAAATAATTTAATAAATTAAGTATTTGTTGACGAAGTCATCAACAAAAATTTCAATACAAATAAATTTCAAAAGTATATCGAAGAAAGAAAGGTGAAAGAATTAAAATTAATTTTGCCAAAGTCGAAAACAATATTTTATGTGTCTACGGTTTTTGAAATTGGAAATTCCTATAAAAAAGCTTTAATAGATTAAAAGCTTAACAAATGACAAATGACGAATTTGATTTACTAAAACAAATCGTTGTCATTTTAAATCCGGTGAAAGCAACTGCCTTTTGTAGTAATAATATAAATCTCTGCGAAATAATCTATGTGGGTTACAGATTACAGATTATTTTAAATCTTCCAGAGCTGAGGTAGTTAGAAGATTATAATCTTCATCACTCCAGTAAGAATTAAAATTATGTAGGGTTGTAAGGAAAAAGAGAGGGGTTAATATTTTCTTTTCAACGTTATAAATTTTAGATTTATTAAAAAGTATTTTACCTTTTAATTTTGGGGTTTACAGTTGTTGCGGCAAGTGTTTTTTTTATATGTATATAACTAAATATAAATACAATAAATTTGAAGTTGTGTGTGTATGTTGTAGTATATATACAAATTAAATGTTAATGTAAGGATACTGAATTCGATGTTATTCAGCCTGTTGCTAAGTGAAAAGTGAGATCTCTTACATTATATAAATATTTTTGTTTTAATATTTTCTGTTAGCAACAATTACAAAGAATTTTAGAACGTTTCCGTTATTACGTTGCTGGCAACATCAAATTGGTTAATTAATTAAGGTAATACATATTAGCTTTTTTTGTTAACAATTTAATATATAATTCATAAAGTTAAATTAAACAGTAATTTTAAAATTCATAAATGGCAATTCATAATTTTACAAATTCAACTTAAATACTACAATTTTCATTTCTTAAGTAATATATATAATATGATAAATTATAAAATTCGTTTATTAAGGCTCAAAGAGATATCAAAAAGTGATTTCATATTAAGCGCTGCTATCATAAATCAAATAATAAATATTACGTTTTGCGCAGATCCGTTATATTTTACAAAAAACTGTGAGAGTAATATGGAGAGCCAAATTTCTTCTTGTGACGTCACAAGTCGAAAATATTTTTATGTTTGCTTAACTTCTATATAAATTTTAATGCAAACAAAAGTTTTAATTTAAGTGTGCCGTTTTTAATTGTGGAAATATTAAAAGAAATAAATATAAATTTGAATTTTCTTCAATGTCCAAAAGATAATAAATAAAACACAATTAAGGCAGTTTGCAATTGTTTAATGCACTATTGATCCTTTTTTTTTTTTGTTTTAATAAATATCTATCTATGTAAATTAAAACCAAATATCCTTCGTTGGCAATTGCGTAAACTAAGAGCAGCCGCACCGGTTTGGCTAATTTTTTCTCTAATGTTCGTCATAACCCTTTTTAGGTTTTTATAGAAAGGAAAACTGACCACAACCATTTTTACGCCTGCTTTTTTTAATTTATCTACAATTTTTTTAATTGTTCGTAGTAATCCACTTTAAGTTTTTGGGGAAAAAATTTAACTCTATGTACAAGTTTGACTGTCCACGCAAAATAGGTTATGAAAAATAAAAGTCTTTCAAAAGGAGTTCCAAATTTAAAAAGTTTGTAAATATATTTTCTTTTGTATACGCTCTCAATGATAACCAACAATAGGAGCAACATATTTTTTTGTTGTCTTAAAAATCCTTGCTTCTACCATGATCATTTGTGTAACGCCTGTTCTCATGTCACCAAAACGACAAATGTCAAAAGCATTGCAATGAACAATGTTATGATATCACAGCAGAGCCATATTAAACAGTATTTATGTATTTATTTCAATCAAATAAAACACGTATAACACCATTTATTTAAATTGCAGATTTAAATGAAACATAGCCCAAACCTGAAGGCAAAACAATATTTGCCGGATCAGCTAGTTTTTTTTTAATTAAAATTCAGAAAATATTACAAAAATTTCTAACTTGTTTAAATTTGAATGCAAATACGATATTGAATGCATTATTTATCCAAGAATAAAATTAATTTTCTCATTGAGTACTAACTTAAATAAAAATAAAATATATTAAAATTTCCTTTTAATAAACTTTTGTTTTTCCTGCTGATAATTTAAGGTCGCGTGATAAATTCAAGTTTGTCAGTCGGAAATTAAAAGAAACATATAAAAGCAGCACGTACTTAATATGACCTTCTGGGCAACTAAATCGCATGTAATTTTAATTTTTGTCTATATAGAAAATTCATAATCAACGACTTTATAATCCCTAAATAGTATTGTTAGTTGCAAGCATTTATTGGCTGTCGTGCAAAATATTTAACATTTAATGCTTTCATTATCTTTGTTATAACATCTCGTTGCCTTAACTTCATTCTCAATGCAAAACACTGTCTTTAAATTAATTTTGTCTCAACATTAAAAATACCATTAAAACATTTTGATTACAAAAGTGGTGCTAATTGCTTTCGTATTATATGGGATCAATGTGGATATAATTCTATGAACAGCTCTACCATCCACGTATTTTCAAAAAGCACTTACTACTGCATTAATAGTAACAATCTGTTTCTGTATTTAAATACAAGAAATTATTGCATGTTTTTACAACTTTTTAGCAATAAAATCTTTCTCATTTGTTTTGCTGTTGTTTGTCAACAATCTCTTAGTAAAGAGGATAAAAAGTATACTACAGTATGCAGTGGTGATATGCACATATGTTGTATACATCGTATTATTATTGTCATTAGTATTTTCAAAAAAGTATGGGAAATTGATTGAGGTTATTAAATACAGCATTTTTTAAATCTAAAATATGTAATAAATACTTTGTAATATTATTAAATATATTCTACGTCACATCAAAACTCTAAGCTGTTTTCATTTATCCATCTGCTAAAACTCTAAAGTATTAAACGAAAACATATAACTTTCAGTTTTCATTGTTGGTATAGATATTATCTAGTGGGATTAAAACTAAAATGTTGCATCGAACGTAAATGTCTCTAGTTGATAGGTACTTAATATTCGGTTCAACCAAATAGACATTAAACATGCTTTCTGAATAGCTGCATAAATATAATAAAATTCTTTAAATCCTTATCTTTGTGACTCACAATTAGTATTAAAGAATACAAATATCAAATATTTAACAGTGCATTAAATTTAAACTTATATTATTTACTATTTGTATTGCAATGACGTGCACTATACAAAAAAAAAATAGCTATCGTTAAATGTTTAAGATTTAATACGTAAGTTAATGAGTATACATAAATACTATTGTACTAAGTCAAAGAAAAAAGTGTTTTAGTTCATACGCACGTTTTTATATACGTTTATATACTGTGTTCTTTGAATTTTTTATTTTAACTAAAATGTCATCGCTCTTTAAAAAAAAACTCATTTGATGTTCCAATTTTTACAATTTTACACTTCGATTCGTTTTCTACGCTGCCACAATCAGACAATTGCTAGTTGGGCTCAATTTGTTATTTTCTCATTTTTTACCAACAACTTCCTTCCAGTCTGTTACTTCTTTAGGCAAATAATCTGTGTCAACTAGACAAAATTTTGTTACTGCATAAATTGTTTAAAATTCTGTTTCTGCAATCTATGTTTAAATGTGATGTGGCCTTTTTTTTAGCAAATTTTTATTCATGTATATGCAGATATGTAAATATTTAGTTCACTGACTTACAGCTAAAGTATGGTGTGGGTTGTGGTGATGCTAAGTAATAAGAACTCGTTTATATTACATATTGAAATGTAGCAGATTCGGCTTATTGCAAAGGAAATATATCAGCGACTAATTAGCAAACTTTTACTGCAACATTGTTTAGAGACTTTTCTCTTAATGACCTGCTGATAAAAACGTTAAATAAATAATATTTAAAATAGATAATTAAGGCATGATTATATTTCAACTGGGATACTTATACATAGCGACGTATATCATTCCATTTGCCTGCCATTTTAAGTGTATTTCTCTTACATGCCAGTTTTCGGTTAAGCAGTTTTTTCAGAATTGTTTCGTTCAAGTGTAAAATCAAAACATTCGAAAATTCATGAAAAATATTCATATTGCGTAATTGTCTACATTATTTTTGTCTAACAGTCTTGTGCTTGTTTTTTTTTTCTTGGACCAGCACTCAGGGTACGACCCCTACTTATGCAATACATTGTGTTGGAACTAGGAAAATAGGTTATGGGAGAGAGGATAGAGGGAGTAATGTTTATGCACTTCTACATACGTTATAGTTCTCCAAATTATATGACTTTCAAAAGGTATTCTGTGAATACTATATTGTTGCGTTTTTACCTTTTAGAAACGGTGGTTTATTTTCTTTTAATAAACCGCATTCCTTCTAATTGCAAAATAAAAGCGTCGTTTAAAGTAGTTTATAGAAAATATAACGAGTATTTTATTATTCAAATATACTACTCTTTTATGGTTTACTTTAACAAACTTAAATTATAGTTTGAGAACACTTTAATGTTCCCTGAACAATGACTTTCAAACTGATAATCGAGGTACATACTCTGTAGATTTAAATTTTTTTGTTGGTTCTGCTTTTATCATATTGTTTTCAGATTTTGTTGTATTTATTGTATTTTTCATCAAGTACCCTACAAGAACAATGACAGTCATTTGATGCATCATCTGATGGGTATTGCTGATGGGTTTATACATCAGTAGTTCCCATCATTTTATTAAGGGCAATGTGAAAAACCTGATGTAAACATTCGTGTACATGTGATTATTTTTCTCTTTTCAACTTGTGAACTTGTTAATCAGCGTTACCATTGCGTAACATTTTTTATTAACAAGGTCTTGTTTCAAAAATTCCCACAATTCCATAATATATAAAATCAAAATATTACCATTAAATTTATTTAAAAAAAGTACAAAAACACTAAAACTTTTGAAAAGAGTATCTCTATGATCAAATACGTATATAAAAATGATGCCGAAGCAAAATTAGATATAAGAGAAAATTTAACAAATATTTATTAAAATTTGGTATGAAAACCCCCACTGTGGCAACGCCGACAGCAATAATTTAATATAAAATTGCTGCAAGTGTGTTAGTTTATAAGTTTTGTATGTGTTAGTTTCCATCAGCAATTTCTTGTAGGGTAGTCTACCGTTGTGTATGGAAAATCATTTTTATGTAAAATGTGTCTAATTTAAATTCTATTTTCTCGCGTCTAGCATTCTAGAGATGAATTGTATAGCAGTGTCAATTATACTATGCTCGATTTTGACTCTTTTTTTACCGACAAGCGGGGCATCTAGTGAGTAAAACTAAAACTACGCTGAGTCCAGTGGTGCTAACCGTTTTTTTTTTTTTTTTTTTTGGTTAATTCTAGTTATCGTGGGTGGGGTGTCGCCATGTGACATAAAACCATAATGGCTTTATGTCTCAATACAAAAGGACATAAAGCCATAATTTGGATATGGCCTTAAGTCTCATACCAATTTTAGTGAAATGAGACATAAAGCCATTATGGTTTTATGTCCCATTTGATTGCATTGTACAGATTCCCTGTAGTGCCGGCATATGGCAATGCATTTTTTACATCAAATAGGGTGACACGCAACATTATTAAAAATATGGCTTTATGTCTCATTTTTGGAAAAATAATTATGGCGTTAAGTCCCATTCCATTGAGACTAAAAGGCATATGCTCTTATGTCTCAATGGAATGGGACTTAACGCCATATGGTTTTATGTCCCATGGCATTGTGACACCCCACAGTTTTCGAGATATAGCGTTATTTAGCAAATGGAGGAGGTAGCGAAATAAATATTCTGATAACTAGAGAATACAAATATTTTAATTTGTGATTTAAATAGCCTTTTTTTGACAGATTACGTGTGAGTCGTGTCATGTATTTTTCTTTAGTATTATTTGGCATTTCATAATGAAAATACTTATGCCTGAACAACGTTTACAAATCGTTCTTTACTTTATTATGAAAATTCACGTTTCACGTTCTGCTATATTTCTTGCGCTACATTTTATTTTGTACCTATTTACAAGACATGAGATATTAAAATCTTGAAAAGTTTGAACTTTTCATTCAATACTAAAAAGCTATGGATGAAAAACCAGGACTTGTAAGGAGCCTTCGCACATTGAAAATCTAGCATCCGTAGTGATTTTAAATTACCTTACATATCATTCAGTTTGTAGTTTTTGCAAATTCTAATTTATCAACATAAAATTATATCCTATGAGCCTCAAAAGTGAGTAAACACAACAAATTATTTGATTTTTTAAGATAATGAAAATCCTAAAATCTATCCATCGATTGAAATTTAAAAGTTTCGTTTTGTTAGATATTTGGTTGAGTAATAGATTCGGTTATGAAAAATAATTAAGTTGAACTATAATGCTTTTCATAATCTTAAAAAAATCAAAAAATTCACTGGTACTTACACACTTTTGAAGCTGTGTGTATATCTTTTTCTAAGTAGCATACGTGCCGAAATATCTTACTGATTGACTTAAGGTATAATCGTTAAAAGAAATTTTCGAATATATAATATTTTAGTTTGCACACAATATATTAAGTACACGGAACCATCCTTTCGTAGTTTTAATATTAATTTGAAAAATAACTATTCGAATATTGGCTTACAAATTTAGATATTAAGCCAACATCGTAACATACGTTCTTTTAAATCAAAAAATTCTTTATCTTCGTTTTACATTTTAAACATATTTTTATTATTAAATTTACTAAAAACTTTATATGTTTTTTTTTGAATTGTATTCCTGTCTTAGCATTCTTTTACAAAGTCATATATCATACATTCTTTTTTATTTTTCGGCTGTTAGGTACTGATAATTTATCACTGTCACCAAAAAACCATATTCTTTAAAATAAATTCAGCTTAAACTGATATGGCTTTAAGCACAAATGAACATAACAAAAATAAAAAAATTTTTATCGTCTATACCTACAAAATATTAACATTTTAAAATACCGGCATCATCATTTAATATGATAATCTAAGAATTAATAGAACAAAAATTGTCATATAAAATAATATGACGACAGCTTGATAGAGCTCATGAAAAAAAAGAATTCTAAGAATGGAAGCAAATTACTTTTACTAAAGTAAAACTCTCCATATCTATGTATTTAAACAAGGATATATTTATATTGTCAATAAAATATTAAATAAATTACTCCTATATTGTAGACAAAAATACCACGTGATACAGCTTAACACTTGCCAAGGGGTTGTTTATTTAATTGAAAGCAAACAACTTATACATTGCAATAATCCAAATACATTTTCAAAGTCCTACAACATACAACATTATTAATCCGCAATATCTTTGCCTAGGTTCAGTACTTGTCTTAAAAAAATTCTCATAATACTACGGAATGTAGGTTTTAAGTATATGGTCAGTTAATTTTGTGATTTATCTTAACACGAATCTTATTGTTGCTGACCTTTTATGTATACCATTAAAACTTAATGGACACATTTTTATAATTTTTATTGGATCTTAGTAACGGGTGGTTAAATTTCAAGGGCCGATGTTGATTTTGAATAAAACACAAACTATTTAGGAAATTATTGTAATTTTATTTTATTATGATATATTGGTATTACTCAATTATGTATGGAATAAAATATCGGACAAATGGGCGCCACGACCACGGCGGCACACCTCCATCCGATGGTCCATATTTTCGATGACCCTGAGGCATAATGGAGGTTCTATGCCGTTAATGTGCCGAATTATCTCATCCTTTAGCTCTTGAATTGTTGGTGGCTTATCAACGTACACCTTTTCTTTCAAATAACCCCAAGGAAAAAAGTCCAACGGTGTCAAATCACATGATCTTGGCGGCCAATTGACATCGCCATTACGTGAGATAACACGGCCATTGAATTTGTTGCGCAAAAGAGCCATTGTTTCGTTAGCTGTGTGGCAAGTGGCACCGTCCTGCTGAAACCACATATCATCCACATCCATATCTTCCAATTCGGGCCATAAAAAGTTCGTTATCATCTCACGATAGCGAACACCATTCACAGTAACTGCCTGACCGGCCTCATTTTAGAAAAAATACGGCCCGATGATGCCGCCAGCCCATAAACCGCACCAAACAGCCACTCTTTGTGGGTACATTGGATTTTCGACAACCACTCTTGGATTCTCATTTGCCCAAATGCGGCAATTCTGTTTATTGACGAATACACTGAGGTGAAAATGTGCCTCATCACTGAAGATGATTTTCTTCGCAAATTGATCATCCACTGTTGCCATTTCTTGCCACCATTCTGCGCATTCACGACGTTTGGAATGGTCAAGAGGCTTTAGTTCTTGAGCCAATTGCACTTTGTAAGCGTGAAAATGCAAGTCTTTATGCATAATGTTCATCAACGACGAGCGTGAGAGGTGCAATTGTTGGGCACGACGACGAGTTGAGGTGGACGGCTCTTCAGCCACACTATCGCGAACAGCAGCAATATTTCCTGCAGTACGAGCTGTACGAGCATGCACTGGTGTTCTCACATCTTCTACAGACCCGGTTTGCTCGAATTTTTCCACGATTTTTGCGATTGTACGTACATTTGGACGATCAAATTGACCAAAAAAATCACGAAGTGCAATGGCCGCTTTCTCATATAAAACACGTAAAGGCACCCGGATACCTTGGTGCGCATTAAAGAGTGTTAAAAGTAAATTGGTCTCAAGCAAATTACAAAAGAAAAGTCAAGACCCGGGTACCTTGGTGCACACATAAGGGTTAATATAGCAAACAAATTAATGATAATTTTAAGAAAATTTTGTCAAAAGCACACATCAACCCTACTTTATTTTTTATGAATACGGTAGTAAAACTCTATATAAAGTTTTTTTCGCATGTCTTATTCATTTAGGTGTGTATGTATATTTCGTAAACTGATTTGTATTTCTTTAGTAATGTTACAAGCAACCAAAACAATATTTTTGATGTAGTTTTGATATAAATTAAACGAAAAAGTTTTGCAATTCAATGTTGATATATGTACATGTGTCAATTCTAAGAGTTGAAAAGTTTTGCTGCAAAAAAAAATTAAATAAAAAGTGTGAGTTAAACATGAACTAAAGTGGACTTTTTTGTATTTATTATTTACTCACTGACATTACGAAGTTCAATGTTACATATATTAATAAATTTACATACATGTTGTATATTTTAAAAATGTATTAGGAAAGCGACAAAATTTACATTGAATTAGAAAATCTGCTTGATATTTAATTTTAATAAGGTAAATGTGTTTGATGTATGCAGATGGGAAAATGCTTTCTGGTACTAACTCAATGTAATCAAATAACAAATATTTGTCAATGAATATGTGAAAAATAAAACTTGTTTATTATTTTCTAAATACAAATGTGATGTAAACACATATAGTACATACATATATACAGGGTGGGCCAAGTTTGACTGACTGATTTGAACTGCTTATAACTTTTGTGGCTCTGGCGGTATGAGCTGTAGCTCCATCTTGCTGGAACCATATGTTACGATTATTGAGAACTATCGGACGTAAAAAACTTTCCAACATGGTCCGGTATACCACCCTAGAGACGGTTTGTGGTTCATTAAGCTCATTTTCGAAGAAATATGGACCAATAACTTTATCAGCCATGATTCCACACCAAACAGTGCATCTGACAGGGTCGCTGATGCAATGCTCTTGGATTCTCTGTACCCCAAATTCGGCAGTTCTGTTTATTCACATATCCATTTAAATGAAAATATGCTTCATCGCTCTTAATCAGATTATCCAAAAAATTGTCATTTTCTGTAGCCAGCAAAATCAATCTATTGGCATATTTTTTTACACGTTCTTCCACTGAGTATGATGACATTATGAAATTTTATAAAATTCTGTATTATCTGCAAAAAAAAAATTAAAAAAAATTAAAAATGCAAAAGTTATAAGCATTTCAAATCAGTCAGTCCAAGTTGGCCCACCCTGTATATGAATTAGGGTTGTTCTTATGTTTTGGAGTTTAGCTTTCCCAAGCTCCAAAATCTAAATAATAAGTGCCACACAAATATACTTATGTACATATATAAATGTTTGTATTATAGACAAAGAGAGATTATATTCGGCTGTGCCGAATTTTATATACCCACCATAAACACCAGTAGTGTGATCTATGAAACAAATTTTTGTTACATATTGTTTCGGAACTGGTTCTTTTATTTGAGCACTTACATGAGTGCCACCAACAATTATGACATGATTGTCATAAAATCTTATACCGTAATCTCTATTTGTATAAAGTTTGTTTGTTTGTTTGCTTAAACTTTATATCAATAACAATATTTACATGAATTTTATGCATATTCCACTTATTATATATATATATATATATGGATGTGTCACGAGACTGAAAAAAATTACATTTTTTATTTATCTCTTTCTTTCAAAACAGCCCTTTGTTTATTTTTTGCAGTGTGTAACGATTTACTTCAGCACACATTAAATTAGATACCACCACGAAATCACCAATTCCACAGTTCAATTCCAAACCATGCTATGTCGACTTAGCATGTTTTTATTTTTTGCGTTTTTGAATTTAGATTTTTTCAACTTAAATTCTGTCAAATTTTGGTTGCGATTGGCTAGTCCAATCAATTGTTATAAACAACAAAGTTGTACCTCATATGGTTTTTTAGATATCGCCTGTAAACTTTAGGAGCTTTTCCTGCAAAACTCACTTTTTTGACTTATCATGTTTTGGAATTGAGCTGTTGTATTATCTGGCAAACGTCATAAAATATTCTAAAGTATTTTTTTATTTATTAAGGGTTTCATCTTAGTAAAAATATGTTATGCATATTCTGGTTATTATCCAAATATTTGTCTGTAAGTCTAAGAGTTTTCGGGAGTAGGCGTCCTAAGGGAGCTATGATCTTTTGCGGGCATATTATCATACATGAAATTTTGTACGATTTATATGTATATTTAGAATTTCCATTCCTAGCTCAATCATCAAACATCCTGGTTGAGCCCCCAATTGCAGAAATTAACTACTCTCTACTTTCCTTTTGTCATTTCTCTCAAAATAAAACTCAACAATTTCCATTCACGTTATAATGAAACTATCTACACATTTATATAAAAGAAGGATACTTAACTTATTAAACACGAAAAATTTCCAACCAATACGATCAACATGGAACTAACTACACAACCCAACGTCCATGACATGAGTATCCCTCTGTTAGTCAGTAACCAGTCTTTTGTACACCCATTCCAATGCCGTCAATTGCATGTCACTCATCTATTCCCATTGCATTGTCTGCAGTCACTGTCCTTTCCCAGCTTATCTAATGACATATGCCGTATACTGTCCCGTTTCTACATATATGTAAATTATTTGTATTGTATTTTTAATTAATAGCGATATTTGTGAGAGATTTATGTATATTTAAATGATTTTACGAAATGAACTATATATGGAGCTTTGTGAAAATATGGACCAATGCAAAGAAAACATCGTTTTGAGATTTCACCTTGCACGAAACTTATTTTTGCAGAATTCTGGGAAGACATTTGTATGGGGGCCATGAGAAGTCGAGCAGCGTTTGCCACAATTTTCAACAGGACTTGTTCTTTCATAATAAAAATAAAGTGTGTAAAATTGCATGACATTATCTGCTTTATATTTAAAGAAATCTGCGATTTGAAGCAGTTTTGCCCATTTTCAATACCACACATTTCGGTGAAACAAAGAAAGTATGGTAAAAATTTCATTATTCTATGTCTTTTTCTTAAAGCTGTACCGTGCCTTCAACAGAAGGGCATAAATACAAACATGACTGGATCGTTTTAGAATTTTATAAGGAGCCAGAAAACTTTCTGGCACTACAACCATTATTCCGAAGTATTATCTACAAACGGAACGACAAACTTAATGTACGCCCCATCTTTTTTATGGTGGGTATAAAAGTAGAAACAAACAAAAACTTTGTATCATAAGGAAAAATACAGAAAATACACTTTTAAAAGCATGCGTATCTGTAATTGACAGAAAATTTAATTTCTTTAACAGCTGAATAAAAGCATAGGAGTCTAACAAAGGCCAACTCAAATTTAGTGGCATAAATTCTGTCCAATTAGCTTCAGCACTATACATTTGATAAAATTGTTTATTTTCAATTTACAACATCTTAAAACATGTTTATACATACATACCAGCAAAAATATATTCTGAGTCCTTATAAGATTCTAAGAAAATCTAACCATGTATGTCTGTTAGTCGGTCTGTTTAAGGCATGCTAGAGTTCACAAAAAAAAAACAAAACAATGAAATTTTTAGCAAACTTTTTGTGTTCCACCGAAATATGTAATATTGCAAATCGGTCCAGTAGGATTTGAGTTATAGACCAAAGACACAGAAAATCTCGATATTTTTCATATATCTTTTGGAATTTTCTTTAAATATAATACAGATAAAAGCATAAAATTTTGCACACTTTATTTTTATTATGGAAGGACACGTTGAAAATGATGAGAATCGCTTATTGACTTCTAATAGCCCCCATAGCCATGTTTCCGGAATATGGCTTTATGGTACATAAATACCTATAGGAAAGCAATATCTATACAAAATTTATCAAAAATAAGTTTCACGTAACGAGGAATCTTAAAACGATATTTTGTCTGCATTGGTCTATATTTTGACATTGCCTCATATAAAGTCGACTTCCAAAAATTAAAAAAATTACTAACACGTCAAAATTCAACACAAATGATCCAAATATAACCACCATGATTGGTCCATATATGACCATAGCTTAAATAACTTCAGATAGATAAAAATTACGGTACAAGATTTTATGATAATCGCGCCATAATAGTTGATAGCACGCATGTAAGGGATCGGCAAAATAACCAGAATAATTATCGTTATTGATACAAAATGTAACAATTATTAGTTTTAAGTATTCAGAAATCAAACTACTGGTATTTGGAGGTGGGTATATAAGATTATATACAGCCGTATGTAAGCGCTTACTTGTATTATTTTTATATAAGAATATTTCTACTGTTTAAAGTTTAAATTACTTAATGAAAAGAAGATGTTGCCACAAGTTTTTTAAAAAAGTTTCTATAGTTTGGTCGGATATACTATTAAATAAGCATATTTTTTCATTTCGTGTATACACAGAAAAAAAATAATTTTTTTTTTTCAATTAAACCTTTAATTGATTTTAAAATAATTCTCAATTAAAATTTTAATTGATTCAATTACTTTTTCTGATATTTTCAATTAAATCCCACATTTTTTTTAATTGATACTATCATTTTGTTTACAGGTCCGATTTCAATTAAATTTTTAATTGATTCCACAAATATTTTAATTGAAACTCATTTTTTTTTCTGTGTAAGTGACACTGAAAAACCATTAATCTCTACAAAGTACATATTGTATATAATCGATCCATATTCCAAACTGAATACTGCCTTCACTTTCAAAATACTAAACTGAAATAAAATATTTTAACAGACGTTTGTATGATACTATTGTTTTTAGTTTTACTTTAAGAACCTGTCAAATTTCCTCAACAACCAAGAAATTTTAGGCTTTTTAAGATTCGCCAAATTTTAAGATTTTTATGATAACAATTTTTTGAAATAAGTAGTCTAGTGGTACTGCTACTATATAAGTATTACATATTACATAAGCTCTTGGTATTATTATTATATTTAAAGAAATAAAAACAAAAAAAGTTTTGCTAAACTTAAAGCGCTTGAAATGTAAAAACTCTTTAAATTTGTAACAGTTTTAACATGTAAAGCAGCACAACATGTAATTTATTTTTATTCATTTAAGTACAAATTGTTACAACGACATCGTAATTGTACAGCATTTCTCTATCATCACACATTTGTTTAATATCATAAACATTTTTTTTTAAGAACTTATTCTAAAATGTTGAATTTGCTTGTCACTCTACGTTATTGTAATGTGAACATTCCCATATTACTTTTGAACAATATAAATATTAACATTAGGGTTGACTGTCAGTCCATCTGTTAAAGGCACGTTAGATCTTTGAAAAGAAGAAAAATAATGAAATTTTTTTCTAACATTATTTGTTACACCGAAATCTCTATCGATTTTTCAATTTTTCAGATATTTTTTTGCTATTTTTGTAAATTTACTTCTTGATAATAGTAGTCAGGCTTGAGTTCATTAAATTTAAGTTTCATTAAATTATTTTTACTGAAGTTAGGAATTACAACTTGTAAAATTTTATTATTAAAAATTTTGATAATTTTTCTTGACTGGGATTCGAACCTGGGTTGTTGAATTTACATATGTGAGAAATCCCATTATTATGCCGATAATATCATAAAATTTCGCATATCTACTTTACGTTTAATTTTAAAATACAAATCCTGTTGAAAATGATAAAAAATTATCCACGATTTCTCAAAGCCCCCATACAAATGTCTCCCCGTACATATGTAAATGTTTATCGAATAGCCGTATCCATACAAAATTCTAAAAAAGTTAGTAGCATGCAAAGTGAAATTTAAAAATGATATTTTGTTTGCATTGGTCAATATTTTGACTTCCGAAAATTACTTTAATGCGCATAGATATCTTAGAAACAACACTATCAAGTTGAAATTCAACACAAATAAGCCACACATAAACTTAAGTCCTCGTAGTAAATTTCATGATGACCGGTCCATATTTTAACATACACTATCCCTTTCCCATTCCTGTGCATCAAGTTGCTTTCATACGCTTGTGCATCACATGAGATTAACAAGTGGGATATATTTTAAAGGTTTGTATTTTAAAGTACTTCCGATATTTTCTTTATTTTTAAACAGTGTGAATTCTATGTGATGCACAGAATGTCTGGTTAAAAACTATGATAAAAAAATGTCTGTGTATCACATACGATTCACACTTTTTTTTTTTTTAAGAAAAACAGTTTCTTCATTAAACAAAATTAAAATTTTGGACGTACGGTATACATTTTTTTTTATATGGGGACAGGCAAAAGACTATAATAAAGTCCACTTCAGAATATCACCTAAATCTCTAGTTTAAAGTCGACACAAACTGTCCATGCATATACGAGTATAAAGATCGTTGTATGCATTTTTATGATTTTTATTAAGTACACTTCCGAAAATGCGCATTAATCTTATAAAAGTTACTATCAAGTTGAAATTAATCACAAATAATCCACATATGGATATAAATCACCGCACAGAATTTCATGACGATGGGCTTATAATAGATCATAGAACCCTCATGACGAATACTTTCAAAACGTCATTAAACTACATATCCATATCAAACCAAAAAAGTTGGTCATAAGTCTCCTGCAACTGTATACAGAACTGACAGTTTTGACATTTCAAAAATCCAAAAGTAGTTTTCTAGAGCTTTTTGATACCTAATTTTTCATGTGTTAAAGTAAAAACCTTTATGTTACACACTGCAAAAATATAAACAAAGGTCATTTCTAAAAGATAAAGATATACATGTAACTTGATTATTTTCCGTCTCGTGATAAATCTGAATACTTTGTGAAATAACACACTGGGAATATAAGATTTGGTGCTGCTATATATAAATTTTTAGTTGCTAGGATTAATGTAGAATTTGATATATTAATCTAACTCTGAAAATTCTAAGCAAATGGTATATTACTATCATGTGCACCATCAGTTCTGAATTTTGAAAACGTATTTACAAGTAGCAAAATCTTGCATTAGAAAAAAAATATATATATTCAGAATTATATATATTATGAATACCGAATTTAGTTGAGTAATTTACGAGTTTTTAAAGGTGTTCCAGGCCACATGTTAAGCAAAATGTAAAAAACAAAATTACTTGTTTTGTTTAATTTTTGTATAGAATGCAATATATTTTTAGCTATCCAATCTCTAAAATAAATGCTTTGTTCTAACTAAAATAATGTTCATTACTACTTATCTGCGACCAGAGTAGGTGCATTTTTTATATCCCTATTTTAAAACTTCAGTTTTCTTAAATGTAAGGATATAAAAGAGAAACCTCCCATAATTTTTAAGAACTCTGTTAAGCAATTTTCCAATAAATTGGTTAATACATAATTGTTATTTATACTGCTATCTGGTCTTAGTAACACAAATTCAGATTTCAGTATTACGAGAATTTTACTGCCATTTTTAAATGATAACAATAGCAATTTTTTCATAAACACTAATTCATCCATATTTATAAGCGAATTTTGAAAATAAAATTACAGTTATGCTTTGATGTAATGGGGGTCAAAATAATGAACATTTTTTAGTTAAAATGTTTAAAAAACTAAATTTTGTAGAGTTTATTTTGGAATTTTTAGAATCAAAATTAGCCGTTGAGAAGGTGAGTAACAAAGCTGGTTCGTTCCATGTTTACAAAATTTTGGTAAAAATCTAAAAACTTGCTACAGCTTAGTAAATGTGGCAAATTAGTTGAAAGCTACTAATTCTTAAATATTAGGATGTTTTTTTTATTAAAACGTTTAAATTTACAAAACCAATACTCCTTAACTAAAGAAAAATTAAGTTTTGAAGTGTGCAACAAATTTTCGAAACAAACGAGTTTTTCTACATTCCATGTTTAAACGAACGAGTATTGCAACTTACAATATCCCACCAGTAAATTCAATTATTTAGCTTCACTATATTTTTAAAGTTATGTATATTAATTTATTTATATAAAGGGGTATCCCAATGGGTACATTCCCATCTATATTTCAGGTGGAAATTTACGCCATCCTTATATGCTCTAACGAATGTCTGAGACGTAGAGTTAGGTATAATAGGATTTTTATTATGTCTGATAGCCAAGCTGCTCTCAGAGCCTTATCTTCATATGAAATAAGGTCTAGGGTAGTTATGGACTGCTAGACATAATCGAATGAACTCGGAACGCATAATGAACTTACCTTGTGCTGGTCATGAAGGCCATGTTGGTAATGAACGTGCTGATTGCTTGGCCAATAGAGGTGCTAGACGCCCATTCATAGGCCCGGAACCATTCTTTGGCATTCCACGTGGATACACTGTGGAATGAATTAGTTCTTGGGTTGAATCGGAATTATCCCGATTTTGAAACAACTTACCAGGACTTAGACAGTCCAAAAGGTTTATTACTCTGTCCAAACAAAGATCTCAATTGTTGCTATCGCTCGGAAAGGGTGAATTGAGATTACTTACTGGATTATTCACAGGACATGGTGGCTTTAGGTATCACCAATTGAATCCGAAACCTCTGAACATATTCTTTGCGACTGCCCAATGCTGGCAATATGCAGAACAAGATGGATCGGAAGGGCTTTTATGGCCCCAGGGGATGTATTTGATCTCTCATCTAACAGAATAATTGGCTTTATACACAGCCTAAATCTAACATTAAGTGGCAGCCAACGAATTTTGATACGAAATATGTAACGAGACAGTTTTGACAATGATTGTTAATTAGAACGAAACAGTTTTGCTACGAAATGCAAGTTTAGGAAAAAAAATATAAGAAAGAATACGAACTGATTCCAACAGTATACTTTTTATTATAAAATAGCATCATTTGCTATCGCATTTTTTTAAATTTTTGGAACGAACGAGTTTTGGAACTCACAGGCACACTTGAATTCACCAAATTTGATTTCTGATCAACTTCCATGTTGTTATATATTTTTATGACACTTGTAAACAAATGTTTAGAAGTTGCAAAAGTTGAACATTGAACAATAATCCAACATACTCTGTGTAAAATAAAAAAAAATAGTCTTATAAAATATAAACCACCCTAATATATGTACACTTAAGCAGATAATATAATTTTTTTTTAGTCGTTTATTTACAATGCTTGTGCAAATTACCCGTTGTTATACATTGTACTCGCAAGTGTGTTTACTGTACTTGTAATAAATTCATTGAAATACTTGAAAATTTATAAAGCGTTTTGTGTTAGAGTTTTTTTGTAACATATTTTCGTAAAGTATATTTAAAGCATTTAATTCAAAGTAATTTTTGTAAACATGTACAAACAACACTAGGTAACAGTGTATTTGTTTGCTTCAAACAAATGTATAGATAGGGTGGCTCATATGCCATTATGTAGATATTATATGAAGGTGAGCAAAGGCAAAAGGGAAATGTTAAGGATTTTAGCAAATAGTAATCAGTTTATTCACTTACTTAATATGTACGAAGACCTTTACATTGAATTATTTATTTTGTTACGACTGAACTCTTTAAGTAATAAATCCTGACAAACATATGTGAACCACCTATGTTAATTAAGATTTTTATGTAATGACACAAAAAGTATTTGCTTATAAAAAGTAATATTATTTATCATTTCTGTAAAAAAAAAAACGGTAATCTTTTTATGCTTAACATAAGAACTGTATCTAAAGATAAAACATAATTTATTTTTGTATAACCTTAAAATGTTTATTTTGATGGTAGCATCAGGTAGTGATTATTACACCTATTTAAAGTTATTCAATATATTACGGTTTTAGTGATTTTAGTGAAGTTTCTTGTCTAGATTACTAATTTACCATTAGTTGTATAAAATTATAAGAAATACCGATTTTTCTCTCAAAATTTGGATATATGACGGTTTTTAGTGATTTTTACGTATACCCTACAATAACTTCTGCAGAAGTTGTAACAATGAAGAAGAGAAGGAAACCGTCTCTCATCTTCTGTGTCAATGTACAGCAATGAGTAACTCACGTAATGTCTTTATGGATCAACCATCCTTTAATAGTTTATCTGGAATATCCCATATGAAATTAGAGAAAATTGATGTCTTCATTATGAGTAGTAATTGGCTACCGCAATTTGATATTTAAATACCTTCTGTTAAAACTATTCGCTCGTTAAATGAGTCGGAGTGATTACTCCATCTATTTTCTAAACACACTAATGGACTCGACAACTTCCCGCTTTATACATATACTTTCTGTCTATATCTATTCATCTTCTTCTCTTTTCTTCTCTATCTATCTTTTTCAGGCCACACAAAAGCACCAGCGATATTGGACCTAAGTGAGCTGTGTACTTCACGGCCGTCTACTAACCTAACCTAACCTACTTATACCTAATTTTAACTTCTTCTTGACATGTGAAGTCTGTTATCTACACTACTAATTTACCATTGTTTGTATAGAATAATAAAATATGTATATCGATTTTCCTCTCAAAATGTTGTGTTGTTAATGTCAAACGAACAATATGGTGCGTATGATTAATATCACAACATACTAACTTTTCAAAATGTTACTCATACGTAACGTAACCTGATAGGATTTTATCAAAAAGCGGGATGTTAAAAATATAAAAGCGGAATTGCGAAGTAAATATAATGAAAATGCGGGATTTTGATAATTATGATCGGCCCCATCATAAACAAAAATCCGCGGGAGTTTTTTCCCCTTTTTATTTTTATACCCTCCACCTCCAAGAGTGGTGAATGAGGGTATATTACATTTGTCATTCCGTGTGAAACTTTTTTATTATTCATCTGAGACCCAACAAAGTATAAATTTTCTTGCTCCTTATGAAATCCTAAGTCGATTTAGCCATGTCCGTCTGTCTGTCCGTCTGTTCGTCTGTATGGCTGTGTAAAACACTCTCACGTCCAAACTATACAATTTAACTAAACGAAATTTTCAGAAAAATATTTCTTATTTTGCAGGCAACTTTGGTATTGAAAATCAGCAAAATCTCTTTAGGTCAACCAGAGTTTTGGACCAATATATGAGACAACCTCCATAAAAATTTGATATTTTTTGTCCATTTTATTGCAATATTTTTAAAAATATTGCAGATAATACCATGCAATTTTACATTCGTTGTTTTTATGATAAAAGAAGAAAGTGTGCAGAAAATCGTAAGAATCGGTAAATGATTTCTCATAGCCCCCATACAAAAATCTTCCCGAAATATTGCTTAATTATAAATAAATGCCTATAAAATTGGAATATCAAGACAAAATTCAGCAAAAATAAGTTTTCTGCCAAAAGAAATCGCAAAACGAATTTGTTTTTTAGTTCGGTCCATGTTTGACCAAAGACCCCATATAAAGTCTACTTCCAAAATTTACTTCAATACGTATAAAACATATATATATATAATGTTAAATGCTAAATTTGACATAAATAATCTTTATAGGCAAATAAATTGTTGTATTAAATTTTATGGTGGTCGGCCCAGAATTGGTCATAGCTCCCATACAAGGACCACATCTGAAAAACACATTTATCGCTATAAATATTATATAAATATCGGTACCGACTCAAAACTTTGCACTGATCATTAACTAATATACAAAAATCATCCCACAAAATTTCGGGCTATTTTTAACCGTATCCCCCATATAAATCCCTCTTTCAAAAACCACTTTAGTACTCATAAATCTCTTATAAATAAGGGTACCAATCCAAAATTTTACACGGATTATTTAGATACATACCTAAATCAAACTGCTGGATTTTGAGAATATCGGTCCATATTTGACAATATCTCCCACATAAGGCCCACTCTCGAATTCCACGTTAATACTAATATATATCTTAAATATACCATTATTATGTTTAAATTAGACGTGAAATATCTTCATATGCATGAAAATAACTATTCCAAAACTTAAGAAGATCGGCCCATAATTGGTCATAGCTGCCATATAAGAACCATTTCCAAAACACAAATAAACCCACAAAAATGTCTAATAAATATCGCTATCGAACCAACTTTTATGTGGATCAGAAATTTTTATCCAGAAATCTTTTTAGTATCGGTTATACGGCAATCATGCTACTGGACTTTGTAGCTGTCAGTCAATAATAGCTCCTGAATTAAGTCCACTTCCGAGCAAAGCAATCAACCATACAACTCTTGTAAATAACGCTATTGATCCTAACATACATAGAAATCACATTAGTGGATACTGGATTTAGAAGCTATCAGTCTATAATTGGTCCATTTCTTTTATGCCACCCATAAATCTTTTGTAATTAATGTTATTGAGATCAAATTCAAACAAACGAACCTCATCTTATATATTATTCTTCTTTTATACTCTGTTTCTTAACTTGTTGTGAGTATGGAAAAATGTTCTTTTAATGTAATAAATTACAATCAAGATTATTATGAAAAGCAAACAAACTCTGTAAATTACAGTAAGAATCGGTAATTACATCAATTATGAATAATCGAAATTAGATAAAATTTTAAAATATTTTAATTATGTTGGTCGTAAAATTGTCTTTCAAACAATATATCAAATTCTAATAAAATGTTCACTAAGACTGAATAGAAAACACAGAATAAGAATATTCCAGTCCTATAACCAGTGTAGTTTTTCTATTTCTTAGTACGTTTAGGTGGAGGGTATTTAAGATTCGGCACAGCCGAATATAGCACTCGAACTTGTTATTGCTCTATTTGTGCATTATTGTTTGGTCTGTAAAGTGATTAACTTGAGTTTTAAATAAAAAATTAAGAGACCTTTAAAAATGAGAAAAACGCCAACTGATATTGAAAATAAAGTAATAAGTTTGTTGCAAAATAGGTATTCATGCCGTAAAATTGCTTAAAAATTTAATTTAAGTAAATCCATGGTAAATGATATAAAAAACGGCTTAATGTAGCTTGCTTTAATAACCAAGGTGGTCGACAAAAACTGTTTTCTGATCGTGATGCCTGGCAGATTGAACGTTTGCTACATTATAAGGACATCAAAACCGGTTGCAAAAAGTATTAGTAAGGATGTCAGTTCCTGTACGGTTAGATGCGCATTAAATAGAATTGGTTTAGTACCAAGTGTGCAAAAGAAAAAGCCAGCACTTTCCGATAGAAATGTGAAAAAAGCCTTCACTACTGTAGAACCCTCAAAAATTGGGCAGTAGATGACTGAAAACGGATTAATTGGAGCGACGAAACGAAAGTCAACCGATGCCAGTCTAATGGAAAATAATACTATTTTCATTCAAAAGCAGCATTCTTAATGCAAAACATCCGGATAGTTTTGCTTCTTACTGTAAGTACAACATCGAATGAAAAATCAATGTTATTTTTATGTAAATTTATATACTGTTACAAAACAAATGAAGCTATGTTCTATTTGTCCATCCGTTTTAGTTATTGCGAGTTCAAGGCAACAAGGGACTGTTGGAAGTATATGATAAACACCGACTGAAACTTTTTACCTATTTTTTCCAAAATAAAACACATCGAAAATTTGGACTTAAAGATTTGGATCAAAAGATATTTTGTTTTCCATAACATTTAAATACATGAGTCTAGCATCTATTTAAAATCTACCACTTACAGCCGAATACAACACTGCCATTTGTTGAATAGAGAATTTCGTGCAAAATAGATGTTTTATTTCAAACATCAAAACACTATTTTATATATCATAAAAGTTGTATAAGAATTGCTAACTAATTTAAATGTTATTATAATTTTTAAACTCGTGTAGTTTAAAAGTTATGATGACTTACTATAGTTCGGTTTAAAAATTAATAAAATAATTTTGATCATATAGTAACAAATTTGTTTGCTTTGTGAAAAAGTTTAGACACTCTTTTTTCGACGCCTTATTGTTAAAACTTTTTTAAAACTGATTGTTTGTCGATTTGTTACTGGGATAGTAGGCAACAATTAAAAAAAAAACTATTTTAAAATTTAACTTTACACAAAAACTTGTTCAAGCATCCTACTTACACCCAGCACAAAACTTGTTCAATAATCCTACTTACACCCACCACATTTTATGCATTCCAATGCTCTCTTAGTTTACGTTTCCTTGTTGCACTTTAATACAAGTATTGTGTTGTTGTACAATTCAGCAATGTAAAAGACAGTCACATACTCGAATGTGACTGTTCTTTTTTGTTGGCATATTTGGACAAAAAGTACTCCATGGAATGTTATGTACATAGAAAAGTAAAATAAATGGATGCATGGTATGTGTCTGGTGCACATAATAGTTACATATTCATGAATATGTATGCTAGTGAGCATGCCCTGTGGTTTGCCAACCTAAATGACTTCAATTACAAACGATTTTAAAATATTTATCTTTTTTTACCGTTCAAACGACCGTGTGGAAAACAAAGTTATCACCAATATGATAAAAATAAATTTTATTATTTCCATGGAGATTTTCTGAATGGTATGTTTGCTGATATTATTGTGAAAGAAGAAAACAAATTTTTAAAGTGTTAGGGAATTAAAAGAAATTAGTTTTCTGTGAATAAAAAATCTTTCATTTTTGTTACTTTATATAAACTAGTGCCCTATTTAGCTCACTGCTGATATTCAAAACTGCAATGAATTGGTACTGGACGACGTAATAGATAAACATCTGAACACCCCTAAAATTCCCAAGCTTCTGCCAATTAAATTATAATAAACAATTTTTAAACAAAGTTAAAGCGGCTTGGGACTTTAGTTCTTGACAATTACAAAATGTTAGGGATTTGGAATACATATGCAGCTCAGGTAGATCTAAATTTTGCGTAACAATGAATATGACCTGTGAAAATAAAAACACGTACAATAGCTGTCACGATCAGGCGATTTAATACCATTGCATTATATTAAGCGAGGGTGTGTTATATTCACTTAGAGAGAAAATGTGGTTGTGCTAAACATAATCTAAGAGCCACATATTATGATAAGATTTATGATTGTAGTCAAAACATCGTAATATTTCATCATAATATTTTCTTATTAATCATAATTTGATATTATAACATTGTTATCCGTGATCATATTATAGTTCAAAATAATCATATTATGATATAAAGTAATCATATTATGATTTACAATAATCATAATATGGTCTAAAGTATCATGTTATGACCTAAAGTAATAAAGTTATGATATACTAAATAAATATTTGCGCACTTTCAACGTATATAAAAAAATGTACATTTATTCTTTTGTATTTTGTGTTAATATGAAGTATATTTAAAATACGAATTGTTTTTTTTTTCAATTAATAAAACATTAAAATGCAAATAAATAATTGGATATCACGCAGACAAACTACTGAAATGATGCAAAAGTATTCTACAAATGGTGAAAACAAAATATTATTAAAATTAAACAACTTTTGCATTTGAAACATAATATGAGTACAAATATAGAAACTTAGCATTTAATTGTTATCTGTGAGTTTAAATAGTTGTAAATAATACAATATGTTTCAATAGTTATCATTAAATAGTTGTGGTAAACATTTTTTAAAAATAACTATGTTTCAGAGAACCATATTTAATTTTATAATTGCGATAAATATTAAAATATTTATAGTAACTAAAATATTGTTAAAATCATATTAAAATAACACAGATTAGTTATCGTAACCAAGACGCGCCATTTTTTTCTCTGAGTGTATAGAGACTATGCAAACCCAATTTGAAATATTAAAAAAGAAACGACATCTGTATATGTGGTCATCTAATTTATAACATTTCTCCTAATAATTGTGAAATTATCTCATAAATTCTTTGTTTTTTTTAGTTGTGAAAAATTCTCGTTGAACCCCCCATTACATATTTATTACTAAAGTTAAAGGTTTTGTAAATTTAAATTATGACTAAGCCTTAAATATATAGCAATCCTTAAATGCGTATAAGATTGCGAACTTTTTTTTAAATTTGATTTAGATAATTAGGATTTTGATTTTACATTTCTCATCAAGTTACAGCTACAAGTCACTCGATATACATACATTGGTATAAATATGTAAATTTTAGACAATGAATAAACTTAGTATTTTTCGGATTATTTTATTGTACTTTTGAACATTTCCGTAATGTAATGTATATATCCGTACATGGGAAATCAGTGTTTAGGAAATCGCTAACAGAGTTTTATTTTGTGTGTATACCGTATATTTTGTCCCATTTCTAGGTTTCGTATTAGACCTGGCCTTCAAAAAGTGATTTACTTTGACTGAGTCTTATTATACATATATTCTTTAGTAAGTAAAACTAACTGCTGAAAAATTTGAGACAAATCTAAAAACATTATCTAGTGATGTAAATCGATTGAAATACAATAAACAAAGCACCCAGTGGTTAACTTGAGTGGTACATTCGTGTTACATTCGAAAATACCAAAACGACATATTCCACATATTTTTGGTAGCTACATTCGCGTTTTCAATTAATTATGGATCCCTAGACTTAAAATCCAATAGTAATGCTTATGCTTACTGGAAACAAATTTGTATTACATATTATTACGTGTTTACCTTCAAAAACTCTGGTTTATTTCCTTTAAATAAACCGGACTTCTTTTACTTACAAAATAAAAGTATCAAGTAATTTAAAATTATAACGACTCTTTTGTATTCAAATGTACACAAACAATATTAATAATCACTCTGTGTGTAAACACTCTTTTACTTTAAACACACACTTAAATTACAGATTGAGAACGCTTTGATGTTCACTCTATGATGGCTCATATTAAACTAACTTTGAGTGGCATTGTTTGTTATAGTTATTCACTAGCGCCATATTCTAGTAATTTCCGGCGGCATCTAGAGAAGTCAGTCCAAAGTTTATATTATAAAAATAACCAAAGTTGAACTGTGTGTTATCAACAATATTTGTAAATAGAAACTTATACTAATGCAAATTTTTAAATATGCTATACTAGCCGTTACACACCGTTAAATTTAAAATTAATTTAAAATTCAATTTAATATTATCAATATCGATATTTATGGATACAAATTTCAAAACATCGTACCGCGATTTCTATACATTTAAGGCATAGTTGGGTTACATTTCGTTTCAATAACGTTATTTACAAAAGGATCTAATATGGTAGCTATGGTCACTTATAGACAGACGCTAAGAAGGAGGTTAATGTGTTTTTATTGGGCTGTACTCGAATATGGACCGATCGCAACAAAATATTGTTTTCTGATTTATTTTTATAGTTTTTTTTTTATTTATTGTTGAATTTTGTGCGGATACTGCCATTCTAGGTAAAATGCAGTATAGAGCCATATTCAGAGAAGCAAATTTGTATGCAGCTTAGGAAAAATCGTAGACCACGAGGGCGGTTTGTAAACTTCTTAGAATAGTTACTTTTTCACAAACATTTTTATGTTTCAATATAATCTCCTGAAACTTCAATACACTTAGTTCAACGCTTATCTAGCAATTCTATCCCTTGATTAAAATAGTTTTCCTCAGGGCCTTCAAAATAGTAGTTTACAACTGTAATTGTATCTTCATTTGAGGTTAAACGCTTGCCAATTAGGAATTGTTTTTGATTTGGAAACAGATAAAAGTAACTGGGAGCTAAACTTTTTCATTTGTAGTTCTTCATGGAAAATTATATGGTCTCGATCATTTGAGATGCCCATGATATTAGCTAATTTATGCACTTTTATTCTTCGATTATTTAATACCATATCATGCGCTTTGGCTACAATTTCTGTTTTTGTTGCTGTTTTTAGACATCCACTATGTGGTTCATCCGCAATGCTTGTACGACCACATTTAAATTCAGCAACCCAATGTTTTTACTGCTACATATTAAGAAGTACTTTCACCGAATACATTCACCATATTATTATGAATTTATTGTCCCGATAAACCTTTTTTTGAAATATTTAATGACACCACGAATTTTTCCTTTATAAAAAAATCGCGTATGTGTCTTTTTTAAACACCTGTTTCTATATGAATGAGTTAGCAGATCGAAGAGAAAGTTAAGGTGTGTTCATAGTTCAGATGGAAGTTTACTAAACACTTGACTTTTTTCTGTTTATACCGCGCTTCTTGTTCTAGGCTCAGATATTTCCGAACTGCCTTCGTATACTCAACAGAGCTTCTATTCTTATATCTAAAGCGAAAACCAAAACGGTTTTGTAGACTGTCTCACATTTTGGTCCATTAATATAATTCTATATGATGGAGTTGCTGCTTTTCAGTACCAAATATTTCTTTGTCTGTCGAACAGAATGCTGATATTAAAAATTATAAGACAACACCTAGATTGTCTTAGAATTTCATAAAGCCACTGAATATATACATATACAGTGGTTTCCCGGGTCAACGAATTCGCGATTTAACGAACAGTCATATTCTTTCCATTGAGTACCTTATATTACGAACAAATGAAAATGTCATGTACTACTCGGTTTAACGAATTTTTGCAAAAAAATAAATGAAATCAAAAGAGAGTCATTGCCATTACATTTGTACAATGTTTTAAGAGATGCTTTACGAAAAAAAATTGGATTAAGAGAAAAGTTTATTTGTATGTACAGAAATTTTTCGCTCACCCAAAATCAAAATTTATACGTTACAAAGTCATTTTTTAGTTTTCTTTGAACTAATTATTTAATTGAATGTTATATGAACTAATTATTATTATTTTTTGTTTTTGTTATGAATTAGAATAAATAAACATGATTTTTTATTTAATAAAACATATTGAAAAAACTGCCGGATTTAACGAATTTTTGGATATAACGAATAGGCCTGGCAATATATAATTCGTTAAACCGGGAAACCACTGTATAAGAATATTGGTCGTATACATAATTTTTTGGTCTATGTACTACAAACAGATTGAGAAACTGTATACCCACCATCTTTTAAGCAGTAGTTAGGGATTTCTTGTTCAAGGGCAGCTCTAATACAGGTAGCTACACAATGATTTACTCATTTATTTAGATCAACGACATGCATGACTTAATATAAATGTTTGGAAATGTTCTAATGATTTTTAAAAGTAGTTTTTCCATTTCAATAGATAAAAGGGTTTTATTTGTTTATTGAGCATTTCAATTTTTTTGTACAGTCAATGTAGTAAATCAAATGCTAAACCGTATTGATTTGAGTTTAAATAATGAAAATGGAACACCAACAAAGCTAAACATGCATGGTTTGGATGGTCACTTAGTATTTATTTGAATTTTTAGCAGGATTTGTATATGGGAATTTAATGATGAATATTTTAAATGTCATGATTTTTACGGTAAAACTTTAAAATTAAAGCATGAATTAAATTGTTTTAAAACTGATTTAACTTAACAGAAGTTGTATATGCCATAAATTTGGTTCTAACAATATATAAAATACTTCTTGATAATTTTAGTTAGGCTCGAGTTCAGTAAATTTAATTTTCTTTAAATTATTTTTACTGAAGTTAGGAATTACAACTTGAACAATTTTATTATTAAAAATTTTGATAATTTTTCTTGACTGGGGATCGAACCTGGGTTGTTGAATTTACATATGTTTCGATAAATCCCACTTTCTCTCATCAGAATTCTTTGCGTTCTACCACATGCACCACTGCGGTGCATTCCTAACTTCAGTAAAAATAATTTAATGAAAATTAAATTTAATGAACTCGAGCCTAACTAAAATTATCAAGAAGTAAAAATTAACAGTTCAATTATGAAATAATAATTATTTATAAATATATATAATATTTAATTATTCAATGAATTCATTTTTGTTATTTTTGCTCATTTAGTTAAGTATTGTTAGAAGATTGTTACAATTGCATATACCTGTATGTATGATAAATATTTCTAACCCCATAACTTAAATTTAGTGGATTATTTCAAATTCATATATAAGTTTAGCTATAAACATTTCATATAGTTTATAATCTATTTTATAAAGAAACTAAAATATTTATCTTCTCCAATTTGTATGAAATGCAATTCATTTCATACTTTTGAAAACAACAATGTCATGAGTATCGTACCATAATATGCAAATTTATTTCTATTAATTTGTGGTTTGAATGCAAATTGAAATAACGGAAAAACATCATTACGTTTAGTTGGAATATAGAAATGTTAACAGATTATGGGAAAATAAATATATTTTCCTGTTTCCTGAATCGAATACTATTGAATAATGATTGATATTTATATGCATACTTACATACATATATAAGATATTAACGTTATTTTCTTTTTAATAGCTGCAAAATACAAAATGTAGTAAGTTTTGTTGTAACTAAATGCTATATATTTTATATATTTAAGATTAAATGTTTAAATGTTTATTTTGTTAGCTCAAATAATACTAAGTTAAGACCTGTAAGGTTTGAAAAGGACAAAATCAGAGTATATATGTATCAAAAATACCAAAATCGAGAAAGAGCCAAAAATTGTATCAAATGAGCCTAATTTTATTTAATACATTTAACTATTTCTGAACATATTTTATATTATTCATTAAACTGTATCGCATAGCTAGCTATAAAATTTTATACAGATTCTGTGAAGTATTGCTTAACATAGGAGGCACAGCTCCTACTAAAACAATTAATATAAAATATTAAAATAACATGAAATAAAAAAAAACCCCATTTTACCAGGTCTAGTTATTTTTTATACACACCACCAAAAAATGGGTGCATATTAAGCTTTTCAATCCATTTGTAACACATAAAAGTATTGGTCGTGCAACCATAAAGTTTATATATTCTGAGTCTTTTGAAAATTCTATGACTATCTAGCCATCCATGTCCGACCCTATATCCGCCTGTTGAAGGCACGATTAGGATTCTAAAAACCAACTTAGAAGAATGAGATTTTTGGCAAAGAATCTTTGTTTTTTTCTTTGAATAAGAGTGATATACCCACCGTCTTATATATGTTTTGATTTTCAGATTCGTAACGCATGAGTCTAGGCAGATCCACTCAGTGTTTTATTACTTAATTCGAAAAAAAAAACAATTATTTTAAATAAATGTAAATAATATGCATATACATTCATGTATTATATTCATATCTTAAAAGCGGAATCAGAATTTTTGTTATCGTCAACACAAATATAAAGCAGAGGTGATGAAAAGTGTAACGACAGTTTCAATAAAATTTGTACCTTATGAATTATATAGTTGGAGTTACTTGTTAGTATGTTTATTGTTTTTTTTACCGAATTAGCCTAACCTAACCTTGTTTAATAGATATAAATAAATAATAATAGATGGACGAAAAATAATTAAAAATAGAAAGAAGTATATATAAGGAACAGCATTTACAATACAAAATGGACGGGTCAGACCCTTTTGTTACAAATGTTATGTATGCAGTAAAAAATTCGAATAAGTGTCCTTCTATATCCTTTCCAGGATTCTTTCACATATTTATAGCGAACAAAATGTAGAAGGGTACCTGAAATATTAAGTCTTTAACTAAGTGTTAAATATATTATAATAACATTTCAAATTGCAAAAGGTCTGGCCAGACACATGTGTCAGACGAAGGGTTAAATATATTACAACTAATATCATGCAATTTTGCTCATGCTAATATTATTGTTACATAATAATAATAATAATTGAAAAACAAATTTAAAGTGGTGCAGAGGTTAGAACGCAAAGAATTCTGATGAGAGAATGTGGTGATTCTCGAAACATGTAAATTCAACCCAGGTTTGATCCCCAGCTCAGCCAAGAAAATTATCAATAAAAATGTTAATAAACATTTTTTCATGTTGTAAAAACAATTCTTACCTTCAGTTAATTTAATGAAAATTAAATATAATGCCTAACTAAATAAATATATCAATTCTTATAATGTTAAAATTCGAGACAAATAATTCTCGTGTACGTATATATCGACCTACAACATTTTATGAAATACTTACGAAAATTACTAAAGTATTTAACGATCTGTTATTAGCATTTTTTTCATGTTGAAATTTCTTATATATTAAAGTTGCCATGTTATAGAGATCGCCGCATTGCACCATATTCCCAAGTACCACTTCCGAAAAACATATTGCCATTAATGTGCTGAGCACTGAATAGTTTTTATATTAAGCTGATTAAGCTTAATTATATTAAACTGATGTTTGTACGCTTAAACCACCTTCTATATGTTTACCGTTCTAAGTCGATTTAATGATGAATGTCCTTCTGTTCATCCGGCTGGTTGGTTGGTTATTCATGTAATTTTGTGCGCAATTTGCACTAGCAGTTTTCTACACTTCGACCAACATATGGTTTGCATTATCTACATTCTGAGACCTATTACTATTGCCAATACTATTTAAGTTATTATACGTTATTGAAAAATACGTGACGCTATAGACCACGTCCAATCTTTATCGACTTCCAAGACTTAGAAGTCAACATTACTTGAATAATTCTCGACGTAGCAGTATCAATGCTAAAATTACTAATCGAAAAGTGGTATAGGAATGGTATTTGAATGAAATTATTTTTTTTTTTAACAAAATTCAGTTCTATTTAAAGTGTTTTAATTGAAATTAGTTTTATTTTAAATGTTTATATTTTCTATAAGATAACATCTGGGCAATATACATTTAAAAATTCCTTATAAAAAAATTTATAATTAAAACTCATACTGTGTTTTCATGTGGTTACTGCATTTTATTTTTGTATGCATTCCTTGTTGTCACAGCTGTCGTTTTATTTACATTTATATTTCATGCACGTGTATGAATACATACATATCAATGCTATAAGATAGTAAAATGGAAAACTAGCTTGAAGGCTTTAAAGTGTTATTCCCGCCTGGTCCCATAATTGTTCCATGGATTGCAAGAACACACTCTACTATGCTACAGGGATGAACGGTTGATTTCTGGCCAACTAATGGTTCCCCATTAGACCTATTTATTAATGCAGTAGTTCTAAAACAGCCCTATTTTTGCATAGTTGTCTAAAATAAATATTTGAAATTCAATTACAATATTTAGAGAAAATAAATTTTTGTAGAACAATTTGTTATAAATACCATATGGGTATATATTGTGTGTATATTAGAATTTCCAGCCTATTGTAGTAGAACTACTATAACTCAATGCAAATAATTTTGGAAATCATTTTCCTATGGCACACTCTAAAGTAAATGGTAAATCTTTAAAATTGCTATTAAAATATTATGAAATGGTTCATGTTTTTTCATAGCCCCCAAACAGACTTTTTTTGGAATATAGATCCATGTTAGATTACTACCTACGATAGCTTTACAAATTTTGGTCGATATTTAGAATTACAATTACAAAATCGATCCATATTTTATCATAGCACTTCAAAAAATCACTTAAATAAGTATAAATCTTTTAAGAATATTATTACCAGGCCACTTCCAACGAACACATTAACCCATATACACGTACATATATAAATCTCTTGTAAATATCGATATTGAAACAGCATGTCAATATCTATATAGAACTTAATTTGTATAAATATGTTGTGAATAACGGTACCGATTCAGATCATGTATATATATATATATATGTCAAACCTAAACTGTGGGATTTTGTGAATATAGGTCTATATTTTACCAGTTAGACATTTCAAAGCCATATAAATAAAATCCAAACATTTTTAAAAGTATTAAAAAAAATTTGTTTGTGCAGAGTTTCATGTTGGACACTTATTTGAGCAAAAATATAAATTTGTGCTAGCTTGAATCTCTCTTAATAATTTTTCACCTTAATATAATTTTAATCGTATCAATGGTTATTTAATATTTTAAGTATTTTCTGCTTAACATGTGGTCTTTTACATCCTTTATGGCCGAATTCTCCGTCATTAGTTAACCATTGGTAAACTAGAATACTAACTATTGTTTAACTATTACTTGTTATTCTTATGGCAAACTAAGCATTGCGACTAAAGAACCATTAGTTAAGCCTTTGTTATTAGCTAACTAAAGACTGTGAATTCGGCCATTAGTGTTTCTTATAAATGTGTGCAACAATATTTTAAAATTGACTTTTTTACATTTAAGTTTATATTTCTCCAGAACTTTATTGCACTTGTTGTCTTTATTACCTCACTTATATTTAATCAGCATTGTCTTGTCGGTTTACAACAGGAAACGACAAAACCCAAAATGAAGAAACACAGGAAAAAATATGGGTTTCAATTAAAAAACTTGTTGTATAAGTAAAATATGCAATTAAACTTAAAAAGAAAGTGTCCATAGAAGAGGAGATAGTTGACACATCTTCATTGACCTACCAACAAATATAATAGAAGCGAAATTTGTTTTAGATCCTAAGTATTACTTAAATATTATATGCCAAAAAAAAAAAACAGACGTTTGGAATAAGCGTCGAAACTTTGTAAGTAAAATTTACTTTGAAAAATATTTGCATTTTAATTGTTTGTTTATCTCAATTAAAATTTAACATTAATTTCATTTAAATAGTCTCAGAGAATTTGATATTTAAGGTACTAAATCCTTTGAGTATCCATCCCAAAACGAAAAGAAATTAGCTATTTAAGAAATTTACATATGAGAGTTAAGTGAATTTTATCAGAAACATATACAGTGTGGAGTACAAATTAAATGATGATAAAGAAAATTCAAAAAACACAACTACAAACATCAAGTTTTAAGAAAATATAGCTAATAAAAACGGTTTATTGTTTTTCCATAATGCTAAGGAGAAAAAACCCTCTCATGCCCGAATTAAAATGAGTGTGCCTAAAATGTTTGTGAGCAGATGTATAAGATAGACTTGACCTACGTATCAACTGACAAAAATTTCAATGTCAAAAGCTGCAGGATTTGATTTTTTTTTCAAATACCATTTATTTCAATTTATGTATGGTAGGATACAAAACAATTTTTTTTGAGAATTGAAGAACAAGTGCACATTGTATTTGCTACATTCACAGCTTGGGAACCCAGTGTTGCATAGCCTACATCTGCCCTTATTGCCCATTCAGTCCAATGACTATAACCATCAAATCGTAGGGATTTTGCAGGCTCTGAAACATATGCTCTTTTATAGGGGTTTGATTCAGAACCCGTAGAAGGAGGTGATGATGACGGAGTCAATGGGAAAGATAAGGAAATCCCTGAATTCATTATCAAAAGGAATGATGATGGACGACCTCTCTTTTTTACAAAAACTGTAGTTTGATTTGCGTTCAAAGGCTCGACAGCAATATCCAATTGGATATTTATGTCATATGCTTCAATTTAAAAATTGGAAGCCGACGACATTCTATATGTTGCTATTTTCATAATTGCAAGGTATACTAGTATAATGCCAATAAAGCTTTTTATTTCTGGCACAGTACATTTCAATTCTATGACCTTTGTTTGCATGGCATATAAGTTCGTTTCCGCACATATGTTCTGCCACAGTTCATCCGTAAAGAAAATACTAAAATATTTGATAGGTTTTCTCATCGCATTAATGCATAATTTACTTTTCCTACTGGTATCACTTTCCATAAACTCTGCTAATCTATTTTTTCCATCACCTCCTGTACAAAGTTTTGGTTTTCACTAAAATCTTCCTCATTTTCGGTAGTAATAAATTGATCAATCAAACCAACTTGAATATTTACAGCTCAGTTATCCAAATTTTTCAAAGTTTCTTCTATAATTCTGTCCATATTTGTATCGTCTTCTTCATGTTCCTCGTCAGACGAATCATACCAATAAAAGTTGGTAAATTTTTAAATTTCCGCCTGAATCATCTTTTTGGGTGCTTCTTGGATTGTGCATACAAAAATAAGTTTTTATTTTACGAAAATTACCACAATAGACAAATGTTGCACATATCTACGCAACACTACATTTACAAAATTATTACAGACAAATTAAATAATATTTTCATTCCGGTTTTTTTTTTAAATCACAGACTTACCTTTCGCTATTTTGTTGTTGAACTTGGTGTTAGGATGAATTAATTATATTAATATTTGTGAAAACTTTTTTAAAACAGCGTTTTTTTGCAAAATCAATTTGTCAACTTTGCTCTCCGGAGAATAGCTATTGACTGAACACGTGCACAGCTGACTGCCAACCAATTAGCTGTAAGCTTAATCAACACAAGATACTATATTTTTGCGTACCGACACTTACTTTATAAATCTTTATAAAATTTTTAAAAGAAACCGTTTTTACTTTATAATATTTCTTTTACAAGCAATAAGGTCACTTGAATTTTACATAAATTTTTTTTTATTTATTTATATATATTTACTTCCAATATTTCGCTATCACAATGGTTAGTTTCTTCAGGAATAATACAAGTTTTGAATTATAATAAAATAATAATTCAAGTATAAAAATTAAAATTTTTTAACAGAAAATCAACGCACGTTGGCGTAATCTTTATTTTATCATTCTTGCTAAAAACGTGTATTAAAATTTTTTTTACTTAAAAAAAGTTTCGATTTCGGTATTCGTTCAAATATTCGGTTTTTGGTCAATTTTGGGCCTAATCCGGAATCGAGTATTCGAGTCGGACTCTATTGATATTATTAATTTAAAAGATGAGGATATTCTGCCGTATTCATATAAAATGAAGTAGGTTTAAAGTGTGCTTTTAGACAAAATTTTCATACAAAATTTTCTTAAAGTTGAAGTCTACTTTAATTTTTTCTGAATAGGGGCATTTGTCTTAATGATTTTTTTCATGTAATAAAGAAAAGTTCTATTATAGGTCGTATCTCAAAAATCGAGTATTATAAACTAAACCCGTTCCCATGTTGGTGCAAAATTTCAGGACTGATAGTCATTAAATTAAACACTTATGAGTGACAATTTTATATCATATTGTTTTCACACCGTACTTGTTATTCATATATATTTATATGAAAAAACTAACTGCAAACATATTTTATTTAATAGCTTCATATTTAAATTTTACAATGTATATTAACTATGTTCTGTTTGCAGTTAAAAAAATATGTCAATTAACTAGCTTTACATAGCTTTTGGTCATGTTTAATTTGCAGCCTTTAAAAGCTGTATATAATTAAAAAAGAAACGAATTAAGAAATTCACATAAATTCAATTTTTTTCTTGTGAAGGCAGAACACAAAACAATGAAGCAAATTAAGAGATTATGGTGAAATCCTATTTTTTATTCTGAAGGATAAACAAAAAAAGAAGAATTTTGTTACATATACTTAGTTTCGCATTTAATTAAGTAAAAAAAAAATAATAAATAGCTTTGTATAAGAAGTCTTAGTCTTTTAAAATTAAATCATTGAGTACAAATAACTGGTAAAGTCAAAACGCGTGGCAGATTAAAGCGGTTTATAGTGGAAGCAAATTATTTGCAAAGTTGACATTTATACATTCCAAATCCTTTGACTGGTGTTGATTTTTTTTTTTCAGGTTCAAAAGTTATTTTGACGCTTGTGAATTTAAGAAGAGTGGATTTCATTAAACACAAACACGGATATTCCAAAAGCGACTAAGTTGTCAATATGGATTTTAACGTTATGAATATATTTGCTTTAGTTTATAGTTTTTAAGTTTCCATAATTCTAAATTGAAATCTTTAACACTAAGACCTGCATCTTAAATATGTTAAAATTATGTTAAAAAAGGTATATAATTCTACAATATATGGCACAATAAATATTAATTGTAGTTTCAAAATGAAACAATCGTCTTCAAACTCAACAAGTAAGAGTTTATATTCGGCTGTGTCGAATTTTATATACCTACCACCTATACATCAAGAGTATTTTATAGTTTTTTTTTTGGTTATTATTTTTATTACCCGTAATATTCTGGTTAATGGATATTTGATAGTTAATATGATTTTTGTATATAGTCCCTATTTGGAAGCTATGACCAATTATGGGCTGAGCACCATAAAGTTAGCTGCTATAATTTTTATAAATAAATATGTATATGGATATATATATATATATGTATATGGATTTTTCTACACTCCAACACCACAAGTGGTGACTAAGGGTATATGTAAGTTTGTCATTTCGTGTTTAACACTGAGAAATATTCATCTACTCTTAATCCTTACGGAATTCTAAGTCGATCAAGCTTCGGTGGAAAACACTCTCACGTCAAAAATACGTAACCAAAAGCAGCAAAGTTTACAAAAAAAAATGTTTATAATACTTCATTTATAATACTGAAAATCGGCAAAAGGGGTATGGTAGAAAAAAATTTATGGACAACCTCCATCAAAATATGATATTTATCATCAGTTTTTTTATTATTTTATTTAAATATATTGCAGGTAATACTGAATTTTGTAGACATTATTTATACGACAGAAGAACAACCTGTGATGAAAATTTGAAGAATGGTTTCATGATTTCTCATAGCCTCCATACAAATTTCTTCCCGAAATATAGTGCAGTGCAACTTAAAAATTCAGCAACAATAAGTTTCATGTTAAAGAAAATCGCAAAACGAAATTCTGTTTAGTTCGGTCTATGTTTGACTATCGACCCCATATAAATTCTACTTTCAAAATTCACTTAAATATATATAAATCTGGTATAAGTTTTGTTACCAGGTTAAAATTCGACACAAATAATCCTTGTAGACATATGAAATGCTGCTCCTATTAAGGACCATGTCCTAAAAATACATTGATAAAATACAATATAAATATCGATCCGAAAAACAAGAACATTGTCTAATAAATTTCGATATCGAACCAAATTTTATGCAGATCAGACATTCAATCCAGAACTCGGCCATTAAACTGCTGGATTTTGTAGCTGTCAGTCCATAATTGGCAAGATATATGTATGTATATAGTATAAGAACCAACCATAAATCTCTTGTTAAAAAATATCGAAAATATTGACAGAGGAGACAATTTTGAAGTTTTAAATTTATTTGATTTAATGTGGATCAAAGTAAATCGTTACACGTTTCAAAAATATAAACAAAGAGAAGTTCTAATTGAAACAGATACATATAAAATATGATTATCTTTCGTCTTGTGACACCTCCACATACTTTGTGGACTAACTAAAATATGCATAAAATTCTTGTAAACTGTGTTATTGATATGAAATTTGAACAAAGTAAACATCAAATAAATATCAATAACGATACAATATTTTACCATTATAATCGCTATCGTTTCAAAATATAACAATACTTAGTTTCAAATATTCGTAGATCACACTACTGGTATTTAGTGGTGGATATATATGATTTGGCACTGGCGAATATAAACTCTTACTTGTTATACCCTTCACCTTCATGAGAGGTGTATATATAAGTTTGTAATTCCGTTTGTAATTTCCACAATATAATTTTCCCACCCTATAAAGTATATATTCTGGATCCTTATAAATAGCGGAGTCTATAAAGCCATTTCCGTTTGTCTGTCTGTCTGTCTGTTGAAATCAATTTTATGAAGTCCCCAGATATATGCGGGATCCAAATCTTCAATAATTCTGTCAGACATGCTTCCGAGAAGTTTGCTATTTAAAATCTGCAAAATCCGTCCAGAAATAGATGGCGTTGATCAAACAAAGTATTTAAGTTTGTTCTTAAACCGTAATATAAGTGTATAAAAAGACAGTGTGTTCATTTTTAATTGTGTTTGTGTATATTTAAATAAATAAAGACTCGTTATATTTTCTTCAAACTACTTGACGCTTTTATTTTGCAATTAAAAAGAATCCGGTTTATTTAAAGGAAATAAACCACCAGTTTTGAAAAGGTAAAAATGTAACAATATAATATATATATGCATGTATGTATATAATTTAATTATATACATATAATTACATACATATAATATACATATAGTTGAAAGACTTTTAATTTTTGAATGTCATTTTATACAAGTAATATCTTGGTTGTTAACATGTTTACTTACAAATAAAACAATGAGAAATATTATTGTTGTTTAGGAAAGTGTGTGTACTCATAGATGATATATGCATGTACAGGAAAAGGACAAATGCAATACCAGTAACCCCACATGCAAACATACTAAATTTAAAACACAATTTAACTTCATGCTTATAAACTAGGGTAGCCTTTTTTTCTCTGATAAAAAATCCATGACAAAAAACCTGAGAGTATCTAAACTAAAAAATAAGTTATACCCCAATATATACACACAAATATACGACGCAGTAAGACTCATTCGTATGCATAGTTTACATGCTTGGTCCTTAACAATAGTCATTGTCTACCATGCGACAAAGGAAGTACAGTAATTCAATAAAAATTCACAGCTTTCCTGGAAAAACTAATGCGAAAACAAAAGTTTGTTCTCTATGTTTCTAGCATCGTTCATGATATTTGTTGTAGCAATAAATTAAAATTCCGGTTTGATTTTCTCTCTGTTTTCTGGAAACTGTTTTATGTTTGTTTGCGGTCTCAACTAATAAGTAAACAACCTCTACGAATTTAAGAAAACTTAAATACGAAAACTTAACATTTTTCCTATATTTTATAGAGTGGAGGAGCTAAAATTCATAATATATAATTTATGGCACCATTTTATATTCCTCATAGATACCCTAATTGTCAGGCGAGTATAAAGAAATGTATCAATAGTTAAGGTATATAAATTCTATATATACGATAAACACAAACTGCGAAGCTTTTGGCTCATCTGCAGAAAACACCCAGAGTCTTTGGCGGGAATCGAACCCGCAACCCTTTGACTGGTAGTCCGACACTCTATCGCCTAGTTTATCGGGGCACTCATAATTTCTTACACATTTTTCAAATCACATGCAAACACCCAACAAGTTTTTCACTACATTTATAACACAACAAAATATTGGTACTGTATAGTTATGGAGCCTTTTAATATAAAAAAATACACTATTCTTTTTTCGTTCTCCTTTAAGACTGTAGCGAAAGAGAAATAAAAAAGCTTAAAAACTAAAACTTATTTTTAACAAAAGGGAATTTTGTCAATGAACGAAACAGATTCACACGCTTCAGCAAAACACTATTATCAAGTTTCACTTGATTTTTTTGCCTGTTCGGCAAAGAAAAAAATGACAGAAAGCATTAAAGATTGATATATACAAAAAACATTTGTAGACATTTATTGACACGATAAGTCTATATGTACATATAATACAGATCATACCATGACATTCTAAACACGTTATTTCTATGATTAACCTTTATGTACCCGGGTACCTTTGGCGTTTTTAGTCAAAGTTTTTTCAATGAAATTGATAACTTATATATCTGAAACTTTTTGAGAACTACTAACTTTCAAATAATTTAGTTTTTTTTTGCCGCCGTACGCTTTGACTTTTCTTTTTGTAATTTGCCTGAGGGACCAATTTACTTTTAACTCAGGTACTTTGCAGCACACTAGAAGGTGTTTTTTTTAGCCGTACACATAACAATGGATCAGCACATATTTGACATAGTCTCCATTTAAAATCCATTTCTGAAAATAACTTTCGTTATAAAATTTAATGTACAGGGGAATTAATTGTTTTGAATTTTAACTTGATAACGTCTTTATAACTGATTTATGCGTATTTAAATGATTTTTGAAAGTGGACTCTATTCAAAAAAAATCATTATTTCGATTTAAGTAATTCAGCACGTCAACTTTAATATACATAACGACTATTTTTCTGGAATTCAAGCTTGTTCTTTTGCAATAAAAATAATATGTGCAAAATTTCATGAGAACTTATAAAATAAAATACTGTCCAAATATTCAGCATAAAATATGTTGCATATATTCAGCAAATGTAGGTACAGAATAACTCACACAGGTAATCCGGAAAATACAATCTATTTTGAAAGCCCCTCGAGCTATCTAAACAACAAATTGGACCACATCGAAGGTAGAAATAATCTCAAGTTTCTAAAATTAACATAATCGTATTTGATAAAATTTAATACAAATATGTTGCATATATACAATTGACACTTTAGTTAATTTTATAACAAGCGACCTATAATTAATCATAAGACCCTTTTCTGAATACGCCTTTAACAATCATAATTATTTAATAAATGTTGATATGAAGATAAAATTTAATAGAAATAATTTGTATATATGCATAGCATGCTACTAAATTTAATTGTGATCGGCGCATACTATAGGGCTTATTTCAGAAAAACTGCTTTTGTTCATATACTCTGTGTGTGGTGTTCATATATATGACCGGGCTTGATCAACTATACTTTCTTATTTGATTTACTTGTGATCACTTACTGTAAACTCTTGCAGGCACATTTATGTTAAACAAGGAAGCAAAAACTCTAATTCTAATTTAATGTTCCACATGCGTAAGTAATTCTTAAGCTTAAATTCAAAGGAACTGAAAATATTTCGAAAATTGCATGGGAATTTTTAAGTCTGTTTCTTATATGGGTGTTTCCACAGAAAATGAGCTCTTACAGCTCAAAAATGAAATTATTATTTTTAATTTATTTTTCCGCTAATATTACACAAAATGAATGTATCTGTCATTTTCTGAAGGATAAAATTTAATTTTCTTTATACTAAAAAAAATATGCTGCTTTTTGTTACCCATAATAAATGAATTATTAATTTCCTTTGGTTTGAAAATAAACCCATTACTTAAAAAAAAACATTTCAAAGAATTTAATAAGATTTTTTACTTGACACATTCTGTGCAAAATTTTACATTACATGATGTTTGTTTCTGAAATTTGAAAACAGCACATTTATAAAGCAACGACCGTTACCTTTTTAATGATCAAAAAAAGTATTGAAATTACATTTTTTATGAATTCTTTTGATTGCTACCGATGATTGAACTACCGTAGGTCCAAAATTAAGCAATCTTCGTTGCATATTTGCTTAGGTTGTAATTTTATTTAAAAAATCTCCGAAAATCGGTAACGACCGTTACTTTGGAAACACCCATATACTTTTTACTTTTCCTGACTTAAGACCTTAATCTAAAATTATTTTTATACATTTTTATTCCATACAAAATCCTCATCTATAAGAAGACACAATATATATGTATAGGTTAATGGTAACAAATAAGTGTTGTATAAATTACAATTGGGGAAAGGTATAATAATTGTTCCGCAATATATTTAATAAAATAATCCTTACAAAGTTCCTGTAAATAATTTATTATTATTTTTAAATGTAATATAAAGACATATTTTCTCACTACCGCAAGCAATTAATTAAAATAATTCATTAGGGAAGCATAAAATCAACAACTCACTCAACGTATTATACATACTAACAACTAAAGAGTAATAAAAATTCGTAATGTCATTTTTATATGAGGTTTGCCGCGACAAGTGCCTTAAATTTAACACTTTCTCATTAAAAATCACAAAATATGAACGCGTAGTAAATAAATTTTAAATAAAATCATTTAATGCATCAACGTAAACATTCACCATATAAAACATATACGAGTACATATGTACATAAATATATTTATAAAAAAATAAAATTGGTGTTCTATTTTCTGACCCCCTTATTAAAAAACGATTATTAAATTTAACAAACGTTTATTAAGCAAATTTTTATATGCAAATCTGTCTTAATAAACGTTTGTTAAATTTAATAATCGTTTTTGAATAAGGGGGTGAATCTTTAACATAAATTTAACAAAAGATGTATGTTAATGGGAAGGAATTTTAATAATTTGTAAACACATTTTGTCATTTTTTCTATGCTACTATGTACAGTGGTTTAGAAACGTTTTATTTTGATAATAATTCGGTATATCGCGAGCTATTACAGATATCGTAACGAAATTTCACATAGTTGGTGAGAAGGAGTTTTTAACTTGACTTACAGTTTTTTTTAATCGTAAGCAAAAGGTGGCCAGTGGCTGCTCCTCAAGTTACCATAAATCACCTCAAATCTCACGTTTACAAAAAATCGCAAAAAACTCATTTAGGATTTGAATGAGTTGAAGTTTAAAATAAAACTGTTTTTTAGAAGATCTACAAAAAAAAAAACAGGAGTCTCTTTTAGTTCACGATATATGCATATATACATAGGTTTTTTAATTGTGCTTGATATTTTTTTTTTTTTTGGTTATTTTAAAATGGTGGGTAGACGGATGGTCAAAAAAATTTTCCAAAACTTTAGCTATATTTATGATAAAATTCTAAATCAAACAAAAACAACTCGTGGATAGTTATCTCTTCTCTATAAAAAGTTAAAGGATACACAGTTGGGATTTTTTTCTTAAAAATAAATTTGACTCATTTAGGTGGAGAAGCCTTCCACAGTCCTATCCGAACTTCAAAAGTTCTGAAAACGATCCAAAAGTCTAACCCCCTGGCCCACGAAGTCGAACGATAACGTTCGCTGAGATAAGGCTTAAGACACAAACTTGATTGTGGAATAAACAAACTTGATTGAGTAAAAAATAGATACAATAAAAAGTTTGTATCTTATGTCTTATCTAAGCGAACGTTATCGTTCAACATCGTGGGCCAGGCGGTAAAGCATACCGATCCCCTAAAAACCTTTATATTTTTAAAGCTCTATAGCTTACTTAAATATACAGCAAGTTTTTTTACTATCACATGGGATACAATTTTACATCAGAGTAGCAAAGGAGTATTGGTGTTTATTTTTCTATGATTGATCCCGCAAACAGTACAGGGACGGAAATGTGGGGTCTAAAATTGTTTGGTCCTAGATATTGCTTTGAGTTATTTTGCGTCAGACGGGAAATTTTTAACTAACTAACTAAATAAAATTCGATCAAATTTGTCATAGATTCTTATCGATGTTTAAAAAAAAACGGACCTGGATTGGGAATAATTTTGAAACTTAAATTTCAAACGGCATACAACTCGAAAGCTATAAAATATAAATATTATACACAACCCTATTTTTTAAAAAACCTAGCAAATGACTTCAAAAAAATATAAAAAACAAAACTATAAAAATCTAAAAAAGGAATAGGATCAAAACCAACAAAATTACATATATTTAAACAAATTACATGTCAAAGGTGTTAAATTTTCCATTTCCATTCCATCATCAAAATTTAAAAATGAATACTTCTTTGCTACCCTCATGTATAATTGTATCACGATTGGAGAAGCGGCTTAGAAATGACAGATATTTTTCAAAATATTTTGAATGGGCTTCATTGTGTGTACGTTAGAGCGGTGCAAACAAAATGCGAATTGTTTTATCGCGTAGAGACACGTTTTAAAAAATATTATAATGATAGGATAATGTTAATTAGCGCTGCACTTGCTCTGGTGGTGCATATCCAAGAGGAAAATAATTATTTTTAGATTTTAATGTAAATTAATTGAAATGTGTATAAATAAGCGTTTTAATAATATAAAAAAATAAAAATAGATTAAGATATTTGAAATATCCAGGAAATTAACGCTTATCAGACCACTTGAATAAGAAATATAGGAAAAATTAACAAATTTTGGGAAATATTCCAATAAAATCATATATTTATTTTATGTATATATTGCATATAAGTTTTTATTTTCCTGGCATAACTTTAATATATTATCTAGTACGCTCAATTTTTAGCATTTTTATGGAGTTCTGCATTTTCAATTTTTTAAAAAAATTTTTTACACAAAATGTAAAGTGGTTTTTAAACGATTTTGTTTTTTCAAAGGTGATGAACTTTGAAGAGACAACCACTGGCCTCCCTTCTACTGAAGAACTCGAAAACACCTCTGCTCCAAACATGTGAATTTTTGACGATATCTATGATACCTTCCGAGACACCTAATTATTTCCAAAATAAAAAGTTTCTAAACTACAGTTTCTAAACCTGTTACAAAAGATTTTAATACAATTATTATTAATATTATTGCTTTGAAATTGAATTGAATATATTAAAATACATTAAATAATAATTAAAACATTTAAAAATAATTAAAAATTTTAAACTTTTGTATATTAGAATGAATATTAAATATTAGAATATTAAAATGAATAAATAATATCTTACTTCCTTCATATATTTCATATATATTCTATATTATATATTTTCTATATTTTGTCTGATATTACTAAATAGTCTGAGAATTTCATGAGGATATAATAGATATATATATACATAAGTATATACTTTTTAATTCTACGACACAAAATTTCAAAAATGCAATGACAAACTTAATAAAAAATAAAATAACATTCAACAGCTCATAGTATGTATGTATGTATTGTAAGTATTTGCATTAGTGTACTGTATGTTATCATGCTTATAAGTATACATAAATTTAACACACACTCACTAGAATTTTAATAATATAGATACAATTCATTCCAACACAAGTGGTTATACCTAAACGAACATTTCACTTCAACCAAACTTTATTTTACAAATGCTTCTTGGGGCCAAAACCGAACTGTTCATTGTGTGCAAAATGAGAGTCTATATGGAACCACATGTTATTTATGTAGCTAAAATCAATTAAATAAAACATTAATGTACGTTCTTATGTAAAACAATGACCAAATACAAAGTCATTTCACATTAGGGGGCTACAAAAAATTAAAGAATTTTTGACCCCAATCTATCATAGAAATGTTTAATTTATTAATAAAAAATATTTAAGTCTCCAACTCACAGAGGAGCAGAAACAAAATTTCTGGAAATTAATTCGTTATTTCTAAACGGCTGCTCCTATTCATATAAAAATTTACATGGACGTAGCTAAGGAGTATTCAAGTTTAAGTTTTGAAGATGAATGAATACTTTAAGATTAAATTTTATTTTTACGATTGTAACAACTATGCTACTGCATTATAACCTTCATACTTTTAATATTTGCAAAATAATTTTGCAACATATAATGTAAATGTCAAATTGAAAAATTATTTCATAACCGTCAACAATTTTTGTTATAAACAAAAATGGAAAACTTCTGTTTTATTTCATTTACTTGAAACCAACTCAAAAAATTGGATTTTGTCTTATTTTTTAATGTTTTGTTCTTAATTTTTATTTTACCATACATACGTATATGACAGAAAAGTTTACAAGTATTTTTTTTTTTACTCTCTCATTGAATATAGTAAGTTAGATTGATATATTTGGCTGTGGAGAATCTTAAACACCCACCATCTAAATATAATGAGAATTACTCAAATTATACTGGAGTAAAAACTAAGATGCACTCATTCAGGTTTAGTTTTAATTTTATTAGTATTTTATATTAGTTATATGAAATATATAAACAAAGTAGCAACAAGTTCTTTAAAAATACCAAATTCCTCTAAGATTGTTTTAAATTTTGGTCCATAACTCTGGTCTAACATACCGATAATTTCTAGAAGAAAGGTAAACATTTTTTTAAAATCGTTTTAAATTTAGTTATTGATTTTGAACGTGTGTGTGTTTTACACAGACTGATACATCTAAATCGACTTTGAATTTCATAAGTATCAATAAAATATATATTTTGTTGGGCTTCAGATGAATATTGCTCAATGTCACTAAATGACAAATGTCACTCAGTGCTTTTGGTAGTGAAGTTTATAAAAGCAAATTATTTGTTGCTTGCTGTCTTGACTTTGTTGCAACAACAGCAATCAGCAACAAATACAGTACAATCTACAAACAGTACACACTTCAAAAACTTTGAATATGTTCAGCATCTTTCTTTTTTTCATTCTTTCTATTAAGCATTTTTTTTTATAATTTTTTTTTCACTTTACCACACTGAAAAGAATTCTTGACAAAAACTTTACAAAATATTTCGTCGATTGGAGTTAAGAAAATACAAAACTTTTTTGTTGTATTTTCACGTTCTTGCAACCAACAATTTTATAAATATTTTTTTATTTTGTTTTTGGTTTTACAAAAATCAATATTTTAAAGGTAACGCAATAAATTTATTTCAACTTGTATGTCACTAAATGTACATTAAGTATGGATAAGATTTACAACCGAAAAAATTCTAAAACGCATTTAAAAATTCAAAGTGTATTCCTATTGTCGATTATTAGATTTAAATCATTTAATTCAACATTTAGCAAATGTCGTCATTGGTGGCATTGAAGACAATTAAAATTGATTGGCACTTGATATTAGTCAATATTGTGCTTGTGTATACATACATATACATATGTAGGATGTTACTTGTTACTTGCGCAACTCACACAAGGCATTCTTAAACTGATATTAAAATAAAGCTTATGCGTTCATAAATAATAATTTGTGAAGCAATTCATACAATTTTTTTTTGTGATGAGCAGTATGTTTTGAAAATGATTTGTAAGCACATAATACAGGAGACTTTTGTATGTACTATTAACATAAACATATATTAAAGAAACACATATGCTCTAGAATTATAAAGAAATATTTAATAAGTACATATGTACTTTAGATAACAAACTGCGTTGCATAACTATAAATACATACAATTTTTCTCAATTTTGTAATTTAAAGAAAAAGTAAAAATGTATGTAAATACACAAAAAATATTTAACAAAGACAGTCATTATATTTTATTTACCTCTTAGAAACTAAAGGAACTAAAATAACTTAAAATACCAATATTCACAAAAAATTTAGACTTATATAATGTGTTTGGCCTTATTTTTTTTGCGTTTATTTAACAGATTTATTCTTATATCTTCAGATATATAGTGTGCTTTTTTTAGATGTATAGAACTTTGAAATTTAATAAAACAAAGACGATTTTTTTTTAAATTGACATCAAATTTACTTTATTTGAAAGATAATCTTCTGGCATTATAATTTAAATATAACTTCTGGCATACGACTGGACGTAGTATAATGTGAAGGTCAAATATTCGATGACATTTTCCAAAATTTGTGGCCGAATATCAGCAATAATGCGACGAATGTTGTCTTTCAAGTGGTCAATCGTTTCGGGCTTATCGGCTTAGACTAGCGAGTCAATTTTGGCACGAACTGTGTGACAAGTTGCGCCATCTTGTTGAAACCATAATAATCTTGAAACGATTGACCACTTTGAGGCAATCGTTACCACATTTTCGGTTTTAGGCATAAATTCGTGTTGGGAAATGCCAATGTCTTCGTTTTAAAAAATATCATGGTTACGTGGGTATCCGCATTGGCTGTTGAAAGCATCTGGACCATCAAGATTAAATTTTTTCTCATAAAAAAATTGACAATGGGAAGGCAAACATGATTTTAGACGCGGTAAATTTAAATAAACTTATATAAAAAGGCTAAATACCTACGGAATATAGAAAAAATTGTTGTAAAGCATCATTTTTCAATAAAAAAAATTATAGACAAACACAAATACCGTAGAAAAATTGCCTGGTGCAAAACGTCTAAAGCATCTTACAAAAGCTGGAGGAAGACCAGCGCTGTAAATTTAATACGAACATTTCTGAAACCCCTGTAAGCGCAAATACGATTAGAAGATATTTGCATAAAAATTACCTACATGGTAAAGTGCCATGAAAGGAGCCTTTATACCAAAGAACAACCAAACCAAGCATTTGAATTTCGCAAGAAACTTTAATATTCTTGTCACTGATAAAAATAAGTCTCAAAAATAAGTTTAGAATGAGAAAACCCCAAAAAATGGTGAGACAAGGACGAAGCCTGTAGTAATAAACGATTAAATATGGCAGTGGCTCAGTAATGGTGTGGTATTGTATGGCGGCTTTAGGGGTCACTAATCTTACATTTATAGACTCTGCAATTAAAAAGAAAGATTGTCTCGATAATTTATAAAATAAATTCGGTTATCTAAAAAACAATGTAGCGCCTAGTGTAGAGAAAGTAGAACTATTTGTAGAACTAGATTTTCCACCAGGACAATGAGCCTAAGCTCATTGTAAAAGAGTGGTGGCTCAATCATTGTCTAAAAACGTATGCACATATTTCACAGTCCCCAGACGAGCACCTGTAGTAATATATGGGCCAAAAATTAGACAAAGACACATTCTTGCAAGGATAACCTAAAGGCAGCAATACAGGATGAATGGAAGAAAATTTCGTTTGATTTCACTAAAAAACTCGTTGATTCCATGTCTTTAAGATTGTCAGCAGTAATAAAGGCAAAGTGCTATAAAAAATATTAAATACAATGTTTTACATTATTTTTCTAGTTTTCGGTAATAAGTTTTCTTGGGCTTCAATTACTTATCAATTACTTGTAGTATATAATATATATATTTGTTTTAATAGTATTATATGTTTACTTTATATGGACGCTCACTGTATATGTTAGAGCAAGTTATTCTCTAATATAACCATAAAGCAAAGTTTATGAAAATAGGATAATTATTTATGAAAATATGCAAAAAAAAAATAGTACTTTTAAAAGATGACAACAACTTTTATCAAATTAAAATAATTCCAAACTCCAAAGTATATAAGAAAAAGAAGACAAAATGTTTTTTTCTATGGTTATTGCTGAAATTTATGATACATTTAAATCTTGTTTTAAACAAATTTAATTTACGAAATATCTTTTAAAAATAACATTAAAAGTACTTTTAAGGCCATGTTTTTTGAAGCAAAATTTTTGTGCAATATTGGCGTACAACTTTTTATAATGTCAATGCATTCAATAAATACATTTAGAAGCCACTCGCCACTAATATCTTAATACAATTGATTACATTCTGCTGAACAATTAAATAAAAAATAAAATTTAAGTAAATCAAACAATTTTCAAAGAACATTTTGTAAAAATAGAATAATTGTAAAGTTATAGAAAATCTATTTATACATTGCAATGAAAAAAGTAGTATTGATAAAACAGATACCCAGTAAAACAAAATTTCTAGCATTTTACTATTTACACATTAACATTAACATTTTAACTCACTTTTTTTAACCCTTATGTGTGCACCAAGGTAGTCGGGCACCTTTGGCGTTTTCACTCAAAGTTTTTTCATTGAAATTGATAATTTATATACCTGAAACTTTTTGAGAACTACTAACTTTCAAATAATTTAGTTTTTTTTGCAGCCGTACGCATTGAATTTTTTCTGTAATTTGCCTGAGAGACCAATTTACTTTTAACCCTCTTTAATGAGCATCAAGGTACCCGGGTACCTGACGTGTTTTATATGAGAAAGCGGCCATTGCATTTAGTGCGATAATGCTTTTTCATATATACCCAGGTACCTTGCAGCGCATTTGAGGTGCTCTTTTTGCCGCAAACATAAGGGTTAACATGGTGACGTCATCGGTGACAAATATTAGCTTCCCACAACTGTTATTAAATATGTCCTTACTAAAGTATTACTAAAACTAGTTGCAAGTAATGACTAAATTTACTCATTGATAGTTAGGTCCTACAGAAGTCATTATCAATAAAACCAGAATGTTCTCATGCAACTACAGCTATAAATTAAGTTATATAATTTAGAGTACTTCTAAGTAAGGCAGATGGTATATAATATGTTATGGGTAATTACAATCCATTACTTATAAATTGCAATTATGCTTATGATTATGTAAAAAAATATATATAGTTTAATTTTATGAAATTTATGAATTTAATTTAAATTTTCGCTTTGCAATCTGAAGTGCAAATAGTGTGCCTTAATTTTAAATTTAAAGTACAGCATCATATTGAAAGCTATATCCTTTGTGTCAACAACAAAAAAGTTTTCGTTATGTATACAACCATCATATCCGGGTAAGTCATATAGTTTACAATTGAATTTGCTTATATTGACCTACTGTTTTTTTATTTTTATCAGCAAACTGATGCAGTTGCTACAAGTGTATATTATAAAAAAACTAGTTCTCATCTCTTGTATCGTACATCGATGCGTATTCAATGATTTTGAGCCAAATTACCAAATAACTATGTAGCAGAAGGCAACATCGCGGTTGACGAGCAGATTTCGCCCTTCCGTGGGAGAACTGGTGGGTTTGTGATGCTCATATATCTGGAGAAAGGGAAAAAATCAGGGTGAACGAGTTGTGAAAGATTTGTGTTGTAAACTTTTTCGTTTAAGTGGAAGAAATATCATATGAGACAATTTTTTTTACAAGTTACAATTTAACATCTACTTTGATGTTGACTATAACTTGTCTGTCTTGAGCACCGTGAACAAAAGGCGAACATTTGTTTCAGCTGAATTTTCGAAACCGAAAGAAGAGATGTACAATTTTTAGTTTTTGGATTTATATATTCCTTAAAAACAGATCGGTTGTGCTTCTGTCTACATCTCATTATAATATCAAAGTTGGAGGTGTAAAACAAAAGCCTATAATGATACTGGATTACAATAAAAACAAAGGTGGAGATGACAACATGGACAAATGTCTTGGAGAATATACAACAAAAAGGAGAACAAACAAAATTGCTATATATATGCTAAAGAAGATCTACGCCAAAGTCTTGCAAACAATTGAATTTATGAATTTCTCTATCTCATGTTTTTTATAACCACATGCAATTTTTTAATTAAATGTAAAATGAAAAATAAAATTGAAATTTATTAAAACTAATACTACATACATACAACTATGTACCCATTTTTGCATTTTAAATCCAAAAATTGCTTGACTTATTCTGCATCTACCCGGGTATGTAGGTTGTATATTTAGAGAATGATTTCCATAAACTGCTTGTGGATTTTCTCAAAAAAAATGTATGTAGTCTTTTCAAAAAATAATAAACAATATTTTAGAAGCATATTTAAAATTTCAAGTCGATAACTCAAATAGTGGCGAAAATATATGAAATTGAATATAAAAAACATACCCGGGTAGGTGGTTATTGACATAAAGGATATAAAATAATACGGAAATATACATATACATATATATATATATATTCTGAAAACATTTATATATATATATATATTCTGACATAGAAACCAGTTGTCTGAATTATGAAAAATCTCAAAACACAAGCTAGTTAAGAATATACCTTAAAATGTCTCCATGTGGACATTATTATACAAACATTTTTTTTTTTTTTTGGACCAGCACTCAGGGGACGACCGCCACTTATGCAATGCATTGTATTGGAACTAGGAAAAGCGGTTATGGGAGGAGGGATGGTTATTATTTATACAATTACTATTATGATTGAATAACATTTCAGCAGTCTATTGATTATGTTATTATAATCTAATTTACAAGAAATATTTCTATCATATGAAGAATGTAAATTTAAATGAAATGGCAATTTTATAATTTTTTGTAATGCTCGGTTGATTTAGGTAAATAATTCATTGTATTTGTTTTCATTTACATAGTATAAAATTGTGAAATGATGAATAAACCTTGAAATAATGGAAAACGTTGTAAATGCTACATCAAAATTTTGTTTTCAACTTTTGCTGTAGTCTATGCAACATTATTAAAACAAATATTAATTGGAATTTTAATAAAATTAAATCTTAAATTACCTATGTAGCTTATTACATATGAGCTACAAATCAAAGTTATAATTATATTATATTGCAGTTCGTTGGTTTGTGTATGCTTTCAGAAATAATGTTCTTTCAATGCTGTTTATCAAGAATTTTGTATTATTATTAATAATGATTATAATGTTTTCAATAATTTATCAATTAACTGTGTTAATATGAATTAAGTAAAAAATTGTTGAATATGTTACGTACTTATGAAATTTATACTCCCGTATTTATTGAATATTATCAAATAGACAAAAACTAAATTATAAAAATAATAATTACAATTAAGTTTTATTTTTTGTATAAAAATGATTGAAAAACAACTTTTAAATTTACATTACTCAAATGAACATTTAGCAAAAAAAAATACAAAGTTTTGCAGCATCAGCTTATATATTTAGCTTTATATTCCTACTTAATGAGAATTGGCTTACTTTTTCTTTGTCCAATTAGAATAACGACGTTGATTGCTAAACAACTTTAATGCAAATAAAAAAAAAATAGTGAAACCTGTAATTCCACTCAGTCGCGTAAATTTTGTGTAAAAAAGAAAAAAATGAAAAGTTTTGCATAAAATATTCTAGGTAGACTATCAAAGAGTTAGATAATTGGCAAACTTATTTAAATTTATAACAACAAAGAATATAAATAAAAGAAACTAGTATTATTTTATTTGATATATTATTCATTGCATTTAAAAAGGGTCGTTAGATCAAATTTGTTGAAAATTGTTTTTGAAAACGCCCAAAGTTGAATAAATTGTATAGGTTTATAAATTTATAACTCAAAACACGACAAGTGCAGGAGGGTACATACAACTTTAAGATATATTTATCTGAAAATTCACCTTTTAAAAGCGGTGGTTTATTTTCTTTAAATAAACAGTATTCCTTTTAATTGCAAAATAAAAGCGTCAAGTAATTTAGAGAAAATATAACTAGTCTTTATTTATTCAAATGTGCAAATTCAAATTTAAACGTATTCGTCTTTTACTACTCTTTTACAGTTTACTTTAAAATTATTTAAATTACAGTTTGAGAACACTTTTGTTGTTCACTCAACATTTGTGTGGCCCTTTTAGTCTATTTACACACCAGTCATAATTTCTAGATGGTTCGGATCTAAGATACTAGAATTTTCCTGACTGCAAGTGTAGAATATTCATGTCCTGAATATTTAGCCAATGCTATTAAAGCTTAATGTTGCCATATTGCCCAGCTATGTTTATAACAGGGTGTTATAAACAATCTTTATAATTATAAATTTCTACAAATGTAAATGTTGCTAAACAGGTATGTTGATAGACACGCCGTATGTTGATAAATATGTTTTACGAGGGCGTTTCGCAAACTTCTTACTGCCGTATTTATAAAAAATAAAGTAGACTTGAAGTATGCTTTAAGACAAAATTTTCATACTAAATTTTCTTAAAGTACACTTAAAGTCTACTTAAATATTTTATAAATACGGCAGTTAGCCTAGAAGAGAAAGCGCGGTATAAACAAAGAAAAGTTAAGTGCTTTGGAAACCTCCATCTCTGCTATGAACACATGTTAAATTTCTATTCGATCTGGCAACTCCTTCACATAGAAACAGGTGTCAAAAAGACATCTCCACAATTTTTTTTACAATAAAAAAATCAGAAATTTGTGGTGTCATTACTTATTTAAATAAAAAAGTTTTATCGGGACAAGAAAAAAAAGCATTAGAAAAAAAATTTCTCAGGCTTGCTTGAATCGTTTTAAGAAAAGTAAAATCGATCTTAAGTGCCGTTTCAAAACTGTAAATGAGACATTGACCCATTATATACGCCAGAGACAAAAGAACAGTCGAAGCAATGTACTGAAGCTAGAGGAAGTGCCCCAAAAATGGCAGAAACAATTCCATCGGCTGGTAAGGTTATGACAACAGGTTTTTGAGACTTGAAAGCTATTTTCTTGATTGACTATCTTCAAAAGGGTAAAACAATAAAATCAGAGTACTATTGCAACATCTTGGATCAATTCAATGTAAAAATTCGACAAAAACGTACTGGCTTCCAAAACAAAAAGTAATTTTTCATCCAGACAACACAACAGCGCACAAGAGTGTTTTAACAATGGCTAAAATCAACGAATTATAGTAAAAGTTCCCTGACCACCCACCTTATTCAGCAGATTTAGCTACCAGTGACTTTTACCTCTTCCTAAATCTAAAAAACTACCTAGCTGGAAAGCGTTTTACCTCAAATGAAGATGCAATTACAGTTGTAAACTACTATTTTGAAGGCCTTTAGGAAAACTATTTTAATCAAGAGATATAATTCCTAGATAACCATTAGACCAAGTGTATTGAAGTTTCAGGAGATTATACTGAAACATAAAAATATTTTTTAAAAACTAACTTTCTGTACTCATTTATGTTCTCCATTGTATATACTTTTTGTTGCTATGGCGAATTCGACAAATCGGAATGACGAACTAACAGAGCTTGTATATTGCCACTTTAACGTAGGTACATTAATGTGTTTGTGTTTGGTTTTCTCTAAAATTGGAAATACAGACCCAAAGGTTTTATCTGTTAAGGTAAAGTGTATACGATTCGCAAAGTTGTATTGAATTGTTTTATTTGAAACTTGTTCCTGTTGAAAATTATCACGATAATAATATTTGCTGCATAATTTTATGAACCCAAATTTAGCTAATAAAACTAACGTTAATAAACATGCTGTTAAATTTAAATTAAAATACAATTTCGTAACAATCTGAATTCTTATGAGTCGATTATGTATAGTAATCAAACTCCAATATGGGTTGTCAATTGGCAACGCAACTGACATGCCAGTTGTTATTATTTACGGCAACTTTCGTTTTTAAACTTTTGTTTCCAAATTTTCGAGTAGAAAATAATAATTTATCTGTTAAAATATAAACAATTTAAAAAAGAAATAAATAATTTAACAACAAAATTACTAACATTTAAAATTTACCACTTAATATAAAACCAAAACCACCTCAAATTCTAAGTTGCCATGTTTAACAACTAAAGTATGCAACTGACAGTTGCCAGTTGGCATCTGTTATATGTTTTTGGCAACTGTCAACTCTACTGACGTTCGGCTGCATTCGCAGTTGACTCATTAGCTCATTTAGCTGACGGTCTCTACCTGCCTGTGTAAAACTTTCTCACGTCTAAAATATACAATCACAACTTAGCAGTCTTCTAATGTTATGATGTTATAAAAATCAGCTAAAAAAAGTTTAGTATGTACACAAATTTAAGAGAACTTCCAAAAAAATTACATTTTCGTAATTAATTGAAATTTTGCACACGGCATTCCTATGTTAATATGGCAAACTGTGGTAAAAACAGTAACAAGTGTTCCATTAATTATTATAGGAAATATACAATTTTTTTTAATGAAATATGGCTCAATGGTTCATTAGTACCTATGAAATGAAATCACAAGAATTTATTTTATTTTTGTCTCCCGATATTTAATCATACATTCAGTTTAATACCGAAAACCGTTTAAATAAGCATAAATATCTATATCGAATCAAAATTGTACATAAATAATTTATATGTCGGTAACAGTAAAACTACCGGGTTTTATGAATATAGGTCCATATTTCATCATAGCCCTCATACAAGATCCATTTCTGAAACTTGAACACGTATTAATTTAATATAATTATTTCTATAAATCTGTTATTAACGCAAATATTCCTCATAAATATAAAATTCACTGTACTAAATTTTATTGTGATAGAACCATAATTTGTCATAGCTACCATATCAGGACTACCTCCGTAAATCATTTATATATTACATGTACATATCAATTAAGAATATCTTTATTAGATTAATGCTAGTCGTGATATATCCTCTTAGATTAAATGGAAATTTATTTTATATAAAACATTTAGTCTAGTTCTAGTCTTTATACCAGTGCATTTTCTGTAACTCTCATCATATTTAGATGAAATGTATTTAAGATTCGGTACAGCCGAATAAAGCGCTCTAATTTTTACATAATAAAATATCAAATTTTTAGTAAAGAATACAACAAAAGCTGTTCTGCGACGACAAGCGTAATATCGGAGTTTTAAATGTAATATATTTTAAATGTTTTATTGCAGTTCTATATAAAGGGATATCTGCATTATTACCCAATATAATCCATAGCTGACTACAATTAATAAATACAAGTATTATCATATAATTTATTTAATACCAACCCCAATTGAAAGTCAACATCGATTGAAAAATAAGAATTTTTATGTTTGGCAAAAATAATATAACATGCTTTAAGTATGTAGTTCTCACGTACATATGTCTAGAGTCTAGACGTATGAATTATATAAATATCATATAACAATAATTATTTATTACTCATACAACATGGTGTCAAATGTTGCATGCCAAATTGTGTGTGATTTATGAATTTTTTTCTCTGAATCTATTTACATCAGCATAAAAAATATATTGAGAAACATATTACCTTACAGTTGACAAATGTTTTATATAAATGTATGGTATTATAATACTACTATACACCTTTTTCAATTGTATTTCAGAAGCTTCTAATTGTTTTTCAGAATTTTGTTACATAAACACCATAATATGAAATCGCGAAGTATTTTACACAACATAAGATAAGTCCCCATTACACTCTATTGTACTAGCAATTCTTGTAGTTGTTACATACGAATAAGAGAGTAAAGGTGGATTCAGCCATTCGTTCTTAACGAAAAATTAGTTCGAGCAATTTTTTTTATATGAAGTTCGACGTCTCTATTTTTTAAGAACTTGAATTTCTTTAATTTTATATTTTTTCGGGACAAAAATGAATTGAGTTGCCAATATATTGCATTTTTTTTCATACAAATAACAATGGCTTATGTATTTCTATGGCAATCAACAAAAGCAACTTTTTTTTATTCATTTTGAATTTATATCTGTGATTTTGAATATAATAATTAATATTTGTATTCTGACACTTAAAACCCAAAGCAAAATAAATCAATGGCCGCACTTGCAAAACTAACAGATTTTGTTTACATATGGCAGCTTTGATTTCTCAGAAAAATCGTTCGAAATGGGTGAATGGTGCTACAAAAAGCTCTCACCTTTACACATACGTGTATATAAATTTAAGAAAAAAATTGTGGTGTATAAAAATAAAATAAATTTTAAGGAAATAATTGCATCAATTATTTGCTTCGTGTAAATCGGGACTAAATGTTCTTTATATGAAGGATGTATTTTTTTAATTTTGTTAATTATGAAGACATGTACAGTACACTTTTACTTATGAGTAAATGTATAAATAATATATTATAAAGGTCATACAATTGAATGAGGGGTTATATGATATTAGGAAACGATGCATTATACTACAGTTGCATAAAGATTTTGAATATATCAATTTTTTTTGCTTGTACCAGCACTGACGGTACGACCCCTACTCATGCATGCAGGAATATGTTGAAACTAGGAAAAGAGGTTATGGGAGGGAGGATAGAGGGAGTATTGTTTGTGAACATTTGATTTAAATTTTTCTATATTGAAAGTGGCAGGGAATACTTCTGTTGGCAGTTTATTCCACATACCGACAGTACGAATAAAGAACGAATTTTCCCTGTAGTCTGTTGTGCGATCCACTGTCCAGTCGACAATGAATGGATGGGTCCGGACAGAAGAACGTGTATTACATAAAAAACTACGTGTTTTAGGAACAAGTTCTCTAATTTCAGCAAAACACATTCCATAGTATCGATAGAACAGTGAAATACAACCCACATTGTAGGGTATACAATAGAGTTGGATAGTCTACTGTCACCGATAAGCATATTCGACTTCTTCTATATGTGTTCGAGTAACCCCAAACTTAGAAGCACCGGCCCATACATGAGAGTTGTATTCCATTTTAGGTTGAATATATGTGGTGTAAATAATATGGATATCAGATGGAGTGAAGTATTTTCTACCACGTTTTAAAAAACCAAGTCACTTGAGCGCTTCTTCTGTCGTGCGTTTGTTCGTTAGTATACGACATTGAGTATTACCTGCATTAAAATCGACTCTGGTCGCAAAACCCCATTCCAAGATTTTGTTAAGATCTTGGCTCAGCGTATCATTCATGTTTTGTCTCATTTCCCCAATCTCCAAAGGGTTTGGTCTATGGTTAAATGAGTATGAATGGCAAATGTTGCTATCATCTCCAAAAGAATAGATAGTATTGGAAGTTTGACAAAAAAGGTCATTTATAAAAACGATAAATATAATGGGAGAAAGAACGGAGCCGTGTGGTTAATAGTAGAAATATGTATATAAAGAAAAGAAGCAGACAAATTCTTAAAAATTAAATTTTAATGTTGATGTATAATTGATGGGTAAATGAACCTAAACAGTTGGCGATATTTATATTAAATAAACAACTACATAAATAAAAATTAAAAACCCAGACATAATAAAAATAAGTGTTTTAAAAAATATAAAGTCTTAAATGTACAGCAGCAATAAAACTCATAAATAAACTAATTGAATACGTTAAATGCTGTATATTTCCTTATTATAGCAGCCTTTAAAATACTAAAGTTTACCTGACATTTACACAATAACTATTTCAATTACTTAAAGATTTATTTACCTAATAAATTATAATTTTTATTATTTTCAATTGTCCTTGTAAATCTATTGAAATGTAATTACGATATTATCAATATTGTATATATGACCGGCACTGTAGTCTAGTAGTTCAAGTAGAACAGAAACAAAAAATTGTTTGCTCAGCATGTGGCAAAAATAAAAGATGATTATGTGAATGTTTTCGTTAATAACTAAAATACAAAATTACACTATTTTGATTTCTTAATTATAAGTATTTAGTATTTTTTGAACATTTGTTATTTATTTAAAAATAAATTTTCAATAAATAAATGTCTTTAATAAACAAAGCAAAAACATCAGATTTTAATATAGTACAATTAGACTGAATTCCCTTATTGTCAATACTTAACTGCCTATATGAGTTTATAATGTTCTTTTCGAAAACCTTTTCATTTTGGTTGTCAATTTTGGATTTTAGAATGTTTTATGCAGAAAAATGTATCTACAGACAAACATATCGAGCTATGTTGACATATTTTTTTGGGTTTCAAATGACTATTTTTGAATGCTACATACAACAAAAATAACAAATTTATATTTATATATCCATATTCACCTGATGTACGAATTATTAGAAATTTCTTCAAACCATTATATTTCAAATGTTATATACACCATTTTATAAGTTTGGGAAATTTAATACAGCAAGATTTTTTTTTTACCCAAGACATCTTAAATTTCGAATGTTCATTTGTCATAAGTACAATTTGTTTTTAACTAAATATGTATGTATATGGCTTTAAAATTTAAGAAATTGACTTTAATTAGTCATTATTTCCTAAGTATTTATTTCCTTGACAAAACAGCAAATAATTTAACACAAAATTGAAACTGACAACCTTGGCAGGGCAAATAATACCTTTCAATTTGCCAAGTGTCTAAAAATATTACTTTACAATGGTATTCTTTGATTTATTAAATTAATTAACTCAGGCCAAATAAAATTTTCTCTAATAAAAAAAATTTTGAATCAATCATCAGCTGCTGACTTTTAAAGCCAATGTTTTGGTGATTTCATTTTTATATACTCCACCACAAAAAGTGGAATCCATAAATTATATTTTCATTGCAGAATAGTTATAGACTGTTTTTCATTTCGTGCATAACATTGCATAATATTCATCTGACACCCAGCAAAGTATGGACTTTCTTGATCCTCATGAAACTCTGAGTCGAGTGAGCAATGCCCGTCCAATTATAATGTGAAGAAAACAGTAAAAGTCGGTCCGTTTCTTCTAGCATCCATACTTTCGAAATATGGCAATGATACATAATGCCTATAAAATTCCAGTATCCATTACAAATTAAGCGAACATATATTTCTTGTTTTTCAGTTTTTTTATTAGTATGGTTAACAACTTTTATAATTATACTTCATTTAGTAAAAATGCAACTGATTTGTCTTCCTTAGCAACAGAGTATGGCCACTTAAAAATTGAAAAGAAATTATAGTTAAATTATTAAAAAATAAAGCTTTACTTATTTAGCATCTCCACGTGTTTATATGCCTATCTAATTTGCTTATAGTTTCAATTGATTTGTATACCCTATACCACCTTAGTTAGTAGGGGATGTTGGATTTGTGCTGATGTTTGTAACACCTAAAAATATTCTTTTAAATATATGGTCCCACATAGGAAATATTAACTCAAAAAAGCTGAACCACTATTTCTAAGACAAAAATTTGTTTGACAATATTCAATATTACAAGTATTTTATAAAAGCAAACATTGTCAAATAATATAAGACTAAACTTCTGTTGGGATTTATCTTTAGCAAAAAAAAAAAAACAGTTATTAAACAGAATTAAAACAAATTTTTTCTTGTGGTTACTTATATTTCGTCAAATATTTGCCTTGTATGACCGTACCTTAACACCTACTTTAAAGTATACCTATCGCCTCAAAATCACTTAGTGACGAGCTAAGAAAAATATACTTAAATTTGACCCAAATTGTGCAATATACAAAATTTTAATAGATTTATATTCAATAAATCTATATTTAATTCAATAACTTAATTTCTGACTTATTCTAGTAACTATAATTCAGGCATTTGAAATTAATAAATAATTTTATATTAAACTATTCTGCAATGAAAATATAATTTATTTTTAGAAACGTAAACAATAAAAGATATAAAGCAGATTCAAGTTACCTAAGGCTAAAATACGTCTAAATATAATAAATGTAGAAAAGATATAAAAAAACGCATAAAAGAAAATAAGCAAGACGAAAAGTAGATTATATTGAATACGAAACTTATTACTTTTTTTTTCAAATAATATCAAAGAATAATATTAAAAATATTACGGAAATTTAACTACTAGCTGGAAGATGTAGTGTACTAGATATTAAAATATTTTTTTTATTTTAAATGTTTGATTAGGCCATTCATTGAATTCATATTGATTGATGTTTTCCATTACAAAACAGATAGAATGTAATTAATAAGTTTGTTCTCAAATATATTTTATTAAGTGGTTAAGTGTTTTTCACCAAATATCTGTCATGTATTACCTTACCTGCAGCGATTTAGAATAAGTATATGCGCAGATTGATCCAAATGCTGTTGTCTTAAGTAGTAATGAATGAGTATCAATTAATGGTTAAAAAATTCTATCTCTTTTTTGTTACATAAATATTAACCCTTAAGCGAACACCAGGATCTTGCCAGGCATTTTTGAACATTTTTATAGTTTTTTACTTAAATTTCTTAGGCAGAGCCGCTTAGCTTTGTATGAATTCATCAATGAAGGTGTTTTGTAAAAAAAAAAAAATTTAATTTATCTGTAGATGTGGTAATTACTCTTACCAAATTTGTAACACCAGGTCCCAGCCAGGGCCCAATTATGTAGAGAATGCAGCAAATAAAATCAAAACAAAAGAGAAAGAGACTAAACCAATTTATATAACAATATATTTTGTGTTTTGTATACAAAGCAAAATAAATATGCTTGTAACAGTTAGCAAGTGTACAGCAGTAGACAAAGTCTTTGAAACAGTTTCAAAATCTGACCCTAACTATTATGATAGATTGGCAGAGGCAATTGCCAATTGATATAGACAATGAAATTCACAATCAGGTTGAGGGAAATGAAGACGATGCTTCTGATATTGGAAACGAGTTAGAGGTTTATAATGAAATTGAATATTTTTAATTTAAATTCATAAAAAATATAAAAAGTCTCCGCTAGGCCCTGGGGTTCGTTTATGTGAACGCATTTTGATGTTTGCTTAAGGGCTAAAACATTTATGTGACTATATTAGAAGTTTGACATTTTTTTAATACAAATAAATCAAAAGTGACATTAAAAATTATAAATTAATATCGAGAAAATAAAATCCAGCATTTTCATATATTTTAGATATCATACTTCTTGCCCAAGTAAATGGGGTTTCCAGTTACATAAATATTAAAACATTTATTTAACCAGAATTGATTTGTGTGCAATACTATTTACACCATTATAAATTTGAATTAAGCAACTTGAAAATTATATTGAGATAAAACATATTGAAATTAAAAATTCTAAATAAATATTGTACTATCTACTCGAACTTAAAAGACGTGCTTTTTTTAATTACCTCTAACATCCGTTGTTTTTTAATAAAAGCAAGCAAGAAAGTATAGTCGGTCAAGCCCGACCATATAATAGCCTACACCCAGTATTCAGAAATCGTTGCTATATGGGAGATATGACCTATTATTTCTGTGAATATAAATATTATATGTGTTAAATTTTATCTCGATATAAATATTTTTAAAAGATTTATGGAGGTTAAAGTGAATTACGGAGAGGGTCTTATATGAGAGTTGCAACTAATTATGAACCTACCGTTAAAAAATGAGCTGTCATTTTTTGGGTATATTACAAACTTATTTGTCTCGAATTTTATTTGGATACCAACATTTTTAAGAAATTTATAATTGTTAAAATGATTTTCGAAAGTGGGCCTTATATGGGAGCTACGAATAATTATGGATCGATCATAGTGAAATTGCACCTTATTATTTGTATGGATATAAGATATATTTGCGTTCAATATTATTTGGATACCAACATTTTTGAAAGAGTTATGCTTTTTAAAGTGATTTTTGGAAGTGGGCCTTAGCTACCATTATGATAAATTATGTACCGATCTGCACAAAATTTGTAGATCTGATTTGGCTTTATCTACCACTCATTTGGGATGAAATTTGTTTGGATTCCCCACTATGGTGGTGTAGGGTATAAAGAAGTTTTTCAAAGTCCACCATTTTTTTATATGTTATAAAATCATAATTTGTTAGATTTCTATTTTATTTAAATTCCTTTAAGTATATTAAGGACTAACAGAGAATATCAGAAAATTTAGCATTTGTTCTTTGAAAATAAAGCCATATTTAATATGTTTTAGAAATCATACTTGTTGCCCAGGTACACACAGAGAAAAAATATAGTTGTACATGTTAACCACAACAATTTCAACATTTTTCAACAATATTATGGTCTCTGAAATTATTTATATGATTTCGGTAACCATAATATGGTTAATCAGAAGTCATATAAATAATTATATTGACCATAATATTTAACAAAAATATTTAAAAATGTTAAAATAGTTGTGGTAAACATGCACAACTATATGTTTTCTACATGTGTAAATGTACCTGACATCTGTTAATAAATATATGATTTTTTTTCTTAAATTCTTAAATTCATTTTTGCAATATTACAGACTTTTCTTTATCTATCTGTCATTGAAAACACATTGGCGAAACATCGCATTGATTTGTTTATTTAAATTACTTTTACAACTGCAAAAATTACTTACAGCATTTAAATGTTTTAATCTTCATATTATTCCCTAAGGTCTGATTTGTAATACTGTACATTTTGTTCAGAAATATTTAAAAAGTTTTTTTTAACAAATCAAAAATCTTGTACTACTAGTTGTTATTAAAAATAGTGTAAATTTATTTCATTGTCGTATTTACTGGAGCATTTCTACAGCTTTAATTGTGGTTTAAAATATTCATGACATTGTTTTGGTATAACATTTGCAACACAGTTTATTTTATTTATTTTTGGTTGCTCTGAGCTGCTTTTGTTGGTATTAGACACTCAAAATGTAAATTATCAACCAATTTTAATATTGGTTAATAACAAACCATCAAATAGCCTATATTAAGACAAAATGTATATATCTATAGGTGGGATAATTGAAAAGTTTTTTTCCTAGACCTCAAAATATTAATAGTGAAATGAAGGAACTAAATTTTTTCTTATATTACCATTATAATAAATATTTTTGTTTTGATAGAACCTTTAAATGTTACAAAATGTTTCAATCCATCTTCACATTTTCTTATTGTAAAAAACTACAGTAGTTTTCCTTTGACAATCGCCAAATATTGTTCAATTGACTAAAACTATTTAAAACGGTGTTCGGTTAACGGTACCAGTTCTTCCTACAAAAGTGGCCCACTGGACACACTATATCACAACCACAATCTTCATATCTAGAGAGGTGAGCTTCTTACCCATTGAACGTGTGAGAATAGGTTAAGATCGTTTGGACCCTAAGGCCTCTAATCATTCATTTTACCAGATAAGATTATTTTATATAATTTTTAAATGCAGCAGCTATCCTGAGAGAAATTTCGGAGGGAACCAGCTACTAGATGATTTGATTGGTCTTTCGGTGTTCGCTGTTCAATAGTGACTACTAAAGAGAAGTTCAATAAGCAGCAAATGATTTTGCTGGCATTTTTTATACCCGCCACCAAAAATATGGGGGGTATATTAAGTTCTTCATTTGTCAAGAATCAAACTGTATATATATTCTGTGTCGTTCTAGCCATGTCCGTCCTCATATTGAAGGCACGATATAGCTTTGAAAAAATATTTAGAAATGTAAAATTTTTCTCACACATTACTTGTTTTATCAAAATGTTTGGTATTCAAAATAGGCACAATCATTATAATAGATTCGATTTATAGACCACAGTTTCATACAACCTCGGTATTTTTTAGATATTTTTTGCTATAAACTTCAACTATAATACTGATAATGTCATGCAATTCTGTATACTTTATTTTTATTATAGCAAGATAAAACCTTTTGCAAACGGTAAGAATTGGTCCATGATTTCTCATAGCCCCCTTACAAATGTCTTCCCGGAATTTGAGTATTTCATGCAGCAATAAATTTTATAATAAGAAAACCCATAAAAAGATTTTTTGTTTGCATTAGTCTATATTTGACCCATATAAAGTCCACATCCGAAAATAATTTAAATGCTCATAAATCTTGTACAGAAATCACTATCATTGATATTTGGCACAAATAATCCAGGTGGTAATATAAATTTGGATACTTAATTTTATGACGATCGGTTCATATTTGATCAGAGTCCCCATATAAATTCCACTTCCGAAAATCATTAAATGCTTTAAAATCTCTTACCAAAAATTACTATCAAGTTGAAATTGGGCACAAAAAATTAAATTTTAGGATGACTGATATGTATTTGGCTATAGCCCCCATTATTCATTTATTGGTTTATTTAATGTAACAGAGTAAATTTTAATATTAAATTTAATAAAAAGCACTAGCCATTAGCTCATAGCCCCCATTATCAAGTTTAAATTCGACACAAATAAAGCGCATCTATATATATATATGTTGTATATAAATCATGGTAAATACCGATTTATACTGAAATTGAGTTTTATGTAAGCGAAAATTATACTTATTGGATTTTATGAAGTTCGGTCAACAGTTGGTTATAGCTGCCATATAAAGTCCATTTCCTAGAAACACACTATTGATTTATTGGTGGTGGGTATAAACATTCTGCATAGCCGAATATATACAATCGGAAATGCAAACCAATTTTTAATTATATAAAATGTTTAATTTTACAAAAGATTCAGATTTACAGACACATTGTGCAAAAAATGGTAAGAATCGGCAAGTAGTTACATCAATTATAAATGCCCTAATACCATTTTTTTTTTACTTTAGTTATATTCAGGCAGATTATATTTCGGCACAGACGAATACAGCACCCCAACTTGGCAAATTGTTGGTATCTTAATGAAAAGCCTAACTACTTATTTACGCTCCTTTATTAATATTCATCATTAGTTAAGGAAATTGTAAATTTACCAACTTTATTCTATTTCTGCGAAAAATCTCATTCAGATATTTTTTTGCTTTGTTTTTATAAAAGTTATCTTGCTTAACCTTTAACCATTGGTGGCAATGAAATCCCTGGCTACTTCTGTGTAGGATGCAGGTGTAGTTTAGTAGTAGTGTTTTGTTATTATATGTATGTATGTTGTATATTTCTTTTACCAAATAAACGTATTATTTGTTCGCAGCATTTATTTCACATTTTAAACGTTTCTGGCGCTTATTGCTGTTTATTCAAAATTTAATTTGGCAAAACTTTTGTATTTGTATTAATAAAGCCATAAAAGTATTCCAGTGCAAGCTACCTACAGTTTTGAGTTTTCTTTATTCTGTTATACACGTTGAAAGAAAAATTTCACCTTTTTGAAGTGATTTAATTTATTATTTTTATATTTGTTTGTTGGTTTTCTTGTTTCTCCTTTTTTTGGTTTGATAAATTACATTTTGCTAAAAATAAACACTTTTGAGGAATAACAAATTAAACATGCAATTACATTAAATTAAGATCTCAGTTAAAATATTTATTAACTTTTAAATAGTTATCAAATAATCAACAAAAGATGTTATTTAAATATAAGGTATAGTTTGTATTACAATTTGAAGGAGTGAGACACATAATGGCTGCTTTTTTCCAAAGAAGTTGTTACTTTAAATTATATACATAGTTAAAAAATTGGTTTAAAAATTTCTATTAATTTAAGGAAAATAGAACTTAATACCATTTACATTTGTGGATCCAATTGTATGAATTTCCTTCATGTATATAAATTCGCATACGTTTTTTGAAAGAAACCCACTTTTCTTTATAAATGTTTTTTTCCTTTCGCTTGTATAAAACAAACAAGGCCCTAAATAGCATAATTTTACACTTAAGAATTTTATAAATGTTTACTGTTTTTTTATTAGACTGCGGAACAGTATAGGATTAAATATTCTGTATTTATATCAAATGTTACAAACAATATACGAGTATTTATCAACATTACAACGTTTTGTTACACAGATTTAAATGAATATTGTTTAAAATTTCACGAAAATCATACGTTTCATTTGACATGAATAAAAAAATTTAAATATTAAAACCAACATACGCTTTGAACTAACACCAGACATATACACTTGTGTAAATTCCTTTTTGTCTATTTTTTGTAGAGAATATCAGCATTTTATAGTTTCTAAAAATTGCAGACTTCGTTGAAAGGCTTTGTTTCAAATCATTGTTTTCAAATGCCAGAAAATCTGCTAAATCCAGAACAATATCTTCATCAATATTGCCTTTCACCAGTCGAATCTCATTAGATCTCATATTAATAAAGATTTTTTGTAAATTCATATGATATTCATTTATTTTTTATGAGCAACTTATATCGATTTTTAATTTATGGCCTGATCCCTTATTTCGACCGTAAAGGCAACCCAATATTTGTATTCTAAAAGTAGAAAATATATAAAATACTTTTCAAAATCGGTTTGTTCGACTTGAATTGATACCAATTCACTTTCGTTTTGCTCTATAATTTTGTTGTTATTTTTTAGAAAAGCAATAGTCTTAAAAATATACCAACAGTAAGTAAAGAGAAACTGCAAAAGCATATTTTGTTGGAATTGGTAAATATTCGACCGTGACTTCAAGATCAGAACCAAGTCCACTTCTGAAAATCACATAAATACGCATAAATATTTTTTAAAAACAGTTAAAAGGTTAAAAGTCGAGAAAAAATAATCCCCCAGTACATACACATATACATTTTTACAATATTTTTAACAATGTCATGGTCCCAGTAATTATTCATATGATTGCGGTAATTATAATAGGACTAAGATATGATACAGATGATTACTACTATCATATATACGATCATAGTATACATGTGTGTATTTGTGGCAATTATGTTTATGATGAATTAATTTATCGTATATGTTGCTCATTGATTATTATTGAGAACAACATAAACTGGTATAATCTTTCATCATAAAACTGATCACCGCAAGCATTAAATAATTACTATAATCATATAGCTATACGGCTGCTATACTCATGTGAATTATAAACTAAACAATAATATGGTTGCCACAATCATATAAATAGTTACACTGACCATAATATTTAAGAAAATTGTAAAAATATTGGAATAGTTGTGGTAAACAAGCACAACAATATTTTTTTTCGGTTGTATTTAAAAAACACGGAACCATGATTTTCAAAATAAATTTGCACAATTTGAAAGCGCTGTTTAATATCAAATCAAAATAAACACAAATAACTTGACAGCTAATAAAATGTTAAGTTGTTATAAATAGTTGAAGATTTATTTTTATTTTTTAAAGAAACTACTTCAATTTGCAGATAAAAATAATGCGTTACAATTTCAAAAAATCCGTTAAAAGTATCGAGTAGTATTGAGTACCCAAATAAAAAGTATTGAATATTATTGAGTAATGGAAAGTAGTAGAATTTGCCAGCACTACTATACATCTTAAAAAGCAACCTAAGTAACAATGTAACATTTTCTATACTTGAATTATTTTTATTACTTTCATTTTTATTTTAACTTTTATTTAAAATAAAATAGGAGTTTGAATTAAAATTGTGTTGGATTTTTTTTTTAGCTGTTTTTTAAAGGGATTTAACTTTTCAACTCCTGGCTGATATGTTACTGGGGATCGTATATTGCAGCTTTTTTTTAAACAAGCATTCTGCAAAACAATACAACCAGACTAAAACGAAATACAATTATTTGGTTATATATTTGAGCGATTGTGTTAAAATTAATATTTATTTCATTATTTGCTTTTAATACATATTTACAAACATTAAAAATATTCAATATGATATAAACTTATTGTGCAAATACAAATGAAATAATAAAAAAGTTGATTAAGTGCCACTGAAATAAGGATTCTGCAAATATTTAATTCATCATAATGCGTACACAAGTTCGTGTTTTATCTAGTTACTGCAAAAACATGTGCTTTCATTTACACAAACTTGAAATGTCAATAAATATAATTAATTAATTAATTTGCAATCACATCGGGTACATACATATGATTTTATTCTACTGTGATGGTATTTTGCCTTAGTAATATTGTTAATTATATTAATGTTTGGTCACTGTTAAGTTGCATAATTTATACTAAAATGTTCATTTTTTAAATCATACATATGTAATACATATGTTTGTATGTATATTTAACAAAATACATAATTTAATTCGTGTTCATAACAGCAGAATATTAACAATTCTTTTTATGGAAAAGTAATTTTTTTATTCGAAAAATATTTTAATTTGTGTGAATACAACTAACACAATTGCCGCACATGGGATTCTAGAAATTTAAGAGAATATAGTTGGAAAGCCTTGATTGGATAATTTGTTCCCTATTCCGGCTGGCGATGGGGTTGCGGTAATTGGACCACGCGCTCGAGAGATTTTAACAACTAAATTTTGGCCTATTATGGATGTTGTGGTGAAAATCTTTCTTTACAATAAACAGTTAAACTGTATGTATAAAAATTTCTTGTTTTAGTTTATTTTGCAAAACAAATTTATGGAAGCTATTACATGTTATGGGACGATACCAATAAAATATTATGTGCCCATTCATTCTGAACAAAATATTTGTTCGGTCAAAGTTTTTTTCACAGAAAGTTTGACGTCTCTCCTTTTGTGAGAGAAAATATTTTTTACGAACAACTCTCAGCTTAAATTGGTTTAATTTTGTATTTTGTCTGGACAAAAATGCACTAAGTTGCCAATAGGTTATATTTCTGTCTGTGGTGTTTGCGAAATAAAATTATACATTTCATTTATTCATTCAAAATTTGTAAATTGTTTTAGAAAAATATACACAATATTTTAAAATAATTGAATATTTGTTTTTTGACATTTAAAAACCAAAGCAAAATAAATCAATGGCCGCAGTATTACCACTTGTAAAACTTGTAGATATGCCAGCTTTGATTTTCCAGAAAAATTGTCCGAAATGGGTGAATCGTGCTGCAAAAACTCTCAGTAAAAAATTTTTTCTCCGTACAAAACTTTTGAGGAATAAATGTATTAGGTGGGGTTAATGACCATAAAGTTCGTTGTGATGATTTATATATAAAATTGATAGTGATATTTTATAAGAGATTTATAAGCATTTATGAATAAATAAAATAGAGTTTTTTGACTTGCCTTAGCATAAAACTTATCTTTGCTGAATTTTGTACGAATACTGCTTTTCTATAGGCATTTATGAATCATCGAGCCATATCTCGGCAAGACGTTTGTATTGGGATCTGGGAGAAAGAATGTATCGATTCTTAGCATTTTAAATATAACTTCTCCTTTTATAACAAAGATAATTAAAATAAAGTGTGCAAAATTTCAATATACCAAAACCTATCCAAACCTAAGTAATCCATATATATTTTTGAAATGTCTTATGTTTAATCAATTTTAAATTGGGTTAAGAACGAGACAACCATTTGCCTTATAACGGCTTATTCAATTAGAGATACTTCTTTCAATAGCCTTTTTTGACAGATCACGTGTGAGTCGTGTCATGCTGTAATGTGATTTTTGTTTAGTATTGTTTAGCATTTCATTACGAAAATTCAGGTTCTGTGAGCAATGGTTTTCGTGCACTTCGCTCATTTTGTGGTCATTTAGAGACATTATTGGATAATATTCGGCGGAAAAGACCACTTCATCCAGAAAAAACAACGGTTTGGTGGAATCATCGGTCCATATTTCTTTAAAAATTATGCCGATGCGAACGTAACCGTCAGTGGCCACCGTCATCATCCTGAAATTGAAGCTCGTGATCTTGGCGACATCTGGTTTCAACAAGACGGCGTCACTTCCCACACATCGCACCAATCAATGGATTTATTGAGAGAACACCTCGGTGAGCACATTACTTCACGTTTTGGGCCGGTCAATTGGCCACCAAAATCGTCTGATATCACACCGATAGACTTTTTCCTGTGAGGATATGTAAAGTCTAAAGTTTATGCTGTAGTATTTAAAGAAACGTCTTTTAGTTTACTTCTTCTTGCGAGCAACTTATCGTGTTGCTCAAGCAACTGTTGTTTTTATTCTGTGTTGTTTATACAATTATTTGGGCTTATGTACTACTTATGAAAATAATGATTAGCCTAATATTAATAATACTAACGCATGGGAACCGTTAATGCAATATGATCCGTGTATAATAAGTGGTTCCCATGCAATATAAATATTTACAGTATGTCGATTAAACAATGTACGCTTACAAAAGTGCCGACGCTGCACATTAGTTAATTGTGTGGAACTGACCAACGACAATAAGTGTCAGTTTCAAGTGTTTATATGCAGATCTCTAAAATAATGCAAACATGAGTTTAATTGTACTACAATGCGGACAAATCCGCTTCAATTCAGGCCTTGGAGGAAAACATCAATCGTCTCATTCGCCAATTACCAGTCGAAATGCTTGAACAAGTCATCGAAAATTGGACTCAACGGATAGACTATCTGCGTCGTAGCAATGGCCAACATTTGATAGACATAATCTTCAAAAAATAAATGCCAAAGAATGTTCTTTCAAATGATAATAAACATTCCACATTAAGTTTGAATTTTCTTTGATTTTTTTTTTTTTTTTAAGCAGGGAACCTCGAAATGGATCACGCTATCGCTGCAATTTTAATACTGTGTATGGCTCCTAACTTTTACTTTAACAGCTTTTTCTATAATAAATCAAAAAATTTAGATCAAATAAATTCTCATAAAATTCTAAAACGATCCTTCTTTGATTGTAAAAAATAATGTTCTTATTATTTTTTCCCCTAAAAATTAACGTATCCCATAAAATTTAGATAATTAACTTATGATAATTAATATAATGTTTATGACAACAGATTCACCATAAAATCGTTAATAGTTAGACTGTAGGAATAAACAAAGTTTTTAGTTTTAAAAATATCGTATAATTTAATTTAATAATCACTATTATTTTTTCCAACACTGTCACATTAACATTAAACACATATTAAAGTTCAATAAACGCTGCTATTATGTTCGTTTTATGGTATGTATGCTCAATCAATTTATACTTATACAAATGCATACATATTGATTATTTACAAATATTTATTTAAATTACATCTATTATCCTGTTATAGTTACTGGTATGTAATTTTTTTTTTAATTCAATGCAACTATAAATAAATTTAAATATAACAATATATATTATTTATTTGTTATTCAAAACTGTTACATGTATGTATATTGGGTTAGACCAGATTGAAGTTCATATTTTTAAAGTTTGAAAAAACTTTAGAATATATAAATTTAATTAAAGTATTTTAGCAGTTTAGTATATTTCGAGAAATGTTTGTTTAATAGAGTTAAGGCAACAAGACCTTCATATACATTTTTACCACACATAAGTAATATACATATTGGAAGAATATGAGAAAAAGTGTTTCTGTAAGAATATTTTGCGAAAAGATTAACACAAGAACTGTCAAAAAATTCACATTTCAAATTGGTGCGAGAAACACGCAATTAAAAATATATAGATATTTTTAAATACAGTTCAAAAATCAAAATGAAGATGTATTGGTGAGACATTTTGACCAACAAACATATTGTCAAATACTTAAAATAAGAAAAAACAAGAAATATAAACACCTAAAGACAAAAAACATCACGGACCGTAAATAACAATTATCAAATTTAAAAAATAATTTTAGAACAGTTATTTTGAGAAAGAACAAAAATAAGTCCATCTAAACAGTTTTTATTTTTCGTGTTCAATTGTAATTCAATTGTGCTTCGTCCAACAACCCAGCATACTATTCTAGGAGCGCTCCGAAGAGTAGTCAGAAAAGAGTCCATCTAAGGAGCATTGTCTGAGCGCTCCGAAAAAAGGAGTCAGTAAAGAGTCGAAAAAAAGAGCATTTTCGGTTCGAAAGAAAAATTTGCTTGCTACTGTCCTGAGTCGGCACGCAGTATGACTAAGAAATTCCACTTAATTATGTGTGTACCAAAGCGTTCTTGTCCTGTTGTTTGTGTATTTGTGTATATGAATATATGAATATATGAATATATGAATATATGAATATATGAATATATGAATATATGAATATATGAATATATGAATATATGAATATATGAATATATGAATATATGAATATATGAATATATGAATATATGAATATATGAATATATGAATATATGAATATATGAATATATGAATATATGAATATATGAATATATGAATATATGAATATATGAATATATGAATATATGAATATATGAATATATGAATATATGAATATATGAATATATGAATATATGAATATATGAATATATGAATATATGAATATATGAATATATGAATATATGAATATATGAATATATGAATATATGAATATATGAATATATGAATATATGAATATATGAATATATGAATATATGAATATATGAATATATGAATATATGAATATATGAATATATCAATATATGAATATATGAATATATGAATATATGAATATATGAATATATGAATATATGAATATATGAATATATGAATATATGAATATATGAATATATGAATATATGAATATATGAATATATGAATATATGAATATATGAATATATGAATATATGAATATATGAATATATGAATATATGAATATATGAATATATGAATATATGAATATATGAATATATGAATATATGAATATATGAATATATGAATATATGAATATATGAATATATGAATATATGAATATATGAATATATGAATATATGAATATATGAATATATGAATATATGAATCTAGAATTAATACGAATCTAGAATCTAGCTGAAATTTCCACGAACTATATGTGGTGTGTGAAAGATTCGACATAACTGACCTAAATGAACCTACATTGCATATGTGAAATATTATTAGTACCAAATTTCTTCCACGAACCACTTCGGTCACTACATATAATTCTAGAAACATTGTAAATTCATAAACATACAACCAATTAATAATACTGGTTAAAACGAGAGAGTTTATTCATGAATATATGAATATATGAATATATGAATATATAAATATATGAATATATGAATATATGAATATATGAATAAACTCTCTCGTTTTAACCAGTATTATTAATTGGTTGTATGTTTATGAATTTACAATGTTTCTAGAATTATATGTAGTGACCGAAGTGGTTCGTGGAAGAAATTTGGTACTAATAATATTTCACATATGCAATGTAGGTTCATTTAGGTCAGTTATGTCGAATCTTTCACACACCACATATAGTTCGTGGAAATTTCAGCTAGATTCTAGATTCGTACATTTAAATGTTAACGATGGCACACTATTTATAGTGAACAAAGTTATTAAAAATAAAAATAGTAAGTTGCAAATTCTTTCAAGCTCTCATTCTTAAAGCCCCATGTTATAATTGTTTTTAAATGACGAATTGCCGATAGTTTTTTAATGAATAAGAATGGTATTCGTGAAAATCTAAACCAGGATAAGGCCTGGTAGATACTCTGGTTAAATGAAAATAACCTGATTTAAAACCATAACATTTGCATAGGTGCCTTCTACTATAATTATCGCCAAAAACATAAATATTCAACAACTCGGTATTAATTTTGAACAAAATAAAATGTTATGTTGGTATGGTTTCGAGTGTAAAACTGACCACCCACATCAAATAAATTTATTTACTTCATCTTGCTTATCATTTGTTTGCGTCAAGAAATTTGTTTCTCTAAAAAACACATGAAATAACAAATAAATAATGTTGAAAATATTTCTTTAAGCACTCACATGTCTTAGACATTAATATTCATTTAAGTATTTCTCAGCTGTGTGTTTTCCCTACTTTCATCATCAGTTTATTTTCTAGCAACTTTTGTATTATCCCACGATAAAAAAATGCCTTAACAAAAAAATGAAAAGAAAATAAACATGAAATAACTTAAAAGGGATTCTTGCCAAAATTGTTGTCGCTTATACGGTACAACCAAGAGCAGACTAAATTTTGAATAGTTGCGTTTCTTTTCTTTCCAGTTGCTTTTTATTTCCTCAAAGATAAAAATTTTATTATTTTCTTTTACAAATGAAGAAAAAACTATCGAAAAATTCTTTTGTATTTATTGAAATAACTTTGAAATAATTTTCATATCAGATGTTAAAGCATACTTAGCAATATTTCAATGTACAATTGTATGGTTTTCTTAACTACAAAATGTCCTACGTCGAATGTAGTTATGTTAAATTTGTATTTTAGGAAATAAAGCGATTTTATCAGCTTTATTTCATGATAACTCTTTTTATATATAAAAAGAATTATAGATTGTGTCACTCTCGTTGTTAAAGTTGTTGCTGTTGTTGTTATGGCTGTTGTTGTTAATTATTGCTATTGGTTGGTTGTTGTGGTTTTATAATTGATGAAATTATAACTAACTGAAAATCCTCAGGTTAGCCATAATCCTAAAATCCTTTTTATTGGCTTCCATTGCAAGTAGTGGCTGGTTGGTTGATTTAATACTAATTTTATTTTTTACTGAGTCGTATTTTATCACTGCCAACTAAATTCATAAATCTTACAACGTTGTCCGAAAAATGTCTAACAAAAATATTGTCAGACAGATAACAATCGTGCGAACACATTTTTTATCATTGTAAGATTGTTTTAAGACAATTTTCCAACGCTTTTAATTGTCATATGTGCAAAGTTTACACATCTTTCAATGGCAGTATTGTCAGAGAAATTATTTTTAAATACAACTGTGTATATACCTAAATAAATAAACAAACAAAAGTGTGCATTAATAACATTTTGGAAAAACGTGGAAGAAAATTAAAGAACTAAATTAAGGAAATTAAAATATTGATAGCGACATATCTATTGATGAATCCTGTTTCTTAGAGTGCAGCTACATATGAGCCAATTAATCTTAAAAAGTTTCGATACTACTCCTGCTCTGTTCGAAGTTGTAATTTAGCATAAAAACCCTGCCTGAAGCACCTAATCTTTTACCCAAACTTTGCGGCTTTTTTTATTTTCATCCTCGCTACTTTCTAGGACATATGCAGATTAAATTGTTTCAATTGCTGTTTTTTGTTCCATGACAATATTTGAAATTTTTAAACACACGCAAAATGACTCACAACAAATTTGACAATCTTTGCCACACAACAATCTGACAACCGTGTGAACTGACAATTTCGGTTGACAGATAAATTCATTGTGTGCCAATAAAATTGTAAGGTTTTCGTGCAGTCGTCTGAACTGCCAATTTATCCTTTGTTACCAATTTTTCAATGTCAGTACATTGCTAGCTCTAACAACATTGTATGCTCTGACAAACTACATCACCACATTGTCAAAATATATATTAAATACCACAAAGAACTTAGTTTAGACAAACATGCCGCAAAAAAGCATCATAATTATTGTAGCATTTTTTGTAATATTTAATTTAATATTACTTGTAAATGTCAACGTGCTTAAAATAATAATATTTATAGTAATTCCTTTACTTCTTACTATTAAAAACAAACACTAAATGTGCTACCGAAAGTAATACATTTATTTTGTTCCTGTAATTGGATAAAGAAAAATTATTACTTAAATTAATTAAGAATTATTACCCAAAAGTGAATGCTTTGTTCCTCATAAACAGATTAGGGCTCCTCTATTGTTAATTACATATTTTGTATTTAATGCATTTGAATATATATCAGAAAAAAAATTATTGAAATGTTCATTCATTAATCAGCCTTTTTATTAGTGTCGTTTTCTTATTACGACTACGACTGTTTCGTAATAGATTAAAGAAACAAATTTTATTTTATCTTTAATCTATAACGAAAGAGTCGTTGTCGTAAAAAGAAAACGACACTCATAATAAGGCTGAATACGTTTCTTTAATTTTATTAATTACTAGCCGAGCTTCGCTCGGTATTTACTAATGATTTGTACGAGCAACTCTTAGATTTTAATGGCCGCTGTAAGTTCCAAAAGAGAGGTATAGCCTAAAGTTATGTCTGCTTGTAGATTCGAGTTCTTATTATGTGTGGAAAATACAGCCATTTTTGAGCAAAGATGTATCTGGAATTCCAGAGCAAAATTAGTCCGAACGGGTCATACTAGACTCAGTTGATGGACTCGAGGGGTATAACGTTACAATTGCTAACTTTATTACTCGCACAGTCTTGCTCAAAAACTTTTGCAACGAAATTTAATAATGGTTGGAACAATGAGGTAAAAAGGTTAATTCCTCTAAAGATTTGAGTCTACAATAAAATTCAGCAATATGACTCAGCATTCGCGTTTACCCCTGAAACAACTGTCGTTTGTTATATAAGTCACAAAGGCAAATGCACAATTGTTATGAGGACAATGCATCATGAAACAAATGTTTTGTATGGACCAAAAAAAGTACCAGACTATGGCTGTTTTTCCTTCATAATTGACCACTCAGAAACACACAAAAATGTAAGTGTTTTCTTCATGAGTTGGTAATATCACAGGCAAAACCATATATGGACAGTGAAGCCGGTCCATCAAAAAATGAAAAGTTTATAATTCTTCAGAGAAAAAACCTGCAAGATGTCAATAATGTTATATTTTTTGTGAAAACAAGAACAAATGGACATCTTCTTTCTCTAAAAGTATTTGCGTATTAAAATTTTATTAAACTTATTTTTTCTTCGTTGTTTTATAATGTATCAAATATGCAACAAAGGGAGAATTGTGAATTTTTTTTAAGGCTCGATCTACGGTATTAAATATATTAATTTTCTCTACTAATAGTCAAATTTTGTAAAAAAAAAAATGCAGACTAAATAAAATAAAATTAACCTCCCTATTGTAACTGCTTTACAAATTACCACACAATAGTGCAACTAAAGCAAATGAAACAATTTCGAGTGCTATATTCGGCTGTGCCGAATCTTAAATACCCTCCACCTAAACGTAATAAGAAATAGAAAAACTACACTGGTTATAGGACTACAATATTCTTATTCTGTGTTTTTTATTCAGTCTTAGTGCAAATTTTATTAGTATTTGATATATTGTTTGAAATACAATTTTACGACCAACATAATTTATGTTAAATATTTTAAAATTTTATCTAATTTCGACCATTTATAATTGATGTAATTACCGATTCGTACTTTTCATAATAATCTTGATTGTAATTTAACAATTTATAAAATTAAAAGAACACTTTTCCATATTCACAACAAGTTAAGAAACAGAGTATAAAAAAGGATAAGATATAAAATGAGGCTTTTTTGTTTGAATTTGATCTCAATAACATTATTTACAAAAAATTTATAAGTGGCATAGAAGAAATGGAACAATTATGGACTGATTGCTTCTAAATCCATAATCCACTAAGTGATTTCTATGTATTTTAGAATTATATTGGTTGAATTTCATCTTAATAGCGTTATTTACAAGAGTTGTATGGTTGGTTGTTATGCTCGGAAGTGGACTTAATTCAGGAGCTATTATTGACTGACAGATACAAAATCCAGTAGCTTAATTGCCGTATAATCGATGCTAATATGATTTCTGGATTACAATTTCTGATCTATATAAAAGTTGGTTTTTGGACGTGAGAGTGTGTTACACTGCCAGACGGACGGAGAGACAGACAGACAGTTGGACATGGCTCAATCGACTTAGAATTTTATAAGGATCAAGAAAATATATACCTTGTTGGGTCTCAGATGAATATTAAAAAAGTTTTACACGGAATGACAAACGTAATATACCCTCATTCACCACTCCAAACCAATTCAACGAACAAAATAACGAAAGATGATTCTTGTCTACAAAACAATAAATTGTTCATCTTCATTAAATAGATAACACGAAAACAACTGGGGAGACAGTTCTGCCTTTCATCCATATTAAGTATTAAGAATTTTGTTATTGAAAATCTGTTAATCTGACCCATAAATATAATAATATAATTTTTTACCAAAAATTATGTTTTTCACCAAATATTTTTTACCTTAATTAGGTTTTGGTTTTAAATATTTTTTTTTTAATAACTTAAATTTTTATGCTTAACAGCTCCTAATTAAACACAATGTATAGTACATATCTTAAGAAAAACCCATTATTATTTAACAAAAGCTAACAGCGTGATCATTCATATTCCATTGTAATGCTGGTTGTCTGGCTGACTTTAATTTCAGCCCCAAAACATACATAGTTTTTTGATTGCGAAAGGAATTACTTATTTACATAGCTTAAAGGAAACAAAAAAATAATAAAAAGAACAACAGAATATGTACATTGTTAATATTATACTTGTATAAATATTCAGGTATTTATGGCGCTGCTGATAAAATTAACCCATTAACTCAAGCATTCCCATTAATTTCGACATAAAATTTGACAATTTCTATATGTTTTTTTTCACTTCTTTGTGAACAAAATTTATGTCAATTCTAGGGTAAGTACATACATATATATTTTGAAATTTTAGAATAAACTAACTTACCAGCTAGGTGTTAAGTGGTTAAGGCTTAATTTTATCCACAAGCTAAATAAATACCAAAACTGTTATGCATAGGATGTGTTGCCAAAAATTTATGAAGTTTTTTCGCTTATATTTCTTTAATGCCATAAAACATGTATCGCCAACATTCTCACATACTCTTATATTTACAGATATGAATGTATGCATGTTTGTACACAAGAAGACAAAATATAGTCACTTTTACATAAATCTTTTATGCGGACCTAAAAATTTTTTACAAAAAAAAAAAATGTATATAAGTAGAGAACCTGCAATGAAACCAAAGAAACTATAGAATCTTTGTTGGCATTTTTATTAAGAAGTTTCCTTTAGTGGTTTTATTATTCAGTCGTTTTGTCTTATGCAGACAACGATGGAAGGAAGGCAACATGTTATCGAAAAGTTACAACAATGAATTTATTTACCATGACATATGAAAATGTATTTATAAGTTTAAGATTTTTCTTAATTGTATAATGTCTTGTTCGCATGTAAGAAACTTGAACATAAGATATGAATTAATAAACAAGATTTATATTTAAACTTAATAAATAAGTTATATTCGGCTGTGCTGAATCGTATATACCCACCAAAAGTGTGATTTATTTAATTTATAAGAGCTATTTTAGATTTTGGATCCACCACATGATATAAAATTTTGTGCAGAAATTTATTTGATTTGCGGCTTAGTTTAGTTGATAACGATATTTACAAGAATTCCATGAGAATGATTTTCTAGGATTTCTTACGTAAAAACTCACTTACTACTTTTATTAATCATGAATCTTAGTTATATTCAACCTAAATACAAGTATATATAACTACAAATAATCTCAAAGGATGTATTTACGAAACCAATTTTTTATCTTAAAAATTTATTTTTTCTTGACAGTGAAACTGTTTTTCTTTTGCCTTATTTAATTAAAAAAAAAATCTTCTTAAAAAAAACATTTAATTTTTTATAATCATTTATATATTTGAACCCATTTTTTTTATTTAAGTCATAAGTGAGAAGTGAACCCAACGCGATTTATTAATTTTGTCCAGTTAGATTTGCGATCTACCACACGGTGCGTTGATGCTTTTTTTAAACTATCGCTTACACTGTATATGTGTATGGATATGGATATTTATGTCAATTTATTTTGAAAACCGAAAAACACAATAAATCAGATATTGAATTTGTATCTACATTTCCGGCTATGGCAAAATCTATAGGGCCAGGGATATTCTAGAATAAATAAGCGTGTAAGCTAGTTGACCAGGCGATATGTTAACTAGCCCATTCTTACAATCAACTAGGTCGTTGTTCATGTATGTTTCGCTTTGTAATCACTGAAATATGTTAGATATTTAAAGCTAGTTTCTTTCACATAATGTTATATTTAAGAGTTTTTTTTTTGATTTTGTTTTATAAAGAGAAATAGTTTTCATCTTCAACTAATAATAGTAACTTCATTCAATTTAGTCAATATGTTTTTGAAGAAAAAGCCAAAAACTTACTGCCGTATTTATAAAAAATAAAGTAGGCTTGAAGTGTTCTTTAAGACAAAATTTTCATACAAAATTTTCTTAAAGTAACCTTGAAGTCTACTTAAATTTTTATAAATACGGCAGTTAAACTTTAGTTGGCTGTCAAGAAAAACTAGAATAACAAAAATTACTGGACTTTGATTTGATTTAGGGAGAAACTAAATTTCATTCTTATCTGTAGAAAAACTTGTGAAAATTCAATAATATTATTGTGTACATAAAAATAAAGAAATAAAATTAATTATAACTTTAGTTTGTCTGACTAACTTTAGCAAATGACATGTTGTTGGGAAAGTACACATACCAGACTATTTTTTGTTTCTTTAATAAGAACAGAAAACGGTAAACAAAATTTTGAAATTGTTGTATAGTAATTTGCTTCTAACTACTAAATAGCAACTGCCAACAAATTTTCTAAAGCCAGAATTATTAAAATATCTTGCATTCATGGGTACCCCCAAATACTATGCAATGGCGTACCGGACTATTAGTCAGTGGGTTGCGGGTTCAATTCCAGCCAAAAACTCTGGGTGTTTTCTACAGGTAAGACAAAAAGCTTCGCAGTTTGTGTTTGTTAATTACAGTGGGAAGCAAAACTGTCCGGATATTTTGCATTAAGAAAGTAAAGGTAATGAAAATAATACAGATATAGATATATTATCATATAAATGTATTTTTTAGTTTATTCAACCTTATTCTAAATTACTAAACAAAAAAACTCGCATAAATTGCTTCAAGAAAATAAAAAAAATTAAAAAAAAAGAAAATATTCACTATACAGACACTTTTGCACAGTACAAGAAATAAACATTATCATTAATGATACGCTTGAATTTTAAATAAAAAATTAAAAGATGTTTAAAAATGAGAAAACCGACAACTGATATTGAGAACAATGTGATAAATTTGCTGCAAAATAGTCATTAATCCCTTAAAATTGCTGAAAATTTAAATTTAACTAAATCCACGGTAAAGGATGTAAAAAAAAACGGCGTAATGTATGTTTCTGATGGTGATGCCCAGCTGATTGAACGTTTGCTACATAATAAGGACATCAAGACCCCGAAAAATGCTGCAGAAAATATTGGTAAGGATGTAAATTCCTGGAAGGTTAGACGCGCATTAAATATAATTGGTTTAGTAGCCAGTGTGAAAAAGAAAAAGCCAGAACTTTCCGATAGAAATGTGAGAAAAACGCCTACATTTCTGTAAAGCCCACCCCAGTAGATGACTGAAAATAAGTTTTTTGGAGCGAAGAAACGAAAGTCAACCGATACTAGTCTGATGGAAAAGAATACTTTTGGCAGAGGACGCATGAGCGCATCCAAAATCACCATCCTTAATGCAAAACATCCGGACAGTTTTGCTTCCCACTGTATATAAAATTCAATGAGATAAAACAAAAATATGTATTATAACTTTTCCGATTTTTTTTTCATATTTGTTAGAAACAGTTTGGAATTATTTGGACATATAGCTCTGAAAAACTAGTGATGTCATTCACAACTTTGGGGTATCCAAGTGAGAAGCTTTACTCGATCTTCTTTAGCTCTTACATTCCAGAAATTTGTTTGTATTTAAAGTTTGATTTAAAAATGTGAAAATAAATTAAATTATAACTGCCTTTTATAATATTTATTAAATATGTCAGTTGCTTAAATAAATATTTGAACTACTAATAACTAACAGTTATTTACATTACGCTTCCCCAATTGCGGCAACTGAGATTTAATTAAAGTTTGTTGCTCTGTATGTAACACCAAGGAATGAATATTCTTCTAGGAGCTCGGATCATTCCAGATCCAAATGATTAGCTGCAACAAACTAAAGCTAACACAAAAACTTACAAAATTTGGCATCACACTTATTGTACAAACATTATTGCCTATTGCATAATTTTCATTGCCAAAAAGTTCATTTAACAATGATTTCAATAAATATCGTGAAAACGGCTATCAATTAAAATTAACTTCCATTATGGTATTAAATATTTAAAAGAAAAACGAATTTAATAAATTAGCATTTAAATTATTAAACAAACAACAGCTATTTATTGCAAATAGAATTTTTAAAATAACATCATTTTGTTTTACGAGTATATAATAAGCATGAGCAATAAATTTAAATTTTTTGTTGTTGTTATATAAATTAAAATAAATATGTTAAAAAACCAGCTGAAGGTTAAAGTGCGAAATTCTAAAAAATATTATATAAACTTTTTTTACAGTTTTCACTGTCATGTTAATATCACTGCAACATTTTGTAAAATTTACTTACAACTTTTTTTATATTTAACACCAACAGTTTTTCCCACACAAAACCGTTTATTTAAAATGTTTCTCTTTAGCATGTTTTTGAAAGCCTTCGAAAACAATTAAAAAGTATAACGTAGAACTTAAAATTGGAGATATAATAATTTTTGTGAGATAATTATTTTGCAAAATTATATTTTTAATCAAAATTTTTTTACACAAAATTATTTTGTTCAGCGTTTCACAGTTGTTATTTGATATAACTACACAGCTTTATCAGGTATTTTTGTATGTTTACAAATATTTATATTACACATGCACATAATCTAAAAGTCAGGTTCTATAAACATTTGTATACGGTGAAAAGGTTTAGTATGGAATAGTTGATTCTATTTTAATAAAACCTTTTGCGGTTTAATATTGTGGTGTTGTTTTTTCAAGCTTTTCATGGCAAATTTTACATGACTATCGTAGTGGTTTTAAAATTATTCCCATTTTGGGTTATTTCCTTTTATTATAGTTACCAAAAAATGTCATTTAGATGAAAGGGTATACAAGTATGAAATGTGCTTAATTTGGAAATTTATAGTTATTGAAAAAATGTCTATGTTTTAACAGGTATATAAAATGAAAAATTGTTTAAGTACTTACAAGTTTTAAAAGGCTTTTTTTTATACCCACCATCAAAAGAATGGGGGTATATTAAGTTTACCAGCTAAAGACACGTTAGAGCGTTATTTACCTCATCCAAATATTTAGTATAGAAAATGTACCAAAATTTCTAGTTTAAAAAGACAAGTTCTGTTAATTATCTTACGACTTGTAAGAAATCTGCTTTACAAAATCAGTATTCCAATACTAATAATGTCCCTGTCGGAAATCAAACTAGTACTTCACTAGAATTTGACTAGTACAAAAAGTATCAGTAAAAAAAGCAGTGTAGGAGATCATACATATTAATACTGTATACACTGTTGTTCCTCATCGTGTCAGATGTTCTTTTAAATATCCAAGGATTGAAAATTTATTACATCGAATTTAAAAATAATAAAAATATTTGTAAGATATTGCATCAATAGATGGTTTCATAATTGACTTCAGTGTTGCCATTTTAGCACTTTCAGTGCTAGATTTAGCATTTTGTTGCTCGAAAATGTACTGAAATTATGCTAAATGATTTTTAGCGTAATTTGTTTGATAAAAAACAGTTTTTTTCCCAAAATTTTGTTTACTATTTTACTCCAAAAAATACTTTTGGAGAAATAAAAAATAACTTTTATTAATATTTCAATTAAATTTCTTTCGGTGTGGTAAAGCTGTGTATAGACGATCTTCAGATATTACAATGTTGTCAGATCTAGCAATATTCTGACATTGAAAAATTGTTAGCAAAAGGGAAATTGTCAGTTTAGACGACTGCAAGAAAACTAATAATTTCATTGCCACACAATCAACCGAAATTGTTTTTCCAAAATGTTATTAATGCACACTTGTTTATTTATTTATATATTTACAGAGTTGCATTTATAAATAATTTCTATGACAATGCATAAATTTTGCACATATGACTATGAAAAGTGTGTGACAATTGTCTTAAAACAATGACAATGACAAAATTGTGTGTTTACACGATTGTCAAATGTCTGACAATATCTTTGTCTTCCAATGTACTGAAAATGCTTTTTCTTACAACGTTGGAAGACAAAAATTTTAAGTTCACAGGGTTCTTAGACATTTTCTGAACATTTTTCGGACAACGTTGTAATATCTGACGATCATCTTTACATAGCTTAAATAAATGAATACGGACATTTTTGAATTAATATATGAAATGTAATCTATTAAAACAAGTCAACAATTGTTATGAGCAAAATTAGAAAAAACTATAATTTATATTTGCAATAAATGCAATAAAAATTGTATTGTTACATTGAAAAAATTTAGCACTTATTTTTTCTTCTGTAGAACATTTTAGAAATTAGTTTTTCAAGTTTTAGCATATTTTGAAATTCATTTTCTGGCAACACTGATTGCCTTTTACATTTTTACGTTAAACTTATTCGGATCTTGTATGGGGGCCAAAATAAATCATGAACCGATTCTCAATATTTGCATAACAGATATTGTATTTATAATAGCAATAACATATGCAAAACGGCATGGACTAACTGTAATATAATTAAACAAAGCAAACAAATAAATGTACTTTGTTTGATCTACGATGTATATTTCTTAATGATGAACCTCATTTACCACTTTTGTTGCTGGAAGTTACAAAAAGAATATGAAAAATAGTATCTATTGTCACATTTAAGGGTTTTGTATATTAATTATTACAATATAACGTAAAGGTACAATCACACCTAATAAGACGTAACCGCTAAATAAAACATATTTGAACTCTTTTATATTTTAAAATAAATTTCGTTTATTTAGGTCAGGACACAAAAAATATTTACTTTTATTTTATTTGATGCTGTTTGATGTGGCAAAACTCTTGTGCTTAAACAAGTGGTTACGCTTTTTTGAGTAAATATTTATTTGCCAAGTGTCACTGTACCTTAAGTTCTTATTTCAACAAAGCATTTATTTAAAAAAAAAATTAAATATAATAAATTAAAGCTTTAAATACTTTAAGTGTTGGCAGATTTACAAAATGTCCATAACAAATACTTAGATAATTAATTATCAAATGTCCTTAACATTATTTCAATAGTAAATAATTTGATAATATATAGAAATATACATGTGTACGTACATATGTAAAAAATTGCGTATGTCATTCTGTTTGTAACACATTGAATTATTGTTCGTGGACCCACAAATGTATATTTATTCTGGTGCCTTATAAAATCTAGCTATATCCATCTATTTGCGTGATTTTAGAAGGGACAATAAGGTATAGAGGGATTGCCCTAACGTGCTTAAATTTTTCAAAATATCATTAATATAGTTTTTTGCAAGTTTGCTAATAAAATATTTACATATACACAAATTAAAATTTTATTATTATTTTCAAATTAAACACAACAGGATATCCCTTTTATATTTATTGACAAATAAATATTTATTGACAAATAAATAATTTAAACTGAAGTTAAATATGCAATAAAGATTCTCCATATGTACATTAGGCTAGTTCCAATGCAGTGAAAAATATTACTAAATTTCGTATTATACATATTATAACTTTCTACAAATGGCTTGAAGTTTGGTAACACAAATTTGAAATAAAACCTTTTATAGCATAAGTATTCTAGGAGTAGAATGGCTTGTTAACGCATTTATTGCGATTCAGTCTTAATAGACGTCACCACTTTTCAATAACATTTTGGGCGGCTTTAAATCTATTACTGTCATGTAGTTGGAAATAAATTAAATCAGGCTTTTTTAATTTCTCTTTAACCTTACTGTTACTGGATAATTTAACCAGTTCAAAGCAAAATTGTGTTTTACGAAAATTATAAAATTAAGTTTATAATATTTTAACAAATTTACTTGTGGTCAACCTAATACAAATGAAATTTATTTATTTACAATGAATAATAAAAAAAAATACTTAAAAATAATTATTTATATACATTCCAATGTATTGCAAGCTACATATGTATATGCATATAGATTCTTTTAAACAAATGAAAATGTTTATTTCCCCTATTTAAGTTAAACCTACAATAATATAATAATTATACGAGTCTGAAAATACTGTCTTATTCATAATAAAAATTGTATTTTAGCAAAATTTCTATGTAAGTTGTACAATTATGAAGTCCTGCTTTACACACAAAACAATATTTTTAGTTTATTTAATTGTTTAAAAATCAGAAAACATATAGAAACTTATTGCAATAAAGTCTAATGTTTATTCGACTGTGCTAAACCTTAAATACCGTCTATCTCATTATATGAGACTTACAACAAATAAGAGATTATATTATACACTTAATGGCCATTTCCACAAGTAGTGCGGTGAGACTATCTGCCTCTGATTTCTGGAGATCAAGAACGTATGGACACGCAAAGATTCTAAATTTGCTTCCCTCTCCATTACATAGACTTTGATAAGAAGTTCAAAATCACTATAGCATCCAAACGCGAATGGCAATGGGGCCACATGATTGATGGATTCGACATAAGTGTATACACAGATGGTTTAAAGATGGCGTTGCTTCCGGTGTCTTCTGCTATGAACTCAGTTTAAAACTCTCGATATGCCTCCTACACAAAACTAATTTATTACAGGCTGAGATGCTAACAATTAGGGAAGCATAAAGAAATTAATGTGAAAAAAATATCTGCGACAGCACTGCCATTTTTGTCGACAATCAGGCAGCACTCATGTCACTCAAATCCCATACAACAACATCTATTCTAGTCAAGCAATGCAAAGAACAGCTGTCAAGGCTAAATCGTCTAACTGGCATTACTATAATTTGGGTCCTGCGCTACGATAATGAGAGGGCAGACGAACAGGCCAAAGAAGAATCCGATTTAGATATCTCAAATGGCGTATCAGTCGCAATCCCAATTGTATGTATGGACTATTTGTGTCGAATTTTAAATTAATAGTGGTTTTAAAAGGGACTTATGCGTATTTAAGTGATTTTCGGAAGTGGATTTTATATGGTGGCTACGGTCGAATATGGATCGATCGTCGCAAAATTTAAAGTGGCGGTTTTTATATATGACTATTTGTTTTGAATTTAAGTGTTTTTCGAACTGGACTTTATATGGGGGCTACGGTCAAATATGTACCGATCGTCATGAAATTTGGTACAACAATTTGCATTATTTTTGTTGAACTTTAACTTGAATGTCATTTTTATAAAATATTTATGAGCGGAAGTGGACTTTATATGGGGAATATTGTGAAATATATACTGATGCAATCAATATATTGTTTTATATTTTCCAATAGCATGAAACAAGTTTTGCATAATTTTGTATGAATACTGGTTTATGTACCATAGAACCAAATTCTGGAAAAACCTTTGAATATGCTATGCTACGAGAAACCGAATGGACCGTTTCTTACCATTTTCAACACCACTTTTCATTAATAAAAAATAAGTGTGTAAAATTTCATAATATAATATGCATTATATTTAAAGGAAATATCAGAAACTATATGAAAAATATCAACGTTGTCGGAACATTGGTCGATAATTCGGATCCTACTGACCCAATTTTACACATTTTCAACACAAAATATATCAGTAGAACAAAGAATGTTTGAAAAATTGTAATGGCTCTAAATTTTTTTCTAAGCTTTATCGTGCCTTCAGCAAACGAACACATGCACAGACATTGCTATATAGTCTTAGAATCTGATATACTGCACTACTTCTTGGTTCTACGACCAATATTTCGATGTGTTACAAACAAAATCACAAACTGTATATACCCGCCATCTTTTTGGTGGTGGGCATACAAATACAGATATCTATATTTTCAAGTCAGTACCAGAAAACATATTTTGTTAACATTATCTTAAATATGCAAATAACAAAAAATTTGTTCCATTATTACATATATAATCATTACCGACTACATATTTCAATACAGTTATCAACTTGTAAACGATGTTTTAAGAAAAATATATACAAAGTACATGGACATAGTCTTACTTATTGTATCACAATAGAAGCACGTTTGCATGTTTCGTCCTTGATTTTATTTTTTTGGTTAAAACGTAATAAAAGTTCATTGTCACAGTACGACTTGGGTGTACATAAAATATTTCATCTTTAATGAAAATCTACTTGACAAAGAATACGTGATGGTGCGTTAGTAGTTGTATATAACTATTTTGTTGGTTTTAAAGGATATAGTAATACTTATACTTTTTTGGTAAAGTAGGAAAAAAAATGGTGCAAAAAATGGTGAAATAAAAATTAACAAGCAAATTGCCTTATATTTATTGCACCTAAGTTTTTTTTTGCTTTTGCTTTTATCTATTTCTTTAAATCTCCTGCACATGTTTAACTAATCCTTAAATGGTTTTCTAATTTTTTAACTAATGCCCAATGCAGTGAAGAAATAGCCTCCTTTCATACAATATCAGTCCAGCATATAATTAATATTAAAACATTTTTGAGTTAATAAAATAAAATAAAATTACCTAAATAAAATAAAAATAATAAAAAAGAAATAAAAGATTAATAAAACAACAAAACTTATACTCTTCATTTATTGCGTAGAACATATTTGAAAATTTAAATTTTATTAAAATTAAACAAAAAGAACCAACATTTTTTTATTCAGGAGTGGGCTTATATTTCACATTTAAATCATATTTTTTTAGTATTTCCTCACTTACCAGCTGAAGTTCTCGAATTTCAAAATCTAGCTCTAACTTCGCTTTATTTATTTCAATTTCACTAATTGCTACTTCCTTCTCCAATTCAAATTTTTTTACCTCAATTTCCAACTTCTTTTCGTGCAAAAAAAGGAGCAAAGAAAAAGGGTTTACATTTTTAGACTTGGGAGTTGTCTGCTGAAGCTTTTTCATAGTTTATTTTAGAGATGCTGTAGAAGCGTGTGAAGCTGGTAAAGATTCTTGAAAACTTACTATGGCGCTTGCTGGTATTTCTGATACAGTTTCATCACTGTTTAAACCCATAAAGTTGATTTCTTTTGTGCTTGTATATGTATAAGGATTTACACCTAGTCTTTGGCCAAATATATGTTCCAACTAATTCCATTGAGGACAAATCTTCGATATATACTTCGTCACGCGTTGTTTATCGTCACTGGCTAAAAGGCCAGCACCGGTTTCATTTTTCCAGTTTACAGCTGTTATGTATGTGGTTTTCAAATGCCGCATTTTATTTTTCATTGGGCTTTGAACATGGCAGACTTGGCACTGATTTTTTTTTTATAAAAAATTTGCGCTGTAGGTTTCTGAAAAATAAAAGTATCGGTAAGTTTACTAGACAAAAATAAGGAATCTTTATCTCAAACGATTCTTGTTTATCTTTTACTTCTTCAGACACTAACTGTGCTAAATAGAGGGTATATGCTCCAGACCAACGATGCGCTCCATTTATTTATTTTTTTGCTACATTTTCTGTCAAAAAAATATATGTAATTATAAATTTTTATTTTCATATCAGCTGTTGAGTTAAATGCACAATTGAAGTGTGCCAGTTTACGAGCCAAAATTGCTGAGCAAATTTATAAAGTATAATTTTTCATGTAATTTTTGACAATTCATTTAGGAGGGCGTAAAAATGCACAGTTTGTACAGTTTTCGAGTCTTTTAAAAGATATCATGAGGACCCTTAATGAAACTAACAGCATAAAGCGAACAAAAGTTCCGTATTTATTATGTAGCTGTACAATAGTATTTTATATTTTGAATATGAATATTCATTATTTCACTAATTTTTGTTACAATTCGAATGCGCTAAAGATTTGCACTTATTGATTGCAGCAGGGTTTTCAAATTCATCATTAAATATATATTTTGAACTAAATTAAAACAAAATTATGGTAATTATCTCTATATCTATAAATTCAGCTAATCTTAATGGCATCATATTCGAGCTTGTGTATTCAAAACTTTTGCGAATATATTACAAAATTCCGATAAGCAATGTATTGCTTACTTAGAGCAAATCGCGATAGCTTTTTGATTGTCGAGAATTACAGTACCATCTCGTTTTAAGTTTTCTTTGACATTAGCCCAATATTGTTCAATTGTCCACAGCTTGGTAGGCTCTTGAGATTATAACTACAAATGGCTTGCCAAATCATTGCCTTTTTAAATTGATCTAGTTGTGTATATATACATATATATATGTATATATATATATATTTTAGATTTGTTCAGTGATAATCACAAAAAAAAGAAGTTGAATTTTTGCATATTAAAGTCTAAAATTTATCATTTACTTTTATAGGTTTATTTATTTTTATTTTATTCTTTATTTATTATTCTAGATTATAAACTTACTTTATATTCAACAACAATTATTTACAAGGAAAGGGTTTTCTTTATGATTTGGACATATTTCTTTTGCATACAAATAAAGTTTTGCACCCTCCCAGCAGTATTTTATACACATACTCGTATATGTACATTAGCTAGATACTAACAACATATTTCCTTATTTTTTTTATTTCGAAATCAAGTTTTAATATATGTTACGCCCTTAATACATAGAACAATTGGGAAGTTATTAAAACAATTAGAAATATATATATGTCATATTCAAACGAGAAAACGATAAACACAATTAGAAGACAATGTATAAAATATGACTTTTATTTACTTTAAGGAAGATCAAGCTTTATTAGCTAAGAAAATTCAGCAAAATAAATTTTATTTTGCAATTTTTTTTTCAAACGCACCACTTTATATTGTATGCCATGCATGATATTATGTAATACAAAAAAATATTTTTTTTTTTCATAATATGCTGTATTTCCTCTAATTTTAATCCTTCTCGATTTATTGTCTTATTCCATATTATTTTCTTTAAGGATTTTCTTAGTTTATTGTCTTGCTTTTTGTACGTACTGTGGCATATGTTAAAACTTTTATTCCTTATTTAAACCACGAGTATACTATAGATTTTATATCTTTTGTCTATTATTACTTTGGGTATTTACGTCTTTTGTTTAATATTATAACATCGTTGTATTTTTATGCCGCTATTTTGGCACGATCTTTATCTTCTAATATTTTATATAGCTAAGTTCATATAATATGAATAAAGTTGTTTAACTTCAATAATTATACTCTACACCACCATAGTGGGGAGGGTATATTGGGTTTGTGCTGATGTTTGTAACGCCCAGAAATATTGGTCCAACACCCACCTTAAAGTATACCGATCGACTTAGAATCACTTTCTGAATCGATTTAACGATGTCCGTCGGTCCGTCTGGCTGGCTGTCCATGTAAAGCTTGTGCGCAGACTACAGGTCGCAATTTTGAAGATATTTCGATAAAATTTGGTGCGTGATATTTTTTCGGCTCAAGGATGGATGGGATTGAAACTGTTGTAAATCAGTCCATTATTTCACCTGGCCCCCATACAAATGTCCTCCCGAAATTGGGGTTTACTGATCATAAATGCTTGCATTATGTAAGTATCCAAACAAATTTCATCATAAATGAGTGGCAACTGAAACAAAATCACATCTGCAAATTTTGTGCAAATCGGTTCATAATTAGTCGTAGCTCCCATATAAGCCCCACTTTCGAAAATCACTTTAAAGAGCATAACTCTCTCAAAAATGTTGGTATCCAAATAATATTTAATGCAAATTATTTCATATGTATGCAAATAATATGGTCTAATTTTATTATGATCGGTTCATAGATCGGTTCACTAGATTAGCAGGACATAAATCGGATATAAGATGTAGGGATAAGTCATCAACACAATAAACGGCATTTGCAGCCCATTGTGCAAGGAGAGGACATACACCAGATTTTGACAATGTACAAATTTTGCAAAGAGAGGAAATATATAAACGGAGATTTACATTGGAAATGTTACACATCAACAAGGTCGAACAATAAAATAGAATGAAATACCGGCCCGATATAGAAAACTTATCAAAGAGTTATAGTTATATAATAAATAAAACAAAATAGAAATGTAGTGCAATATTAAATGTTTAACTTTAAAGTCTAACCCCCTTATTCAAAAACGTTTATTAAGCAAATTTTTATATGTAAATCTGTCTTAATAAACGTTTGTTAAATTTAATAATCGTTTTTGAATAAGGGGGTAAATGTTGATGATTCTAACTCATTGTTTTGTAAGTTTAATCCTTATATTCTGTCGCAATAGTAAAATAAATTAATTTGTATTATTTCTGTTTTGTGTATAGATTTTCCTGATGATGCTTACCGATGGTAGGCGAAATATTGAAAAAGAAAAATAAATAAATAAGATAATTGATTACAACACAGACCTCGAGCCTGATTGTTTACCTAATTTATTTGAAATTTAAAAAAGGTCGAAACAAAAACATATTTAATTCCAGTGCGAATATGCTTTGCTCCTTTAGATTTAAATATATACTCGTACATATCTAAGAATATGCTCACTAAGTTTTTATACAAAAAAAAATAACAACCCAGTTCTATTATGTTACGATTATTATGATGATACGTATAAAGGTACGTTCACATTTGTCAAATATTTACTCAAAAAAAAAAAAAAAAAAACGTAACCACTCGTTTTAGCACAAATTTGTTTGACATTGTTTACTCTTACAAGAGTTTTGCAAGATCCAACAGCATTAAATAAATTAAAGCTAAATATTTGTTGTGCTTTGGTCTAAAAAAGAAAAGTTTTTTAAATAAATAACCGAGTTTAAATATATGTTATTTAGTGGTTACTTACTTTTCGGCAAATATTAGCCAAATGTGAACGTATCTTAAGAAATTAAATTTTTTTTAAACAAACATCATATCATGTTGACCACTGTTTTGGTTTATGGTAAAAAAAATATAAAAGGAAAAGATTAATTTTGTGACCAAGTACTTTAAAGCTAAATAAGAAAACGCTTAATTCAAATTCCAATCGACCAAAGATAGCGGCAAAAACTTATCTATAGCTACTTTTGTAGTCAGTATGTAAAGACTGCTTTTGGCAGTCTGCTGATTTCGTGTAACATGTTGCATGTTCAGTTTGGTCTATAGTTTATTCATGAATGGAATTACAAATGAACAGCACTTACAGATTATTGAATTTTATTATTAAAATTTATGCTCGTGTATTCATAACCACCATTTTCCGATAAAGATGAAATTTATGTTCAGAAACGTAGCTGATTTCTGGTCAAATGGATACGCAAACAAGAAAAATTGTCTTATTTGGTATAAATCTCAACGCATACCGAAAAATACACTCTTTGGTATTTATTATGGGCCATTGGCATTATTTTAAAAGACGATGCAGACAGCAACGTTATTGTAAATGGCGAGCCCTACCCTGCAATGATTAGAATTTTATTTTTGCCAAAGCGAGCGGAACTTGGCTGACATGTGGTTTCAACAAGATGGCGCCAAATACCATACAGCACGCGAAAGAATGGCCCAATTGCAAAGCGAACAGTTTACTTTAATTTTAGGGGCATTCTATTGACAGCCTATAGCATGGGATTTAAGATCTTTAGACTATTTTTGTGGGCCAATGTTAAGACAAGCCCGCAATAGTTGAAGCACTGAAAGCTAATATTGAATAGTTTATTCGTCCTATACCGGCCGATATGTTGAAGAGAGTATGCCAAGATAACACCCGTGGCGTATGAACTATTTGTGGCATAGCCGCGTTCAGCAATTACATAAAATTTTCTTTAAACATACAATTTTATAAATCGTTCTTTCGACTCAAATGTACAAAATACATTTCTGTTAAATTTACTTGGTTTTTTCACAGTTTTTTAAAATAGCAAATACGTTCTTGCTTTGTTTGTCTTTTAAATCGAAGAAAGAACTCATATCGCTTACTGAACTCAATAGATCAGAATTATTGTTTGCATAATATTAGCTGTGGAGAAACCACATAATTGATCCTAACTAGTGTTTTTCTAAGGTACAAACAATTTAAAAAAAAAAACTAAATTATTTTTAGAAACGTATTACTAATTTTTTTCAGATTTACTTTGTTTAAATCATTTAAGACATTTACATCATTCAATTTCTTCAGATTCTTTAGTTTTTAAAAAGGAAGAGTAACCTCAATGATGGAAATTTAAATAACTCCAACATTTTTTAAAAAATTGTTTTCAAAAAGTATAAAATCAAGTTTGTCCTTGTAAATAGATTTCGGACCCAATGCGACACGTTGGTATTATCTATTCTAATAGACCGTCTACTTTAATACTGAGTTTAAATAAAAAAAAATATTTTTTTGTTCAAGCTTAAGGTCAAAATTGGTTTTATTTATTTATTATTTCTTTCGATATTTGGTGTAGCATCTTCAGGAAAATAAAATTTATTAACAAATTTATAAATATTTTTTAAAATAACAATTAAAATATTTTTCAACATAACAGTAATTGTTGGAATATTATATTGATATATAGTTGTTTTTTCCACAAAAAAATTAATAATTTTTATATCCCTGAAGATGCCAATGTGTAGGTGTACCTTACCTTAAGTTTGAAGAAAATAGAATTTTTAACAATGATAAAAATAGCCGAACAATTAGTTTACTAAAGTGATGTTTAATTTACAATTTTGCCAATCGGCTTAGGCTATGTATAGACGGTTGTCAGATCATACAATGTTGTCTGATATAGCAATGTACTGACATTGAAAAATTGTTAGCAACGGGTATGTTGTCCATGCATTTTCTTACAACGTTGGAAGATACAAATTTTAAGTGCACACGGTTGTTATAGAGCAATTCCATATGAAAACGATCAAAATTGGCAAATTTTTGGACGACCCCTCTCCGATTTTAAAATAAATAGTCTCAATCGATTGCCCAACAAAAAAATAATGTACCTACATATTTTTTTTTTTTTTATAGTGACTGGTTTAGTGGTGGTGTACACCACTGTCACTGACAAAATTGAAGAATTCTTCATAAGGGACCTCATTGAAAGTTGTTAAAAAAAAACTACTAAAGCGATCGCAATGAGTGATAGCTCGTTGGAAAGGTATTGAATCAGGCTTTAATTAAAAAATAAAATTTTCCTAATTTTTCTTAGAAATTTTCCTTTAAATTTTCCCATGAAAATTAAATTTTCCGATTTTCCACAGAAGCTCCTAAATTTTCCGGCTAATTTTTTTTTTTTTGGATTCCTCATATATTTTACTTTAAGAATCAGCAATAAAAAAATGGGCCCGACTCCTTGTTTGGACAGGAGAAGAGCATTTAAGAGACCACCTTGTTAAAAATACATTTTAAAAATGATTTTACAGTTAAAAATACATTTATGAAGAAAAAATCAATTTTTTTTTAAGAGCCCCAAGTTGAGTGTGTAGTGAATATGGTCTGCCTGCCTTCACAAGATCGGCCATAAATCCATGGATAATAGCAGCAGTGGCATGTAATGGCACACCAAACCCGACTGAGGCTACATTTTCTGAACATTTCTCGGACAACGTTGTAAGATCTGACAACTATCAGTACAAAGCTTTAGTCTGCTGTAGAAAATAAAGCTATAAACACCTGGACATATAATAATTAAATAATTAAATTAAATATTTGGCATACGCAAAAATAATCCCAATTAATTTGTTTATATCCAGCAAATAAAAAAAACTGGAAACAGGCACTTTCACCACTCGCACGTAATTGTAAATATCAAATCGTTTCATTCAATGAATTTGCTTCAAAATATTATTCAAAACTGATTAATCTAGGAATTTTATATATTTTTCTTTATGCTGAAGTTTTAGCAGAATTTAGCAATTAAGAATACAGTCTTTTACAAATGAAAATAGTAGTCGATATTATATTACACTCATTGAATATAAATATAATGTGCAATGTGTAAACTTGTACATGTTCAAAATTTGCCAACAGCTTCAACTTTACTTGTATTTTCGAAAAAGTTTCTTCAGATAACATAAAACATATGAGCGTGTGAGTTCCAAAACTCATTCGTTCCAAAAATTTAAAAAATGAGATAACAATGGATGCTGATACTTCTCTTGCTACCTTATAAGGATAAATATACTGATTTTATCAATTCATATTATTTCTTATGTTTTTTACATCCTAAAATTGCAGTTCGCGGAAAAACTATTTCGTTCCAATTAATATTTTTATGTATTAATTTTTCCTTATATTACTGTAATTGTTAAGATTATTACTCGCTATTATTAAGATCATTATTGACATTTGTTAGAAATACAACAACCATTAAAATCGTCAGATAACTTTGCAAGGGGGAATTAATAATAAAATAAATTTTTGCGACCCTGAAATATTCTTGAGTCGAGGAAAGAAAATCAAAGATATTATTCCAAAACTACTTCCCATAAATGTGGCGATTAAACCTGAAAAGAAACAAGATGTTGGAGGCCTTTTGTCCAATCACTTTGCAGAAAATTGGAGACAAAACAAAACCTTGGAATTTTATGTTTCGATTTTGGACAACGACAATGCTGGTCATGATGGAAGAAAACAACGAGGAGTATACTGAAAATAAAGTACCTTCTTTGTCTGTTTAAAAATTCATATATATATTTTTTTTATAATTTTTTAATAATAAATTAATATAACTTTAAAAATATAGTGAAGCTAAATAATTTATTTTACTGGTGGATTATTGTAAGTTACAAAACTTGCTCGGGTGCTGTAGCTTAATTGATTAGCACGTTTGATCTTTAAGCATGAGTTGGTATTTGTGGCCTGGGTTCGATTCCCAGCCGCTGCCATTCAAAAAAACATCAGTTTCTGATAATTATTAGTTTTTTCTATCCTATCATAACTAATATTTATCACAGCGCCCTCCTTCGGTGGTATAGCATTTAAACGCCACCGAAGTAAAATAATTAAAGCTGGAGGTCCACAGCAAGCGTCTACGCGTTTCACGCGTTTTAAGCAACTGTCAAAAAAGTAGAATCAATGTTGTTGTATGAGTTAAGTTACACACTCAAAAGCGTTGGACGCGCTGACGCTTGAAACGCGACAAGTTCGTTTACATTCTACTTTTGAATGCAGTGCACGCGTCACAGCTGACTTTGATAAATGCAAAGCAAATTTATTTTAAAAATGATGTCACTAGAAAAAATGACAGCTGAAATAACATTTTTTATATGAGTTTGACAAACAAACCGATAAAAAACTTCATATAAAAAAAATCAGCTGGGCATACGGCATCACCTCCAAAAGTATATATGTACATATAACAAAAAAATATATTGACACGAAAAATCTTCGCATGTAACTTGAAATGCCTGACGCTTAAAACGTGTAGAAAGCTTAAAACGCGTTGACGCCAAAACGCTAGTTGTGGACCTCAAGCTTAAATAATGGCTATAAGTCAAGCTTTGATCAATGCGCCTACTCACCACCAGAGGCGCTGCAATACTGTACTACTAATAAACATAACGCGCAATTACAGTTTGGCATATGAAAAGCTTTTCTCTACTTTCACCACCTATTCTTCCCCTACATATCCCTTGTCAGAGAATGTAACACAATTAATTAATTAATACATAAGAATATTAATTGCCTGAATTACTTCTCTTAAAAAAAAAATATGGAATGTAGTAAAACTCTTTTGTTTCGAAAATTCGTACGAAATTTGTTCGTTCCAAACTTCAAAACTTAATTTTGCTTAATTGTTTTCGTAAATTTATTATTTACAAAAATATCCTAATATTTAAGAATTAGTAGCTTTTAACTAATTTGGCTCATTTACTAAGCTGTAGCAAGTATTTAGCTTTTTACCATAAATTTTGTAAACATGGAACAAACGAGTTTTGCTTCTCACCTCCTTATATATAAGGTAAGAAAATAATTTCTTTTCAAAACCTGAAAATACTTTGTGGCACTATTTAAAACCTCAGAAAAGTTAATTTTTACCCTAAAATCACTTCAAGTGAAAAAATTTTCAAAAATGAAAAGCACAAAAACTAAATATTAAGGTGCTATTGTTAAATTGACTCTCATTTTATTAAACCACCCACCAATGCTGATGATGTAATAAGAAAATAAAATATAAGAGCCACTAAGGACATTGTATTAAATAAACTGATGAAAATATAATGGTGTTGTGGCAGGCAAAAAAATATCGTTGTTGATAAAGTAAAATCAATTCATGTCGTCTTCTTTTATAGCAGGATTAAATAGGAATTTAGTAAAATCAAATAACAAAAAATGAGCTCATTTTAATTTTCATAGAAAAACTTCTTATTTTTTGGTTACTTAGTTTACTTGAACAAACTAAGGTTGGTTCATAAAGTACTGGTAATGTAAACTGCCAGTGTTAAAGGGCAGCAGGAGAAATGTTTTTATTGTGTAAAGATAACATTCCTTTTAAAATATGTAGTAGCAGGCTAAAGCGATAAAGGGAAAAGTTATTACAGCATTTTAAGGCAAAGTATTTGGAATTTAAAAATTAAACTCTTAAGAAAAGGACTGGTTATACAAGGAATTAGTTCATATTGTCTCTACTATCATTTATCATCTACTGTACAGAACTTTTTGTTATTGCTTGAAGTAAATTAAACATAATTTGTTTTAATTGTAATAAAAGTTTAATTTAATGATGTTATAATTTATTTCCAACACGCCTACTTACCAAACAAAAATCTATTATAATAATACGCAGTAAAAAAAATTATGTAATATTTATTTTTGATGGTATCATATTCATAAAATTCTTACAGAATAATAAATTAGACATAATATAATTAATTTTCATATTTATTTTATATACAAAAATATCTATATTTTTTATCTATTGCTATAATTAAAATTAATATTTATTGTGTCACAAATAATAAATTTAGAACAACTAATATAATATGTATGTTGTATATGGATTAATATTTTGTATGTAACGTAAATGAAAGGAAAAATATATTTCTAATTTTTCAATTCACAAGCTACATTGTAACGTTTAGGTATAGATATTAAAAACAAACAAGATGTTGAAGAGCAATTTTGAAGAAAATTTCAATCGTGTAAATCTAGCTTAAGAGTTTAAATTCGATGAATGTTATATACCCACCACCATTTCAATACATTAGCAGTGTGATCCATGTAAACTTAAAACAAATTTGGTTTTACATTTTGTATTGATAACGATATTTACACGCCATAAAACATTTAACGCCATTTCTATATACAGTGAACTCTCAGAATCGTGAACTAATTTCTACAGAGGGTGTTCACGTTTTCAATATTGTTCACGTTTTAGATTGCATTTTTTCTATAACACATTTTAGTCTCTTATCTTTTATTTAATTTAAAATAATGTCGACACGTTATTTTTCACCTATGAAACATGTTTTGATGCTACTTTTTGTAAGTTCCTGTCATATTTTAATATACGGCAAAAAGGTTTCTAAGATACTAATTTTTAAATTATTTTATTGAATTCATCAAAAATAGAGGTTAGTTGAATTTAAACTACGATAATTATATTTTTTTTATTTAGTTTTTATTGAAAAGAAGCAACTATAACTAAAAAAGAAGTTACTTATCATGCAACAAAAGTTGTTTACAACAAACAAACTACGAAATTCTTCTGAGGGGAATGCAAAAATTTTTAAATAAAGTTAGCATTTTAAAGTCTTCATCCTATGCTCACGTTTTAGAGTAGTCAATGTACAAAAATGTTCATGTTTTTGGGTAGTTCATGTTACTGGATGTTCGCGTTTCTGCGACTTCACTGTATTTGAGTCTTATGGTGAATTTCATCTCAATAACGATATAATTTGGAGTTATTTTGGGTATCCAGTAATTATATGACAACTTTTACCAATGTTGGACTGACCTCCATAATACGCAGTAGTAAATTTTTGCTTATATACAGTGACTGACATTCAAAGTGGGGCTAGATGATTTTAAAAATTTATTTTAATGAACACTTGTAGACTATCTGCCGTATTCATAAAAAATAAAGTAGGTTTGAAGTAAGCTTTTAGACAAAATTTTCATACAAAATTTTCTTAAAGTACATTTGTAGTCTACTTTAATTTTTTCTGAACTGTATATTCTTTTCACGAACTAAAGCAAATTTAATTTATTTAGGTCCAATGGCCGGCGTTATGTGTGTAAAAATACTAAGAAAACTAGTATATAGCACGGGGGCTTCTCAGTTAATGTGTGGGGCTGCATGGCTTCTTCCGGTGTCGGAAATCTTTATTTTATAAAAGGCATAATTGATATAAACATGTATCTTGATGGTTTGAAGGAAAATTTTAAACAAAGTGCTCATAAATTAGGGATTGCCAATAACTGTAAATTCTACCATGACAATGACCCGAAGCACACATCGCTGATAGCGAAGAACTGGTTGTTGTATAACTGTCTTAAAGTCCTCAAAACAGCTACGCAAAAGTCCAGACCTTAACGAACTCGAGCATTTATGGGATGAGGTCGGACATTGGATGCAAAATAGATTATGTACCAGTAAAGACCAGCTCAGAGCTGCGTTACTGTAAGAATGAAACCAAATAAGTCCTGATGTGTGCAAAAACTTGTTGAATCGATTCCAAAAAGACTCCAAATACTAAATATCTTATAAATATTTGAATTTAATGACCTGACCTACTTTCAGTGTGATCATACTATTACGGCTTTTTTAATTATTTTGTTCTTGTTTATGTTATATTGATGGTAGAATACTATATTTATTTGCTTTTATGTTTAATAAGAAATAATTTATTTACTTCTGAAAAAAAATGTTAAAAATCCTAAGCTCTCTTTTTTCAAATAAGGTTTAATATTTTACAAACAGTTTGCCCGACTTTCAATGTGTGCCACTGTATATATCTACTCTGTTAATGTATTTTTCGGAAGTATCATGTCTACGGAATGTTGTTTGTTTCCACGTTCCAAAATCGCCAAATTTTATAGTAATATATCTTGTTTAAAATAATTCTTGCTTTGATTTTTATTATTTTATTTTTAATATTCAAATTATATTCATAAAACTCAAAATTATATTTTATAAATTTTTTGAATAAAAATAAAAAACTAATATGATAAATAAATTTAATTACATCCCTGAAAATGAAATATTTGTCTTGTATAATATTATAAAGTATTTTATATAAAGTAAACACCTACAGTGACCATAGAGAAGCTATGGCTAATTACAATCCGGTCACCATAAGCTTAGTTACGATTTTTTTATGTGGATTATTTGTGTCGAATACATTTTACAATTTACCGATTCTAATCATTTTTAACAGGATTTACAATTTTATAATAAAATGAATTAACACGTTCACCACTCAGCGTCACATATGTGTGACATGGGAGTTTTCACAGAAACTCATGTCACATATGTGTCACATTTTTGTTGAAATATTTTTACTTATAATTTCGTGCCAGTTTGCTGAAAATAATTTTCTTGTACGTTTGAGTTTTTGTTACTGTTTGAAATGTATAGAAAGCCCTGTGGTTTGTGAATAACTAGACTAAGCAGTTATCTAAAAATTCAGCTTTTAATTCTGGTATTCCCCGAAATGTTACAAGTTAAATTTTATATGAGAACTAAGTTTAAAATGTGTTTGCAAATGCATTCGTTTCATAGAAGGATTGTGTTTCATAGAGTAAAGTCCAATAATGTTGATGCCAGCTCATGTCAAAGAGCTCACTTTCCAGATGTGAGCAACACAAGAAAGCGTTGCGGACAGTGCAGTAAAAAAAGAGACAAAGATGGAAATGAAATTGGATTATGTCCAGAACCTTTTTTTATATTGTTGCACAATCTATAAAATTATAATATTTACTATGTAAATATGATGAACATTTATAAATGGCAATAAATTGCAATCCTTTTTTTCAGATTTTAGTTTTATTTATTAAAATCAGACGATTTAGTGACTCATATATGTGACACCAATTCTATACAAAACTCATGTCACTTATAAGTGGCTTTGGTGAATGTCACAAATATGTGACACATAGTTTCTACTAGGAAAACTATTTGAAAAACTCGCATCACATATATGTGACATATATTTTTTTTTATTGTTGAGTTTATACAGAAAACGCAAAAAACTGTTGAGTGGCGAACGTGTTAAATTGAAACTATGTGCATTATATTTTAGGAAAATAGCAAAAAATATTTGAAAAATTTCAAGGCTGTCTGAATTTTTGGTCTATAACTTGGATCCCACTGGACTGATTTTTCCCATTTTCGATACCAAACATTTTGGTAAAACAAAAAATTCTAAGTCTATTTTCGAAGCCCTATCGTGCCTTCAACAGACAAACAAACGAAAGGACACATGGCTATATCCTCTTAGAATTTTATAAGAACCCAGAACGTATATAATTTCGTGCTACGACCAGCACATATTTTTAGTGGATTTTGTTAAAGCAATTAAAAAAAATATACTGCAATAAAATGCTACAATGGTGAGTTAGGCGATATAAACAGAAACTAAATTTCCACGAAATTCACCAAAATTAGTTTGGTTTACGCGTACAAGGTACAATAGTTACAACAGTTAGCATGGATTTGTAATCCTTATTTAGTTTTTTTTTAGAATCGAGAAGTATTTTTAATAATTTCGCTAAAAAAGTTGTTGAAAATATAAATATTAACCCTTTATAACCCAGTGTGACATAACTGTAAGAAACCAAAAAAAACGCCCTTAGTTTAAAAAAAGATATGCTTTTGTAATTTAAAGCTTTGTAACATTATGGCAACAAATATTTTGTGAACTTCGTACATAATTGTCTGTTTAGGGGACGGCGTTAGTGAATAACATGTCATTGAAGTTTGTCAAACATAGAAACTGAAAAGTCCCCGTTTTACGAATTTAAAATTTCAAAATATTATATAAAAAGTGAATAAAAATTCCTGTTGTGCTAAAAAACCTATAAGTGAGTGGATTATTTTCGGCAATCTATTATTTGCAGTGCATAGTTATAAATTAGTATAACATAAAGTAAATATTTGTGTTTGTAACATTTCTGTTACATTGAGTTGAAACGGGAAAAAATAATTTGTGACGAATAATATATATGTACTCTGCGCACAAGCTTTACATTGTCAGCCAGCCAGACGGACAGACAGACGGACATCGTTAAATCAACTCATAAAGTGATTCTGAGTCGATAGGTATACTTTAAGGTGGGTGTTGGACCAATATTTCTGGGCGTTACAAACATCAGCACAAATCTAACCACTATTGTGGTGTAGGGTATAAAAATCTCAGTACATACACTGGCGTGCAAAAGCGAGCAAATGATCAATATGATTTTACTTAAAGGGTCAGAAAATAATAAATAACGAAAGAAGTTTTGACAAACTTTACCATTTACTCTTTTTTGTATTAGCAAAACAATATAATATTGAAAGTAATGAAATGGTAACAAAAACAAAAAAACTCGATATAAAACCAAGAAGCAACTCAATTAACTCAGTTTTGAACGTTTTCCAGAATTTATTAAAAAGTGTTTTTCTTTCATAACCCCTTGTATGTAAATATAAAAACAATTTTTAATACGATTTTTATCAGCGGTTAATATTTTTGGAAAATACCAAAAACCAGAAACTTGAAATAAAATGTACAACTTCTATAGGTTGCCTTGTTCAAATTGGTTTTTAAAGCACAGGGTATACGTTTTGGTACCATTGCAAGCCGAAAAACATACATTATTAAAATCACTTATCGTGTGAGTAAAAATAGGATCAATCCTGATAATATTTCAATAGTATACTGTAAATATTTTTGGTTGCATAGATTACTAAAGTAAATTAAAGATAATAAAAACTCCACAACTTCCAATCTTCAACCATAATGAATATTTGTGAGTCTTAAAAACTAACAAGCATAAACTTATGTACTAAACAGCCATAAATCATGATCTCATACATTGTAACATACGGTCATAAAATTGAAAGTGAAGAAGAAACGTAGAAAGCAATGTTTGCATTAAATAGTTAAATTTAGTTTATCCTATGAAATGAGACTTCAATTAAGGCTATTTATCGCTATGGTTAGAATAACATTTACTAAGAAATCTACAAAAATTAGGTCGAATATGAATATGTTAATCAAAAAGACTCCAGGTGTATTTTGTTAATGGTAGATAAAAAACAGTAGCAGTAAAGCAGTTCATTCTATAAACCACTTTTTCCTTTTATCACATTGACTGTTGCGAATTTTGTTTCATATAAATTTATTTTATACATTTGCCTTATAAATTTGCATCAACAAGAATAATTTTATATTTTCTTGTTTTGCATATTTAGTTTGGTGTCTTTCCCCGGTATTTCTATTGCCATTTAATTCTCCTTGAAGAATTGGATAATTCCACTGTGTACCCAGCAAGCCATATGAGTCCGAAAAGAGTCTTTGCTGACACTTTTTTCGGAGCGTTAACGCTCTTTATGAGCCAAAAAAAAAACAATCATAATTGGTCCGAAAACCTTCAAAAAAGAGGGTCATTACATTAAAAAAATGGTCAGATAATAGATAATGTCAGAAAAAAGTGTGTTATGAGGGTTTTTTTTGCGCTCTGTGTAATCTTGTTTTTATCATTATTATGTGGTACAGCTATGTTTTTTTTTTTTTGTTCAAAGCACAAATAACAGGACAACAACGTACACACATAATGTAGTGGAATTTCTGAGTCATACTGCGTGCCGGACAGTAACAAGCAAATTTTTCTTTCGCTCCTAAAATTCTCTTTTATTTGACTCTTTTCTGACTCCTTTTTTGCTGCTCTTTTGTTGATCTCTTTTCTGACACCTTTTTCGGAGCGCTCCGAAAATGCTCTTTTGTTGAACTCTTTTTTGACACCTTTTTCGGAGCGCTCGTAGAATGGCAATTACTGTTCATTATACAACTTCAATAAGGAAATTTTGTCGAACTCCAATCTGCAGATAAGCCAAAAGCTTCCCTGTTTATGTTTGTTAATTATTTAAAAAGAAAATTATTTAAGTTGATTCAGCAGAATAAACAAGTGATATTTGGACATTAGATAAGTTAATTAGCAAATTTCTAAATATCTTGATGAAAGTGAAACTTAAAATTAAAATTTTTACAAAAGTGCATAAAATTGAGGTAAGATTAAACATATCTATACTTCCATTACTCTTGTCGCTAACTTATTTTGTTACTCCCAGGTTCTTGATGTACACATGGTAGTAAACTATAATAATCTGAAATGTTGTAAGACCATTTTTTTTTTGGATGTATATTCATTTGTGCTTGCGGCGGCGTTAATTTCGCCAAAGCGTTCCTTATGAACTAAAAAGACTTATTTTTCGAGCAAAACTCTACACGTGGATCTAAAAAAACACGTTGTTAGCAATTTCGTAATACCTAAGTATCTTATTTGTTTCCTGATATATTCCATTAAACCTAACCAATTTCTATAAATCTATCACAAATTACAAAATATTTTTATAATCAAAATGTAAATTTCATATTTTTCTTTCTTGTACTAACCTAATATTTTGACGTGTACATTATATGATATTTAAATAACTTTTAAATTTAAATTTAACTTAAGTCATAAAACCAAAAATAAATGTTTAAATAATCATGTTCATTTATTAAAATAATGTAATATATATTCAGTCGTTATGATAAAATAACAAATTTTTCTAAAACATTTCAAAAATGCTCATTATAATAACCCAGTAAAAATGTGCTCCAAAAGTAGCAGGTTTTATGTATGAATCCATACCTCAAGTCGCTTCAAAACTGCTGGTGGGATGCATGATTTTTGTATGAGGTGTTCCCGGTTTAGAGGACTACTTTTTGCTGACAAGAAAGCAAAAAATATGTATATGAACCTCTTAATTGTTTTCAGTCAGAAGAATATTAATAAATGTGGTTCAAAACTATTTGATAGCCAAATTTCCAAATTCAATTCCTGATTCAAAATCTGTTTTTTTCAGGGATTTTCTATTTCTTTATTCTTAGTTTATTAAATTATATACATAACATCCTAACATGTATATTAGAGTGCTCCAAGAGGAGGAGTACTTAAAGCTTGAATTTTTTTTATTCTAAAATAGAGCAACTGCTCTGAAGTTTGGAAAAATTTTTTCCATTAAAATTGTTTGCTATTTACTTCAATGTAATGTAGATAATATCATAATATTTTGCAGACTTTACATTTATATTTCCTTATAGCCAGCACACAAATGTGTGCTCAGAACATTGTTGTAAAAACGGAAATCATAAGATACCGTTTTATGATGTTTATAAAGTGGGAGGATATATAAGATTCGGCACAGCTGAATATAAACTCATACTTGTTTATTTATATCATTATAGTATATTTTATATAATTAAGGAATTAGAGGTAGTCAATAGGTATAAAAACTAAAGTTTTTTGGGCTTTTTTTATTGCAATATTTATATCTTAAAATGTAACATCAACCCAATGACAAAATGTATCTACACCCCAATATAAATAGAAAAAATATACCAAAATTTCGTGTTTTTGTAGTGTACGTATTTTTTGAAGTTACTTGTTGTCTTTTTCAACAGCGCCCTATATATTTACAGGAAATAGGAAAAAAGTTTGGTGGGAACTATAGTGAACAGATTCTTACTATTTGCAGCAGGACTTGTTCTTTTATAATAAAAAATATTACACAAAAACATTTCTGAAAAATCTGGTGGCTCTGTCAAACTTTGGTCCATAACTTAAATTAAATTTTGATTTTGTTCGACCTTTCTTCTGATTCTGGTAAAGTGACTTGGCCTATTTTCAATACCACGCAGCCCTTATAAACAAATAATATTTGGAAAGTCGTTAATATCATATCTACAACAGACAGACAGATGCAAGGATATTTCTAGATCGTCTTAGAATTTCATAAGAACTCATTACAAATGAAATGACAAACTACATATACCCCCATCTTTTTAGTGGCAATGCACACCTAGAAGAAGTAGAAGGCAAAATAAGGATACATAGATCAGAGTTGTTTTAGGATTTGTCCTTGCATATTTTTCGTGCAACAAAATTTTATGTTAAATATTGTGGAGTAAATAATTTATACTAGATAATTTATTTGTAAAATCATTTCATATATATGAATATGTATATAAAGCATAAACAAACCAAAAATCTTACTAAACAAATAATGCTGATATACTCACAAAGAATTAAAGGTTTAACTGTTTGCTAAATTTCCATAAGTTAAATAAAAATTATTTCGCTTGGTTAATCAAATTTCTGACAAGTTTAGTTTACATTTTGCACACATAACCAGAAATAAATAGACTCAAATGCAAATATTGAGTTTATGGAAATAGGTGGAAGCAATAGAAACTGTAACGGAGACCAAAGGATTTACAAATGATTTATTATTATTATTTTTTTTTTTTGTTGTTAAAAGCAAGAGTTGAAAAGGGTCGATGAGAAAAGAGCAAACAAAAAAGAAGTATGTAAAAAATATAAAATAAATCCTTTTGTGCATTGAATTGAAAAACAATAGAAAAACTATAACAGTTGAACAATAACTTATAATGTTGCGTCCAATAAAAGAAAATTGAATTAAACTGTAAAGCCACTAATATTTACGTCCGCTACAAAAACGTGCCAAGTACAGACATAAAATTGTAGAATATTTCATAAAGGATAACTAGAAAGTATTTCTATGAAAGCAAAGAAGAGTAAATATTATGTAAATTTAACAAATTTTTAAAATTAAATACTGAAAATCTTTAATACCTTAAAGATATATCTTTATAAAAAAAAATTCCCAGTACGAACAGTTAAATACGTTTATCGTAATTGGTGATATAGAATGAGATTTTGGAGTTGAACTGTTACAAACCGAGCCAGATTTTTGATAGCTGACAAAAATCCAGATGTGTAATTAGCAATAGTAATCTTAAAAGGTCGCAGATACGTACCATAGGATTAGCAAAGTTCAAGAAAAACTTGCTTTTGAGGTGTGAGCTAATTGCCAAACAATACTGCACAAAAATAAGATGACAGCAAGATAAATGATACAAGATACAGTGCTGTTTTCGACTGTGACAAATATTAATTGTCCTCCACCTACATATATATGAGAATTACAAAAAGTACTCTGGCATAAAGACTAAATATCTATATTCAGGCCTAGCGAAAATTGAATTAGTATTTTATATATTGTTTGAAGGACATGCTCAGTCAGAACATAATTTATTGTACATGTTTACAAACTTCCCTTAATTTTAAACATTAGTAAATGCTGTAATTACCGATCGTCGCCATTACTTATAAAGCCTGTGTTTAGACTGTTATTTCCGAGCTAAATACGACCACGTTTAAATTCAGCAACCCAATTTTTTACTGTTGTATATGAAGGAGCACTGTAATCTAGCATATTAACATGTTCATAGCACAGATGAAAGTTTCCAAAACACTTAATTTTTTTCTGTTTATACCGCGCTTTCTATTATAAGCTAAGAAGTTTCCGAACCACCCTCGTAACATTCTCCATTTAGGGTAGTTTTCCCAATTTTGGGAATTAACGAGATTCATAGAAAGATTATTAGATTCACCATAAGATCATTAATAGTGTTTGTTCCTCACATCATTGAAAATAGAGAAGCCTTTCTTAGTATCCCGCACTGTATGAAATATTCAATATCTAATAAATTTACGGTCACATTTGGCAAATAGTTGCCTAGAAAGACGTAACCACTAAATAAAATATTCACATATCGCTTATTTATTAAAAAAAAAACTTTTTTTAGAACTGAACACTACAAATATTTAGTTTTATTTTATTTTATTTGATGCTGTTTGATCTTGCAAAACTCTTGTTAGAGTAAACAACGTCCAATAATTTGTGCTAAAACAAGTGGTTACGCTTTTTTTTAGTAAATACTTGCCAAGTGTGACCGTACCTTCAGAAACATATCCAAAAATATGAAGAATTTACATTTCAATATAATTTTCATGTCAATAATGTTGTCTTGTAAACATATTTTAACAACATGTTGCTAAGTTTGAGCAATTGCTTTTACGTTTAGCTAAAAATGCTATAAGTCGTTGATATTTATGAATATGTAACATGTGGCGGCTCTTAAATAATTTAAAAATTATTTCTTAATTTATTTTGTAAAAATATGCAATACAATATTACTACTTTATTTGTATGAGATATAGTAAATAAACTGTAGCATCGCAAGCTTGGCCATTGTTTGCAGCTTGAATAACACTTTCAAATAATACCCCATATTCTAAGTGCTCTTTTGAAAGAAAATACCAATATTTTGAAAAAAGTGAAAAGTAATACGCTCGCTAATAATGATAAAATCCGTCATTTTATTGCTAAACTCATGAATACTTTTATATCTATTGGATAGCTTCTATGCTAACAAAACTTACAAAAACCATTGAATGCAAAACATTCCATAAACGTATGCTGGTGAACCAATCTCACTAACTTCAATTAAAAAACAATTCCACAACAATCTTTAAAAGCAAATTTTCACCAAAATCTGTACAAGCAAATGTAAAGCTTACAACGATATGATACGAAAAAAAAGTTTATTACATGCTTGGAATGTTCTCAAAAAACTTAGTTGTAGTTTTCTGAATGTACGAACATTTTTGTGAGAAACATTTTTTGCCTTTAAGCATAGTACTCTGTTCAAAATTTCAAGTGGAATGCTGTCAAAATACATGTTAAAAAAAATCACATGAAATTTTCATGAAAAATGTTCATGTTGCAGAAGTAGTACTCTGTTCATTTTGTGAAAAACATGTGAAATGTATCTGGCAACATTATTTTTTCACAGCGAAATATTTTAAAGTAGCAATTGTTTCACGTGGAATTTTCATCCAAAAGTTCTTCTATCGTAACAACAATATCTATTACTTGTTGTGCTGCTGCACAAGCGGCCAGTAATACTTGTTTATTCATTTTTATTTAACTATTTCGGTTCAACACAGATTTTTAAATATTTTAACTTTTATTTAGTTTCGATTTAAATTTACAAAAAAGCAAAACATATGTATGTGTTTTGTTTACATAAGTAAAACAATGTGGCGTACTTTCAATAAAAAACGTCAAATTCGCGTGATAGGCAACATTGGCTACACGTCAAATTTTCCGTATGAAATAATTAATGTTGCTCAACATTTTTCCCAAATTTGAACGGAGTACTAGGCTTTAAATAAAAAGTTTAAAAATATTTATAAACCATCGAAAGTTTTACAAAAATCTCGTAAATGTCTAACCTGCATAAAAACATAAAGTTCAATGATTTTTAAATTAGAAGTTACGCTAAATAACAATTTGTGATTGTGATACGTTAGGACCTAAACTAGGAGACCTTGACAGAATTTTACCACAAAAAGTTGCTTGTGTTAATGAATATTGATTTACAAAAACGACCAAATATTCTGAATTGTTAAAAAGGTTGACATGAAAGAATAGAAAAAAACTGTATGCATTAAAATAAATATTTTGCTGGCGGGTATTTAAATAACTCTAACTTTTTTGTTCTAAAAACGCATGTTTTTAAGATATTGATTATTTGAAGTATTTGTTTAAGCTACCAATCAATGTTGAATAAGAGAAAGTTATAGATATTGAAAATCTCTTTTTTTAATGGTTCTTGAATTTCTGATGTGAAAATGTTATCCTATAAAAGCATTTGTTGTGCTTCAATCGAAAAATATTTCATAATTTGTTAACCATTATGATAAAGATTATCCATAAATATTAAGTTTGTTATACCGTTTGTAACATACCGAAATATTGGTGTAATATCCAAAACATTTATATATTACTGTTCGCTCGTCTGTTGTAGACACTATAGAGCCTCGAGGAAAGAACTTAGCAAAATGACATTTGTTCAAAATATTCTTTATTAATCAGGGCTGAGTTACTAACATATGTTAAAAACCCGTTATCAAGTTAAGATTTGGGGCACATAATCCTCAAGTACCGGAAAACTGATATCCGAAAATATAATAGAAACATCGTTATTAAGTTGTAACTCGGCCTCAATAAGCCAAGTAATGGATTTGGTGAATATTATTTTAATTTTAGTTTCCATATAAGATTCAATTCCGAGGCTAACTATATTGCTAATAGAAGTCCTGTAAATAATAAGACGAAGTTCTACCAAATGAGAATTGCATGAAACTTATTATTGCAGGATTTTGTATGGAAACGGCTTTTATATGGATAATTACGTACCATAAACTTATATTCCGGGAATACATTTGTATATGGGATATGAGAAATTGTGGACTGATGCCTATCATTTTCAACAGAACTTGTCCTTCTATATTAAAAATAAAGTGTGCAAAAGTTCATGGTATTATCTGTCGTTTATTTGAGGAAAAAAGCAAAAAAATATCTAAAGAATATCGAGTCTGAAACTCCATAACTCAGATCCTACGGAACCGATTTTGTCCATTTTAATTCCAAACATTTTGGTGGATTAAAGAATATTTGGTTAAAATTTAATTTCTCTCTAACTTTTTTTCGAAGCTCTATCGTGCCAACAACAGACGGACAGACATGGCTAGATTGTCTTAGAATTTTATAAGGACCCAGAATATAAAAACTTATTGGCTCTATGACTATTATTTCGATGTGTTACAAACTGAATGACAAACGTAATAATTTTTTTTGTGGGTATAAAAATACCACAATATGCTCCGTCAGAGTTCTATTTTAAAACAGTCAGGAATATAGATAATAAAACACAAACAAACTCACAGATAAATAATCATATTCAATATAGAACCGTTATTTTTGATGGCGATACAATAATTCACTTTTAATGTATTTTCTGAATGTGGGCTTTATAGAAACAGTAATTCCTACGAAAAGTTCCACTGTATGAATTTTCTTTTGTTTTCTCGGACATTATAACATTAAAGCAAAAACAAGGCAACGTTATTGATTAGTTCAATAAACAGAACAACTTAATTTGATGGGAATTGGTCGAGTAACAAAACAGATGATTGTTTCTTATTACAATTCGACAAAAGGTATGTTTTAGTTCTCATGATTGTCTCTTACACTACAAAACATAAAACAAAAGCGAGGGACTTGAAGTAGCTACAAGTCTAAATTCAACACCAAATGCTCTGTTTGCGGTAAGTTTATTTGCAAAACCAAAAATATTCTTTGTATCGTGTAATGTGAATAGTAACAATAGATAAGTTTAAAGCTAAGTTTATTTGGAAAACCAAACGAAAAATATTTTGTCATCTTTTCAAATATGACTATTGATATTTATATAAAAGGATTAAGGAAAAGGAAAGGATAAAAGGATGATTATTATATAGTGTGCATACATCCTGAATTTTAATTTTTTTTCAAAACATAAACAAAAGAGAATTTATACATTTAAAAATTTTTCATTTCAAAGGACACATTAAACAATTTGCATAAATATTGATAATTTAACAAATATCGTACAATTGTGTGCCAAAAGGAAGTACACTATGATAAACAATATTTGTGTGTATTAGGGTGAACCTTATTTTTCTCTTTATTAAATTTTCGACGCTACCAAAATCCAAATTGTTGTGAAAAGCAAAATGGTGCTACCATTAAACAGGCACGCAGCTTTTAAAATTAAATTTAACAACTGCCTAATTGTAAGAACCGAGACCGAAATAGTATATTGCATGAAAAAGGGGATATGCCAACCCAAAATATAAAATAAAATTAGAGCAATTCTTGCCATTCAGCAGGTCGAAAAATTCGTTATATTTTGATATCGGTTCAGTAGAGTACACAAATTTATGTATATGGACAAACATATTTTTATTAATTTTATATTTTAATAATAATTTTTAATGTAACATTGCTACAGTGATTTTTAAAAATTTTCTGATTTGATTTAAAAAACACACAAGATTTAAAGAAATGTACGAAATATATATTAAAGTCGATAAAACGATCTATATAATTTAATGTTTAAATCTGATTCATACGCTGGATCCAATTTTGGCATACTTTCTCCTACATATGGACCGGTATCTCACTAACAAATTCTTCAATATTTTCTTCCAATGCCTCAACTGTTGCGTGGGCATTAACAAAGCCCCACAACAAATAGTAGGCAACTGAGCCTCTCATTGGATCATTGTTTCGCGTGCTGTGTGACATGTGACACCGCCTTGTTGAAACCAAGCCAAGTCAAGTTCCACTATTTGGAGAAAAATAAATTTGTAATCATCGCATGGTAGCGCTCGTCATTAGTCACGTTCCTGCCTTCATCGTCTTTGAAAAAATACGGTGCAATGACGCCATCAACCCATAATCCACCAAACCAAACAGTGCATTTTTCAGGATGCAATGCTTCTGGCTGCTCATCACACCAAACATCTTTGCTTGATGCTCTTTATACCCGATAATTTTGCTTGATTACGTATTCATTCAATCAGAAATGGGCATCGTCACTGTATACAAGTTTACCATATGAAGTGTACGAGCATAAAATTTTCTTAATCGAGCATAAATTTTAATAATAAAATTCAATAATCTACAAGCATTGTTTGTTTGTAAGTCGATTCATGGTCATGACAGTCTTGCCAAGAAAAAAAAAACTAAAAAAAATCTACATTTGGTATTACCAACATATTTAACCCTTTGTATTACACATGAGTCAGGCCAGACCTTTTTCAATTTGAAATATTATTATACATAATATATTTAACACTTAGTTAGAGACTTTAGATTTCAGGCACCCTTCTATAATTTAGTTCGCTATAAAGATTTAAAAAATAAATTCTGAAAGGATATAAAAGGACACTTGGAATATATTTCTACACACATTACATTTGTAACACAGGGGTCTGACCAGATCATTTTGTATTATAAATGATATTTCATTTATATTTTTCTTGCTGTTTTTAATTATTTTTGTCCAGTTATCTATTATTATTTATTTATAACTATTAAGCGAGGTTAGTTTAGGTTAATTCGGGAAAAAAACTAAGATGCATTCTAACAAGTGACTCCATCTAGTTATTCATATTGAAACCGTGGTTACACTTTTCACCACCTCTGCTTTATATTTGAGTTGATGATATTAAAAGTTGCAATTTCCCTTTTTAGCAAATAAATATTTATTTAAATTTTTTTAAATTATAACACACATATACATACATATGTATTATTAATATTTAATTAACAATTTTATTCAAATTAAGTACATGAAAAACTGAGTGTTTAAGACAGAGCGTTAAAACAAATTTGTTATTACAAACAAAATTTCTAGAGATTTTGGATTTTTTGTAATATATTGCTCTCTGAAGCAAAACTCTAAACTTCAAATAAAATGAACAATTTGTAAACTTCATTCGATGTGGCTAAAATCGAAAACAACAGACCTTGAAAACCATAAAAGTGCACAGCAAGGACTACACTAATATTTTTAAATACACATTTTGTTTTCCTGTTGCCAAAAATATGTTTGGAGATAATAATTTCCTTTACATTGTCAATAATCTATAAACAATGTACATTTAGTGTTTCCTTATCTACCGACATCAATACTCGTAAGTATACATAGTATGTTTAAAACAACTTGGGCTATGATTAGGATACATAGCTACGTGCCATTTAAAATAAGCTGTGACGTGAAAAAAGGATTTTTTTGCTGTTTTAGTTTTAATATATTAAAATGAACTTTTTATTTTAAATGACACCAACTTATTTTTTAAACTCCTTTGTTTTTTTTTTTTGCACCAGGGGACGACTCCTAGGAACTAGGGAGTAGTGTTAAACATACATATGATTTGAACTATATTGATAAAAATTGCAGGGAATAATGATGCAGGTAGTTTATTCCATATACGGACAGTACTGCTAAAGAACGAATTTTCCCTGTAATGTGTTGTGCGATCCAATGTCCAGTCGACCATGAATGGATGAGCCCTGTTTGAAGAACGTGTCTTACGCAAAAAACTACGTGTTTCGGGAACAAGTTCCCTAATTTCTGTGAAAACAAACAAATACACTGCACTAAATAAGCTGTAAGCCACTGTTCAAAAACATGATCGAAGATATTTTATGTTTTCTTTTTGAAACCACTTTAATTTTTTGGCTGATGCTCCCTGACAATATCGAAAGAGGTTTAACTGTGTGCGGATATTAAAATTTCCAACAAAATTGCATTACAGATTCACGACTCTCTCTCTCTGATGAAGATTTTGATTCAGTGGTTGGAACTCCGCTCACATCGTACAAACGTTGGTTATGTGTAATGTGGTTTCAGTGATTAGGTCATTGCTTTATTGCCGGTTCTGAAAAACAAAGACTGTAACGTTTGGATGAAGTTTTAAAGTATGACTTACAAAATTTGTTGGAAATTGACACCAGAAGGCATGATACCTTCATATGTGCAATGAAATGGTTTAGTTGGTAATTTAATAACTAAAAAATGATTTGCTTGCTTGTGTATGAATAAATGGATATAATTTCAAAGTTAATTACCTGTTAAATTTAACATAATCTAGCATGAAAATCCAATTTCCGATTTTATTCCACATCATGATCTATTCTTAATAAGGTATTTATGTAAGTTTATAAACTATTATTAAAACTGAAAACTTATAAAAATGGTTTTTCGTTCTTGTTCGATACATTTTCATCATGAATTAGTGACTGTATTTAAAGAAATCATAAACATAATCAGAGTTTATTTTTGTTTTTATTTTAGACATAAAAATTTTTGGTAAAAAGCTTTCATCACTAAACCATTTATATTAACTTTTGCATATACGTATATGCATTTCATTTACTAGACTTAAGTAATTTTTAAGCAAGACATATTGTTTTGCAGTTACATACATATGCAGTCATTTCAGTTAATAACTCATTTTGACGTTCTGTTGTTGGATTCTTACAAAAAGTTTAAAATTAACTTTGTTTTGTTTACAAGTAACCACAGAGGGTTTTACTTTACAGATATTTTTTTCATTGTACTTCCCATCTTCTCCTTAAATTAAAGCAATATTAATAGAAAGACAATGCAAAGAGGAACAACATGGTTTCAATTAAAAAGTTTTGAAAAATTGCAGAAAAACCAGAAACTACTAAACAAAAATTTGTATCAAGGAAGTATCAACAAAATTATATGGAGTTTAACTTTTGATTCATCATCGGAAGTTGGTAAAGGAACTAGTTGAGTAAGTTTTTGTGACACACATTTTTGTGTCACTGCATTAAGACAGCTACTAAATTAAAACTTTTATTGTAAAATTTTTAAACAGTATAACATTAAAGAAAATATATGCAGAACTGTTAACGTACGGTCACACTTTACAAATATTTGCTGAAAAAGACGTGACCACTAAATAAAATATGTTTGAACTCGTTTAATCTAAAAAAAAATCGTTTATTTAGAACAGAACACAACAAATATTTAGTTTTATTTTATTTGATGCTGTTTTGTCTTGCAAAACTTTTGTAAGAGTAAACAACGTCAAACAAATGTGTGCTAAAACAAGTGGTGTGTGACCATACCTTTAGTTTAATTAAATTACATTGTCTATACACACAGAAAAAAATCTTGTTTTTTTTCAATTAAACCTTTAATTGATTTTTAAATAATTTTCAATTAAAATTTTAATTGATTCAAATACTTTTTCTGATATTTTCAATTAAATCTCAAATTTGTTTTTAATTGATACTATCATTTTGTTTACAGGTCCGATTTCAATTAAATTTTTAATTGATTCCACAAATATTTTAATTGAAATTTATTTTTATTTTTTTCTGAGCAGCATAAATAGAATATAAAATTGTTGAGCAAAAAAAGTTAACCGAAGGAGATTATTTAATTTTTGATTAATTATGAATAAAGCCAGCGCAACGATAAAGTTGTGCAAATTTAGCATGCACTACTAAAAATAATGTAATTAGACAATAAATTTGTCGCCAAAAAATGCTCACAAAACCATGTTGCATAATTATGGAATATAAACACCAAAATGTGGAAATTGTTTAGACTTTTGAATGTTTGCGATTATACACACATCTCTACAGACAAGGATGCACATATGTAGTGCATTCAAAAGTCTACTACAAAAACACATTTAATTTTTACAACACACATTCACAGTAAGTTTTATTTACATGCTGGTTTTTTGTCCAATTTTTAACACGGTACAAAATGTACATTTCAAAAATTCACAAACAATTTCAACATTAGTTGTGATATTTGTTTTAGAATTCGTAAATGTGTATAATTAAAAAAATCATTTGTTTATATTTGGCGCATGATATTCAAATAATTAATTTATTTCTCATGCGCAAGAATAAATACTACAAGTTTATATTAGGCTGTGCCGAATCTGACATACCCACTACCAATATACCAGTAGTGTGATTTATACCAGTAGTGTGATTTATTCATACATAAAATTAATTTGTGTTATATTTTGTATCGATTACGATATTTATAAGTACTATTTTAGTTTTCGTATCCCTCACATTATTTTGGTTTCATCACAATAATGGTATTTACCAGAATTATATGGGTATTCCAGTATACGCGAGCCAATATGGCCAATTATTGATTCATTTTCAATAAATCCGATAGTCTTACAATCTTACATGCAACTGATTTATGTAAAATTTCGATTCGATATTTAGTTATTTTATGGAGTTTTTGCGAATTAGTGTCCTCATATAATGGGAGCTATGCCGATTATTCAGTATGACGATATACATATATTTATTCAGGGCAATTTTAACGTCATAGTGAAGACAAGATTTTTGTGAGTCTATTTTACCCATGTATCGAATTTCAACTTGATACAGATGTTTATAAGAGGTTTATGCTATTTTAAATTATGGCTCAGTGTGAGGATTTTCACATATATATAAATTATTTGTAGTGAATTTGAATTTAAAAATTATGTTTATAAAATATTTATGCACATATAAGTAATTTTAGAAAGTGGACTTTAAGTACTATGAGCCTCAAAAGTGAGTAAACACAACAAATTATTTGATTTTTTTAAGATAATGAAAATCCTAAAATCTATCCATCGATTGAAATTTAAAAGTTTCGTTTTGTTGGATGTTTGGTTGAATAATAGATTCGGTTATGAAAAAAAAATTTTAAGTTGAACTATAATGTTTTTCATAATCTTAAAAAAAATCAAAAAATTCACTGGTGCTTACACACTTTTGAAGCTGTGTGTAGGTGGTTCGTTCAGATATGGGCAAACAAAATATAGGTTTCGATATTTTTCTAAGATTGAAATTTATTTTTGCTGAAAATTTGTATGGATAGTTACTGTATGCAAATGTAATTTAATAATACAAATTTAATTATATTTATATATACTAATATATAAGTATGTATACCCCACTTCACTACTTGTGCTGGTGGAGGGTTAAAAATCATTTTAATTCATTTTGTTTTCGCAAAATATTTCTTTAATCCAAAACATTTAGCGTTATCCGATTTTGTTAAAAGAAAACTTTTAGCACCGAAAAAGAGTATAATATAAGGGCCACCCTAATATTTATATGTTTTATATACAACACTTTCTTATTTATTAACAAAGAAGAAAGTATAGTCGGTCAAGCAATACCATATAATACCCTACACCCAGGCTATATATAGAACAGTTTCTCACAAATATTAAATATTATCATCCATTAATTTAGTGCCATGACTTCCGTGAATATTTTATCTCGATATAAAAACTTTTAAAATATTTATGGACGTTGCAGTGAATTACGCAGAGGGTCTTATATGAGAGTTTTGGCTAATTATGGACCGACCATTATGAAATTGTACCATATTATTTGTATATATACGAAACATATTTTAGTTCAATATTATTTGGATATCGACATTTTTAAGACAGTTATGCACTTTAAAGTGATTTTCGGAAGTGGGGTTATATGGAAACTATGAACAATTATGAACCGATCTTCCAAAAAATTTTAGATGTGATTTGCCTTTATTTACTACTACATTTTTGGTGAAATTTGTTTGGATACTTGCATAATTCAAACATTTCTGATCGTTAAACTCCTATTTCGGGAGGACATTTGTATGAGAACCAGGTGAAATAATGGTCCGATTTCCACCAGTTTCAATACAATTCGAAAAAACATCACGTATCAAATTTTATTGAAATATCTTTAAAATTGCCATGGTGGACATCGTTAAATCGACTCAGGAAGTAATCGGTATACTTTAATGTGTTGGACCATCAGTGTTGCAAACATCAACACAAATCCACTATACGCTCCCCACTTTTGTGGTGTAGGGTATAATGAATACCTTTGTTATATTCATAATAATGCATATAACTGCGAATATATATTTTAGTGTTTTAAAAATTATTAAATGACAAAAAAAATTCAATGCATATATTAAATAATGGTATACTCGCATCTGAAAGACACAAAACGAATTACTTGCGATATTTTTCACAAAACAATTGCAACGATGTGGGCGGTAATGATTGTCTTATTAATTGAGAAACATTTATAACTATTGTGTAAATGTTTCGTATTATTTTAATGAAGATATGATTTATTTAATAATAAGAATATGAAATAAAAATATAAAGCATTACAGCAACTATATATTTCTTTTGTACTTTTGTACTTGTGTTTGTAATGACGTGGCCGACTTTAATTTTTTGTTATTGCACACTTAAACGATGTTATATTACATACACTATAAAATCATAGTAACATTAAATTATTGATACATGAACTTCCTTATTAAAATGAGTTCCTGTAACATATTTTTAGTATGCATGATGCATATGCGATAAATCTTTAATAAATTAAAATCAATGGCAGATTTATTTTATCTGTTTTCATCTTTCCTTAAGGTCATCTTTAATGGCATTTAAGATAATTAAAATTATTTGATTGATTAATTGAATACATACAGACTATAGGGGGAAATTTAATTAAAAAGTGGACTATAATCACAACTTTGTAGATTAAAAAGTTAAGCAATACTAAAACCTAATTATGTTGAATGATATAAAATTTCGTTAAATACATCAAATAGGAAAGAAAACATTTAATACCCTACAAAGAGTATATGAGCAAAAACAGTTTTTCACTAGTAGGCGCATGGACCGATTATGATACAATTTGTAACATGATTTCTGTGCATAAATATAAATCATTTGCATTAATTTCTATCACGATTTTAAACTTATTTAAATAAAAAATTATGTACTTACCTTTAAACACATATTTAGTAAACACTTATTTGTAATATACCAGGGTTGGTGAATATAAAATTGTAAAGAGCAAAGCCTTCAAAAATAAACTTGATGAGATCTGTTCTATGAATATGTTTTATATAATTGAAGGACTAATGGGAACGATTTAATTTACTAGCAAGCAGTTGTTGGGGGACTCGTGTCATGTCTTACCTAAACGTACCTAAAGCACACTGAATTATAAATCTTATTTTAGAATCTTCTAATTTAGTATTTGCGCTTTCTAAACGTCAATAATGCCGATTGATTTTATGACTTTATGATGTCACCAATCTCATGGCATTGGTCTCATGACAAACATGAAATTTCCTACCATCCTTATACCATTACACAAGAGAAGCTAATCAAGATTTCAGAAATAAATTTTAATTTAGTCTTTATTATTTCAATATATGTATTTAAAATTTCATTAAAATAAACTATAAAAATTAGATTAACATTATATCGAAAACATCTCTACAGATATTTTTAATAATTAATGAAATTTTTAATCAAATTTAATTTATCTTAAAGTTATTAGAAACTAAGATCTTGAAAGTGCAAATTTCATAAGAATAGAATAAAATTAATTTCTCTATTTCATTATGAAAATTTTAATATTGACTGTATGTTGGCCAGTAACAATATATTTTGTTTTACTCTTTGACTTATTTATAAATAACAAGAGTTAATTTTATTGCTTATATTCCTAAAAGATAGAATGCAAACAAAGAAAAAAGAAAACAGTCCGGCTGTGCCGAATCTTTAATACCCTCCACTTAAACGTAATAAGATTTACACAAACTACACTGGTTATACGACTAGTATATCTCTATTCTGTGTTTTCTATTCAGTCTTAGTGCAAAGTTTATTAGTATTTTATATATTGTTTGAAAGATAAAATTTACAACCAACATAATTTATTTTAAATGTTTGTAAATTCTATGTAATTTTTACCATTTATAATAGATATAATTACCGATTCTTACTATAATTTACAGCTGAAATGGTTTTTATATGGCAGCTATGACAAATTATAGGCCAATCTTCTCAAATTTTGGAACAGTGAATTTTGGATCCGTACCGTTATTTGTAAGAGATCTATAGTATTTAAAGTTATTTTCGGAAGAGGGCTTTATATGATACGGCCAAATATTGACCGAAATTCACAAAATTCTGCAGAATGATTTTTATGCATATGTATGTATATGATCTATACAAAGTTTTGAGTCGGTACCGATATTTATAAAATATATATAAAGATTAATGACTTTTTCGGATGTGGTCCTTATATGGGAGCTATGACCAATTATGGGCCGACCACCATAAAATTTAGTACAAAAATTTATTTACCTATACGAGTTATTTGTGTCAAATTTTAGCCTTTGGCAAATATTTGGCGAAAAAACGAAACCAATAAATAACATATAGTATATGAACAAATATTTAGTTTTAATTTATTTCATGCTGTTTGATCTTGTAAAAGTAAACAACGTCAAACATAGTTGTGCTAAAACAAGTGGTTACGCTTTTTTGAGTAAATATTTGCCAAATGTGACCGTACCTTTTTATATTGTTTTTTGATCTAAAACATTTAACCAATGTTGATTCGATGTGTTTCTCGGAAGTAGTATTTTAATGGGAGCTATGTACTATAATGCACCGATCTTTATAACATACATCATATTTAAATAACTATTTTCGAGGTCCCAAAATAATGGTTATGTTTCCCTTTTATATTGGTGTAAAAAATATAAAATTAGGAGTAAATTTAAGTAAATTTAAACATATCACCTTAACACAGACTTTCAATAGGTAACGAAACTTTTAGTGCCTTTAAGTACGCATGTATGTGTACTATTGTATAATATTGTATTCTAAATATATTTATTTTGTTTCATTGCAGTGCTATTTTAAGTGTTAAAATATTTCATTGATGAGTAAATAAAATGTTATTGTATTGCTTTTAAAGAATATTAAATAAAGAGTTTTTCTATCACTTGTTTTGGCCTTTGGCGTAATGCAAGTAATGAAAATTAATATTCTGTACATATCAATATTACAGCAAACAATGCAGTCATAGCCGTTTTACAAGCACTGAGATAATATATAAGTGGCCAAATTGATAATTAATATAATTTTTTTCTAAATATATTTATACCCTACACAACAATAGTGGGTGAGGGAGGGAGAGGGAGTATATCGATCGGATTAGAATCACTTTCTGAGTCGATTTAACGATGTCCGTCCGTCTGGCTGGCTGGCTGGCTGGCTGGCTGTCGCAATTTTGAAGATATTTCTATTAAATTTGGTACGTGCTATCTTTTCGGCCCAAGGATGGATGGGATTTAAACTGGTGGAAATCGGTCCATTATTTCACCTAGCCCCCATACAAATGTCCTCCCGAAATTGGGGGTTTCCGGTCATAAATCTTTGAATTATGCAAGTATGCAAACAAAATTTACCACCAATGAGTATTAAATGAAGATAACGCACATCTATAAATTTCGTAAAGATCGGTCCATAACTAGTCGTAGCTCCCATATAGGACCCACTTCCGAAAATCATTTTAAAGAGCATAACTCACTCAAAAATGTTTGTATCCAAATAAAATTTAACACAAATATATATAATATGGATACTAATAATACTGTACAATTTTATTATGGTCGGTCCGTAATTAGTCGAAACTCCCATATAAAACCCTCTCCGTAATTCTCTTTAATTTCCATAAATCTTTTAAAAGTATTTATATCGAGATAAAGTTTAACACATATAATATTTATATTCACCGAAATCTAGACACTGAATTTTAGCCCAAAATAGGTGATATCTCGCAAATAACGCCCATTTCTGAAAAACTTTTTTATATTTACATATACTAGGTGTAGGGTATTATATGGTCGCGCTTGACCGACTATACTTTCTTACTTGTTTTGTTCTAGATAAAGTTAAAACTGAAATCAAAATTAAATCATTTTTATTAACTCCACCACCGTAAGTAGTGAATGAGGGTAAATATAAGTTTGTCATTCCGTGTGTAACACTGAGAAATATTAAACTGAGACCCAACAAATTATATATATTATTGATCCTTATCAAATTCAAAGTCGATGGAGCTATGTCCGTCTGTCTGTGTAAAACACTCTCACGTTCAAAAGACACGACCAAATTCAGCAGAGTTTACAAAAAAAAACATTTGTAACTCTCCTAAGCAGTTTGGTATTGAAAATCAGCAAAATGGACCAAAATGTAAGACAACCTTCATACAAATTTGATATTTTTAAACATTTTTCTTGCAATCTTTTGAAATATATTGCAGATATGGAAATTAAATGTTGTGCACGTTATTTTTTCGATAAAAGAAAAACAGTGAGTAAGAATCTGCCCATGATTTCTCATAGCCCCCATACAAATATCTTCCCGAAATGTGGCTTAATGATAAATAAATGACTGTAAAATCGGAATATTAATACAAAATTTAGCAGAGGTAAGAATATTGCACTCTAACTTGTTATAATATATCATTTTGTCAATTTAAATTTAAACAATTTGTATTTTCTTGTATATTTGTGTTTATTTCGAGATAAATTCTATTATTTACTGTCATATTGAGTTTATATTACAACTAACTTATACATTTGCTCTCCGTAAGATTTTTGTTTGCAATTTTGTGGAAAAGAAAATCACTATGTTTCTTTTCTGCTAAAGCGTACAAGAAAAAATTTTGAAATGTTATTTTTGCCAGACACCCAATGTTTTCTTATCCTTTACGTGATATGAAAATACTCAATATGGTAATGAAATTTTTATCTTATTTATATACTGGCAGATTACTGTTTATGTTATTTTTCTTTTTTATTCTTGACAGGCTGAAGTGTGTAACAAATTTTGTTATGCTTCATTACTTGATTTGTTTTACTGCGGTAAACTTTGAAATGGGTTTAATAAGGATGTTTTTATAAAGCAAATGTTATTGAAGAAACTTATGCTAGTGAGAGCATGAGTGTACAATGTAGAACTTGACTGGACTTATTTTAGCTGTTTTAAAAACATAACATTCAAATTTCCACAATTCAGCAAAATCAATAAATACTAAATTTTCTGAGCTGTAATATATTATTTCATCTTAGAAGTGACAATATGCAAATATGATGCTGCTCCTAATATATTGCATTTATTTTATTTGTTGAGATTTAACAGGTTATTTTTATATAAAATTCGATTTAACTAATTATATGTTTTGTTTGTTTGTTGACGACCGTTAGCTAACTATAATATTCGTAGGTGTTTCTAATCATGCGCTTCTGCTTGTTTATAATTTTATGTTTTATTTAATTAAAGCTTTTCACTTTCCTTAATCACTGATTTGCAACACAAACTATCAGAGAGTACTTGTGAAACTTATCGCAGTTAATTTAACTTAAAGTATTTGTCAATAGCTTTGTCTTTTTAGGCTGAATATTTAAATGTTACAGAAAGCTGAGCCAAGCAGTCTTTGTTATAGCCTTTTTTAATTATCCACACCATTAATCATTATGCTATACTTTTTATAGAAAATCTCACGCAATTCATTTAAAAGATAATGCCTTCAACTCACCACCAAAAAGATGGGGGCAATATTAAGTTTGTTATACCGTTTGTATCACGTCGAAATATTAATAGTAGAGCCAAAAAGTCTATATATTCTGGGTCATTATACAATTCTAATACAATCTAGCCATGCCAGTCCATCTGTTCGTCTATTGAAAGCATTATAGAGCTCCGAAAAAAAAAGTCTTAGAACAACAACATTTTTACCAAACATTCTTTTTTCTACATAAAATGTTTGCTATTAAAAATAGGAAAAATTGGTACAGTAGGATCCGAGTTGCAGATTTAAGTTTCAGACTACCTCGATATTTTTCAGGTATTTTTTGCAATCTTCTTCATATACAATGCAGATAATTATCACGAAATTTTTCACACTTTATGTTATAGACGAACAAGTTCTGTTGATAATGGTAAGCAACGGTCCACGAATTCTCATAGTCCCCAAATGTCTTCCCAGAATATGGCTTTATCTCAAAACAATCGTTTGTTTATATCGATCCATATTTTGACATATCCCCAAAGGGGTTGCTTTTTCTTGGCGTGGTGTGGATCCAATTGCACGAGTTCAGGGAATAATGAAATAGCATCAATATAAAAACATTTTGGAAAACCCGTATTGCTTTGAGAATATACCCGTTCAATACATTTTCCAGAATGACAAGCACACTTGACAGTTATTCAAGTATTGGCTTTTGGATCAAAATTATGATGTTCTTGACTGATCACCCCAAAGTCCTGCTCTTAACCCAATTAAAAACTTAAAGGCAATTATAAAAAGATACACGAAATAATAATTAATTGTTTCAGTTGGTGCACCAAAATTGGAAAAACATATCTCTGCAAACATGCCAGCATTTAATTAAGAGTTTACCAAAAAGACTGGCGAATTTTGTCAAAAACAAGGGTGGCTTGTCCAACAAAATGTTAAAGGATAAGTCCGTTTTGTTAAACCTCACTAAGATTTCTTGCATATATCTTTTTTTAGTTTCTAATTTTATAACCAATTTGATATTGCGTTTTTTGGTGTTTAAGTTAATTTCCTTAAAATAGTATTGATGCTGTGAATTTTTTAATTTTAAACTAATATTAATTTGTTATTTTACTATTTCTAGTAATTAGTTTTAATATGTTGAACAAAATTTTCGAAATATATGAACAAATATATATGCTGATAAGTCGTTTGTAATATATATGACCACCACTGTAGATATGGATTAAATTTTGTTGTTAGTTTAAATTAATAAAATATGTCTTTCAAGAAAAATGGTTTAAATGCAAAAAAAAAAAAAATCTAAAATCTGGTCAATAAATATTAAAAACTTTTTGTAAAAAAAAATGTTCTTGGAGGTTTTAGGAATCTGCTTCCCTGCGTGAGTTTTTTTTTTTTTTTTGTAAAATAATAGGAGATAGATATTTTCATTACTAAAACATTATTGGCCACTCCGTGGAACTATGCCAAATTATAAACCTGCATAGTTGTTCTTAAAAAATCCTTGTTTTTACTAATTTCCATAGGTTTTAGAGATAAAGAACCAATTTGACATACCTACGTTCAGTGTTTTTTTTTTGTTATTTTTTTTTTTACACACAAAAGAATTAAAATCGTAATTAGCTGAAAATAGTTCAAATGACCACGTCTTAATGAAGTTCATAAAAAGTAATTAGGCCTTTTGTATCACAAGGCTTACAAATGCTTTCACAGAAATACATTAACGAGGGTAAAACACTTCCAGTTACAATTTTGTAATGTCTACATGTTATCACAATAAAATGATTTAGCACTTAAACAATTTAATTTAAGCATTAATGAAAATAGACAATTTATATTACGATGTTAATTTTGTCGGTACTCTACAATATTCTTTTTCATTGACCTAGAAAAATACCTAGAGAGAATGTTTTTGTAAGCACAGAAAAAAAATTAAGTGTTTGCGTTCCCGACATAAGCTCCAGAACTTGAAGATTTATTTTTCATGTTATTATAAAATATTATAAGTGATTAGATGATTCTGTTATTTACATTATAAAGGAATAACTTTAATGTCTCGTTAGAAAATCAGTCAAAAAGTAAACGAGAAACTTAACGTACCTGTGCTATTTATTTATAAATATTCACTTTTAATTTCTGTCTTATGTGACTTTTATAATAATGGGTGTTCCATTGCGACCTTGTTTCATTTGTCGTCAAATCATTCAGCTATATTACGAAAATCAGCAGTCTGTGAGAAATGTTTTAATGTATTGGAATATTAATTTTGTTTGCAGCTAATTTTGCGGTCCGCATCTGTCAACTTAACACCTAGAACTTGTAGTATTACACATACTCTTAAGAATTCATTATTAGCATAGTACAAGTACCAATGCAGAATCGAAATTCACGACTTGCTGGAAAGAGCAATAGAAAATTAGACGTTTCAAATGGACCATCTACAATGTAGTCGAATGAAATTTAAAAAGTAACTGTCAAAAATTGTTCTGTGGGACACTAATACATATTCAGCTATCCAGTTCTATTTGAAGTGTTCTATATAAAATTAAAAAAACAAGTTTAAAAGAATTACCCTATAAAATAATAAAAGTACACAAAAGTACAAACTCGTTTACTTTATATCAGAAACTTTACTGGTACTTAAAAATCAAACACACCGGTACACAAGGTTGAAGTAACATGATGATGTTTTGATGCAATTTTTCCTGTATGGCGCTAAGCTTCGGTTTGTTAAACATAAAAGTTACAAATGATTTATGTTTATGACAGTGAGGTTGTAAAATATTTTACAAAACTTTTAGCGTTCTTTTTGTACAACATTGTTTGGAAATAAATTTACACTACAATAAAAAGTAAATCCAACGCTAATGAGTGTCATTACTTTCTCACTTTCACTATATTTCCATACCGTACAAAAATATTTAGCATTATTATGGGTGCGAACCGAGTTTTTCAAAGTAATGCCTAGAGTTTGAAGTGGTAGTAAAAAATGATTAAGGACAGAAATGTAGCCCTTCCAGAGCCACGAACACCGGTATACAAAATGTTATGAATAAAATACTAGAAGGGCGGTATTTATAGGCGTGGCAAAAGACAAAACAATTATTTCTGCAATTGTTTTTACTTTATATTTAATCCTAGGTGACTAATACAACTTTTTTTTGCATTTGTACAATTCAACAATGAACAAATAAAAATTCTGAACAAAATGATTTAAAATATAAAATATTTATTTCAATTTTAATCAAACGTGCAAATATTTTAAATCATACAGGTATAGCTTTTGTTTGAAATATAAAATAAAGGTTAAAAACTGCTGGTAGGACTTTTAATTTGAGTAATACTGTTCTACCGTAAAGGTACGGTCACACTTGGCAAATATTTTCTGAAAAAAACATAACCACTTATTTTAGCATAAATTTGTTTGACGTTGTTTACTCTTACAAGAGTTTTGCAAGATCAAACAGCATCAAATAAAATAAAACTTAATATTTGTTGTGTCTTGTCCTAAATAAACGAAGTTTTATTAAATAAATAAACAAGTTCAAAAATATTTTATTTAGTGGTTACGTCTTTTTCTGGAAATTTTTGCCAAGTATGGCAGGTACGATCAGGATGAAAACTATATCTGTGGTTAAATTCAGAAAAGTTTTCTATTTGGAGTAAGATTAAATTGCTAATTTTGTTTTTTAAATTGAAGATCGTTGTCTCTTCATATTCACAAATGTATATCGTCAACAACAATAAATTTAAAAATATTAAAAAATAAATATACATATTTTTCTCAATATTTTTTAAACAATAATTTTAAAATCAGCGGTACTTCACCAGCGCTACAAAGTACTATAGATACCACATTTCTACGCACCGGAATGGCCCGGGATCAATCGGCCAAAGGCTGTCAACTCAGCAATTACTGCTGTTACAACAACAACACTTTGCTGTCAGGCAAACAATATCGTCAATAAAGTGTTAATTTAAAATGTCATTTGAAATTTTTAGACAAATAAGGCAGTTACGACTCATCGAAATATTTTCACAAAAATAGTTCTTAATTTCTAACATAATACAGAACAAGTAAAAAAAACCACATTAACCTATGTAAATTCTATACCTATCTGTATATATCGTGATTTTATAACTCGAGAAACACTCAACCGATTTTCAAACGAGTACATACGTTGGAATGGTCTACTTTCACTGATAGTTTATCAACAAATTTCTACGAATATGCGTTATACGAGAACTTTTATGATGTTGTGTTTGCCCCATATAAAATGTATTATTTTTCTTATGAGAATTACATTTTGTCGGTATAAGGCTCTATTTGCTCGCGACATTTGACTCATTTAATTTCTGTGTGTTTATTGAATGTAATTTAAATTTACAGTGCGAGCATTGATTTTTTAATTATTGATTTGTAATTATGATCAAACAGCTGAAACATTTTCAAAGCAATTGCTTTTAATAGGTGATGGTAAAATGCCAATTGATAATGATGGTTTCATTACAATTCCGAAAGATTATTGCATATTCACACAATCAAAAGAAGAACTAATTAAAAAAGTTTTCCCAAATATACAACAGCAGTACAAAAATCATACTTGGTTGGGTGAAAGAGCTATATAAGCAGGAAAACTAAGGATGCCAATTATTTGAATTTCATCATTCAATCTCAAATAGATGGAGAATCGACCAAATATAAATCTGTTGATACTGTTAAGAATCAAGAAGACTTAGTACCTACTTATATATGGAAAAAGGTGTAATCAAATAAGATTCAAAACGGTGATTTGCACTCTATGTATATTTTGATATATACATTATTGTTTATGTCGAATTTTAACTTGATAGTATTCTAGTAAGTGATTTATGCCCCCATCATGGTGAAAGAGATTTATGAATATTTAAGTAACTGTGGGAACATCTGCAGTATATGGTCAAATATGCGCCAGTATTCACAAAATCCAGCAGTTTGATTTTGGCTTATGTATACTGTATTTAAAAGATTTATATTTAGTTAAAGGATTTTCAGAAGTGGACTTTGCATGGGGCTATGACTAAGCATGGGCCGCACCAAACAAAATATAGTTTTGTATTTTTATATTAAACTTATTTTTGCTGAATTTTGTATTTATATTGTCATTTTAAAGGCATTTATTTACCATTTAGCCATATCTCAAAAAGAAATTTCTATGGATACTATAAGATATCATGGACGAATTCTTACTATTATCTTCATAGTTTGTCTTTTTATCATAAAAATAACCAATATAAAATTTCATAGGTTTATATACAAAATATTTAAACAAATTAGCAAACTTTTTTGAAAAATAAAATTTTTTTTGGAGTTTGTCTCAGTTATTGTTTCTTAACTCTGGTTCAACTAAATCGATTTTACTGATTTTTAATACCAAACTTCTTAGGAAAAGACACTAATGGTCTTTTTTAAACATTAAGGATTTTGGTTATGTATTTCGGACGTCATAGAGACAGACTTGACTTGACTTAGCACTTCATAAGGATCAATAATTTATATATATTTTTTTTTTTGGATTTCAGAAGACTATTTGTCAATGTTACACACGTAATGACAAACTTATATGTACTAAAATTCACCACTTGGGGTGGTGGAGGATATAAAAAAAGTATCACCAATACTAGCCATTCATCATATGTGAAAGAAATTTTCTTTTACATCAAATAGGTCTTCTTTCTAAATATAATAAAAAAATTAAAAACTTTCTAGTCATGCCGCAGGCTTTTTGAATTTATATGTAGGACTAAGAGTCCTAGTCTACTATGAACTGTCCTTTGTTGGCACTTTGTAAATAAAGCCTTAGGTAGTATTAAAATGGAATTATATTACAAGTTTTTTAATTAATAGAACTGACGGTAAAATGTTACTGTGTTTGAATAGTTTCCTGGAATCAATTAACGTGTAAAAACAGAATTAGGTGTAACTATTTCTATTTCTATTGATTATTATATATTTAAAACATCAACACTTTTAATATTCATCATACTTTTAATATTCATTTATAATGTTAGTTAAAATTATATATCAAACATTGATGTTTGCATAAAAATTGATTAAATTTCAAACATATTGATTTACATATATCTATTACGTGCGTATGTATTATTTTTATTTCCTTAACTCTATTAATATTCAATAATTGTGCATGATTTTTAATTTTAAGAATTATTACTACAATAGCATAAAATGTCGATTTGGTTTCTATCACAATTATTCGCATAAAAACGTGACTTAGGCACAAGACGAGCATTTTTAAATTAATATTATCCTTTGAGGCATTAAAAACATTCACCACAGCAGGCTACCGATTGCAATATATCAAAAATAAAATAAATACACCCGCTTATATGTGAATAATTATTTTGACGACAGCAGGACAAAATAATCATTTACATAAAAACGTATGTATTTTATTTTCAACATATTTTAGTTGGTAGCCTGGTGTGTCGAATGTGTTTAATGCTTGAAGCTGTTTCATATATTTCTTAAATCCTTACAGTAGTATATATATTTAGAGAAAAGTTATGTACGCTATAAATATATTTCATCTTAAAATTTGTTTAATCACCAATTATTATGTTTACCAAGTTGATTCAATATTTCTATGTCACATATTTGGTTAATATTATCATTATAGTTTATATCATAGTTAGCTTTAATTAAGTTTAAAAGTTAATATAATTTAAATGCATTTATTTTATAACACTGTGTTTGCTAATATATAATCAGTGGAATGATTCTTGTATGCACATATATATTGATCAATTTGATTTAATAATATTAATTTTTACAAGATCAAGAATAAACGCATTGTCATTACGCAAAAAGTCCTTCATTCGATCAGCTTACTAATTATGTTTACTTAGTGAATAATTTTAAACTATCAAAATATTATACCCTACACCACCATAGTGGAAAAGGTATACTGGTTTGGTGCTGATGTTTGTAACGCCCATAAATATAAGTCTAACACCTATTCAGAAACACTTCTTTGGTCGATTTAACGATGTCCGATCATCCGTCCCTCCGTCTTTTTGGCTGGCTGGTTGTTCATATAAACTTTGTGGGCAGGTTCTAATTTGAAGATATTTCCATACAATTTTGTACATGGTATTTTTTTGAAACAAGCACGGTTGAGAATAACAGCAGTAGAAATCGGTCCATTATTTCTCTTAGCGAGTCTGCAAATGTCCTCTTGAAATAGGATTTTATTGGTCATAAATATTTAATTTATCTACATATACATATATACAATCAACTTTCGCCACAAATAAGTTCTATGTGTGGCCTAATCACATCTACAAATTTTATGCAGATCAGTCCATAATAGAACCATAGCTCTCATGTAATGCCAGGTGCCGAAAATCACTTCAAACAGCAAAAATTTTGGTACTCAAATAATATTCAACACAAATAAGTTTAACATATATGTACATTAATCATTCGGCTCAAACTTGTTGTTGTTTAACTTTAACTCCAAATGTGTTTTCAAAAATTATGAAATCTGTTTGTGCTTCTTCCCCTCAGCTCTGCCATGTCAGTTCTTCTGTTGAAGGCAAAAAGATTTAGAAAAATTTAAGTCTTCCTAAACATTCTTTATTTTGTCGAATTGATTGATATTGAAAATCGGAAAAATCTGTGCAGTATGATTCGAGTTAGAGTCCAAGGCTCCAGACAACCTCGATATGTTTGAAATAATTTTTGTTTTTTTTTTTATGAAATTGTATACATTTTTATTACATAAGGACAAGTCCTGTTGAAAATGGTAAAAATCTGAACATGATTTTTTATAGTACTCAAATTTATATAGAAGAGCAGTATAATAAGTTTCATGTTTGCATTGGTCCATAATTTGGCATAGCCCCATATAAAGTCCTCTTCCGAAAATCACTTAAATCTCTTATAAAAAACACTATCAACAAAAATAATCTGAATACAGATATAAATGGTCGTACCAAGTTTTCATTATGATCGGCCCATATTTGACAATAGCCCTTATATAAAGTTCTTTTCCGAAAATCACTTAAATGCGCATAAATCTTTTATAAAAATTACAATCAAGCTGAAATTCAAGACAAAAATCGTCATACATAATTTTATAACAATCGTTCCATATTTGACCGTAGCTGTATATAAAGTCCACTTACGGAAACCACGCAAATGCGCATAAATTTGTATAAGCATCAGCCCCAAGTTTAAATACGGTACAAATAGTGAATACATATCGATATAAAAATATTGATATCCAATTTAATGACGATATGTACAATATGTACAAATATAATGTTGTTAAGCAATTTTAACATAAGACGAGAAACAAAAGAAAATAAATGTTTATAGTTTTTATTATATTTTTCTAATTTTAACAACTAACATGTGGCTTATCTTAAAGAAGAATTTATTACAATGTTTTAAAATTATTATTTATGTAATGGAAGAAAGTTTGAAGATATCTATTAAAAAAAAAAAATATATCATAATCTATGAAAACGGATTCAATTTTAAACCCCTCTTTGTTTCTAAAAGACTTTAATTATTTAAGACGTTATATTTAGTTGGTTCGTAACTAACGTGACTAGAGAGTTTTTATCAAAAAGCGGGATGTTATGTATGAAAAGGATAATGATATGAAAAAGTTGTTTCATAATCTCATAATCTCGAAAACACAATCTCATATTTATTACTTTTAAATTTTTAAAAATTTAATTTTTTTTTTTAGAATCATTAATTCTAAAACAAGCAAAATCAGAATCACTGCTGAATATTATATTACATATATTTGACAAAAAGGATTCTAGCGAATTAATATTTTAAAAACTGTTAAAAATTTTATATATTTTTTAATTTTTGTTTAGAACTTACAAAATTTAGCAAATTCTTGAAACAAAAAACATTGATTTACAAGCCACTGACAAATTAAACAAAATATGGAACTGAACATTTTTCAAAATTCAATTGTTCTTGAAGAAACTTTAAAATATAGCTAGAATCTAATTTTTTTGAAAAAAAGTCTGCCATTTCTAAATCGCTGGCCCGATCGAGACTATCTAAATCAAGTACATAAATATTCTCGCAATACACAGAAAATGAGAGGAAGAAAATCAAATAACTGGGTTTTTTACTTTTCATTCGTTACTGGTAAAATACTTTAACGGTCGTCACTAAACTAACGACAATTAAACTCAAATGTTTAAAGAAGAGGCCAACGATCAGTTTTTATATTTTCTGCAAAATTAGCAAAAAGTGGGATTTTGGTTTGAAAATCGGTATATGAAATTTAAGCGGGATGATTCTTCAAAAGACGGGAGAATCCTGCCAAAAGCGGGATGTATGGTCACGTTGTTCATAACTCAAGTCGTAATGGCTTTTTTACTGAACTAAATCTGAGGATCATAGAAAACATATTTTGGGTAAATCTTGATAGGCTTGAGCTTATATCATAGACGCAGAGAGTGTTTTATAGACATAGAAATACACTGTCGGACAAAATAAAGTGCGGTTTTGAAACCTTATTCATTTCTTTTTTGATATTTTTCTTGTACATGTATGATTTACTATTTATGCACAATCTCGTCATTTGTGGGAGTATCTGAATTATTTACATAAACAATGCAATTTTATAAAGTCGCTCATTTACATTTCCGATGTAAATATTTTAAAGTGCACTACAAATCTCTGCGACATAATAAAGTGTCGTTTTCTGTTAACTTTAAAATGGAAGTAATATTCGTGATTTTTATTTAAATTTGTGGTAAATTTAAAAAAATACTAAAGTAGACCTAACGGAAGCGGTCTAAAAACTATCTATGACTATAATATTGTGAATACTAAAATACCAGCCTGGATTAGAAACTTTCTTCGGTTTATATATTTAAAACACACTAAGTGCACTTGTGTTTCTTCACAGTTCTTAGGTCTAATAAACTTTAGTTTATATTCTAGCTATTTTCCATTAAATTTATGTTAATATCCTTTTCTTAAGAATATAATGATTAAATTATAGATTTTTGTAGGCATATGCGAAATACAAATACGGCCATGAAACTTCTCAATGACCCTTGAAACAGAATTTTATTTTTTTATTAAAATATATATAACAAATACATGTCTCTACTTATTTACAAAAACATGACCCAAAATTGGTAATTTCAACATCCATATAGTTAGCTTTGTGCGAAAACATGATAAGTCTTTATTTCACATATTTTACAGGAGATACATTACAATATCCTTTTTAATTAATTTTAATGTAGTTTTATTACTGAATACATGAATAAAATTCAAAAGAAAATTATTGCAGACTAGTAAATCTTTTTTGAATTAAAAACTGTATGATTTACTTTATCTCATTAAAATTTAGAGAATAAACTAAACATATTATAGTTTTAGCAAAGATACAAGTTATTGTATATAATTACACCCTACACCACCATAGTGGGGATTTGTGCTGATGTTTGTAACGCGCAGAAATATTGGTCCAACACCCATTTTACAGTATACCGATCGACTCAGAATCACTTTCTGAGTCGATTTAACGATGTCTGCCCATCCGTCCGTCTGGCTTATTGTCCATGTAAACTTTGTGCGCAGAGTACAGGTCGCAATTTTGAAGATTTTTATTTTTTGACAAAATTTGGTACGTGATATTTTTTGTCCCAAGGACGGATGGAATTGAAACTGGTGGAAATCAGTACATTATTTCACCTGGCCCTCCCGAAATTGGGGTATACCGATCATAAATGTTTGAATTATGCAAGTATCCAAACAAATTTCATCATAAATGAGTGGCAAATGAAACCAAATCACATCTACACTCTTTGTGCAGATCGGTCCATAAATACTCGTAGCTCCCATATAAGGCCCACTTCCGAAAATCACTCTAAAGAGCACAACTCTCTCAAAAATGTTGGTATCCAAATAATATTTAACGCAAATATATTTCATATGTATGCAAATAATACGGTATAATTTTATTATGATCGGTCCATAATAATACGAAACTCACATATAAGACACTCCCCGTAATCAACTTTAACCTCCATAAATCGTTTAAAAGTATTTATATCGAGATAAAGTTTAACATAACTACACAATATATTCACAAAAATCATGACACAAAATTTTTGGATGATCGGTCCATAATAGGTCATATCCGCATATAGCAACCATTTCTGCAAAACCGTTTTATACATATACTAAGGGTAGGCTATTATATGGTCGGGCTTGACCGACTATACTTTCTTACTTGTTTTACTAATTTTAAAGTTTTTATTAAAATCTTAAAATTTTGACTTAGCACATTTCTTTACAAAGGTAAAGATATATATTTTTTTTCCAAATGCAATAAATATCATAAAATTTATATGTAAACATTTATATGTACACAATTTATTGGCCTGGTTACCATAAAATAAAAATCTACACATGTACATAAATTTAAAAAAAGGTTAATTTAAAAATAATTCTCAAAAAGAATTATTGAACTAAATTGTTATTTATATTTTAAGCAAAAATTTTATGAGTAATAAATTAATATTGCAAAATACAATAAATCGCATTAAGTTATTTATTCTGAAACATTATAGACATAATAACAATAAAATTGTTGGATTGAATATTTTTAGTTTCTGGAAATATTTCTATATAATATTAATAACAAAAATTAATGGCTTTTGAAAATTATATTCAGTGTATTCATCGTTAAAACTAAGCCTTATTTGGCCTTTTCGTTTTTAAATAATGTTTGTTTTTATACCCACCACCAATAAGACGGATGGCATATTAAATTATTCGTTCCTATTGTAGCACATTGAAATATTAGTCGTAGAACCAAAAAGCCTAGAAGTCCAAAAAAACAGTTAAGCAATGAGATTTTTTCCAAATATTCTTTGTTTCACCGAAATGTTTGGTGTTTAAAATGTGCCAAATTGATTTCGTAGGATCAGAAATATAGACCGAAATTTCAGACAACCTCTATATATATTTCATATATTTTTTACTATTTTGATCAAATAGAATACAAATAAAATCATTAAAATTTATACACTTTATATTTATTAAAGAAGAACAAGTCCTGTTGAAAATGATAAGAATCGGTTAATGAATTATCATAGCTCCCATACAAATGTATTCCCGGAATATGGCTTTATGGTACATAAATGCCTATGGAAAAGCAGAATTAATAAAAAATTCAGCAAAAATAAGTTTCATGCAAAGAAAAATCTTAAAATTCAAACTATAATTTACTATAGCCCCTATATAAAGTACACTTCCGAAAAGAACTTACTATCAAGTTTAAATTCAACACATTAAAACCACATTTATATTTACGATTGAAGCTTAAAAATGCTCTGCACATAAATCTTTTTGGTAAGTTGCTACATTTACTATTTAGCTTATAAGTATATCATTAAAAGTCATAACTAGAAGTTTTCGAAGTAGTAAAAAATGTTTAAGGACAGAAATGTAGCCCTTACAGAGCCACGAACACCGGTATACAAAATGTTATTATCGGACTAAAAATAGCGGCACAGTGAACAAAATACTAAAAGGGCGTTATTTGTAGGCGTGGCAAAAAATAAAAAAAATATTTCTAGAATTGTTTTTACATTATCTTTAATTCTAGGGGTGACTGACACAACTTTTTTTACGTATTACGTATTATGTAGGTTTACTTGACACCTGTAATAATAGTTTCCATGACGTTAAATTTTTGTTGTCTTTTTACTCATTTTTCGTACAAGTATCTACTAATCTTGTGAAGAAAATGAAAAGAACATAAAGGCTAATAACATTGCAATATATTGTCTTCAAATTTTATAAAATGTCTTTAAGATCTCAGTTTAATGAATTTAATACAAAGATTTTTTAAACATACAACTGAGCAAAAACAAAAGCAATTTTATTTAAAGATTATTATGATTAAAATATTTTTGAATCTGTTATATTATGCATTTTTAAATTGTTTAAAAAGATTTTACTTGTTGACTTTAAAAATATAAATTATTTAGAGGTCTTTCACACAATCAGCTGGATCTGATTGAAAATAATAATAAGCGGATAAAAACTTTAGCAAACACATTTTGTTTATTAAGAGAAAAATACCAAAATTACCACAAATCAATTAAAAGCAGCTGGTGAACAATCGCTTGAATGCAATTAAAAAGCTAGAAAATATTGCGAATGAAAAATTATTTTTTGTTTTGAAAAATATTGTGTTTATATTTCTAAGTGTTTTAAACTCAAGGACTACACCTTTTCAATTTGAAATTGAGAAAATACAATTTAAAATTGAGAAATCAAAATTTAAATTGAAAGACCGAAATTGATATTTAGAAAGTATAAATTGAAATTGAAAAATAAAAATTTGTATTCCATTTGTAACTCAAAATCGTGTTTTGTATTTTATAAGTTAAAAAATATTTGAAAAATTTCATACAAATTCAAATTTCTCAATATCAATTCGTATTTTCTCAATATCAATTTCGGTTTTTCAATTTCAATTTGCATATTCTCAATATCAATTTACATTTCTTAATTTAAATTTGTTATTTCTCATTATCATTTTGGATTTCTCCTGAAACTTCAATACACTTAGTCCAACGATTATCTAGCAATTCTATCCCTTGATTAAAATAGTTTTCTTCAAGACCTTCAAAATAGTGGTTTACAACTGTAATTTCATCTTTATTTGAGGTACAACGCTTGCCAGCTAGGAATTTTTTTAGATTTGAGAACAGGTAAAAGTCTCTAGGAGCTAAATCAGTAGAATAAAGTGGATGGTCAAGCAACTCGTACTTTAATTCATTGATACTTTAGCCATTGATAGAACACTGTTGTGGGCTGTTGCGTCTTGATATAAAATTATTTTTTTTGTATTGTAAGCCGGGACGTTTTTTTCAACTATTTACATTTTATTAATCCAAAATGTTGCAATAGTACTCTGAATTTATTGTTTTACCCTTTTGCAGATAGGCTATCAATAAAATACTTTTGAAGTCCCAAAAAACCGTTGCCATAACCTTACTAGCGAATTGAATTATTTTTGCCTTCTTTGCAGCACTTCCGCCAGCTTCAGTCCATTGCTTCTTTTGTTTCTGACGTATAAGGGTGGGTCCATGTCTCATCAACACTTATGAAACGACTCTTAAAATCCATTTTATTTTGCTTAAAACGATCCAAACAAAACTTTGTGAAATTTTCATTCTTATGCGTTTTTGGTCGACTGTTAACAATTGCGGCACCCATCTTACAGAAAGCTTTTTCATCTGTAGTTCTTCATGCAAAATGAAATGGTCCCGATCATTTGAGATGCCCATGATATTAGCTATTTCAGGCACTTTTATTCTTCGATAATTTAGTACCATATCGTGCACTTTGGCTACAATTTCTGTTGTTGTTGCTGTTTTTGGACGTCCACTACGTGGTTCATCCTCAATGCACAGAAAAAAAATCATGTTTATTTTTTCAATTAAACCTTTAATTGATTTTAAAAGAATTTTCAATTAAAATTTTAATTGATTTAATTACTTTTTCTGATATTTTCAATTAAATATCAAATTTTTTTTTAATTGATACTATCATTTTGTTTACAGGTCCGATTTCAATTAAATTTTTAATTGATTCCACAAATATTTTAATTGAAACTCATTTTTATTTTTTTCTGTGTGCTTGTACGACCACGTTTAAATTCAGCAACCAAATTTTTACTGTTGCATCTGAATGAGCACTTCACATCGCGGATGTGTCTTTTTTTAAACTTGTTTGTATATGAAGGAGTTTCCAGATCGAAAAGAAATTTAACATGTGTTAATAGCACAGATGGAAGTTTCCAAAATACTTAACTTTTTTCTGTTTATACCGTGCTTTCTGTTCTAGGTTAAGAAGTTTCCGAACCACCCTCGTAGAATTAGCCGAATGTCCCTGTACTGTACCGTACTGCACTGTACATTTAAAATGAGCCGTACGTCAAACAAAAAATTCCCCTTTATTTGCACTATTATTATACATACAATAAATGAACAGTCAGCTGTTCGAAACAGTGATGTTCATTGTAAAGTTCCTTTTTGTACGTGCTGGTTGGAAAAAGTACCAAAATGGCTTTAATATGAGTAAAATTGTGTGAGTGTGCATTTACACACATAATCTAGCACTTTGATAGTTATTTATATTATCAATTTAATATATTTTAATGTAATTTAATTCAATATTTATTCAATTTGCAATATTTTAGGATGCCAGTGCTGCTATGGCAATAGTTTAAAAAATGCTGATAACGGCCATCGACTTGTTCTCCGTTTGCACGTGTATTCACCAAACAGTTTATCCATATCATCTACTCCTCCTTTATTTTTATTATATTACATTATAATTTCCGGTTTTTCTAAAGTATTGTGCGAAAATGCTTTTTCTCTGCTTAACTTTCATATAGATACCCAGGTATCTTGCAGCGTATTAGAAGGTGTTTTTTTTTTGTCGCACCCTTAACCCTTATGTTAATTTTTCAATTTGTTATTTCTCAATATAAATTAGGAATTTCCTAATTGCAACTTGAAAAGGTGTAGTGGTTTTAGATTTTTTTTTTTATTATTTCTGTTAGTGACAGTGAAATGTTCACCCATAGTTTTATGTTAAATACTCATTTTGAAAAAAAAATCAATTTTAATTTGTGTTTATTATAATTGTTTTGTAGCAAGCTAATAACGAACAAAACTTTAAACTCATGAGTTTTATGTAAAAAGAAAATAAAATATTTTCATATTAATGTCTATCTGATATACTCACTACATTTTCTTGATTTTTTAACTTAAATTAAATTATACTTTAAACATTTTGCTTTAATATGATACAACACACAATTCGTAAGTTGTACTCTGCAATGTGAATTTTAAATATATTATCTGAAATTAAGCATACCTTAAATTAATGGTCAAGCCATTAGTTATTTTCAACGCAAAAGAGTTGATGAGCCGACTTTTTTAATTCTTCTTATTTTTACCATTCTGTTTTTTATGTCTTTTTACATCAATTAGTCTTGCTTTTGCAGTTCTGTCGTTGGTCGTTTTCGTATTGTATAGTAAAAAAAAACTTACAATTAAAACCAGATCAATTGTACAATAGTTGATAAAAATGGTTTAAGTTAAATTGCAAGAGCTTAAATTTTTTTGTTAAGAATGTTAAAATGTATTGTTATAATCATGTGGAAAATTTGTTATACTTGGTCAAATCAAGCTCATCCCCTGTCTTGTAATTGGATCTGTGACTAGCCCAAGAGTAATAATATAAATAGTATATAAAATTAACATGATGATTAATATGATAAATGTATTAGGAACCATATGAACAACATATAACTTTTATTAACTCAAATATTGATTAAGGAACAGGTTCCAAAGAAGGCGTACTGGCTTCGTAAAACTTTCGCTAAAGGTAACAATTCAAACAAATTACATTGGTCGCAACCCAGTACTTGATAAAGGAATATCAAAGTAAATCTTTCAAAATTAAATTTAACCTTAATTGTATTCGAAAACTTTTGTGCATAACTGTCTACATATACATACATACATACTCGTACATATTCTTCAGGCAGAAAAATATGCATTTTGAATTACCATTCCAGTGATACGAATGTAATTTTTAGTTCATGGTTTTCTTACATTTCATTTAAATTTCTTGGATGTTGAATATTTGGCGTAGGAAAATACTCTCTGGTGTTAAAGTCAGTTTTAATATTTGTTATCTGCTTGTTTTTTTTCTTGAAATACCAAGAAATAATTGAAAAAGTGAAAATTTAACTCAATTTTTATTATTTCATGATGTGTGATTTGCAAGTTTTTTCGTAATTATTACAAAAGCAACAAGTAAGAGATTATATATTATATACCAACCATTTATGAGTAGTGAGAACTATGCATACTTGAAACTAATTTAATATAAGAAACGGGTTTACACGATCAAGTTTTGTCTTTAAAATTTTAATACACTTACACTTTTTCACTAATACATTCATACTTCCAATAATTAATATGATACTAGTTTGCTTTCAAATTCTTGCTTCAATTGTCTGTTTCAAGTTACAGTAAAGCAAACAACTGACAGCAATTTTAATAAACAAATTTATTGGTTTTTCTTTATAAACATCTTGGAGTCATAATTTGTTGTGTTGTGTTGTTCCTTTTTTATAAATAATATCCACACATACTAAAAACACTAAAGATAAATTCATATGTTTGTTGGCGACATTTTGTAAATAAATTACTTTTAATTTACGTCTAGCCTACGTCACAACTATCAATTTTTGAGAATTTTGACAAGCGGTATGTGTAAAAAATTTGAAAGCAAAACTTGAAAACTCATAAAATATTTTACTCTGATTTCTAAGTGTTTGAGTCTTATGATGAATTTCATCTCAATATCGATTTTTTCAAGAATTCCAGTTATTCTCAGCAGTGTACCTTATAAGAGATCTGCACAAAATACAATAGTAATTTTTTACTTACATACAACTGAACGGTTTAAAATTTCGAACCGATATTTATAAGATATTTTCGTATGTTTATGGGTTTTTCGAAAGTGGTCCTCATATGGGATCTATGACCAATTATGAGCCGATTACCATAAAATTCGTCACGATGATTTTTATATACATGTGGATTATTTGTGTATAATTTCAACTTGATAGTGATGTTTATAAGGGATTATGGACAGATATTCATAAAATTCAGTATCTAGTATAATTCCACCATCAAAATAAAAACTGTAAAATGTAACGTTGTTGAGATGAAAATATTGTTATTGAAATAAACTTTACCATAAGACACAAATAAAGTGAAATATTTTATGACGATCGTCACATAACATGTAATATTTCCCATTTAATGGATCCGATATCGATATAAAATGTAAAACAAATTCGTTTCGTGCATGCACAGATCACACTCCTGTGGGGCTAATTCTGGCAGTCGTGATCGAAATTTATTTCGACAGTGCAAAATTTTTTAATGTTGGTACTCGACACGAATGTAATCGATTCATTGCCTCAGTGTTGTAAAAAAACTAAAAACTATCCACTTAAGATTGACAAACAATAAATTAATAAGTATAAATATGTATATACATACATACATATGCATGTATGTATTAATGTATATGTTTTTCTATGTTCAAAACGATTTAGGTTCACAAAGGAAGCATTTAATTGCTATATTTGGTTGGCAGATATTTTGCGAAGTGCATATGTTCTGCCATAAAGTAAAGAAAAATTTATTTTTGGTATTTTTGACGTAAAAGTAATTAAGACCACTATTAATTATGAGCTGCATTCCACAATCGATATTCGCTGGCTATCAAAAATCGACTATCGAATGTAAAATTTTTATTAGGAGTTGGCGCCACTGTCGAAAATTAAGGGTGTTCAATAAATTTTTTTATCGAACACAAATTTGCAGTTCATCAGTAAGAGACAGCAAGTCCACAAACGCCTATTTACAGACTCGACAATTTTTAATAAATCTGTAAATAAAATTTATAATATCCTTGTCAAAACCTCATCAAAAATTATACTCAAGTGGTGGAATCCATTTCCAAAATGTTGGAAGCATCCTTCAGTCTTTTTCTGCTTCTGACCAGTTCTAGTAAGAACTCAACTTCATCAAACGTATCATCGCACCATAATTCCGTGGTTGTCATTTCAAATTTAATTTATTTTTCTTTTAAAATTTGTAGCTGATAGAAATATACTAGTTATTGTGAAATACCAAATGAAAATTCGTTCGATAAGCATTTTCGAAAATCGAATTTTGTTCATAATATACATCAAAATTATTAATATTATGCTATTGTTTAAAGTAACACATTTTTCACTTACATTTTCTATTTTTCTTGTGTTTGCCAAAAAAAAAACGTTATTTCGAATGCTTCTTTGCTTACGAGTAAAAACTCACAAGGCTGCATTCGAGAGATCATTCGTTATCGAATGTTAAATAATTCAAACGTTCGAATGAAAATTTATTCACATACGAATGCGAGAATTTGCTTCCTGATATACAGTTTGTGGGTATATAAGATTCAGCACTTGTTGCTTGTGCAATTATAATATCGCACCCTAAATACAAAAGGGTCACAACTCAGAATAATAAAATTTTCAGGAGAGACAAAAAACTTCATCGTACACAAGCAACACACTTAACATAAAAATACACTTAACCATGGTGGAATTAAATACCAGGTGACAGCATTGCTACAACAATTACAACAAGGCAAGAACAACAGGCATTTTTGTTTGTGTAATACTTTCGTTACTGTCAAAAACATCTGGCATAAAATAAGGAAAAAAAATATACAAACATGGACAAAAACAGAAAACAATTGTGATTTTTTTTGTTTCTTTTATTTTCTCAAAGAATTTTTCTTTAAGTTACGCATAATATTTATTTCAATATACAAGTAATACGTAATTTTGCAAAGCAAAACATGCAAAATTCTTTATTTTAAAAATTAGTGTATGTATTGTATAACAACAACGCATTTTTCTGCAGCAAAAAAAAAAAATCACTTTAAAGAGGAATCTTAGTATTTATCTTACAAAAAAAAATTAACATTTTTAGCAAAAAAACTCAAAAAACAAACACACTATTTAATATAATATAGTTTTTTTAACACTTTTAAGCTATTTTACGCAGATAAAACGGCGACAAAACTCAATTTTTCAAAAACAAAATAATTTTGTAACGTTTTTATATAAACTTTGACTATTTGTAAACAACTTTTTGACATTTCAATTTCGCCATAAATAGAGCAAAAAATAATCAGCTGGCGCTATGCTGTCACCTAGTATATTTTCACCATGTACTTAACTGTATTTTTCCAGTTGAAGAAGATAGTGATGTAAAAGAAATTTTTGCAGGATGTAGAGATGTGCACTCTGAATTAATTTAAGGAAAAAAGTCAGTTTTGGATAATTTTGAGTTGTGACCTTTTGTATTTAGGGTGCGATATGTTTGTATAAAAACTTGTAAGAATTAAGTATGTGTTCAAGTACCTTGGTTATTTGAAATATTGAAAAGTTCATCACTCCATTTGATCTCTGTTCTTTCTTAGGCAATATAATCTAAAGGTATTGCCACAAATCGTAGAAGTTGTGTTTTTTGTTATTTGTGGTCTTTCCTGATTTTACCGGATTCTCGTAGGTATATCCAAAAATTGATTTAACTTCCATATCTATTAGAATTATTAATACATACGTACATATGTATATCATAGTTACATAATCAAAAACTTGTATAGGTAGAGAGTATTTATTTATATTTATTTTATTTATATTTGATAAATACCCTTACCACTTATGAAGAACAATATATAAGGACACTGTTTAATCGAGTGCTACATATATGAATGATTTTAATAAGCTAACCAATGTTATTTTAGTTTTCGTCAACTAAAGTGCTGCAAAAATATAGAAATCCTAATTGAATTATTCACACTTGATTTAACGACTCTTTGCCAAAGTTCACACACAAGCTGTAATTGTATATAGACAGATATCATAATAATCATTTACATTCTCAACCATTTGACACATCACATAACAGGCATATCAAAGCAGTTATGTTAAAAAATATAGATACATTTTTTTCTTCGTAAAATTTCTTAATAAAAATATTTTGGGTTTATGCAGACGATTTAAACATCGATTGAGCGAAGTCCATATTCATATTCATTGGCTATGATGAACAGAATTGAATTTGGTTAAAATAGTTTCATTATAAAATCTAATAGAGATCTTGAATATATAACAATGGACACAAAAATAATTTATCTAAGTTTTACACTGTCAATACATCCGATATAATGTTCCTTTTCGAAAATTACTTAAAGGGCCATAAATCCTTCGGATATAATAATATTAATCAGAAATCAGGTAGGGGCCCAATTATTCGAAATCATTCTATAAAACTTTTGCTGGAGCTGTACCTAAGTGATCAGCTTCTATATAATTTACCTTTCAGAAAATCACTAAATCTCTTAATTACATACAACCATGTCACAGAATTTAATTTAAATTTTAATTTAAAAGTTATCAAATTAATGGAAAAACTTTGACTAAAAACGCCAAACGTACCCGGGTACCTTGGTGCACACATAAGGGTTAAGCATACATAAATGTATATTACAAATCTTACATAAAACACAACTGAAGTGTAGCTTTTGATATTACTATATTTTATTACACATGTGTCTATGGATACAATTACATATAATAGACGTCTGTTATGAATGTCAAAAACATTGTCATGTTAGTTTTTCTTTTTTGGAGTTTTCCGGTCTAGTTTCCTTTTAGTTAAATGCTATGCACAATATATACATACATTTATGTATGTATACATTTATTTATGGTTTATGATATATTAAGACTCATTCTTAACTCTTGAATGAATGGCATATTATAACATTATGGTTGTTAACGCCTTAAGGGATAATGAACAAATCACACACATTGTTATAAATTTATTTCTTTTCCTTTATTTTATACACAAGAACTATTTACATTTCAACTTAGTGATGGGTCAACGTTCTGTGGACGAAATTTACGTGAATAGGATGGTATTTAAACCAATCACTTACCTAAATATAAAGATAATAACAGAAACTATACTGGGGCCAAATTACCGCATTCAATATCGAGTAAAATTTATCATAATTTTCTTATTTGAGATTATGGCATTCGATATCGAGCAATAAATTTAGTACATTTTATCATAATTTCGATATCGAAATCATTTTTCGATACAATAGCTCATTCGATCACGGATGCGGTAATTTGGCCCCTGGTGTACAGGCACAGCATTTTTTATTCATACTTAGTGCTAATAATACTATACACCCTCATAGTGGGTAGAGTATATTGGATTTGTACTGATGTTTGTAACAATCAAAAATTTTACTTAACTCTCCGACTTACACATGTTTTGATTTTTATATGGGCGCTCTGACCAACTATGACCAGATCTTCATAAATTTCGGTACAGGCAACTATTTATATATACCGGCAACTGTTTATATATATGAGGAAACATATATCATTTTGAATTTAAAACACGATATAGGGGATATGGTGAAATATGGACAGAAATTAGAAAAAAACAGTTGTATGAGTTTTTTATGTCTATTAATTATCAATAATAAAAACAAATATTTGTAAGATACATATGCATATGCAGTTAAGGATGTTGACCTTATATGTGCGCTATGATCAATTATAGGCCGACAATCATAACAAGTAAGAAAGTATGGTCGGTCAAGCCCGACCATATAATACCCTACACCTAGTATATGTAAATATAAAACAGTTTTTCAAAAATAGGCGTTATATGGTAGATATCACCTATTTTGGACCAAAATTTAGAGTCATGATTTCTGTGAATATAAATATTATATGTGTTAAACTTTATCTCGATATAAATACTTTTAAAAGATTAATGAAAGTTAAAGTGAATTACGGGGGTCCTGCTGAAACCACATATCGTCCACATCCATATCTTCTAATTCGGGCCATAAAAAGTTCGTTATCATCTCACGATAGCGAACACCATTCACAGTAACTGCCTGACCGGCCTCATTTTGGAAAAAATACGGCCCGATGATGCCGCCAGCCCATAAACCACACCAAACAGTCACTCTTTGTGGGTGCATTGGTTTTTCGACAATCACTCTTGGATTCTCATTCGCCCAAATGCGGCAATTCTGTTTATTGACGAATCCACTGAGGTGAAAATGTGCCTCATCACTGAAGATGATTTTCTTCGAAAATTGATCATCCACTGTTGCCATTTCTTGCCACCATTCTGCCCATTCACGACGTTTGGAATGGTCAAGAGGCTTTAGTTCTTGAGCCAATTGCACCTTGTAAGCGTGCAAATGGAAGTCTTTATGCATAATGTTCATCAACGACGAGCGTGAGAGGTGCAATTGTTGGGCACGACGACGAGTTGAGGTGAACGGCTCTTCACCCACACTATCGCGAACAGCAGCAATATTTTCTGCAGTACGAGCTGTACGAGCATGCACTGGTGTTCTCACATCTTCTACAGACCCGGTTTCCTCGAATTTTTCCACGATTTTTGCGATTGTACGTACATTTGGACGATCAAATTGACCAAAAAAATCACGAAGTGCACGATATGCATTTTGATTTGAACGCCCATTTTCATAATAAGTCTGGATAACTTTAACACGTTGTTGGATTGTGTATCTCTCCATGGTTCAAATTGAGTAAGTCTGAAATAGAGACATGTCAAATAAAATTCGGAAAAAAGCTTGGCGTTTAGGTGTGGGTCACATTCAACATCGGCCCTTACAATTTAACCACCCTTATATGAAATATATTTGTGTTCAATTTTATTTGGATACCAACATTTTTGAATGAGTTATGGTCTTTAAAGTGATTTTTGGAAGTGGGCCTTATATGGGAGCTATGACTAATTATGGACCAATCTTCACGAAATTTGTAGATGTGATTTAGCTACAAAGTGATTCTGAGCCGATCGGTATGCTTTAAGGTGGGTGTTGGACCAATATTTATGGGCGTTAAAAACATCAGCAATAATCCAATATACCCTCCCCACTATTGTGGTGTAGGGTATAAAAATCGGTACGGCGATTTTCATATACTAACGGATTATTTGTTTGGAATATTAATATGGTAAAAATATTTACAACAGATTTATATATGTATATTGTTACAAAATTGTATTTCAATTTAAATTTAACGACCGGTATCAACATATGACATGTTTATCGACATACAACTTTATATATTTGCGTTGGTAGAAATTTTAATTTTTAAACATTATTAAGAACACCCTGATATAAATATAGCTGAACATTTTGGCAAAATTAAGTTTTAACGGCTTTGGCTAAATATTCTAGACACGAACATTCTAGACTTGCGGTCATGAACATTCTAGTATCTCCGCTCCGAACCATCTAGAAATTATGATTGCTGTATAAGAGGACTAACAGGGCCACTCAAGTGAGTTTAGTTTATAGTGATTCATTGTTATGTGAACATTGAAGTGTTTTCAAACGAAAGACTATAAATATATATACTGCCGTATTCATAAAAAATAAAGCAGGTTTGAAGTGTGCTTTTAGACAAAATTTTCATACAAAATTTTCTTAAAGTACATTTGAAGTCTACTTTAATTGTTTCTGAATAAGACTGATAAACTTCAATTAAAGGGTGTTCTTAAACCGAAAAAGTATAGCAACAGAATTTAAAATTGTTTTTGTGTATATTTGAATAAATACAGGCTCGTTGTACTTTCTTTAACGCTTATATTTTGCAATTAAAAGAAATCCGGTTTATTTAAAGGAAATAAACCACCGTTTTTAAATGGTAAAAACGTAACAATATATTTTAAAAATTAATCATTTTTTAATTACGTTTCACTTATTTTTATGAATTTTGTATGGATATTGCCATAATATTCGGAAAGAAATTTGTATTGGGTTTAAAAGATATCATGGACCGATCCTTACTATTATGATTACAATTTGTGTTTGTGTTTGTTAATTATTTAAAAAAAATAATATTATATTCAATATATTAACACAAAATAGCAACAAATTTTATAAGGAATAAGAAAATATATAACAAATACCCGTCACTTAACACGAGGGACTTAAACGGAAATACCTTGCAAGAATTTACTACAATAATTATTGATAATATCAATGTCCAAAAACAAACAAATTCTGATCATAATTTATGAAAAACTTTGTACAGACTATACATTTTTTGTTCTCGATGCCATTTCAATGTATAAATTTACAATACCCATGAAATTGATATTAATATTGTTGGTAGGTATATAAGATTCGGTACGGCCGAAAATGTTGTTTTCTAAAGTATAAATATATTTGTTTATATTAAATTGGCCACATTCTTTATAATATTGTATCCAGTATTTACTTTATGTTATGTCTTCATACACGTGTACACATACATAAGTGTATACACCTAATTCTGTTTGTACACGATAATTGGTTCCAGGAAACTCCGTGTATTAAAAAAAACATTGATCATAGGTATGCAAAATAGGAGATTGGGTCCTTATCTCTAAAACCTAATGCAATTAGTGAAAAACAGAGATTTTTAAGAGCAACTATTAAGGTTTATAATCGCCCCTATCGTGAATAAAAATTTCACGTAAAATTTGTTCCCTTTTATTTTTTTAACATTGAATTTTCATAGGAAAAATATGAAAAGGGAACAAATTTCATGTGGAATTTTTATTCACGATTGGAGTGAATATTAAATCACACACAATATTTTACACAAGCATATTTATTAAAGAAAAAAAATAAATCCACTCCAAGCTTGAAAGTATTGTAAAACATGTATGACAAGTTCATTTGATTGTATGCACTAAAAGAGAATTCCCCCAAATTTATGCTATTTACAATTGCTCTGACCAGTAAATTTGCTTGTATCCACAATAAAGGAATTCCCCTAAATTTGTAATTTGTACATATTTAGCAAAAATTAAATTTAGCAAAAAAATTTAAGCCTAAATCGTACAAAATGGAATAAAATCGTGTAAAAAATTTAAAATATGTTAATTTTTAAACCGTGTTAAATCAACACCGGGTAAAAAAAAGGCCGTGTAAAAACAGAATTAGCTGTATTTAAGTAAATTGTATATAATTTTTATATTTCATATATACGATTTTCTTAATTTTATAGTGCCAAACGAAATATGAAGAATGACCTTTTTGTTTGTTAGTATTATCATGCGCTGTCAGAGAGCAATAAACTTTTCGGTCATTTTGTTTATAATAAATATACAAAAGGATTATAATTAATGACATACTTGAAGACCACATCTATGGTTATTTGGCAACAATATTTCTTCGGTTGTGGTGGATTCATGAATCTATTTTATAGGTATATATATTCTTGTGCACACACAATATAACGATTTTGTTGTCATAAAATAAAGGTATAAAAGAAATCATGTGGTTAAATTCATGATATTAAAACAAAATAATATATAAGAAGATGTATTGCTATTAAGGGTATTATTAAGTGAAAAATTGGTAAAGTACGTGCAGCTATTAAATAATATGACTGCCATATAGTTTTATTATGAAAATGAAGTACTTAACGTGAGTTCACACTATTGAAATATTTGATGAAATAAGCATTTAAGTGTCTTTTGTAAGTAAGTTATGCTATACAAAAATAAACAAATACTTTCAGTACTTAAAATTAGTAAAAAAAGGTGGAAAGAAATTGGACAACATTTTTAGTTTTTTGATTTTTATTTGTTTGCAGTCGTATATTTAGTAAACTATTTGAACAATATGAACAATACATTTAATGCAAGAAGGTCAAGGTCACAGTCATTCTGACTTTCGCCTTCCATACAAAAAAAAGTTGTGTTATTCATCCCCAAAAATTAAAGATAATGTAAAAAAAATCCATTGTTCATGGGTCTGTAAAAACACATTTCTGTCGTTAATCATTTTGTACTACCACGTCAAATTCTAGGCATGATTTTTAAAAGTACAGAAATGCAGCCCTTACAAAGCCATGAACACCGGTATACAAAATGTTATGATCAGACGAAAAATAGCGACACAGTGAACAAAATACAAAAAGGGCCGTATTTATAGGCGTGGCAAAAAAATAAAAAAAAATATTTCTGGAATTGTTTTTACATTATATTTAATTTTAGGGGGTGACTGACACAACTTTTTTCGAACCACCCTACTGTACATACTATTTATATAAATATGTAAGCTTATATATATTTTATAGCAACTGTACTTGACGATGAACAAAACGTAATTCTGCAAATGGCTTATAATTGTACGAACACCAAACATATGTTTATAAAAACAAATTTATTCTAATATCTACTCGTACTTGTGAAAGGCATCATTATTTTAAATTTATATATAAACTTTCTTTTTTTAAATGAACAAACTTTTGCTTAGTATGAGAAGTAAATTTTATTTTAATGTCTCCATTCTAATAGCAAATTTGATTTGTATTTATAAAATCACGTATAATCTTTTTTTGTATTTATAAGTGTGTTAAAAGGACAAAAAGGGCTGTAATATGTTAAATAATTTCGTTGCTTTTCATTACAACACCTAGAAATAATGTACATATTGTCAAGAAATTAACTTATTATAATCATTAGTAGGGGATAACAATTTTTGTATAGTATATGACTTTCAAAACTAAAACACAATCATTAAGTGTTTGATATACAAGAAAACTCTTGTGTTTTACAAATACGCAACTTTAAACATTTTAGGTCAATAACCTTTTATTTTAAAACTTATGACAATTTAACTATATATATATATAAATTTTCAAGAGTATTCCAAAAAATATTGCAAAATTATTGACAGTTAAGGAGAAGGATGAAAAAGCTGGTCCAAGAACGGGATTTTCAGAAAGCATGAATTGTTTGATGTATGTATTGGTTTAATACTGAACTTTTAGTTTTCAAAAAAAACTATTTGGAGAATATTAATAATTCAATTCTATTCAAATTAAATTCAAAAAATAATATCTGAAAGTGGAGTCAGTCAATTGTTGCGAACGAAAATTATATCCAAAGAAAAATTTTTTTATTCAGAGATTTTTGCAGACTATTCACTCATTTTGAACGATTTTTCTGGAAAATCAAATATACCATATGGGAACAAAATCTAATAATTTTACAAGTGGTAATAGTGCGGCCATTGATTTATTTTGTTATGGTTTTTAACTGTCAAAAAAACAAATATTAAATTATTTTAAAATATTGTGCATTCAAAATGAATGATTAAATAAAGTTGCTTTTGCTGATTCTCATAGAAATACATAAGGCGTTATTATTTGTATAAGCAAATGTAACCTCTTGGTAACTCAGTTCGTTTTTGTCCAGACAAAATATAAAATTAAACCAGTTTAACCCTTATTTGTGCACAAAGGCATTTTCAGTCAAAGTTTTTTCATTGAAATTGATAACTTGTATATCTGAAACTTTTTGGGAACTTCTAACTTTAAAATAATTTAGTTTTTTTGCAGCCGTACTTTTATTTTTTTTTTTTTTTTGTAATTCGCCTTAGAGACCAATTTACTTTTAACACCCTTTAATGCGCATCAAGGTATCCAAGTGCCTGTAGGCGGCCATTTAAAGTCTATTATTTGAAGTTGACTGTAGCTTTGCATGAATAAATAAAATTCTGTATAAATTATAAACAAAAACAATTTATTACATTTTATTTAGAAACAGAGTCATAAAAACCATAAAATACTTATTGAATGAAAAAAAGGAAAATAAAATTTTAACGCAAATTTATCGAGCAGTTTGTTCATATTGGTCGACTAATCGAGTGTTGATTGCAGTACTGGAGCAGCCAGTACAACCTTTACGATTCTTTCTCTGCTTCATAGCAGCATCCATAGTAGCGAGCACTTGTAACAACTTCCTACTACTGGAATGCATCCGCTTGTGTCTTTTGTTTGTAAAGGAGATGTGGCAGTTTCAAAGTTTGTCTTGAAGATGATGTCGATGAATGTAAAATTATTTTTGTATTTTTATCCCGATGCTTAATATTTTCCTGACACAAACCACTGCTTAGATATTTTAAGAATTTTCGGCGTCTGATTTTGCTTACTAAATTGCATATATATAATATAGGATGCTAGTGCAAATTATCTACTTTAGTTTTAGTTTCTACTTTTAGTTTTATTATAGTACATTATAATTTCCGGATTTTCTAAAGTATTGGGTTCCACGTAAGGTTTAACGTGCATAGTAAATAACATAACAACTGCCTTTTTATTTTTTGGCACATACGACCACAAAATTTGTGAATAAAAATTATCTGAATTATATTTAAAATTTATTATATTACATCTATTAATCAATTATAAGTAAAAATTTGTATTCAAATATATTTAGAGTAATACTAACCTTTCCTTGTTTGCTTGCATATTGAGTGGTAAAAACCTTTTATTTTTCGTACCGTACCGACAAGAATTAGGTTGCATGAGCTCAAACCTGTCGCTAGTTCTAAGGACGTAAAAAATATCTGTAGTAATGTTTCTTACTGAGTTTTTCTACGGAAAAACTAGACCTAAAACTTTTTTTTCGCCTATTTTTTTGCGCTCACCTTTCGGTAGTTTACCGGTATACAATTGACCATGCAAAGGGTAAGAGTTACGTGCATCACATGCCCATGCGTTAAGAAAATTTATGTAAAATATCTGTTAACTAAGCTTTAACAATATATTTAGTGAGAAAATGATTTTCCTCTGCTTAACTCTTATATAGGTACCCAGGTACCTTGCAGCACATTAGGTGTTAAGCAGAGAGTTTCTCTCTCAAAAAAATAGACTTGAAATTTTCAAACTATGAAAAGAACTTTGTCTGAACAAATATTTTGTTCAGAACGATTGGGTGAATCCAACTTAAGAATATTTAAAAGATTTATAAAAAGTTTAAGATTTTAGCTCATTAGGTGCTCATTAAATTCAAAAACACAAAATGCATTAGGGTATGTAACTTCAGGATTTAAAAGTTAAACATTTAAATTTATAAAGACAATTTGAGTTAAAAAAGAGTTATTACGAGTGGGGTTTCTTCTAAAAACCAAAAAATTTAAATTGGTTTCAAATTAGTTGAATTATTTTTTGGTTGAATGGAAGAAAGTATAATTTTTTAAAAATAATTATTTCCAATTTTAAGCATAACATGCATTCATTGCATACATAACTTTTTTATATATAGTCTGCAATTATATTTTCCATTTGTTTTTTCAAATGATCAAATGATGCCCAATGAAGAAATCTTTGTAGTTGTCGAAATATCAGAAAATAGAAAATTTTAAAACAATTTGTTTTTAAGACCATAATATAACATATTGTCGCTGTAACCAATCCAACCCAATATCCTAACAATTTTCTACAAATTAAACAATTTTACAATTCTCATGTAAACTAATTAACCTAAGATATATTACAAAAACTTACTTAAACACTAGTTCTCTAGTTTTTCGGTCATTAAACAAAATGAAACTCTTAAAGAAATGCATTTAATGTTGGGGAACTGAAACCGCAAAGAAAATATTTCATGTACTTATTTTAAAACATGACATGCATAAACTGCATCGTCTGCTAAAGATGCTCACATATTTATACCCTACACCACAATACGGGGAGGCTATATTGTGTTTGTGCTGATTTTTGTAGCGCCCATAAATGTTGGTCCTTAAAGTATACCGATCGACTCAGAATCATTTTCTAAGTCGATTTAACGATATACGTCCGTCCGTCCTTCTGGCTGGCTGGCTGCACATGTAAAGCTTGTCGGCAGAGTACAGGTCGCAATTTTGAAAATATTTCAATAAAATTTGGTACGTGAAATTTTTTCGGCCCAAGAACGGACGGAATTGAAAGCGGAAAGTGGAAATTGGTCTACTATTTCACCTGGCCTCCATACAAATGTCCTCCCGAAATAGGAGTTAAATGAATATAAATGTTTGAATTATGCAATTATTCAAATTAATTTCACCACAAATTAGTACTAAATGAAGCTAAATCACATCTATAAATTTTGTAAAGATCGGTCCATAATTGATCATAGCTCCCATATAAAGCCGTCTTCCGAAAATCACTTTAACGATCTTAAATATTGGTATCCAAATAAAATTCAACACAAATAAGTTTCATATATAGAGAAATAATGACTCTTAATTTTATAATAGTTGATCCATAATTAGTCAAAACTCTCATAAAGGACCCTCTCCCTAATTCACTTTAACCTCCATAAATCTTTTAAAATTATTTATATCGAGATAAAGTATAACAAATATAATATTTATATTCACGGTAGTCATGGCTAGAAAATTTAAGATGATCGTTCCATAAGAGAGAATATCCCCATATAGCAACCATTTCTGCAAAACTGTTTTTTACATATACTGGGTGCAGGAAATGATATGGTCGGACTTGACCGACAATACTTTCTTACTTGTTTTTGTTTGTTTAAAAAGTCATAAATCATGACAGTCCTGACATTATTCCAATGTTAACATATGGTTGTAAAAATATATACATAACAAAAAAGGTTTAAAATGTATTTTTAATAACAGTAGTATTTAGAAATGTATAATCTATTGTTAAACATGCAATAAATAAGTTTCTTAATGGACTATGTTGCGTATGGTTTTTATATGTATCTGAACATTCTTTGTATACACAATCATCATACGCCCCGGTGAAACTTTTTTATATCCGTATAATAAAAAAAAATTTACATTAAGTAAAAAACTACATTGTTATTGAAATTTTTGTTTATTTTCATAATCGAAAACAAACAGCACTGTGTGTTTATTCACAAAATTGCGTAGTTATAAGTAAAGTTTTTAACGGAGTGATTGTAGTACGTCTGCGTCAAAGTCATGTGTTTTATCATCAATTATCAGCAGATACTTGTTGTTAAACTGAAACTGTCTATTTATCACAAAAATATTCTGAGATATCTTTGAAATGAAACATAAATGTTCACTGTCATTTTTACATTGTTTTACATTTAACAGTACACTAGTACAAAAAAGCAGACATTCATAAAAGGAAGTAAGTATATGGAAATAAAGGGAGACTAGGCAATTGTAAACAATACAAAATATGGAAAATTTTACAAAATTATTTTCTACTTCAACAAATTTAAATTCCAAAAGCAATCATTTCCGCCGGCTCTAAATGGTTTTCTCATCTGTGGTATATCAAAAATCGCTTTCGTTTAGTAAATGTTAGTAGCATTCCTGCCATTATAGTGAGCTTACAATTTTTTAAAGTATTACGAAATTTTAATACGGATTCGTTGCCAAAAAGTCGTTTAAACTAAACAAATATGTATTTAAAATTATCCAAATGATAATTATTCCTTTGGGGCAATGATGGGGCATATTGAAATTGTTTGGAATCGTTATATCTTTTCACTGAAAAATGTCCTTAACAAAATTATTCAGCAGTTTTTAATGATGCGAAAAAGAAAATTTAAAAAATATTAACTTTGGTAATACTCACTGTCAAACTATTTATTATCTTATGGTGAAACTACACCGATAATTTTTCTATGAATCTTGGTAATGATCATAAATTAAATGGCCAAATTGTATGGAAAATGTTAATTTGCTGAGAAAAATAACAAGATAAATAATATTTTAATGAGTTTCTAAAGCATCATAATAAATATGTATGAAAATTATTGCTCGTCGTTTTTGGTCTTTTTTGTTGTGGTTTAAATATAAGTTCGCCTTAAATGTTTGATTGTGTGAATGATGAAATAGTAAAAATATAAACAACTTTACTGAAAGACAGTAAGATACTTGAAGGTGACCCATAAATATTAATTTATCTTATTTCTTATATTTTGGAATTTCTTTCAACTAAATGTAACAAAAGCACCAAACAAAATTAAAACAAACAAATTGAATAATTTTCTATCATAAAACATTGGCTAAGATATTCTGTATAAAATTTGCTTTAACAAAATTTTCTTCATATGAATTGAAAATGTATAATAATTATTTTAAATTACGTTTTCTAATAATAATGCTGTTTTTACTTGATATCAATATCACAAAATGTAAAAATCATAAAAATAAAGTAAAATAAGTAAAAAAGTATAGTCGGTCAAGCCCGACCATATAATACCCTACACCTAGTATATGTATAAAACAGGTTTTTAGAAATGGGCGTTATATGGGAGATATCACTTATTTTGGAGCAAAATTTAGTGTCATGATTTCTGTGAATAAAAATATTATATGTGTTAAACTTTATCTCGATATAAATACTTTTCAAAGATTTATGGAGGTTAAAGTAAATTACGGAGAAGACACTAATTATGAACCGACCATTATGAAATTAGGTGTCATTATAAGAAACTTATTTGTGTCGCATTTTATTTGATTACCAACATTTTTAAGAAATTTATGACCTGCAAGCTTGAGGTCACTTATAAAAGATTTTTTATTTTTATTTACAATTAAATCGATATTTCGATTTCCTTTGGAAATATTCGTCAGTAGTTAGTTTATTTGAATATTTAAAAAATAACAAAATTTCTATGTATATTTGTTAGAATACGTACATAAATAAAATATGTATGGCCGATAAACTCCTATTTAGGGAGAACATTTGTATGGGGGCTACATGAGATAATGGAACGATTTCAACCTGTTTCCCTCCCAAGCGTCCTTAATAGAAATTTTATCGAATTATCTTTAAAATTGCGACATATGCGCACACGGTTTAGATGGGCAGCCAGCGAAGACGGACAAACGAACAACCATCGTTAAGTCAATTCAGAAAATGATTCTAAGTCGATCAGTTGTAATATTTATAAAGTGGGTATTGGACTTATATTTTTGGGTGTCATAAACATCAGCACAAATCCAATATACCCTCCCCACTATTGTGGTGTAGGGTATAAATACATCCAAAAGATTGGTAGCAATCGAAATCTTAATATCGTATGGACTTCACATAAAAAATTACAAACATTTAGAAGAGGAAGGGAAAAAACACGCTAAACATACATGATGAAAATGGTAATGGAAAATGATTGTTAATAAAAGAACAATAAAGTTAGTTACAGGGGTTTCTTTCAACCAAATCTGAAAAGCGAAATATATTGTAAATAAACACAGCATTAGAAGTCATGACTAAATTTGTATGGTTTGTATTAAAGCGCTATAAATTTGGATGTATGGAGAGTTTATTATAATATTGTTTATTTTATGTGTCCGGGAGGGAAGAACAAAATACGGTCAATTGTAAACTAAACTAAGCGATGGGTACTTAAAGTTTTTAGGAAATTCTGTTTTGTTTTTTAATTCAATATTTAAATTGTAGTGAAAAGTGGAGTGGTGTTGCTATATAATGGACACCCATTATTTACAGAAAATTTCAAATAAAATTCAAGTTTTAACAAAATTCAAGAACTGTGTTATTGGATAATGAAACATTGCTAATTAGACACTACTACTTTTTAGTATCCCCTAATTTGCCTAATGGAGCAATATTTATTCAAAGAAAAGTTAAAATGGTTACCACTCCATGTAGTCCTTGCCAATTAAAAATGTTAGTTATGTGAAATAAGTAACAATTAATTAATTAATGCTAGCCATCAAAATAAGAAAAAGAATTTTTTATTAAAAGAAAATTAAATTTAGTTTCTTTTTTTTTAGCTTTTCTTAAATACTAATAAATAAGTATAAATGTGGGGTTCTAAAGTATTCAATAAAATCGATTGCTTTTGTACTAAATAAATAATTTAAATAAAAGTTTGTTCATCTTAATTACAGTAAATATATTGACAAACAAATGTTTTGTAATTTAATCTAAAAAGCTGTATGTTCTTTGACAATTGTTTGACGTATTACCTTAATGACAATTCCACTTGTGTCGCTTTCTAACAATGAATATGTTAAAGGTAGTGTAACTATAAGTTTTTTTTAACATGCAATGCTCAATTACTTCTTTGACATGTTATATAATATATGAATGCAGATAAATTCCCAAACTTCTGTAAGTAATTTGTACAAAGTTTTTACGTCATTGACGTTTAAGTCACAGTGCTAGCAACATTATCAGCTTTATTAAGTTACAAATTGTTGAATGTGAAATCAAACAGAGTTTTACTTTTAATTTGGCATGATTCTATTTCATGTCTTATTTAATCAAAAGTATAATTGAGGTAAATTTTAAATTTACATGTATTTTCCTTATTTATATATACATATATAAAGGGTGATTTTTTAAAAACTTTTTTTTGCATAACTGTTTTTGGCAACTCAGCTGTTTTCGTGTAATATGTTACCGTTAAACATTTTCAGTTTGGCCTATAATTTAATTTAACCATGAGCCGACTTACAAACGGTTTAGCATCAATGGACCGTTCTTTTTCAAGGACAACGATGGCAGGAACATTAATATGAATGACGCGCGCTTTTTTTTTTAATAGAGCTGGCGTTTGCTGACATCAGGATTCAACAAAACGGTGCTACATGTTACACAGCACATGAAACAATTGCTCTTTTGAGAGACAAGTTCGTTCAACAGTTCATTTGCGGCTAAATTTCATTCTTTAATATTAAAAGTTTTGCTAAAAAAACTGAATATAAAATCTTCAAATGGTTAGTTAATATTTTCTTAATTTCTAACTGCAATTACTGTTATTTTTGTAATTTTTCAGAACTTTTGAGGAGATTTTTTATCAAAAAATTAGAGTTAAATTTCATAATGAAATGTGACCACAATATTTGGGGTTTTGTTATTTATAGGGGGGGGGGGGGGGGGAGAGCTATTTTGCCTGCGGTAACTTAGAAGCCTAAATCGTGCGATTTAACGCCTTTAACAATGGTTAAGGCACTGGAAGCTAATAATAGAGAACTTATTCGTCGAAGAGAATATGGGGTATATACTCTCTTCGACAGAGTATGCCAAAATTGTACCCAGCATATAAAAATTTGAGCCGTAGCCTCGGTCAACATTTACATGAAATCATCTTTAAACACTGAGATTTCAAACATTTTTCTAAATTGTTCTGGAACAGTAGAATCAACGGTTCATATTTCTTTAAAAATGATGCCGGTACGAACGTAACCGTCAATGGCGACCGTTATCATGCCATGGTAACCGACTATTTGATGACCGAAATTGAGGCTCGTCATCTCGTCGGCATTTGGTTTCAGCAAGATGGCGCCACTTCGCACACATCGCATCAATCAATAGATTTATAGAGATAACACTTCGGTGAGCACATAATTTCAAGATCATGTGATATCACACTGTTAGACTTTCTCCTGTGGGGATATGTTAAGTCTAAAGTTTATGCGGTGAAGCCCGCTTCGATTCAGGCCTTGGAGGAAAACATCCCGTGTGGCATTCTCTAGTTACCAGTCGAAATGCTCGAAAGATTCATAGAAAATTGGACTCAACGGATACACCACCTTCGACATAGAAATGGCCAACATTTAATAGACAGAATCTTCAAACAACCAAGATATGATATATATATGTAAGTATACTTGAAAATTTTCATTAAACTCCAGAAAATATTTCCTTGTCAAAATTTATTATTTATTTGTAATATTAATCTCTAAATATATTTGGGTATTTTCTATTTTATAAATAAATCTTTAGTTCAATTAATGTTATATATTTGCTGCCCAAATCAATATTGGTATTTAGTATTTATTTATTATGCAGCATATAAAGGCGTCGTGGTAAATAAATTTAAACAACTAATCAGAATTGCACCTATTTTCCTCATTTTTAATTTTAACCACCAATGGCTTTTTTTAATTCTCAGTTATTTTCTAATTAGGTTAAGTGGCTTGGTAGTTTTTTTACTAAGCTTAATTGCATTACATTATAGAATGTGCAAAAAATGTAGTTTTTGCAAATCTGGCTATAACCCATTGACAAGCACATTGCAGCCACATAGGACAGACATTAACACGTTGAATAAACAATATGCCAACGACAGCTTTCCACTTGAAAATTAGGTATTTTTTTTTAAATAATAATTTATGCATTTAGTTTTTTTATTCGGGGAATAAAGCTGTTGCTTATTGTATACGGATTGCAAACTTAAATTAACAACATACAATATGTAGATAAGACAAATACTTAATAGAGGTTAGAAAATTATTGGCAATATTTGTTTAGGATAATAAACATCGCATATCCAGGCTTAGTTATTTTGACTTTTTTCAGATATACTCCATATATGTGATCCGGCCTATCAAAAGGTGGCTTATGACTCAAATCAAAAATTAGCGAGCCACAGCTGTTAAAGATAAACAATGCATTTCGTCAGTTTTTTAGTAGTTTGCATTATGAACAGTCATATCCACGTCATGCGAAGAAGAAAACTATTTTAACTGCAAAATAAATATTTTCTGTGCAAAACAGCTTTTATTTTTGTTTTTGGTAAAATCGTTTTTGCAGCGTTCAATCCTGTTTCAAATTTTTCAATTCCATTAATTCTGGATTTTCAATAAAAGTCTGTTTTTCTTTCATTTGTGCTTTTCTTTCTCTACATTTTTAGTACACTTCTAAGGAAGTTACGTCTTTCTAGTTTTTATCACGTAAAAGAGCGTCTCAAAAACTATCGAACCAAAAAAAAGTGAACACATTTTTTTTTTGAGTCATAAGCTATCTTTTTATAGGCCGGGTCATATATAGTCTTTATAATCAACGCCAAACAAGTGTGCGAATTATCAGTAGCAAATTTCGATTCATAATTCTTTACTAAACACTATTATCTTAGAAATTAAAAGACCAAGGACACTTACATTTTTATAATAAATAAAAGAAAATAAAATTTTTTTAATTTGAATGATTTTTGCATTAATTTTCTGCATTTACTGTATAATGTTCATTATTATTGTTTCACAGACATCACAAATGTTAAACTTATACACATGTGACTCTATTTCCCAAATGACAAATTAAATAAACATGAACACTGCTTCTGCTTCTAAAAATCGTTTTTTATAAAAAGTTCTGCATTGTTTGCTTTATTTAGGACAGAGACTAACTTTCACATTTCTACTCTATACTTTTAATATTTATTATGCTGCAATCAAATAAAAACTAAGTTTTCACAGTTGCTTTTATTTAGTTTAAAGGTTGTTAATTTTTTAGAATTTTTGTTTCGGAATGGCATTTGTTTATTTTAAATAAATTTAAATAATAAATTAGTGACAAAAACTTGAGTAAAAGTTTTAATTAAAAACCGTAGCTCTTAAATGCCTATAGATATTTCTGTTAATGGTATGTACTATACACTCAAAAGTATTACATATTAAAGTTTTATATACATCATCTATATAATATTCAAATATAATATTAGAATTATATGTATATAAAAAATTGTAAAAAAAAATATTTTCTCATAAACATTTATGCTTTTGTTTTGTTTTGGTTGCCAATGACATACATACATGAATACTACAAGGTGGCGCAAAAGTAAACTTCCAATCAGGCAATCTTACTGGCCAGTTCAAATCGCCAAAACGGGAGATTAGGCGCCCAGGAAATGCATCCTTCAGCCTATCGGTTGTGGCACGTGCAGTGTGTGCCGCTGCACCGTCTTGTTGGAACCACATGTTTTCCAATCCCAATTCATCAAGTTGCGCAAAATTTATAGCATTTTCTGAAAGGAGGATTACTGTTGCGCCACCTTGTACTAATCAAAGCTCTTGGATGTCATATAGGCCATTCTTGCGTGGATCAAAAGTCATCTATTTTATAAATTTAAAAACTAACTTTTTCCCATTCTCCAACATTTTTTTTGTACTGCAACAATTTGTAACATATCCTAAAAATTTATAGTAATTAGAAAAACCGAATTTAAATTAAATTTATTCATCAGAAATGTCACCAATAAACAATAACATATATTTTTTGAGGTTAAAATAGTTTCATTAAGTAATTACAAATAATTTTGTAATGAAAGTTCTGACATTTTACTTGCTCAAATAGTATTTATCCCGATCGCATAAACTCATGCAATTTACGAACATTGAATAATTTTTTCAGTCTAACTCATTACATTCGCATTAAGTTTTAAATTATAAAGCAGTTAAAATATTATTTTGTAGGAAATATAAATAAAATTGAAAATAAATAATATGCACAGAAAATAACTTAAATATTTAGCAATATTTACAATTGATTGGTACCCACATATTTGTTATGTCATGCATTTACAAGCAAATTTCTGTTCAATATTCGCAAATGTAGAAATATGTATACAGTGTACTCTCACCTAAAGGACACCTTACATAAGCGAACACCTTCCATATACGGATACGGTTTTCAGTACCAAAAAAATTGTAAGGGATTTTAAAAAAATTTCCCTCTTAAGGACGCGGACACTTTTTCCAAGATGTATGACATTTTAGTTTCCCTTAACCGGACAGTTTGACAGTAAAATATTGCTTCAGAGAAGCTGGTTTTAGAGAAAATTATAGCCCAAATGATATTGGCTGTTCGCCGATATCGTTAATCGAGTTTAGAGCCAGATACAAGATTTAGCAATTTAGATAATGACATAGTTATTAATGATGAAGATGTGGAGAGAATTAGTACTGAAATGTTAATAGCTTCCGAAGAAATGGTCGAAAGCTCGTCTGAAGGTGAGCTAGAAAATGTAATTGAAGGCGGGTTAACTTCTTATAAAGAGGCTTATTTAGTCATAAGAAAACTTAAAGGGGTTTCTTTATACCACAGCGACCTTGAAAGTGTTAAAATGCTGATTTCCAAGATATTGAAATTAAAGGAAAAACTCAGACTTTTTTAAATCCAGTTGAATATCTAGGCTTTCAAGCTTTTTCTTTTTTATTCGCAAAAATATTAATGAATATTTTGTTTAATTTGCCTTATTTTTAAATTGTTTTCGTTTTTCGCAAACATAAATAAAAATTCTGTTTATTTTGTCTTATTTTTATATGTATGTTTTTGTTTTGGAAATAATAGTGTTTAAAGATAAATATATGTATGTACAATATTACAGATTATTGATTACTCTTTTTGTGTTTCTCTCATAAACGGACACTTCTAATAAGCGGACAAACTCGTCAGTCCCTTAGGCGTCCGCTTAAGCGAGAGTACACTGTATATATAAAAGTTTTTAGTTTTTGCTTTTATTTAATAACAAAAATATTCGAATTATTGAAAAGTTGTACAGAGTTTTTTAAAAATATGAAAAATATGTATAATTATTAACTTTTTAAATTCCATATATCACGTAAAATATTTCTTCATAATTAGTGCTGAATATATGTCATTTAAATTTTTATATTGGGCTATAGAGCGCATACATATTACACTTTATATCGATAACGATACGATACGCGATATTTTAGTTTATTTTTTGATCCCTTACATAGGACCAATCACCTATTATAGAGCGAGCGTTATTTAAATTTGCTTTAGGTATACTCTGGTTGAATTTCATCTCAATAACAAGAATTTTATGTATATTCCAGTTGTTTCTCAAAGTATACAGATGTCTCATGATACAGAAGATAATTAAGTTTTATATACATATATCTCTTTCTTCCAGAACGGCCCTTTCTTTATATTTCTACAGCGTGTAGGAGTGATTTTGGCTTTTTGGTCAACTATTTATACGCTGTGGTTATTCTCGGAAGTGGACCTTTTATGGGAGCTATGGAGAGTAATTTTTACATACTCATACCTGCGTTGTGTAAAGTTTCAATTTGATATGCATAATTATGTGGATTATTGAGATTTTCGGAAGTAGTCCTCATAAGGTAGCTTTGACCTATTATGGATTTTTTTTCTCCATCTATCGTATCTATGTTTCATCTCTATCCATCTTTTGTGCTCCTTCTTAGGTTTTCCGGCAACGCAAAGCGATCAGCTGAATGGACCCAAACTTAGACTATCCTAAAGAAAATACCAAAACATTTTTTAAAATATCGATGCCGCCTCAAACTTTGCTCCAAATCTCTGATACTGCAAAACTGCATTGGCACATTTTCAATGCCAATTCAGTCAATAGATGAATGTCTGATGAATAGCTGATATTTAAAATTAAGAAAATAAATTTAAAATAAAATAAAAATATGCGATTTATTTATAAAGGTTCTATTTTTATTAAGGACTATAGCAATAGTTAGTCCTTCAGAAATATAAACTTAGTAAATACAAGTAAAAAATTATAGACGGTCAAGCCTGACCATATAAAACTCTTCACAGTTTTTTAGAAATAAGAGATATATGGGATCTATGACATACTTATGGACCGACCTTTATAAAATTAGGTGTCATGATATTTGTATATGTGAAACTAATTTGAGTTGAAATTCTTTCAATACCAATATTTTTAAGAGATTTATAGTCGTTTAAATGATTTTCGGAAGTGAGCCTTATATGGGCGATGTGGTTAGGCTTAATGTAAGACTTATTTTTGGCGAAATTTGTTTGGATATGTATATAAATCAAATATTTATGACCAATTCATATCCCGCTATTTGGGGGGAAGATTTGTATGGTGATATTTCAACTATTCAACTGATTTCAGCAAATTTCAATTCCAACCGTCCTTGGACCAAATATCATGTACAAAATTTTATGGAAATATTTTTAAAATTACCAATAAAAATTCAAATTATTACATGGCTAGTAAGACAGCCATTCAGACGGACGGATGAACAGGAAGTAATTCTGAGTCGATTGGTATAATTTCAGGTGGGGTTTTATTTATGGACGTTATAAACATCAGCACAAATTCACTATACCCTTCCTCAAATGGTGGTGTAGGGTATAAATAATAGGTATAAGAATATAAAGAAGAATGTAAAAAAATAACTTTTGTATAGGTATACAACTCATGATGAATTAATTTTATATTATATAGATAGAATCATTCTTATTCACAGTGGTAATATTCGAAATATTTAACAACCGGTTCGCTTAAAAAATTGTATTTTTGTCAAATTTTGATAAAAATAGCGATAATTTTAAAATTTGTTTATGTTGAGTTTTCAATTGTCAAATTTGCTCATGTTTTTTGTACTCAAAGTAAAGTAAATTTGTTTATTTTAAAGTTATAATAAAAACTAACAATTTGGAAAATGATAAATAATGATTTTTGAAAATAAATCCAATTTAATACATAAACTAGTGTGTTAAATAATATCATGAAAAAATCATCCAAGATTCCAATGTATGACCAAAATAAGTTCTGTGATATTAGCTTTAAGTTAAACTTGACTTAAGTTTTGTGGTCGTTTATTGTATATTATATTTTTATTAATTATTTGATTATTTATACCAAAATTCTGTTCGTGATGTCCCGTTTTTAGTATTTTAGTAACTAATTAATAATAAAAATTAATATCCAATGATAAAAAACATTAAAGCTATTATTTAGAACGAGACCCCTGAAGAAGTTAGAATAAAACTAACGAAACGTTGGGTAAATAAAATAAAAAATAAAAATCGAACAAGTTTTTTATTTACGTTTGGAAACAAACATTTGACCAAATTAGCCTGAAGGAAACTCCTTAAAAACAATATTGCAAAATAAAAGCAGTTGTTTGTACGATTGTACAACTCAAATCATTTGACAACTGAAAAACATTAGGCCAGAACCATAGACAAACACTAAAGTCGGTTCTTTTAAAAAACAACTTTAAAATTAAAACCTACTTTTAATTAATTTGTAACTATAGTCAAAATGGTTATGGCTGATTGTGGTTGTTGCCGAGACTATATCACCTTCATAAATACACATTGTATAAAAACCGTAAAAGCAAAAAACATAATCACCCCTATCGTGAATAAAAATTCCACATGAAATGTGTTCCCTTTTCACATTTTCCTATTAAAATTCAATGTTAAAAAAATAAAAGGGAACAAATTTCATGTAGAATTTTTATTCACGATAGGGGTGAATATGCAACAACCGGTGGAAAATTTTTTAAATTTTAACAACCGGTTCGAGCGAACCGTTCCGAACCGGCTGAATATCAGCACTGCTTATTCGAAGTATGTAAAAAAATCCTTTCTAGCCAAATTTGGGTGTAATTTCTTATTCTATTTGTTTCCAGTTTTTCTTAATGTAAAACAAAAATTTTCCAGAAAAACTTAGCGGAATAGTATTAAATAAAGTCTCAAAAATGTTTTTTTTTAACCAAAGTAACTTACTGTTAATAAGATAAGATAAAATAAGAATTTGTCTTTTAAAATGTAAATTTAAATTAACTTTACCCAGTTAGTTGCTTGTGTAAACATTTGCACTAATAGTAATATCAATCATGAAGAAATTAGTAAAACTATTTTTCTCATTAACTCTTAAACCGTGATTGTTTCTTCTCTTATGTTTTGGCAAATTCAATTCTTTCATGATTTTAAATTTAAAATGCTGTTTCGTTTTCCATTCGAGTTGTCAATTCAATTGCATAAACATAGAAATCCCAAGAGCTAATCGATATGCATGTACACAAACATATTTATGCAGGCTTTTATCCTCCAGTGTCATGTGTTTACAAAAGCATTTAACCGTTAATAAATCCTTTAGTCTTTGGTTTGTACATGAAATGAACAAAACGTTTGTCCATTGCTTTTGCAGTTGTATGGCCAATGTTATGGTTGTATATTTTCTCAGCTGTAAATCAAGCATTGATTTTTGTTTTTAAACAGAAAAGGTTATTTTCGATATGTAATTGAAATGAATTATTATACAGGCAAATATCGGTATAGCAGATCTCTTTAAACATAAAGAATATTGTGAAAAATAAAACAAAACGAAAAGAATGACCAATTTTTTAACAATTATATTGACAATTATAAATATTTTAGCTACTAAGACTGGTACTAAAAATGCAATCTCTATAGAATGGTGTGTATGTCCTGATGGTAAAAATACATTCCTGTTTATTGAATTGCAAAACAAAAAGTCAGAGAATTAAAAAATTTAAACGTTTTCTTTTAGGAGATGCAATGCAATCCAGCTGGTTTCTTAACAATGTGTTGCCTGTGAATTAGCCTCATTCAAATGAAATGTGTATAGTTTTTTTAGAAACGTGAACGATACCTCCTTTAGTAATCCTTATTAATGATAAAGGTCATTGACAAAGCACAAATTGTTAAAAATTAGTACAATATGAACCAAATTAATACTTAAGCTTCAACATTATTCAAAAATGTAATCTTGATATAACGAGTTTTAAAATGTAACGAATGACCATAAAAACTATTGTTATCAGAAACTAGACAAAAAGAAGCTAAATTGGCTGTAAAAAAAGCCAGACAAAGTTAAATCCCTTTAAAAAAAAGGTTAAAAAAGCCAACATAAAGATGGTATCCAAATAAAATTCAACACAATAAAGTTTCAGCCAATGTTATTTCAACTAGTTTTGTAACGAATTTTTTAAAGTAATAAAATTAATAAGATATATTCGGCTGTACCGAATCTTAAATACCCTTCACCTAAATAAAAAGAGAATTGCAACAATATCGATATTTACAAGACATTTTTATAGCTTAGTGTTTTTGTTGCAAGTGGACTTATATAGAAGATAAGTTCAATTATGGACCGATATTTTTAGGAGATGTATTTTCGGAAGTGAGGAAATTTCAACTTTTCATTTTTGTTAATATAAATCTTATTCGTGCTAAATTTTGCAAATATATCACTATCTGTAGATATTTTTCTATAGTGGATCCGTACTCTGGAAAGAAATTTGTATGAGGGCTAGTAGAAATCATTGGCCGATTCTTAACATTTTCATAAAAGTTTATTCCTTTCATGTGTATCAAATTTCATTTGATTATCTGCAAGACATTTAAACAAACGATATTGAAAAACATTACATATTTTTAGAGTTTACCTCATTTTGGGTTTAAAATTCTCGTTCAACTGAATCGATTTTAAAGATTTTGAAAAGCAAACTGATGAACTGGAAAACAAACTTTGCTTTAAAAACTTAAAATATATAAACATTTCGTTTTACACATTAGTCTGGCCAGACCTTTTTTAATTTGAAATGTTATTGGAATATATTTCACACTTAGTTAGAGACTTGAAATTTCAGGTACACTTCAACAAATTAGTTCGCTATAAATATTTAAAAAAGAAATCCTGCAAAGGATACAGATGGACGCTTATTCAAATATTTTACAGTACACATCACACTTGTAACACATGGGTCTGGTCAGACAATTTTTTTTTATATTTTGTATTGTTAATGCTGTTTTTTATATTTTTCTTACTGTTTTTAACTATTTTTTGTCCAGTTATCTACTAGTATCTTAATCCAAAACTACTATCTACAAAATGTGAAATAGTACAGGCAGATAGTGAATGAGATGACAATGCTGAAGATAGATAAAAGAAAAATGTCCTATTCGCTCAATCTCGGTAATAAAAAAAAGAAGAAATGGGGTCTATAAATCATAAATTTACATACAAATAATGAGAATATATTGCTCACACGATGAAAGGATAATAATGTTATCACAATTGCAACAAATTTTTAAATCAACGATATCGTTAAAGGAAGGGCTGCTGTAAGTGTATCCCAACCAAAAATTTTTCATCGATATAATATGGGCATGGGAAGCGTTGATAAGATAAATCAATTAGTTGCAGTCCAATATTTGCATATCTCCATGATGCAGCCGTTGTTAATGCATGACTGCTGATGAACAAGTTACATTCCAATGATCCGGTTACATTCCAATGATTCATTCCGATGATGATCCTATCTTGAAACGTATGGTACCCCAAAGTACTTAGTGTAGTTCCCCATCAACGGCCTAACAAAATGACAACATAAATAAGACTGATTAAATTTTTTGTTGCTTAGAGAGTTTTTAATAGACTTATTGGTGGTGTATATGTCGACTAAAACTATTTAAAAAATATACAATAATTTATAGACGCTTGTCGATGCACAGATTTTATTTTACAAAAATATATTTAACTTAAACTTCAGCAACAAGTGCCTTTATAATAAATACTTTACATGATTTATGAGTACGTTTATAAATAAATAATATTCATATGGGATGCCGGAGGTAAGACACTAAACAAATAAGTAATAAATAAAGTTAAATTATCCAGGCAATGCAATAAAAAGCAAATACAATTATTGAAAACAAAATTGTTGTACATTCATAAAAACAAATTGGTAGCGGAAGTAAAAATTGAAATATGAGTTCTTTTCTCACTTACATACATTTTTATAAATTTCAAAAATCAAGCAAAGAATTTTGCTTTTCTCCCCCAAACAGAAAAATTTTAAATGTTAGAAATTATTTTGAAATAAATAAATCAGATAAAATATAAGTGGCCTTTAATGGCAAGTAAAAAATATTGCGCGTGATTTTTAAATTGATCATAAATAAGTTTTTGCTTTTTATCGCACGAACAATACTTTAAAATGCAAGCAATAAATTCACAGGAATATTCAAATTTAATACAATCACTACCAATATCTCAGGATTTTTATAGGATTTATTTGTATTTTTCTGGTAAAAGTTAGAAGCAATAAAATAGACAGTTGCACAATGCAAATACGTTTATGTAAACTGTATTGAAAAATACGAACAGCTTATACAACATTGCACTAAACTGTTAAAAGCCACTAATACTGTGTCTGTTACAAATGTATGGCCAGTGTGCAATATGAAGCTAATGTGAATCAAATAGTGGCATTTGTTTGTGAACGTAAGTGACTATACTCTATAAATATAAAGGGTGGTTAAATTGTAAGGGCCGATGTTGAATGTGAACCACACCTAAACGCCAAGCTTTTTTTCGAATTTTATTTGACATATCTCTATTTCAGACTTACTCAATTTGAACCATGGAGAGATAAACAATCCAACAACGTGTTAAAGTTATCCAGACTTATTATGAAAATGGGCGTTCAAATCAAAATGCATATCGTGCATATCGAAGAAAATCAGCTTCAGTGATGAGGCACATTTTCACCTCAGTGGATTCGTCAATAAACAGAATTGCCGCATTTGGGCGAATGAGAATCCAAGAGTGATTGTCGAAAAACCAATGCACACACAAAGAGTGACTGTTTGGTGCGGTTTATGGGCTGGCGGCATCATCTGGCCGTATTTTTTCCAAAATGAGGCCGGTCAGGCAGTTACTGTGAATGGTGTTCGCTATCGTGAGATGATAACGAACTTTTTATGGCCCGAATTGGAAGATATGGATGTGGACGATATGTGGTTTCAGCAGGACGGTGCCACTTGCCACACAGCTAACGAAACAATGGCTCTTTTGCGCAACAAATTCAATGGCCGTGTTATCTCACGTAATGGCGATGTCAATTGGCCGCCAAGATCATGTGATTTGACACCGTTGGACTTTTTTCTTTGGGGTTATTTGAAAGAAAAGGTGTACGTCGATAAGCCAGCAACAATTCAAGAGCTAAAGGATGAGATAATTCGGCACATTAACGGCACAGAACCTCCATTATGCCTCAGGGTCATCGAAAATTTGGACCATCGGATGGAGGTGTGCCGCCGTGGTCGCGGCGCCAATATGGCCGAAATTTTGTTCCATACATAATTGAGTAATATCAATATATCATAATAAAATAAAACTACAATAATTTCCTAAATAGTTTGTGTTTTATTCAAAATCAATATCGGCCCTTGAAATTTAACCACCCGTTATATACTAAGTTGAAAAAGTTGAAAATAACTTAAAATTATTTTTCCTATCCTATTATAGGGAGGGACTCGATATAACAGTAGTACTTGACTGTTGTCTTAAGCAGAACTGATTGACCAGGCGGCAATATGAAAACCCGCAATAAATATACGAAAACGTAAGCCAACATGGCTGCCTTATAATATTTTGTTCAAGTTAAAAAGATCAGGTGAGTTATCGCTGTAAAAGATTTTAATCCGAGTAGTCCAAGAACATGATATAAAAACTATATCGAAGTAGAAATAATAAGAATTTTTGTATTTTTATTGATGGCAGGGATAATCTGAAACTCAAGCCATAAAGCATTTACGAGTTTGTCTACATATTGAATATGTAGATTTCTCCATTTTTCATATCTTTCGCTTCCATTTTCGAATTTCTCCTTTCTTAGGCATTATTATAAAAAACCTGAAACATACCTACATAGTTCTTTAAATTGCCTGTCTGGTAATGTGAACTACTGACATTTGTAGTCCACATTAGACTTTCAGTTTTTTATATTAAAGACAATTTTGGTTTAAAAATGAACTGAAAATACTAATTCATCGCTTGTAATTACGACTAAAAGTATATTTTTGTTGCAGAAAATAACGGACCAGTTAAATTCTTTATATATGAGAAAAACAAACTACTTGACTCTTACGCATCACGCAATAACAATCAGGGGCTAAATTACCGCATCCGTGATCGAATGAGCTATTGTATCGAAAAATGATTTCGATATCGAAATTATTATAAAATGTACTAAATTTCTTGCTCGATATCGAATGCTATAATCTCAAATAAGAAAATTACGATCAATTTTACTCGATATCGAATGCGGTAATTTGGCCCCAGAACTTAATTAAAATTACAACAATGCAGTTATGTATTCGAAATCAAATTTGATGTTTGTTTTTATTAATTAAAGAAACATACATCAAGGCGGCACTGTCATATTTCATGCATTTTCTAAATTATGCAGATGATCCACATTAGACGCATAGTCTACATTGCCCGAAGTTATTCTACGGAGGTGCGTATTTTACAGATGATACAAAACAAAGCTGAAAATATTTTTAATTTTTACCAATAAAATAATACCAGCCATAACCGTCCCTATTTCCGGCTGTTAAAGGCACGATAGAGCCTCGAGAATTAGAGCAATAAAATCCCAAACATGACTCGTGTCACCGAAATGTTTAGTACTGAAAAATCGCTCCAGTATATAATGTAGATTATACACTAATACCCCGGTTAGCGTCGCTAATTGGGACCGGAAAAACGAGACGCAAACTGAAACGACGCAAACTGAACCACAGTTTTCCATACATTTGTATTAATTTTCATTTAATTCGTTCCGAGACTCATAATTTTAGTAAAAAAGAATTGATTTTTCAACAGCAAATACCAATTTTTTATTATTATTTGTGTAATAATAGTTTTTATTAAAGAAAAAAAAAAAATAACAATTCATGAAAAACACATAAAAAAACATAAAAATATTAAGATTACAACTTGTAGACAATTTTCACATACAAATTTGCATTAGACTTCGGCGGGAAATCCCCTTTTTCTATTTTGTCTTTGTACATACAAACATTTATTAACGACGTAAATCGAAGCACTAACGATGCAACTTCGAAGTAATGCGAAGCAAACTGAAGCAAAAACGACGCAACATCGAAGTCATGGAAATTTTAAAAAGACGCAACTTTGAAACGACGCAAACCGAAACGACGCAAACCGGTGTATTGGTGTATTATGAAATTTTGCAGACGTTATATTTATTATAGAGGGTTTGTTTTGTTTCTGTTGAAAATTGTAAGCGTCGTTTCACGTTTCCAATAGCTTTCCGGAATATAAACGCTTTCCGGAATATGGTTATATGGTACGTAAATGTAAATTTCACGTAACGCTAAATCACATAGCCCTATTTTGTTTCACCATAGCACATATATAAACTCCACTCCGAAAATGACTTAAATGCTCATAAATCTCTTATAAAAATCACAATCAATTTAAAATTCGACAAATTTAATTTACATGTACGCACAGAGAACATGTTTACCACAACAATGTCAACATTTTTACAAGTATTTCAACAATATTATGGTCACTGTAATTATGTTTATGATTGCGGTAACCATTATGCGGTTAAGTTACGATTCAGATGATTACTACAATCATGTATACAATTGTAGTAACTGTGTATATATTTGTTGCAATCATGTTTATGATGAATCTAATTATCATAATTTATTGTTCTATGATTATGATAGAGAACAACAATATGGTATAATCTTTCATCATAAAACTGATCACTAATCATATATATGATTGCTATAATCAGGTAAATGTCAACTTAAATATATTACGGTTACAGAAATTATATAAATAATTACAGTGCCCATAATATTAAAAAAAAATGCGAGTACATATGATCGGTGCATATTTGACTGTGCATAAAACTCTAAAATATATCGTTATTGAAATAAAAACATTATTATTATTGATATATGAATTTCATCATAAAACTCAAATACAGTAAAGTATTTATGATGAACGTCCTGTAATATGTAATATCAATAGATCCAACGCTATCGATACAAAATGTTACGCAAATTTCTTTCAAGTATGCATAGATCATATAACGGATATGGGTGTATAGGATTATGCTCAGCCGAACATAAACTCTTCCTTGTTTAAATTCTTTATTTAAAACAAAGAATTTTTTTTAGTAGCCACTTCATGAATTTAAAATTGTTTAACTTGCTAAAATTGCTTGCTTATCATAAAATTTGTTTAAGAACATATTTATAATAATCAATAGAATAAACTTATTCAGATTATTATAAACAAAAGAAAATTCAAAGATAATATCACTTTTACCAGTAACAGAATATTGTTTAATTTTGTTATACCAATTTCAAATGTTATGCATCATGAATTTTTCATACCTCGTTATGAGTCATTAATTTTTATTAAAAAAAATTATACTCGTACTTGTTGGCGTATGTCTACATGTATTTTAATGTTGTGCCAGGAACAACAAAAATTCTAAAACAATATACATAAATAATCAGTAACTCCACAAAGATCAATGACAATAAATTTATGCTTTAAAAGCTAAACATTTTATATTATCATAATTTTGTAAAATGTTTTAATACACAAATTTATAAAAAAAAACTAAAAGTTATGTGGTAAACTAAACGTTTTAATTTATTGTAAATTTTTATAGTTTATTTAAAAACAAAGAGTTTATTTATTGTTTATTTTTTTCCATTAATATTTTTTATATTTATATTTTTCCATTAAAAAATTAGAATTATAGAAAAGGTTTATCGGGAGAAGAAATTCATAATGATATGGTGAATGGTTAGGTCAAAGTGCTCCATCATATGCAACAGTAAAAAACTGGGTTGCTGAAATTAAACGTGGTCGTACAAGCATTAAGGATTTTCATAAAGACAACACACCAGCACAGAAGAGTGTTTTAACAATGGCTAAAATCAACAAAAATTTAAGTACGAGTTGCTTGACCACCCACCTCATTCTCCTGGTTCAGCTCCCAGTGACTGTTACCTGTACCCAAATCTAAAAAATTCCTAACTGGCAAACGTTTGACCTAAAATGAAGATGCAATTACAGTTGTAAACCACTATTTTGAAGGCCTTGAGAAAAACAGGGGATAGAATTGCTAGATAAGCGTTAGACTAAGTGTAATAAAGTTACAGGAGATTATATTGAAAAATAAAGATGTTTTAGAAAAACTAGCTATTCTATTTCTGTGCTAGGCTAAGTAATCTTTGCATCGCCCTCGTAATTGAAGTAAACATTGTTTTGCTGTTACGAATATGTAAAGTTTATTAAATATGTACATTCAATTTGGTCTCTACTTGCATTTTCCGCACCTTTACTCTTTCTCATAATTTATTTTAAATTAAACATGACATATGATCAATTTTGAACCTTCTATATTGTTAATTAAATTAAGTTAAAAAAACTACTTTCAAGCCAGTCATATGCCAGAAGGCATATTTAAATTATAATGCCAGAAGATTATATTTCGATTATGTAAATTTCATGTAAATTTCGAAGCTGACAAATTGACCACCATTTATAAAAATGCTAACAACTTAAAGTTCTAAACATTTAAAAAAACACCCTATACTTATAAACAATGTTGATGACTCGATATACACTAATATAAAAAATTAATTCGAATTATTTGTTATTTGAAAATAATAATTCGAAAATTATTTGAATAATTAGTGGTAAGAAATCAATACGAATAAAATATAGGAAGTTTGTTTTATTAAGTCTTCAATTATATTGTTTATTTTGAATTACAAATAATTTTTAGTAAATAATTTTACATATACATACGTGTGTACATACATAAAGAGAATATTAATTATTACCCATTTCAGCCTTTAATACATAATGTCCCTTGGCATAAATAAGCCCTGTTTCTATTGTTCAGCAACTAAGTATCACCATAACAATATTGTCTGTTGCACTGTCATCACCATTATAGTCTACATCATAAATTCTACTGATATCCATCTATGTTTGTATTGTATTTGTCATCAAAAGTTGTAAATTCTATTCATTCAAGCGTAATCATACGACCAAAATCTTTGTTTTCCATAACTATGTATGTACATAGATACATATTTCATATGCATTAGGGTGGCGCTGTTTGTATGGAGTTGATATATCTAACTAAAACTAAGTTTTATAAATCGAAACGAAAAACTTTATTAAAAAAATTGTTCTATTAATAAATAAGAATTTATTAAAATTCCCTTTACAGCATGAGCTCTTGGTTAACTCGATTAAAGGAAAAAACTGGCTTTCAGCCATAATTTTTGAGGACGACCTAATAAATATGCTTGCACTTCATAAATAGTTTTTAGCTATTCTCTTGCAAGCTTCCGCATGAATGTTACAAAAATACAGTGTAACCAAAGTTAGTTACAACAAAATTTTCTCAGATTAAATGGCAAAATTAGACAATTGTTTATAAAAACAACTAACTATTCTTAAGAAGAATTTCTGCAAGGCTGGATATTCGACATTTGTTTCTTTATGTCTGCGTTACTTAGTAGAGTATTGATGTTATTATGTTAGACTCATTCCTTGCCATACTGTTACTTTAGGTATGTATTATTCATTTCTCTATACACATTTTCCGAAATTATAAGTTAAATATGTATAATATGGTTGGGAACGGCCTTTTTGTAATTAATACTAGAGGCTACTTTTTGTTCTGTATAGAGTAACAAAACTGAATTATGATTGTTGGAAATGGTAAAACTTTAAACATCGCCAAAGACATGCAAGACTATCACACATGAGCTACATCACAAAGTCTTAATTACGTAAAAGTACCAAAGGTAAACACTGATAAATTATGTAATATTCGTATGTGTTGAGAGTTCAGTAACATGTTGACAAAAGTTTTACATATAAAACAAAGAGCCAAAACGAAGACAAGAAGGTAGAATGCCAACTTAATAAAAAAGCAATGGTCACACAATTTTCGTCCGGCACTGGCTGGACTAATAATTGTTAGTTAGTTCGTTTTTAATGAAGATACAATAAATAAATGTACAAAAAAGGGAATTTCAACAAGTTAGAGTGCTACATATATTAGGCTGTGGCAAATATCAAATATCTTCCACCTAAATATAATGAGATTTACAGAAATTATCTTGATGTAAAAACTACAATAACCATATTCAGTGCTTCTATTCAGAGTATTTTTAATATTCTTCAAAATACATATTTACACAGAACACAATTTATTTAACATGTTTTCCAATTTCAACCATTAATAATTGATGCAATAACTGCTTCTTATCATAAGAATATTGTGTACAACTCAACAATTTATGATTTACATTACTAGAGATATTTGTCCTTATTAAACACAAGTTAAGGAAAAGACAAAATACAAGTGAGAGTTGTAAAATACGAATTTTAATTAATATTCACCCCCACCAATATATTACTAGTGTGATCTATGCATAATTGAAACAAAATTGTGTTACGTTTTGTATCCATAATTGTGTTTATACAAGTTATTATTTTTTAAATCCGTTCATCTATTATCTGTTATTTTACGGTCGTTATAAAATATTTTACTGCGATTTCTATATATTTGAGTTTAATGGTGAGTTTCATCTCAATAACGATATTTTCATCTCAAAAATGATATTTAGACATTTCTTTTTTTTTTTTTGGTATTCCAGTTACTCTTGGAAATAGAAAATATTTGGGAGATTTGACCAATTATAAAATAGTAAATTTTTTACTTACTGAATTATATATTTGTGTAGGTTAATGTGTTTTTCGGAAGTGTTCCTCATATGGGAACTTTGACCAATTTTGTTCATACAGTTCGATACGATGATTTATATATCTTTGGATACTTGGGTCTAATTTCTACATGAACATTATAAGACATTTAGGTGATTTTATGAAATGGACTTTGTATAGGGGCTGTGGTTAAATATGAAGCGATCGTCATAAAATTCTGTTCCCCGATTTTTTCTTCAGGCGGCGAAATATTTCAGAAATCATTCGACTATAGAAAAGAAGCCATATTACGATAGTTCGTGAAGATGCACTGATTGTGCGTGAGTCGAAAAAATCATCAAATTACATTCGGATTGCAGTCTTTAGCCAAAATGAGGCAAAACTATCTATAGATACGGAAAAATGTCGATTGCGAGAAATTAGACTATTTGAAAGAATTTCACAAGAGCAGCCATTATTGTCTGAAAGTAAACGCAAAAAAGTAGCTCCATTGAATAGATGTAGAATAAAAAAAAATGTATAATTTTCTGACGAATCAATAATTAATAAGGTCTCTCCAGGTGGGAAAAATATGTTCACCGGCCAAAGTTAAGAGAATTTGATTCACAGTTCATAGTCCATAGAGGTTCTATAATATATTCCATATGATTTGGGGTGCTCTGTCGTCACGCGGTGTTGCAACGCCACAAAATTGAGGCAAATAATGATAAGTTTCAGTATGCAAGAATTCTATGCGATACAATGATGCCGTATGCTGATGAGAATATGCTAGTAACATGGATATTTCAACAAGATAACGATCAGAAGCACATGGCTCATCACATCAAGCAATGTTTCGTTTTTACTATTCTTGACTGGCATTCATGCAGTCCTCAAACTCAATGCCTCGCAGATGTCAAGCTGTTATCGATACCAATAGTTTTGCAGCAAAATATTGATTTATTATTAAATTAATACTTTTTTTTGTAAAAATTGAGGTATGTCCTTAATTATATGCAAGACATAGATTTATAAATAATAATTAATATGCACAATATGCTGTTATTTTCTAGGAGTAAGAGTTTAATTGACTAAACTACGAAAAATTTTGAGAATATCATAAAACCTTTGATATTATTTGCTTTAAGCTAACATGTTAGTATCGTGTCCTTAATTAGTTGCACGTAGCTGTACATGCATACGTACAATACGATATGTACAAAGTTGCAAACTTGAGTAAAGTGATAAGTGCCACTTGAAAACTAAAAATATAAAAAACGTAGTTTTATGTTTTCCTACTTCACTATTTCTTGTATAAAATAAATAATAATAAATTGCTACTAGAAGAGATTTCATTTCGCTCTGTCTGTCAAATGATGTTACACTTGCATAAAGCTATGTTAGTTTTACTTAAACTAAGCATCTACAAGCATTTTAAGATTATGCAAATTTAAAATAGCATGTAACCAACCAGGCAACATTTTTGACACTCGCATCAAAAATTTATTTTATTTTCTTTTTATTCATATTTACATTAAAAAGATGTTGCACAACTTTCATCTTTTGAAGCTGGTTTTATATGATCTAATTTTTCATTTTAAAATTTTATTGCATGTTTTTAATTTAATAAAAATGAATGTGAGGAATTCTGGGATTTTACATACGCATTTGAATGTATATAATGAAAATTATTACATTTCCCTAAAATAAATGACATCAGCAAGAGGAGGAAATATTTCTGCTATAAGAAGTTTGTGAAAAAAATCATAAATAAATACATATGGAATACAAGTAAGAAAGTCGGTTAAGTCAAACCTAATAGTACAGTACATAATTGTTGTCAGAAGATTTTATAGTCAATCAATAAGAATTTTTATCTAATCATTAATGGACCGATCGTCATAAAATTCTGTATATTTTCTGTATTAATTGTGTTGAATTTTAGTTAGATAGCAGTATCTTTAAGAGACTCAAGCTCGTTTAAGTGATTTTTGGAAAAGGGCCTATTGCTTATTGTAGATAGATCCACACAAAATATAAGATTATAAACTGATGTTTTTTGTCGTATTTGTATGTGTATGACATATGTGTTTGTGTTAAATATGTGTATTAGTGTAGTCATGATGATAAGAGTGATGAAATTCGGATTACGAGGGAGGTTCGGAAATTTCACATAAAGAGAATAGTTAGTTTTTCAAAAACATTTTTATTTTTCAATATAATCAGCTGAAAGTTCAATACACATAGTCCAGCTCTTAGCTAGCAATTCTATCCATTGATTAAATAGTTTTTTCAAGGCCTTCAAAATAGTGATTCACAACTGTAATTGCATCTTCATTTAAGGTAAAATGCTTGCCAGATAGGCATTTTTTTATAAAAAGGTGGATGGCAAAAGGATGAAGCAACTCGTAGTTTAATACTTTACTTTAGCTATTGTTAAAACACTCTTGTGCGCTGGAGCGTTGTCTTGATGAAAATTTATTTTTTTGTGTCTTAAGCCAAGACGTTTTTGTCGAATTTTTACATATAGTTGATCCAAAATGTTGCAATACTACTCTCAATTTATTGTTTTACCCTCTTGCAGATATTCAATCAATAAAATACCTTTGAAGTCCCAAAAAACCGCTGCAATAATTTTACTAGCCAATTGAATACTTTCTGCCTACTTTGGGGCACTTCCTCCAGCTTCAGTCCATTACTTGGATTATTATTTTGTCCCTGGAGTATAGTGGTGGATACATGTCTCATCATGCGTTATGAAATGACGCTTAAAATATATATAGAATAAAATTATTTTGACTGTTTAACAAACTGAGGACATAAAAACCAGGTTGCGTATGGTTATTTTGAAGAAGTAATATTTATTAATTACACGTCTTATATGTTATAATACGAAGTAATTCTGTAAATTTTGTAAATTGTCCGAGTAAATAGAGAGCGATAGTTAGATATGAAGATAAAAGAGAGATGCAAATTATATAGTATAATAGTCGAAGTAAAAGTTTCAGAAGACATCAAGTTTAAAATAGAGGGTTCCCAGTTAGTTGAAGGATTTAAGTATATGTTCTGTCCGTTAGTTCAGAGATTCTGCCGAAAAAACGATGTCCTAGAAACGTAGTACGTAGTGCCATAAAATTACAGTTAAAGTGAAATATATTTTCATAGTTTCATCATCTTCTTCACTTTGACAACTCAGAATTATTTTTGTACAATCCAATTCTTCTACCATAATTCTAAAAATTAGAGTTGCCAGTTATCAATTCCACAATGTTTCTTCGTCCCACACTGAGTGCAACTGTCGAATTTCTCACCATTATTTTCAAGACTCAATGTAGTCCCATATTCAATGTGACCTAGAGAAGTATATCGAAAGTTCCATTCCAAACCATGCTATGTATGTTTTTTTTTGCGTTTTTGAATTTAGATTTTTTCAACTTAAATTCTGTTAAATTTTGGTTGTGATTGGCTAGTCCAATCAATAGTTATAAACAACAAAGTAAACTTTAAACTGTAAACTTTAGCAGCTTTTCCTGCAAAACTCACTTTTTCGACTTAGCATGTTTTGGAATTGAGCTGTCGATATGTGCATACAATAATGCTAGCAAGACCATTTCATTCTCTACTTATATGAATAATTTACTTTAAATATACTTTTTTCTACTTATTTTTAATGTATTTTTTTATTTTTTGATATTTTATTTTAGTCGGGCTCGAGTTTATTAAATTTAATTTTCATTAAATTATTTTTACTGAAGGTAGGAATTATTTTACAACTTGAAAAAATTTTTTATTATTAAAATTTTTAATGATAATTATTAGTTTTATTTTTCCATAACGTCAGACATGTTATTGAAATTTAATTAAATATATTGACTTAAATCAATATTAATTAAAATTTATTTAATTCACTGAACAAAATAAAGTATAATAAAAAGCTATTAAATTACACAATATAAATAATCTGAGAAGTATTTTAACACTTTTTCTGGAAATGATAGTAATTAATGTCTAGCATTCTGAAAATAATTACTAAATAATAATATGTGTGTTGTGTAATATTATACAGGTAAGTGTAAATACTCGTATGTGATTTTCTAAAGATTACAAAAATACAAGTACCAAAAAATATATAAAAACAGGTTTTCAGAAATGGGCTCTATATAGGAGATATGACCTATTATGCACCGATCATCTAAAAATGAAATGTTATGACTTCTGTGCATATAAATATTCTTTGTTTAAAATTTGTTCGAAATATAAACATATGTAAACGATTTTTAGATGTTAAAGTGATTTCGAAGGGGATCATGTATGAGAGCTAAGACTAATTATGGACCGACCGTTACAAAATTAGTTGTCATGATGTCAGTATATATGAAACTTATTTGTGTTCAATTTTACTTGGATACTTACATTATTAAGAGATTTTTGGGTATTCAAAGGGAAATTGGGAAGTGGGCTATGAACAATTATGGACTGATTATCACAAAATTAGGCCAAATGATTTTTGTATACATGAAATAGGCTCAACATAAGCATGATTTGGATACCATAATTTTTAAGCGAGTTGTTTGCTTTAAAGTGATTTTCAGCAGCGGGCTTTAAATGGGAGCTGTGATCAATTACAGACCGATTTGCATAACATTTGCTGACAAGATTATGCGTCATATACAACTAATTTCTGAAGAAGTTGTTAGAATTCGTTCATAAATTTAACATTTACAACTGATCCATTTGTATGAGGGCTACGTGAAAGAATGGACCGATTTCAACCAGTTTTAATCCCAAGCGTCCTAGTTCATGCACCAATTTTTACCGAAATATCTGCAAAATGGCAATCTATACTCTACCCATAAGTTGTACATGGACACCCAGCCAGACAGACAGACGGACGGACATCATAAAATACACTCAGAAAATTATTCTAAATCGATCGATATACTTGCAGGTGTGTGTTGGACTAATATTTTTGCGCATAAGCACAAATCTAATATACTCTCCCCATTATAATGGTGTAGGGTATACAAATTACATTACACCTTTGAATTTTACATTGTTCTTTTAAAAATTTATCGTTTTGTTAATATATAAATAATTAACAACAAAGTCTTAAACAAATTTATTTTAAATTATGATTATATTGTATTGGCTCATCCAATCTTATTAATTAAAAAGATACTTTATTAAAAAAATAATAAATTCGTAAAACAAAATATGTAATGAAAACTGATAAACTTTTGTTTAAAATGCAATAAATGTGCACTGTTAAAGCACGTAATAGAAATAATGTATGTGGTTTCCTCTATTAAATATATCTATTCATTTTCTTCTGATTGTGTGATGCTTCAAAGAGAACAAACAGTAAGTAGAAATTGTGAAATTGAAATGAAAAATCTTCAAGCCAATTACAAAATCCATCTTATTGAAACTGTGTGATAAAATAAAGAAATTGCAATTGAAATAACAGATGTACTTCACAGTCAACATAAAAAAATTAACTCAGAAAACTCACTTCCAAAATAAGTCCGGAACAAGTCGGTTTAAGTGACATTGCTCAAATAAAATATAAAAATCTCACCAAATAGGGCTTTTAGAAGTAATAAAAGTGATATAGAAATTTTTTTGAAGGCACGCCTATTTTCGAGTGAGCAGTTTTTCAAAATTGAAAATATATAAGTCTACATCTTCGAAACAAATGGGTGTCTAACAATTTGCAGTACATCAAATTAGGGATATTAAAAATACCTTTCCAACGCTATATATCATGGCTATAAAATATGGACTGACTATGTCTGACTATGAAATATCAATAAAAGCGACTTATGACATACGTTTTGAAAACAAAAGTGGAATCTATTCCAAAGTGGATTGAAAACATTTATAGTATTGAATTATAAAAATCGTAATTGAAAAGCCGTTTCCAATACTCAATAATTTTTCTTTTCTCACCAGATTTTTTCAAATTACTTACACAATTTCACAACTATTAAACGAATAATGAATCGTCATGCGGTTGTCCCTTAATTTTGTATTTTTGTTCAATAAATTCAATTCAATAAATGGTTTTGGAAAAAAATAAAAAGTAATAAGAATAAATAAAATGAAAATATCAATTGAAACCACATGTTTCTTTTGTTGACTTATAACGTGTTTAATTATTCTATGTAATTTTCAAACTTAAGCATTCAAAAAGTATGTCTCTAAAACGAAAGTGTTGCTTTTACAATATTATCTTTTTTTCTAATAACAAAATTTTTTATTTTTTTTTTTTATAGTTTACCAAAAAAGTTAATTGTTGTTGTTGCCAACAATATCGGCTTCTGGGTAGATAAATATATATGTATACGAGTGTGCACAAAACCTTTTATTTATATTTAATTTTTTTATATATTCTGTTCAACTGTTGAACTTAAAATAAAGATTGTTGTCTTGACTTTCATGTAGCAAAGTGTCAACAAGAAGTAAGTTGTAATAGCTTTTTCTTGTAACTGGGTAAACTTTTTCTTATATTATTTTTGCTGCACATTTGTGAACTTAACAAAATGGTAAATGCTTTTTTTTTTTTTTTTGTAAAAAAGTTGTTTTTAATTTTTTTTCACAAATCTTATTGAGGTTAAAAATAGTTTGTCCTTTTTACAAGCGAAAATTCATAAAAAGTATATAAAATACATTCCATCTACTTTACAAATTTAAAATAATGTAGGCAAAATCATTGAAAAATTATACAGTTGGATAAGAAAAAAATTTGTTTTTGTCGTTGATGTTGTACAAAGCATTTATATACAAATTACCTACAACATTTATACAACTATTGTAAATTCAGTCGACTTAAAACTGCTACGATACTACAACATGAGTTGTGAATTGAAGAAATATAGGAATTATATTCAGATTTCAGTCTAAACACACAAATATTTTTCTCTCAGTACTTCAAACGACAAATCTTGTTAGCTTATTTAATTCGATATATCTAAAACACAGACACTTTAAAAAATCTAAAAAAGTATATGAGGGTAAGCGAACCTCCTTTTAGATAAAAATATACTTTTAAGTAAAAGAAGGCCTAACGCCTGAAAAACATTAAAGAACATGCAGTTGATCATTTAATCAAAGAAAATATGTACATTTGAAAAAAAAACTGTCCGGATGTTGGCCTATGCCAATAGTATTCTTTTCCATCAGATTGGTATCGGTTGGCTTTTGTTTCATCGCTCTAAATAACCCAGTCATCTACTGTCCAATTTTTGTGGGTTTTACAGAAATGAAGTCGTGTTTTTACATTTCTATTGGAAAAATGCTGGCTTTTTCTTTTTCTTACTGGCCAAACCAATTCTATTTAATGTGCATCTAACCGTCTAGGAACTGACATCCTTTCCAATACATTTTGCAGCATTTTTCGGGGTCTTAATGTCCTTATTATGTAGTAACATTCAATCTGCCGGGTATCACCACAGAACGCAGTCTTGGTCGACCTCCTTGGTTATTATTGCAGGCTACATTACGCAGTTTTTTATATCCTTTACCGTGGATTTACTTAAATTTTATTTTTCAGCAATTTTAAGGCATGAATATTTATTTTGCAACAAATTTATCACATTGTTTTCAATATCAGTTGGCGTTTTTCTAATTTTTAAAGATCTTTTAATTTTTTATTTAAAAATCAAGTTAGGCACTTCACAGGTCAAACAGTAATGTACAAACACGAGTAGAGCAATAAAAGCTTGATAACGAGATCGCAACAAACTAAAAAATCAACGGATCAAATACCAGCAATAGCAATATCATGATAATGTTTAATTCTTGTAGTGTGTATAAGTGTCCAAATAGTGAATATTTTGTTTTTTTAATTTTTTTGTTTTTTTTTTTGAAGAAATTTATGTGAGCTTTTGTGCTTTATAATTTAGAATAAGGTTTGGTTAAATAAAAGAATACATATATGTATATGATAATATACCTATATTTTTATTATTTTCAACCTTATTTCCTCAATGCCACAAATCCAGAAAGTTTTGCTTCCCACTGTATTTAAGTAATTTTCGAAATTGGACTTATATCGGGGATATGGTAAAATACGAAGTGAACGTATGACAGGGGAAGGAGTTGAAAGCACAGTGACTGTGGACAAAATGTAAATGGGTGACTGACGTGGAATTGAAGGTACTGGAATGGGCGTATAAAAGAGTGGTTACAGACAAACGGAAGAACATTCATTTTATGGACGTTGGTTTGTGTCGTTCCATGTTGCTTGTATTAGCTTGAATTATGTTGTGTTTTCTTCAAAAAAAATCAATATCAAACCAAAATAAAGTATTAGATAACTTACACTTTGCCAAACTCAATAATATGGCTTCATTCTCCTAGAAAAGAAAGTTAAAATTGAGTTTAAGTTTATAAAATCCAATTTTATGATTTTACACTTATTTCATGCCTTTAATTTAAAATTTACCAAAAGATATTGCGTTTGTTTACAATACAAGAGCAATTAAGTTATTTTAACCTTACAAGAAAGCTTAACATAAACGGTAAGAAAGTAAATGAAATCTAAAAAAAAGTTTGGTAAATTAACTTAATTCGCAAAACTTGTTTCTTAATCTTCGGGATGAGTAAAATTTAATTAAGTTTCTGACTTAAACAAATTACTTTCTAATGCAACAAAATTGAAAACAAAATTTAAAAAAATAAACAATCGACAGTTCTAAAGTTTAGAATTTATTGGTAATGCTTTGTTCATTTTATTAAATAATTATTTACATTCAAGTTTTCCTATGCGACATGCGGATAGCAATTAAATTTTTCTCAATTCAGTTTAAATTTTGAGATTTTTAAATAATTTATTTTAAATCATTGTTAATTATACAAATAACAATGCCTGTTAAGGTCACACTAGACAAATATTTGCCGAAGAAGACTTAACCACTAAATAAAATATATTTAAACTTCGTTTATTTAGGACAAGACACAATAAATATTTAGTTTTATTTTATTTGATGCTGTTGATCTGAGTAAACAACGTCAAACAAATTTGTGCTAAAATAGGTAGTTACGATTTTTTTAATAAATATTTGCCAAGTGTGACCGTACATGCACTAGAATATACGGAAATCGTATTTAATCCAAGAGAATAAGTTGGTTTAAAAAGCTTGGCTAAAAATTTTGTGATTTCTTAGGCTCAAGCCTAATTTGAAAGTTTATAGGGTAAAGTATTTTTGATATTTCTATCAGATTTTTCGGATGATCAAAATAATATATTTTGAAAAAATATGAATTTTTCGAAACCACTATTTAACTACTTTTACTGTTGGATAGGGCTTAGATCTATCAACCAAAAATATTAGGCTCAGATGAATCAATTCTTTAAAGTCTTCTTGGTTGCTCGTCTTCAAGGTGGAATTCAATATAAGTAAGGCTTCACGGCTACTTATTCTGGTTCTGTCAAGACTTGCTCGAAGCTGGTGCTTTTTTGAGGAAGTTGAAATTTCTCTATAAGTCAATTTTTTAGTTGATTCATAGATCAAATCGTCCGAGCCTCGTTTGTCGTTTTCCAAAAATTCCGATTTGATTTTGAGAACTCTGTTTGATTTTTTAGATTTTCCGGAAGGTTGTTTTTTTTTCGAACAACCAAGAAGATTAAAAAGTAAAAATTTTAAATTTGAATATTTAATATTCATCAGGAACTAACAAACCTTTAAAATGGTATAAATGTGAAACCCTAGAAGCAAATTCAAAAATTATTGCCTCTAAATTATATATAATGAATAGGTCTTTCAAATTGCATTATTGAATTTTTTAATTTTCATATAATTTTTTAAAGCTATAAAGCAGTATTTACGAAATTTATGGAAAAATTATGAAAAATTTTAATGTAGGGCAAATTAATTTCAAAAACTTATATTTTTTGCACACAAAAATAAATTTTTTACATTTTGCTTTAAATCGTTTTCTCAAAAGTAAAGGATATCGTGGTTTTTGACAAAGTTATGAAGAAAGCTCGAAAACAGGCCGGCAAACACGATTTTTGGCAAAAATTCTATTTTTGAGATCTTACAACCTTTTCCAAAATATGTATCTAAAAAAAATCTCAAAAATACTTTATTCTATAAGCTTTCAAATTAAGCTTGAGCACTCATGAAAATAAAAAACAAATGTATGTATGTTCAATTCATATGTGATGATATATATTGTACATTGTATGATACAATTTTTTGATTGTGAACGGAATTTTGAACATAGTCGTTTGCTTATGGTGTCAAACCTTTAAAATGACAAAAGAAAAATATTTTAGAAATTAATATACAAAACATAAGATGTGAATATTGTCCAATATTAAAACATTACGTAGTATTTTAAGCAATATTCTTATTTAAATTTCTTCTTTATTAATTTTATTTTCTTTTTTTAAATTTGATCTTTTTTAATATTTACGTTGAAGTGCATACATATTTACTGCCGTATTCATAAAAAAATAAAGTAGGTTTGAAGTGTGCTTTTAGACAAAATTTTCATACAAAACTTTCTTAAAGTACATTTGAAGTCTACTTTAATTTTTGCTGAATAAGACTGTTGGACTTTTGGCAACATTTAAATTTTCATACAACATTCGAAAAACATATGTAAAAATGTCGTAGGTGTTGTGCAAAATATTTATATAGCAATTACGAACAACATTTGTACAACTATTGTTAATTCAGATGACCTACAACTTTTACGACACTACAACATCAGCTGTAAATTGGAGTATTATAAGTTTTTCACTAAAAAATCTGTTTTAATATTTTTTTGCATGTTGCAATTAATTTGGCTCATTGAATAATATTTCTTAATAATTAATACCAAAACTGTTTAAAATGTGTAACATCTTATTGAGTTCATATTATCTTGTACTGTTGTTTATTTGGTTTATTATATTTATTTTTTATTACCCACAATAAATAAGAAACCCACAAAACTTCCAACAATGCTTCCTTTTTTTCCTATTTACAATTCTAAACGTAACTTTAACAACATCTTCATAAATATTGATTGCTAAACATAATAAATAATATCTATTGCTTAAAGCAATTTTCATAATCTTCAAAGTTTAAATTCTTAAAGGGAAATTGTATTACCACAAATCTTTACTACAATACAATATTTGGTTATATAAGGAAATAGTATCAATCATTTTTGTGTCTTGTTTACAAAGAAAATCCCGTAAGTAAATCGGAAACGCGCAAAGCATTGACGAATTATGTTAATCGTAGAAAGTATCCAATGCTGTTGTACACTGGAAACAAAATATTTTATATTTCTAAAAAAAATATGGTTCTAAAAAGGTTTTTATGTTCTAAATAGAACAAAAATTGAAACACAAATAAACATTTTTGTTGATAACAATGATGATGGTTGAACTTTATTAACCCATTGTATACCAAATACCGGCTAATAAAAATTAAGAAAATATTTTGAAGTAAAAATTTAATTGAAATCGGACCTGTAAACAAAATGATAGTATCAATTAAAAAAAAATGTGTGATTTAATTGAAAACATCAGAAAAATCAGAAAAAGTAATTGAATCAATTAAAATTTTAATTGAAAATTATTTAAAATCAAAAAAAGCATGATTTTTTTTTCTGTGTAGTTTTGGGGAACAAGTGATTAGCATTTATTTTGATACATGTCAACGTTCCCGGTACTTTTCTCAATTCAGATTTGAGAATACATTAACATTTTTAAACTCGAAATAAAAACAAGATTAGCAAATCGGCTTTTTAATCTACACTACCATAGTTTGACATTTATAATACTGTCCATTAAAGTGGGGCGATTAGTATGTAAGGAAAAAAACCTTAATGGGCAAATCGCGTTCTTGATTCTTGGGATTGTACTGAGCAAAAAAGTCCACTAGACCATACGTCTACGGTGAAAATCGAGCTTGCCGATTTTGATTTGAAATTTTTTCTCAGACTTTATTGTTTTGGGAAATTTGCAAATTTTCTTGGGTTAATATTTCGTAAACTATTTGTAGCTATTGTCTCGGGCTACAATTTCTCTGAACATATTACTTAGAAAAAACTTCGTTTTCATGGTCAAAAAGTCAAAAAGGTTGAAAATTTACCACTTTCTGTCACGTTTTTTTTTTTTAATATTTTGGCCTATAACAGCCAAACCATTGAGATTTACGATACTGTCCATGCAAAACTAGTGTGTAAAGAAAAGAACGCAATTTTGTAGATATTTGCATAAAATGTGGAATATTATATTTTTTCTGCTGAAGAATGATTAGGATTGAATTTAGTTCAAATAGATTAATTTTTTCACCCAGCCACCATGCAAATATCCTCCCGAAGTAGAGCTTAATCGACCACAAATGTTTGATTTTTAAACGTATCGAAACAAAATTTGCCACAAATTAGTTGTACATGTAGCTTATTCATATAAATTTTGTGCAGATCTGTCCATAATCCATAAAATCAATATAAATACCATAACTCTCTTGGAAATTATTATTGTATCCAAACAATATTCAACAAAAATGTTTTTCAATTATACACAAATCATTCCGCTCAATTTTGTGATATTCAGCCCATAATTAGTCATAGTTCATGTCAGGGGAAAATCACTTAATGAATCATAAATCTCTCTTGTCCGGGTATTACTCGTATATGGTGGGGCTTGACTGAATTTACTTTATTTACTTGTTTTTTCTGGAAAACATTTTGTTTGCTTTCTGGCTATTGTCAATGGAAAACGGAGTGATACTAAAGTTCTTGACACTAAAAATTTTACACAGATGAATCGAATAGTTAAAAAGAATTTCAGTTTATGGTTAGTAAGTATTTAATAATTTTTATGGTACAATGGTATTAAAACTTGTATGCGACGGGTTTTTATGTAAACAGAGCATTATGTGGTTTTGATGTTCTAAAAAAAATATAAAAATAAAATTGTCAACTAATATTTTGAAATCTTATGTTCTCATTGTGATAAACAACTTTGTGTATAAATATTGTTTAAAACTAATTAAATAAATTTGTTTTTGTCGATTGAAATGTCTTTTCAAATTCAAGTACATTATAAATTACTTATTCCATGGTTTCTAACAAATTGTAAGAAAACTTCATGGGTTAAAGTATCTGGTATTATTGCAAGGGTGTGGTTAGTAGCATTTGCAAAAGGAAAGAGCAGGGTCGTAATAAAAAACGTTAAAAATAAAATGTAAAAATATAGAAGTACGATATATATTGCATAAAATAGACAAATTTTCTTAGCTAACAAAATATTTGAAAAGTATTTCAATGCAAATTATGATACGAGTATAAAAAAATAATTTCAAGTTTTAGATCATAAAATACTTTATATTCAAAAAGTTAGCAAAAAAAATAGAAGGCCTTAATGTCTATGAATGCGGCCGTATTCAATATGTTCAAACTTTAGTGTATTCAGTGATTTAGACTTCAGTTAGGAAAGCGTGTTATATAACAGAAATTAGTAATTTCAAAATCTGTTAAACACAAAAGTTTCCTAGAATATAAATTTGTTGTTCTTTGTCATCAATTTATATCGATCTATATTTAACACAGCCCCCTTATAAAGTTCACTTCCGAAAATTACTTAAATATGAATACCGATTTTATATTTGAATATAGCACTCATATAAAGACCACTTCCGGCTACTTCAAGTATTCATAGATCACACAACTATATAAGAATCCGAATACAAAATATTACTTGTTTTTGGTTTGGCTTGAAGGTATAGGTTTTATAGTTGTAGAAAATAAATTTTACCAAAGCTTAAGGCTAATAAAAAAATCATTAATGGCCGAATTCTCGGTCATTAGTTAACCATTGGTAAACTAAAATACTAACTATTGTTTAACTATTACTTGTTATTCTTATAGCAAACTAAGCATAGCGAATAAAGAATAATTAGTTAAGCCTTTGTTATAAGCTAACTAAAGACTGTGAATTCGCCATAATACTTATAAGATAACGAATGCAAAAGTGAGCAATTCAAAAAATACAGTTTCTAGTTAAATGTCCATTATAATCCTATTACGGTTTCGTAAATTAAAAATTTCCTATATAATATATTGCAAATATATTGAAGTATCTTAAAGAATTCAGAAAAGTTTTTATGTACCTATTTGGATAATTTTGAGTTATGACGGTACAATAATAAATTATTAATATATTAATGTTATTTGATATTTTAATGATATTTTATTAATAACATAAAAACTTATAATTAGCGAAAGTTAGAGAAGTTATTGTAACAAATTAACATAGTAACTCCATAGATACATAAAATAAACTAAAAATTATTCTTCACTTTTAGATGAACTATGTTTACGGATTTTTCATCTTAAGCCGAACATTAGCCTTTGGACACCTATTCTACCAGCTTTTTAGACAGCTTTCTCCCAATATATATAGAATTTTTTCACATCCTTAGCCTTTTCTGACGTTTTTCTTAAAATTTGCTTAACTATTGCCCAAAGTGTTTCAAAGGGACGTAACTCTGGGCAACTTCGAGGATTGCATTGCTTTGGCACAATATTTGTTTATTATTTTTATTACTATTATGTTATCATTTTTAAATCAATCTATAGTTTTACTTGAGTAATGGATGGAAGCCAAGTCGGGCCAGAGTAAAGGCGTAGTTTCGTGCAGTTTATACATTGGTAGCAATCTTTTCTGAAGGCGGCATTCCTTTATGTATAAATTTTGATCTAATGTTCCTTGAATGACGAGTGGTTTTTGAGATTTGGCCACAACTGCAAACAGCTTGCCAGACTAGATAGTTTTGTGCAAATTTATCCACTTTATTACAGTTTAATGTTTTCTTAACACCTCCCCTTTTATATATGCTATAATACAATTTTCCTGGAAGTTGTTTGAAATCAGCCTTAAAATGCTGACATCAAAATGGTTAAACATTGTAGTTACTAGTTTTCTTGCTCTTCCTTTTGCTCTTATGTTTTGTACGTCATTTCTGATTTATATTTTTATGATGGCATATGATCTCGGCTTATATATTATTTTTACACATATGTATGAGACAAGTGGATTTTTTTTGCCAAATCTCTCAATGAGGCATTGGGATTTGAGAGGAAAGACCTTTCATTTTCTGCCCAGCTATTTTTTTTTTATCAATAAATTCAGTTGGTCTACCAGAACCAGGTTTTCGATCGATAGTTTTAGTCTTCTTAAATCTTATCATAACATATCTTGTGGTTGCTTGAGACGTACCAGCCGTCCTAGCAATATGAGACATTGTGATTATTTATAAATATGTCCAAAATGTTTTATCAAATGACTGCTCGGAATAAACTAAAAACTTTTTTTGTTTTATATTTTTTACAGACGATAGAAGTAGAAAAGTAACGGAATCTTCAAATAGAGTTCAAGGAATTTTAGCTGGAAAATGTAATTTTTTTTTCGTTTCCATCCTTGAGGTAGTGGAATACGACTGGCTAAAAATTTTACGTTGATTATTTTCACCTAAAAATTAACCAAATTTTTAGCTTTCAATGAAAATATTTTACGGCCTTGTCTATTACACATATCAAATATTGTCGGAATCATGATTCACTAGAAATACTTTTCAAATTCAATATTACTAATTGTCTTATTAGTAATTTATCTACAATATCTACACCAACTCGAATTAATTTCAAACATTTACTTAAATTCTGTTGCCTAAACAGCTAATGAAGCTACAGTGATACTTTAAAAGCTTGTAATAATTCTCTTCAGTATAAGTTTACGCTGTAGTCATGATATAGGTTAATTCCCGATTGTATGCAAACGTTACAATAAAAGAAAATAGCTAGTGTATATTTGCGATATTTTGAAAATACTCATACGAGTATTCATATAAATATATATATATGAATTTATTTTTGTTTATTTCTTTTTTTTTTTATTAAAACACGAAAACGCGCACAGAAACTATAAAAATGTAAAGGCCGACAAAACCGTGGCAAAAATTAAAATGTAATAAATAAAAATAGAAAACCTATAAGGAAACTAAAGAATTTATTTTAGTATTTCTATTAACAGGCTTCCGTAGGCAGGCGATATAATTTCTTTGTATTAATTTTTATTTTTACTTCTAAAACTTCGTTGTTTTGTTACTCAAAATAATAACAAATTTATTTATGTTTTTTGAGGTGGTATTTTACATAGCAACGATTGCTTATTCCTTACACAAATAAATAAATAAAATTACGAAGTGATTTATTTGTTTTCGTTTTTACCTGCGATACTTTAATTTAACTTCTAACGATTTTGAAATCCTGATTAAATACATTTTAGGCTTTTAAGCTTTTTGGATTCAGCAGCAGATTAATGTGTCAGAAACTCCCATTGTTCGATAATACAACCAACAATTTCTTGTTCTTATAATTATCTTATAGTTGCATATATAAAGATTGACAAATTTAATAAAATCTCTTTGCATTATTACATTGCACTATTACGCAAATAGTAACTTAGATGATAAATTTATCTACATATTTCTTTTGAAATACCAAAATTTAATGCAACATTATTTTGAAATTGTACCAAATACTCGTGGTGGTACCATGGTACCAACTGTGTCTAAAATGTATCAAAAAAAAGTATAATTGTACCATATTTGCCAACACTGGTACACACCTATAAAAACTATAGTTTTTACACACATGCAAGTATAAATGATCCCAGCGCATACCATTCTAGGAGTGCTCCGAAAAAGGAGTCAGAAAAGAGTCCAACAAAAGAGCATTTTCGGAGCGAAAAAAATTTGCTTGTTACTGTCCTGAGTCGGCACGCAGTATGACTCAGAAATTCCACTTAATTATGTGTGTACCAAAGCGTTGTTGTCCTGTTATTTGTGCTTTGAACTAAAAAAAAAAAACATAGCTGTACCACATAATAATGATAAACACAAGATTACACAGAGCCCAAAAAAAACCTCATAAAAGACTCTTTACTGACATTATCTAAGAGCTCTCTCAGAGCCCAAAAACCCCTCATAAAAGACTCTTTTCTGACATTATCTAAGAGCTCTTTCTGACGGACCATTTTCGAATGTAATGACCCTCTTTTCTGAAGGTTTTCGGAGCAATTATGATTGTTTTTTGGGTTCATAAACAGCGTTAACGCTCCAAAAAAGGTGTCAGGAAAGACTCTTTTCGGACTCATATGGCTTGCTGGGATCTGTGTAAAATTTCGGTTCGATATGAATGTTTATCTAGGTTAATGAGTTTTCGGGAGTAGTCATCATAAGGGAACTATGACACATTACGTGCCAATCATTATTAAATTCTGTACGACGATGTATATGTATATGCGAATTATTTGAGTTAAATTTCAACGTAATAATGGTTTTTATAAGAGATTTATGAAAATTGAAGTGATTTTTCGAATAGAACTTTATATAGGGGGTCAAATATGGATCGCTCATGATAAAATTGGCTAGAAATATTATTACATATGTATGGACTATTTGTGTTGAGTTAAAACTTGGTAAAGGTTTTTTTAAAGGATTTATGAGCATTTAACTGATTTTCGGAACTTTATATTGGGTCTATAGTGAAATATGGGCCTCTTATCATGAAATTAAGAACGACAATTTTAATGTGTATTTGGATTGTTCCTGTTAAATTTCAACCTGATAGTTAGTTTTATAAAAGATTGATGCGCTTTTAGATTCTCGAATTTGGACTTTATATGTAGCTATGTCAAAATATGGACCCATGCAAACAAAATATCGATTTGAGATTTCACTTTGCCTGAAACTTATTCTTGCAGAATTTTGTATGGATATGGTTTTACTATAGACATTTATGTACCATAAAGCCATATTTCAGGAAGACATTTGTATTGTGGTTATCAGAAATCATGAACCCATTGACTCCAACCAGTTTTAAAGGGACTTATCCTTCTATAATAAAAATAAAGTGTGCAAAATTTAATGATATTATCTCCATTTATATTATATAACAAAAATTATCTAGAAAATGTCGAGGTAATCTGAAACTTTTAGCTACGATTCGGATCCGACAGGACCTATTTGTCCCACTTTTAATACCAGACATGTCGGTGGAGCATATCATTGTTCTATGTCTTTTTATCCAAGTTCTATCGTGCTTTTAACAGACGAACAACCTCATGGACATCTAGAATCTTATAAGAACCCATAATATATTGAATTCTTGGTTCTAAGACCATGTTACAGGCGGAATGACAGACGTAATATACCCCCCCTCTTTTTGGTGGTGGGTATAAAAAAAGAGACCGAAAACAGAAGAATTCTGTGTTCTTGAATTTAAATTTGAAATTTGAAAAAAGTGTATGCTTTTCATGCACTGTTTTTCCTTGAAATTGTATTCAGAGTAACAACTAATTAAAACTCCTTACCTGCACTTACACGTGAAATACACGACTTTTCTTTGAAATTATATTCAGAGAAACTAGTAACTTAAACACTGTAACCTTCAATTTTCATTTGTTATTGTATTTTTAAAAAACTTTCCAACACAAAATTCTAAGCTATTACTTCAATTGATCAGTTGACAAGCTTTATGAAAGTAGAATTTTACCAAATTTTGACCACATATAGAACTAGTTACATATTTACATTCTTATTATGCAATAAAAAATAATGGTACATATAGTTTTATTGAGGGAACGATAATATTTATAAACCGTGTTTTCGCAATTTGGGTCTCTTGAAAACCGGTCTATGAAAACTCTTGATTTTTAGTTAAACGGTTTACACGGTTTTGTAGCAAATTAAATTTTTTTATTTAAACATAATTATACAAATAATTTAATATAATATAACAAATAATTTAATATTTTGCTAAACTTTTCGAATGATTCATTCAAAACTTATGTATTTACATATCAATCATTATCTTTTTTCCATAAATTTGACTTGATTGATATATTTGTTTAAATTAGAGAAACTTTTTAATTACTTGCAAATTTAATGTGTGTCTATCATTTGAAATTTAAAAATCTATATAACTTGATTTGTTTTAAATTATTTATATTTATAAATGTGAAATGAGAAGGCATTATTGTAAAACACTTTTAAATAAGTAAATGCCACCAACTTTTAGACATTTGTTTTCATTGAAAATTTATTTTATATGACTTCATTATTTTCTTTAAAAAGCTTTTACAAAATTAATTCATAATGAGAATGACAAAATGTTTGTCCAGTCTTTTTACTTATCATTGTCATTTGTAGATATTGTTCATATATTTCAACATATTGTATTTTCCGCTGTATTATTAATATGGCTAGATTTTATAAACAGACAAAACACAAACTAAATATTGATGTTATTATGTTTATATATATACAACATAAAAAAATATTAAGGAAGCGCAAATTAAAATTAACTGGCTTCAATAAATCAAACATGAGAATATAAAAATTCTTAGAATGTTGATGACAGAAAAGTAAAATTTCAAATTAAACTATTACACATCCTCATTTAACAAGCAGCATTGATGTGACTTCCGTTTCAAAATTAACCCTAATATATTACTACTACTACTTGTATAGCATTAGTACATAGCATAACAAATGAAATATGTATTGTTGTAATTTTTTGTTATATTCTTAGCACAGATATTTTATATTTAGAACTTAACCAAGAGTAAGTCAATAAAATTGGCCATTTATTTGGTTTTATTTACATAAATTAGTGTGGACTTTTTTTGCAGCATTTTTACAGTTTGTTCTCTACATGGAACAATATTTTATAAAAACAAATTAGTTTTGGCATAAACATTGTAGTGATACTATTTTGTGTTAATAAACTTGAAATTTTTATTAAAAAGCAGACAATTTGTGTGATAATTATTCACCAAAAAGAAGTTCCATTTTTCAGCAAACATTTTGTGTGATAATTATTTGTAAAAAAAGAAGTTCCAGTTTTTAGAAAGTTAAGTTGAAATATACTTTTATAAATTTAATATTTTATTTCATTAGTATAGAGAAACCATTTATTGACTTGGAAATACTTTTGAACATGAATGTATTTTATGTGATAATAATTTAAATTATTTTGGGTCTGTTGTAGATACAATAGGGTAATGATAATACCATTTTCTTCAAAAATTATTTGTTTATCAGGACGTATTATGTTGAAAATGGACAAGATCGGTCGAAAAGTTTTAAAACAAAATATAAGAAAATCTTCGATAATGGTTTTCAAATATGCTTTTCTTTAAAAATAAATTAAATTTTAAACATGATATATTTATAACAAAGGGACAAAACATCTTCTCAAAATATTTCTTTTTGATTTATTTTTAAAAACAAATTATAAATCACAATTTTGATTTTTGATTAAATGGACAAGTTATTGTCGGTCTATATACGTAAGTGAAACTGTTACTATTGAATTTTGTGAAGGTCAGTCTCTAATTAGCCATAGCACTCACACAAGGTCTGTTTGCCAAAATAACTGTAATACCCAAAACATCTTTAAAATATATCGTTATTAAAACAAAAATATCGTTATTAAAATGAAGTTTACCATATGACTCAAATTCTATATATTTGTCTATGTGTATAATCAAAGTAAAATATTTTATAAAGATTGCCACATACGCAACATAAAATAATTAGTATTAACATCATTATCGCTAAAAAATGTAACACAAATTTGTTTCAGGTATGCAAATATTCACCATTAGGTGGTGAATGTATCAGATTCGGCACAGGCAAATAAAAACTCTTACTTGTTTTTCTTAAATTACTAAATACAGTAAAATGTATTGTATGTATTTCATAATTTATTTGTTGTGATGTAGTGAAATGTCGTTTTTTTTTTAGTATGAGAAAACATTTTGATTATAAACGATTGTATAATTTTTGGGGTCTACGTCTAATATATCCTTGTGTTAAGCACGATGGACACGTATCAAACTGATTTGACAAATAATATGTATTTATTGGTAATGTTTGAAGTAGCGGCGACAGTGAAATCTAAATTGTTTTGATTTTCGTCAAACTCATATCAACATATACGTGTGAGATTTTTTTCACTAACACAATCAAAAAAAAATTAATTTGTCTAATCAGTTTGATACGTGGCCACCGTGCTTTGCACATAAAAAAAAATGGAAAAAAATATCATTGATACCTTTATTTCTCATTTGCCTAAAAATATGCTATAATTTATTTAATGTATTAACGTTCGTAATTAGTCGTATACTTATTAAATAAATTTGTAGTATGCATATTAATAATACGCATATAATACTAGGAACTAGTGTTGCCACAAGCAACATTTAAAGCTACACTTAAGATGAAGAAAAATTTCCCGATTTTAATAAAATTACTCTGCATACCAAATTACGTTATATTTTATTTAAAACGTTTAAAAACACAAAAAAAATTTATTTCAAGGACATCAAATTAGTCATATTATATATATGTATATATGTATAACAAGATAAAACAAATTACTAAAAATAACATTAAAAATTATTTGGTTGCATATATTTATGAAAGATTTAAAATGTTTATTGCCGTTCCTTTGTATACCTTCTTTAGCAAATAAAATTTCTGCAAATCAGTCTTGCAAATGTTAAGGGTGCTAAATATTCTTTCAACTGAAGCATTTGAAAATGCCAAAATAAAATTTACTACTTTGGAACAAACATAATGTTCGTATGTATATATGAGGCATATATATATGCTGGCATTCCAAAACGATATGAAATGTTGTGCCATTTATATATTTTTCATATCGAATTTACTCATAATTGAAACATTTAATTCGTTTCTTTCTTTCTGCATAGAAGTACAAACTACAAAAACTACATACATATATAAATCAGAGTTGATTCATGGCAGTATATCAAATCGTCGTATTTGCTTTTTTTTCTTCAAATACAATCATCCTTTGCATCCTTTATAAAGTTCCAACATAAATTCTGAAAACTTTTATTTATTTTTTACAAGGCACAATTTTTTCCTCTCCTTTTGTATTAAATTTTTTGTGTTCGAAATTGTAAAAAAATTCTGTCAAAGCAATCAAATATATATGTAGACGTATAAAAATTTAAAGAATTTATGTGGCAAAATTCTTGCACAACTTCTTGTATTCTTAAATCGTTTTTTTGAACAAAAATATTTGTTCATTTGAAATTAACACTCTAATTTAATAAAAGGGGAACCAAATTACATTTTGGTTTTCACTATGCTATTTTTATATAAATTATAGAAAAAACATAAGTTCTTGCTGTTATTCTAATGCTTATTTTATATACTAACTTTGAAAATGAATAAAAAGAACCTTCTATAATTAAGGGACACAGACATTTATAAAAGGTTATAAAAAAAAGTGGAAAACTCCTTTCTTAATTACTTCTTTCTTTCATCAAAATGTTAAATTAACCTCATGATAATAAGATTATTTTATTAGAAAATATAATTGAGCAATAGTTTGTGTATTTAAATACATTTCAATTCAATTACCGTCTGTAATTAGAAAATATTTAAAGTATTGTATTCACCTTAATATCGATTGTAAAATAGATGGGATTTGTTATACTTTTGGTATTTATAGATCCAGAAATATATATTTATATATTGTTATTGCTTCTAAAACGACTAAGCTGTGCCATCCTCAGGTCTGAGCCCAAAAGGAAAGACGCCTGTGCTTCCAATACCAAAATTCTTGGCGATATTTTGCAAAGAAATTGTTTTCATCTACTATAAATAATGGACCTATTCTTACTATTTCCATCACAGATGCACTATTTCATGAAATATCGTGTGCAAAATTTTATTAAATTATCTACAGTATGTTTATAGAAAATAGCAAAACATTTTTAATAATTTGCATGCTCAATAACAACGAACTGCTCTCATGAACAAATAATAATTGGAACAAATGTTATACATATACCTATCCTTTCTTCGAAGCCCTATAATGACCACAACAGACTGATAGAAATTTATAAGGACCCAGAACACACTGCATAACTATAAATGCATACAATTTAAATTTTTCAATTTTGGAAATTAAAGAGAAATTAAAGCAGTTTAACCTACATATACAGTAGCTCAAAGCGAAACTCGCACAGCATGCTTTTTTCCATAGTTCTCTTTTTTGTACTTTAAAATGTGCAAATATACCAGCTCGGTTTTAACATAAATTACTACTTCCATAAAAACAAAAATCCGTGGAATAAGACGTATAATCTGTGGTCATGGTTTTTGGATTTATGTGCATTTAAGTGGTTTTTGGAAATGGACTTTGTATGAGGCTATGTCAAAATATGGATCGATGCAAACAAGATTTCTCGCTGCAAGAATCATATTTTTGCTGAATTTTTGAGGGATACAGCTTTTCTATAGACATTTATGTATCCTAAAGACATTTGTAAGGGTATATGTATTTGTATAGACGGATATGTTATTTTTTTCGCTGGCTATAGTCTGCTTACCGGCGCTAATTTAAGTTTTGAACAAGAATATAAATTTTTTATGCATATTTTTCTTAAGTTCTTTAGAAAACCATAAGATTGTGTAAAAATGCATTTCCATCACAGAGGTTAAATTTCACAGCAAGAATTAAATTTTAGTATATCAAACTCAAAAATATTGCAACGCATTGTTTGGATTATTACTTTGGCCGCTTAACATGAAAAACGTGAAAATTGTAGTTTGGCAGAGATTTATATGCAAATTGCTGTTGCTTGTTTGCCTTGCTAAATGGAGATAAAATATTTATATTTTTCGCTTTAGTAAAAGTTTTCTATGGTACAGTTTTAGGCCTAGTGTAATGTTTGTAAATACGACTAAAAATTTTTAACAGTCTTCTGTGCAGTTTTTGATTTTGTTAATTGTTGTGGAAGTTCCGTAAAGTGTTATGAAGTTTTTAAAGTTTCAATACCAAAAATAATCTCGTTTACACACTTTAAATATCCCACAAAACTCCATTTATTTAATTTATTGAATGCATCTATAAATTCTAGAAATTTTTTGGGGTTTAGAAAGTGTGCGTTTTCCAGATGGCACTGTAATGAAGATTTTATGCGTATATTTGTTAATAAAATAAGGAAAATCATATTTTCAAATCATATGGTTTTCCGCATCGTGCAATTATCGATCAATACTAAACATGATACTTTTACTGTGAAAAATAGCAAATGTTGTTGTTGGAAATCAAGAGATTAGGCAAACCAAATTTTGTTGGATTGGTCATAGTTTCTTAGTTCTGTTTAAGATATTTAAAGTCGAATAGTGTTTTAAAGCTCGATATACATGATACTATGATCCACATCAAAAGAAATACACGTTTTTTGGGGTGGCCCCAAAATAAAGTTGCCGATGTTCCCGACTAATATGAAAATTTGATTAATTGATATATTTATTTAATTAGGCATGAGTTCATTAAATTTAATTTTCATTAAATTATTTTTACTGAAGGTAGGAATTGTTTTACAACATGAAATTTTATTAAAATTTTTATTGATAATTATCTTGGCTGAGCTGGGGATCGAACCTGGGTTGAATTTACATGTTCCAAGAATCACTACATTCTTTCATCAGAATTCTTTTTAAGTTCTAACCTGTGCACCACTGCGGTGCATGCTAGAATAAAAAATAAAAATTGTTTTTAAAATAACTAGGGCACAAGCTAATGTTTGCAATTTTATTTAAAGTAGTACACATAAAATGTCGACGAAAGTGGACAACAAGACGAAGTCTTGACAGAAAGAATACGAAAAAAGCTGAAGAAAACGGAGGCAACATGTAAATAAAAATTTAAAAATGATAATTACAGCAAATTTCGAACCACCGGTAACACTGGTTAAAATATTGATGTTTGACTGTTGGCTAGCAATTATCAATAAAATTTTAATAGAGATTTCATGTTGTAAAACAATTCCTTCAGTAAAAATAATTTAATGAAAATTAAATTTAATGAACTCGAGCCCGACTAAATAAATAAATATCAAAAATTTTAAATTAACAGTTCGAATAAAAAATAATAATTATTTTGTAATATATTATAATTGTAATATAACAAATATAATGGTGTTAATATAAATTTCTTCAAACATTTTAATATTGAAACATTAAAAATGCTGTATTCTTAAAAGCAAGTTTTTTTCCCAACAATCAATTTTGCAACATGCAAACGTTTTCCGGCGCGAGTTCTTGTCAAAAGATTGGATTTAAATTTTACTTCAGTTGGTTTTAAATGCAGAACAAGAAACAGCCAAATCTAATGCACACATTTTCAAATAATGAAAATCATCTCTAAATTTTTTGCTGCTAACTGGTTTACATAAAACCATTTCACACTGTATGTATATGGAAATGGAACAATTGACCTGTAAATTGCTTATGGTATTGATTACATAAAGTTAACCTACATCAATGTAAAAATAAGTTTCAGTTGTATTTTTATTTTAATATTTTTTTTTTAATTTTTTTACAACATGTTGAGTTTGGAATTTAATATATATTTGAGTTACTTGTCCTTGAGTTGATAACCATGTAATTTATATATTTAGTTAGTTTTTATACAAGATTGTACAGAAAACGAAATTAAATTTCAAAATACAAGAGTAGTATCATGTTATATTTTTATCATTATTTAAAATCTTTCTGCATTGTTCTTTTTTATTTTATCTTGCAATGTGTAACTTTCACTTCACGCTATGTAGGTGACGTTGATCGACAAAGGTTTGCCACTTGTTATTTAAATATTTTATCCTTCATTGTGGTTTTAAGCAGATTTTTGTTTTCATTTTCATTCCTTTCTCCCCATTTTAATGCGCATTAAAAGCAATCAAGTGAAAATGTTTAAGTATGAATTTAATAGAAAAGAAAGAGTAAAGAAAACGAAAATTCGTATAAATGATCAGATAAATTTAATTTTTCATTTAAATTCCAAACACAAATTGCAGGAAACATGTAAAAAACGCATATAAAAAATACTGTTTGGACCATTTTAACACAACGATTGAGATTAAGATAAACTTTATCAAATTATTCGGTTAAAAAGGCAGCTTTACCTTATCCTTTCGAATAAAAGCGAATGTAAAAATTAAAATTTACAAAAAAGCTAATGAAATTACTTGCTTTTTTAACAATAATTTTTTTATTTAAATCTATGTATTAGGTTATCACGTATAACAAAATTTTGCAGAAATACCACTTAAATATTCAATTCTTACCGGACTATAAATTTCCAAAATTTTGACTTTTATGATTTCTGTTGCAATAGTTAAAAATAGACAAATATAAAAATACCAAAAATGTTAAATTAAAATAGTTGTAAATATTTAAATATATTTATTATGAATTTATAACTAAATGGTCAGAAATTTATTTTAAAAAATTTTATTCTTTATTGCGGCTCGCAGTGAAAATAGAATGGTGCTGCTCCATACTATGGACTGCGTTTCATTTGAATAGCACACCGTACACATTGAAATTTTTTTATTTATAAAAACTAAAATTTAAATAAGGATTTCTAGCAGTGAGTTGATCCTCCCTTGTTCAGAATAACTTTGTTCATTGACTCGTACAAATTTTTCAAATAGTCGAGAGAAATTGATGCCCGTTGAATAAGATCGGTTTTGGTTGAAATTTTTTAGCCAGACTCGTAAACTTTTCTGGACAGCCATCCCTAAACATTCTCTATTATATTTATGTCCGGCGACTATGGTGGCCACTCCATAAGGTTGACATTTTCGGTTTTTATGATATGTAGAGATGTACTTTAAACATCAAAGTTGTATGTTTTGACAAACAATTTACAGTTCTGGCACCCATAGTTGAAGAGGTAACAAAAGCTCTTCAGCTATGAATTGGTATATTTTTATAAAATAATGCCTGCAGAAACGTATACTGACTCTCTACCAATTGCTTTTTAGTATTTGAGCAGCTTGTATTTCACTACGAATATTTTTAAGATATTGATGCTTTTTGAAGTGATTTTCGGAAGGGGCCATATAGGGGACCTATAGTCAATTATTTACCCATTTGCATAGAATTTTTCAGTGTGATTTTTATATACAAAATATTTGTGGTAAGATTTCTTTGGATACGTGTAAAAATCATAAAAAAAACGTACTAAATTGTATAGAAGTATAGTGAAAATTGCAACCTCTAAGAATTACAAAGATAGCCAGAAGGACCGACTTCATTAAATCCACTGAGAAATTGATTCTGGTTCGTTATTTTGAAGTACATATGTATGTGTTAGAAAAATATTTTTAGGGTTTACAAACATCAGCTCAGGGTGAGTGGTTATACTGATAAATGTATTGTTGGTAGGTGGACGTAATGCTTGCCAAGTTTCACTTTTCGTACCCAAATATTTAATAAGAATATACTCGTAAGTATGTTATTTTAAATCAATTTAGTTCTTATATGTATTTTTAAATTTAACTCTTTTATGTGTATTTATCTCACACTCCATCTGTTAAAAAATATTTCCAATCAAGTGTATTAAATCACAGCACAAGAAAATATTTAAGTATATATTAAGAAAACCACCTGAAAAATTTCATATCCTTTATGTCGTATAATTTTAACACTCACACGTCTATATTTTATTGTTTATTGCATTACACACGTATAGGTACGTACGTATGTATATGTAAAAGCATTCATATCCTTAATAGCATTTGTAATCTTTTCTACGTCAGTAAAAAGTGTATTTTCCGGAATGTGCGTTTTAACTTCATTTAATTTTCAAAAAGCTTATATTAAAAAAAAAACTTCAAAGATACATTTTGCAAAACCAATGGAAACCCACGAGTCAAATTTTAGTTTTGATAAGTAAAGTTACTATCCATAATGAACATTTCTAAAGAACTATTGCGTATTAATTATGAATTATTAGTAGTTAGTACAAAATATGTTTATAAAATGGTGTAAAGAAATTTGTTTGAAATTCTCAAATCTAGATAATTAATCATGTTGCATTCAGTATTAAGTGAAAAGATGTAATTATCTTTCTAATTTTCTTAATGTATTTTATCACTCTGTTTACATGTATATTAAGTTGCTCTTTTTCAACAAAATTTACATCTACAATATAAAATTTGATTGCTTTGAACAGAAATTAGGGATAATAAATGTACTCTTTTCTCATTATATGCACACACTTTCATATTATGTTCATTAGGGTGGACCATATTTGGTTTTTCTTCAATTTGAAATGTTAAAATTAATTTTCCGGTTTTATCAAAATCATATAACGTTTAGATGTTGCAGATTTTATTTAAAGTTTAGAGTTTGGGTAGCAATATTTTTCAACAAATTTTAAAAAAACTTAAATGTTAAAAATATCATCAAGCAGTAATATACAAACAGCATTTCCAATTATTAGCAAAACAGTTGTATACAGTGGCTCCAAGCGAAACTCGTACAGCAAGTCTGTATATATATTTTGTTTATTTGTTGTAAATTTTAATAGATACATCAATCGTGGAATTAACAATAAAATAAATATTTTATATCAATCAATTTGGTTCAAAGCCAAACTCTTTCGGGCATACATAGATGAACCGATTCTTACCATTTTTAATAGATCTCTAATTTTATAATAAATATATTAAGTGTCAAATTTCTTGATAGTATTTGTAATATATTTAGGAAAATAGAAAAATATTTTTGAAAAAAATCGAGTTTGTCTAAAATTTCGGTTTTACTTACCAAACAGCAATGATTAAGAAATAATATTAGAGAAAAATTTGATTCTCTCTCGAGGCTTTGTGGTATCTTTAAAAGAAGAACAGATGAACTAACATAAAAAATTTCTACCGCTAGATCTTGCCTTCGATGCTTTATATTGTCTACAATAGACATAGAGACGGACGGACATTGCTAGATCGACTTATAAATTCATAAGGACCTATATATATATATATATATATCAGGCATGTCACAGAAATCGATTGGAATGGTTTCAATTCCGTATTCGCAAATCGATCGTTTTTACTTTGCGTTCTCTAGATTCCGATCGTTTTTGTTTATTACCAAAAAAAAATTTCAAATCTTGTTTTTTAACTTAAATTTGGTAACGTTGTGTAACCAAAACAAAAAAAAATAAGATTTTTGTAATAAAAATTATAACAAAAGCGAACAGAAAGAGCGCTAACAAAGAAATTTTAAATAACATTTTAAACAACATTTTTCAAAAATGCCCGAAATTTAAATTGTTGCTGTTTTAAATGAACAAGCACATCAAAACGCAGTTGAAAAGTTACAAAGAAGAAATTTAAGGGATGCATCTGAAAATGACAAAAGTTTTCTTGTTGCTGACACCAACTTTGAAATTTTTAACATTTTATTTAAATATCAATGAGATAACTAAAACAACAATGAAATAATAAAAGTAATTTTTTAATTGTTATTAAAAATTAGTAGTATGAGTTTTTTTTTTCAGTATAAAATAATAAAAAATAACAATTCCACTTTAGAAATCTAAAGTGGTTTCATTCCGAAAAAACAAATTCGTTTTTCGTTTTCTAAAGACTCAATTTACGGAATCAAAACCACTTTCGATCGGAATTGAGTTCTGTGACATGGCTGATATATTAGTTTTACGACCATTATTTCGATGTGTTGGTAAGGCTATATAAATGTATTGGCTAATTTTATTAGATAACTGGCTGTTATAATAATGTTGTTAACTACATCAGATTTGGTCAATAATTTATTCCGTTTATTGAAACACTGCGATGATGTAGTGTGACGTTATTAAGAATAATTTATTAAATTTTTTTTTAATATAAAAAAAGTACTTTACTTTAATATATTTACTTATGCTGGTACAACGTAAAGTATAATTTAAGCAAAACAAGAAAAACATTTTAAGTATTTTCCATAGATTACGTGACATTCATATTAAATATATAAATTACACCCTTGCCAAGTTATAATGAGAACCGTTCACAGATATTGCATAGAATAGCTTACAAAATTTAACAGCTGCCACAATAGCAAATACATACATAAAATTGCAGAATATTCAGGGATAAACGCTAAAATGATATTTGAAAATTGTGTTTGTAAATTATATGGGAATACGACAACGACTTATATAAATAAACAATATAAGTACAGCGTTGGATTTAAGCTTATTGTTAGACAAAGTTTAAGGATTTATGAAAACTTTTAAAAATCGTAAAATTTGTTTCGTAAAATAGTTAAAAAGCCATTTAAGTTACTGTCGCTTACCTAATACAAACTCAATTAATATACCACTTTACCTATACGGTGATTTTTTGTTTTGAATGTAGTTAATTATCTAGATTGTATGGTTTTAACACTAGCTCTGCTCTGCTCTGCATATTTATTTCCAACCAATTTAATAGAGTTTTCTATTACAGCATCCTTGATAAAATTTGTAATTTTTGCTCTTTTTAAATATACGTGTATATACTTACAAACATCCTCATCAATTTGATCAACAAAATTTTAGTTACAGGTGTATTTACCAAACATGACCAAAATGTGTCAAGGTATTATTGAATCAAAATATTATTCTGGTACATTTTATATGAGCACAACTAAAGCACACACTGGTAAATATTAGAATGTTTTAGTTTATAGTAAGCAACATATGTTAGATTGAACAAACATTAAACCGAATTTGTGGTTAAAGTTGTGTATCATATGTATTCGCACAGTGTGAATACGGTGAATAAATCTAAAATAAGCAAAGTTTAATTTATATGAAATTGTTGTCTTAAACGCATTATTTAAAACTTGTCAAAAAAAACCTTAGGCAATTAACTTGTGAACATTAAAAAGATACAGATAAATCTTCACAGTATAAGCACTCTGAACCAAGAAATAAAATTTATCTGCAAATATATTCTAAGCAGTGTCGACCAGAGGTCCGTCAAAGACAACACAAAAGACTTTGCAGCTTGCGTTTGATTGAAAAAATATAATGTAGAATGGAAAGGATTGTATTAGTATCCATCACCCTGCACTAGGCAAACTTCGGCTACCAATTCGAGGTTCCCTACTTTTTTTAAGAAAAAAAAAAAGCACAAAAAATTCAAATTTAATGGTGAATGTTTATTATCATTTGAAAGAACATTCCTTGGCATTTATTTTTTGAAGATTATGTCTATCAAATGTTGGCCTTTGCTACGTCGCAGATGGTCTACACATCCCCACAGTAAAGAGTCTAACGGTGTGATATCAAAGGCTCTTGGTTGCCAATCGACTGGCCCAAAACGTGAAGTGTTACCTCAATAAATCTATTGATTGATGCGATATGTGGAAAGTGGCACCGTCTAGCTGACACCAAATGTCGTCGAGATCACGAGCTTTAATTTCAGGTATCATGGCACGATAACGGTCGCCATTGACGAATCAGCTCTCCACGGTCTTCGTGTACACTCTCAGCTACGGTCGCTATATTTTCTTCACAGAGTGCTGGACGTCATCTATTCGGTCGAAAATTATCCAGTAATGAGTGCTGGGTCTCAAAATGGGTAATGGTGTTACGAATAGTACGTTCAATAGGCCGATTATGTTGGCCATAAGTTGAGCGAAGTACTCCAAACACATTACTCACAAAACGTGAATTGTCGTAATAAAGTTGAACGATTTGTAAATTTTGTTCAGGCGTAAGTTTTTCCATTATGAAATGCCAAACAATACTAAACAAAAATAACATGACAGCATGACACGACTCACTCGTGATCTGTCAAAAAAAAGGCTATTGTAGTATTTTCTAAACTGGCAACAACTTCTATTATTTATCTTGTTGAAATTACCATAACTTCAACTTATGTATAAAAACTGTTACTTTGAAATATGATTAACTAGAATTTAAATCGTCATTTAATATTGTTTTTATAGTAAGCATATTAATAGATATTTAGAATATTTTCCAGAATACCACCACTGTGTCTGGAGATTGTATATGAAAAAGTATCATTATTAGCACAAATTTTACAACGTAAATATTTGCAATAGTATAAAAGCCAACAATGTTTGTTTTGCGATTTATGGCTAACGATACAAGTACAAAATATAAAGTACAGATTTTTATTGGTAAAATTAAATGAATTTTATGATGCATATGTTGCTGTTTAGCTTTTCTTTGGATACATATATATAGGAATAAACTAGTTTGTATAAAATGTTTTAAACTACATTAAATGCTATTGGAAATAAATACAAACAAATATTTATTAGATATGCATACAATGATAACTATTCAAAAATTTCTATTAAATTAATCGGGATACCACACAAAATATGTAAATATTTTTTTTTTTATAATTACATACGATTGACATTGAAGATAAACTAACAATTAACAAAATATGTCGTTGATGTTAAATGATGAGTTTTATGACTATGGACAAAAATTGGTAACGTATGATCTAATTTATAGTCCAAAATTTCAGACAACTTTTTTACTATTTTTACTTATGTATATAATTCCATATGCATCCTCTGATTTTTCAAAATTGTCGGGATTTTTGTTTCTTATAAAAACAAATTGGTTTATAAATAATAAAAACTATTTATTTCAAAAAAAGTAAGTTTATAAAGCAAATTTTGTACTTTATAAATCATTAATAATTTAAAACAAGTAAGAGAGTATAGTCGGTCAAGCCTGACCATATAATACCCTACACCCAGTATATGTATAAAATAGATTTTCAGAAATGGGCGTTATATGGAAGATATACGGCCATGTCACAGAATTTAATTCCGATCGGAAGCGGAATTAATATTGTATTTTGCTTTTATAGAAAAAGCAAAACAAACAGTTTTTTCAGCATGAAATCTAGAAATTCTTAAAATTAAAATTCCACATAGCAAATTAAAAGTGGTTTTATTACAAAAAAAAAAATCGTTTTACTTTTTCTATAGAAGCAAAATGAGGAATTAATTCCACTTCCGAACGAAAATAAATTCTGTGACATGGCTGATAACCTATTGTTGACCGATCATCCAAAAATTGAACCGATTTGCACAAAATTTTTAGATGTAGATTTGAATTCATTTACCACTAATTTTATTTATTTTTTTATTTATTTTTTATTTATTTATTGGTTGGTTAGCACAACTTTGTTTGAGATTGTTTACTTTTACGAGAGCTTTGCAAGATCAAATAGCATCAAATAAAGTAAGACTAAATATTTGTTGTGGTTTGGCCTAAATAAGAATATTTTTAAATAAATAAACGAGTTCAAATATATCTTATTTAGTCGTTACGTCTTTTTCGGCAAATATTTGCCAAATGTGACCGTACCTTTAGCTATAAACTTTGTTATCTAAACATTTATTTTTATAAGTTTATTTTCAAGTAATTCAAAATTTCGTTAACATATTTTTGGTAAAAAGCTGTTTCAAATTTCTAATAAGCCTTCTCGAAAATATGCTTCGAAATATTTTTCACTTAACTACCGATGTTTTCATAGTATTGTATTTTTATAATTTAAATTTGATGACAATAGTTTTTGTTAAAAGCTGCATATAAAATAACAAATGTATGTACGGCCTATTTGACAAAAAAACATAAATTGTTTTTAAGTAAATATATGTAATTTTAAATTAAATGTTCAATAAAAAAATGTTTGCGGTTAAAGGATTTAAATTTAATAAATAAACACATTAGTATATTTCATTGAGGTTTTCATGTTTTTAAATTAAAGTAATTATTATTTGGAAATTATTTCTAGTAGCCAACTTTAAATAAGTTGAAATAAAAAACAGTAACTAGAAATTGAAACCAGTTAGTATATGCAAACTTGTATATGACCATCATTGTTGCCAGTTTAGCCTTTTTGAGGCTAGGTTTAGCCTTTTTATTTACCTTTTAGCCTAAAAATATACGTTTTAGCTTCTGGTTTCTTCTAGCTTTTATTTTATTTTAAAATATGTATTTTTTATACTAATTTAAACAATGTTTTATTAATCTGACATCGTTCGATTTTTGAAATAGTAGAACAATCAACAGAACCATTTACTTTTACTGTGTTAATTCTTACTCTCAATTACTAACGATCTTATGGCGAAGCTCTACAGATAAGCTTTATAATGGAAGTAAGTTAATTGTGTAAATTTTGAGGAAAATGTTAATTTGTTTGCTAAAGATAAAATAGAGTTTATTATTTGCTAATTTGATATGATGATTACAATTTTATATTCAAGACATCATTAAATGTTCCATTATATTCTTAGTCCCCATACAAAGTTACATATATTTCGGATAAAAATAAATCACATGCACGTAGAGAAAAAATATAGTTGTGTATGTTTACAATAACTATATCAACAGTTTTAAACATTTTTTTTTTTTAAATATTATGGTCACTGTAATTATTTATATGATTTCTGCAACCATGATATATTCATGTTACCATTCACATGATTATAGCAATCATATATATAATTATAGTAATTATGTAATGTTTATTGTGACCAGTTTTATAATGAAAAATTCTACCATATTATGTTGTTTTCTATCATAAACAAAGAGCAACAAATTATAAATAAATGGATTCATCATAAATGTGTATCCAACAAATATATACGTAGTTACTACAATTGTATATATGTATATATGATTGCTGAAAATTAGCTGAATCGTAACTTAACCATATTATGGTAACCGCAATCAAAAAAAAAAATGTTAGTGACCATAATATTGTTGAAAAACTATCGTTTATGCCGATCAGTATATATTTATCGTAGCCCTTAGAAAGTCCACTTCCAAAACTGACTTAAATATGCATATATCTCTTGCAAACACGGTTATCAAGTTCAAATTGACCGTATATTAGTAATTATACACCTATAATTTAATTTCAGTTTTTACAAAAAAATAACAAAGTTCTTGATCTGTCATATGGTTTGGGTTTTATTATATTTTTATACTTTGATTCAGTATCTTTAAATGGCAATTGGAAATAACTACAATTATCATTTTCAGGCACTTTACCATACGCAGTTTGTTTCCTATAATATTTAAATGTATATATTTAGCAAACGACCATTTACCACTGGTATTTTTTCGTAATGAAAAAATATAAAATTAGCTAAACTGAATTTATATTAGTGTTGAGTATAAAAGATTCTACATTGCCCAATATATAACTCTTGTTTTCTTTAGAAACTAACTTTAAAATACTTATTATCTAAAAAACTTTTACAACTTTCTTATTTTTCCAATATGGGGTATAACTAAAAGTTAAAGTAAATGAAAGTTAAAGCATTAAACAATTTCAAGACAACTAAGAAAATAACTACTTATTTTTAGTTGCCTGTAGTGTACGAGTATTTGTATATTTTGGTAGTGTTAGTAATGTGTTAGCACTCTGTTTTTTTATAACCACCATCCAAATAATGGCAGCATATTAAGTTTCTCATTCCGTTTGTAACACATCGTAATATTGGTTGTGGAACCAAAAAGTATATATAGTTATTCTGGGTCCTTATAAGTTCTAGGATGAACTTCGAAAAAGATAAACTTAGAACAATGAAATTTTTACCGAATATTCTTTGTTCCACCGAAATATTTGGTACTGAATATGGGCGAAAGCATGCAAATGAGATTCGTGTTGTAGACCATCGTTTCAGACAACCTAGATATTTCTCAGATATTTTTTCTATTTTCTTCAAATATAATTCAGATAATAAATAACATGAAATTCTTACACTTTATTTTTATTGTAATAGGAAAAATCCTCTTGAAAATGAAAAGAATCAATCCATGATTTCTCATAGACCCCATTAAAATGTCATCCCGGAATATGCTTAAAAATGTCTATAGAAAAACAATATCCATAAAAGTTCAGCAAAAATAAGTTTAATGAGAGAGAGAGAAATCTCAAAAGATCACTATCAAGTTAAAATTCTAAGCAAATAATCCACATATACATATGTATATATCGTCGAATTGGATTTCATGCCTAAAGTCCACTTCAGAAAATGACTTAAATGTGGTTGAATTATAAACACAAAAATAATTTATATGTATATATGTATGTAAAAATCGTCGTACCTAATTTAATAATGATCAGTTAATATTTGACCATAGCCACCATAAAAAGCCCACTTTTGCAAATAATTTTAAAGTGCCAAACCTATTAAGTTGAAATTCGACATATATATTAAAATCGTCGTACCTAATTCCATGCCGATCGGCCAATATATGACCGTAGCACCCATAAAAAAAGACTTCTGAAAATCCCTTAAATACGCATAAATCTCTTATCAGCATAACTATCATGTTGAAAATTGCCAAAAATAAACCATATACATATATATTTAAAGTGTCATATAGAATTTTCAAATAAGGACTACTTTCGACAAACTCCCTTGAATTTTGTGAAGGTTAATTCATAATTGACTATAGCTCCCATATGAGAACACTTGCAAAAACGACTGGAATAGCTATAAAATTTTATATATATCGTAATTCAGATGAAATTCAACCAAAATAAGACTTAAATACAATGATGGCATGATGGCACAAAACGATTGCCAGACAACAACTAATAGATGCCATATGAGGATCCGAAAATAGTGTAACCTGTATGAATGTCGTTATCGATACAGAAATTAATTTCAAGTATTAAAAATCTCACTACTGGTATATTGGTGGTTGGTTTATAACATTCGGCTCAACCGAATATAAACTTTTACATTTTTTTTTTGTATTTTTTTTTTAATGTTGGAAATAGCGAATGGAAAAAAATCGATTATTTAACAGTCTGAACTGATACAATAGCAAAATGGCAAATGACTAGGAAACGAAACAATGGCTGCAAAGAAAAAAAAAATAAAAATTTCCTAAAATCACCCTCAAGCTAAATTTGTGTTAAATATTTGTTATTTTGGTCTGTCTCGAAAGCTACATATTAAATAAAGCCACCAGATTGTACATTTCAATTGAAATGAAGAATATAAAAACCAAAGCAATTAATTATGCAGGAGGATTGTCTGCGAAAAATTGTTTTAATGGTTTAAATGTAGTTTTAAATTCGTTTAAATAAATTGTTTATACTTACTGGGTTTATTGCTACATAAGCTTTGTTAGTAGATATAATTCTTACAGATTTAAAATTAGGAAGGATTTACATACAACTATTTGATAAAGTCAATAATACAGATTATTAAATAGTATTTAATTAAATACGCATTAAGCAATCAGCATAAGAAAATATAAATATCGATTTGTATAAGAATGAACATGGTTTGAGTATCGTTGAATACGTTTTAACCGCAAACACATACTAGCTGTTTTAATTATATAATATCTGTGGAATATGTCATGACACATATACACAAATTTTCAATATGAAAAATACAACAATGGAATTTTTAATGATATTTCAAGTGAAAATTTAATAAGCACGTATATGAAAACTGATAAAATTTACGGGCATGGATTTTGCTCACGCAAACTTATTCGTGGTTGGAAGCAGCAGTTGTGGTTAAAAAAAATTTAGGTGCAGGCAAAAATTAGATAAAATGTGTCTGAAATTTAAAAAAAAAATGTCTACTCTTTCTAAATACTCCCTTCCTTTATAAATATAGTAAGTATTAATTATAACATTGTGATTTTGGGACTTTTACCCGTATCGTCCCGATGTTCGATTTTTCGAACAGTAAATTTGAAGCGTTTTTAAATATTTTTTTCTCTTTTTAGGAATGACTTAGAACTGTCGTTTTTTAACAATAAGATATTGCAGGAGCTTAGCTACAGATATAAAAATTAAAGCTCGTACTTACATCACTCCCAGTGTTTTACAAGGGGGAACAAAAAATATGAATTTTAGCCTTATTTCCAAAGTTATATGTAAAATAAGAAATAATAAAAGAAAAATGTAATTTAATTTAAAATCACTTAAATTTTTAATAATAATGAAAAAATGTGTTTGATTTTCACTTGTGTTTTTATGATTTGATTTCAAAATATATGAAATTATATATTTTTAAGGCCTGGAGGAAAACTATTTTAATCAATGGATAGAATTGCTAGCTAAGAGTTGAACTAAGTGTATTGAAGTTTCAGGAGATTATATTGAAAAATAAAAATGTTTTTGAAAAACTATCTATTCTCTTTCGGTGCTAGGCTAAGTAGTTTCCGAACCGCCCTCGTATTCTAAGCAGCAACATATTATGGCCAAAGATTTATAGGGTTTAACGTAAAATCTAAATTTAATATATTGAAAAGAAACTCACGTAAAATTCAATATTCTACAAAAAGTTGTTTGTGGTTGAAATTTAAAAAATAATATTGTGGGTAATGATTATTTCAATTTATTTTTTTTTAATTTTATTGAAATAGAAATGCGTAAATTTATATTGTTTATGAAACTAAGAAGACACAAATATTGTTTTAAGATGAGTCTTCAGTTCTTAATGGAAATTTAAATAAATACTTATACAAATTAGTATATTCACATAAGACGAATTATTTTTTCATTATACATTTCAACAAAAGGAATAAACGTTTTGTTAAAATGTTGTTTTGATTCTTGTCTGAATTATTACGTTTTTTCTTAAACATTTTTTCATTACTTAAAGTTTAACATTATTACAAATACCCTTCATTTTAGTTTATCTCATAATTTGTGAAATTATAACGAAATATTTTCACAATATTTAACTTAAGTGCACTTAATTATGTCACTTTCCACACAGTTGCTATTTAGAAGGTAAGAAGGCAAACTTTTAAATTAATTTTAAGATAATACTTTTAAAACGTTCAAACTTTTTTTGTTTATTTGCTTTTTTTAATGAGAGTGGTATGAATAATTGGAACTTTGTCAGCCAAAAGTATTTTGATGAAACAGTCTTATAATATTAGAGGAATTAAACTCGCCGCTAAAAGAAAAACTTAAAAAAACAGTAATGAATGCAACACGAATTGTAAGTTAAGAAATAAAATCCGAAGGGGTGGTATCATAATAATCTTGAATGTCTTGTTTTTTTTTTGAATTTAAAATAATTATAGTTTTGCAACATTACTTTATGCATTCTACAATTCTATAGCTACACAGTGGTAAACAATTGTATATCTTAAATAATATGTATATGCGACTATATCTCTCATTGCAGGAATTAAGAACTATTACTAAATGTAGAATAAATTTATTTAAGTGATGACAAACAAGAATAATAAATAAGTAAATATATATCAGAAATAGATGCGGAAACGTCTTCTTTTAAGACTAGGGCCAAGAGGGGACAATAAGGTCAACAACGGGTAAAAGTTTATTTAACATTTTTTTCTTTAATTATAATTATTAATTTCTCTGCAGCAACAGCAAAACAATGTAATACCAAAATGTGTATTAAAAAGTACCTTTTTGAAAGTCTACCTTTTAGGGGGTAAAAATGGGTAAAAAGAAGAATTTTGTATTTATCTTTAATAAACACCTGAAATTGTTCATATCGATATATTAAAAGACAATAAAAAACTCAGCAACAAAATACCAAATTCAAACTAAAGGACAAAGATTTGTTTCTCTTGTCTTAACTATTACATTTTTTCTTAAATATTATTAAATTATTCAAAGTTTAACAGTATTTGGTAGTTTTTTGGTACCTTTTTTTACAATCAAGTGTGTACTAGTCTTATCATCCCCTCACCCCAATGAATAAGCTTAAAGAATTACTTCGTGTAAATTGTGACTTAGATATATGAAACACTCTATTCAGTGATCTATTGTCAGTATATCATAATGTTATATGTATTTAGTTTGAATCCTATTAGCCTTTAACGTCATAAAGAAACAGAATTACGGTTTATTACATATTTTTTGTATCAATTTAATTCACTTCACAATTTTGTTTGATAGACACCAATTTAAATTATTTACAATTTTGCCAGAAGACATAAACTATAATCATTATGTTTCTTATAAATTTCAAACAACTTTAATTCTGTCACTTCATGCACTATTGGTCATGCATGCTGTTTAAATACCAATGCTCAATGCTCTGTATCTGTTTAAAAAATAAGTTGACGCTACAAAAACTAAATAAATTAAGAATAATTATAATTGACATAATTGTCAAATCGTATAACAATTATGTATCATTTCCCACCATTTATTTTCAAATGCCAAATCTCAAAATACATATTTACCTAAACATGTTAACGAAACATAAACTTCATTACGATGATTTTGCAGCGATTAGACAGACGTATTTGGTGGCGTCAGCTTACTGTAGTGATTTCAAAATGTTTGAATATTAATATTGAAAATTACAATGTTTATGAGACTAAATCAAAAATGACTTAAGTTAATGTAAAAATATTTTTTTAATATGCATGTATGTATTGCTCTATCGAATGTATACAGATAGAAGTGAAACTCTAATGACCGAATTCACAGTCTTTAGTTAGCTAATGACAAAGGCTTAACTAATGATTCTTTACTGGCAATGTTTAGTTTGCCAAGAGAATAACAAGTAATAGTTAAACATAAGTTAGTATTTTAGTTTACCAATGGTTAACTAGTGACTGAGAATTCGGTCATAAATAGATCATTATTAAGTATTGCGATTCATTTGTATAGAAATTACCTTGTATATATTATACGCTAAGATTGCTGGTATTAAGTTTGTAAAACTTTTATTGAATGCTAATTTTGCAATACTTATAACGACGCAGATGAATTCCCATACTAAATATAAATTTCTCTTATACTATATACATAATAGTGAGATAAAACAAATATTTTTAATACAAAATCTGCGCTGTATAGGAATATAGAATCTTAAAGACAAATTTTAACATTATTTGAATCCATAATTGATGTTTTATTAATTATATATGACATGTTACCATATTTTTTCTCACAAGTAAAATATTTAGCAAACTATCAACCGAAAATCATAACTTTCGAGGTATTTCTATATAGTCTAGTTCACCCAAATGTTTTTTTATTTACATTACTTTTTGGAAACTTCAGTTTCTTGCAATCATTGAACCAGACAAGGCTAGATTTTTACGATGTGCACGCTTTTCTTTGAGTGAAATAGAATTTGTAATATGGCTGGCTTTTAACTGAACCCTTTGAAAGTAAGTATTGGAAATTAAATTATTTTTTCTGGAAATTTCCTTATATGTGGACTAAACTGAATTATAGGACTAAACAAATTGTTATAATACACTTACATGTAAGTGGACAAGCTCGACTATATTTTCTTAATTGTTTTACTGTAAACCAGTGTTGATAAACTTAGGAAACATTTTTATTTTTAGCGATTTTTTGCACAAATTTAGTCTTTTATGAATGTTCGTGGTGTATAAGTATATAATTTTTTAAATTAATTTGAAACCCTTTTTTCGTATGCTGAATTAATGAAAAATATTTTCCTTAATAAAATTACTTGTTTAGCAGTCCTTTAATTACTTCTTCTATGAGGCATTACTAGGCAGACCTTCTAATTGCCTTTCTCAAGTAGAACTTCTATCAGGCATCTAACTAGTAGCGTCTAGGCAAGGCCTTGACATGTAAAATTGAAACGTTTTGGCAATGCAACTGGAAGTCCTTGTATCTGCAAAATAAGAGTTTTACAAGGCCCCTTTGCAGCATATTTTTCTCGCAGAGTCATTATTTTCACGGTAAATAATACACGGAATTGAATCAGAATATAACCAACCTTTTTACAAATTTTTTTTCATTAATTTTTATTTCATTGTAAATTAATGATTCTTCTGGATAACATTTACTTTTCTTACCAGTGTCTGTTGCCAGCTTATATCTAACCGTGTATGTTCAAAACTAATCCTTCCATTTATTTTTTTTCTATACAGTTGAATTCAGGCCATATTAACAATATAAATGGCAAAAAAAACACTTTTCTGTTCTTTCTTATGTTATTTTCTATACATACATATGTAGGTACATACATATTTGCTTACTTTTTCTAATGCTTGTTTTCAAAACAGACAATCATCTAAAATTGAAACAAAGATCTTTATATGAAATCTAGACATTTGGGTAAACTGGGCAAAATTAGAATTTAAAACAAAATGCATCAAAAAAATATTTGAAAAGATGTTTTTGTCATAGTTATTGTTTTATTTCTTACATTACCAAGTATGTAGTACTTATACAAAAATCTCTGTTTTATATGAACATGAACGTTTAAATGTTTTACAAAATAACAAACAAATGGATTGAAAAAAATTTTATCTAAAATTTAAATTGTGACACACATACTTTATTATCAAGAGTAGAAAATATATTTTAGAGATACAAAATAACTTTTTAAGAATTTATAACATGACAGAAAAATTTGTATATAAAAAATATATTTACTTTCTAGCTAATATATCATATTATCAAAGGTCTTTCTTTGGTGAATTAAGGACTTTGTTGTGCCAAACTTTGAAATATCGACTACTGTTTAAAGATTATTACAGTTTCATTCGAATATTATTTTATGTTTATATTACGGCTGAGGAACTTTTCTAATTGTAGTCAGTTGATATTCGACCAGAAAAATAAATTATGCATTTGTGATTCACAGTGTCCAACATTAGAACCAAAAATTAATTTCAACAGAATGTATTAGTTATAAGAAAGTTTGATTTGACCGAAACGGACCGAAAGACGGAAATAGCTCAGAAAATGTTTATTTTATTGGGTCTTGAATACATATTTATCAATATTATATATGATGTCATTAAAGTCCTTTATCAATTTTGGTGATCAAGTGTACAAAATGCATACAAAAAAATAAATAATTGATTTTGCTGGATAGAGTTCAATACAGTCGATACAAAGGATAGCATATGCAAAGAGATGTTAGGTAATGCACTAACACTGTTTATCTGTCATTCCATATGTGAGAAATATTCATGAGACACAACAAACAGATATTTTCTCGATCCTTACAAAATTATGAACCTAACTTATACTCATAAATGTCTTATAAAACGATTTGGAATAAATTTTTCGCAGACAAGTTATTCGTATATGTATCAAAAATTCCTATATATATGTCTAATAAATATCGATTTTGAAAAAAAAAACATTTAATAGAACATTAATTTGTATCCAGAAATCATACTACTATATGCCGCCGATTTCAGAAACTCTTTTATATCCATAGAGATAAAATTCAACACCGAGACAAAATTGTGTTCCTTTGATTTTAAAACTCTCAGTCTATAACCGGCCAGAGCTTCCGTGTAGGGTCCAGTTCCGAATATCACTATACTTTGCCCATTTTTATACTTATACACTGAATTTGTATGTTCTAACCTTTATTTAAGTGTGTGTTTAGGTGGAGGATGTTGTATTATGTATTATTGTTATATGTTATACCTATGCGCAAATATTTACCTTCAGTAACTTAACAATCACTAAGGAAATATAATATAGATATAAGTAGGTTAAAGGTAGGGTCACACTTGGCAAATATTTGGCGAAAAAGACGTAACCACAAAATATAATATATTTGAACTCGTTTATTTATTTAAAAAACTTCGTTTATTTAGAACAAGACAGAACAAATATTTAGTTTTATTTTATTTGATGCTGTTGGATCTTGCAAAACTCTTGTAAGAGTAAACAATGTCAAACAAATTTGTGCTAAAATAAGTGGTTACGCGTTTTTGTGTAAATATTTGCCAAGTGTGACCATAACTTGAGTATACTTGTGTCTTAAACGACCATTACAGTTGTTGTAAATATATATATATATATAGTTTTATTTTGTAACTGGTTTATGTCATGAAATACGTATAAGTATTTATGTATAATCGCACAAAAAATAGTACTTATACGCTAAGGAGACCTAATCACACTTGTTAAATACAATAATCCTAAAATATGCAACTTATCAATTATATCTGCTTAAAATGTTACAACACGCATGACTGTTCCTAGTTTTCGTTTTCTATTGTTTTTAACAAATTAGTATCTCTTCAAAAGCAACAGGTTTTTATTTAGAGTATTTATGTCATTTACAATTTATATGCTAATAAATACTTTGTATGATTTACAAGTTATTCAGGTATGTGATCAAAATCGGTCGATTTAAAAAGTAAATCGTTTTTAGAAATCGACAAGACTGTGATGAATTTCGATCGATTTCATATTCCATTTTTGTGCCATTCTACAACAGTTCCAATAAATGCAACTCTGATAAAGTTTAAATTACAACTCTTAAAAAGTCAACAGTCAAATTTTTTCAAGGAAAAGTAAATAAACATAAACTTACATTTTTAAAAATAAAGCTGTAATGTTTTTTATTAGAGCACTTTCTTTTATTATATTTGAGGAGAACACTCAAAATGTTGACAATATAAGACGAAAATGCTTGAGGGACAAATCTGATCCTTTAAATTTGCCAGAAGAAGTGTAAATATCTAATATATAATTTTACATACATACATAGGTATTTACAAATTTAATTATTTTTTAGATTCGTTGAACACTTCCACTTAAACAAAGAAGGCTTTATTATAATTTTGAATAAAATTGGAGGTTATTGGAAAGGTGCATCAATTCCTCTGACAATTCAATTAGCTGCATTTTTAAGATTTTTGGCAGAGGACAGTTTCCAAAGATCTGTAGGAAATGACGTAAATGTTGCTATGCATAGAACAACAGTTTTCAAAAGCTTATAAAATCAATAAATAATCATAAACCAATTTATCATTAAACTAAAAAATACTTACATTATATATATATATATATATATATATATTTCGTTGATGCAAAAAAAGTCGTTTTAAAAATGGTTTTAAACCATCATTATCGAAATGTGTCACATGTCAAAAATGTCAAAAACAAAATGGGACAAAGTGAAAAATAAAATCCACAAAACAAATTGACAAAAGAAAACGCATCACACGTGCTTTCGATTTTAGCGGTTTTTGACGGCGAAATGGATGTTCATCACATACCTGATTATTTGAAAGCAAATCGACACCTTTCTACATGTTGAAATGATGAATTGTGTTGCATTACTGGCTTGCTATATTTTGCACATTTCTTTACATTTTATGATAAAAAAATAAAAATATTTATTATGAAATTTTCAACAATTTAATATAAAATGCCACATGGATCGTAACTTAGTGATTTTGAAAAAGATCAAATTTCAGTTTATATAAAAAGTGACTTAAGTTTTCGAACAATAAGCAAAAATTTAAACAGATCACATAGGTTAGGTAAACAGGCAGCCATGAAGTACACAGCTCACTTAGGTCCATGATCGCTGGTCCTTTTGTGTTGTCTGAAAGAAGATAGACTAGAAAAGAAAAGATAAGGAGATGAATAGAAATAGACCGAAAGTATAAATGAAGGGTTGTCGTATCCATAAGTGTTTAAAGAAAATAGATGAAGTAATCACTCCGAGTCATTTATGAGCGAATAATTCTACCAGAAGGGATCTAAATACCAAATCGCGTTAGCCAATTACTACTCCTAATAAGGCATCAATTCTCTCTAATTTCATATCCGATATGATATATCCCAGATAGACTACTAAAGAAGAGTTGACGCAGAAAGATATTACGTAAAGTACTCATTGCTGGACATTGACACAAAAGATAAGATAGAGCATTATAAAGATTCTTGGTCAGATTATTAATGAATGTAAGGTAAATGTGTCCAAAAGCTGTTGTCTATGCCAAGGTTATTATTACTCCGGCACAAAACTGCTAGACTTAAATTTGTTAAAAGAAACTCACAAACTATCTGGAAACAAAACAAAACTTTGCACACGCTTTAAGACCCTGGTTATGAATATTTATTTGTTCATATTAAAATGAATTTGTTTAACTTTATTTGCGCAGAATTCATCTTTTACTTATAAATTTAATAATATGAAGAAGCAAACATACATAAATATTAATTTACCCAATATTTGTTAAACGCTGTATGGTTTATGAAATAATAAATAAAATTTATTCTTTATCTTAAGTAACAAAGTTATTGCTTTGTGATGTTGATAGTAAATAATATAAAGGTATTTGAAGTTTATGAGGTGATTTAGTGTCGTCTGCATTATATGTACTTAAGGTTTGTAAATGATTTGTTTTGCAATAATATAAATTTCTTTCTAGTATCCTACCTTTGGTGTTAACAATTTCTTTAATAAATGAAAATATTAAATTGTTGTCTAACGTGGGTTTTTTTCGATATGGGGAACTTACATTGTAAAGTTATTTATATTAAATCACAATTTTGTTAATTATATGTAGAGTATTCAAAAACTAAAAACCGATACTGAACTGAACTTAAAAGGCTTTTTCTGAATACGGCAGATAGACCGTATAAACTTACAACAGGTTTTTATGAATAAGGACACAAAAGTTTAAATATAGTTTTATAAAACTGGGATCTAATGAAAAATCTATATAACTTATTAAATGTGTAGCACATCCTTCTGAGTGGGTCAGCATCAGCATAGTTAAATTCTTAAAACTCTTATTGACCATGGATGAAAATTTCTGGTAAGGCGTTGTGAAACGTTGAAAAAAATTACATTTGTTAGTGAATTAGAGCATATAACACCATTAATAACATTTAAAATAAATGATACATTCAGCATAACTCTACGACTTTTTAGTTTTTGCAGCTTAACTCTTATGCGTGCGGCAAAAAAACACCTTCTAATGTGCTGCAAGGTACATGGGTACCTATATAAGAGTTAAGTAGAGAAAAAGCATTTTCCCACGAAATACATGATTGGAGCGTAGTTAAGAGATATTTTATATAATTTTTCTTAACACCTTAAGGTTTGCAAGCTACTAACAACTTCAAATAATATACTTGATATGGCCGCTTTATCCTATAAAACACGTACAGGTACCCGGGTACCTTGTTGCGCATCGAAGGGTGTTAAAAGTAAATTGGTCTCTCAGGCAAATTACAAAAAAAAAGTCGAGGCGTACAGGTGCAAAAAAAACTAAATTATTTGAAAGTTAATAGTTCTCAAAAAGTTTCAGATATACAAGTTATAAATTTCAATGAAAAAAACTTTGACTTAAACGCCAAAGGTACCCGGGTACCTTGGTGCACACATAAGGGTTAATAAAAGCTAGATGAGCAGGATATGATGGTAAACAAGAGAAATTGTTTTTGAACCGATTCAATAGCATTGGAATGTGTCCCAAATAACTGATCTATACTCATGAATCGGAAGCACAAGCGACATGTATAATATTTTTGCAATATACGGATCATTAAATTCTTTAGACCAAAGTTTTATATAGCCCAGCATATCCCTGGCTTTATATATTATAGAATTTATATGTGGAGTAAAGTTTAATTTAGGGCCATGTAATATACCTACGTCCAGAAAGATTTCAACCAAATCCAGTTTATGATTTCCCAAAAATAATTTGCAGTTATTGGCTTACATCTTGAAAAGAGCATAATTTTACATTTTTTTATATTAAGTTCCATTAAGTTCTTAGAACACCAATCATAAACTAAGTTCAAATCCTTTTGTAGAAGTTTATGATCTATTTTTAGCTTAAGAATAACTTCACATTATCCACGTACATTAAAATATTCGAACATTTTCTTACATTAGGTAAGTCATTAACAAAAATTGAGAATAGAGGAGGCCCCAGATGGCTATCCTGTGGTACGCCAGATAATACTTGTATGTTTTTGGATATACAACTTCCAAAAAGTACATCCTGCGTCTTGCCTAATAAATGTGAGTATATCCAATTTGTTAAAAGTTTTGAGAATCCCATTAACTGCAGTTTTTTATAAATAATTTATGGTTTACTATCTTATAATAAAATTGATTTTAAAATGTTTGCTACATTTTAAATCAGTGTGCAAAATATATTTTTTTCTAAATCAGCCCTTTTTGATTGTTTTTTAGTGTTATTTAATTTGAAGTCTTAAAATTATGTTTTTAAACTTTTCAAAACATAAAAGATCACAAGACGTACATACTTTGTAAATACGTACACGTGCATGAAAAACATTTATGAAAACAGCTTTACTTTGCTAAATGTTCAAAATTAAATACAAACTAAAAGTTGGCATGCGCTGGGAGAATGTAAAAGAAAAAATATAATCACACACGAATGACAATGAAACAAACAACTTTTTTCTGAAAACAGCTGTAAAAAATTGTAACTCCGAAAATCTTGAAATACGCATTCGAGCTTTATTAACAATACGACAGGTTTGAGGTTTTTGAGATTGCCAGTTTTGCTTATGCCATGGTTTTAAAAACACGTCCCAAAATTAGAAATACGTACATATACTAATTTTCACAAATAGTAAAAAACGGCATGAGCGAGATACGAACGTATGCTTAGTTGTATTGTATCGTATGTCTGGTGTAATTTTAATATACCCATACATGAATATGTAAATTAAAGAGCCACATCAACAAAAGCTGTTTAAAAAAAAAGTCTGAAATATTTAATTACAATGTTAATGACATGTTTTTAGAGGCTGATGTTAATGAAAGCAGCACAATAATAAATTCAATAAAACGACGCAAAATTTATATTTCAAGTAAGAGTTTATATGTGGGCTACGGTCTAATATGGACCGATCATCTAAAATTGGGGACTATTTGTGTAGCATTTGAAGATATTTAGGCGCATTAAAGTGATTTTCAAAAGATTTCCAAACACAGGACTTGTCATTTTCTAATAAAATGTCTTTTTTCAAAACTGGATCGTGCCTTTAACAGACGGACAGACGGACGTACATGGCTAGATCGTTTTAGGATCTTATAAGGATCTAGAATATGTAGATTTTTTCGTGCTACGACCAATATTTAGATGTGTTTCAAACGTCATGACAAACTTAATTTGCATTATATTTTAGGATAACAGCAAAAAATATCGGGGTTGTCTGAAACTTTGGTCTATAACCCGGATCCTACTTGATCGATGTTGCCCATTTTCATTACCAAACATTTCGGTGAAACATAGAATGTTTGGGAAAATTTTTATTCTATGACCAATATTTCGATGTGTTACAAACAGAATCACAAACTTAATATATTGAAAAACAGTTTAGAGGAACCATAAGGTCCTTCGGTGGTAGTTATATAAATTATGTTTAATTATTTGCCAAAGAATTGTGAGAATGTTAATATATATGACTACTGCATAAAACTATCTATGAAATAACATAGAAGTCACTAGCTAGTGCATACTAGTTTCTATATATACATGCTCAAGGGTTGAAAATCAAATACTTATTTAGAACCTCTTATGACGAGACAGAAAATATGAAAGTGAACTCTGTCACTATCTGATATTTGATACGAGACGTAGATTACTTCATCAACAAATACTTACTGACAAATCTCGCTTAAACAAATTAAAATTAGACAAGATCCACATTTGCTTTGTAACAAGGGATGGTTGCAACAAAGCGGCCATGAAACAATGTACAAATAATAAAGTAAAGGAAGCAAGGTATCACAATAAGACCATTAGTACATAGGATGTGGTTATATATACAACGAATATCACAACTGGCGGCCTTGGCTTTTTATTTTATCAAATTTATTTATGACCATGACCAGAACTATGGTCATGATACCTCTTGCTTTCTGACACTGTTTAAATAAATATGTAAAAATATACATACATATGTACATGTAAACATATTTGTTCTTATACCTTCTCATTCTAATTTCTTCAATAGTATGGAAATGGCAAATAAATGATTATTTTTTCTTTGATTGATTTCACCAATGGGACTGTTATCATTCACACATTCTGTAAAAATGTAATTCAAATAAAATCTAATAAACATTAATCAATGTCAACGGACTCACATCAAAGCAGCATGACAATATGACCATGCTACTTGAGAGATGAAAGAACAAAATCTAAATAAATAAGAAAATTTTAAATATTTAATAAATAACAAAATTTAAAAATCACATCGAATGAATGAATAAAGCGAGTAAAAGTGGAATTTTGTGTTATTTGCAATAAACACATATTAAGAGATAAATAAATTTATCAAGAAAAGGTAAAGATTTATGTTTTTGCTATTTGTTGTATACGGTATTTTTTTAGATGTATAGAACTTTAAATTGGCAACACTTTTTTAACTGGTTTAGTTTGAGTTGGCATTTCAATATAAATAGACAGACCCGTGAACAACTTTTGCAAATTTATTTTTAAAATCATCGTTCTATGTTTTAATACCCTACACCACCATAGTGGGGAGGGTATATTGGATTTGTGCTGATGTTTATAACGCCCAGAAATATTGGTCCAACACCCACCTTGATGTATACCGATCGACTCAGAATCACTTTCTGAGTCGATTTAACGATGTCCGTCCGTCCGTCCGTCTGGCTTTTAAAGATATTTTGACAAAATTTGGTAAGTGATATTTGATTGAAACTGGTGGAAATAAATCCATTATTTAACCTGGCCCCCATGCAAAAGTCCTCCCGAAATTGGGGTTTATCGATCATAAATGTTTGAGTTATGCAAGGAACCAAACAAACTTCATCACAAATGAGTGGTAAATGAAGCCAAATGACGTCTAAAATTTTTGTGCAGATCCGTTCATAATTAGTCGTAGATCCCATATAAGGCGGACTTCCGAAAATTACTTTAAATAGCATAACTCAATAAATGGCCCATCTTCGAAAATCTCTTTAACGATCATAAATTTCTTAAGAATGTTGGTAAATAAAATTCGACACAAATAATACACAGAAATGATGACACCTAATTTTATAATGGTCGGTCCGTAATTAGTCGAAACTGTCATATAAGACCCTCCCCGTAATCAACTTTAACATCCATAAATCTTTTAAAAGTATTTATATCGAGCTAAAGTTTAACATACACAATATTTATTTTAACAGAAATCATGACACTAAATTTTGCTCCAAAATAGGTGATATCTCCCATATAACGCACATTTCTGAAAAACTGTTTTATACATATACTTGGTGTAGGGTATTATATGCTCGGGCTTGACCGACTATACTTTCTTTCTTATTTTAGATGTACAGAACTTTGAAATGGAATTAAACAAAGATAACTTTTTTTAAATTGACATGAAATTTACTTTATTCGAAAGATAGTCTACTGGCATTAAAATTTAAATATGACTTCTGGCATATGACCTGGCTCGTACGTAGTCTAATCTGGAGGTACAATTTTCGGTGACTTTTCCAAACATTTGTGGCCGTATATCAGCAATAACGCGGCGAATATTTTCAGTACAGTATTTTCTCTGTTTTGTAAATTGCAGTTTACTCTTTATAACATTTTTGATTTCTTCTTGTTTACAACCTGCGAATTGGTTAAAGTCTGTCAGTTATTTCAACTAGCCTCCACTAAAAAGTCGTCCCTAAATAGGATTTTATTTGATATTTATACGCGTATCCAAACAAATTTTGCAAGCAATAATTGTTATATAAAAAATTTGTTCAAAAGTGTTTGGCATTTTGTGAATATCGGTCCATATTTCACCATAGGCCACATATAAACTCCACTTTCAAAAATCACTCAAATGCTCATTACGTTAGATTATTTTACATAGGCGGACAAAGCTCAATCGAATTTGAGTTTAATAAGGAACAAGAAAGTATTTGTTGGGTCTCAGATTAATATTTCTCAATGTTATATACGGAATTACAAACGCAAATATATTTTTGTTGGTGGAGGGCGTAACAGCAAAAATCACTTTAAATATTTTATTGCTATTTCTTATGAACATAAAACTATACAATTTATTTATATTTTGATATAAGTTATTCCTAAGTATACTTAAGTTCAAGTGAAAATTTTTTTAAATTTCTGTATTTAACAACCCAATAAATACTATCGACATTTAATAATTGTTGAATTGATAAGGGTTAGAAACGTAATTTTATTCTCACAATAATATTGTTGTATGCAAATGTTTCCAAAGTTGGTTTTGATATACCAGAAGTATTATTTTGCATTTGTTTTAAATATTTTTATATAAATCTTTTTTTACATAAACTTTTATGTAGGGGTCATCATAAAAACAAACCCTCTTGTTTTTATTTAGTTTTGTCAGAACATAAAAACTGAACTACTGCTTATGACAGATGATAATATGTTGATAAGATTTGCTTATTTTAAACAATGAATTGTTATGCAAAGAACTCATAAAAATAAGCCAGAAAACAAAATGTGTGAACAACTAAAAAAAAATGAGTAAGGGTTTATATTCGGCTGTGCCGAATCTTACATACCCACCACCAAATCACCTATTCTGGGGTGAATGTCATAAAATATTGCACCATAGTTTCTATTAATTTTAAGTTTTTTTGATTGAATTTCATCATAACAACGATATTTATAAGAATTTTGTGTATATTCCAGTTATAATCAGGAATTTATATTTTGTCTCATTCTTTCAGAAGTACACTTTGTTTATATTTTTACAGCGTGTAATGTAAAGCAATTTACTTTAACACACAATAAATTAAGTATCAAAAAGCCCTATGAAGCTGATTTTTGGCTTTTTGGAACGTCAAAATTGTCACCTCTGTATACTGTGTGGTTATCCTCGAAATTGGAGCTTGTATGGGAGTTATGGTCACTTATGGACCAACAAAAGTCAATAGTATAATTTTTACATACTTATAACTGATTTATGTAAAATTTCGGTTCAATATGATTTTTCCGGAGTGGTCCTCATAAGGGATATACGTAATATACTTTTTACAGGCCGATCATCATGAAATTCTGTGTAACGATTTATTTGTGTATTCGATTATTTGTTATGAATTTCAATGTAATAGTGATTTCAATAGGAGATTTATCCGTATTTAAGAAATTTTTAGAACTTTATATGGGTACTACGGTCAAATATGAACTGATTGGATACGAATATTTCTCTATATGTAAGGACTACTTATGCCGAATTAACACTAGTTGCTGATGCTTATAAGAGATTAATGTGCATTTAAGTCGTTTCCGGAAATATAATTTATATGGGGAATACGGTTATATATGGACCGATCGTTATAATATTGAAATTGGCGATTTAGTATATGTGTGGATTATTTGTATTTAACTGCAACTTGATAGTGGTTTGCATAAAGGATTTATGGCCATTAAATGATTTTCGCAGATGGATTTCATATGTAGGCTATGGTTAAATATTGACCAATCATCATGATATTTGGTACTAGAATTTAAATAAATATTTGAAGAACGTTTGTTCAATTTTAACTGTATAGTGATTTTTAAATAAGATTTGCGGAAAAAGACTTTATATGGAGCTATATATGTCAAAATATGTATCGATGGAAACAAAATGACGTTTTGAGTTTTCTCTTTACATGGAACTTATTTTTCAGAATTTTATTTATGTAATATAAAGCCATATTTCCGAAAGACATAAAATTAAAAAAATGGCAAAAAGTATCTGAAAAACGTCGTGGTTGTATGAAACTTTGGTCTATAACTCGGATCCGACCAGACCGATTTTGCTAAGTTGCAATGCCAAAGATTTTGCTGGATCAAAGAATGTTTGTAAAATTTTCATTGTTCTATGTTTTTTTTCCACAGCTCTATTGTGTTTTCAACAGACGGACGGACATGGCTAGATCATATTATAAGGAGCCAGAATATGGGTTACATATGGAATGACAAACTTAATATACCCCATCTGTTTGGTGGTGGGCATAATAATAATATACAATGTCTTGTACACTTCTTAAAAACAAACAAATTTCAAGACCTTTACAGTTACTGACATTTTCTTAAGTGTTTCAATGTATATTTGCCGTTTATAACAAAAATGGCTTGGGATGAAAAGCCAGATTATGAGACATAAACAATTTAGTAGTTTTGCAGTAATAAATTTAAAATTTAATACAATTTTAGAAATATTTTTGTTTTTATTTCATAGGGAAAAGTATATAAGCATGTTTAGCAATTATGGAAATAGTTAACTTTTACAGATATAAATGTGCCTATATTATTTAAAGTGTAACATAAAGTAACTACATATATCAAACAAGTTTTAAAGTTTATTTGTTATCATTATTCATTTCTAATATTTGCCTAATTTTTGCAATTCGAGAAGCTATATTGTTGCCTCAATTTCTGGAGATTTATATGGCTGATATGATTTTATTAATATTTATAACGTAGATAGATCTAAGCTTGTAAGCGTGAAATATTTGGCTATTTAGTTTATCAACACTTGGTCCTGGAAGGGAGAAAAAGGGGAAAACTCGGTAAAATTGGTACATTTATTTCTTAAAAAATCAATACCGAACGGCTAAAATCATGTTATTTCAATTCACAATATAGATTCACAAAATAAAGCATCAATTGGATATATATTTTTTCACCAGGAAGACATAAATAGGGGAAAAACATTTACATTTATAATATTCTGCTCTAAAAAATGCATAACTTTGTTATGAAGCAATACTAATTTTATTTTAACTTTCCGCAGTCGCGAAAATGTCTAGTAGAAAAGTACGATTGCGAAAGTCTATCCTAAGGGTGGTAAAAAGAGGAATTTTGTGCTTATTCTTAATAAATGATCTGCAGACTTGAAACTTTTAAAACAAAAAACTCATCAACAACATACACATTATGGCATTTCAAACTAAGGGAATGAAAGGAGCAAATATTTGTGCATTGCTTTTTTCTTTTCTTTTATATCTTATATAATCTTATATATAATCTTATATACCCACCACCTGTTTATCAGTAGTGTGATCTATGCATACTTGCAAGAAATTTGTGTAACATTTTGTATCGACATTGATGTTTATACGAGTTAATTTTATTTTCGCATCCTTATATTGGATCTATTGCATGTTATGTGACATGCGTTATAGTATATTTTACTGTAATTGAGTTTTATGTTAAATTTCATATCTCAATAACAATATATTTATAGATGTTTTTGGGTATTTCAGTTATTCACGGAAATGGAGCTTAACCCTTAAGAGAACACCAGGGCTTGGCTAGGAATTTTTGAACATCTTTATAGTTTTTTACTTAAATATCTTAGGCAGAGCCCCTTAGCTTTTTATAAATTTCTCAATGAAGGTACAAAAATTTAAAAAAAAAACTTACAATTTTTTATTTGTAGGCGTGGTAATTACACTCAACATGTTTGTAGCACCAGGGCCCAGTCAGGCCCTATACCATTACGTAGAGAATGCAGCAAATAAAATCAAAAGAGAGCGAAATTAAATGAATTTATAACTATATATTTTGTATTTTGTCTAAAAATCAGAAATTAGTTTTTTATTGTTATGTTGGCAGTTGGCAGTTGGCAGTAGATAAAATCTTTGAAACAGTTTCAAAATATGACCCTAACTATTATGATAGATCGGCAGAAGCAATTATCAATGACATAAATAGAAGACGAAATATATTGGTAACGAGTTAGAAGTTGATATTGAAATTGAAGATTTTTAATTTAAATCCATACAAAATCAAGTCCCAGATATGTCAACACATTTTGGTGTTTGCTTAAAGGTTAGTAGGACCTGTGGCCAGTCAGTCCATAGACTTTCACAAAATCTAATAGTAAAATTTATACTTACATACATATATCTGGTCGCTAAAAAATGTCCCTTCGATATTTATAAGATATTTACATATGGGAGCAATCATCAATTATGGGCCGATCCCCACAAAGTTGATTACTAACCACTATATGTGCATTATTTATGTCGTATTTCAACTTGATAATAATGATTTTAAGAAGTTTTTTGCATTCAAAAAAATGTTCGGAAGTGCAGTTTTTATGAGGGCTATGGTCAAATATGGACAAATACAAGCAAAATACCGTTTTGTGATTCATCTTTATGTGAAAATAATATTTGCTGAATTTTATATGGATACTGCTTTTCTTACCAAACAAAAATAAGTGTGCGAAATTTCAGGAAATTATATGCATTTTATTTTAAGAAAATTGCAAAAATATGTGAAAAAATATCGTGGTAGTCTGAAACTTTGGTGTATAATTCGGATCCTACTGGATCAAGTTTGCCCATTTTCTATACCAAATATTGCTTATCAAAGAGTGTTTGACAAAAACTTGATTGTTCTTTGTCTTCTTGTTGAAGCTCAATCGTGCCTTCAACAGACGAACGGACATGGCTAGATCGTCTTACAATCTTGTAACGACCCATAATATATATGCTGTTTGGTGCAACTTCATATAAAAATATTAAGCCAAACTGATACTGCTAACGCAGTTTAGAAACTGCAATATTCTTGTGATAAATTCTATTCGCTCACTTTTCATGCAAACAACTTATCTATTAACAATAGTCGTGGATATTATTGTAATTTTTCCACCACAAGTAAAATTTTTTAGATAATATTAAAATTCATATGTATGTATTTATATACACTAGGGTGGTTCAATTTGTATGAATGCAAAAAAATCATAAGGGAATTTCGACCTTGCCAAATTTATCAAATGTGGTGTAAGAAGTGCTTACTGCTGCAATGTGTATGTTAAATTTGCATTAATAAGTAAGTAGTGTGAAATAGGTTATTAATTCAAGACCTCATTCATTTAAAAATTCAATGTTAATCGGCTTGAAATTAATATTGCTTTTATGACGTTTTGTCCCTAATGTACTACTAAAGTTATGGAATGTATGTGCAAATGTGATAAAACATTTACCAGTAAGAGTATTTATAAATTAGTCTGATGGAAAATATAAAGCTGACATTTCTTAAATAAATTCTGTATGCCTTTTAAAGACTTACAGCACGAACATTTCTTTACAATGCTGTTAAATCTGTCGTTTCATTTTAAATAAATAAGTACTTCCAACTACATAAAAATGTGTTACTATATACATATATAACACATAATATGTATTATTGTAATGTAAATAAGCAAGAGTGTTTTATTTGGCTGTGTCCAATCTTATCTCCACCCACTCATTCTACTGACTTATAGTTTTCTACGTAAGAAAATATGTACGTTGTGGGCATGGCTACATCGTCTTGGAATCTTATAAGGACCCATAATGTATAGACGTTTTGTTCTACGATAAATATTTCAATGTGTTGCAAACGGAATGATAAACCTGAAATACCCCTCATCTTTTTGGTGGTTAAAATCAAAATTAAGAATGCAAGTGAAATTTTTGCTGGGTATTAATACAATATTAAAAATAAAATACCTTAAAATAAATATAAATTTCTCTATAAAATATAAAAGCAATAAAATTTTCTTAAATATGTCTAAATAAAAATATGTTCACTCTACATAAATCACATAAATATTTATAAACACTAATTAAATATTTCTTTAAGAAGTATTCTAAAACATAATATTTACTCGTATATTCCGTGTACTACTTATCTGAGATTTGTTTACAAAACGTTTTAATTGCTTGTAAAAATAAAAATAAAAACATATTTCTCTGTTTAATTTCTGCAGTTAATGTTGGCGAAGGTTGCCAAAAAACACATTGTTTGTTTATGGATTTTGTTCAAGTTTTCTGGTTTATGCATCCAATTTGGCAGCAAGTCAAATTGCCACGATTTATTTATGGGGAGCATTTAAAACAGCATTTTTTATATTCAGCGCTTATTTTTGTGGTGCTAAACCAAAATGTGCCTGTACTATACATGTTTATAAAAAAAAAAACAGTAAAGTAAAGTGAATGTAAAAACTGTGGATTAAAATTGTTTGCAATATTTTAATTATAGAGCCTAGAAATAATTATTTAATTTTGTTCAATATGAATTGAAAGGTACAGCGAATTTCTATATTTCTAAAATTGTTCATAACATATAAAAGTTGTTTACGAATTTATTTCTATAGTTATTAATTTTTAACGAATTACAAAACTACACATGTAAAATATATTTTTTACAAATTTTATTAAAATACTGATTGAATTTTGTTTTATTTTAATTTAAATTTTAAGCACCTAAAAAATACTATCCCCCGGAGAGCTATTATTGGAAAATTAGAAGTAATAAAAAAATATGCTGCTATTTATTTATATTTTCTATTGTATCCTTAAATGCCGTAGGTATTTTGTTGAATTCTGTTAATTGAAAAAGTGCTAGCACATTTAACATATGTGACCAGGCCTATGAAAGGTGGCTTTTTTCAAATTTATTTTTATTATTGAATCTTTCTTATCGAAATTTACAATAAGTATTCAAATCTTAATTCTACTTGTTGTTTATTAGTTGTTACCAATGTAACCACTAACTGCTGTATTCAAATTTTAAAAATGTAGGCTCAAAGTATCGGTTCTTTTTAGCCTCTGGTGACCTTCGAACTGAAGCAGACCCCGAGCTAGGTAGTTAGGCTGGGCCATTAGTTTATCGATGCAGCTGATTGAATGTTTTTTTTAATTTCCTCCTGGATAGTGGGGACGTTGAGATCTCTCTGGATAATATCATTACGTATATACCATGGGGCGCATGGTATATACGTACCATGACCATGTCGTAATATTCTGGACTGTCTTCTTTGAAGCTTTTGGATGTTAGATGAGCATGCAGTACCCCATAATTGGATGCCATATGTCCATATTGGTTTTATGATGGACTTGTGTAAGAGAATTTTATTGTCTAACGACAAGTTTGAGTTTCGACCGAGAAGCTAATGTAGTTGAGCTGCTTTAAGTTTCATAGCCGTAATTTTCGCTTCAATATGAAAAGACCAGATCAAGTGTCTATCTATATGAATTCCCAAATACTTAATATGGTTTTCTACCGGAACAGCGATGTAATTTATTTTTACAGCTGGGCACGTTTGTCTTCTGAGCGTGAAGGTTAAGTGAGCAGATTTAGCCGGGTTAACCTTTATTCGCCATTTTTCTAGCCAGACCTCTAGTTCATTGATGTGGGACTGCAGATTTTGTGATGCGACTTTTGGGCCATCGTTGACGATAATAAATGCTGTGTCGTCTGCAAATGTAGAGGTATGCGTGCTCAGGTTTGTTGGCATATCCGCTGTATATATTATATATAGAAGCGGTCCTAATATGCTATCTTGGAAGACACCAACAGTAATTTTCTTTCTTTTCAAACTTTGTCAAATGCTTAAGAAATGTCTATATAAACGCCACCTTTTCATAAGCCGGGTCACATATACATATATATGAGTATTGTGCTCCAAGCATATTTGAAACAAATTTATGTTACATTTTGTATCGTTTAGATGTTTATACGCGTTATGGAATCTATTAAGTTTGCAACATTTTTTTAACTAACGGCCTATTTTTTCAGCAGTCAAGTTTGGTTTGACATTTCAACATGAAAGAATAATTTATAAATTTGTTTACATATATATTTTTCGTCAGCACACACTTATTTTGCTGCATTATAAAATTTTTATTGTGGTAGATATTTCAGGTTTATCATTAAAATGTTTCACTTTCCATAAAAAAATTACGCCTTGTATATGTTATATAAATTATACATGGATAAACTGTGAAAAAAGTAAGAATCGGTCCATGATTTGTCCCAACGTTATGTAGAAATTCTCTGTACCGAATTTTATGAATATTAGCTCATAATTGGTCATTACTCCCTTTTAGGGATCCCTTTGAAAAAACAAGTTTACCCATATAAGTGTCAAATAAATATCAATGTCAAACAAAATAATTTTAAGCCAGATTTAATATCGATTATAAAGCAATTATACTCATGCTACTGGATTTTGTAGCTAACTCTCCATAGATGCAATAGCTTTCAAATAAAGTCCGCTTTCAAGTATCACTATAAATAGCGTTATTTACAAAATTCATACATACACAATAAAACCAAAATTAACTATCCTCAAACTATGACTTCTGTACTTAATAGCTTATATTTAACAAAAAATTATTTTCTTTAACCCTGGAAGACTAACATGAATTAGTTATACGTTAAAGCTAACACCACGAAAGTTTGACGCACTATGAAAGTTTTCCTAAAGCGCTGCAGTTAATGTGGGAAAATTTGCTTTTTTTTTTCCTTTTTATGCCCTCCTCCACCATGAGTAGTGAATGAGGGTATATATAAGTTTGTCATTGCGTGTGTAACACTGAGAAATACTCATCTGAGACCCAACAAAGTATATATATTCTTGGTCCTTACATAATTCTACCGAAATCAACAAAGTTTACAAAAAAAAACCCCCCGTTTATAGTTCTCCTAAGTAGTTTGGTATTGAAAATCAGTAAAATCGGTACAGTAGAACAAGAGTTATGGATCAAAATGTAAGACAACCTCTATAAAAATTGATATTTTTGAACATTTTACTACCATTTTGTCTAAAATATATTACAGATATTTCCATGAACTTTTGTATACGTTGATTTTAGGATAAAAAAAAGTGTGAGGAAAATAGTTAGAATAAGTCCATGCGTTCTCATAGCCCCATACAAAAATCTTCCCGAAATATTGCTCAATTATACATAAATGCCTATCAATTGGAATATCAAGACAAAATTCAGCAAAAATAAATAATGTTAAACGGCTAAAATTTGACATAAATAATCTTTATAAGTATTATTCTTAAAACTAATAAGTATTCAAATCTTAAAACTAAAATTAAAACTAATTACGCTCTAACAGAGCTTTAATTTGTTATTTGCCAATAAGCTCTACGAAGCCCCGACTGCGTCTGGCTCTAAGCTAGAATTCTAGCAAGCGGATTCGGGTGGGTTGTACTAAATGTTATGGTGGTCGGCCCAGAATTGGTCATAGCTCCCATGCAAGACCACATCTTAAAAAGACATTTATCTTTATATATATTGTATAAATATCGGTACCGGCCCATATTTGACTATATCCCCCATATAGGGTCCACTTCCGAAATCCACGGTAATATTAATATGTATCTTAAATATACCGTTATTATGTTGAAATTTGACGTGAAATGATCTCATATGCATAAAAATCATTGTTCTAGAATTTAAGAAGATCGGCCCATAATTGGTCATAGCTGCCATATAAAAACCATTTCCAAAACACAAATAAACCCACAAAAATGTCTAATAAATATCGATTTCGAACCAACTTTTATATGGATCAGAAATTTTAATCCAGAAATCATATTAGTATCACTTATGCGGCAATTAAGCTACTGGATTTTGTAGCTGTCAGTCAATAATAGCTCCTGAATTAAGTCCACTTCCGAGCATACTAAACAACCATACAACTCTTGTAAATAACGCTATTGAGATGAAATTCAGTCAATATAATCCTAAAATACATAGAAATCACAATAGTGGATACTGGGTTTAGAACAACAGTCCATAATTGGTCCATTTCTTCTATGCCACCCATAAACCTTTTGTAAATAATGTTACTGAGATCAACTTCAAACAAAAAAGTCTCATCTTGTAACTTATCCTTTTTTTATACTCTGTTTCTTAACTTGTTGTGAAGATGGAAAAATGTTTTTTAACTTTATAAATTGTTAAATTACACTCAATATTATTATGAAAATCAGACAAAATCGGTAAATTACAGTAAGAATCGATAGTTACGTCAATTATAAATGGTCGAAATTAGATAAAATTTCAAAATATTTAACATGAATTGTGTTGGTCTTAAAATTGTCTTTCAAGCAATATATCAAAAACATAAAATTTGCACTAAGACTGAATAGAAAACAGAGAATAAGAATATTCTAGTCCTATAACCAGTATAGTTTTTGTATTTCTTTTTGTGGAGGGTCTTAAAGATTCGACACAGCCGAATATAGCACTCTAACCTGTTTCTTATTTAATAACTCATATTAAGGCAAACTTATATTAAATTCATTGTAATTTTTTAAATTTGTTTCAGCAAAATCGTACTAGTGGTTCTCGAGTTATGTCAAAAAAAAAAAAAAAAAACACCAAAGGTGACAATTTCCCCTATATGATAGTTACTAACTTCAAATCGATATATCTCGATTCCTAGACGTGACCTAGCGAAACGCCGGGTTACGTAGAACTTCTTTTTTACCGATATAACATTTCACGTTGGTTTCATCCCATCCCGATTTTGACTGTTGCATAGTGTAATTGTTCACCGCCTGGAACACTTGGACAATATTCAGTTAACGTTGAAAAAAAATTAAATATGGAGTGGTACTTTGAAAAATAAAATAAAATTTGTTATTGGGAATAAGTCTACAGTGTAGATGAATCAAAATATTGCCACACAGTAGAATATATCATCAGTTAGCTTTTATTAAATATTAATAAATGAGTATCAATTTCTGGTTCAAAATTATTTAACAACTTACAAAATATTACTACATTTATACGACCGGATGTTATCGGTAGGCATTTATTTATACAATATCTATATTTTTTTTGTACACTTTCTGAGTCGATTTAACGACGTCAGTCCATCTAACTGGCTGTCCATGTAAAGCTTTTGCGCAAAGTACAGGTAGCAATTTTGAAGATATTTGGATAACATTTAGTACGTGATATTTTTTCGGCCCAAAGACGGATGGAATTAAACTGGTGGAAATCGGTCCATTATTTCACCTAGCCCCCATACAAATGTCCTCCCGAAATTGGGGTTTACCGATCATAAATGCTTAAATTATGCAAGTATCCAAACAAGTTTCATCCCAAATGAGTGGTAAATGAAGCCAAATCACATCTACCAATTTTGTGGAGATCGTCCATAATTACTCGTAGCTCCCATATAAGGTCCAAAAATCACTTAAAAGAGCATAAATCTCTCAAAAATGTTGGTATCCAAATAATATTGAAAGCAAATATATTTCATATGTATACAAATAATACGGTATAATTTTTTTATGATCGCTCCATAATTAAGGCCCACTTTCGAAATTCACTTTAATGATCATAAATTTCTTAAAAATATTGGTATCCAAATAAAATTTGACACAAATAAGTTTCTTATATACAGAAATAATGACACCTAATTTTATAATGGTCGGTCCATTATTAGTCGAAACTCTCATATAAGACAATCTCCGTAATTCAATTTAAACCCCATAAAGATTAACACATATAATATTAATATTCATTGACATAATGACACTAAATTTTTAGATGATCGGTCAACAATAGGTTAAATCTCCCATAGAACACCCATTTCTGAAAAACAGTTTTATACATATAATGGACGTAGGGTATTATATGGTCGGGCTTGACCGACTATACTTTCTTACTTGTTTTTAGCTTAGTGTTGTATGTAACATGTTTTAGTAAAGTACATTTAATTAAAAATAATCTGCACAAACATGTTCAAACCGTGGGTAAGTGTATATACTTAAGTGTTTGTATACTTCAAACAAACAAATTACGGTGGTGCACAGTTCATAATGTAGACTGTGTGTGCAGGTGTGCAAAGGTGGTAAGCTTAAGGTTACATATTAAAGAATTTATATTTAATCTTAGAAAAATTTATTTTGTTTTATTGTATATGTTAATTTTCGTTTTTAAGCTTTGCATGTTTTTGTGTTCTATATTTTGGAAATAGAATAGAGAAAAATAATTTGCAGTTTATTTTTGTTTAACCCTTCGTCTTAGAGACCTGAAATTTCAGGAACCTTCTAGAATTTAGTTCGCTATAAATATTTAAAAAATAAATCATAACAAGTCAGAGTGCTATAATCGGCTGTGCCGAATCTTTAATACCCTCCACCTAAACGAAATAAGAAATACATAAACTACAGTGGACTAGAATATCGTAATTGTGTGTTTTAAATTCAGTATCAGTGGAAATTGTATTGGAATTTTATATATTGTTTGAAAGACAATATTACCTGTTAATCGTAATTCCCTAATGCAATTTTATTTTAAATGGTTTTGAAATTTTATTCAATATTGATCATTTATAATTGACGTAAATATTGATTCTTACTGTAATTTACCGAGTTTGTCTGATTTTCATAATAATATTGAGTGTAATTTAACAATTTATAAAGTTAAAAGAACATTTTTCCATCTTCACAAAAAGTTAAAACATGGAGTATAAAAAAAGGATAAGGTGAGGCTTTTCTGTTTGCATTTTTTCTCAATAATATTACTTGCAAAAGATTTATGGGTGGCATAATAGAAGTGGACCAGTTATGGATTGATAGCTTCTAAATCCAGTATCCACTACTGTGGTTTCTATGTATTTTAAAAATAAACACATTCACCACAGCAGGCTACCGACTACAATATTTCAAAAATAAAATACACGATATAAAAACTTTTATAGGATTTTTACATATCAAAGTGATTTTTGAAAGGGGTTTTTTTTATTGGATCTTCAACTAATTATAGATTCTTCAATATCAAGTTAGGTGTCATAATTTCTAGATATATGGCTTTCATTTGGATATTAACATTTTCAAGAATTTTATGGTCGATAAAATGATTTTCGGAAGTAAGCCTTCAACATTTTATATAATTGGGTGTAGGTTAAATTCCTCTTAAGTAATTAATTAAAATATATGTTAAATATTTATTAACTTTTAAGTTTTGGTTTTATTATTAAGGTTTTTGGGGCTTTCTTTTCAACTATAATCAAACGCAGTTGGATATAGCTGCAGTTCATCAGTTCTAGTGTTAAGTACACTTTGGTACTTTTTGTTCTCAATCTTCACAGACCGATTTCAAAAAATTTCAATCCCAACCGTTATTGAGGCGAAAAAATATCATGTACCAAATTTTATCGAAATTGCGACCTGTACTTTTAGCACATGGTTTATATGAAGAGCCTGCTAGCCAACCAACCAGATGAACGGATATAAATAAATCAACTCAGAAAATAATTCCGACTAGATTGATAAACTGTATTTATGGGCGTTTTAAACATCACTACAAATCCAATATAACCTTCCTACTGTGGTTGTATAGGTTATAAAAAGATCTAATAACTTATAATTTAACCATTTATTTTATAGTTTCAAGATTTTATTCTGTACGATTTAAGCTACTTTTTTTTTAGCAAATCTAAAATGCTGAAAAACTCTCGCAATGCTTTCAGTGTACGAATACGTAATTTTATAGATGATAATGGGCGTAAAGTAGATGGATGTAGGAAATACCAGTAACTGCATAAGTAAAAATACACAATTCAATGCACACATTCACATCATGTACACGCGGAGATACACACAGTTTGAAACGTCTGTGTGCATGTTTTTCATGTTCGTTGTTTAATATTCGCTATTTGTAGCCACGTATAAAAGGAAGTTGAGTAAAACAACAAAAATTCACAGCTTGCGTAGAAAATCGAATACTAAGCAAAAATATTGCTGTCTAATTTTCTAGCTTCAGTCGTGACAATTGTTTCAGTATTAGTTCGAAATTATGTTACTGAAAGACAGGAAAATTCCATATATACATATATTTTGCCATTATACATAAACAGTGACCTGCAAAACATGTGCAACAAACTCTATAAACGGATACTTCTAGTATATATTTTATTAAAAACAAAAAAACTATTTCCACATTTTATTTATATTCAGGTACTCTATTAATAACATTAACAAAAATGTAAATTAAACTATCAACCAAGTCACAGAATTTAATTCCGCTCGGAAGTGGAATTAATTCCGTTTATTGCTTCTATAAAAAAAGCAAAACTAAAATTTTTTTCGGAATGAAAACACTTTTAATTTGCTATGTGGAATTGTAGTTTTAAGAATTTCTAGGTTTAATTCCGAAAAAAATTCTTCGTTTTACCTTTTCTATAAAAGCAAAAAAAAAAAGGAACAAATCCACTTCCGAACGGAATTAAATTCTGTGACATGGCTGTATATGTATTTATAAAAATAAACTAAAACTGTTCAATTTTTCAATTATATAAATGTGTGCAAAAGAAAAGCAACAATTTTGTATAGTATCCTTTATTTTTTATTATTTTGGCACACCTTTGCGGCTTGGATTCTATTAATTTATTTATTACCTATTCGAAAATACGTTTCCACTTAGCTGCTAAACTTTTAAATAGTTCATTATGATTTGGAATTCTTTTCCCGAAATACTCCTTTTCAATATTCCAAAAAGATTTTCATTGGGGTTCAAGTCGATTGATTGTGCCAACCAATCAAGGACTTGAACCTCGTTCTTGGCTAGAAACTCTTTTACCAACCTCGATGTGTATTTTGGGCCGTTATTTTGTTTAAACATCCATCGAAGAGGCAAATTTTAAGCAGCGTGTGGCTATTGTTTTGCATGACACTGTATGCAAACGTATTTCATGTTTGATTGCTGACATAAAGTATTTTCACACACCAAAAATTCATCATAAATTACCTTAAAAACTAAACGTTTGTGTGCATATATGTGGATCAAAATTGTATGATGATAAATTCGTCCCAACAGCGTATATATAATTTTTTGGGGGTTTTGAGAAAATAGAGTTTAACGTTTTTGTAAAATCGGATGCCTATTAAAACCTCAATAACGCGGTAAATAAAAATGTATCATATTGGATTTTTCGGTGAATACATAATACCGTTTCTTGTCTTTATATTGGCCAATTTTGTTTTATTCTACGCATCCTTTAAGAGCATAATTATGTCATTCAAAGCGCAAGTCCTTCATATAGGCTATTGTATTTTTTTAACGAATTCGTATGATGTATTAGATACACTATTTTATTTTGTATGGCATACGCTGTTTTATTCAATAATTTCACGGTATTTTTAATAAAATATTTGATCTCAAAAATATCAACTTATAACATTATAAAACATCGATTAATTCATAGTTTTGTTAATAAAGTGGCACATATTCATTACTTTCCAATTTGGGTTATTATAAATAAAAAATTATAACAAATTAAGGTATACTTTGCGTAAATCAAAAATAACTAGAAATTCATTCGTCCTCTTCCTCTTCCTCTGCTACATCTGGCTCGTCCAAACAATTTCGCTTCTTTCCACCTTGTAAGTTAAAAAAAAAATGACTGCGAGCCACGAATTTTGGGGATCATGCAACTTTCGATTACAAATTGGCAACTCTTTATTGTATTTTCCAGTAAACAAAAAGTTGATCACCTTTTTTCGCGTTCCTCCAATATCAATTACTTTCAAGTCTCCATCCCATTCCTCCTTGTATAATAATTGTTTTCATTGTATGTGGGGTATAGTAATGGTCGGAATGAAACTATTTCTCAACCAATAGTGTATATTAAGCTATAAGCTATTTTTTGAGTTAAAGTTTTCATAAATTGTATTTTTTTATACAGTCTAAAATGAAGTATAATAAATATACACTATTATTCTTTTAATAAGTTTGGAGTGGCAATTTCAAGTAAAATAGCGCATATACGCTTACACACTTATTGAAGGAAAACTTTGAACAATAAATTATACACTATTTTTTCGATTTTCGAATTTAACAAAATTTTTACCAGACATAAAATCAATGATGGAAATTCTAAATATGCAATAAAAAAAATATAGCGTATGAGCACATACGCTATTGTTATATTCAGGGGACGAATTAATTGCTCTATTTTTTAACCTTTGTGTCTACAACCAAAAGGTTTCGTTATGTATACAATCATCATACCCGGGTAAGTCATATAGTTTACAAGAGAATTTGCTTATATTGACCTACTTCAAACTGATGCAGTTGCAAAATGTGTATATTATAAAACAACCAAGTTCTCATCCCTTGTATCGTGCATCGATGGGTATTCAATGATTTGGGGCCATAAGCTGTTATATATAATTTGATAATGGCAATACACTCCAGTACCGAAAAAGAAAGTGAAAAAGCAACTGCCATATCTGACAAATGTTAAACAGAAACCTTTAAAATAACTATGTAGCAGTAGACAACTTTACGGTTGACGAGCAACTTTTGCTCTTCCGTAGGGATAAACATTTTATTTTTAAAAAATTCTAATTTGTCTCAACCACGCAGGCAATTTCTTTGAAATAACTCAACGAATTCGAGAGTTAATTTATGTAATGCAAATTATATCTCAAAGTGTGTGTTTATTTTATAAAGACGAAGTTTGGAATTCTAAGACGGCTGGCAGTAGTGAGCTAAAATTACCTGGGTAGAGCCAAGGAGTTTGAAGATGGATAACATGTAATTTGTTTAAATGCATGACATTTGTTTTATTCAGCCTATTTCTAAGCCTTTTATATTTTCCGAAACTTTTAGCTAGATCTTTTAAAAACATACTTGCTGTATGGTTCATTATGTTCTATTTTTTTTTAAATTAATTTAAATATGCGTTCTTAGGGAATGGATAACTAATATTAAAAACTAATCATTAATATATCATTAATACTATAAACATGACATGTGGTTTTAACATGTTGGTGCCACTTGTTAATTGTTAATTTATTGTAAATAAATTTTATTTAAGTTATTTGTTAGTCTATTTAATAAGCCTTATATAATATTGTTACTAACTTAAGTTGTTTAAATATTAAATTAATTTTTTTCGGACTTAGTAATTAATTTAAACCAAACTCTGTCCATAAATTAAATACATAATTGCAATGCATTTATATAAACTATAGTTAACGTGCTTGAAAATCGCTTTCCTTCTCCTTTCATACTTAAAAATTATTTAGTATTTATGTTTAATTGTTTTTTCTTCATCATCCATATCCTTTTGCCATACGTGCAAAGCAGTATTTGTTATACATTCGCAATATCTCCTTTCATGCTTTCAATTGTTAGTAATTTCTATTTAGAAGTTTGTATGCGGTTACCTTCAAACAACATTCAAAGGTAATGGCTAAAGCGCACATACATAGATGCACCACAGCCTTTGTAAAAAGAAATCCAATTAAGTGATGTGACAATGCGAATCATCACATACGCGGGCTTTGTTTGTAGTCGGTATGAGTTTGTGAGCTATGTGTCCTCATTATAAAATACTCATACCTACAGCATTTAAAAAAATATAACGTATATTCAATAAATTCCAACCATAGGTACCATATGTATATGAGCAAAAACTGTTTTCTAGAAGAAAGCGTTATAATGAACATATGACCGACTATTATGTTTGTTAGTAGCATTACTCCTATGTCTGTACAAATTATTTGCATTCAAGTTTATCTCGATATCAACAATTATAAAATATGTATACAAGTTAAAAGGCTTTAAAGAGAGAGTTATTATCGTTAAGGTGATTTGCGGAAGTTTGCCTTATATGGTTTTCTACAGATCCTTAATTTTCAAAACTGATTTATTTTCAAATCAAACTTATTTGTGGGAAAATTTGTGTGAATTTCTATATATGTACATAAACCATATTTTTCTAAACAGTAAAGCCATAGTTCTGGAAGAAATTTATGTATGGACTATGTAAAACAATGCAACCATTTCAATATTAACCGTCATTGGGCCGAACAAATATAGTGTACCAAATATCTTCAAATTTACAACCAGTACTTTGAGCAAAAGTTTTATATGAACAACCAGCCAGACAGACGGACGGACATTAATAAATCGATGCAGAAAGTGATTCTGAGTCGTTCGATATACTTTAAATTGGACTTACTTATATCTGTGGCGTTACAAGCATCAGCACAATTCCATATGCCCTCGAAGTTTGTTTAAAATAAATCTGGGGTTCCTAACGCCTGGTCCGATTAATAAAAAATTTTATATGGCAGTACCTAATTTATAATCGACTTTAAGTTTCGAAAATTGACTCCACAAATTTTCCAAGCGCAAAACTTTGGTGGCAAATTTGACATGTAATTTCACATTCTATACACAAAATTTAAAATTTGCATTAGCTTTAGAATTTCAAGTAGTTTATTTTATAATATAATCGACATATTGACTTGAATTAAATCCTAGAAAAAAAAACTTAAGTCAATTTGTAATAAAAATAGTGTTTTTTTAAGGAAAAACAAAAATGGAATATTTAATAAAACCTTTTTTTATTAATACATTGCAATGTTATTTGCAATGCAGTTTAAATTTATCAAATTTAGATATTCTTCATTTCATAGCGTCTGCTAAAATACTTTTAGAATAAACAAGGAAAACATGCTGGTTTCTGAAACTGCTATTTGTTTTGTAATTTCAGCTTTGAAATTATAGAAAATATGCCCTAAACTTTGAATTGAATTATTTTTTTCTGGCCTAAAGGATACTTAAAACATAGCTGTAACTATTGATTTTTTTCCTGTTAAAATAAAGTTCAATGATGTCATATACCAGTACATATATATAGTAGTCTTTCATAAAATAAATCAAAAATGACACTCAGATATTTTGTAGATTAATTAATTGTATGTTTTCAATACTTTGTCGTGTTCTTTGTTTGGTATTTCCGCGGCACAACGCCTTTCCATCATTAAACTTTGGTGGAGCTCAAAATTTTCTGCACAGCCTTCCTCCGCTGCAGGTATGAGTATTTTCAACGGTTGTTCGTTTTATTGCAGATACACCCTTCTTTAAGTCCGTCCATAGATTTTCGATAGGATTCAAATCTGGGGACTGTGCCGGCCACTCCATTACATTTATAGAGTTATCGTTGGATAATTTTTTGCCATTTTGCTGGTATGTTTGGGGTCATTGTCTTGCAGGTAGACCCACACCAGCGGAATTTGGCAGGAAGGTTTTTACATCTTTTGATGAATCCATAACGGTTTTGATATAATATATGGGACCCACACCTTGATACGAGAATCAACCCCATACCATAAAACTATGACCTCCATATTTGACAGTTTTTGATATGTATTGTGGCTTGTGTTTGCTGTTAGGTGGCCTACGGACAAAACATCTGGAACCCTTTCCACCAAAAAGAACAATTTTGGATTCATCAGTCCATATCAAATGTCTCCACTTTTCCCTTGGCCAATTTACATGTGCTTTAGCAAACGATATCCATTTAGCAACATGCTTAAAGGAAAGCAGCGCCAGTTTTCGAGGACTACATGCATTGAGGCTGTTATGTCGAAGTCTGTGGGGAAAAATTTCCATGCTCGCTGGCACAATGTTTTTTTGAGTTCCGTAGTTGTCATAAAGGAATTTTATTAGAAACAATTAAAAAAGTCTACTGGTCCTATTTAATTGAATGCACGAAAAAATGAGTGTTGACAAAAGATCTCTTATAACTGATTGACAGTTACGAAATTTGATAACAAATGCACACACTTTGAGATTGCATAAAAAATGTAACTTTTATAGACTCAAAAATATAATATCATAAATAGGTAAAAAATTGTACATCTTTCGGATCAGATAATTGTAACTGATGCTATTATATTGACTGGCACTGTACATAACATTTTTATAAATATCGATATCAAAAATAAATTTTACACAGAACGGTTGTGTGTAAGTTAAAATCATTGCGTTGAATTTTGTAAAGATCTGTCCATAATTGACCAGTTTGCCATATAAGGCAATTCCTGAGAAAACCTAAAATAAAATAATGGTTATATTTCCGATATATCTACATAAATCTAACCTCAAAAATGGGGGTATTTTCCATTTAATTTCTGAAGAAATTTTTGAGAATAGTGTGATTATATGCGAGCGCTTTTGACGTGATTAAATTTGAAATGGTGATAAATGGCTATGACAAAATAATGTAATTAAATTAAAACAATTTAATTAAAAATATTTGTTTTCCTATTCAAGCATTTTTTTGCTTATTATTTTTTTGTTTATTAGTACCTCAATATCAGTATCAATAATGTTAAATAAGTATAAAATGTATTCACAGACCATGTAAAAAACGCAAAACAAAGCCAAAATCGATTGAAAATGAGATATTTGCATCACTGCCAAAAATAATGAAACATTTATAGAAAAGCTTTCATGTATTACACATGTATGTATGACGGGCCGTATGATTTATTTATAATCCATACAACAACAATTATTTATTACTCATACAACATGGTGTCAAATGTTGCCTGCCAAATTTAATGATTTATATGTTTTAGATTGATGATTTTTTTAGTGTAAAAATATTTGAAACATTTAGTAACTGATACGAATTTAACAATTAGATTTACCTAAGTATTAAATTTAATTACCTAACTTTTTTACAAAAGCACCAAAATTTTAAAGATTATTTGTACAAAATTACAAACACCTTAATATATCTTATGTTTATATCTTATGTTACCACACATAGCGCTGGTTAGGATATCAGTTTTGTTTGTATCTTAATTTATGAGTATAATATTATCTTAATATTTTTAGTACCATAACTGAAAAGTACAGTAGTGTAATGTATACATTTACGAGTATTGCACTGTAACTTTCATGTGATTTCAAAAAAATATTTATGTATGTACAAATTTTGTTTTGATTGAATTTGATTTTAAAAAACACGTGTGTGTCAGAAATATTCATGTGAATTATTAATAATAAGCCAATAAATCAAAATAAATCCATGTATGCTTGGATTTGCTGGAAAATATATTTTATGCCATTATGTACAGCTTTCTAAGATGCTTTACATTGTTACAAAAATTCACAAGGTATCTTGAAATATGAGAAAAACCAGTAAAACCTTATAAATGACTCATTGTACATATGCAAGTGTTAAATTCAAAGTGGCATATATATTGCAGTTGTTATTTTGTATGGTGAAACCTTGAATCTTTTCATCTTTTCTATAATTTTATAACTTTTTTTAATTATGGTTAAATATGGTATTTTACTAGGCACAAAATTTAAAAAAAAAAAACACTACAAGCGTTTAACTGACTGACTGATTTTATTTCAAAATAATTTTTTTTTATTTTTATATTCGTTTATACTTTGTAGGAGAACTATTAATTATTGGTAGATTTAAATTTTCCAAATAAATGTACTACAGTAACAAGCAAATGTAAAATCATTATTTAGTAAGAGAAAGGATGTTAATATATTCTAAGCATCCAGATTAATCCAGGCTTCTGCTGTTGTCACGAAAAAGCCTCTAGGGAAATATAGAGCTGGTTGAAATTGCTCCCAAATATACTTTGTTAAACAGATCTGTTGCGTATTAAAAATGTCTCAAATCGGAGCTTTGCCTAAAATGCTCAGGGAAAGTCAAGTATAGGTAAAATTATTTACTCATATATGTAAATTTTTTTTAAATTTCTAAGAAATTAAGTTTTATTAATCGCCCAATTAGCATAATGTGTGTTATTAATAATAAATTCCTAATATATATATACATTTTAACAAACTGATTGATGAGATAAATAACAAACATTTGAATTTATTTTAATATGAATAATGTTATAAACAAAACCTTCAATTATTGCTTTGTTTTTTATCATACCGATTACAAATTGTCATACAAATTTATTTAAACGTTGAAAAATTACTTGAATTTATATACATATGCGTGCACATATTTGTGTATTATGTTATTATGTTATGAATATGTGTGTACACATACATATGTATGTAGCAAATACAAAAATGTCATATGTACATATCTCTTTATATATTTTAAATGATGAATTAGCCAATAAAGATGAATTAATGTTATTATTTCTGAAACCACTTCCTGGAATATTTACAAATATACAGTGGCCCATAGCATATTTTATGCAGTGCATTTTTTTGTTTTCAAAACTGCATAAAAAGAAAACTTACAGAAACTTAAATACATTGGTGTCATTTAAAATAGAAAATGTTATAGTCTAACAAACAATATTAATATATTGCAAAAATTTACATTTTAATATGTATATTAAGACTCAAAAAATACGAAAATGCTAGTTTTTTTCACTTCACAGCTTATTTTATGCAGGCACGTATGGATTTTGAAAACATAAATTAAAACTAGAAATTATAAGATTTAATACTTGGTGTGATAGTCTTTATTATCTACAACAGATTTAAGGCGATTTCACATAGATGCGATCAGTCAATAGCGTTTTTTTTATCGTTTATGTTAGAAATTTTGTGTGTCCTTATTCTGATTTCTAAAATTTACCATTTACAACATTAAGGTTTGGCGACTGTGGTGGTGGTGTCATCAAATGTGGGCACGTCACGTTTGCACAATACCCGATTTGTACTTTGGATCATTATGCTGGTAAAATCAAAATTCGGATCTTATACCCAGGTTCTCTGCGATTGTCTTTTAGATTCTGTAGGTACTTAAACTTGTCTACGGTTGTTTCAACAAATGCTAAATTCCTAATACTAGTAGCTAAGATACAGGTCCAAAGCACAACACTGTCATCAATATGCTTCGCTGTTGCCTTTAAGTATTTTTTGTTGAGTTTTGTATTTACTTTCTACGATACATACGACCTGCCAACTGAACCGAATATGTTAAACTTAGATTCATCGGCGATTATGACCAAATCCAAAAATGCATATTCCTCGCAAGCATGTTCATTGGTGAAATTTAGTCTATATTGTCTGTTTTTTGGGTTTATAAATCGGCCATTAAAATAATATTGGCGCAATACACGTTAAACAGTTTCAACGCAACATTGTTTCCCAGGTCAGCTTCAGCTTGTATTTGCACTTATTTTTCATAAAATGTGTCGTGCTCATTGAAAATTTATATAATATTTGTTTCTTTTCTGCCTACATTATGGAAGCGATTTTCATGGATGAAGAGCTCAATGATTTTTTGACTGTGGAAGATTTAGTGCTAACCATATCTATTATTTTTCGTTGTAAGTGGGCCATTTAGGAAATGAGTTAAAACCAATTTTCAATGATCTATCGTTGTAGGCGGACTCATTTCAAGTGTTTCTAACTGACTCACAATATAAAAAAAAAATATTGATGGAAATAGAAAAAAAGAAAAACGAAAAACTGAGAACGCTGTAAGCCACTGTATTTATATATGTACCTACATATATATGAACCTACGCATATATTAAGGAAGTTTATTAATGTTTTTTTTAAAACACAGCTGATACCAATATAAATAATCATTATACATTTTTCATTGTATTTTTTTTTTTGAAGGATTATGTATTATGTATTCCAAAACAACTAATGTAACGATTGTATAGAGAAACGTATTATGATCAGTCAAATCATATTAATGTTAATTTATATATAATTTAGTCTTGCATTATAACAACACCTGGGTCTTACAATAATATTTTGGGGTTTTTTTTATTCATCCATCGTTAATGGGTTCACTTCAAAAGTGAAATACAGTCTTAACTTTTGAACAATATTTAGTAAAATTATTATACAAAGTTGAAGGCTATAAGCTAGATTAATATACAATTTTATAAAACTCAGAATATATATAATTTTGAGGTTGTATTATTTCTATATATTACAAACGGAATTATAAAATCTATATACTATCTTGGGTATAATAAAATAGATATTTGCGTATCATATATTCTCTAGATGTGTGCATTATGTAAGAACTACGTGGAATTAAGTTTCGGTTCTGACAAAATCCAACAATATTATTTATGCATACATGAAATGAATTTAAATTAATTTGTCGATATTATTACGCATTAATTTACTTTCGAAAGTCTGTAGTAAATATATTGTACTTATTATGACTTTTTATGGGTCGAATTAATCAAATTATTGTACCATAATCAAAAGAATTATTTTAGTTAAATTCCAAGTTTTCATGCGTGTTGCATATCTGTATATGTTAGCAAAATATCTGGAAATTATACATCAAGTAAAAAAAAACCAATAATAACTAATATGAATACTATAAATTTTAACGCATTATAATTCCAAGTCTAAATCGTGTAATAAAATGAACAGTGCTATAATTTTCGACATATGTATCTAAAAGCTAAGTCTAAGTCTGAAACACTTGTAGACTTACGTGTAAATTGTCTTCATTTCATGCATGGTGAATTTTTTAACTACTCATGTTTTTCAAACAATAGCGTGATGAGGTCTTGTTACCATGAAACTATAAAAAAAATATAAAGAAAGTCTTTCATTATTGTACACACCACGAAGAAGATGTTTGTCATTCCGTTTTTAACACATAGAAATTGTGGTCGTAGAACCAAAAACTCAATACATTCCGGATGCTAATAGGATTCTAATACATTTTAGCCATGACTGTTGAAGGCACAATAGAGCTTCAAAAAAAGTATAGACTAATAAGAGTTTTCTTAAGGATTCTTCGTTTCACCAAAAAGTTTGGTATTGAAAATGCGCAACATCGGTTCACTAGGATGCCAGTTATAGGGCAACGTTTAAAATTAACTCGATATTATTCAGATATTTGTTTGCTGTTTTCTTCAGATATAATCATAAGAAGAGAATAATCTTTTCATGATTTTTCATAAGTTTATATTTGACCATAGCTCCCAGTTCGTAAATTAGAATAAATTAAACAAGTTTCATAACATTCCCTTTTTCTCATAACATTAGTTGTATATAAAGTCGATAGATAGTAGCTAGCAAATTTTAATATTTATTTAAATATTTTAACTTACCATGTTAAATTGGTTACAATGGGATCTGTGATATTACAAGTTAGTACTTGTGGACCCCGTATTTCATGGGACATTAATAATAAATTTAAATATTTAAAATTAACAAGGTAGAGTGCTATATTCGACTGTGCTGAATCATTAATACCCTTTACCCAAATGTAATAAGAAATACAAAAACTGCACTAGCTATGGGACTATAATATTTTTATTCTGTGTTTTCTATTTAATCTTAGTGCAAATTTTACGACCAACATAATTTATTTTAAATATTTTGAAATTTTATCTAATTTTGACCATTTATAATTGATGTAATTACCGATTCTTACTGTAATATACCGAGTTTATCTGATTTTCATAATATTGAGTGTAATTTAACAATTAATAAAATTAAAAAAACATTTTTCCATATTCACAAAAAGTTAAAACACGGAGTATAAAAAAAGGATAAGATATAAAATGAGACTTTTTTGTTTGAATTTGATCTCAGTAACATTTTTTACAAAAGATTTTTGGGTGGCATATTGGAAGTGTATCAGTTATGGACTTATAGCTTAGAAATCCAGTATCCACTAATGTGGTGTCTATGTATTTTGGTTTAACTTCATCTCAGTAATGTTTACAAGAGTTGTATGGTTGTTGCACTTAATTTGGGAGCTAATGCCAATTATTGACTGAAGGCTACAAAACCCAGCAGCATATTTGACTTATAAGCGATATTAGTATGATTTCTGGATTAGAATTACTGATCTATATAAAAGTTGGTTCGATATCCATATTTATAAGATATTTTTGTGGGTTTATTTATTTTTCGGAAATGGCTTTTATATGGCTGCTACGACAAATAATATGCCGATCTTCTTGAATATTAAAACAATAAATTGTGTGCATATGAGGATATCTCACTTCGAATTTCAACATAATAACGGAATATATAAGATATATATTAGTATTAACTTAGATATCTGGAGTGGACCTTATATGGGGGATATAGTCAAATATGGACCGATATTTTGAAAATCCAGCAGTTTGATTTTGGCATATACGTAAATGATCCGTGTAAAATTATGGATCGGGTAATTTTTCTATCTTTTTTTCAATGCTTTATAGTGCCTTCAACAGAGGGAATTCGGACGCACGCACGGCTATGGCAACATCGCCCTAGAATCTTATAAATACCCAGAATATATCGACTTTTTGGTTCTACAAGCAATATTTGGTTATGTTGCAAACGAAACGACAAACTTAATATACCCCCCATCTTTTTGGTGGTGGGTATAAAGACAAACAGATAATATATGGGATTCTTAGCTTCCCCTCCTTATACATAAGGTATCAGATTTTATGCTCCATAACAAATCGAATAAGTTATATATTTATAATATATATATTTCGAGTGTGTTGATATTGCATTTTTACTGAATTTAAGTATACATTTTAATTCAACTTTATTTATTTTAAATTTGCCCTTTTTACAAAAATATCTTAATGAGAATTCAAGAGAAAAGGTTCAAGAATTACTTTTTGATTTGGGCATATTTTTTTGCATATCACTAAAGCTAAATTATACACATGCCGCGCAGCGAAATTATGTACATACATATGTACGTAGACAACAAAAACATATATTCTTGTTGGAATCCCATGTAAATACAGGCTACGCCCAAATTACGTAGACCCATTGAGAAGTTATAAGACATCTAAACATATTATTTACATACATTTTTATATTTTTCTGAAAAAAAAAATCAAGAAATAAATAAGTCCGCTTTCACACTCTGCAATTCTGACTCGTCAAGGCAAGTATTTTTCTTTCATGCATGTTTATTTGCAGTTAAAAAGTATGAAAATTGAATTGAAGTGTGTGAATTAAATGGCAAGTTAAAAATAGAATTGAACAAATACTGAACAGCTAAAACTAAAGAGTGTGAAACAAGACTTAGCTTATATAAGAAACAGTTTTTTTTAAATATTTTTGTTATTTAATACTTTTTTAATCTTTATTCAATTGAACTTTATAAAATTGTGTGCTGTGTTCTATTAAGGAACCCACGTAAGATATACAGATATACAGCAAATCCTTCTAGCTTAATCCTTTTTATTTCATTGTCTTCTTCACCACTGTTTTCTTAGAGGGTTATTCTTTGTTTACAGCTTTACCCTTTGTTTTCATTCTGTCACATATGTTAAATTTGTTTTATTCCTTATTAAGACAAAGAGTATTTTATAGTTTTTTATCTTTTGTTTGTTATTGCTTTATGTGTTTTCTTTGAATATTATTAGAATATATGTATATCGTTTTGTATTAATACTATTTTGGTGTGACATAATTTCTTCTATTCAAATTATTTCTACATTAGATATATATATGTATATGTATATTTTTTAATATGGTTGACGCTAACTTCTTAAACACATTCTTATAAGTTTTTGTATCCTTACTTAGTATGTCTATTATAAATATTTCATGGTCATATTATTGTTTTCATGAAATACTTAGATATCAATATATTTTATAATTTACATAAAAAAGATATGCGTGCTAAAATCTAACACATTTTATTCAAAAATAAAACTGAATCAGAGATTTAGCAAACATTTTTTAGCTATTTCATTGTTAAAACATACATTGTATTGTCAATAACTAATACTTTTAGATGAGTGTAAAAAATGTTACGCAAAGATTCCGGATTATTTTGTAAAACCAAGGAATGTGCATTCATCAGATCAGATTAGTAAAAGAATTCCAAGAAGAAATTAAAAAAAAACATTGAAATAATTTTGTATTCGCAAAAAATATTTTTCATGAATTGCATGCACCATGTTTGGCGTCTGTAAAAAATAAATTATAAAAGAATCCAATCATAGCAAAGTGACTTAAAAAGATTTTATTTTGGAAATAATTCGGAAGCTCGTACATGATAAAATATAACTTGAAATTTTTTCTGGAAGGTTTAAGAGTATTCTGAAGGGATTTATTTAAGTATAAAACTGTACAACTCTAGAATAGATATTTAAACAAAAAATATGTTTAATTAAATTTTCAGTATAACTTTAGTCAGTTAATATATTGTTATGCAATGGGATTCTTACTAGTGTCATAATCATTATTTAAATCCTATAGGTTGCAAGATATGTTTAAAAAAAATTATGTCATAATTTTTCATGGGAAATTTTATTAAATATTAATGTATTTAAATTATATATATTTTTTATAATCGCAGTTCTGCCTTTTTAGAAATTTGTAGATAAATCTAATATTTTTGTTTAACCCTCCATTACTTACTTCTGGGTCGAATCGACCTAGACACGCAAACTTTTTAAATTAAAAAAAAAAACAAGACGATATTTTATTTTAACTCTAATGTTTAATCTAATCTAATCTAAATTTGTTTATATTTAAACGTTTATAAACAATAAACATAACGAATATTTATGATATTATGCATATAAAATTATTTAAAAAAACAGCCTGGGTCGACTGGACCCATAGTTAGCAATAATGTAACAAAGATTATGGGTCGATTATATATGGGTCAGTACATAACTGAAAAATTTTTGCTTTAGCCATACCAAGTTTTCTTTCTAACATTTTACTATTATATTTCAGGTTTCAAATGCACTTTATTTGACGTAAGTATCTTAAAAACTCGGAATTTTATGCGCAATTCGGCTGGATAACTTTTTTTTCACTTTTTTTTTAGCTATGTTGTAATGAATACAAACTTAATTTCAATTTAAATATATAAGTTGTTTAACATACCATTGTATATTAAAATTTACCAATATAAAACTAAAATCTACCAAAAGAAGTATACGTTTTAGAAATTTATAAGTTGAGACGATTTCAATGGATAATACAATTGTGGGTCGATAAGACCCATGGTTAGTAACTATGCGACATGATTTAAGGTTAGTAATGCAGGGTTAAAATTGTGCATGTTTTATTTTACACATATTTACATTCTTTTTTATTATTTCTAAAATATCCTTGGTCGAAATCAATCAAAATTAAAAACAAGTCAGAAAGTATAGTCGGTCAAGCCCGAGTATATAATACCCTACACCCAGTATAAGTATAAAATATTTTTTCATAAACGAGCGCTATATGGGAGATATTACCTATTATGGACCGATCATCCAAAAATTTCGTGCCATGCATTCTGTGAATATAAATATTATATGTGTTAAACTTTAACTCAATATAAATACTTTTAAAAGATTTATGGATATTAAAGTGAATTATGTAGAGTGTCTTATATGGGAGTTTCGACTAATTATGTACAGACCATTATAAAATTACGTGTCATAATTTCTGTATATAAAAAACTTATTTGTGTCGAATTTGATTACCAACATTTTTAAGAAATTTATGACCGTTAAAGAGATTTTGGGAAGTGGGCCTTATATGGGAGCTACTACTAATTATGGACCGATTACAATAAAATTGTACCTTTTTATTTGTATATACAGATATATTTGTGTTAAATATTATTTGGATACCAACATTTTTGAGTGAGTTATGGTCGTACACCCCACTATGGTGGTGTAGGGTATAATAACAACTCAGCTCTGATTGCTTAAAATTGCATTATGATATCTCAAATCGCTCACTAACTATCGAATTATATTCCAAAGCTGCGGGCAGTTACTAACGTCTGAATTTCATGTTCCCTAAAAGTTAGTGCTTTACATTTGGAATATTTATTCATTAAGATATCACCAAGAATGCGAAAACATAAATCTTGGCATTTCGTAAAATATTATCATCTTTAACGAATTAACTCAATAACGATATTCTTGAAACATGAAATCACTTTAAGAAAACAAATTTCGTAATTTCTTTTTTTTTGGTTGAATTTCATGTCAATAACGATATTTACAAGCATTTTATTCTAGTTATATTTGTCTGTTTCTTTCCGAACTGCACTTTGTTTATATTTTGCCAGCGTAAAACATAACGCGATTTACCTTAACACACAATAAATTAAGTACCCAAAAGTCCTAAGAAACTGATTTTGGCTTTTTGATTCGTCAAAATTGTCACATTTGTATACTCTGTGTTCATTTTCGGTAATGGAGTGATATGGGAGCTATGGCTGGACGAAGATACATAAATGTCAATAGTAGTATTTCGGTATCGATATGGATATTTATGTAGTTTAAGGAGTGTTCGGGAGTAGTCCTCATAAGGGCGCTATGGCCTATTACGGGCCAATCATTATTAAATTTTACACATTCATAATTAAGCATAGCTCCCTTGAAATCTTAACTTTCAAAAAATAAATACTTTTAAAGTTTCAACCATTGTTATACAACGGCATAAAACACCAACTAATGCATATGACATTTCCTATTTATGCAAACTTTTGGTTTTTTTTTATTAGCCTTTTAATACATGTTAGGCCATATAAAAACAAAGTATATTTAAAGCGTTTAGGACAATCTTTTGTAATGATATGCTTGGTGTTGAAAATTCAATAACTCTAAAGTGCTTTAATTTACTGACATTATCCAAAATTATAAATTTTAATTTATAATAAGCTATTTGTATACAAATTGCCGCATAAATGGCATTAATAGTTTTGCAACAGAGTCAGCTAAATAATTTATTGGATTTGTAATGTGAACAAATATAGCTTTTTTATTTTGTTAGTGCTGACATTTCTAATACCCAAGAATATTAGCCTAACACACACCTTAATGTATAACGATCGACTTATAGAGAATCACTTTTTGATATGCGGATTGTTTAACAATTTACCATAGCTCTTACAAGAAAATAAAATTCAACACAAATAAATTTATATACATAAATCATACTTTTATAATGTTTGTTTCATAATTTGTCGTACGTCCTATATTAGAAAAAAATTCAAAGGAAAGTGTTTTGCTTATATACTATAGGGTATTATTGTTCTTATTTGTTTTTAATTTGTTTTTTTTATACTCAGACCCATCAAATACCAAATATTAAGCAATATGTAATTTGTTTTGTCTGCATATGAGTTTTATCTACCCCTTTCTGGATTTATGATTTGGTCTTGATGTTAGTTTCTTCTAAATTTATTTATTTATGTTGGTACGTTTCTAAATATAAACCAAAAGCTTGTCAAAAGAAAATTATACTGTTCATTGAACAAATCAAAATGTTGCTTATTTGGAAAATTAGTCACAAAAAAGCTTTATAATACTTGACAAGCATTCTGTGTAATAAAAGTGTACTTAATATGTTGTATTAAGTACGTAATTACTTTAAGTATTATTTCATTGGAAATATACATATGCAAATTTGTGTGTGTTGAGTTAATAGTAAAATAAATATCTTTAATATAGAATATTAAACCATTACCTTTCCAGCTCCGTTTTTCATATATATTTATATACACACATATGTATGTATATATAAAGATCTGTTTTTTATATTTTCCTACATCATCTTTCACTCAGAATACATTACGAACAAAGTTTTTTACAATGCATTTATAATTCTCATGAAAACATTAGTTTAAAATTAAATCTTCAAAGTTAATATATAACCATTCTTAATTTAAAGGGTTTACTGTCATTAATTAACTCAAGACAGCTATTAAAATTTCTTATATAAAGTTACTTTAAAATAAATAGAATAAAGCTATACACGATTGAAATTTTCTTCAAAATGCTGCAAACTCGTGTAAACAGCAATAATTCTTCAAAATTAAAATAAAATTTGTTTCTTTAATCTATTACGAAAGAGTCGTTGTCGTAAAAGGAACACGACACTCATAATAAGGCTGATTGATTGCTTCTCAAAAACACAATTTTGTGATTGCATAAAACTCCAATACTACTTTAAGCCCTTTAGCTATTACTCGTGTAGAATAGTTACTTTTTGTCATTCCTACAATATTGTCTTGAATGGCTCTTGACATTTTCTTCATTATTTATTATAACTTGTATTCTAATTTGTGTTGGATAATTTGCAATAAGTGTTTACCACATGAAATTAAATTAATATCAAACTAATACTTTTTTTAAGTCATAGGCAAAGCAAACAAATATCAGAAAGGACACATTTGTATACAAATTGTTTTTATACTAATTATATAGTTGTCAAAAATTATTAATTTCCATTTGTGTTGTTAATTTTTTTGTTTAGCATTAAACCTAAAATTATGACAGAAAACGTTTAGCAATTTTCTTTATTTTTATGCAATAATATTTTTACAAGGCACAAACATGTCATCAATTGTTTTCCCTACTCTATATTTAAATGTTTGAATTGTAATTATTGTGCAAAGCTACACATTATACATTTCTTAATACTCGTTCTGCTTCCGGTATACATTGTGGACAACAAACCATAGAACAAAGGCAGTATAAAACTACTATTTGTTTATTTATCGAGAAAAATCTTATGATGAAATTAATATTATTACTTTAAACTACTAATCACAAATTTTCTGAAAACATTTTATAATGTACATATATTTTGGCGCTTATTGACATTATAACTTACATGACATAAATCAGTGTGAATTAAGCTTAAATTAGTTTACTCACATTATACCCTTTTTATAATATAAACACTTATTTTAAATAAAATCATTTACTGGTCTATACTATCAATTAACTAAAATAAAAATAAACTAAATAAAAAGTTAACTATTTCTCAAATAAAATTTTATTGCATTGAGATAAGCAATATATTCCGTACATATGCATATATAGATTTTCAGGTATTTCTAAGAAACTTTATGCTTAGTACAATATTAGTAATATATGTTAGAAGTCTTTGAGAGAAAAATATAAAATCAAACAAAACAGAACTCAACTCGAAAACACTTTTAAAAAATGTCACGATACAATTTGAAAAATATTTTTATATCTTTAAATAAAAACGTTTATATAAACAGGGTAGTAATTTCAAAATTTAGAATTGTTTAGTTTTCTAAAAATTTTTGGCAAAAAAAGTAATAAAAAAATGGCCTCAATCTACGAAAGTGTGGTAATTATTGCTCGTTTGCTTTGATCTTTGTAACGTACATTCACCTTAAATACTTACGGTCTAATTCATAAAACTCACAACAGGTTTATAAGAGGTTTATAAAGCAAATTTCCATACAAAATTTGTTTTGTTGTAAGTTTTTATGAATAAGGGGGTTATACAATACATAATGGATGTGGTAAATTTTGTGGATATCAGGGATATTCAAATAAATTGCTGTTCATTTATCACTTTAATATACATTTACTGAGTACGTATACATAATATTTCAATATTTAAGATTAATATTCATACGTAATGTAGTACTTAAAAGGCATTTTCCATTAATTGTCAAAATATTAACCGCGTTATAACGGGTCCGCCATCTAACGTTTTTTGTTTTCAACTAGTGCTTATTTCGTGAATGGTAACACTTAGCTCATGTCTGATTTGACAGATAATTAGTTTTATCGTTCCGCTGAACGAATATGGTTGTGTATACGCTTGAACAATGCTGGAAAATATTGCGACATTACTTTGAAAATCATGGTAATGTTGCAGATTGTGTGCGAAAATTGCGCACGGATTTTGGAAGAAGAGAAGCACCGTCAGCTCCGTATGTTCGTTATCTTGTGAAAAAAGTGTAAGAAACTGGCTACCGCAATTATAAAAATCAAATAACCTTTGGGTTATTCCTTTTTTTCAATTCTGAGAATCATAAAAAAGTCATCAATGTTTTTTACAATGAATTTTGTGCACAACTCTAGCAAATTTTTGAAATTCATACCTTTACTTAATTGTGAATAAAAGCGAAACGCATTCATCGATTTTCATGATTTATACCTCATTTTGTTCATAGGTTATGCGAATTTACGTAAAAGTAATAGGACTTGACACTTTTTTACTGTTTTTGATTTTTTTATGAATTAAAAATAAAACAAATTCAATTTTTTAGACAAAAATTAGTTTTTTTCTGCATACATTTATTTATAACAGCGAAACTGTTGCTTATGTAGCGAAACGTAACAGAATTGTAATTCTTAATTTTTTTAAATTTGTTTCAGCTTCTTCGGACTAGTGGTTCTCAAGTTATGACAAACAAAAGAGGCTAAAACGTGACAAATTCCCCTATACGATACTTACTAATTTCAAATTAGTTTTTAAATTTTTATTTGATGTAACATGACCAAACGAGTGATGTAGAAGTTCTTCTTTTTGTGGCTACTTTCATAAACAATTATCAGAATTGAGTCCACCTGAAAAATGCTGTACTGTGTAATTCTACAATTTGGTTCTAAATATCAGTGATATTATTCTAAAATTTAGTAAAATATTTTATATTAAACCCTAATCTAAGAAGGCAAATAACTTTGAAGTAAAATAACTAATGACTACTGACATTAGTTATTTAACGTAAACTTTATTTGCATCATTAAACATAGTTGTCGAAATAAATCATCAGCAATATTTGGTATTTCTCATTTATTATTCAGCGAATATTTCGTTTATTTTTTGCAATATAAATTTATATTGGTAAACATGTAAAATTACCATAAATAAATATGTAATATGTATGTAAGGTATTTTCATACAACACTATAACACTTGTTATGATACAACACAACAAATTAAAATTATTGAAATAAAATCCGTAATAATTTTCATATTTGAAATTGTTTTATTTGTGTAAACAATGAACACTTCGTTATAAATGCATATATTTTAATAAATCGTTCTGCAGCCTTAATATTGACCTGAAAGATAGCTTATGGTCATATTTTACGCATATATTATTATACATAGGCTCTAATTACCTTAATAATGATATAACTTCGATAAGCTCATTTAATTGCCTAAACTTTAACCCGAGGAATTATTTACCTCTAAAAAATGTATGAATGGAATTCTAATTATATCAACTCTTGTTTGAATATTTTTTTTTTTTTTTTTTGCAAAACAAAATTATCAAGAGTCTCTGTTTATTTTGTGTTTGATTTATTATTCTATTATTCAAGTTTGACTAATTTAAAGCAAACAAAAAGGAAATTTAAGGTACGGTCACATTTGGCAAATATTTGCCGAAAAAATAACATATATTTGAACTCGTCTATTGATTTAAAAAAACTTTTTTTATTTAGGCCAAAGCTTAATAAATATTTAGTGTAAATTTATTTAATGCTGTTTGATCTTGCAAAACTCTTTTAAGAGTAAACAACGTCACACAAATTTGTTCTAAAACAAGTGGTTACGCTTTTTTGAGTAAATATTTGCCAAATGTGAACGTACCTTTTGGGCTTGTCTACAGGCATCACAATAATTTCAAGGGGCAAACTAGGAGAGTATCCAGTACCTCTTTTTTTCTAGCAATTTTGACTAGGAAAATAATGTTGGTTTTCTTAAAAAGAAAAGTTGCCTTTGTAAACTTATTGCTACCATTTACACCAAGACTTTCAATGACGGCCATTCATTAGTCATATGCATATTAATGTCAATTTATATACTTAAAAAGCACTAAACAAGTATAATAACTATTTATTCATATTCATAATTTGAATTTTGCTTACTATTTAAACAACCCATAATTAAGTTAATCCCACTCAATATTTAAATAACTAAAATTTATCTTATTTTGTTTTGCTAATACTTAAATATTACATCATGATATTGATTTAATCTTGTTATTGAGCAATTGCATATGAAAACGATCAAAATTGGCAAATTTTTGGACGACCCCTCTCCGATTTTAAAATAAATAGTCTCAATTGATTGCCCAGCAAAAAATAATGTACCTACATATTTTTTTTTTTTATAGTGACTGGTTTAGTAGTAGTGTACACCACTGTCATGTGACAAAATTGAAGAATTCTTCATAAGGGACCTCATTGAAACTTGTTTTAAAAAAAAACTACTAAAGCGATCGCAACGAGTGATAGCTCGTTGGAAAGGCTTTAATTGAAAAATAAAATTTTCCTAATTTTTCTTAGAAATTTACCTTTAAATTTTCCCATGAAAATTAAATTTTCCGATTTTCCACAGAAGCTCCTAAATTTTCCGGCTAATTTTTTTTTTGATTCCTCATAATTTTTACTTTAAGAATCAGCAATAAAAAAATGGGCCCCGACTCCTTGTTTGGACAGGAGAAGAGCATTTAAGAGACCACCTTGTTAAAAATACATTTTAAAAATTATTTTACAGTTAAAAGTACATTTATAAAGAAGCAATCTTTCTTATTTTGCTGCTTATACTTAATTACAATATTTATTAAAAATTTCAATTGTCTTGGCATCATTACAAAATTAAAGTAACTTTAAATTTAGCACGTCGGCAGACGAAGAGTACCACTTTACATTAATTGACATATCAGAAATATTTGGTATGAAGCAATGAAACTTTTGCATTCCAGTTATAAAGCGCTTTAGTAGTTTTTTTTTAAACAACTTTCAATGAGGTCCCTTATGAGGAATTCTTCAATTTTGTCACATGACAGTGGTGTACACCACCACTAAACCAGTCACTATAAAAAAAAAATTATGTAGGTACATTATTTTTTGCTGGGCAATCGATTGAGACTATTTATTTTAAAATCGGAGAGGGGTCGTCCAAAAAGTGATCGCTTTCATATGGAATTGCTCTATTACATTTTTTTAAATTGATTAATTTTGTTAAATTTTGCCAATTTTTTTTTTTAATTTTGATAACTGTTCAAATCTTCAAATATTTTCCATTAACACTTAACATTTTTGATATAAAATAAATTTGTTTTTAATTTTTAAAGTCGCCTAATCAAATGCTTCATTTAAGCTGAAGGACTATCTGAGTTTATGGACTAAACGCAGGAAGCTAGCGAGGGTATAGAAAACGGATAAGATTGTGATACCATTTTCTTTTCCTTCAGGTTATTGACATTTGTTTATTTCAGTTTTATTTTTGAATTTGTTTAAAATGTTACTAATTTCAAAGATAATAGCTATCTGTATTTTAAAATCCTATGCAGCGATCTGGAGTCTACTACACTGGATACACGAACCATCCCATTTCCTCTGAGCACGGCCAGACAATTAGGTAGCACCATCTCGAGATGGGTAGAACCCAATTTGTGGTTCGTCACAAAGCGCTTTCATACTCATAGATGTTAAAGTATTGCATATTATTATTTCAAGTATACTTATGTTATTTTTGTTAAATTTTAGTTTGTATTCAAATCTCAATTTGTTGTACAATGATAAGCATTATTTAAAAATGTACATTTAATTAGACAAAATAAAAGGGTCCTTCAAATAGTGAACAATATTGTGCTAGAAATTCACTAACGTACTGTTAAAAAATTACAACCTTTAATATTAGTTGTTAGTTAAAACTTTTCAACTGGAATGCAGGAAAATAGCATACAATTTGATTGGATGCTAAATCGTAAAACATTATTTAATTGGATTTTATTTAACGTGTTTCAATCAAACTAAGTTAAATATGTTTTAATTAGATACCTGGAAAGAATGTTGTATTTTTTTATATTGTACATATACAACTTTGCAGCAATAAATTAAATTATATGGCAGAAACAGACTGTTTAGTTGTGAACCATTTAGATAAAACAAAGTATTTTTACATTAAATAAGAAAGTGCTTAAAAGTTGAATTAAAGCTAAAATTAAAACAATTTTATATTGAAATCATTGCATTTATTTCTGAATATTTACGTAGGCTGCAGTAATGTTAAAGAATGCAGTGCTTTTTATATAAGTTTGTCATTTCATATGTAAGCTTTAGAAATTTTCAGTTCACACCAAAGTCTTGATCTTCTGATACTCGGAAGTTATTCGTTAACAGTTGAAATATTATATTTTTGACAAAATATGAAACACTAACGAAATTTACGCAAAAAATAAATATGAATCTTAAAATATGTATTTACTAAACTTAAGTTTACGAAAATTTAGTTTCTATTCGCATTATATTTAGGTAAAAGATATTTAAAATTCATCACAGTGAAATATAGCATTCTTATATTTTTATTTACGAAAAGCTTTTGGATTTGATTAAAAAAAATACATAAAATTTAGAGAACTGTACGAAATCGTTATTTGAGTTTTTAAAATCGATCTATACAATTTAATGTTTAAAGGTGATTTCATGTAAATGTTGATCGCGACCATGACTTAAATGGTTCATACGCCTATACTCTTTGAACATATGGGATACTATCTCAAGAATAAATTATTCCATATTAGCTTTCATTATGTCAAATATTGTCAAATATTGCTAGCTTGACCTTGTAGATATGAGCCTTAACATAGCCCCACAGAAAATAGTTAAAGGTTTTAAATTGGACGTTCTAGGTGGCCAATTGACCGGCCCCAAAAGTATAAAAAACTGTTCATCAAACTCACCTTTAAATTGGGCCATTATTTCTCATGATGTTTGGTATGTGACACCGTCTTGTTTAAACCGCATCTCTGCAAAGTCCAGCTCTTCCATTTTGAGCAGCAACAAATTTGTAATCATCGGTCAGTAGCGCTGCAATCTACAGTAATATTCCTGCCTTGGCCGTCTTTAAAAAAGTACGGTCTAATCATACCACCGGCCCTTAATCCACACCAAACAGTTTTTTCGGAGTTATTTATTTATTGTTATTATTTTTGCTAGTTATGTATTTTTCAGCAAATATTTGTCAAATAGGACCGTAGGATGCGTCTTTTTTGAACACTTGTTTCTATATGAAGGAGTAGCCAGATCGAAAAGAAGTTTAACATGTGTTCATAGCACAGATGGAAGTTACGAAAACACTAATTTTTTTGTGTTTATACCGCTTTCTGTTCTAGGCTAAGACGCTTCCAAACCGCCCTCGTATGGGAACTATGGCCAATATTGGACCAAATTCTACAAAAGTCAATAGAATAATTATTACATACTTATAACTCTTCTGTGTTCGATATGGATGTTTTTGTAGGTTAATTAGGTTTCGAGAGTAGACATCATAAGGACGCTATGACCTATTATTGGTCGATCGTCACCTATTATATGGGCCGATCATCATATAATTCTGTACGACGATTTATATGTATATGTGAATGAATTATTTGTTTTTGAATTTTCTTTGATAGTAATGTTTATAAGAGATTTGTGCGTAGACTTTATATGGGGTAAAAGAAAATAATAAAAATTCTGAAAAATTTTGAGGTTGTCTAAAACTTTGCGACTAGACCGATTACGGTGGATCAAAGAATGTTTGGTAAAAATTTCATTGTTATTTGTCTTCTTTTGAAGCTTCATCATACCTTTAACAGACGGACGGATTTGGCTAGGTTCTTTTGGTTGTTGGTTTAAAACTATTGAGAAATGACCCAACTTTATAAATTTTGTATATTCACACAAAAAAAGTTCTTTGAAAAGTTTTGTTTAAATAAAACCACACTTGAGGGGAATTTTCCTGTCCTTTTAAATAAATGAACTACCAACTTAAAACTTTAAATACTTTTTAATTATTTGTTTACCCTCCACCAGTTGTGAGCAATGTATACTGTCATTGCGTGTGTAACATGTATATATTTTCTTTATCATTATGAAATTTAATATTAAAAAAAAATAGCGCAATCGAAAACGTCTGTTGATAAATAACTGTTTAAAATTTTTGTTGTAAATTGTTGTTTAATACATTATACTACATGCACATTCACTTTAATTGTAACAAATGTAAAAATATTAAACTAATTAATAACTAATGAAAAACATTTTGGTTTTTGTTTTTGTTCATTATATTCATATATGTGGTTGATATTAAAACCATAACTTGTATAACAAAGCAATACGCAAATAATTACATTAAAAAATCCCATTTAAATTATACATATACAAAAACCTCAATGTTATTTTCAACAAATTTACATAAAGGAAAAATAGTAAAATAGAGTTTCACGAGCAATTAAAATGAATATTTAGATATACATCTATACAGCATCTATATATTTACATAATATAAGTATTTCTTACAGAAAGCAATTATAAAATATAAACATTCAATTTACAAAATAAAACTAAAAATTATTTTTTTAAAAAAGAAATAATAGATATTTTATACAAAATATAAAATTTATTTAAAATGTCTAAACACTATAATTTTTAACAAGTAAGAGTGTTATATTCGGCCCTACAGAATCTTATATAACCACTACCAATATTTGGTGTTAAATTTAATTTAGATTTTAGATTCATATATTTAAATGTTATCGGGAACAAATTACGTAATAAGTGATAAGTTCTAACAAACTTTCATTTTAATTAGTTCGTTTACCAATTCAAATTATTTGGTAATTTTTATACAACAATATTACCAATAACTACATCTGCGAGTATTTGATCGATTTTGACCATTTCCAATACCAAACATTTCTGTTATAGAATAAAAGTTTAGGAAAAAGTTCGTTCCTCTCGAGGCCCTATCGTACCTTCAAGAGATGGATGGTCATAACTAAATTGTTTTAAAATTGTATAACAACCCAGAACTTCTTGGTTCTGCGACCAGTATTTCGCTGTGTTACAAACGGAATGACAAACTTAATGTACCCCTATTAATGGTATATATATATGTTATGTCCTTATGAAATTCTCAGATGATCATAAAATGTCCGTCTGTTTCTTAGAGACACTACAGAGCCTCGTAGGAAGGGCGAAATTTTCACAAAACATTCTTTGTTAATCAGGACGGTTTTGTATTGAAAATACCTTTTAGTAAAACAAGAGTTGTGAACCAAAATCCGAGACACCTCGATATATGTGAAAAATTTCGAATAGTTTTTTTTATCATAAAAGTACAAATTCTGTTAAAAATTATAGGAATCGGTTCGCAAAGTTCCCATACAAGTATACAAATGTCTTTCTAAAAAGTTGCTTTATGCTACAAAAATTCCCCTATTAAAGCAGCATCCATACAAAATTCCGAAAAAAAAATTAATGTAGAGACAAAAAGTGCGTGAAGATAAATTTGAAATTTAACTCCCTAGACACAAACCATTTATGTTAACCGACTAATGTTAACTATTTAACAGAGACAATGTTAAAGTTTAAAAATTCACTAATGATATTTGTATATAAAAATATTCCAAAAAAATTTAAAAAATCAGCATCTATAAAAAAATGTCTCAGAAAATTTAAATAAGTAAAAAAAATTATACTAAAAGCATTTTTTTATAACGATTTTTCGAAAAAATCACTTTTGAAATTTTAAAAAGGACTTTGGTCTTTTTCTCACAATTCTTTGATAGTCGGCGGAAAAAAAGTATTGGGAGCGATTTCTGGTGTGGTCTAGATAGCACAAAATCCTAATAATCAATGCGTTATTAAAGTGATTACTTGTATCTAGTTTTAGTAATATTTAAGTTGTGCTTGTGTAAATGTAAATAAACTCTAATGTCATTACCGTGTCGGGAAAGAAATTATAGTTTCGATTATGAAATTATTATTATGAGAATTTTGAAAATTAGTTTGCTGCTAAGGATTTTTAGAAGATATTATGAATCTTGCCATCTTCTAAAACTCATTTTATCTCTTTGTTTTAAATTTTTAGCACGTAATATTGCTATCAATCATGTGGATGTTTTATTTTGTTTCATAAGTATATGATATTAAAGATTATCCTTGAAAAGATTTTTTGGTGCAGTAATGTTTACTGTGAAAAGTAATATTTAAATGTTATTTTAAATAAAACAACGCTTATAAAGGTACGGTCACACTTAACAAATATTTACTCAAAAAAGCGTAACCACTTATTTTAGCATAAATTTGTTTTACGTTGTTTACTCTTACAAGAGTTTTGCAGGATCAAACAGCATCAAGTAAAATTAAGCTAAATACTTGCTGTGTCTTATCCTAAATAAACGAAGTTTTTTTTAAATAAATACACCATGTTTAAATATATTTTTTTCGGCAAATATTTGCCAAGTTTGACACATATGAAATACGAAATGATGAAAACAGCATATGAAATTATTAGATTTTTTGCAGCATTAGTTTGAAGTAAAATAAGTTACAAAAATTATCCCCATTGGTATAAAAAGCAAATCAAAGTAATTATGTTGTAATTAAGAAGTTTTGTTAATACGTTCAGAAGTTGCACAGTGCCTTGTATCTTAGTCATATGTTTTCGTTACTAAGTAGCCTAGTTTGGTCAGTTTGTAATTTAAGCGATGACATATTATGTGCTTTAAATTTCTGTTTTTATACAAACGTAAACAGAATTAAATAAGTTTCACTTGTATAAAATCTATATCCTCTTTAAATTTTTTATTTCACCCCCAACGTTTTTACGGAAATTTGGGCTTTTATTTAACAATTTAATGCGTTTATTTGTTGACTGATTTTGTTGGCAATTTATTAAATTCAGCAAAAGGGCAGGTTCGTTTTGTAAAAGATCTCACTACCATCTTTTTGCTATTGTAACATTGTTTGTTTTATAAAATAAAACGTGTAAAGAGTTTTACAATTTACCAAATTCAAAAGGTTTATATGTACATTATGATTTTCATGCAAGTAATGAAAAATAATCTCTTGATTTTGACAGTAGCCCTTAAGGCTAGGTGTAAAACATTTGTCTGACAATCGTTTGGATTTTATTTGTATAAAGATTTCTTGAACCTAGCATAAATTTCTTTCAGCAATGGAAAACACTAAAGAGCTTTGTTATCAACTTAATTCATGATTTTGTTTCAGGGTTATTGTGTTTCAAAGCTCATGTTTATTTGCTTAAGAAAAATCTTTTTTACACTTATTTTTAATTTATTTTTTTAGACGAATTTATACTTCATAAAGACGTTATCTATCAACTTGCTTATTGTTGAATTGACAATAGCAGCCTGTTTTGGAATGTTTAATCTTAGTTGAATTTCATTTTAATGACAGCAATATAAATGCGAAAAAATTGTGAAGCTGTTGATAAATTACGTTGGCAAAAATAAAGTCTGTTAAGAGTATATTTCTAGCTTTGTTTAACAAGGAGCAAAAGGAAACTAATAAATTTCTGTAAAACATATTAGGTTTCAAATATATATTTCTTTGGCTTTATTTACATAAATCAAAAGTGAAAATAAAGAACTTTATTGGTTTTGTTCAAGTCGGTTAACAACAGTATTAAACGTAACTTTTACAGGCCTTGTAAAAACGGTTAAAAATAATATTTAGTTTTTTGATGTTCCCATTTGTTTTAAAATCAAAATTTTAATTTATATTTTACTTTTAAAAATAACTCACTCAAAAAGATTATTGTTTACTTGATTTTATCTAGATTTTCGAAGATGATTTTATATGAGAGCTTTGATTAATTATCGATCAAACGTTATAAAAGTAGGTGTCATGTTATTTGTATATGTGAAATTTATTTATGTTAATTTTTATTTCGATACCAGCATTTTTAAGAGAGTTATGCCCTTTAAAGCGATTTTCAGCAGTATGCCGGAAATGGGAGTATGTTCAATTATGGACAAATTTGCATAACATTTTTTAGATATGCGCGTAAATGAAAAAATTGTGAAGGATAAACCCCTATTTTGGCAAGACATTTGTAAGGTGGCTAGGTGAAATATTAGACCGATTTCAAGCAATTTCAATCTCAATTGTACCTGAGCCATGTACCATATTTTATGGAAATATCTCCAAAAATGCGACCTGGGGGCTAGTTATCGCTTTCGTATTCCAATAAATTTTCATTCGAACGTTTGAATTTTTTAACATTTAAGATTCCCTTATTTGAAAGCAAATAAAATGTATCGGCATTTCTAATGATGGTATTAGATAACGAATGATTATTCGAACGCAACCTTGCAAGTTTTTACTCGTTAGCAAAGAAGCATTCGAAATAACATTTTATTTTATCAAACAGGAGAAAAAAGTAAATGTAAGTAAAATATTTATTACTTACTTTAAAAAATATCATAATATTAATAATTTTATTAGTTTTAGGTCAAAAATATGTATCAAAAATAAATTTTAGCCATACTTTCTTTGTGAGTCTAAAACGTCTTTTGAATCTAGAAAAACACATACATACATTAATGCATATGCATGTATGTATGTATGTAGATACTTATTTATAGGTGTGTATTGTTACGTCGTTGATTCTGAATCGATTGGTACACTTAAAAGGTGGTGTTGGTCTAATATTCATGAGCGTTACAAATATCAGCGCAAATCGAATATATTCCACTATGGTGATGTAGGGTATAAAAATCGTAAAACTAACAAGAATTGCAAATACACAACAACTTTCAAATTGCAAATGTACAACTTCAATTTTGAAATCCATATTCATAATATTGTTTCAATATACTCCATAATTTTTAATTTCAGTAGATCAACTACCATATCTTGAGATCAAACATTTCAAAGTTATGTATAAAAAATTATATACTTGAGTTATAAAACTCAAAAAGAAAAAGGCAAAAATAATTTTAAACTATTGAAAATATATATTGAAGATCTTTAAAAAATGGGGACAAATGCAATTTTTTTTTAAACAGGGGAATTTTCACAAAAATATATAAAATTATTCACAAAAATTTTGTTTTTCTCAGATGCTAACAGCCTTATTCAGAAAAATTTAAAGTAGACTTCAAATGTACTTTAAGAAAATTTTGTATGAAAATTTTGTCTAAAAGCACATTTCAAACCTACTTTATTGTGTTTAAATGAGGTAAATTTATTAAATTATATTAATAAAATACTTTAAAGAAATTATAAAATTTACAAAAGTTTGCTTATGTTTTAACCGCAGATAGTTTATTCTAGCTATTCAATAATTTTCTTTAAGGGATGTGTGAGATTTTTTCAATTTTGATTTTAAAGTTTATGTTGTTTGAAATGTTCTTATTTTTTGACTTTTAGTAGATTTTTTTAGTATTCGTATTTATTTTGTGTTCACAACTGATCAATAATAAAGGTAAAGAAAAGCGTTTCCTAAAATTTTTTTTATTTATTTTATATTTCTTATTTTATTTTGTTATTATCTTGTGTTTCATCAGTAATAAGTTATATTAAGTAATGTTGAAATTACAGGATATAAAACAACACCTTAAAATTCATTTAATTTTATTACTTGCAAAGACATAGTAAGTACACTTAAGCTGTGTTGACATTGATTATTTGTATCTGTAATTATTTTAGCATTTTAAAATAAAAGTCGTCTAAGACATTGTAATATTACATGAACTAGTTTTCAGTAAAAACCAATTTGTATTTAAATACATATACTTAGAGCAGTGATAAAAACATTAAAGACGATGAAGACGCACAAATTTAGTGATAAACGAAATGGTAGAAATGATGTATAAAATTATTCATAGTCTCAATACATTTTAAAAAGAATTGACAGCAGCTATTTCTGTGTATTTATTGAAGCATTAATAGATACCAATGTGATTAAAGATTTATTTTTGCAGCATTTAAGTTGGAAATACAGCGAGATGGTTTTAAAGAAATATAGCTATGTTCAATTCACAATTGATGTTGTAGTGTCGTAGGAGTTGTACTTCGTCTGAATTCACAATCGTTGTACAATTGTTGTTGGTAATTTCTTTATAATATCTATGACACTTTCACACATATTTTTTAAATGTTGTCTGAAACTCTAATGGCCGCATTCACAGTCTTTAGTTAGATAATGACAAGGGCTTAACTAGTGATTCTTTATTCCCATTGCTTAAATTGCAATAACAATAACAAGCAATAGTTAAACAATAATTAGTATACCAATGGTTAACTAATGACCGAGAAATCGGCCGTAAGTGTTGCCAAAAGTTAAAATATGTATCTAAACATAAAAATTAAAAAAAAAAATAAAAACTGAAAATGGTAACACTCAAATCACAAACAGTTTGACAAACTTAAAACCAGAAAATAAAATTAATAAACAACAAATTTCAATAATATATGTATGTATATTGCTGAAAATATATGATATATTTTAAAATATTTTTGACAATATAAACATACAATTTTGTGTTCACAATCATATAATTGTAACATACAATGTATGTATAACATAAAACATTACTTGTGAATTGAACAATATAATTAGAGAAAAGTACCTATCGGCATATTAAATGCAAACGGACGTAACTACACTTTTTATTTTTTTACATGAGAAGCAAAAAACTTTCTAAAATCAACAAATATTATGGTTTCTTTGCAATTTTTGTAAATTGTACTTAAGTTGTGGGGATTTATTTATTGGTGAAGATATTTTTATTTTTTTTTTTAGAATATTTAAGTTTTTATGTTAGTTACGTTCTTTTGACTTTCCACTTTTTTTAAACAAAAAGACGTAACTGCAAAAAGTCACAGTAGTGGGAAAAAGTTTTTCTTTTTGGTATTAATACATTAACTTCTAAACATATTTTGACGAAATTTGAAGACTCAGCAGAAGAGATGTTAGACTTTCAAACTCTTAGTTCTTGTGTATTTCTAGCACAGTGGATTTTACATTGGAACAAAGTTGACAATCGGGTATGTAAAATCTATTGTTCCGTATAACTTTCCGATTAAAAATAAATTTTAATTTTCGAAAACTACTTGAAAAAGTTAAGAAAAAACATACTCATTATATACTAGTATTTTAGTCTCTTACAGTTTAAGAGATTTATTATTTATGTTATCTCTTATAGTTTACCAGAAATCTGCCAAAAAACTTACCTATTGTTTTGAATTTTACCATTTTAAATTGTTTGCACTTTTGAAAAGTTATATAATTATAAAATTATTGAATTATAAACTACAAAATTATAAATTCTTACTTACGACTAATACATAATAATATCGGCAAAATTCCGAAAAATTTCATGATTTTCGGGATTTTTCGTTAATCGGAAAATGCAAGGATTATTTTTTAGCAAATCCTGGGATTTGGGATTTCGGAAATCCCTAAAATCATATTATTTTCAGGATCGAGATATAAGGATTGCCATCCCTATGTACAACAAATGAGTTGGTATGTAAGATTTTCATATAAATGTGTAGCTACTTCTTCTTGCATTTAGAAATACACGCACTTGTAGTTACGGACGTTTGAATTTCGTTAATAAAATCGCCATATTTGATCGTAGGAATCTAAAATTTTGCACGAGTATGTATTTTGAATCAAAATTTTTGATAAAATGAACCATAATCGATAAAAAAAACTCAATTTAGAAATTTTGTGTAGTTACGTCCGTTTGCATTTAATATGACATGATTTTTGAGAACAATTTTAGATCCTGGTCCTTATGAAAATATTAGCAAATGATCTTTTATTCAATTTCATTATTTATTCTTGACTTGAACATAATACTTATTTATTGAACATAGCAGCTCTATTACTACTAGTAAATTACTCATAATTACTCAATTATAGTGCTAGGCGTAAATTGATACGTTGGGAATATAAAAATGCAATAATTTCAAGCATAAACAAAAAGTTTTTTGGACTCTAAAACTTAACATAACATATTAAAGGAAAAAAATTGAAAAGAAAGTTAAGTGTTCTGGAAACTCCCATCTATGCTATGACCAAATGTCAAATTTCTTTTCTATCTGCCTACTCCTTCAATATAAAAACAGATGTTCAAAAAAGATGCATCCGCGATATTTTTACAATGGAAAAATTAGAAGTTCGTGGTGGCATTAAATATTTAAATAAAAAAATTTTATCGGGACAAGAAATTCATTATAATATAGTGAATGTGTTAGGTGAAAGTGATCCTTCATATGCAACAGTAGTGGACGGCCGAAAACAGCAACAACAACAGAAATTGTAGCCAAAGTTCATGATATGGTAGTAAATGATCGACGAATAAAAGTGCGTGAAATAGCTAATATCAAATGATCGAGTCCATTTAATTTTGCATGAAGAACTGTAGATGAAAAAGCTTTCTGCAAGATAAGTGCCGCACAGTCGACCAAAAAGGCGTAAGAATCAAAATTTCTCAAGCTTGTTTGGATCCTTTTAAGAAAAATAAAATGTACAAAAGAACAATCCAAGTAACGAACTGAAGCTGGAGGAAGTGCCCCAAAGAAACAACAAACAATTCAATATATTCCATACACGTATACTACATTAACAAAAACAAAAAAGATTACGCCATGCGCATGATTTCCCGTTATGTGACGTAGAAGTTCCATTCTAAGGGTTACCACGAATGTTTCATGTGTTAGAATTAAAATTTCTTGCGAAAAAGGTATGTTTTATGTGATAGTTGGCAACCTTGCAATTGAAATCATTTTGAGAGTTGTAAAAAATATTACATCGGGTTTTGATAAAATAAATAAATTTGGCTTTGCATTTGGTGATAAATTATATTTAATTAATTAAAAATGTTCATTGTCGTATAAAAAAGTGTAAATAAAAGCTGTTTAGAAAATAAAAACAAAAAAAAAACAATAAAAAATATAAACATGAAGTGTGCAATGAGCAAATGCAAGCAAAACAACAAAAAAAAAAACAAGTGAGAAAAAATTAGCCCAAAGAAACACAGAATGTGTGACGTCACAGTTCCAACATGCGCAGAACATTTTAAAATTTTACGCGTGTTGGCGTAATCTTTATTTTATCATTCTTGGAAACTTAGTTTGTAAAAACGGAAACGGAATTTTAATAATGAAATTTTTATTAATACTAAATTATTAATTTAAAATAAAAAATATTGCATAAAACTTAACTCTTAGATTTCTGTTTGTAATATATATAAATTTTTATTTTAAGAATATTTCTTAATTAATATATTAATTTTTCTGTAAGTTTTTATTTATTCCTTTAATGTACTAGCAAAATATGCGAAATAATTTGTTTGTTTTAAATCTGACCTCAAACTCAATAAATTATTATTGAAAATTACTGCAACATTATGTTCGATTCATCATCTGATAAAATAAAAATAACTGCCTTACTAGGTTTCAAAAATATTTAAGGAATGCTTGTTTCATATTCTGTGAAGGAATTGGAACGCTTACAGGCTAAACTCGCAATATATGATATCTACTGTTGAAAGTTTTATTTTAATATGTATTCTTTCAAACACTTCCATTTGTTATTACTAATTTTTCTTGCAACATGGCTATACGTTTACTTTTATTTTACACTGATTTTCATTTTATATATTTTTTATTTTTTGGAACTGTTTGTTCAAACTATGAGGAGTAATTAAGTAGGCGTTCATGTTATTAAATACATTTCACTCACTTACAAACTAAAACTTTAGTAAAATATTATAAACAACTAATATTTTATAACTGTCACAGTAAAAAATCACAAAGTGTTTCACACAACCAAAACTTGTGTTCAGTTATACGTTTTTATAATAATTTTTAGTTTGTAATAAAAATGTGTTGAACCATTTAAACATTTCGTTTTTTGTTCATGGTCATTAAAAATGGCCACTGAAAAAATTTTATATCTGTAAGTCTATAGAAATAATATCTATGTTAAGTTAGAGTATTCAAACAACCGCCTTTTTTAGAAAACCAATTTTCGGGTTATTCAAAAAATTATTTTTTTTTTTTAAAACGATTTCGAATACGGCTACAACTGAAAAACCCGGTTATCCGGTTTGCATTATATGCGGTAATATTTATTTTGAGTACGGGTTCGTGATTTGTTTTTACATATACATATAATGAATAATTTAAAGAAAACCATACAAAAAATACATAATCAGCAGCATTGTCTACTTTGAAATTTTAAAACGCACCAAAATGTTGAAAAAAACGCACCAATTTTAGAATTTCTTTTTTATCTAAAACGTTTACAGAATTAATTTTACATCAAAAATATACTATTTTTGTATTATAAATATAACAATTAAAAAGTCTTCTAGAGTTCAGAGTTTTGTTTTTTTAGAAAAAAGTAAAACTTAACAAAGATAATAATTAAACTAAAGAAATTTTTTGTATTCCTTTGTACGTAAATTTTCTATGCGAGTAATAGTAAAAGTAATAATTGTAATAATATAAGAGAAATATAAAATAAGCATTTAAGCACAAAAAATTTAACTCTATTCGGTACTGAAGTACTATTTCAGTACATATTTGGTGTTTTTTTTTTTAATTGCTTTTCTTTTCTATTTTAAGTACTTCTATTTGAACATTTTTCAATAAAATTTGTTAGGGCTGCTCCACAGGGACTCTAACCCTGATTCGTCTACAGTTCAGTAGACCAAACCATCAGGCTACACAAGAATTTTTATTTCCATGCTTAAAATGTTAATTTTATTTTCAAACAAATATTTTCACTCTATTCACATTTAGCAGTAACCTTCATGTGACGAATTTGATAATATGTATTCATTTATCATATATTTAATGTAGTTCTTTTTCATCATCTAAATTTCATGATAATGAATTATTCAAAAGCTGCAATTAAAAACTAGTAAAAATAAATATTTCATCACATTTTCGGAAAAATTAAAAATCGCACCGCACATCAATTAAAGAAGTTTTCGCACAAAATATTTAAAAAAGCACCAAGAATAGTGCAAAGCGCACCAAATTGACAACGCTGCTAATAAGTATTATTAATCAAAACTATTTTTTAATATACTACATAATAATAAAATGTGTCAAGAGTATTTCTGAAATTAAGAATTTTGGAGACCTCAAAGGATATCTAAATATTCTTAACAAAATTGTTTTATAAAAGCAACAGCGTCATAGTATATGTACGTCGCAAATACAACCTAATGAGATGGAATTGGCCTTAGAAACAAAAACCTTATATTTTATACAATTTATCACTTTTACAAAACACTTTCATTAGCGGGAGATTCACGTTAATAAGAAAATGATGCCAACATCTATTAAAAACAGGTAATACAAATACAATTTGATATATTTTTTTTTTTGACAAAAATCAAAAAAAAAGTTTTTAATTATAAAATTCGGTTAATCGAGCAAAAAAGCCAGATTGTCAAATAATTCAAAAATATGAAATATTAGAAAGCAGTCGGTTTTACAAATAGAACAAACCGCTTAACCGGTATAAGTTTCGGCTTTTGAAGACTCTAATTGCAATACTAAGTAAAAATAATAATCAAAGCAATTGTATAAAAATATATGTATGTAAATCGAGACTGCAGAATAAAAGAAGAGAAAAAATTATAAATTTTTCATGAAATACTACAACGCACCGATAGTTATGCTCCCTTTGTAAATAAATAAATAAATATGTAAAATGTTTCACCACAATTTTTGAAATAATTATTTTAGTTATATAAAATTTTATTGATAAGCTTACACAGAAACTTAAATCTAACTCTATAAAAGTAAAATATTTAATATAGATAAATATTATTTAGTAGGTGATATTTATATTGATATAGTAATATTATTGACACACCAGATTGCTGAACAGTAGGTTATAATGAATTTGTATATAAACTTGGCGTAATGTGAATATTTTTTATATATTTTTTCATGAGTTATAAAAAACAAATACTTAGTTAGTTTTATTAAAAACATTAATATTCACATAGTAATATAATAGATATGTTTTTGCTATTTTTTGGACAATTAAATAATTTTTTATTTGTTTTTGCAATAAACATAAAATTATTGTATTTTATTTTCACAAATGTCATAAGAAAAAAAAAACTATGGTGCCTTAAATTGATATAATGGTTTTTATTATGTTTTCAAATATTTTTAACATTTAATTTAAAGTTTTTATGCTGTAATATTTTTTTTACATTAAACAACATTTTAAATTGTAATCTATTGTACATAGTTAACCCATTTGATCCCACTGTACTCGCTTGAGTACAAAAAATTGCTCATTTTTTTTACTCCGTAACTATATTAAATTTTTTTATTTTTTAAGAGTTATTGTTTCTAAATATTACTTAAGAGTCTAAACAACAAATATGCATCAATAGTGAGCTAAAAATGTCTAACGGTAAATTATCATTGTCTTTTTCTTAAACACTGTTTTTAATTTTTTCAATATTTGTTACTTATCAATACAGTTTGGTTTATATACTTTTTGTGTTAAGCTTAGGGCAAATAAGTTTTTGTGAAAATTAAAGTTAACATAATAAGCTTTAAAAATAATACAAAGATTTTTTTCAAAAAGTTTTAAAAAGTTGTTTTTGGTAAGCATAAAAATTGGTGTACTCGTACGAGTACAATGGGATAATGCATGTAAAATTTTTGTACATAATTTTTTAGTATCTTGCGATGGATGTAAAAATGTTTTATGGAAAAAAATTTTAAAACATTACTGCCGCACTTGATTATGCTAGTGATAATGGTCGAGAAAATTATGATTTCATCATAATTCCTCCTAATGCCGACCGAAAAACAGATGAGGAAGAAATTGATGAAGGAAATTTATTACGGAATGATTTTCCAAACGATATTCCAGGGGAGTTGGAATTGCTAGAAGAAAGCGACAGTGAAAAAGACAACTCGGAACTAGATTTAAGCGATAGGATGGCGAAAATCAGACCATTATCAAAAATTTTGTGTGAAAAGTTTTGTCAATTCGGCTACACACACCAAAATCTCTCGATCGATGAGTCAATGGTCAAATACTTCGGAAGCCATTCAGCCAAACAATTTATTAGAGGAAAGCCTGTTAGGGTTGGTTTTAAGAATTGGATGCTTACCAGTAGCTGTGGCTATCTTTATCAGTTTGACACTTATTATGGAGCCAAGATGGTTGACAGAGAATGCCAACATTTACCATTAGGTTCGAGAGTTGTTCTCGATCTTGTAAAAAATATTCCCTATCCTACGGACCATATTTTGTTTTTTGACAACTTTTTTACATCGTTTGATATTTTGAGCCTTCTTAAACAAAAAGGAATTAGAGCAACAGGAACTGTCCGAGATCGAAGAACCAAAAATTGTCCTCTAGTTTCAAAAAAAGTAATGCAAAAAGAAGAGCGTGGTAAATTTGATTATAGGCAAGTAATTACGAATATATTTCTGTCATTTTTGTACGAAGTTCTAGTCATGAAAACAGGTATAGCGATTCTTGAATTCTTTTTGTAAAATGGAACGATAACAGTGTGGTGACTCGGAACGAATTTTGATGCGATTGAGCCTTTACATTCAGTAAGACGATGGTCAAAAGCTAATAAAAGCAAAATTAGTGTTCAGCAACACAAACTTATTGCAGAATACAATGCTGGAATGGGAGGAGTGGATCTTCATGATCAAGCAATTAATGCTTATAATATAAAATTCAGGAGCAAGAAATGGTGGTGGCCTATTTTAACGTCTATGATTAATTCAGTCGTAGTGAATTCTTGGAAGCTTTACAACAGCTCAAATAATAGCCAAATAGATATTTTAAATTTCCAACGAGAAATAGTATGGTTCTATCTAAGAAATTATACGGTTGGTGTGGTAGAACCAAGGCGTTCAACTACATCTTCAATTGCAACATCGGCAGGAAATCACTTCCCAAAACGCATTTCCAATCAAATAAGATGCAAGGTTTGTCACAGTAGAATTCGATGGATTTGTGAGCTTTGCAACATTGCACTTTGCGTAGAAAAAGAGTGCTTCAAAAACTTTCATATCCAAACCCACACAAATAAATAAAATTTATAATAAATTTGTCTTTTAATCTTATATTTCAATAAAAAAAAACCTTTAAATGTGAACGAAAAGCGTTTTAAATAAAATTAATTATATCTATGTATTACGCACCCTTACTGTCCCATTGTACTCGCACGAGTACAGCTCAAAAAACACCATTCAAGCAATTTTTTTTTTATTTTTATTAATTTTATTATTTAATTGCTAGCTAATAAGTAAGATTTTAATGAAAAACATAACAATTTCTAATTTTAAAGGTGCTTGGGATCTAATGGGTTAAGTAATAAAAGTACAAAAAAGTTTAAAAATTTCATAGTAATTTTTTCAACTTCGTTTAATGGCCAGTTTTAACTTCATATTTTATTACGAAATTAGTTAATTTTTACTTAAACTTAAGTTGTATTTAAATACGGTTTCATTTTTTAGTCTAAAATGAAGTTTGATATTTAATTATGATAAAAGTATGGTAGCACTAGTAAATATCAAAAAAATATAAACAACTTTTTCATTTAACAGCTGATTTCATATTTAGTTTACAAATTGTTGTAATCTAAATGGACAAAAGTTGCATCATTCATGTCCTATTCATCTAAATTCATTGTTTTAGTTTATATTGATAATAATAAGCTCAATGTTTTTATTTGCGGCAAGTTTATTAAATATTTTTTTAAAATATTAAAAAAAAAAATTCAATGTGAAATTTTCACAACTTGCAGAACTGTCAAAATCATATGGTAGTATGAAAAACTTAAGTTGTATTTAAATGGACGTAGTCAGTGATTTAAGTTATATTTAAATATGATCTGTAAAAATGAATTTTGTATTTAAACAGAACTTAAGTTTAAACACACTTTAATTTTTAAGTTAAAAACTGGCCATAACTCATTTACGGATATTGGTTTTGAAAATACTTTCCGGCATACATTTTTATGTATACCATTAATGTCAGCAGTTTTTGTTACATTATCAGCAAAAGTATTCGATTTTCACCAATATCAATACCAACAGTCGTTGGGCCGAACAAATTTGCGATCTGTACTTTCGATCCACTCGACCTATTGCACTGCTGACTTATTTTAAATCGCTAACATTTATTTATCAAGAAATCCGATATAATTTGCTTGTGTCAATGGCCGAATATTGTTGAATTGGCTGAAGCTTCAGCTTATCATTCCGTTTGTAACACATCGAAATATTGGTCGTAGAACCATAAAGTTTATATATTCTGTGTACTTATAAGATTACAAGACACCTTGTCTGCCCGTCTGTCCGTCTATTGAAAAATACTTAGAATAAAAATTTTTACCGACCATTCCCTGTTTTGACTAAATTTTTGGTGTAGAAAATGGACAATTTGGTTAAGTGAATTATTATAGAGTTATAGACTAAAGTTTCAGACAACCTCGATATTTTCTTACTATTCAAATATATTGCAGATAATATCATGCAATTTTGCACAATTTATTATTAATGTGAAAGGTCAATTATTATTGAACATGGTAAGAATCGTTTCACGACTTCTCATAGCATACATAAATGTCTATAGAGAAGCCGTATCCGTATAAAATTCTGCAAAGTGAAAATATAAAATGATGCTTTGTTTGCACCCGTACATATTTTGACATAGCTCATATAAATTTCACTTCCGGAAATCACTTAAATGTGCATCAATCCCTTATAAAAATTATTAATAAGTTGAAATATATCAAAAACAATCCATACATATATAAAAATATTCACAGCGAATTTTATGATGATCGATCTATATTTGACCGTAGCCACCCATATATAGTTCACTTTGAAAAATCACTTAAATGCGAATAAATCTGTTATAAAAATTACTATTAAAATGAAATTCATCACAAATAATTCACATATAAATAGAAATCGTCGTAAAAAGTTGCATGATGATTGGCCTGTAAGAGGACATAGTGCCCTTATGAGAAACGAAAACTCAGTCAACACAGAAATTTTACGTAGATCAGTAGTATGTAGTATGTAAAAATTTTACTATTGACTTTTGTGAAAGTTGGTTCATAATTTGCCATAGCTCCCGTACAAGCTCCACTTCCGAAAATACCCATAGAGTATACAGAGGTGATCATTTTGACGTTTCAAAAAGCCAAAAGTTGGTTCCTAGCGCTTTTTGGTACTTAATATATTGGGTGCTAAAGTAAATCACTGTAAAAATGTAAACAAAGTGCAAAGTGCAGTTCTAAAAGAAAGAGACAGATATAAATTCTTGATTATAACTGGAATATAAAATTCTTGTAAATATCGTTATTATATTAAAATTTAACTAAAATAAGTCTAAAATAATTACAAGTTACGGCACAATATTTTATGAAGAGATTTGCTGAAGGGTTTATAGGATAATGGACCACATACTCCACAGATTTTTGCAGGGTAGTAAGGCATACATACGAGTATATTCAAATGAAAACAAAAGCGAGAAAAGTATTTAGGATTTTAAGGCTGTGGATAATTTTAGTAAAATATGAAAATATAAAAAGAAAATATTAAAAAAAAATGTTTTGGTTAAAACAATATTTTTTTTTTGTTAAAAGAAAATTTTTGTTCAAAAAAAAATATTTTTTGGTGAAAAATTTTAAACGAAATGTTTTTTGTTTGAAATTTTGTTTAAAATTTTTAATTTGGCTTGTCATAACTTAAAAATGCAATTAGTTTTAAACCAACAAAATTTTTAAAACTTAGTAATCAAGTCGATACTGTATATGTCCTAGCGCCCTTTTTGAATTAATTTAAAATCTCATAAATATCATATATCCCCAAACATATTTATAATTTGGAAGCAGTTACCTCCTTAAAACCTTAATACCAGCTTCTCTAATTTCTGGGTGTGATTGGGTTTTATACACTAATTTTTTTTTAGCAAAACTTTTTTTAAGGGTAGATGTAATCATACCAATCTAATTTAGTGGAGCCCTTAAAAAATTGGTTCTTATTGGAAAGCTACTAGATTTAACTTTTGTTCGCACTAAATCTAAGAAAATTATCGAATGACAGAAGAATTTACCATAATGCAACTGAAAAAAAGAAAACTAAACCTCTTCCCATTGAAAAGGTAATGAAACAGCAACAATTTCTTTATAAAGTATTGTCTGTAATTTAGCTACATTTAAATAACTCATATTAAGAATAATTTTATTTAGTAAAATCAACAAGATGAAAAACATTTTATAACAGTCATTCCTCTTACTGAAAACAAATTTTTCGAATTACCTGTACGTGTATATCACATATGAGTATAAGTAGAAAATGTTAACTAAAGCTTCTAAGAAATTTGTGTTACATATTGTATAAAAAACTACTTCTCCACATGCATTTCTTTATTTTTTATTGAAAGAAAAAAATTGCTCTTATAAACATCAGATTGAAATAGAATGGATTGATTAAGTGCTACTTTACACCATTGAGAGCACTGTAAAACAATTTTATTTGACACCCTTGACACAGTAAACAAGTAAGTCTTTTGTCATTATATCGTTTATAAATACATTATTATTTTTCATTTGTATGTAAATGCAAAAATATAGTATGAGACTGTTGTTTGTTTGTTCAAGGAGTAAACAAAGACCAACATTATATCAAAAACACAAACTACGAATATAATTTTATTATATTTATCCACATATAAATACAATATTAAATTTAAAATGTATTAAATAAATAAATAAAACATATTTTAAACTTTAAGAATGGAAAACTTTATATCCACTCTATTAGATAAGAAATTTTATGTAGTGGTTAAACCACAATGTGTTGGTGTGATATAAAGGAATAGGACAAACCTTCTTAGGATAAAGCCTAGCTGAGTATATTTGTATGTATGTTGGTGCGTCAGCAAGAATTTATGTGTTTTTAACTGCTTTTAAAATGAGCAGAAAGTAATTAATTTTTATATAAAAACCATTTAAAATACATTATTTGATAACTTTCGAGCTAATGGACAGTTGTAAATGGACCACTAATGAGACTGCCAAATTTTTATTTTATTTTTACTTACCACAAAAAAAAAAGATTTTTAAAAGAACTAAATTTTTTCACAGTAGATCTTCAGTGTGGTGACAAAATTCAACAAAGCATGTAAGTTTATGTGTTTATAACTTGAAAATTTATGGTCCGATTCTGTGTTTCTATGGATTACACAGCCCAACACGAAAAATTGTGCCTTACATTTTTTAGTCAATTTGTATACATCTTATCCAATTCTTATAACTCACTCTTTTTGGATCAGCTCTATTTTTCGAGATATATATTTTTTTTTAAATTACTTAGTTACACGATTTAGAGTAACATATGATATATATCTGAAGAACAGTTTAACCTACTTATGGCCAAATTCACAGTCTTTAGTTAGATAATGACAAAGGCTTAACTAACGATTCTTTATTCGCAATGCTTAGTTTGCCATAAGAATAACAAGTAATAGTAAACAATAGTTAGTATTTTAGTTTACCAATGATCGAGAATTTGGCCATTAGTGAAAAGAAAAAAACTAAATTTAGCTACAATATTACCTTCATGCTGCCCTTGTAGTTTTGGAGATAGCCGAATATATGCCGAAAAATATTATTTACAAAAATTCATAAAAACCAGATATAATAACAAAAGGTCAAATATTTTTCTATAGCCATATAGGCAGTTACTAATGTATCCTAAACTCAAATTTGGTGTCAAATTATTAATAGTACACACAGCCGGTCCCATGAGGGAGTGTCATATGGCACTCATGTTTATTAAAATTATTAATTTTTATTTCAATTTCATAAATATGTATATACAAAGTAAATTAAGAAAAATAAACAAAAGAAGAAAAGATAAAAATTCTTGGTAAGGTAGTTGTAAACTATCCACTTCTTTCAAGATTTCTACTGTCGAACTCTTTCTGTATGATATGAAACGAAACATTTTATGCACAAACCAACATTGCATTTCTTACATTCTGCTTTGGTTTGATTTTACATCCTTTATATGCATAGTGTCTCCGATTACAAGGCTGGACGTAATGAGCTACTCCCTCATAGCAAACATCTGCATTATCAGTATGAGCAAATCGGCGTGTAATCAATTCAGACCTTGATTTGTCACTGCAAGTTTTAAACAAATGGTGAACTACATTTCGTCGGAATTCCAGTCGCGGCATACTGTTTTTGGATTTTCGGTGTAAGAGCCAGGCATCTTGAATATCCACATCAATAGTCCATGAAATACAATAGCATAACGGTGTATTAAGACACCACACTTTATAATCAAAGCAAACAGGTTGCATTTATAAACTATTTACATCAATGACGTCCATAATAAGCTATCATCGCCTCATCATAAGAAAGATGTTGTTCTGGATGAAAATGTTTCGCAACATTTTTGTTAAGTCTATTAGTTAATGGGCGAAGTTTCCACATTTTATCATTAGGATTGTATTGATCATTTGATGCAAAATGAATATATTGGCCGATTGCTTTGTATCGGTTCAATGACATTGCATTTGATAGATATAGATTTTACATGAACATTGTCATTAGCTTTCTAATATAGACGGCTATCTTAGCTTTACATATAACCACTGTTTATAAGTATTCCAATGTATACAAGAATGTCGTGCTTATTTATTTGCACATCTGCCTGATTTTTGAAATGATCATAATTGTTGGATTCTGCGACTATCATATTTATAACATCGTCATCAAAGAATTGGCACAGTAACTCGAAGGGTATTTTGTTACAGTCATCGTAGTTTGCTTCGGGGAATTCTGGAACTATTGGGATATCAGCCACACAGTCATTTTAAAGAATTCTTTGCTTTTTTCATAATAGGACGAATAACAGTTTCTTTCGGATCAAAGGCGGACATTTCAGTGCGTTTTCTTTTCTTTTCCAACAGAAGATAAGGTTGCTGATGGAACGCTGCGAAGATCGACCACTGGCAACTCTAATTCTCATCGAACTAAATGCTCCAGCTTATCTAAATTACTTATAATGCTGACACCATCATAAATAACATTTAAGTTGTCCATATTACAGACACCAATGTTACTACCATCATTGTTGTCTGTAACAATCAGGAGCATCGTCTGAATTTCGTTTTCTATATCATTAGCAATTGCCACTGCCAATCTGTCATAATAGTTAGGGTCAGATTTTTAAACTGTTTCAAAGATTTTCCCCCTGGCCCACGATGTCAAATATAACATTCGCTTAGATAAGACTTAAGACACAAACTTGATTGTGGAATAAACAAACTTTATTGAGTAAAAAATAGATACGATAAAAAGTTTGTGTCTTAAGTCTTTTCTAAGCGAAATTTATCGTTCGACATCGTGGACCAGGGGGTTTGTCTACTTTAGATATATAAGTAAAAAACTATAAAAACGTTATAAAATGCCTGGCGAGGCCCTGGTGTTCGTTTAAGGGTTAAATATTATACAATAACAAGTGCCCAATGCAAAGATATGTAACAATTTGTGCTCCTCAGTGTAGGTACAACTATAGCTGTGCGATAATGTTTATAATGGCTTAAACTAATAATCCTACATCGATTGTATAGAAGTCGCTCAAAACTGTCTTCAAAATCCTAACAATTTGAATATGTATGACAAACTTGATTGGAACGATGCGTTCCTATTGAAAATAGCTTCCTCACAATGCTTACTTCCAAAAATTATTTCAACAAATACATCTCACTTAAAAATGTTATGTAAAATACATTTAACGTTGACTAATATTGTAAAAGTTGTATGCTTATAAAAATCAGATTATATTACAAAGTTATTTGAGGTTATGATCCAAAAGTTTATTTATTCATGATTTTAATGAAATAATTATAAAGAACATTGTCTTGTAAATCTTTAAATATCTCTACTAAAATTATTAAAAATAATAATAGTGCATTCGGTTGTATATTTATTGTTTTCCATTCAAAACAGATCAGTTTTTTTATTTTTCTCTTGCTGTAATTATCAATGATTAATTTTATGTTCAAATTATGTAATTAATGTGACTTGCATTCATATTAGCCTTAATTTGAGTTCTCCCCTTTCTTGCATTTTTAACAAGTTAAATTTTAAATAGCAACAATTTTTAGTCAAAATAAAAAGTAAATTTATAATAATTCATGTCGTCAGTCATTCTGGAATAAAATTTTGGGATAACACATTTTTAATAAATTTGTTTTTGAATTTTTTGGTAATTTGTATAAACTGAACACTGTTCTGAAAGACTTTAAAATTTATGTTAAATACAACAGAATATCATAAATGTATTTATGCAATATGAAATCGTTTAACAAAATAAGTAAAAATCTGTTTTTTTTTTTTTTGTTTTATTGTTCAACATAAATTCTGAACTCTTCTATAATATTGTTTTTAATTTGGTGGCGTAGCAATATGTTCCCTTGAGTTTTATAGTTTTTTAACTTGCTTCAATGTGGTTGAAGCCAATAAACATTTTCATTTTCTTGTACATTTGTTTCACTTACATTTAATATATTCTTGTTAAAATTTAACCACTTGCATGTTTTTACATCCACTTCAGCCACATTCACAAACAATGAATAAACAAATACTTATACATATATCTTGTCTTTTAATTAGTAAAGTTGTTTTTTTGTGTTCTGTGTACTTATGTAGGTTAGAGTCTTCCATACAAAAAAAGTTGTGTCAGTCACCCCCTATAATGAAAGATAATGTAAAAACATTTCCAGAAATAATTTTTTATTTTTTGTCACACCTACAAATGCCGCCGTATTAGTATTTTGTTCACTATGTCGCTATTTTTAGTCCGATCATAACATTTTGTACACCGGTGTTCGTGGCTCTGTAAGGCCGCGTTTTCACTATGTAATTTTTGTTGTCAAATTGTCCAAATTATTTGCAATTGTATGAAAACGGGTTGTCATATGGCGTCATTTATGTTTGAAATCATGATTGCGAACATAAGACAACCCGTTTTCATACAATTGCCAAAAATTGGACAATTTGACAACAAAAATGACACAGTGAAAACCAAGCATAAGGGTTACATTTCTGTCCTTAATCGTTTTTTACTACCACGTCATGACTTTTAAAACTTCTTTAAAAACTCCGGTCGTATCTGCAATAATGCTAAATATTTTTGTACGAATTTTCAAAAGTCATGACTAGAATTTGACGTGGTAGTTAAAAATGTTTAAGGACATAAATGTAGCCCATACAGAGCCATGTTATGATTGGACTAAAAATAGCAACATACTGAACAAAATACTAATACGGCGGTTTTTGTAGGCGTGACAAAAAATAAAAAATTATTTCTGGAATTGTTTTTACATTATCTTTCATCATAGGAGGTGACTGACACAACTTTTTTTTCGAACCACTCTAATGTAGGTTGTTATAACACAATAAAGTATAAATTTAGATTTCTAGAAAATTGTTTCTCTTATGTTTTTTTTTAATTAATTATAATGACTCTACATCTGTACTGTGCAAAATATTTCAATAATTTTAGTTACTAGAATATATTTTCTTTAAAAAAATCTCAAAATGTTTTGCACAACCATGGTACGTGTTTGGTTGTGCCATATTAAATGCTTTATTTAGTTTGTTAGTTTGTCTTACTTAAGTAATTAACCTATTTTTAAAGTTTTTTATTAAGGAATATAATGAAAAAATGTAAAATGTTTTTTTTTTTTTTTGTTCTTGTTATCTTGATGAAAGTTAAAGTCATTATGTTAGCACTGTTTCTAGCTTCACTCCATATATGCACATGATGAGGTCTTGTGTGTTTTCTTTAGAAACTTTGACAGATTAAAAGTTAAGGATGTGAACATTTTGAAAATACCGCATGTATACAGGCATATATATACATGTATAAGTAAAATATGACGCTTTTTAAGGATTTTGTAATTTGTCGTTTATGTCTACACCAAACATATTCGGATAATCATATAAATAAAATACATATTTATGCTTTTGATAACATGTTTGCTTATTTTATATATGTATAATGCGATTAGATAAAACTTCTCCTTAAACAATTTATTTTCCTTTTACAAAACATTTTCCGACACGTTTTCTTGTTATCTAATTTTCTTAAAAGTTTTTCATCATATTTAAATATTTAAATATTCCTATTGTAAAAACCTATTAAAACAAAAACCGACTGATGGGTTAGTTCCTTACTGCATAATGTATTTTATGCTGCTATACCATTTAATTTTCCTGCTGTATGTTAAGTCGAGTTATACTCTGACACACAAGGTTAGGCATTTGTTTAACTATGATGGCAGTTATTATTAAACTCCAAGTTTGTAACAAGTATTACTTAACCAAACTTTCTATAACTTTAGAAATACTTAATTACCATTAGGCGATAATTTGCAGAATTTGTATCATATTTATTTTTGGGAATAGAAAATTTACTGGTACGATATAAAAAGCTGAGCATGTTAGCTTTTGAAGAACCTTTCGGCAAACAATACAGCCCCAATGCCAGCACTGATGTATCGTAGTATAATATTATTGTTACAAAATTATAAATTGTTGATTTATTGTTAAAAGTTTGCAATAAAAAAATTATATTTTCTTGCCTAATATCGCACTTTTACTCGCATATATTTATTAATTATAAATTAAATAACACTCATACGCCACTGATCATTTTTCAATAATATATTTATACCCTACACCACCATAGTGGGGAGGGTATATTGAATTTGTGCTGATGTTTATAACGCCCAGAAATATTGCTCCAACACCCACCTTAAAGTATACCGATTGACTCAGAATCACTTTCTGAGTCGATTTAGCGCTGTCCGTCCGTCCGTCTGGCTGGCTGTCGATATAAAGCTTGTGCGCAGAATACAGGTCGCAATTTTGAAGATATTTGGATAAAATTTAGTACGTGATATTTTTTCGGCCCACTGACGGACGGGATTAAAACTGGTGGAAATCGGTGCATTATTTCACCTGGCCCCCATACAAATGTCCTCCCGTAATTGCGGTTTACTGATCATAAATGTTTGAATTATACAAGTATCCAAACAAATTTCATCACAAATGATTAGTAAATAAAGCCAAATCACATCTACAAATTTTGTGCAGATCGCTCCATAATTAGTCGTAGCTCCCATATAAGGCCCACTTCCGAAAATCACTAGAACGAGCATAACTCACTCAAAAATGTTGGTATTCAAATAATATTTAACACAAATGTATTTCATATGTATACAAACAATACGGTACAATTTTCTTGTGATCGGTCCATAATTAGTCGTAGCTCCCATATAAGGCCCACTTTCGTAATTCACTTTAACAATCATAAATTTCTTAAAAATGTTGGTATTCAAATTCAAACAGAAGTAACGACACCTTAGTTTATAATGGTCGGTCTATAATTAGTCGAAACTCCTATATAAGACCCTTTCCGTAATTCAATTTAAGCTCCGTAAATCTTTCAAAAGTATTCATATCGAGTTAAATTCATAGACATCAAGACACTAAATTTTTGGACGATCGGTCCGCAATATAACGCCCATTTTTGAAAAACTGTTTGAGTGTAGGGTATTATATAGTCTTACTTGTTATATTTTGTATTTATATAAATTAAAAATCTTCAATTTCATTATCAACTTGTAACTCGTTCCCATTATCAGATGTGTCGTTTTCATTTCCATCAACCTCATTCTGAATAACTATCGTAATAGTTAGGGTCCGATTTTAAAATTGTTTAAAAGATTTTGTCTACTTTAGTACTCATTCTATACACAAGTGCATAGTATACTTGTTATCTGCCAACACAACAATAAAAAACTAATTTCTGAAACGTCAAAGCACATTGATTCTGATTTTTATAAAAAACACAACATATATAGTTATAAATTGGTTTAATCTCTTTCTCTTTTGTTTTGATTTTATCTGCTGGATTCACTACATAATAGTCTAGGGCCTGGCTGGACCCTGGTGTTACAAACATTACAATTTATAATATCAAGTTTTTTTTTTAATGTTTTATACAAAACACCTTCATTAAAGAATTTATAAAAAGCTGATCCCCATAGCTTAAAGCTGTAGGTCTACAATTCGCTTTTTAGCGTCAACGCGTTTATAGCTTTTAAAACGTTTTTAGCGTCAAGTATTTCAAGTTTTATGTGAAGATTTTTCGCGGCAATGTACTTTCGGAGGTGATGTCGTAAGTTCAGCTGATTTTTTTTTATATGAAGTTTTTATCGATCGGTTTGTCAATTTCATATGAAAAATGTGTGGCCAGGGTCTGGTGTTTGCTTAATGGTTAATACTTTTGAAATCTATGGTTTCGCAACGACTTTTAAGTCAAAATCTGTAGAACAATATTAAGAAAATTAAGTACTTTTATGGAGTATAATATGTATTTTCAATTGATTATATCAACGCATAAGGCATTAATATAGATGTTTTTAAATTACGATTAAATGGAATAGATTTATGATTATTGAAATCAAATTAGTGGCTCTTAAAATAATTCAAGAATCATTTGTATAAAAACAACTTTACTGGAATTACATTTTTTAATTAAAATGTATAGTTATCCAAAGTAGGCTACAGTAATATCAAATTTAATGACTCGTAAAAGAGTACAAGGATCATCCAATAAATATTTTTATTTAAATTAAATTGTATATTTATTGTGCTATCACACTTTATTATTATTTATTATTTATTTCAACATGTATATGAGGTTGTCCCAAAAAAATTTTGATTTTTGATTTGCATGGCTGCTCAAGCATAATTTGAAAGCTTTTAGGGTAAAGTTTTTTGAGGTTTTTTTCAAATTTTTTGGAAAAGGTTTTAAGGTCTTACAACTCGTTTTTTTGAGTTTTCTTCATAAGTTTGTCAAAAACCACAATTTTCTTCAATTTTTGAGGAAGCAATTTAAAAGAAAAATGTTCAAGCTTTATTTTTGTGTGCAAAAACTATAAGTTTTGGCAATGAATTTGCTCATTTAGGTATTATACATTACAATATTTCATACTTTTTTCCATAAATTTCGTAACTTTTAAAATTTATATAGAAATAAATTAAAATAATGATACAGTTTCAAAGATCTATTAATTCTAAATAATTTAGAGGAAATAGTTTTTGAATTTCAAATTTTTTCGTTGAAATCTTCTTGCACGTCACGAAGAGCATGTTTGAAAAAAACCTCAACCTTTAGGAAAATCTAAAGAAGAAACAGAGTTCTCAGAACCAAATCGAAATTTTTGGAAACCGAGGATAACTGCAGCGTTGATAGCGATTGTTAAAACTGCGTTTTCTACATAATTCCGCAAAGTTTTGGTGTTTATGCGTAGCCAATTTTGGGGTAAGGTACCACTGATGACCTAGAAAAGTTTTTAATGTGGCGCGTGCAGCTGCTTCATTAATAATTTTGTAGTTTTGCAATTGCTTTAACAAACGAAAGTCATTGAGAGGAGCGTATCAAGGGCATTGGCAGATGTACCAATATTTTGTATAAATATATTCTTAAAATAAATAAACTACATTAAAACAAGGCATCAGTTTTTGAAATGTTTATGTAAGATTGCAGCTGGTTTCGAAAAACACATATTTTCATCATCCAACAAGCCCGATTCATAGCCCCTGGAGATTTTACTGTTAGATAGGGCTTAGATCTATCAATCAAAAAGATTAGGCTTAGATGAAGCAATTGCCTGTCTTCAAGCTGGCTAATTATATGTAAAGATATTGATACAAATATAATGTATTGCTACTCTATTCTAAACCAACAAAATCAAATGCCGGAAAATTATATTAATAAAGCGGATAAGTAAAAAGTGTTGCTGCTATAGAACAATTACGCAATTGTTAATGCATTTATTATTCTTTGAATGCATATATTAGGCGTGTAATTGAAAACTTTTCTAAAACAAATATTCTAAATATTAAGGATAGTAGTTTGATTATTAGTAAGTTGTATTCAAACATTTTTCATGCACATATGTATATGAACACAAAAGCAACTAGTTTTTTTTATGAATCATAATCGAGTTTTTCATTCAAAGATCTAGTTAAGTTATAGGCCGGATAAAAGCATGTAAATGTTGAAAAGTGTTTTATTATACGCACCAAAAAAAGATGAGGGTTATAATAAGTTTGTCATTTCATTTGTAACACATCGTAGGACCAAATAGGCTATATATTATTGGTCTTTATATGATCCTAAGACGATCTAACCATGTCTGTCCATCTGTCAATCTGTTGGAGGCAAGGTACAGCTTCAAAAATAACATAGAACCAAAATTTTTGTTATGAAAATGGGTATTGATCCAGTAGGATCCGGCTTCTAGAATAGAGATTCAGGCAACCGCGATATATTTCGATATTTGTTGCTGTTAATCAAGCCCGACTATATAAAACCCTACACCCAGTATATGTATAAAACAGTTTGTTCACAAATGAGCGTTATATGGGAGACATAACCTATTGTGGACCATCATCCAAAAATTTAGTGTCATGATGTCTATGAATATAAATATTATGTATGTTGAACTTTATCTCGATATGAATACTTTTAAAAGATTTATGGAGCTTAAATTGAAATACGGAGAGGATCTTATATAGGAGTTTCCACTAAGTATAGACAGATCATTATAAAATTAGGTGTCGTTACTAAATTAGGTGTCGTTACTGCATAAAAGAAACTTAGTTGTGTCAAATTTGAATACCAACATTTTTGAGAGAGTTATGCTCTTTAAAGTGAGCCTTATATGGGAGCTACGACTAATTATGGACCGATCACAAGAACTTGCATTATTCAAACATTTATGATCAGTAAGCCCCAATTACGGCAGGACATTTGTATGGGGGCCAGGTGAAACGATGGACAGATATCCACCAGTTTCAATCCCATCCGTCCTTGGGCCGAAAAAAGATCACGTACTAAGTTAAATCGACTCAGAAAGTGATTCTGAGTCGATCGGTATACTTTAAGGTGGGTGTTGGACCAATATTTTTGAGCGTTTCAAACATCAGTACAAATCCAATATACCCTCCCCACTATGGTGGTGTAGGGTATAAAAAGTCCCAGCTAGGCACTGGGGTTCGCTTATGTGAACACATTGTGGTGTTTGCTTAAGGGTTAATAACGAATATAAAGAGGGTGTGCTTTTACTCATTCCAACGAATATTAATTGAAATTAAATCTTCTTTTAAAATATGCGGAAGATGAAAATGTGCGGCTTTCACAATAAAAATTAAAAAAAAACTTTTGATGGGTTATATATTTTTTTATCAATAAGAATATAAAATTTTAATTAAAATATTTTTCAGTTGGTTAATCATTTTTAAATAGTTGTTTTCTGCGGCAAATGAAATTATTTACTAAAATTACTGTTTTTAATTAAATATTTTCACTTGGTTAATCAATTTAGTTCTACTCTTCAGACACCTCACATGTTTCTAAGTTTAAGCATGAATAACTGCAAACATTCAAATAGCAATATAAAAAGAGTTGGATGTAATAAAAGCAATAAGAGGTGAAAGTATCAATAGTAAAATACATCAAAAAGTTGTGTTATGCATTCAGTTGAAAAACAAAAGAAAGATTTAACAAAACTGTATAACAGTTACCACCAATAAAAGAGAATGATATTAAAATGTAAATCCACTAATACAACGTCTGCTATAAAAGCGCACCTAGTGCATATAACGGACGCAGAGAGAAATGTGATTTTTGTTGCAGATAAATGGCTGGAAAAGCATTCGTTTATGAAATTTATACAGATTTGAGATATGATGTTGGGCATCTAATATTATCAAAAAAAAAAAAAAATTAAGGATCTAACAAAAGAAACTTTTAAATTATATCAATACTAAATATTGTCGAATATATGTATGTAAATATGGCATAAGAAGGCCACAAATTTATTTTGTCTTCAAATTCTTTGAAAATTCGCAAACAATTTTTTAAAAAGCCAACATTGTTGAGTTGAGTAATTGCAATAAAACATATTTCTTTTTTAAAAATTTTATATTTTCTGCTATATGACAATATGACAGCAAACACTGCATTAAGAGCAATCTGGAACTTATAAAGAAAATACCACATTCAACAAAAAATTAAGCCGATAATGAAAACAAAAATACATGCAATACCAGTATATGTATCGGAAGAGGAATTCGTGTTGATGCTGGTTTGCAAACATATCGTGCAATTAAATACCCAAATCGTAGCGCTATTACAAAACGGGCAATCAAAATGTTTAACAAAATTCCACAAAGCCTTTTAATGACTGAAACAAATGTACAAATGGAATTGAATAGCTATCAGGAATGAATAAATTTGTTAAAAAAACATGTCAATGATGAATGAAAATATGACCTTTTATACGTTTTTTAATACAGGATATTATTATGTATAGATATATTGACTTGCATATACATACATACATATATATTACTGATATATAAATATACTTCACTTGGCATTTGTTGAGTTGTGGTTTTGGATAAAGGCTTCTGTTGTACGTTTTATTTCAAAAAAACAAGATACATGGCTGTGTGATATTTTTATACACAAATCTACAAAACCATGCTTGATGTGACTCATCATCATGGTACAAACAAATCTATATTAAAACCTTATTAAATGTTCTATCATGACATTGATGGTTTAGATTTTTAGGCTAGAATATTGCATTTGTTTAAAAAATAAGAAATGTTAAGGTTTAGAAAAAAGTACGAAAAAATTTAACAGTGAAACATGCCGAAAGTAGTAGTGGAAGTTAAAAGCAAGTTAAAGGAATTACCGCATAACAAAACTGTTGCCATTTACCTGCAATAAGCCAATTTAAAGAAATAATTAAATGACCATAACCAGCGTTATATGTAACTATAAACATATTAAAATATAACCGAAGTTTTGCAGTCAAGACTGTTTTATCACACCTTTAAAAATATAGTCATTGCTTTCGTTATACTATTCATTTAACCTTCGTAAGGTCCTCAAATTTACTGACGTTACAGTTATTCGTGTCTTTAAGTGGCTTTAAATTTCGGTCTTCCTTTCTAAGAATCCCACAAACTTTTCGTACTTTTATTGCTTGATCTATAGGCTCCAGCCAACAAAAGTGAACCAATATAAGCGAACATTTCAGTGTCGTCAACTTTAGTCCAATCAATACCAAATAAACGTTTACCTTCATTATTGGTTATTTCAAAATAATGTTCAACACAGAATGTGGGAAAAATAATTTTAAACTAAAAGTTTCTTCCCTTGTAATACTTGAACACGAATAACAGGTCAAGCCTGGCATTCAAAGTCTTTTATCAAGCCATATCAAGCCTTCAACAGGCACACGAAAAGAAATAGCTAAATTATTCACCAACTGATTTATCTTGCTCATGTCTCCTAAGATTGAGTGTATATTAAAAATTTGAGTCGAAGCACCTCAAACTGTATTGAGGGCATGATTATATGCACACAGAGAAAAAATGTAGTTTTACATGTTTACCACAACAATGCCAACATTTTTACAAGTTTTTTAACTATGTTAAGATCACAATAATTATTAGTATGATTGCGGCAATTATAATATGCTTAACTTACGATTCACACTAAAACTACAATCATATACATGGTTGTGGTAATTATGTATATATTTATGGCAGTTATGTATATGATGAATTCATTTATAATAATACATATGTTGCTCTTTGTTTATGATTGAGAACAACATAATATGGTATAATATTTCACCATAAAACTGATCACTACAAACATTACATTATTACTATAATCATATATATAATTTCTATAATCATGTGAATCATAACTTAACCATATTGTGGTTGTCGCTATCATATAAATAATTACTGTGACCATAATATTTAAAAAAAATGTAAAAATTTTGTAATAGTTGTGATAAACATGCACAACTATATTTTATCTCTGCGTGTGGATTTTTCAATAACTGCATACAAATGCGAATTACTTGTCGTTTAAGTAAAAGTTAATTTTTCAATTGTTAGCAATAGAAATTGAAAATTTAATTCTTCTAGGCTTAATTTAATTGTGCCTTCATTAAACAAATATAAAGACATATAAAAATAGTTTTTTTTTTATTATATAATGTCTATATACATTTACAGTACATATGTGTAAGTCTACAATATCTTTGTGTTACACATATGCTATATATCTTCCAAGTTATATCCTAGAGAAATAAATAATCAATCTTTAATTAAATATTTTACAAAAAGAAACAAATTTTTCTAACATTTTATATCATTGTGTCCTTTTAATTACTTTTGCATGAAAAAATATGGCTTTAATTGCTTGTTGAAATAAAAAGAACTATATTTGCTGCAGTAAATATCTGCCAAGGTTGCCAAAAAAATCCATTGTTTGTTTATGGATTATATTAGAATTTTCTGGTTTATTCAACCAATTTGGCAGCAAGTCAAACTGCAACGACTTATTTATGAGCAGCATTTACAATAAAATTCTATTTTATTTTAGAGCTTACTAGTTTTTGTTAACTAAATAAATGTAGGCAGCAAAGTAGAATACTTTTTATTAAATTAATTAAACTCTTAATTTAATACATATGATTGCTTAGAGTAGGTTCACATGCTGCGATTTGTCGCCGCGACTCTGCTGACGGTGTCTTTTGGGTGTCCCTTCTAAATTCATCGTCTGCTCATATAGTGAAACATTTGTTGCACCATTCTAGCGACATTTTGAGATTAAGTTGTTTATTTCTCCTATTTCGCTCATTCGCAGATTTGTTGCATTATAAGACCTAGTTACATTACAGGTACATTATACAGGTATTCATATTCCTGAAATTTCACTATTAAATTTTCTATTAAATTTTTTGACCACATAGTATTTATTTATTTAAAATTAAAACAACAATTTGTTTTCTTTAAAATTCACATTTATTTATTCGTAGTGTTGCCAAAAATTTTCTGTAATCCCATAAAATGGAATTCCATCGTGGCAGCACTGCTGGTAAATGAAATGAAAATAATACAAGAGAAAAGAAGAAATATCAAATTTGTCGCTTTGTTTCATAAAACCTGTGACTCTAGTTATCCCTTACTCTCCATTACGTATTTCATCTATAAACTCGAGTCACAGGAATAAAGTCGCGGGTGAAAGTTGCAGCGTGTGAACTTCGTCTTATATGTAAAAACTTTGTAGTCTTAATAAATGTTAAGACTGTTAATTATGAAACTTACAATAATTTTCAATTTATTTTGCAAATTAAAATTACGGCACGCGGGACTGTGTTATTAATATATAATTACTTACAAAATAATATTGGGGTTAAATATAAAAAATAATTTAAAATAGTACGACTGCACATCGTAATTTTTTAACTTAAAATAAAAATTTTATTTTATGTTAAAAAAATAAGTGTATGTATTTTTTTGAAAATAAATATATTTTTTTATTATATAAAGCCAAGTAAGAGTTTATAATCAGCTGTTTTGAGTCTTCTGTGCTTAGTACAAATATACCAATGGTGCGATATATGCAATGAGCACAACTGGGACAAAAGACGAATTTTTGATCGCGAATAAAGTTCTCTACATGGTGTAACTATACAAGGTGAGTGCACTTTGTTTACAATTTACTTATGTAATACTTTTTCAAGTGTTTTTGACAGTAGTACATTATTTAATACAAACAAAACGCCTGGTGTTTCTGCATTGTGTTTTATTTGTTTCCGATTTGCACTCACCTTGTATACTTACACCATGGTTCTATATGTACCTCTAAAAATCACTCTATTGTGTGATTGTCTGTATATAAGGTTTGGCACAGTTACTTATTAATTTTGAGTGGCGAGCATGCGTGGCTACATGTTCCATAACTGTGACTTAAAAATCCACTGCCCTCTTAACGCTTAGAAAAACACTTTGATATAAATATCATCATATATATATACTAAGAATATATCTTCTACAAAAACAAAAATCAAACAAAAACAAACAAAACAAACAAACTAATGGCGTTTTCTTTTCTGGCAAAAATGTTACATATATGTTACACTTTTTACCCATTTCCCATATAAAAAAGGAAAAAAGTGTAACATTTTTGCCAGAAAAGAAAACGCCATAACAGTCGAATTTTTGTGCTCTTTACAAAATGTTAGCCGATCCTTCAAATTTTTTTTTTTTAAACAAAACAGGCTTTTTTTGTTCAACAGCTGATATAAGGCTAACTTTACGAAGATCTCTCCTTGCTGTCCACTCGCTTACAGGTTTATTAATAGCAGCTGCAGCCGGTTTGGGTGTTTTTAACTGTCTGGAAAATAATAATCTCTAAATTGTCCTGGCATCTCGTTTCGAAAGCAGTTTGTGGGCTAATGTGTTTTTCTTTTTATGATTTGTAGCACTGTTCCCTGACATATTCCCAACTTCTTAGCAATTTCGCGGACTGAGTAATTATTATTTGTCATATCCACCACTTGGTTTTCTAAAAAGTCTGATATTTTTCTCATTTTTATTAAAAGCACGCTATAAGCTAAAAATTTGCAAAAAAAAAATTATGAACAATTTAAAAAATGACATTTACTTTTGCTTTGATATTGTTAAGCAGCATTATGTAAATAAATTCGCTGCACCTGTCGATTTATTCTTGCTGACAGATTAAATCAACTTTAAAGTGCAAAATTGGATACATTTCTATTTCACATAAATTTACACAAAACTTCACATTCGCTTTAATAATTCATAAATTTCAATTTATTTTCATTTTTATTTTATTTTAAATAAAAAACCATAATTGTTTTTAAAAATTTGAGAGTTTTATTGTGTTTTTAAGTCATACTTATAAAACATGTATTCATGTGTGCTCGCCACTGTATATTCAACATAGATCTCATATATTTTTATACATTGACAATAAAACTATTTTTCAAGTATTAAAATTTTGAAAATTTTCATTATTGCTTAAAACTTAATAAAAACAAGACATTGAAAATGTATAACATGTTTTAGTACTTGCAGTTTAATTATGTTTTTATACTCTACACCAGTATAATAAAGAGATTATACTGCATTTGTGCTGATGTTTGTAATGTCAACAAATATTAGTCTACCAACTAAGAGTAAACCGATCGACTTTGAATTACTTTCTGATGTCCGACTGGCTGGCTGCCCTTATAAAACTTGCATATCCCTTTCAGACCTGACGCAAAACTACCAAGATTTTTTTTACTTTTTAGAATATATGCGCTACAGCGCTTGAACATATAATCAATTATTAGTTTTATTATTTTTATATCCTTAAAGGATTATCAGCACACGCAAAACTGATGCATCTCGGACGATTTTCATTAATATGTTTAAACTACAACACATTTTTATTGCATGAAACGATTTCAATTAGTTTGAATTATTTAAATATACTATTTTTTTGTATTTTTCTGAACTTCATTATTATTATTAAACGATTAAACTTTTGTAATTAAAGGCACTTACTTACTTCCACGGCTCACTTTGCTAAAACTAAAATGTGAATCAAACAGAAAAGCAAATTCAAAAGCAAATATAAAAAACAATGAGCATAATCGATGCATGCCAGTCTATTTAAAATTGGGCTAACAGAAGCAAAAATATTAAAGCCGAAACTCACCCGCACAATCGATGCATCACGGTCTGAAAGGGATATAATTGTTTAAAAAACAGTTTTTATACCCTACACCACAATAGTGGTGAGGGTATATTGGATTTGTGCTGATGTTTGTAACGCCCATAAATATTGGTCCAACACCCACCTTAAAGTATACCGCTCGGCTTAGAATCACTTTCTGAGTCGATCTAACGATGCCCGTCCGTCCGTCCGTCCGTCCGTCTGGCTGTCCATGTAAAGCTTGTGCGCAGAGTACAGGTCGCAATTTTAAAGATATTTCGATAAAATTTCCTACGTAATATTATTTCGGCCCAAGGATGGATGAGATTGAAACTGGTAGATATCGGTCCATTATTTCATCTAGCTCTCATACAAATATCCTCCCGAAATTGGAGTTTACCGGTCATAAATCTTTGAAATATGCAAGTATGCAAACAAAACTTACCACAGATAAGGAGTAAATGAAGGTAAAGCACATCTACAAATTTCGTGAAGATCGGTCCATAATTAGTCGTAGCTCCCATATAAGGCCCACTTCCAAAAACCACTTAAAAGAGTATAAGTCTCTTCAAAATATCGGCATCCAAATAATATTGAACACAAATATATTTCATATGTATACAAATAATACGGTACAATTTTATTGTGATCGATCCATAATTAGTTGTAGCTCCCATATAAGACCCACTTCCAAAAATTACTTTAAAGAGCATAAATCTTTTAAAAATGTTGGTAATCAAATAAAATTCGGCACAAATAAGTTTCTTATATACAGAAATAATGACATCTAATTTTGTAATGGTCGGTCCATAATTAGTCGAAACTCCCATATAGACCCTCTTTATAATTCACTTTAACTTCCATAGATCTTTTAAAAGTATTTATATCGACATAAAGTTTAACACATATAATATTTATATTCACAGAAATCATAACATTGAATTTTGGGTGATATCTCCCATTTAACGCCCATTTCTGAAAAACGTTTTTATATTTACATATACCAGGTGTAGGATATTATATGGTCTGGCTTGACCGACTATACTTTATTACTTGTTATTCATATATCCGGTGTAGGTCCGAATAAACTTTCTTACTTGTTTAAACTTATTTTATTTAATATTAACTAAAATGTCATCACGCTTTAAAAAAAAACTCAGCTGATGTCCCAATTTTACACTTCGATTTGGTTTCTACGCTGCCACAGCCATACAATTTCTGGTTGTCCTCAATTTATTATTTTCTTTTATTTTTATCACTCTTTTTCTTTTCTGTCTGTTACTTCTTTAGGCAAATAATCTGTGTCAACTAGAGAGAAAAGCAGCTTACTACTTTATTAAATATTCTGTTTATATAATATGGCTCTTTTTGCTAGTTTTACATACATACATGCATATGTAGATATGTAAATATATAGTTCACTGGATTACTGATAGAGCAGAGCGTAGGATGTGCTGAAATTTAGTAATAAGAATTCTTACTTTATCTCTGATATATATACATATGTATGTTTAAAACATTTTTTATTTATTTAACTATTCGTAACGCATACATGTGTCGATGACATAAGAAATAAGTTAATTACATAGAATAAGTTATTTTTGTAAAATGTTTTTTATTTAATTGCATATTCTAATGCTTCAGATCCCAACCCTTTATTTGTTAATCTTTATAAAACAATTAGTTACTATTCACAGATCTAATAATATGACATATATTTCGACATAAAGAATGTAGAATTGCTAAAACATAAGAAATACACATCACAAAATAATCTAACAATTGTTTTAACTTATTAGTTTTTGCTAAGATTTTCCTAATAATTCTAAGATTAAAATTTGTTTTAGGTGTATGTCTACTAATTAAAATTTTTCATTATTTATGCAAACATGTCACTGTTTGCATTTGCATTTGGGAACATTGTACTAATGATATCATTGTATATTGTGTTCATAGACAATGTATTTGCATATTAATATTGAAATAACTAAATACAAAGCAGCGTATGATTATAACCAGTTACTTTGTGAAAATTTGTACTTGGCAATGTACAAGACTTTCATAAGGATTTCTGTGAAAAAAAATTTTTTTTGTACTCAAATTTAGCAATGTCAACGAAATATTACGGCGCCAATTAGTGTAGACTACACTAGAATACACTTTTACAATATGCATGCATATTAATAAGGGATGCCAATCACGAAATTCACACGATTTTTACATAAATCTCTTCTATAATGCAAAAAGGCAACAAGAAATTACAGCACCGAAACAACAAAAATTTAGATACTTTTGCTTCTTCTATACTAAAAATAAAAAAAAGTTGTAACTGACAGATATCGAAATATTAAATTGCATGTCAGTTTAATAAAAAGGAGAATATTGATATTAATATTAGTTGGAACTTAATTTTATATTGGCATCATGAAAAAACTTTGAATGATTAACTCTGAAATTCAGTTTTATATAAAGTATTTTTTAATATGGACACTGTCTATTGACAGCACAACGAAAATATTTTACATCGGAAAATGTAAATGCCAGCTCAAAATAGCTCGATGTAATTCAGTAAATTCTCTGAATTTAGCATAATTTTTAGTTTGTCTCTTACAAGCTTCACTTTAATGTTTAAATAATCTACCCAATTTCTTAATAATATTTTTTTTCAATAACCTGAATATTTAATTTGTTCCAAATTTGTATCAATTTGTCGCAAACGTGTCGTATGAAAACATTTTGTTTGTGTTTTTGCAACGAGCGGCCAAGAAAAAATAATGTTTCAAAATGTCGCTCGTAGTTGGAAGCGAAATATCGTTTAATTCAGCCTCTAAACCGCATGCCAATACGTTTTGCGAATGCATATGTTCTAGATTTAATGATGATGCTGATGATTCTGGCTGCGTCTCGATCTCCAAACTCTCTGTATTATCAGAATCCACTGGATTATACATATTTTTTATATCTTAAATAAAAAAAAAAATGTTTTTTATTAGCAGTACACAGTTTATACAAGAAACAATTATTTCTAAAATTTACATTTGCGGCAGATATTTTAAAATGCGTATTAAAATGTATGTGTATTTGATGCTGTGATTCTTTACAATAAACTAACAAAAATGTGTCAAATGAACTAAAAACAATAGAAGAATAAAAAATAAGAAATAAAATAAATAGAATGAAATACAAATAAAGAATAAAGATAAGCAATAGAAAATGTTTATAATTTTGCGCTATGAACAACTGAAAATGGTAATTTATCAATATTTTCACGAAAAATTTGCACTTTCACAAGACCAAAACCGCCTGAAGGAGCGTTCCACTGCTAGATGTACTAGAGAGTTCTTAACTATTGTATTGGGTACAATTCTTATCATAGTATTGGATCGAAAAATCTCAATGGTTTGGTTATAGTCCAAAATATCAAAAAAAAAAAAAAAAAACGTGACAAAAGTCTGAGAAAAAACTTCCAGTCAAAATCGGGAGGCTCGATTTTCATCGTAGACGTATGGTCTAGTGTACTTTTCCCAATAATCAGAAACGCGAAGCGCCCATTACGATTTTTATTCCATACTCGTATATTGCTTCTATAGAAAAAATAACACGAAATTTTTTTTCGAACTAAAACCACTTTTGGTTTGCTATGTGCACGCAGAGCAAAAATATAGTTGTGCATGTTTACCACAACTATTTCAACATTTTTAATAATGTTTTTAAAATATTGTGGTTACTGTACTTATATGATTTTTGCAACTATGGTATGGTTAATCACCATGCACATGATTATGGTAATCATATATATGATTATAGCAATTATGTAATGTTTATGGTGATCAGTTTTATGATGAAGAATTATACCATATTATGTGTAGTAATCATCTGAAGCGTAATATAACGATATTATGGTTGCCGCAATCATATAAATAATAACTGTGACCATAACATTGTTGAAAAACTTGTAAAAATGCTAACATTGTTGTGGTAAACATGTGCAACTATATTTTTCTCTGTGTGTGGAATTGTAATTTTAAGAATTTCTAGGTTTCATTCCGAAAAATATTTTCGTTTTACTTTTTCTATAGAAAATGTTTCTAAAGTATTTGTGTATTAGTAAAATGGATAACCTAGTTGTTTTAGAATGTATAGTCTGTCAAGTGCGAACCTAAACCGAACAAACACAGTTTTTAAAAATGGGCCATATATGGGAGAAATGACTAATTATGGACTGAACATCATATTTAACATACAGATTTGTGTTGTATTTTATTCTGCTACAAATATTTTTAACATTAAAGTAATTTTTTCGTTAAAATAATTTGCAAAAGTGGGTCATACTTATAAGAGCAGCATTTATTGTAGGTGTTATTAGATTTTATATATTACTTATTTGTGTGGATATATTTAGGGAGAAAATGTGTAAGGCGGCTAGGTTAAATAGTAGACCAACTCCAATCAATTGTTATTACCAATCGTACTTAGGTCGAAAAAAAGAATCTATCAAATTTGATCGAAATATCTTTAAAATTGTATTTTTGCTTTTCAAGGACACCTCGCCCGTCAGACAGACAAATGGACAGAAAGTGATTTTAATTCTAAAAATATTTTCTTAATTTTCAAATAAAGTAAAACCACAAGTTTATTTTGTTTTAAGTCGAACGTAAAGAAGTATCGTCTATGGCCACCTTTTTTAACACAATTTTATAAATTTTAATAAATCCTTACTCTTATTTATTATGTATTTATTATAACTGGTAAATGCATAAAATTCTTGTGAATATCGTTATTAAGATGAAATTCAGCCAAATAAACCTAAAATAAATAGAAAATACCGTGCAATATTTTACGATGATTTGTTTGGTGGGTACATAAAAAAACCAACTCTTACTTGTCGTAATTAATAGCAAGTTATCTTCAATATATTTTACAGCAAGTCACATACTGCTGACTATTATAATTTGCCTTCATCTACTGATGGGGGAATATTAAGTTTGTCACACATCGATATATTAGAGGCATAACCAAAAATAATAAAAATTTTGTTGTCTGTTGAAGGCACGATAGAAATTAAATTTTTTCCAAATACTGTTTGTTTTACCGATATGTTTGGTATTGAAAAAGGGTTAAATGTGTCCTCTCCGATCGAGTTATAGGCCAAAGTTGGGACAGCCTCCATATTTCATAGATATTTTTTTTTTTTTGTTAATTTCTTTAATTATAATGATAATTGTATGAAATTTTATACAGACAGTGGTATCTGGATATAAACTCTTACTTCTTAATGCTTAGTTTTTTGCAGATGCATATGGCAATTTTATTAATATATGACATATAAATGAATAATAATTGAATTTTATAGGAATAAAAGTATAAAAATCAATCAACAAAAACAAAAACAATGTAAATGGCAGGAAAATCTGTGCAAATATTATGTAATTACAACACTATACGTATGATTAACAGTGTAATCATGTTAAATACATAATATTATAGGTCGGTTATCTTGCAATCCAACAACAATAGTAAAACATACTATATATGTTTGTATAAAATTTACATCGACTACAATATAATTACCTGCTTAAATATTTATAAATTTTTTTTATTTTAATACAAAATCAGTCCTTTTCACAACGCATAATACATGGAAAACTATAATGGAAAATGGTTTTATTTATTGCTGCTACTCAGGAACCTTGCAAAGAAATAGCTTTGCTGTTTGGTGTATTAAAATTGTACACGCATTACGATAGCAGACATAAAAAAAGAAGCACGAAATTCAATTTTAAAATATTATGTAAAGATAACTTACATTAAATTGTTGTACGAAAGTAGTAAAAATTGTTATTTAAGACATTTTCGCGGTTTAGAGGTGCTATAATTTTGAAATATTCGATCGTAATGTTTTTTTCCCCCATAAAATGTTTGGCAATTAACTAATGACCTTAAAGAAAATTAATAGAAAGCTTAGAAGGCATAGAAAGTACATTTTTAATAAAAGATAATCAGTAGTTGACAGTAAGCATTTACATAGTTATTCGTTTTTAAGTTTTTCTTTTTCGCATCCTTTTTATTAGAGTATACTCATGATTTGATTTTGTTGTAGGAATGATAAACAAATGCTAATAATTTAATATATAAAAAATTGCCTTGTTTTACAAATTTTTTAATTGTTAATCTAAAACAATCTACTTTAGATTCTTCATAGAACATTTTGGTAATCCATAGTTCCTATTTATCTCTATACGGAGAAAAGATATAGTTGTACATGTTTACCACAACACAGTTAACATTTTTACAAGTTTTTCAACAATATTATCGTCACTGTAATTATTTTTATGATTGCCGTAACCATAATATGGTTAAGTTACGATTCAGATGATTGCTAAAATCATATATACGTATATTTTTGTTGCAATCATGTTTATGATGAATCAATTTATCATGATTTGTTGCTCTTTCATTATGATAGAGAACAACATAATATGATATAATTTTTTATCATAAAACTAGTTACCATAAACATTACATAATTAGTATAATCATGTATATGATTGCTATAATCACGTGAATGATAACTTAACCATATTATGGTTGCAAAAGTCATATAAATAATTACAGTGACCATAATATTCTCCAAAAATGTTTAAAAAGGTTTAAATGGTGAAATAGTTGTGGTAAACATGCACAACTATATTTTTTCTCTGCGTGTATACAAATATCAATTGTTCATATGTAAATAATTTAGAATCTCAAACAATGAAAGCTGTCGTTAATGACAAGTGTGAAATGTCGATAAGCACAAATTAACACTTCATATTAATAATACAGAAAATGTTCACATAAAGTGAACCTTACGGCATTTATAAATTAAGGGAATCGATGTCTCAAAAGTAATACGTTATAATTTTGCCACAATTCAAAATTCAACTAAATTGAAGACTGATTACAATAAAATGATATAGAATAAATACCCGTAAGCAAACATAACAAATACTAATAAAACTTATTGCAAAATAATACTAATAATGATTTATAATCGTATAATAACATCATTAAATCTATTTATTTGAAGTATATTTTTTTTAATTTAAAATTATAACATAAATAAAGTAGATATAAAGTATTTCTTTCATCTATAATTAGTAATAGAAAAAGTGGCGAATAATACTATGAAATAATGACATAACCCTGCTGATTAGTTTGAACCAAATTTGGTCAATTTTTGTTTTGTTTTTGCTTTGACTAAGAAATGATAAAATGTTTGCTGTTGTTGTATTTTGCTATTTTGTTACTCCTGTAAAACTTTGAACCATTAGTAATGAAATGGAAGCTAGAAAAATAAAAAATTACGAATATTGGGTTTAGGACCATTTTGGTCCATATTAGACTTTTTTTTATAACTTCTAACACTTTTCTTGTATTACGCAGCAAAAACTTAATTAAAGTGTACTGATATTATTATATTTTAAATTTAGTAACAGTTTGAATAACAAACATAGGAATTTACTACTAATAAATTATAAATTTACTGATCGATTCAATTTATGATGACGTTAAACAAACAAACAAATAGTAATTTTTCTTCTTAAAAAGAAATACACATGAGTTCTATTTAATTTTTTTCCAATTTATATAGGTATATTAAGTATACGTCTGGTGATTTGAATACTTATCAATCACCAGTAAAACCGGAAATCGTCAATATAATTTTTGATTGATTGATTGATAAATTGATTTTTAAATCCACCACCAAAAGGAGTGTATTATATATACTAGGCCGTTAGTAAATATTGGTCATAGAGCAAAAAACTCTATATATTCTGGGTCTTTATAAGATTTTAAGACGATCTAGCCATGTCCGTCCGTCTGTCTATTTGTTAAAGGCACGAAATAGCTTCGAAAAAATAAATTTATAACAAGTAAATTTTTCCCAAACAATCTTTGTTTTATCGGAATAGTTTCTGGTTAAATTAGGCAACATTGGTCCGGTAGGAACGGAGTTATAGGTAACATTTTCTAACAAGCTTGATATTTTTAATAATTTTTTTTGCTATTTTCTTCAATTTTATGCAAACATTTTTATCATGAAATTTTGTAAACCTTATTTTTATAATAAAAGGACAAATCTTGTTGAAAATGGTAAGAATCGGTCCACGATTTCCTATAGCCCCCATACAAATGTATTCGCGGAATTTAAAGGAAGTAGCAAAATATTTTGAAAACACATGCTGTCCACATTTTGAACCATAGATATGATTTTAATGAACCGATTTTAACGATTTATGATCAACAAAGAATTTTTGAAGAACATTTTATTTATCTCAGTCCTTCCCTCGGGACCCTATCGTATGTACAACAGAGGGGAAGACGAATAGCTACTCATCTTGGAATTTTACAATTTAATTTGACGATCAATATTTCCCTGTGTTACATACGGTGGTCTAAATTCTTACTAAATATGGTGTAGAAGACCAAATATGGTAAATGGTGAACTATGTACTAATGAATCTATTAATAATTATGCAAGACTGCATGAAATTCAGAGAAAAAGAATTAAGTAAAATTGTGGTACCAATAGCAATTAACAAAGAGATATTGAAGGAAATGCTAACAAATGAGTATTCAGGCGTAAACAATAAATGCAGGGCTGTATATTACACAATTTTCGCTGATATGATATAAAAAATAAAACCAATTGAAGCCAAAGTAAAAAATTTCTAGATCCAACAGAAATATTGAGGACTAATTTTAAATGATTTTTTTTTCGAACATATGACTAATTTGAGTTGTTCCTTTGCAAACCAACTTTTCGTTCGCTAATTAAAATGTATATATATACAATAATATATAAAATGTATGTATATATATATATACTTTAGTTATTTGTTATTATTCATTTTCAAAATATCAGCAAATGTTAATTTAATTTTCTTTCTAGCGCAAACATTTTAAATTTCCACAAATCCAACATCATTAAATAATGCAGCAAATAATGTACAAACGGTCTTTCATTTCTTTACTATGTACTCGTAAGCATAAAATCCATGATTCATTTCTTTTGTCGAGATAAACTTTATCGTTACTTTATTGAAAAGAAGATAAATATTAAGTGAAAATGGTGGAATTGAAATAATAAAACTTTCATGGTAACAACTGTCATCATAAGCTTCTAGTAGAAAGCAAAAACGGAAATAGCAATTTTAGCAATAAACAGACAGTTTATCTGTTTTGTCAGCAAACGAAATCAAATAGAATTTAAAAACTTTTAATATAAAAATACTTATAAGAAAAAAATATGCAAATATTTACACTCAACTTAATTGAGTGTACATGAAGTACATTTAACTGTAGAACGAAGTTAGAAGGTTAGTAATCAATAATTGTGAATATATCTTTTTAAAGAACTTTTAAATATGAGATATTTAAAAACAATCGTATATTTATATATACATATGTTTATATTAAACAGATAAGAGAAATGATGTACTGAAATATATATTTCAATATTTTGCATTTTAACCTTTTTTATACCCTTCAGCTTCTTGGTGGGGAGGGTTTATTGGATTTGTTCTAATGTTTGTAATGCTCAAAAATATTAGTTTAACACCCACCTTAATTTACATTTACATAAAATACCGATCGAATGAGAACCACTTTCTGTGTTGATTAAACGATGTTCATCCATCCGTCTGGCTGGCTGTTCATGTAAACCTTCTGCATAGACCACAGGTCATAAGATATTTCGATATTTCGTTCGGTTCAAAAACTGTTGGAAAGAAATTTGATTGAAATCGGTTTATTATTTCATCTATACAAATATTTACCCTAAATTGGGATTAACCGGTCATAAATATTTGATTTATGCACTAAAGAAATTTCTCCAAAAATAAATTGTTTATAATGCCAAAACACTCCAACAAATTGTATTCAGATCGGTTCATAATTGACCATGACTTTCGAAAATCACTTTAAAGTGCATAACTGCTCAAAAACTGTTGGTATCCAAATAATGTTCAACTCATGTATGTTTAAAATATACACAAACCATTCGGACCAACTTTATGATAATGTGTCAATAATAATACTCACCTAAACATAAATAACTATTTTAAAGGTGTTTGTATGTAAGATGTTTATGTGTATATAAGTAGAAATAAACAAATAGATTGTTTTCACATTTGTTAAACATATACATACGTAAATTCCAAAACATTTGATACGTGATAGTGCAAATATGATTATTGCATTTAAACATGATGAAATGAATTTAAAACACATTTATAATGACCACGATATCGGTGAGATATCAGTTATTAAATTTACAACTATTTATAATGAATGCTGGAAAGATAGATATGGGCTTCTAACCATAAATATGGATGATATGGTCAATAAAGGACGTTATAGAATTGGTTTTAATGATTTTATTCTACTGTAAGGTGATGTTAGCTAAAGAGCTGATCAGAAGCAGATAAAGCTGATCAATAGCAAATCAGAAGCAAATAAAAAATATGTGTATTTATAAAATCATTTTAACATATTTGATAATGATATTTTTAGCAACAATATTTTTGGGAGCTGATATAGCTGCAGACTACTGAATTTTATTATCAAAATTCTTGCTGAGTTAAGAAAGTGCATCGTGCACTTTTTTATCGGAAAATTGTGTTCAGTGACGAAGCTCATTTCCGGTTGAATAGATAAGCAAAATCGAGCAGCCAGAAGGATTGCAAGAACTGCCAATATATCCAAAATATTAAATTAACTGATTGTGGTTCAGTATATGAACCATTTGTGAAGTAGCCGCGGTCAATATTTACATGAAATAATCTTCAAATATTGAAATATATAGATATTTCTATCGACTAAAGATTTCATACAATTTCATTTCAATGTTATGTGTTTTTCTTAATCAAGTCCAAAAGCACTTATCAATCACTTACTTCTTTTAAAGTATTTGTGCCACATTCTGTCTAGATTTATGCATGTTAGAGTGATTTTCAAAAGAGGTTCTTATATCGGAACTATGACATGACTTCTCTATACCAATAATTTGAAGAGATTTATGATCGTTAAATTGATTTTCGGATGTGGGCCTTAATAATAGCAAATCTGGAAATAGATAAAAGCGGAGTAATATTTTTGTGCGTTACAAACCTCTGCACAAATCCACTATATATACATATGTATGTATGTATATGTTGTAATTAAAAAGAAAACACAAACAAACAACAAGAACATATTATTTCGACACAGAAGACTGCAGACATATTTCATAATCACAGCATTAGAACTGTGTAATTATTTTGAAAATATAAGACAATGCGACGTATTGTCAATATTTTACATTTGAACATATGTAGTCATATGTCCTCTTTACACCTCAGTGCAAAACTTCAAAAAATTAAGAACATTTAATTTTATAAATATAAAAAATTATATATTTTATTTGATATTTTTATGTGACCATCTAGAAAAAACAATCAAAAATCTTTCCTGAATATCAGTTTCTGTTTTTCCACACGTTTGTAAAATTTATTTGAAAACGTTTTTTTAATTTTAAAAATGTACGACATACCTTGCAGGACTTAATAAGAAGATATTAATGTTAACTTACAAAGTAAAAAGATGTTGATGACCTTTGTTTTACATTGTTGCTTGTCATCTTGAATTTTCGTTGTCATTGCCAGGCTTTAAAAGTTGTATGAAAAAGAAATATAATTAAGAAATCTAGCTAAAATCCTGTATTTTTGATAAGAAGGCTGAACAAAAAGGTTTGCAGGAATCATTTAGTTTATCATTTAATTAAATAAGAAAAAGAGAGATGATGTAAAAAAATTGCTTTTTAGAGTTAAGCTTTTAATTACACATAATTGGTCTAAAGGTAGAATCAGAAGGTGTCACAGATTACAGCAGATAATAGGGAGAGAAAATTATGTGTAATGATTAAAGATAAACAATCTTTTAACGTAAATTGTTCAAAGTTTCTATGAAAATGCTTGTATTTAATTATATTACAAATATTTACATATACAATACTGTATAAAAAACTGTGTTCGTAATCAGAAATATTTTAGTTTAATAAAAATAAAAATTTTAACTCTATATGAATATATAAAAGAGTAATGTGACTGACGGCCCTACGCATTCATAATTGCACATAACAAACCGCTAAAGCTAGAAACTTTTAATTTGGGTATTGTTTTCTTTTTCCCGTCAAATAGCTTCATTAAGAAGTAATTTATTGAATTTTGAACGTCAACTGGGATAAAACGGGCAAAATCAGAACAAATGGTAACCGCGTATCTACAAAACTAATAAAGCTGGAATACAAATTTTAACCCCCTTATTCATAAAAACTTACAACAGGTTTATAAATTTTGTATGGAATTTCCATACAAAATTTGCTTTATAAACCTCTTATAAATCTGTTGTAAGTTTTATGAATAAGGGCATAAGTCTTTATGATGTTAATCAAGAAACGAGATGGCCGGTGTCTGGTGAATTTTAGAATTTTAAAATTCTAGCCGATCAAAAGGTACCCGAGAACCCTCGTTACTTTTTGTATCGTCTAAATAACTAAACTCAGGAATCCAATTCTATATGCATCCAGCTAAAATCAATAGAGAGCAAAAATTTTGTTTGGTACTATTTTAAAATGCGTTTTTTAAAGGCTAAAAATAATATTCTTGTTTGGTACTTTTTTGTTAAAAGCTATTTTCTCAATAAAAATAGCTAGAAATATTATTCCTAAAATCCCAGGTCTTAGAAATAATTATAATAACAAGTCTGCTAAAATATTTCTACCCAAAGGACAAAACTGAGGATAATAATTAGTCATAGTTTCCATATAAGACCGCCTTGGAAAATCATTCTAACATGTATAAATCTTTTAAAAGTACTTATAACGAGATACAATTTGACACAACAAATAGTTATATGCACAGAAGTCATGCCACTAAATTTTTAGATTTCGGTCCGTAATAAGTCATATCACCCATGTCGTTTATATCAATTTCATTCAATTCTCCCAAAAAGGGCTAGTCGTTTTTGGTGATAGTTTTAAGAATGTCGTTTTCAAATAAGTACGAGCCAATAGTGCAGACGGCCCAAAATCTTTACCAAACAATTGTGGATGCATTTCCATGTGGCAAAAATCGTGGGGCGTTTTCGTATACGGCAATTTTGCATGAATTATTTGAAGACATGCGCATATACACCATTGAAACGCAAGATAATATTTAAACAACTGAAAAGTATATGTAAGAGTATGTTGTTCATTATCAAGGGTTTTTAATAATATAATTCAAGATAACACAAATTTCCAACTTTAACCAAACTTTATTATCCTTTAGTTATGTTATTCATGTTGTTAAAATCAATTAAACAACATGATTGTTTATCCTTATGCAAAATTATAAACAAATACAAATATATTCTACAATAGGGAGCTACAAAACAGAAATTGTCAATTTTTACCCCAGCATCTACATATAGTTGCTTCCAGTTAATAAATTTTTTATACATGCAAACGTGTTTCTTTTTATAAAATACGTCTATAAGATAGCCTTATCCATACGGAATGCAGACGTAGAGAAAAAATATAGTTATACATGTTTATCACAACAATGTCAATATTTTTACAAGTTTTTAACAAAGTAATGGTTATAATAATTTTTAATATAATTACGGTAACCATAATATGGTTAAATTATGATTCGGATCATTGATAAAGGTATGATGGTGATTTATGTATGCAAATAACTTAAATACTAATGAATCTCTTAAAAAAGGCGTTATCTTGTTCAAATTCTAAATAAATAATTCTCATATACGTACATATCTATATACGATTATAACAACTGTAGAGACTTTTATGAAGATGCACTGAAAAACTCATTAATATCTAACAACCGTTAACGAAAAAATCCAAAATTTGTATCCAAAAATTTTAAGTTTGGTTTTGCAGATATCAGTTCATAATTGGTCATAGGTCGCATATAAGTTCCACTTTCGTAAATCAAGCCGTAAAAAAGCACTGACTATACACATTCTAGTCTTTATATCAGAGAAATTTCTGTAATTCTCATCGCATTTAGGTATAGGGTATTTAAGATTCCGCACAGCCGAATATAATCTATAAATTTTTTGATACAACCATGAGCATTCTATTTGAAATATTTTATGTTACATGCATGTTATACTAAATCTAATAAGTACAAACTCAACTACTAAAAATTTTAATTTTGGTTGGACCAAACATTTCTGATCAACAGAAAATATAATATGTGGCAGGTGGCGCAAAAGTAATCCTCCTATCAGAAAATGCCATAAATTTTGCGATAAGCCGCTAATGTCAGTTCTGTTTTGACATTTGTGTAATAAACACATGCGAAATACACGTTAATAAACAATGTTATGCTACACTGCTCCAGAACGCGGAATATTGCTGACTATTTATTTGACCAATAATCGGTCGGTGACTTTGGCACAACGTGAATTTCGTCGCAGATTTCCTGCCGTCCAACGCCTACTGGTGAAACACTGCGATGTTTAGCCGCTTACCTCGAAGAGACTGGCACAACACGAGATGCTGCCAGGCGTGGCAGACACCGGAGTAGCCGCTCTGCAGAGACTATTGCTGCTGTAGCCGAGGATGGCATGGCAGCGCCGTCTTTTTGCCGCAACTTGATGAATTGGGATTGGAAAACATGTGGTTCCAACAGGACGGTGCAACGGCACACTCCGCACGTGCCACAACCGATATGCTGAAGGATGCATTTCCCGGGCAGCTAATCTCCCGTTTTGGCGATTTGCTCTGGCCAGCAAGATCGCCTGATTTGAAAGCTCCCGACTTCTTTTTCTGGGGCTTTTTGAAGTCGCGGGTTTATGTCAACAAGCCTCAGACTCTTGCAGGTCTTCAAGACAATATCCGTCAAGAATGTGAGGACCTATCGGCGGAAGTTTTGGCCAAAGTGATGGAAAATGCCATAAAAAGGGCTTAAATGACAATCAACTGTGGCGGCGGCCAGTTACATGACATCATATTCTCGACTTGATGTAAAACAAATTAAAAGACCAAATAAAAATAATCCACAAGAAGAATCAAAGTTTTTCATATTTTTTTAATTACAGCCAAAAAACATTGGAAGTTTACTTTTGCGCCACCTTGTATGTATTTACTGGAGTCTGATTGGTGTTGTAGTTATTCTTGGATATTGATATATGCACAGTAATAGCTTGATCGTCTCAAAATTTAGTAGTATGGTTTTTGTATGTATACGAGTATGTCTGATCTGTGTTTAATTTTGGTTTGATAACGATATTTACTATATAGCGACCTATGCACATTTAAGTGGTTTTCGAAAGTGGCCTTTATATAGCGGCTATGTCCAAACAGTTACAAAAGTCCATGTAAATTTCTCAACTACTTCATAAAAGTATACAGCCATATTTTGTTTGCTAGTACTTTCCATCCGCATATACTATTGTTATTTAAATGCTTAAATAAGTCATAATATAACATTTTTAGTTGTTGAATTTATACTTCTTAGACTTAGTATAACATGTGGATCAATGACCAATATCTTGATGTGTTATAAAGAGAATGAGAAGATCAATATAAAAATCCCCTTTTAGGTAGTATTAATTAGTGGTATACTAAGAGTCAAAACAGTAGTGCATTGATAATAAAAACTAGAAATCCAATTTCCTCGAAACTGAAACTCCTTGTTTTATCGAAAATTCTTTAAAAATATTTGTGCAATTCACAAGTGATGTTGTACTGTCGTCGGAGTTGAACGCCGTCTGAATTTACAATAGTTGTACAAATGTTGTTTGTAATTTCTATATAAATATTTTGTAAAACATCTACGACATTTTGACATACGTTTTTCGAATGTTGTATGAAGTTTAAGTTTTGCCAAAAGTAAAAATATGTAACTGAACATAAAAAGTAGTCATTTCAGTTTAAAAAATTAACCCAACTTTAACACTTAAATCATAAACTGATTGAAAATTTTAAAAGAAGAAAATAAAATAAAATTAATAAACAAAAAATTTTAATAACGACTGTTGCTGATACGGTATGCTTTAATTGTGGAAAATACTCCTTTTTATACTTGTCTATAAAATAGTTTTCTTTTGTCATTTTGAAAATTTTACAACATAAACTTACAACTTTGCCCAAAATTGTGTTCCAAATCAGACATTTGTATCATACAATGTACAACATACAACATCACTTGTGAATTGAACAATAATGTGCTATGTCAAATTGAAAAACTAGTTTATAACCATTAACACTTTTTGATATATATGTACATAAAAAAAAAACAATATAAAACTTTTGTGTTATTACATTTTCTGGAAAAAATTGAACTTCATAATAGTTTGTCATGTTCTACTTTTTTATTTTCTTCAAAAATAGTGGAACGATTTTTTCTAATAAATTTTTCCATACTTGAAATATGTCACTTGTTTGCTGAATGTAAAAATAAAAATATATCAAAAATATGCATAAATTATTTGTTGCTTGATGTCTTGACTTTGTTGCAGCAATAGGAATGAACAACAAACACTAACACCACACATTGTAAGATTTTGAATATGTCTTTCTTTTTATTAAACATTTTATTTTTTTAAAATTGGAATGGATTTTATGCTGTAGAATATAAAAACTTGTTGTTTTTTTCTTTCCAAGTTTTTTTTCACTTTACCATACTTTCTTCTTATTTTATGAATAAGATAAGTTTTGTGTTAGGTAAAGCTAAATCTAAAATTGTCATGAGTTGTAATAATCAAAACTATATTTAGTTTCAATTATGAAGTTAAAGCATTTAGAAAAACATAAATGAAATCGATTTATAAATGTGATATTGTTGTTAACACAATAGTACATTTTCCGATTTCTTAAACAATTTTGCCATTACATCTACTTTTTTGGCATGTATTATGTACATGCACTGCTTTAAGCAAGTTGCCTACTAATTATAGTTAGAATTAACACAATGCATCTAATGCAGTCTACTGAACAATTATGTGCTTTGCCAGAAACTTATTTACAAAGTGCAACATAATTAAGTGGAGCAATAAATAAGTTTCCTTCTACAAGAGCAATTTATTTTAAATAGGACAACAAATGGAAACATTTTTTTAAGAATATGGAGAAAATTTAAGACGATATGCCGACATTATGGTAATTTGTATACAAAAAACATTTGTAATAAGTAGAAATGACCATTTTAATTTGTTTTACATAGATTTTCAACAACAGTATAAACAAATACAATATTGAATAATACGTTTTCTGAAAAATGCAATTTAAAGCAGGTAAGAGATTATATATATCTTATATACCCACATACGAATTTGACATGATATACAAAAGAATTTAATAGGTGTTTTAGTTATTCTCGAAGTTTATCTTACATGGGAGGTATGGACTATTATGGATTAACATTCACCAAATCTAAGAGTATAGTTTTCGCATACATAAATGCATAATTATCAATGTTTATGGGAATATTGCTTAGGTTCTTAAGTTTTTCGGTAATATTCTTCACATGGGAGCTAGAAGCTATCTTATAAGGACCGATAGTATGAAAATCTGTACAAAAACGAAATCTGATGATTTGTATTGAATATCAACTTATTAGTGATGTTTATAAGAGATTTATGCGCATTTAAGTGATTGAGTGAGGTGTACGTTATATCAGAACATAATATATACCGACGTGAAGAAATAGGCTACGAAAAATTATTATGTATGTATGTGTATTGCTTCTGTCGAATATCAAGTTGATAGTGGCTTGAAAAGAAAAGGAGATAATTACTTTTACTCAGTATTACTTTCTGAGTCGATTTAGCAATGTCCGTTTGTCCGTCCGTCTTTTTCGGCCCACGGACGGATGGGATTGAAATTGGTGGAAATCGGTCCTTTATTTCACCTTGCCCCCATACAAATGTCCTCCCGAAATTGGGGTTTACCGATCATAAATGTTTGAATTATGCAAGTATCTAAATAAATTTTACCACAAATGAGATTAAATTACATCTAAAAATTTTGTGAAGACTAGTCTATAATTAGTCTTAGCTCCCATATAAGGCCCACTTCCGAAAATCACTTTAAAGCCCAGAACTCACTCAAAAATATTGGTATCCAAATAATATTTAAAATAAATATATTTCATATACATATATATATATATATATATATATAATACGATACAATTTTATTGTGATCGGTCCATAATTAGTCGTAGCTCCCATATAAGGCTCACTTCCGAAAATCACTTTAACCTCCATAAATCTTTTAAAAGTATTTATATCGAGATAAAGTTTAACATATATTTATATTCACAGAAATCATGACACTCAATTTTGGTCCCATATAACGCCCATATCTAAAAAACTGTTTTATACATATACTAGGTGTAGGGTATTATATGGTCGGGCTTGACCGGCTATACTTTTTTACTTGTTTTCTTGTTATTTATGTATATTATTTATAAAGACAAAAGTGTATAATAAATCGTATTACAAATAGAAAACAACTTATCATTTGTTTTAATCCATTTATATACACAACATGTAGCAAATGTCATCATAGATGTCATTAAATGCGATTAATATTGATTTACATTTGACATTAGGTATCATGAGTAAAAGTACAACAATTACTAATGATAGCATCAGTTTATATGTATTTGTAAACTTGTATGCTTGAACATCTTCTAAAATGTTCGCGTACGCTCTTACATACTTGTTATTATTACTTCAAATAATATGAAATATAGGCATTATTTGGACGGCATTAAATAATATTGCTCATGTACTTATAAATAATAAAATGCCGTAAAATTCAATACATTTCTTCGTAATGAACATAATGTTTTGAAATTATTTCTAAGCAAATAATTCAAGAAGACTAAAGCACGATGGCCAAGTATCAAACTGATTTGACAAATAATATGTATGTATTGGTAATATTTAGTTTGACGTAGCGGCGGCAGTGAAATCTAAATTGTTTTGATTTTCGTCAAACTCACATCAACATATACGTGTGAGATTTTTTTCACTAACACAATCAAAAAAAAACTGAGTTTGTCAAATCAGCTTGATACGTGGCCATCATGCTTAAGAGTTAAATGTTGTTGTATTAATAAAATAGGTTTTGTTAAAAGAAATACAAAAGATCTTGAACAAAGAAATATAATTTAATAGGTACTTGGGGTAATGGAAGTGGAAAAGTTCTTTGTAATTATCTTAATATCCAGCCATTAATGTTTGATTTCACATGTCAAAGCAAAACTTACTTCAGAGAAATGTATTTAACAAAATATCATCACATTGAAAATAGCAAAGAATGACTCAAACCAATGACATCGATTGCCAAACAATTAAAAATAACACTGGGTTACAGCCAAAAAATACCAAGAACACCACATGCCTAGATAAGTTAATTGCGACCTCCTGAACACGAAAAATGCTGTAATTTTTTTTCCAAGTACCGTTTTTTAGATAACGGTACTTTTGTGTTTTTCGGTGTATGGTCCCACTCAAACCCTTGTGGAACCCAACCGAAAAGTTCATATTATTTCATTAATAACACAAAAACATCAAAAGGAGAAATAAAATTATTGCAATAAATTATGTTAATAAAAACTCCATAGATACATAAAATAAAAGAAAAATTATTCTTCACTTTTAGATAAACTAAACTTACGGATTTTTGATCTTAAACATAACATTAGACTTTGAACACTTTTCGACCAACTTTTTAGGCAGCTTTCTCCCTATATATATATAATTTTTTCACATCCTTTGCCTTTTTTAAAATTTTTCTTAAAATTTGCTTTACAATTGCAATGGGGCGTAACTCAGGACAGGTTGGAGGATTGTATTGCTTTGGCACAATATTTATATTATTATTTTTAAACCAATCCTTAGTTTTACTCGAGTAATGGATGGAAGCCAAGTCGGGGCAGAACAAAGGCGTAGTTTTGTGCCGTTTATACATTGCTAGCAATCTTTTCTAAAGGCATTCCTTTATGTAAAAATTTTGATCCTATGTGCCTTGAATGACCAGTGGTTTTTAAGATTTGGCCACAACTGCAAATATCTGGCCAGACTAGATATTTTTGTGCAAACTTATCCACTTTTTTACACTTTAATATTTTCTTAACACCTCCCCTTTTATATGCGCTATAATACAGTTTGCCTGGAAGTTGTTTGAAATCAGCCTTAACATATGTTTCATTATCCATTAAAATGCTGACATCAAAATGGTTCAGCATTGTTTTTGCCCTTCCTTTTGCTCTTCCTTTTGCTCTTATATTTTGTTCTTTATTTCTGTTTGGTATTTTTATGACGGCATATGATCTCGGCTTATATATTCTTTTTAAATTTTGCACATATGTATGTGTAAGACGCGTGCAATTTTTTTTTTGCCAAATCTCTTATTTGAGAGCAAACACCTTTTAATCTTCCCACCTATTTTTTTATCCATAAATCTAGATGAACTCCTTTAGTCTCCATAAATCGTATTATAATATTCCTTTCGATTGCCCGAGACGCACCAGCCGTCCTAGCAATTTATGCGTAGGAGGCATTGGGATTATTTATAAATATGTCCAAAATGATTATTATTTATACTTATTTTTTCTAATTTTGACATGACTGGTCAGTATAAAATACAAACCTTTTTGTTTTATATTTATCCCAGATGAGTTGATGACAAATGTTGTCCTCCATATGGTAAATCGTTTTGGGCTTATTATGGTTTCAACAAAACGGCGCAACATATAACACAATTTATGCCACAATTTGTGTATTGAAGGAAAGGTTTGGTAACCGCATATTTTCACGATTTGGACCCGTGAATTGGCCTCCAAGATCAACAAATTAACGCCGCTTAACCATTTTCTGTGGGTATATGTAAAGTCGCTAGTTTACCCCGATAAGCCACTTGAAGGACAGCATGCGCTACGTTATTGTCGATATACGGCCACAAATCCTGCAAAAAATCATCGAAAATTGGATCTTCGGAATAGACTACGTTTGAGCCAGTCATATACCTACTAGTGATCATATATAAATTATAATGTCAAAAGATTATCTTTCGAATAAAGTAAATTTCATGTCAGTTTAAAAAAAATTATGTGTGTTTTATTTAATTTCAAAGTTTCATACATATCAAAGAAACACCCTATATGTATGGATAGAAAAGAAATAGTTTTTCGTAGGTAGTTTGGTTTTCATTAGATAAATCACGGGAACTTTCATTTATCTTTGGTAATTCTGTATATATTTTAAAATTTGTAATAAGCTCATATTTAACACTCCGTCTTATATATGTTCTGATTTTGACATTCGTAATGCATGATTCTGGCCAGACCCACTCAGTTTTTCATGTATAAGTAATTAATTCGAAAAAAAAATTTGTATTATAATTTTAAAACAAATTATGAACAAATATTCATATGTACATATATTATTTATAGGTATTATTCATTATCAGTCAGATAGTTTCAATAAAACTTTTACCTTATGAATTAACTAGATGAAATTACTTGGTAGTATCTTTATTGGGGGTTTCCCGAATTAACCTAACCTAAATTTGTTTTATAGATATAAATAAATAATAATAGATAAACTATAAATATATTGGACTGATCAGACCCTTTTGTTACAAATGTGACGTGTGCAGTAAAATATTATAAGAAGTGTCCATCTATATTCTTTCCAGAATTTATTTTTTAAATCTTTATAGCGAGGAGTATCTGAAATTTCAAGTCTCTAACTAAGTGTTAAATATATTAGAATAATATTTCGAATTAAAAAAGGTCTGGCCAGACTCTTGTGTAAGACGAAGGGTTAAGTAAATAACTTATGGTTCATTTGTTTCAGCACAAATAAATCCATACTTAAAGTATTTAGTTTTCTTAACGTGTTTTTGGACATTTTAGCCTAAAACTATAGAATCCCTTCAGAAGACGAAGGGGATATTGCCAATAAATAAAATTGGCATAATTGTTGTGAATATTTTGAGAACTTCGTTTAGTAAGATCACAATAAAAGTCTAGTTATATTTTATTTGATGCTGTTACATCCTAAAAATATGTAAGATTAAACATCGTAAGATTACACATCGTCAAATTAATTTCTGCTTAAAGTAGTATTTAAGCTTTTCTAAATAAATATAAAGTGGCATAATGACTTTATAATGAAAAGAACAATTGAAAATAATTGAAATTTTAAGTTATTTTGCAGGTAAGTAATAATACAATATAAACAGTATTCTACAAATTGGTATGTACAAATATGTATTTTGATTTTAAAATTCAGAAATTATAAAATTCCAAATAGTTTTTATAGAGTTCTATGCTATACCCGCTATTTTTTAAAATTCTTTGTCATTAACCATTTCTGCTGTATTTTTAGGATTTTATATCTTTTAATTTTAACATGTCTTGCTTTTCTAGTATTATTTAATTATTTGTGTTTGTACTGTATTCAGTTAATGGCAACATCACCTTCTACTTAGTTCATTTTATATAACAAATTATAAATTTGACAAAAGTTTTTATGAATTTCTTTATTTTGTGTTTTTATATAGTTATGGACACAACTATTTGTACACCACATACATACATATATTTTAATTGTGTTTAATTTTATTCAAATTAAAAAAGATGAGATGTGAAAAAATTAACACAAACATTACAGCGCTCTTGATAGGACATTAGTAAATTTGCATGAATACAAAAGGAATAAAAATTAACAATAAAAAAGACTAAAATTTATTAAAAAAATTTTATAAAAAAATGTATGGTAAAATATTACTTTAAAAAATTTTAGCATTTGTTGCCATTAACATTTTTGTTATTATTTAAGCTTTAGGTCTTTTTTTATAAAAAATTTTAATTTTATTTTAATATTTCGCTACGCTAATTTGTTGCCATGATAAAATATCATAAGGGTTACTCATGATATTGCTTAAAATTGCTGTTTGTGCAAACTTGTGAGACTTGTTTCCCTTTTTTAATTTCGTGCAATCTAACAATGTCAGTTGGTGAGCAACGTCAATTCAAACACAAATAAAATAAATTAAATATAAAATTCTATTTTCAAAAAAAAAAATATTTTTCTTTTGAAAATCCCAAAAGAAATCTAAGAGAATTTAGTCTCTCAAGCTGTGGTCACATTTGTGAAACATTTGCACAAAAGTTGCAAATATTTCTTTGCTGTAATGTGACCAAGAATTTTTTGTTTGGTGCAAACATATTTTTGAGTAAATACATTGGTTTAGTAGCAAATAAAAATATCTCTAATGTGAACATAATGTGACCACACTCAGTCAAATATTTTCCATTTATTCGAGCAAATAATTATTTCATCTTACAAAGTTTTTGAGAGAAAAACCAAGCAAAAATAACAGCTGTTTCAACAGTAACTTTTAATTTCAATATTTATATGTAAAACAGTATGAACAAATAATTTATATATCTAACCTGTAACTAACCTCAATACAATATCAATTTAAAAACATATATTTTTCTTAAAAATAAAAATTCATATGTATAACCTATTTAAATTAAATAAAATATTCGTTTCTTTCAATGTTTGTAAGACACTAATATTTTATTTACAAATTAAAACCTTAAGAGCTAAAATACAAATCTTAAAATTAAACTAGTAATAAAATAAAATAAGACCTCTTGTACTCTCGTGTACAGCCAATCTTATCTATTTGATATTCCCATCACTACTTGTGGTAAACAACGCACGAGTGATAAGAATATCTTATTTTTACCCTAGCAGAATAACATGATTTAATTATACGTTAAAACTAACACCACCAGAGCGTTTCAGTTAATGTGGTTTGCTTTTTATTTAATAAATAACTCATATTAAGGCAAACTCATATTAAGTTCATACTAAACTCAGTAAATAAAACATGGTTCCGCGCTTTTTCAAATATGACAGTATCTATGTGGTTGTCGTGCGTTTTTTTTTTCTTTTTAAGTTGTGGCAATATTTACAATATGTAAAATCACTTCCAAATCCACTTAAATGACTAAAACTGCCTTGTTCATATTTGTGCTCTTATGTAGAAACTAGATGCTCATATAGCAACAATAAGAAAAACAACTGCACGTAAAAACATGTGAATGTATGTTAGCTTTCTAGGTTTAAACGTATGTGTGAAGAGCCATGAGTCTCATTCCTTAACTACCTAACCCACACTTGTGTTTCAGTGTAAAAACATATTTAAACAATAACAAATATTAAACTATAAGTACACTTTCTACAAAATATAAAAAATCTTGAATATTAGAATTATTAAAATATGTTTAAGTATTTGCACACATATTTACAAAAAACAAAAATTCTTATTGCTGTGTAATGTTAAAACAACATTGTACTTTTATGTAGTTACTAGACGTATGAGTTATATGTTTTTCATATGACAATAATTATTTATTACTCATACAACATGCTGTTCAATTTATTAGTTATTAATTATAAAATTTTTCTTTGACTGTATTGGTGTGACCATTTTTAAAATATAAAAGAAAGAAAATCAATAAGGAAGTTATTTTTTGATTATTCAAAACAACAATACAGTGGTTCACAAGCTTATTTTATGCAGCGTATTTTGTTTTGGTTCCAAAGCTCCATAAAAAGAAAACTAACAGCAATTAAAAAAGTAATTGCTGCCACTTAAAGAAAGAAATGTTTTAGCCTATTACAAAAAATGTACATTGTAATATATTAATAATGAAAAAAATACTCATTTTTTACGTCACAGTATATTTTATGCAGTCAGTTTCTGCTGTACCGATAACTACGAGTAAATGAAGCGTTGTTGATTTCTTGTTTTTCTTTTTTTTATACTTTTATCAATATTTTCTATTGAATTTTAAGCCAAATTTTGTCACGTCATATGTGAAATTAAAATAATTCAAATTAGTCCATAGTGCAAATGTTTTACAATAAAAAATCATTTAAATTCCTATAAATCTAACATACATATTGTTACCAAGTTAAAATTCGCCAAATGCTCCCCTATTAGGACCACATTCGAAAAAGACATACATATATCGTATAAAAACCAGTAGTGTTACAAAACTTTACAGAGATCATTTATATATACACAAAAAACAGGACAACATGGTTCTGTGTATATTGGCTCATATACGAAACCATTTAAATACTTATAAATCTCTTACAAATATTGATTTCGAACCAAAATTGTACACAAATAAGTTGCATGTATGCGAAATCAAATTGCTTGCATTACGTGAATATCGATCCATATTTTACATATCTCCCATGTATTGCAGTGATATTCGATGTGATATACATACTCTAATATATATTACATTATCTTTATGGAATTTAAAGATCGGCCTATAATTATTAATATGTTTATTGTAATTATATTTTATAATTCTAAAATTCCAGTGAAGTAAATCGTAGTACATTCTGGGAAACGGGGAAAACAGGTAAGACCAAACGGCTGAAACGAAATTTTATTGAAATTTGAAACGTTGATAGATCTATTCTTAGAAATGTGAATAGGTTAGATATATATATTTTCAAAACTTAGACCAGGTCGGGATAAAAAGGGAAAACCCGGTAAAGCCAAACGGCTAAACTAATTTTATTGAAATGTAGAACACAAATAGATCTATAATTGAGAATAATATCATATGTAAAAGTAAATATAACTGAAAAAATTTACAGTAAAGTTCAAATATACAAGAATAAATACTTAGACGGAAATGCGGAAGCAGCTTTTGAGTAAGATAGCATTTTTTAAATAATATTTAACATCAAATCCAGCCACACTTCAGATACTTTTTAATAACCGGGTAGAACACCTTCTTTTTTTAGTTCGAATATATTTCTGCGAGTGCAGTGTTGCCAGTTTAGCCTATTAAGGCCATTTTATTTACATTTTAACCTTGAGATTTATGATTTAACCTCTTTTAGTATTTTTTTAGCCTTTTTATTTTTAAAACAGCCTTTAAAAGACTATTTTTTATTTTAAGTTAAAAAATATTTTACGTACAATTTCACGTTATTTAGAGCTATTAAAATTGTTATAACAAAACAGTGAACACGAATTAAGACACTCGTGATATTTAAGCAAGCCCGAGTTTCGATTCCCCTGAGAATGTTTGAAAAACTAAAAAATATTTAAATGTACATTTCTAGCTCTTGAAACATAATTATTTCTATTTTTATTCATTAGAAGTATTGTATTTTTGCCTTGTACTGCAATATATTTTTCAATGTTACAAATTCTGTAAGATAATTCGAAATTCAACATCTTGCTTGATGTACTATATTTTCTATTTCTTGGAGAAATATTATAAAGATACTTCTATTTTTCGTTTAAAAAGTAAGATTCTTATAAATTATTTTTGGCAAATAACTAAATGTTTGCTTAACCTTTAGTTTTTTATTAAAACAACCTTAGATGGCAATTGAATCCTAGGCTTTATCCTTGTTCAGTGTTAATACTGGTATTTGCGTCGTTATGATATTCTTTAATATTACTTTTATATTTTTGGCAGAGGTAAATACGAGCCCATTTACTTTTATTTGTTCTTGTCATTTATTTAATATTTTAAATGCTTCTGGCTTTTGTTCTGCCAAAAGTTAATTTGGTAAAAATCTTTGTTGATTGCAAACAGTATTTGTGTTAAGAAAGCCGTCAGAAATATTAGAATGTAGATAGAAATATTTTACATTTTGTTAATTTTCGTATTAACGCTGAAAAATTGTTCTTCTTCATTCGAAGTGTTTTTAGTTTCGGATTTTAGATAGGTTGATTTTGGTTTTTACCGCTTTTGTTTTAATAAATTAATTTTGCTAAAAATAAACTCTTTCGAGGAAACACAAATTTAATTATGATTTTAGTTGTTAAATAAGGAAATATTTTATTAACTAGTAAATATTGGACAACAGGTATTATTAAAAAGTATAGTAAACATGCTGTATATTTTTTAATGGGAATGGGACATGAAATAAGCAATAAGTACCAAAAGAATGTTGCACAAGTGTGTTTTTTGAAATATTGGATCAGAAATAGCAAAATTTATTGTTAGATTTGTATGTGTTTGCTTCGTTTATAATTACAAAAACATTCGTTTGATACTAATTTAACTGCATGTGAATAACACTTTTTGCAAATTATCCAAAAGGAATACAAATGTCAAGAGCTATTAAGGCTAACATTCTAGGAATAACAAAAAGTAGCAATTCTACGTGAGTAGATTAATGTAAGTTAATCAGAGGTCCTAAGAGTCGAAAAAAGGCATTATATTATTCCCAAACCACAAATTAGAGGTCGCAAAAAGACATAAATGAATGCGGACTCACGTCTTATAATAATACAAATGAAAAACCAACGGTTGATTTATAGCAAGACGAACCCTTCACGATATTGGTAATATTGTATTGTCGATAAAAAATTTTAATGGACAGAAGATAACAGGAAAAATATAATCTGGTCAACCTAAACCAAATTAACTCAATGTTAGTCCGACGGTGAACAATGTTACAGGCGCCAAACAGCCAAGAAATTCAATTACACTATGTAAAAGACACAAGGCAGAACGGTGGGAGGAACGTTATGATATGGAGATGCTTTATGACGGCACTTAGCAAAAAACCGAAGGCATAATGAGGAAAAAGACTATCTGCGTTTTTTTCAAACTCATCTTCCCGGTTTTGTAGACAAGAGTGTTTACCCTGTGGCTAAAGTTACTTTTCAGCACATTTCCAAAATGGAAGACTAGCTTAACGAAGCAGAATTTTCTTGAGATGTAGTGGCCAGCATAAAGTTTTTACCTTAATACCAATGAGAATTTGTGATCTGTCATAAAGAAACCGTTGGAGCTATACCCATTAACTTCAAAAAATTTGAACTAGGTTCGATAGGGAATTTAGCTCGAATGGGTATTCGAAATTAATTATTTAAGAAATTGTTGGAGAGTATGAAAGAACGCCTAAAAAGTGTTTTATGAAAAAAAGGCCTTTAGACTAAATATTAAAAAAGCTACCATACCCTAGTTTTTGTATAATGCAAAATTTAGTACATGTTAGTTTGTTTCTTTTTTCCTTAGAACCTGATGTTTTTAGTTTTGATTTATAAAAATATTTTTTTATATGTCAAAGTAAAACACAAAACAAACATTAACGCATTTTATTTTAATTTTGAGGAACTATTAGAACTTTAAGGTTGGATTAATTTATAATTATTTATAACATGTACATTTGTTTATAATACCAAGAAAAACTAAACTAATAATGCCTTTTTGGTTTGTAGAGCAAATTTGGATTTATATATGTATATGAAACTAAGAACACCATAAGTAAAATGCTTTTAGGTATTTTACATTTTATAAGTTTACAGATTTTTATTGTTTTTTTATTAGACTACGCTACAGTATAAATAGGGCTGAATATTCTGTATTTGTTACATACATCAAATGTTACACACAATAAATTCTGACAACAGCAAATTGTTTATTTATGACCCTTTTTCCAGACAATTGCAACATTCTGTTATACATATGTCGATGAATATTGTTTAAAGTTGGTAGAATATCATACATGCCATTTGACAGAATAAAAAAAAACATGAACAAGTAATAGTGTTCGACTGTGCCGAATCTTATATATCCACCACTAATATTTAGTGTAAATTTCAACTAGTTTCTGGATTCATATATTTAAATGTTATCGAGAGCAAAATATGCATAGTGGTGTATAATCAATGTGACCAGATGGAACGTCCAAAAGCGGGATTTAGAAGGAAATAATTGGAAAAGCGGGATGTAAAAAAAAACAAATCCGATAATCCAAAATATTCTTTTTTTCCTTTTGTTATATTCCTATTGTTTTTTCATTGTTATTTAAATTCATTTATTTTCTATTAACAAAATTTATATACTCAAGAATTTAGTATTAGCAAAATTTTATTTTTTTTTAACAAAAAGCGTATATTACTTAATATTTTATTTATGTTTTATTTTAATAAAAAAATTACACACTTTTAAAAATGTTTTGTAACAAAAATCATTTTACATATTTAAAATTTTTTTTTTATTTATTTTAGTCTATGAATATAAATCCTTACAGACAATTAACAAAAGAAACTTATTTTTACTTAAATTAGAAATATGAAAATAAAAAGAAAAGAAACTTAACAATTGAGGAAGACAATAATTTTACATTTAATAATACTTGAGTTGAGACCAAAATCAACAAATTGGTATAAATCATTACATTGTCTACATATTCTAACAAATGGGTCGGCATCAGCATAATTTTTACTACAGAATTTTACATGCAAAGGCTTATGTATCGAGAATTACGACGTGGAACATTAAATTTTACAAACTTTAAAAGATATTCATAATTAATATTTCCATTTACAATATTCAACCTAAAACATACATTTAACATAATACGTCTACTTTTTAAGGTGGGTAATTTAATTAAAGCCAATCTGCTCGTATAAGATGGTAAATTAAAGTAATTCCATTGAAAACTTCTTAACAAAAAAGCAAAAATTATTTTTGCACGGACTCAATTTGTTCATTATAAATCTCATAATAAGGATCCCATATGATGGTTCCATATACCAGAATGGGGTTAACTACCGATACATACAGTTGTTTAGTTATGTATGGATCACAAAATTCCTTAGCCCAACGCTTTATACAAGCAAGGACACCTCTAGCCTTGTTTACAGTTAAAATCATATGATGTATGAAGTTTAATTTTATGTCAAGTAAGATTTCCATATAAAAATCTGTATAAAAATACAACGAAAACTATTATATAAAAATAAATTATATCAAAAACAAGTCAGAGTTAACTATATATTCGGCTGTGCTGAAGTTTATAGACTCACCAGCTATTATTGGGTGACCGTCATAAAATATTATGCCGTAATTTCTATTTATCTTAGCTTTATTTTAATTGAATTTATTTTATTTTAATTGAATTTATTTTATTTTAATTGTACAATATTTACAAAAATTTTATGCATATTCCAAAAACTCAAGTTCAAAAATATATACATATTTATCTCTTTCTTTCAGAACTGTGTTTATATGTTAGCATCGCATTATGCGATTTATTTTAACACACAATAAATGAAGTACCAAAAGGCCCTAGGAAACTAATTTTGGCTTTTTGAAACGTCAAAATTGTCAGAGTATACACTATGGTTATTTTCGGAAGTGGAGTTTGTATTGCAGCTATGGCCAATTATGGACCAACTTTCACAAAAGCATATAGAATAATTTTTACATACTTTTAACTGATCTGTGTAAAATTTCGGTTCGATATAGATGTTTATGTAGATTAATAAAGTCTACTCCCAAAGACCTCATAATAGACTTATTACGGGCCAATCGTCAAGAAATTCTGTACGACAAATTATATATATATGCGATAAATTTTCGTTGAATTTCAACGTAATAATGATTGTTATAAGAGATTTATGCGCATTTAAGTGATTTCCGGATATGAACTTTATGGGACATTCACAGAGAAAATTAAATACTGTTTCCTCTTTCTCTCTGTCCTGGCAACTGCGGCAGTGATTACTGGAAGGAAGTCTGCTTGTCAAGTGAGAAATTAGCAACGCTAAAATTCCCGAGATGTCCTTGCATTTCAAATTCTGGAAGTGCATACTGTGCTTCTCATTATATACCGGTCACATATTTCTAGTGCTCAAGCATGTGTCCAATGTGCGTCACCTATATCCAGCCATCTGAAAGTATTATCTAAAGATTTCACTTGTAACGGTCTCAAGTGTTATTGCGGAATATGCGGCAGTTGAGACATTCAAAGCGGATCCTTTTTGGCCAGGTCACCCGCTCGCTCATTACCGTAGTAGGGTCTATGCTCAGCGATCTAAACAATTGTAATGTAGTTAGACGACCCAGCCTGGACAGTTTTTCTTTAAATTTCCTGACAAAAATATATGTTTTAGTATGCGATTTAAGTGAGTTGAGTACCGTTGGGCTGTCGACAAAATGACAGTCCTGCCGCGACTATTTCTTTCACATAAAATTATACATGCTCCCCTAATCGCTAGTATATCAGCCTGAAATACTGCAGTTTGAAACTAAGTTCATTGCAGAAGTTGCTCGAAACAATGCCACAGTCCATCTTTTAACCATCGTATCTATCAATCAAGTAATTCCTTTTTCATTCACGTCTGGATAGAATAGTGATTTTGAAGAGGGGTGTCAGAATCAAATACTGTTATTTGTTTTTTGCTTTTAAAATTCGTAGTCATTACTCATGTTCAATATGATATAATTTTAATAAAATAATGAGCATTGTGCAAATAAATGTGATACAATAAGTTAAGCAAATGACAATAAAATTAAAAAGAATTCTGCAAATGCATATTAATTAAATATTCTGCGCACGAATTCGTGTTTTTTATTCATTTACTATAAAAATATATGCATGAGTTCATTCAGACTGGTAACATTAATAAATATAAGTAATATAATTTGTTGCAGCCATATAATATACATATATAGCATATTATGTTTTATTCTACTTTGATTGTATTTTCGTTTATTTATATCGATAGTTCAATTCCAAACCATGCTATGTCGACTTGGCATGTTTTTAATTTTTTTGCGTTTTTGAATTTAGATTTTTTTTTAAATTTTGGTTGTGATTGGGTAGTCCAATCACTAGTTATAAACAACAAAGTTCTACCTCATATGTTTTTTTTGATATCGCCTGTAAACTTTAGGAGCTTTTCCTGCAAAATTCACGCAATGTTCTATTCAAGCTTGAGCAAACAAACAACTTTTTTATATATTATCCTAATAAGCCATCATTTTATCCATATCAAAGAAATCGAAATAGTTATCTTATTGACTTGGTATTAAGCAATAGTACGTTAAATATTAATTTGGATGTTCTTGAATATGACATTCCATCAGATCACAGACCTATTGTGTGTAAAATTCAAAATGCAACAACCTGTGAAATATGCAGATGTAAGTTATTATGATTATCAACACACGGATTGGATGACATGAATGTACACCAAAATTAAGATTTTCTGGTAAAACAACCTTACCTGTAGATATCGTTAATCTAATAACCACATGTAGGATCTTTAAAAGGAAAAGCCAACGAACATCAATTATAACTGAAACTAAATTTTACGAACAATGTGTGAAGCTCTTGACTACAATATTCAACAAAGAAATAAATATTTACCGTAATTAGAAATGGAAAAATATGCTGTCAAAATTAAGGCCTGGTGATAAATCTTTTTGGAAAATAAGCCGATGCTTAAGAGGTAAACAAAATAGAAAACTTTCGCATTTTACTCAAGAAAACTCCAAAATTAATACAGATATGGGTAAAGCACAAATGCTGTCCGAAATATTTTCCGCCTCTAACAATCTTACATCTACCTATAGACACTCAATTGATAAAATTGTTAACCACAAAGTCAATAGGTTCAAGTTAGCAGTATATACTGATGATTTAAATTTAGTATCTATTTCGGAATTAGACTCTTTAATCACAACGCTTAAAGCAACAAATTCTCCTGGATCGATGATATTTCCAATATTTTAATTAAAAATTTACCTACAAAAGCCAGACAGTTACTAATGATTATTTTTAATAGCAGTCTAAAAATAAACTATTTTCCAAAATACTTCAAAAACGATAAAGTTATTGCGATTCCAATGCCGAACAAACCTAAAAATAATCCAAATAGTTATAGACCTATAAGTTTATTAAGTAACTTAGGTAAATTGTATGAAAAAGTTATTCAAAATCGTATTCGGGGTTGCATTGAAACTACATCAATAATTGCTAAAGAACAATTTGGTTTTAAAACACAACACAGTGCAATACATCAAATTAATCGCATTACAAACAAAGTAGAAAATCTACAGGCATGATTATTTTGGACATAGAAAAGGCATTTGATACCGTGTGGCACAATGGCCTTATATTTAAACTTCTACAGGCTAATATACCAAAATATTTATGTAAACTTATTGCGGATAGAACATTTGCCGTAGCTTTTAATAATACATTATCCTCTCCTAAATCTATTACAGCAGGTTCACCACAAGGCTCAATAAAGTATTTACATATATTCTTGATCCTTACGAAATTCAAAGCCGATTGACATATCTTACCTTAAATACAAAAGGGTCACCGTTGCCGTAAACTTACCGGCCATTTGAATTATTTGCATCACGTCCTCCAGCTTCAGTCCATCGCTTGGATTATTCTGTTGTCTCTGGAGTATAGTGGTGGATTCATGTCTAATCAACGGTTATGAAACGATGCTTAAAACCCATTTCATTTTTCTTAAAACGATCCAAACAAGATTGAGCAATTTTCATTCTTATGCATTTCTGGTCGAATGTTAACAAATGCGCCACCCATCTTGCAGAAAGCTTTTTCATCTATACTTCTGCATGAAAAATTAAATGGACTCGATCATTTGAGATGTCCATGATATTAGCTATGTCACGCACTTTTGTTGTTGCTGTTTTTGGGCGTCCACTACGTGGTTTATCCGCAATGCTTGTACGACCACGTTTAAATTTAGCAACCCAATGTTTTACTGTTGCTTATAAAGGAGCGCTGTCACCTATCCTATTCACCACATCATTTCGAATTTCTTGACCCCCTAAACCTTTTGTATCTAGATAATTAATGACACCACGAATTTCTAATTTTTACATTGTAAAAAATCGGGGATGCGTCTTTTTTGAACACCTGTTTCTATATAAAGAAGTTGGCAGATCGCAAGGAAATTAAACATGTGTTCATAGCATAGATGGAAGTTTGCAAAACACTTCTGTTTATGCCTCGCTTTCTGTTCTAGGCTAATAAGTTTCCGAACCGCTCTCGTATATATAAAATGGTTACGATAAATACACGAAATCTATAAATAAAGAATTGATAATTGCATCAATTACAGATGTTTAAAATTTAATGCAATTTCAAAATATTCTAGCAAATATTATATATAAATACGTAAGTATAATATAATATAAGTATAGTCTTTGTAATTCTCATTATATATAGGTAGAGGACATTTAAAATTCGGCATATTCGAATATAGCACTCTAACTTGCTTTATTTTAACATTTTAGAGCGTGATTCATCATTTGTACAATTGTATTTGTATGGCAAAGAGGAATAGATAAGAAAGCATAGTAAATACTATTTTAAAATATGATCCAACTATTATAAAATATTGATAAAACTAATCTTCTGTATACATAAATCATGTGTCAGAAACCTTTAACATTTTTGGCAAACAACTAGCTATTTGTTCTGCACTTTTTAAGTAATTTTAAAAATCATAGTTTCTTTGACATATCTTTGTTAAATGTTCAGAAAAATATAGTTACTTCAATGAAAAAATAAATAAAACTAGTAACTCCCAATTTTGTCATCTTTTATGTTTGGGTTTTACACATGAGGCTGTAACATACTTTTCTTTATTGTAACAACAAATACAAGTCACTGCTGAAATGAAAATCATCTTATTTGATATACCTTTTATATCTTATATAAATAGTATTGCTCTAATCACATTTTTTTTTTTTATAGTAACTGTATGACAATTTATCACTGTCAACGAAAGCCGTATGACTTACACAACACTTACACTTACACAGTTTGTCATAATATTAATAAAATAACAAAAATAATTAAGTTTTAACAAACAGTAATCATTGTATAATTTTTGAAAATGTCATCGTCCTTTACAAACTAAACAAAATTACTCTGATAGCAATTCTTTCATAATATAAACAGCTATTAGAAGTAATTAATTTTTATTTAAACGATATCTAAACAATACAGTTTGACATCTAGGAGGAATTTATACTTTTATATATTTAATTCGTTTAAATCTCTATTTAATTAATTAATATAAATCGTCCTTAATATAATTTGATTAATTATTTAAAATATATTTAAAAAATGTTTTTCAATTTAAATGTTAGAGTTTGTTATTGAATTGCTAATTTCTACTTTAAAGGAAAAACATAGTGGAAATATATTTTTAAACCCTTAAGCAAACAACAAAATGTGTTCACATAGGCGAACCCGAGGGCATAGCTGGGACCTTTTATATTTTGTATGGATTTAAATTAAAAATCTTCAATTTCATTATCAACTTCTAACTTATTCCCAATATCAGAAGTATTGTCTTCATTTCCATCAACCTCATTCTGAATTTTGTTTTCTATATATTGGCAATTGCCTCTGCGAATCTATAATAATAGTTAGGGTCAGATTTTGAAACTGTTTCAAAGATTTTGTCTACTTCAGTGCTCATTGTAACACTATACACTTGTTTACTGCCAATACAACAATAAAAAACTAATTTCTGAAACGTACACGCACATTGATTCTGCTTTTTAGACAAAACACAAAATATACAGTTATAAATTGGTTTAATATCTATCTCGTTTATTTTGATTCTATTTTCTGCACTCTTTAGATAATAGATAGGGCCTGGTTGGGCCCTGGTGTTACAAACACGTTGAGAGTAATTACCATGTCTACAGATAATTTTTAATTGTTTTTAATTTTTTTGTACGAAACGCCTTTATTGATGAATTGATTAAAAGCTAAGGGACTCCGCCCAAGTTATCCACGTAAAAAAAACTATAAAAATTATCAAAAAGGCCTGGCCAGGCCATGGTGTTCGCTTAAGGGTTAAAAGAAAAACATAGTAGAAATACATTTTTTAAATCTGATTTTTCAAAAATTATTTTAGGCCAAATTTAATTTAAGTAATCTCTTAAAAAGTTGTTATATTCTGATTTTTTTTGGTTATTCTCTTGCAATTTTCCACAAGTTTCTTTAAATTTGACAGAAATGCTCAGATTCGTCATAATGGGCGTTATGACCAATTATAGATCGTAATAGAACATATGATCAATTATAAGGGCCATATACTCATGTCATACAATGTTGTAATATCAAATCTTGTAAAATAATTTTTATAGCCAACATCAAAAATATGAGCGGTATATTAAATTTGTCATTCCGTTTGTACGAAATATTGCTCATATGACCAATAAGTTTTTATATTCTGGGTCTAGATTCTAAGACTATCTAGCCATGTCCGTCTGTTGAAGGCACGATAGAGCTTTAAATAAATGACTTAGAACAAATTAATTTCTCCCAAACAATTTTCATTTCACCGAAATCTTTGGTATTGAAAATTGCCAATATCAGTAAACTAGACTAGGAGTGGAAATTTATTCTTAATTTTGGTGTCTGTGATTTTGTGGTAGATAAACAATCTTTGAGTGTAATTTTCACTGTTTGAATTCTTAAAGATTTTTAATAATTTTGGTAGGAGTATGTGATATTGGTTTAAGATCATTAAACTAGTTGCGTAACAACTTCCATTAAGCTGTATTAAGCTGTGTTCACATTATGTGTCTTTGTCATGTGGATTGTCACTTTTACGCATGTCAAATTTGTACATATAGTCTGAACACCTTCAAACAATATCATGTGTTATTTCTCTGTGTGCAATACATATGACATTTTTGTATTTAGAACGAGTTCTATTTTCAAGTGACAAACCATCTGACATCAGCTGTTTTTATGACAAACATTTTGTGGCGGCAAAAATTAATTGAAATTTTAATAATTATCATTTATACCTAATAGTAAAACAAAAATACAAAAAAAAACTACACAAATTTATTATTGAAAATTGAGGGAAAAATTGAAAAGGAGTTAACAAAAGTAAGTACATATGTATGTGACATAACCAACATATGAACATGTAATTTATAAACCATATGTAAAACTCAAATTTTGACATACACATGAAATCACATATGGGTAGAAAAGTGATATTCCACATGACAAATACACATAATGTGAACACAGCTTTAGTATATGGCGTTGTGATTATTAATTGTTTGTAATGATGATTGTAGGTTATTGTCATTATTATTGTATTGGGTCTGCAGCTGTCTTTGCAGCAGACATTTATTTTTTTATTATAAAGGCTTGAAACATTTTTATTGTATCCATTGGTTTAATTGCCTGCTTTATGGAAATTTAATTAATTTTTTTATTATAGACGGATTATGAGGAGGTAATTGTTTTAGTCAATAGATATAGGTATGGTATGGTTCTTGTTTCTTCTTAATGGGCATATACCCTTTTCTTAGTTTTCTTTTAATGTCTTTAACTTGTCTTCTTATCCGCGGGCGGCAACAGTATTATCAGTGAATAAAAGTTTTGTTTCTTTACAAAATTATTCATGCACACATTTTGAAGTATTTCAATTCACTTAATGTGGTAATGCTATAAAAAGCGGCCGCGCGGAAAAGTAGAATTTTGTTCAACTTTGCCGTTTAAAACGATGTTGCCATACACATGTATATAATATGTGATATATGAGTTTAGTTAAAAATTTGTTTTTGTAAAAAACAATTCAATTAAAGTTTTTGCCTGAATTAAGTATAGACTAAAGTTTCAGACAACCTTGAAAATTTTCAGATATGTCTTTCTATTTTCTTCAAATATAATGCAAATAATATCATGATAATTCCAAATTTTCTTTTTGTCGTAGCTGGACAAGTCCTATTGAAAATGGTAAGAATCGATCTACGATTTCTCAGAACCCCCATACAAATGTATATACAAGTGTGTATAAAAAATCATATTTTTTTTAAAAATTTAGCAAAAATCACTTAATTTAAATAGCGATTTTTTTCATATATATACCTTTGTTAATAGAAAATATTAATACAACTAACAAAATTTTGTACGCATATTCAAACAAAAGTTATAGAATCCCAATTATAGATTTTTTAATGCATAGTTAGTACACTCAATAGCTCCTTTATGTAATTAAATAATCACATTTTATCTTAAGAAAAAATTTAATAAATTTCAGAAAAGCCAACAGCGTAGCGTTATAACTTATAATATATTTTGTTATTATTCTCTTTAATTTCAGTTTCAAAAATATTCTTAATTTTGTGCTGGCAAACGAAAATATTTACATACCTTAAAGGAAACAAACATGTAAAACGAACAACGGAATATATAGATACATACATATATTTTGAATATATATCAATAATCAGGTTTTTATAATGTTAACCCATTAACTCAAATAACCCAATCTATTGCAGATTGAGATGTTGTTTTTACACTTCTATTTCTTTGTGCTAAATTGTAATTCCAATGCACTAATTATTTATATGATTATAATTCAAAATCACTTCACTAAAAGAAAATATAACTATTTCTATAAAAAATTACTTATAACATTGTTATTTGTCTTATTAAAATAGACAATAGATTACAATTGTTCACCAGCTAGTTTTTAAGGGGTTAATTTTATCCACAAGTAAAATATATCTATACAAAAGATGCATATGTTGGCAAAAATTTATAAAATTATAGCATTCTCACACACTTGTATATTTAAAAATATGGGTTTATGTTTGTACATAAGAACAAGATAAAGTCACTTTTACATAAATCTTTAGCACGGGTCTGAAAAATGTATAGATCCAATTTACACGAAGCAATTCTTATGCTTAGCTGATTACCTTCTAAACATCGGGGTGTGAGGAAGATAAGACAGGTACACACTTGATTAGCAATCAGGGCTGTCAGATATGGCGATTTTTTAGTGCATATGGCGACATGAATTTCCATTTGGCGACATGGCAATTTCTTTGCAGTCTTTAAATGAGATGGCGATTTTTTTTGGCTAATTTTTCTTAACAATATAGCATTTAACGTTTTCATATATCTGGCATTTTATTGACATTGCTAAAGTTGTGTCGCCACTTTGTAAAGTTGATTCAAAAATTTTAGGAAACTCGTTCAAGTTTCTGGAACTCGTTGGTTATCATAAGGAGCCGCCGTCAAAAGAATTTTACAGCAGTCGATAAAGTTAAAACATAATTTTTCATTAATACTGACTGTTGAAAATGGCAGAAGTTCCCAAAAAAATATATAATGAGTTATGTGACGAAAAATTTACAATAAATAAAGTGAATCATTTAAATTTAGTATTTCAATCGGATCACATGTATGCAGGAAACATGTACGAACAAATAGTTTCCGTAATGATTATTTCTTCATCAAAAATCTTTAAACCAACAACTTTAAATGACATTGAAAATATTGAGGACTTTTTGTGCACCTTAAAATGAGCTATCGATTTAGCAGCAATTAATTAGATGCAATTAATTTTGGAGCTGAGTTTGAAACTGAATTAAACAAAATAGATATGGAAATGGACCAAGTATATCATATCTGAAGACACTTTAAAAAAAATATTGAATCGATTATCGGAAAATATGAGATTCTTTAAAGTATATGGAGAATTTTCAATATTAAAATCTGAAAAGCCGTTGACTCAGGCTAACTTTTCATTGCTACAAAATTCTTAAAAACTTGTTCAAACTCCAAAAGTGTCTTTAGGCGAGTATGAACTTCATTGGTCAAAATTGGCTTATATTAATTGGAAAGATTATTTTAAAGTAGTAATACCTACAAAATCACTAGATTTCTATATTGATCTCAACTTTATTATATGTTAATAAACTGACAAAAAGTTGAAAGAAATTTTATTTATATTCTTCACTGGCAACATTTTCTAATATTTTTTTCTTGCAACTGTTTTCATGATGTATGTAAAAAAGAAATCTGACCACCCTACCACCCTATTCGTATTACTTTCTTATTTGTATAATATATGTGTATGTATACAAATGTAATACGAATAAGAGAGTAATACATATGTGTATATGTATTCTCAAATAAAGATACGAGTGATTTAAGCAATTACATTGTGCTGTGTAAACACCGAAGAAATTTCAAGGAAAAAATTATATCAATCTTTTTAATAAAAAGTGCTTCGTTTAAATTGAGGCATACGAATAAATTTAAGTAAGTAAAGTGAATTTTAAGGAAACTATAGAATATTTGTTGTTATTTTTATGAAGAAGTTTCCTTTTCTTCAGCCGTTTTGTCATATGCAGACAATCCAACCATAATTTTACAACAATAATTTTATTTTCGATGACATGTTTAAATGTGTTCATAAGTTTAAGATTTATCCAAATTACTTAATGTATCTATCGTATGCATGTAAGAAACTTGAAGATAAAACTGTGTTTTTTTTAATTATGGCAATTTATTTACATTTTTCTGAAGTATTGAAAGAAACATTTTTAAAGTTGTGGTGTACTTTATACATAATACTATTTTATTAGTGGTAAATATATTTTCATAACTATTGTAGAATATAATACGAAGAATACATGTATTCCAAAATATTTATCTTAGATATTTGGAAACTAGTATCTATCATATAAACTTATATTGAAAAGTTTTCTAATTTTCTAGAAAACCTGCAACTCGTAAAAGCAACATAACTCAATTTAGTGCAAATTTTTTCTGGAAGAACTAACACGAAACTTTTGTTGTTTGTCAAGACAAACCAGAATAAACAAAATTACTCGACATTGATTTGTTTTGCTGTGAAAATAAGTTTTGTTCTTCTCTGTAGTAAAATGTGTAAAACTTATTGTAAATCATAATTTAGTAATGGTGGTGTGGAGAAATGGTTAGGCAAGCCCGACCATATTATATCCTACATGTGCAAATACTGTTTTTTTTTTTATAAATGGGCACTATATGCAAATTATAACCTATTATTGGCCAATCATCAACTAAATTAGGGAATATGTGAATATATAAATTATTAGAAGTTAATTTCACACTTGGAAAATAACTTATTTATATTTGTTTAGTTTCAGAATGCATTTTATATGTATGGGAGATATGACTACTTATGGGCCATTTACTATGAAATAAGGTGGAATGATTTGTGTGTTTATAAATCGTATTTGTATGGAATCTTATTTTTAAGTTAACCTTTTAGTGGGGACGGGTTACCCGTGAATCGATGTGCACCAAACTTGGAATATATTGTTACTAATGTATCCTAAACTTAATTTTGGTGTTAAATTATCTATAGCACGCGCCCAGCCCATCTCATGGGAAGTGTCATATGGTACTCATGTTCACTACTTGACTTATTCAACGTATAAACTAAGAATTTTTTGAGGTTTCAAACTAAATTTATTTATGTTTATTTCAATTTCATAAATATGTAGATACAAAACTAAATTAAGAAAAATTAAAAAAAAAACAAAAACAAAAGTGAGAAAACATAAAAATTGTTGGTAAGGTAAACAATCCACTTATTTCAAGATTTCTACTGTCAAACTCTTTCTGTCTGATATGAAACGAAACATTTTATGCACAAACCAACATTGCATTTCTTACATTCTGCTCTGGTTTGACTTTCACATCCTTTGTATGCACAGTGTCTCCGATTACAAGGTTGGACGTAATGAGCAACTCCATCATAGCGAACATCTATATTGGCAGTCGGAATTCCAGTTTTTTTGGATTTTGGGTGTAAGAGCCAGGCATTTTGAATAACCAGATCAATAGTACAGGTAAAAATTTACCACCATGAACATTCCTTGCAAAAAAAAAATACGATAAGTTGCTAAGTTTTGTTCCATTCGATCGACTCCACCCATGTGACGATTATATGCCGACACAACAGTAGGTCGCGAAATACCTATTCTTTGGTGGGTCTCTCGGGAATATCGTTGAGCGAAATCTTTTGGCTCTTCGCTGTAAAGTCAATGTCATCACGTTATTGTCCAATAATTTTGCTAATATTGGGTCGAATTATTCATTCTGTTCCGCGAATGTGGAAAGAAATTTTTTTTGTGCGGAAGCATATTTTGAAAATTTGCATTCCGTTGCTGCAGTATTTTTTCGTTTTTCGGTATAATCTCTACACAGATTGTATTGCAGCATGCCGCAGGAATGAATAATTACATTTTACATATCGATCGATATTTCTTTCCGCTTAGTTTTCATTTCCGTACAGAATCAATAATACCACCCATTATACCAGTTCCATCAATAAGTATACACTTTTTTGTTCAACTTTTTTGTACACTAGGGGACAAGTTTTGGGAATTTGGAACTGAAAACATTTCATCCAAAGTTTTCATATACATCGTCTTCTCCTGATGCGTACTCTGGTGGTTGTATATTAATTTCATCAATTTTACATTCCTCCGTCTCCTATTCTCTCAGATATTGCAATATTTGTTTTGGATTCAGACTAAAAATACAAACATTCAATTTTTCAGACTAGTGGTCGTGAGTGCCTTATCCTTTTCAGACGTTATGCAACGACTGTGCGGGTGGATTTCGGTTTTAATATTTTTGCTTCTGTTAACCCAATTTAAAATAGACTTATATGCATCGATTGTGCTGATTGTTTTTTAATATTTGCTGCTCACATTTCTCTTCTGTTTGTTTACCGTCACTTGAATTATTGCGAAATTCTTCAGTAACATTGCAGTTTTAGCAAAATGAACCGTGGAAGTAAGTATCTTTAATTACAAAAGTATTAATTGTAAAAATAAAATGTGTTTTAGTTGAAAATATTAATGAAAATCGACCGAGATGCATTAAGTGTGAGTGGCCTGAAAATCCTTCAAGGATATAAAAATGATAAAGAGATAAAGAGACCTCAAGCCGAATTAATAAAATAAAAAGATTTTTAAAATGATAAAACCTAATTATTGATTATATTTTCATATGCTGTAGAGAAAACATATTGCAAAAATCATAAAAATCATATTGCGTCAGGTCTGAAAGTGTTATGGCACTTTATATTACTGTTTGCTCAGTGAAACGAAGAACTAATAAAAAATTTAAAAACCTTATACTATTAGCTTTAATATATGTAAATCCATTATTTTTTGCAGTTATTTTGCATAAACAAAATGGTAGGCACTTACCTCCCGTCACCCATAGCTCTGCTGTAAGTTTGAGAAACACAAAATACTCACTTTAATAAAACCTGCTTTTACATGAACAGAAGACACCAAACGGAATTATAATGTTGTATTGAAAACACTTGCCAAAATCTGTTGTGATTTGATGTAAAATCACTTGAAACTTCGCAAAAATTTGAGTGTCATATGGCAATCTTATCCTGTAATGGGTTAACCGATCGACATAATATTTTTGGTTGTAATTTGGTTTATATACAAAATCCTTATGGCAAAATTGGTTTGATATAAATCATAAATTTATGACCGCTAAGGTCTCATTTTGGGCAAGGTATTTGTGTGAGGCTCAGATGAAATAATGAATTGCAATCGTCGTTATTTTATCGAAATGTCTTCAAAATTGTAATCTGTACTTTGCTCACGAGGTTTACATGAGGTGGATTTTACTCTAAAATTTTTAGGCGTTACAAACATCTGCACAATTCCACTATGGTGGTATAGGGTTTACAAATAAATAAATATATAAATATATAAAGAAGTAAAATAAATTACGGTTATTGTTTATCTGGGGAACTTTAACAAATAACATGTGGTTTAACACGTAAAAAAGAAAAAAAAAATTGTTACTAGTTTATTATTTGTTTTTAATAATAATATAAAAAACACTAAACATACAATACAACTTATTTAGGGAAAATTACTTATAGAAAAGCAACTTACAGTAAAATGGCTAAAGTTATAGTTTTGACTATGGCTCTTCTGTATTTGATGAGGAATAATATTTGTTATTATATCTTTATGACTTAATGGAAGCCATAGAAGTTCTAAAAACTTCAGCACTCATATCTTCGACTACATTTGAATAAAATATACAATAGATGAAAAATGTATATTTCAAGAAAAACCTTGATATATTTATGAAATCTTTAATAAGCAGTGGTAACAAGTGCTTGCCTCCAATGACATTAAATTCTAACTTTCTTAAACGAATAATACTCACTCATGTTATTTTCTACAGTGAGTCCTTAAACACTTTCAAAACACTTTGTCCTTGAGATGGAAAACGAAAGAACATCATTTAATTATTTTTAGAAAATAAATGACAAATTTTTCTTTCGGTTTGTATTATAAATTCTGACATCCAATTCTATTTTAAGTATTTAATTTAAAATTAAAAAAAAAAACATTAAATGTACTGCACACCTATCAAATATAGCAATAAGTTATAATTTCTTAAATAATAAATTTTTTTTGTTGATTTGCAATAAAAAATGTTTTCAAACAAACAAATTAATGCTTGTGTTATTATTATTTTAAAAAGTATTCTTAAATTAAACCCAACAGGATATCCCTTTCATGTTTATTTGCAAATAAATAAGTTAGCAAATAAAACATATAATAATTATTTTACATATGTACATTAAGATGGTCCCAATATTTCGATTTATAATTTTATTTTTGTGTTGCTGTAGTTAAGGTTGATGGTTAGGAATAAAACGTCATTTACTTGGCTTAGTAGCACTTCAAATTAAAAATAGAGACTTTGAACTAAAATTGTACACAGATCCTATTACCAGATTCTGTGAAATAATCAGTCCATTATTGGAGCATAACTATAACAACCATATTTTGCAAACATCGTTATCTGATATACATGGAGATGGCGGTAGAAGATTTTAGAATAATTAGCCGTTAATAAGCGATTCGGAGAAATAAATTAACGAGCATAAACATCGATATTAATAAAATTTTTGTCTTAGGGCTTGACTTTGTGAAATCGATCCACAATTCCATATTGCATCTATATAAGGCTCATATTTGAAAAATACATTAAACTAAAACTTCCCCAAATTATTCTGTTATGCGCATAAATAGTTGCTATTGAAATGGGCAAAATCGTTCTAATAAAAGATTTTAAAACAAAATTAAACAAAAAGAGATTGGTGGTGGGTAATTAAGATTCTACACAGCCGCATTTAATATTTTTACTTGCTTAAAATTGTTATAATGCCTTTTAACAAACCGGGCCTTTGATGGCATAGTATATTTAAAGTACGAAAGGCGTTAGCTTATGGACAAGCCATACTGTGGAAATTATGTGAAACATGGTGACTAGTATACAGGCTATGAAATTATGTCGATTTATATTAAAGATATAGGAAAATAACATCTGATTGTGCGTAAACGAAGATAAATTTATCTCAATTGCTTTGATATATGTAAAAAGAGGTGAAACTTATATGAAATGAAATATCAAATGAAATTGAAATTAATTCAAATGAATTGGCTTAATTAAATCTAAGCAAAGTTTAGATTGTAAACTCCTAGTTAATAACTCAGTCATAAAACCTATATGGTGTTATGGAATACAGCTATGGGAAACGACCTCTACTTTAAATGTAGACAGAATTAAAAGACGCCAAAACAAATTGCTACGAATGATCACAATTGCCCCCTGGTATGTAGAAAAAATTGAATGTTTATAAAGACCTTTGGTAAAACTTGAGATCCAAAAAAAAAGCAGAAAATACTTAAAAAAGCTTGAAGTACATCAAAACCCATTAGTGAGCCAAAGACAAGAAGGAAGAATTGAAACTAATATATAAAATCAGCAATTGCCAAAAAATGTTCGTCCGGCACTGAACTAAATAATTTAACTTCATTAGACATACGATTTAATATACTTAGTGTCAGTTTATTTTTAATGAAGATACAATAAATAAACAAAAGTATCAAGAAAAAAATATATATAAACTTTTAAAACTGGTGCTTATCACTTTGTAAATACATATTTACGTGAAAGTGTTGTATTAGTTCCCTTCCTCTACGGGATATAAGAATTAAGTTTAAAGATAGAGCTTTATATTGTACGTATAATGTATATTTAATTTATTTATATTAAATATTAATCATACGACATAAACTCAGTTTTAAATTTACAACATTACTTAAAACAAGTAAGAGTTTATATATGTACATTATCTGCATTATATTTGAAGAAAATAGCAAAATATATCTGAAAAATATCGAGGTAGCCTGAAACTTAGTCTATCACTAGGATCCTACTGGACTGATTTTCACCATTTTCAATACCAAACATTTCGGTGGATCGAAAAATGTTTGGTAAAAAATTAGTTGTTTTATGTCTTTTTTCGAAGTTTTATCGTGCCTTCAACAGACGTACAGACGTTGAGATTATATAGACTTTTTGATTCTACGACCATAATTTCGATGTGTTACAAACGGAATGATAAACTTAATAATCCTGTTTTGTGGCGGGTATAATAAATCACAAAACAATATTCTGTTAAATTCGGTTCATATTTTATTAACGCAAAATTAAAAGAAAAATAATATAATTTAAAATTTTGTATTAATATAATATAATTTTATATTAAAATAGTTGTTTTTTAGATTTTAAAATTTAAACATATTTTAATGACTCTAAAACCACTTTAAATATCGCAAATTTTAAAATTATATTTTTTTTTTGAAATTTAATATAAAACTTACTGAAACTATAAACAAAATTTTTAAATTCTTTAATTTACTGATGTTTCACATACAGATGATTCTATATACAAAATAACTATCTTCAACTGCAGCTCAGTAGAAAGATTCATCTTACTTCATCTGGAAATAAAAACTTCGTCGTCCAGCATATGGCTACATTCTAATAAATGAAATTGTACCATTTCATCATTGACATTTTTTAATTTTTTTTTTATTCCAAGCCGTAGATTTTGACAATCCTAGTTGAACACTACGGCGGTTGTAAAACATGTAAAGCATACTTATTCAACAACATACTTATTCAACATTTTTCCTAAACTTGAACTCTATGTTAAATAAGGAGATTTTTCGATTTGTCTCAAATTATTAATTTTCTATATATTGACTATTTTATATATGTTTTGATATATTATTATTATTAGCATTTTTAAGGTTTGACAACATAAAGTTGTATCATAAAATGTACGACACAAAACAGTAATTATAATTATACATATATTTATGTATTCTGAGTCCTTATAAAATCATATTTGTTGTAAGACTAGAGGAAAGGTCTAAACGGCACACAAAGTTGTACAAATATTATTCGTTGATCAGAAATATTTGTCACTATAATTTTACAATAAAATGTCAGCCTGCTGGTTATTTAAAAACAATTTAAACACGATAGATCCTAAACGAGGAGTGCTAGTAAGAATTTTCACAAATACTTATAATAATAACAATGTTTAAAAATAACAATAAAAATTGAACGGTTAAAAATTTTGGCTCAATATGGATATACGATAAAAAATTTATATCAATTTCCCTGATCTATCTCAATTAATATAAATTACAGAATTTCTTAAGTAATTGTTTATTTCAAATGCCAACTGCATTTGTATTTGTCCTGTAAGTCCTTGAATCACTGTGTAGCAAATTAATAACTTATTTAAGCATTTACATAAGGCACTTAACTGCAATAATATCACACTATTAAAAATATTGCTTTAAATTAATTTCAAAACACTTGAAAATAATTAACAATAAGTAATATAAAAATTTTAATATAAGATTGGCTTGCTTCTGTTAAAGTTAAACTTCGATCAATAGAAGAAAATATTAGTATGCCTTTGTCATTTTCTAACCATCACAATAGTTTTCAATTTGTAACATATGTTTGTGTTTTGTCGACTATCAAATTAAAATTCAATTTTGCCGCACTCTTTCTGTAGTACATGTGTAATCAAAAATATTCACATATTCTGCACTTGTTGTCTTGTTATTTCCTTATTGTCTGCTATTGTTACAAAAAGTACATGTGTATTAGGGTGTCCATAGTTTAAAGTATATTCTCTGGAAGAGATAAAAAAAAATTCGCTTTCAATATACAAATTTTATTTAAAAGTGTTTTTTTTTTTCTTAAATATATTTTAAATTAAACAGTTGTAAACTTGGTCACACAAAAATTAATATTTTGTGCATAAATAGAATAAATGGTGGATTTAAATTTACTAGCTATGAGGAAATTTCTTGTTTTTTTTCTATATTAATGTTTTTTTCGGAAATCCCTTATATGTTTACTGGCATGTATGTATGTAACTGTATCGACATGTAATATTGAAAACATGCAAAACAATGGAGAGAATTTTTTTAAAAATCTTTTAGCAATTGAAAGATGTTATAAAAGTTTTTCTACTTCATGTAGATACTTACATTTTTGAAAACACGTCAATGTTATTGTATATAAGCATGTTCATATAAATGTACATTCTATGCATGTTTGTCGAATACAAATTGTCTTTAACAAATATTTGTGTACATTCAGAAATTAACATACTCAGTTTCTGCATCACAAAGTGTTTTTAATACAAATCTATATACTCGTATATTTCACTTACTTCAAAAAAAAAAAAAAACAAGTAAGAAAGTATAGTCGGTCAAGCCCGACCATATAATACCCTACACTTAGTATATGTAAATATAAAACAGTTTTTCAGTGTTAAACTTTATCTCGATATATGTAAATACTTTTAAAAGATTTATATGAAGTTAAAGTGAATTACGTAGAGGGTCTTATATGGGAGTTTTGACTAATTATGGACCAACCATTACAAAATTAGGTGTCATTATTTCTGTATATAAGAAACTTATTTGTATTGAATTTTATTTCGATACCAAAATTATTAAGAAATTTATGATGGTTAAAGTGATTTTCGGAAGTGGGCCTTATGTGGGAGCTACGACTAATTATGGACCGATCTTCACGAAATTTGTAGATGTGCTTTAGCTTCATTTACTACTCACCTGTGGCAAATTTTGTTTGCATATTTGCATAATTCAAAGATTTATGACCGGTAAACCCCAATTTCGGGAGGACATTTGTATGGGGGCTAGGTGAAATAATGGACCGATTTCCACCAGTTTCAATCCCATCCGTCATTGGGCCGAAAAAATGTCACATACCAAATTTTATATCTTCAAAATTTCGACCTGTACTCTGCGCACAAGCTTTAGATGGACAGCCAGCCAGCCAGACAGACGGGCGGACATCGTTAAATCGACTCAGAAAGTGATTGTGAGCCGATCGGTATACTTTAAGGTGGGTGTTGAACCAATATTTATATGCTCGCAAGATGCTTTAAATACCAGATTAGATATTTTCATGTAAGTTTAGAAATATATCAACTGTTTGATTTTTTTCATCTTAATAACGTTGTTTACAAGATTTGTATGGTTGGTTGTTATATTAGGAAGTGGACTTAATTTGGGAGCTATTATTGACTGACAGCTACAAAATCCAAAAGTCAGTAATTGCCACCCACACAATGTTAGTGTGATTTCTGGATTATAATTTCTGATCTGTATAAAATATTGAGGGAAAACTTGTTTTTCGGAATTGATGCGTATATGTGAGCAATTACAAAACATGGGTCGATCTTCTTGAATTTCGGCAGAAGGAGTTTTATAAATATGAGGACATCCCACGTTAAATTTCAATATAATAACAATACATTCAAAATACATATTAGTATTCAAGAAAATTTCAGAAGTGGACCTTATATGGAGGATATAGTAAAATATGGACGATATTTTCAAAATCCAGTAGTTTGATTTTAGTATATATGTATGTAAATGTTCCGTGTAAAATTTTGGAACGGTATCGTTATTTATACGAGATTTATGTGTGTTGAAGTGATTTTCGAAAAGGCGCTTCATATGGTGAATATTATCAAATATGGCCCGAAATTCAAAAATTGCCGTAGTATGATTTTTAAGCATATGTAAATGATTTGTGTAAAGTTTTGAGTCGATACCGATATTTATAAGATAAATAAAGACTTTTCGGATGTGGTCGTTATATGGGAGCTATTACCAATTATAGACCGATCATCGTAAAATTTGGTACAACAATTTATATATCAATAAGAATTATTTGTCTTGAATTTTAACCTTATGTACTAGATTTATACGTATTTAAGTGAATTTTAGATGTGGACTTTATATGGGGTCTATGGTCAAACATGGACCGAACAAAACAAAATTCAATTTTGCGATTTCTAAATATTTACATGGCACTTTTGTATATCTGCCGAATTTTGAATTAATAGTCTAATTTTATATGTATTTATTTATCATTGAGCCATATTTCGGGAAGATATTTGTATGGGGTTTATGAGAAATCATGAACTGATTCTTACTATTTTCCTCACACTTTCTTCCCTTATAATAAAAATAATGCGCACAAATTTTCCTGGCAAGATATGCAAAATATTTTTTAAAAAAATTGCAAGCAAGATTTTTAAAAATATCCAATTGTTATGGAAGTTGTCTCACATTTTGTTCTATAACTCTAATTATAATATATAGATTTTGCTGATTTTTAATACCAAACTGCTTAGTAGGAGAATTATAAACAGGGTTTTGTAAACTTTGTTGATTTTGGTTGCGTCTTTTGGACGTGAGAGTGTTATACACAGATACACAGACATATGGACATAGGCCAATCGACTTAGAATTCCATAAGGATCAATAATATTGTTGGGTTTGGATGAATATTTGTCAGTGTTACACATGGAAAGATAAATTTATATGTACTCTCATTTATACCCTCCACCACCAATCTTAGATATATTACACCTAAATATAAACTGATGCAAATACTGGAATACCCATTATAAGTATTTTACATATTGTTGTAAATTTTAATAATTTATAATTGATGTAATTTCTGACTCCTATCATTATTTACAGAGTGTGTTGATTTATCACAAGAATTTAGAAATAATAAAATTATTAATTGGTTCGAAAGCAAGGAAAAAGTACGATTGAAATTGCAATAGATTGTTGCAAAACAAAGAATTTTCGAGCAATTCACAGAAAAGAAAAGCCAGACACAAGATGATCAATGTCTAATTTGTAACAGAAAAATTAACCAATTTTTATTTATCTTATACAGCAAACAGAATGTTAGAAATAGGTTGTGTTTGGCTACGAAATTGGAATGTGCTTTCAGTTGTAGTGAAGATAAATTTGTTTGTTCTGAGGGCAAAACTGTCGATCGATGCACACAAAGTAAGAAAAATAAGCTTTTGTTTTTCCAATTGCCTTCCATGATTTTATGCAATTTGAGCTAGCCTACATGCTGTTAGCTAATTTTTGACCACAACTTTAAATGTGTATTGATGCAGATAATAATAGACTTTATTTTACCACAAATAAGACCTACATATAGTAAATTATAAATGTTTCAAAAAGTCTTAAATGTACTATAATTATTGGAAAAATATAAAATTTAACAATCCCATTATAACTGGAAATAACATATTCATATGAATTAAGTTAAATATTTATAATCTCTGCAAATACAAAATAGTAGAAGTTGAACAACGCCACTTTAAAAGGTGGACACAGAAAATCTTTTATCCAGAAAGTTCAAAAATATTAAAGTAACACTTCTTGTCACATATGTAGAAGCATGTAAAAGTGTATGATTTAAACAGAAACAAATGTAATTCCCTAAATATTTATAATACTTCAAAGTAAAAGTTTTGAAGTAGAAAATAATGCATAAAATAAATTAACTAAACTTATTTTTAATTGCCACAAAAGTTTAATTTCATAATGGACTCATTATTTATTAACTACATGACTTTTTGCAAATAAAATTCTAGAATGAAGGCAGTATAAAATATTACAATATTTCTTTGTTGCGGTATCATATCAAACAACTCATAATTTGAATTCGTAGACGATAATAAATAAACAATATTATAACTAATTTGGTTTATATTTATTTTATGTTATTAAATATGTATATTTTTGTTTACCTTTACAAACTTTAAAATTTTAATTAATAAAATAATTTAAATTTATTTTATCGTTGAGTTAAATTTAAATAGCTTGTGGATATTTAAATTTAGAAAAATCTTGTTTATAATATTATGCATCAACAACTATTTTATTTGTAAAAAACAAACTACTGTGCTATATTCGGCTGTGTCGAATCCTAAATACCTTCCACCTGAAGATAATCAAATTACAAAATTACGCTGTTGTTAGGACCAGAATATCGTTATTCAGTATTTCTTATTCAGTTGTAGTGTATGTAATTTATTTCAATTTATTTCGGTATACTTTAAAGTAAGTGTTGGAGTAACAACTCAAATCTAATATATCCTCCCCATAATGGTAGTGTAGGGTATAACCACCATTATGGGGAGGATATATGTATATAGTGTAGGGTATAACTACCATTATGGGGAGGATATATTAGATTTGAGTTGTTACTCCAACACTTACTTTAAAGTATACCGATCTTCTCAGAACTACTTTAGGATTCCATAAAACGATGCCCGTCCGTCAGACCGTTCGTCTGGCTGGCTGTCCATGTAAAGCGCAGAGTACAGGTCGCAGTTTAAAGATTGATTTATTTCGATAAAATTTGGTACATTATATTTTTTTGGCCCAATGATGCATGGGATTGAAACTGGTTGTAGTCGCTCCATTATTGCATCTAGCCCCCATTGAAATGTCCTCTCGAAAGAGAATTTATCTGTCATAAATATTTAATTTATTCACGTATTTAAACAAATTTCACCACAAATAAGATGTACACCTATATATTTTGTGCAGATCGATCCATAATTAACCATAGCCTCACCTACGAAAATTAATGCAAGAAGCATAACTCTCTTGAAAATATTGACTTCCAAATAGTATTCAATATAAATATGTTTTAAACGTACACAAGTTATTTGGTACAATTTTATGATAATCAGTCTATAATTACTTCAAGCTACCACATAAGGAAATCACTTTAACGACCATAAATCTCTTAAAAATTTTGGTTTTCAGCTGTCATAGTCACTTCCTGAATCGACGTAACGCTGTTCGTCCGTCCGACCGATTTCCATGTAAAGCTTGTGCGCAAACTACAGGTCGCAATTTGAAAATATTTCCATCAAATTTGTTAGATGCAATTTTTTCGGCCCAAGGATGGTTGGAATTGAAATTGGTTGAAATCATTTTTCACAAAGCCCCCTGACAAATGTCCTCCCCTTTATCGGTCATAACTGTATGGTTTATGCACATATCCAAACAAATTTCGCCACATAAGTTGTACATGAAGCCTAACACCATTTACAATTTTTGTGCACATCGGTCCATAATTATATCTTAAAAATGTTGGTATCCAAATACTATTCAACACAAATATATCTAATGTATACAAAAATAATTATGCCTAATTTTATGACGATCAATCCATTATTATTCATAGCTCACATATAAAGCCCACTTCAAAAAATCACTTTAACGACCATAAATCTCTCAAAATATTATTATCCAAATAAAATTCAACCCAAAGATATTTTGCATATACAGATATCATGACACCTAATTTTATAACGATCGATCCATTATAAGTCAAAGCTCTCATATAAGATCCTCTTCTAAAATCCCTTTAATAAATGTTTTAAAAAAGTTTTTATATCGAAAAAAAAAATTAACACAAAAAACATTTATATGCACAGAAGTCATGTTACTAAATTTATGGATGATCGGTCCATAATAGGTCATATATGCCATATAGCACCCATTACTGAAAAAATGTTTTTTACACATATACCGAGTGCAGGGTATTGTTCGAGATTGACCGACTGTACTTTCATACTTGTTGTAAAGCCTATTTATCCACTGTTTTTACCAGGTCCTGGCAAAACTGTCACTAAGATAGAAATTTTATTAAAATTATAAGTACTTAAATCAAACAAAGTATAACAGTTACAATTAGCCAAAATATTCTAGGTTTCGAGTCTGAAGAACTCGAGGTCAAGTCTACAGAATTCCTTATAAAGTATTGTGATCAATATTATGTCATTTTAAATAAAGCTTGATCCATTTTGAGGTTTCTTATTTTTTTAAAGAAAAAAAAACACAGAAAATTCAAATTAAATGCGGAATGTTTATTATCATTTGAAAGAATATTCTTTGGCATTCATTTTTTGAAGATTCTGTGTATCAAATATTGGCCGTTGCTACATTGCTGATGGTCTATCCGTTGAGTACAATTTTCGATGACTCGTTCGAGCATTTTGACTGGTAACTAGCGAATGACACGCGTGATATTTTCCTAAAATGCCTGAATCGAAGCGAGTTTGTCCGCATAAACTTTAGACTTTACAAGTCTAACGGTGTGATATTACACGATCTTGGTGGCCTAAAACGTGAAATAATGTGCTCTCCGCAGTGTTCTCTCAATAAATCCATTGCTTGTTGCGATCTGTGGAAAGTAGCGCCGTCTTGCTGAACCAAATGTCGCCAAAAGTCGCATAAAATAGTCGGTTATCATGCCACGATAGCGGTCGCTATTGACGGTTACGTTCGCACCGGCATCATTTTTAAAGTAATATAGGCCGATGATTCCACCGGCCCACAACAAACTTTACAGCGTGCTGGATGTGGTCCATTCGGTCGAATATTATCAAATAATGAAAGCTGGGTTTCAAAATGGGTGATGGGTGATGAGCGATTTTTTTTATTCCATTCAAAATTCTCAGGAGATAGTTTGTAAAAAAAATTTAAAAATTCCTGGTAGAACTCGGAAATTTTAAGTTTTTCTTTCTTTTTTACTTTCATTTTTCTTAATAAGAGACATTTTATGAAGAAACTTGGAGAACTGACACCAAAACTTCTAATTTTTTTAAGTATGAGAAAATTTTAGCAAAAGCCACCTATGAAACCAAGTGATCTACAATTTAATTTTAAACGCATCCAATTTCCAGTTCGCTTTGCATTCGCAATGACGATAAATAAATCTCAAGGACAATCTTTAAAAGTGTGTGTGTTAAATCTAGAATCCCACTGTTTTGCCTACGGTCAATTGTATGTTGCGTGCTCGAGAGTCGGTACACCGTCAGGACTATTCATTTTCTGCCCTAATAGAAGAACAAAAAACATTGTTTATCATCAAGCATTAAAATGATTTTTTTTCTTTTGTTTTTTAATTAATAATTGTGTCAATTGTTGTTGCATATAATAATAAATATAATAAATTGTTAAAAATTTTTGTTATTTTTTTCTTTTACTGAAATTGTTGTGTCTTAATTTTTAATTCTTTGTTGATATTAACAAATCATTAGAAAATACCGAGCGATATAAAGTGAAATCTAGCTTCCACGCGATATGTTCAGTCTAACAACTTCTGAATAGGATTTAATCTGTACAATCGAAAATGATAGTCGTTTATTGATTTATTTGTGGGAATAGTATATTTTTTATAAGAATTAAAAAAACCATGCCTCATTTAAGAAATATTTTTGTTTTTAGAGTAGTTAGAATCAAATTAAAAATACTTCATACGTATACATGAGTAGACGGGTGTGAAAATTATTATTTTGGTTGAAAACAAAACTGAAATCCTCAAATGATTTAAAAAATTAAATATATTATGTTTTTTTTTTTGTACTTCAAACCGTTATACAATATTATTATATGACATAATGTAATGTAATGTAAGTCGTTATAGAATATAAATTTATACATTAATACATAGTACATACTTATAATACAAAGTGCCATGGTTTCACTTTATTTTAATCTCATTCTATAGCAGATATTTACTATTCTCGTATCTTGTTCAACATTTGAATATTAAGTGGAATGTTACATCGAAATTCACACATTAAATCAAATGTTTAGATGGGTAGTTACGAGTGCATGTTCAATTATTTATACTTGTAACATTGATTAATATAGATATACATATGTATATTAGGTTCAAATCGAAAAACAATTTTAATTTGATGAGTGCTTTGTATTTGACATACCGACATAAATGCTTGCTTTTAATAAATATAAACACATACTGTTTTATACTCTCTAACACCAAAAGTGGTGATTGAGTTTATACATACTAGAGTGCTTCAGGATTGTATGGACGAAAACAAATTTCAAGCAACAGGCCGTCGCCACCCTTGGAATTGTTCTATGGATTGTAGAAACATATTTTGCGTGCATCGGCTGTGAAGTTTGGTGGTGGTTTTACAAGGGAAAAATATGAATTTTATCAGTTTATGCAAAAATTTTACCATTCAATAGTAATTTTTGCACTTTAGTATAAAATAATGGAAATAAGTATACAATTGCATTGTAATAAGATATAAACATCGGTTAACAAATTCCAAAGTTATTAAGTAGATATTACCCAGGCTTTAGACCACTTGAATAAGAAATGTAAGAAAAAAAAAGATTAACAAATTTTGAGAACTATTTGAATAGAATTATATCTTTACTTTAAATATATACATTTTTACTTGTATATGAGTTTTTGTATGGTCAACAATTGTTAATTTTTTTTTACTGATCGTTGCATAATTACATTTTTAATTTTGTAAAAATTTTGAGTTTTTAGAACATCTCTTTGGGATTTATTAAGGATATATAAAGGAACAAAAATGTAAAAAAAATTATGTCAATACCTTCCATAGGCTTTCTGTACCCGCGATTTAAATTTGGATGATTTCGAGAAAAAACAATTTTTTGCCATATTACTGTGAAAAAGCTTTATTTCTTTAGTGTTATGAATTTTAAATATAATATAGTTCAACTACTGCTAAATACTTTCTGAAAAGTTTACCTAAAACGGTCAAAATTGACCGTTAAATCGTAATAATCAAATTTTTATATATTTACTACTTTGATATTTATTAATTTGTTGGGTCTCAGATGAATATTTCTCAGTGTTACATCATCACTTATGATGGTGGAGGGTATAAAGATTAAGATGAATAATTTTCTATGTAACAAACGGAATGAGAACCTATACCCTTATTAACATATTGTGTTAAAGAAGAGTATAAAAACGAAATATTTTTTATGAAGGATCTTAGTAATACTGTCCTTGGAGAATAGATTTAATGATTTTTTTGTAATATAAATTAGGTTGGCGGAGAATTAATCCCTTAAATTCCCAGGTTATCGCACGATCGATTTAAGTAAGTCCCAAGTCGACCTATACCTTCATATAGGAAGCTGGAACTCCGAAAAACCCTAATGCGGTACAGTTAGACGACGCCAAGCATGAAGAATTTTGGTGATTTTGGGGATTTGAGTTTAACGATAAGTAGACTGTATTGAGTGAAGGGATACATGTAAATAAGCCAATATTTCTCAATATATATAATTTCTCATAAATATGATAAATATATAATTAGTTTTATTTCAGAGTATTGGGATTGTGTAATGAGTGTGTGTGTTAATGATTGTGTGTGTATGTGTTATGTGTATGGTTTAAATAAATATAGATAATGAATTTGTAAGTTTAAATAGATTATTTATTTAAAGAAATTAGAGTTGATATTTTAGGTTTAGTATTTATTTTCGAATATAATTTAGAATATAATTTAATTCAGTTTTGTAATTTTTATTTGTTGATATTAACTCTATTTAAATCTTGTTTTCAGATTAACGATTGAAGCCGGCCTGATTGCCCTTAAGCGATAATGACAATGACGCGCTAATTCTTTCTCCACCCAGAGCAGAATTACGACTGGATTTAAGGAATTGCCCGTATTTTTTTCTTTACTAGCTAAAACGATTTAGGGTAAAATTCAAGGAAATTAGGATGACTAGCAACCGCGTCGTGAATCAATTGAAAATTGTTAGCAAATTTGGGTGAATAATAATAGTATCCACATTTTTTTCTTCAGAAAATTTGATTATGGTTTTTTTTTTCAAAATAATTTTGCTGAATTCCTGTTTTAATTATCGATCTTAATATGTAACTATAAAACTTTAAAACTTATTCCCCCTTATTCAAAATTATTTTTATTATTAAATTTAACAAACGGTTATTAAGCAAATTTTTATATGCAAATCTGTCTTAATAAACGTTTGTTAAATTTAATAATCGTTTTTGAATTATCTTTAAAAACGTATTATTATAAATTATTAAATATAATAAATTAATTTGCATTAAAAAAAATATTTTTCCATAAAAAGTATATATATTGTGCAACATGTTACTAGGTTAAGTAATTTGTTGTCACTTTAGCTAAAAATGCAATATTTTAAGCACGCCATAAATCTTCAGTATTTATTATAACATATGGCTCTTCAATAATACGAATATTATTTTTTCTATTTTGCAAAGTTATGCTACATGAATACTACTGTTTATAAGAGGAAACAGCATCTTGTTCTCCATATATATCGTAATAAATAAATATTCATTTCATATGCGAGATTTGCTGGCTGGTTTTTTTTAATAAATTTTATAATATTTACAAAATGTTAAATGCTATTACATATCACTTCAATCCAAAAAGCAAAACTTGATCCAGAAAATATATTTATAAGTAGGTAATAAGTGAAACTGCATGTAAAAAAGATGTGTTTGTAATTTGATATATAAAATTAATTATAATTGTATTAATTTTTTCCATACTCTGGCTGCACGTTAATCTTAACATTAAATGCAAAACATCTGAGTTTGCTTTATTATTTTATAATGGTTTGTATGCCAGCAGGAATATTTGTGGCTTTTGTGTTTGAAAACAGTTAGTTTTATAAAAGACTAGCGGCCCGGTACGTTCTTCACTACGTATAAAGTGAAATAATAATAAAAAAAAAATTAATTGTAGCATCAAATTCATTTATTAAAAAAGCTATTTTAAAACTTAATCCAAAACATTTGGATAAACAATATTTTTTGTTTTTCCATTTTGAGCATGAATAAACAAAACGTCTGTGGGTACCGACTCTGAAACAGGCAATATAAAGTTGTCCATGTGAAATACATGATTCCTCCAAATTAACGCCACAAACGTGAAGTGTTTGCCCTGGTGCCTTGTTGATGGACATGGCAAATGATAAACACACAGGATATTGTAATCGTTTGAATTGAAATGGCATATCAGTTGGAATCATAGGGATACGCAGTATCAAACAAACTTCGGCTTTTGATTTAATAGTTAAGACTGTAGCTTCAATTAAATTTGGCAATAACTTTTTCACTGCCTACTGTCAATACTGAAAAAATTTTCAAGTTGACAGTAAAATCCCCATCAATAAAAAGTTTAAATTTGTTAGCAAAATACCTACTAATAAAATTATCAAATTTATTGTGTCAATTTGTTAAAAAAAAAATGTGATAAATGAAGAACCGCTTGACCAATTTTGTCGAAACTTCACATAAACCATCCACTAAATAGTTTAAACAAAGCCAGAACATTTGGTTTGGATAGGTGAGCTCGTTCTTGAGTTACAAAAACACAACGAAAAGAGGCATTGATTTTTATATATATAGATCGGCATTGATTTTCATAACCAGTTGAAGTTAATACAGAAATATTTCTTTTTCGAAAATCAATTATTCGTACTGCATATTTCAGAAAATGGCAAATAACAAAATCGTACTAGCAAAAAAACACAGAAAAGCTTTTACGGGAAGCATAAAAATGTACCAAAACAAATATTGATCATTGATCAAATCATTTTGATATTCAAGATATTTTCTAACTTTAATGTTTAACCAACATCATGCCAGTACACAACAGTAACTTTGTTTTAAAGTTTAACAGTGTTAATCAGAAAAAATTAAAGTAGACTTTAAATGTACTTTAAGAAAATTTTGTATGAACATTTTGTCTAAAAGCACATTTCAACCCTACTTTATTTTTTATGAATACGGCAGTAAAACTTTAAAGTTTTCATACAATAGAGTTTGTTTGAATTAATATTTAAAAACCGAAGTTTTATTTTCAATAATTATTTTCATTTTCATTACAGAAATAATTTGTGTAAAATCAAAATTAAAGTAATTAAAGTAATATAATTTGAATGACTTTATCAAGATAAGAAGAATTAATTAGACTTCAAAAACAATTGTGAAACTCCTCTTTGACATTAACGGTTATAATCTTTATTAGCGTTTTCGCATTTTGGTTTGTTTGCTTTTTTGGCTTGTTATTTGCTTTTGTGTAATCATTTGCATTACTCTATTGAAGTTAATGTTGTTTGTTGATTTTACATTTTAATTACATACAAATTAATGGGGACTAATTCTGGTTCTCTTTTAGTTCTGTTGTTTATATTGAATGTTCATGAACATTATTTTAAAAACAAACATAAATAGAAAAGAAAAAATTTCATTGCTAAAAAAATAAAAAACTGCACAACTTTGACGTAAATTAATTTACATATTGAATTTTCCTACAGAAGATCCTACACAAGCTAGTAGCGAAATATTGGAAATAAAACTGGAACTTAATAAGTAAGAGTTTATATTCGGCTGTATCGAATCATACATAACCACCACCAAATCATCTATTATGGGGCGAACGTCATAAAATATTGAGCCGTAATTCATATTTATTTTAGGTTTATTTTGGTTGAATAACGATATTTTCTTTCTGAAATGCATTTTGTTTATAAAGCGATTTACTTCAACACAGAATAAATTAGGTAGAAAAAACCCTAGGAAACTGATTTTGACTTTTTCAAAACGTCAAGATTGCCATCTCTTTATATTCTGTGCTTGTTCTGGGAAGTGAAGCTTGTGTGGGACCTATGGCCAATCGTGTAAAAAATTTTACAAAATGCAATATAATTTTTACATCTTTATAACTAATCTATGTAAAATTTGAAATTTTACGATTTTCTGTAGACATTTATGTCTATATTCTTGGAGTACTTTGTATGGGGGCTATAAGAAAACCAGGTCCGATTCCTACCATTAGCAACAGAGCTTATCCTTCTAAAAAAAATAAAGTGTACAAAATTTCATTATATTATTATTTGAAGAAAATAGCAAAAATATTTAACAAATATCGTATGGTAGTCTGAAACTTTGATCTATAGCTCGGATCCTACTGCATCGATTTTGACTATTTTCACTACCAATAATTTCGGTGAATCAAAGAATATTTGCTATAAATTTCATTGTTATATGCCTTTTTTTCGAAACTCTATCGTACCTTCAACAGCCAGACAGATGGACAAACATGACTTGATCGTCCTAGAATCTTATAAGGATTCAGTATATGTAGATTTTTATATTTCGATGTGTTACATCTTTTTGGTGGTAAGTATACAAATGTTTAAATTTGAGTTTAATAAATTATATCTATTAATTGGTTTTTACTAACAAATTAAATATTTGATTTTTTTTTTTTTTGATAAAATACTTTTTTGACTGCTTTCTACTCAATGCAAATGGATAAAACTACCGATGGCAATACATGTATACATGGGCGTAGCCAGGATAAAATCTAAGGGTAGGGGAGGGGAAAGAGGGGTAAACATTTTTTTTTTTTTTGGCAAAGTTCTTTTTTGACTGCCTTCTACTCAATGCAAATGGATAAAACTTTGCAGGCATTCACCAGGATAAAATCCGTTACAAGATTTGATTTTCCGAAGTGAAGCTAAATAAAAGCATTTAAAAACAAAGATTTTGGTTGCTTTTAACGGGTTTCGATCGCAAAAAAAATAAATCTAAACCGTGCAATATTAAAGCATTGGAAGACATGGAGAGATTGCGAATTTTAGCATAACATTAAATACTAATCCACAAGTGTAAAGTTTTATTATATGAATATACATTTTTTTTATTATATGAATATAAAATATAAAACCTGTAAAAAGTTTTCTTAATTGTTTCGCGTGCTGTGTGGCGGCACCGTGTTGTCCGCCAAGTTCAGCTCTTCCGTTTTGGGTAAAAGAAAATATAATCATCGTAATTAATAATTTTCTTATTAATTAAAGATATTCATTACTAAAAAGTAAAAAATAAATAAAAACACTGTTTTTTAAGAAACGCTTTTCTTTACCTTAATATATTTATCAGTTGTGAACACAAAATAAATATGAATACTAAAAAAATCGACAAAAAGTAAAAAAATAAGAACATTTCAAACAACATAAACTTTTAAAACAAAATAGAAAAAATCCCACACATCCCTTAAATAAAAGCGTGGGGCGCCTATACCAATCTGAACTTAAGAAAACATGACTGCCGTGAGTACATTTTAATATTTCAGACCGAAAGAAATACAACCAATCATGTTTAAAGCTACGAATTTTCAATAATTGAGCATTTTATTTCATAACAAGGCACCCCACGAATTTTCCTACATTAGTTCTTTTTTCTTGGGGAATTCCTTTTCATTGACATTCCCGAAAATAATGTTTAAAATATTAAAAGACATAAATAAGTTTGTCAAAAGTGAAATATGTATAATATTGTTAAACATTTTACTTAAATCAACAGTTTCATTAACTTAGTGCTTTTAGATATTACAACAATATATTTTTAACTCAACATAACCAAAACGTTGTTAATAAATTCGTATTGTATTAAGTTATACTCTTTATAATATAATCCCAAAAGCACACATTGTAGTACATACGAGTTGTGGGAAATATTATTTGACTTAATTCTTATGAAATATTTATTTCCCAACTGTTACTCCTATATAAATATTTTAATTAAAGTACTGGCATGTTTGGAAATTTGCATGCATATGATGTTCGTATTTTCCAAACATCTATATTGTATGGTTTGAATAAGCAGCATTAAACTAAGGAACAAAAAAAAAATAAATTTTTAATCCTTTTTTATCCCTTTTCATAAACTTATATGCAACCAAGCACAATATCAGTTTAGCAAATTGTTGTTCAAGAAGGAGTTATTTATTTTGTATAAATAATAGTGAAATAAGAATTAAGAGTCATATGTTCTGAATCAGAAATCTTGAAACTTATTCGAATACTTATTTATTATTTATGTTTTGTGAGGTTATAAATTCTTGTGTTAATTTGAATAACTAATTTCAAATCTACTACGTGCTACAAACATTTGTTAACGAGATACTAAAATTAACTAATGTTCAAACATTAACAAATAAGTAGTATTTAATATTCATCTTATGTATTTTGTTAAGTATGCTAAAAATTATTATCAAAACTCTACAGTTCACATTTTAGTTGTGTTTAATTTGTACGGTTTTCAGAAAAATTTGCCATAAGAATAACAATTAATAGTTAAACAATAGTTAGTGTTTCAGTTTACCAATGGTTAACTAATGACCGAGAATTCGGCTATAAGATATAGTTTTCATCTAATAATCAGTTTTGTTATTTTATAATATTCCATAATATAACATTATAAAAATTATAATGTATGTATACATCATGTATTTCCTTCAAACAACGAATTAAAAACTTCTCTCATTTAAAAAATGTATATGTATTTTGTTATTTCGTTAGCAGAGTAGGTAAAATTTCCACTCGCGAGTTATATTTTTAAATTCGCGAAAATGATTTGTATAGCAATTCTTTGTTTTATTTATTTCTTTCGAGAAAAAATGTAAACTACTAATTAAATATGCAATTTGTTAAACTAATATATTTAAACCTAGTTTTTTTTTTGTTTAAAATGACATGTTTTATGTACGAGAGCGGTTCGGTAACTTCTTAGCCTAGAATAGAAAACGCAGTATAAACAGAACAAATTTAAGTGTTTTGGAACCTTACATCTGTGCTATGAACACATGTTAAATTTGTTTTCGATCTGCCAACTCCTTTATATAGAAACAGGTATTTAAAAAAGACGCATCCGCGATTTGTTTACAACTGAAAAATTAGAAATTCGTGGTGTTATTAAATATTTCAAATTAAAAAGGTTTGTCGGGACAAGAAATTCATAATGATATGGTGAATGTGTTACGTGAAAGTGCTCCTTCATATGCAACAGTAAAAAATTTGGTTGCTGAATTTAAACGTGGATCGTGGTCGTACAAGCACTGATGATTACCCACGTAGTGGACTCCCAAAACAGCAACCACAACAGTGCGTGAAATAGCTAATATAATGGGCATCTCAAATGATCGAGTTCATTTAATTTTTCATGAAGAACTACAGATAAAAAAGCTTTCTGCAAGATGGGTGTCGCAGTTGTTAACAGTCGACTAAAAACGATTATGAATGAAAATTTCTCAAGCTTGTTTGGATCATTTTAAGAAAATTAAAATGAATTTTAAGCATCGTTTCAACCTCAAATAAAGATACAATTACAGTTCTAAACCACTATTTTGAAGACCTTTAAGAAAACTATTATAATCAAGGGATAAAATTGCTAGATAAGCATTGGACTAAGCGTATTGCAGTTTCAGGAGATTATATTGAAAAATAATTTTTTTTTTTTTAAATTAACTATTCTCTTTCTGTGCTAGGCTAAGAAGTTTCCGAACCACTCTCGTATAATGTATTTTCCAATTGTTATTCTTTCAGCCAACTGTTATGCACAGTTATAAAGACCAAAGGAAATAGCTGATTGGAATTTTCTTACTATTACAACATAATGTATTTTTTGTAATTTCACACAATTGGATCATAAAAAATCAGTAAACCGCAGGAAAATTCTTAGAATCAACTAAGGGAACAAAAACCTTAAAAACCTATCGATAGATTTCATTGTATTTTTTATAACTTCTTAAAACATATTTATGTTCATTAAAATGTATTAATGAATATATTAATAGAATAAACACAATTTCTAGCATTTCATAAGAATCATAAAACTTGGACTTTTGAAACAAAAAAATTAAAACATTATAAAATTATAAAAATAAAATTTAAATTATAAAATATTAAAATTTTATTTTTTTACGTAAACAGTAATTTCTAAACATATCAATGAAATTCCATGCATATAAATATACATAAGTATACATATCTGTACATAAGTATTTTTTAACTGTGTGTCAAAAAAAAACAAAATAATTTTAATTTTGTTTCAAATGCTTTATGTAGAAAAATTAAATTCGAGTTTAATTCTTTATAATTCTATTCGCGAAAGAAACAAATTTTGCATTCTTATATTTATTTAAATTCTTTCGCGAAATTTATAAATAATATTTTTTTTATAAAACATAACTTAAAACTGCATGAACAAATTTTAAAATTTTATTTTTAATTTTTTTTTTTTAAATTTCATGAATCGAATAAATAAAATTCTAATTAAATTCGATCGAATTAATTTTTTTCCGTGAAAGAAATCAACTCGAGCATTCCCGGTACTCTGGTTGTTAGATATGAATGTACTATTCTGATAAATATCCATATATTTGTAGTGAAAAGTTTTTTTTTTTAACTCACAACTCTCATATGTTTAATTCACAAACAATTTGCAGTCTGCTTTTGTGAAAAACCACATCAAGTGCGAATATTCAAAATAAATATTGATTTGATAATTAAAATGCAATATGACCGTAGAAATTTTGTGGCACATTCACGCAGTTTTAGGTTATCTAAGTGTGAAAATAACTTACTTGTCAAAATAAATTTACTGGACAACATTCTCCTAAAAAAAAAGTAGTAAATCATTTAATGATGAAATTTCAAACACTTTCCTTTTTGACCTAGAAAGTATTATTTTATCGGCTGCATTCTAAGATCGTTTTGTTATTATTTTTATCAATTAAATGTTAGTGTGGAAATAAAATTTGTTCGAAATGAGATTTCTCTATTCATATGACACATGATCAACTATACGAGTACTCTATATTTTATTAGTTTTTTTACATTTCTACATTCTCTATGCCCAGTAAAAAATGTGTTCCAAAAGCAGAAAACCTGCTGATGGGATGGATGATTTTTGTATGAGGTATTCCCGGTTTGGAGGACTACTTTCTGCTGACAATAAGCGCTTCTTTTAACCTAATCAAACATGCAAATAAAGCACTTTCCTAAAGTGTGTTACGTCACTTCGCGCACACCAAACAAAGAACAAATTTTATCTGAATGTTTTTGCTAAAGAAAAATTCATAGTAACTGAGAAGCTCGATATTCGTTTTGTAATTGACTTTTGTTGTCATAGGTAAATCTGTAGGCTATAATTTCATTTTTGTTTTTTCGCTTTAAAACCTTCCTCCTTGTCAGCACTAAAAAATCATCTTTTTGTATATTTTATTCGTAAGCATTTACCGTTTTTATTGAAGCGCTCGATTATGCGCTTTTTCTCTTAAGTGCTTCAAAAAACACGATTTTTTTTACTAAGATGACTACACCATCATAGTGGTTATTAATTAAAATTACTTTAACATCAATATTTTGTTGAAATATTCCGATTTTGTGCTATGCAATACAAATACTTTGTTTATAGATTTAGAATATTTTTGTTTTATAATCAATGTAGTTTTGGTTTCATACTTTAACATAAAATATTATTACAACATATGTAAGTATGCTGATCATAATATTTACCAGCCCCAAACAAATGATTTCCCGAAATAACACTGTATCGATCATAGATGTTTGATTTATATACATATGTATGTATCCAAACAAACTTCGCAACATATATAAAAAGAAATTGCACATAAACATTTGTACGGATCGGACATACAAGGCCAACTTCCAAAATCTCAATTGGCCAATTTAATCAAAACAGCGAAAAAGTGCTTGAAGAAATATTTTATGGAAATAAGAAAGTGGTATAAGGGAGTCATTTATATTATACGGCCTTACTTTAAATAGTAATTGTTTAAAATCGTTCTACAAATAGATTTATTAATAAGATCAATATATAAAAATATCATGAAAATCAATTAATAGAAACGTTCATTTAAAAAGTTTTTGATTTGAACATTATCTTTTATAATTCCAATATATTCTTTTTTTATTCGATAAACAACTTCCATTAAACATATTTTTATAAATTGTGGGTATTGTTACTGATAATAATAATTTATACCATACTGTGAAATATTTTTATATTTGTATGAATTAAAAACTATTATTATGTGCAGGCTCTAATGTTTTTGATAAAACGTGTATTTATTTAATATATACATTTATATTTTAAAAATAAATTTACCTGCCAAAAACCAAATAGAAAATTTTCATTAAAATTGGCTTTTATTATTTTTGCACATTTGCGGTAAATAGCTAAATTAAAAGGGCAAAAACTCCAAATTGAGGTTTTCGCATTATCATAATTTATTTTAAATATGACATTTTATATTCACTTCAGTTATAATTATACAACATTAATTTTGGTTTTTAGAACAACCAACTAAATCATAAACGAATGCAAATTATAATATTTCATTTTAATTAATTGAATGTGTTTTTATTCTTTTGCCAACCAAAATTGTTTATTTGTAAAAATATATTTATTCTATTCACATATGTTGTTGTAAGTAGTACTATGTATGTTACAACTTTCTGGTTATGAACACAATTTTGACAAAAGACTAAAAGCAAAAGAATAAAAAAAATAATAATTTTAAATATTGGTCACAAAAACAAATTAATAAAACCTAACCCCCTTATTCAAAAACGATTATTAAATTTAACAAACTTTTATTAAGACAGATTGGCATATACAAATTTTCTTAATAAACGTTTGTTAAATTTAATAATCGTTTTTGAATAAGGGGGTTAGGTTTTATTAATTTGTTTTTGTGACCAATGTTTAAAATTATTATTTTTTTTAAGGGGTTTCCTTCAGGCTAATTTGGTCAAATGTTTGTTTCCAAACGTAAATAAAAAACTTGTTCGATTTTTATTTTATTTACCCAACGTTTCGTTAGTTTTATTCTAACTTCTTCAGGGGTCTCGTTCTAAATAATAGCTTTGATGTATTTTATAATTGGATATTCATTTTTAATATTAATTATTTACTTAAATACTAAAAATCGGAACATCACGAACAGAATTTTGGTATAAATAATCAAATAATTAATAAAAATATAATATACAATACACGACCACAAACCTTAAGTCAAGTTTAACTTAAAGGTAATATCACAGAACTTTTTGTTTTCAAGCTTTCAAAATGCCAAAAATAAAATATCAAAACAAATATACAAAAGTCCAGCGGCAGCGGTTATTAGAATAGCTTACTTAGGTCTACTAAGTTGATCTCATCATGCTACCTGTAAAATAAATAACTGGTCGATCAGTCAATACTGTTTTTTTACAATTCAAACTACCCTTACTCCTCTTACAGGCACAATAGGTAATATACCCCAAGTATACGCTCCCTTATTACTGGTGGAGGCAGTGCATTGGCAGAGTAGGTGCCTTGTTTGGCAGCTTCTTCAGTAATCATTGCACCGTCGGCTCTGTCTCCTGGCGTGACTTCCGAAACTACAGTGCCCTGTCGATACTGAAATAATTATCCTTATTTGGTCACAAGGTAAGCCAATCAGCGAATTCGTCTTGCCTTTATCAAATACGGCTCAAATTGACCTTGCAGTAAAACAAGTGATTTCATTCGACCTCTTTGCTGAGTCTGGAGTCTAAACAGTTATTGGTGAACAATAATATTAAGACTCATTACAGAAATACCAGTGAAGGGGTCAATCGCCTCCTCGGTCATCATTTTATCCATCGTTTTGTTATACAAGCGAATAAACAAAACAATTTCTGCATTATGTGAAAAATTAGTGAGTATGCTTTAAATGTTGTTAAACAGCCGTAATGTTCATTTAAGATTGCCAAAATCTTCAGCTTGAAATAAAAGAAAAGTTTTAAAAAATTTCGATGATCAAATGATATGATACATTCATAAGAATTAAGCCATATCCTGGACTTAATTAAATACCACGAAGTTTTGAATTCTAGAAGTCGTAAGATGCTGCAGTTGAAAATAGATATTTTCTGCATAGTGTCATCAACATAAACATTAGTTTATTGCAGATATGAACCTTTGGAAAAATCTAAACTTTCATATTTACATAATTCGAAAACAAACAGTCGGGCATGCCTAGATTGTCTTGGAATCTTAAAACGGACCAGAATATATAGATTTTTTGTTTCTACGACCAATATATCGAAGTGTTACTAACGGAGTAACACCAATTTTTGTTGGTTTTTATAAAAATGTCGTAGACATTGTACAAAACATTTATGTCGTATAGAAATTACCTACAATATTTCAATAACTATTATAAATTCAGACAACATACAACTTCTATGACAATACAACTTCAGTTGTAAATTCAACAGTTGCTTATTTAAAATAAATATAATACAAATTGTTTTAATTTGATTTGTTTTAATTGTTAAAATAATAAACTATGATTTTTCAATTTACAAATGTTTAGCACTTAAAGAAAATTTAACATTTAACAGAAACTTTTTTGTGTTAAATTATATTTGTATACCAAAATGTTTAAGTCATTTATACACGTTAGAGTGAAATTCGGAAGCGGGCCTAATATGAGAGCTGTGGTCATAAAATTATATGACATGATTTCTGTATATATTATACTCAGAAAGTGATTCTGAGTCTATCGGTAGACTTTAAGGTGGGTGCTGGACCAATATTTCTGGGCATTACAAACTTTAGCTCAAATCCAATATAGCCTCCCCACTATGGTGGTGTAGTGTATAATAAAATGTTTACATTCTTGTTGCTACATGTAACTCACTTAATAATTTTGTAATTGCTTTCTGAAAAACAAATATTTAGCAAGAATATTAATTTATTTAAATTAAATGTGTTTAAGACAAAAAATTATTTGTAAGAAAAATAAGCCTAAGAAAATGTTGAAATGTAAATAAGTTTGTCAGAAAGTACACATTTTATTCAAAGTGGAATGAAATTAGTTTTAAATTTGAATGTGCATATTTTGCTCCATGCCCCACCTTCTCATTTGATAACTACCCATGAATAGTAGTTTGATATTAAAAAGGGATGGTATGTAGTTATTTCGTAATGTTCTTTAATAGCTTAATTTAAAAACAATTTATTACATAATTGACATAAAATTTATTATTACATTATATAGAATTATACAGAGCATGTAAATCAATTTTCCAGAATGTAATAATAAAAAAACAATTCACTTTATGAAAACAGGGTTATTATAATAAAATCATAATGTTTATTTTGTTCAAAATTATAAAGAAATAATTCTAACGCTAATTAAATTTTCAGCCCATATCCGCATATTTGTTCATTTTAACACTATCTAGTACATTACTATATAAAAAGATTATTTGAAATTCGAAATATACACTTTGTTGCGTTACTATAATCATACTTGATGTTTGCTGTACCGTACAGCACTTCATTAATTTAAAAGAGAAATTGTGTAATAATATGTTATTTTAATTACAGTTTATGATAAACAAAGAAGAATACTAGAAAAACAAAAGTATGAAGGTTATTTATTATTATTTTTATGCAATTTTCAACAATTTCCTATAAAATGTAATTACAGACTGCTATTCGATAAAAACTGTAGTTCGTGCCAAGGCCTTTACTTCGCCAAAAAATTCCTAGACTTACATTCGCTAAAAGAAAGTTAAACATACGCAGTAAAGAAATTTAGTTGTGCAGTTTACCACAATTTCAATTTTTTTTTTTAAATATGATGGTCACTGTAATTCTTTATATGTTTTTTGCAACAATATATGGTTAAGTTACTATTCACATGTTTATAGGAATCATATATATGATTATAGCATTTATGTAATGTTTATGGTAACCAGTTTTATGATGATTGTAGCAAATATATACATAGTTACTACAATCATATATATCATCTGAATCGAAACTTAATCCTATCATGGTTACTGCAATCATATTAATAATTACAGTGACCATAATATTGTTGAAATATTGCCATATTGATGATAATCTTTGTTAATAGTTGCAACATTTAAACATGAAATTTTTTTTAGGTGATTTATTGCGATGAGAATAAATTTAATCTTGCTGGTCCAGATGGTTTCAGGAGCTATTGAAGTGACGTACGGAAGGAAATACGATATTTTTCAGACATAAATTTCCTTGATAGTATCTGGAGATTTTTGTGAGACAGTATGATTGATTTGGCGTTTCCAAGCACCAAAATGAATTCATCTGCTTACAAACAATTACTAGATGAAAACTTAGTGTCACTTTTTCATAAAATAGTAGTAAAAAATAATTTATTTATCTACAAGACCACCAGACGCACATATACATGCAAATCGTCAAACACAATAAAATATAGTCTTCGAAAAATGTGAATGTGAATGTACTTGAATGGCCTGATGTTTTTGCAGATCACAACCATATTGAGAAGATTTGGGGAATATTAAGATATCGAAGTTATGCTGAAACCCGACAATATGCGTGCATATATCACATAAAAGCAGCTATGATGCTTGCAGATCTATATATGTAGATATAAGAATAAATCTGGTTCATAGTATGCCTGATTGAATTGATTAAGTTGATTAAAAAAAATGAGGCCTAACATATTATTGAAAGTCTAAATGTTTTGTGAATATTAGTATTTTAAATTATTTTAATTTTAGTGTAGTTATAGTTATGAAACACAAATTAATTTAGGTATAAAGGATGTTTATTTAGACATATAGAACTTTAAGTTGGCAACACTTTTTTAACTGGTGGCCATTTTGTCAGCTGTCAAGTGATTTATTTTTGAAGTCATTAGTCTACGGCGATAAGCCCGAAATGATTGGCCACTTGGAGGTAAACATTCGTCGCGTTCTTGCTTATATACTTGCACAAATATTGGAAAAAGTCATCGAAAATTGTACCTCCATAATAGATAACGCCCGAGCCAGTCATATGCCAGAAGTCATATCTAAAATATAATTCCAGAAGATTATCTTGCAAATAAAGAAAATTTCATGTCAATTTCAAGAAATTATTTTTGCTTTGTTCCATTTCAAAGTTCTATACATCTAAAAAAAAAAACACAGAACCATGATTTTCAAAATAAATTTATACATTTGGAAACGTTGTTCAGGCGCCAAAGTTATACAGTGAAGTATATTTAGCGTGTTGTTTTTTAATTAAAGCACACACATATTGTTGTTGATATAAACAAACACCAGTTTAAATTTGAAAGTTATTCTATAGTTTGTTTTCGTTTTGTGTGTCTGTGCGCATTGTCACCACATCTGTCACATTATTTGTCAACATTACATTACAAAAGTTAAATTGCATGTCTGCAATTTTGTTACGTGCAGAACATAACCATATACATATAAATGTATGCAAATCTTCAGTATTTAGCTGAAAGTTTTTAAATAAATTTTTATTTTTAAATTTATTGAAAAACTACTCGTAATTAAATTAAATTAAATATGAAAAACTGAATAAAATCTTAAACATTTGAAGATCGAAGTCTGCATTTAGATACCTGTATAAAGTGATTTGGCATAGACTTTTGTGTTGCCTATATACTATGAATGACACATTGAGCATTATTTCTATGTAAAACTCAAGAAAGCAGGACCAATTACAAATTAATATTTAATGAAACAACTTTAACAGTGTGATAATATAAAGTATAAATTATTATGAAAAACATAGTTTAGTTTAAATATGATTCAACTTTGTATATGTTTTGCGTTTAAGTTAACTTAAATTTAATTCTCATTTGATTTAAACATTAATAATGCCAAATTACCGAAACTAGCTTTTTTTAGTTATCTTTTATTACTGACCGCTAATCATTTTTCATTTTGATTTTTTTCATATTTAACATTAGTTTGTATTAATAAAAGAAATTATTCTACTAAACACTTTCAAGTGATCATTAATTTAAGAATTTACGACAAAACTTAGATTGTTAATCAAATTACTTGAAACTCTGTAAACTTACATTTAAAATTTAAAGAGTCTACATGGTTTAGTCTGTACATTTTAATTCTTTTATGCATAACTTATAATAACATAACGAGTTACCTAGGTACCTATATGAAAGTTAAGTAGAGAAAAAGCATTTTCGCACTAAATATGTTGTTGGAGGGTAGCTAACAGATATTTTATATAATTTTTCTTAACGCCTTATGCCCTTATTCATAAACCTGTTGTAAGTTTGTTTTGAATAAAAGGGTTAATGTTTACAACACATATGCACTTTAATGTTTACGTAAGTTTAATTTGAAACTTAGTAGCTTCTTTGCTGTATGTATATAAAATCTAACGCTTGTAATATATGTATAGGACGATATAAAGTTGGCATTTCTCCCCTTCAAAATAAATGCGAAACTTCATGTACTTTTGTGTTTATTATTTTTAGTTCGACTTGTATTCTGTGCGGCGAAGGTAATATTTTTTATGTAAAACAAACGTAATGAATTAAAATACAAGAGTTTATTCTAGAAGATTTACTTCAACTGACATAAATAATTTGTAAGTGAATTAGAAAGCGACGATGAGAATTTTATGCAGAAGAATATACTCCACCGCTTAATAAATTAACATTGGAAGATTCAGACACTGAAATGGCAGGTATTATAGTAGTAAATTTAGATTCGTTTGACTCGAAAGAAACCGATGATTTTGGGGATGATGAAGCTCAGAAAAGGAGCGAACTTTGTGATAAAGACGGAACTTGCTGACAACGGATTAGTCGACCAATATTTGCAAACTGCTCAATATATTTGCGCTAAAATTTTATTTCTCTTTTTTTCATTACGTTTGGAATTTTGTGATTTTTATTTTTCTGTTGGCAAGTACGATGTAATAAATTGTTTTTGTTTATAATTTATACCGACTGTTATTTACTAATGCAAAACTACTAACAACTTTAAATAATATACTTGCAATGTCCGCTTTCTTATACATATAAACACGTACAGGTACCCGGGTACCTTAATGAACATTAAAGTCTGTTAAAAAGTAATTGGTCTCTGAGGAAAATTACCAAAAAAAAAAGTCAAGGCGTACGGCGGCAAAAGAAAAATTAATTATTTAAAAGTTAGTTGTTCTCAAAAAGTTTCAGGTATACAAGTTATTAATCACAATGAAAAAATTTTGACTGCAAACACCAAAGGTACCCGGGTACCTTGGTGCACACATAAGGGTTAAAAAATATTTAACAATATCATCGCTCAAAACTGTATTTAAATAATTTTCAGATTGTTTCAATTGAATTTATTAAATTTAAATTCATTAATACACAACGAAAATTAATTTGAATCAAAGTTATAATTGTCTGTATTTATTGATTGAAACTTAGTGTCCGTAATCTAAATCATACCATTTCATATTGAAAAGTATGACGCATAATACTCATAAAAACACAACAATTTCGTTCAATGCTAATTGTTTCAGGTAATTAGTGTTATTTTTTTTTACAAATTTATTATAATTGAAATTAAAATAAATCAAAAGCTAAAAGCACTAGCCACGAAGGATATCGGCTTAAAGGTCAGGTCTCACATATAAGAAAGAGTATTCTAAAAACTCCTTGCATGAAATTTCACCAATATCGGGCAGCGAAATGAGAAATTCACAGAGATATATTTATATATTTAGTATTATCAGAAACAGAGAAGAAACCTGGACAGTTTTTTATTTACAATTGAAGCTATGTATGTATTTTTTACTATATATATTTTTTATCACAACGTGTCAAATATATATACAGTTCAACCTTGGTATAAGGAATCTTAAGGGGATTAGATAAAAAAACGTTATATCGAATAATTCGTTACAATGAGGTTCGTTATATCGAGGTGAAGTTGAACTTTTATTCGTTATTAATTAACTCAAAAATAGTTTATATTTATAAAATAATAAGCTGAGCCAGTGATTAACTAGCTAGATTGCAACAACAACTGCAGCAACAAGCGTACAAGCTCTTGGCAACAATACATTTTTCTTCGAATATTTCAGTCGTTAGTCTGCCGACTACGAATGTAGGTTTGGTGGAGACGTTGTCATTGCAAAGACAATAATTTCGTGTGTATCTGTTTCATATAATTTGGATTAATTGATGGAAAGGTTGTAAGTTGACAAAAGTCGTTAAATAGAGGTAAATAATTCTTTATATATATTTCGTTAGTCTGCAGTGAATGAAAATTCGTTATAACGAGGCTATTGACAAATGTATTCGTAATAGAGAGGTTTATTTTGTATTAAATCTTATGGAGCATTGTAGGGGATTTAAAGAAATTCGTTAAATCGAGGAATTCATTATAGTGAGGGTCGTTATATCGAGGTTCGACTGTACATATATATATTAAAATAATATTCATGTATTTTTAATGTCAGCATCTAAAATATGGCTTATAAAATAATTCAAGTTTGCAAATGAAACTATATCGACAACTTCAGTTATATTTCTATCTTTAATTTGCAATATCCTTGCTCTTAACTACACTCAGCAAAACCACAAGGATATACATTTTTTTTTTATTCCTGTCATAAGTTATTAAGCTTGATGACATAGTTTATTATTGTTATGTTGCTTATTACATAAGGTGATTTTATGACGACGTTAGCTTTAATATTTCGTCGTGAATACAGAGAAAAGTAAATGAGTAACTTAAACATACATATTCTAGCATTATTTACTTGAATATTCGCTTTTAATCGCAGTCTTATGTATTTATATAATGTTTATAATGGAATACAAAATCCTACTATACAATTGCACTTACAGCTAAAGGCTTACTGGTAGGTAAAAAATAAACACACGTGCATACAAATTATGATATTTTTTAATATGATTTATTCTAACATTGTTAAGCATCCGTCTTTAGAACACAAAAGTGAAAAAACTTGTATGTTTATGACAATGAGGTTGTAAAATTTTTTTACACCTTATGCAAAATTACAATAATAAACAAATAAAAATGTTGGTATCTAACATACTTAAGCCACAGGGAAAAGTGTATTAGTTCTACAGCTAGTTCTGCAATACATATATATAGCAATAACTAGTACTAGTTTGGAGTTGAATAGACTAAACAGCTTATTATCGAATTAATGTGACAATTGATATACGAGTATGTATGTATATTGCAATCCAACTATTAAATATTCAACTGCCTAAAATACTCAATTTTCAAAGTTTGTCTTTATTACAATAATGCAGCGTCTTTTTTTTGTATTCGATTATTCGGCAAATTGATAGATTAATATCCTATACTAACCTGAAAATTAATCGAATAATTTCCATTCTAATTAATGGCAATCCTAATATTTAACTTTGTACGCAGATATTAGTACATGCATGTTTTAATTGTCTGTGAAAATTAAATATTATAATTATATGGTTCTTATGAAAACATTTGGGTACAGTTCATGACTTTGTAATTAGTATAAATTATGAATATGTACAGCTTAATACTATATTTTGATGAAGACAAAATGTTTTCATAAGAAATTAATTTTGTTTAATGAGCGCAAATATGCTCGGCTGCAATTAAAATCTACACAATAACGTATTTTAATACTAATTTACAATTTGAAGGTTATACTGAAATTAGAATGTCTTTAAAACAGTGAAGGGCGAATACTATACACGCGTGTATAGAAACAAAATTCTGTGTGCGCGATGTTGACACACGTATACTACTATATAACCTGTTACGCTGTCTGAATGAAAGAATGGAAAATGATTTTTTTATAGAAAACATGGATGACGATGCACAATGCTTGATTTGTCATCGCATTGTAAGTAAAAAAATTCAGTTCATTTTTGTCCAGGAAAATTAAAACAATTCAAGCTGAGAGTTGCTCGTAAGAAATATTTTCGCTCTCTTAAAAAGGAAGGCGTCAAACTTCGTATGAAAAAGACTTTGTTAGAACAATATTTTGTTTGGAACAAAAGGGTGAATCCATCTTTACTTGTGAGTTTCACTAAAATGATAATTTGTGTCTTGCTTAGTTGTGATCTTGTGCAAGCAAGGTCTAGCTTCGCAATTTTTGACTGTTTATGGTGTTATCCCTAATACACAAATCTCTCTGCCGCTTATCTAATGCAAATGTAAACAGCGTAGTGCATATGTATGTGTTTGCTCACCTCACATATAGATGTATGTATATTACGTTGCGTATAAGTAATTTAAAGATGTTAGTTGAAATTAATAACACACATACGCCACATGGAAAAGAATTAAGTACAAATTTATAAATAGCTTTAATGTAAATTTTGAGTAAATTTTTATCTATGTATATATGTATATAAAAATGAAATGGTCCATGTATGAAATGGCATCACGTGCCATTTTTTATTCGATTCGAAATTCTCAGGAAATGGTTTGTAAAGAAAAAAATTCAAAAATTCCGGGTACAACTCGAAAATATTAAGTTTTTAATATATTGCCTTCTTTTCACTTCTCATTTTTTTTTAATAAGATACATCTTTGAAGAAACTTGAAGAACTGGCATCACAGCCTCCTTTTCACTTCTCATTTTTTAAGTATGAGACAATTTTATGAAAACTCAAAGAACTAAATTTTACTGCCTCTTTTTCACTTCTCATTTTTCTTAATAAGAGACATTTTTTAAGAAACTTTAAGAACTGACACCAAAGCCTCCGATTCATTATATATGATATATAAATCATTAGTAAATACCGAAAGAAGCCGAGGCGGTCAGCTAGTATTACATTTTATTAAATATATTTGGAGCACAAGAGTACATAACATTTAAAAATAACACATCAATTTAGGGAATATATACCACAAAAAATAAAATGCACTATGTATATTTTTCTACCATAAGCTTTAAGGATATATGTAAATAAGTTTGGTATTTTGATTGCAATTTTCACAAAAATATAGCCAAATATCTTAAAATCATACATAGTTGTTTTAAATTTATTTTTGTAGATTACTGAACTTTTTATTTATATGAAATTTAAAAATAAACTTCAGAACCTAATAAAATTTATTTTTGCTTAATGCAGACATGAGCTATGAAAATTGGGCTGGCCCCCTTTGTACGGAGTTAGCTAACGGAGGATGTTTTAAAATGAAATTTTGACTCTGGAATTAGTCGTTCAGAAGATTACATTTTCTTACAATTTAACTTTTTAAAGTATGGCATGATGTATTATATTTAAAACTAAACAATACTTACGAATGTTAATTAAAATAAGTTTATCACTTACCATATTTGCAATAGATAAGCAATATTTCTTTAAAAATGATATATAACACTATATTATTTCTTTTATTTCTAATTTTTTTTTTATTTCTAATTTTATTTCTACAAGATTGACTACTTAAATGAAACATTAACGCTAACACTAAAAAATCTGTTCAGGTGACATTTAATTTAAGAAGAGATGATTGTCCTGTGATTTCCATAAATGGCTCATTTATTACAAAAAGTGATGTTGTAAAATACTTAGGTTTGCACCTTGAAAAAAGATTAACATGTAAGAAACTTATAGAAATGAAATGACAACAACTAAATATTAAAACTAAAAAAACAGTTTTGGTTATTGGGACCAAAATTTGAACTCAAGTTGGAAAACAAGTGATGTTGTACAAGACAATTTTGAAGCCAATTTGGAGTTATGGTCTACAATTATGGGGTACAGCAAGCCAATCGAATATTGAGATTATTTAAAGGTATCAATCAAAAACCCTTCGTTCAATTGTAAAAGCTCTATGCTACGTTAAAAACGACAATATTCTTAAAGATCTTGGAATTCCCACAGTTGAAATAAATCGTTTCAGTGAAAAATATATTTAAAGTCTTAGCAATCATACTGATGTTCTTGCCATAAACTAAAAGTAGATTGCAAATAAAATCTAAATGAGAAAAAAAATTCTAAGTGTGTTTATGGAATGTTTGTAAAGATTTTTAATTATAAAATGATGAATTTTTACACGTATTTTTGTTGGCTGTTTTTAAATTCGACTTAAAATTTATTTCGCTAATCTAGCTTAAAATAAGAATAGTATCTATTCATAAAGTTTGTTTAAACAAAGGCAAGAAATCAATTTCTTAGATTTCATTTGGAAAGCATATATTACAGCTACCCCTTTGGACTTACATTTGTTGTTTAGCTATGCACTTGTCAGTCCTTTGCATTAACCGCGATGCAGGGTATTAATGTAGATTTGCCGTAGGCAATGTACATTATGTGGGAAACATTGAGAAACACATGTGTCATAATGTGAATATACAATTGTAGAACTTGTGTTTATGTATAGAAGTTAATAATAACCACATGAAACACATTCATATATTTTCAAGATAAATATTTTAAACTAAATACTTTAAATTTATGAAATGAATTAATAATACATAATTTCGTTATAATCAATAAAGAGTAAATACCTTAAAACGTTCTTCAAAAAAAAAATCTTGATAAGAAAATCACAATCGTTTTTATTTTATTTAGTAATATAAATACTTGTTTAGCTAATTGTTCGACTGTAATAACTTTATTGAAAATTGTTTTTTTTTGAGCTTAAGTTCAAAATTTATTTTTATTTATTTATTATTTATATTTCTTATTGTTGTTTATTTGACCTTTTTTATTGAGATTTTGGTAATTATTAATGCCCTTATTTACAAAAATTTAAAGTAGACTTCAAATGTACTTTAAGAAAATTTTGTATGAAAATTTTGTGTAAAAGCACACTTCAAACCTACTTTATTTTTTATGAATACGGCAGTAAAGCGTCAGGTTTTTTTTAAAAAATATTTAAATTTTTATTACAATATTTCGCTACTCTTTGAGTAGCTTCTTTAGGATAAAAATTTTTATAATTTTATAAATTTCAAAAATTATTTGTCATAGGAAAAAGGAGATGAAAACTTTAACATAACAAAATATTAAAACAATTTATAACAATTTTTTATTATTAATTATACAATAATTATAAGTTTTGTTATTTTTTTTATGTATTAAATGTCTGTAAATCTGTGCTACATTTTCAGTATCTGCTTTGTAGTTGATCCTTTTAGTTGTAGGTACATTAATTATCTGTAACATCTCTAACATATAACGACGTTTGTAGGTATTTTCAGTGTTTAATACCGATACATTTTCAAAGTTTGGATAGTGATTTAATTTACTACAATGAGAATATAACGCAGTTTTTTTGTAAAGTAATATTGTCTCTATATCTTTGGTTTGATTTATGTCTAGCAATTCTGGTTTTTAGTTTATTTTTCGTGGTACCTATATATACTTTATTACAAGTTTCTTTTTCTTTTTCGTGACAAGGTGTCTTATATATAACATTTGACATGTTCCATTTTTCTATTTTATCTATTGTTTTACTAAATTAATGTGTTATAAGTCTTGTAAGCCATTCTATATTATTCAGTGTCAAAAATGTTTGATCTCCTCAATCATTCTGATATATCCGAAATATAAGTTATTGATTTGTAAATTTTCGGTTCTATGGTGTTTCTTGTGTTTTTTCTATTTTTGTTCTTATATTGTCTTATGAATTTATATACTATTGTCTTCTAATAGTTATATTACTTATTTTTTCATTGTTCTTCTTATGAAATTCCTTGTCACTTATAGTTAATATTCTTTCAATTAATTTTTTTTTTTACTGGTTATATTTTACCTATTTGGCTTTATTTGAGCCATTCCATAGAATATTTGGGGGAGACACACTTGCCTCAAAGCCTAATCTTGCCTTAAATAGATTAACAAACAGACGATTGTTTAGATCGATTTAGAATTTTTTAAGTGTCCAGAATATATATTTATATAAACATTATGTTTCTTCAAATAATATTTCGATGTGTTAAAAATTGTATGAAGAAATCAATATCCGTACTCCGTATTTTTGATGGATAGTAGAAAACATTAAACCTAATAATAAGGAAGAGGCTGACCTTTTCAGCTTCCACAAATTTATGTTACTTTCGAACGTGAGTCATTTGATAGTATTCATTCTAATAATGTCTATGGACACTTTTTGGTGTATTATAATATCACTCTTAGGAGCTATTTAATACCGATGAATATTTTTCTTAATTGAAGAGCTCACAAGATTCATTGACACCGGCTATGCATAACTAATATTTTTTAGGACTTAATAAATACTTGACATGCAAAGACTTTGCAGCAGAAGGTTCTTGTATAGTGGTTTTAGTGAGTTATAATTGGTATGAGTATAATCACACTTTATGTTGGGCCACTTTTTTATTGTGTTTGTTATAATTACACTTTATTTAAAGTATAATAAACCTAAGTACATGCTAGCTAATTTTTCATCAAATTAGTTCTAGTATATCTTTCTACAGACTTAAATGAATAAATTACAATTAATTTCGTTGAACACACTTTTTAGTGTGTCATACTATTCATGAACAGAATAACATTCTTTATTTCTCTCATAGCTTCTAATTACATAATGACACGTCACCTATATATACAATATTGAAGTATAATAAACTCGAGCACATGCTAGCTACTTTTCCATTAAATTTATGTTTGTATATCTTTTTTTCAGACTTAAATTAATAAATTACAGCTACATACTCGTATATACAAAATATAAAATACAACCACCAAACCTATTTCTGCCCTTTAAAAAATAATTTTATGTTTTGATTAAAATATGTATACAAAATTCATCATCTTTTCATTCATATAAAAAACATTATCGAAAATTGGTTATTTCAGTATACAGTGATGGTCATATAATTAAAACATTCATCCGAACAGTAACTCATTCAAATTATTTTCTATTTATAAAAAAATAACAAAAGTTCTTAATTAAATGGTGATCAGGGAACTGTGCTGGTCATTTTAAAACATTTATGTTTTGTTCCTCTCAACAACTCTTCAAAAATCGTAAAGTGCGTTTGGGATCTTTGGGATCATTGTCGTGCATAAAACTGCATAGTAGCGGCAAATTTTATTCAGCGAATGGTGTCATCGTATTTTCTAAAACATATAAATGTTGATCCATTTTTGAATAAAATCTGGATATTGGTCCGTCTCTTGCCAAACCTTTACATTACCACTACCTTGTTTAATTGTTTCCAAAATATACTTTGGATGATTCTAGTAATTAATCGAACGCTATACCTATAATCTTTTTATAAGATCCCCAGCGGCAAAACTTTAATTCATTAGACCAAAGCACATTTTTCCAAAAACTTATAATTTTTTTTGTAAATTTTCTTTTGCAAAATCTAGCTGTGATTTTATATTCGTCTTATTGTTCTAGCTTAAACTGTCTGGAACTTTTAAATGGATCTGCTTGTGGTATTTTTTTAATTTGATATTCTGTTTTTTTTGCTATTTGGGAGCTGTTGCAATATTTGCAGGTATTCCAAATGTATTTAAATGCTTGATGGCGTTATATTCGTATACAGTACCTTTGCAGCCACCATGCAAATTAGAAATTTGTAATGCGGTTTTACCAAAGGTTTCTCGGTTATTAATAAGTTTTCTTTCTTCTCTGACACAAGTTGATGGCTTTACCCATACCTAACAATGTAAAACTTTATAATTTTACATTCAAACACTATCCTGGTACATACCGACAATATTTTTGTGGAACAATTAAAAAAAGAAAAAAAACTAAAAAGTTGAACAGGATTTAATTATGTTTCCACCCTGCAAGACACATTACCACAAAATGATGCAATTTTTTGCAAAATAAATTGATGATAGGGAGAAATAACTGAGGAATTAAGAGCGTTATAATATTGTCAGACAAATGTTTAACAACAGTATGAACTCAAAATGTTTGCCTTCGAACGTTTTCATGAAAATCATTGTCAGTGAATTGTAAGACATAAACGTTGTCAATATCTAACAATCTTGTGACATTATTGACAGATTATTGTCATACATTTTTTATTGTCAGATGTGTGAAGTTTATACATCTGACAATAACATCATTGTCAGAGAAATATTATGAGTGTTTTTGTCCGTTTTTTTCGGTTTATTTGCCTTGCTAAACACAGAGAAAAATGGTGAGAGAGCAAAAGCGTGCAAAAAATATTTAAGGTTATTACACCAAACAAACCAGTTGAGGGGTATTTTTGTTAATTTGTCTTCATCTTCACTTCTTTCTTATATACTACAAAATTATAAATTGAATATAAATACATAGTTGTGGCAATTTCTTACAATTGCTTAAACCGACAATTTACCTTTTGCTAACAATTTTTCATTGCTAGTACAATACCAGCACATTTCCAGATTTGATAATATTGTAAGGTCTGACAACCAAAAAAACAGAAAATTATTGTGGAAAAGTACATTTAAAATTACAAAAGAAGCATTAAAATGTTTATGTTGGGTGAGATTGGAATTATGTTTTATTTATATGGCCACTACTGCATGTGAATAAATATAGCTTTTTTGTTATTCGAGTCCAATAAATTTATGAGGTTAATCATAAAATAAGAAACTACACTTACAAACAAATTTTATAAAGGATAAATTTCAAAATACGGCTCAAAAAAATTATTATTCAACAAAATTTGGGAATACATTTCTGCATGAGTATAAAATTTATATTGGGAAATATAATATGTAAATTGTAATAAGTTATTTATTCCTTAAAGCTAAGGCTAGATGAACAATGAAAGTATATATGGAAAATATGGAAATAACCACTGTTTTCAAACAAAAACGAACTACATGAGGTAAGACAAGTTATGATGTATAAAAACATAATTTCTATTAAAAATATTGTCTTGAGACTAGCAAGATAAAGAAATATGTATTTCTTCAGAAATTTAAAATGTAACAAAAATAACTATAAATCTTATAAGATCAAACATACATGCATACACAGTTTTGACTTTTATACCCTTTCACCTAAATATAATCTACAAAATCATCAAAAGGAAACACATAAAAAACTGCCGTCATGTACACAAATAAAAGGTAGAACAAAATACTACAAAACAGAACCGCAAATGCTATTTATTTAAACACAATCAATCATTTAATGCTAAGGATATTCAAATATGTACACAACATGACAGCTACCAGATTCAATACATACATTAGTACTGTCTAAGAAATGTATATATCTCATACTGTTTAAGGGATATACTTGTATACTTGTATTATACCTGTCCTTTAAATAACTTTATTGTTCAGTATCTAACATTTTCAGCAAATCGGATAAAGTGCTAGCTAAGAATAAAATTATATTTACACTAGACATTTTTATTGTCAGGTCTAATATAATTAAGATTTTACAAAAGGATTGTTAACAGTTTTTATGTTAAAAGTCGTTGTAAATTATTATGATTGTAAGTTGTGCACTTGATATTGTGTAAAAATTGAAATATTAAAGAAAATTAAAAAATATTTTATGTCAAATAGGTCAAATGCCCCAACTATTGGAAGTATGTATTGGGTCACCATCCAGGTGAAAAGTAACTTCACCCACATGATAAACGCTTTGGTCTACAAAATCGGGAGATGAGTTTGCAAAATGCGCAGATAGTTCTAATTCCTTATTATTCTTTCGATTCTTTGCAGTGGTCTGAGATTCACCATGTTAATCAACCCCATATCATGACGTCATGTATTTCCGGAATTTGGCTCTATGGTACATATAAATGCCTATTAAAAAACACTCTTCATAAAAAATTTAGCTGTGATACAGGAAAAAGGACTACAAACAAAATATTAAATACAATGTTTTATATAATTTTAATATACCTTTTTACTTTAATTTGACACGAAAAATCTGATACTTTGAATTACTTTTATGTTTCCTATTTTTCTAGTTTTTGTTAATTTTTTGTTAATATTTTGTTTGAAGTTACTTATGAATGATGCAATATAATATGTTCTAAGTGTTTGCTTATAGTAATGTAATAAAACATTTTTTAAACAATAACAAGAAATCATTACGAAACCTGATATTCTTTATTTAATGCATTTACTTTATGATTTAATTAATTTTTAAAAATAATATGGAACCTGAAATACTTACTGCCCTTTAAGTTTACAAAAGGATACATTTTTATGAAACCAAAAAAAAAAAAAAAAAAAAAAAAAACCTTAATTTTGTTGAGTTTTTAGTAATAAGTTTCGAAATGACCTATAATAAACTATTTAGAATGAATAATATCAGATCAGAAACGGACTTTGTCAATTCGACGAAGAAAGTGTGTAGTGTATTAGAAATAAGAAAGTGTATCTGGGGTTAAGCACATTATTATTTTAGAGCCTATGACTGATTTTCAATTTTAAGGAACATAAATGATATCCAATTCACCTAAGTTCTAGTGATAAAGTAATTAACCGCCTGGCCCACGATGTCGAACGATAACGTTCGTTTAGCTAAGACTTAAGACACAAACTTGATTGTGGAATAAACAAACTTGATTGAGTAAAAAATAGATACGATAAAAAGTTTGTGTGTTAAGTCTTATCTTAGCGAACGTAATCGTTCGACATCGTGGAACAGGCGGTAAGTTTGCAAGCATATATTTGAACGCTACTGAAATTATTATAATATGTCATCAAGTTAGTCATTTTATAGGTTAATATTTATTAAATTCTAATATATTCACTGCATTTTCTTTGAAGATTTTTCCATTAAGAAACATGAATTTCCTTGTCTTAACTTTGACACACTCAATTATACATTTAAACAATTTTTTGTCTTTAACATCTTTTGTAATTTAACTTCACACCTGTATTAGTGGTCTTTTGGTCTTAATTTTTACTGTTTTCATTTTCTTTTATTTTTCAAGCTATTAATCTTGTGTAGATAATGAAAAAATACATACAAAAAAGAACACAAATGCTAATAATATAACATTATTTTGTCTTCCATGTCCTTTATACCACTTTCATCATTAAAGTTTTTCTTTAAGAAATTTAATGTAAATAAATTGTTATGGTTGCTTAGTTGTGTCAAGGTTATTTTTAAATATCGAAATATTCCAGCATTCAATATAAATTGTATTTGTATTTAATTATCTTGTTGAAGTGTGTTTGTACAGGAAAAAATTAACCTTATTTAAAATATAAAATAAATATACATATATAAAAAATAAAATATAAATGTTTAATATATATCGAATCACCTTATTCAAAATATCTGCCATATCATATGTTGCAACTTATGCAGTTTTGTTTTAAAAGCAATTGAATGGTTTTAAAAGCAATTAACTGGTTGACTTTAAAAATCTACCACTTCATCTGTTAACAGTGATAGCAAACGGAATTGACCGCATCAAATACAAAAATTACCACAACACAATCAAATCTAAGCAGCTGAACAATAAACAAAATATTAGAAATGAAAACTGTTTCCAGTTGGGGGCTTGGATTAAAAATAATGAGTATATATTTAAGTATCTATAAAGTGTTCAATTAAACTCGAGGGGTTCTTGTACCCAGCAAAAACTTCACTTATAAATTAAGTCAAAAAGTAAACCTTAAAGTTGCTATCAGACGGGATGTATTTTACATATGCACTGTCAAATTTTCCATCTGTAAAAGTTGTACACATCGTGTGATACATATGAAACTTTGCATGTATAATTTTTTCGATTAGAACACGCTCTATTTTCCTGTGACAAACGTAAACAAAACAGCTGGTTTGTTTTGAAACAAACTTGTTTGAAAAAATATATTGTAAAGAAAAATTAAAGAAAATGGATAATGAACACGGAAAAGTAAGTATTTTTCGATTTTTAATAAACTAAATTATTTTTATTATATTTATTGCAATTAGATTGGCCAAAAGAAGCAATTCTTAAAATATATATGTCATACGGCAAAACATAAGAAGGTGTGATAGCAATAATTATGAATCGTATGTAAAATGGAAATTTTGACATACATACGGAATTACATATGGGTAAGAAAAGTGACAGTACATATGTAAAATACATCCCGTCTAATAGCACCTTTACAAATCTACCAGAAAAAGTACTTATTTTTGTTCGCAATGTCCCAAAAGTAATCCGTTATAATTTTGTGATTTTTAACCAAAAAATTAATAACTTATTTTTATACTTAAAAGTTTTATAAAATATACAGAATAAACAAAATAAACGAACTTAATAAATATGAAGGCACTTTATTGCAAAATGATATTAATAAAGATTTATAATCATATAATAAGTGCCGTTTCACACGTTTCAGTTTTAGCTGACCAGTTTTTGTTCAATTCTTTTTTGAACCTGCCAACCTGAGTAAAAATTTAACTAACTTCTTTAAATCTAATTATTTGAAGTAAATTTTTTGGATATTATAATTACGATCTTTTTCAGATATATATAAAGTAACTCTTTAATATATAATTGGTAATACGAATAAAGCGAATAAAGCTACGAAATAATGAATAATGGAAGTCATTAAAATGAGGAAAGCAAGCAAAGTTTTTGCTGGGTAGTAGAGATGTTACAATACTAGTTGTATTATTTAATTATATCGACATTCCTCTGTAAGATCATAAAGAAAGCTCTTCAAAAGTTCAGATAATTATGATTTTAAATTTATTTTCTGAAATGTAGCATCACTTAAATTAATGGTCAAGCTATTAGTTACTTGCAATGCAAAAGAGTTAATGACCCCACTTTTTTAATTTGCCTTATTTTATCATTCTGTCTTGTACGTTTTTTTTGCATCAATTAATCTTGCTTTTGTAGTCATGCCGTTGGTTTTTTTTTATCATTTTTTTGCAGAAAAAACCATGCAGTAAAAACAATTAAAACCAGATAATCTTACAGTAGTTTGTAAAAGTGATTCATGCTAATTAGCAATACAATTCTTGATTTAAAAAACAATTGGGGTTTACTTAGTTAGTTTCCTATACAGAATTTCATTACTCATTGAGACCTGTCAGTGCGTAGCTAAATGTAGTTAAATTACCCTATACAAAGACATGGTAAAGTGAAAGGTTTTGTGTGTATTAAAGTGTTAATTAAAACTTCTACCAGCTAATGAATAAGTAAGTCCCAATTTACACGAATTCAGTTCAATAAGTTAAGCTCTTGTATATATTTTATTACATAAGTGTATACAAATGTGTCTATACTCTCAAATAAAAGTACGAGTGATGTAAGCAATAAAAATTGTGCTGTGTGAACGCCGAATATATTTCTTGGCATAAGTTATATCAATCTTTTTGTAGCCAATAACTCGAACTAGTTTTATTGTTTCCATAATGAAAGAAAGATGTCCACATAGGACTTGTTTCAAATTCAATAAATTTGAAAAACAAGCAAAAAAGTAAAGTCCGAGTAGTTCTCATTCTATAACACAAAAACTCACTTTTTTAGTAAAATTCTGTTTGTGATTTTTTACACACAGAGCATTCTTAGACTTATGTTCATCACTGTTCATTCGTGTTCAATTTCATTTTCATCAGGCAGACAAGATTCTGTCGGAAATGTTAAATTTAAGAAAACATGCATTTTTAATTACCATTTCAATGAAATGAATGGTGAAACTACATTGCAGACTTTTAGGATAATGCCCAGCATACCATTCTAGGAGCGTTCCGAAGAAGGAGTCAGAAAAGGGTCCAACTAAGAAGCATTTTCGGAGCGAAAGAAAAATTTGCTTGTTACTGTAGTGAGTCGGCACGCAGTATGACTCATAAATTCCACTTAATTATGTGTGTACCAAAGCGTTGTTGTCCTGTTATTTGTGCTTTGAGCAAAAAAAAACATAGCTGTACTACACAAGAATGATAAAAACAAGATTACACAGAGCCCAAAAAAAAACCTCATAAAAGACTCTTTACTGACATTATCTAAGAGCTCTTTAAGAGTCCAAAAAACCCTCATAACCCTAAGAGCTCTTTCTGACGGATCATTTCCGAACATAATGACCCTCTTTTCTGAAGGTTTTCGGAGCAATTATGATTTTTTTTTTTGGGCTCATAAAGAGCGTTAACGCTCCGAAAAAGGTGTCAGAAAAGACTCTTTCCGGACTCATATGGCTTGCTGGGTGGTTTTCTTACATTCCACTTGAAATTGTTGAATGTTAAACGATTTATTTTACACAAATTAGCACATTTACAATCGAATTTGCAAATTTGTGTTTATCTGTGCTGTAAAAATTAAATTTGATGCCTTAACAAATTTTATTCGATTACCGTAAGTGCATGTTTGTTTTGAATAGAAAAGTAAACTAATTCTTGTCTCCGTTTTGATTTTGGTAAAATTCAAATCACGTAGTCTTCTCTTAAATGCACATTTATGACATATAAATTAGCAATGTTTAGAATAGAAGTAGTAGTAGTGCGATTTTAACAACATTAGCGGCATCTGAAAGTATTCCGCTTTATCTCTACATATATTTTATAAAAAACATAATATATCTCACTGTCAATAAAAACTTTTCAAAATCGGAAAATGTCCTTTATTTTACAATATCCTGAAAACAGGTATTTTTATGTTTTAAATTTTATTACCCAAAACAGGTTATTGTGTGAAAATTACAAAATAGCATCGCAAAGTGTTCAACAGTTACTATAGTTGTACTTTAACAACTTACAGAATCTCCAATGAAAAGTATTAAATTTTAGATATATTATGGCCAGTTTTTAACTTAAAAATTAGAGTGTGTTTAAAATTAAGTTCTGTTTAAATACAAAATTCATTTTTACACATCATATTTAAATATAACTTAAATCACTGACTACGTCCATTTAAATACAACTTAAGTTTTTCATACTACCATATGATTTTGACAGTTCTGCAAGTTGTGTAAATTTCACATTGAATTTTTTTTTTAATATTTGATAAACTTTAATAAATAAACTTGCCGCGAATAAAAACATTGAGCTTATTATTATCAATATAAACTAAAACAATGAATTTAGATGAAGAGGATATGAAACCACAAAGCATTAAATATTAAATATTGTTTGACCAGTTTTTTTTCTCAACTATAAGTAACAAAAACATTAAAACATTTTATAAACGACATTAAGAAAAATTTTTTTTTTTTTTTTTTTTTTTTAATTAACAAACACAAACTGCGAAGCTTTTTGACTTATCTGCAGAAAACACCCAGAGTCTTTGGCGGGAATCGAACCCGCAACCCTTTGACTGATAGTCCGGCCTAGTATATCATCTAAACAAAATACAAATTTAAAAAAAAAAAATACCTATCACGTTTCTTTATCTGCCTTTATAGTGATACGAAATTAAGTAATTGATACTTATATATTGATATTGATCAAAAAAGCGTAACACAATTTTTAAGCACAAATACGTCATACGAGGTTTAATCTTACAAGTGTTTTGTAAAAGCAAACAACATCAAATTGAATTCAACTAAATTTATATTGTCATTTGTCCTCAGTAAAAGAAGTTTCTCAAATACACACAAGACTTAACACACATTTTATATCCTACAGCAAAATAGTGAGGAGGGTATATTGGATTTGTGCTTATGTTTGTAACGCCCAAAAATATTTGTCCAACACCCACCTTAAAGTATACCGATCGTCTAAGCATCAACTGAGTCAGTTTAACGATGTCCGTTCGTACGTCTGTCCGTCTGGCTGGCTGTTCATTTAAAGTTTGCGCGCAGAGTACAGGTCCCAATTTTATTTCATCTGGCCGATCAGAAATTAATTATTATGTAAGTAACCAAACAAATTTCACCATAACGGAGCAATAAATAAAGCCAAATCACATCTACAAATTTTGTGAAGATCGGTCAATAATTGATCATAGTTCACATATAAGCCCCACTTCCGAAGATCGCTTTAAAGTGATGACACCTAATTTTATAATGGTCGTTCCATAATTAGTCGAAACTCCTATATAAGATCTTCTCCGTAATTCATTTTGACCTCCATAAATCTTTAAAAAGTATTTATATCAAGATAAAGTATGTTATACATTATATTAATATACACATTCATGTCATGGCAATACATTTTTGGATTATAAGTCCCTATTAGTTAATATCTCCCATACAGCGTCCATTACCAAAAAACTGTTTTTACACATATACTGGCTGCAGAGTATTATTTGGTCGGGCTTGACCGACTATACTTTCTTATTTGTTTTTTTTTAGTGGTTACGTCGTTTTTGTCAAATATTTGCCAAGCGTTTTGCCACCTTTAGTAATTTGTGTAATTTGCCTGTCAACAAAATTTACATAAAATCGAAGTAGTCATTTACTTTTTATCATTACTTAGTCTTATTTTTTATGGTCGCAAAATGACCTTATTTAAATTACCAAGGAAATGACAAATTTTTTAACACTTTTGGTGAAGGTCATAAAAATGTTAGTTTCTTATTTCAATATCATTAGTTTTTCCATAGTTGTCAACAAAAATACCAAAAACAAATTTTTAATTTAGAACTAAATTATGCAGACTTGATTTAACGACTTTCTGCCAAAGTTCACATACACCAGACATAGTTATGGCAGACAGTAAGAGAGATATCCTAAAAAAACAACACTCAACTATACAACACATTATGTTATTCATCACATAACTGGTATATAAAGGCAATTCTGCTTAAAAATATTTATATATTCTCTAATTTAGATTTCACAATTAAAATATTTAAAGTATTTTAGTCTAAAATATAGAAAAAAGTAAAAGTCTACTTGAAAACAAAAAATTAAAGAAAATTGTTTTTACTCATATGTATGAGTATATTGGGATAGAGTATTACATAGTCGGGCTATACCGATTAGATTATTCATTCTTGCATGTTTTTATTATACATATGTATATGATAGTGGACTGTCATAAATGTCAAAAACTTTGTCATGTGAATTTTTCTTTTCCTTTTTCGAAATTTATCAGAGTGCTTTTCGTTTTATTAATATACACTTAGACATATGTCCCTCTCTTATTTTATGATATATTAAGGTTAATTTATAACTCTTATAACCTCATTATAACATTGTCATTAGTTGTTGATGTCTTAAAGGATAATAAACAAATCACACACATTGTTATAATATTTGTCCACGTAGATGATGGGCCAACATTTTGGTGACAAAACTAAATTGAATACTTGAATACTTATTAAATCATAAACTTACAAAAAAAAAATATAAAATCATTCGTTAAAAATAGTTTTGAAAGTAGCTTTCTGGCCAACACACTAAAACTCGGTTACTATATAAATCTTGAAGAAGATATAAGAATAATGGAAAAAAATATTTGAATTTTTATACCAAAAAGATAGGGCGTATATTACGTTTGTCATTCCGTTTATATCACATCGAAATAGTGGTAGTAGAGCCAAAAAGTCTATATAATCCGGGTCCTTTTAAGATTCTAAGACGATCTAGATATGCCCGTCCTTCTGTCCGTCTGTTGAAATCACAAAATCTTTGAAAAAATCATTTTCACCCAGCATTGTTTGATCAACCGAAATATTTAGTAATGTGAAAAATCGGTCCACTAGGATCCGAGTTATAGATTAAAGTTTTACACTACCTCGATATTTTTCAGATATTTTTTGCTATTTTCTTCAAATATAATGCAGATAATACCATGAAATTCTGCACACTTTATTTATGGTAGGAGTAATATAGCTTTATGAAACATAAATATCTATAGCAAAATCATATCTATACAAAATTCTGCAGATATAAGTTTTATGCAAAGTGAAACCTCAAAGCAATATTTTGTGTGCATCGGATTATAATTTGACCCTAGCACCATACAAATACCGCTTCCGAAAATCACTTAAATGTAAAAAAATCTTTTATAAAAATGACTAACAAGTCAAAATTTAATACAAGTAATCCGTAGACTTATCTAAATTGTTATTTTTGGGAAGAATTTCTTTTTCATTAATAATTTTTTTTATAATTAATTTATTTAAATGAGAATTTGTTCCTCTTACGATTTGATATATTTAACTAGAAGGCAACTTCGAATAAAAGAATTTTATATAATTAATTTATTTACAATCTATCCATTTAAGGATAATAAGTAAATTGTATAACAATCATATAATATTTAGCGTTGAACTCCACAGAGAACAACAGCATAATATAATCCTTAGGCTAATATAAAATTTGTATTTTAAAAGGAAAAATCCTTTTTAAAATGATTTTTAATAATCCCCATACATTTTTTCCCGTAACAGGCCACTTCCAAATATCTCTTAAATACTCATAAATAGGTTAGAAAATAGATTATCAGATTTTAAAAATCGAGGCTATGAATATTCTCTAATGGGTCATAGCTATCATAAAAGGACTATTTCGCATATAAACATCGTTGTAAAGTTCAAATATGTATCTCAATTAGAAAATTATTCATTCTGGTTAAAAAAAATAACCAACCGGTAACACTCAAATCATAAAATGATAGACAAATTTAAAACAAGACAAGTAAGAGTTTATATTCGACTGTGCCGAATCTTGTATACCCACCACCACCTATTATGGACATTTATAAGAGATTTATGCTCGACATTATATGGTGGTATAGTCAAATATGGACCGATCATCATAGAATTTGGTAAGAAAACTTAGATGTATGTATATACGGATAACTAGTGTAGAATTTCGATTTCTTACTGGTTTTTATAAACCTTCTTATATGCGCATTTAAGTGATTTCCAGAAGTAGACTTTATTTGGCGGCTACGGTCAAATATGAACCGATCAGTATAATATTAAGATGGACGCTTTCTATATATGTATAGACTATTTTTGTTCAAGTTAAACTGGATAGTGGTTTTTATAAGGGATTTATGCGCATTTAAATGATTTTCGGAACTGGACTTTATATGGGGACTACGCTCAAGTATTGACCGATCATTATGATTTGGTACGACAATTTCAATGTATATTTTAATTATGATAGTCGAATTTCATTTTAATAATCGTTTTTACAAAAGATTTATGTTCATTTAAGTGAATTTCGGAATTGGTCTTTGTATGTGTGTATGTCAAAATTTTGGACCGATGCAAACAAAATTTTGAGATTTCACTCTGCATGAAACATGTTATCGCAGAATTTTGTTTATATACGGCTTTTCCATAGACATTTATGTACCATTAAGCCATATTCCGGGAAGACATTTGTATGGGGGGCTATAGAAAATCATGAACCGATTCGTACTATTTTCAACAGGACTTGTGCTTCTATTTAGCCATAAAGCGTGCAAAATTTCATGGTATTTGAAAAAACAGCAACAAATAGCAAGAAAATATCGAAGTAGTTAGAAACTTTGATCTATAACTCAGATCCTACTATACCGATTTTGTCGATTTGTAATACAAAACATTTTGGTGGATCAAAGAATATTTGGTAAACATTTTATTATTCTATGTCTTTTTTCCGAAACTCTATCGTGCCAACAATACACGGACAGACGCACATGGCTAAATCGTCTTCGAATCTTATAAGGACCCAGAATATATAGACTTTTTGGTTCTACGTCCATTATTTGGATGTGTTACGATGACAAATTCATATTTTTGACGTAAAAAAATGAGTGTTCAATTTTAATGTTTTACTTAATAAATATACCTTTAACAAAACCATTTAGATGTTGTATAGTACTGTCTTTAATAAGTTGCACGCAACTGTGTGTATATCCTTATTACTGCTAGTAAAGAATATAACAAGAAACAACTTAGTAAACATATTTTTTAATCAGGTTTTTCAAATTCATTTCCTATGTTCTCGTATTATTTGTTAAACAAACATAATTATACCCTACATCACCATAGTGCGGGGAAATCGCTTTAATGAGCAGAACTCTCTCAAAAATGTTGGTATCCAAATAATATTGAACGCAAATATATTTCATATGCATACAAATAATACCGTACAATTTTATTATGATCGGCCCATAATTAGTCGTAGCTCCCATAAATGGCCCACTTCCGAAGATCACTTTAACGATCATAAATTTCTTAAGAATGTTGGTAATCAAATAAAATTCGACACAAATAATATACAGAAATGATTACACCTAATTTTACAATGGTTGGTCCGTAAGTCCTGTGTCACACTCATCAGATCTGATTGTCAAGTCAAGTTTTTTTCAATGAGAAGGAAAAAGATGAAAGATAATTTTCTCTTTCCTTCTCATTAAAAAAATACTTCACTTGACAGTTAGAACTGATGAGTGTGAAACAGGTGTAATCACACGAAATTCTCATATAAGACCTCTGTAATTCACTTTAACCTCCATAAATCTTTAAAAAGTATTTATATCGAGATAAAGTTTAACACATATAATATTTATATTCACAGAAATCATGACACACAATTTTTGGATGATCGGTCCATAATAGGTCATATCTCCCATATAGGGCACATTTCTGAAAAACTGTTTTATACATATACTGGGTGTGGGGTATTATATTGTCGGGCTTGACCGACTATACTTTTTTACTTGTTTTCCACTGGTTTTATGCTTAATATACCTCGTCGCGACGGTTTATAATTATCTGAACCAAGTCAACCAGAAAAAATGATGGTGTGTATGTAATATTCACCGCCTAATATAACACAACACTCTAATTTTTTTCTTCTTAAATCTTTTGTAACATACTGAAATATCTTATTATATTCTAAAATGTCATGGTATGTTCCAAAATTGACATTTCGTTTACTTCTGTCACAAGTTCTTCTTTTTTGGGGAGTACAATTATTTATTTTAATGTAAAACCTGCCAACATGAAATAGCTTTTCTCCATCTCCTCTTATAATTGGGTTACAAATTTATTAAAATACATTTAAATTCAAAGCATTTACAAATGTAATGTGTAAATACTATTTGTAGGTACATAATTAAATTTTTTATATAAATCAAAATAAAAATGTATGTTTGAGTACTTATAATATTAGGCAAATTAATTTTAATGAAATTTAAAAAAAAAAATTGTACCTACATGTTCTTGTTGAATTACAAAAATATATGTGAATACATATATAAAATTATAAATAATTCATATAATGTAAAGTTGCTTAACATTATTGTTTTACTTACCTTATTGACGTAAGTAAAAATTTATATTTCTTGGGGATCCTAAAAAAAACTCGTTATTTATGAACATTTATTTATGAACATCTATTAAGGGAATTTAAAATTTGTAGGCGTTATTGCCTGTTAGCGCCAAAAGTTTCCGTTTAACAAACAACCATAAATTAGCAATTTGAACAAACAGGGAATTTACTTTAAAAATGAACATGCTTGGCATATAAATACATACATATATTTGTGGATTTTAAGACTATAAATATGAATTTACAAACATTTAAGTTATTCAAATAGCATACATGTGAAAAGGGGAGTAACTTATATTTTAACGATAAGATTTATTACCTTTTCTTTCTACAATACATCCACTGAAAGAAGTATGTGCAGCAAAGATAAGTTGCATAGCTTTATAATAAAATTAACCGCCTGGTCCACGATGTCGAACGATAACGTTCGCTTAGATAAGACTTAAGACACAAACTTTTTATCGTATCTATTTTTTACACAATCAAGTTATATACTTAAGTTTATAATTTGAGTGTTACTGTTTATTTTTTTAACTGAAATAAGTAATTTTTATTTTGAGATAAACATATATTTTTACTTTTGGCAATACTTAAACTTTCATACAACATTTGAAAATTATCGTAGGTATTGTACAAAATATTTATATAGAAACCACCAACAACATTTGTACAACTATTATAAATTCAGACGGCGTACAACTCCTGCTACAATAAAACATCACTTGTGAATTGAACAATAAGGATTTTCCATTTAATTTCTGTGATCTGAGGTAGCAAAATAAATGATAAAGGAATTTTGTTAAAATTTTTTGTTTTATATATTGAATTGAAACAAGTTTCAGGTAATTTATTTTATTAATGAAGAAAATAGTTTCTTTATACTATATATATTATGCAGTATATGTAAATTTTTTTTTATAAATATTTTAGTGTTATTAATTTTATCCTTCATTCAATGTTCTTTGTTAGTACATATACTATTGATATGTTTTACATTTATAAAATTAATTAACTTTTACTTTATTTAGGATATGACTTAAAATGATAATATTCTTATTAATAATAGCTGCACTATGGACAAGAAACGCAGTTTCTAGAATCAATTTTCATTAAATAACATTGGACTATTAACATAAAATCGTAAACTACTTCATTAAAATATTTTTAGTAAATACAAAATCAGAGTAAGAATCTTTAAAATACAGACTTTGGAAACTTAATAGTGTTTTTTTTTTGCCTATTTATTTACAAACATCAGTAGAACACATTAGCAGTTAAAAATGTTAATTTTTGCGCCTTTTAATAATTATAATTAAAAAAATTTAAGTTTATGGTTTTATTTAAAAATTAAACACAAAATTAGAAACATGCTTCTGAAAATGGTAGACAAAATTCAGTAGTGACAAAAGTGTTTACTTTTACTCTACAGTGTATATGCATGCACAGCTTTATGGATTGCGTTGACAAGATATCAAACCGATAAATCTTATAGTTGATAGTGGTATAGTATATTGCAGGCATTGATTTGTGAAAATGAAAAATTACTATTCATGTAGGCACATAGACATTCACATGACTGCATCCTGCTGCATCTACACGCAGAGAAAAAATATAGTGGTGCGTGTTTACCACAACTATTCCAATATTTTTACAATTTTTTTTAAATTATCATGGTCACTGTAATTATTTATATGATAGCGGCAACCATAATATGGCTAAACTATGACTCACATGATTATAGCAATCATACCTATGATTATAGTAATTACATAATGTGTGTGATGATAGATAATGTTTATGGTGAAAGATTGTACCATATTATGCTTTTCTCAATCATAATCAAAGAGCAATATTTTATGATAAATGAATTCATCATAAACATGATTGTCACAAATACATACATAGTTATTACAATTGTATTCATGAATAATTGCAGTGACCATAAAATTGTTAAGAAATTGTACAAATTTTCACATTGTGGTGGTAAACATGTACAACTATATTCTTCCTCTGTGTGTATATGAAATAAACAATTGCATTATAGTAGGGAAACTTTAACATGTTTTGTCTCTACTTATTTTCAAAAAACGATATTTTTGAGTATTCAAAATATGATTACTATGCGAACATGTTCAGATCTTCAACCGATAAGGAACCAGGAATTATATTTTCAAAACTTAAAATGTGCAATACATAAAATATATATAGATTCTAAAACAGATTACGATTTGTTTAACCTAAGTTTGGTTATTTAGAGTCACACAGGAAAACCCCTTTAGGAAACTCTGTTTTTATCTTGTTTCTATGAAGAAAATCCTTTATATGTATATAAAGCTTTACATAAGCATAATGATATTAAACTCTTGCTGCCTACGTACAAAAATAGTATAGTGTGATGACTCATATTGTAGCAATTCTGGATTCTATGTTATTTTTTGCAAAGGCTGTGCGTTTCAATGTACTTTTGTCGTTACCGTAGCATGCTGTTTAAAAGCAACCACATACAAATTTCTAAATAGGCACATTGCATGTGTAAACTTACTCGTAATACTTATTCATACAATGCAAATACTCTAAGTAGCTGAATAATAAACAAATTTAAAAAAAATTAAAAAGAATATCTAACCACTTATATTGTAGTTTAAAGGAATATATTGTAATATGTATTGGTATTTATTTAGTTTGTTAGTTAAAAGTTTATTTTAAAATCTTTATTTTGCCCTTCACCATCACAAGTGGTGTATGAGGGTATATATAAGTGTGTCATTACGTGTGTAATAATAATCTTTTAAGACACAAAAAAATTCAAATTCTTGATCTTTATAAAATTCCAAGTTGATTGAGCTATGTCTGTCCGTCTGTCTGTCTGTGTAAAACACTCTCGTGTCCAAAATCCACAATGTTAACAAAAGCAAAAGTTGTTAATCAAAATAAGACAACCTCCAAAAAAAAATTAATTTTTCACACTTTTTTTGATAATCTGTTTTAAAATGCCGCAAAATTAAAATTAAAATAAAGATAATGAAGGGAGTCCCTAATATTTGTGCAAAACTAGTAAATAACATATGATTGCAGGAAAATTATCGGTATAAAATGATAAAACACTCTAAGCACAATTTAAGAAATAAAGTTTTTATTACAAATAATGGCACTTCTAATAATTTCGCCTGTTTGAATGTACCATCGTTAGGTCGAAATAGAAAAAAAATATATACATATATTTAATATTCATTTATAAAATTAACAAGCAAATGAGTTTGAAATTTGAGAAACTATGTGAAAATCTGCGATTCTTATACGGAATCATTGAATTCCATAATCTCGATATAGTCACGCAATACGATCGACTTATATTAATTAAAATGTACCTAAGTATAATAAGCGTATGTGTTTTACTAGAACTACCAAAAATAAATGTTTGTAATAGATATGATGGATTTCCATATTTAATTGTGTTTTAAAAAATAAAATTTTGCTAATATTTATATATTGGTAAAATGTATAACCTAAAATAAGTTTCTGGTAGTCGGAAACATGTTCCCGAACACATGGACCGTAAATATATCAAATTACTCTATTAAAACATCGTGGCAGTTTCAAAATATTTATGGCAGATGTGACCGAGCAAATTTCCAAACAATGCAGGAAAAGTGGAAAACAAGTCGAAACAGCACCACGATATCTCACAGCCAATAGCAAGTAACAAGCCACTTTATAAAGGCTGCGTACTGTTAAACAAACTCTTGTAATAACATAATTTACATGTTTAGTATACAAAATATAATTTTCCAAAATAACTAATGTTTTCTATTGTGCCACAAATACCAAAGGAACATTATCGATTAAAATTCTCAAGTTGACATCCAAATTATTCGCAAAAAATCATGACTTTCCATTTAGTAGGGTTTAATTACAAAAATATACTCTAGACCATTCCACTACATAATCAAGATCCTCACTAATATAGTTCTGAAACCTTAGCAAATCAGAAATTTGTGAAGTGGCCAAGAGTTGTATATAATCAGCGTATGTATACAAATTCAAAAAAAAAAGGATAATTTCTGAAACAAATCGTTAATATATACATAAGAAAAACAATATAGGTCCCAATATTGCGACTTGTGGAATTCGTATATTAAAGTACTTATATCGTGAATTTAAAGTCCCTACTGCAACCACACGAAACAATAAATGCCTTTATAATGCCAATATTCGCACAACCATTTTTGTTTGGTTCAGCCCATGTTTGACCATAGCGCTGACACAAAGTCCATTTCAGAAAATCACTTAAATGGGAAAAATTCTATTACAAATAATAATAATAATAATATTACGTAAATTAAAACTCAAATCTCTGGATTTTGTGAAAATCGGAGCGTATTCGATCATATCACCCACTTTCAAAAATCTATTAAGTAGCCTTATATCCCTTAAATATACTGGTATTTTATTATGAATATAAATATGACGTGATATATTTTCATATGTATATCGATCGGCCCTAAATTGTTTACTACAAGTAAACTCACAAAAATATCTTATTAAGTAATCTTAATACAGAATCATACTAATATCAATTATACGGCAATTATACTACTGAATTTTGTAGCTGCTAGTAAATAATTGGCAATAGCTCCCAAATACAGCATACTTCGGAATATCGCTATAAGAACCATAAACCCCTTGTACATAACGCTATTGAAATAAAGTTTTATAACCTTAACTTTTGACATAGTCTTTTTCTTAAGTTGGTGAAGATGGAAATATGTTAAACCTATTTTTAGTTTTGAAATTGTTATATTGTATATAAGATTGTTATAATAAATATACAAACTCTGTCAAGAAATTGAAATGGTTTAAAATTAAATAAAATGTTTAAAAGTTTCAAATAAATATTGTTCTACATAAATTTGCCTTCTTCTGTCAGACAATATATAAAATACTAATACCATTTACCATGAATAGCTAACACTGAATTGGTTTTAGCAAAAAGTTCAATGCATTTGACAATATCTAATATTTATTTGAAATGACGTCAAACATTAATGTTGTTGGCCACTTGATAACAACATTACAAATACATTGGAATTTATTGACAATAGTTACAATATATAAACAGAAATGAAGTAAAAATATATCTGAAAAAGAAATGCTAAACAACATCTTAATATCAAGTTTTTTTTTTTGTTGTTTTACTCGTATTAGTCTTAACCCTGATAAATGTGCTTAGATACATTCAGCATGAAAAATTACGAAAAATAAGGAGAGGAATGGAAGAAACACAGCAAACAGACATGAAGAAATAATGAAGATGAAAATGATGAAGCCATTAGAAAAACTGATGGTCAGTAAAAGTAAAAACGTAATAAATACATCCAAAAATGAAAAGATATTGGAAACACAAGTACTAGTGTTTATTTGGCTGTGCCGAATCTCATATACCATCACCACCAAATCACTGTAATTTCTCTTTATTTTAGGTTATTTGGGTTAAATTTCATCTCAATAAATATATTTATAAGAATTTTATGTATATTCCGGTTATAATCAGAAAATTTACATTTGTCTCTTTCTTTTAGAAGTGGACTATTTTTGCAGCATGTAACATAAAGCGAATTACTTTATCACACAATAAATTCAGTACCAAAAAGCCCTTGTCACAGCTTATAATTATAACTGATCTGTGTTAAATTTTGGTTCGATGTGACTTTTCAGGAGTAGTCCTCATAGGGGGGCTATGAGCTATTACGGGCCGATCCTCATGAAATTCTGTTCTAAAATTCTAGACCCATCATCATAAAATTGGATATGAATATTTCTGACGAATTCAAATTTTCTTTTGATGCTTATAAGAGATTTTTGCTCATTTAAATGATTTCCGGAAATGGACAAACGAAATATCGTTTTATGTTTTCACTTTGCATGAATCTTATTTTTGCAGAATTTTGTATGAATACGGCTTCTCTGTCGACATTTATGTACCATAAAGGAAAACATTTGCATGAGTGTTATGAGACATCGTGGACTAATTACTACCATTTTCAAAAGGACTTGGATTTTTATAATAAAAATGGAATTATCTGCATTATATTTGAAGAAAATAGCAAAAAAAAAAACTAACTCGTATACTACTGTACCGAGTTTGTCCATTTTCAATAACAAGTATTTCGGATCCAGAAATGTTTGGTAAAAATTTCATTGTTCTATGTGCCTTTAATAGACGGACAAACGGACGTCTTAGAATCTTACAAGAACCCAGAATATATAAACGTTTTCGTTCTACGATCAATATATCGATGTGTTACATACGGAATGAAAAACTTAATATATTCACCAAGTATAAAAACACAGCATTAGAGTCATGTCTGAAATATAATTATTTTGCTTCATAGCGCTAGAAAAACGAAGAAAGTAAATACAGAGGTGATCAATTGGAAATAAAGTTAAACCTAATTAAGTTCGTGTAGTACAAGAGATGGATGGGGAGTTTGTTAAAATTGCTTTTGTTTTTAACATCAGAACATAGAAGAGAAAAAATCTATTTGATTTATTCGATGGAATTTGTTATATTAGATGAATGAAGGGATAAATGGATATATTAAAAAATGAGCACAACCTCGTAACATACAAGTTATCGGAGAATTGAAAAAAGTTTTCCACACAAGTTTTAGCATATTATTGATGGATATTGATACAAGTATTCAATAGATATGCTTAAGATTATGCTGTTTGATTATTTTGAAACATCATAATTTGAATGTATATACGAGATATGATCAAAAAATAACCGTTATTTAAAATTTTTTCAAAAAGTATTTATTTATTCATCAATAAATATCTAGTCCCCTTCAAAGTTATCCCCCTCAGATATAATACACTTTTGCCAGAGGTTTTTCCAATCCTTAAAACACTTTTGAAATGAGCTTTTTGGTATCGCCAATAGCTCATGTTTAAATTTTTCTTTTATCTTCTCAATCGTAGCAAAACGCTTTCCTTTCATCGGTGTCTTCAGTTTTGGGAAGAGGAAAAAGTCAGCGGGGGCCAAGTCCGGTGAATACGGTGGTTGAGGAATGGTAACGATATTATCGTTGAGAACTCTGAAAACTTTGAATCTTTGATCTTTCTTGAAAAAATAGTAAAAAATATTTTTATATACTAGAGATTTAACTGAAGTTCGTTAAACATTTGTAAACCCTCACCTACAACAAGTGGTGGTGTTTGTCATTTAAACTAAACATATCAGAATTTTCAGACAAAACTCAATTTACTCCACATTCGGTCTCAGATACTACTGGTAATATTGAATTCATATATTATATAAAAATATGATTTGGGTTAAGAGTTTACTTGTCATGTTCCTTTACTAATCACAACGTATAAAGTATACAAAGTGGTAGATAAATTAGAACGAGTGTTTGGAACTGCAGTCAATTTGCTACGCCAGTGAATTTTCTTAATTATCACTTACTGTATTATTAGGTTAAGTGGCTTTGTTGTGGTTTTTTGTATTTTTTTTTAACTAAACTTAATTGCATAATGTATGCAAATTGTAAATATTTTTACTATGCATACAATGTTAACGTGTAGAATAAATAATCTGCTAACGACAGTTTTGCGCTTGTATAATGGATGTCTTTTTTTAGAACTAACTGTTGCTTGTTGTATTATGTAGATTATAAACTTTAAATTGCACAATGTAATGAATAAGAAAAGTACTTATAGTGGGAAAAGATTTAAAAAGTTAAAAGTAACCGTCGCAAATAAAGGTATTTTTTTAAATGTATAGTACTTTAATTTCTTAACACTTTTTTAACTGCCGGCCATTTCATTTGGTTTGACATTTTAACATGATTAGACTGACGTTTAAACAACACTTCCAAATTGCCAGCAAAAACTTTACTTACAATCTGAATTAATAACTTCCACAATTCATTTACGTATTAATGTACCTCGTTTCTGTATTTCTCGCATTGTAAAATTTTTCGCATGGAATTAGTGAATTGCAAAAAAAAAACAGTGTTAATGAAACAAAAAATGATTCTTCTCACACAAGTGTTTCTGTAAATTTATTTTGCGAGAAAAATCTGCCATTTAAATAGTTTCACAACAATTATTAGAAGAATGTGAGAAAAAGTGTTTTTGTAAGAATATTTTGCGAAAAGATTCTCACAAGAACTGTAAAAAAAATTCACATTTAAAATTGGTGCGAAAAACACACAATTCAAAATATATATAGTACATATGTATGTAGATATATTTAAATATGTAACATATTGGCAAACGCTTAAAAAAAAAAAAAAAAAGAGTTTTTGCCAAATATAAAAACCTAAAGAAAAAGCATCAGGGACCGTAAATATTAAAAAATAATTTTAGAACAGTTATTTTCAGAAAAAATAAAAATAAGTCCATTTAAGCAGTTTTTTATTTTTCGTGTGCAATTGTAATTGAATCGCGTATGTTTTCTATGCTTCGTCCAACAAGAAGCAACAACAATGCTTAATAAATTTCTGAAAAAAAAAAAATTAAAATAACCATCCGCATGTGTTTTCATCGCTTGCTCAACGACGACTGAATGAATTTTTTTTTCTTCGTTGACGTTTGGCTTGCATTTAAATTTTATTTAAGGTGGATTTACGCATTCGTTCTTAACAAAAATTTTGTTCGAACAATTTTTTTATATGAAGTTTGACGTCTCTCTTTTTGAGAGAGAGAAAATATTTTTTTCCAAACTTGAATTGGTTTAATTTTATATTTTTTCTGGACATAAGTGAATTGAGTTGCCAATAGGTTGCATTTTTTCATACAAATAACAATGGCTTAAGTATTTCTATGGCCATCAGCAAAATCAACCTTCTTTTTTCCTTCATTTTGAATTTATATCTGTGATTTTGAATATACAATACTTTAAAATAATTTAATATTTGTATTTTGACACTTAAAACCCAAATCAAAATAAATCAATGGCCGCACTTGTAAAACTTATAGATTTTGTTTACATATGGCAGCTTTGATTTTTTAGAAAAATCATTCGAAATGGGTGAATCGTGCTGCAAAAAACTCGCAGTAAAAAAATTTTTCTCCGGAAAAAATTTTTGTTAAGAACAAATGAGTGAATCCACCTTTACTGGAAATATTCCAATAAAAACAGAATCAGGGTTGTCTGTTTTCACATTCAAGTACAGAAACCCTTTTTTTCTCACAAATCGAGTAGCGATGGAATTTTTTGTTTCACACTTCATGTGACAAATTTTTCGATGCGAGAAATACAAAAACGAGCTACTAAATATATACTAAAGAATTACTTTATATACATACTATATATATATATATATATATCTTAAAGTGGTCATAATTATTAAACTATTATTAAATCCAAAACATTTACTTCAAATAATTTAAGATACGCGTGTGAACAGAATTGAACATAATCATCCCTATCGTGAATAACAATTCCACATGAAATTTGTTCCCTTTTCACATTTTTCCTTTTAAAATTCAATGTTAAAAAAATAAAACGGAACAAATTTCATGTGGAATTTTTATTCACGATAGGGGTGAATGTGTTCAGTTAAAACTGAAACGTGTGAAACAGCACTTATTATATGATTATAAACCTTTATTAATATATATTTGGCAATAAGTTGCCTTAATACTTATTAAGTTTGTTTATTTATTTTATACCATTTTGTTGTAATCACTGTACAGCTACATATTTTTATAAAGTTTTTAAGTATAAAAATAAGTTATTAATTTTTATGTTAAAAGTGGCAAAATTATAACGAATTACTTTTGGGAGATTGCAAACAAAAATAAGTACTTTTTCCAGTAGACTTGTAAGTAGTCTGATTGAAAATTTCCTATTCCTTTATTTGTAAGTGAAGTTTTTGCTGGGTGGTGCACATTTATTTTGAAAATTCGATGAGTGGGCGCAAAACATAATTTGCTGTTGATACCGACTTTCATAAGCGAATTTTAATTAGCGGTGAAGCTGATTTTTGGTGAAATGGCTACTTGAATAAAAAAACTGCCATATTTGAAGTTGTGATGATCCTCAAGTGTATATTGAGGCCCACTACATACAGAAAAACTGATTCTTTGCACACTTATTTAAAAACGAAGCTGGCTAGAACATTGCAGTTAATTGAGCCATGATTACTGACTTTTGCGTTTATCAATTAACAATCATAATGTGAAGAAGTTTCAACAAGACGGTGCAACATATCACACAGCTCGTGCCACAATGTTTGCTTCGCGTTTCGTATCCGTGAATTGATCTCCTCGTGCTATTTAACGCTGACATACGGTAACAAATATTGGAAAAATTCGTTAAAATTTTAACCTCCAGTTTAGACCACGAGCCAGCCATGCCAGAAGTCATACTTAAATTGTAATGTCAGAAGTTTAACTTTCCAATAAAGTAAATTTCATGTCAATTTAAAAAAAAGCATCTTTAGTTTATTTCATTTCAAAGTACTTTACATCTACAAAAACACCCTTTGTTTTCTTAGTTATTACAACAGTATGGATACTTGAATTTAGTTGAGTTTGTATTATCCATAGCAAATTTCAAAACTATGAACTGAACACTATTTGCTAGGAAATTCTGTTAGGCTTTATGTACTCCGTTAAAAAATAAAAAAATAATAATAATAGAAAATAGAAAAATTCTAAAATTAATGTAAATCTAATTTCTTACATATCGATGATTTCTCCAAAACGAGTAGTAGTGTTATATAGAAATCATACACATTTAAACTATGCACTGGCAACCATTTGCACATACTGTGCTAATTCCTATATGGCAAAGTAAATAAATTTTCACACTACTTCTACTTCGAAAAATAGTTTATTACAAAAAGTTCAACAATGAACAAGTAAAAAATGTTTGATATGTGAACTTTTGCTTAATTTTAAACATGGACTAACTTTTACATTTCTACTTTGTTCTTCTAATATTTATTATGCTGAAATTAAATAAAAACTTATTTTTTTCACAGTTACTTTTATTTAGTTTAAATGGTGAAATATTTTTTAGAATTTTAGTTTTGAAATACAGTTTGTTTGTTGTAAATAAATTTAAATGATAAATTAGTGACAAACATTTTTAGCTTAAAAGTTTTAATTAAAAAGCACAGCTCTTAAATACTTAACTTAATTTTAGTTCTATACATATGAACTTTTTGTTAGAAAACAATAAAAAAATATATAATTTTGATTGGATATATGTAAATAAATAAGTATAAAAACTATAATAAAAATGGGTTTACGGTAGCAATAATACACAACAGCTACATCCAATTACTTACAGTAATAAGTTATGAGTTGGAAACTGTATGTAAACAATTGCATGTTAGATTTCATTACAAGTTTTAGTGATACAAGATTTACTTCCTGAAGCAATAACCATAAAGGATTAAAAGTTCAACAATTTTAAAAAAATTTCTATTTCGTAAGAAAAAGTGCAATACTCCTTTACAACTAAATGCTACAAACAACTCATATATGCAAGATATTCCCACAATGATTTTGCATGTCAGGTTGATTCAAAATTATTTATTAAAATTTATTCAACAATAGTATCTAATGCAAAATACGTTTTTGTTTACACAACAATAAATGCAATGACACCCCAGGTCATCAGCTAAATAAATACTAATGAAATAGAAACATACAATGATTTTACCGCATGCATTTAAAGTAGATATTAAAAAGTTTTTATTAAAAGATATTTGACACAATTTTTTACATTGTTTTTATATGTATATAACTTTAGGTTGGCAACACTTTTTTAACTGGCGGCCATTTTGTCAGCTGTCAAGATATTTATGTTAAGTTTTACATTTTGGTTTGACATTTCATCATGAATAGACGCCTGAACAACTCACAAAAACAAAGATGGTTTTTTAAATTGACATGAAATTTACTTTATTCGAAAGATAATCTTCTGGAATTATAACTTAAATATGACTGTTGGGTGGCTCGGATGTAGTCTAATCTCGAGGTCCAATTTTCGATGATTTCTTTCAACATTTGTGGCCGTCTAACACTGCGAATGCTATCCTTTAAGTGTCTAATCGTCTCGTGCTCATCGACGCAGACTAGAGACTTCAGACATAAATTATATGACAGTTGAAAAAATCGCCGCCGGCTAAAAAGTGTTGTCAACTTAAAGTTTTTAACATCATAAAAAACACCCTGCATTTGCGTTTATGCAAGAAAAGTGTTGATTATATTTTAGATAAAAGCCTTTAACATTTTTTTGGAAATTTAATTAATTTTAGTGTCATATGTTTCAAAATGTTCAATAATTTCCAAACTTATTCGAAACGATCCCAGTCAATATATATTTATATTTAAAGTGTATATTTTTAAATATAGTCGAGATATTTTTTAGGTAAGTTTGGAAATTACTCTGTCTAAACAAGACAAAACTTTATCACATGAACAACTTTTTTCAAAAAGTGACAAGTTTTTAACAGATCTAGCAATGTGTTATCTTGTCACTATTTTAAACCTAGAAAATATGATACATACAAATATAAAACAGCAAACATCAACGACTCTTGAAAGCTAAGTTCTTTAAATAAAAGTGTAAATAAAAGAAAACATATGGCTATATACAAAATAATAATAACAAATAACATAAAAATACTGAAATATAAAAGAAAATTAAAACTACCATTCCTAAAATAGGCCTTATAGGGGAGTTATGTCTAATTATGAATATTGGGTACAAATGGTACATAAAAATTGTGTTAAATTGTGTTTGAGTACCTACTTTTTTGTAGATTGTGGTCGTTTAAGTGATTTTCAGAAGTGTGACTTATATTCTCAATTATGGACCAATCCGCAAAACATTTTCAAATATGCTTTAATTTTGTATACAACTTATTTGTGACTAAATTTGAGTATATATTTTTCTAAATTTAGGTGAAGAAATGGACCGATTGGAACAAATTGCAATACCAACCATCCTTCAAAATCAACCCGGTAAGACAGACATCAAAATACTTGATGGTTTTCGATTATATATTTTAATAATTTTGGTATTTTTACGTACAGTTTTATAATAAATTTATTGCTATTGTATGCTTTTTTTTTGTGGACCAGCACTCAGGGGATGACCCCTACTTATGCAATGCATTTTGTTGGAACTAGGAAAATAGATTATGGGAGGGAGGATAGAGGGAGTAGTGTTTGTGAACATTTGACTTGAATTTCCCTATATTGAAAGTGGCAGGGAATACTTCTGCTGGTAGTTTGTTCCACATACGGATAATACGGCTAAAGAACGAATTTTCCCTGTAGTGTGTTGTGCGATCCACTGTCCAGTCGACCACAAATGGATGAGCCCGGACAGAAGAACGTGTATTACGTAAAAAACTGCGTGTTTCAGGAACAAGTTCCCTGATTTCAGCAGAACACACACCATTATAGTATCGATATAACAGTGAGACATAACCCACATTGCGACGATGCTCCAATGATTCAATAAAGTTGGATACCCTACTGTCACCGATAAACATCTTCGCCCTCTCCTGTACGCGGTCGAGTAACTCCAAAATAGACTTCGAAGCACCGGCCCATATATGAGAGTTTTATTCCATTTTTGGTCGAATATAGATGGTGTAAACAGTAAGAAGAAGATCAGATGAAATGAAGTATTTTCTACACCGTTTTAAAAAACCAAGGCACTTGAGCGCTTCTTTCGACACTTGAAAAATGTGTTTGGTCCAGCGGACATCACACGGGATTCTCATGCCTAGAACGTCAAGAGCGTCTGATTCCTTAATATTTACACCGCCCATAAAAACAGATGAAGAAACATGATCTGTTGTGCATTTGTGCGTTAATAGACAACACTGAGTCTTACGTGCGTTAAAATCGACTCTATTCGTATAAAATGCTTTTATTAAGAATTGGAGAGATTTTTGTTTAATAAATATATAAACTAAAGGATATTTCTCCCTCGTGCTATTAGGATCAAATAACTATAACTAACATTGTTTTTATTAATTTCAATTCATAATAATAAATGAAAAAATTAAAACCGAAATTGGTAAAAATTATTCATAACATTATATGCCTTCTTTTATTTCTATTGAGTTCTAAGCTAATGATCTAACATTGCATTTTTTGCTAAATTTATACTATATGTATATACCAAGATTTTTTAACCATTTTTTTGCAAAGAAGAGTTATACATTAAAAAAATATGACATGTTTAAAATGTTAAATTAAACTACATAATTCAAATTAAAAGAGATACATTGTCACTCAATACGAAACTTCACACATAAAACATAAAATTCATTAAATGCTGATGATTAATGTACTAGATATGTTTTACACACAATAATGTTGAACGCAAATGTCAATATATAAATATATTATTTTATATTAAGTTAAATAATTATTATATACAAAAACAAATGCACATAAATATTTAATCTTATTATCTAGCAGCTGGAAATAAAGCTGGCGCCAGCTCGAGTTTTTTGTTTCGTTTGCTGCTGTCAGGCATCACAGTTTCCACTATTACGAGTACGTTCCATTGTTAAGACATTTAAATATAAGTAATAACATTTTCTTTATTATATTTGTATTAAATATTTACTTATTTATGTGTGAATAATTTTAAATATATTTGCAGAAGTATTTTTCAAAACAATATAAATTGTGAATTAAAAATCATATTGAACATATTATTACCAAAAAGAATATGAATAATGAGTGATTATTATTGGATATGATTCCCATATCGTAATAAAATCCTAAAAATAACTATTACAATTTTTAACATTTGTTAAAAAATTGTTTTAAATTTTCCTTTACATATATCCTCAGAATAATGGGGCGATCTTTTAATAACTCTAAAATTTAATAAATAAATAGAAATACAAAACTCAATTGCACAAGTCAAAAGTGATATTGTATGTTGTACATTGTATATTACAACAATTTGACTATTTTCAGCAAAGTCATACATATATTGATTTAATTTAATTTAAATTTAAAAACAAATACACAAAACATAAATTAATAATAATTTATTTTAATAATAATAATAATTTAATACATCCTTTTCAAATTCTAATATTTTTGAGAAAATTAGTTTCATTTATTTTTGCCACCACTGCACAAATCCGATTTGGTAATATAAGCAACAGTACGTATACTTAATATTTGTTACTCGAAAAATGAAATCATATTTCGTACTACAGTGCGTATGAGTTATTTATTTATTTATTTATGAAACCTAAAAGTATGCAATATTAAATATTTTTACTAAATGAATTGAGCGTATGCATAATAAGATGCTTTATCGCATTATAAGTATGGGATTCGGGATTTCATAAATGGATCCCGGAATCGGGATATTCGAGAATTTTGTTTCATTTTATAACAAATTGGTTAATAAATAACAGCAATTTATTTAAAAAAAAAATTGAATATAAATACGTTTGAAAACAAAAATTTTAAATTGATTTAAAGTTTATAAACCATTAATAAAGAGAAAACATAATAACATTATCTCGAAATATTGGATTGACAAAAATTACATGTCATTTCGCCTTAAATTTCTATATTAATTTAAAAGCAACAGAATATTATCGATCGATAAACCTTCTTAAAAATATGATGGTATCTATAGTAAAGAGAATTTTGATTTAATTTTGTTACCAATATTCATAACGTAGTAACATCGTTAGTAGGAACAATTGTTAGCAAATAAACAATTGCATAAACAATCCTTTCTCACCATCCGAAACAAATAATTCTTATTCTGTTATTATTAGGTGTTGTGGAAAGATTTTAAATATTTAAATTGCCTTCATTGTTTCATTCGTTTCGCAATCAACATTTTTAATTCATTTCTGATAACAAACATTTCTATCTCATTATCAAATTCACTCTTCAAATTTGTTTTTTTCCAAAAATTTAAAAGTGTTGAGTTATCATCCTTCTTAAGGAGAGATTTCACCAGATAATTTTTGGATATCTCTTTAAGCATAAATAAAAGGCAGCATCAACAGAGATTCTTATCACTGCGATAAAGAGCTTTGTATGCTACTGTAACCGAATTTGAAACAGAGATGGGCATATTGCACTATATTTTTAGTGCACTAAAAATCAAATAATTAGCCAAATAGAGTTTTAAACTCTTATTAAAATAAAAAAAATGTTGGCGACCACCCCTATTTTCGAGTGGGAGGGACTCAAAATTTGTATCTTATATATTTAGCTATATCTTGAAAACTACATTCTATTATTAGATGTTACGTACCGTCTAAAATCACCTTTAATGAAACATCGTTTTGCAATTTCTCTTTACATGAAACTTAAATTTGCTAATTGTTTACTCTAACTAACGTTAGTCGATTCGACTAACATCACTTACGTTTTCGCTCACATTTTTATATTTTTTTTACCGATCATTTTGCATTTAATTTTTATATAATTTAAGTTTTTTTATTGTTTGTAATGAATTCTGTGATTTTATTTTCTGTTTTTGTTAGTTTTTTTATTATTTTTAATAACTGATCTCAAAAGATTGATCTCAAAAGTATTTTTATTAAATATATTATTTTAAATGAATTGTTTTATAAAACTAAAATTTGTTATTTTATTTACATTTATAATAAATAAAATGTCAGCCGTTAATAGATATGTCAATTTTACATATATAGATATCGAAAAAATCGGTTATATATATATGTTAGTAGATTGGACTTATGATTAGTGTTAACGTATAAAAAATAAGGTTAGTGTTCTAGGGTTAATAAAGATATCTCCTAGGCTGCTGGGAAAATTCATAGACGATTTTTACCATTTTCAACTAAATTTATCTTTTATAATAGGAATAAATTGCACTAAATTTTATTAGGTTATCTTCATTATATTTAAAGAAAAAAAATAAATTTGCTTTTAAAAAATATTGAGGATGTTTCTAGCAATAGAAGTTTTTAAAAAATTAAGAAAATTTAAGTACTTAAGTATATGTTTCGAGGAAATACCGTGTCTACAATAGGTCGTGGTAGATGGTCTTGGAACTTCAGAAGGACGAAAAATATATATACCTCTTGGTTCAACAACCAATCTTTCGATATACTACAAACGGAAATATAAACTTAATATACCCCAGTCTCTTTAGTGGTTGTTATAAAAAAACATTGGATCCATAGCTTAGACTTACTAATACGTAAAGCCTGTATTCATACATTCAATGAGACAGTGGATTTATGAATAAGATGTATAAGTTTTGAAATCTATTAATGGCAAAATATTAATTGTACAATACAAATGCAATATAAAACATTATCTGCCGTATTCATAAAAAATAAAGAAGGTTTGAAGTGTGCTTTTAAACAAAATTTTCATACAAAATTTTCTTAAAGTACATTTGAAGTCTACTTTAATTTTTTATGAATAAGGGCATATTTGTTTATAAATATAGACATTTTATTATTACATTCAAATTTTATAACCATCAATCAAAATACGCTTAATGGAGTAGAACTAAAAGACATTAGTTGTCTTGTAATCAATTTGTAAATTAAAATGCGATACATTATGTAGCAAATAGCTAAAAGTTACTGAACTTGAATTGCCGAAATAAAATTAATTTGCTACAGCTATTTTATATTTATTTTCCTTTCTCCCTGTTCAATTTAATGTTTAATTAACTTGAATATTTATCGTATTTATTGTGGTGTATTTTTTTGCCATCATATAAGGCTCATTATGTAAAAACCAATTCGTGTTAATTTAGATTTCTAATTATCCCTTAATGTGGCAGACATTTATAATAGCATTCATACCACTTGCTATCTTTTGTATTTGGTTCTTGTAACATTTTTTTTGACTTTTCTAGTAATAATAATCTAAGAACATTAACTAGCCAGAAGGTCAGCTAATTGTATATTTAATTTATTTTGGCTAATTATGATATAAAATATAAATTTCGGAATATGTGTAGGTGAGCAATAAAGTGCTGGTTAAAATTGTAAGGTTAGTTAATTAAAAAAAAAATATGTTCATGCTGTCTGCGATTGTATGATGTAGGCATAAATTAGCTTTGGTTAATAGAATAAAGGAAAATATACATATTTAGGGAGGTTTTGTAATTTATTTACTCATTTGTGTTGACATCATACGTTCCCAAATTCACAAAAAAGTTTAATGGAAATCACAGAAATGTAAAAAATCATTATAAAGCATTTTACGCAAAAAAAATACAACTTTCATAAATTCAATAAATTTTTAATGTACGTCGTCACTCTGCTTATGTTTTGTATACTACACTCCATCAGATTGGGGAGGGTAAATTGTATTTGTGCTCTTGTTTGTAATGTCCAAAAATACTATTATCAAAGCTGCCATATTTTAGCGTCTTAAAATCTCTTAAAAATATTTTGGTACAAATAAAATTCAACACAAATAAGTTTCATATATATTTAAATGCCACTTTACTTAATTTTATAACAATTGGTCCATCCATAGACGTTCTTCCGTAAATCTCTTTAGCATGCATAAATCCTATAAAATGCAAATAATTTGCATAATTTGTTTAGAAGTAATGCTTCTAAATTGTATAATGATCGGTTCAGTTTTACTCATAAGCTCGGGTAGTCTACTATACTGTCTGGCTTGATTGGCTATACTTTCTTATTTGTTGTTTTTTATATGTTAACAAGTAAGAGTTTATATTCGCCTGTGCCGAATGTTATACACCCATCACCAATTCACATACATCGAACTTCATAATATATTTCACCGTAATTTCTATTTATTTTATGTTGTTTCCTTGAATTTTTTAATCAGTAACTACATATATAAGAATATTTCGGTTATAATCAAGAATTTATAGTTGCAATTTATGCAAACAAAATATCGTTTTGAGATTTCACTTAACATGAAACTTATTATTGGGAATTTTGTATCAAAACGGCTTTTCTTTAGACATTTATTTACCATAAAGCCATATTCCGGGAAGACATTTGCCTGGTGGCAATGATAAACTGTGGACTGATTCCTAACATTTTCAACATTTCCCATTTTTAATACCAAATATTTCGGTATATCAAAGAACGTTTGGTAAAAGTTTCATTGTTCTAAGTCTTTTTTTCGAATCTCTATCGTAATCTCAACAGACGGACGGACATGGCTAGATCGCCTTAGAACCTTACAAGGACCCTTTTATTACCATTATTTCAATGTTTTACAAACGGAATGACGAACTCAATATACCGCCCACCTTTTTGGTGGTGGGCAGTGTTGCCAGGACCAGAAGTGAAAAAAAGGCTAAATGGGCTTTAAAAAAAGGCTAGAAAAGGCTAAAAAAAATCAAAAAGGGCTAAGAAAAAGGCTAGATTATTTCAATTCAAATTTCATTTATTTATTAACAAATATGTACATATACAAATAAAGGCTAAACTTAAAATATAACTTTTATTTAAGTAACAATAAACTTCACCGTTAATTATGTTTTATAAGAAAAAACATTTTTTATTAAAAACAAAAATTATTTAAAAAAAATAATGTAAATGTTTATGAAATGTAATAGCTGCCGGTATTGACCCTGCATTGGAACTACCTACGATTGTTGGTGATAGTTCTTATTCCAACAGCTATTGGATTTCATTAACACCTGAATCTTTTTTTTTTTTAATTTAAATAAGGCTAAATATATACATATAAAGCAAACTATATATATGTACATTTTTTTAATGTAAAAAATTCAAGTATTTTGAATGACTTAAAATATATATAGAAAATAATATAATTAGGATTGATATTCTTTACTTTTATTTCATTTATGTATATCAAAAATATTGTCATCATTTAAAAATCAACCACGATCTACTAAAACTATTGATAATTAATTCATTCAGATGAGGAAATAACTATGCCCATTTCCTCGGTATCTGAATCAGAAATATCATTACAATATATATCGCGAGAGTCTAAAAGTTTTAGGAGATCGTCTTTAATTCCATAGTCATGATAACATTTTTGTAATTTTTTCATTGAGCAACGAATACACAACAAAGAATTAAGCATAAAAGTTAATTTTATTTCTTTGTTTATTTTTAATTAACTTCATGGTGCTAAAAAGCCTCTCAACTTCAGCATTGCTGAAAGGTAATATCAAATATGAGAAAACTAAATTCACTAAATCATTAAACGGATCTTCTTGCAGAGCGTCTTTAAAGTGCCGAACCTCAATCCAAAACTCAACAGTGGATTCTACGTTTGTCCAACTATAATTGAGGAGTTTTCGCCATTGCATTTCAATACGCGTTATTTCATCGGCCGTATATTTAATTTTTTCAATTAATTATTTCATATAATCCACTTTGCTTTTGGTTCCTGAAAACATATGTATGTATTCGTTATTATTTGTAAAATAGTTTAAAATGAAGTTATTTTTATAATTACCTAGGCTTTTGAGTTGTTGTTGGCCCCTCTTCGTCTAATTTCCCATCATGTGTTGTTGTACCAATTCTTTTTAAATACCTTGAAAGATTTCCTCACCTTTTTTAAATGCAATTATATGTATCCACAAATGTTTTCTTACCTTTCCATATTTATATCAAATCAAGTCACTTATTTAAACACAAAAATAGATAAAATAACATTAATTAGCACTTTTTAATCGCCTTTTTGTTTGTTTTTTACTTCTGCTTGCAAAAAAAGCCGGTATTCGTTTTTGTTTCAAAATGTCATTTACAAGCAGAGATCAAGGTCGGTCGGAACAAAGTCGGCTTACAGCCGCCGCTGAAAATTTTAAAAACACTTATATTTACTAAACTACTTTTACTTCGAGTCGCCACCAAAAGCTTTTCGTCAGGCGTAGCCAAAATTTTCAATCGACTTGTTTAACAGCTTGTAAGTAATCAATTTACACTGAACATACTACTTCTGTAGTTATTAAAGAAAATAAAATATGATGCCAGATTATGGTTTTTATATACTAATGAGTCAAACTTGGGAATTTGAGGGCAATAAAAGTACGTATTGTAATTTTTTTTAGCCTTAAAAAGGCTAAAATGAAATTGAAAAAAGGCTAAAAAAAAGGCTAGAGGCTAAAAAGAAAAATTTGAGGCTAAGTGACGAAAAAAAAGGCTAGATCTAGCCTCAAAAAGGCTAAAATGGCAACACTGGTGGTGGGTATAAAAAATGCTAAAAAAAACACCAGAGGGTAAAAGGTAAATAAAAAGGCTGGGTATAAAATATTGCATGATTATGTTACACTAGTATGCGTATAAGTACGTCACATAGGAAAAAACTATAAACTATACATAAAAAAGTATAATAAATCATAAAAAATTAGGCAAATGATGTAGGAATGATGAAAATAATAATAAAATATTACGTCCTGCTAAAATATTTGTGTAACGAATTACCTTTTCATTGAAATTATCTTTATCACAAGGTTCCTATATATGATAATGAAATACTAAGAAACTATATAAAATGTTTTATAATTAAAAATGGAAATGTCATGACTAAATTGCATGAAAAAACTGAAAGCTGCAGATGTAAACCCCTATTTTGGGGAGGGTATATTGGATTTTTTCAGATGATTTTAACGCCAAAAATTATTAGTTTAATACCCACTTTAAAGTATATAACTCCGTTTGGGTGGCAGGTGTTCCATCTAAACCTTATGCGTAAAGTACTGTTCGCAATTTCGCAATTTGTATATATAAATCCTAATCACACCTACTTGCCATTCCATCTTACTTGTTGTATGCTTAAATAATTTACAACTTCTTAGTTTCCATAGCAAAGGTTACTAAAACTAGCAGTGCATAAAAAGCCATTAGAATAAACTTTTTTATCCTTTTTACGCTAATATATCGCTAAATTCTTTTGACAGAAAATAATATTTGTTTTTGTCACTGCGGATTAAAAATATTATAGTTGTATTTATTGCAGCAGAGGATAATTAAAAAACATTACCATAAATATGAATATGATATTTATCAAAAAGTATAAACGTTTAGTGAACTTTTATATTTAAAATTAAAGTATATAAAAATTAAGTAGAAATAATTCTCTAGGTAAGACGAGACATATCATCTGTCAATCCAATGTTATAGTGATTAGTACTTATTCTATATAACTATATATTAATGTAACTTTATAACATGGCGATGTTCTATAGGATGGAATATGATGATAATATAAGGAACTAAACCAATTTTTTTTTTAATAATTCAACTTCTTGTAGGAATTGAAATTGTATTGAGATTATACAATATTTACAGTACATCTTAATTTCTTTGCAGTGCATTTTTCATTAGTCTGTATTGATTATAAATATGATTTGCCGTAATGTTTTGTATTTCATAAAATCAATTTTTATTTAAGAGATTAATTTCAACTTAAAAGTGTTCGTGTGTTCAATGTTCAATTGATATTTTGATTTTTAGTTCCTGCAACGTTTTAGATTTGTCTTCGTCATCTAACAACCAAATTTTTAATATTGATTTTCACAATATTTATTGCAAGGTTTTATATTATATAAAATCTGTTTTTAATTAGAATTTTATTTTATCAAACACAATTATACAAATTTTTATAAGGGTTATAAATGACGTAATATAATTTAAGACCTTGGGAGCATCATAAGTTTCAAAAGTCCAGAATTAAAACCACGCTAATATATGTACATTAGAGTGACCCCGTTTGTATGGAGAACAAATAAGGTATCGATGGGGTCAATATTTGGTGAGCTGGATCAAAGGATAAACATTTCCTTGTAAGAGTTTTTTAGATTTTCATATGATAAAGGTTATCAAAAATTAAAAAAAAAATTTTTTTAAATTCAAAACTTTTCAAAATTTCAGACAAAATTTTAATTTATTTTTTTATTTTTTCATAGAATTTACTTAAATAAATTGTTGAAAATTTTTGATTATAGACATCATGCAATTTAAGCCAAATGATTTTTCCCGTTTTTTTTAAATTCTATCTATTCTTCCCTATCTGACGATCTCTGTTAACTCAATTCGTTAATGTAATGGGTATTAAAATATTAAATTTATAATCAAGAAATTTCGACCCATTGAATGCGCTTCTCAAAAACCTTTCATATGATACCAAAATTTACATATAGTTCCTTTAAAAGAAATGTGAAAAAAATCAAAAAAACCTCTAAGAAGGACCTTTTTATCATTTGATCCAGCTCATCAAATATGGACCCCAGGACAAAAAAATTGAGAAACGTAGTCTTAAAATGAATTAAATTTTCATACGAGTCAGGAACATCCGCAACTTTATTTTGGGGCCACCCTAATGTACCTACATACATAAATGCACAAAATATGTTATAGTTTCCCATTTTAAAATAATATTTTTTTTCTGTGCTTTACATACATGCATGCATTTGAACAGCACATTTTTAAATAGAATTGTATTCTAGTGTAAACAAAATTATAATACAAGTTATAGTGCAATATTCGGCTGTGCCGAACCTTAAACACCCTCCACCTTAATATGAAAAGAAATACAAAACTAAAGTGGGTATAGCACTAAAATATCCTTCTTTGCAAGACACTTTTACGAACAATATAAGTCACTTCAAATATTTTGGAATATTTGGTAAATATTTGCCGAAAGAAACGAAATCGCTAAAGAAAATATATTTGATTTCCATTATTTATTTAAAAAATTTCGTTTATTTAAGACAAGACACAATAAATATATAGTTTTATTTCTATTAAAGATCTTGATCTTGAATAACTCTTGTAAGAGTAAACAACTTGAAACAAATTTGTGTTAAAGTAAGTGGTTATGCTTTTTTGAGTAAATATTTGCCATATGTGACCATATCTTAAGTCTAAAAATCGACATACGACAATTTTGGTTTTTTTTTTTTTCAAAACAACAAACAATTTTCTTCTCAGAATATTTGAGGTTGACTTACATTAAATGTAGCTTACTGTTTTCATGCACCAGTGGCAAATGTATTGCTTAACACCGTAATTATTAATTAGTATTAGTAATATATATTTATAACAAAATTCTGTGTCCTTGAAGCAAAATCACCATGACACCAACGATTACTTTTATTATGTCTTATACATCAACTACAAGTAAATGGAAAATAATTAAAGCGAACACTCCCCAAAGCTACAAAATTTAAAGTATAAACGCTGTTTATTTAAGAACTACCCTCTAAAGAAAATACATGTGTATATACCTCGTAATTGTCATGTATGTGATAGCCTTGGATGTTTTTTTTTAAGATTTTTCTTAAAGTATGTTTTAAAGTCAGAAGAAAATTTGTTGAAAAAATTCAAGGTTAACAAATATATGACAATTACGAGGTATATAAACACGTATTTTCTTAACAGGGTAGTTTTTAATTAGATAGCATTACACTTTAATTTTTGTAGTTTGTAATGGTTAATCCATTAGTTATTTCCCATATGCGTGTAACTGATTTATAGTAATAGATTTATAGTTTTTTAAACATAATAAAGGATAAATGTCAATAATTTAAACATTGTATGTACCACAATTCTAGAATACTAAAAAGCTTTTAAATTACTGTCTTAATTATTTTAAAAGTTCTTAAAAAGGTATTATTAGTTTTAACAACAAAAAATCATAAAATTCTCTCGTATTGTTTTCTGTTTGTTTTCTGATTAGGATATTAAAATAATCCCTTCATTTAAGTCAGGTAGTATTTTCTATTTTGTATTTAATCTCATATCAAATATTTGTATTTAAGATTAATTTTGTAGGTTTTTAAAAATAAAGAGTTAGAAACTGGGAGTGTGAAGTGTTGCTGTTAGCAACACAAAATATTACATGATCCAACACCAACACCAAATAGATGACAATGACAAAGATGATAGGAGGTATACTAAGTTTGTCATTACGGTTGTAACACATCGTGGTCGTAGAACCAAAAAGTTCTGGTTCCTTATAAGATTTTAAGACGGTTTTGCAATGTCCGTCCGTCTGTTGAAAGTATGATAGAGTTTCGGAAAACAGACTTAGAAAAATGAAATTTATTTTCAACCATTCTATGCTTCACCAAAATCGTTGCTATTGAAAATGGAAAAAATCCGTTTAGTAGGATTCAAGTTATAGACCAAAGTTTTAGGCAACCTCGATATTTTCAAATATTTTTTGTATTTTCTTCAAATATAATACAGATAATATCATGAAATTTTCCATACCTTAGTTTTATTATAGAAGGACAAATTCTGTTGAAAACAGAGGAATTTGTCATACCCTCCAACAAATGAAACTCTAAAAAATGAAATTTTTATAAATTTTTAAATATCGAAACAATTTTACACATATATTTTCTAAGTTTAAATGTTTTATTTAGATAAAAAAATTTCCGAAGATGCAATATCAATATCAATATTCTATTTACTATCTAGCTATCTCGATCGTACCAACCGTTTATAAATGCCTATTTTTTTTCAAACATATCGATTCTGCCCCACTGTGTGATCCCTAAATTTTATTCTGTAGCATATGACTTAACATAACAATTTAGTAAGACGTTTTTCAATCATTTACAGGATGCACAAAAAACCTACTAAAATATTTAGTCATATACACAGAGAAAATATATAGTTGTACATGTTTACTACAAAAATTTCCACATTTTTAAAAGTTGTTTAACAACATTATGGTCACTGTACTTATTTATATGATTTTGGTAACCATAGTATGATTAAGTTACGATTAATATGATTAATACACTCATGCCTACATTTGTTGCATTCATGTTTATGATGAATCTATTTATCATCATTTAATTTAATTATGTAATTATGTTTATGATGAATTCATCTATCATAATACGTATGTTGTTTTTTTATAATGATAGAGATCAACATAATATGGTTTAATCTTTCATTATAAAACAGAGTACATAAATGCTATATTCATATATATGATTGCTATAATCATATATATGATTGCTATAATCATATAAATCGTAACTTAACCTTATTATTATTGCCGAATAATAACAGTTACCATAATATTTTAAAAAAAATTATTAAACATATTTAAATAGTTGCGATAAACATGCACAACTATATATTTTTTTCTGGGTGTAGTTTTAATATAAGGATCGCTTATAAATCTCGTTTGAACCATAACTTTACACAGTCAATTTATGCAAAATATTAATCTGGTGGATTTGGTGAATATTCCTTCTTCGTAATAGCCCACATATAAAGTCTACTTCCGAAAATCACTTAAGGACGCAAAAATATATTAAAAATATCATTATCAATTTAAAATTCTAAATATTCTGCCTAATATGGCAAGGACCACTCACGAATGGCACATTAACCAAAGTATCTGACTTATAAAAATCGATGTCAAAACAAAATTGTACACAGGGTGTCACTATAATTATTTGGTTTCGGAAAACATTTAACTGCTTAAATCTGAAATTCAATGATTTAATACAAAATTCACAAAAAACGCAGCCCATGTTATATTTTAATATTGAAAACAGTCTTACTAGTTGCGTTTAAAATTAAATTAACATACTAATAAATAATACATTTTCATTTCACATAATATAATTTTGTTATTCTGACCAATAGTACCACAAAATGAACTTAGAACTTTTGCAGCGTATTTAAAAATTTACATCATATTTTATATTTTTTATTACTTTAAGAGTTTTCACCTCGTAGTAACATAAAATTTTTAGCTCTCAGCTTCTTTGATTATATTTGTCGAACAAAAAGAACGATTCTTTAAAAGTTTTTATTTTCCTCAGATGTACTTATACATATACATACATTTACGTTTTTCTTAGTTATATCATATTCAAATTTAGCATATATCCTCTTCTCAACATTTTATTTTAATTATCCTTAAAACTAATTTGCTGATGTTTTTCTCCCATTAACTTAATATAATTTGCAATATAACACAGGCATTTTGTATAAGAGATTTTTGTGTGAGTTTATTTTTAAGGATTTTTTAATTAAAATGTTAGTTGTTGTATAGAATATACTTTCCAAACATATATGTACTTTGTAGATACATGAACATTTTATCTGTTTCAAAACCAGATGCTTATTTTTGCAGTTTGCTCAAAATAAGTAGATAGAGTATAATGAAAAAAAAGAGATGAAAACACATTGTTTTATTCTTCATTTTTTTTATTTGATTAAGACATTATGACAGTTTTAATTAAGTCGTTTGCGCTTGTTGCATAATCCGATTTAAAATGTTAAGAAGACAGCAACGAGTTTTATATATTATATAAAAAGTTTAAGAAATAGATTTATTTAAATAAAGGAAAAAGAATTTATGGAAATTGATTAAAATTGTTTTTAAATACTTGATAGTTATAAATAGTTTTTAATTATTATAATAAAATTCAGTTTAAAGTTCAAAATTAATGTCGCAACAAACAAACACAAATAATTAATTTTCATACTGGCCCCCAAGTCTCTCTGCAGATTTTAAATCGTGTGGTTGCCGTTTCTTAATTGTATTCTATTCCATAATACAATATACGATAGACTGCTTTTTTCGAAGCCTTAAATACCACCTCCAATACTTAGTTTTAAATTTGACTTGGATTGTAGATTCATACCTTTAACTTTTATATGTGTGCCAAAAAAAAAATCTCCTTCTAATGCGCTGCAAGGTACCAGAGAAGCAAGATAGATAAAAAGCATTTTCGCACTAAATATAATAATATATACAATTTTTCTGTCGATATTTTGCATTAAGAGCATTTTTGTTTTCGGCTTTGAGTTTGTTAAACTGCTATGGTTCTTTCTCAACAAATTTTAAAAGTTCGTCATAATTAGCATATATATTGTATAGTTATTTGTTTAATTCGAGCTTAAATACTCGTACGTACCATATATAAGTTTAAATACTATTTGTTTTTAGAAATATTCATAACAAATTTTAGTTTATTTAGCCAAGTAACACAATTTTCAATATAATAAATGTTTCTTATTTAAAGATTTGTTAGAAAATATTAATATTCTTCTTAAGTATACTTGTTATTATTAGCAATATTACTCATACGCTGACATGGTTTACGACAAATTAGGCATTTGCGCAAAAAAAAAACACTTTGAAAATGATATAAAAAAAATGGAAAAAATTTTCTTCGTATTTAAGTATCAAATTACGTCTGTGTTTTGCATACCTTAGAAAAGCAAAAGAATTTGGATAAATTCGTGTGATATCAAATGCCGCAGAGTAATTAAGTGGCAAATACTTATTTTTGTGTTTAAAATATTTACAAATTTAAAGGATCTGTTTCAAGAAAATGTAACAGAAAGTTGGGAGATTTGGAATTTGATTATTAGTACCAAATAGAACCATTATTGTGTTATTTTTATGTTATTTATATTCTTGTTATTTATAATTTTACGCGTTATAAATGTTGTTTACATAAATTATATTAGTTAATAAAAAATGATAATTTATAAGAGTATTTGAAAATAAATAAGCAAAGTAATTATTCATGATGGAAATCAAGTCTATGTTTGAAACCAACTACAGTTTACTCCCATTTGGTCTGGCAATTAATTAAACATTCACTGCAATTGAAAATATCAGTAATTTTCTTTAGCTCCAAAAAAAATGAGCATTCTGTATGCAGCAGTTTTTAGTTATTGATATATCATTTACGTCATCTTTTATTTCACTCTAAATAAATACATTATTAATACAAGGTCGTCTACCTTGAATAAAAATATACATTGTCTTTATCAGACGATATTGTTCCAACTCATTGTGTTTATAGTTCATGGTTATGTAAACTAATTTCTTAAAGAAAGTTTACTTGAAAGTTAAAACGTGATTGTGCATATTTTTGTGTTTCTTAATTCAAAAAACAGCTTTACTTTATACGAAAACTTATTTGTTTTATATTTTGTGCAGCCTATTTGTATACCCTACATGTAGTTAAAGTAACATTTGTAAACTCCAGATAAGTACAGACATTGATTTAGAGTTAGTTTTTGACAAATATTAAATCTTGCACGTGAGTATAAAATCACGTATAATCATTTAAAGCCACATGTAGGTAACAAATTATTTAAGCTTTTATTTTAATATCAACATGATTGAATCCGAGAGCACTGAGATTGTTAAATCATATAAAAAGTTAAATTATTAGATTAATGAAATCAGTCTTGGCGAATACCATTTGCAGTATAAATTACGTTATTATAATATAAATTGTATTTAAACATTTTGAGTTAAAATATTAAAAATAATATAGTCGGATAAGGCCGACCATATGATAACCTGTAGCTCGTTTCAAAAAAAAATTTTATCGTTTCTCGATTTGTGAGAAAAAAGTGTTTCTGTACTTGAATGCGAAAACAGACAACGCTGATTCCGTTTTTATTGGAATATTTCCAGTAAGTAAGTGTCAAATGCAAGCCAAACGTCAACGACGAAACAAAATTTCATGCAGTCGTCGTTGAGCAAGCGATGAGAACACATGCGAATGGTTATTGTCATTTTTTTCAGAAACTTATTAAGAATCGTTGTTGCTTCTAGTTGGATGAAGCATAGCAATTACATATTCAATTACAGTTGGACATGAAAAATAAAAAAATCCTTATTTTTTTTTTTTCTAAAAATAACTGAACTCCACTGCTTTATAATGTAAAAAAATTTTATTTATTTATGTATGTACATGTATTTAAAAATATATATGTAGATATATATTTTAAATTGTGTGTTTATCGCACCAATTTGAAATGTGAAGTTTTTTGACAGTTCTTGTGAGAATCTTTTCGCAAAATATTCTTACAGAAACACTTTTTCTCACATTCTTCCAATATTTGTTGTCAAACTATTTAAATGACAGTTATTTCTCGCAAAATAAATTTACAGAAACACTTGTGTGAGAAAAACTATTTTTTGTTTCATTTTACACTGTTTTTGTTGCAATTCACTAATTCCATGCGAACAATTTTACAATGCGAGAAATACAGAAACGAGCTACTGCATGTTAAGACTGCATGTTAAGACTCGACGAATATTTAAAATTATTATTTATGAAAAAGTGAATTATGTTGACTTTATACAAACATATTTGTAGCGAATTGATATTATAATATATTTAAATTATGGTAAGTTAAGACTGAATCAGCATATATATGCTGACAGCCATATGATTAAAATTAGCAGCAAATTCCTATGTCATATGTTAGACGTTTACATGATATGTTGATAGTAGCAAATTTTTTGATGTCAGCATATGTCAGCAAATGAAATGTCAACATAAGAGTTAGCATACGATTTTTGTGTTTATACGATATGTTGAATTTTATGTGATGCTACATATCGCTAGCTTAACATGTAAAGGCTCTAAGTCCATATTTTACAATATTACAGGAGAGACAAGAAACCATCAAACTTTTTTTTGAATAAACATTTTTGAAATCTGTAACTGCAATTTGTGATTGTATTTTTCTTTGTTTTTTATTTGCGTAACTGCAAAAGGAAAAAAATAAGTATTTGCCAAGATAAAATCATTTTCCTGTTGCTTAGATTGGATGTTTTCATGGACTTAGATCTTTTTCTTTAAACTTGTCTCTTACTTACTACAAAGAAAGTGTACTTTTGTTGCTTTTTTATTGTTGTTATTTAAGAAGCTAATAATATGTAAAAAGTTAAAGTTTGTTTTGATTATTGTAAAAAAAGAAACAGAATTTATTCAAAAATATGAATAACATTATTATTGTAATTTCAATTTCGATATTTGTATATGCTTGTACATAATGAAAACAAAAATTACTAAGTCTTATTTCAATGCTGTTAATAAAAAAGTAATATTAATTTAAATTTTTAATGGATTTAAAAGCAAGATAATTCCTCGAATGTCCTTCACTTTGGAATCGCCATTTCCACGGCCAGGGCGAATATTTTTACAAAATTGTACATTGTTAAATAAGTAACATCATGACGAATAATGTCATGACTGGCAATGGTGTTGATACTCAAAACAACGAGAGTGTAGCCAATGAGAAATAATTTTATGTCATTTGGTTGGACTCTCAGACTATGCCGCGCGAAACAGTTGATATATCAGCATTGGAAGAAGTGAGATTTTACACAAAGATGTGATAAATTGGAGTTAGCGCCTTTACGTATTACTACAAAACAACAACAACAAATGAGATAACCGTATTTTTTTGAATCGATGTATTTTTACTTATTGAACACAACTGCTTCAAATTTCTTAAAAAACATAGACTTTTAAGCCTGCGATATGCTGAATCGTACAAACATTTGTTTGTGAAATTAGTCAGTTTGACAACATTTTTTAATTATTTTTAAACTTGTACAGTGTTGATCTTGGATGACGATGAAGTGGAATTAAAAGCAAAAAGAGGCAGAGTTTGGCAAAAGAAATGAGTAGAACGACGAGAAAAAGAAGATTTTTGTGTAAAATTCTACAAGGAATTGGAAGAGGAAAAACAATCTTTATACAAAAATAATAAATAATAAAATTTTGCAGAACTTACCAACAACAAAATTGAGCTAAATTATACACTAAATATGCATATAATGCACGAAAACATGAAAAACATTTATCATAATTATAGAATAATTATTAATTTCATAATCGAACTGTTAATTTTTTACTTCTTGATAAATTTTAGTTAGGCTCGAGTTCATTAAATTTAATTTTCATTAAATTATTTTTACTGAAGTTAGGAATTTCAACTTGAAAAATTTATTATTAAAAAATGTTTGATAATTTTTCTTGACTGGGGATCGAACCTGGGTTGTTGAATTTACATATGTTTCGATAAATCCCACTTTCTCTCATCAGGTGGTAGAACGCAAAGAATTCTGATGAGAGAAATAACGCAAAAAGAATTTAAGTACTTTTTATGCCAAAAAATGGAAAACAATTTAGTTCTTTAACCCGCTAATGGTGACGCAAATTTGACTATGATTAATGGTGACACCGGTCTCATGCACCGGGATTTGCAACTGAAGATTTTTCGAAACATGCACTTTGACAATAAAACAAAGATATATAATCATTTTAAGTTATTTTATTTCAATATTAAAATTCACAAATTTTTTCAAATAGAGCATTAAAAATAAAGGAAAATAATGTTTATTAGTCTTTCGACAATAGGAACTTTTATAAAATGAACAAAAATTGGTATCCTTCTAAAAATCCTTCCGTGATTATTTTACTTACATTTACGGTGACTCACGGTCTTACACACCAGGTTAGAAAAAAAAAGTACAGAAGTTGTGCTCACTAAGCAGCTTCGTCATTAACTGATGGTGGGGGATGTGCAATGCTGCAGCTACTCGAAATCGCAATAACGCAAAATAAAGTTATACAAATTTTTTAACACAGCCGGTCTCACAGAACAGTAAGGGTTAAACATTTTAAATATATGACTCTGCGATGATTTTTAACCATTCTTTTTTTACTAGATTTATAAAAGTCTTGTTTATAAATTTAGATTCGCTATTAGCAAAAAAAACAATCTAAGGGGAGCAGTTGAGATTTTGTTTTCATATTTGAATATCTCGTTAACTATAAGGGTTTTTACAGCTTGCAGATTTCATACATATAGTATAATCTTTGAAATCAAATCACAAATGTAGAATTTAATTTCTTACATACCCGAGAAGCCTCACCTCGGACCTTTGGCACTGCCCCTTGTGGGTTTTTTTAAATTTTTCAAAACTTAAACTATTGCAATCGGATTTACAGTTTACAAATTTATTTATTTTTTTCCAAATTCCCCCACTGTGCGTTGGCGTATGTTGGGACTGACATTGATGAGGCTGCTGGTGATTTTTGATGAAATGTAGCGCAAATACTATATACTCGTATATATATTTATGCGTATGGATAATGAAAATATATAAAATTTCATATCTCTATTAAGTAAGTAATATTTATTCCATTGTCATATGCTCATGTGTTTGTATGTGGTATATTGTTTACATTGTTTTCTGCACTTTCCGGCACATGATTTATTCATTAGTTTTGAGAATATAAGAAGGCAAATGCACATATACATTTTGTATCGTGTGTTAAGATGTGTGGCTTTTATAAAATACTAGACAAGAGGAAGTCTATTGTCGTCGTATTATATTAAATTTTCTTCTAACAAAACAGCTTTAAATGTTTGTGTGGGAAAATGCACATGTCTGTGGATGAAAAAGAATTAATTTTTTTCTGAATTAGTGTCATTTCGTGCCATTATCATAGTATATATTTTCTTGATTCTTTATAAATTCTAACCTATGTCCATCTATCTATCCGTCTGTGTTTCTCTGTTCAACACTCCCATACAACTAAACTTATCAGGAGTTCTAAAAGAAATATTTAACTTAAAATGTTTTGCACTTAAAATTAGCAAAATTGGAGTTAAATTTGATATTTTTTACACATTTTTTTGCAATGTTGTTTAAATATTTTGCCAATAATATCATGTAAATTTGCACACGTTGCTTATAAAATTGCCATATTCATACAAAATTAAATTTTTATTATATAATATGCACCATATAAATTCCTCTTTAAAAACTCACTTAAATATGCTTCAATTTCTAATATACAAAAATGATAACTACTATAAAAATGTTCAAAAATCCCTGGCCAGGCCCTGGTGTTTGCTTAAGGATTAATCTGCGTAAATATCATTTTATAAACAAGATGTAAAAAAATATTTGTACTAATATCAATCTGCTGGATTTTGTGCATACTATTCAATATTTGAGCATAGCTTCCGTCATATTAAACATGTCAGAAATAATCTGATAATTATTTCTATATTATAAGTATGAAAATCTTATAAATTTTTTTTATAAAAATGATCGCTTATTGATTTATAAAGACCATATTCATTAATATTCATAACTATCGGTACCGTTCCAAAATTTTACAAAGATAATTTATATATATGCAAAAATCATACTACTGTATTTTGTGTATTTCATTTCATATTTGACCATAAATTTTATTCAGATGAAATATAACCCACTGCCGAATGCTTCTATCAATAAAATTTATTTAACGCGAATATATCTAGTAACTACCATCACATAGATGCGATTATATTGATACACTTTAAATACCTAAAAAGTGTTGTAAGTACATATGTATATATACATATAAAGATATGTATTATGTGGACAGTAGTTCAATGAGTTACAAACGAAATCTAAAATTCAATATAAACCCGACCTTTAACATGTAAATAAGTATGTGCACGCATATATTTAGCTAAATTTTGTTCATTACACTCTTTTGGCATCCAACTTCTATTTACTCACACTTTTGCTATCTAAATATAAATACACACAGCAGATGTTGCACTCTTACTATCGACTTCATGCTGTTTTATGAGCAACTAAGGTGTAATGTTGCTTTCCATTATTGTTGGTTGTAAAAATGACACAAAAAGCTATAGAGCATAATGCATTGGGTTTTTGAAACAATGTTTGTTACTACTGCTTCAGTTTATTTTTTGTTAGTTTTATTGAGCTTATTGTTTTCGTAGAATAATGCAACTCGAACAAACATAAATGAAGTGCCATGATACACATAATTATATCCTAAATAAATATTTATTTTATTTCAATAAATTAATAGAAGTTTGTTAAAGAAAATAAATAGAAATACATTTGTACCTCATTGTTATTGAATGCAATATTAAATAAACACTCTTTTTATAAAAAACTTTACTCTTATCTGTTTATGCTATTTAAGGTACGGTCAGACTTGGCAAATATTTGCCGAAAAATACGTAAATACGTATTTGAACTTGTATTAAAAAAAACTTCGTTTATTTAGGAAAAGACACAACAAATATTTACTTAACAAAACTCTTGCAAGCGTGACTTACATAAATGCGTATGAATCCCTTATAAAACCACTATCAGGTTGGATTTCAACGTCATTAGTCCATACATATATAAAAACCATCACTTTCAATTTTATAAAGATCAGTTCATATTTGACCGTAGTCCCCATATAAATTTCACTTCCAGAAATCACTTAAAAGAGCATAAATCTCTTATAAAATCACTTTTACGTTGAAATTCAAAAATTTTTACCAACTTTAATTTTATAGTCAAAAAGGATTTATTATAGCTACTAAACATCTTTTGTATATAATAATTTTGACTACAAACATTATTTTTTTAAATTTGATTTAAAAGTTTATGGTTTTAAAATCTAATGAAGTAATACGTTTTGTCTATGGTTTGTTATTTATTTAACTTAAGCAATATGGGGCGAACGTCATAAAATATTCTAATTTGTATTTATTTTAGGTTCATTTTGGTTCACTAGATTCTGAAAAGTATTTGTTAATATTTTTCAAACATAACAGATAAGAACTTATCTATGTGTGTATACAAATAATTGATGAAAATACTTTTACTTTTCTAACAAGTAAGAAAGTATAGTTGGTCAAGCCCGACCATATAATACCCTACACCCAGTACATGTATAAAACAGTTTTTCAGCAATGGGCGCTATATGGGAGATATGACCTATTATGGATGGATCACACAAAAGTTTAATGTCATAACTTTCGTGAATATAATTATGTATGGTATATTTATCTCAATATAAATACTCTTAAGAAATTTATAGAAGTAAAAGTGACTTATAAGAGTTTGAAATAATTATGGACAGAGCATTATAAAATTAGGTGTCATCATTTCTATATAAATGAAACTTTTTTTTTGTTAAATTTTATTTGGATACCAACATTTTTAAGAGATTTATGGTCATTAAAGTGATATTCGTAAGTGGGCCTTATATGGGAGCTACGACTAATTATGGACCGATCATCATGAAATTGTACCATGTTATTTGCATGTATACGAAATATATTTGTGATCAATAATATTTGGATACCGATATTTTTAAAAGAGTTCTGCTCTTTAAAGTGATTTTCGGAATTGAGGCTTATTTGGGAGCTATGATTGATGGACCGATCTTCACTTATTTTGTAGATGTGATTTGGCTTCATTTACTACGCATTTGTGGTGAAATTTGTTTGCATACTTGCATAACACATACATTTATGATTGTTAAACTCCTATTTCGGGAGGATATTTGTATGGGAGCCAGGTGAAATAATGGACCGATTTTCACCAGTTTCAATGCCATCCATCCTTGAGCTAAAAAAAATATCACGTACCAAAGTTTATTGAAATATTTTTAAAATTGCAACCTGCACTCTGCGCACAAGCTTTATATGGCCAGCCAGTTTAAGTTTTACACTTAATATTTTATATACAGCAATGTAACATATACTATTTGGTTTTCCACAAAAAGCTTTAACATTTTCCATAATATCTACAAAAACCCAAAAGGCAGCTAGAACAAACTCACCTGAGATATTTAAGTATTTTTTGTTTATAGTTATTATCAACTACTATTGTCCTCAAATTGTTTCCCATAAGGTGATAATGCATACAGCGCAGAATTAAAATCCCCAAAATCGAAAGTAATAAACAAATTTACATTACAGTTTATACTACAGTCTTTGTTTATTTATAATTGTATTGCATACATGCAGAATATTTAATTATTAATAAATTAAACATAACTTCAACATAATTTCTCAGTTGTATGTCTACATGTTTCCATGTTATATTTTTGCAAAGAATGTTCTGCTGGAAATGGATTGAATGCTCAGAATTATATTATACGCTATTATACTTCTTATATATAAGAGTTTATATGTATGCAAATTTAAAACAATATTATTAGCAATTTTATATATTTTCTTGCTGATGTAGGAAATGCCAAATTATATGTTATATATACTTTTATTTTTCCGATATATGCTAACTTAATATTATCACAAAATTCAGTAAAATGTCCGAATAATACACAGCTGTCCACAGCAAAATCCAATAAATATATAAACAATAAATAACAACAATGTCACATAAACTTAGTAGAAGCAGCATCATCTTCAACATCATTGTTATTTTCATCATCAGTGTAACCGTCATTAACGGATTCAACATCATTGTTATTGAAGCCATCATCAGCACAACAAGTTCACCTTAAAAATCAATGAAATCTGCTGCTTTAGTAGCAAAACTAAAGCCAATAACATTATTAACAAGAACGAAACTGAATGAGAGCCTGTCAAGTGTACGGCCATCCGTAACAGGTACAGAAACATTAATACATATCGAATCACAGGTACATTCATCACTGAATGATATGGTATGGTAGAGATATTTTTAGTGAATTATCACTTTCAACGTTTCTTTTAAACACCTATGATGCAAGTAATTTACCACTAATCAGTGAATCAGCAAAAGCAGGTAAACATTTGTTAAACAAAGCATTTTTGATACCCACATATTCTCCTTCATTTTTCGTATTAGCTATTGCTTATTTACCAGTATATTTTAATAGCAAATAGTCAACGACTAGAGGCTTACCAGTATCTCATCAGATGGTTGTTATTTATAAGAGGATTGTTTAGAAAACTCAAGTATGGCTTTGTGAAAGTGGGCAGACACGCTTATTGGCCATGTCAGGTTAGTACTGCTTTATAGATCACTTAATGTCACTCTTTATTTTTTGACGTACTTAGAGAACATTTAAATATGTTCGAAATAATTTTATAAACAAATTATATGGAAAACAAATAAAATGTATTTAACTAATATCTGCTTTTCGTTTAGTACATGTATTCCCTAATTAATTAGATCCACAATCAAAGGAAAGGTACAAGCTGTGTGAGTATATCCTTTAGAGTAGACATTTTTGAAGGCTTTAAATTTTTAATTGGGATAGGTGGTTTTTGAAAATTAAAGTATTAGTTAAAAGAAATTGTGCTCATCATATCTAGGTTTTCATTTTAAAAGTAGTTCATTACCTTCCTTTAGTTTACGATTTGTGTAGGCTAATGAGTTTTTCGAAGGTGGTCTTATATGGGACGATATTACGATTAAAAAGAGCTTTATTTAGTTTGTTATTAAGTTTATAATACATAGAAATATTGGACGTAAAAGAACAAAATATATTAGTATATTTCCCGAGTACTCGCGAAACTATAAGAAGATCTGGTAATGTCCGTACGTCTGTTCTAGACACGATAGAGCGTAAATGAAAAGGCTGAGAAATGCGAAATTATAAACAATTAATATAGACGAGAATTTCATTTCATAAAAAAATGGAGTGGCGCTGCGAATAATGCCCACAGGAAAAATGGCAAAAAAAAAGGAAAATAACGCCAAAAAATTACACTGACTAGAAAAAACACGAAATTGTTGGGCTATAATGCAATTTTCTTTGGGATAATTTTGCATTTTAGGTGAAATGTAAACGCTCCAAAATGGTAGAATGAAAAAAGAGCTCAAGAAATTTTGTTTTTGTACTTTAGCGCTAAATTTCATTCGTTAATATTGTAAAATATACTAAAAATATAAAAATAAAAAATTACCGCAAAAATTTCGTGCAAAATAAACATCGTGTTATTATTTTTGTAAGTAAATTTATAAAAAAAAGTTAGTAAAATTTAATTTTAAGTAAATTCATTTTTTGTTATAACTTTTTATTATTTATTGAATCTGCCTTATTTTCTTAGGCCTAACAATAAGTATTTAAATCTTAAAACTAAAATAAATCTAATTATTCTCTAACAGGGCAATAATTTCTTATTGGCTGTTAAGCTCTACGAAGCCTCGACTCCGTCTGGCTCTGAGCTAGATTTCTAGCCAGCGGATTCGGGTGTGTTTGTAGGTTTTTGTTGTAGTTCTCGTGGACCCTACTGAATTCATCCTTTATCAATGGTACTTCTAGATCTCTGTGGATGTTTTCATTTCTTATGTACCATGGTGCGCCCGTCATGGTCCTAAGAATTTTTGATTCGGCCCTCTGTATAATTTCAATACTGGTATTACTAGCAGTTCCCCACAATTGGACTCCATATGTCCAAATTGGTTTTAAAATGGTTTTATACAGGGTGACTTTATAGTCCAGGCTTAGCTTAGATTGGTCACTGATTAACCAGTGAAGGCTAGATGCTTTTAACTTCATGTGAAGTCTCTTGGTTTCTATATGACGACGCCAAGTAAGTCTTCTCTCTAAGTGAATACCAAGCTATGTAACATAATAAATTTATTTAACTACAAAAAATAAAAAAAAATCAATATGAAATTTTGTTGCAACATTATTTTTTAATACCAGAAATAAATATGTAAAATATACTAGTAATATTATATCCTACATCACATAGTACGGTGCGGTGCGTTGGCTGATTTGTATTTAAGGCCTAATATTATTGTCTGTTATTAATTTTACTATATAACAACCGAAGTTTGTTTAGGCTAACTGATGAAAATGTTAAAAAAATGGAAGAGTTATTACCAAATATCATCACTCTAAAAATATGCTAAATATGGTATTTATATCCTATACCACCATAGTTTGGAGGGCATATTGGATTTGTGCTAATGTTTGTAACGCCAATAAATATTAGTCCAACCTGAAAGTATATCGGTCGACTCAGAATCACTTTCTGAATCGATTTAAGAAATGTCTGTCCGTCCGTCTGGCTGTCAATGTAAAGCTTGTGTGCAGTGTACCGGTTGCAATTTAGAAGAGATTTCCATAAAATTTGGTAAATGATTTTTTCGGCCCAAGGACGGTTCGGAAAATCACTTTAAAGAGCATAACTGTATTAAAAATGTTGGTATCCAAATACTATTCAACACATATATGTCTCATATACACACAAGTCATTCGAGCAAATTTTATGATGATCGATTTATTATTAGTCATAGCTCCTTTATAAAGCCCACTTCCTACTTGAGAGATCATAAATCTCTCAAAAATGTTGGTATCCAAATAAAATTTAACACAAATAAGTTCTACATATACAATTTATTTTATAACGGTCGTATATATGTAAGTCGGTCCATAATAAGTCAAAGCTTTTATATAAAATTCTCTTCGCAAATCACTTTCACAGGTATAAATTTCTTGAAAGTGTTTACATACTTATATCGAGAAATATGACACAAATTATATGTATGCTTGTATGCACAAAAGTGATGTCATGTCATGGATGATATTAGGTCATAGCTGCAATATAGCGCCCGTATCTGAATGGGTATAACATGGTAGGGCTTGATCTTACTTGTTTGTATATAGATATTAGGCGTATGATTAATATGTAATAATTTTAACAAGTATACTCATGCGATATTTTTTATTTTTATTGTCAAAAATAAATATTTTCAAAACTTTGACCATGTTAAGTCCCATTTTGGACAATAAAAATACTTTAGTGGTCGGTCGATTATAGTCTCTAGGACATTTTCCTTTTAATGTCCATGAATTTAAATAATTTTTTTTTTTTTTTTTTTTTTGCGTGTGAGGTAGGGTTTAAAATGCCTTCGCACTTACAGTTGGTCATCACCAACTACATTGAGTGGTGTATCCACTAAAACAATCCCTCCTCCTCCTCTGGTGAGATTACCTTCTCGGAACCGCTTCCTGCATTACTTCGAGAAGGCCCAGAGCGACGTCCTGAAAAGGACCATTTACACTCTCCCATGTGTGGGAACGCAACTTTTTAAAGCCCGCGTCAAGTCATCGGCTCATCTTCTTTTTTTTTTTCCTACGTCTCGTTTACTTGCAGGGCATCGAGGTCTCTTTTCTTCGCACGTAATATTAGTTCTATGTATTTTCTTACAGCATTCCACATCTCCTCGCATTGAAGCATTTTCTCCACTATATTATTGGGTCCGAATGAACCAATTTATTCCATCAATATATTTCTTTCAGTATGCCATCTGTTGCATTCGAAAAAGGTGTGTTCAGCATCATCGTTTGTTGATACGCAGTATATACATCCTGGATCGCTTACCTTTCCCATACGGTATAGGTACTTTCTAAAATATCCGTGATTAGAAAGAAACTGAGTCAAAAAATAGTTGACTTCTCCAAAAGTTCTTTTAATCCATAAGTCTCGCCGTCCATCTTCCGGTTGTAGCAACATTCCATCTTTCTTGCCATCGTTCTACTGTCTGAATTCGCAGTTCCTCCATTCTAATGTTCAGGCTTTGCGTCCCACGCTGTTTTTCGCTCACTTGCCAGAAGGTCGATAGGTATCTCGCCACTGATTACAAAAATTGCGACACCAGAGACTGTGCGGTAGGAATTTAAATAATAGAAATTATGGAATTGCTTGGTATTGAAAATCAGCCGAATCGGTTTAGTAGGTTAATAATTGTGAACAAAAATCTGAGATAAACTTCAACAAAACTTGAGATTTTTCACAAATTGTTTGCATTTTTGTTTAATTTTATTCATGGAACGTAAGTCCTATCTAACAATTTAACCATTACACACATACGCGACAGGCTACTAACTACAATATGTCAAAAATAAAATACACACCTTTATAAGTGAATGATTATTTTGACGACAATAGGGCATATTCAGAATATTGACATATTCTAGTTGATAGCCTGCTGTGGTGAGTGTGTTTAATGCTGCTGTGCTGAATATGTCTAATATTTAATGGTTATTATAAAATGGAACACATTTTCGTTAATTCATCTCAAATTTGTTTTATCGTTTTCCTCAAAGTGTAAATAGTTGTTAATAAAAACTTACCTTTCTTTCTTAAAGGCGACACCAAGCTATTAAACACAACTTAAATTGAAGTATAAACAAACTTTTCGACTACAAAGAAAAGTCACTTAAATCATATTTATGGCGACCTTAAAAAAACATAAACAAATAAAATATTTTATTTTCCACAACTTTTCTTACAAATGAAAATTTATTTTATTTTGACACCTTTTCGTTGCTACAAAAAAGTACAGAAAATGATTTGCCAAGAAAATAAAAATCCAAATCTAACAAACAGCCATTTGAAGTGGACAAACACTTAAACTGAAAAATATTTTTCATCAACAACAAATATGAGTATAAAAACACATCACAATTCTTATTACAACAAAAAAAGTGCAAAGACATAAATAAACCAAATAAAATACAATGAATATTTTAGCAACAGAGATACTTTACAAAAGATTACTATACTATAAATACAACGCAATACAAAAAACTTAAAACAACAAATAAAGTCATAAAATGTAGGTCGTTACCACGGGAAACAACTTAAAAACATTAATAAAATTGTACAAATATTTCTTTTTTAATACAAAATGCATGTTTGGAATGACGCTAAGCAAAAATAAGATTTAAGACTTTGTGGATAAAAAGGACACAGAATCCGGAAAAGGAAATTTATGATCATAGCCAGAAAATAACTGTAATCGTAATATATAAAAGAGTAAAATAACTGGCTGAATTATTAATTATATGTTAAGATAAATTAAAGTTCATCTTGATTGTTAAATTATAAGTCGAAGATAATAAAAGTTCAGACGGTAAATATTTCTAACTTATCCAAGATGCCAATAATATATGAGATGAAAGAGGAGGATACTTCTAAAGGTCGCCCGAATTTTTTATTTTATCACTACCAATGGAGACTTTCCTAATTATTGAACCTAGAAACAGCAACTGAAATATATAATCTTTATATTTTCAGATATTAAGTGCTCCGAAGGTTCAAAATCTTTGTGTTTTAAATCATATTTTTTTATTTTGAAAATATTACTTTTTTAGACTAAAATTTGAAACTTCAATTAAAATGTGCAACCTCTAAACTGTCAAACTCAAATAAGAGCTTTAAAATGTCCGAACTGGTTGAATAAAATCTCCAACACTGACACAAAAGTACATGTGTGTAATCTATTTTTATACCCTCCATCACCACAATTGGTGAATGAGAGTATACGAGTATATAAGTTTTTCATTCTGTGTGATCCTTATGAAATTCTAATTTAATTGAGTTATGTTCGAGCTACGTAACCAAAATCTACAAAGTTTACAAAAGAAAATTTATAGTTCTCCTAATCAGTTCAAAAAAACTGAGTAAAATTGCTCCAGTAGAGCCAGAGTTATGAATCAAAATCTAAGACAACTTTTAAATTTATATTTTTCACAACTTTTTTTTTTGTAGATTTGTTTAAATGTTTTGTAGATGAAGCTATGCAATCGTACACAAGTTATTTCAATGCTAAACAAAAAACTATGATGAAAATAGTAAGAATCGGTCCATGAGTTCTCACAGCCCACATACATATTCATTTTCGAAATGTGGCTAAATGCTAAATAAATGCATTTTAAAATAATATTATCGATACAAAATTTAGCAAAAAAAAAATCATAAAAAATAAATATCAAAACCATATCTGTTACGGTTCGGGTCATGTTTCACCATTGCCTCCATGCCAAAGTCCTCTTTCGAAAATCCTTTGAATTACAAGCATTTAAGTGATTTCCAGAAGTTTTATAAAAATCTTATAAATAACAGTAACGATACAAACTTTTTCACAGATCATGTACGCGTATATATATTTGCCAAAATCAAACTGTTGGATTTTGTAACTATTGTACCACAATCACAATATAAGGTTCTCTTTCGAGAATTACTTAAATAGTCTTATAATTCCTAAATATATATTTTGTTGGAATTCGAGGTGATAAAACCTTGCATATATATAATTCTCTGTACACAATTTTATAAAAATCGGTTCATAATTGGTCATAGATCCCATAAATGGACCACTTCCAAAAATCAAGTAAACCTACAAAAATATCTAAGATATATCGAATCAAGTTTTTATACCGATCTGTAATTTTATCCAGAATTCAGGCTAAGGTCGATTATATGGTATTTCCACTACTGAATTTTTTTCACCTGTCAGTCCATGGCAATAAGCTTCTGAGTATCATTATAATCACCATTGACAACCACATTATTAAGATGAAATTCAATCTAAATAAGCCACAAATATATCAAAATCAAGTTGTTGGATATTTACTTTTGAAGTTATTAGTTCATAATTGATCCACTTTCACTAAAACAGCTATAAAGCTCTTGTTAGTAAACTTATTGAGATGAAATTCAGTCAAAAATGCGTCAGCTTATAACCTTAGCTGTTTTTATATTATTTACCTAATCATATTCACGGTCAAATGTTGAACCTTATTTCATTTTTATAAATAGTTGCGTTACATATAATAGTTTGTAGGCTCTTTAAATAATTAGATCAATTATAAATGTTTGAAATTAGATGAAATTCTAAAACATTTGAAAGAAATTATATTGTGCATGAACTTGTCTTAAACAATATATAAAATATTAAAAAAAAATTGCCCTAAAACCGAATAAGAAACATTTTATAATGGTATTCTGGTCCTAACAACAATGTAGGTTTTTGTAAATCTCACTATATTAAGGTGGAGAGTATTTAAGATTTGGCATATCCAAATATTGCAATCTAACTTGTTTTTATATATTATTATTATTATAAATTAGAATTTATTATTTTACTACAATATAACCTTGTGTTTTAGTTATCGTTTTAGATAGTACTTGTAGCAGTAATAGCGAATAAAAAAGATCCAATTACAACCCATTTAAAACATATTTGTATCTTTATTAAAATGCAAAGAACTTGTTTCTTACTTACCACCACATCCAAATAGTAAACGCTTTCAACTAAAATTTATTTTTTCGTTTAACCATTGAGATGTTTTTCATATCTATCTACAAATTATTTAATGCAAATAAAGAATGTTCATTCTTATTTAACATTCATATAAATAGGCATATTTAAGAATTCTGTCATACGGAAAGTAGTCTTTCCCACTGACTCCAGGATTTTATACAGGATTATCTGGTTGGTCGACTTTTTAGTTAAGATGTAGTTTTTTTTTTTATTTATTTTGCCTTTTTTCTTGGGGTTTTGTTGTTATTTTGTTTTTACGTTTATTTGCTTTCAGTCTTTATATTCAAGATTTAATTTTACCAAGGAATATATAATAATACTTACCACGAAAAAGATGGGCCCTATGCTAATTTTGTCATTCCAAAATTATATACATTTTAACACCCTATAAAACTCTAAGATGATCAGGGCTAAAATGGTCAAAATCCGTCAAGTAGAACTTGAATTATGAACCAAATTGTAGCTATTTTTCAAAAATATATTGCTAATAATAATACGATATTTTGCACACGTTATTTCTATGTTAAGGATATAAGATTTCTGATAACTGTCATACAAATTTCTGAAACGAATATGGGCATTTAAATGCCCATACAGCAGTATTCATACAAACCCAAACTACATATTATTTTACCATAGCCTCGATATAAACTCCACTTCTGAAAATCAGTTAAAGGCTCTTAAAACTATATATATAGGAAACAAAAAATGTTTCCGTGTCCTTTATACACATGCCAACCGATCTGCCCCAAACCGGTTTTTATTGAAACAATGTTTCTTGTAAAATAAGAATTTTGTGTGACAAACGGCAATACTCAGGCAATTTATATGCCTATATATTTATCAATTAATTGTGTTACTTTCTTTGGAAAGGTCATAGGTAGGAAGAGAATAGGCGGTGAAAGGAGAGAAAAGCTTTTTCATTTGACCACTGTAATTGCGCGTTATGTTAATAGTAGTACAGTATTGTAACGCCTCTGGTAGTGAGTATTTTACTTCGGTGGCGTTTTAATACTATACCACCGAAGGAGGCCGCTTTGATAAATATTAGTTAAGATAGGATAGAAAACTAATAATTATCAGAAACTGATGCTGTTTGAGTGGCAGCCGCTGGGAACCAAACCCAGGCCACGAATACCAACTCATGCTTAATGCTCAAACGCGCTAGTTATTATTATTTATATTTAGTTTTGTTTTACAATTCATCATGGAAAGACTCACACTGCAACAACGTCAAAAATTGTTCTTCGCGAGTGACCTGCATTAATTCTGAAACGCGTCGTAATTCGCGAATTACCGATAGTAATGCAGGAAAAATTAATTACAAATTGAATATATCGAATATATCACCAACAGCGAAGTTGGTGCCAACATTTATGTGAAATTATTTAAAAAAGGTTAGTGTGCTATATTTTATATGTGAATTTTAAACACCCTCCATCAAAATGTAATAATAAATACAAAAAATTACACTGGCTATAGAACTAGAATATCACTATTCAATGTTTTTTATTCAGTCTTACCATAAATTTTACGAGCAACATAATTTATTTAAAATGCTTTGCAATATTATCTAATTTTGAATATGTACAATTGAAGTATTTACCAATTCGTAGCATTATTTATATTTTTTGTCTGGTGATCATAACGATCTTGAATGTAATTTAACAATTTATAAAATAAAAAAAAATCCATATTCACAACCAATTATTATGGTTGAATTTAATCTTAATAATATTATTTACAAGAGTTTTATGGTTGGTTTTTATACAATATACATATATTACCAATTAGTGATGGACAGCTACAAAATCCAGTATCGTAATTGCCATATAACTGATATTAATATGAGTTCTAGATTAAAATGTGTGGTCTGCATAAAAGTTGGTTTGCTATTGATATTATTATTAGACATTTTTGTGGGTTAAGTTGTTTTTCGGAAATGGTTTTTATATAGACAAAAATTTTGGAACAGCGAATTTTATGCATATGAGGATGGCTCTTAAAACCCAGCAGTTTAAAATTTTTGGTTTGGTAACGTTATTTATAAGATATTTAAGAGTATTGAGATTTTTGCTGAATATATAGAAAGATTATTACTTTTTCGACTGTGGTCCTTATATGGTATCTATTTCCAATTAAAGGCCAACCAGCACAAAATTTAGAACAGCAATTTATATACCTATAATGAATATTAATATTGAATTTTAATCTAATAACAATGTTTATACCAGATACGTATTTAAGTGAATTTTTGAAGTGGACATGGATCGAACTAAACAAAATTTCGTTTGCGATTTCTTTCTACGTACTAAGACGACTTATTTTTGCTCAATTTTATATTGATATTCTAATTTTATAGGTTTATGTATCATTGAGTCATGAATCGATTCTTAATATTTTCCCCACAGCTCTTCTTTTTTCACAGAATTAACGTTTACAAAATGACATGGTCTTATATGCAATATATTTAAAAAAAAATTGCAAAAAAATCGAAAAAAATATCAAATTTTTATTGAGGTTGCCCCAGATTTTGGGGTGTAACTCATTGTTATAATTTTTCGTACTGTTAGGTCGCTTTATTTTAGGGTTAATAATATGATTTTTGTATGTGTCTGTTGTTTGTTCTCCTTTGTATTGGTCATTATAATAATTAGAAACTTGTTAACCGGTTTTTCAGCTAAAACCGAATTAAAAACTGAAAAAGAGCGGTTTCTAGAATACTCTATACGAATTTATTTTAATAAAATCGAGTCAGCCATGTAAGCGTGATTGTGGCAAAAAAATAACAGGTAATTAATATTGAATAGTGATGTTCTGGTCTTTACACCAATGTAGTTTTTGTAATTCTCATTACTTTTAGTGATACTCTTCACAGAGTATATTCGGCACAGCCGAATATATTACTTGTTTTTACCATATTCTTTTACATTAAATTTTGTATGGGATCATCATAAAAAACAAATCCTTTTGTGATTTTCTTTATTTACTTTTTAGTTTTTGTCATAATTTTAAAAACTAAACTACTGCTTATGACAGCTGCCTTTATGATAACATTTGTTTATTATTTACAATTCATTTTTAGCAAAGAACTCATAAAAATAAAACAGAAAACAAAATGTGTGAAAAACTAAATAAAATAGTATATAAATATTATGTGTCCACTTCTTTAAAACGAAATCAAATCTCAAGTCATTAACAGTTGCTGGCATTTATTTAAGTGTAACTCAAATTTATAAATGACTTTTATGAGAAAAGGGCTTAAATAGATCTTTGAATAAAAAGCTAGATTATGAGTCATAAAGAAATTATGTAAGTAGTTTTTATTCTATATACATACATATATAAAATGAAATGGTCCATGTATGTAATGGCATCACGTGAGAACGGCTGGAGCGATTTAGTTGATTTTTTTTTTTTATTCGATTTGAAATTCTCAGGAGATGGTTTGTAAAGAAAAAAAAATTCAAAAATTTCGAGTAAAACTCGGAATTTTTTTTTGTTAGTCCAGTCAACTTTAATTAAAAAATCCCCCTAAAGTATGCTGTATAAATTTTGGATGATTTTTTTTTATTCTATTCAAAATTTTCAGGAGATGGTTTGTAAAAAAAAAATTTTAAAATTCCTGCCCCCTTTTCACTTCTCATTTCTCTTAAGACATTTTTTGAAAATACTTGAAGAACTGACACCAAAGCGTCCTTTTTACTTCTAATTTTTTTAAGTATGAGAACATTTTAGCAAAACTCAATGAACTAAATTTTACTGCCTTCTTTTCACTTCTGGTTTTTCTTAATAAGCGAAATTTTTTAAAATACAAATCATTACTAAATACCGAGCGAAGCTAGGTAGTTAAATAGAAATAAAATTTAATACAATTTTAAATAAATTTTGATTTTTATTTCTTATGAAGTGAACAAATATAAGGAACCAAAACAATGGTAAATATAGTTATACAATTACAAATATAAATATGTACATACAATTTAAAGTGTAACATAAAATAACTATTTCAATTAGTTAAAATGTTAATACGCCTTTTATTAGAGCAAGTTCTATTTATCATTATTCGCTTTTATATATATTCTTATTGCAAACCGCTACAATTTCCAAAGACTTTTATATCATTTATGTAAGTGAATTTTGTAAGTTGTAATTATGTATTGAGTCATCTATGATCAGTATTAATTTACAGACTTTTGTAGAATTCTTTTAAAAGCAATGGGTCCTTTTATTACTTTGCAATAAATCTAAACCAATAATTTGAAAAACATTGTCTTTGGAACACACAATCATATTTAAAAAAATTTGTTTCAATTATTACTTCTCACACTATATTATTTCAAGTATGAACTCATAAGAATACATATTTTCTTCCATTTTACATTTATGCCAGATGTATGTATGACGTATTATTATTTTGTACGCTTATACATTTATGTGTTTATATTAGTCATAGATTTACGCATAAATATGTGAACTTTTTTATTTACTTTGCGGTACTACATCTCCATGTATTAGTTTTTTGAAATGACCAATGCTTAAATGTCATGTGGTTTGCCTGTAAATGAATTTTATATCTTTATTATTTCTTGACTTTGTTTTTTTTTATTATTGTGCTTTACACTGTTGGATAAAATAATATGAACAGCTTTTTTTTAATGCTGAAGAGAAAAAATTGAACAAGTAAGAGTGCTATTATATTTGGCAGTGCCGAAACTTATATACCCACCATCAGTTTCACCTAGATAGGAGATTTTACAGAAGTTAATGTGTCTTTCGAAAATGTTGCTTAGATATAAAAATCGGTATTTTAATTTTTATATATATGAGGGTTAGTGGAGAAATTTAAACTTGATAACGATATTTATTAGAAATTTATTTGTGTTTTAGTGATTTTCGGAAGTGGTTCCTACATGAGTGCTATGACCAATTGTGGGCCGCTCGCCATAAAATTTTAAATTTCGACTTTAAGCTACGTGATATTATTTACCTCGAATTTTATTTTGATAAAGGTGTTTGTAAAAGATTTATGCGTATTTATATGATTTGCGAAAGAGGACTTGTGGATATGGGGGCTATTGTCAAATATGGACCGATGATTAAAAAAAATACTGATTTAGGATACCTCTTTACATGAAACTTATTTTTGATGAATTTTTTATGAATACTACTTGTCTATAAAATAAAGCTATGTTAAATTGTAGACCGATTTTGACCAATTTCATCGGAACTGGTTCTTTAATAAACAAAAATAATTTTTCAATTCACAAGTTATGTTGTAGTATCGTAGGAATTGTACGATGTCTGAATTTACAATAGTTGTACAAATGTTGATGGTTATTTTTATATAAATATATAGTTGTATGTTGTATGTTATATGTTATATATTGTATAAAAGTCTAAGTGTTGCCAAAAGTTAAAATATGTATCTCAGCATAAAAACTAATAATTTTAGTTAAAAAAATAACCAAAGGGTAACACTAAAATCATATATAGATTGACAAATTTTAAACAAGAAAATAAAATTTGTAAACAAATATTTAAGACAAGTTAGAGTGCAATATTCGGCTGTGCCGAATCTTAAATACCCTCCACCTAAATGTAATAAGAAATACAAAAACTACACTCGTTATAGGACTACAATATCCTTATTATGTGTTTTTTATTCAGTTTTAGTGCAAATTTAATTATAATATTATATATTGTTTGAAAGACAATTTTACGACCAACATAATTTATGTTAAATATTTTGAAATTTTGTCTTGACATGAATACGAAAAAACTGAAGAAAAAGGAGGCAACATGAAATTAGAAATTAATAAAATAAAAATGATAATTACAGCAGACTTCGAACCACCATAATGCTGGTTAAAAGATTAATGTTTGTCTGTTGGCTAGCAGGCACCGCAAGTGGTGCAGAGGGTTATATCGCAAAGAATTCTGATGAGAGAAAGTGGTGTTTCTCGAAACATATGTAAATTCAACAACCCAGGTTCGAATCCCAGCCAAGAAAATTATCATTAAAAATTTTAATAATAAAAAAAATTTTTTCAAGTTGTAAAATAATGCCTAGCTTCAGTAAAAATAATTTAATGAAAATTAAATTTAATGAACTCGAGCCCGACTAAAATAAAATATTAAAAACATATTGAGTTTGTCTCAAATTTGATAGAATTTGGTCTGTTTCAATTTTTTTGTAATTGTATGTTTTAGTATATTTATGTTAATCCTCACATTTGTTAAGAATTTCCTGATTACCTAAAAAATATGTAAGGTAAATCTTTTTATAATTCTATTGTTGCATTATAATATCTATTGAATTTCATTAATTTTCTAGAAAATATTTAAAAATTGGCAAAAATTATTACCATTCCTGATTTAATTAATTAAATTTTTTTTTTTTTGCCTTTAATATAAAAGTAAATTTCAAAACGCTGGAGCTGCTTTTAGTTTTTATTGCTTATAATATTTAGCATTTATTTCAACTTTGTAGTAAATCATTTCATTTTTAGTTTTCCCCAATGTCAACTGAATTTAAAACTTAAAACACAAACTCAATGCTCCCAAAGCTCAAATGCATTAGTAGCCAACAAATGTGTGAGCGAATGTAAATATTTTATTACTTGAGTGTTTAAATATGGTATAACCAGATGTATGTTCAATATAATGGTAAAAATAACAAAATAGTGCTTGCATTAAAAATGGTTTTATGCAAAATAACAAAATTGGCACACAAATTATACTTTTTATTTTAACTGAAATTTTCATTTGTAAGCATTACAAATCAATGAAGGTATTGCTAGAAACTAAAATAATAAATTCTTTGATTCCAAACTAAATCCATGAAAAGGATTTACCGGAGTTTTTAACATGTTTTGCTATATGTAAATATTAACCATGAGTATTTCAGTTTAATGTTTTTTCAGAATACCGCTAATGGCAGAATTCGAGTTTTTTCTCAAGGGAGAAAATTATGATGGTTTAGTCTTAACGCACAGTTTATTTAAAGTTTTTGATGTCAAAAATAGGTTAATGACGATTTTTTCAACTTTAGCTTTGGATCGCAAATTTATGTGTTTTTCATGATAATTTACTACCACAGTTTTTTTTAATGCATTCTTTATTTGCAATCTATCTTTAAATATTAAGCAAATGTGCTAAATATTAACCCTTTCGTGGACACCCTTTTTAACGAAGGGTTTCCCGTGGGCATTTTGCTATATCTACGTCATTTTCAAAGATAGAAAAATTTACTATTTACCATGTTTTTTGTTCACTTTACCACAGTTTTAGGTGTACACTTGCAAAGCAATTTGGCGTGGGATCTACATATAAAATCTTTAAAATCAAAAATTGCATCGGCTACTGGTTTGATTTATAAATTTCAAAATAAATTTAACACTAAAACTAAATTGTTATATTACCAAGCCTTAATTCAGAGCCTCTTAAACTACTTAGCTATCGTGAATGCATGGAATAAAAGCAAAGAGCTTAAGTCACTTTAAAGTTTTCAATCTTCCAAAAACTTTTCTACTTCATCATTATATGAAGGTATATCACCAAAATTTACTACTCTTACTGTATGTCTATAAATCTATACACAGTATTGACCATCATACTATCCATAACCTAAGAAATGTGGGAAATTTGTGTATTAGTTTTTGTCGTTTGGAAAAAACCAAACAAAGAATTGAACATTTGGGTAGTCTAGAATATACTAGGCTACCAGAAGCTATGAAAAACATTTAAAGGATTCAAATTTTCAACAAAAATGTTAAAGAATACTTATTTGATAACTTTCTTGATTGTAACAATATTTTCTTTTTAAATTTAATTCTAACTATATTATTTGTTTTAAAAAAGTTAGTACATTTTTTAGTCATTCATATTAAAATTCATACAAGTTCCCTACGGACCTTGCTGCTCAACAGCGTACTAAAAGTCTTTAAAATAAAAAATAAAATACTCTGCAAATAAGAAATCTCCTGGAATTAGCGTTAAAACACTAATAACACTCCAATAATAGAAGTCAAGAAATATGTGGTCATTCTCCCCACCGTTTTTAAATGACACTTGTTTTAAAATGTAAAAAGTCCACAGGGACCTTACCGCGCGTCAGAGGGTTAACTATAACATTTTTGCTTGTTTTTGCTTTTTCATAACATAAGAAGAATCCCTTTCGTAATTAACAAGAAAAACAGAAAAATCTTCATCGTCTGAACTCATACCCTGCAAAAATCTGTGGTATATGTGGTCCATTGTAGCTAAAGTGTGGTGACTACAGCATGGTCCTATATAATTCACTCATGGACCACTTCATTTTCAAAACAGAACTCCTTGTTACACGACAATTATTCGTGCTTTAACGATCGTTATCGTTGTTGAAAAACATTTCAAGTAGTTACAAGGAGTAGTTTTGCGACTAGTCCCGTATTATGCAAAGCTGGATTATATGGTCCAGTCCTAGGATATCGTAATGTTAAATGGACTACTTTTTGTCATGCAAATGGTTGGTGTTTGCAGTACTCCTGGTCCATTGTGGAGTAGCCATGCATGCGTGTATTGTTTACTTGCGTTTTTGTAGGGTAGTTACTTCTAACAATATATATTTAACAAAGTTAATATGTTTTTCTTCATCGATTCGTTGAAAATGAAACAGCTGTTGTTATTATTTTTTCCAACACTGTACGTACAATACATTTTTGTAGCTGAAAATATATTATTAGTATTTTTGTGTCATTTCTTCCCATTTACTATTTGAGTTAGTGTTGTATGTAACACGTTTTCATAAAGTACATTTTAAGCATTTAATACAAAGTAATCTGTATAAGTATTTGTTCAAACAGTAGGTTTTTGTATGTATTTGTTTACAGACGATTTGCAGTGGTTCAAAGTTCATATTGTAGACAATTTGTAAAGGTATTCTAAAGTCTGCTTAGAAAATACTTAAGAATTATTTATACAATCTTAGTAAAATGTTATATTTTATTGTAAGAATGTATTTTTTGGAGGTATGAATTTTGTGTTTTTTTTTTGTGTATTATATATACATATATACATGTAGTGTTTATAAAGACGCACAAAAAATGTTTTTAACAAATAAAACTAAATGTCTTGTAATCTCTAAGTTCAGTAACAAAATATAAATGTATTTGAATATTTAAATCTTGAATTTTACTTTTAATTTTACTACGTTTGTGATGCAATAAATGTATAAATGAGTTTACGCGCACTATAATCTTTAATCTTTTACTGCCGTATTTATAAAAAATAAAGTAGGCTTGAAGTGTGCTTTAAGACAAAATGTTAATACAAAATTTTCTTAAAGTACACATGAATATAAAATAATTAATACTAAACTAAAATCACATCACTTTGTTGAGGCGTATGATTAATACTCAATGATATAATGCTGTACATATTGCTCATACGCAAAAATTGCTAATAAGCAGCGATAGATAAATATCCCATGCTAAATACGGAAATGAATGTCAAAAATTTCGCGATCAGATTTTTATAGCCACCACCAAAAATATGAGATTATATTAGGTTTGTCATTCCATTAATAAATAGAATCTAAGAAGATCTAGCGATGTACGTCCGTCTGTTGTAGACACGCCCGGTACGAGAGAATGATGTAATTTTTCTCACAAGTGGTGATTGATTATATACACATATACGTTTATCATTACGTATGTAACATTGATAAATATTCATATGACACCCAACAATGTATAAATTGTTTGCTTTAAAATATATTGCAGACAATACCATGAAATTTTGTGTACTTGTTATTCATATGATAAAAGAGCAAACTGTGATGAAAATAGTAAGAATTCATCAATGGTATTACCAAGTCCCCAAATTATTATAAATAAAATGGTAAATATCTATAAAATGGTAATACCTATACCAAATTCAGCAAAAATAAGTTTCGTGTAAAAATAGATCGCAAAACGATAACTTACAAGGTTAAAATTCGACAAAATTATTATATATATATATTTATAAATTAATATTCCAAGTTTACCCTGAAAATACATTTATCTTATAAAAATTAATGCCGATCCAAAACTTTATATAGATCATTAATATGCACTCTTACTCATATAACTATTACAGGATTTGGTGAATTTCAGTGCATATTTGACCCTATCCCGAATAAAATATAAAAAAAAATCACTATCACTATCAAAATCACTAAACATACTAATAAATATCTTACAAATGTCGACTTAGAACAAAAAATCGAAAATCCCTTTAATACTTATATATCTCTTAATTATTATGTTGGAATTTGATTTGATATATTCTCATATTTGACGTTTCAAATTCAATGAACATTGAACCATATTTGTTCATAGTTAAACAACATAAATGTTTAATAAATATCGTTATCGAATAAAAATTTCATACATATCAGTACAGAAAATATACTGATATCGATTACGCAAATTTTTGTTGTTCTGTGGCTTAAATAAGAAAAGTTTTTTTTAATAAATAAATATTTGCCAAATGTGACGGTACCTTAAGATATTGTAGTCCTAACACCAGTATACTTCCTGTAATTCTCATTATATTTAGGAGAAGTGTGCCCATATTTATTGTAAATATCTCAATGTTTTTCATATATAGAATCATATATATATCTTCAAGGTATCTGAGTTATGTGTTTTTTGGTCCTCATATGGGAGCTAAAGTCTATAATAATCATAAATTTAGGTACGGAAACTTTTATATATAAGAGAGTACTTTAGTGATTTTCGTAAGTGGTCCATATATAGGAGCTACTACGAATTATGGACCAATCATCATCAAATTTGGTATGTCAATTTATATATATGTATATATATGAGAATTATTTGTACCGAATTTTAACCTTATAGCCGTATTTGTAACCCATTTATACATAATTGAATGATTTAGTAGGCATTATGAATAAAGCAATATTCATAAAATTCATTAGTTCGAGTTATATATCTATAAGAATTATTGACGTCAAATTTTAACGTGTTGCGGATGTTTGTATGAGATTTCCGGAAATAGTCCTTATATGGGGGCTATGATGAAATATTTACCAATTCAAACAAAATATTTATTTGCCATTTCTTTTCCATGGCATTGTTTTCTACTGAATTTTGTGCGAATAATGGTTTCCTATAGGCATATCTATATTTATTACGTAGGCCAATTGGGGAACAACATTTGTATGGGGGTGATTTATTTCATATAGTATTTCGCATTTAAAAAAAATATTATTTGCAAAATTTCATGATATTGTTTGCAATATATTTAAAAAATATAGCAAACCATTTTTGAATAATATTTCATTTTAATTCATAAATCCGATTCTACTATACGAATTTGCCCCATTTTTAACACCATTTTATAAGAACCCATAACAAATATACTTTTTGTTTCTGTCATCAATATTTGATGTGTTACAAACGGAATGGCAAACTTAATATAATACCCCTCTTTTTGGTGGTGTTTATAAAAACGGAATTATAACATACAAAGTTAATTTTGGTATTTAAAAAATATTAACTACTTGCTGTGTTAAGATATAGCTTAAACTTACAAAACATTCTATAAAACATATATTTCTGTTCAGACGTTTTATCGATATGACACTATACAAATGAAGAATATAAAATAATTACAATTTAACAGTAAAAATATTTTTCAATATAAATGATAATATTAATCACAATTTTTGACTTTAACAATAAAAACAATCTCTGGTATTTAACTTTGTATACATTTTTATTTAGGCATTTTACCTGTGTGTTTTCTTGCTAGTATTGTGGTTTACAAATCTACAAAATAAAATGTAGTCACATACTCGAATGTAAATATTAATTTTTTCTTGCATATTTGGTCAACAAGTACTGTGTGGATGGTATGTCTACATGGCATGTAGAAAAGAAAAAAACCTATTTTAAAACGTTTAATTTTGTTGGTCTTACATGCTGCACCAGTTAGTTTTGGATTAAAATTAAATACATCCAAAGCAAATCTCTTTTGAAGGACTGCTTTAATGTCAGCTAAATTAATTGACTACGACAACAAAAAATGTTAATATTTCTGCAGCACAAGTAACCAAAGTTAACACCAATATGATAAAAATGGTGTTTATTATTTCCAACTATATGGTCTTCATGAAAAGATTTTTATAAAACGAAAATAAAAATTATAAAGTAGTGTTGTAGGGAATTGAATAACTGACTGAAATTAATAATACTTTTAAAACTAATAGCATGTAGCACTTGAATACTCCCATGTAAAACTAAGAAAAGGTACGCTACACTGCTCCAGAACGCGGAATATTGCTGACTATTTATTTGACCAATAATCGGTCGGTGACTTTGGCACAACGTGAATTTCGTCGCAGATTTCCTGGCCGTCCAACGCCTACTGGTGAAACACTGCGACGTTTAGCTGCTCGCCTCGAAGAGACTGGCACAACACGAGATGCTACCAGGCAGGCCCCGGAGTTGCCGTTCTGCAGAGAATATTGCTGTCATGAGGAGTCATCGGACATTTTTTCTTCGAAGACGTCGCGGGCCAAACGAGAGATCAACGAGTTCTTTTTGCCGCAACTTGATGAATTGGGATTGGAAAACATGTGGTTCCAACAGGACGGTGCAACGGCATACACTGCACGTGCCACAACCGATATGCTGCAGGATGCATTTCCCGGGCGCCTAATCTCCTGTTTTGGCGATTTGCACTGGCCAGCAAGATCGCCTGATTTGACCGCTCCAGACTTCTTGTTTTGGGGCTTTTTGAAGTCGCGGGTTTATGTCAACAAGGCTCAGACTCTTGCAGACAATATCCGTCAAGAATGTGAGGACCTCTCGCCGGAAGTTTTGGCCAAAGTGACGGAAAATGCCACAAAGGGGTTCAAATTACAATCAACTGTGGCGGCGGCCATTTACATGACATCATATTCTAGACATGAGGTTACAAAAAAATTAAAAGACCAAATAAAAATAATCCACAAGAAGAATCATGGTTTTCATTTTTTTTTAATTACAACCAAAAAACATCGGAAGTTTACTTATGCGCCACCTTGTATATTCCGATCGGAATATAGCAGCAGTTTATAAATAAAAAAAATCACTGTTCACTCATACATTGGCACTATGATTGCAATTTTAAAGGTAATTCGATGACGGTTTTTTGAATCTATGAAATCTGTCAATTACACTTATCGAAAATAAATATAATCATACACCAAGTACTTTTTTAGCAGATGGACTGTGATTGACCATAGCTCTAATATTACATCCCATTTCGAAAGAAATTTTAAAGCTCATAAATATCTTAAATACATTGGTAACAGAATGTATTTTATATTAAACAAGCTGAACCGGGTGTGGTTCGCTGTCCCCACGTTAAAAATTAGAATAAAAAGTATTTATGTATATTTTCACAAATTTATTTATTTAATTTTAATTTAATGATTGCAGTGCTCACAACTTTATATAGTCAAGAATTTATTATTTCGTAAGAATATTCTATTGTGAAAATTTAATGCCGATCGGTCCGGTATTACGATTTTCAATTTTACTAAAAAGGGGCTTGATCCCACCCACTTTTATTTTGGTACGTATTCCTAATTATGCCAATACCATATGTACCAAATATCATCGACATAGGTAAAAAAATGCTCAAAATATGGCGATTAAAATTTTTGGGTTATATGGGCGGTGCCATTTCCCTTTATCCAATCAAAACTTCATATTGCCTATTATTTCTTTCTGAGTCACAGTAACATGAAGTTACTGCCAAGGGTTTGGCCTTCTATAAAGCACAAACAAACAGACATACATTCAGTTTTATATATATACAAAAATTTTGGCATCTATAGAATTACAAGTATAAAAATATCAATATTTTTTTTTATAATTATGGTGCTACTAAACCAATTTGAAATCTGGCTAGTTGTGCCTTTATATTTTGATTACGAGAATATTTCACACAATCAAACTTACAATTTCATAAATATCAAGAAAATATTTTATTGGGTCCCAGAGAGTCATACCAAACGAGACAGGATTTTCAAGTCCCGTGATTGGGGATTTCAAAAATGTAAATCCCGTGATTTTTCGGGATTTTCGGGATTTTTGTTTCATATTAAAACAAATTGGTTTATTTATAATAAGAACTATTTATTTCATCATTTCTAAAAATTTTTTAAAAACATAACATTATATTGAAATGTTAGATTGACCAACAATAACACGCCTTTAATTTCCATATTAATTTAAAAGCAACAGAATATTATCGATCGATAAAGCTTCTGAATAATATTAGGGTATTCATAGTAAAGAGAATCTTGGCAAAAATGTTTGCAAATTTTTCATTCGTTTCGCAATCAACGTTTTCAACGCATTCTTAATAATAAGAATTTCTATTTCATTATCAAATTCACTTTTCAATGTTGGGTTTACTCAAAAAATTTGAAAAATTCTTTCTTGTTTATTGTAAGGAGAGGTTTCATCTTACATCCTTGAGCATAAATAAAAGTGCAAAATCAGCAGAGATTCATATAACAGCGACAAAGAGCTTAGTATGTGACAACTATTTGTTTAACTATTTGTTTGGCATTCTTAGTCTCAGATGAATATTTGTAATATTACATAAGGAATGACAAAAATAAATATAAATAAATATCCCTTAGTCACCATCGACGTAGGTTAACTTGTTTTGCTTGTTTTGTTTTTTTATTTTTGATTTCCAATACCAAACTGCTTGAACAATGACAACCATTTTTAAGAAATCTATTTGTTTGTTTATTTTGTAAGTGGGTGTGTTCTACAAGGACACAAATAAGCAATTCATGCAGATATTTTCTTTATTGGGTCTCACATAAATATTTTGCAATGTTATATTTAAACTTATATATACCCTCATTCACCACTTGTGGAATTGAAGGATATAACTAGTATGTATTAATATGAGTGGGCATTATAGTATATTAAATACATACTCACTACAACTTTCATAACACAACTCATTCCAAAACATTTGTCTATACAAACAAACTTTATTTCCAAGGGCTTCAAGTGGCCAAAAACAAATGCGAAATGAGCTTCTACAGAAAACCACAAAATACGTAACAATACGTATACTGCGTTTCACTTGAATAGGTGCAGTGTTTTAGCAATTAAATTAAAGTTGATGCCTCAATATAATTCATGTAAATGATTTTGTTGTGCTTTATGTTAAAGATTTAACTTTTAAGAAAAAAAGGGTAAACACAGAATATTCGAAAAAGATTCGTTAGATTTAATCTGAGTTTATTTTAACTATTTGTGACGAAAATAGGAATTATTTTTCCGTCACTTGAATACGTGCATATGAAAAAATAAACAAATAACAGTAAAAAATAAATAAAAAACACAAACATATTAAAGATTTGGTTATTACTTCTAGTTTTTATTAATTTTTAATAATGTGTACTTTCTCCCTTCGACAATATTACCTCAAAGATTCTATTTGGAAGGGAGTCATACAGTTGTGATGAATTTGTAAAGAGATTTGCGACCACGAAGATTTTATTGCAGCAATTAAAGATACTCGATCATTAAATTGTCGTTCCGAGACAACCATACCCACATGTTTTCCATTATATTTAAATCCGGCGAATATGTAATTTAATGTTTTGCTCACTAATCCACATTTTAATAATTCTTGCCGCGTGGATAGGATCATTATCCTGCTGGAAGGTCCATGGGATAGGTCCAAATAACTCTTGGAATTTTGGAAATGCTGTTTGAAGAATTGATTCGTAGGAGTTTTGAGTAATTTTTGTAGTTTGAAATTCCAATTCTATAACCCCATAGTGAGATATCGCACCCCAGACCATAACACCACCTACTCGACTATGAAGGCGGGCTAAAAAACGTTCTTATTTTCTTAAATCATGGAAATAGTAGTTATAGCCATCGGGTCCATCGAAATTTAATTTTTTTTCATCCGAAAAAACTACTTTATTCCATTCAGTATTTCAAGTCACGTGTTCCTTTGAAAATTGCAACCGTAACTCCTTTTGTTTTTGGTCTAGTGGTGGTGTTTTCTGCAACTTACATCTTTTTAAATGGTCTGCTGCATTTATTACTCTTCAGACGGTAGCAACACTGGCACTGGAACCACTTTTTTCTCTTAGTCACTGGAATTCGAAGCAATTCTTAGAATAGTCCGCCTTTCTGCAGCTGTTGTCACCATATTTTGCCTTCCCTTCATGTTTTTGCCATATTTTTCTTTATTTCTTAAATAATTTCATACTACGTTAGTACTTTTATTAACTTTTTTTTGAAATTTCACGACCAGAAAGACTCTGATCAGTATTGGCGTAAATTTTTGCCTTCTCTTCCCCATTTAAGGATTTACCTCGACCCATTTTCAATTAAAACTGATTAAAAATTGATTTTTTCTTACTTTTTAAAAAATTGTTAAATATTTTGCAGTTAGAATTTACACAAAAGACCACACAATGAAGTTCTAATCACTGCACCTATTCAAGTGATGCAAAAATATTCACTCTTTTCATTGAAAATTAAAAAATAAGCACGGATTGCATCTAGCGGAATTTTTTCGAGTCTTTTTTGTTAATATTCTTTCTCTCTATAATTTAACAAAATCCTTTTCATGAATTATATTGAGAGCAGCAACTTTAATTGGATTGCTAAAATACTGCACCTATTCAAGTGAAACGCAGTGTATGTACGTATGTTAAGCTAAGATAACATAATGAATACTTACATTGTGGAGTAAAAATGAGTAAATGTTTGTGCACAAGGCACGTATTATTGCATTAAACTAAATATAATAAAGAAAATTTCAAAATATTTTTAATATTAGATAACGAAAACCTACGTAGTCGATAAAACATGTTAAGGCACGATTAAAGTTTGCCAAAGAGCTGAGAAATTGGACAGTAGACGACTGGAAATGTGTAATCTGGTAAGACGAATCCAAATGCGTTTATATTTGCTTTCGATCCAACCGCAAACAATATTCCCGGCTTTTGACTAAAAACTTAAAATACTACTACAACTACAAAGCAGATACATAAAAAATAACACAACTTACAAATACTGTATAATTAGTAATATTTTCCACTTTTTATAAATTATTTTATTATTTTGTTATTATGTTACAAAATTTTCATTTCCTTTTTTTCTATGAAAAATAATTTGAAATTCATAAAAATAAAATTTCATTAAAAATACCTTAATATTGAACAATTACTAAAATAAAATTATTGCATTTCATTAACTAGTTTGTATATTAATATAATATTAATTATTTAAGGAATGTACATATATTTCATAGCAAATGTATTGTAATATTATATTGTATTTGCCTACAAAAAAATTTGTTTTAATAGTAAACAATTAAAATAAATAATTCAGAAACTTAATATAACCTTTCCCTTTTAAACTCTTTAAGATTTTAAAGATCTTAAATTATGGTTTTAATTATTTTCTCACAATGCCAATTTTGGTTTAACTTTGTAATTTCTTACTTATCAGGGTTTAATATTTAGTAAACTATTTTTTCCAACTGACTATTGACTGTGCAATATATGTACATATATGTAACACTTCCATATTTACACATACATGCAGAAATACTATAAATATGCAAACTTATTATCCAAGGAAATATATGCACAAGCTTCATGATAGAAATCTTCAGTTCTTCTAAAAATGTTTTGCCAAACAGAATACAAAATAAAATATTTTTATTAATTAGAGCAATAATTGAATTAATATTATCTTTTAAGAGAAAAGTTTTATTCTTTCTAGCTAATACATAGTTCGAATTTTTAAATAATTCCAAAAAATACTATTATAAAGTACTAGAACAATTGGCAAACTAGAATGCATTTTCTATCCTGCCAAGGGCAAATATAATTTGCAATATATTTGCTATATTTCCATACTTTTGGTCCTAAAAATTAAAATTTTTAAAATTTAAGTTTAAAACGAAAATTTGCATATATAAAATTTCTTCGATGCATAAATAAAATATTTTCGTCACATACATACACAGAGAGAAAAAATATAGTATTTATTACTACAAAAATTTCAAAATTTGTACATATTGTTTAACAATGTTATGGTCACTGTAATTATTTATATATTTACGGTAACCATAATAAGGTTGAGTTACAATTCAGACGATTACTACAATAATATATACGAATGTAGTATATTTGTGGCAAGCATGCATACACATACACAATATGCTATAATCTTTCATCATAAAACTGATCACCATAAGCATTAACACAATTTCTTAAATCATAAATATGATGGCTATAATCATGTGAATGGTAAATTTAACCATACTATGTTTACCGAAATCATATTAATAATTACAGTGACCATTAAAAAAATGTTTAAAAATATTGAAATAGTTGTGGTAAACATGCCGAACTATAGTTTTCTCTGCGTGTATGTGGAATATTTACGCCTCATATATGCAATAACTAAAAAACTAGAAACACTACGAACAAGAAAAGTTCATAAAATAATAAGTTGTATAGATATGTGAATTATAGGAAAATAAAAGTTACCTTTTTAAGGTTACGTTTGGTTTTTTGTAAATTTTTAAATATGATATTTTTAACAACGATTCCGATTCATGATTTTATTATCTATTTAATGAGCATCTAAATATGTTCGTGCTATTTGTAATAGGAATCCAGCGCATTTGCAAATAAAGATGTACGTAATATATTTAAAAGTTGTGGGCGTATACGAAATACAAAAATGAAGAAAGAAATGTAAAGGTAAATGTACCATAGCGACACAGCTAATGATTAATCTAATTCTAATCTATATTGTATATTTTTAATATGTAACAAGTAAGAAAGTATTGTCGGTCAAGCCCTACACCCAGTGTATGTAGAAAAAACTTTTCCAGAAATGGTCGGTATATGGTCATCCAAAAATTTAGTGCCATGATTTCTGTGAATATATGTATGTTAAACGATAAACACGTATATTTTAAAAAATTTAAGGAAGAATTACGAGGAGTGTCTTATATGAGAGATTTGACTAATTATGTACCGAAAATTATAAAATTAGGTTTTCCTATTTCTGTATATATGAAACTTCTTTGTGTTAAATTTTGTTTGGATACCAAAATTTGTAAGACATTTATGGTCGTTAAAGTGAATTTCGGAAGTGGGCCTTATATGGGAGCTACGACTAATTATGGACCGATTGTCAATATATTGTACCATATTATTTATATATATATATATATGAAACATATTTAATAGTTTCTTTTTACAAGCAATTAGGTAATTTTAATTTTATATAAAAATATTTAATTTATTTCTATATTGGAAACAAATATATAGAAATAAATTAAATATTTTTATATAAAATTAAAATGACCTAATTGCTTGTAAAAATAAACTATTAAATATTAAAAAAAGGTCAAATAAACGAACTAAATATATGAAACATATTTTTTTTCAATATTATTTAGATACCTACATTTTTAAGAGTGTTGCGCTCTTTAAAGTGAATTTCGGTACTGGATCTTATATGGCAGCTGTAATCAATTATGGACCAATCTGTGCAAAATTTGTAGATGTGATTTGGCTTTATTTACCACAAATTTGTGGTGAAATTTATGTGGAGTATAATTTAAACATTAAAACATTTAAACCCCTATTTCGAGAGGGCATTTGTATGGGGGCCAGGTGAAATAATGTACCGATTTCCATCAGTTTCAATCCGATCCGTCCTTTACAAAATTTTATCGAAATATCTTTGAAATTGCAACCTGTACTCTACGCACAAGTTTTACATGGACAGCCAGCCAGCCAGACGGACGGACATCGTTAAATCGATTCACAAAGCTATTCTGAGTCCATTGGTATACTTTACGATGGGTTTTGGACGAATATTTATGAGCGTTACAAGCATCAGTACTAATCTAATATACCCTCCCCACTATTATATTGTAGGGTGTAAAAAGTTAAATACTATTTTCTTAATATACTTCAATAATTTCCCAAAAAAATATGAAACATTTTGCAATTTTTTAAATAATATAGTAGTAGTTTTAAACTCCGGTACATACGTACACTATGTAATAATTATGTACACTAGCTAGTATTTTCCTATTCAAAGTTTGTGTATTTCATAAAGCAAGTTACCAATTAATTGTGGTTAGAATTAACACAATACATATGTAGTCTACTCACCAATAATAAAGTTTGCCAGATTTTCGTGTGTACATTTCAAAAGTTCAATATAATTAGATGGTAAGATATATAAATTTCCGACTACACTAATTAATGGGTAAATGAAATGAGTAAATTAAAGTGATACAATATGGTTTTGTTGAAATTGGTTTATGGTTTTATAAAATACATAATTATGCATATTTACAGAAGGTAAGCAAGCTATATATTACTAACCTCACATAAATAAATTTCCAACACACACAACAAGTAATTTGTGTTTGAATTATCCTGAATAATCATTTTAAATTAAACATAACTTTTTGTAAATTTTATCACGAATTGTTACGAATTGCCACGACAAACCAAAGAATATTCATTACACTGAAATCAACAAATAAACCGAAATAAACTACACATACATAATAGTACTTGGAAATACATTGGAATTCGTGCTGGAATAAAATAACACAATATTCGTTTTCTATCAGTCACACATTTAATTAAAATCGTGGAGGTTTTTTTTACATCATTACATCTGCTTTCTTTACACAAGATATATGTGTGTATATGTATGTGATAATAAATTGCTAAACTTATTTAATTTTCTATATTTGTTTCGTAAATTAAATCTCAAGCTAATAAATCGCTTTAAAGCTTAAATATTTGCCGTTAACACTTAATTTATTTAAATATTCTTGATAATGTATTTTTATCTTATTATACCGCCCAGCAAAAAAGGGGGGTTTATTAAGTTTGTCATTCTGTTTGTAACGCATTGAATTAAAGGTCAGATAGCTGAAAAGAATGTATATTCTGGGTCTTTGAAAGATTCTAAAACGATATAGCAATGATCGTCCGTCAATTAAAGCATGATAGTCCTTCGAAAAAATACTTACAATAATGAACATTTTCCCCAAAGTTCTATGTTTCAATAAAATGATTGGTATTGAAAATGGACAACATAAGTCCAGTAGGGTTCGTCTATAGACCAAAGTTTCAGACTACTTAGCTATTTTTAAGATCTTTTTTTGTTATTTTCTTCAAATATAATGCAGATAATATCATGCAATTTTGCAAACTAACGTCTAACGTTTTATGATTATCGTCCCTAAATATGTAATAGATCCCATATACGGTTATCTAAACAAAGTGTAACAGAAATTTGATTCATCTATGCATATCTCACATAACAAAATATAACACAGCAGTATATAAACTTTTACTTGTTATACATAAAGAGGCAAAGATAATAGAAACAGTAATCCTATTATAATTGAAAACAATTAGGGATTTATTTGAACAACATATAGCAAAAATTATTAATGATGTCAATAAATACATTTAAATTGATTGACATTTAACATTGCCATTGATTTACTGCATTGGCTCTTTATAATAAATATTTAGATAAGGCATTGTTCAAATTAGGGAAGCAACACTTTCTTTCAGTAGTTTTTTTTACATAGTTGTTGTTATTCTATCTAGTAATATAATTAGTCCAAATATATTTGAACGAGTGAAAGCATTTGGAAATCGAAAGACAATTGTCAGCTAATTCCTATAAATTCTGGCATTGCCGAATGTTTTAAAAAAGCCATAGAAATAAAATAAGACTAAATATTTGTTGTGTCTTGTCTTAAATAGACAATTTTTTTAATAAAAAAAACCAGTTCCAAAATACTTTATTTAGTGCATCGTAACTAGTCTTTTTTTGTTGACAATAATTTGACAAGTGCGGCCGTATTTTAAAGCTTTCAAAGTACAGATTGTAAATCTGGGTCTCTACGACCATGTCTGCGAAAAAATACACCACTGTAATATGGTTCATAATGGTTTTCAATCCTAGAAAGTTTTTCAAATATCAAATTAAAAATAACTGATGTTTCCAACCAAATAATAACTAGTTGCAAAATTACTTACTGGTTTATTAGGGATAACAGTTTTTGCTGAGTAGATGTAATTTGAAATGAAAAGATATTTAATTTAAAAGTTTTTTGAACTGTAAAATTTCAAATGATATTATAGTGTAATTACTTACAGTCTATATACAGTATATATATATATATATATATATAGGTTATATATATATAGGTTATATAGGTTATATATATATATATATATATATGTGTATCTTGTCTGCTGTCTGTGAAAAGTATAAGACAATTTAAAGTGCTGCTGTATAAAAACACTTTTTTTATTTTGTTGTTAATGAACATTTTCTGTATATGTAATGTATTTTAATTTTTTTATTCCATTTTGATTTCATAAATTAGTTTTTCCCAAAAACAATCAACCATTTTTGCTTAAGTGCAATTTAAACAAATGCAACTATAATTTTAGTTGACATAAGAATTGATTTTTTTAATATTTACTCTATATGTTATTTATTTATAAGGAATATTTGGCGTAATTTCCAAAATTTAATATATAAATTGAAATACTGAAATATTGCCAAACAGTTCTTGTCTCATTGCGGTGAGGCTTTCGTATTGTATTTTTATGACTAAAAAATAAATGGTTTTGAATTTTCTGTATTTATTGCAATATATCAAATATTACACACAATAAATATTTGATAGCAAATCTATGTATATTTTTTAGGATATTGAAAACTTTATTCGAATTTCAAGAATAACAACCAACACACATACAGACATATTATTTAAGAGAAATAATTCCAATAATCCAATAATCTTCATGCATCAGTTGTTGTAAATAATAATTTATTACATAAAATTTTAAGACAACATAAATATCTGTTTAGTATTACTAAAGATAAAAGGAAAGATTCATTGAAATTCGGGAAAAATGTGTAGAATAATTGTTTGTATTAAGGGTTTATTTCTTAAAGGCTACTAAAGGGAATCTTTTACAAGTGTTATTTTGAAATTAATTTAAACAAGTAAGATTTCATATTTGGCTGTGCCAAATTTTATATATTTATAAAAATTTTATGCATATTCTGGTTATAATCAAGAATTTATATTTATTGCTTTCTTTACGAACTGCACTTTTTTATACTTTTGAAGTGTGTAACATAAACCAATTTACCTTAACATACAATAAATTAAGTAATCAAAAAGCCTTAGGAAACTGATTTGGCTTTTTTTTAATGTCAAAATTGACACCTCTGTATATTTTGTGGTTTTTCTTAGAAGTGGAGCTTGTATGGGAGCTATAACCAATTATGGACCAGCATTCAAAAAAGTAAATACTATAATTTTTACATACTTAAAACTGATCTATCTTTATGTAGGTTAATGAGTTTTTGGGAGTATTACTCATAAGGGAACTATGACACAAAACAAGCCAAATATCATTAAATTCTGTACGACGATTTATATGTGTATGCTAATTATTTGTGTTGAATTTCAAAGTCATAATATTTTCTATAAGAGATTTATGAGCATCTAAGTGATTTTTTAAAGTAAACTTTATATTGCGACTACGGTCAAATATAAACCGATCATCATAAAATCGGGTATGAATATTTATATGTATATATGGACAATCCGTGTTTAATTTAAACTGCTGCTGATGTTTATAAAAGACTTATACGAATTTAAGTAATTTTTGGAAGTGAATTATAAAGTGTGATCCCTACTTTTTTAAAGAAAAAAAAAACACAGAAAATTCAAATTTATTGGGGAATGTTTATTATCATTTAAAAGAAGATTCTTTGGCATTTATTTTTTTGAAGATTATGAATATCAAATTTTGGCCGTTGCTACATCGCAGATGGTCAATCCATTGAGTTTAATTTTCGATAACTCGTTCGAACATTTCGATTGGTAAATGGCGAATGACACGCGTGATGTTTTCGGGTTTGTCCGTATAAACTTTAGACTTTAAATATCCCCACAGGAAAAAGTCTAACGGTGTAATATCACATGATCTTGGTAGCCACTCAACCGGTCATAACGTAAATTTAAGTGCTCACCGAAGTGTTCTCTCAATAAATCAATTGATTGATGCGATGTGCGGGAAGTGGCGCCGTCTTGCTGAAACAAAATGTCGCCGAGATCATGGGCATCAATTTAGGTATCAAATATTTGGTTACCATGGCACGATAACGGTCGCCATTGACGGAATCGACTCTCCACGGTCTTCGCGTGTACTCTCAGCTAAGGTCGCTATATTTTCTTCAAAGCGTGCTGGACCTAGTCTATTCGATCGAGAATTATCCAATAATGAATGCTGGGGCTCAAAATGGATAATGGTATTGCGAATAGTACGCTCAGTAGTCCAATTATATTCACCGTAAATTGAGCAAAGTGCACAAAACACATTCCTCAGAAATCGTGAAGTTGCGTAATAAAGTTGAACAATTTGTAAACGTTGTTCAGGCGTAGGTCTTTCAATTATAATATGCCAAACAATACTAAACAAAAATAAAATGACAGCATCACACCACTCACACGTGATCTGTCAAAAAAAAGCTATTGAAAAAAGTATACTTGAATCATTTTATATATAGCTATGGTCAAAATTAGACCGATCATCATTAAATTTAGTCAACAATTTATATGTATATGTGGATTATTTTTGTTAAGTTTGAACATGACAGTGAGTTTGATAAAAGATTTATACGCTTTTAAATAATTTTCGGAATTGAATTTATATGGGGCTTTCTCAAAATATGGACCGTTGCAAACAAAATATCGCTTTGAGATTTCACTGTACATAAATCTTAGTTTTGCAGAATTTCGTATGATTACGGTTTATCATAGACATTTATTTAAAATAAAGACCTACTCCAGGAAGACCTTAATATCGGGGCTATAAAAACGCGTGAAACGTGTCCTTCTACAATTTAAATAAAGTGTGTAAAATTTCATGATAATTTCTGCATTATATATGAAGAAATTAGCAAAAAAACTTTGACCTAGTCTAAAACTTTGGTCTATAACTCGGATTCTGTTATAACGATTTTACCCATATTCAATACCAAACATTTCGCTGGATCAAAGAATGTGCAGCTCTATCGTACTTTCAACATCCGGACAGATGGACGAACATGGTCTTAGAATCTTATAGAGACCCAGAATACATAGAATATTTTTGGTTCTACGACTAATATTTTGATGTGTTACAAATGGAAAAACATTCCCCGTCTTTTCGTTAGTGGGTGTAATAAAATAGGAACAACTTTCATTTGTTTTAAAACGTTCCTTGTTGTCAATATATAAAAATGTCATATAACCTAAATAATTTGTTGCTCTTTAAGGATTTGTTGTGAATGTAAATGTTTGATATACAGATTAGGGTCAGTATTGTCAGATACATACTTGTATGTAGAAACCAATATAAATTCAGTGGCGAAGACTTTTGTGGGTTTGCAGTAGTATTTGCATTTATTTTAAGTGTATTTTGTTAAAAAAAACGATTGAAAAATATAAACATTTTATATACATATGAATTTAAGTAAACCAGATTAAATACTTTGTGGAAATAAAAAAAAAGAAACGGAAAAATTTTTGTAGGAAATATACCAAATCTTGTGAGAGGAATGAAAAACAATAGAGGGGATTTTGTTTTCACAAAAATTAAGACTTTTTCAACAGAGTTGTAGTTAGATTGTAGAATCGAAAGGTGGTTATTTTTACAAAAATATATAATACTATTATTAAATATAAGCGTTATTGAAAGTTATTGAGAGTACTAGAAACCAGGATGTAACACACAATAATCTTTATAACATTGTTTTAGTCAGTTTATGATAATTATTAGTTTTCTTTCTATCCATCATAACTAATATTTATCACAGCGCCCTCCTTCGGTGATATATCATTCCAACGCCACCAAAGTAAAATAATTCAATATAAGCTATAAAATCAAGCTTTAAAAAAATAATGCGCCTACTCACCACTAGAGGCGCTGCAATGCTGCACTAAAACAAACATAATGCACAATTGCAGAGTTGTGATATAAAGCTTTCTTCTACTTTCACCACTTCTTCTTCTTCAATCTATCCCCTTTCCAAGAAAGTAACGCAATTATTATTTATTGCCTGAGTGTTACTTCTCTTTATAAAAAAAAACAAGATATTAATCAAGTAGTAGCAATGCTAATATACGAGTAATTTATTTGTTACCAAATCATAAAGTTGTTATTGCTTTTATAGTAATCTAACCAAGCCTAACAAGCACATTATAGCAATAAAAAAACGTATTACCAAAATATTTTAGTCTACTTTTCATACACATACTCGTACATGCATATATTTATTTTAAGTTAGATGTCATCTCCACAGCTTTTTGACTTTTTGTCAATCGTTAAAACAAAATAAAATATTTATTTTTTATATTTTATTTAATGTTACCAATGAGACATAAATTTACAAAATCATTTAATATAAGTGTTAACATAATCATAAAAGCACGTACGCCTTCATGTTCCACTGCGTATAAGTAATATTCAAATATTATTTTAATATGATAAAATAGCGCATACGCCACATGGGAATTTATAAGATAAATAGATGAAAATAAAATCAATTTAATGTTATATTAAGTTAATGGTTAAAGTTACATTGTGCTAAACAAAAATGTATACAGTGCTACTCATATAGCAATTCTGTTTTGTTGGAATATATAGAGCATGGACTAACTTTTAGTTTTGTTTTTTTTGATCACTTTGTTTAGTATTTTTTATATTTTATACAAAGTATATATTTTCGTGATACTTATGAAATTCTAACTCAATCGATCTATGTTCGGCTGTACAACCGTCTGTGTAAAAAACCGTCGACATCAATACAAACAACAGCATTAAGATCAGCAGTTTGTGAGACACACACAAAAATAAAATTTCAGAAATTTGTGAATATTAGTCAATATTTGACAATATTCCCTATATAAAGTCCACTTTCGAAAATCACTTAAATACTAATATATCTCTTTTAGATATAATTATTGTGTTAATATCCCGCATATTGAAATTTTATATATAAAAAAAATTTCAGTATAGAAATGTCTTAGAGCAACCTCTATATACACACCACCAAAAAGATGGAAAGTATATTAAATTTAACATTTCATTTACATATAGAAATATTACACTTAGAACCAAAAAATATAGGTTTTCTGGGTCCTTATAAAATTCTAAGACGACCTAGTCGTGAGACCGTTAAGATCATAGAACAGTTTTCGAAAAACACATTAATATACGGAAATATCTTATAAATACCAATATCATGCGAAATTCTACACAGCTCAGTTATATGTATGTATACATAAATTGTACTATTGAGTTTAAGAAGGTCAGTTCCTAATCGATCATAGCTACCAAAAGGTATATTTGCGAGAAAATCGAAAAATTTTGTAAATATCATTTTTATTCAGCTTGAAATTGAACTCACCATTAGCCCCAAATACATACAAAACACTGCAAAATATTCTATGATGGTCGTTACATAACCTGTAATAGCTTCCGTAAAGTTAAATAATTCCTAAATATAAATATCGCGATCGGAAATGTAACAGAAATTTTCTCCAAGTATTCATGGATGCCACCATTGGCTATAAATACCGCCATAAACATAAAAATTTATATTTTTTTCCATTTATACGGAAATTATAGTGGAGGACATTTAAGATTCCGCACTTGTACTTGTTTTAGATTTGTTAGGCTTTGTATGTATTCTTATTTGAAAAGTTTAAGTCTCTACAAGTAAAAGCAAACAAATGTTTTCCAAAACTATTGTGATTTCTTAGAAATTGTTGTATAAAGAGGAAACTATTACTAATGCAAACAATAATTTGAATAACTAGAGCATAAAAATACAATGCACAACATACATATACTTATAGTATTATATTTGTAACAACAATTTCTGATATAAAACAATACAATTTACATAATTTGTTTAACATTTTGGCAACATCAATAACATGATGTTTGGGTTTGTTGTGGTTTGTATAAGTTTTGGAAAAAATAAGTAAGAAAACAAATGTGGTCAATCTATAACATTAGACTAAAACCAAAGAAGGTAGTTGAAAACAAATAACTTTCGCATCTATTCCATATAACTTTTCTTAAAACTTTTGTGTTAACATTATCTAGCAGTTTATTTATTTATCCCTAAGGAGTGAAACTAAAACAGAACTATTTATGTGACTTGTTTTTTGATTTAAGCCTTAATGTTTTGCAGAAACTAGAAGGTGTAAGTGATAATTTTGCGACAATTTGTGTTAGAATTAACTTAAATGGATTTATCCTTTTTTTCCTTTTTCACACGTTGTTAAACATAAAGTTTGACTTTTCAAGAAATACTTTTAAAATAGAAAAGTTTGTGATTGTACAAAGTTGTAACACCCAGATATTGCTTTAAAAACAAGTAATTAAGTAAATTTGGTCAAACGCGCATATAAGCAAAAAAAGTTTTTGGGAGCTATGACCTATTATGGACCTATCATCATACAATTTTGTATCGTGACTACTGTGCATACATAAATTATTTTTATTAAATTTTATCTCGATATCAACGTTTATAAAATATTTAAAAATGGTTTTAAGGTTGTTAATGTATTTTTTCCATAAAATAGCAATTGTCTTTATTTAAATACTGGAAAGACAATGATTCAAAGAGCTAAATAATTTTTCAGGTTGGCTTCAAAATTGTTAAATTATTTCTAGTTTTAAAAATAATTTCCTTAACCCATAATCAGCCACTGTACTATAAATAGTACACAACTTAAAGTGGAAGTAAAAATTATATAATGCTGTTTTTTGCTTTGGTAATGTTTTTTGCCAGTCAGCAAGTACATGCAACGTTTTCGTAGCTGTTGTAAATCATAGTTGAAAAATAACAGTAAGGGATTTACTTCTTGATGGATTGCGCGTGCTTATTTAGTTCATTTTACATCAGGTGAATTTGAAAAGCATTGAAAGGCATTTTATCTACCTGATAACACCACATTCTAATAAAATCAATATAAAACGGTTTATTTCGTATAGAATTTTTTGAGCTGTAACATACTAAGTGCTGCTGTACTAAGTTTAGTACACTGGTACACAAGGTTAGATAAAGTTATACGGTGATGACATTTTTATTTTGGCACTGTTTTTTATATTGTTCTTATTTTAATACCGCCTTGTTTTTAGCATTATCAAAAAAATTTATAATGGGTAAACCGTGCCATACAAACCAGAAGAACATGTGGTTCACTTTGGTAATTCTTTCCAATTAAAATCTTCTTGTATATCTGAATAGCCTTGGATATAGAGCTACTGTAACCTTCCGCGAAAACAGTACTAAACAATGTCTACTGATTTCATCAGAGGCTATGCGTCACAAGCTTAGAGCTGATTATGATTATAGCTTTGATAAGACAAACGAAATTCTTCTGGTTTTTGAGCCTACTAGGAAATTTAAAAGATAAAGAAGCAAAACATGGCTCAGGTTTATCAAAGCTACAATCAAGTCATGGAAGGGGTAGACCAGATGGACCAGTCTATAGGAATGTTCCGAATTACTGTGAAAGGCAACATGTGGTACGAAGGTATAACAAGTCGGTCAAACCCGATCACATATGTATGCGTAAAAACTGTTTTTGAGAAATAGGCACTATATGGGAAATATGACCTTTATGGACCGAACATTTAAAAATATAGTGACAAGACTTTTGTGCATAAAAAAATTGTTGTGTTTAATTTTGTCCCGATATAAACACTTATAAAAGGTTTTTAGATGTTAAAGTGAATTTAGAAGGCGATCTTTTATGACAGCTTTGACTAATTGCAGACCGACCCCTATAAAATCTCGTGTCATGATTTCTGTGTATATTAGACTTGTTTATGTTGAATTGCATTTGAATAGCATAATTTTTAAGAGATTCTAGTGGTCGTTACAGCGATTTTTAGAGTTGAAGCAATAACTAGTAATGTACCACACATCTTAAAATTGCGCTAAATGATTTGTTTATACATATATAAAACATATTTGTGTTGAATATTATTTGGATACGGACATTTTTAGGAGAGTTATGTTCTTTAAAGTGATTTTCCGTAATTGGTACTGATCTGCACAAAATTTGTAGATGTCCTGACCACATCTACAAATTTTGTGCATTTTATTTGTGGCGAAATTTGTTTGGATATATATTACGGGAGGACATTTGTATGGGGGCTTGGTGAAATAAATAATTGAATTTCAACCATCCTTATTCCGGGGAAATATAATGCACCAATATTTATAGAAATATCTTTCAAATTGCGACCTGTACTTTGCCCACAATTGGACAGACGGAAGGACATCGTTAAATCGACTCAGAAAGTGGTTCTGCCGAAGAACTTTATGATGTCATCAGAAATTTCAAAATTGTGGCAATGAATCGAATATTGATTAGACGTTTGTATAGGTGTTATATAGTCTTTAAATATAAAAGAAAACTGTACCGATGACATTAAAAATAATTCGAGTTGCATCTTAGTTTAATTACATCAACAGTTTAAATAGAAATTTTGAAAAATACTAAAATATTATGAAAAACTTTCAGCTCTTCTAAAATTATTTAAACAAAGTTAGTCTACTCAAATCTACTTCATTTTCAGTTTACTAAATTTTGTAGATTTCTACTATTTCTATAAAAAAATTATAAGATATTTCAAGAACAATTAAAAACGTCTCATCTACACTTATTTTCAAAAAACAAAACAATAAATAATTCCAAGTTTTTATTTTGTGATTTTCTTAAAGAGATGTAATTTTTCTCTCTAGTTATAAATGTAATATAATATAATTTAGACAAAATTTTTGTCCTCAGAAAAATCGTATATTCAATCTAAAAGCAAGCAGCAAAAATTGTAGGGACGTTGATTTGTTTTATTACGAAAATAAATTGTAACTTCTCTCAAAAAATATGTGTGGAACTTATGGTCTATCATTATTTAATAATGTTTTTGTGTGCAATTGGAAAACAAGAAAAAAATATACGAAAGCAAAGAAATAAATCAAATTACAATGGATGTTCTTCTTCATAACTTTAATAAATTTACCATGTGGTTTATATATAAAATTGACACAAACTTTTACTCTTTGCAGTTTTGTTGTAATATAAACAAGTTAGAAAATATGGTTGGTCAAGCTTGACCTTTTAATACCCTGCAATGAATATAAACGCAATATAAGTTTTTTAGTAATTTTTTTTCAGAAACCTATTATGAACCGATTTTTTAATTTAATTTAAAAGAATATCTATATAATCAAGTAATACGAGGTCAGATCAAAAAAAAAAAAATAACCGTTATTATTAATGTTTTCTAAAAGTATTTATTTATTCATTAATAACTATCATGCCCCTTCAAAGTAAACCCCCTCAGATATAATACACCAGCGTTTTTTCCAATCCTCGGAACATTTCGGAAACGCGCTTTTTGTTATCGCCAACAGTTCCTGTTTAGATTTTTCTTTTATCTCTTCAATCGTAGCAAAACGCTTCCCTTTCATCGGTGTCTTCTGTTTTGGTAAGAGAAAAAGTCAGCGGGGGCCAAGTCAGGTGAGGCATGATAAAGATTTTGTTGTTGGCCAAAAACTAATGCACAAGCATCGAAGTGTGAGCTGGTGCGTTATCATGGTGAAAAATACATGATTGCTTTTTCCACAATTTTGTGCGTTTCTAACGAATTGCTTCACGCAAACGGCGTGGTAAAATCCTTTATTAACCGTACGACCTTGTGGCAAGAATTCGTGATGCACCACGCTATTGTAGTTGAAGAAAATAGTGAGCAAAACCTTCACATTTGACCGAACTTGACGTGCTTTTTTCGGTCTTGGCTCTTCTGGACGTTTCGATTGGGATGATTTGGCTTTGGTTTCAATGTCACACACCCATTATTCATCCCCAGTTATGACCTTTTTGAGGAAATTTCGATCGTCGTTGACGATGTTCAACAGGTCCTGAGCGATGTCCATGCGACGTTGTTTTTGCTCAAAATTTAGCAATTTTGGAACAGTCTTCGCTGCCGCACCTTTCATGTCTAAAACATTCATTAAAATTGCTAGGCATGAGCTGAACGATATGCCAACATCATCAGCAACCCCTCTAATAGTGACACGACGATTATCCAAAATCATTTTCTTCACTGCTTCAATGTTTTCATCGGTTGTTGAAGTATTAGGGCAATTAGAACGAGCATCGTCTTTGACATCTTCTCGGCCTTCCTCAAACCGGTTCTACCACAATTTAGCTTATGTTCTGCTTATAGTTGACTCGTCAAATACCACAGTCAACATTTCAAATGTCCTTGCGCATTTAATTTTAATTTTTCACAAAACTTATTACATTTTCTTTGATCCATTTTTTCGAATAGTAAAAAATCGAAGAGCACACCAAAACACGACTAACATTTTTATCTGTCAAAAATATACTGACAATCCAAAATGGCTGATATTACCAACACATATAACAGTCAGGTTTACCAATACGAAATTATGGTTGAATTTTTTTCTGAAGAAACTGTTATTTTTATGTAAGGCATCCTTGCACGGTCCTTTTCTACACGATTTTGATTTAATACGGTTTGAAAATAAACATATTTTTAATTTGTTTACACGATTTTATTCCATTTAGAAATAGTTTTTTTTTAATATATACCAGAGACATCTGTTTATTTGCAAATATGTAGTTTATTGCTATTTTTGCGTGAAACTGTAGCTCTATAAATTGTTTTTATTCTCCGCACTAATTTAATATGAAGAAAACGTTATTGTTCTTTTTTCTAACGCTGTATATAAACCAATATATTTATTAGGTATATGAGAGTTTAAACATTATCCTTCGGGGGCAGATGTATAAACCAGTATTCAATAAATGCAGCTACAAGCGGAAACATAAATCTTAGTTTTATACAAACCCGATACCGGCATGAAAGACTTCAACAAAATATGTTCGTATTGCTTTTTGAAATGCCTCACATTCTTATATGAGTTGAAAAACTAATATATTTTCATTAAAAGATTTTTTTGTCGTGTTGACTAAGGGCAAGTAAAAACTCATACCATATTCAACTATTTTCAATGACGTTCGTTAAGCGGCAGAAACAAGTAGTTCATATTCATGTTAACTGCAATATTGCAAATGGTTACAGCTTAGGTATTACCGCATTGGTTTTTATTCTTAAAGGCGGATATCAATTCTTTTGGTTTAAGCATTACAAATATCAACATGTATGTAACGGGTTTTTTAATATGCCTATATATTCAGCAACAAAAACTCAGCCAAGTTAAGGGATTGAATTAAACTTGATGCATAATTTGAAGATGATGGAAATTCTAGTCTTATCAACTGCATAATTTTTTTTCATAATAACCAAAAAAAATTTTTTTCGAGCAGTAGAAGTTGATTATACAGGGTGGGCCAAGTTTGACTGAAGTGCCATTGTGGCTCTTGCGGTATGAGCTGTAGCTCCATCTTGCTGGAACCATATGTTACGATTATTGAGAACTATTGGACGTAAAAAATTTTCCAACATGGTCCGGTGGTTCATTAAGCTCATTTTCGAAGAAATATGGACCAATAACTTTATCAAAATTTCAAAATTATTTCAAATCAGTCAGTCCAAGTTGGCCCACCCTGTAGTTGGTCTGTGACAAAAATGCTTTGTTTGATCGTAAGGTGCTAGATTGAGATAGGAACTACCACCAATTTGTTTCCTGTGTCACAGTTGTGAAGAAAATCTCAGCGATTACGATAGATAACTAAAAATATAAACCACAAAGTGGATTTGAAATAAAACCGACTTTATATTTAAAATTTATAAAATTTTGTTAAAATGCTTATTTGATTAATTTTTTGCTTTAATCAGGAATCTTAACTAGACCTTCGCATATTGACTCTTTATTTTACCTTTCACCAGGTTTGATTAGTTTATATGTAAAATTAAAGAAAAAATTTTTAAAATCATTAAAACTAAATTCAGATTTTATTTCTTTAACATTTAGATTTAAAAAAAAACATTGGGTTATAAGTCTAAAAATATTGTCTGTATAAAATTTAAAGTCGCTAATCTTACAAGTCTTGAAATTATGATAATTTAAAATTATAATTATTAATTTGATGTCTTTACGTATATATTTTAAAATATAAAAATGAATGTCTTTTACTATAGAAAATGTGCAGCCGATTTTTTAGTTTGTTATATTTACTAATTTAAAAGGAAAGTCTTTAAATTATATACTAGGATATTAGTAAGATGAATTTATCATCAGTTTAACCCTAGCTTGAACCAATTTTTTGCGATGGATGACTTTGAATTACAGACGTCTAATTACAAGTTGTTAGCATTTTCTTATGTCATAAACAAAACGTGTATAAATTTGCTAGTTTCAATTAGTAATTAATGCCGTAGAACTTTTCAGACAGATCATTATTTATTTTACATGCTAAAAAATATTAAGGTCTAAAGATTCGATAGATTTAGTTTTATAATAGTATCAATGGTATTATTAAATTTGTGTATTCTTTAGTCTCTGGTAATTAGAGTAACTTTATATGCCTAATAATAGCATTTTCTCGAAATTAAAAAAAAAACAAGTAAGAGTGCTATATTCGGCTATGCCGAATCTTATATACCCTTCACCTGTTTTGTGTATTGTTATATTATCAACAATATAATATATATATATATTATATTTTAACTTTTAAAATGGTGGTTTATTTCCTTGAAATAAACCGGATTCTTTTTAACTGCAAAATAAAAGCATCAAGTAGTTTGAAGAAAATTTAACGAGTCTTTATTTATTTTAATGTACACAAACACAATTAAAAATAAAAATGAACACACTGTCTTTTTACACACTTATATTACGGTTTAAGAACACACTTAACGTTTTCGAACACTTTGATGTTAAATACGCCATCTATTGATGCAATTATTCGTAACAATATTAAAACACTTAGTTTTTTTGATGACATTTTCAGAGCTTGTCTCGGATTTTTGCTCATATCTCCGTTATTTATAGACGGATTTTGCTGATTTTAAATAGCAGACTTCTCGGAAGCATGTCTGTTAGTCTGGGAACTTCAGAAAATTGATTTCAACAGACAGACGGACATGGCTTAATAGGCTCCGCTATCTATAAGGATCCAGAATATATACACTTTATAGGGTCGGAAAATTATATTGTGGAAATTACAAACGGAATAATAACAAACTTATATATACCCTTCTCATGAAGGTGAAGGGTATAATAAAAAGTTTTAATGTACAAGAATATTTATTACATTATTGGTGCATAATTTATTAAGGGCTTAAATTCAATAAAAAAATATTTTAAATTTGAAGAAAAATGAAATCATTTTATATTATTCAGAAGCTTTTTTACATTTTAAAGAAAATCAGTTTAAATCATACTAGAAATACTTAGTATAAAGTTTTCCACCACATAAATTATATAAATTTTTTGTTTAGTGTAAACAAAACTAATATTTTTATTACTTTTATTATTAAATTTCTTTAGAACTTTTTTACTTTTTTCACATTCTTTGTTGTTTATATTATATATCTAGTAACAGTAATGGTTTATATTTAGTTTAACTCAAAAGTTAATGTTCATACTTTTCTCATGCAAGATTAAAATTGCAAAACAAGTCATAATATTATGTAGGTATATGTTTAAGTTTACTAAATTTGCAAAGAATAAAGCAAGTAAAACTCTTAATCCTAGTGAAAAACAATTTACTCACCATGGTTTCATATTTTATGGTGAACAATTTTATATTGAAATAATTTTAATTTGATAAATTTATTGATATATGTAGATATATTGTTATATAGTTTTTTCTAATCTAACTTAGATTTAAAAATTTAATTGGAATGACTTAATTCTTAACCCTCAACTCGTTGTATCAATATACATTTAATACTAGACATAACAAATTATAAATTAAATGATACTTTTATTTTAAACCCAACAATCTCTCAAATTGAATATATGAATCTTGGAAAAGTAAAATGGTAAGCATTTTAAATGTGTACTAATTTTTTAGACACAATTATAACTCATAAGTTTTTCTTACCTTGAAACATTCAAACATTTGTGTATAAATAGTAAATGAACAAAAAAAATAAATGAGAAAAACTAATCTAATTTTAAATCTTATAGACAATTTTATATCCCTCAACACAAAAGTTGTTTAAGATATAAATATGTACATTACATTGCATAAACAAAAATACACAATATATTTCCCAATTTTGTTATTAAACAAATCCCTACATATACATACATAAGTGAAACGAACACAAAACAAATATTATTTAAGAAAAAAAAAACATTATTTTTAAACCATTTCTTAAACATATATATATATATATATATATATAAAGAAATAAATTGATGTTTCATAACTATAAACACACTGAATTTAAAATAACTTAAAATATCAATATTTAAAAAAAAAATGTAGAATTACATAATGTGTTAGGCCTCCTTTCTCAAAAATTCGATCAGGCATACTATTCACCATATTTATTACAATATCTTTAAATATGGATCTCATATTCATATTGATGATTTTAGGAATAAATTCGTATGCTTAATATTCCCCAAATGTTGTTAATGGGGTTCTTATCTAAAGACCCTGAGGGCAATTGAACTACATATTATATTTTTCGAAAACAACTATCCCTTTTTTGACGTCTTACATATACATACATACATATTACTTGTTGAAAAATAAATTAATATACCCTATACCACCATAGTGGGAATCACTTTCTTCTGAGTCCATTAACCCATAAGCGAACACCAGGGCCTTGCCAGGCATTTTTTAACATTTTTATAGTTTTTTACTTAGATAACTTAGGCGGAGCCCCTTAACTTTTTATGAATTCCTCAATTAAGGTGTTTTGTACAAAAAAAATTAAAATTGTTTATCTCTAGGCGTGGTGATTACTCTCAACATGTTTGTAATACCAGGGCCCAGCCAGGCCCTATTATGTAAAAAATGCAGTAAATAAAATCAAAATAAAAGAGAAAGAGATTAAACCGATTTATAACTGTATATTTTGTGTTTTGTATAAAAAGCAGAATCAATGTACGTTTCAGAAATTAGTTTTTTTATTTTTGTGTTGGCAGTTAACAAGTGTTAATAGTGTTACAATGAGTACTAAAGTAGACAAAATCTTTGGAACAGTTTCAAGATCTCACCCTAACTATTATGACAGATTGGCAGAGGCAATTGCCAATGATATATATAACGAAATTCAGAATGAGGTTGATGGAAATGAAGACAATGCTTATGATATTGGGAACGAGTTAGAAATTGATAATTAAATTGAAGATTTTAAATTTAAAGCCATACAAATTATAAAAAGTTCCAGCTAGGCCCTGGGGTTCGCTTATGGGAACACAATTTGGCTTAAGGGTTAAGCAATGCCCATCTCTTCGTCTGGCTGGTTGTCCATGTAAAACTTGTTCGCAGAGTACTGGTCGCAATTTTTCAATAAAATTTAGTATGATGTCTTTGTTCCGCCCAAATACGATTGTGATTAAATTTAGTTGAAATCTATTCAATATTTCATTTAGCGTCCATACAAATGTCCTTCCGAAATAGGGGTATATTGGTGAAAAATTTTAGATTTATGCACGTATCTAAATAAATTTTGCCACAAACAAGTTGTAGGTAAAAGCTTTTAATACCTACAAACTTGTTGTTTAACTCCTACTTCCGAAAGTATATTACGAGTATAACTTACAAACTCTTAAAAATGTTGGTATCCAAATAATATTCAACAAAAAAATATTCGGTCCAATTTCATGATGATCGGTTTATAATTGGTCATAGCTGCCATTTAAGAGCCCCTTCGAAAATCACTTTAACATGTATTTAAATGTGTTTAAATAAATTTCCAAATAGGTCATAGCTTTCATATAGCGCCTATTTCTGAAAACTATATACCGACTAAACTTTCTTACTTGTTTTTCATTACTAGTTTATGGTATATTTGCACACATTTACCACACATTCATTAATAATCTGACCAAGACTATCCATTTTGCTGCTGGCATAGTTTATAATTCTGCGATTGTCACGTTTTGAATGATATTTTTCGGACCGCAGTTTACTTTACTTTTTCTAGTATTCTTCTTTGTTTATGGTAAAATGTTATTGTAGGTTTGAAAGACTAACAAAATATTAATGCACAATTGCTCTCTTAGCCCTCTGTCTTACACATGTTTTGATTTTCACATTCGTAACGCATGAGTCTAGCCAGACCCACTCAGTATTTCATATACTTAGTTCGAAAATACTAATTACTTTTAATTAAATGTAAACATTAAGAGGTGGTGAAAAGTGTAACGACAGTTTTAGTAAAATTTGTACCTTATGATTAATTAGATGGAGTTACTTGTTAGTATGTTTATTTGTTTTCTCTCGAAATAACCTAACCTAACCTTGCTTAATAGATATAAATAATTAATAACATATTACTGGACACAAAATAATTAAAAACAGCAAGAAAAATATAAAAGCTCAGCATTTACAGTACAAAATATATGTATGTATATGGGTCTGACCACACCAATATGTTTACATGCCCAATATATCCTTGCCAGGATTTCTTTTTTAAATATTTATAGCGAATTATATTTTAGAAGGGTACCTGAAGTTTCAAGTCTCTAACTAAGTGTTAAAAAATACCCATCTCTGGTATTTACTTTTGAAAGTAAGTTTTATTTTAATTACCACTACTACACTAAGAGCTCTTCACAGTATTGCTACCGGTATCTTGCGCATAACGACCTTTGACTTCACAAAATTCCAGAGCTCTTTAGTCGGTTCTGTCGAATTTTAAACACATTCCACCTAAATATAATGAGAGTTACTAAAACTACACTGTTGTTAGGACTAGAATATCCTTATTTAGAGTTTCTGATTCACTGTTAGCGCAAGTTTTATTAGTAATTTATATATTATTTTATATACAAGTTTACGCACAACATAAATTATTTCAAATATTTTAAAATTGAATTCAAACTGTTGAGTTTAGTTGCAATTTACAGGAAACAATTTTTATTAAAAAATTGATACAATTTTTTTCTTGAGATTACTTCGGTGCTCATAGAAAACAATTTTACAGCTTAAATAATTTTATTTAAGAATATACACACATTTATATACACATGTGTATAATAAAAAATAATAAAGTAACATGAATTGCTAGTACAATCAAGTATGTACTCGTATTATCTTCCCCTCACTCCGATGTCTAAATAGTAATCTGCAATTGTGTGAATTTGGAATTAGTTGTGTATTTTGGACGTGAGAGAATGTTTTACAAAGGGACTTATGAGTATAGTTGAATCGGTTTATAATTTTGTATAGATCCAGATAATCGTTGGGCCATTTGTCTGGTTTCAGATTAATGTTAAACATATTCTAGCCGCCTCATCAAAATAATTTCTTAATAAAAAAATATATTTGTTTTTTACATTTCTTTCAGAACGCAGATTTTCGTAAAACAGCTTAATTATTTGTAGACGTTAATGCGGTGTGAGCCTTTCCATGATAAATTATCTAACAAAGCTAAATAAAAACAAGTAAGAGTGATATATTCGGCTATGCCGAATCTTATATACCCTTTATCTTTGTTGTGGATGTATACTTATATTAAATACATACATACATACATATATTATATTGTTACGTTTTTATCTTTTAAAAACGGTGGTTTATTTCCTTCAATAAACCGGATTCTTTTTAATTGCAAAATGAAAGTGTCAAGTCGTTTGAATAAAATATAACGAGTCTTTATTTATTCAAATGCACACAAAAACAATTAAAAATAAAAATGAACACACTGTCTTTTTACACACTTATATTACGGTGTAAGAACACTTTGATATTAAACACGCCATCTGTTGATGAATTTGTGCGTAAAAATATTAATACACTTTGTTTGATCAACGCCTTCCGTTGATGGAATTATTAGTTTTTTTTTTATGAAATTTTCAGAGGTTGTCTCGGATTTTTGCTCATATCTCCGTTATTTATGGACGGATTTTGCTGATTTTAAAAAGCAACCTTCTCGAAAGCATGTCTGACAGAATTATTGAAGACTTGGATCCCGAAAATATCTGCGGACTTTAGAAAATTGATTTCAACAGACAGACAGACACACGCACATGGCTTAATAGACTCCGCTATCTATAAGGATCCAGAATATATATACTTTATAGGGTCGGAAAATTTTATTGTGGAAATTACAAACGGAATAGAAAACTTGTATATACCCTTCTCATGATGGTGAAGGGTATAATAAGATGAAAGTGTGACAAGTATGATAAAGGCTACACATGATCTGTAAATAAAAAAATATATTTCTATATTACCAAAAACAGCATATTTGAATTTGAAATACCAAATTACTTCAATTGAAATTGTCACAATAACGAAAATTATCAAACAGTATAATTATTTTATTAAAAACTATATTCACATCCCCTTGATGTTTTAGTTAGATATTTAAGACAATATAGAAAATAAGAAATATAATAATTACCTTGTGGAGCAAAAAAAGAATTTTAATGATGCGTAATATATACAAGTGTTCATTTATTATCTATAAACAAAGAGAATATACGAATAATTTAAATCCCAGCCAAGAAAATTATCAATAAAAATTTTAATAAAAAATATACCTTCAGTAAAAATAATTTAAAGAAAATTAAATTTAATGAACACGAGCCCGACTAAATAAATATCAAAAAATTTAAAATTAACAGTTCGAATAAAAATAATAAATTGTTCTTATAACAAACATATAATATATAAACATATAATATATAATTAAAAGTAAACTTTTACAAAGTACTAGAGAATTTTCCATATATTTTTTTGCAACATTTTAGATTATTATATAAAAATTAAATAAATACAATTGAATATATTCATATATATTTAAGTACCAATATGCAATCACTTTAGTTGTATTACACACTTGAATATCATTCAATCGGAAACACTTACATACATAATATACTACATAATATATTTATATATCCTGTTCAGTTGTTTATTGAGATAAATTTTACATCAGAATTCACAAATGATTACAAGTGTTTATATGGATGCTTGAAAATGCATGTTAACTGACGTATTCATAAAAAAATAAAGTAGGTTTGAAGTGTTCTTTTAGACAAAATTTTCATACAAAATTTTCTTAAAGTACATATGAAGTCTACTTTAATTTTTTCTGAATAAGACTGTAAGTGTTTATCTTTTATGTTATTGAATATACAGACTATACATAGATATAATAGATAATAAATATTAATAAATATTTATATGAATTAAAAAATAATCATTTTCAAAAATTCAAAAGATATGTATTTTGTATTTGAAATTATCATACACTAATGTTTATATTTTATAATGTTTATGCTAAAGCTATTAATAATTTATTTTTACTGATAAAAAAATTCTAAAATGTTGATAGGATTTGGCAGATGTTGGTAGGTTGTATAATGAATTTTGGTAGAAGAAATTAATTTTTCTTTCTTGCAACGCTGTTAAGAAAATTATATTGATATATTAAGCCATACACCACCAAAAGAGATGAGTGAGGGTATATGTCATTTCGTGTGTACCATTGAGAAACATTAATATAAGACCCAACTAAATAGATATTTTCTTGTTCCTTGTGAAATTCTCAAACCATTGTATGTGCACGTATCAGTCATGGCCCCATATAAAGTTCACTTTTAAAGATCAATTAAATATTCAAAACAACATATAATTGGGCTTTAATACCAAAACTCAACCATTATTTTCAGTATTTGAAACTATTAATGATAGAATATGTTAATTCAATATTAATTTTGAAACTAGAGATGCTAATCCCGATCCCGAAAATCTCGCATACCTTGAATTTAATCAGGGTATATGACAGATATTTTTTTTTAAATTAATAAATCTCGTATTTGTGTAAAAGTAGAGTTTAAATTGCTACTATATTATGTAAAAAATAGCAAAATATTTCATAATTTTATAGGAAAACTAGAAAAATACTAAAAATTTACAAACGAAATATATGCACAAGCTGCATGAAAAAAATAATAGTAGTAATTCTAAAAATATTTTGCCATACAAAATATTTCTAGTAGCAACCAGAACACAAAATAAAAATTTTTCATTTGCTAAAATTTGCAGTATATTTACTACTAGAACAAATGCATACTTTTGATATTTTACTATCGAACCATACATAAACCATGCAACTTGAAAAACCACAAACAGACAGCAATATGCGAAATCGAAAAAACAAACTATACAAATATGGCATATGAAAAATGTAAACTGGCAAACATACGAAGTTGTAATATGTAAAAAACAAAATTGTGCAAAGTTGAAAATGTTAAAAAGGAAAACGTGCATATACATATAAGAATTCTTGGCAGCATAAATAAACTATTATTTCGTTGGTGTAGTGTGTATATTTTTAGTATTCCTGCGCATCTATAGTCAGTTGGAGAAAATGTTTTACTTAATATTAAATCCTGTGTAAAATTTCAAGAGAAGTATAATTTATTTAATCTGCTTTTTTGACATAGAGAAAAACAAAACATATTCACTTAACGTAAGTCGATGCATTTTCAACATGCATTTTCAGTAACAGAAAATAAGAAAATAAATATATTGTCATATTCCACCTTAAATCTCTAATTTAAAAGGTCTGAAAAATGTAATTCTTTAAAATTTCAAATTATTTACAAAGTCACCAACAAATATTAAAATTTTATATAAGTGATTGTTGATTTTAATTGTAGTAATATTCATAATAAAGAAGAATACACACATACATACACATTGTAAACGTAAGTAATTTTCGTTCTAACTCATAACATGTAATAAGAAATATGTTTAATTCCCGAACTGAGTTTAATAGATGATATTTACAAGTAGATCTTTGACAATAAAAATCACTGATAACGCCCTTGGCAGGGTAGAAAATGCATTCCAGTGTGCCAATTGTCGAGAAAAATATAACTTTACAATGGTATTCTTTGAGTTATTATTTTTTTTTTTAAACAAACACAAACTGCGAAACTTTTTGGCTTGTGTGCAGAAAACACCCAGAGTCTTTGGCGGGAATCGAACCCTCAAATCCCTGACTGATCGTCTAGTCTATCGGGGCACCCAAATAGACTATTAAATGAACTCAAGCCGAAATAACAAGAAATTTTCTCTAATAAGTTTTAATTGATCTTAAAGCTCAACAGATGACCGTTGAATAATCTGTTTTACTTAATCAAATAGTTGTCATTTTAAATCCGGTTAAAGTAACAGTGAAGGCGTCTGTCGCAGTGTTATGAATCTCTGCTAATGTTGCACTTTTATTTAAGCTCAAAGAGATATTAAATAGTGATTGTATTTTAACTGCTGAACTGCTGAAATCAGAAATCAAGAAAGAAAGATGATTTCCTCAAAACTTTGAAATGATTTGAAAAAATCCAAAATTGAACAGTGAATTTTATAATGAAATAGAAATGATTGTTACTAGAAATGAATTTAAAACGTTGATTGCGAATATTGAATGAGAAATATAATAATTTGTTTCGAAGGGTAAGAAATTCTGTAACAGTTTTAACTTATTTGATGCAGTTTTCTTTTACAAAACAATTGTAAAAAACAGTGGTTAACAATTGTGTTAGAAATATTAGTTAAACTTTTTTGCCATGTGTGACTATAATATAAGAAATAAATAAATCCATAACAATCGACAGTAAAACTTTAACTAAAAAATATGTAAAATAATACATAATATATAACATTTTTTTAATTTAATAAGAATTATCTTGACTAATTGCAGTGTTTAAAAAACTATACATATGTAAGTACTTATATATTTTGTAATAAAAAAGCTCTTCTATGTAATGCATTTGGGTAGTCATTATGAACTTTTTGCTGGGATATGCTCCAAACAAAATATTCTTGCAGCGAATAATAATAAAATCAATGCAAGTGTATTCAAACAAAAATATTTATTGGAAAAATATCATGGTTTTTAATAATACAACACACACGAAATCCTTTAATACCACGAGTCATTGAGAGAAAAATCAAATATCAAAGAACTCAACTGAAAAGAACATTTAACAATTGGAATGAAAGTTTTCACACAAAGACCGGTATGTTTTATACCGAATGTATTATATACCTTCAATGCACACTGCTTCATGTCAAAGCCGTATATCAACTGTTTTTACTTTTCATATGTTTTTTATAAACCAATTTAACACTTTAATGTATGTATATGCCAAGGTCTAAAATTATTTGCTAAGTCAAATCTGTGTCAAAGTTTAAAAAAAAATCAAAACCAAATATTGAAACAATTTCTAACCAAAAATAAGTTTTTTATTTCTTTGGGACCAAAGTTACACAAAAATTATTATCAATTTATTTCATAATAAAGTGTTGTTTGGTTTAATATTAAAATATATTCAAGTTTTCTATTTAATGTAAGTGTTTAAAATGTATCTAACTAACTACTTTGTAATAATTAACATTTTCCGCTGTGGTTACCCCTGCAAAATATTGTTATGTTCAGACTATACACAATTGTGCTTGTAGTTGGAGAGTTTAAGGGAGTAAGTCATATTAAAAGTAATATTATTGTACTGCTTGCAATATGTAAAAATTATTTCTATTTTAACTTAGATCTGGTACATGGATACCAGTACTATAACATTGGAAACCTCAATGTGAATTGATATGAAGCTCTAAAGGATAGTGCCAAATATATGTATGTTTTCAATAATGGACACTGAAAATTAGTTTTTTTCTAGGGTGGTATTGTTAGTTTGCTCTTATGTTTGTAACATTTAAAATATACCTTAAAATATACTAATCGGCTCATAATCAATTTATTGGTAGAATTAATAGAAAATGTTTTATTTAGGTGACGTATACGTAATATAAAATTATTTGAGATTAATGCTTATACGTAATGTTGTACGTAGAATATATTTTTATACCCTACACCACCATCGTAGGGAGGGTATATTGGAATTGTGCATATATTTGTAACGCACAGAAATATTGGTCCAACACTCACCTTAAAGTATACCGATCGACTCAGAATTACTTTTTGAGTCGATTTAGCGATGTCCGTCCGTCCGTCCGTCCGTCCGTCCGTCTGGCTGACTGTCCATGTAAAATTGTGCGCAGAGTACAGGTCGCAATTTTGAAGATATTTCGATAAAATTTGGTACGTGATATTTTTTCGGCCTAAGGATAGATAGAGTTGAAACTGGTAGAAATCGAGCTATTATTTAACCTGGCCCCCATACAAAAGTCCTACCGAAATTGGGGATAACCGATCATAAATATTTGAATTATGCAAGGAACAAAACAAATTTCATCACAGATAAGTGGTACGTGAAGCCAAATCACATCTACATGGTCCATAATTAGTCGTAGCTCCCATAAATGGCCCACTTCCGAAAATCAATTTAACGATCATAAATTTCTTAAGAATGATACAGAAATGATGACACCTATTTTTATAATGATCGGTCCGTAATTAGTCGACACTACCATATAAGACCCTACCCTTAATCAACTATAAACTCCATAAATCCTTTAAAAGTATTTATGTCGAGATAAAATTTAGCATACACAATATATAAATTCACAGAAATCATGACACTACATTTTTGGATGATCGGTCCATAATATGTCATATCTCCCATATAGCGTACATTTCTGAAAAACTGTTTTATACATATACTGGGTGTGGGGTATTATATGGTCGGGCTTGACTACTTTCTTACTTGTTTTGAATTGTTAAATTTCTTAAGTTAAAAACTAGCCATTAGACTGATAGACCTGGACATAACACCCTAAAGAGTGTGTGAGGTCCATGTTCAAAACTTTAGTTAGAATACTCCTTGGCTACGCCTATGAAATATTTTGTCTCGAACCTGCTGTTTAAAAATATTGATTTATTTTAAGATAGTTTTCTGTAAAAAGTCTTATTTAAGATTTTACTAATGTCACTAATTAAAAACATTAAATATTCGGTGTAATTTTTAATAGTGTTTTTGTAATAACAGAATATTTGTTTTATAATCCATGGAAACATAACTGATTTTATTTAACTGAAAATACATATTTCTTTAATATAGATTTGTTTGAATATATTGTCTGCTCCGTAACAATTAATGTTCATAATATGTTGTAAATATAAATTAAATAACTTTATCCTGTTTTTATGCAATTATATAAATATGTTTCATAATTTATAAGCAACTTTGTACTTTGCTCTAATTTTGGTTGTCTTACATACATAGATATTACTAAATTATCAAAATACTTATAAAGGAAATTACAGGCATATGGACTTTATTATATTTGTACAGTATGTAAGAAATTTTAATAATCATATTATCTTCTTCGCCCTGGAGAAAATAAATTTTTATTCATAATATTGAGATTAGAACGCCAAGGGCTAAGAGATATACTAGCAAATATGTATCTATTATAAATAATAACGCGCAGTCTCGATGTTGGCTACGTTTTCAGTTTTAATACCCTACACCATAGATCATAGTAGGGAAGGTATATTGGCTTAGTATTGATGTTTGTAATGCCCATAAATAGTCCAACACCAACCCTTGCTCCCATTTAGCGCCTATTTCTGAAAAACTATTTTTACACAGGTGCAGGGTATTGACTGACTTGACTTTCTTACTTGTTTACTTTTAAGTAATAACAAAATATAACGTATGTTCCTCATATTTTATTTACTATCCATACTTATTTATTTATATTTCAAAATAATGTTACAGAACAATTTGAGATTTAATTTCTTCCCTAAATTGAAAATAAATAAACTTTTTGTTCTTATTTTTGGGAATGTCTGATAATTGAGAACAATTTTGATGTTTAATTATAATTATTATTATTAAGTTAAGAAACTGAAATGGTTTCTTGAACATCCTCTATATAAATTATAATATAAAGTTAAAAAGAAACCTGATTTATTATTTATTTCCTTAACTTTTTGCGGTGTATTAGCAAGTACCTTAAATCTAAATATAATGCTAATAATTCTACTTTAAACCTTAAATGCGCACGGTCTTGTATCTTTAGGAAAAAAATATATTGTATGTAAATAAGCATAAAATTACAAACTTTGTTTTTATTTTTTAAATTTTTTGCTTTTTTTTAATTTTATTAAGAAAAAACTGGTTTTATCTTATAAGATACACTGCGCACTCCACAGAGAAAAAGAAACGCAGCAACCAAACAATGAAAGATATCAATTTTTAATAGTGATTGCATAAAATGTAATTCAAATTCATTTAGTTTAATTAGAATTAATAAAATTGGGTTTTTATTCTTTTTTTAATGTTTTTTTCTTCTATTTTTTAATTTATATTAATATTTTTAATTATTTTTTTTAATTTTAATTCTGAATAAAACAATCTTATATCTAAAAGTTAATAATATAAAATACAAAAAAAATTAGAGTAAATTTCCTACAAATATTACATTTATTGATTATGATATTAAAGAAAACAGTTTCTTTCAGGGGTCAAACATAAATTCAGCTCACACTTGCAACCTGATATTTTACATCTTCCCTTTTTACTGTAAGTAGTAATTATCAAAAAATATTTTTTTTTTGTTGTATCTTTAAAGATACACTGCGAATTTAAGGGTTAAATTTCTAAGCTTAATACATTTAGTAGTAATGGTATACTCTAGCGCATGTGCTTTTAACAATCAAGTGATCATTGAGTGGGCACTAAAAATTCGATAAACGACTGGTGTATTTGGTGAATCAACCACATAGACTTCAATTACAAAACAATTTCGAAACATTATTTTGCATCACAAAAAGCATGAATAAATGAATGTAAATTTAACACCAATATGTTTAAAATAAACTTTATTGCACGCATGGAGAGTTACAAAAACATCCTTCTGTAAACAAACGAAATTTTTCGAAATTCTTGTTAGTATCCAACCATGTTAAATGTGTAATGTTCTATAGTGTCTCTAATTAACCAACCATTATATTATCTATTCAACCGTAGTGAATGCATAGTATTCCATAGTATTTCCAATTACATTTTTAATTTCACTAATACATTTTGTGAAGAGTTCTTGCATAAATATTTGTAACTATAATTGGTATGTTTGTTCATAAAGTTAATATAGAATACTATATATTTCGACATTTATTTATTTTGTGTTGCAATATAATTATTTTTCTTTTATTACAATATATAACTGCAAATAATTTATATTTCAACACAATTTACTAGCTTAGTTAAGGATAAATTCAGTCAGTTTAGAGAAATCAAACTTGAAAAAACAAAAGAATAAAGGGTTCAAAAATCTATGATATATTAAGAACTATTATAACTATTTAATAATTTTCAGGCATGGTCACACACGCACATACCTTTCGGCTTTTGTGCGCGAATTCCTGTCATAACCTGTTGTCTAATTAAACTAATGATGGGAATTGGCGTCATTCACTTGTCTTTAATTAAACTAATGACGGTAACTCCCGCCATTCACTTGTGTCTAATGACGGGAATTCCCGTTGATATTCAACCAAGTTTTTAACTGTTACATCTGATTTGTGTTACTCTTTGTACACGGTGAGAGTTGTTATTATGGTAAAATACTTGGTCTAACAAACAAAACTCATTTCAGCGCAATTTCATTGGGAATTCCCGTCATTTGAGCCACAGTAAAAAGTCATGAAAAACTATGTGATGCTCTTGGTAGTCACAGCTAAATTCAAGTGCGGCCGAACGGTTTAATAAAAAAAATATGTGATGCTCTTGGTAGTCACAGCTAAATTCAATTGCGGCCGAAAGGGTTAAATATCTGCGCTATCATTAGCCGGCCGTATGAATAACTTGCATAAGTGATAAATTAAATATTTTTTTTATCCCATTTTAATTTAATAACAATGATATAAATTATTTAAAAATTTTTGATACAAGCTCCACATCTTGTATATTAAAAAACGGAAAACCTTAAATCAATATTTTTGGAACCGACAGTTAAGTGACGCTACCAAAAATGTTTGCAGCGGCTTTAATGCATTTTTGAAAGAAACGTCATGGAGATTTATGTGTAAAAAACAGAATATTATTTAATAGTTAACCCTTATGTGCGCACCAAGGCACCCAGGTACCTTTGGCGTTTTTCGTCAAAGTTTTTTCATTAAAATTGATAACTTGTATATCTGAAACTTTTTGAGAACTACTAACTTTCAAATAATTTAGTTTTTTTGCAGCCGTACGCCTTGACTTTTTTTGTAATTTGCCTGAGAGACCAATTTACGTTTAACTCCCTTTTATGTACATGAAGGTACCCGGGTACCTTTACGTGTTTTATATGAGAAAGCGGTCATTGCAAGTATATTATTTGAAGTTGCTATTAGCTTGCAAACATTAAGGCGTTAAGAAAATTATATAAAATATATCTTAACTACGCTCCAACAATGTATTTAGTGCGAAAATGCTTTTTCTCTACTTAACTCTCATATAGGTACCCAGGTACCTTACAGCACATTAGAAGGTGTTTTTTTTGCCGCACACATAAGGCGTAAGCGTATCAGCTGTTGTAAATAATCATGTCGATATCACGTGTTATTGCACATACAAGTTGGTGACCAAAAATTAAACCCCTTATGTAAAATAACCAATTTTGACAGACATAAAGAGAAACATGTGAGTTGTAAACTTAAAAATACATAACCAAAAAGACGTAGTGTATAGGCAACTTAAATAAACATTTCTTTAAATTTTGTGCTTATATAGACAACTTTTTTTATCAAAGACAAATCACAATAGATGTTTAGTTTTATTTTATTTCATACACAAAAAGTTCGTACAAAACATTTGTAAGTTTACACATTAATTATTGTCAAACAAATTTATGTTTATGTAGTAGTGAATGCTTCCAATCGGTTCAGTTGGTTTAGACTTTTAAACTAAAACATGATACTGCATCCAAAAAGAACATTTTTTTGTTGAGATATGTTGCAGATAAAACCATTAAGAAAAGTGTTTTACTTATGTTTCACAATGAATGAATGAATGAATTGGAACCTGTTTTAGAGTAATTTTTTGATTTGTTATAAAAATTTCACATGAGGCTATGAAGGGTTAAATCATTGTTCACATAAGATCTGGCTAAAAGCTTCCTTAAAAGAGCTGGCGGCTGTAAAAACTTTCGTTTCCAGTTCTTTCGGCGATTTGATTTTTAAACATAACTACAGTTATTTTGCCAAAATTTAATCAGTCAGAACTTATTTGTATAAGGGCAATGGAAATAATGCACAAGTTTTTTTAAAATCCGACAATAAAAAATTTAAAAATATCTGGTTAAGAAAAAGAAAGACAATTTTAATACAAGAAACGTTGAACTGACAAAAATCCTATATTCAAGTAAGCAAAATTCGTGTGCAATTCAAATCTTAGTGAAAATTAGAATGATATTATTTACTAAAAAATTTTAACAAAATCCAATAACAGGCTTATTATGAAAGATAAATATATGTAAAAATATTGTATGACAATTGTAGTTACGTATGCATGTATCTAGGAATTCATAAATTTATTCTGGTAAGTAGTTTAATCATACACAATATATATTTTCTATGTTTTTATTTATACAACAATATTACAATAAAAGTAATAAATATTTATCCGAATATATAAATTTGTTTTCAACCATGTCAGGAAAAAGCCTTTTTTATAAACATTTATCCTTTTTTAGAATTTCTTCTCATAACGCAGAAAAAATAAAATGTTGACCATTTATTATTTAACTCAATAAATGATAAAGATTTTATCAAAACATGTTGTTATTTATAATATTTAGATAGTTATAGTCTGACAAGGAATATTTTGCGCAATTATGAATGTGAAATTTTAATCGTTTTGATATTTAAAAACACTTGTAATCACTAAAAAAAACTATGGTAGTATCGGCTAAAATTAGAAAAATAAATAAAATATTTTAAAATAAAGTTAAAAAGCACATTCTGTTTTAATACATTCATAGCCTCGTTTCTTTTAGTTTTATTAAAGTTGCAATACGAATTTACAATAGTTTTGTTATAGTTATAAAGCGTGATCCATTTCGAGGTTCCCTACTTGTTAAAAGAAAGAAAAAAAAAACACAGAAAAATCTAATTTAATGGGAAATGTTTATTATCATTTGAAAAAACTTTCCTTGGCATTTATTTTTTGAAGATTATGTCTATCAAATGTTGGACGTTGCTACGTCGCAGATGATCAATCCATTGAGTCCAATTTTCGATGACTCGTTCGAGCATTTCGACTAGTAAATGGCGAATGACACGCGTATTGTTTTCCTCCAAGGCCTGAATTGAAGCGGGTTTGTCCACATAAACTTTACACATTACACATCTCAACAGAAAAAAGTCTAATGGTGTGAAATCACACGGTCTTGGTGGCCAATGGAGCGGCCCAAAACATGAACTTATGTTCTCAGCGAAGTGTTCTCTCAAGCAATGTCTTTTGGGAAGGTCGAGCGGCTTCAGTTGTTGGACAAGCTGTATTTTGTACGCCTTCAATTTAAGATTTCGACGCGTAAAATCCGCCAAGACATTTCATACGTCAGTCCGATTTGCAGCGAACGGCGCCAAATCGACTCTCCACGCTCTTCGTGTACACGCTCAGCTACGGCCGCTATATGTTCTTCACAGCGTGATGGTCTGTTCGTCTAATGAATGCTGGGTCTCCAAATGGGTGATCGTGTTGTGAACAGTATGCTCAGTAGGACGATTATATTTACCGTAAGTTGAGCAAAGTGCTCCAAACACATTACTCACAGAACATTAATTTTCGTAATGAAGTTTATCGGTTTGTAAACGTTGTTCAGGTATAAGTCTTTCCATTATGAAATGCCAAACAATGTGATCTGTCAAAAAAGTATCTCCACTTGAATCACCCTATATTGTGCAATTAAAAACTTGAAAACTATGGTTACCAGCATACAAAAAGAATTTTCTGATTTTTCTTATATGAGTGGGCTACTCAAAGTAATTGTACCACATATTATTTGCTATACTGTTATAAATCACCATACTGTTGTTTTGGATTACTGTAAAAAAAATTGTATTTTTATCGATAGAGATTGAGATAATGACATTATCATAAATTTAACAAACTGTAAGTGTGATTCTTATATATATATGTTTATTGGATATGCTCCTAAAAAAGAAAACTATTTTGAATGTGTCTTAAATTTTTATTATAAATATTTTAATTTAAGTAAAAAAAAGAGGCGAGTGAATACTTTTGAACTGAAAACTTCAACGAGGAAACTAATTTCCATTTTATATTATTAAAATCCTTGTTTTTATTAAAGTATTTTACCACTCCTTTAACAATAGCCCCTAATAGTTCAACTGGACAAAGTTGGGGACAATTATGGGCGTTCATAAATCTTTATGCTACGTAAACCTAACTATACAAAACCAATCCATTTCCAGCCAAAATTTTGCTGATGATATAAATTTCCAGAGTCATAATCAAAAAGGAAACAAAAGGTGTGCTTTTCATATCACAACTGATAATTGCCTTCCAAACCATTGATTTTTTACCAAATTTATCTTTTCATCATGCTTCAATATAAAATTTTATTTTCTGAATTAAATTTGTAAATAAGTTTCATATTCTCTACACAAAATGAGGGCAAATTATGCCAAAACTATAAGTTTTTGCCAAATATAGGGTCAGCAAAAATGCGTTGAAGATAATGATTGTCTTAAATATTAAGTACAAATCAAAATAAAACCTATTGTTTACCAATCAATCTTAAATTACATTTTTATCTAATAGTGAACAAAATAAAACCCAGCCAAAGCAAACATATTTTTATGGGCAAATCTAATGTATAATAATATACATATATATAGTATATTTGCATATATATACTATATATCCTAGGGATTTTTCATCATATCTTCAAAAGTTGATAACAACGGTGCTATTACTTGAAATCCACTCAAGCTTTATGCTTATTCAAATGCATTCTTCAAAATTTGTCGCTTTAGTAGAAACATATACTAAATATGTTTGTTTTGTATAACGAAAATTTATATCTTATATGGCAACGTACATTGTATAATAAAATACTGCTTCGATTGAAAAACAAAAACTTATTTAATGGATAAAAATATGAGTTCAGTTTACAAAAACTAATTTTAATTTCTATTTTTTTTTTTTAATTAACATTTTTTTCTCTCAACTTGCAGTTGAATGTTTTACTTCACCTGTGTGTAATTAACAAAATTGAAAATTGATTGCAACGTAAACTCTAGCGGAAACATTTATACTTGACTAGTCAAACTGATTTTGCAAAAAAACAAATAAGACATACGCTTGCCCCTCGATGTACACTCTTTCGTTTTATAAAATTTTTTTTTTTCTATTATTATACGAAATCTTATATTGAAAATCGTTTGCGTATTTAAACTATAATTTATAGTGTAATACAAGGGATATATCAAAAGTTGAATAATAAATATTAAGTAAATTAACCCTTATGTGTGGGGCAAAAAAAAAAAAACACCTTCTAATGCACTGCAAGGTACCTGAGTACCTATATGAGAGTTAAGTAGAGAAAAAGCATTTTCGCACTAAATACATTGTTGGAGCGTAGTTAAGATATATTTTATATAATTGTTCTTAACGCCTTAAGGTTTGCAAGCTACTAACAACTTCAGATAATATACTTGCAATGGCCGCTTTCTCATATAAAACACGTACAGGTACCCCGTGTACCTTGATGCGCATTAAAGGATTTTAAAAGCAAGTTGGTCTCTCAGGCAAATTACAAAAAAATCTCAAGGCGTACGGCTGCAAAAAAACTAAATTATTTGAAAGTTAGTAGTTCTCAAAAAGTTTCAGATATACAAGTTATCAATTTCATTGACTGAAAACGCCAAAGGTACCCGGGTACCTTGGTGCATACATAAGGGTTAATAAAACTATGAAAACTATTTTAATTACAAAGTAAAGTGGAGATGTGAGCTTTAATGTTTTGAAAGCTATTTATTTGCTTTAGAGTCGTTAAGCATAAAAACAAATATTTCATGTTTTATAAATATATACAGGGAGAAAACTTCAAAGGTATTTTATTGATAGACTATCTGAAAAAGGGTAATATAATAAATTCAGAATACTATTGCAACATATTGGATCAATTAAACGTACAAATTCAAGAAAAACTTCCTAGCTTACAACACAAAAAAATAATTTTTCATCAAGGCAACGCACCAGGCGCACAAGAGTGTTTTAATAATGGCTAAAATCAACGAATTACAGTACGAGTTACTTGACCACCCACCTAATTCTCTTTACTTAGCTCCCAGTGACTTTTACCTGTTCCCAAATCTAACAAAAAACCTTGCTGGCAAGCGTTTTACCCCAAATGAAGATGTAATTGCAGATTCAAACCACTATTTTGAAGTCAAACTATTTTAGTCAAGGGATATAATTACTAGATAAGCGTTGGGCTAAGTGTACTGAAGTTTCAGGAGATTTTGTTGAAAAATAAAAATATTTTTAAAAAACTAACTAACTAACTAACTATTCTCTTTCTGTGCTAGGCTAAGAAGTTTCAGAACCGTCTTCGTATATATATTGTATCCCTTTAAAATTCGAAGAGAATCTAGCGGTCAGTTAAAGGACCGATAAAAAAATGTTTATAGTCCAGTAAAACCAGAGTTATGAAAGGCAACCATCAAACATGTTTATAGTTTTGAAATTTGCTTTGGTATTTTCTTTTTCAGGGAACACAATGAAGTTTTACACACAAGTTTATTTATATAATACACTCTTTTTAAAATCGTAAGAATTGATGCATTATTGTTTCTAGTCCTCATACAAATTTATTACCGGAATATCGGTCTATGGTAAATCACAAGTACGTTATTTATGCATATATACTAACTTAATTTCTAAAAAGTCCACATCTGAAAATTATTTAAATAAATATTTTTTAAACCTCACCATCAAGTTTAATCCACACACCGAAACCTAATCTTTAAACCGAGCATAAATATCTTGGGTGGAATAATAAAATGTCTTTGTGTGATAGGCCTTAGCATAAAAGGTTTTTTTTTTTTGTTTGTTTGGTCTTTGATCTATAACTCCGATGCATTTTCGGAACTCTATCGTGGCGACAACAGACGGCCGAATACGGCTAAGTCGTCTTAGGATCATATAAGGATCCATAATATACTTATATAATTTTTGGTTATGCGACCAATATTTCGATGTGCCACAAACGGACTGACAAGACCGATATACCCTCTGTTTTGTGCTTGGTATAAAAATAAATATTGCATATTCAAAAAGGTTTATTGACCAAAATTGCACAATTATAGTTACAAAGCATTTATGTCATTTTGGTTATTCTTTCTGTCTATTTTCTAATGTTTCCCTTAGGACTAATATCTGGTATTGTACTTTGGCAAATAATTTTAATATGAGAAAACAGTTTTAATGCTCCCAGGTAATTAGTTGTAACATTAAATAAATAAAAGTTTTTGTTTAAACCAAAAATTGTTTTCCTAGCATTGTTAGAGCATATTGCGCAGTTTAAGCCTAGTTTTTTTTCAAGAATTATATAGTTATGCATGTTTTGTATTATTTTCGTTGGATTTTGGTAGAATATAAAAATAATTTCCACAAAGCAGGTTACAAGAAATGTAAGGACTCTCACAGAGTAATAAATTTTAAAATATTCTGTATCAAAAGTTGCAGAATTTAGTTAATATGAATTTTGAAATCTATCACCATGGTAGTTATCTAGACAATAACATATGTCGAATATTAAGGATCTTATAATTATTGATCTCCATTTTTATCCACACAAATCTTACTAAAATATTGCATTTTATTATTTTAAATAATTACATTTTTCAGCCTAGTGTGCATTTTTTGGTAACGTTCATTTTGTTTATTAAAATCTTATAACAAGCTTCGGGCAAATTAACATTGAATTAGTAGTACATAAATAATATAATCCGTATAATATAAAATTGCTCTTTAGTAAAATTCCTCTAACTATGCAATTGTAACGGAATAAAAAAACAATCCAATTTGTTACAAAATAAACACTACTGATAAATAGCTACAACTAGTTACAATTTTACACAATTCAATGGAATTGTTTTAATTAGATACCAGCATAGCTGCCAGATTTGATTTATCGATTTATCATCATTTTGACGATTTTTTGCTCAAAAATAGCAAAGATTTTTTCATTGAAAGTGATGATTTTTTATATTATTAAAATTTTCTATCATTTGTTTTTTTTTATCAAATTCTTTTTTGAGACAACTATTTTTCATATTTAATATCATAAACATTAAAAAGAATATGACATATTTTAAAAACAAAACTAAGTAATAGTAGTGTTTTCTTAATTATTGACAATTGTTAAGTTTAAGTATAATAATTTTAAATAATAATAGAAATTACTTATTTATCTGTAAACGAAAAGGCAATTTGTAATGCTGACTTCCAGAAACTAAAACTTTTAGTGGAAACAATTTCTAACGGGAAAATTCTACAAAAACTTCTGGACGATTCTATTCTGACGGGTGAAACATTTAGACAATTTAAATGTCTTTTCAATTAAGTTATTTCTAGAATAATTTTCTATCTACTATTGTTATCTATTTACAAGAATTTATGTGAAACAACCAAGTAGTCTCGAGAGAGTTTTAAAGTGCTTGATGGGTGCAACCAAATTGGCCAACTTTCATAAGATCATACCACAAAAACAAAAAAACTCTGTTAATTTTTAAACTTTTATTGTATTATTGTTTTTTATTGTGAAAGATGAGATATCAGACAATGATTATCAAATCAAATATCGTAGAGAAATATAATCCAATAATAAGAAATTTCCTCTTTAAGTCATGACGGGTGCAACATGAATGAATTTTCTGTTCGCGTCAAATCTATGAATCTTAATGCTTCGAAGTGCACAACAAATTTATATTTAAGCTTTAAATGGGCATCAAAAATAGTATCAAATAGTGTGATTTAAAAATTGATGTTAAAAGTTGTCTCGCCGTTCACATATTTTAATAAAATGTCGAAAGAATATTCAGCCAACTAAATTTAAATAGAACAAAAATACGGAAATCTTTAAAAATAAGTACGTGTATATGATGGATGGATTGAATGCTGTACTCAAAATGTTATTTAAAACCTAATAAACTAAATTCTTTTGACATTGTAATTTAACCTTAATTAAGAAAATATGCTAAATTCAGATATTTATTTATAAAATACTCGTTTCACACTCTTCCGCTTTAGCTGACCAATTTTTATTCAATTCTTTTTTGAAATTGCCATTTCATTGACACATGTCAATTCAATTTTCGCACTTTTTGAAAAAAAAAAACAAAGGAAATGAAGAAAATTGTCTAGTACCGTCAAGTTTGTACCCCTTTTTCTTCTCATCCTTGCCTTGACAAGTCAGAATTGAAAAGTTTGAAAGCGGACTAAGATATTATTAAAATATTACACAAGTTGTGTTTAACATTACATTTTTTGTGATTTTTGTTTTAAAAAAAGTTAAAATTTATGTATTTTGATGTGTATTGTATATAAACTTGTATTTTTATGTTTATGTTTAAATAAAAATTTCAAAATACTATAAGACATAGTAACTTTTTATTTTGGCATTTTGACGATTTTATACGAAATTCATCTGGCACTCCTGGATACCAAAAAATAATTTCATAGAATTTATTTTATTTTGTGCAACGTAAGCAGGAAAAAAAATAAATTGCAGGATGGGAAAAAAATTGATGGTTTGAAAGAAATAATTGGGAAGTTAAATAAGAATAATAATAACAATAAAGTATTCTTATTTAAAGCGGCAAAACTAACATAAATCATTCGAAATTTTGTTCATATTCTGTCCACTTCTGATAAAGGTCATAAAGGTCATACTGGTGTTGTAATTCAAAAACAAATGAAACAAATAATTTTCATTTACTACAGGGGCTATTTTGTAAATCACTTCAGCTCATTCAAAGTAAGGTGAAGCGTTTTTCAAAGCAAGAAAGTTGTATAAAAGTTTAAAATACTGATGGATTTGAAAACAAATAAATTTATTTAGATTATTCTTATCCTACATTGTGTTGCTGGTACATGGTTCTGTTTGAATAAAAAAGCTAGGATGTTAATAAAAGAGCAAAACGTTTTTAATTGCTTGTACATTCTTACTATCAAGAAATTAAAGTACATTCTTAAAATATACTTCCCAAGATGGGAAGTATACAAATTTTGTCATTACGTTTGCAACACATTAAAGTATTGGTCACAGCGCTATCAATAATAAATAAAATCATGGACCTTATATTATTTAACCCTAGAACACACACCTGGATACAAATGTATCCATTTGCAACATTTGGCTGTACCATGTCCGTGACTTTTTTTGCATATATCTCTTGAAACAGGTAGAATATTTACATGAAACAAAAACTTAAACATTTGTAATATATTAATATAGGTGCTTAAAAAACGTAGTGTGAAATTTGACCACTAAAACGTTAGAATATGCCAAAATAAGCTAGTAGGTACAAATTTATCCCAGGTGTGTGGTATCGTAGAAAAAGTTGGTGTGTTGTAGCCACAATATGATCTACTGGAAAGTACATAAGCAATAACAATTGCTCAAATATTTTTTGTTCATCAGAAATTTTAGGTTCTTAAACTAGCCCTTATGTAACTGATAAGGGTATCTTTTAGGTTTTGAAATTAATTTTTGTTTGTAGTAACTGGCAACCATTGTACTTGAAACTTCTTGAGAGTTCCCAACTTTTGATATATTATAGTATTTAAATGTTTGTAACATTTCAAATTTTGTTGCAAAATGGATTGTTTTTCATAAGATTTGAAAATGGATTGTTTTTCATCAGATTTGTATGAAGAAGGTGCCTGGGTATCTTATCGTACAGAACATGGAGTTTTTTTGTCACTAACATAAACGCTAGGTAAAATTAGTTTATGATTTCTCTAGCTCTGGTCAGGAAGTGGAATGAGTTTGATGTCAAATTACTCTATGTTTAGTAAAGTTACAGGATAAAATAGAATTTAAAATTTAAAAATTTGTACCAAGCTCATAGTTTCTAAATAAGATCCTCTTCTGAAACTAATTACATCTCTTATAAATCACTTGTAAAAATCGTTTTTAATAAAATTCTACCAAAAATTAAATACATCCTAATATTGGCCTCAAAAAAGGACATGGCAAATATTTGCCATGGTGCAACTATAAAAAATAAAATGTATTTGAACTAGTTTATTTATTTAAAAAAAAAAACTCCGTTTATTTAAGACAAAGCAAAATAAATATTTAGTCTTTTTTTAGTTAATTCTTTCTGTTTCTGTTTAAATTAAATTTCACAAAAAGACTGTACAAATAGAATGAATGTGTAAAAAAATATCTGTTCAAAAAGAATAGTATGTGTGGTCGAATAATTCTTAGCAGTTGCAGCCACCATGGCGACCAACAACAACATCAGATTTTCAACTGTCATTCTCACAGATACAAACAACGACAGCCAACGCCATCTCGAAGTTCGCGTAGTTGTCATGACTAGTCTTCCGACCGCATAAGGGTTTTATACTGTCAACCCAAAGCTTTCAATAAAACGAAAGATCGTTAATAAATTAAACTCAACTAAAGTTCTCTCCCTGTTTATACAGAGTTGTCTAAAGTGCACTTAATAATAAAATGTGTGTAGCGTTGTAACCAATATAATAAAAATATATTAGCCAATAATATCATAAAACATTAGTAGAATATACATAAAATAAAAGGTGTTCCGCTACAGTTTTATTTTATTTGATATTGTTTGACCTTGCAAAACTGTTGTAAATATAATCAACGTCAAACAAAAACACACTAAAAACAGTGGATACGTTTTTTTGTGTAAAAATTAAACATACGAGTATGTACTATACCTTAAGTAATTTTTAGTAAATTGTTAAATGATATACGTTCTTATAGATAAAATTTTCAGTAGCATATAGTTTGTTTAATGGTCTGTTCCTTTATCGAAATATACATATCAAGGAAAATTAGTCAGTCGATGGCAATTGTAATTCGATGCCTCAATATCCACAACTTTCGTTCAACTAGAACAAAGAATTTTTTAATTCGTAGATAATTTTAGTTAATAAGTTAATGGAATTTGGAAACAGTACATATTTAAATAGAGGACCATATTTTTCGTGGATCGTTGCATATTTGATAGCCCTCAAATAAATTCCACTTCCAAAAACATTTCTATACTGCTAATCGGTTATAAACATCGTCATCAAGTTAAAACTACATAGTTTCGAAAATTATGAAGATTTGCACATAATTGATAATAGCTCATATATAAGGACTACATCCGTAAATATATTAAATCAAATTTTACACAGATCCGTTATATGTATAATTTTTATTATACTTTTGGCTTTTGTAAATATCGGTGCACATTTTTAAGATCCACCTCTAAATATATATAAATCTCTATTAAATACCATTACTACTATTAATAACTAAATCTGCTGTCCAATAATACATTTACTTTTTTTATATGACATCAAGAAGAAATCCATTTTAACCTTTATTTGCAAAGTAAGTAAGAATATAGAAGTTCATATATTCAATACTATTATACTTAAAAAAATTGCTTACTGAAAGAAAACTATTTTTTTATTTTCTTTTAATGCTCTGTAACACACAAAATCAAATGCAAACATATAAAAAGAAACTATTATAAACATGTTTAAACAACTGGAGCATAAAAATTGCAAATATTTATGTATGTACACTGTGCAATTTGTGTTTAACAACAAATGCTGAAATAAAACAAGAGAATCTTATAAAATTGTAGTAGTTGCAACATCAAAAACATGATGTTTGTATATGTTTGGTTAAATAAAAAATTACACTTAATACAGGTATAAATAGTTTTGTTAAACATAAATGTGACTAAAAAACAAGTTAGAATGCTATATTCGGCTATGTCGAATCTTTAATACCCTCCACCTAAACGTAATAAGAAATATAAAAACTACACTGGATTAGAATTTAATAGTTCTGTGTTTTCTATTCAGTCTTAGTGCAAATTTTATTAGTATTTTATATATTGTATGAAAAGCAATATTACCGTTTGGTCGTAACTGACCAGGTTTACTACAATGGTTAAGTTTACCATTCGCATTATTACATTAATCATATATATATATAACTATATCAATTATGTAATGTTTATGGCGATCAGTTTTATGATGAAAAATTATACCATATTATGTTGTTCTCTATCATAGTCAATCCTTCGTTTAGTTAAAAAATTAAATAAATTACGATAAATTGATTTATCATAAACATGATTGCAACAAATATATATATATATAGTTACTATAATCATGTATGATTGTAATAATCATCTGGATCGTAACTTAACCAAATTATGGTTACCGCAACCATAAAAATAATTACAGTGACCATAATATTGTTGAAGAACTTTTAAAAATATTGAATTTATTGTGGTAAACATGTACAACTATATTTTTCTCTGTGTGGACTATAAAACTTAGCTCCCATATTAGGACCACTTTAATATTCATATTAAATAATAATATTCATATATTAAAAATCAGGAACAGAAATATCTAAAAATATCCCATTAATATCTATATCGAAACAATATTTTACTCAGCAATATTTTCAAAATCGTAGCAACAAAATAATTTAGAATAAAATGTCTGCCCATCCTTCAAATAATTATTAAATTCACATTTTACAAAAAAAAAAATATTCTCAAGTACTACAGTACCAGCCAACTTTAACTTAAGAATATTTAAATATTGCTGAATTGAAATAAGCTAATTTCTGATTTCTTTGACGGAAAAGGCGGTAATTAAATCTGGTCAAAACTTTACTGAAGTGCGATTATGTTTAATAGGAGGCTGCATACGTTTTAGAAGAACATCCGAAGCCAGACCACAACTGCCAATTACATTATTGTACATTAAACTAATTCTTACTATCAGCTACTGATGAACTAATTGTAAATATATTCTTACAAGCTTTCTACGAACCTCCTGAATGGTCATATTTTGAGTTAACATCCTTATTTCTATGCCACATAACACTTAAGTCCATTTTTATCTTAATGTAATCTAATGTAAAACTGAAACCACACGTATTATTTTTGCAAAACTTACACTGGTTTCGAATTGCTTTATTGAACGTAGTATTTTTTCCTGGTTTCTTTTAATAATATTTTTGCTTTACTTTTGTTTACGATCAGTGTACCCTGCGCGCGTTGCTACGCTACCAATTCAAATAAATTTGAAAGAAAGACACTACGCAAATATTCAATTCAGTTTAGATAATTTTATTGAGTTTGCTCATTTTGAAAAAAAGATGGTGGTCGTAAGAAGTATTCTTAGTCATACCGATGTATTGAATATATTCGGTCAAATTTTCAGTAAGATCGGTCCAGCGGTCTGGCCTTCCCGGCAGGCGTTGTCATGCAAGAGATGGGGCGTAAAAGGGGGCGTGGAGTATGAATCTTAATTTTTACCTCACCCAGAGTAACATTTGAAGTAAATATGTTAAAAACCGAGTAGAATTAATTACACAATTTAAAAAAGTAGGGGTGGTCGAAAAAAATAAGAAGCTTTGGCACATACATTTTTTATTTTTACCTCGCCTTCAGTAAGATGTGTATACAATTTGTTTGAAGTAAATCTGTAAAAACCCACGAAGAGGAAATTAATCAAATTAAAAAAGTGGGCGTTAGAGTAGGTGTGGTCGTACAAATTAAGAAACCTTCCCGGAATCATACACAACAACCGAAGATCATCACATGATCATAGTTTACGATTATATAAAGGACATACATACAAACATTCATTTTTATAGATATCGATTAATATTAATTTTGTTTATGAGCTAAATATTTACTTTGTATGGAAGCTGCCACGCCCACTGGTATGATCCCGCCCAATTTTACCATGACTATTTATAACATAATCAACGTGCACAAATTTCTAAGACTCATAATATGTATATATATGTACTTTGTATAGGAGCTGACATGCCCACTGGTCCGATCCCGCCCATTTTTTCCCTGATATTTCAAATCAGCAACATATTAGATACTGCAATGTGTCAAAACTCTTGCTATCACAATAGTCAAGATATATGATGTTATTTAATTTATGTAGGAGGGGCCATGCCCACTTGAAATATATATAACCGAAAACTTAAATTGGACTATAACCTTTCAGATGAAATGGATAGTTTTAGAGTCTATAGAGGACAAACATACAAACATTGTATTTTATATATATAGATATACTTTATATTTTGGAAGCTTTTGCTTTTTTGTAATTATAAAAAATATTCAAGGAATTTATGCACTATCTTACCATTCTACATTTCCACTGCTACATTTTATGCAGAATAATAATCATAAAGTAAATTAAATCATTTTGTATACTATATACAGTGTATTTATATATTGTATATATTTGTTATAAATGGAATATTATATAACTGATTTAAAAGTAACATATCTGTTTATTGAACAATATACATTAAATTAACTTATTAACATACATTGTGGCAAATTTTAGTGCTTAACTTGTATAATTAATTAGTATAATTTCATTAGTGTAACAAATTGACTAATAAATCATTAAAAATTTTTATGTTGTATATATATTTTTAAATTACATATGCATGTATGTATAAACGTATAAAATGAAATAAAATTATGTGTGGTATTTTTGCAAATAATCAACGAAAAGTTGTTCTTTAGAATTCAAATGTCACTAGTGTTTATTATTGATATTGAAAAAAGACGTATTAGTAATATTTAATAATATCACGATTTCATATTTATCATACGTCACGAAATATTCAGTAATAATATTGTATGATTTGAAAGCAGCGTTGCCCAAGCACTTGCACAAGCATTTGTTTTTGAATAGGTTGTGTGTTTTAATATACACATACAGCACTCATCACCAGCAATACGAAATACAAAAACAAATATGTCATATTAGTTTTTTGTCGTTCTTTGGTGTAAACTAGAGTCCTGCAGAAAGAGAGGATTTGGTAATTGCATATGTATAGGTGACACTACACAGAAAGAAATAACATGTAATGCTTAAATAAACCTCAATTAAAAATTCGTTTGTTATTTTGTATACATTTGTATGTAATGTATACATTTATGTGATTGCTGCTTTTCAGTGTACTGAAAACAACAACAAAAATTTTTTTTTTTTTTTTTTTTTTTTTTTTTTTTTATAATACATTATATTTATTTATTGAATCTTCAGATATTGAAATGACAATAAGTTTTCGAATCTTAATACTAAAAGAAAATAATAAGTCCAGCCAGTGCTAGACAAAATATTATGATACTACAAAAAAATTTACATCCACTGATCCAGTCATCTGTTTTGCGTTTGAGTTAAAGCAAGGGTATCCCTCCTTCTCAACCGAACATGGCCACTAAAGTTAAGGATGTCTCGTGCAAGTGGGTTTGGATGGTGTTCAAGTTTGCTGACATATTTTGAGGCGTATTTTGTAAATTCGTCTTTCACCAAAGGAATGCCTAGATCTTTGTGAATTCGAGAATTTTTAACGTACCATGGAGCTGCAGTAATTATACGTAGAATTTTATTTTGACCTCTTTGAATTTTTTCAATGTTGGATGCTGAGGCAGTACCCCATAATTGAATTCCATAACACCATATTGGCTTTAGAATTGCATTGTACAACAAAAGTTTACAATCCAACTTTAATGTAGAATTTCTGCCGATTAGCCAATTAAGTTGCACTGCTTTTAATCTCATCTGTGTAAGTTTTGCGTCAATATGAGACTTCCAGGTTAAACGACGATCGAGGTGGATTCCGAGGTATTTGACTTCATTGTGTTGCGGAATAATTTGGTTATTTATTCTGATGGACGAGCAGGTATCTTTTCGCAATGTGAAAGTTATATGAATACATTTCTGTTCGTTAACCCTGATTTCCCAAAGCTCAAGCCAATTCTCTAGTTTATAAATATAATTCTGCAAATTCTGTGATGCTATTTGATGGTCCTTATGAACGCTAATAAAGGCTGTATCGTCAGCAAAAGTTGAAGTATGTATATTGGGGTCTGACGGCATATCGGATGCATAAATCAAATATAAAGTAGGACCCAGTATGCTACCCTGGGGTACTCCTGCTTCAATTGGCTGAGCGGGGCTTAAAAAATCGCCTTCTTTGATTGTAAATTTGCGACCATATAAATAACTTTTCATAAGTTTGTGGGTGTTAGCAGGCAGAGCTAATTTTATTTTGTGCATTAAACCTTCATGCCAGACTTTGTCGAACGCTTGGGAAACATCAATGAAAAGCGCGGAACAGTATTTTTTCTCTTCAAACGACCGTCTTATCACATTTACTAATCTGTGTGTTTGTTCGATGGTACTGTGTTTAGCTCTGAACCCGAATTGATGATTTGGAATACATTGAGTGTCGTTCAGAATTGGAATCAACTTAGCCATTAACAATTTTTCAAACAGTTTTGAAATTGTCGGCAGTAGGCTAATTGGCCTATATGACTCTACTTTGGTGAGGTCCTTCCCTGCCTTGGGAATCATGGTAATCATAGATACCTTCCAATCTGCAGGATAGTATTCTAGGCGTAAAATAGCATTGAAGATAAAGAGAATAATTCTTCTAGCTACACGAGGTAACTCCACAAGCATTTTGTTGCTGATTTTATCCATACCTGGAGCTTTTTTAAGGTTCAGAGTACCAATAGCGCTTTGAATATAATTAAAGCTAAGTCTTAGAGATACAGGAGGTCTAATAACGAGTGGTGGCAAATCAGTTGCATTATTTGAGTTGTTTATAGTAAACACATTTCTCAAATGGTTAACAAATAAAGTCCCCTTCTCGGAATCGTTTCTAGCCCAGTCACCAGTCGGATTTCGCAAAGGAGGCTTTCCTCTAACTGGTCTTTTTAAACCTCGTGCCGCCTTCCATAACGAATAGTCAGATTGTGGGGAACTGTCAATTCCCTCCAAGTATGATTTAAGAGAAGCCATTCTTTGGGTTTCTAAGAAATTTCTTAGTATATCTCTGCATTCCCGTAGCCTAGCTTTCAGTTGAGGAGACCTGTGAATTTGCCACTCTCTTCTAACTCTTCTTTTTTCTGTCAGGAGATGTTCGAGTTCAGCGAAATAAGTTCTGTTTGTCCTATTTCTGCATTCAACGTCATATGTGGAAGCGTTATGCACAGCTCTTTGTATGTCCTCAGTAAACTTGCCAATCGACCCATCAATATCCTCGGTAGTTCTCAACACTACATTTTCCGTGCAGTGGGAACTTAAATACTTTTTATACTTTATCCAACTTACTCTGGATTTAGACATGTCCCGAAATGGAGAGCCATACCCTTGAAGGAAACGCATTGAAATAATAGAAGGAGAGTGATCTGAAGACAAGTCTAATGAAGGCTCCACTTGTATCGATTCTACAGGGATATTTTTCACTACTCCGAAGTCAATAATATCGGGAATCTTCCGTCGGTCCGTCGGCCAGTAGGTGGGATGCCCGCTTGAGAGTACATCTAAGCCCATTTTGGCAATGGTGTTGAAGAGTTCACGACCCTTCGGGGTCACTAGACGTGAACCCCAAAATGTGTGTTTGGCGTTAAAGTCACCAGCAACCAAAAATCTAGCTCCAAGGGAATTGAAGAAGCTGTAGTATTGATGTTCTTTTATTGAAAATCGAGGCGGCGAATAAATTGATTATAAAACAAAGTTGTATTGACAGAATTCAATACAAATGTTTGTTGCTTGTAGGTAATCCTCACATATGTTGTTCATTAAATAATGTTTTATTCTGTTCTTTATAAGAATTGCCGAACCTCCACATGCTCTTCCGCGGGGATCTTTAGTATCATACAACACGTATCCATTAATTTTGAAGTACCCTGTCGCCGTCAAGTGAGTTTCAGCAATCATCATGACATCAATCTGCTTATCCATCAGGAAGTGTTCCAGTTCGTTTTTATGTTGGCGGAGGCCGTTCGCGTTCCAAAAACAAATTTTTAAACAAATCATTTCTTTAAAATTGCTTGTAAGATAGTGGATTGCATTTTCAGCATTTCCTGCATCATGGATGTCATAGTGGTCGTAAAAGTGTTCATAGTTTGGACAAGTGTCTGCAAAGTAGTCTCTAGAGTGTTAATATTAGGCTCGTAATATTGAGATTTAGGTTCCTGCTCCAAACCTGGCATATTAGATTTAACCACGTTAGCGTAAGAAACTTGTCTAGAACTAGGCGCGTTTTCATGACTAGTGGGCCGTAACAATTGAGGAAAATTGTTACTCGATGCAAAATTAGGCTGTTGTGGATGAACAGGTAATACTGACGTCTTGTTGGTCCTTATGCCTTTCAAATGAGTGTAAACTGGACAACCTCTATAATTTGCGGTATGATTACCTCCGCAGTTACTGCATTTTTTGATTTTTGAGTCGGTTTTCGACTTATCACATTGAGCAGTTGTATGTAGTTCCCCACACGCAACACAAACTGACGGCAATTTACAATATGCTTTAGTGTGACCAAATTCTTGACAATTAAGACACTGGACGGGTCCCTGACGCTTATGCGGTTCTTCCACGGTGATTCTACGATGCAGAAGGTAAATCAGATTGTAGATGGGATGGGACTCGTTTTTCTTTAAGACTATATCTCCGGGTTCCAATTCCACCCTGAACATAGGCTGAGGAATCTTTTCACGGTTTCTAATATTCGTTATGTTCTTAATTTTGAAGCCATTTTCCATTAAACTAGTCTTTATCTCGGCAGGATCAACATCTGGGTCTATACCCTTTAGAACGACTTGGAGTCCTTTTGCGCTTTTCAGCTGGTAGGTATAGAAATCCCTACTCTCCCTCTCCAACTGGTTGGACAATTTTCGAAAGTCATCTTCCTTTTGAATTTTGGTTTCGCTGATATTTCCATGTTTAATTGAGGTTACGCTAAACATATTTTCACCTATTACCGAAACAATTCCTTGTACCAATTTACTGGAAGTGGGCTCTCTCAGATAAATTGGTGGGGGCTTAAACGTTTTTTTAGGAAGTTCTGGATCATCCGTCTGGAGGAGAGCAAACCTGTTTTGATCATTTGGATTGTCAATACTCACGGTCTTGGGAGCTTTTGAATTTGATGACGTTTGAGCAGATGTCGGGCTCCTCTGTCGCTTAAGAACTGTGACGTATTTATCCATACCTACTTGTTTTCTAGGTTTGACTGCACTATTTGATGTAGAAGATATTGATGTTTTATCATCTGATGAAATCACTATATTGGGCGAACAGGAACGGCGCCGTTCTACGGCTCTTGTAGTGAGAAGATTCTCCACAGATTTTTTTAAGGATTCTTCCTCAGAGATCCATAAAGATTTTCTAGTCGAGCTAAGCTCTTTCTCAGAATTATATCTGAGAGGAACACTCATACAGTTTTTATGCGATTTTTAATGTTTTTTATTATTTTTTTTTTTAATGTTTTTTATTTTTTAATGTTTTTTATTTTTTTTTACCGTAGGTATTTTTACCTATTACGAATTATTTTTTAACTTTTTGTTTTATTTCGACCTATTACACTTTTTCACCTATTACGATTTTTTCACCGAAAATTCAGCCGCACTAAAAATAACACGTCCGAACAGTTCAACAACACTATGTGTAAATCAACAACAAAAATGAGCTAAAAAAGAAAAAACACGAATGGAATATTTGTATTTTTACGCTCTTGTTATAAGTATTGTCTGCGATCGTGTTGTGTACATGTAAATAGCCGAAAATCTTCGTATTCTGAACAATACTAGCGAGGACCACTGGTGTAAACACGCAGGTAAAAAGCAACAACACTTTATGCTTTACGGGTAAACATTGACGAATGCGATTATCAATGTAATTGTGTTTTTATTTAACGTATGATACTCTTAAAAAATTGTGTATTTTTTCCTTATATGTTTTAATTTTTATAATAAAAAATATTGAATAAAAATTAGTTTTGCTTTAAATGTATTGGTGTTTGCTCTTCCATAAGGAACTTTTGGGCACCCCTGATTTAAACCAATAAAAACATAAAAACTACTCACACAAAAAAATGCTTCAAAATTTACACATGCGAGTGGTTTTTTGTGCTGATGTTGATTTTTTACTTACAAAATCTCTCGTAAGTTTTTAAAAATATATGAATCTATAAGTACATAGATCGTTGACAGTAAAGGTAGAAAACAAGAAAACTAACTCAAACATTAATATACTGGTTTGAAAGAACATTATTTCATCTGTTCTCTAATTAATTTTAATTAGTTTTTTAGTAAAGTACTATATTTTTCTTTATTCACTCTTATTATGTTTGGCGTTGACGACATCGTCGTCAATTTTGTGTCAACTTCACTTTAACACGACATCAATACAAACCTGGTATTCCCTAACAGTCTTGTGTCGACGTCGACTATTTATCGATACATACAATACACATATCTAATATATTTTGAGTTAGCTGAGTCGTTTTGTTTCCTTTTTTGGATACAAATAAAGCTTTGTTAATAAATAAAAACTTTTTTAATATGTTCGTTAATGAAATGATTATTTTATTCGGAAACCAGCGAATAGATAGGGATTTTCTCCTCTACGGTATATAGAACACCGGCTTCGAACAATAAAAATTTCTTGTATTTTTATGCTGGATTATTATAATCTTTTTTTAATATCTTCGGATCTATATTACCTACACGTTTATATAATATTATATTTCTTTACTTTTAAATTTTGTAATTTCTGTTCTTACTCCTAAAGACGTTTTTCCTGGATTTTTTATATTTTTTCAAAAAATATCGGATCAAAAAATTATTTTCCAAAATTAACTTATAGATGGCTTACAAAAGTAGGTCATATACTATATCGTTGGAGAGGCCTTTAATTAACCTATCATTTGATATATATATATATATCGTCTAATAAATAAATGTAGCTTTCAAGCCATAGCTAAATATATTAGAAACTTCAGAGCCCAGCTCACTCAAAAATAGGCGTGGCCGGCAAAAAAAAAAAAATGTTATTTGAATTAAAATCTAAAACTCTATTAGTGATAAAATGTTGAAAATGATTTGAAAAATGTCACTAAAACCGTAAGCCAGATTTTTTTCAGTTCTTTCACCGGCTTTTCAAATTGATTTGTGTTTGTAATTTGAATTTTTTTTTCATATTTTTTAATTATAAACTTTTTCTTTTTACAGTTATTTGTACTATTTAAATTTTCTTTCAAATTCTTCTTTGTGTATATAAGAATTCAACACTATACAACACAACACGACACTACAAAGACCGTCGACAAAATGAAAGGCAACATCGACGTCAATTACAGACTACCAGAATACCAATGTCGACGGTCATCGATAAATGGCAATACTGACAACGAGAAGACGGATTTATAACAAATGATGTCGTCTTGTTTCGACGACGCAAAAAAGAATAAGAGTGATTATTGATTTTTCCTGCCCGCTGATCATTTTACATTATATGAATCTTTTTTAGGATCAGCACTCATAAAAGAATATTGCATACGAAACCAGAAAAGAATTTATTTATTAATTTTATATTTCCTACCAGCTATAAAATATCTTACAGTTAATCTTAGAGGAGAAGAAATAAACAATTTAGCTTTTGGACCACTTCTCTTGATAAAAAAATATAATCGCAATTTGTATTTTTACTTTCTTGTGGTAGATAATTATTAGTAAAGTTGAGTAATTAAATATTCTTTTAATAATTTGACATGTAAAAAAAATACATGGAAGTTATATTATATAGCCATGGATAGAAAATTGTGTCCATTTTTCAAAAATATATAGAATTTTTGACTATTTAGAAATTAATTGCAAACTTTTTTACAAAACAAGGCAAATATTTCTTATTTTGAATTTTTTTCGGAAACAAAAATTGTTTTAATTATAATAAAAATGGTATTTATAAATATTTTTTATAAAACTTTGCATTATTTGGGACATTTTTGTGCAAATTTGTAAACTGAAAATAAAATTTAAAATTCTTTATAAGATACCCAACTATTCCCAGAAACTTTTAATAAAGTTGAATAAAGAATGATGTTCTTGGTTTTATCAAATGTTATTCCAAGGAATTTGCCGACATAAATATTACAAAACAACTATATACAACATTAGTTCGACCTATTCTTGTATATGGATCAATTATCTGCGATCCATGCTATAAAATTTATATTAATAGTGTTGAATCTGTACAAAAGCAATTTTGAATTTTTTGTTTACTTGGCCTTGGATGGAACTCACTCGTGCTACCGTTAGACTCAATCTAATTAAGTTTAGGTAACTAAGAAGTCATCAAATAATGTTGGGTATTTCATTTCTGCTGGGGTTAATTCGTGGTGAATGTTAACTCCAAATTTCTGCTTGGTATAATTAATGTTTATGTACCAATTAGACCAACGTAACTTTCAATTTTTGAGAATAATATACTACAGATCCGTTCATGCTAACAACGTTCCTTTTCGGCTTATATGTGAAAACTTCAACAAATGTTACCATATTATAGATATATCAGAAAGTAATAATATTGTAAACAAAATATTTTGTATTTAAATTCTTAAATGCACTATATTTAACGTATTTGTATTAATTCAATAGACTGAAAGGATTCATAATTAGACATAGATTAGACATAATAAATAAATAAATAAAAATAAAAAATGATTTTTTTAACATACCAGAGTAGTGTTATTGAAGCTCTTTACTGAATAATGAAGAATATATTGGACAATATAAAAGCTGTAATTATTTTTGTATATCGACTATGAGATTTGAGAACATGTACCCGAGTGTTGAATTTAACATAAATAAAAATAGCTAAATTTTTAATGACTTTAGTCCACTGGGTGGGTAACAAAGTCTTTTTCATTCTGTTTTCGTATATCATATTTAAAATATATGTAAATACGTTATAAGTCTACTTTTAAATTTCTGTAAAAAAAAAATAAAAGTACTTTGTGGTAAAAAATCTAATATTTAACATTTTTTAACTTTAAATCAGTCATGGGCGTAATTGAACTTTCCCAGCACATGTGCTTGGCAAACAAAATCCTAAGGTATCGCTATGCAATTTTTAAATGTGATTTTCTCTTTTAATACACAAACAAAAATATTTGACATCAATGTTGCAAAAAAAAAATAAAATTTTGCAATTTTTTTTTACTTTTTTGATTAACTTACCTAAAAACGTATAAATATATATGTATGTGTGTACACAGAATTATTAACAATAAAAAAAATAAAAAAAAAAACATTTACCTTTTTAATTCTTAACTTTTTCCTGTATAGCTACTACTACTAAATTACGGTTTGTATTTATTAACTCACACAAATAGAGATGTGATGGAATGCGTGTGCTCACCACTGCTTTAAATTCATATAGCTTTTGACTCTGTGATGATTTCTAAACAATTATTTTTTAATATGTTTATAAAAGTGTAAGTAATCCACAAAAAAAAAATATTTAGAAAAAGTCGGGATATTAGGGGTGGCTACAAAAGTAAAAAATGTAGTATTGATATGCGAATATCTCAAAAACTGTATGAGATAATATGACAAAGTTTTTTTAGTACTCGACTAATAGATGCCATTAATAGCAAACATTTTTAAAGCACAAACGAATAATTGGGATCGATTTTAATTTCTCAAATACCAGAAGTGAACCAATTTTGAGGTAACTGGCACCGATCGTGGTGGGTCAAAATTCCTCTCTAGGCATTTGAAATGTTATTGCAAGCGGAATTACCGTTTAGAAATTATAGATTTATTTACATTTTTTATAAAATTTCGCCACTTTGCAATGGTAATTATAATGAAAACAAGTTCCGAACCACAAAAATAATCTTTGAGTTTGTAAACACTACATCCATCATTATTATTTGCCAAAGTGCATTCTTACATAAATGATCCGATTAATATATAAATATAAATACGATTTTAAACATAAATAAAATTGAATTTTAAAATACATATAATAAAGACAAAACTACCAAATAAATATAGGTAAATAAACAGGCTCGAGGTCTGTGTTATAATAAATTATCCTATTTATTTATTTTTCAATATTTCGCCTACCATCGGTAAGCATCATCAGGATAATAAAACAATGAGTTACAATCATCTAAAATTAGAACTTTAAAGTTAAACATTTAATATTGCACTTTAAGTTTGCAACATTTTTTAACTGGTGGTCATTTTGTCAGCTGTTAAGTGATTTATGTTTAAAGTCACAAATCTATGCCGATAAGCCCAAAATGACGGACCACTTGCAGGACAGCATTAGCAGTATTATTGCCGATATACGGCTACAAATATTGGAAACAGTCATCAAAAATTGGACCTACAGATTACGTTGGAGTCAGTCATATACCAGAAGTCATATTTAAATTAAAATGCCAGAAGATTATCTTCTACATAAAGTAAATTTATTGTCAATTTAAAAAAATACATTTTTTAGTCCATTTAAAAGTTCTATATCTACATCTAAAAAAACACATAGGACTAAAATTTTCAAAATATATTTGCACAATTTGCAAGCAATGTTCAGGCGTGAGTCTATTCATGTTGAACTATTACACCAAACTAAACATAAATCACTTGACAAATTAAAGTTCTATACATCTAAAAAAAATACCCTATATAAACAACAAGCAATTGTTACTCCAAAATATCTTTACAGTTAGAATAACTTTTTACTTGAAATAAAATAAATAAGATTAAGTAAAATTTTATTGTAATAAAAAGAGAACAAATCGTGCAAAAGTACAAAATTTAAATTGCATAAGTAAACGGTTTTATGAAATCAATTCAAAGAAATTCGTAATCAGATCAAACTATTTATTTTAAATAAAAGTATAAAAGCCGAATGAAAAGTAAAAGGAAAACAGTATGACAATAAAATAATCTACATAAATTGTAAAGATGTTTTTCACCACCACAGTTATATGGTTTTAAGATGAATATATGTAAGTAAAAGAATAAAAATTAAACTAAATATATGATAAACTGAATAAAGGAAATAAATGATTTGATAGAATTTTATTATATTTTAGAAGAATTACTAATTACAAAAAAAGTGTATTTAACCCTAGAAGGGTACGGTTAAATTGTAGGCGCTTATAGGTACCGATGAGATTTTACTCATTTTTACGTTATTATCTGATTTATTTTGTAAAGTAGTAGTTTTAAATGAAAAAATGAAAGCCAACATATAATATGAGTGTCATTTTTTATTACAATATATAAAATAAGCAAAAATAATACATTATTATTGATTTTCGACGATTGTGAATATATAAAAATTTTTTTTCAAGCACAGTCAGGGCACTTTTTTTGTGCAAGTTCACCGCAAATATTATAAATTTGGAATAAATTTGAATCTTCTGTCAGGCATGGTTGCCTTGTACCTTTCCCCACAGTAGATAGTGTCACAGATCATATGTGTTGCCAACTGACTAACAAACCAAGAAATGCTTCAAGTTTGTCTATTTCCAAATTTGACAGAACCGCGTGAGATTTATCGTTATAGTTCTCTCTTTGAATGTTTATTTCTTTATTCGTATAAACCAAAATCTCTTCCCATATGTCTGCGGTAAAAAACAGTTTGAAGCAGCTGGCAGGACACAAATAATTTTTTGCATTTGCTGTTGGGCCAGGACGAATGTGAACAATATTTTTAGAGGGAGTTTTCTGAACTAGCTCTTCAACAGGTTCCTTACTTCATATAAAATTTACAAAAAATTGGTATCGTATATGAAATGCTACAGAATGAGCTTCAGCTCCTAAATCTTCATGCATTTTTAAATCAACAGAAAACTTGTTCCTTAAACTAATAAGTTAATATATTTACAACTTTTTTGAGTGTGCATACATTTGTTTGTTATAAAAAACATTTCTATGTCTGCTTTTAGGAAGTATTTTTTGACTTTAAAATAAAGTTATATTTAATGTGTTTTTGTGTGGGAAAACTTTTCTTCTGTTTATATTAGGGGAAAAAAAGTAACAATTAAATATGAACAAATATTTAATATTTAATAGCTTTGAATGTTTATTTCTTTATTCGTATAAACCAAAATCTCTTCCCATATGTCTGCGGTAAAAAACAGTTTGAAGCAGCTGGCAGGACACAAATAATTTTTTGCATTTGCTGTTGGGCCAGGACGAATGTGAACAATATTTTTAGAGGGAGTTTTCTGAACTAGCTCTTCAACAGGTTCCTTACTTCATATAAAATTTCCATCTTTTCCGATTAGATTGTTGCTGATTCACGAACAATTTTATTCCTTATGTGAGTAAATTTTACGCACAGTACCCTTCTAGGGTTAATATAGCCGATATGCAATTCAAAAACATTTGAAGAAATTTCCATATCTAAGCACTTTCACTGTGCACAATAACAAAAATCACTACAAGCCAGTTGTAATAATAATTACTAATATTTATTAATTAAACATTGTTACGTAAAAACTTTATTTGTAATACGAAATTCTAGATAAAAAGTGAAGAAAAATGTATTTAAAGCTCAACTAATTACATATATTCTTGATATATCCTTGTGAAATTCTAAATCGACTGAGCACAACCAGATGTGCCAAACAAAAGTTCATCATTGTTTTAATGAGTTTGATATGGAAAATTAATATTATAATCTACAAAAAAATTCTATTTTTTCAGAAAAAGTTTGCTATTTTGTTTGAATATATTATTATGTTATTCCTATAATTATGGGACAAACTATGATGAAAATAGTTAGAATTGGTATATGATTTCTTTTAAGTCTATTAAATAAATTCCATCACTTAAATACTGATAACATTCCTTATGTGTGCGGTAAAAAAAAAAACACCTTCTCATGCGCTGCAAGGTACCTGGGTACCTACATATCGTTAACTTAATACGAAAAGGCCCTAACACAAGTTTTTCATACTTTACAGGAGGAGGAAAAAACTACATAAAAAGAGATGCAATATTGATACAAAATTTGTTTAAACGCAATTTTTATTAAAAATACTTTACAAATTTAGTGTTATATTAGTTTTATTAATTTTTTTCAATTTTTATTTATTGAATGAGTAAGGGCTTTTTGTTGTTGTATATTCTGCAAAAAAATAATGAGTTGGGAACAAACAAGGCAGCAACTTATTTAAATCTTGCAAATATTCCCACATATATCTGTGTTAAAACAAATCAATGCTGTGGTGTGGTATCGTAATGCCCGTAGCATCTTTACTGTAGGGTCGCCACTACTTCGATCTGAAGATGAATCAATGTTTTGAATATGAAATTTTTATATTATTTTTGAAGAGCAACTCACCTGGCCGAATCGACGTGTGTCGCTTAGGAATAGCGTCGTAGTCTAAAAAAAATCATATTACACTTGGTGTGCTTGTAGGGGTGCTGGACATTTTCGTGCTTCTCTTATAAGTTCTACAAATTGTGAGGGCAAGTATATTTGTTTTTTAGCCACTTTTCTTTCAATGAGGGAGTGTGCTGGCCGCATTCATATTCCAGAAGTCACATTTATATTATAATGCCAGAAGTAAATTTCATGTTAATTCAAAAAAATCATATTTGTCTTATTCAATTTCAAAGTTAATATATATATATATATATATATATATATATATATATATATACAGGGTGGGCCAACTTGGACTGTCTGATTTGAAATGCTTATAACTTTTGCATTTTTAATTTTTTTTAATTTTTTTTTTGCAGATAATACAGAATTATTGCCCAGGGATGCACCACAACGGCTACAATATGCCAATAGATTGATTTTGCTAGCTACAGAAAATGACAATTTTTTGGATAATCTGATTATGAGCGATGAAGCACATTTTCATTTAAATGGATATGTGAATAAACAGAACTGCCGAATTTGGGGTACAGAGAATCCAAGAGCATTGCATCAGCGACAATTACACCCTGTCAGATGCACTGTTTGGTGTGGAATCATGGCTGATAAAGTTATTGGTCCATATTTCTTCGAAAATGAGCTTAATGAACCACAAACCGTCTCTGGGGTGGTATACCGGACCATGTTGGAACATTTTTTACGTCCGATAGTTCTCAATAATCGTAACATATGGTTCCAGCAAGATGGAGCTACAGCTCATACCGCAAGAGCCACAATGGCAATGGCAGTCAGTCAAACTTGGCCCACCCTGTATAATAAATTCAATTTGAATAAAATGAGTTGTTTTTATTAACTTTGAATACTGGTTTTGTAATGAGTTATTTAAAGATAAAATTATACTGCAAAAATATCTAATTTTACAAAAAATTGGTATCGTATATGAAATGCTACAGAATGAGCTTCAGCTCCTAAATCTTCATGCATTTTTAAATCAACAGAAAACTTGTTCCTTAAACTAATAAGTTAATATATTTACAACTTTTTTGAGTGTGCATACATTTGTTTGTTATAAAAAACATTTCTATGTCTGCTTTTAGGAAGTATTTTTTGACTTTAAAATAAAGTCATATTTAATGTGTTTTTGTGTGGGAAAACTTTTCTTCTGTTTATATTAGGGGGAAAAAAGTAACAATTAAATATGAACAAATATTTAATATTTAATAGCTGAAATAGTTTTGATAGTATTTGAATAATTTGTATGCAATTATAGATATGACTATAATTTTACAATTTACAAGCAAATAAAACCTCTTCATATGTACATAGGTATTTTCAGATTATATACAATGCTGGCTAAATTGATGATTTCAATTTATAATAATATCAGCACAATTTCATGCATCTATAGCCTCTTCGTGTTTTCAACCGCCAGGCATATGATTCAGAATGCGAAACCGAAAATACATCTATTTTTTTTTTTTTGTGGTAAAACTTTTTATGCAAGTAAAATAAAAAAACAATTAATATTTTCATATACACAAACGTTTTTATACAGACTGTATTTTTAGAAAACATTCAAGAACCTGAAGTATTCATTACATGCGGCGTATGTTTTTTTCACCGTTTTGTTGAACCACTTTTAAAACTTTCATAGAAAATATTTTTTAAAAATTATATATTCATAAAATATTTAATTAATGCACATGCATAAAAAGTTTCCCTTTTATTTATTTTTGTTGTGTTTTTTTAGATGATTTATGGATTGTTTTTGCTTCATTTATATGTATGCATGTAGTGTAGTAACATCTGTCACATTATTTGTCTATCTTGTCACAAATTGAAAAATTGGTTAAACAAAAATCTACACATACAATATTTACATATCCTAAATTTTTATTAGAGAGTTTTCTTTATAATTTAATAGCAAATAGTAAGTTACACATAGCTTGATAAAATAATAAAATTTCTGTACATTTTATATTGATACTAATTTAAGAGAAATGTACACCATCCAATTTAATTTGTCGGAATATAATCTACATCCTTCTTTGTTTTTTTTTAAGTTTTTGTTTTTCAACTGAAGTAAGAAAATTTTGACATTTTACTGATTGCATTCAATTTACCTTTAAATTTAAAATTATGAAAATGGCGGATCTTTAAAAGTTTTAAAAGCTCGTGAAATTAGTGATATTTTCGATCTTCGGAGAACACTATTAAGAAGTTGATTAATAAAATTTCAGCCTTTGTTAACAAATAAATGTTAACCTATTATTTATGATATCAGACGTGATTCAGCTCTGGGTGAGGGAAGAAGAATTCGCGCTTCATTGTCACTATCGCCTAGTAGTCATCAGGCCATCCTTTTTTCTTTGCCTTCGAGAGATTTGCCTCTCACTCTTGAATTGTTTAATGCTTGGCGTCGTGTGACTGTACGGCGTTACTGTTTTTCGAAGTTGTGCATTAGTCACATGCTATAAATGTTTTTATTACAAGACTAAGAGTTTCAGCTTCCTATATGAAGGTATAGGTCGACTTGGGACTTACATAAATCAATTTTGGGATAACCTAACAATTTAATTGATATGAATATCACTGAAATGTGGTTTCAACAAAATGCTGCCACATGTCACAAAGCCACCGAAGCAATAAATCTATAGCAAAAGCAATTTCCCGATCGCATAATTTATCGTACTTCATGAGATTTACCACCATTGTATTGTGTTTTGTGGGAGGTATGTATGGACGACTGAGTTTCGTAATTCGTGATGTGATTAATGTGATAGACCCGCCATTTTTTTCAAATATAATTCGAAAATTTTATTATATGAAAATGTGCAGCCGTGGTTAATTTTCATCATTATTTTTCATGCACAATCGTAAACTTAAATAAGAATAAAATAAATAATAAAGCTTTAATAATTTTCATATAAATTATTTTTTTTATTTTCTTTTGAAAAACCAACTAATCCGAGGCCACGAAAGCCCTTCATATTTTAACCCTTATGCGTGCAGCAAAAAAAAAAACACCTTCTAATGTGCTGCAAGGTACATATATGAAATCTATATGAAAGTTAAGTAGAGCAAAAGCATTTTAGCACTAAATAAATTGTTGGAGATATAATAATATAATAAAATAATAAAACTAAACTGTTAGGTAAATACACGTGCAAATGGAGAACAACTCGATGGCCGTTGTAGTAGCACTAGCATCCTATATTAAATTCCTATATGGAATTTAATACGCAACATCAGTCTAGTGATCATCGACGAAAATTCTTAAAAGATCTAAGCATTGGTTTGTGCCAGGAAAATATTGAGAATGGAAATAAAAATACAAAAATAAGTTCACAGTCATCTACATCATCTGCAATATAATTTTTTTCTTTACCAAACTTTGAACTGCAACATCTCCTTTATAAACAAAAGGCACAAGTAGACGTATTCCAGTAGTAGGTAATTGTTACGAGTGCTTGCAGCTACGTATAAAACAGAGAAAGACTCGTTAAACTTCTACTGGCTCTTCCAAGCCAATCTGCAATCAAGACTCGATTCGTCGACCAATATGTCATAAGTATCTGCTCAATAAATTTGGGCTAAAATATAATTTCTCTTGTTTTCATTATACCCTAGACCACCATAGTGGGGAGGGTATATTGGATTTGTGCTGATGTCCGTAACGCCCAGAAATATTGGCCCAACACCCACCTTTAAGTATACCGATCGACTCAGAATTAGTTTCGTTCCATAATTACGCGCAGCTCCACTTCCGAAAATCCCTTTAACGATCTTAAATTTCTTAAAAATGTTGGTATTCAAAAAAATTCAACACAAATAAGTTTCATACATACAGAAATAATGACACCTAATTTTTATAATTAGTCGAAATTGTAATATAAGACCCTCTCCGTAATTCACTTTAAGCTCCATAAATCTTTTAAAAGTATTTTTATCGAGATAAAGTTTAGCACATATAATATTTATATTCACAGACATCAGGACACTAAATTTTTTGAATGATCGGTCCACAATAAGTTATATCTCCCATATAACGCATATTTATGAAAAGCTGTTTTAAACATATACTGGGTGTAGGGTAGTATATGGTCGGGCTTGACCGACTATACTTTTTTACTTGTTACTTATTGAATTTTATGGTTTTTATGATTCTGTTTCCAAATAAGGTGTAATAAATTGTTTTTATTTATAATTTGTACAGACTTTTATTTATTAATGCAAAGCTACTAACAACTTCAAATAATATACTTGCAATGGCCGCTTTGATATACAAAACATGTACAGGTTCCTGGGTACCTTTATGCGCATTAAAGGGTGTTAAAAGTAAATTGGTCTCTCAGGCAATTTACAAAAAAGTCAAGACGCACGGTTGCAAACAAACTAAATTATTAGAAAGTTTTGTACAATCTGAAAATACAAATTATCAATTTCAATGAAGAAACCTTAACTGAAAACATACCTTGGTGCACACACAAGGGTTAAGAATATTATGCTAACAAATAAGTATAGTGAGGTTTGTATTAGATATATCCAGCGAGTAGCACATAGTATAATAGATACATATGTATATGTGACCTTATTATTAACTAGACTTTTTGCAACTTACTTTGCAAACTGTGTTGAAGGTTTTATAGTTTCCCTACTTTTAATGAAAAATGTGTAAAACATTAATTTCAAGTTTAAACTGGTATTCTTTTGGTCAGCAACAACCACGAAAAAAACAATGACGAAAACTGAAACTGTCACATTAAAAAGGTTATAAAAAATGTTGGTTAGCGACGTACACTTAAAATTTAACATTTTAATTTATATGACACATATATTACAAAGTTATACAGTAACTATTATATTTTGTATTAGACCTGCCCTTAAAAAATATATTTAGTTTAAATTGCGCTAATTCTTTATTAACTATAACTAACTGGTGCAAAATTTTAAACCACTTAAAGGACAGGTCTAATGTACATATGCACATGTATATAAGTATCCATAGTAGTTTTTATTTCAACGACTATTTAAAATAATGTCGTACAAAATAAATTAAACCCAAGCACGTTTTATTCACTTCACCACCCAGATATTTTTTTTCATCATGTACTTTACAACAAAAAAAAATGCTAAAAAAAACAATTTTAAACTTGCTAAAGTTATTTGTTGCCGTTTTTTTTTTGTGCAACAGTGGAAAAAAGAAGCTTCTAAAGCCACATACACGTATTTGCGTACACTACATGCATACAGTGGTAATACTAGTGTTGACATGTGGTTAATTATGAGCGTGGTAGTATCGAAATAAAACTCAGCAAACGTTTTTAAACAAATAAACTCCATGTAGCCGCATCATTTGTAAAGAGTAGTTTAAAGTCTGATGAAAAAATTTTATACAGATTAAGTTCAGTTTTTATAAAAGGAAATATATATGGATGAATGGAATTAATATGCTGACCACAAATATTAAAAATATTGCACAAACAATATGTATATACTTTATAACGTTGCTAAAGTTTAATAGTTATGGCTAATATTTCATATGATGTAAGAAAAGTGACACAGTTCAATTTTTTTTGGCTTATTATGGATTAAAGACCCAATAAAAAGATTCTCTCCAAGAAAGGAAAGCTAAAAATAAAGGCAACAAATAAGAAGGAAGAAAGATTGGCAATTTCAAAATTTATATACTAATTTTATTGAATTATTTATTATTATTATTGTTATTTAGTATTATAAGTAATAAATAGGAAAACAAATTAAAATAGTGCATATGGTAAAAATTTAAACAATTTCTTCTTTGAGTTGCAAATTTTTTTTATAGATACCCCACTTGCATCCCATTAAGTGACCACAAAGCTCTTAAAGGAAATGGTCTAAAGTTTCTTTTGAGGAAAAATAAAAAAAAACTCCATTTTGAAAAAAAAAATAAAAAAATGGGGGAAAATAAAAATGATACATGTGCCAAATATTTAAAAATCTTATTCTTGAGTTAAAAAATAATTTTTTTGATAGCTATCCCTGTATTACCAAAATGTCCAACTTTGACCCCCTCTAACTCTTAAATGATAGAGCAGAAAATTTGGCTCTGGCATACTATCCAATAGTACTAACTAGTACTAATCGGTAGACATCGATTTTAAAATTGGGTCACTTGACGTGAAATTGCCCATATGTACAGAAGGATTTTACGTATTTAAGTGATTTTCCGTACCGGAACTTATATGGGCCTGAAACGATATTCACAAAATCCGGATAACTTGTGTATTAGTTTTTTGTTAAAAATAACGTGTCTCCTTAAAAAAAAACTAAAAGTTTTAAAAAGATGCTTTTTTATAACACATTTCTTGAAAACTAAATGGGATCACATTTACCTCCCGTCAGTTATTATGTTTAAAAATTTTTACTCTGTAGTTAAAGGTTAAGCAATCTGTTGTCTTTCAAATACAAGTATTTATTTATATTATTTATATACATATAACAAATATGTAGCGTTAAATAAATGCTTTTTGCATTTATCACGTGCCGTCAACACAATTTGTATTACCATGTCGAACGCATTATTCTTTTCAACAACAAGTACAATCATATATTCATTAAACATGAAATCTATTTTTGGTTTTACGTAACATTGCATTTCGTCGATAAGATATCAAACAGTTATACGATGATGATGGTGCACCATACTGTATTTATTGATTTGTGCAAATGCAAAAATTACTCTTCATACTGTCGCAGAAACATAAAAATTAATACATCCTGTAGTATGCAAACCAAGTAAAGTTTTTGTTCATAAAAAATTTTGCCATTTTTTTCAGTGTTTTACATTTTGAATCAAGTAAGAGTGTTCTTCCGCATCTTACATACGCTTCTTCGAAATATTATGAGAATCACAAAAACTATACTAGTGTTAGGAATATAATATTCATATTCAGTGTTTCTTTTCAGTATTAAGGTATGGTCACACATGGCAAATATTTACTCAAAAAAGTATAACCACTTATTATAGAACAAATTTGTTTGACGTTGTTTACCCTTACAAGAGATTTGCAAGATCTAACAGCATCAAATTATATAAAACTAAATATTTGTTGTGTCTTTTTTTAAATAAACGAAATTTTTTTAAATAAATAAACAAGTTCAAATATATTTTATTTAGTGGTTACGTCTTTTTGTGACCGTACCTTTAGAACAAATTTTATTAGTATTTTATAGATAAGTTTACGCATAAAATATCACAGCAAAACACGTAAAATTTTTTAGTCAATTTGTATATATCTTATATAAGGCTCCAATTCCTCTAACTCACTTTTTTGGATCAGCTCTAGTTTTCGAGATATAAAATTTTTTTTAATTACCTAGTTACACGATTTTCAGTAACATAACTGAATAACAGTTTAACTTACATAGTTGAAAGAAAAAACCAAAATTTAGCTACAATATTACCTTCATGCTGCCCTAAAATAATATTTACTCCGCTCAATAGTATTGGAGATATAGCCGAATATATGGCGAAAAAATCTTATTTAACAAATTTGTTGTTTTTTAAAAAATTCATAAAAAGTAGAGATGATAACAAAAGTTCCAATATTTTTCTATGGCCATATAGACAGATATGACCTGCACAAAACCCAATATTTTTTGTTAAAATGGACGAAACGATTTTGATTTTACATATTATTAATTTTGTGAAACTACATCGTGGTTTTTGCATATTCTTTTACAAAACTTTTAAAGCAATCAATCGAAAGTAGCACGAAACTCTGTGTACTACTGTATGTGTAACAGAGATAAGTTATGAGTACTGAAAAAGTGAGTATACTCGAATCATGACTTATAATTTATTGTACTTATACGTACTCATACTTGTCTGAATATCATCAAACCAATACTCATCTTTGAAGTTTGAAGTACTGATTATATTCATACTTAATCTCATGTATGATGTTGTTTATTTTAGACTCTCCTTGACTCGTACGTAGATGATAAAAAATAAGTATGACTCGCATACACTCATGCGTGCGTCGTTCATTTTTTACAGCCTGCTTATAAAAATAATATAAAATACTAAATTTTATATTTTCCCCAATATGTTTTCCTATAAACATACTTGTATGTTTTTATATTTCTATTTTACTTATTTTGTATAAATACCTAACAGATTAAGCTGAAATTTGTTTTCAATGACTCAACTGAGTTGAATAGTTTATGAGTATGTGAGTATTTTTCTTAAAATGTAAATATATATACCGCGGTTTATGAATCAAACATATTGGGAATGGTATGAGCTCGATGTCGGCGTAGTACTCATACTTATATCCACTTGCATTTACAAGTCAACAATGTTGTGAGTTTGAGTAACTCAGAGTAGTTAAATTGCAATGATGGGGAACCACTTATACTTAAAATGTTATGAGTAGTTGTGAATCGTAAAAAAAACGATTCATTGCCTATCTCTGATGTGTAACGTATTACCAAATTGGTTCAAAATTGTTCCACATTTACCACAATTAAGAGTTTATATCTGTAATCTTTGCACACTTGAAACTAATTTGTGTTATATTTTGTATACACAACAATATTAGTTATATTATTTTTCGAATCCCTCACATGGGAACTATCAGCTATTATTTGGCGATAGTCATAAAATATTGTGTTTTGTTTATATATTTGAGGCTTATTTTTTTTTTTTTTGATCTTCTAATAAATAATGATATTTACTAGAATTTCATGGGTTTCTATTCCATTTATACCCGGAAGTGGATTTTATATGAAATATTATGGATTAACCTTCACAATATCCAATAGTATAGATTTTGCATGCATATAACTGATGTGTATAAACTATGGGAGCTATGACATATTATGGGACGATCACAGTGAAATTCGGTATGACGATTCATTTATATGTATGTATATATATTTGGCTTATTTGTATTGAATTTCAAATAATGTTTAACTTGATAGTGATGATTAAAATAATATTTATGTATGATATTAAAAGTGATTTCCGAAAGTGAACTTTATATGGGTGCTGTATTCAAATACAAACAAAATATCGTTTGAATATTTTTCTTAGCACAAAACTTAGTTTTGACAATTTTTTATGGATGCTGATGTTAATCAGCATTTATGTACCATAGATCCAAATTCCGGAAAGACTTTTGTATGGAGGCTAAATGAAATCGTGAACCACTTATTACCATGTTCAAAATGGACTTAAACTTCTATATTAAAAAGAAAGTATCTTCTATATTAAAAAGAAAATATCTGAAACATATTTAGGTTGCTTGAAACTTTGGTCTACAAATTGGATCCTACTGGACCGACTTTTAATAACAAACACTTCGATAAAACAAATAATGTACAAATTTCATTGTTCTAAGTATTATTTTTGAAGCTCTATCGAGCCTTCAATAGACGTATAGACGGGCTACGACCAATAACCAATATTTACGACCAATATTTCTATGTGTTACAAATAGAGTGACAAATTATATATATACATATATATATATACATATATAATGGTGGGTAAAAGAGATTAAGGTTATAAGGTGAGGCTTATTTTTAAATTCAATTTCATCTCAATAACATTATTAACAAGAATTTTATAAATGTCATTAATGAAAGTGGACAGATAGATTCAAAATCCAGTATAGTCAAATCTCCCATATGAAAAAACCTTGCGATAAATACATTACGTTAAAAATATTTACATAAATATCGACATCGAACCGTAATTTTCAACAGATCAATTATTTATAAGTAAACATTTTACTATTGGATTTTGCAATTTTTCCCTTATAAGGTTCCGAGAATAAATAATATATACAAAAAACTATAAAATATATCGTCAATGAGATTAAAATATGGTCATTCAGATGAAATTTGAAACAAGACTCAAATAATATAATACCTCGTGCCATAACATATAATAGCTCCCATTGTAAGAAAGTGTCAAGTCGGTCAAGCACGATCATATAATATCCTACACTCACTGAAAACTTCGACTAATTATGCACTGACCGTTATAAAAATACTTATTGTATATATGAAACTTATTTGTGATAAATTTTATTTGGATAATTTAAGAAAGTTATGCCTTGAAATTTTTACCACAAATAAGTTATGTATGAAACCTAATCCTATTTATGAATTTTGTGCTGATCGGTCTATAATTGACCAATAAGATCCACTTCTAAAAACACTTTAAAGAGCATAACTATCTTAAAAATGTTCGTATCCAGATAATAGTCATCATAAATTTATTTAATATATTCCCAAATCATTCGGTGATGCTCTTAAAAATTTGAACATCCAAATAAAATTCAACATAAAAAAGTTTCATACATACCGAAATGACACCTAGTTTTATAATGGTTAGTCAGCAATTAGTGAAGCCTCCCAAATAAGACCCATATCTTTCAAAACTGTTTAAAATATTTAAAAAGTGTTTATATCGAAATAAAATTTAACACAAAAAAAAATTTACCACAAAATTTTTAGATTGTCGGTCCATAAAAGTCATTTCTGAAAAAATGTTTTTACGCATATACTAGATGTAGGGTATTATATGGTCGGGCTTGATCGACTATACTTTCTTACTTTTTTCAATAAGGGGAGTTTAACCTCTACGAAAATGAGTCAGAAAATTATTTAATTATGTTGATTTAGGGACATTTAGCAAACTGTAGGGTATTTTTGCGTTAGTACACGGGTTAAGAAGCAACGTAGCTAATTTTTATTATTTACTGACTATAACAATTTTAAATGTTTATTATTCGACTATCAAATCGTTCTTGTTATGGCCGGAGTAATTTACATATTAAGTTATATGTTCTATGTACTATATTAAATTTATTTCTCAATGGCGTTTATCTTATGGGAAAATGATGGTCAATAATCCTTTGGTCCTTTACAGAGCTGCTAGTATTGTCTGAGGGTGCGTAATGTTACCCCATTATTGTACAATAGTACTATAAGCCGAAATAAAATACGAAAATAATTTCCTGTAAAATATGAGCAATTGACGTAATAATTGCTCATAAAACAGACAATATGATGAGATTCGAGTTTCTATATTTTTGTACACATCATCTACAAACTATGCGCTGTTACAAAATAATGTAATGCGTAATTCTTTTGTCTTTTTGACAGTTTTTCTTAGTAATCTTTTACGTTTCCATAATCCTACAAAAGATTATTAGACTGCCAGAAATTGTGTAAAGAGTTTTTCATTGTACAAAATTGAAATGATTTGTATATGGTAATTTTTGCAATGGTAAGGTAAGTGTGGTTAAATTATGTTTATTTTGGCATTAGCCCTAAGGACAATATAAATTATTTGCCATCATACGTGTAAAGTTTTTAGTTTCACAAAGATATATTTTGTTTGCAATAACCGCATACACAATTATTATTTAAAATTCATTGTAGTTTACTTAATGGCTCTTCCACTTAGCCTCTTTGAGACTACGTTAAATATTTAAAAATAATTGAATTTATAGGTTTTAATTTGTAAGCAAGAACTAAATCGTTATAAGTTTTATGTAGAATTTATTTAAACACATGCTTCTATAGGTGGGGTGTCACAATGCCATGGGACATAAAACCATAATGGCTTTATGTCTCAATACAAACGGACATAAAGCCATAATATGGCCTTAAGTCCCATACGAATTTTAGTGAAATGAGATATAAAGCCATTATGGTTTTATGTCCCATTTGATTGCGAACACTATTTTATCGTTGGGAGTTATTTCATTTCACTTCAAATTGCGTTTTAGTGAATTTTGATGGTTTCGTAACGGTTCTGAAAACTGTCTTAAAGCAAGTAGTTGCAAACACAGGAAATATGTACTATGCAAAGACGGTGTTCTGTATACCATGGAGAAGAAAATCCTTCCGACCGGCCGTAGGAATTTGTAATATGCGAAGCCGGTGTTCTGTATACCATGGAGGAGAAAATCCTTCCGCCCGACCGTAGGGAGAATACCGGCTTCGCATAGTACAGATTCCCTGTATTGCCGGTCTACGGCAATGCATTTTTTACAAGCAATAGAGTGACACGCAACATTATTAAAAATATGACGTTATGTCTCATGTTTGGAAAAAAATATGACGTTAAGTCCAATCCATTGAAACTTAAACGCATATGCCCTTATGTCTCAATGGGACTTAACGCCATATGGTTTAATGTCCCATGGCATTGTGACACCCCACCGCATCTATATAGTCGGGCTTGACTGAATATATTTTCATACTTCTTTTATTTAAAACTAGTAATAAAAGCCATTTTTGGAATGTGGAACAGTCTTGGTGAAAGTGGTAAAATCGGTCCATGAGTTATCATAAACGTAAAGCTGAACGCATACAAAATTTAATAACAATTTATTTCATGTCAACGAATATTACAATACCATAATTGACCGTAGCCACATATAAAGTATTCTTTCGAAAATCAATAAAATACTTTACTGAAATTACAATACGTATATTATGCGATTTAACATACAATTCTTACCATATTGCTTTTTTAAAGTAACTTGAATATCTTCATATAACTTAACATATTATGATGTCGTAAATAAACCCAAGCACGTTTTATATACTTAACCAACCTATATTCTTTTACCCTGTCCAAAAAAAAAACTCTCGTAAGTAAATTCTTACAACAAAAGATGTCAACATAAAAAGAAAATCTGGCAAAATCCTACACGTATTTTGTGTTCACTACTCATAATCATTCATTCAAACACTACAGTGTTAATACCAGTGATGGCATGTGGTGAATTATGAGTGTATGCCAATAAAATGAAAAGCAGCAGTAATATTCATAAACTATAAACTCCAAAAAAAAAACTTGGTTTTTGCAGATATTTCCATTTGAATACCTCTGATCAAATTTTGGCATTAACGAAATCAAGAATTTTGATATGAGAGTGACAGGGTACTCGGGTAACTTTTTAAACTTTAATTGCGGTTTTTTTTTTTGTTTTCAAGTTTCTTGAGGGAGTGGAACCTCTTGACAATTCTTATTATTATGTTTAAGATATATTTGGATAAACATTAGCTTAGTTTCTTAACGTGAGAGAGTGCTGTGGGTCAGTTTACATTTTTCACCCTTAACGGAGTGCCAGGACACCCGGGTACCTTAATGAAAATATTTAAATAACATCATTTTTTTATTAGTATTATTTTGATTTATTTTGATGAAAATGAGTTTAAAATCATGTTGTTAATTCAATCTGCAATATTCTCTTATTTTTGTTTCTTCGTTTTTTTTATATATTCAAGCAAAGGACTCGAGTAAAGCACAAAATTATTAGAAGTTAGATATAATTCACTATATTAGAAATCAGAAAAACAAAAAAATTGCTGCGTGAAACAAAGGTAAATGTGTTATTCTGTGAGGTGCTATTAATTTGATTCATGTGCGCCCCACCAAAGATCAGTAGTCCGAAGAAAGTATCTAGCTCTTGTACTGAAAATGGCTCAAATTTTTTTTTGTCTGGCCGATTTCAAGTGTCTGGATTTTTTAATTCTAAATTTTTGTTATAGTCATCGGTCACTCTTTTTCCTTTTCTATTACTTCTATTCTATTAATAAATCGCACATCTCCTTATCCGTAAACTCTAATTTATGAGGATATTTTTATGGGGGCCAGGTGAAAGAATTGACTGATTTCATTCAGTTTTAATCTTATTCGTCTGAAGAATTTTGGCGTTTTTGGGGATTTGGACTGTTAACCAAGGCTATCTGTTTGGGTAAAAAAACACCAATTTCTCATAAAGTATAATTTGTCAATATCATTAGAGATTATACGAGGGTGGGTTTTAAAATGGAATAAGTTAGAGAATAATTAGTTTTAAATTGGCTAATTGTTTGTTTGTTTTATAAAATGTATGTTTGTTTGTGAGTGAAAGTGTATAGGGATGTGAGCTAACCTTTTATGTATGTTGTATGAGATGTGTATGTATGTTTGTTTAGTTGTAAATACATAATTGTGTCTTTTCAAATTTAATTTAAAAAAATTATTAATTTTAAATACAAGTTTTATAAATAAATTTAATTTTTTAAGTATAGTTTTAGATTTTAATTTATAATTTAATTTGTATGTTTTAATGTTTGATTTAATTTGTTTAATTTCAAAGAGTTTAGATTTTAATTTATAAGAAAACTGAAGCGAACAGACTAATAGATTCAAAGTAAGTTTTGCTTAATCATGATGCAAAAAGAAATTTAAATTATATTAAATTTTACAATAACAATTCAATTTTAATCATTTTATAATAGATTTATTTCTATGTTTTTCACAATAATTATTCATTACAATTACTTAAGTGTTACAAATCATAGTCTTATACACAAGTAAAAAAAATAACAAAAACATAAAATAAATAAATGTGGTATAAAATCATTGGATTTTGTACAATGTCCTTGGAATGAAAAAAATATCTTTCGTCAAATTTTATCGAAATATCTTTATAATTGCGACCTGTACAATATTTACGTAGACAGCCAGACAGCCAGCCAGACGGACAGACAAACATATTTCATTAAATCAAGCCAGGAAGTGATTCTGAGTCGCTCGGTATACTTCAAGGTGGGTGTTTGACCAGTACTAATTGTTGTTACAAACATCAGCACAAATCCAATATACCTACCCCACTATGGTGGTGTAGGTTATAATGAAACAGTTTTTTTAAGCATATAAAAATATAATTGTTATATTTACCACAATAAAATTACATATTATTGGCATTTTACATATTTGCTCTGAAAGAAAGAAAATCTGATGAATATACTTGCAGAAATTTCTCATTAAAAGTTACATTAATACTTCTGAATTTAAAATGTTGACTGTATTAAGTAGATACTATCTAACGACTTTTACTTAATTAAAAAAACGCTTTATATTGATAATGAAGTTATGCAGAAACCTGCATTTTTGCTTCCAGAAATATATTTGACTATATTTATACATATAGCACAAAGTATGTAGGTACATAAAATTGTAAATATATTTTTGTTAATGTGATAAGCTGATGTCTATATATAAAAACGTGAATAAGTTAATAAGAATAATAAACACTTTGTGAATATTATAAAGTTGTTGAAAACAAAATATTATTTGAGCAGTCGAAAAATGGTATTATCCAGCATTTACAGAGTTCTAGTTGTTCCTTCGTTTATTTTGTAAATTTATATTTACTAAGTCTTTCAGTGCACCTACTTAAAGTATTTTATTAATGCTGTCGAAGAAATTGTATTAATAATTAAATATTGATTGTTTGGATTTTATGTTAGCAAACAGGTGTTTACTATGTCTTACTATCTCATGTGAATATATATATATATACAGTCAAATCTCGAAATAACGACCCTCACTATAAAGCATTTTTTGATATCCCCTACAACGCTCCATAAGATTTAATGCAATATAAACCTCTCTATTACGAATACATTTGTCAATAGCCTCTTTTTAACGAATTTTCATTCACTAAAGACTAATGAAATAGAACGAATTATTTAATAAGTTTTGTGAACTTACAAGCTTTTCACAACGATTTCCATCAATTAATCCAAATTATATGAAACAGATACACACCAAATTATTGTATTTACAACGACAACGTCTCCAGGAAATGTACATTCGTAGTCGACAGCAGCATGCATTAATTGTTTTTGCAATCTAGTTAGTTAATCACTGGCTCAGACTTATTATTTTATAAATATAAACTACTTTTAAATTAAATGCAATACTATTTTTGATTTTGAAACTACAAAATACAGTGTTTTCCTTTAAATGTGTTTTGATTTATTAGCGGAAATCGTTCGCTATAACATGGTAAGCAGATGATGATTAATATACATACAGAAAATTTCATTACCTCGTTATAACGAATAGAAGTGCAACTTCACCTCGATATAACGAACCTCATTGTAACGAATTATTCGATATAATGTTTTTCTCTAATCCCCTTAAGATGCGGTATACCAAGGTTGAACTGTATAATAAAATTACCATTTTAACTGATTTCATAATGTTGTGCATGTGACGTATGATTATTTTAAAATTCAGATTACACAATACTCATACGTCACAGACTATTGAAATAATAAGAAAACTAGAAACTAGTGCCCAATGCCTTTATAAAACAATAATTAATTCATATAGTTAATGTGGAAATTCAATTCAGAATTTGTTGGTCCACAAAACTATATGAAGTGCAATAGGAATTTTATATTTTTATTATAATAGATAATGCAATAAAACAAAAACTTAAGGCCATTCTTTGCAAGTTCAGCAAAAAACATAAAGGAATATTATTAAACAAGTCGAAAGGAGAAAAATAAGTAATGTTTTATTTTAAATTTTTATAAATTCAAAATATTAAGTTTGCATATATTTAAAGTAACGTTGTTTTATTTATATCATTTTATAATTGTTTATGACAGTACTTGCGCTTTGTAAGTAGTAAAGGTGCATATACACTACGTGTTTTTGCTTATGTATTTTTCAGTTTACAACTCACATGTTTTTTCTTTATGTCTGTCAAAATTGGTTATTTTACATAAGGGTTCTAACTTGTATGTACAATTACACGTGACATCGCCATTATTATCTATAACAGCTGATACGCTTAAGTATTAAATACAGATTATTCTTTTTACACAAATAAATTTACATGTCATTTCTTTAAAAAATGCGTCAAAGCCGCTGCAAAAATATTTGGTAGCGTCAAAAATATTGATTTATGATTTTTCGTTTTTTTATATAAACTATATGGAGCTTGTATCAAAAATTTTTAAATAATTTATATCATTGTTATTAAATTATCAAAATGGGATAAACAAATATTTAATTTATCACTTATGCAAATTCTTCATACGGCCGGCTAATGATAGCGCAGATATTTAACCGTCGACAAATCTTTTCGCCTGGCATATACATTTGAAAACATGTGTTTGAATATAAAGTAATATAACATATTCAAATTTAAATTTTGTCTTATGTTTTTGCTTGTGTAAAATACATTTTGAGGTCACCAACTACATGTTTTTACTCCGTTATGTAAAATTTTACATACACAATGTAAAAAACACGTAGTGTATATGCACCTTAAGTAAACACACTCAAATTCATTGCAATATTATTACTTGTAAACTCAGAGTAAGTACAACTAAGTTTTGCCAACAGTCATCTACATTTATATTTTCTTTATATATAAAATATAAAAATGAATGTTTATTTGTTTGTAGTCTATAGGTTGTCAATCGATTGAACCGCTTTTCTTGCAATTTTGAAAGTGTAGTTCTGTTTGCGTGAAGAAAACATTTTGTATATTTTAGTTTGGAAATTGCATGTGGTCAAGGTGCCACGCCCATGTACAAAATAAGTATCAAAAGTCGTACTTACCGGAAACTGTAACAGTTAGAGTACTCAAATTTTTTACAGACAATTTTCACATCCTTATAAACATTTAAAGAAAATTCGTATTCGGAAAATATAAAATATAGGGTGTTAAAATTTATGCGATTAGTATTACTGTATTTGTGAATATTTAGAACGAAAATAGTCAGATTAGCATTAGTGGGCGAGGCACCTTGCATACAATTTAAATTCGATTATCTGGGAATCTAAAATGTCTGGCTGCTCAATTTTTTAACAGCATTTTAGGCGTCCTTATAAAAATGTAGGTAAAAACTGGGCCGACTATTAAGAGTGAAAGTGACACTACTTATCCAAAGTAATAGCTAATATTAGTATATCTTAAAGCATACAATAGGAAAAGTCTTATAATTTCGTATAAGTGACAATATGTTAAAAATCAATATTCAAAGTATGAGATGTTGAGTTCAGAAAAATGGACGTGAATTCTTCCACCATATATGTATAAGTTTAGAAAAATGGGCTCAACACCGGCCATACTAATTAAGTATATCTTGGAAAATTTATGTAGTTGAAACTTAAAATTATATATGAGTAACTACATATGTTATCGATAACCATATCTGAATTATAAACGGTTGAGTTTGGGAAAATAGTCATGGTACCGACTATACATTTAAGAACTAAGGTTCATAAAAAACACATGTATGTAGAATCTTCAAATTTTACATAATAAAATATGCGGGATGTAATGATGACTCATGGAGTACGTGTAGATTGCTGTCTGACCAATAACGCATATTTTGCTTATTGACAAAGCCATTCAGCCAGGAATAAACCTCATTGCTGAAGACGATATTTCGATGAAAATCCGAAGCATTTTCAAGTTGTTGCTCAGCCCAATTCACGAACATACGACGCTTCTGGTGGTCAAGCGGCTTCAGTTCTTGCGTCAGTTTGATCTTGTAAGGATGTAGGTAAAGATCATTTCGCAAATTTCGCCATAACGAATCACAGAGATGCCGAACGCTGAAAAAGAACAACATGTGAGAGACACATTTGGGCTTTCTTCAACTGAAGTCTCAACGGCAGCAATATTCTCGACACTACGGGCACGTCTTTGTCTCACTGGCACGGGAACATTTTGTACTATGCCTGTGGATTAAAATTTTTCAACTAGACGCTCAATTGTTGATCTGGTAGGACGATTAATACGGCCACAAATTGAACGTAGCGCTCTTAACTTTGAGGCCACTGACTCCGAATTTCGGTAGTAAATTTTAATTGGCTCGTATATCTTTCCATCATGAAATGGCAAACCTTACTGAAGAGAAATGTCAAAAGAGCGGCAAAAAATATGGCGTCGTTTGCTGTCCCTATCGGTATACTTTTGTAGCGTTCCTGTTGAAAAACGCTTTATAACCTAACATCTATTGTATAATACGATTAGTCCATACATTGCAAATACCAAAATTCGTATATCTTCAATAAATTCAGAATCATAAATGGACGTTTTTGGAAAACATGTGACATTAAAAAACAATAATAAAATTATTACAATACATATGTAGATTTTATGTCCTGATATATAAACGTAATAACTTTCAATTGTAATAAATTTCAATTAAGATGAATCCAAAAAATTACACGTTTACAAAAGCACCAAGAATGCAGTATCGTTCTAATCCCAAATATTAAACTTTGGAAGAGCGAGAGGCTTACATCAGAACTGAAAGGACCTTCAATTTCTAGATCTACCAAAATATTGTAATAGCACAACGAGCATCTTCAAAGCGAAAGTTCGCGATCATCAATGTCAATAGCAGCCTAAATACCATCACAACGCGAAACACGCCTTGATCCAATGATCGCTTTGTACCACAAGATCACGAGCTTCTGAAACAAAAGATCAACGTAAATCGAATATACGAAGAAGGACAAAATCTCAATTAAATAAAATTTTTATTTCATTACGATAAATGTAGCGAAGCACACCGGGTTTTAGAAATTAATTTTTGTTTGTCATTATTTCAACATTTTTTAATTAAACCCAACTAAGTCTTCGTGACATTACGGGAATTATTTTAATACCTTCTTTGTTTATTGTGAAGGAGGCGCAAAAATTCATTGACAAACTAAATTTAAAGTATAAATATTGGTTGAAATGATGTATACGAGTATAGAAAGTTATTCAAAGCATCGTTCGGAAATATAGTGCGATTAAATTTGTTTGTTTATTTATTAATAAACATTTTAGGTATTCACATACTTTAAAAAAGCGTTGAAAGTTGCGCCTTTTCGGTGTTGATTATTTCTGATCTAAGATCGAAGTTTACAACTTGGTACAACTAATGTCAGGTTAATTAACGTGAGTGAAACTTTGTTAATATTCATCTGGGACCCAACAATCTATATATATTCTTGATCCTTATGAAATTTTAAGTCGATTGAGCCATTTCCGGCTGTCCGTTTCTGTAAAACACTCTCACGTCCAAACTTAACTGTACAGAATTTCCATAAAAATTGTTTTGCAGAGTTACGTACCTAAATGTCAGACAACCGCCATAAAAATTTGATATTTTTTAACGATTTTTTTTTGGAATTTTTTTAACTATATTTCAAATAACGCCATGAAATTATGTACACGTTTTTTTCTTACTACGTTTAGGTGGAGGGTATTTTAAATGCATTTAACCAAATTCATTGAATTGCCTTTATAAGGTAAATAACCGTGAACGCTCAAATACCTTCCCCGGACAAGAACCCAACAATTTTTAATTTTTTAGTTATGTATTACAAACCTGAATAGTAGTTCTCAAAAAGTCTCCACTAATTTCAATAAGTTTTAGAGATCAGGAACCAATCAAATATTTTCCATACGATCAGTGTATTTTTTTACACGAAGTTTTTTGGAACCAATTACCGCGTAAAAACAGGATATGTGTATTTATAAGATATTAACTATACAAATAATTCAGGTTGGTAAGTAGAGAAATAATTGATCGATTCTAATAATATGAGTTCGTCTTGAGAACAAAGTAAAAGCTAAATTCCGTCGAATTATCTTTGAAATTGTGACCCACAGTTCGACTATATCGCTTAATCGACTCTGAAAGCGATTAAGATCAAATATGTTTTGTTTAAGAAGAGAGTTTGGATAATATGTATAGATGTTAAAAATGTTATCACGTTAAAACAAATCTAATATATATTATTGGTCAGCAGCTACACTATTTCAAAACTTTTAAAATATTTGTACTAAAACCGTATATGGGGTATGTATAATTTAAAATTAAAACGAATAATAGGCACGTTATACCTCTAATGAGTACGTGTATTTTTACCAAATAAATAAATTAAATTGAAATGAGTTGTGTAAAACAATAGTTTCCGCATTAAGTTAAAACCATCAAATAAAAAAATATATTAAAAATAAATTAATGCTTTTGTTTATTTAAATGGTGGAGAGAAAATCAAATATGAAGTTGTCATTATAAATCAAACTGAATTCAGTTGGGTAAATAATTGGTTTTCGCATTTAAATTTCTTTAGTTCTAACAATCAATAAAAAAAAATTATATTTAATCAATGTGCAACTCTTACTTTTTAGTTTTAGTTTTAATTAAAATTAAAAACAATAAATATTTAATTTTATGTGCTGTTCATTTGATAATGGCACATTAAATTTAATTGCGTGAATATAGTTTTATATTAAATAATTTACAATATATAAAAAATTATTGTGGTTAAAGCATTTCTATTTTATAAATAAAGTAAATTTATTTTATGAAATTCACGCTCACAATTTTTAATGTTTGTATATAGTTTTTGTTAATATTATTTTTGAATAAAACATGCAATAACACGAAAATTTAAATTAAACAAATACAGAAATAAGTATATGTATGTATGTATCTCATAAAAATGATTATTTTCTTCATTCAGTAACTAGACCAGCTTTCCATGTTGACGCGTGTAGCTGCCAAGCTACTTTTTAGTTGAGGTGTTGGTAGACAGTTGGTGCGACGTTAGCTTTGTGTACGCGTGAAAACTTTATTGTATTTAATTTTAAATGTAATTGATGTTAATTTGTATTTATTAGGCGAATTATAAATCTGTTAAAATATTTAATTATAAGTATGGACCTATTCGGAAATACATCACTGCGCTTCATTTGATGCGATTTGATCATATTTATGAAGCGTATGAGTGTTATTTATGTAATATTATTAATCATACGCAGATATCACCATCTGAAGCAAATAATCCAAGCAAATTTTATCCAATTTTATAGTCAGACATTAGTATGAAACAAATTCATATTATTAACCTTATAAATCGTATTTCATTTTTAATTGGTCATGCATAGACTGTCGTTAAAATTGGACAACGGATTTGGGTATCAGACATTAAAACCTGTGTGAGGTTAGAAAAAAACTGGATTTTTATAACTTTATACAAAAGATGTTCAACAGATTCAAATTTGCACATAAAATTATCAAATGCAACAAACAAGAAAAACCTTAGGTTGTAAAAATTAGAGGCTAAATATCAAATTAAAATACAACTTTAAAAATTATTGTAATTGATTATGGCCCTATAAACTTTGGAATGCAACAAAGAAACTAGATGAAGAAATATTAGTAAATAAAAATACTGAAAATAAAATATAATAATACAATAAGATGCATCATGTGTTATTAATTTGATGCATTTCGGTACATTTCTTTCCAGAATACAACTACTACCCCAAAAAACTCTGGACAGTAATTAACTAAATAAAGATTTTGTTTACAAAAACAAAAAAAAACATATTTAAATTCCAATATTTAGTAGGATCGCCTTTGTTTTATATAACAGCTGTACATCTTTCCTTTTGAACTACGTATCAATTATTTTGCATTTCCTTCCACAAATCTGTAAAATGTTTGAGTCTGACTGCTATGTCCATTTCAACACATCAATATTATTCTGCTACAAGCAACTACTCATCGTACTATATTAGGCCTTGAATATTATCAACTAGAATTGAAGTAGAATCATATCGACCCATCAGCCTATTGTCGAATAAGTTATACCCGCTTTTAAGTGAAAACAATTGTATTCTGAAACATCAATTGGGATTTAGTAGAAAACACAGCAATATCGAACAAATATATAAACTTGTACGTATCGTAAAAACACATTTTAAGAAAAAATTATCGTTCTAGTTTTCTGATCGACATTTCTCAAGCGTTTGATAAAGTGTGGCATGAAGGTCTAATATACACGTTGAAGTTAAAATTACCCTTAAACACACATAAGCTTTTGAAAAGCTACCTAACTGGTGGAACATTTAGTCTTAGACAAGGAGATTTTATAAGCTTCGCATAACCTATTGAAGCAGATGTACTTCAAGGAAGTATCCTGGGACCCTTCTTATACTTTATATATACATCTGATATGCCAATAAACAATCGTACTTACAAAGCTAGATTTGCTGATGATACTGCTATTATAGCGTTCATGAAAACCCTCATGATGCATCTTGTTACCTACAAAATCATATATTTGAATAAGAAAACCGGTTAAAGCAATGGAAGTTAAAAGTTAATGAGCAGAAATGCACACACATAACTTTTGCATTGCGTAGAGATTCATGCTCATCTGTTACAATCTGAAGTAAACCCTCCGATGAGTGACAGTTGTGAACTTCACGGCCGTGTGAAAAATTCCCTACGGAACTTTTTTGTATCTCATGTTTTTTTCATATACAATTTTTTTTTTTAATTTTTTTTTGTTTTTATTGTTTATAACTAAATTCTACATACAAAAATAATTTTTAAAATTTTTTTAACTCAAAAACATTAGGGATGATGATAAAAATAAAAAATTCTAAGAACTGGTTTATTGCTACTAGTATAAAATTAGAATATAGTGCCTTTCCTTGAAAGCAATAAAGTTCCTGTCTTAGAATTTTTTGTTTTTATCATCATCCCTAATGTTTTTGAGTTTAGGTTTTTGTGTTCAGAACAAGTAAATTATGTGTTGAAACAATAAAAAATTTATAATGATGCCCAAAACCATGCATTTATTAGTGTAATTAAGTACAAGGTCCATACGGACCTATTCACACGTCCGCGAACTATTCTCACTAAAACCTAAATAACCACTAAAGTAATGATCCGATCGGCTTGATTTTTTTTCCAAAAGATGCGCAACAAAATACTCTTGCAATACAGAGTAACTTGGGGGGAAGTGGCCGAAGTAGGAGTAATTTCAGTTTGAAAAGGCAAAAAGGTCCCTAGGGACCTTCTCACTCATCGGAGGGTTAAATATCTCGGTATACACCTCGATCGTCGCCTCATATGGAAATCCCATATAAAGCAAAATTGACTCAAATGAAATTGAAATTGAAATTGATCCAAATTAATTGGTTCATTGGTAGAAACACTAAGCTAAATTTAGATTGTAAACTCCAACTTTACAACTCAAACATAGAACCTATATTTTATTATGGAATACAGCTGAGGCTATTACCCCAGCTTCAAATGTAGACAAAATTCAAAGACGCCAAAACAAATTGCTACGAATGATCACAATTGCCCCCTGGTATATAAAAAATTCGAATACTCATAAAGACCTAAATGTGACTTTGGTAAAAACTGAGATCCAAAAAAATGCTAAAAATACTTAAAAAAAACGTTAACTATACCCAAAGCCTTTAGCCCGCAACATATTAAATAATAGTGGCTATATTGGACTAAGAAGAAGAGATACAGCGGATCTGAACCGAAGACAACAAGCAATAATGACAACTAAATAAATATAATAGACAACGGTCAAACAATTTTCATCCGGCACTGGCTGGGCTAAATAAATAAAATTTATTAGATATAAGATTTGAAATACTTATTTTTAGTTCGTTTAATGATACAATAAATAAACAAAAGTAATAAAAAAAAATTGTATATGTGTATGAAGAACATGTTGTACTGCAAGTTTAATGTATGTACTTTTGTAAAAGACAAATCAACCTTAAACGCCTGGACAATATACATATATGTATAAACAAATGAAAGTAAAAAAAAATCACTAGTAAATGCCTTTACATACATATGTATTTAACACATAATATTTTAACTAAGTATTTTGCAGTTTACTTATATTTTTTGTTTCTCTTTGTTTTATTATACCCTTCACCTTCATGAGAAGGGTATATATAAGTTTGTCATTCCGTTTGTAATTTCCATAATATAATTTTCCGACCCTATGAAGTGTATATATTCTGGATCCTTATAGATAGCGGAGTCGATTAAGCCATGTACGTGTGTCTGTCTGTCTGGATGTTGAAATTAATTTTTTTAAGTCCCCAGCTATCTTCGGGATCCAAATCTTCAATAATTCTGTCAGACATGCTTTCGAGAAGTTTGCTATTTAAAATCAGCAAAATCCGTCTACAAATAAGGGAGATATGAGCAAAAATCCGAGGTAACCGCTGAAAATTTCATCAAAAAAACTAAGTGTATTAATATTGTTACAAATAATTTTTTTCATAAACAAGTGGCGCTATAATTTTTTTTTCATATATAGATGGCGCTGATCAAACAAAGTGTTTAAATGTGTTAGTGGTTAATTTTTTTTAATTGTGTTTGTGTACATTTAAATAAATAAAGACTCGTTATATTTTCTTCAAAGTACTTGACGCTTTTATTTTGCATTTAAAAAGAATCCAGTTTATTTAAAGGAAATAAACCGCCGTTTTAAAAGGTAAATACGTAACAATATAATATATACAATATGTATGTATATAATATAATTATGCATCCACAACAAAGGTGAAGGGTATATAAGATTCGGCATAGCCGAATATAGCACTCTTACTTGTTTTACTTGATTTCGCTTTTAAAATTCTTCAATTGACTTTGTAATATGCTCTATTATACTTGATAAACACTTTGTTTTTCTTTGCCCCAACATACGAAAAACAAATCAACCCGAAACATCCCCACAATATATGTTAACAAATGAAACTGTTTATATATTGATAAGTAATAAAAAAAATCACAAGTAAATGCCTCTACATATGTACATATCTATTTAATACATAATATTTGATCTAAGTATTTCGCAGTTTACATATATTTTTTGTTTCGTCAATACACACTTTGTTTTATTTTACTTGATTTGGCTTTTAAAATTCTTCAATTGACTTTGTAATATACTTGGTAAACACTTTATTTTTCTTTGCCCCCAGAAACGAAACACGATTTGGAAAAAGTTATATTTTTTGTATGCTGAATGTACATAATATACATTTTGTGGTTCAAAGTTTTATTTTGGCAGAGATACAACTACATTAGGACTATATTTTCTTTTATCTTCTACAAGACTACGAAAAAAAACAAAAATCGATTATTTAACAATTTGAAATGATACAATAATAAATTGTGGTTGCAAAACTAGGAGGAGAATGGCATCAAGTGGCTTGAAAGTAAAATTGAAAAAAAAAATTGAATTACTCAAACTAAATTTAAGTAAAATATTTGCTATTGCTGTTGCTGTTGCTGTTTATAACAAAAGCCATTAAGTAACACTACCAGATTGTAGATTTCAATTTAATTTATGAACAAACACTCAAACGGTATATTTTAAAGGAACATTTCCTCCGGAGTAAATGAAAGTGAAACCAGTAAAGCAAGAATTTTAAAAACACTCGTCCTTTAAATATTTAATGAAAATCACAAAAAATACACTAGTGTTAGGACTTGTTCATTCGTACCATAAATTTGATTAGTATTTTATATATATTTTTTTAAGCATAAAATGAGTAAGAATTTATATTCGGCTGTGCCGAATCTTATACACCCACCACCAAATCACCTACTGTGCTTTATTAAGTTGATTTTCAGCGTTCTTTGCGGCATTTACAGCTTTTAGTATGGCTGCACCACCACAAGATAAACCATACAAATATGTATAAATAAAATATTAAATACAGTTTAATGTTTATTTGTTGATTTAGCTGAAAAAAAACAGAAAGAAAAGTTTAATATAGCTCTTGAGTTCGTTTGTCTTTTTTTATATATTGTGTTTACATAATATTTATTTATTTGTTAACATTAGTTTAACATTAGTTTATTTCCTATATTATATTAAATTTCTTTTTATTTATTTAGTAACAATAAATTTGGAAAAATTCTATATTGATACAGGTTTTCAGAGTTTGGGCATGTATCACAAAAATATTGTGGGCAACTTAAGAATTTATAATGTTATAGGTTATATAGATAATATTTATTAAATGTGTAGATCTTATAGTTTAAACATTTCAATACTTATTTATTATTGTAGAATCTGTCTATCTATCTAATTACATTATGTAGATATTACAAAACCAGATTTTTCATAATCTTGAATTTAATTATCATTAATAAATACAAGCGAAAAGGAAACAAATTATCTTAATTAACAGTTTAGGACTAGAGAAGAAATTGAAGGTATAAGGTACTGATCTATATTAAAAAATGCGTAGATCTTATGTTTTAAACATTGCCAGAACAATTTATTATTGCAGAACCTTAGCTTTGCACTACCAATGGCCAGAATTCGACTGTCTATCAATTTCCATATCATTAACAAGCACTTTAACACAAGAATTGTTATGTAGACATAACAAACCAGTCATAACTCAGACGAACAAATTCTCTGTACTGCTAATTTGTGTAACAACCGGATCTCTCTATGTTATTTTCACATATCATTGGTTCCATTATCAGCTCCTCAAACTGGTATGTTACCACTCGCGGTGGTGTTTCTACAAGATACAAGTTTAACTTCTTTCCTTTATATTACTCGTACCACCAGCTGATGATAACCTATACATGCTAATGTTTATTAAGAAAAAAGAAAACTTTTCCTTTATCCGAGCCCAAACTGTAAAATATTTTGCCATTTTGGAGATTACGGTACAGATCTTTTTAATATAAAGTTTTAGATGTATATTCAGTCACTGAAGAAGTCGAGTTTTTCTCTAGTCCTGAACTGTTAGTTAAGATAATTTGTGTTCTTTTCGCCTATATTTATTAATGATAATTAAATTCAAGAGTATGAAAAATCTGGCTTTGGAATATCTACATAATGATTCATATGTAAAACTAAATGCCATTTATATGGAATTAGATAGACAGATTCTACAATAATAAATAAATTTGGAAATGTTTAAACCATAAGATCAACACATTTAACAAATATTATCTTCCAACCTGTGTCAATATAGAATTTTTCCAAATTTATTGTTACTAAATAAATAAAAAAAAATTTAATATAATTTAAGTTTGTTTCTGTTTTTTCAGCTGCATCGACATTTAAACATTAAAAAAAAAGCTGTAAATGCCGGAAAGGACGCTGAAAATTAAATTGATGAAGCAACCAGACATAATAAAAATATGGAGGCTATAGCAATGGAAAAATGTCTTTCCCTCAAACCCTATAAAAAGGTATATGGAGTGGTTTGTAAGGACAATCCAAAAAAAAAACTTTCAGAAATGCTTCCTAAGAGACCACTAACTGATCTTGACCTGAAATAGTTCTCAACAAATATTACATTTTTTAGAGATTTTTTTATGTTAGCCTTACTACCAAAGCGTTCAAGATAAATTTATCAACAGGATGAGGAACACATTATAAAACTAGTCAACATAAAGTTCGATGGTTCGGAGCTAAGATACTAGAATGTTCACGACTGCAAGTCTAGATAGAATGTTCGTGTATATAATGTTTAGCAAAAGCTTGTAACAAACTTAATGTTGCCATGTTGCTCAGCTATATTTATAGAAACTTCTACAAATGCAAATGTTGCTAATCAAGCCGTATGTTGATATACATGTTGAAATTGGATAAACATGATGTATGTTGAAAAAGATGTTGTATGTTGATTAATACGCTGTATGTTGATACCGGCCGTTAATTTTAAACTTAAATACAATTTCGTAACAATATTTATGTTAATTATTTATAATTATTATTAAATATATTTCGATTTAAAAAATATTAATCTTTAATGTGAAATTATTAAAGTTTGTTTAATAATTTAAATATAGAGATAAAATAACAGTAGTTACTAGTATCTACTTAATTTGAATTTTAATGTTAGTGATGTATTGCAATTTTTTTCTATTTCAAAATAAAGTTGCGGATGTTCCCGACTAATATGAAAATTTGATTAATTTTTAGACTACGTTTCTCAATTTTTTTGTCCTGGGGTCAATATTTGGTGAGCTGGATCAAAGGATAAAAAGGTCCTTTTTAGAGGTTTTTTGATTTTTTTTTTTTTACATTTCTTCCAAAGGAACTATAATCAAAAAAAAAAAAAATTTTTTTTTTCAAAAATTTTAAAAATTTCAGACAAAATTTTATTTTTTTTATTTTTTCATAGAAGTTACTTAAATAAATAGTTGACATTTCTTGATTATAAACATCATGCAATTTAACCCAAATGGTTTTCCCGTTTTTAGCTTATAAAATTTACGTCATTTTAATACCCATTACATTAATAAAACGGAGTTAACAGAGATTGTCAGATAGGGAAGAATTTAGGTTTAAAAAAAAATTAATAAAAAATTAAATAGATTCGATTTAGATTTTCATCACATGCCTGTATAAAACGTGTTGTTGTGAAATTATAAATTTATATTATATTTTTGTTATCACACTACATTTTATACAAACAAAATGCCTGCTGTTTCTCTATTGTGTTCTATTTGTTGCTGATTTGCACTCACCTTGTTTAATTACACCATGGGTTGTCATTAAAATGCCCAGAACATATAACTTTATTTAAAAAGTTTATTTAATTTTTATAATTTCTAATTGATGTAATTTCCCAGTCCTACCCTTATTTTCAGAGTTTTGGCATGTATCACAAAAATATTGTGGGCAACTTAAGAATTTTTAATGTTATAGGATAAGATGATTTCTATTTGGTGATTAGTTTTGTTGAATTTCATATCAATAACATTACTCGTATTTACAAGAGTTTTAGTGTTACTCAAAAGTAGACGTTATATGGAAACGGTGGCAAATTATGGACTAAAAAATACAAAAGCATAATTAAATGAAACAATATAGTATATGAAAACCGACGGTCTAAATCTAAGTTTATGCCATTGCATGAAAAGAGATGACAGCATAAATAAAATTAACTTGAACTTCTTTACATTTTCGGTACCATACAGTATTTCAATAACTAACGTTTAGTAATCTCTACTTAAATTTTCTAGCTATGTTACCATCATTAAAAATTATAAAAAATCATAAATATACCGGAATATGTTTAAAAGCTTTTCACGTTCGTCACCTTTATAAACATCACAATTTCCTCTATATTTTCTTTTTGTATTTTATTTATACGATAACACAGACCTATTTTCAGTTAAATGAAAATGATGTGGGTTCTTTTGTGTTAGTTTATAATGGAAAAACAAAACGGAAATAAAGTGTTGATGAGGTAGCTGCTTTAAACCCATTACTATTCTAGCAAACATTTTGTTATTGCAAAGTGTTCGTGTTCATTATGACAACTTTTTTTTATTATTTTATTCAATGATAATAAAAACAAACTGCCTTTGTTGAAGTAGCTTATAACTTTGTAATGAGTTTACAACAATGTTTTAAAATGTTTACACCTTCTTAGAAAAAAAAAAAAAAATATATATATATATATATATATGTATATATGTGTATGTTCCATATTTGGAAACTACTAAAGGAAGCAATACACATTAATAATGTGCTTAAGTATAAAATGTCATCATTACAATAATAATTAAAGTTAGAAAATAATAAAACCAACCAAACAATATTTGGGACAAAATAAGTATTATTAATTTTAAAGAATAGTTCTTATATTGAGTTGATAAATTTAACTTTTTAACATTGATATCAATTTTCATTTGCTATTGTGGTTATTAAAAGACTTGTTAATAATATAAGTTATAATAACAACATTTTTAAACAATTTTAACAATTTAGAAAGAATAATTAGGCCTGCTCATACGTTAAATACTCTACGCCACCTAGGAATATGTAGTAATTTTTTATTGATAGAAATATTCAATAGAGATCGACTTAATTTTCACGAGTTCACAGCTTTAGCAGTATTCAACTGGAGATTTTATTAATTATCATAAAAAGTAAATAATTCGGATAATAACTTTTTTTAGATAATAACTTTTGTTCATAGAGTATTTATATATTTGAGTATTTCATTCGTTTCTGTTTTTCATTCCTTTTTTATTTCTATAAAAATATTTATACAGTTTATTTCTATACTCCTCTAGCATAGACAAATATCTAAAACGGAAATAAAAAAGTACTTTATATGCATGTAGTCTACACCATTAGATTGGCCAAAATTTCAACATTAAATAAAATGCCTAAAATACTCAAAAGGTGTTACAATCACCACTGTTGTTTGGCTTGTTTCGCTTGAAGTAACATTTGCTTCAGACTATAAACCACAAAAACACGAGGGCAAAGGAAATTATTAATAGAAAATTTAATACTTAAGCTTTTTACAGACGGTTGTCAGATCTTACAACGTTGCCAGAAAATTGTCTAACAACCGTGTGAACTTAAAATTGTTGTCTTCCAACGTTGTAAGAAAGAGCATTGACAATTTACCTTTTGCTAACAATTTTTAAATGCCAGTACATTGCTAGCATATTGCAGATCTTAAGCTTAAGATATTAACAAGTAAAAGTATTATATTCGGATGTACCGAACCTTATATATCCACCAGCAAGTCAAGTTTATCAAAATTTTAGATGCATACATTTTAATATTATTGATGAGTATAAATTATTTTTGTCTAAAATGTTTACCAATTCAAACTATTTTGTTTGCTTGTAACAAATTATTTGAAGATCTCCCCGTTTAAATATGTTCTTGTTTTAACTCTTTTGAAATAACGGACCTATCGAATTTTACTTATTTTTTAATTAACAAGAAGATACAATATATAAAATAATTCTTAGCTACGAAGACTGATTTGAGAAATATATATCATCATCCCTCAAGGCGTTGAAAGGACTGATAGACATGGCTAGACTTAGAATTTTATAAGGACTCACAATATATATATAGATATATATAATAACCTGAGTCTACGTTAAAATTTGTTTGGTTATAATAAAATATATATTCGAGATTGAAGTGTTTTTCGGATATAATTTATATATATGATTATGATCAAATATGGACTGCTATTGACAAACTGCTGATTTTTATATAGACTAATGTATCATAGGGACATATTGCAGGAATAAATTTCTATGAGAAGAACTAGGAGGAAGAAGAAAAAAATGTTTGGAAATGAATTAAGGATCCTAAAAAATGTTGTTTTTGTTGATGATGGGTATGAAAATGAGCTTAAAGCAAGTAAGAGAGTATAGTCGATCAAGCCCGACCATATAATACACTACACTTACTATGGTGGGGTGTCACAATGCCATGTGACATAAAACCATATGGCGTTAAGCCCCATTCCATTGAGACTTAAAGACATATGCCCTTATGTCTCAATGCAATGGGACGTCATATTTTGTTTTCAAAAATGAGACATAAAGCCATATTTTTAAAAATTTTGCGTGTCATTTCATGTAAAATGCATTGCCGTAGGCCGGCAATGCGGAAGGCTTTCAGACAGTTTTAAGAACCGTTACGAAACCATCAAAATTCACTAAAATGCAATTTTAAGATAAATGAAATAACTCCCAACGATAAAATAGTGTTTGCAATCAAATGGGACATAAAACCATAATGGCTTTATATCTCATTTCACTAAAATTTGTATGAGACTTAAGGCCATATTATGGCTTTATGTCCATTTGTATTGAGACATAAAGCGATTATGGTTTTATGTCCCATGATATTGTGACACCCCACCACCCAGTATATGTATGTAGAAAAAAGGTTTTCAGGAATGGGCGCTAAATGGTTTATGGAACGAGCATCCCAAAATTTAGTTCCATGACTTCTGTGGATATAAATATTATGTTAAACTTTATCTCGATATAAATACTCTTAAAAGATTTATAAAGGTTAAAGTGAATTATGAAGAGGGTCTTGTATGGGAGTTTCGAGTAATTATGAACCGACCATTATAAAATTAGATTTCATCATTGCTGTGTATATGAAATTTATATGTGTTGAACTTGATTTGGATACAAACAGTTTCAAGAGATTTGTGGTCGTTAAAGTGTTAGACTAATATTTATAGGCGTTAGAGACATCAACACAAGTCCAATATAACCTCCCTACTATGTTGGTGTAGGGTATATTTAGCTCTTGTTGAAAAAGAAAATAAAAACCAAAGTAAATAAGTCTAGCATTTTTTCATAACTTATTATAACGTTTACAATAATCTATAATCTTTTGAAACACGCATGACTGTTCTCATTATATGTTGGTATTGTTTATAGCAAATCCTGCTCTTTATTAAGAGCAACAAGTGCATTATCCTATAGCATGGTTTTTTTTTAATATAAAGTATTACACCAGTAAGGAATAGGAACATTAAAAGCCAAAAATTCCTGAGGTCAGCATCTAAAATGTATAATAAATAAAATTATTGCCAAAAGAAAACAATGGAAGTTCAAAAAAGGAAAAGGAAGTGCACATATATTTGTATATGTTATAATAATGTTTTATAGTATTAAATACTTAGCTACATATAATGCAAATGTTGATATAATACAAATGTTCTGTTTCTGTTTACGCTAGAAATGTGTTTTAGAAACTGCTAGAAGTTTTGTTTACTAGTCTTGCTAGTTTTCTTTTATTTAATAATTTTGAATAGATTTGGTCATCAGAAATCTTTCAATTATTATAAAAACTAGTTTTATTAATATGTTTATATAAAATTTTCAAATAGCATAAAACAAATAATTAGTGTTTGGTTTTATGCATAAATTTTATTAAGCTCTTCAAAATGTTAAAGATCTTTAAACAATATTTGTTATAAGTCACAAAATAATATTGACATACTTTCACTTTTCTAAACATTAAATGCAATACACACGCTGTTATGCGCCAAGAGAATCCATTCGGAAAGGAAAATATGTATGAAAAACCAATGTTAGTTTCTTTGTGAAAACTAACAGTCCACGGCATTTTGAAATCTCACATGATGTTAAATTTTATTTTAACTCCGAACATTGTTAAATACGCCCTTTAACTTTAATTGCAAAAATGCGAATACTGCAGTTAATCAAATGCTATGGTTTGGAGAACATGTAAATGTTTGCAAAACACATGCAATATAGAACAAATTTCATATCTTTAAATAGTTAAATACGAAACAATATAAATGTGCTGTAGTTTTGTGAAGAGAAAAGAGACACAATTAATTATATAAATATATAAACATTTTTTGTGCTAAATATACTTGCATTGAATTTATATACAGTGTTGGAAAAAATAATAACAACGGCTTTTCCATTTTCAATGATGCGCAAAAGGAAAACTTGAAAACGAATAACTTTGTTAATTCTTACTGTCAACTATTGATAATTTTATGATGGATTATGATGGATAAATTTTATAAAAAATGTTAACTTGCAATATTTTAAATTTAAGCTTATATTAGCTTATGTTTAAATAGAATGGAATTTTAAAAATATTTTTAAATTTCAAAATTAAATAAGAAAGTTATGTGTAATACAGAGTACATCGTCACCGAAAATCCAAAAGTCGGTAACTACATACAAATTTTAGTTTTTTACAGGCGAAGCAAAAAACTTTATAAATTTAAGACTTTTTCATTCTTATTGGCTAAATTTCAGAATTAACTTTGAATTAACTATTGCGGATTTGGTTTAATAAAAAAATTATTAAATAACAGTAGTTTTTTAGTAATTGTATTTAACCCTCCGTTGCCACATGCAAGTGCAAGTTCGAAAAACTCAATACACTGACAGTTTTTTACTAACACAATCATATTTTCCGCACTTACAGCTCAACTTGCAAGAGAATTTACTTGTAAGAAAATGTTTGACACTTGCCGTAAGTAGAATGACAAATGAATAAGCAGAGTTGCCAGTGTTAAAATAAAACTTATATTTATAACAGATTTTCGGGGTTTTACAAAAAATTATAGAGAAACAAATTTTTAAATATAAATTTCATGCATTTATTAAAAAAATGTAAATTACAATTATGGCAATTATGCAAAAATTTTACTTCAAGTTTCTTTGTTGACGACATTTGTTGCTAGTGTAGCCACTCAAATATTGCTGTAGTATACTCTACTTGCAACAACGGGGGGTAAGGACTTTTGGAATCGTTTTTTCTAAAATCAAAAAGCCGTAACAAGAAAACATTTTTTAATAAAAAACTCAAGTAAGAAAGTATAGTCGGTCAAGCCCGACCATATAATACCCTACACCCAGTATATGTAAAAACAGTTCTTCAGAAATGGGCGTTATAAGGGAGATATAACCTATTGTGGACCGATGATCCTAAAATTTAGTGTCATGATGTCAGTGGATATATTATATGTGTTTAACTTTATCTCAATATAAATACTTTTAAACGATTTATGGAACTTAAAGTGAATTACGGAGAGGGTTTTATATGGGAGTTTCGACTAATTATGTCTCCCCACTATGGTAGTGTAGGGTATAAAAACGAAAATACGTTATTGTATACATGAAAAAAGGAGTTCACATTTCGAAGTAAAATTTGTAAATTTAATCTGAGTATGGTAAATAAACGTAAAAATTGTGATAATCAGCTGGAAGTAAACATTTCAGTTCCTGGAGATGGCTCCATTTATGTTTGGATATTTTTATTTTTGCTTTATGTAACCGAACTCGAACCATCTTTCAAACGTCTTTAATATTGGTATTATAGAAAATTGTACCAGAAGTATTATATGCATATTTTATTTTCACATTTTATTAACTTTTTTAACTTTCTTATAAGAATAATGTTCACCATCAGTATTCATTTTATTATTTAGTAAGATACAAATATCTACAGTATTTTTGTTACTAATTTAAAAAAATTTTATTTTCTACTAAAAGTTAAACAAATGCCAACTTTATTTTAATTTATTTTGTTTTATTTTTTTATTGAAAAGTGTAGTTACAACTTTGTGGTTAATACAGTTGTTAGTTAACATTGTAATTTTGACATTTTAAAATGTAGTAATAAAATCAACGTTTTTCGGCATATAAGAGTAAAATTTTAAAGAAAGAAGTATTTTGGTTAATTATATAATAGTCAATCAAAAAATCGGTTTTGAATTTTTTGTAGTGGCGGCCTTTAGGATTTTTGGTGACGATATACTGACTGAATTATCGAGAAATCCTAAACCTGGATTTGTGTGTCATTTGTAAATATTTGTGTGCCAAATTTTATGCCATTGCCTTATTTGAGAGAGATAAAGAGGCTGCAAAAGTTTCTGCTGGCATTATTTTATATAAATATTCGCAGTCATATTTTAGCATTCCCACTGATGAAATTTCTTCGCAGAATAACTTAAGTTATATTAAAAAAAACTTTTGAAGTATGGCCAAACTTTATACATATGAGCAATGCTTGATGACTAATTATGATCTGATATGTGGACGGGTGCTTATCTTAATCCAAATTGTGTATTACAACAGGAAATTGTTGGATACTTTCTACTGTAAAGTAATTTTGGAAGTGCAGACTATAGAGAACCTATTACGAACCGATCGTTTTAATATGCAGAATTATAACTTTTGTTCATATAAAACTAAATATTACATTTTAACGCGATATGCAAGTGAATCTTATGCAACATCTATGGTTTTTAACTTTTACTGGGAGCTTAGGGAGATAATAACGTGATTGTAACTGGATTTAAAGTTAAATTAGACCTGCAATTTTAATCTAATGTTTATATGAACCGACGACATCTCAGGTGTTTAATAGAATATTCGATTTGTGCATTATATGCGTTAGTACAAACACACTGCGGTGATGTACATTATTTATTAATTATGAAATAACAACCATAAATAAATAATTTTAAAGCTAAATACAAACATTCGTATATTTAAATATGTTGTAATACACAAATTAAAAAATATCAAACAAGGGTTTTAAAAGCTCCAATTTGAATAATAAACTCAACATGAGCTTGTGTAATAACACAAAGTATATTTATCTTGTTTCCATGTAAATTTTATTCTTAATGTTTGTTTTAAATATGTATATGAAACATTATGTTTGTTTTTATTTTAAATATATTAAGCATATATAAATAATTTAAGCTGACTGAACTTTGTTAACAGGTGAAATTATAAAAATAGCAGCACAGTAAACAAAAGCATTGAGCAAAAAATAAAAATTAATTTATAGGATACTTGCAAAAGTAATCAGAACAGTATATTTTCCTTGAAATTATTTATAACTTGAACCTCCACCCACTTTTAACACCTTTTCGCAACTAAGATTTAAAGATCACACAAGTTTTCAATTATTTCAGAGTTTTTCCAAAAATCATAATGAGCTTTTCAGATGACCAAATGAGTTTTTATGCTCTTCGGTATTAAACATTGATAAAAACCTGTACATTATTTTCGCTTCCCGCCTCTTGTCACTGATTTTATTTTTCTGTAAATTGCTTTTTTTCTTCTTTTCGAAGCTTTAAAAAACCTATTTTCCAAATTTTCCAAATTATGGTGCAGTGCTTTGCAAGCCCCATCTAGAGTAAAGAAATTCAGACAAAATAAAGTGCGTTTTCAAATAGTTCCTGTTTCTTTTATTAAAACAAGTATTTATTATTTTGTAATAGTTTTATTTTTAACTTAGTTATTATTTTATATAATATTTAAGTACTGCTTTGCAAAGTCTAATCGCTTTTTATAGAAGAAGCTTCTTTTTAGCAAACGTACTTTTTAGACCGCTCTCGTTAAATCATCTTTGAACAGTTCGTTTTAATTCCTTCTTTATATTTCTGGATGTTTTCTTTTTTGCTAGAATTGCAATATGATCAACGTCTAGCTTCGTGGTCTAACGTTTTTTGCCACATAAGTTCCTTAGACTTTTGGTTGATTTTATTATTTTACAAAAAGCGATTATTTTTTTTTTTAACACAAATTCCGATGTCTTATACTTAGAACTCAAAGCTATCTGTTTCATCCCATTTTCACTATCTAGTATCAACAAATCTTTTTTCTTTGCGGTTAAAGTTCTCATACCGAAAAAGACTGGGTCTATAGCCTTATTTTGTGTATATAACCAGTGGCTAACTTTTTTGGGTGTAAGATCTAATTAAAACAAAAATTTATATACACAAATAGTGTATAGTATATAAATAGTCGTCTGTAAGCTGTAAGTACAATGTTTTAAAATAGTAATAAAACAATCAAAAACCAACTCTAATTCGATTTTAAATTTAATGTTTATACCACATACCACATAAGGTATATTTATATTTGTGCTCATATTTTATTTATGTTTGAATTTTTGATTTATTATTATATTTTTATAAGTAAAGCATTTCTGCGAATCTTCAAATTTATTATTAAACAATAAAAGTTTGTATTAACCTTTATTAATTCAGACAATAGAAAGTGAACATAATTAATTATAAAGAGATTAAATTATTTTATTTATTTTAAATAAATACTTTATCCCTTTATAAACAATTAAGTGCTAGTAAAACTGCCTCATCAATCTGTTAATATACATAAATAATGAAAACTTTTATTCCAAAAATTTATTTTTGCTGTTAGACCTTTGTGTTATTGAAAATATTTTTGCGTGTTAACCATTTATTTTTCAGTGGAAATTATCTAACATCCACAATTAGGATAACACTTTACTTCAAATCAAGATACCTAAATGTAAATATTTACTTAACAAAGAGCAGAAGTTTGTTTATTTAGTCTCTGCTTAACCTAAAAATGTTTAATGTATTGTAATTCAAGTATTATTGCACTGTTTTATTCTCGTTTTGCTTATAAGAAAGCTTAGACATATTTATTCTTAAGGATACAAATCATTTGCATATAGGAATTTATTAATATGTATGTGTTTGTTTTTCCTTTGGTTTAAAGTGTTATTCTTTTATGTCCTTAACAAACAAGTGCACTCCTATTAATAAGTAAAAATGCCATGTTGGACTATGTCGAATCTTATATACCCTCCATCAAAAATTCTAATTCTAACTGAATTATTATTCATATCAAATTCTGTCTCATTAATATTTTAATATTTATTTAATGAGAACTAGTAAGAAAGTATAGTCCATCAAGTCCGGCATTCCTTTGCTGTAAATTGGTGTTTTTATACCTTCCACCAACACAAGTGCTGGATTAGGGTATATTACGTTTGTGGAAACTTTGTTAATATTCATCTGAAAACCAACAGAGTATATAATCTATATTCTCGATCCTTATGAAATTCTACGTCGATTGTCCCTTCGCCAGTCCATCTAATTAAAACACTTTTGCATCAAAAATATACAACATAACTCATGCATAAAGTGACATTTTTTATCTGAAAACGGGACATCGAATAATTCTGATGGGTTCGGTTATATTAAATAAAAATGCATAGATAATATAATAATATTTTATAGTTTCTTTTTACAAGCAATTAGGTCATTTTAATTTTATATAAAAATATTTGATTTATTTCTATATATTTATTTCCAATATTTCGCTATCACAATGGATATTTTTGGATATTGTGATAGCGAAATATTGCAAATAAATATATAGAAATAAATCAAATATTTTTATATAAAATTAAAATGACCTAATTGCTTGTAAAAAGAAACTATTAAATATTAAAAAAAGGTCAAATAAACGAACTAAATAATAATATTTTATTTGTCCGTAGTGAATTTTTATTTTACGTTACACTACAAAAAGAAAATTGTTTATACATTGTTATATTTTTCAGAGGTACAAATTTGTTTCAAAACTTTAGGTGACAATTTCAAATATGTGTATAACTCTTGGCAGGATTTTTTAATTTTAACAATTAACATAGCCTTAAGCACTGGGTATCAGTTGAGTTTTACCTGTGGTCCACAACCTGTTCATCAAAAAAAATACACGTTCAACCGGCGCATTCAATGATAATTTGAAAATTTGTATGGTTTTGATATTTACTTTTAAAATGTTTAAATTCTTTCGACCAACGATTTTCCGCAGAAATATTTTGTTAACTCCATTCTTCAATTTTCTGAGATCTTACATATTTAGATACGAGTGAATATTCATCGAATACTTCCGTATCTTTATTCCAATCGATATGTTCTTTTTCGATCAATATATCTAGAACTTTTTGAACATCTTCCCACTGTGGTAATTCTGTTAAATTTTCCCAATTAAGTTTTTCTAGATCTTTGTACATACATACATATGTACATGTTTTAAGAAAACCATCTTTGACGAATTTAGAGATTTGTTCGAACATTTTTGAACAAATCAAATATCTCTTTTTTCGAATTTCTAAAAACGGGACATATTTGCGTCACCGAGTTATTGCGCAAAAAATGTGAACAAAATTTTCTCTCTCTGCGCATGACGTCACAGGTTATTTTTTTTCATAATCAACATGTAAAAAATAACTTTTGTTCACCATATTAAAAAACAAAATTAATTTTACTAACATTTGTTTTATTTAAATTAAAACATTTAATTGTTTACTATTTTATACATTTTAAAATGTATCGAAAAAGTGAAATAAAATACACGAGTATATATATATTTTTGTACTATCCATTTATTATTTGATGCTTTTTAAATACTCGATGCAAATCAAGAGATTTTCACCATTCAAAGATTGAAATACAGCATCCAGATTTTTCAATTGGCACACAAATTCTTCAGTAGGCTTTGATAACCTAACATAAGGTATCTGAAACGAAAAACGTTTTACTTACCAATGTTGAATCTCACATATCATCTGCCTTAAAGTGTTCAATACAAACACTATTGGCGTTTTCTTTTCTGGCAAAAATGTTACACTTTTTTCCTTTTTTATATGGGAAATGGGTAAAAAGCATAACATATATGTAACATTTTTGCCAGAAAAGAAAACGCCATATGAGGCACTTTTATTCACCTTATTTTATTAAGGTGGCAAAATTGTGCCCATTGTTTTTTTTAATTTGTTTTCTTTTGGAAATCTTAGAAAGTTTAAATTTATGTTATTTTTTTTAATATTTTCACAATTAAAAACGGCACACTTCACTTTAAACTTAATAAAACTTAATAATAAAAACATAATAATATTTTTGACTTGTGACGTCACAAGAAGAAATTTTGCTCTCAATTTTGCTCTTACAGTTTTTATAAAATATAACGGACCTGCGCAATGCGTAATCTTTATTATTTGATTCATGAACAGAACTTAACGAACTTTTGAGAAAAATATTCTTTATTTTGTAGGTAAGTTTGGTATTTAAAATCTGCAAAATCGATATAGTAAAACCAGAGTTATGGACTAAAATGTGAGGCTACCTTCATAAACAGTTGATCACTTTTAACCATATTTTTTTTTTTTTTGCAATTTTTAAAATATATTGTAGATAATACCATGAAATTTTGTACACTTTATTTCTATAATAAACGAAGAAACTGTGAGCCTCCATACAAATATCTTCTATAAATATGGTTCAATGATACGTAAATATAAAATTCAGCAAAAATAAGTTTCATGCAAAGAGGAATCGCAAAATGAAATTTTCTTTAGCTCGGTCCATGTTTGACCCGATTTTCTTTGCAAATTCCTAATTTTTTTCAATAACATATTTTTTAAGAATTTTGTATCGTTTTGCAATATTTTTTTAAGTTTTACCTTTTTTTGGAATTTTTTTCTGAACAACCACGAATATTTGAAATATGTATGTATATAAATGTATATACACTATATACGAGTCATAGTGAATATTGTAGAAATTTTATATATCTTTATTTGGCAGTAGTCTAGCCTAATATATTTATACACAAGTACTTATTCATATTGAGATAAATATAAATAAGTAGATTTAAGGGCCAACAACCTGACTACTTACTAAAAACAAAACTTATTTATCTTTAACAAAGTAACAACTCAATGTTTGTTTTTTTTTTAATTTTCCTAAAACTTTTCGTTATCTCTTGCTTATTAATTTTAAAGTGAAGAAAAGTTTTTAGTATTTACTTTTGTGGTTTTGCAGCAACATAAAGCTTCTGCAAAGTAACAGGCCATATTCACTGGGAATATTGAAGCAGACTGTTGTCATGTTTTTTGTTTGTTTCACTTAAAATTATTCCCTTAATGTGATAAAGCACACACCAAAGAATTTTAATCTCATAGGCCACAATTGGAGAATAGAACAATATTTAAACACATTTACACACATGTACAATAATATTTAAACAAGTTTGATTTTTCTTGGCTGTGTTAATACCTACATATGTTTACACCAAATTTGAAAAATTAAAACAAGTAACAAAGTATAGTCGCTCAAGCCTATATACAGATTGTGTAAAAACAGATTTTCAGAAATTGGGTCTATATAGGAGGTATGACATATTATGGATCGATCATCCAAAAATGTAGTGGCATGACTTCTGTTTATATAAATTTTTTTTTTGTTAAAGTTTATCTCGATATAAACATTTATAAATGATTTTTAGATGTTCAACGCATTTTCATTAAAGTGTTTTTAAAAGTGTGCCTTATATGGGAGCTACGTGCATAAATCAAAATTAATCGGGAGGATTAGGTGAAATAATGTACCGATTTCAAGCAGTTTCAATTCCAAGCGTCCTTGGTCGATCGATATACTTTAAGGTAGGTGTTGGCCTAATATTTTTGGGCGTTACAAACATCAGCACAATTCCAATATACCCTCCCACTATGGTGGTGCAGGGTATAAATAGCTACACGAGTAAAATAACCAAAAAAATTCCCATTCCCAGTCCATACTTGTTTTTTACTTAAACTTACAATAATAAATGCAAATTGTCTTGAAGTGAATCAGCGAAGAAACGCACTTATTTCTGTTAAAAGATAAAACATTTAAGTCTTATTTATGAAGGCCTTAAATATACCCAAAACATAGCAACATTATTTTCTAGAATTTATCTTGCAAATTAAAATTTATTTTATTGTGACACCTTTCATTGCAAAAAAATAAAATTTAAAAAAATATTTGCTAAAAAAAATAAAAAAAAAAATCTAGAAAACCGCCATTTAAAATGGACAAACATATCAAATGGGACTTTTCTTTGCTCAACAATGTATGTTTGTACAAAAGAATAAATCTCTATTGCTATTGCAACTGAGAAGTAAAATGATATAAATAAATATCATAGAATACAACAGACATTCTAGCAACAGAACCACTTCACAAAGTATTTCTAAGAGTAAAAACATGATAAATTTACCACAATTCAACAAAAGTTGAAAAAAGAAACTTATAAAAACAACGTTTTATGTTGTAATAAAATTGTATGAAAAAAAAACTATTAATGTTTGCAAAATGTTTGGACTGAATGATATTAAATGGAAATTAAACGAAATTATGTAGGTCAATAAATAATGTAGTTGAAGAGAGATATTAAGTCACACAATGAAAATTTATTACAGAAGACATAAAATAACTTTTATCAATCATAATTATCAAAATTAATAAAAGACTGAATAATAGGCATTTTTATAAAAGTGTTGTACAATTTTCGCTTTTATAACATAAATATAACAATTACTTTTTAATTATATTTGTTTCATATATAGTTACTAAATGCTTTTTTTAGCGTTTGTTTTTTTACTTCTCGTAATTTTAAATTAATCTGAGAAAATAAAGAACAATAAAATTCATTTATATTTAATTGAATTTCAATTATTATGCCTTAAACGTTGATTTTGCGTACAACTACAAATATTCATTATAGAAAAAATGCTTCTATCCAAAGCTCATTTATTATTCAAAACATTTAAAGAAAAGCATTATAGGAAAAATAAGGAATGAGGTGCTAGTAAGCAAAAAATTGTATTTTAAATAAATTGCAATTAACTGCATAATTTATACTTTCTCTAAAAAAAGCAATGAAACATTAAAAAAAACTGAACAAATTAAATACGTTCTTTGAAATAATTAGTTAAATAACTAAGAGTAAATTTAAGAAATAAAAGTTTCTGTTTATATTTGGCTTATATTTTTGCAACGTTTAACATAAAACGATTTACTTTAACACACAATAAATAAGGTACCTAAAAGCCCTAGGAGACTGATTTTGCCTCTTTGAGACATCAAAATAGTCCCATCTTTATACTCTGTGGTTATTCTTGTAGTGAAGCTTGTACGGCAGCTATGCTTGGAACAACTTTCACAAAAGTCAATAGTATAATTTTTACAATCTTATAACAGATCTGTGTAAAATCTCAGTTCGATATGGATATTTATTTCAGTTAATGAGTTTTCGGGAGTAGTCCTCATAAGGGAACTATGACCTATTACGAGCCAATCATCATGAAAGTCTGTACGACGATGTATATGTATATGTGAATTATTTGTGTTTAAATTCAACGTGATAATTGTTTTATAGGAGATTTATGCGCATTTAAGTGATTTTTCGAAGTGAATTTGAAGGGAACTATGGAACCGATAATCATAAAATTGATTACGAATATTTGTGTGTCTGTGTGGACTATTTGTTTCTTGAATTTCAACTTCTGAATGGTTTTTATAAGGGATTTATGCGCATTTAAGTGTTTTGTCGAACTGGACTTTATATGAGAGCTACGGTCAAATATGTACCGATCATCATAATATTGACATGGACGATTTTTATTTATGTATGGACTTGGGGCTATGGACAAATATGGACCGATCATCATGAAATTTGGTACAATAAGTTAAATGTATATTTTAATTATGATAGTCATTTTGATAGGAGATTTATGCAAATTTAGTAATTTAGGAAGTAGACTTTATATGAGGACTACGGACTTTGTGTTGAATGGAAACTTGATAGTGCTTTTAATTAAGGATTCAAAGATTTATTTACATTTAAGTGATTGATTGATTATTTTTGTTGAATTTCAACTTGACTTTTATAAAGGAATTCTGTTCATTTAAATAATTTTCAGAAGTGATCTTTGTATACAGCTATGTCAAAATTATGGACCGACGCATATTGCAGAATTTTGTATAGATACGGCTTTTCTATAGACATTTATGTACCGATATTATCTAGATTATCATTGAAGAAAATAGCAAAAAATATCAAGGTAGTCTGAAACTTTGATCTTTAATGCAGATCCTACTGGACTGATTTAGCCAGTTTTCAACACCAAACATTTCGGAGAATCTAAGAATATTAATTAAGTAAAAATTTCATATTTCTATATCTTTTTTTCGAAGCCCTATCGTGCCAACAACTTACGGATAGGCGGACATGGCTCCATCATCTTATAATCCTATAAGGACACAAAATATATAGACTTTTTGGTTCTACGACCATTATTTTGAGGTGCTACAGATGTAATGATAAACGTAATATATTTCTATCTCTTTGTGGTGGGTATAAACAAAAGAAATATATTTCCTACAGAGGTGAATCTTTGACAATTTTTGCAAAGTACATAGTACAATATGCAAAGTACACTTTCGAAAATCACTTAAATGTGAATAAATCTTTTATAAACATGACTATGAAGTTTCAGTTCTTAAATTGAAAATAAGAAAGTAAGAAATTCGCTTTTAAAATTTCCAGTATAAATAAATAATTCGGCACAGCCGAATAGAAACTCTTACTTTTTATGTATAGATTTATACTCAATTGTTTGAAAAGCTTAGCAGAAATTCATATTATGTTTCACTCATATTGAATTCTAGGTTACATTTTTTAACCCATTACAATCTACTATTGGATAGTAAGAGCCAGATTGTCGAAGTATAATTTTCTGTTGAAATCAGTATTTACACATGGGGTGATAATAAAATATACAATTCTAATTTTACAGCTCTAAATGTTTTACATTGAACTAATCAATTTCAATTACAATTTGAATGTGGAAAGTTTAATTATTTACTAACACTACAAATTTGTTCAGCTCGTTAATACTTTTAATTATATTCCTCATACACCACAGATGTACATATATAAGTTTTACCTTTAATACATATTCACAATCAAATAGAAACAAAAATTTCATAGAAAAGAATTGGATGTAATAGAGGCAATAACACAAAGCAAAGGATTTTAAAATCATTTATTTTTTTAAAGGCAAGAGTTGAAAATAGCAACAAAATATTGCTGTGCATTCAATTGTATAACAATAGAAAAACTGAACAAAAACTTAGAAAAATTCTTTCATTAAATGGAATTAAAATCTAAATTCATTAATACCACGTCTGATATAAATCGTATTTGGATGCACTGAAAATGTGATTTTTTACACATAAAAAGCTGGTAAAGAAATTCAATATGAATTTTATACAGCTTAGCTGCATCTAACAAGGGAGAATTTTAAAATTGATTTAAAAAGGAAGGTCACATTTATATGTTTGTAAAAGAATCAAAATTCACAGTTACACTTAATGTCATTTATATATGATTTTAGGTTTTACCTTACTTTGTCCTGTTTCACACATTTGAGCTTTTGCTGACCAGTTTCTGCATAATTCTCTTTTGAACTTTGGCACTTCATTCACACGCGTCAATTTATTTTTCATATTTTTTCATGCAAATCTACATGCATGAAATAAAAAACAAAAGGACATACCAAAATCGACTAATACCTTTTTGTTCTCTTTTTCTCACCTTCTAACCCAAAAATACTTCCTTGAAAAGCATAGCTGCCAGATTTACCGATTTATTTTGACATTTTCTTTTTTAAAATAGCAAGGTGACGATTTGACGATTTTTTCATTGAAAATTACAATTTTCTGAGTTATTAAAATTTGCTATCATTTGATTGTTTTATTAATGTTTTTGTTACCAAATTATCTCTTTTTTTTTTTTTGAGACAACAACTATTTTTACATTTAATATCACAAACATTAAGAAGAACATGGCATATTTCAAAAACAAAACTAAGTGTTTTCTTATTTATTTACAATTGTTAAGTTTAAGTATAATAATTCCAAATAAGATTGAGTCAGGATAGTAGTGATTACTTATTTAACTGTGAACATAAAAAAAACAATTTAAAATACTGAATTCCATGAACTAAAATATTTAGAGGAAACAATACAAGAACTTCTCCTATTTTAACAAAACGTCGAAAGAATCTTCAGCCAAATAAATTTAAATAAAACAAAAATACTGAAACTTTTTAATATTAGCACATGTATATTAGAGATGAATTGGATTCTATACTCAAACTATACTCTATAAACTAAATTTTTTTGAATTACAATTTAACCTGAATTAATAAAATATACTAAATTCAGATATTTATTTATTAAATACTGTAAGTCTTGTTTCACACACTTCAGTTTTAGCTGACCAGTTTTTGTTCAATTCTCTGAACTTCGAACACAAAACCAATAATATTGGATTTCATGTCACTAACAATATTTTTTGTCGGCTTAAAAACTAATTCCAATAAGATCGTTTTCTATGACACCCTGATAATCTCATTTGGGCTTCTGAAAATCCAAGAGGGATTGTTAAAAAGCATTTGCTCTATATGTAGCTCATATGTGAAAATTGAGCTGTAAATGAGGTAAAGGTGAATTTATCACGCTATCGGGAGATATTAGCCATTAAAATTTGGTATATTATTGATGATGATATGCATCATTGACAGAATTGTTTCTCAACCCTGGGCTTCGTTTATTAAATTATAAATAATTCATTAACAAGATTATTTTTATGTTATAAAGGTTTTATTTAAATTACAATATTTTTGAGGTTTAACAGCCCAAACAAACTCCAACTTAACTTAACTTAAAACACCCTTATTCGCGTTGATGCTTCAAATGGTGGTACTCCTTTTCAGCGTTTTCATTATTTTGTACATGATTTAAATGCAGTATGCCGTTTTCTTTGATTTCACAAAATACAATTTTTTCAACAAAAATGTCATCTTCCTTTAAAAACAAACTCAGTTGATGTCCCAATTTTACACATCGATTCGTTTTCACAATCGCTGCCACAATCACACAATTCTGGTTGGGTTCAATTTACCATTTTCTTTTTTTCCCAAGAATTTATTCACTGGCTGTTACTTCTTTAGGCAAATAATCTGTGTCAAGTAGATAAAAAATGGTTACTACAAACTTTATTTAAAATTCTGCTTCTGTAATCTTTGTATGAATATTAATGCATGACAGTATTTTTTAAGTTTACATACATACATATGTAGATATGCAAATCTTAAGTGGTAAAACTTAGTAATAGGAATTTGTTTATATGTATTAGATTATATATTTAAACAACAAAGTAGCAAATTAATTCGGTGATAAAACCGTTTAGCATAAATCTAAAACTTATATATAATATATTTCGGGATATTGCGAACACAAATCAATTTTTCTGTATGCTTGTTTGTAACCACGAACCAAGTGTCTCTTTCTAAGTTTTCGGAATGAAATAATTTGCGGATTTTTTTTAAAATTGGAATATTATATATACACAATGAATGTTTATTAGATCTGCCCACAAAAATAGATTTTCTTTTAATGGCTCTTATTTTATTTTTTGGCAATAATATAATGGGTCCGCCATCTAACGTTTTTTTCAACTAGTGCTTATTTTGTAAATGGTAACACTTAGCTTTTGTCTGATTTGAGAGATAATTAGTTTAATCCTTCCGCTGAACGAATATGGTTGTGTATACGCTTGAACAACTCTGGGAAATATTGCGACATTACTTTGAAAATCATGGTAATGTTGCAGAATGTGTGCGAAAATTGTGTACGGATTTTGGAAGAAGAGAAGCACCGTCAGCTCCGTATTTTCGTTATTTTGTGAAAAAAGTGAAAGAAACTGGCATCCTCATCGATAAACCAAAGCGTGAAAAGCCAAAAACAGTGCGTAGAAAGTGTGCGTGAAGCGCCATCAACATCAATTCACCGTTGTTCTCAACAATTGAACATTTCGGAGACATCATTGAGAAGAATTTTGCATAAAGACCTTGGTATGAACTGACCATCCAATGCGTTTTCATTTCGCTAAGTGGGCCTGCGATCGACTTATAGAAGATGCCGATTTTGCCAAAAAAAATCATCTTTTCAGATGAAGCACATTTTAATCTTGGCGGGTATGTAATCCAGCAAAATTGTCGCATTTGGGACACAGAATACCCGCACGCATACATTGAAAAGCCGATGCACCCAAAACGAGTAACTGTTTGGTGCGAATTTTGGTCCAGAGGCATAATTGGGCCATTTTTCTTCGAAAATGAGCAAGGAGTGGCCGTTACAGTCAATGGCGATCGTTATCGGGTTGAATGAATTTTTGTTCACAAAAATTGAAGAGGAGGATATTGGCAACATTTGGTTTCAATAGGACGGCGCTACGTGCCACACAGCCGAAGCTACACTCGATGTTTTGCGGCCTGTTTTTGAATATCGCATTATCAGCTGATGTCGTTTGGCCACCTCGGAGCTGCGACTTGATACCGTTGGACTATTATTTGTGGGGTGCCGTCTAAGATAAGTGTTACGCCGACTAGCCAGAGACAATTGACGCTTTAAAGGACAATATTCGTGAAGCCATTGTTGAAATACAGCTGCTACTGCATGGCCAGCCGAGGTCGCAATTTTAATGAAATTATTTTCCATTATTAACCGGAAGGATTGTACTTTCAAATAAAAAAAAAGAAGTTATAGAAAATATTTAGTAGCTTTTTTTGCATTTTCAAAAAAAAAAAAAAAAAAAAGTTATTTGGCGGACCCTTTAAAAAGAAAATTGATTACACTATTTCACGACTTTGAATCGATTTCTGAAACAAATCAAATCTATATTTAGGGATCTGTCTAATGTGCATAAAGATTAACATTAAAATAACTAACACATCTACAGGCGAGTGTAACATTGTATTTTCTGAGAAGACTTTTATTAGATTTTCTTAAATTCAGTGTTAGTGCAACATTACGGCGTCAATTAGTGGTGTACACTATACTAGCAAACTCTACTGGTATTTGCATATTACGAATTGAAACGAATTTATGTTATTTTTCCACTATACCACAATCTTTTTATTCAAACTAAGAAAACAATAGAACTTTATTCAGGCATTTTAAAGTATTAATTCAATATCAGTTAAATTTAAATATCAAAATATTTTACTTAAAAAATTGAAAGCAATTGGCTAAAAATTAAGTAGTTAAGAATTTAAGAAAAACAAGAAACAGTAAATAAAAATATATATTGTCGTTAAATTGTAATTTGGTACGTCATTTTTCTAAATTAATGTTTTATATTTTACTCAAAATATAAAAGTGAAGGATAACAAGTAATAGTGTTGTATTCGGCTGTGAGTTATAAACATTTCATAAGGTTGCTTTAAAATATATATGTACTGAATTTAATGTCAATGATGGCAATGAAACATTACGGCGCCAATTAGAATAGACTATACTATTTTTGCATGCGTAAAAACAGATGAGACTGTATTGATTTTGTTAAAGTACAGCACAATGTTTTTTATTAAGACTAAAAAAACAAGAAAACTTTAATCAGACACTTTAAAGCATTATTTTAATATCAATTTAATTATATACATATATCAAGATCAATTAACAGCATTTAGCAATATAAAATACAATTTATTTAAATTGCAATTGGTTTTGGATCATATTGGTAAAACAAAAATTCTTTGCTCTGATTTAATATAACAATATAGTATTTGTTTCATAATCTTATTGTACCTACCATCAAAAAGATGGAGGGTATATTAAGTTTGTCATTACATTCATGTCCGTTCGTCAGCTGAAGGCACAACAGAGCATCGAAAATAAAAGACATAGAACAGTGAAAGTTTTACCCTACATTCTTTGTTCCAACGAAATATTTGGTATTAAAGATGGGCATAATCCAAAGTTTCAGACAACCTCGATATTTTTTACAATTTTCTTCAAATATAATGCAGTTCATGTCATGAAATTTTGTACACTTTATATTTATTATAGAGGGCCAAGTTCTGTTGAAAATTATAAGATCCATACAAATAATTGATATTTATTTAGTCATACAAATGTTTTCCCGAAAAAAGTCTTTATTGCACATAAATGTCTCTTGAAAAGGAATATCCATACAAAATTTTCATGAAAAGAGAAAACTCAACACGATATTTTGTTTGCATCGGTCCCTATTTTGGCATAGCCCCATATAGACCATTTCCGAAAATTACTTCCAAGAATAACCAAAATCAGATTCCCAAAGCTTTTCGGTACCTAATGTTACACGCTGCAAAAATACAAACAAATCGCAGTTCTGAAAGAAACAAATATAAATGCTTGATTATTACTGAAATATGCATAAAATTCTTGTAAATATCATTATTGCAAAGAAATTTTACTAAAATAAACCTTAAATAAAAATAAATTACGGTAAAATATTTTATGATAATCACCCCATAATATGTAATTTGGTAATGGGTATATAAGATTCGGTACAGCCGAAAATATACCCTTGCTTGTTATATCTACTAAAACTAACTTTCTAATTAAAATTAAATACTTTGTAATACTTTGAAATGCTTTTATTAACTCTTTCCTAACTTTGTACTCCAATCTTCTGCACAGTCTTCTATAAAGGCATACAGTTCGCGTTTTAGCTGTAATATAATTATATGTCGTCATTGCCACCAAAACCCATAACCTTTGTAAAAAATTTAACTGAACTGATGTGGCTTACAGCACAAGTAAACACAATATAAATAAATAAGCAATATCTTCTAAAACTTCATATTTTAAAAATTTTTTAATACTGGGAACATCATGCAATTTAAGAAAAAAATAGCAAAAATTTCAACTCATGAAAAAACAGCAACAAAGGATTAGAATAAAAATACTTAAAAAATAAAGTTAAACTCGCAATTTACACATTTTGATATAATATATACATATGTATTGTAAAATAATTGTTTTTATTTTTTTTAACTCATATATTGCAGATAAAACTTCAACACCAATAAGTGAAGACACTGGGCCATAACCATAGCCATAAAAAAGTGTACTTTAATAGTTAAAAAGTTGATCTTTGTTAAAAGTACACTTTAGTTTAACTATAGACACGTAAAAGTACACTTTGACCGCTAAAACATACTTTTAATTTAAAACCAGCTGAAGTTGCTTTTAAATAATTTAAGATCACTTTAAAATCAACCAGCTGTTTATGCAAAGAACAAAAACTGGATGTGTACAAAAATATAAAAAAGTAAAAAAAATAATCTTATATGATACTAGAAATATCTCGATATCTATTGAATGTGTAGCAGTGCCCTATGGCACCAAAGCAGTTTTTCTTGTCGGTTTTAAAACCAATTCTGACAATATTGGTTTCTATGACACCCCCTGTGTACAATCTTATACATTCCCGCATGTATTCTCACCCAGTAGCCCAATTTGCCTCTCTTTGACTTTTTTTTTTTTTTGTTTCTGTAAAGACATCAAAAAATCAACTCCAAAATAGCCTAATTATGATATTAATCTTACCTTCTCCATTTTCCACCGGAAACACTTTTCATAAATTTTTCCGCTTAATTTTATTATTTTGCCGATTTTTGTTTTTTTTTTTCAATTTTCAATGACAGCTGTTTAACCCTTATGTGTGCGGCAAAAACTAAAATACTAACTATTTTTTACCAATGGTTAACTGAAATACTAACTATTGTTTAACTATTACTTGTTATTCTTATGGTAAACTAAGCATTGCGAATAAATAATCATTAGTTAATCCTTTGTCATTAGCTAACTAAAGACTGTGAATTCGGCCATAAGACACATAATAATAATAATCAGTTACAATGTTTTCTTGCGCAATGACTAAATCTGAATGAACTTTTGCGCAATTCACACTTGTGTGTGGGACTGGTATCAAGTCGTAATACAAGAATATCTCAATGACAAAAGTTTGAACCTAAAAGGGAAACTTATTTAATCAATTAACTCTTGTCTTGATAATTCACATCCATAATCGCTTTAAATTATCACACCAACATTTAAAGAAGTTAATTATAGAAAACATGCTCCCAAATTGTTATTCTGTGTTTGTACAATAAAACTTCAGCATACAAATAAATGTAGAAAGCTAAACATTTTGTTCGTTTCTCTTTTGTTAAAAACTTTAGTGACTTTGACCCTGAAGGCTGGGTATTCCATATAAAATATTTTACTACTAAGCAGTTCTAGCCTATAAACAAGTTCTGCACATTTGTGGCCTGTACTTAAAATATAAAAATGTTAAAAAAAAAATAAAAAAGTTTTGATAATAAAAATTACATACTTATGTAAATACATAAATTCCTTTCATTATTATAAAATGTATGTATATTTTGTGTTTGTTTAAAATTTACCAACTTTTTAAATATAACTAAAATGTATATGTGTATGTACATGTTTACATAAAATACCACAAAAGTTGTGATTTTTCAACTCGGTTTATTTTTACGTACAATTGTATACTTTTTTCTAAACAAATTGGCACTTTGTTTAAAATGCAAAATTTAACCTTTTTTGTGGTTATTTGCTTTTGTTATCCTTTCACCCAAATTAAAATTGTTTGTGTCACTTTTCTTTTGTTTATTTTTTTTTTTAACCAATATTTAAATAAAATCTAAAAAAATTTTTAAATAAATTAAAAAACCAACTGAATAATTTTAATTCAAGTTTAAAAGAATTCTTCATGATAATAGTCGTATAGGCAGTCAATTTTATTTTGATATAAGTATTTGGAAAACCTTGGCCTAGAACGAAATGGGTTTATGATTATCTAATCTTTTCTTAATATCATCCCCTTAATAAAACAATAGTGTATAATTTTTGCACTTCGAGATAATCGATTTTAAATTTTTGTTTTATTAGACATCTGATAAAACATTAGTATTTTTGAAAATAATCGATGTTTTTAAGTTGTGGTCATTTAAATATTTGGTGGAATAGTCAGGCTAATAGCAGATGATATTTCATTAATTTACACGTGCTTTAATTGCAAATAAATGTTACTCAAACTATGACGATGTCACCTAGGCTATTTAATTTGTTTCAGCATATGTCTGAAAATCATTATACACTATTTTGAAAAATATATAGATAATTTGAAAAATATTATTTGAAATTTGAAAAATAGATGTATATATGCTTTCTATTTACTTCCTTGATAACAACGGATAAACAATTTGCATACGATACTGGCTGGAATAAATAATTGGAACTCATTTGATATGAGATTTGAAATACTTATTTTCAGTTAATTTTTAATGAAGATACAATATATAAATAGCAGTAAAAAAATTATAAAGATCAGTCATATTAAGATCTGGTCATATAAGACCTGCTACTGTATCAAAATAAAATGTAGCGCAAACAATATTTATATGCACAAAATTCTAGCTTTCAAATTTTTATGATGATTGATTAATAATAGGTCATATTCCGAAATTTATTTTTCGCCCACAAATACAAATAATTATATTTGATAAATTTTTGTTAAATTTTTAATTATTTTGTTTTACAAAAAAAAAAAAAAAAAAAAACATTCTGGCTGTAGGGCATTGTATGGTCGGAATTGACCGCCTATGCTTTCTTACTCGTTTTACTATGTTTAATATACACAGAGCTAATTGAACATATTACAACCTTGAAACTTAATATCCGTAACGTGATTAACAAAAACGAATAGACGACGTCTACATGTATGCGTGGTTTTCCGATATAATTATTGATAAACCCATTGTTGGTTAATTAATCTATTCGCAAACGCATATGTGCAAAAACAAAACTTTTATATTATTTTCTAAAAAACATTTACAAATATTTGTACAATGTATATTTGTATGTTAAACAAAGTTAATTTAAGTTTAACATAACAAATATTGTATGACTAACACATTAAAGAAACTTTTTTTTTAGCAAGAAGTTCTTTATTCACAAAATGAAAAAAACAAGAAATTTTAACCTTTGTAAAAAAAAACGTTTTATACAAAACTAAATAAAAACTTTCTATCATACGTAAAAAATACCGAAAAAAAATTGAAAATCATGAGTGTCTGTAATTGACAGACAACTTAATTTTGTTAACAGCTGAAAAAAAGTTTTCAGCATAACAACTGCTAACTCAAATTCAACTGAACAAATACTATCCATTTTGTTTTAACGCCACACATGTATGTAATAAAATTATTTATTTTAAGTCCATAGCATAAAAAAACACGTATACAATGCTTTTCGTTATCAAACACCCTCTGGATTCATTAGAACCACTTCCAATTGTAGTAATATATAAAGCGTTACGCAGTTTTACTAATTGAGTGAAGAGGTAACTAGCGAATCAAATAATGAACTAAAAGCATTACTTAATTTGCTCATATAAAATCCAATGGCATACAGGACTTTTAAACCACAAATTTCAATTCATTTATTATTATTGAAGTTAAAAAAGAAACTATAACTTACGTGATGGACTTAAGTATAGGCACAAAGATTGCATTAACAGCAGAAGGAATATAATTTATTAATATTAGATACTAATAATATATTACAGTCTGCTGTTTATTTCTATTGGCAGAAAAAAAGTTCTAAAATATAATGGACAAAAGTAGAGTCACATTTTTTTGGGCAAATATCCCTTTATCTTAATTTTAATAATCTGGCAACAATTTTACATTTGACACATATTCCGTTAATTGTCTCTTATTCATTCAAAAGTTTAGAAAATTCTAATACGGTTTGTTATCCTTTTAATATGTTTCCTAAACGAAAAATAATTTTGCATTTATGTACATAACCAAGGCAAATCGTTCACTAAAATCGTGGAATTGATAAACCGCAGCCGTTTTACCATACGAACCATTGTAAATCGAAAGCGAAAGAAACTTTTTTGAAAATGCAAATCGCTGTGGTCGTCTTCACAAATTAATTGAGAGAGAACGTCCTTAAATCGTACGAAAAGTAAGAGGTGATCCAATAACAACATCCTTTCAGATTGCCGCAGAGATAAAACAAGATTTTGGCAAAGATGTGCTACCAAAAACTGTTCGGAGAACGTTACATGACGCAGAGTATAAATCACGTGTGGCTAGATACAAAACGTGGATTTATTTTGTTAATAAAAAAGAGAGTGAAAAATGTGATTTCTGGCATCAGGTACTTTTTACAGAAAAAAGTAAATTTATTATTTTCCGATCTGATGGACACGCTAGGTTTTGGCGAAAGAGTAACACTTCATATGAAGTAAAATATATTTTATCAGTAAAGTATAATGGCGGAGATATGAGGCTGTATGTCTTCTGCGGGTGTTGGAGAGCACGTATTTATTATTAATTAATAATGTACAAGACAGTTTATCCTCAATTTTAAGGGAAAATGTCATAAAAAGTGCAGAAAAGCTAAACTTACCTGAGTCGTTTACATTCCCACAAGGCAACGAGCTGAAACACACTCATACAGCAAATGTAAAGATGTGGCTTGCATATAATACGGCTCATATTTTGATACACCCTCCGCAGCCCCAGACCTGAAACCCATGGAGCATATGTGAGAGGAATTGGGGCGAAGAATCCAACAGCGCGCAATATTAAATAGAATTTAGCTGAAAATAGTGGAGGAATGGCATAACATAGGCGAAAATATAATTAAAAAGTTACTCCAATCCATTACAAATAGACTTAAGGACGTTATTAAGCAAAAGAGACTGCCAACTAAATATTAGATAAATGTTTTATACTTTTTCCAGTAAAATAATGAATCTTTTAATTTTTTTTTAATTACTTTTATTTGCAAAATATAATAAAACTAATTTTCATGGTTATTATTTCAAGGGATGTATAAGTTTTATAATTACAATTAATTTGCAAAATAAATATTTTGTATTTTCTTATATAAATAAATTAGCAGTTTCTTTTAAATCTGCACTTACTTCTACATATACTTACGTAAATCCGTAACGTATTTCCTCTTATAAAAATCCTCCACCAAAATATAATATGAATTACAGAAACTAAAATGGGATTCCATGTAAGGCGACGATCGAGGTATATACTGAGGATCTATTATAATTTAATTTCCATAACGTTATTTACGACACTTTTATAGGTGTTATACTCAGGCAGAGAAAAAAATATAGTTGTACATGTTTACCACAACTATTTCAACATTTTTAAATATTTTTTTTAAAGTACTATGGTCACGGTAATTATTTTAATGATTTCAGCAACTACAATATGGCTAATTTATCATGCATATGATTCCAGCAATCACATATATGATTATAGCAATTATGTAATATTTATGGTAATCAGTTTTATAATGAAAAATATATCATATAATGTTGTTCTCTATCAGAACTAATATACATAGTTACTACAATCACATATATGATTGTAATAATCATTTGAATCGTAACTTAACCATATTATAGTTACTACAAATGTAAAAATAATTACAGTGACCACAATATTGTTGAAAAACTTTTAAAAATGTTGACATTGTTGTGGTAAACATGTACAGCTATATTTTTTCTCTGTGTGCTGATACTCGGAAGTAAACTTTATATGGAAGAAATGGCTAATTATGGACTGGACAAGTCAGTAGTACAATTGCTGAAATCAATTGTGTTTTCTTTACAAAGGATATATCTACAATTATAGGCTGAAATACATAAAACCCTTTAGCATGATTTCTGGATACATACTACCGATTCGTGTAAAATGTTAGTTCGATATTTTTATTTTATTTGTTTTTGTAAGTATTCGAAGAGTGTTGTGACCAATTATAATATTCGCTACACAGCTTCTATATATATAGTAAGTATCTATTGTGTCGAATGTCAACTTAAGTAATTTTCGGAATTTGAATTTTTTGGGACTCTGATCAAATATGTAGGGATGGATATTCACAAAATCTAAAGCATTTCCAATTGTATTTGTTTTTAATTATATTTCTTAAATTTCCAATAATATTTCAGAAATTTTTAAGTGTATTTTAGAATTTTGCAGTTGTATATAAAAAAAATTAATGTGCATTTCGGTTAGAAATTTATAAAATACAATTAAAAAATTCTTAAATACAATTGGAAATTTCTGTTCTGAAATATAATTAAACATTTCAGAAATATAGTTAGAAAATTATGAAATAAAAAGTAAAAACTGGAAAATTCTGAATTTAAATTAAAAACTTCTGAAATACAATTGGAAATGGCGTAGTAGATAGACATTCCCATTTTATAAGCCATATTTGGGGAATAAATTTCATGGTGACTATTTTCATCACACTTTTTCTTTTTTATCATGAAAATAACGAAACTGTATATTTAAATGAAATGGCAAAAAATTTTTTGATAAATTGATACATAACTCTAATTCTACTGAGGACATAATAAACCAATATATCAAAAGTAATTCGTTAAGTTTAATTTTTTTTTTTTGGAAAAAATAACTTTGTACATATTGTTGTTTATACGAAACGCAATACATATTTGTGTAGATAAAAACAAACCTGAAAACGAAATTTAATTTTAAACAATGGCTTTTAACTGAACTGAACTGAACAAAAGACATGTTCGATTAAACAGATTCATTATAATTAATTTTATTAAATTTTTTCAGCAAAATAGAAATTTCTATTTGTATTTTATTAAGCTTATGATACGAGTATTATTTTCGTTATGAATTTATTACAAATTACAGACATCTATCTAAATCATTACAATTGCCAAGAATTTGTCTAAACAGACAAGAAATATTATTATTGTGTTTAGCGTTAAAAAAAATACCCTGGAGATGTAACAAAAGTAACAACATTATTAACTGTAGACTTGCTAACAATGCCATGGGCCATAAGATAAATAAGCAAAGATAATATTTACGTGTTTGCAAGTTAAAAATTAAAAAAAAAAGTTAAAGTAAGAGAACAGCGTATGTGTATTTGAGAAATTAAAAGTGTAATTTTGTTTAAGGAAATAAGTTGAATAGGAAATGTACTTTACGTCTACCCTAAGAAATTCCGAACAGATTCTGTCCATTTTTCTGAGAAGTAAGAGGCTTATTTACAAAACTTGAAACCAAAATAAAATAAACTTGTTGTTATAATATTCTGATATGGAAAATTAGCCAGAGTGGTTCAGTAGTCAAAAGTTATGAACCACCCAGCAAAAAACGCGATTAGTCCATACAGGCATGTGCACACATGCATGGACCACTCCACAATGGACCAAGAGTATTCCAAGCATAATCCATTTGTATGAAAAAAACTAGTCAATTTGATATAACGATGTCCTAAGACTGGAACATATAATCCAGATTTGCATAACACGGGACTAGCCCCAAAACTACTCATTGTAACTACTTCATTACATTTTAGCTACAATGAACCATGTACACCACAGAGTTTTGCAGGGCAACTATGAACAAATGTAATGTGGCAATGCTTTGAACATATATAGGCAAAAGTACTGTTGTATTTGTGATTGCTATTATATTTTCTATACTAGTTTAGGGTACTTATGATTCGTCACAGTCGAATATAGTACTCACACTTTTCGTACATTATTTGACGGGTGAAAAATAAACACATTTAGTACTTGCATTAATTTAATGCTTTTGCATATTTTCATATTATGTTTACTCTGAAGCAGACAGTGCAAGATTTGTTCATTTAAATTTTATAAACGTTCATATTTATTATTGTTCAGCATGAAAAAATAACATAACAAAATAAAATAAAATAAAATAAAAGGTTCAACAAAAAGTTTACAGTTTTAAAAATTTGAGAAAGTGTTTGAAATGTTTTAACTCTAATAAGATTTATTATAAATAAATACACTTGTATTACATAAATAAAATAGCATTCAATAACTTTCGTTTTTTTTTTCAAGTGCTTAGTATAAAATTCTAAGCAATGATAGAACAAATGATTTTATACGACATTCTAGTGTTCAATGATTGCAAACAACTTAAGCTTGCAAAAGTATTGCAAATAATGCCATAAAACGACACAATCAAGTCTTAAGCACAGATCGTAATGAAAAATAAAGCAAAAATGTTATTAAAAGAAAACCAGCAAATTAATAAGCAAATACTACGTTTAACACTTATGTGATTGACAAAAAACAGATTCATGTTTTGTGCGATAAGTTACCCAGGTACCTGTTTCATACAAATCTTATTAAAAATATTACATTTTGCAGCAAAATTTGAAATGTTAGTTAAAAATCTAAATTTGGGAGCTGTCAAGAAGTTTTAAGTGCCATGGTTGCCAATTTCTACAAAAAAAATTAATTTCAAAACCTAAAAGGTACCCGTGTACCTTGTCGGTCTCATTAGGGTTAATAGAACATACATAACGGAGGTCAATCCAACAGAAATATAACATCAGTGTAAGTAACTAATGGGATAAAAAAAGTTAGCAACTCACGTAGATCGGAATGCTGCGCAACAATTAATGCGATCCTTGAAAATAAAAACACAGATTTTTATAGAAAAAACTAATTTTAGTTCATTTGTTTTGATTTTCTTAAACATTATTCCTTTTCAAAATAATACATTTTTGCTAACGGATTCTTTGTGAACAATGCTTAAGTTTAAGTACAAAATACCGACCATATAATAACCTACACCCAATATATTGAGTAAAAACTATTGAATGTTTGATATATGGGAGCTAAGACCTTCTATGGACCGATCACTTAAAAATTTAGTGCCGTGACTTTATTGCTCGCCAACAGTGGGCTGTCGGTGTTCAATTATAGATCAATCTGCATCAAATTTTTAGATGTGATTATTAAGCATATTTTTAATTCATTGCTAAAATGTAAAATTTTCCTTACAACTGGATAGTTGTAGTGATTTATCCTAGTTTCATATTTTGATTAAAACAATACTTAAACATACATTTTTGTCATATAAACTAACGTAGACTTTTGAGCTGTATAACTCAAAAGTCTAATTGAGTGTATTTTCTGTGTTTTTATACCCACCACAAAGAAGTTAAGTGGTATATTAAGTTTGTCATTCCGATTATAACACAGCGATAGAGCATCGAAAGGAAGATTTAGAACAATGAAATATTTATCAAACATTCCTTGTTTTATCGAAAGGTTTATTTTTAACATTGGACGTATAATATCGACTTTATTTTAAATACAGAAAGTCAAGTCCTGTTGAAAATAGTAGGAAGCGGTACACGATTTCTTATAGCCCTCATACAAATGTCTTCCCGCAATTTGTCCCTGCGGTTCATAAATGCCTGGAAAAAAATAGTATCCATACAAAATAAAACATAAGTTTCATGCTAAGAAATACCTCAAAATGATGTTATGTTTGCAGGGGTTTACATTTGAACGCAGCACCCATATAAAGTCCACTTCCGAGGTCAGCTAAAAATGCATAAATAATTTATAAATATGACCATCAAGTGGAAATTCACTACAAATAATTCACATATATGTGAAAATTCTCGTACCGATGATGATTGGTCTACATATGGACATAGCGTCCATCTAAAGTCCACTTTCGAAATCCATATAAATCTTTTATAAACGTGGCTATCAAGTTGAAATTTGAAAACAAATAATCCTTATATTAAAATCGTTGTACCCAATTTCATGACGATCGGTGCATATTTGACCATAGCACCGATACAAAAAAAAAAGCATTGGTATATTTCTCTCATCAACGCCACTATCAAGTTGAAATTCTTCATATATAAATCGTCTTTGGTGATCGAACTATAATAGGTCATAGCTTTCATATGAGGACTACTTCCTAAAAACTGAAGAACCTATGTAAATATCTTATAAATATAGATATCGAACTGATATTTTATAATTCTTGAAAATATCTTCATTGAGATGAAATTTACCCATAATAAGCCTCAAATAGAAATTACGGTAAAATATTTTATGGCAATCACCCCATAATAGGTGGTAGCTCGCATGTGAAGGACAAAATAATTCTCATAAATATCGCTATCCATACATATGAACACAAATTGGTTTCAAGTATGAATAAATCATACTACAGGTATAGTAGAGGTGGTCATATAAGACTCGCAACAGCCTAATATAAACTCTTACTTGTTTTTTAAGTTTCTAAAATTAATTTGTCACCTCAACATTTTTAACGTTTTAGTAATTAACGACACAGTGTTACGGAGTTTACACTGTTTATGTCATGTTTAATTTAAGTTGTCATTACTCGTTTGCTTGAGAAAAGCAGAAGCAAAATAAAAAAAACTTATTAAACAGGATTAAAATTTTCTTTTATTCACCCACCATAGTGGGGTGGGAATATTGGGCAGATGTTCTTAATGACCGAACATTACACTCATTTTAAATTATAGGAATCGTTGATTGACTTTCTGAGTTTGGTTTGTAATTTGAAGGTGACACAAAAAGGTTTACTGGATTAATTAACTTTTGTATTTAATTAAATAAGAAGACGAAAGCAAAGTATAAACTCTTAATTGGAAATAATTGGTCTAAAAGTAAAATCATAAGGTGTTACAGGTATCGAATGGAAATTGTTTGCACATACATATAATTATATGTACATTTTCAAAGAAAATGCTTGTGTTTAATTTTAATTAAGAAGTGTGGTTAAAAAAAATATATAGAACAACTTTGTTCGATAATGTTTTGGTTTAATTAATGGGTATAGCCTCTATTATGAGGTGGTGAATAGCGTACCGACAGTTTCAATAAAACTTGGACCTTATGAATTAACTAGATGAAGTTACTTGTTAGAATGTTTATTGGTATTTTTCCGAATTCAACTCATCTAACCTTGTTTAATAGATATAAATAAATAAAAATAGGCACCTGGACAAAAAATAATGGGTCCACCAGACCCATGTGTTACAAATGTGATGTGTACAGTAAAATATTCGAATAATTGTCGCTCTATATCTTTTCCAAAATTTACTAAATATCTATAGCGAACAATATTATTAAAGAGTACTTGGAATTTCAAGTCTCTAACTAAGTGTACAATATATTACAATAAGAATTCAAATTGAAAAAGGTCAGCCCAGACTCATGTGTAAGACGAAGGGTTAATATTTTTTCCAAAAAATTGTTGACAAAAACTTAGTTATTTGAAAAATTTATAATTAATTCAATGAGAAAAACTGTTTCTTTTCGACATACTGGTGAAATTAATTTACATTTAATTCAAATTCTTAAGTTATTGGGGGTTTCAGAAATAATTATCCCAATCATATACACTGGCCAAGACAATTGAAATTTTTAATAAATATTGTAATTAAGAAAAAGCAGCAAAATAAGAAAGATTTTTTCTTCATAAATGTATTTTCAACTGTAAAATAATTTTTAAAATGTATTTTTAACAAGGTGGTCTCTTAAATGCTCTTCTCCTGTCCAAACAAGGAGTCGGAGCCCATTTTTTTATTGCTGATTCTTAAAGCAAAAATTATGAGGAATCCAAAAAAAAAACTTAGCCGGAAAAGCTCCTAACTTCTGTGGAAAATCGGAAAATTTAATTTTCATGGGAAAATTTAAAGGTAAATTTCTAAAAAAAATTAGGAAAATTTTATTTTTCAATTAAAGCCTGATTCAATACCTTTCCAACGAGCTATCACTCGTTGCGATCGCGTTAGTAGTTTTTTTTTTAAACAACTTTCAATGAGGTCCCTTATGAAGAATTCTTCAATTTTGTCACTTACAGTGGTGTACACCACCACTAAACCAGTCACTATAAAAAAAAAATATGTAGGTACATTATTTTTTGCTGGGCAATCGATTGAGACTATTTATTTTAAAATCGGAGAGGGGTCGTCCAAAAATTTGCCAATTTTGATCGTTTTCATATGGAATTGCTCTATATTATTATTATATATTATTATTAGGTTGATTAATTATAACCAAGGGAGATGCATTTAGTTTTTTTTTAAGTTTAAATAAAAGTCTTAAAATAGAAAGCTGTCTTTTCGGAAATACCAATTTTCAATTAGTTTTCAAGCATTGCCAGTGGTAACTAGCGACTTACGTCTATTTTTAGTATTACTAAGCGTATCTCGGATCTATATAATATCTAAGAATAAAACCAGGTGGCTGTACCTACATCCTTTTCGCAAATACAGTAAAGGCCCAGTATAACAAATCTCACTTTAAAGCAAATCTGTATGACATTAACAAAGGATACCGTAACGATTTTGCTTTCCCCTATTGCATTTAAAACAAAGAAAATGATCCATTTTTCGATAAACTATATTCATTCATTTAAATAAAGTGTGGTTATATTTTAATGGTAGAATAATTTTTTAGAACCGAAATCTTCATCTAGTCATCCTCTCAACGAATTATTATTCATTTAGTGAAAACATAACGTTCACTGCAGCGTTATTTGCCTGTATATACATACGTAATTTTATAGGCGGCTGCCTTTTGCTATTTCAGATACCACCTAGAACAAATGTTATCTTAGTGGTTAACATGTTTATTCTCACACACATTCAAACAAAAATATTATTGTTACGGGAAGTGAGTGCGTACAGGAAAGGGATGTAGGAAATACTAGCAACCAAGCATGCAAACATGCACGATTCAAAACAGAATTTAAAATCAAATACTCGTACATATAGTAGGCCTACCATTAAAAAATAACTTGCTTTGGAAGTGACCTATTTTTTCCTCTAGTAGCTGCAATTAACTAATGGAAAAATGGACATGTCTAATAAACTCACATAGACTGCAGCAGGTCTCATTTGTATGCATAGTTTACATGCTTGGTCTTTCACAGTTTCATAGCCATTGCCTGGCACGCAACTAAGGAAGTACAGTAATTTAATAAAAATTCACAACTTTCCCAGAAATACCAAAATGAAATTTTGTTCTCTAAAATTCTAACTTCAGTCATGGTTTTTGTTTTAGCTTAAAATTAAAATTCCGCTACTGAAAACCACGAATGAAATGTGCATTTGATAAAATTTTCACTGTATTTACAAAAACTTTTTATGTTTGGATGCGGCCATAATTTATAAGACAACACCCGCTACGAATTCAACAAAAACTAAACATGAACATGCACTCGTAACATCCCAGTCAAACAATTTATTAATTTGAAAGCAATAGGAATTGGCACATCCTGGATTTTGCTTGAAAACAGCATTCAAGTATAAACTTTCTTAATTTGAGAGCAATATGAATAGGCCTTAAATATTTTGCTTACAATAAAGTAAAGTGAAGAACTGCATTTTGTTCCTTGAAGATTCTCACAATATAGTAACTCCTCGCTACTCAAGATTTCCTTCCATAGTTCAAATAATATATCTGGTATTGTTTTTAACTTTAAAAGAGTTTTTAATATTATCTTATCTATTCTCTATAAAACAATTCAGCGTTTGGAAAAATAAAGCTTTAATAGGTAATAGTAAAATATTATCAAAAAAAAGCTTATAATGATATCGGCCTATCTATATATAAAAAAATGTCTAAAAAGTTATAAAGAAGCTGACAATTTATATCATAATATGAGTCTATTTATGGTAAATATATGGGCACAATGTTTTGACTAATTCACACAGAACACTACTAAAAGAAACTCTAATTCACACGACTTAATATCTAAGATAGGGAAGAAAAATGTCGGTAATGCAAGTTAAAACCCCATTTCGGCGTTCAAAAGCAGACTACATAAAGAGACTTAAAATAATGAAAAAGTCACCACTTAATTCTGCTCACAAATCTTAACGTCTCACCTTTTGTCGTGCTGAAATGCCATGGACAACATGAAGATAAGAAAAAATTTAATTTGAAAAATTTCTACGGTAGTCGATTTTATTTTCACTATCTACGAAATATGGATCATGGTTTGGGGAGCAATATCTTAATTTGTACCTGAAAGCTAAATTTTTCAAAAATCAATATGAATGCAAGGCTACTAAAACACACGTTTCTGCATTTAAAAAATATATCTGGACATTTCAACAAAAATGCTAGCAAATTCAAAATATTTGTTGCTGGGACATTATTTTGTATGTATGAAATTGAATACAAGCATTTTTATAACGCTTTTTACTGGACAAGAATTGTCCTCTGTTACTTTAAACACTCTATATTTATGAAAGATAGGTGTTGTATTCCTATTATAATTGCAATATTAAAACTGGGCTGTGATTAAGCTTAAGAAATTAAAAAGAATTTTCCTTAAATTCTATAATTTTCTGTTAAAAAATTTTACATGCGTAAATAATTCAACAGCAAGAAACTTAAAATATTAACTGACTAACGAATTTTGCTTTAACGATAATTTCAAAGAAACAGAAAATTGCATAAAAGTTTTTAAATTTTAAGCGTGCTTTTTGTTTCTGGATAGTTGCATTTACAATAACAACGAAAGTTTTTAAGAAAAGGTTAAGAAAAGTTAAATATAATCACATAAATATATAATTTTCACATACTTTGATAATATTAGCATAGAAAAATCATAATCTTGATGTTATACAAAAAAATGACTAAGAGTAGATAGTACATCTGTAAAGAGTTACTTTCCCCCTTATTCAAAACGATTATTAAATCTAACAAACGTTTATTAGGCAAATTTTTATATGCAAATCTGTCTTAATAAACGTTTGTTAAATTTAATGATCGTTTTTGAATAAGGGGGTTAAACTTTTTTTATGAGAAGCTATAGTTTAATATTTCAATATAGCTTTAATTTTTTTTAAATCACTCATCAATTAACAATTTGCTGCTAAAAGCCTTGCACTAGAATTTTATTCAAAACTTATTAATAATTTACGGAACAAGATATTGATTACATTCATATAATCTTAAAATTCTCAGCTAAAACTTTTATACCATAGTAATAATTTTAAATGCTTATAGAATTATCAAACCACTTTTGGGTAATAAAGATGGTATGAAGTCATTTTGCTGGCTAAATTTGAAGATACTAATGCTCGCTAAAGTGATTTTCATAAGTAGATTTGAATGTGTATTAAATTTGGTTTGTAATATTTTAAATTTATTTTTGGTCAAATTTATGTGGATTACCATAATTTTCCTTGCATTGTATCCCATTAATAATTTGTAAATAAAATATTCATGACCAAAAATTTAATTCCGAGAAGGCATTTGTTTGGGCTTGGTGATATAATGTAGTCAATAAAACCAGTTTAAATAATTCGTCATTAGACAAAGAAAACAAGAAAACGTATGTGCTCTATCTCATCGAAATATCTTGTGCTTTGTATAACTCAGAAAATGATTCTGTGTCTCATTTGAGAGCATTGATAACGCCTGGTCAAGAGGAGACCCCAGGGATCTTAATGTACTATCATTATCCAAGCTAGTTATCTCCGTGTAACAGAGGACATGCATTTACTCATGACTCATGTCACTATCTTTACAAATCTTCGTTCGTGGCCGTTTCATAGATAAAAGCTTTTCCTAAATCATAAGACTTTAAAAATTAAACATCAATATGTAATATTTTTATTTGAAAAAAAAACGTTTTTTATAGAAATGTTTGTACTATTCTGTCTCTATATGTGTTTCTATTTCAACAGAATATTTAGAAATATGTGCATTATATGCATATTAAAATTTTAAACAATTTCATTTATGGTGTAATTTCACAAGTTGATGTGAATCGGCAACAAATACAACAAAATGCAGAAACAGCAGGCATTTTGTTTGTGTAAAATAATGTACTAGCTACTGTCAAAAACACTTGAAAAAGTATTACTAATGACATAAATAAATTGTAAACAAGGTCAGTCAGCTGTGCTACTGCACTCACCTTGTATAGTTACACCATGATATAATTTTATAAAAACAATAAACAATTTTTGGGTTTTTTCATTTTTTTTAATTAAAAGAGAGTTTTACTTTTCCTTATTTTACATGTCATATACAAATACAGAACCCAGCAAAGAAAACCTAAAGCATGGTGGGTTGGTTGGTTTACGTGGTAGTTCACTACATGCGAACACTTAAGTAGAGTCAAAGGGACCCCGTTTTAATAAGACCACACATCGTTTACATCAGAATGTAACTAAAATTTGTACAAAAAGTCGTACTTGCTAGACCCAACCTGTACCTGTGAGATATCTCAGTAGGTCATTGAGTTTTGAACCGACTATCTTACCAAGCTTGTTCAATGTCTCTTGACACTCAGCGCTGGGCATTCGCAGAGAAGGTGGAAAATCGTTTTATCTTTTTCTCCTTACAACTACGACAATGGTCGTTAAAGGGGAGTCCCAGGCGATAAGCGTGCTTGCCTAACGTCCAGTGTCCCGTTAATACTGCCAGGAACCTTGATATAACCTTTCTATTCCTAAAGCATACAGTGAAACATGGTTTGTGCCTGTATGCCAGTTGCTGTTAATGAAAACTTAACATTTGTTAAAACAAACATAGATAAGTTTAAGTACCTACAGTTTCTGAAGGATATAACAACAGATTTTCGATTTTACCAGGATAGCGATCCAAAGCACAAATCGGGTATTGTGTAAATAGGGTTAATATATAACTGACCACGTTTTCTGAGACTGCGATCACAGCCACCGAAAAAAAACGATTTAAAAAAGCGCTATTAAGAGAGTGGTTGAATATTTCCCTAAGTTATACCAAAAAACACTAATTACGTTTATGACATATTGCATTAAATCTGTTGTAGATAATTAATGCAATCACACCAAATAATACATTGTGTAATTGCCAGTTTAATATGCACTAAATGCATAAAATAAGCTGTGCCGTGAAAGAAGAGAATTTTTTTTAGTTTTAATATGTATGTATTAAAATTGTACATTACTTTTGTTTGTTAGATTATAAAATTTTTTCTTTTAAATGACACCAATTTCTTTTTTAAATTCCTATTAGTTTTCTTTGAATGGAGCTTTAAAAACAAATAAATGTTCTTTATAAAATAAACTAAGAGCCACTATATATATTTTTCGGTTCTACCTCCAATATTTCAAAGTATTATAAACGGAATGACTTAATATACATCCCCATCTTTTTGGTGGTGGGTATGTAAATAATTTTACGATGCCGATGTTGTACACAGTTCCATTATTTAGAATATTTTTGTTTTGAAACATCTATGCTCTTATTTAAACCTTCACACTTCTACCATTTACAGAAAAATCTCCAAAAATATAATGTAAATGTCAAATTGAAAAATTTTATTTCATAACCGTTAAGAGATTTTGATATAAAAAACCATGAATAACTTTTGTTTTCTTATATTTTCTTGAAAAAGAAAAAAAAAGTTAAGAAATATAAGTTTTTGTTTTAGTTGGTTCATGTTCTGCTTTTTCCTAATAACTGTTGTGATACTTGACATATTTCACTCGATTGCAGAATGTGACAAAAGACTAAAACAAAAAAATGTATACAAATTATTTGTTGCATGAGATCTTGACTTTGTTGCAGCAACATCATTCAAAAGCACTCACTAACAATTCACACTCTAAAACTTTGAATATGTTTAGCATCTGTTTTTTCTTTTTTATACTTAATGTTTTTGAATGTGTGGTTGGTTTTTATATTATGTATATATTTGAACTTTAAGTTTTTGTTCAATTTGTTTTCACTTAACCACAGCAAAAAAAATCCCAACCATGTGAATAGGAAAACTTAGGTGCAATGTACGAGAATGTTAAAAATACATTAAATTAGACAATATACTTTGTATATTATTATATATTTATTTCTTATTACTATTTGAAATAAAACTATTTAAGTTTTGCTATATTTAACAACTCAAAACAATTTTGTTTGCCTGCCCAACCCCAATAATTTATGTATTGACTTGAAATATAAAAATTTAGTAAAAACTATACATTTTTATTACTTCTTTTTATTAATTTTAAACTTCAAATAAAGTGCATTTAAATGTAATATATTGTGCATGAGACCTTAGATACACTAATATAAAATACCTTCATCTTCCTTTGTTCTTTTATGAGTATATATCAATTTTTCTATATTTAAAATTTTCCATTCTGTCATTAAAATGTGGGACAGTGGTGTAGTACTTCTTAGAAACTTTATTTAAGTGAAGCTGTTGTGTTAATAATCAAGCCGGTATGATCATGCAATCATATGAACTCTTGTCGCATATTCTCTATAAATGCAACCAAAGTTCACGTTTTCTGACCATAAACCACAAAAAAATACAAAGCTATTAAAGTAAAATTTATTACTTTAAGTACAAAATTAATGCACCACAAAACATTTACTCAAAATGAGCATATACAAGGGTTTCTAAAATAATGTTTTTATTTTATTTTTACTAGCCTAACTATTATTATATTGTACGCATAAACCAAAAGTGTAATAAGTACCTCAATACACGTTTGGTTTTCACAATATTGAAATTCACTGCAATTTGTGTTTCTGATATATGCTAGTGTTCGCTAGTTGCTAGTCTCCCTTCAAAAGTATGTACATGTACTGCGCAGAGCAAGTTAGCATCTAATTATGGTTAGAATTACACAATACATAGTCTACTGAACAATAACGTGCTTTCCCAGAAACTTGTGTGCATATTTATAAAGTACAACATAGTTAAGTGGTGCGATAAATAAGTATATTTCTACACTAGCAATTAATACAAATTGCCCCACAAACAGAGAAAATTAAAACGAAATTTAAGAAATTTTGCAACACAAATTAATAAACATTAAATTAAATATAATGCATGTTTTAACCTATTGTGGACCTCTTATCATCAAATTTAGTAACATAACAATAATATGCGTGTGTATATTGGAGCCGTGTCTAATCATTAAATAGCTACATTACTTTTCTATATCTTTGGAACATCGTCCTTTGATAATTCATCCTTGGCTCAAACAAATTTTATGTAAATAATTCACGTAAATATTTTGGAAATTGCCACCTGTACTTTGCGCATAATATTTATATGGACATATAGCCAGACCGCCGGGTAAAAATTATTAATAATCACTTTTGAGTTGATTTGTAAGCTTTAAAGAAAATATTTCATATGGACACAAATAAAAAACCTTGTTAACTTGTTAAAGGCTTTTGGCTTTTACCAATATTGCGATGTACAAACGGAATGACAAACTTATGTTGGGTATAAAAATAAAAATTTAACAAGTAAGAAAGTATAGTCGGTCAAGCCCGACCATATAATACACTACACCTAGTATATGTAAATATAACAGTTTTTCAGAACTGGGCGTTATATGGGATATATCGCCTATTTTGGACCAAAATTCAGTGTCATGATTTCTGTGAATATAAATATTATATGTGTTAAACTTTAAAAGATTTATGGAAGTTAAAGTGAATTACGGAGAGGGTCTTATATGAGAGTTTCGACTAATTATGGACCGACCAATACAAAATTAGATGTCACTATTTCTGTATATAAGAAACTTATTTGTGTCGAATTTTATTTGATTACCAATATTTTTCAGAAATTTATGCTCTTATAAGTGATTTTAGGAAGTGGGCCTTATATGGGAGTTACGACTAATTATGGAACGATCTTCATGAAATTTGTAAATATGATTTAGCTTCATTTACTACTCACTTGTGGTGAAATTTGTTTGCATACTTGCATAATTCAAAGATTTATGACCAGTAAACCCCAATTTCGAGAGGACATTTGTATGGGGGCCAGGTGAAATAATGGACCGATTTCCACCAGTTTTAATCCCATCCTTGGGCCGAAAAAGTATCACGTACCAAATTTCATCGAAATATCTTCAAAATTGCGACCTGTACTCTGCGCACATGGACAGCCAGACTTACGGACGGACATCGTTAAATCGACTCAGAAAGTAATTCTGCGCCGATCTGCATACTTTAAGGTGGGTGTTGAACCAATATTGCTGGGCGTTACAATTTGTGGTAAGGGTATGAAAAACAATAAAACAATACATAACACGTTTATGTTTGTGTAGGTCTAGACGTATGAGTTATATAAAATACATAGTAGGAATTATTTATTACTCATACAGCTAGGTGCCAAATTCGCTTGAAAAAAACGGTTTTATATTTAATTTTTTACCTATTTTTAATTTCATATCTCCTTTTATATCATCTGCCTTAAAGTGTTCAATACAAACTGTATCAGACACTTTTATTTTTTTTAAACAAGGTGGCGAAATTATGCCAATTATTTTTTTAATGTACTTTCTTTTGGAAATCGAAAAAAAATTAACCGCCTGGCCACGATGTCGAACGATAACGTTCGCTTAGATAAGACTTAAGACACGAAATTTTTTTCGTATCTATTTTTTTTACTCAATCAAGTTTGTTTATTCCAAAATCAAGTATGTGTCTTAAGTCTTATCTAAGCCAACGTTATCGTTCGACATCGTGGGCCAGGGGGTAAATTTATGTTGTTTTTTTATTAATACCACAATTAAAATCTGCACAGTTATTTTACAACTTTTATTTGCATTACAATTAATATAGACGTTAAGCAAACATACAAATATTTTTGACTTGTGTTGAACAAAATCATTGTTTAATTACAACAGTGTAATATTACATTTTTATCTCCGTTAAATGTTGCATACGTGTCATATGCAGATTGGAAGCTTTATTCATATACAATCTTACATATTTTCTGAACTTACCTTTTATATATACTTATTTTTAGTCTTCACTTCGTTTCTGCCTTTTGCAAATAAATTATCTATTTTTGAAGTACAAAAACTCTCACGGGTTTTTACTACACTTGTGACGTCACAAGAAGAAATTTGTTCTCAATTTTACTCTCACAGTTTTTGCGTAATATAATTGATCTGCGCAATGCGTAATTTTTATTATTTGATCCATTACCTAAACATAAATCACTTGACAGCTGACAAAATTGCCGGCAGTTAAAAAAGTGTTGTTATTGTAGTGGTTGCCCTGCACTAATTTTGTTAACATTAGACTCTTAATATCTACATTTTCAAGCAATTGTAATATTGATATAATACATAAGCTACAAATTTATGTGGGTGGCATTATTAAAATGTACGTGTAAAAATAAAGACAATTTCAATATTATATTACCAATATGTCTTACTTATTTACAGTTGAATTATGATATCGAAATAAATTGAAGTATAAAACCGAAATTAACTACGCTTTACTTGACCCTTTTTAGGAGATTTACATTCTAAATTGTTTGCCACTAAATTGAAGTTCGAAAAACATATTTTAAACACTTTTTGATTAGGTGCAATATTTTTTTCAATAATATTAGAAATTTGTTTAGAGTATTCGAAATTGATCATCCCATTTATAAGAGAAAAGTTTTTGTTCAGGCTAGTAGTTCGAGAATTTTTAAAGAATACTATTGTAACGTATTGGAACAATTGGCAAATTGGAATGCATTTTCTACCCGGCTTTCTTTAAAAAAATATCATAAATATATGATATTAAAAAAAATATGTAAAAAGTTATCTTCAGCAAAAATCTCAATGATTGTAACATGGTCATAAAATAACCTTAAATAGCAATAGAATAACTGGCTTTTATCTTGTGTCATTTTGGTATTCCTTTATTTTACTTTTGTATCATACACCGATATAAATATGCGCCAATTTAGGTTTATTTTTTCGTATTCTTTATTTTGTAATGTAAATGTTCTCTCTCTTAGTCGTGTTCATTCAAAACTAAATTTGAAAGAACTTTTGCTATTGTTTGCCCTTCTAGTTTTCTATTTGTTTCCTTTTTTACTTGAAACATAAACCTATAACCAAAGAATATAGTATATTAATTTTATCAGTCCGTTTGTAACACATCGAAATATTGGTTGCCCGTTCGTTGAAGGCACGATAGGGTTTTGAAAAAAAAAACACATAGAATAATGAATTTTTTCCCAAACATTGTTTGTTTCACCGGTATGTTTGGCATTAAAAATGGGAAAAATCTGAAAAATCTACAAGACTTTAATAAAAATAAAGTGTCCAAAATTTCATGATATTAACAGCATTATATTTGAAGAAAATAGCAAAAAATATCTGGAAAATATCGGGATAGTCTGAAACTTTGTTTGTTGTTTTAATCCTAATAAACCGATTTTGGCCGTTAAACTTAACATTTTTTAGTAATTTTTTCGAAGTTCAGATGGACCGACATGGGTAGATTGTGGTAGAATCTTATAAGGATCCAGAATATATAACCTTTTTTAGTTCTACAACCAATATTTCGATGTGCTGAAAACGGAACGACAAAACTTATGTACCTAAAATTGTTTTGCTGGTGGATAAAAAGAAGTCACACTTTTGATCACAGACATATAATGTCCCAGTAAAAAATGTGCTGCAAAAGGAGCAGGTTTTATGTATGAATTCATACCTCAAATCGCTTCAAACCTGCTGATGAGATACATGACTTTTGTATGAGGTGTTACCGGTTTGGAGGACTACTTTCTGCTTCTTTTAACCTAATCAAACATGCTAAATAAAGCACTTTCCTAAAGTGTTTTACGTCACTTCGCGCACACCAATCAAAGAACAAATTCTATCTGAATGTTTTTGCTTAAGAAAAATTCATAGTAACTGAGAAGCGCGATATTCATTTTGTAATTGATTTTCGTTGTCATACGTAAATCTGTTGGCTATAATTCCATTTTTGTTTTTTCGCTTTAAAACCTTCTTCGTTGTCAGCATTAACAAAGCATCTTTTTTGTATATTTTATTCGCAAGCATTTCAAAAGAGCGCTTTTATTGAAGCGCTCGATTATGCGCTTTTTTCTACACTAAATTTGATATATCTGTTTTTTCTAATCTAACTTTAAATGTTCTATTCTTTCTGAAAATCCAGGTATATATGATATTGACTTATAAATTTTTGTTTCTGAAATTCCATTATAAATATACGATTCTTTTGTATTAAATATGTAAAAAAACAATATACAAAATTGCACATAAGGTGAATAATAACGTAGGAAGATTATTTATAAAAACCAAAGAGACATTATAAAAGACAGATATGTCAAATTTTGTATATAAAATTTCTTGTGGTGGTAATAGTAACGAGAAATGTAACAATATATATATAGGAACAACAGGGACAAAACTTAAAACTAGATTAGCAGGACATAGATATGAACAGAAATATAGAAATTATAATTCAACACAAAAAACCAGCTTTAGCAACCCATTGTAGAGATTTAAACCACTATCCAGATTTTGATAACACATCTATATTGAACATAGAAAATCATACAAAACGAAGATACATGTTAGAAATGTTACATATCAATAATGTACCATCAGAAAAAAATTTAAAAAAGACACAGAAAACTTAGCTCAAAATTATAGACACGTATTGAAGAAAAATATAAGTATTAACAATAGCAGAAATTAACACAATTTATGTATTTAAAAATGTTATCATTCTAAAATGTTCTTATTCAAAATGTTACTATCTATCTGCTAAAATTATTTACTGTTCAACTTATACACCTAATTCTGTTTTTATGCGATAGATACGTTCCTCAAAAACTCGTGTAAAAAACCGCGTAAAAAAAGATAGAGTATCCATATTAAATGAGGGAATTGGTTCTACGTATGAAATATCACGAAAAATAAGATAAATAATTATAATTCATGTTTAAATTAAAATTAAAATTGATTTTCAATTAAAATATTCGTATATTTAATTAAACATTTAATTGAAAGTGGACCGATGAAGGAATTTGTAATATCAATTAAAGTATTTTGTAAAAATTTAATTAAAAGTAGTTTTATTTAAAAATAATTTTATAATATTTAATTGAAAATTGTTTTTCAATTAAGAATTTAATTGATATGATTAAAAGTTTAATTAAAAATCAATTAAGACTCAATTAAAAGTTTAATCAAAATTTGCGGGCAATAATTTTTTCTGTGTATGCACAAACATATTTTATTTAAGCAAAACCAATAGAAAAAAGAGTTTATTTAGAAAAGTAATCACAAAAAACCATAAAACTTAAAAATAAATATTTTTGTTATATAAATATGATATATGACATATATTTTTAATTCAGTATAACTTTCTGATAATCGCCTTTGAAATAAACAAGGGAAATCCTCTGTTTTGCAGTGTCGTTTTTCGTATCAGACGATTTCTAATGTTGCCAACTATGTGATTAATTTAAAATTCTCCAAAACCAGTGCAAACAACGTTTTTCTGGTAAAAATACATACATTTTTAGATCGCGTTAAATCAAATCTAGTCGCATAAAAACAGAATGAAATATTTATTTGGAAACGCGTTACATCAAATTCGCGTAAAGAACTAACTCGCGTAAAAACAGAATTAAATGTGTCTCAAAATAGTTTTTTACACATAGAAAATTTGTTATAATATTAAAATAACTCCTGAAGAAGATTTCCAAAGGAAATCGAAATATCCAGTTAATTGTATATAAAAATAAAAAAATCTTTTATAAAAAACAACAAAAAAGTGACCTCAAGCTTACAAATTATTTAATAAAAAACAAAAGGTCGAAGAAAATAGAATAAAATTATTTACAATTCAATAACTTATTTCTTTATTTTCTTTTAATATTTATAGTCATTAATAATGTTTAATATGATATTAATTTAATAAGATAATGTTCAATGTGCAAATAAATACGCAATAATAAATAAGTTGAGTAAATGGCAATTAAATAAGCATTCGGTAAACACTAAATTCATTGTTATACATACAAATGTAAATTTTTATTTAATCCATTTACTATGAAAACATGTGCAACCCTTTAATCAAACTCGAAATGTCAATAATTATATAATTAATTATTTAATATGCAGCCGTATGTATGTAAATACATATGTAGTATATATGGATTTATTTTACTTTGATGATACTTTTTCTTAGTTATATTGTTAATTAATATAATGTTAGGTCACAGTTTATATTTAAATTTTCTTAATTTATTAATTATGGTTATTATGGTAATGCTGTGAAATTATAGCTTTGTTAGTCAGTAATTATAATAATGGAACCAATGCATTATAATCATTGAAAGTATGAATGGTGAATCTTGCAAGTAGCTACCCACCACCAATGTTAGGCGTAGGTTTACCAATATTCGGCACATGTTCCTATTTTTATACCCACCACCGAAAAGATAGGTGTTATATTAAGTTTGCCATTCAGTTTGTAGCACACCGAAATATTGGTCGCAGAACCATAAAGTATTTAAATTTTCCGTACATAAACGATTCTAAAATGTCCGTCTGTAAAAGGCATGGAAAAGCTTTTAAAACAATTTCCCAAATATTATTTGTTTCACATTTATGTTCGGTAGTGAAAATGAGAAAAATCATATCAGCACTATACGAGACATAGGCCAAAGTTTAAGACAACCGAAATATTTTTCAGATATTTTTTGTTATTTACTTCAAATATAATGCAATAAAAATCTTTGAATTTTGCAAGTCCTTTTGAAAACGGAAAGAATTTGTTCACGATTTCGCATTTTTAAAACAATCGCCAGAAATTAGTTTATGAAATTTGAAATATAAACAGCCTTGAGAAGAATATGCGTACAGATGTTCAGTTTTTATACATTTTTAATTTTTCTTGAACTTTTTTTGGTTTTTTTAGATATGACGGGCCTACAAGGGTCAACAAATGTTTCCAAAATATTGGGTATAAAAAGCATTAATCTGTTCCCTATAAAATGTTACACAAAGTTTCAAATTTTTATATGATCCGGTTAGAAAACTTAATAAGCATTTAAAATAAAATTGACTCTTCTAGGCGGACATAACCATCTCCAGCCATATCCAAAGTTAGTCAATTAAAAAAAAAAAAAAATTGTTTGAATTTTTTTTATCGCACGATGAATAATGTCATAGTAGGCTATTTTATAAAAAAAAAATTGTTGATAGATAGAGCTTCAAAAACAACAGTTTTCAGTCTAAAATTTTCCAAACATTTTTCGTTTCACCGAAATGTTTGGTATTGAAAATGGGCAAACCCGGTCCAGTAGTATTTGAGTTATTGGCCAAAGTTACAGACAGCTTCGATATTTTTCAGTTTTTTTTTTTTTGATATTTTACTCAAATATAATGCAGATAATATCATGAAATTTTGTACACTTTATTTTTAATTTAGAAAGAGAAGTTCTGTTGAAAGTCCTAACAATCAATTGACGGTTTCTTATGCAAATCTCTTCCCGAAATATGGTTTTATCGTACATAAATGTTTATAGAAAAACAGTATTCATACAAAATTTAACGCAAATAAGTTTCATGTAAAGAAAAATCTCGAAATTATATTTCGATTGCATTGGTCCATAATTATATCCTACACCACAAATAAGTTTCATATATACAGCAGTAATGATACCTAATTTTATAATGGTCGGTCCATAATTAGTCAAAACTCCCATATAAGACCCTCTACGTAATTCACTTTAACCTATATTTTTGGATGATCGGTCCATAATAAGTAATATCTCCCACTGTTACATATACTGGTTGTAGGGTATTATATGGTTGGGCTTGACCGACTATAACTTTTAGGAGTTACTTAAATTCGCATTAATCACAAAATAAAAAACTGAGTAATATATGAAGTTTCTAAAAAAATTGTACGATACAAATGTCAAATTTTTCAATGAAACTAATGGAACAATTGTGTCAAAGATTACTTTATTCCTTTATTTTTCATTAGTTGATAATTTAGCAAAAATAGTAAAAGTAAATACATATTGAAAATATTGAAAATTAAAAATTTGAAATAACAATGATTGAAGCTTAATGGCGAAAGCTTTTAAATTATAAGGCAACAGTTGAATTTTATCGCAGTAAGTGGCCACATTTAGTATTAAGCTTTTCAGTACTACCTTTTAGTAATGCGAAGGATATTTAGTACTATTAACATTTTTAAAATAAAATACTAAATGCATTATTAAATATTCGATGTTCTTATAAAAGACTACAGAAATGTTGCCAGGATTTTGAAATTTCTGATGATCGCACAAAGTTCCTAGGCAAAGTTCCGATTCTTCTAAAGATGAACAAATTATTTTAACTACTTTATAAACAACAAATCTGATTTTTAAGAGTTAGTAATGTGTATTTAAATATTTTTTAGTTTTTTTTAAACACCTGTCTACAAAATTGCATGTCTAATATTTTATAAAAATATCTTGGTTGTCAGAAATTTTGGTCTATAAGTATGTTTCTATTCGACAGATTATGTCCTTTTTTAATACCAAACATTTACATAAAACAAAAAATGTTATTCTACCAAGTAGTATTTTATTACAAACAGAATGCAAACATACTATACCACCATCTTTTTGGTGGTTGGTAAAGAAAACATTTCGCCAAAAAAATTATAAATATTAACATTTCCAGTATGAAATTAAATAATTGTGATATATTTTTTATCATTCATAATTTAAATATAATAGTAAAAATATAGTTTGTGTACTTAAATAACTATTGCATTATACATAGTTGTACAAAATTTATGATACTATTACAATTTTTAAGTTAATAAACCGATCAATACAAAATATCTTTTTAAGGTTTATTTTACTATACTGTTTACCATAGCGCTAGAAATAATAAATTGAATATGGAGTAGATACCTATGAGGACTTTTTTGTAAAATATTTACTAATTTTTATGTTTAGTAGAAATCGTTAACGGATTCTCACCATTTTCGAAAAAGCTTGTATTTTTGTCTTGAAAATAATGTATGCAAAATTACATGATATTAAATAACAAAAATTTTTTGACAAATATTACCTGTTTTTGGGCTCTTAGAATTTTATAAGGATAAAGAAACTGTGTTCAATCTAGATGACAAACTCAATATACACCCTATTATTTGGTGTAGGGTACACAATATTATTTTTATAACCCTCAAATTGTCCCCAAAAACGAAAAGGAAATAAATAAGAAATAACTTTATTGCTGTACAACAAAGATAGTATTCAAATAAAAATAGTTTTGTGAATAGCATTTCTTTTTTTCTCTTGCCTTTTATCTTTTCAAAGACATGAATATTTGCAGTTTTATAGTTTTATTTTACTAGTGGAAAAAAAACGGTTGCTTTGTATTTAATGAAATAATTTTGAAGCTATTTGTATTAGAATTTGCAAGTTTTAGCAAAATAATACATAAAGACATCAAAGTACAATTGTTAATAAGAAATTTGTGATTTCAACTCTTAAGTTAATTAGATTCGTTTTTTGAGCTACAAAAAAGCCTATGTGTAATTTTTAGAATTTTGTTAAATGTTAAAACTCATGTTACAGTGTAGCTGATTTTGAACATGAAGATAATTTTTAGCTGCCAAACAATATAAAGGCATAATAATATCATTTAGTAAGGGTTTTAAAACGAGAACTTTATTTTTCAAATTTATATGATTTATATGACAACTATAAATGAAACAATAAATGAAAACTGATATCGAACCACGTACCGCAGGTCACGCATGCAGAATTCGATTATTTTATAAAATATTAAATTATACTTTGAAACAATGGCGGGTCTATTTTTTGAATCACTTCGCGGCTTTTTAGTTCTAAAATTCTAATACTTTATGTTCAATAGAGCCCTACAAAAAGTGGCCAATCCATCAACCACATACACAATACGTTATTACTCTTACATTTTCAGAAGAGCAAATGCAGCGTTGACAAATGAAAATTGACTTGGATTAAAAAATAATTTTTCCAAAAGTTGTTCTTATATGAACAAAATATAATTGATTGTAACAATTGTCAAAGCTTTTACTAATAATATGTCAGCAAGTGGAATTTTAAAACTTTCATGTTATTCCATTATTCCCTTGTTGAAAATCGTTGTTCTTGTTGGAGAACCCTTATATTTTACTTACTTTATTTTTTATTATGATATTGTAACATACTTTTGAAGTCTTTGCCAAAATTAAATTACTTTTACTTGATATTTCGTTTATATGTAGTATGAATAAATCCGCATTTTTATAATCATATATTTTTCTAAAGTAATTGTATGATGATATATCACCACTGTCAACTTAAGCCAAAAACTTACATCACAACAGTAAAAAAAAAATAACGCAAAAAACTAAGTTTTAACAAAGAGTAGAACATTTTTGAGAACATAAACATGCTTAGCAAACTAAAATCTTACTACTGATAGCAATTCTTAAACTTTCAACTATTAACAACATGTTGTGCACAAACTAATTTTTATAATAACTTAATCTAAAATTTTCATGCACATACATTGTTGGCAATATAAGAAGTTGTTTTAAATTTGATCGGATTAGACTCTTCTTTTTTTTTAATTTAATAAAGTATTTTCCATTTGCTATAATGTAGATATTCCAAACAACTTGTTCAAATGCAATTTAACAGTACGAGTAATTTATTTATAAAAGAACAAGTAAGAGTTTATATTCGGTTGTGCCGAATCTTATATACCCACCCACCACCAAATCACCTGTTATGGGACAAACGCCATAAAATATTGTACCGCAATTTCTATTTATTTTGATTGAATTTCATTTCAATAACGATATTTATAAGAATTTTATGAATATTCCAGTTATAATCAAGAATTTATATTTGTCTCTTTCTTTCAGAACCTAGCCTTGCTTATATTGTTGAAGCGTGTAACGTAAAGCGATTTACTTTATCAAACAATAAATTAGGTACTAAAAAGCCCTAGGTACCTGATTTTGGCTTTTTGAAACGTCAAAATTAACACCTCTGTATATTCTGTGACTATTCTCAGAAGTAGAGCTAGTATGGGACCTATGGCTTATTATGGACCAACTTTCACAAAAATCAATAGTATAATTTTTACATAATGCTTTTTGTATTATGCAATTCTCTACGATGTTTTACATGTATATGCGAATTATTTGTGTTGAATTTCAACTTAATAATGAGTTTTACAAAATATTTAAGAGTATGCGTATGCCAATGATTTTTCGAAGTGAACTTTATATGAGGACTGCGATCAAATATGGACCCAACATCATTAAATTGGAATTTACACTTACTGCTGATGCCTATAAGAGATTTATGTGCATTTAATTTTATTTCCGGAAGTGGATTATATATGGTGGTCAAATATGGACCGATAGGTATAAAATTGAGTACTATGATCTTTATATATGTATGTATGGACTATTTGTGTTGAACTTTAACTTGATAATGATTTTTGTAAGGAATTTATACGTATTTTAGTGAATTTTGTAAGTTGTCCTTAAATTAGAGCTATGTCAAAATATGCTCCGATGCAAATAAAATATCATTCTGAGATTTAACTTTGAATGAAACTTATTTTTGCCGTATTTTTATTGCTACGTCTTATCTGTAGCCTTTTATGTACCATAAAACTATATTACGGAAAGACATTTGTATGGGGGCTATGAGAAACCGTGAACCGAATTCGACCATTTTTAACGAAATATTATCTGCATTATACTTGAAGAAAGTAGAAAAAAATATTTGAAAAATATCAAGGTTATCTGAAACTTTGTTCTATAACTTTGATCGTACTGCACCGATTTCACCCATTTTCAATACTAAACATTTCGTTGGATACAAGAATGTTCGGTAGAAATTTAATTTTGCTTTTGTCTTTTGTGTGTTGGACTTGATCTTAAAATCTTATAAGGACCCAGAATATATATATATATATATATATATAAATAACGTATGCAAAATTTCATGGTATCTCTAAATCGATATTAGAGAATTTAAAATCCGTTTGCGTTAATCATTTTTACTGCGGTTTTAAGTTAAAAATTAAAAAAAATATAAAAATTACAGTTTTTTAAGTTAGAAAAATTTTTTTTCCTAAAATCTTTAAATTTTTTTCGTGCATTTTCCATTTTAATATCAAGCTCAGTAAAGTCTTCTATTCGATGTACGTTTCAGTGCAATTGATACAGCGATTTACTTGTCATGTTTTGTTATAAAAAAGCTAAAAAAAAACGTTTTTTTTGCAAAAATTTTCAAAAGTTCATAAAATTTTTGCGTTTAAAAATTTTAAAGTGCGTTTTCTCCTCGGAGGTACCCTTTATGAAGTTACTCACATCGCGCAATACACTACCCACCTTCAAAGCCAATTCAGATTGTCAGACGCAAAAAAATACATTTTTACAAAATTTACGCTAAATTCTTTTAAGCTTGTGATCTCCGTGATACGTTATTGGTGCGCTGACACCAACTTGATATACCTCAAACTTTATAAAATTACGAATTTTTTTTTTAATTCTGCGCTTAAAACACATTTTTATTAAACGGCGCAAAAACCCTATGTAAAATCTTCAAAAAGTTCAAAATTCGGAAAAATTTCATTTCACATGTAAACCACATGCAACTTTTCACCCAGCAGCGATATTAAAAATTTTTTTTGTGGATATATCCTCCAAGTCTAGTAGCTATCTTTTGTATTGGTTTTTATCTGAAAGCTAAAAGCTATTACAAAGAAAACGTTATGGATGAGAAAACTATTGCAAGTTTCAAGTCGTTTTTTTAAATTTTCGAATTTTAGATGACCACCAATTCTTAAGGGGAAGACTTTTGGAAGTAAAAATTTCCACGTAATATCCTTCAAGTATAGTCATCGAAACCCTGTACAACATTTTTCCAATTCATAAAACTTAGCGGAATAAGTGCCATAGTATGTCGATTTCAGCAGGTGCTCAAAAAATTTGAAATACCCCATATATCTATAATATATTTAAAGGAAATAAAAAACATAATCACATAAAAACACGTGGTTTTAGAGGAAATTAATTTGATTTGATTTTTTTATTATAACTTAAAATTAATAAATGTGTATAATTTGTGGTTCAAAAATTTATATAGCCATGTCACAGAAATTAATTCCGTTCGGAAGTGGAATTAATTCCATTTTTTGCTTCTATAGAAAAAGCAAAACGAAAATTGTTTTCGGAATGAAACCACTTTTAATTTACTTTGTGGAAATGTAATTTTAAGCATTTCTAGGTTTCGTTTCGAAAAATTGTTCGTTTTACTTTATCTATAGAAACAAAATACGGAATTAATACCACTTTCGAACGAAATTAAATTCTGTGACATGGCTGATAATCTCCTTTTTGGTTACATAAATATTAAAACAATTATTCGACCGGACAATGCTGTAAACAATGCTTAAAATAGAGCTCGAAATGCAACTTGGTTAAATTTTATATAATTTCAATGATGTGAAGCAGAAACCATAAAAAATTTACTGTCACTCTACTGATGATATTATGCTGACTTTTATTGAATAATGTTAATTTAATCGAACGAACGATAAAAAATATTGCTAATTTTGCAATATTAAACTGCATAATTCATTTTATATTCAAAATATACATTTTAGTTTTTACCAAGCAGAAACAATTTTTGTATTTTATGTTTTTTTTTTATATACACTGCCAATTAAAACACTTTGATTTCTGGAAAGTTAAATCTTCCGCTATAGTTTTATACAGTTCTTAAAGAATTTAAACACAATTTGTCTTAAGGAAATACATTTAACAAAAGCTAACAGCGTCATCATTTATCTTCAATTTTGTTGCTGTTTCCATTCAATTCCAGCCCGCTGCAACACATACGAGTACATACATAGTTTTCCGATTGCGAAAGGAAATATTTACACAGCTTAAAGGAAACAAACAAAATAAAAAGAAAGACGGAATATTTACAATGTTAATATTTATTACGTTAATATTTGATATTTAATATGCAGGTATTTAACCCACTTTTTGCCACTGGTTGATTTTTCCACCGCCCATTTTATTGTCGTTTATTTCAAAAGTAAACTGTGATTTTTTAGATCGGTTTTCAGAAATATAAAATTTGTAATGATGTTTAATATATTTGTATTGAAATGATTTTCTGGAGAATTAGCAAATTTTTTGTTATAACTAAGAGTAAAAAAAATCAATTTTTTCGCACTTTTTTCTAACTTAGAAATATATGATAAATTCCAAAATTTTGTTTTTTATTTTTCATTTCTTTTAAAGCCTAAATAATATATTTAAAAAATCGAAGAAAACCAATTTGTGAATTATAAGTTTTTTTCCTACTTTTAAATTTCCACAAACTTTAGTGGTCGAAAAATCAAAGAAGCTCTCGATACAAATTTTAAACAAGTTGGCGTTTTTAGCCATATTTTAGCAATTGATAAGCAGATTATTCCCTATTTTCGGGACTATTGCAAAATGTTTATTAAGGGGAAACCAATCCGTTTTAGATGTAAATTATCGTGTTGTGCTCTAAGAGTGGATATTTATTTCATAGTGTCAGTTCCCGACTGTCATATAGCTTTGTTTGACAGTTTTTTTTTCATCCTATCACCTTATGTTGAGCGCAAAAAGAAAACGGAATATCGAAAATTTCGTTTAACAATCTAAAAAAATGCAAACGCGGAGAATTTGATCGGTTGCTCGGTGATCAGCAAGAAGTAATAAAAGTGCGTGGGAACGACAATACGGTTGATAATATTATCACCAATAATTTCACAGTTCAACTAATGGCAAATTCTAAACGGCATTGCCGAAAACAAAAGAAGATTATAAATATACCACAACCAAAAGTAATCGCTTAGATTATATATATGTATCGACAGAATGGGAATGGGATAAAACGACGAAATGGGAGGTGTTGACTTTGATGAACAAAATAATTTAGTTAATGCAATCGATAATGCATGGAAGTTGCACTGTATATTGGCAAAGCTCCAAAAGGCAAACAACTAAATTTTCGTTTGGAAGTAACAGCACATTTGCTAAAATGTGACATGAAGATCAACAGTGAGGATATTAATTCATTTATAAATCATTCCGTGACCAACAAAAATGTGCTCTCAATTAGAACGGCTGAAGATAAATCTTTGTGTTGCAAATTGTGCAACAAACATGCCATTTTTACTAGTAAGAAGTGTAATATATACTTACATACAAACTCTTTTGATGAGTACCATAAAGATTTATAAGAAAAATTTAAAAAAATATTTCTTAATAAAACTAAAATCTGGAAGTAAAATTTTGTGAAAAATATCCTTAATTGGAGTCTCTAAAGCAACCCTCTGCCAGCGTTTCAAAAATTCCTGCGCTTTAGGGTAGCGGCCAGTAAGGGGTTAAGGCAATGCTGGTAATCTTAGTCTATTAATATACATAATTAAATCTTTTTCAGACCCGATAATATTTAAGTCTTAAAATAATATTAAATTTCTTCGGTAAATGGTCTTAACAATGTAATGTAATTATTAAAATGTAATTATTACTTTAAAAATTTACTCCTATCATTGTTTACATCACATAATATTTAATTAAGTTTAAAATTTACCAGTTGTACACGAGCTAGTTATTCAGGGGTTAAGGCTTAAATTTATCCACAAGTACAATAAATATCAAAAGTCTTATGTTTAAGATATATTGCCAAAAATTTACGAAATTATTTTCACTTTATACTTATTTCTTGCCATAAAATATGTATCGCCGGCACATTTTTATATAGGGTGATTTATTTAGTGTTTAACCCCCTTATTAAAAAACGATTATTAAATTTAACAAACGTTTATTAAGACATATTTGCATATAAAAATTTGCTTAATAAACGTTTGTTAAATTTAATAATCGTTTTTGAATAAGGGGGTAAGGCTGTAGATGAATAAAATCCAAAATATTTATTGTTAAAATGTTTGGTATTACAAATTTCAAAATTCGGTATAATAGAACCAAAGTTGTAGACCAAACAAAAACTATATTTTGTCTAAATGTTTTGCTGTTTTCTTTAAATTTAATGAAAAAAAATATCATGAAATTTTGCACATATCATTTTTATTATAAATGGACAAGTCCATTTACTATTACTTGGTATACCCACCACCACAAAGTTGGTTCTACAAACAATATTTCAATGTGTCACAAACGAAATTACAAACTTAATATATATACCCACCATCTTTATGGTGGTGTGTACATATATAAAAAGTCTAAAGGAATTTACATATATAACACAAAATCAGGCCACTTTTACATAAATCTTTTGTAGGGCTCTAAAAAAAATGTGTACGAAATAATAAAAATCAAGTAAAAGTTTATATTCGGCTGTATCGAATATTATATACCCTCCACGAAATCACCAATTAAGAAGCGAACGTCATAAAATATTGTGCCATAATTTCTAATTATTTTAGGTTTATTTTGGTTGAATTTCATCTTAGTAACGATATTGTCAAAAATTTTATGCATATTCTAGTAATAATCAAGAATTTATATTTGTTTCTTTCGTTCAGAACTGGGCCTGGTTAACATTTTTGAAGCATGTAACATAAAACCATTTATTTTAACACACAATAAATTAGGTACCAAAAAGCAATAGGAAACTAAAAAACATAAAAAATTATCAAACATTTTTTAATAATAAAAAAAAAAAATTTTCAAGTTGTAATTCCTAACTTCAGTAAAAATAATTTAATGAAAATTAAATTTAATGAACTCGAGCCTAACTAAAATTTATCAAGAAATAGGAAACTAATTTATTATTACCGCTGTATACTCTATGATAATTCTCGAAAATGAAACTTGTATGGAAGCTATGAGCAACTATGGACCAAGTTTTACAAAAGTCAATAGTATAAATTTTGCATACTTATAACTGATCTGAGTAAAATTTTGGTTCGTTATGGATGTTTATATAGGTTAATTCGTTTCGGGTTACGGGTCGATCATTATAAAATTCTGAACAACGATTTATATGTATATGTAAATTAATTTTAATATATATCAGCTTTATAGTGACGCTTGTACGAGATTTCTGCGCATTTAAGTGGTTTTCCAAATTGGACTCTATATAGTCTAATAAGGACCGATTATCATAAAATTTAGAATTACGATTTTTATACACGTTTGGACTATATTTGTTGAAATCCAATTTTATAGTGATTTTTATGAGAGATTTATGCTCATTTAAATGATTTTCGGAAGTGGACTTTATGTGAGGATATGGTCAAATTTGAACCGATTACTATGAAATTTGATACTTTATAATTTCGGCTTTAGAATTTTGTTTTAAAGCTTCACTTTGCATGAATCTTATTATTGCAGAATTCTTTTTAGATACAGCTTTTCTATAGACTGTAATGTGCCATAAAGCCATATAAATAACTTACAAAACTTCATGTTAGTTATTATCTGCATTATGTTTAAAAAAATATCTGGAAAATATCGAGGTTGTCTGAAAACCTCGTCTACTGAACCGATTTTTCCCGTTTTTAATACCAACAATTTCTTTTGTATCATTGTTCCATATATTTAACTGACGGACAGATGCACGAACACGGTTAGATCGTCTTATATGGAACCACAGTATATATAGACTTTTTAGTTCTACGACCAATATTGCAATGTGTTGCAACCGAAACGAGAAAGTTAATATATTTACCATATTTTTGGTGGAGGATATAAAGAAAGTAGAGAACTTGCTATGAGACAACGAAACCATGCGATATTTGCTATCATTTTTATTAAAAAGTTTCCTTTAGCGGTTTTATTATTCAGCCGATTTTGTGGCAAAAATATTTACCAACTCATGCCACATAATCTTGTGCAGATAACAACGGAAGCAAACATGTTAATGAATAGTTACAACAATGAATTTATTTCTCATTATATACATATACGTTTATGAAAATTTATGCGGAAGTTTAAGTTTTGTTTCAATTTATAATGTGTTGTGTGTATATACATACATACGTACATACATACATACATACATACATACATACATACATACATACATACATACATATATACATACATACATACATACATACATACTTACATATGTTATTGTATTTGTATTGATATGAAGCTTACAGATAAAATGTAATTTTTGAAAAAATATGACAGATTAATTCAACTGTTCTTAGGTTTTAGTACAAAATTATTTAAAGTTATGGTTTACTTCAAATAGTTTATATTCAAATAATTGAACAAAAATGATTAATCGAAGCTGTTAAAAGTCTGCAGAAATATGGAGTGAACCTATAATTAATATGTTAACGTTCAATTAATGAGTATAGGTTTAAAATACAATTTTTACATAGAGGCTTCTAACTAGTAATTTAATATGGTTAAATTACAAAATACGTTTTTTTATTTTTTTGAGTTATCTTCAAAATTGTGATATGTAGTTTATGTTGTGTGTTTTCGTGGTCTGAATGATGGGCATATGAATCAATCTTAATCAATTGGTACTTTAAAATTTCTCTTCCATTCCTTATTGAATAGCAGATTCTTAATGAAATTCTATATTAGAATTTATTATAACCTGGTTAATAAAGACCATATTTTCGAACAATTTGGATCAGTCACGTCTGCATTCTGGAGCCTATTACTATATTGTTTTACAAGTAAATATTTCTTAATATTCGGGCGTATTTCATAATTTAGAATGATTTTTTCCTGATTTGTATGCAGGGGTTTATTATTCCGTTTGTAATTCATCGAAATATTTTTCGTAAAAGCGAAAGAGTGTGGGTCATTATAAAATTCTAAAACATTCAACTAAATACTTCTGTATAATACACGATAGGGCCATGATGAAAGGACTTCTTTGTTGGTCAGAAATTTTTTGTATTGCAAATGGTTCTAATCGGTTGAATAGAAGCAGCGTTAAAGGTGATAGAGTTGAAGTAGAAGGTTTTGGCAAACTTTCGCTCAGGAGTTAAATAAGCTTGGTCCACATTTGAAAGATTGCAGAAAGATTTGGTGAATTCAAATAAAACCGACCTTATTCATACGAAAGCATTCTTTCAACCTAGTATCCTTTAATGTTTTTAGTTGTATGTTTTCAACGCGATTCGAATTATTTCCTTTTAAAAGACGTTGATAAAATTAATGTAATGTTTTCTGTTTAAAAACAACTTTAATTTTTTAACAAAAGTTGTTATTTTCACTTGAAACAATTTGAAAAGAAACAAAAATGGAAAATAACACCGTTCGATTTTGATCACATCTTACAATAAACCGTTCGTTTTTAAATTTCGATTTCATTTGAAAACCGATCGATTTCCATCACATTCCTGATAGAAAGTTAACCAAGTCGGTTGAAGCTTATAAATGGTTTTATACAAAACGCACAAAAATCTGTTCCTGGTTTATGTTTCTGGTGAATATATAAGATTCGACATAGCCGAATATGATATTTCTAACTCTTTTTAGAATATTTTATTCTAAGAATACCAGAAACATTCTGTGGAAGCAGAATATATTGCTATGGGTCAAGCAACTAAGGAAATTAGTTTTTATCGAAGTTTGGTAAATGAATAGAGTTTCCATGATTTAATTAAAGAACCAACGGTATAATATTGTGACAACCAGGAGCTCAATACCTGACGAAAAGTAGTGATGAAGAGAATTAAACACCTCGATATTAAATATCACTATATAAAAGATAAATACAATGAAAACGAAATACATTTGGAATATGTCCCAACAGAAAATAATCACCCCTATCGTGAATAAAAATTCCACATAAAATTTATTCCCTTTTCACATTTTTCCTATTTAAATTCAATGTTAAAAAAATAAAACGAAACAAATTTCATGTGGAATTTTTATTCACGATAGGGGTGAATGAAAATGGTAATAATTGGTACATAATTTTTCCTAAAATCTTAAAAACTTTCTTCATAAAGCCATCAAAAATAATCACCACTAGGAAATCGGAATAACAAATTTTGTGAATATTATACTTTCGAAAATTCACATAAATTGGATACAGTTAAAATACGAAACAAATAATTCTGATATATACAATCGAAATTATTTTTCGGTTAAAAACAATGTTATATAGCTGTAATATTTAGTATTAAAATGGAAAAGAAACTTGTCTGTAATTGAACATCAATTAGTACTTATTTTTGTTCGTGATGTCCCAAAAGTAAAGCGACATAATTTAGCCACTTTTAACCAAAAAGTATTAACATACTTATATTTTATAATTAAAAGGATTATAAAAATATGCAGTTGTTGACTGATTACAACCAAATGTTATAGAATAAATTAACAGACTTAACAAATACTAAGGAAATTTATTGCAAATTGATATTAACAATGATTTATAATCAAACAATAACTTTATTAAATTTATTTAATTGTACTAAATTTGTTGGATTATATACCTAAAAGTTTTTTAATAAACTAATATTTTGATTTTCTTGGATAAAGTGTTTACACCTTCAATGTATAAAAGTTAGTTGATTAAATTAATGAAAATCTTTTCGAGTAGAACTAATATACAATAACTAATAGCATGCTTTTATCGTTTGTCAAGAAAAACTAACTATGAAATTGTCGGCCAGACTACTTACAAACCTGCTAGAAAAAGTACTTATTAATGTTTGCAATGTCCCAAATGTAATTCGTTAGAATTTTGCCACTTTTAACCAAAAATTTAATAACTTATTGTTATTCTTAAAATTTTTATAAAATATGTAGTTGTAGACTGATTAAAACAAAATGTTATAAAATAAATAAACGAAGGAAACTTATTGCAAAATGATATTAATAAAGATTTATAGTCATATAATAATTGCTGTTTCACACGTTTCAGTTTTACCTAACCAGTGTTTGTTCAATTCTTTTTTGTACCTGCCATTTCGTTCATACGCGTGCTCTTTACCATCAAGTTTTTACTTTCTCATGCAAACAACTTCGCATAGAATAAGACGGAGAAAATAAAAAAGAAAGCAAAAGGAAATAATAATATTGCTTTTATTTTCTTTTCCCTTCTCACCCAAAAATACTTGATTTGAAGAGTTAGAATTAAAACGTCTAAAACTTCTTAAAATCTATCTATTCTTTAATATATAATTAATAATATAAAAAGTGGCGAATAAAGCAATTAATTAATGAAATTGGAAGTCATTAACATTAAGAATGTAATTAACGCTTTTGTTGGGTAGTTAAGTAATTCAACAGGAGACACATTTATCTTTTTCATATCACTCACTTGAGCTATTTTGTGGCGCATTTTGTGCAATTCTAACTTTGGGTGGGGCGTATTTAAAATTACACATATTATTTACATACACGTGTATTTATCAATGTTTAATGTTTATTATTATAATATTTAATAATTGCTTAATGGTTTTAAAATATTGACAAGCATTTCAATTAAATAATGCTTTCAATAAATATTGTAATCTCGTTTACCAATTAAAAATAATTACAGATAATAAATAAATATGGCCCATTATTTATTTAACTTGTTTGTATTAAACAAAAATTTGTTTAGGCTTTATTGCAAAAATATGTTATGTATTAAAGTTAATAACTTTGCATTTCATTTATTAAACATATAACAGTTATTTACCGCAAAATATTACTCTTTTTAAATACTATCATTTTACACCTAATTCTGTTTTTACAAGGTAATTGGTTCCAGTAAACTTCATGTAAAAAAAAAACGACAGTGATAGTATGCAAAATAGGTGATTGGTTCCGTGTCTCTAAAACCTATTCAAATTAGTGAAAAATAAGAATTTTTTAAGGACAACTATTCAGGTTTATAATATTAAATTACATATACAAGGCGTTTTTACACAAGCATAGTTAATGTAAAATATATATGACAAATTCATTTGATTTTATGCACTAAAAGGGAATTCCCTTAAATTTGTGCTTTTTACAATTGATTTTTTTTTAAATAATTAACAAACACAAACTGCGAAGCTTTTGGCTTATCTACAGAAAACACCCAGAGTCTTTGGCGGGAATCGAAGCCGCAACCCTTTGACTGATAGTCCGGCACTTTTCGCCTAGTCTATCGGGGCTCTGACCAGTAAATTGGCTTGTATCTACAAAAAAGGGAATTCCCTTTGTGATATGTGATATTTGTGATACAAAAATATATCGCAAAATTTAAATTTAACAAAAAAAAATTAAGCCCAAAAGATTTTGAATCGTGCTGAATGAAATAAAATCGAAATTGTGTAAAATGAGACCGTGTAAAAATTTTAATAACTAATTAGAAATTGACAGTAATAAATTTATTTTTCCATTATTGTAAATTGTAAATGTTGAATTAAAGCAATATATTGTTTTAAAACTCAATAAAATTAAATTATGTTATTGATAGAAAAATCCATAGAGCAGATATAAGTTGTGTATTTCTTTTAAAAATTGTTTTTGTATGAGGAATATGTGAAAGAGAACTAAAGAGAAAATGTGAATCAAATGTCAGCAATTTTACAAATTCTGAAAATCTGATCAGAAATGAGTCTGAAAGATTGGCTTGGACAGAAAAGCCAGACACCCCCGTTGGTGTCTTAAAATATAGCAAGTTCCCTGTTTAAAAATAATAAGTATCATCTCATATTGTCATCATATATATTTGTCCTTAGGTGGTTCTGACTTCCTGCGCTATATGTAGGGCTGGATGACATGGATATTGAAGTATTCACTTCATCTTGACATAAAGTATATATAACATTTCATATGCATCCCACAAATAAATATAAAAATAATTAGAATGCAATTACACACTATCCTGACCAGTATATTTACATAATAACTTTTTAAAAAATGTATGGGTTGCGTGTTATAATTTTCATTGTCATAACGTCTATAGAAGTCCTTGTGGATGTTTGAATACATAATAATAATAAAGCATGAATTTACACCACCTTTTTATGCACCTTTTAAGCTTTAATTTGAAATCAGGTGTGTGGAGATTGAACCAACATATAAATAGTTTTTTTTTTTTTTCTTGAAAAAGAAGTAACACTCAGGCAATTAATATGTCTATATATATTTGCGTTACTTTCTTTGGAAAGGGGATAGTTAAAGAAGTAAAGTGCACTTGCGCATTATGTTTGTTTTTAGTGCAGAATTGCAGCGCCTCTGGTGGTGATGTACAGTAGAGTGGTTCGAAAAAGGTTGTCTCAGTCACTCCCTAGGATTAAAGATAATGTAAAAACAATTTCAGAAATAAATTTTGTTTTTTTTTACCACCCCTACTATTTTTAGATATTAATATTTCTAAAAGATTTCAAGTTAAAGTGATTTTCAAAATGAAAGCATGTCATGAAGGTGACATGACTTTTTTGTATATGAAATTTATTTGTATTGAATTTTGTTTGGATAGCTACAGTTTTAAAAGATTTACAGATTTAAAGTGATTTTAGGCATTGGATCGTATATGAAAGCTATGATCAATTTTTGACCAATCCTCAAACAATTTTAAAATATGATTTATTTTTATATGAAGCTTATTTGTGTGCAAAATTTGTGTGGGTACCATATAAATCAGATATTTCTGGAGAACTTTTGTATGGGGTCTAGCTGAAATAAGGGATGGGACCGAAAAATTATTTAATGAACCAAATTATATGGAATTTTCTGCAAAACGGCAACCTGCTAATCGGATGGGCATCGTTAAACCAAATCAGGCAGTGATTCTGATTCGATCTGTATAATTTAAGTTAGGATCAATAAAAATTTTTGGGCTTTGCAATAATCGGTACACCACTATGGTGGTGTAATGTATAATTAAAGAGCTTGCAAGAGGATTTAAAAAAGATTATATAGTGTAGCCAAGCTAAACTAATATTTCATTTGTTTGTGTTCAAATTATTTTAATTTAGTAACAAATATTTCTTCTACAATAAATACTAATTTTATTTTCTTTAAATTTAATAATAAACGTGTAACAAATGTATTACAAAAAGCACGACTAATTAATATTGCAAACAAATTCTATTGTATTTATTCAACCATTGTATTTGTTGTCATATGGGACAAATATTCTTGAATACTACAGCACGTTCCTTGGTGTTTTCGTGATTTCCCATTTAATTGCAATAGCACATGCAAGTTTGGAATATACCTACAGTGAGTTTGTTAAAGTTAACATTTTGTTTAAAAATATAAAAACGTAGACCACTAAATTAAATTGTCATATTTTAAAATTTTACATATGAGTCTGCCATGTTTATTTTAAACTAACAATATTGAAGAGAGAAAGTTTTATTTGTGAATTATATATGTAAAATAGTTTATTAATTAATTGCTTATCTGTACTCAAAGTTTTTATTTTACAGATTCCATCCAGCGTAAATAAGTATCGCTAGACATTAATTTATATAAAAGTTTGTTAATGCCTCAATATAATTATCAGGTTTAAACTCCGAATTAATAATACCCAAATACATAAAAATCGCCGTATTATACACTGATTGACCCATATAATAATAGCCCTCATTCCATGTAAGGACCACTTCTCAAAAATCTTATTAAATTTTTGGTGGGTATATACGATTCAGCACAGGCAAATATAACACTCTTACAAACATAATTTGATTTCTGCGACGATGTATGAACGCCATGGAAATTATTATCAATTACCTATTATGGGGCGAATGGGCCAACTTTCACAAAAGTTATAAGTATAATTTTTAGAACTGATCTGTGTAAAGTTTCAGCTCGATATGGATGTTTATGTAGGTTAATGAGTTTTCGCTAGAGGTCCTTATAATTTAGCTATTGCGGGCTGATAATCATAAAATTTGTGCGACGATTTTGTTGAATGGCAACTTGAAAGAGATTTATGATCATTTAAGTGATTTTTAGAAGTGGACTTTATATGGACCCATCATCATGAAATTTTACACGACAATTTATATGTACATTTGAATTTCTTCTGTTGAATTTTAATTACTATCAAGATTATTATTAAATATTTATGCGCATTTAAGTGATTTTTCGAAGTGGACTTTACATGGAGACTACTGTCCAATATGGACTGATCGTCTTGAAATAGGGTATGAATATTTCAATATATGTATTGACTGTTTGCGTCGAATTTAAACTTTCTGCTGATGCTTATAAGAATAAGATTACGGTCAAATATGGAGCCATCGTCATAAACTAAACTGTGTCCACTATTTATGTATGGACTATTTGGGTTGAATTCCAACTTGATGGTGCCTTCAATAAGAGATTTATACGCACTTAAGTGATTTTCTTTGATCATGGACTTTATATTGGAGCTATGTTAAAATATGAAAAAAAATATATATTGTTTTGAGATTTCACTTTGCATGGAACTTATTTGTGCCGTATTTTTTATTTATACGGCTTTTCTGTAATCATTTATGTAACATAAAGTCATATTCCGGGAAGAAATTTGTATAAGGGCTATGAGAAATAATTCACAGATCCCTACCAGTTTGAGCAAAACTTTTCCCTCAAAAATAAAAATAAAATGTGCAATATTTCATGACATTATCTGCATTATAAAGAAAATTGTAAAACATATCTAAACAATATCGAGATCTAAAACTTTGTTCCATAACTCCGATTCTGTTGGCCGATTGTGCGCATTTATTATACCAACATTTTAGTGGATCGAAGAAAATTTAGTAAAAATTTTATTGTTCTATGTCTTTTTTTCAAAGCTTTATCATGCCGTCAACATTCGGACAGACAGATGGACATGGCTAGACCATCTTAGAATAAGGGACCCAGAATATATAGACTTTTCGGTTCTACGAACATTATTTCGATGTGTTACAAACGGAATGACAAACTTAATAAATCTTTTTGGTGGTGGGTATAAAAATACTTATATAATATATATGAATTATATTTTTATAGTCAGAATTATAAGTATTTCAAAAAAATACTTTTTATTAAAAGATTACAATAAATTAAATATAAGCCTGTTTAAAAAATATTATTCACTAACTTTTTCTGGTTTTTTATTTAAATAACCCAATTAATAAATAATTTCTTTATGAATGACCAATGTTTATTCATGTTTAATTAGCATTTCATATGCAGGTAGTATTTTGACATTTGTAAAAAATACAATTATTATTTTTGCAAAAATTTCCTTTACTTAAAATTGTGTAAAAAGTCTACCAAGTCTACTACCAAAAATAACTTAAATGGGCATAAATTTCTTATAAACATCACTATGAAATTGAAATTTGACACAGGTCACAAATAAAACGTCATATCATATTGTTTGCTGATTGGTTCATATTTGACAGTAACCCCATATTAAGTCCACTTCCTACAATCAGATAAATGCGCACACAAATCATCTAAATACTTATACATATAAATCGTCGTACACAATATCATGCTGAACGGTTTATAATAGGTTATAGCTCTCTTATGAGGACTACTTCCAAAAAATTATGAAATTTTATACGGATCAGTTATAAGTATGTAAAAATTATACTATTGTCCTTTGTGAAAGTTGGTCCATAATTGCTAATGGACTGTCATACAACGTCCACTTTCGAGAATAACCACAGAGTAAACAAAGGAGACAATTTTTATGTTACAAAAAGTCAAAATCAGTGTCCCAGGGCTTTTTGATATCTATTTTATTGTTTGTCAAAGTAATTCGTTGCACGTTGCAAAAATGTAAAAAAAGGAGATAAATATAAAATGTGATTATCTTCCGTCTCTCGTCTCCTTCCGTATACCTTGTAGAGTAACTGGAATAAGCATACAATTTTTAAATAATGTTATTGAAATAAATTTTAACAAAATAAATCTGAAATAAATATAAATTACGGTACAATTTTTGACAATCGGCCCATAGTTGATTATACTCGTGTAAGGGATCCGCAAAATAAAATAACCAGTATAATTATCTTTGCTGATAAAAATTTTAACAATAATTAGTTTCAGCTATTCATAGTTCACACTACTGGTGTTTGGTGTTGAGTTCATAAGCCGAATACAAACTTTTACTTATTTTTATATGTTCTAGTAGCAGAGGAGCAAATTTTGAGACTAACAATTGAATGTTTGTATATATTCGTGTTTGATTAATCAGATATATTAAGAAAGACAAAAAAGTGTCCGTATAATGTAATACAGCGATAAATCTTCTTCTCACATTTGATTTACCTTCGGAGTGGTGGCAACATTATATGAGATTTGTTGTATGGCATTCACATTTTCACAAATAAAGATAAAAAAGTTGGCACGTACTTCATAATTTGCACATTTCTACTTAGCAACTTTATTATTAGATACAAAATCTAATTTACGTATTACCTTAAGAATGTACCTTGGCATGAACTCTAACAAAATGTGTCATAAGCAAAGGTTTAAGACAAATTTATTGTGGTGCTATTATATGTTAATACCTGCTACCAAAAAGATGGGGGTAAATAAATTTTGTCATTTCTTTTGTAGATATTCTGGGTCCTTTTTACATGCTAACGGACGATCTAGCTATTGGTGTCCGTCCATTGAAGGTAAAATATGGCCTCGAAGGAAATAAGTTTTTCATAAACATTTTTTGCTTCACCGAAATATTTGGTACTAAAAAATGATTTTAATAGAACCACAGTTATATACCAAAACTTTAGACAAACTTTTTACTTATATACCTCTTAAAAATCACTGACATAAATGTGGAAACGGGACAGTATATAAATTTAAATACATATTATAACGTTGATTGCTGTGCTTCATTTTATGGTGAAGAGTGAGGTAGTCAAAAACCTACATAAATAATCATCGTATCGAATTCTATTACGATAGGCTATTATTATTATAAATATTATAAATATCGATATTTTACACAGATTTTGTTCAGATCAGTCCATAATTGGCTATAACTCCCAAGTAAGATCCACTACCGAGAATAAGTAGATTACTCATAAAACTCTTGTAAATCTCAGCCAAAATTAATCTTTAATACATATACATAAGTACATCATGTTACAATATTTTGTGACGATCGGCCCATAGTCGATGATAGTTCCCATATACATATCGTTATCGTTACAAAATGTAACACATGTTTGTGTAAAGTGTGCACTGATCTCACTACTGGTATATTATTGGTGAGCATGCATCAAATAATAAAGATTACAATTAAAAAAGCTGTTAGAGTAAAATTGAGAGCAAAATTTCTTCTTGTGACGTCACAAGTCAAAAATATTTTAATATTTGGTTAACTTCTATATAAATTTTAGTCCATACAAAAGTTTCAAAAGGAAGTGTGCTGTTCTTAATTGTGAAGAATTTGTGTGCCAAATTAAAAATCTGGAAGCTGTATTTAAATCTTTCAAAGGCGAAAACCTCTTGATATGCAACAAGAATTTAAAAAAGCATATAAATAAGGCAAGTACTATCAATGCGGATATTAAAGCTAAAGCACTTTTTGTTCGATCGAAAATTTCAAAAAAGAAAAATAAATCAACAACTAGAAGATGAGACAAAAAAACAGAAATACAAACAAACAAAAATAATAAATTGATAATACAAAAATATATATATATATTCTAGTTCACTTTTTTGATACATTTTATTATGTATAAAATAATATATAATTAAATGTTTTATTTTGAATCAAAAAATTTAAGAAAAAAAATTTTTTTTTTAAATGTTGTTAATAGAAGTTATTTTTTACATTATTATACGAAAAAAAACCTGTGACCTTATTTGCAGAGAGAGGATATTTTGTTTACATTCTTTGCGTATTCTTTTATATTTGATTTATAATTGGTGAGTCTCTTAAATTCAGCACAGTTGGGAAAATTAAGACAATAAGATTGTATCATTTATTTGTAGTTAGTTATAATATGAATTTACAATATTTTCCATAGAATGCCTTTGGGCCAAATATTGTAGAAATAAGACAAATTTGAGCATTTAACGTAGATTAATTAAAACATATTTTATATGATACAGTTGCAGTTGCATGTATTATATGTGGAATAAAGAAAAAAATAAAAAACGTTTGTCATATAGTTCATGATAATCTAACACTGGAATAAATATTGAGCTATTATATATATTTTCGTAGCATAAACCTTATTTTAGACTTACCCTAATATTAGCACATATTTTAACATTATACATATATTAATACCCAACTCAGTTATGTAAACACGTTTTGCAAATAAATCAATTTACTGTAGTGTTTTATCTGTTGGCATACGGAAACAATGTTGTTTTGGTCAGTCACCATGTCAGCTGGATACAATACTAATGTTCAATGCCAGTTAAAATACCATTTATAAGTTTTATCTTTTCAAGAATACTTCCGGCATAAAAATCTTGTATTATTAGATATAATTCTGTGGTTTCATTAAATATTCTTATATACATAAATGTGGAACATTTATCTATTAACATTAAAGTAAAGTATTTATAGTACTAAACAGTTAAAATTAAGCAAAAATTAAGCATTTAAGTAAATTATTTTGCAGAACATTTAAAGATTTCTTTAGTAAATTAAGAACTGAATTTATATCTGATAATTTAAATTTATCTTATTTTGCAAGTTATTTTCTATTGAAACTATTGAACGCTTAAAATAGTACGCTATATGCTTGACCTTTTGTAATACGAAAATTATATTTAGAATATTTTTTTTATTATTATACTATAGATATTACTTCCACTTTAAATAATTTCAAAATCCTTTTTATTAGTTATTGCTCATTCTATTCTTTAAGGACTTCTGTAGATTTTTGGGTTCTTACTGCGCCATATGTTAAAGTCTTTTATGCCCAATTTAAACAAAGAATAAAATATACATTTCCTATCTTTTGTCTATTATTACTTTGTGCATTTACTTCTTTTGTTTAATATTACAAAACAATCTAATATCATTGTGTAGTGAGTTTATGTTGGCTAGTTATAGTTTTTATTTACTTATTTTTTATATTGTATGTAAATACATTAGGGTGGGGCGCTTGTTTATGCGAACAAATAAAAGTTAATTAATAAAGTTCTAATAGTAATATTTTGGTGTCTTAGACTTATAAAGGTAATACTTGAAACAAAAATATTCAATTAAGTACTATCTTTAGCCCGCGCATGCGTCTTAAAATTTTTGGAATTTTCATAAAAACGATTTTCATTTAAACTTTAATATTTTAAATAATTTATTATTTTGTTACTAAAAATTAATACATTTACATAAAACACTACATAGACTCTACAACAACTGTGATAATATTGAAGTTTAAATGAAAAATGTTTTTATTTTATGATTCGTCGGACGTTTCTGAAATCTATATAAATATATATGGCAGACATTTATCCTGCCATATTCCCGTGAAATTCTAAACTGCTTGAGCTATCTGTATCTCAATGTATCATTTTCCTAAGTAGTTTTGTATTTGAAATAAGTAAAATCGGTACAGTAGACCATAGTTCCCATTTAAGGCACACCACTGAAAATCCATTAAATGTGCCTTAATCTCTTTTAAACACGGTAATCAAGTTAAAATCCACTTAAATAATCTTGAACTAAAGGAATTTTCAAATGTTTTTTCAAAAAGAAATTTGTTGTCCAACAGTGGCATATTGAAATAATAGGATATTTGTGACATTTTAATTGTTGTCATTATCAGTATTAGAAGATTTTATAAATATTATAAACTATATTGAATCATTTGGGCTTCTGAAATTACAATAGCGTTTAATTTCACTTATTATTGATTTCATGGATGTCACTAAACATATGAAACACTAAATTTGTTGGAAGCCAAATTTCATAATCGCATAATTTCACAAAGTGGTGCCATTAATTGCCCGCCCATAATTGATGATAAATATGATAAAATAATCGTATAATAATCATTAGAATATTTAATAAACATTTGAATGATTTTCATAGTAATTAAAAATATATACATGTTCAGAATCCTTCCAAATAGTTACATAGTCTGTGGCATGCATAATACTACTGATATGCCGAAGCACACCAAGCTCATTACCACGAAAACATTTTCAAACCATTATTGAAAAACCCCCAAATTTCATAGTTTAGGTATTACATACCCGTATTATACACCAATACATGTATTTATCCATGTCCATTCGCGTCCATCTGACCCCACGCGATTAAACTTTGTTTCATCTGACCAAGTAACTTTTTTCCAATTATCTGCGGTAAAGTGTTTGTAAGCTTTAGGTAAATTTAAAAATGTCTTTATACCCTACACCACCATAGTGTGGAGGGTATATTAGCTTTGTGCTGATGTTTATAACACCCAGGAATATTGGTCCAACACCCATCTTAAAGTATACCGATCGACTTAGAATCACTTTCTGAGTCGATTCAACAATGTCCGTCCGTCTGGCTGGATGTTCATGTAAAGTGCGCAGAGAACAGGTCGTAATTTTGAAGATATTTTGATAAAATAAGGTACGCGATATTTTTCGGCCCAAGGACGCCCCCATTCAAATGTCCTTCCAAAATTGGGGTTTACCGATCATAAATATTTGAATTATGCAAGTATCCAAACAAATTTCTTCACATATAAATGAAAACTAAAGCCAAATCAGACCTACAAATTTGTGTAGATCGGTCCATTATTTATCATAGCTACCATATAAGGTCCACTTTTGAAAATCACTGTAGGGACAGTACCTCCCTCAAAAATGTTGGTATCCAAATAATATGGAACGCAAATTTATTTCATATGTATAAAAATAATACGGTAGCTCCCATATAAGGTCACTTTCGAAAATTTTTTTAACGATCATAAATTTCTTAAAAATGTTGGTATTCAAACAAAATTGGACACATAAAAATTTTCTTATATACATAAATAATGATAATGGTCGGTCCATAATTAGTCGAAACTCCCATATAAGACCCTCATCGTAATTCACTTTAACCTCCATAAATCTTTTAAAAGTATTTATACCGAGATAAAATTTAACACATATAATATTTATATTTACAGAAATCATGACACTAAATTTTTGGATGATTGGTACATAACAGGTTATATCTCCCATATTACGCCCATTTCTGAAAAACATTTTTATAGATAGTTATCTAAGCGTAGGGTTTTATATGGTTGAGATTGACCGACTATACTTTCTTATTTGTTGTGGCTGCATTTCATCATAATAAAGTTACCTATAAGTATTGTATAGTTATTGTAGTAAAGTTAAACTTACGTGGATGGCTAGTTATGCTAGCTGCTTTACAAATGTAATAAATTTATGTTGAAATTTATCTCTATGTCCAATTTATTCCTGATAAATCAGTTTTATCCAATAACGATAGACATTCACAAAATTTAGTAGTATGATTTCTCTATACAAAGGCCTGGTCTGTGTAATAGTTGGTTAGATATCGACATTTATAAGACTTTTATGTAGGTTAACTTGTTTTTCGGAAGTTGTCCTTAATGGAAACTATGTAAAATTTATTTTTACATGAAACCTAACTTATAGGTATTTATGTACCCTTGAGGAATGCAATTTTTTAAGGAAGCAAGGAGATATATTTATTTATTTACCATGGGCCAATTATTAATATATTCATCACGTTTAAAAAAAAATCATACTAGTGTCTGTAATATATTTAAACGGAATAGCAAAAAAAGTGGTGAATGAGTGTAATAAATGTATTGGAGTTTATTAAAATACTTACGATCTAGGCGGCCAGTGCCCAATTATTTTGTAGTGTTGGCCTCCAAGTCTTGAAGCATAGACACTTTAACGGGTCTTACGCGAATAGTTCTAAGTGTTACAAAGGTTGAATATTTATAATCAGGTTTTTCTTACGTATCTATAATAACTAAAAAATAATTATGCCCGAATATTAAATTCATATAATATAATTCTTAAATTTTTTTCATTTCTGCGTATAAGTTATATGTGATAAATATAACAAGTATACGTTGGCGGTATTTATTATATAAGAAAAAAAATTGTTTCAATTAAGTTAAACACTTTTACAGAGATTTTCATTAAATGATTATATATTACTGCTTGAAAAGTCGTGGTTCATATTTAGTTTCTAAATTAAAAATTCTTATCGGTCATCAATCATGCTGCTGTTTTGACTCTAGAAAACTATTGCATGTTGAATTTTAAAACGCAGAAAATTAATTAGTTTTCTAAATTAATGAATGTCAACTTCACATCCTGCTGGCATATGATTTTCTGACACTATACTTATACTCATCCTTAAAGTAAAATGTTAGGGGATGCATATGTAAAATAATTTAACTTATTTGTTTAAAATTAAACCCAAATTACTAAACGAATTAAACCCTTTCCATATACAACTCGCTATCTGAGTGTAAAATCATTAAAACTCAAAACTTATTTAGTGGATATGAAACAAATTGTCATTGCAAGTATTTTGTTTTTTTTTTTTGTGTCTTTGAGAGTTAAAAATTCCTGAAAATGTGCAGGACTATATATTATGTCAGCTAAACGTATGTATGCCTTAAAATCTATGCAAACAACAACTGTTATAGTCATTCAATACGAAAACTTCCATAAACTTATAGTGGTGAGTCAAACTCACTGACTTCAATTACAAAATATTTTCAACAACAAAGCAAAACGTGTTCATGAAAATATAAAGTTAACACCGATATGTTAAAAATAAACTTTATTACATGCATGAAGTGTTCTCGAAAACTTAATAGTATTTTTTTTTACACAGAAAACATTTTGTGGAAAAGTTTTCTATTCTTTTAAACAAAAAGTATTTGTAGCAAAGAAATAATCTTGTATATGCCTAACCAGCATGAAAATATTAGGTTCAATGATTTTTAAATTAGAAGAAACTTTAAATAGGAAGATTTACTTTATTGTAAGTAGATTAAGGAATTATACCAGTATTCAGTATTTTTTTGTTTATTTAACACGGATGTGTTCTTTGCAGTGTAAAGATAAGGCTACTGTTTACTGTATATATACTTATGCCAGGAATTGTAGCGTACAAAAATGAAATCGGCTTAAAATGTTTTGATATTTCCCTTATTTACTACAATTAGCGTCGTTAACTCATACTGTCCACATCTGCATTGTTTAGATGAATAGATTTTAAACCATTAAACATTCTTATAGTGCCTTAATATTTTTCGAAACAACCATTCCTTTGTTCGATGACTTACATGTATAGCTGTGTTATCTTGTTGAAAAATACATTATTTTTTTTAAACCCTTTCCACAAAAAAAAAACACGAATATCTCATTTAGTAATTTTCTGTAATCAGAAGAATTAATTATATTGTATACTGTATTCAAAAAAAGCTCCCCCAACCATCAAAGAACAGCTTCCTAATGTCTTTTTTTTAAATAACGTATTTCCTTCCGTGAGTCTCCCCAATAGCTACTGAAACCAACTGGACTATCAAGATTGAATTTTTTTCTCATCTGAAAAAATCTTCTTAAACAAATATATGTTTAAATAGTGCAACTATAAACAGAGATTATCGAAATCTCTAGTCTTTTTTCTGGCCTTTGCAAACTTTGTTACTGCAACATGTGACCAGTTTTTTGTTGAGCAATTGCTACAAACGTTAAACCAGTTTATATTTAAACTCTAATTTGCTATTTTTCATAATCACTAAGCAACGAACGAAACTACATTTTATACCAAATTAAATAACATTTCTATTATTCTTTTTTTATATCATAAAATTTAATTATAGTTTTCAAACACTAACAAAATATTAATGCACTTTCTCCGAAATTTTGCATACAATATTCTTAAAAATTTTATATATTTCAAAGAACTGTTTGAAACTTTATGCCGACGAAAATCGAAGTTAAAAGAATAAAATTTTTGCCAATTTTAATCGAAACGACCTAAATCCAGATTACTTTAGATTGACAATTAGACGTCAACTAGTTTAACCATTTCGGATTTTGTGCGCGAATTCCCGTCATTCCCTATAGTCTAATTAAACTCACTTGTCTTTAATTAAACTAATGACGGGAACTCCCGCCATTCACTTATGTCTAATTAAACTAATGACAGGAATTCCCGCAGATACTCAAACAACTCTTTAACTGTTACAGCTGATTTGTGTTACTCTTTCTACACGGTGAGAGTTGTTATTATGGTCAAATATTTGCTCTAACAAACAAAACTCATTTCAACGCATTTTCATTGGAAATTCCCGTCATTTGATCCATAGTAAAAAGTCATGATAAACTATGTGATGCTCTTGGTAGTCACAGCTAAATTCAAGTGCGGCCGAAAGGGTTAAAAAAACTAGTTATAGCTTATCAGTTAAGGTAGCTAGTATGAAAACTGACTCTAAAGGCACACGCACTTACTAAAATAACTACTCACACACAGAGAAAAAATATAGTTGTACATGTTTACCACAACAATGTCAACATTTAGTCAAGTTTTTTGTTGCAATCATGTTTATGATGAATTCATTTAATATAATTTGTTGCTCTTTAATTATGATAGAGAACAACATAATATGGTATAATCTTCCATCATAAAACTGATCACCATAATCATTACATAATTGCTATAAACATATATCTGAATGATATAATCATGTGAATGGTAACTTAACCATATCGTGGTTGCAGACATCATATAAATAATTACAGTGACCATAATATTTTAAAAAAATGTTTAAAAATGTTGAAATAGTTGTGGTCAACATGCACAACTAAATTTTTTCTCTGCGTGTAGGTGGCTAATTATGTAACTATTGGTGTCATAGGTAAACTTATTAGTTCCGGACATTCACCAAGAACTGCTGGGCAGTCTTAAAGTACTATTTCATTATTATTACATATATCAATTATCATACAAAACTATATATACTTACATACATATGTATGTACTTCACACTTACTTGTGTAAATATTTAATTAGTAGCACATTTAAAGCCAAAATGTTGATGTTTTCAGATTAGTACGACCAAATTATATACAAACAAATTATTATACAAATACATAAGTATTAAACAAATTGCACTAATTTTCTAAACAAATATTGGAGTTCATATTACACAAGTGACTAACAAGTATCTAATATAAATATAACATATTCAGTTTAAATGATCATTACATTTAAATGGCTTAAGTAAATGTTTACTATGTTTTGTGTTTGAAGTTGATTTTAAAGTGTAAGTTTAATTAAGCTTTAATAAATGGTAGTTCTACTTGATGCAACTTAATTTTTTAATTTAAGAACAATTTTCTTAAATTGTATAAAAAAATATTGTATAATTATTATATAATTAGTATTATGCAACTTTGAATGAATTATGTTGGCACTCCAATATTTGGATTTCGTCAGCTGTCATTTACTTTACAAAACAAAACAAAAAATTATAAAAAAAATTTTTAAGAATATTGTATCCAAAAAAATTAACAAATTAAAATTTTAAAGACTATTCATATTTTTTTATCGATGCCATTTAAATGTATGAATTTATAATCTGGTTGAAATTTTCATTTGGATTGGTGGTGGTTATAAAAGATACAGCACGGCCGAATATAACACTACTACGAGTACGTACCGATTATTCAAGTCATAAATTAAATTAAAGATTTAAAAATAAAGATTTTGTTTAAGTATTATAAGTTCTTGCAGCAACATTTACATACGTGCATATTCGGAAAATGCTGTTTACAGATTGAACGATGCGCCATAAATATTGGTCTAACACCCACCTTAAATTATACCGATCGACTCAGAATCTCTTCCGGAGTCGATTTAACGATGTCCGTCCGTTCGTCCGTCTGGCTGGCTGGCTGGGTGGCTGCTTGTGCGCAGAGTACAAACCGAACTTTTGTAGATATTTCGTTAAAATTTGGTACGTGAAATTTTTTCGGTGGAAATTGGTCCATTATTTCACCTGCACACCATACAAATGTCCTCCTGAAATTAGGGTTTACCGATCATAAATGTTTGAAATTTGTTTGCATACTTGGTAAATGAAGCCAAATCAGATCTATAAATTTTGTGCAGATCGGTCCATAATTTATCATAGCTCCCATAAAAGGGCTACTAATGAAAATCACTTTAAAGAGCATAACTCTCTCAAAAAAGTTGGCATCCAAATAAAATGTAACACAAATATATTTCGTACATATATATAGTACTACAATTTTTTATGATCGGTCCATAATTAGTCGTAGCTCGCATATAAGGCCCACTTCAGAAAGTTCAATGATCATAAGTTTCTTAAAAATGTTGGCATCTAAATAAAATTCAACACAAATAAGTTTCATATAGACAGAAATAATGACACCTAATTTTATATTGGCCGGTCCATAATAAGTCGAAATTCCCATATAAGACGCTCTCCCTGATTCACTTTAACCTGCATAAATCTTTTAAAAATATTTACATCGAGATAAAGTTTAACACATACGAGTATAATATTTATATTCGGTCCATAATAGGTTATATATGCCATATAGCGGCCATTTCTAAAAAACTGTTGTATACATATAGGTTCTGGATGTAGGGTATTATATGGTCGGCCTTGACCGACTATACTTTTTACTTGTTTTTAATTATTTTTGGATGTCGATATATTTCCACAGTATAGTTTCATTGGACGGCTTTTGAGAAACATTTTAAAGTGAACAACAATGATTTATTTTTCTCAAATTGTTTATATAAAAAAGAACACTTTTGTTGGATTTATACAATTTCTTATTTTATATCGAAGTGATTTATTTATATGGATAGAACAAAATATAAGTATTATTTCTGAAAAGTTTTTAATACTTTGGAAATAAATTTGTATGGGGTATAAGAAAATTCATAGACCAATTTCTATTATTTCTATCACAGTAGTCCTTCTATCAAAAGAATAAGGAGTGAAAAAAACGTCATGTTTCTATCTGAAATTGACATTGTAAAATATCGAGTTTTTTGCAGATTGTCTCATATGTTTCATGCTAAACTGTTTAAAAAATTATTATTTTATTTTTTTAATCTTAGCTTAGTTTATTGCAATTAATTTTTAATTTTTTAAAGAGTGTGTAAAATACAAATTCATTATGAAATTTTATTTATAAACCTTTGATAAATTTTTTATTATAAAAATGTAAGTTTTGATAATAAAACAGTAAAAATTAATAAAAAATATATTTTTGAAAAACATCTTTTCAATGTGTTTAGCTTATCACAATTTTACGGTAAGTCTTTTACTGAGTTTCAATAATATTTGTAAAACAAATTTTTAGAAATACCAAATAGCGGAATTCACAATTTTGTGCAAATGGTATTGCCTGATTGCATTTGCAAAAAGTTTTAGCATATTTTTGCTCTACTCTAACAAAATACACAGCAAAAGCAAAATTATGCTAAGCCTTTTTGCAAATGCAATGATACAATACCACTTGCACAAAATTGTGAATTGCGCTAATATATATCTCTGTTACGTTATACATAGTAAAAATATAGAATTTACTACTTAAAACTTTCGCTCTCCATGGATTGAATAAAAACTGTTGAATTGCATCGGAATAGCTAAAGTCTACGAACATTTTTGATTTTCATAAACTCGTAAGTTTTATGGCTGGCAATTGAAAAAATCAATTTTTGTACTCGTATGTCTTGTTGGCATAAGTATTCACTTGTGTATTTTATATGTTATATTACTAAGGTCAGATAAAATGAAGCTATAGGAAATTAAAATAAATAAAGTTTGTACTTTTATATATACAGATATATATATATATATTATACGCGTTTCTATGTTGAATATAAAATATCCTTAGCAGTAATTGAGCGACATTTTTCATTAAACATAAATACCTCTGCACTTAAAAATTCCTTACGTACGTTTTATGTTGAACTTCGTTTTAGACTTTCTATTAGAAAAACAAATTATTTGCTATATTTAAAGTTGCTTTCAATAAGTTTTTACCTCATCTTTTCAAAGAATGTCGTATTTTCCTTTCTTTGTAATTAACGAACTGACATTGAGTGCCATTCAAATTTGTGCACATTAAACAGGTATTAAACTTTCCTAGTCATTCAACCGTATTATTTTATAAAAAAGTAGAAATTACAAAATTTTTCAATGTGTCAAAAGTTTAGTATAAAATATTCAAACGTTTTATGCTCTAGCTTTAGTTAATTTGCATAATTGCAAGAGGTATTTTAATTTTAATTACTATGAAGAGAAATTTGTATATACATAAAATAAAGTAGAAGAAGTTTTCTTTTAAGGTAGTTTAAGTGTAAAGTAGATATTTTCGAATAAATATTAGGGCATAATTTAATATCAATGTCAAAATCCTGATCATTATGGCTGCTTACTACAAAATCAGGTATTATTGTACCCTTTCTATGAAACCTGTTTTGAAGATATTAAATTAGTAGGTGTACTAACTATAACGTTATATATAGAACATCTTCAAAGAAGTAAAAGTATTATATTCCTATATACCCAGCACCAATTTAATTGTAGATTTAGTATAGATAAAACCAATTAATGTTTTTAATCTGGTGCACACGATTTGTTCAATTAAGTATTGTGATTTTAGAATACTTAGAACTGATCTGTGTAAAATTTTGTTTCATGGACTGAGATTAGCAAAATCAATATAATTTGTTTGTATAAAATGTAAGTCCGATATCTATAAGCGATTCTGAAAGTGAACATTGAGAAATATTCAACTGAGACACAACAATTTATATCATCATACTACTGGATTAGGAAAATTTCAGTTTTAATGCGCATAAAAATTCCTATAACTTTGACTAAATGACCTTGCAATTTTTATACTCAATATTCTTATGATAAACGTACAAGCTCTTTACATATTATTATAAATAGGTAATTATATAAATTACCAATGGTTAAAATTAAATAAAATATTTAAAGATTTGCAATACTTTATGTTCTGTTTAAATTTCAGAATAAAGGATTGAGTATTCTGGTATCTATACCAATATTATTTTAGTAATTCATATTGTATATAAGCTTCGGCATAGCAGAATTTGGCAGTGCATTCGAACGATATCAAATGTTACACAGGAGTTGCCAAGGAGTATTTGAGTTTATGTTTTGAAAATGCACCCCATCAAACTTTCAAGGGTTGAGCTTCATTTCGAATTTCTTTAAATTAGTTAGCTTTTTATACCCTTCACCTTCATGAGAAGGGTATATATAAGTTCATCATTCCGTTTGTAATTTCCACAATATAATTTTCCGACCCTATAAAGTGTATATATCCTTATAGATAGCGAAGTCCGTCTGTCTGTCTTACTGTCTGTTGAAATCAATTTTCTGAAGTCCCAAATATCATCGGGATCCAAATCTTTAATAATTCTGTCAGACATGCTTCCGTGAAGTTTGCTATTTAAAATCAGCAAAATCCGTCCACAAGTAATGGAGATATTAGCAAAAATCTGAAAATTTCTTAAAAAAAAACTAATAAACTCAGATGGCGTTGATGATCACACAAAGTGTATTAATACAAAGTGTTTAAGTGTGTTCTTAAACCGTAATATAAGTGTGTAAAACGTTTTCGAAAACTTTACGTGTGTTCTTAAACCGTAATAAAGGGTGTCCCAATTAGAACGCAATTTTTAAATTTTAAATAAAACACAGCTATTTAAAAAAAATTGTGAAACTTTATTATATCGTAAAGTAGACAGAATGAGGTTATGTATGGAACAAGATATCGTGCAGTTGGCCGTCGCTGCTTTGCTGGCACACACGCGATCTTTTAATGAAATTTTCAATGACTTTTTGCATAAATGCTGAGGTATTTCATTAATGCAGCGTCCAATGTCCTCTTTTAAGGCTTGATTTGTCGTCGGCTTATTCGCGTAAACCATCGACTTCAAAAAACCCCAAAAAAAAAAAAAAAAATCTAAAGGTGTTAAATCGCACGATCAAGGCGGCTAATTCGGGTATCCAAAACGCGAAATAACACGACCGGGAAATGACTGATGCAGCAATAGAATTGTTTCTTTGGCTGTATGACATGTGGCGCCGTCTTGTTGAAACCACATGCCCTTCACATTCATTTCTTCAAATCTAGGCAAGAAAACACTGGTTATCATTTGACGATACCGAACACCATTGAATGTTTGCGCTTGACCTGCCTCATTTTCATGGATGGAGTTTGAGCGGCATCATCACGTACAGCTGCGACATTTTCGGTCGATCGACCTGGTCGAAGGCGCGTTGTTGTCTTTACATCGCTAAAAGACCCAGTTTCGGCAAATTTATCCATTAATCTCTTTACAGTTGACTTTTTTGGAGCATTGTTGTGACCCCAAATTGTTCGCAATTTGCGAACTGTAGCCGCAAAACTTTCACCATTTTGGTAAAACAATTTCAGAATGAGAATACGTTGTTCATTCGTGTAGCGCTCCATACTAACCTCGTACCTTCTACTAGCAAACAATAACAATTGTTCAAATGTCAAACAATGACACTTCGAATGGCGCCACATTTAAAAATTGCATTCTAGTTGGGACACCCTTTATAAGTGTGTAAAAAGACAGTGTGTTCATTTTTTTTAATTGTGTATGTGTACATTTAAATAAGAAAAGACTCGTTATAATTTCTTCAAACTACTTGACGCTTTTATTTTGCAATTAAAAAGAATCCGGTCTATTTAAAGAAAATCAACCACCGTTTTTTAAAGGTAAAAACGTGATTTTTTTTGTATTAAAAATGAACTTTAGGAATACTTCAATAATTGTTAAAACTTAAGGTCTATAATAAGAAATATTATACTTGAGGAATATCAAACAAATTTATATTTTTCTGAAAGTTATCTTTACAGGGATCATTTTAATATAAAATTCATGTAAATTTATTCAAATATGTTGGAAGTACGCTGTTCCGAATTTGACATATTTTTTATAAAAATTTCAAAAATAGAAATAGAGAAATTTTCTTCATATTAATTCTTCATAATAATTAATATGAATTTCTATAATCCATAATTTTAAAGTTAAGAATTAAATAAATATATTTTAGAATTGCTTGTCGAATTCAGTGAAATGTCTGTGCATTTCAACTATTTATTAGTATTTTATTTACGGTTCTACTGACTGAGATTTTCGTTTTGTAATTTGTTCCTTTTGCCATTGTTCCTTTTCATCTGGTTTGCTTAAGTAACATTTCAAATGTTAGTTTTGTGTGAAAATAAATAATTATCAAATCTACGGGATATTAAAATATTTAAGGTTAACTAAGATTAAAATTCTTTTATTATCAAACCTAAATATTTATACACTGGCAGTTTTATTTTCCTTTCAAATTTTTACAGCCGAAATGTGTGAAAATGTCTGTTATTTTGTTACTATTATTACTTTGATTTACTTTTAAGTACATATTTTATTAAAGAATACAAAGTATTATTTTGAAATGGTTTTAATTGGTGAGAATGATAGACTATAAAGTAATATTATAAAAAAAAAATAAATTAACACTGGACCCCAAGTTTCTTTAACCCTTTTAGACCGTGATGCATCGATTGTGTGGGTGAGATTCGGTTTCAATATTTTTGCTTCTGTTAACCCAATTTGAAATAGACTGGCATGCATCGATTGTGTTGATTGTTTTTTATATTTGCTTCAGACAATTCCCTTCTGTTTGATTATCCGTTACTTGAATTATTGCGAAATTCTTAAGTCACATTTCAGTTTAAGCAAAATGAGCCGTGAAAGTAACTAAGTGTCTTTTATAGAAAAAGTATTAATTGTTTACAAATAATGAAGTGCACATACATATCGCTCATTTTCTGCAACAACGAAGTAATTCAAAAAAGCCGTTTCGAGAAAAACGGCTTTGAATGTTTTATGACATTTTACTATTTCTTAAATAAATTTGAAACAAATCATGCGATTTCAAAAATAAAATCTGATTTAAATAGTAGATTTTAATATCTTTCGTATCTGTATTTACCAAATTTTTACTTATCAAATATATGTACGAGAAAACATGCATTTTTATTTTGATGTTTACAACAAAAAAAAAAAAAAAAAACACTCTCACACAAAAAATAATTGACTTTTTTGAAAACTGACGGCGTATATTTTGTATTACTCAGTTCAAAAAAACACGGATTTTGAGTTATGACGTTATTGCAGTAAATGAGCGATATTTAACTAAAAAAATTATAAATTTTAATATTTCAAACTAATTGAGTGCAATAAAAATGTGTTTAGTTAAAAATATCATCATTGATTATGTAAAAATCATCATTGATTATATTTTCATACGCTGTAGGGAGCACATATTCCAAAAATTATAAAATAATTCCTGGTAGTTTTGCGTCAGGTCAGAAAGGGTTAACATAGTATTAATTTATTAAAATTCTAAAGATGGTTGGTATATAAATTTTGGTTTAGACAAATATGATCTATCACTCTTCCTTCTTTATAGTTTATGACGTAATTTAATTAAAATATTTTAATTTCATTTTCAATGTATATGAATCTTCACTTAAATTTAATCACGAATTTACTTGTAATGAAATCTGTCAGAATTTACATGGGAAATTTGTTGTAAATATTTTTGCTTATAGTATTTTGGACATAGACCTTAATGTGATAAACATAAGAATATGTAATTGTTACTGACAGCCAACTTTTCAATATTTTGGTTAATGTAAGTTATCCACCACAACGATGTTTGTGCTAAACTTTTTTAAGCAAATCTAGCACCATAATGTAAGGGAATAACAGATATTGCCTTAAACTTTTATATTATATTATATTGCTTTTATTGAAAGATATTATTAAAATAATCTGCCAACTTTAAATGTAAGTAGAAACGCGAAATGTTAACAGCACAAGAAGGTAATCCAGTATATAATAATAAACGTCTTTACGTTATTACATACAGCATGAAAGTATTTTTATTTGTTTTATTTATATTTATGTAGATTTGTCTGTAGTAATTTTATATGTACATTTATTAGTATCTATCCTGAAGTTTTCTCGAGTTTCTTTGGTAACAATTTACAAAGTTTGTTTAAATCCCTTGACAACACGTGCACAAAAATGTGTTAAAACAAAACAATGAATGAATATAAAATGTTTGTGAATCTGTCTGTTGTACACATGGCACAGGGCTCGCGGAAGAGACATATGCGGCTGTGATTAAGGAAAATGTAACAAATCAGTTTAGCTGAAGCAAAGTTATCGAACAAAATATGAGACAATCTATAAAAAATTTTATAATTTTTAATGATAGAAGAACAAACGCTATTGAGCAAATACAAGACCATAGTATCCCTATTAAGGCCTTTATTTGCAGATTGCAAATAATAAAGTCAACTTAAAAGCAGGTTAACAAGATTTTTAAGCAATTAATATTACTCCAATGTTATTTATAATGGAGCATAGATTTCAAAAACACTTACAAAACTTCTCTTTGTAATAAATGGTTGTAAACTTTTCTTTTCGTTTTTAAATTCCCTTTTCATTTCTAAAAGCCATGATTTTCTTTAGTTTGTTTAATGCTTTTGTGTAATCATTTATATTGCTCTTTGAAAGTAAAGTAGGTTGTTTACTTTATATTTTGATTACATATATTTTAATTACATATTTGTTCTCTTTTAGTTTTTTTCTACTTATTTGCAATTATTTTAAATAAAAAAAAAACATATGAAAAATTAAATTTATTAATGTATAATATTTTGAACATTATTAAGTATTAAATACTTAATAACATATGATACACATATCCAAGTATTAAGTTAAAATGCTAAATTATGGCCATTTAGTTTTTTAACACATTATTTCAACACAGTGATGTGTTTAGAGGCAAGTACTAAATAATAAGTACTCATTCAACAGTTTCATTTAATATTTAAATAACGCATTACATGTTAGATCTAACAGAGAATGATAATGCAATTGACTACAAAATAAGCAGTTATAAAACCGATAATAAATAAGTCAAGGTGCTAAGGGAATCAGGACACAAGTATATGATTTGATGTAGGAAAGAATTGTAGCTCTGATCCAGATTGCAACGTGGCAGCGCTTATTAGAAAAATTAGTTTTGTTCATACATATAGCATTCCAAATGTATTATATTTTACACGGTAATTGGTTCCAGGAAACCTCGTGTAAAAAAATATATGACATTTGATTATATGCACTAAAAGGGAATTCTTCTAAATTTATAATATGAACATATTTCGCAAAAAAATTAAATTTAACGAAAAAGTTAAATAAAATCATGTATAAAAATGGTTTATTTTCAAACCTTTTCACAGTCCTTTTACATGTTTTACTTACCAAAAAACCCATCTACAGTAACAAAAAGCTTCAAAACTGTGTTTATAAAAGCAAAGTATGCAGTTCTAGAAATTATTTACAAATATTTATTTTAAGGTTTTGTTCATCCGTTAAAATGCACTTCCGAATATTGGCACTTGTTAATTATTATTTCAATAATTAATTCCTATGGTTTTATAAACAAATGCAGTAACTTGCCACAATATTATGGTACACAAAAAGGTAATGTACAGTATATATATTTATTGTTAAAATTTTTATCCTTAGATACTCGAGAAATTGTTTTATTATTAACTTAAGTTAAATGTACTTCTTTAGAGCTTTGACATGCATAAGAATCGTTTACTTATTTCGATGGTTAATTAAAACTAGTTATGCATAATAAGTAATAAGTGATTTCTGTAGGGTGTTTTTATAGATGTATAGAATTTTAAGTTGGCCACACTTTTTTTAATGGCGGCCATTTTGTCAGCTGTCAAGTTCTTAGAACTTTTAAATGGAATAACACAAAGATGATTTTTTTTAAATTGACATGACATTTACTTTATTCGAAAGATAATCTTCTGGCATAATGATTTATATATGACTTGTAGCGTATGACTGGCTTGAATGCAGCCTAATCTGGAGGGTTAATTTGGGATGACTTTTTCGAACACTTGTAGCCGGCAACAAAGCGGGGAATGTTGTCGTCCAGGAGGTCAATCATGTTGGGCTTATCGGCGTAGACTAGTGATAGCAAACAAAATGGCCGCAAATGAAAGAAATGATGTCAACTTAAATTTCCAGACATCTGAACAAACACCCTTTATTTGTCTATATTTGACATTAGACCCCACTTCCTAAAATCACCTAATCTGTTCTAAGGGTCGATTTTGAACCAAAACTTTACACAAATATAATATCTACTTCCGGATATCAATTAAATACTTACATATAAAGCTGTTATGTATGATCATCGTCACGTTTATATTGATATAGCTGAAATTAATTTCCTATCACTAAAATTTAAAGTAATGACTTAAGTAAAACATTGATAGTTAGGTCTTACAAAAGAAAATGATTAAAAATGAAGCAGTCATGTAATAGATTATAAATTAATCATTATGCGACTACTTATAGTAAATGCAAAAAGTACGTAATAATCATTGAAAAATAAGTTATTGTGTCAAGCATTGCAAGGTTAGCATATGTCCATATTTACTATTTGTTTGTTTTGCAATTCTATAATATATACGTTCAAAATGTTAAATATTTATTAATTGATACAAAATTGTAACTAAAACAAATCTTTGATTTATAATCACGCATTTATAATTATTATTATTACAATTTCAACCAATTAAATACATATACACATTTTAAATAAATAAAATATATAAATACAAAGTAGTGCTGTTAAACACATTAAATTAATTAAAGTGAAACATTTTGAATTCGTTTATGATATCCTTGGTTATTATAAAAACCAAAATGATTCACAGAAAGTTGAATTATATTAATTGCATGAATGAGTAAAATACGATAGTAAAAAAAAAAATTTTATAACAAAAAAAACTTTAGTTTTGTTTTTACCGCAAAACTGCAAAAATAACAAACATTATTTTAAATAGAAATTTCTAATTTTATTACGTATAATTCTAATATTTAAATTTATACAATATAGTAAAATTAATTTAGAATTTGTAGAAAGAGTAATAGTTAAAGTATGTATTTAAATTCAATATAGCATGAAAATATAAAAATAAATAAATAAATAGTAGTTTTAGTGTTATTATTATTATTAATGGAAATACTGAAAAATAATGTTAAAAATGCATATCGTTCATGTTAAGGTTTAAGTTAATGCTATTAAAATGTGGATAAATGTCAGTATTTACAATAAAAAGCGGAAACTTCTTTAACAATTTAATACTAAAAATATTATTAACCCTTATGTGTGCACCAAGGTACCCGGGTACCTTTGGCGTTTTTAGTCAAAGTTTCTTCATTTAAATTGATAACTTGTATATCTGAAACTTTTTGAGAACTACTAACTTTCAGATTATTTAGTTTTTTGCTTTTTTTTGTAATTTGCCTGAGAGACCAATTTACGTTTAACTCCCTTTTATGTGCATGAAGGTACCCGGGTACCTTTACGTGTTTTATATGACCATTGCAAGTATATTATTTAAAGTTGTTAGTAGCTTGCAAACCTTAAGGCGTTAAGAAAAATTATATAAAATATCTCTTAACTAGGCTCCAACAATGTATTTAGTGCGAAAATGTTTTTTCTCTACTTAACTCTCATATAGGTACCCAGGTACCTTACAGCACATTAAAATGTGTTAGGGTTAAACAGTACAATATAATTCCTTGCTGTTAGATAGATATTTATCCATCAGTTGCAGGAAATGCGCCCATAGATAAGGGTATATGTATATAAGTTTGTCATTGCTTGTGTAAAATTGAGAAATTCTATGTCCGTGTAAAACAATCGCATGTCCAAATTACACAACCAAAATTACAAACAAACTTTTGTTATCAATAAGATCTGTCCAATACCCGATTCATCCATCCATAATTCGATTTCAACCTGTTTCAGTACCCATAATCCTTGCGCCGAAAAAAATTCACATATTAAATTTGATTAAAGTATCTTCAAAATTGCGACCTGTACTTTGCGTACAAGTTTACATGAACAGCCAGACGGACAAACATGACAAACATTACGCTGGTGTAGGGCATAAATATTCAAGTATTAATTGTCTAACATACGTGATGTTGTTTTAAAATATTTTTTTTTTTAATTTAAGCCCACAAAAAAATATTGTTGTTTATACAACAAGTAACTAACTGTTTTATTCCAAATAGTTATTTATATGGTTTTTGTTTATCTGTTCGCATTGTGACCATACCTCTGTCTACCTTGAATCGCAATAAGTTTTGTGCTTATAGTATTTCGCTAAAACTTTTTAAATACATTTTTGTTTTTATATGACATGACCAAAAACTAATCAAATTTCTATCATTTAAAGATCCAATTCTAATTCTAAAAATTACGGGTAATGTCCATATTTGTTCCAGAAGAATTGAAGCTTCGTGCCACAGGTTGATATTTTGAATGAACGATTTGAGGGTATTGTAACTAGGTAAACGTAATATGAATTGATCACCATGATTGTTTACACTTGTTTAGTTGTATATGCCAATAAGCCACATTCGACCAATTTCAACATAAACCGAGCCATGGCTTAATTTAACTTATGTTTGTTGAATTACTCGGATTCGTATCACCTTTGAAGCCATTTTCGGGCCTTTAAAATATTACTTATTGTTTTATGGAAATTTTTATTAATTATTTTTGACAACTATTGACTATTTATGAAAATGTATGTCAAAAATATTTGAATACTACCCACCACTACAAGGAATGACATATATGCATGTACGTTTGTCACTCCCTGTGTAATATTAATTTTTAAAAGTGGACAAAGTTTTTCATATAATTTGGTTTGAAACTTTTTACAAATTCAGCCCATTTGGTCGTTGATATTATTAAACAAAAATTTGTGGCAAATTACCCGCTTAGGCCATATCGTGTTTTAACTTAACTGACGGACGGGAGTACAGTTTGCTAAAACTTGGTAGGACCGATTTTGTAAATATTACTGTGTAAAATATTTGCTTCAATATCAATATTTATAAGATGAAGATAAGATTATAAGCTTCTTCGGATATGTTCCTTATATGGCAGCTATTGCCGAATTTCCACATAGTACTTTAGTGATTTTTGGAAGTGGTGCCTATATGGGAGACGAGTACCAATTCTGCGCCGTCATAATATTAGTTGCGTCAAATTTCATGAATTTCTAAAATATTTAAAGAAAATATAAATTCCCCAAAATTGCCAGGACTTTCTAAGAAAAAAACCCAAATTGCTGTACAGAGTCTAAAAAAAAAGTAAAAATGGTCTAGTTTTGCTTCTTCTGCTTCCGCTAATATTCATAAATTTTTATGTCCCCATGTTAGTAAAATAAAATGATGAAACAAATAGTTGAAGTTAAGTGTAAACATAAAACTAAATAGACAATTTGAATTATTAATTATGTATATACTAAGTAAGCATTACCTTGCTCTCATCTAACCTAACAAAAAAATCCTTGAGACAAAGTGCTAGCAAATACAAAGATAGTATTTAAGAAGAAAAAAACATTAAGTGTTCCTATTACTAACATAAGCTTTCAAACTTGATGGCTTGACTTAGTTTAAATATTATTATGAACTATTATTATGTTGCTTATTACATTAGATGGTTCTATTATGACGTCATAAAAGAATAACCTTAATCTTTCCTTAGAAAATAAGGGAAAAGTAAACGACAAACTCATCATACCTGTTTCTACATCACATAAATATTTACTCTTAATTGAAGTTTTATGTGACTTTTATAATATTTAATACAACACATTGGGGCAAAATAGAAATTTGTTGTAAATAAATCATACATTTCTAAACGGCTGGTATGATACAATTTTACATGGATGTAGCCAAAGTATTCAAGTTTAATTTTTTTTTTATATTTAACTAGCGGATACAGAGAACTTTGCCTCGCCCCAATTTTAAGCCTTCAGACAAACTTTAGAGTAATAAATACAGAAATAATTTCACACAAAATTTCGTACAAAAAAATAAATTTTCCGACTTTTGCAGAGAGATTTTCCAATTTTCCGCATTTCGCATTTCCGCAATTTCCTATGATTTACACCAAGTAATTTCTATATTTTCATTAAGGAATAATTTCACACAAAATTTTGTACAAAAAAATCAATTTTCGATTTTTCCAATTTTCCGCATTTCGCATTTTCCGCAACTTTCCATGTTTTTTACATAGCATCTTCTATTTGATGATTTCGATTAATCGCTAGTCTAGTGCCGACTGTCTACATTCTCTTACCAACTGATAAGAAGAATTTTCAATATTTTCATAATATTTATCTATAAGTCTTTCAATGAAGTCATTAATTAATTCATAACCAGTTTCACTGGCATTTATTTAGTATTATTTGAAGTTTCTTCATTTGAGTTTTTGCAGCTTTATACCAAATGGGGTATGCATATGCCAATGTAGGTCTTATGATACTATTAAATAATAATTGTTTTTAAAATTGAGTGAAGAGCGTTTGCTTAATATCGGCCATAAGGCTCTAATTGAACTAAGGTACTTTTTGCAAGTTTCGTTTATATGTTTTGCAAAATTAAGTTTTTTGTCTAAATACATACCCAGATACTTGACGTCATTTTGTACTGCAATACTGTCATTTTCAAAATTTAGCTTTAGCTGACGGTTTAGTAATCGCATTGCAGAATGCAATAAATATGTAATAAAATCTTCAAGAATACTGATTGGTTATTGTCGTGTAGTGAGCCAGAGCGGAACAGCCGTTTATAAATGCCAGATTTGTCTCCAAAACAATTCGATTCTGCCCTACTGTGCACTGGCAGGAAAAAAGGGATGTAGACAAACACGTACCTTATAACTGAAATCTTATTAGTATCTAAGAATCAAATATAACAGCATGAAACACTTAATGAACATGATGATATTTTAATGGGATGTTTTGTGCATGGTTAAACTTCGGTTTGTTAAACATAAACGTTTGAAAATATTTGTGTTTATGACAGCGATGTTGTAGAATAACTTTACAAAGTGTTAGCTTTTTTATACGACTTTATATACGAGTACAAATAAAAACACAGCTCAATAAAAGAGATTATAACACGAATTAGTGTAACTATTAAATACCATGCGTTCACCATATTCCCACATGTACAATTATAATAACGAAGAAATAAAAAAATTGTGAAAAAAATATTGATTGAATTAAAAATTTTTATTTTACTTGCTAAATTCATCCATATATATATTACAAATATATCGATGCTTGGTAGCATCCATAGGCTAATATTTTATAAAAATGTTTAGCAGGTCAGAATAAAAAGGGGAAAACGTCTAGAGTCTAGATTCAAAAGCTATATCTTCTAGTCTACGTTAATAGGCTGTACAAGACATGGATCACGAAGGGATGAAATAAATGTTAATCCTGTTATATACCAACAGCATTTCTGTAGCAACAAAAAACGTGTACTGAAATAGTGCATTTTCGAAAATATTGAAAGGGTAAATAAGGGTAAAAAGGGGAATATTATTTTTATAAAAGGGCAATATTATTAATATTTAAAAATAAAAATTATTTTATTATATTATATATTTTATATTATTTTTATTTTTAAATGTCAATGGACAAAAAAGCTCATCAACAATATACATTTATAAAATTTAACCCAAAAGGGGTAACAAGGGATAAAGATTGTTTTGGTACTTTTTTTCCTAATTATTTACTAACTACTATATTTTGCTAGACTTAATGTTTTAAATGTGGATTTTAACAATGGAGTATAAATTAACATACAAAGTATTGTACTTGTAACAGACAGATAAATTATTATAGTTAGATTGTATATAGATTTCGTAATTGGTAGACACCACAAAAAGTATCAAGAACAACATTTGTCAAACAAGTCTTCTTTCTAATAACAATACATTCAACGGGATCCCTACAACCCAATCCTTAGGCTTTTTTAAATGAAATGTTGTAGTAGAAAGTTTTATAATAAAAGACTTATGCCCTCATAAAAAATTAAAGTAGACTTCAAATGTACTTTAAGAAAATTTTGTATGAAAATTTTGTCTAAAAGCACACTTCAAACCTACTTTATTTTTTCTGAATACGGCATTTATATATTATATATGGTTATAAACAAATTATACAACAGAATGAAAAATTTAAATTGTATGTTATAAATAAAACCAAATCAGTTACTCATATATGCCCTCATTTTCCATTCTAATGATGATGTTCATAAAAATAATCGTACAATAGCGAAGAGTTATTTGAATAATTACTATTTTAGAATAACAAATAGCTCAACTAATTTTATGTATAATAATCGAGGTTTTGAGGTTTTCTACTTTTTTAAAGAAAAACAAACACAGAAAATTCAAATTTAATGGGTAATGTTTATTATCATTTGAAAGAACATTCTTTGGCATATATTTTTTGAAGATTATGTCTATGACTTATTCGAGCATTTCGACTGGTAAGTGCCGAATGACACTCGTGATGTTTTCATCCGTAAACTTTAGAGTTTACATATCGCCAACGGAAAAAGTTTAACGGTGTGATATCACACGATCTTGGTAGCAAACCTACCGGCCAAAAACCTGAAATAATGTGCTCACCGAAGTGTTCTCTGAATAAATCCATTGATTGAAGCGATGTGTGGGAAGTGATGCCTTCTTGCTGAAACCAAATGTCGCCGAGATCACGGGCTTAAATTTTAGGCATTAAATAGTCGGTTAACGTGGCACGATTACGATCGCCATTGCTAGTTACGTTCGCACCGGCATCATTTTTAAAGAAATATGGACCGATAATTCCACCAGCCTAAACCGTTGTTTTTTTCTGGATAAACTGAAAATTCTTAAATCTCTTCAGCTTGCTCTTTGTCCCAAATTCAGTAATTTCGTTTGTTTATATACCCATTGAGCCATAAATGGGCCTCATTGCTGAACAAAATATGTCTCGAAAACGTCGGATCTTTTTGAAAATTTTCAAGAACCCATACAGCTAAGCGATGTCTCTTGACAAGGCTGAGCGGCTTCAGCTGTTGCACAAGCTGTTTTTACGCTTTCAATTTAAGTGCTCGACGTAAAATCCGCTCAGTCGTTTCAGACGTCAGTCAGAGTTGCTGCGAACGTCGCCGAATCGACTCTCCATGGACTTCGTGTACACTCTCAGCTACGGCCGGTATATTTTCTTCGCAGCGTGCTGACATGGTCTATTCGATTGAATATTATCCAATAATTAATGCTGGGTATCAAAATGTGTGATGTTGTTGCGAATAGTATGCTCAGTAGGCCGATTATGTTGACCATAAGTTAAGCGAAGTGCATGAATTAAATTCCTCACAGAACGTGAATTTTCGTAATTAAGTGGAACGTTGTTCAGGCGTAAGTCTTTCTATTATGAAATGCCAAACAATGCTAAACAAAAATAACATGACAGCATAACACAACTCACACGTGATCGGTCAAAAAAAGGCTATTGAAAAAAGTATCTGTACTTGAATCACCCGTTAGAATAATTCCATTAACTTTAAATGTGTGATTGAATTATTCGAATAAATTTAAATCACTTATTTAAATTATTCGTTTTATTTGAACTAAATAGAAGTCACATAATTTAGATAGCCTATTACGCATGCACAGCAGAGTTGTAAATGAATCATTCTTTTTTGATTTCAATTCATTACGAATTAGCTATATTTTGAATTAATTATTTTCAACAAAAAAAAAAGAATTGAATTAAATTTGAATCTATTCATTAGAATTTAGCGAACATAAATTGCAAATAATTTCCAATTCAAATGAATTGGGCAAATGAGTTGCAATGCATTTGAATTAGGCAAAATTCAATTGAAGTAAACTTGGTGTTTGGAGTTTGGTTCTTCAAGTACTACTTATTTCGCTTTTGATATATACTGAATAATAAGACATTCAGTATTTAAAACCTATTAATAATTTATGAAAGTTTGTGAGCTATAATGTGAATGTTTGACAGCAACAGCAAAACCATGAAAGAAAAAATCAAAAACTATAAGTTTTAAGCAGCAGCAAATTTTTTAAAATGAATTACTGTGGCTGACTGCGCCAGCAAATAACATCACATAGTTAAGCTACAGTCAATAGTTTTATTTTTGTTTTTTGACTTTGTGCTCTGCTTTTGCTTGTGTATCTTCTCTTAGTTAAAGTTAAGCACATACGTAGTGCTTGAAAATAGTTAAGCATTTTTAAACCCTGCTTAAGATAAATTGAAATAAATGTAACAAAGAGAATTATTATAAATAAGTAAGAAATGCTTGGGTTAAAAGTAATATACAATGGGTGATTCATTATTAATAGTGGATATATATTTATTATAAAGTACCGAATAGAAGTACTTGGAAAAAGGGTGATGCTTTTGCATTACAGTCTTTTTTTCAGAAGCAATTCAATTCAAATAAATTGGAAATGTATAACAAATTCATTTTTCGAGTTAATTCAAATGAATTCGTAAAATGAATTGGTAAAATGAATTGCAATTCATGTTCGCTAAATTCAAATGAATTGATTAAAATTTAATTAAATTCGTTTTTTGAAGAAAAGAACTAAATCAAAATTATACCAATTCATTGCATGAATGATTCACGAATTAACTCAAAAATGAATGATTCGTTTACAACTCTCATGCACAGACATATAAATGCATTCTCTCTACATTCTGCTATTTAGTATTTACTTGCCATATAATTTACTTACAGTAAGGATGTTAAACAATATTACGGAGCACAACACTGTCAGTGTTGTTTTTGCAATAATATTTAGTTAATATTGCATTTCAGTTTATAAATATGTACATTAGGGTGGCCCCAAAATTAAGTTGCGGATGTTCCCGACTAATATGAAAATTTGATTCTATGAAAAAATAAAAAAAAATAAAAATTTTGTCTGAAGTTTTGAAAATTTTTGAATTTAAATTTTTTTTTTTAATTTTTTATAACCCATTGAATACGCCTCTCAAAGACCTTTTATATCATACCAAATTTACATATAGTTCCTTTGGAAGAAATGTAAAAAAAGTCAAAAAACCTCTAAAAAGGACATTTTTATCCTTTGATCCAGCCCACCAAATATTATCCCCAGGACAAAAAAAATTGAAAAACGTAGTCTTAAAATGACTCAAATTTTCATATTAGTCGGGAACATCGATACCTTGTTTTTACTCCATACAAACAGGGCCACCCAAATGTACATACATATGTAATTATTTAATTACAAATTTAAAAAGTATTGGTTGGCGCTAGTATTAAGTTTCTTATTATTTTTGTTGTGAAGCTGTCATACTTTTCGATTGTGTTTTACAATTGTTATGACATCTAAAAGCATTACATTATTATATTATTTGCTTTCGTTGGAAAGAAAAAAGATATGTTATTACAAAGAGTTTGTTAATCTAGTTATAAGAATGAAAGTTAAACAAAAAACAGTTTATGAAGTGGAGATGTACCCATAGTCATCATGCAAGATATTGTGCATTAATATAAATAAAAATATTAGCTGCGAATTTTTATTGCATAGATACTAACAAATTTAAGAAGTTTATACAACATAGTTTGATATTCCGGTGTAGGCCTTTTCTAAAAGCTATATCAAATAAAAAAAGTAATTTCCGGAAAGGGCTCTTATTTGGGCCCTATAGTACATTATTGATCGATAATCATAAAATTAAGAGAGGCGATATTTGGTGTTAATTTAATATTAATTTTTATTTATAAGATTTATGATTATTAGGACAATTGCAGACCATTTATTACACTATGTTGGTGTAGGATATGAAAGTAATACTCATATTTCCTTTTAGGCGTTATTCATATATTAAATTGATTTTATTATAGCACTTACTCATTTTAAGTTTCTAATTAAAAGGGTAATATATAGTTAAAGTAAGACAAATACAAATAAATTAGTACAATTTATTACACAATACACCATGATTAGTTGGGGTATAATTATATAATTTTGTCATACCGTTTGTTTATGGATTATATTTTCTTATATATTTTGAAGTTCACATGTCTTTTGAAATTAACGTCCCTAAAGACCAGATATCTAATATAATTATGTCAGTCATAAGGTTGAGATTATCATTGTGTCTGTAGCATTTTTATTTAGCAACAAAAAAATTGGTTAAATTTTTTTTCGTTTCAGGTATTTAATATTTTTTTTAGCAGAATATAGCACTTCAATTTGTTTTTCACAGTATGTTAAATTTATATATAGATGCCATATGTGTGTGTTGAAATAAATGTTATTGCCTGCTAGAAGACTAAACAAAAAAATAATATTGTTTGATATTTGTCAGCATAAACAATAAATTGAGTTTAATAGAGTTTATATATAAAGAGTTCTAGCTTACCCAAACTATTTTACTAGTAAGAGTTTTTAATAAAACAGTTTCATGCCCATCACCAAAAAGATTAAGTTTGTCATTCCGTAAAACCAAAAAGTCTATATTCAGGGTCCTTACAATATTCCAAGAAAAGCTAACCATCCATCCGTCAGTCACTATCTAGTTAAAAGTTAACGCCATAAATCCATATACACATAAGAGTATATATCCTACCGAATGTCATCATGATCGGTTTATATTTGACTGCAGCCTCCATATAAAATCAAATCTGGTTTATATATAATTAAGCATACCATACGATCGGTCATATTTGACCATTTAAAAATCACTTGAAACAAACTTCTCAATCTCTTATAAACATAATTATTAAGATGAAATTCGACACAAATATTACACATACATACATAAGTACAGGGTGGGCCAAGTTTGACTGACTGATTTGAACTGCTTATAACTTTTGTGGCTCTTGCGGTATGAGCTGTAGCTCCATCTTGCTGGAACCATATGTTACGATTATTGAGAACTATCGGACGTAAACAATTTTCCAACATGGTCCGGTATACCACCCCAGAGACGGTTTGTGGTTCATTAAGCTCATTTTCGAAGAAATATGGACCAATAACTTTATCAGCCATGATTCCACACCAAACAGTGCATCTGACAGGGTGTAATTGTCGCTGATGCAATGCTCTTGGATTCTCTGTACCCCAAATTCGGCAGTTCTGTTTATTCACATATCCATTTAAATGAAAATGTGCTTCATCGCTCATAATCAGATTATCCAAAAAAAAATTCATTTTCTGTAGCTAGCAAAATCAATCTATTGGCATATTTTTTTTTACACGTTCTTCCACTGAGTATGATGACATTATGAAATTTATAAAATTATAAAATTCTGTATTATCTGCAAAAAAAAAATTAAAAAAAATTAAAAATGCAAAAGTTATAAGCATTTCAAATCAGTCAGTCCAAGTTGGCCCACCCTGTATATATATATATTTATTTTTTTATTTTTTTATATCTACGTTCTCTTTAAAATATTTGACACATGATATTATGATCGTGTTCTTGTTTTATTGACCACTTCCGAAAAACTAGTTAACCTATATAAATATAAAATAAATAGTATTATTAAGATGAAATTAAACTACAATAATCATATTCATAGTTTATAATTACTTTACTCTTCTTGTAGTCATTTTCTTAATATTTGTTGAATAATTTACTTTGTGCTGAAAAAAAATATAATGCAAAGAATTTCTGTGAAAAGCATTTTAATTTGGAAATGAGAAATTTTATGTGACAGACTTCGGTTCATTTATCAAAATTACATTTTTGCAAAAATCTTGAACTTCATGGATATTGATTTTAATTGTAACAGCATTTCTAGCCGCTTTTTCGAGAAAATGGCTCAATTATACCTCAAGACCACATAGGGAACCAGGTCTGGACGCGTTTAGCGTGCAATGTTTCTCAACAACTAACTACTAAAACTGAAAATCAAAGGTTCATTGAGAAAGTTCTTCCCGTCTCTTAGTTTATTTAATAGAATTAAGTCAGAGATTAGATGGAGAAAATACCAAGGATTTTAGCTTATCATAGACTTAGAAGGATTTACTTAAAACATATGTACTCCATTTGCAAGACTATTTTATGCAGCTCTTAGTTAATTTTATCAACATTTATATATTTAAATTAATAACGCCAACAAGACTTGAATGAAAACCGGCTTATTGCTTTACAAGTAGATTAGTAATTTGCAAAATAATTATTTTTTGTTTTTGCAGTAATGTGTGAAATACGTTGGATTACAGTCTTTATTCACATGCCACTAGTTTTAAACCAAAATACTTTAGATTATAATTGTATAAAAATACTCGTATAAAACATATCGCAGATGGAATTTATGCCAATATCATGAATCATTTTACAAATTTCTTTATGTTTATAGCAGAAAAAATAGTCCGGAGTAGTATACAGATTTGGAACTTTTGATCAACTTACTAACCTCCCATATTGCATTAGACCACAACTCGTGCAAGAAATAACCGCGTAGATGTGTTTTATTCATAATATATTTGTTTCAGTTTTCTAAGTACTACAAACGTACAGATTTATTAAATAATTCAGCAATAAGAAACATTTTGCAATGTAGATTTTTTGTTTTGTTTGGACCACCACTCAGGAGACGACTTCTACTCATGCAATGAAAAATAGGTTATGGGAAGGAGAGTTTAGGGAGTAGTGTTTGTGAACATTTGATTTGAATTTTCCTATATTGAAAGTTACAGGGAATACTTCTGCTGGTAGTTTTTTCCCCATACGAACAGTACGGCTGAAGAACGAATTATCCCTGTAGTGTGTTGTGCGATCCACTGTCCAGTTGACCACATCGATGGGCTCTGATTGTTGAACGTGTATTACGTAAAAAACTACGTGTTTCAGGAACAAGTTCCCTAATTTCAGCAGAACACATTTCATTATAGTATCGGTAGAACAGTGAAACACAACCCATATTGCGACGATGCTCCAATGAATCAATAGAGTTAGATGCCCCACTGCTATTGATAAGCATCTTCGCACTCTACTGTACACGGTCAAAGAACGCTAAAATAGACTTCAAAGCCTCGGCCCATACATGAGAGTTGTATTCCATTTTCGGTCGTATAGAGGTAGTGTAAATAATATGGAGATCAGATGGAGTGAAGTATTTCCTACAATGTTTTAAAAAACCAAAGCACTTGAACGCTTCTTTTAACACTTGAAAAATATTTTTGATCCAGCGGACATCACATTGGCTTCTCATGCCTAGAACGTCAAAAGCTATTGATTCCTTAATATTTACACCGCCCATAAAAACATAATGAAGCGACATGATCTGTTGTGCGTTAATATATAACATTGAGTTAAAATCGACTCTGTTCGCACAACCCCATTCATGTTGGCTCAGTGTATCATTCATGTTTTGTCTTTCTTTTCCAATCTCCAAAGGGTTTGGTCAATGTTTAAATGAGTATGAATGGCAAATGTGGCTATCATCTGCACAAGAGCAATAGTAGAGTCAAATAAACTTAACTTTCATTTTAGTCGGGAACATCGATATTAATACAAAAATTGCAAGATATTTAATTATATTCTAATACAAAATACTTATCCGTGTCCTAGTTTTCAATTTGTATAGTACAGGAGTTAGAAGTTGCTTTTCTGGCATTAATTTAATTTATTTACTTTAATATTTGCAGAAAACCCAAGCAAATATCTGTACTTACTACAACAGATATTTGCTTTAGTTCTAGCCCTTATGTATAAAAACTAATATATATTTAGCAAATTTTGCATTAACTAAGTACAGCAAAATTTAAATAATTGTTAATAACTGGCCATTTCAACACAGACAAGAAACCAGTTAGTTCGACCGACTTTTTATTTATTAGAAACATTCAACTGTCATTTAGAAAACCCATAAAGCAAATGAATCTTCAAAGCTCTTTGTCTAACAATAGTTATTTATATATTCTCCTCTTAGTCGTCTACAGTAACAATAATGCAGGGTATTAACCTGGATTTATATTAAGTAATGTACATTATGTGGGATGTACATGTATTGTCCGAGTTCTAAATCTGAATATACATTAAAAGGATATGATAGTTAGTCAAAACATATTGATATATTTTTAAAGAGAAAACACACAATGAAAAAAATGTTTTAAGTTTATTTTAATGTTAATTTAAGCGGAGTAGTTTTTGACCATTATAAAAATAAATTTAACTACAAATTTTCCAAAAGAAATGTTAAAGCATCATACATTAATTTTCTTCTCTTCCTTAGATCTGACACAAGCATTTACACATGTAAACAATTTTTCAAATGTAACGTTTTTGTAGCTTTACTTAACAGCTGTAATAATTGATTCTTTTTGAGTTAATTTGTTGCTGTTTCACACAAGCGGCTATTAATCTTATTTAGGAAAAAAACTAAAAGTTACATATTTAGAGAATTTAAACACTTATTTTTTAAGCTTATGTATTTGTTGCAAGTTTATTGAAGAAACTCGAAATAAATTTCTAATATTCGATTAAATGCATTTTTACTTCGTTGTTTAAATTGAAACATATAATTCAGCATAAAATTTATTGTGTTGGAAAATACTTTACTTTCAAACCTACAGAAGCGTATGTTTAAGCAAGAAAAAAATATATTTATTTAAACATTAATAAACTTCAAAATATTTCCTTTCATTTATAAGAAATACAATTTATGTAAATATTTTCAACGCTTTTAAAAAACAATTTAATTACTGGGTGATTTCCAAACTATATATTACTTGTGGGTTTAAGCACAAAATGTAATCAGTGAAGGAAAACTCCTGTAAATCCATTTTGTTAATTAACAGTCAAACACCGAAATTACCTCAAATCAATTAGACGCACCTGGTGAATAAATGAATGCAAAATTAAAAAAAAAAGAAACAAGGAAATATTGCGAATGGAAAATGGTTTTTGGTTGAGGGTTAAAAAAAACACGTAATGCGTATATTTCTAAGTATAATTAAGAATATTATATTAAAGAATTCTTGGTTGTAGAGCTTTTGTATTAAATTTAATGTGTCTGCTAAATGTTCATACCAAACACAGCAATTTCCATGCGAATACTTCCATATAAAGAAAAGAACATTTTGTAGAAATAATAAGTAATTTTCTACTTATTTTTTTTTATCAAAACATAAATATTTACATGTCAATATCTGCATATATGTAAAATATTTTTCAATATGACTGTATTTTATAGTTGCCTTGTCTTTTTTACTTAATTTTCATTCACTTCAATGTAATTTTTAAATATATTTGTTGAATATATACCTTAAAATAATAGTCAATCCATTAGTTCCCGACAATACAAAAGAGATAATAACCCTATTATTGTTAATTATTCTTGCATTTACATGCTGTAGTTAACGTCTTCATTTTAATAAATATTGTTTTTGTAGTCCTGTCATTTATATGTTTAATATTGAAATATAAAAAATAAAAATTTTAACAATTAAAATTGACAGTAACGGATAAAAGAAGTTATTCACGGACTGGAAGGATACTGCTTCTGTAGCACTTGTTCTGTAGTTTAACATTTGAAACAAAATCAAATTAGATGCACTGAAAAACAAGAACGAGTACTGAATTGATCATTTTTCATAGTGGATCGATTACGGATGACAACCAAACCTTAGTGGAGTTGACAGTTGCCAAAAACATATTACATGTGGCAATTGTCAGCTGTTAACTTCAGTTGCCGAACGTGGCAACAGAGAATTTGTGGTTGCTTTGATTTTTATTTTAAGTGGTAAACTTTAAATGTTAGTTATTTTGTTGTTAAACTATTTATATTTTTAACATATAAATGTTTGTTTTCTACTCGAAAATTCGAAAAACAGGGGGGTTACTCTCTATTGCGATGCGAAAGAAAAATGAAACGTAATCGAACAATTGGTACCCTGTATTGTGTTTTCATGTAAGTAAGCAAAACTGCAAACTGCACAACAAGTTTGTTTAAAATGTTTTGATTTACAAGTTTTGACATTTAATTTTGTCATTCATCGCTATAGTTTAATTTGTGGTGCCAGTGTTGCGACTTTTTCAAATTATTTTGTAAAAGCGTTTGCGTGAACGATACAGAGTACCAATTTGTACTCTTATCGCATTTACCTTTCGCTTTGGAAATGCTTTCGCATCGCAATAGATAGTAACCCCCCAGATTAAACACGAAAGTTGCCTTACATAATAACAACTTGCATGTCAGTTGCGTTGCCTATTGGTAACCCAAGTCCAGTTTGGTTGCTATACATAGATAGAATGCGTTCTAGAATTATTACAATTTTCCATGGGAACTAACTTTTTTTAACCAAACTGTTTTTGCACAACTCTTCACCTGTGTACACATACATATTTTTAAGGCAGACAATAGTCCGTCAAAAGTGTTGAATTAAAAAAATGAGCATTTTTAATTACCATTTAAATGAAACGAATGGTAAAACTACAGCGCAGACTTTTAAGATAATGCTTGTCTTAAGGTATGGTCTTGTTTTAGTACAACTTTGTTTGACGTTGTTTACTATTGCAACAGTTTTGCAAGATAAAACTAAATATTTGTTGTGTCCAGTACTAAATAAAACAAGGTTTTTTTTTAAATATTCAAGTTCAAATATCTTTTCTTTAGTGCTTACGTCTTTTTCAGCAAATATTTACCAAGTGTGGCCGTACCTTTCAACATTCCATTTAAAACCCATGCATGTTAAACGTTGGTTTTTACGCAAATACTCTCTGGCGTAAAGTCAATGTTATTCGTTGACTAAATAAACATCATTCGATTAACGACTCTGATTAAGTAAAGATAACTATTTCATGATTTGTGATTTGGTATTTCTTTCGTTATAATTTTACAACCAAAAAGTTGTAGTATATTCATTGAATAGTTTATACCCTACATCAACATTATGCGTCTGTGCTAATGTTTATAACCCTCAAAAAGGCTGTCTATGGAAATATTATAAGCAAAGTAATCGTCGCAATTTTGAATATATTCCGATTAAATTTAGAACACTAATATTTTCGGTCCAAGCCAAATGCTTATTGAAACTAGTCCGATCTGATAGAACTGCCTGATTTACATATATAGATAATGACACAAATTTTGCCACATATAAGTGTTATATAGAAATTTACTTTAACAAGCACAAATCTGTTACAAGTATTGATATCATAATCAAATTTAACACAACTCATTTTTATATGCACAGAAGTCATGATGGAGAGGTACTGCAGTTCTTTATAACAAATTTCTTTAACTATTTAAAATAAGTTTTTAGAGCAGTGGTGCAACGATTAATATAGCTTTTTATATGAGGAAATTAATTTTCGTTGTTTAAGTTTTTCTTAAATATTAGTAAACAATTCGCGATTTTTGTATAAAAATTATTCAATCGGTTTTTTTGTTATATAAAAATTAAAAAATTTATGCCACCAGATTTTGTGTGAACAATACTATATTAATTAATAAATAAAACTTTTAATAAGCTAGTTTATTTTTATTGTTTGATATTAACTTTAAAAGGAATATGTATTACAAAAGTATACTTAATTATCTTCATTAAAGCAACCATGTTTCATCTTTGAATGAGATTTTTTTCTTGTTAACGCTTGCAACAAACTGTTGTAATACTGATGATTAAGCTTACATGCGATCACTTAATTAATTTTAAATAAATGAACAAATAATCAACGCAAAAAAATTGCGAACATACCATGATATAAATGTAATTAATTTATTTTAATTTATTTTTTTAGCTTTGTCAATTACTCCCAATTGTGTACTGCTGATGACACGTTCACTTAAATGAAAAAACTGATGCAGACACATACTTCAAATTTATGAACTTACACATATTTGTATATGTAAGGTTTTTGTGAACCATAGATTTTTTCACAGTCAATTATTTTGTGTTATATAGAGTGATTCATTTATACCTTCTTGCATTTGTTTTTTTGTTTAAAGTTTTCGCGTTACTGGTGGCACACTGCTATTATTTTATTATTCAATAATGTATAAGAATTTATCAGGAAAATAACAAATCAGCGTAATAAAGAAATCATTTTGTTAAGTTACACACTTTCGTGTTTCAAACCTGTCAACTGATCATCTAGTTTTGTAGAAAACAAAACTACTTTTGATAGAAATTGTGCAAAAATTCAAAAAAAAATTTAAACCGAAAATACATCTAGTTTGAGAATACTGTACCCAGTACTAATCCGTTTTGAAGGCTCTTTTTTGATTTTTTTTTCCAAATAATAGCAATTAAAAAGTTATTACATTGGAACTTTTCGCTAGAAACATCTAAGCGTATGATTAATATGTGTTTATTATAACAAGTATACTCATGAGCAATTTTTCATAGAAATTTATAATCATGTATTCATACCTATATGCAAGAATGATAAAATAAAGATTACGCCAACGCGCGTAAAATTTTAAAATGTTCTGCGCATTTTGGAACTATGACGTCACACGTTCTGTGTTTCTATTAGATAATTTTTTCTCACTTGTTTTTTTACTGTTGTTTTGATTGCATTTGCTCACTGCACACTTCATGTTTATTTTTTTTGTCGTTTTTTTTTGTTTGTTTTTCTTTTTTAAACAGCTTTTATTTTAGGACTTTCAGAGATTTTTCAATTGCAAGGTGGCCAACTATCACATAAAACATACATTTTTCGCAAGAAATTTTAATTCTAACACATGAAACATTCTTGGTAACCCTTAGAATGGTACTTCTACGTCACATAACGGGAAATCATGCGCATGGCGTAATCTTCATTTTATCATTCTTGCCTATATGTACATATATTTAAGTCTTTGTATTAAAAATTTAATTTTCTAGAAGGAATAGACATTTTCATGAAAAATAATTGCAAAATAATATAAATATTTAAAGTGAGAACATCAAAAAGAAAAAAAATTATTGCAGAGCTTGGTACACAACATTTTTGGTATTGCTTTCCAACACATCAACATGCAACATACAGTTGATCGTGTGAAAATGTAGGATATTCTCAATTTATTCCGCTAACTTGCAACAACTGGCCTTGAGCTTTATTAATAGTCATTGCAAAAGCCAAAAAATGGGACACTGTAATCGTTACATTGGCAAAGCATATCAGTGTAAATCATTGGGATGCGTGGTATTATTTTGTTTGTTAATTATTTAAAAAAAAGAATGCCCCGATAGACTAGGCGATAAAGTGCCGGACTAACAGTTAAAGGGTTGCGGATTCGATCCCCGCCAAAGATTGGTGTTTTTTTTTGCAGATAAGCCAAAAGCTTCGCGGGTTGTGTTTGTTAATTATTAAAAAAAAAACATCTTCGCTTTAGAATTGGCCAATACTTTAAATAAATTTACATTCTTCAAAGGCGTAAATTTTTCAAATTGTAAGTTTTTAATACTAATTATTAATATTGAGAATGAATGTAATTAAAAATTCTACTTGTCTTTAGAAAACCACGTATAATCTCAGTTACTAAGGTTTTCTTAATATTTCATGGTGTACTTGAAGGATAAACCTAAATCTTATTTTTAGCTTTAACACCTGAAAGTGATTAACATGCTAATCCTGTGATAATGAATTAAACATTACAGTTTTTAAAAACGGAGGTTTATTTCCTTTCAATAACATATCAAAATACCAAATTATTTAAAAATGATGACAATTCTTTATTTATTAAAATTTCTGCAGACAATAATTTAAATAATCGAACAGCTTTTTTATACAAAAATATTTACACGTTTAAAAAGTTCATAGAGTATACTTTTATATATCAAACATTTATGATGAAGGGCTAAAAAAAACCAGCAATAAGCTGTAAGTAAAAATAAAACCAAAATAAGCTTTTGTATGATACTTATATAATCCAATAGATATTTTTAATGTAGGACAAATAGTTGCCAATGGCTTCTTAAGTGTTTTCAGAGTAAAAAGTTGTCAATGACCTTAAGAAAATTTCTCAAACTTTTCCATTGTTAAAAGAAATATAAATGGTTGTTTATTTAGTATTCTTTTTTTAAATACTCAATTCTTGTAAACAAAATTAAGTTTTTATTGTTTTATTTTTATACCATAAGCTCACTGGCAGTTTATAATAATGTTTTTTTTTTTCTTAAAATTTATAAACAAAGAGAGACCAAATGGCAGTAGCAAAATTTTAAAAGGGTTTATAAGCGAAGTTGAAAAATATTTTGTTCTCTAAATATTGTATTTGATTAAATTTACTAAATTGAGCAAAAGTTTTCTGGTGATATAATTCTACAATAAATCATATCCTAAGTAAACAATACCCATTTTATAGCATATTAAAAACAACCTTTATGATTTTGGTTTTATTTATTGTAGAAAAATTGATTAAACTTAAGTAAGACTTTTACAAAATATATTTGTTCAATTCACAAGTAATGTTGTATGTATGTTGTACATTGCATGTGATGTTGTCAAGCCTTCAAAATGTCAGAAGTAAACAGTCAACTCAAATATACAAAACTCAATAAATAAAATTAATAATACAAGTGAGAAAAACAAAATAATTTCTGTATCACATGAAAACCATAATGCAGACATTTTAAAAATTGTGTCAAGTAAGTAAAAATGACTGATAGAAATTAAATCTCCATTATTTACTTACATTTGTTGTTAATTAATATTATTTTCTTGTTTTACCTGATTTGCCAATCAGTTAATGATTTGTGTATTGCCGCTTGGTTATTTTTATACCCTCCACTACCATAAATGGTGAATGAGGGGGTATATACTCGTATAAGTTTGTCATTCCGTGTGTAGCACTTAAAAATACTCATCTGAGACCCAACAAAGTATATATATTCTTGATCCTTCTGGATCTGTCTGTCTGTCCATCTGACAGAGTTTTCAAAAAAAAACTTTTCTAATTTATGTTACAAATTTGATATTTTTAAAAATTTTTCGTCCAAGTTAACTAAAAAATTATAAGTTTTAATATTTCAAATAAACTGAAATCGTTTCATGAAATAAAAATGTATTTCACATAAAAATATTATTGAAAATCAACCGAGATGTAACAAGTGTGTCTGTCTTGTTGTTGAAAATTGTTGGAGGATATAAAAAGGATAAAACCTAATCATTATTTAAATAACTTCATAACCTATAGAAATTATATATTCCAAAAATTATAAAAAAAAATTCTATGTAGTTTTGCGTCAGGTCTGAAAGGGATAAATCCTATGAGTAAAGGTATGTACATATGTGCATAATTAAATTTATAAAACACACAATAAAATATGTATGTGTGTATGGTATGGTGTATAGTAGGGTGGCTTTTATATTAGACTTTTTTATGGCTTTCATGCAGTGTTGCCAGTTTAGTCTTTTTGAGGCTATATTTAGTATTTTTTTCCTTTTAGCCTTGAAATTTATGTTTTGGCTTTTTTTAAGCTTTTTTTGTTTTCAAAACTGCAGTTCAACTGCATTATTTAAAACATATTATAAACAATATAAAAATGGCATAGTATGTGAAATTTCTGAAAACAAAGTGTAAATTTTCAAAAGAAAAATCGATACACTTCGGAAGTTAACTTTTATCCTTTGATAATTCACTAAAAATAATAAAACCAAATATGCTCTCTGATATTGAATGAGAATGCAATATTTAGCTTTAATGCTAATGAAATAACCATGACTGAAGCATAATGGCTAAATCTTTAAAATTATAAATGGACAAAGGTAGAATCCAGAATTGAATTTTGCATTAAGCTACAAGAATTTAAAAATGCTCTCCAATAAAATCCATTTTTTTTTGGGATCTTGTTTAGCACCTACAACTAGTCATAGCAAAATTCAGCAACCGATTGAAGATTGTTTAATTATTTAATTAACAAACTTTTTTGACATCTTAAAAATTTGCTATTTAAATCCTTTTAAAAGATTGTTTATGAAGAAATTAGAAAAATTATATTTTTTCTCTATTTCACCTATTTGCCTATCATGTTGTCAGATTGGCCTACAATTTTAAGTCAATGATAGATATAGAAATATAGATACTAACGAATAAAATAAGACCCAATCGATGAAAATATAAACTTGGTTTCAAGTACATATTTTATTTTTAAACATATACCTATAAAACATATATTTACTAATAAAATTCTTATTAATCCGTAAGTAGTAACACTATTACTGATTTTATGTATTTTATACTTGAAGGACTTTTTCAATTTTATTAGTTATTGTTACTTCCAACTTCAATTCGAAAAACCAGAAAATTCGAATTGATATGGTGTTGCCGCTTGTATGCCAATTTGAGTACCCCGATAGACTAGGCGATAGAGTGCCGGACTATCGGTCAAAGAATTGCGCGTTCGATTCCCGCCATACTTTGCAGTTTGTGTTTGTTAATTATTTATAAAATAAAAAATCCAGGACAATGGTATAAAAACAATATTTGTGAAAAAATCAAGATTAATCAGGGCGTTCAACTAAAAGTTATATTTTTTGAGACATTAAGTTAGTTGGGCAGGTAGTTATAAATATTTCTGAAGAAAATATAGTGTACTAAAATCTAATTTAAAATGTCAATGCATTTTACTGAACAACAATTATTATTTAATGCTGCTGATATTTCTACAATGAAGACGATGAAAAAATCTAAGCTATTACTCGCTCACCATTTTATATCGTATCATCAACACAACTAGTTCGAGGTTAGTGCGGCATTCTTGTTAACAAGTGCAACCATATATTCATTAAACATTGAATCCTGAAACTCGTATACACACATATAACAAGGTTTCTGCTACATATATTCATTGACAAGATGTCAAGAGATAACACTTATGGACAGCATTGGCCATGACAGTGATGTACGATATTGTACGCATAGATTTGTGAAAATGAAAAATTACTGTTCATGTGCTCACATAAGCATTCACATCAATGCATCCTGCTGCATACATATGAGCTAAACAATTGCACAGAGTGTGGTAAATAATCTGCAACATATTATTATTATCTCGATCTCTGCATTATCTCTAGTTTCATACACGATTTATTTGCCATCAATCAAAATATAATTACCAAACAAATTAGCTGACAAGAAACCAGAAGTTATATTTCAAATGCACATAACTAAATATTTTTAAAGGTAAAAACAAACTTTTCGTTTTGTTAATTAAGGTCACAATGAAAAAAAAAAACGTTTAAGAATCTCTGCTATTATCTAACTAAGCCTATGACGAAAATCATGTATGTGTATGTTTATGGGCCTTTACATATATGTGTGAGAGCAGAGAATGCCAGCAAACTCACAACGACTTTAAAGAGTTTAAAGAATTATATACAAGCAACGGCTTGCTTTACATTTGAAGTGGGACCATACATACGGAATTCTAAATAGAATTGCCTAACAATTGAAATCCTGAAAGGGACATATTGCAAATGTAAACTTAATAGTAGTCTATTTGTATGACACACTTTAAGCTGTTGAGTGATAAACAAAATAAAAAAAAAGAATTGAAAGATTTTAACTAGCGTTTAAATAAACGCATTGCATCTAAGCGAAGTAAATAAGTTTTATAGAAAAAGTTGTTTTTCTGGATTCAAAAAAACACTTTATTTACTAATAATACAGATAATAGCTTTTTTTTAATACTTATTGTGTGGTGACTAAATTTTTAATTTTATAAAATTCATTTAAAATTAATTTTAAAATGAATGATAAAAAATTAGTAATACACTACACTAGCATAAATGCGAGTTTGATTTATTAAAATATTTTCCATACAGTCCCAAATGAAATTATTTCATAATATTCTTTGTTAATCTAAATTGGAGAAATCGGTTCAGCAGAAATAGAGTTATAAACCAAAATTGGAGGCAATCTCGATATTTTTCAAAACAGTTTAGCTACTTTTTTTGCAAATAATATCATGAAATTTTGCACATGTTACTTTTTTATAAAAGGAAAGATTACGCTGAAAATGGTAAGAATCTGTTAATGATCTCTCATAGCCTACATACAAATGTCTGCCCGGAATACTTCTATGTGGTACATAAATACCTACAGATAAGCAATATTCACACAAAATGCAGCAAAAATAAGATGCAAATATAAAAAAATTACACAACCCTATATTGTTTGAATCGGTTCATATATACAGAGCATTTTTAAATATACCTCTATAAAAAGTCAACTGTTGATTCTACTTATCTTCATAACATTTTAGTTTTTCAGAAATTTCTTATATTATTCCTGTTTTTTCTTAACTCACACACACTGTTCAAATTTATATGAAAATTGTTCCTAGGCATTAAAAAACATTCAAGTGGGTTAAAAAAACGGTAAAATTCAAGCTGACAGTTTAATATCAATGTTAATTCTAAACTATAACGGTCTACTCAAAAATTACCAACAAAACGTCCACTAGTCCGTCATTTAAAAAACATTAAAACGCGATAGGCTCTAAGGAGGAGACATTCAAAAAATTTAACACAAATATTTATTGCTAATGCCAAGGAAATAGTAAAAAGGTTTAGATTAAAATATATAAAAAAAAACTTTAGGCACTACACAGAAGATGAAACCAGAATCTAGATGCAATTTGTACTAAATATTGGTGAATATATAAGATATGAATATATTTAGTAATAAAGAAGACATTATTCAGCAAGCTCTAAATTCTAATATTGCACAAGGAAAAAAGTATTGCCGGACTAGTGGGGCATGTCCCAACAACCAGTATATGTATAAAAAAGTTTTTCAGAAATGGGTGCCATATGATTAACCAAAAATTTAATGCCATGACTTCTGTGAATACAAAAATCAACACTAATCTAATATACCCTCCCCACTATGGTGGTGTAGGTTATAAAAATGTAATACTTCTTATAAAAACATAATATTAAAAATTCATACATACAATATAGGGTGTTGTTTTTTGTTTGATGTACAGAACTTTAAGTTGGCAACACTTATTTAACTGACGGCAATTTTGTCAGCTGTCAAGTGATTCATGTTTGAAATCATTAATCTACGCCGATAAGCCCGTAACGCTTGACCATTTGGAGGACAACATTAGCCACTTTATTGCCGATATACGGCTGCATATGTTGGAAGAGTCATAAAAAATTGGACCTCCAGATTAGACTACTTCAGATTCAGTCATATGCCAAGAGTCATATTTAAATTATAATTCCAGAAGATTATTCTTCGAATAAAATAAAATTTCATGCCAATTTGAAAATAATCATTTTTTTTTTACTTCTTGATAAATTTTAGTTAGGCTCGAGTTCATTAAATTTAATTTTCATTAAATTATTTTTACTGAAGTTAGGAATTACAACTTGAAAATTTATTATCATGATTTCCAAATTAATTTGCACAATTTGGAAATGTTGTTCTGGCATCAGTCTATTCATGTTGAAATTCCAAACCAAACTAAACATAAATTACTTGGAAAAAAAAGTTTGAAAAGGCAAAAAGGTCCCTAGGAACCTTCTCACTCATCGGAGGGTTAACTACGTGTAAATCTGTACGAGTATATCGTCACATGAATTTATAAAAGTCCTAAGTTACATTGAAATTATTTACATTATAAACAAAAAGCATTCTATTATTGAAAATGGACCAACATTTTTAATTGCCGATTTTAAATTTATTTATCATATTTTTACGATTTTGAAATTTGATATATTTATTTAGTTAGGCATAAGTTAATTAAATTTAATTTTCATTAAATTAACTGAAGGTAGGAATTATTGTACAACATGAAATTTTGAAATTTCTTTAAATTTTTTATGTCGATATATATGTTTTTCTAGTTTTACGGTCATTAAACAAAATTAAAATGAAGAATATATATATATAACAACTGAAGCCACAAGTAATCTGTTTGATTTTGTTTATTATAAAACATGACTTGTATAAACTGCATCGTCAGTTTGAGATGTTTAAAATCAGTGATGATATTATTTCAGTCGTACATGAGTTGCAGTGAAATATAACAAAAATATTTAATATGCGTTTTACATAACGTTAATAAAAATGTATAATCTTTTTGTAGACATAAAATAAATAACTTTCTTTAAGAGCCATGTTGCGTATGATTAATATATGCATGTAAATATTCAATGTATACATAACTATCATACGCCCTGCTAACCTTATAATATGCTATTGAAATATTCGTTTATGTATTTTGTTTCATTTCAAAAGAAATTTAATATTGAAATTTTTGTTTGTTTTCATAATGCTAAACAAACAGCAGTGAGTAGTCATCTACATAATAACATGTTATATGTATGTACTAGTATATAAGAAATTCTTTACTTGGGTGATTTTAGTACGTCTGCGTCAAAAATCATGTGTTTATCATCAATTATCAAAGGTACTTGTTGTTGTGCTGTGCTTTTATCTCAAATATATTTTTGAATAAAATATAAATGAAAGTGAAATCGTTACATTGTTTGACATTTAGTAGTTCAACAGTACCACAAAATGTGAATAAAAATGTGTGAATCTCGGCCAAGGCAGAACATTTATTCCCGCATTTTGTCAATTGATATGATACTGGGCAGCCTAACGTTTTTTCAAATTCAGACAATTAAACTAAATACCAAAAAAAAATTAAAAAAAGTAAGATTAATATTCAAGAGCAACAATAATATTTATATGTGAACCGGCCTATGAAAAGGTGGCTTATGACTCAAAAAAGAAATTGCGAGACACAGCTGTTAAAGATAAACAATGCATTTCGTCAGTTTCTTAGTAGTTTTTCTTTTGTATTATGAACAGTCATGCCCAAAAAGGCAAAAGAGCATAAATGAGATAAGTTCGATAAGCTTTTTTTTTGGTAAAATCGTTTTTGCAGCGTTCAATCCTGTTTTTAAATTTTTCAATTCGATTTATTATCTTGATTCTGGATTTTCAATAAAATTCTGTTTTCCTTTCATTTGTGCTCTTCTTTCTCTACATTTTTAGTACACTTCTGAGCAAGTTAGGACTTTCTAGTTTTCACCACGTGAAAGAGCGTTTCAAAAACTATCGAAACCAGAAAAAAAAGTTGAAACATTTTTGTTGAGTCATAAGCCACCTTTTTTTCATATACCGGGTCACATATATTTAAGAAATGAAAACTGAACCATCATCTTTCATCCCATAAAGCAGATTTTTATTTTATATTTGGAACATATTTCTTATTCCATCTAATATACAGTAGAAGATGGGTGCTTACATTGGCTTTGTTTCTTAATAGTACATCGAAGCATTGTTTTTTTCTAAATTCTTATGAAATGCCAAAAATAAATTTCTAAAATATATTGCACAGAAAAACATTTAAAACATTTCCATCCAACGTTTTAGTTTATCTTGGACAGTTTTTGATAGTAATAATTCAGCACAATTATTTAATAATATATAGAATATGGATAATATAGAAACTATGTCGTCAGAAAATATTAAAATTTGCTGAGTTGGGAAGCAGTTTTGGAACAAAAGTCATTTAGACAGAAACAAAATTTTACACATATGTGTAAGACTAAATTTGTCTACATTACAGTTACTTTTTTTTAAAAGTTTTGTTACAACAGTAATTTGTTAGTAATTTGTCTTTTCTACAAGTGGAGGGTTCAGTGAAGTCTAAAAATCTAAGTTTGCCAAGAATTAATGCTAATTTTATTCTGCTACTCTAATACCCACAAATTTTTCCCTGCTGCAGCCAATTGAACAATATTGGGCTATTTTCAAAGGAAAGTTAAAGCGGAGTGCACTTTATTTCTTGACAATAGAAAATTTTAGTAGTATTTAATATACAGTGGGAAGCAAAGCTGTCCGGATGTTTTTCATTAAGAAAGTAATGTAATGAAAATAATACAAATAAATATAGATATATATATTCGGACAGTTTTGCAAAGTACAAGATATTAAATATCTTAAAAAATTACAAAAATTAAAAACAATGTGATAAATTTATACCGTAGAAGTACTAAGAAATTCAATTTAAGTAAATCCACGGTACATGATATAAAAAACGGCTTAATGTAGCTTGCAATAATAACCAAGGGGGTCGACCAAGACTGCTTTCTGATGGTGATGGTGGGACATCAAGACCACGAAAAATGCTGCAAAAAGTATTGGTAAGGATGTCAGTTCTTAGACAGTTAGACGAGCATTAAATAGAATTTGTTTAGTAGCCAGTGTGAAAAAAACGTCAACATTTTCCGATATAAATGTGGAACAACGCAATCATTTCTATAAAACCTATACAAATTGGACAGTAGATGACTGAAAACGAGTTATTTGGAGTGACGAAACGAAAGTCAACCGATACCAGTTTGATGGAAAAGAATAATTTTGGCATAGGCCGCATAAGCGCATTCAAAAGCATCATCCTTAATGCAAAACATCCGGACAGTCTCAAGTCGATCGTAATAATATGAACCAGTTGGCGTATTTTTATAGGATGAAATAAATTTTAGTGCCTTTTTATACAAATTTAGTTTTTCTTAAATGTAAATATTTGAATATCAGTTTTTGGCTAAAAATAAAATTAAAAAATTCTCTATTCTCTATAAAATTCTAAACAGTAGAATATAATGTTCTTACTTGTACCATTACTTGTATGCATTAAAGGTACTCTTAAATATATGATTTATTTGTTACAAATTATAAGACGACCCTTAACTATTAAAGCAATAAACAAATTGGTAGAATAGGTTTATTTTTCAATCATAGAATTTTTTCCTAATATCATTTGTAAGAAAAAAAATGCATATCCAACTTTATACAATTTTGTTATGCTTGAGCAAAAACTTCAACTCAATTGACAATTTCTTATAATTATTTCAAATTGTGTCAAACGCTAATGCTATTTGCCACTTGATAACAATATAACATTGAAATTTATTGACAATACTTACTTACAATCTATAAAGAAAAATTAAGTAAAAATACATCACCAACCGACATCTTAATATTGAGTTTATTTCTCCATCCAAGTTAGTCTTAACCATGATAAATGTGCTTGAATTCATTTAACGTGAAAAATTACGAGAATTAAGAAGAGCAAAGCATAAAACGCAACAAACAGACATGCTGAAAAGAGGAAAAGTGATGAAAGTTATTAAAAAACTGATTTTCATTAAATAGAAAAAAAAGCAATAAAGAGCAGAAAGATTATGAGTAGGGGTTTTCAAATAAATCTTAAAAGGAAAATATATTGTTAATAAACACCGCATTCAAAATGGCGTTTGAAATATGAAGGCTCCGATTTAAAGCATTAGAAAAAGAAAAAAATAAGACCATGGTCAATTGGGAATTAAAAAAGGTAATAATTAATTATTTAGATGTAGATTTTGTTAAAATAGTTGAATTAATATTATGCTAAACTAACTTATTATTGAAATAAACTTTTGCTTTTAGTGCAATAAGTCTTCGTCCTTTCTACCGAATTTTCAATTGAAAAAAATATGTATATGAGTTCTTCATCATAATCGCACAAACGTTTGTAACACACAAACTACAAATTTAGTACTAACTTTAGTAATCCACTTACAAGTTTCAGTACGTGTAAAAGTATTTTTTTTGAAATGCAATATATATGTAGGTAAAATATATATAAAAATCAATATGTTTCTCTAACTAATACCTGTAGTTGCCGGAAAGTTTTTATCTTATTTACGGTTAAAAGGGCAGTACTACAAATTTCTTCAAACCGATTTATTTAAAATTTTTTTTTAAATCAAAATCAAATCAAACATAATTCCGTTTTATTTTTTGTTTAGCTAAAATGTTTATACATACATTTCATTTATATAAAAAAATACAACATAATAATTTAGTTATGGTCATTTGAATAGCTTTAGCTTATAGTCAAAATATTACGTATTGCCATGCCACCGCACCACAGTGGTTCAGAAACAATTTTTATTAGGAAATCATTCAGTATTTCTAAAGCTATTGCGACTAAATTTCACGCGGTTGGAGCACAGATGGTTTGGAAATGATTTACGGTTGTTGGCTTCATAGGCAGAAAAATTAATTAATGATCCGAACTAACTAAACTTTAAGAGCTAAAATCAAATTATTAATCTTTATAATTTTACTCTCTTTAATAAACATTTCAAATTTAAATTCGTTTAAATAATATTATTATAACCCATTTCTACTTAAATATTAGCTACAATATGATTGTAATATAGAAAATATATGATATTCGGGACTGTATCTAATTTTTATATGATCTGAAAAGGGAACTTAATGCATAAGCACTTCAAATTTGTCAATATTTAAAAAAAAAATTGGTTTGAGTAAATAATTCAAAAAGTCAAAGCACTGATTCTCGAAGATACTGCATGTTTCTATAGCCCTATATTATTTAGTTTGTTTATTTGACCTTTTTCAATATTTTATAATTTCTTTTTACAAGCAATAAGGTCAGTTGAATTTTATATGAAATTTTTTTATTTATTTATATATATTTATTTCCAATATTTCGCTATCACCATCGATAGTTTCTTCAGGAATAATACAAATTTTGAATTATGTAATTATTGTATTATCCCTGAAGAAGCTGTCCATTGTGATAGCGAAATTTTGGAAATAAATATATATAAATAAATAAGAAAATTTGTTAACATTATTTGCGCAATTTTTATTAATTATTTGATTCATGCCCTAAACCATTCTGGAAGCAAGGAAATACAATTAATGAAATTGATACAGATTTACTTCCCATCAGTGTGGAGATTAAAAGTTAAAAGAAAAAAAGATGTTGACACACTTTTATCAAATCACCTGGGAAAAATTGGGGAAACAATAAGGACTTGCAATTTTATGCTATGGTCTAGCATAATAATATTGATCATGATATGGGGAAAAATAATAAGAGAATACGGTGTAGGTAAAGATTCTTTTCAGAAGCTTTTAAAAATTAATTTTAAGTACCGTTTTACTACTAATACCGTAAAAATATAGTAAAGTACAATAATAAGATTTCCTTGCGAGCTATAGTGTGCTGCTATATTCGTTCCAAACTATTATCTATTATTTTTCTATGTAGCAGTATGTTTGAGTTTTTCAAGTGTTGAGTTTTAATCACGAATCTAAGAATTTAAAGCATTCAACTAATTTTATCCATTTAATCAGCCGCTATATATTTTTAGCTTTTTTACAAAATTCGGTTAACGTGTAACGAGCGAGTTTTGCATTTCACCTACTCATATATGTACTCGTATATGTAGTTAAAAAATTATTCTGAGGTGATCCTTATATGGGAGCTATGTCCTATAATTGACAGATATTTAGAAAATAAGGAACAACGAGTTTTATATATTTGAGGACTATTAGTGTCGATTTAGTGATTTCATATTAAGCGATATGCACAAAATCTATTAGTTTGATATGTCGATATATAGGTATATGATAATTCTGGATATACTGCTTATCTATATGTAAACTAGAACCATATTCCACGAAGACATCTGCATTGCGGCTAGAAGACATCATGGGCCGATTTTTATAATTTTATAATAAAAATAATATGTGCAAAATTTCACCATATTATTTTTAATATATTTAAATAAAATAAGAGAAAATTTTGAAAAAATTCCACTGGACCTATTTTATAGGTATACGTATATTCAAAACTTTTAGTATGAACAGGTGTTCAACTAAATATTAATATATTGTGAGAAGGAAGCTATAAATAGAGGAATAATAAATAGTTCTGAGAAAATTGTACTTAAATCTAAAATCTGAGATCGGCAGCTCGTTTTCATTTAAAATGGTAATGCATATTTTACTGAACAATAAATAATATCAATAACAGTCTCCTGCTGCTCATATTTTTATTACATCTTGTACTTTAACGATGTATACCATTACTCGTTTAACATTTTATACCGTATAATCGAAAAAATGTCATGGTTTAGGTTTATTCAGTGCGAGGTTAGTGCGTCATTCTTGTTAACAAGTGCAACCATAAATTCGTTAAATATTGAATCCCGACACTTATGGTTTCTTCTACATATATTCAGTGACAAGATATCAAGAGATAACACTTATGGACAGTATTGGAGATGGTAGTGATGTACCATATTGTATGCATAGATTTGTGTAAATTGAAAAATACTGTTCATGTGGTCACATAAGTGAATGCCTATCAATGCATCCTGCAGCATACATATGAACTAAACAATTGCATAGTATGTGGTAAATAATCTGTACTATATTATTATATCTATAACACAAATACGTAGTAACACAAATAAAGTGTGCAACTTTATATTTGAAGAAAATAGCAAAAAAAAATTTTGAAGAGTACATTGGAGCCGATCATTAAAAATTAAGTGAAAAAACATTTGCGCTGAATTTTATTTCGATATCTCTATTTTTAAAATATTTATGGTCGTTAAATTGATTTTCGGAAGTGCACTATATTTGGGAGCTATGGTCAATTTAAAATTTTAAAATCCAGAACTCACATAAATCATTTCTCACAGAACGCCGATTTTCATAAAACAGCTGAATAATTAGAGACGTAGTTGGGATCTGTGTAAATCTTTACTAAAAAAAAATCTAAATTAATCCCATATTGCTAATGTGGTATATTCTTATATTATCTTTATTATAAATTAAATTTAAATTCATTCAATATTCTAAATTTGCAGTCCAAAGATCGATTCCATTCTTTAATATTTCCACAACACTTCACCTCATTATGCATAAAAATACTAAAAGTTAAAGAAAACTTTAAAATACACTATTAAATATCTCCCTTAACATGCACTTGCCATGTGACTTTACTAATGACAGCATGTAAAGGCTTCGTGGTAGATAAATGTGAATGAGTGTTCAGGATTGTAGTTAATTTGCTCATTTTTAATTTGCTACACCAGTGAATTTTCTTAATACTCACTTATTGTCTAATTAGGTTGAGTGGCTTTGTTGTGGTGTTTTCGTTTTTTTTTTTTTTTTATTACCACCACAAAAAATATGGTGGTATACTAAGTTTGTCATTCCGTTTGTAACACATCGAAATATAGGTTGTAGAACCAAAAAATCTTTAAATTTTGAACCTTGTCCGTTCTTCTGTGCCTCTATCCGTCTTTTGAAGGCACCATAGAGCTTAGAAAAAATAGACATAGAACATGAAAATTTTTACCAAATATTGTTTTCCACCGAAATATTTGGTATTGAAAATGGGCAATATCGGTTTAGTAGGAACCGACTTATAGGCCAAAGTTTCAGGCTACCTCGATATTTTACAGATATTTTTTTATTATCTTCAAATATAATTCAAAATATAACATGACGTTTTGAACCCTTTTTTATTGTAGACAAATAAGTCCAGTTAAAAATTGTAGGAATCGGTCCACGATTTCTCATAACACACATACAAGTGTCTTCCAGGAATATGGCTTCATGGTATAAAACTGTCTATACAAAAGCCCAATCCATACAAAATTCTGCAAAAATAAGTTTCATGCTAAGCGAAATCTCAAAACGATATTTTGTTTTCATCGGTCCATATTTTGACACATAATGTTTACTTTCGAAGATAAACTAAATGCGCCTAAAGATTTTATAAAAATCACTATCAAGTTAAAATTCAAGAAAAATAATCCAAATATAAAAAATTTCATAATGATTTGTCCAAATTTTACCATATTCACATATAAATCGACGTACAGAATTTCCTGATGATCGCCCCATAATAGGTCATAGCTCCCTTATGTGAACTACTCGCGAATACTCATATACTACATAAAAATCCATATCTAAGCGAAAATTTATACGGATCAGTTGCAAGTATAAAAAATTATACTATTGGCTTTTGTGAAAGTTGGTCCATAATTGGCCATAGTTTCATTACAAGCACCGTTTCTGAGAAAAAGATAAATATAAATTCTTGATTTGGTGGTGGGTATACAAGAGTCGGCATAGCCGAATATAAACTCTTACTTGTTTTCACTACACTTAGTTGCATTACATTATAGAATGTGCAATATAAAATGTATATATTGTTACTCCGGGTTCAATGTTAGTTTTATAGCTAAAGAAAAACATATAGCAGCCACATAGGATATTCATTGAGCGCATTAAACAAACAGTCTGCTAACGACAGTTTTGTGCTAGTAAATGGATGATATTTTTTTGTAGGAATAATTAATGCACTAAATTTTTTTATTCGGGGAAAAACAATTGTTGCTCGTTGTACTATGAAGATTCGTCTACTTTAATTTACATACTGCGATGAATAAGACCAATATTTAATAGAAGGGAATACTAAATCGCAATACTAAATAGTGCATATATATTCTTAGTTCTTATGAGCTTTTAAAGCTCCAAATATACACATCTAAAATTGGAAACGTTGGCAAAACTAACGGAAAGAATAGATCATTAGTATAAAAAAATTTAAATTATTGCATATAAAAATTGCAATCTTATTTAGATAAAGTTAATTTAGGTTTACTATCCACTATTAAGCAAAATTCCTTCAAGTATTATTCACAAACGATTATTAGCTTAATTTGCAGACTTTAACACCTTATTAAAAGTTAAAATTTTAAACTACGTCCACCCCTACTTTAAACCTAAAGTAAAATGACATTTCTGACTGTTCATTTATTTACATTTTCATAAAAACATTTAAAAGTATTTGTGAACAAATAATAAATTTTTGTGGTTTATTGTGCAAAATATGGAAACAATAAATTTTATTAGAAGAATTGTTAAGACAATTTGCACTTAAACAGAATACATTACAAAAATTTCCAACTCCAGTCGACAGAGAATATATATTCCTGATACGGAATTTAAAAAAAATATATCGTTTCATGAATACGGAATTTAAAAAAATATATCATTTCAAAAAATATAATGTATTAAAATAGTGATGTGCAGAAAACATTAACAAATGAAAAGAGTTTTTTTCGTCTCTTTGGTTTTTCATAGCGTGTGTCAATACAAATCTTTTACTAAAAGACTATTGCAAAATTCTTCTTATTCAAAAACATTTCATATTTATTTACGAGCAAAACAAAAAAGTATTCAACCCTGTTTCACCATTAGAACTTAAGTGACATTCAAATGAAATAGTGGTGCAGGTTTTAAACTCCACATGTCTGACATAATTATACAGTTTTCTAGATGCAAGCAGCATCTGCATGGCATCTGCAAATGTAGGAACGATTAAATTTTGACTCATTGGCAAATCAGAGGTGTATATCAAGTAACGTGTTGGTCTGAGCCTTGGTGTTACAAACATGTTAAAAGTAATTACCACGCCTACAGATAAACAATTTTAGTTTTTTTTTTTTAAATTTGTTTGTACCCAACACCTTCATTGAGAAATCCATAAAAATCTAAAGGGCTCCGCCTAAGATATGTAAGAAAAAAGAAAAAAGCTATAAAAATATTCAAAAATGCCTGGCTAGGCCCTGGTGTTCGCTTAAAGGTTAAACATTTTTGAGTCTGCACTTCTGATGATATTTCATTAGGATCCAGATACCAGTCATTAGTTTTTATTTTGTGCGTTCATCACAATGTTTATATTTACTGACAAATATTAAAAATAATACTGTATAAAAACCTATTCTTGATATTATAATCAATAAAATCAAGCATCAGAATACTTAGCAGCGATAGCATTTTGTTTTATCTTGTATTTCAAATATTACATACATCATATATTATTCAATCCTTGTTATGAGCTATAAATTTATATTAATAAAAAACATACATTACATATATGAGGGCTGATCAAAAAATAACCGATATTTTCAAATTTCGTGAGTAACGTATGTTCGATTTTCGCATTTTTTTCTGTTATGTTGGTACATATGTCTGTTTTATATGTTGGTAATATAAGCCATTTTGGATTGTCAGTTTGTTTTTGACAGATAAAAAGGTTAGTCGTGTTTTGGTGTGCTCTTCGATTTTTTACTATTCGAAAAAATTGGATCAAAGAAACTGTATTAAGTTTTGTGTAAAAAATTAAATTAAATGCGCAAGGACATTTGAAATGCTGACTGTGGCATATGGCGAGTCTACTATGAGCAAAACACAAGTTCAATTGTGATATAACCGGTTTCAGGAAGGCCTAGAAGATGACAATGACTATGCTCGTCCTGGTCGCCCGAGCACGTCAACAACCACTGAAAATATTAAGAAGTGAAGAAAATGTTTTTGGATGATCGTCGAATCACTATCGGAGAGGTTGCTGATGATGTTGGCATATCGTTCGCTTTATGCTAAGCAGTTTTTTAGGCATGAAACGTGCGGCAGCGAAGATTGATCCAAAATTGCAAAATTTTGAGCAAAAACAACATCGCATGTTTTCTTCGACTGAAATGTCGTGGTGCATCATTAATTCTTGCCACAAGGTCGTACGGTCAATAAGGAATACAACCTTAAAGTTATACGCCGTTTGCGCGAAGCGCAGAATTGTGAAAAAACCAATCATGGATTTTGCACCATGATAACGCACCAGCTCACACATCGATGCTTTTGCGTGAGTTTTTGGTTATCATGCCACAACCACCGTATTCACCGGACTTGGCCCCCGATGACTTTTTCCTCTTCCAAAAACTGAAAACACCGATGAAAAAAAAGCGTTTTGCTACGATTGAGGAGATAAAAGAAAAATCTAAACAAGAGCTGTTGGCAATACCAAAAAACGCGTTTCAGAAGTGTTTCAAGGATTGGAAAAAAGGCTGGCATAAGTGTATTATATCTGAGGAGATTACTTTGAAGGGGACAAGATAGTTATGGATCAATAAATGAATAGTTTTTGAAAAAAAAAATTAAAATAACGGATAGTTTGTGATCGGACCTCGTATATATATATGTATATGTATATATTTGATTTTTATTATAATGCCACAAATAACACATATTTGTTTATGATAATATTGTGTACACTTGTGTTTACACAAACAAAATCTAAAACCATCTAAATAATCAATAATGCCACAAATAACAATATTATTGAATTTATTTGGTCATAATTTCGTTTATACATTCAGTAGTTTAATAAATAAATTCATACAGGTAATAAAATATAAAAGTGATACATATTATAGAATTAAATAATTAAAGTTGTAAATTTGTTAAAAAAAATATAACAAATTTACACATATGGTTTAAAAATTTTCAAAATGCTGCATTTGTTTGTTTATACTCGTATAGTTTTATATTGTAATCTATAATTGTACACATATAAAACTGTAATATAATAGCATCCTAAGAAAAAACTTTGTTATAATATTGTAATATTGTGAGTTTTGTCTAGGATAATAGTTCTAAATTCCTACTTTGGCATCTATTGAGACGGATAATTGAACATGAAATAATGATGCCATGACAGTTGCCCAGTTATGAGTATTTAGATTTCACATATTTGTATAATCTTCACAACTACAAGTGGTGAATGTAATTCTTATAATATTTAAGATTCTGCACATCTGAAAATAACTTGTTTATAATATGCATATTGAAGCCTACTTGAATCATTTAAATGAAAGATACATGCTACTAATATGTATTAACTAAAGTATACATACTCGTATTATTGGAAACATACTTATAAGAAATACATTAGAGCAATGTTGCTTATAGCCAAATCGATTATATTCATATTTACTAAAACTATTACAATTCTGTACATATGCACACCTGAGCTTAAGTTGTTCATCATATTTGTTTTTGTAAGTTTATATTTAACCAGTTATTAATAGCAGTGACGATTTTATATTCTCAAAATCATTGTCACTATATAATAAGGGACCGAGTTTTGAGCATTTGATGTTTTGTATATTACGACAGCAGACATTTCTGCATCTAAATGTATAATTGAAGATTAGATAAAATAAGACACATTAGACCATAATTGATTGTCAAATTATCAAATGTTTGCTTTTCACTGCAATTTGAATATTTAATTGCAGAATAGTTTTGACAACTGTAATTAATCCGCTTTCATACTCTTCAATTCTGATCTGCCAAGACAAGTATACAGGCATGAGAACAGAAAGTAGATTAACAGGAGTACAAACTTGACGCTACTAGTCAATTTTCTTATTTCCCTTTGTTTTTTTCTTTCATGCATGTTGATTTGCATTTAAAAGTAGAGAAATTTAATTGACATTTGAGAATGAAACGGCAAGTTTAAAAGAGAATTGAACAACAATTGGTCAGCTAAAACTTAAGAGTGTGACACAGGTTAATATTGCACATGTACGGATTTTGTTTCATTGTATGTAGTATTTTCTTTATAAGTTTCTGGTTTCTTTTAATAAAATCATACCCTACACCACCATAGCGGAAGGGTATATTATATTTGTGCTGATAATTAGTCTAACTTCCACCTTAAAGTACACTAATCGACTGTGAGTTACTTGCTGAGTCAATTTAACTATGATATGGTGAATGTGTTAGGGTAAGCGCTCCTTCATATGCAACAGTAAAAAAATTTTGTTGGTGAATTTAAACGTGGTCGTACAAGCATCGAGGATGAACCACGTAGTGGAAGTCCAAAAACAGCCACAACAACAGAAATTGTAGCCAAGGTGCATGATATGGTATTAAATGATCGAAGAATAAAAGTGCATGAAATAGCTAATATCATGGACATCTCAAGCGATCGAGTCCAATTAATTTAGCATGAAGAACTACAGATGAAAAAGCTCTCTGCAAGATGGGTGCATTTGTTAAAAGCACACAAGAATGAAAATTTCTCAAGATTTTTAGATCGTTGTAAGAAAAATAAAATAGATTTTAAGCGTCATTTCATAACTGTTGATGAAACGTTGATAAACCACTATTCTTCAAAGACAAAAGAACAATCCAAGCAATGGACTGTAGCGGAACTTCCCCCAAAGGAGGCAAAAACAATTCAATCGGCTGGTAAGGTTATGGCAACGGTTTTTTTTGGGACTTTAAGGATATTTTATTTATTGACTATCTGCAAAAAGGGTAAAACAATAAATTCAGAGTTCTAATGCAATATTTTGGATCAATTAAATTTAAAAATTAGAGTAAAACGTCCTGGCTTACAACACAAAAAAAATAAATTTTCATCAATTGAACATGTATCTTATTCTCCTAATTTAGCTCGCAGTGACTTTTACGTGTTCCCAAATCTAAAAAATTCCTAGCTGGCAAGCGCTTTACCTCAAATGAAGAATTGCATCTTCAGTTTTAAACCACTATTTTAAAGGCCTTGAAGAAAACTATTTTAATCAAGGAATAGAATTGCTAGAAAAGCCTTGGACTAAGTGTATTGAAGTTTCAAGAGATTATATTCAAAAATAAAAATGTTTTGGAAAAACTAACTATTGCCTTTCTGTGCTAGTTTAGGAAGTTTCCGAAACGATCTCGTAAGTGTTGATATCGAGATAAAATTTAATGCAAATAATTTGGTTGAACGGTTCATAATAGGCCATAGCTACCATTTTTCTCATATACAACTATACTTCCTTACTTAAACATACAGATAGAAGGAAGACCATAACATGATTGTCTTAGAATTTTATAAAAACAGGAATCTATTTGACTGCAAGTTCAGGCAGAACATAATTTATATAAAATGTTTGTAAAATTGTATTAATTTTTAAACAACTAAAATTGATGCAATAACCAATACTTGCCATTATTTACACAGTTCGGCCAATTATCACAATACCTATAATATTTGGCACAGTTTAGAATTTTATAAAACTAATAATTATATTACATTATCTGATTGGCTCACAAGTTTTCCTCATTTAGGACATGTTAACAAAAATATTCAACCGTGCCGTGTTCAATCCACCCAACACTATGGTGGCTGGCATACAATACCGTGCTCAAAGGAAAATTTTGTACATACATGGCAATACTACTGTCCACGCAATAACCCAGACAATAGCAAATTATTTAAAAACTGTTGTTTCTGCTTCATGCAATTCACTATATTAGCAATGTTTTTATTGGGTTTTCTACTAAAGAGAAGCAAAACAATGTTGTATAAAAAGTGGTGGTTATGTTTTCAAAACAATGTAACATTATATATACATATACATATATATATATATATAAGTACTAAAGACGTATTTTATTAAACCCATTAACGCCGGATGGACAGAAAAATATGCAAATATAAAGCTGTTTTATACAAACTCTAACTAGTCATGGGTGGTAGGTAGGTAATTCGTTTTTATGAATATACACATATACATATACATATATAGAATAGAATCACTTTAGAAAAAAATTTTGATTTTCAGGAAATCAGTGGAGCGAAAGTGGAAAATTTTATAAATTTAAAAAGTTATTAACATAAAACTCTTTAAGATTTATTTTGACATTATATTACGATTAAGAGTATAAACTTCTTTTTATACCCTCCACCACCATAAGTGTTGAATAAGGGTATATATAAGTTTGTCATTCCCTGTGTCACACTAAGATATATTCACCTGCGACCCAACAAAGTATATATATTCTTGGTCCTTACGAAGTTCTAAGTCGATTGAGCCAAGTCCGTCTGTCTGTCTTGTCTAAGTAAAACAATCTCACGTCCTAAATATGTGAGTAAAATCAGAAGAGTTTACAAACAAAAACGTTTATAATTCTCCTAAGCAAATTGATATTGAAATTCATTAAAATCGTTTCAAGTAAACTAGAATTCTTTACGAAAATGTGTAACAACCTCTATCAAAATAAAACATTTTTAAACAGTTTTTCGCTATTTTATTTAAATATGTATATTGCAGATAATACCATTATACGTTATTTCTATGATAAAAGAAAAAACTGTGATAAAAATAGTAAGAATCGGTTCATGATTTTTTATAGGCCCCATACAAAATTCTTCCCGATATATGGCTCAATGTTACATAAATGCCTATAAAATTCTAATATCATACGAAATTTAGCAAAAATAAATTTCATATAAAAACAAATCAGAAAACGAAGATTTGATTAGTTCGGTTCATGTTTGACCATTGCTCGAATATAAAGTCCACTTCCGAAAATCACTTAATAAATGTATAAATCTGCTATAAATAACGGTACCGATCCAAAATTCACAGATCATATATACATATATATATGCCAGAATCAAATGGTTGGATTTTGTGAATTCAAGTCCATATTTGGCAATATTCTCCATATAAGTTCCACTTTCGAAAATTACTTAAAAACTCATATCTCTCTTAAATATACCAGTATTTTTTTGCAATTCTAAAATTATAAAATTCTCTGTACCGATTTTTATGAAGATCGGTCCATAATTGTTCATACCTCCCCTATAAGACCCAAATTCCAAAAACAGTCTAATAAATGTCAAATCAATATCAAACCAATATTTTATACCAATGTGTAATTTTAATCCCAAAATCATACTAATATCGGTCATATGTCAATTATTTTAACTATATTTAAACTGCATTAGCTCTATGATGGTCGTAAGCAGTCAGTGGTTAAGTAATGCTAAGGATTATAGATTTGGTAAGTACATAAATGAAACTTAAACTCTCCTAAGTTCGCAATAAAAAATACAACATTATTATACAAAGAAAACTTTTATATGTACATAGTAATACACTGTCACCACAATATCCCAGACAACAGCAAATTATTAAAAAGTATATTTTTCTTCTTCAAAATACTTATGGTTGCATCGTTCCATGACTACAATTCACTATATAAGGAATGTTTTTATTTGCTTTTCTACTAAAGACAATATAAAATACAATTTTAAACTAGTTGCAATTATTATTGGAATTGTACTAAAAAGTTATGCAAGTAAGTAAGATGAAAATATAATGGTACGATTGACTTTTATTTAAGGTCTTTATATAGTCAAACAATGTTTAAAAACTACTTTATCAGAGAAATAACGTGTACAAAATTCCATGGTGGTATCTGCATATATTTAAAAAATAGCAAAAAAAAAATTGGTTGGAAAATTGGTTCTACTACATAGATTTTGCTGATTTTCAATATCAAATTCTGTTATGTTTAATTGTGTATTTTGGACCTTAGAGTGGTTTGCACAGACACAGGTCAGACTGGCTGAGATAGCTCTATAAAATGCAGAGGGATCAATAAAATATTCCTTGTTGGGTATCTGATAAGTATTTCTCAAACTAACACATTTTTGGGGTTGGAGGTCATGCAGGCTAAAGCAAGTTCAAATAAATTTCTCAATCGTTCGGTTACAAACATATCGAATAATTAATATATATAGCGCATTGCTTGATGGACAGTAATTGAACATTGGTTTTTACCCTTTGTTATTACTGGTTCCGGTTCAAATTTAATAATAACCTTTAGTCAGAAAAATACTTTTAACACTAAACCTCGCCTGTCAGGCAATGAAAAGTAATTAATCTCCGCAACACAAAAACTTTGTGCAATGAACGACACTCACATTCTCATACAAACGAATACTAGCGGAATTCACAATATTGTGCAAATGGTATTACATCATTGTATTTGCAAAAAGGTTTAGCATATTTTTGCGATTGCGTTGTATTTTGTTGGTGTATATGTAATTAATTCGGACTAATAATGCTCAATAGAACTCAGAATTAGAATACAGTTTTCCTTGTATTTTAAAAATGCTTATATTAATACATATTCCAGACATTTAACCCGGCAAAAAAAAGACTTTTTAATGCGCTGCAAGGTACCTGGGTACCTCTATGAAAGTTAAGTAGTGAAAAAGCATTTTCACACTAAATTTGGAGTGTAGTTAACAGATAATAGCTATATAAAATAATATAATAAAATAATAAAACTAAAGGAGGAGTAGATAATATGGTTAAATTGTTAGGTGAATACACGTGCAAACGCAGAACAAGTCGGTGGCCGTTTTCACTATTTTTTAATGCTATTGACATAGCAGCACTAGCACCCTGTATTATATATAGTATATAGAATTTAATAGGCAACATCAGTCTAGTGATTGTAAAAATACATTTACAGTCATCGACATCATCTGCAAAACCAATTTTTTATATACCAAACTTTAAAACTGCAACATATCCTTTCCAAACAAAAGACACAAGCGGACGCATTCCAGTAATAGAAAGTTGTTACGAGTGCTCGCAGCTACGTATAAAGCAGAGAACAACTCGTAAAGCTTGCACTGGTTGCTCCAAGCTAATCTGCAATCAGCACTCGATTAGTCGACCAATATATACAAACTGCTCGATAGATTTGCGCTGAAATTTTATTTCTCTTGTTTTCATTACTTATTGAAATTTGTGGATTTTATATTTCTGTTTCCAAATAAGATGTAATAAATTATTTTTGTTTATAATTTATACAGACTTTTATATATTCATGCAAAGCTACTAACAACTTCAAATAATACAAACTTGTAATAGTCCCTTTGTCATATAAAACATGTACAGGTATTTGGGTACCTCAATGCGCTTTAAAGGGTGTTAAAGTAAATTAGTCTCTCCGGCAATTTACAAAAAAAAATCAAGGCTTACGGCTGCAAAAAAAAATAAATTATTTGAAAGTTAGTAGTTCTCAAAAAGTTTCAGATATACAAGTTATCAATGTTAATGAAAAGACTTTAGCTGAAAACGCCAAAGGTTTCCGGGTACCTTGGTGTTTATTAGGTTAATAATTAATAATAATAATTCCCCAAAATATTATTTCCCCATAATTAATTTGCATGGCAACAGCTGTTATTTGACTAATAGTTAACCAACCACGTTTGGGGGTTTAACTAATGACAAACTAAGCATTGTGAATAAAGAATCATTAGTTAAGCCTTTGCCATTAGCTAACTAAAGACTGTAAATTTAGCCATTAATGGTTTATTTTTACGTATATTGTGCGCCCATACTTAACCGCCTAAAACAAAAACCAAAATAACCAATGCAAATCTGCCAGCTTCCAGCTCAACGGATTATTTCTGACAAAAAATTATAATATTTGATTCTATGACAACAAATCCTAACAACAATATTGGTTGAAAAATTAGAGAAATAATAATGGTTTCTATGACAATAATATCAATTTTTTGTCAATTTCATTTCAGATTCTGATAACAGTGAGATTTCACAACAAACCCGTTTGTTTATTACTTTTTTATGCATTAGATCCACCGACCTATACCTTCGTATGGGAAACCGGACTTCCCGAACTCCACTCCTGAGTTTTAGTGGTCTCCACCAATATCAAAAATGAGTTTTGTTTGGTACTCCACCACGACAAACTTATAAGTTATAAAACCATAAATAAATATAGCTTCGAGAAACTGCAACGCGATACAGTTAGACGACGCCAATGCGAGTGATTCGCAAGACTCTCGCAGGCAGCGAAACAAGAACGGTCTGATTACCCTTTAAAGATAATGACAATAACGCGCGAGTTCTTCCTCCACACAGAGCTGAATTACGACTGATTTTTAAATGTTTTACTTTATTGTACAAAGACAACACTGCTACTGTAATGGCAAAAATTAACCCAATCACGTTTTATATAATTTAACACTCTTTAGATTTGTTCGTTCGGTTCAAATATTATCACTGTGTAAAACGAAACATAAATATAGCAACAAAAAATACGAACTTAAGTAAATATACTTATAAAACCACATACTACGTATTGTTTTGAGTACACTGAAAAAATTTCAAAAATTATATTTTTAGCTTTTATTTTAAACATTTGTATAATATAAATTTATAAATTAATTTAATATGATTGAATTGTTCGATAACTCGCAACACGAAGAAATAGCGTGATTGTTTCAATTATTTAAATACATATGTATATTTTAATAAGATTAAGTTTTTGCTTAAATTTTAATATTTCAAAAGTCTATTGCTTAATAATGGTGAATTAAATAGATAATGGTTACAAGCAGATCTTGGACAACAAACATTATTGATGACGCCCGTGGCAGGGTAAAATTGCATTCCAATGTGCTAATTGTCTAGAAAATATAACTTTACAATGGTATTCTTTGAATTATGAAGTGGAAATAATAAGAAATTTTCTCTAATAACAAGTTTAACAATTGTTGATTAAGGAGAATGTTTAATTAATTGAAAATGTGTAGGTAACTTAAAAAATGTTAACAAATATATGGATAACTAAAATTTATAATTGATTTCGGAAAAAATTTAAACAATTTTTTTTTTAAATTTTTTTTTTAATATCAAAATTTTTGTCAGTGTTCCCATAATCATGTAACAATCCAATACAGGGTTAACACTAGTGACGACATGTAGTAAATTATGAGTATGTGGTATTAAATGGAAACCAGCAATTGTTTTTTTTTTTTTTTTTTTATAATACATTATATTTATTTATTGAATCTTCAGATATTGAAATGACAATAAGTTTTCGAATCTTAATACTAAAAGAGAATAATAAGTCCAGCCAGTGCTAGACAAAATATTATGATACTACAAAAAAATTTACATCCACTGATCCAGTCATCTGTTTTGCGTTTGAGTTAAAGCAAGGGTATCCCTCCTTCTCAACCGAACATGGCCACTAAAGTTAAGGATGTCTCGTGCAAGTGGGTTTGGATGGTGTTCAAGTTTGCTGACATATTTTGAGGCGTATTTTGTAAATTCGTCTTTCACCAAAGGAATGCCTAGATCTTTGTGAATTCGAGAATTTTTAACGTACCATGGAGCTGCAGTAATTATACGTAGAATTTTATTTTGACCTCTTTGAATTTTTTCAATGTTGGATGCTGAGGCAGTACCCCATAATTGAATTCCATAACACCATATTGGCTTTAGAATTGCATTGTACAACAAAAGTTTACAATCCAACTTTAATGTAGAATTTCTGCCGATTAGCCAATTAAGTTGCACTGCTTTTAATCTCATCTGTGTAAGTTTTGCGTCAATATGAGACTTCCAGGTTAAACGACGATCGAGGTGGATTCCGAGGTATTTGACTTCATTGTGTTGCGGAATAATTTGGTTATTTATTCTGATGGACGAGCAGGTATCTTTTCGCAATGTGAAAGTTATATGAATACATTTCTGTTCGTTAACCCTGATTTTCCAAAGCTCAAGCCAATTCTCTAGTTTATAAATATAATTCTGCAAATTCTGTGATGCTATTTGATGGTCCTTATGAACGCTAATAAAGGCTGTATCGTCAGCAAAAGTTGAAGTATGTATATTGGGGTCTGACGGCATATCGGATGCATAAATCAAATATAAAGTAGGACCCAGTATGCTACCCTGGGGTACTCCTGCTTCAATTGGCTGAGCGGGGCTTAAAAAATCGCCTTCTTTGATTGTAAATTTGCGACCATATAAATAACTTTTTATAAGTTTGTGGGTGTTAGCAGGCAGAGCTAATTTTATTTTGTGCATTAAACCTTCATGCCAGACTTTGTCGAACGCTTGGGAAACATCAATGAAAAGCGCGGAACAGTATTTTTTCTCTTCAAACGACCGTCTTATCACATTTACTAATCTGTGTGTTTGTTCGATGGTACTGTGTTTAGCTCTGAACCCGAATTGATGATTTGGAATACATTGAGTGTCGTTCAGAATTGGAATCAACTTAGCCATTAACAATTTTTCAAACAGTTTTGAAATTGTCGGCAGTAGGCTAATTGGCCTATATGACTCTACTTTGGTGAGGTCCTTCCCTGGCTTAGGAATCATGGTAATCATAGATACCTTCCAATCTGCAGGATAGTATTCTAGGCGTAAAATAGCATTGAAGATAAAGAGAATAATTCTTCTAGCTACAAGAGGTAACTCCACGAGCATTTTGTTGCTGATTTTATCCATACCTGGAGCTTTTTTAAGGTTCAGAGTACCAATAGCGCTTTGAATATCATTAAAGCTAAGTCTTAGAGGTACAGGAGGTCTAATAACGAGTGGTGGCAATTCAGTTGCATTATTTGAGTTGTTTATAGTAAACACATTTCTCAAATGGTTAACAAATAAAGTCCCTTTCTCGGAATCGTTTCTAGCCCAGTCACCAATCGGATTTCGCAAAGGAGGCTTTCCTCTAACTGGTCTTTTTAAACCTCGTGCCGCCTTCCATAACGAATAGTCAGATTGTGGGGAACTGTCAATTCCCTCCAAGTATGATTTAAGTGAAGCCATTCTTTGGGTTTCTAAGAAATTTCTTAGTATATCTCTGCATTCCCGTAGCCTAGCTTTCAGTTGAGGAGACCTGTGAATTTGCCACTCTCTTCTAACTCTTCTTTTTTCTGTCAGGAGATGTTCGAGTTCAGCGAAATAAGTTCTGTTTGTCCTATTTCTGCATTCAACGTCATATGTGGAAGCGTGATGCACAGCTCTTCGTATGTCCTCAGTAAACTTGCCAATCGACCCATCAATATCCTCGGTAGTTCTCAACACTACATTTTCCGTGCAGTGGGAACTTAAATACTTTTTATACTTTATCCAACTTACTCTGGATTTAGACATGTCCCGAAATGGAGAGCCATACCCTTGAAGGAAACGCATTGAAATAATAGAAGGAGAGTGATCTGAAGACAAGTCTAATGAAGGCTCCACTTGTATCGATTCTACAGGGATATTTTTCACTACTCCGAAGTCAATAATATCGGGAATCTTCCGTCGGTCCGTCGGCCAGTAGGTGGGATGCCCGCTTGAGAGTACATCTAAGCCCATTTTGGCAATGGTGTTGAAGAGTTCACGACCCTTCGGGATCACTAGACGTGAACCCCAAAATGTGTGTTTGGCGTTAAAGTCACCAGCAACCAAAAATCTAGCTCCAAGGGAATTGAAGAAGCTGTAGTATTGATGTTCTTTTATTGAAAATCGAGGCGGCGAATAAATTGATGATAAAACAAAGTTGTATTGACAGAATTCAATACAAATGTTTGTTGCTTGTAGGTAATCCTCACATATGTTGTTCATTAAATAATGTTTTATTCTGTTCTTTATAAGAATTGCCGAACCTCCACATGCTCTTCCGCGGGGATCTTTAGTATCATACAACACGTATCCATTAATTTTGAAGTACCCTGTCGCCGTCAAGTGAGTTTCAGCAATCATCATGACATCAATCTGCTTATCCATCAGGAAGTGTTCCAGTTCGTTTTTATGTTGGCGGAGGCCGTTCGCGTTCCAAAAACAAATTTTTAAACAAATCATTTCTTTAAAATTGCTTGTAAGATAGTGGATTGCATTTTCAGCATTTCCTGCATCATGGATGTCATAGTGGTCGTAAAAGTGTTCATAGTTTGGACAAGTGTCTGCAAAGTAGTCTCTAGAGTGTTAATATTAGGCTCGTAATATTGAGATTTAGGTTCCTGCTCCAAACCTGGCATATTAGATTTAACCACGTTAGCGTAAGAAACTTGTCTAGAACTAGGCGCGTTTTCATGACTAGTGGGCCGTAACAATTGAGGAAAATTGTTACTCGATGCAAAATTAGGCTGTTGTGGATGAACAGGTAATACTGACGTCTTGTTGGTCCTTATGCCTTTCAAATGAGTGTAAACTGGACAACCTCTATAATTTGCGGTATGATTACCTCCGCAGTTACTGCATTTTTTGATTTTTGAGTCGGTTTTCGACTTATCACATTGAGCAGTTGTATGTAGTTCCCCACACGCAACACAAACTGACGGCAATTTACAATATGCTTTAGTGTGACCAAATTCTTGACAATTAAGACACTGGACGGGTCCCTGACGCTTATGCGGTTCTTCCACGGTGATTCTACGATGCAGAAGGTAAATCAGATTGTAGATGGGATGGGACTCGTTTTTCTTTAAGACTATATCTCCGGGTTCCAATTCCACCCTGAACATAGGCTGAGGAATCTTTTCACGGTTTCTAATATTCGTTATGTTCTTAATTTTGAAGCCATTTTCCATTAAACTAGTCTTTATCTCGGCAGGATCAACATCTGGGTCTATACCCTTTAGAACGACTTGGAGTCCTTTTGCGCTTTTCAGCTGGTAGGTATAGAAATCCCTACTCTCCCTCTCCAACTGGTTGGACAATTTTCGAAAGTCATCTTCCTTTTGAATTTTGGTTTCGCTGATATTTCCATGTTTAATTGAGGTTACGCTAAACATATTTTCACCTATTACCGAAACAATTCCTTGTACCAATTTACTGGAAGTGGGCTCTCTCAGATAAATTGGTGGGGGCTTAAACGTTTTTTTAGGAAGTTCTGGATCATCCGTCTGGAGGAGAGCAAACCTGTTTTGATCATTTGGATTGTCAATACTCACGGTCTTGGGAGCTTTTGAATTTGATGACGTTTGAGCAGATGTCGGGCTCCTCTGTCGCTTAAGAACTGTGACGTATTTATCCATACCTACTTGTTTTCTAGGTTTGACTGCACTATTTGATGTAAAAGATATTGATGTTTTATCATCTGATGAAATCACTATATTGGGCGAACAGGAACGGCGCCGTTCTACGGCTCTTGTAGTGAGAAGATTCTCCACAGATTTTTTTAAGGATTCTTCCTCAGAGATCCATAAAGATTTTCTAGTCGAGCTAAGCTCTTTCTCAGAATTACATCTGAGAGGAACACTCATACAGTTTTTATGCGATTTTTAATGTTTTTTATTATTTTTTTTTTTAATGTTTTTTATTTTTTAATGTTTTTTATTTTTTTTACCGTAGGTATTTTTACCTATTACGAATTATTTTTTAACTTTTTGTTTTATTTCGACCTATTACACTTTTTCACCTATTACGATTTTTTCATCGAAAATTCAGCCGCACTAAAAATAACACGTCCGAACAGTTCAACAACACTATGTGTCAAACCAGCAATTGTGTTCATAAATTCTAAACTTCACGTAACCGCATCATTAATAATGCACCGTATAAGAAAATTATAGAGATCTTGCATTAATTCAAATTAAAGTACATAATTGCAAATGCAGTGTGTTGAAATGAAAAATGTATGTTGAGCGCAGCAAACACAAATTAATTAATTCGGTTGTGCCCAATCTTAAATATAATGAGAGTTACGTAATTGACAAGATTTTTATTTTATACTTTTATATTCTTTTTGAAATGTCAAAAAATTTTCAGCCAATAGAATTTAATTCCGTTCGGAAGTGGAATTAATTGCGTATTTTGCTTCTATATAAAAAGTAAAACTCATATCGCAGGGCATCAGCGGATAAAAATATTTTAACGGGGGATAAAACACAATATCATCCAACCGACTTTGCTTTAGTTTTGCAATTTTCTGGTGACGCTTCGGTTTTTTGTATGTAAATTGTTAAGAAAAAGTTTAAAACTTTTTTCACTCATTGGCCTTCTATATTTGGTATTAATTAAAGATTGAAAATTTTGAATTTTGACCGAAGGTTAACAGACGTATGCAAAAACGATTGCTGGTTTCAATATATCTTTAAGCAAATTTGTGTAGAAAAAGACAAGTCCAAAACATACGTACTTTAAGTTAACAATTGTTTTTGCATATAGTTTTTAAAATTCGATATTATCGATAGTTTTATGACAAACTATCGAATGTGACCACTATCGACTATCGGAACTATTGAGTGGGGCGACTATCGATAGTTTTGCAGCTCTGTACTGAGCTCGGAAACAAATATACAACCTTTCGTTTTAAACATATTTTTAGTTACAAACCGTAAACTCGCTTAAACAATTATAGAATATCTTAAAACTAAATTCTAAAACTACCTGCACCCATGTGGCATTCATGTGTAGCATATGCAGTAAAACCTATTGCTTGCATATGATTCCCCACACAACAATAAGGGTGGGAAATGTATAGCTTGCAATTATCGATCTCGTGCTAAGATTGTAGGATAAACCTTTTTTATCATATGTGCCACACCGAACATTTTTTCCATAAGTGCAAGCCACACATTACAATCTGTGCGAAAAAAATATTTGCTTATGTATATTTAATGTTATAATTTCTCTTACTGAGATTGAGAACTAAAACATTTAACTATAGAGCAATTCCATATGAAAGCGATCACCTTTTGGACGACCCCTCTCCGATTTTAAAATAAATAGTCTCAATCGATTGCATAGCAAAAAATAATGTACCTACATTTTTTTTTTATAGTGACTGGTTTAGTGGTGGTGTACACCACTGTAAGTGACAAAATTGAAGAATTCTTCATAAGGGACCTCATTGAAAGTTGTTTTAAAAAAAACTACTAAAGCGATCGCAACGAGTGATAGGTATTGAATCAGGCTTTAATTAAAAAATAAAATTTTCCTAATTTTTCTTAGAAATTTACCTTTAAATTTTCCCATGAAAATTAAATTTTCAAGCAAACAAGCAAATTTTTCTTTCGCTCTGAAAATGCTCTTTTGTTGGATATCCAAAAATGTTTACTAATTTTACCTATTTGTTTGTTTGTTTTGTTTGTTAATATTGGACTTAACTATTGTAGCACATTATTTTAAGGTACGCTCGTTTAGGCCCTATCGTATTTTCGTCGTTTGCAAATGATGGACAAGCAGACATTTGTTTCAAAATTTTTTTAGTTTGTGTAAAATTTCCTTTTTATATTGATATTTTTAAGATAGATATGTAGGGTAATGTGTGTTTCGGAAGTGGTTCGTTTATGACATCTACCACCCATTATCAGCCTATCGTCATACAATTTTCTGCTAAAAGTTTTATCAATAAGAGTAATATTTGTCTTAAACTGTAATCTGACAATGCTTTTTTATATAAGATTTATGATTACTTAAGTGATTTTTGGAAGATGGTAGCAATATCAAATATGACAGATATTCACAAACTCTATTAGCTAGATTTTTATATATAATTGGACTTTTAATGACAATTTTCAATTTGATAATCATGTGTATATGTGATTGTGCGTATTTCGCATGAGAGCTAGTAGTCAAAAGTTTTAATTTAATTTTTAAATATTAAATATTAAATTTTTAATTTTAATATTTAAGTGATTTTTAGTGTTGGACGTTACAAGTTGGCTATGGTCAAATATGGACTTATGCAAACAAAAAAATGTTTTATGATTTCCCTTATCAAGAAACTTATATTAGCTGAATTTTGTATGAAACTGCATAGGATTATGCAATTTTGTTACATAGAGCCAAAGTCCGGAAAGACATTTGTATGGTGGCTATAAGAAATCATGGACTGATTTTTACCATTTTCAACAGTACTTGTTTTTCTATAATAAAAATAAAGTGTAGACAATTTCATTATAGTATATGCATTGAATTTAAATGCTCTTATTCATAAAACTTACAACAGCTTTATAAGAGATTTATAAAACAAATTTTGTATGGAAATTTGATTATAAACCTGTTGTAAGTTTTTATGAATAAGGGGGAAAGATAATAGTAAAAAATATTTGACAATTTGGTATATAACTCTGATTCCTATTGACCGATAATCTAAGTTGATCGGCATCAATATTAATAAAATATATGTGAATATTGATGTATTTCTGAGATGTAGTCCTTTTATGGGAGCTATGATCAATTATGGGCTGACCAGAAAAAATATTGTAAAAGCATTATTTTTGCCGACTTTTAGCCTCGTAACAATATTTATGACAGATTTTTACGTATTTAAGGGATTTTTCGAAAGTGGATCGAACCAGACAAAATATAGTTTTGTGATTTCCGTTTACATGCAATTTACTTTTGCTAAATATTATATCGCTGTTGTCATTTTATAGGCTGTTGTGTACCAGGGAGCCATATTTCGTGAATAAATTTTATTCACCTCACAGTAAGTGCTGTTATAGTGGAAATTATCTGTATACCATTCTCTGGTATTTTCTGCAATAATTTAAACAAAATAGCACACATTGGTAAAAATGTAAATAATTTTTATAATTGTCTACATTTTTTCCTTATGCTCTGGTTCTCTTATATTATTACCTTATCGTGAATGATGAAACATATGTAAAATGAATATAAAATAACTAAATGTTGCAGCTAAACTGCAGCTAAACTGTTGAGTTTTCAAGAGCATCTCTTTAAAACTCCACAGTGCCAAATGAGGTATGGTATATTTATTAACACTAATTGTTTATTACTTATACGCCACCTACATAATTATAAAAGCAATTTTGAAAATTTTAGAGAATCGTGTAAAAAAATAAAACTTTTCTATAAAAATGGTTTATTTACAATAAATTAATCACAAAACACATCATTAAACCATAATGTTAAAAAAAAAATTTTCATAATTGGTAGTGTTGTTAGAAAAAGACAGATAATAACAAAGCATCGTTTTGTTACATATAAATAAACACCAATTTACAACTGCAAGTTAGTTTTCAACAAAATATTTGTTCTTTTATCAATTTCAATAGCAAAATTTTTTTTTCTCTATAGCTAAAATCAAAATAAATTTTTAACACACGATGAAAATTGCAAAACTTTCGCTTAAAATGCAATATATGTAGAACTATTCAAGAGCTTAATAAAAATGTTGTATGTGGTTTTCTCTATGAATGCAACCATTATTTATTCTGATTGCATGAGAAAAGATTTCAATTTCCTATAACTTTAAAGGAGACAAACAGTAAGTGGAAATTGGAGAATTGAAATGAAAAACGTTCAAGCCAATAACTGTCACTATCCTATTGATACAGTTTAAAATAACAATGAACTCGGTATTGCAATAACAGAAATACGTAAAAAAATAAACTTTGAAAAAACATTTATAATATAAATTTTGTGGACAAAAGTTTAATAAAATTTTAAAATAAACACGAAAGCTTAACTTTATTTTTCATATATCATTGGCAAGTGATTAGTTTAAGTTCTTAACATAATTAAAATTCAAATGAATTCATGCAATTCTGATATCGTACGAAATATAAGATATTAGATTTAACAAATCTCTAAAAACTCATTTTAGGGAGTTTCTTGTTGTATACATACATACCTACATATATTACCTAAAGCATCAGCATATAAACTTTTTAACTATTTAACCGTACCAAATTCTTGACAAACATTAATTAATGTTAGTATATTTAAAATGTTATACATCGGTAGTTAGATTAACTAGTTCGTTTAAATTTACATCTATTAAAGTTGAAAGCTCCCAAGTTCATTATCATATAAGGATTATTAAGCCCATAAAGATAAATATAATTTATATTTTTTTTACTTTTGTTTATTTATTGTATCTTCATTAAAAATGTATATCAAATGTTTTGTCTACAAAATTTCAATTATTTGGCTGGACCAAAGCCGAACGAAAATTGTTTGACCACTGTTGGTTATAAGTATTAAGTAGACATTCTTCTTTCTTATCTTCGGCCCATATCCGCTGTATCCCGTCTTCTTAGTCGAATGTAATATGTAGCGAGCTAATAGGTTTGGGTGTACTTCAAGCATTTGTTTGGATCTCAGTTTTTACCAAAGGCATGTTTAGGTATTTATGAATATTTGAATTTTTTTATATAACAGAAGGAAATTGTGATCATTTGTAGCAATTTATTTTGGCGTCTTTGAATTCTGTCTACAGTTGAAGCTGAGGCTGTTCCACATAGCTGTATTCCATAACACCATACAATCTGTAGGATTAAGTTATAAAGTAAGAGTTTGCAAATTAGAGTTTCTGCCAATGAGCCAATTAATTCGGATCAATTTCCATTTCATTTAAGTCAATTTTGCATCTATATGGGATTTTCATGTAAATCGACGATCGAGGTGTATACCGAATATTTAACTTTAAATTGTTGAACTAGTGCTTGATAATTGATATAAACAGGAGAGCATGATTCTCTACGCAATACAAAAGTTATGCGTATGCAGCTGTGCTGGTCAGCTTTTATCCTCCATTGTTGTAACCAATCCGTCTGTCTGTTCAAGGCACGAAAAAAAACTTAGAACAATGAAATTTTTCCAAATATTCTTTGTTACACCGAAATGTTTGGTATTGAAAATGGGCAACATCGGTCCGGCAGGATCTTAGTTATAGACAATATTTTTAATATATTTGTTGCTATTTCTTTCAAATATAATGCAGATAATTAATAATAAAATTTTCTCCACTTTATTTATATTATACTACACTATAAAAAATTATTCCCAGAATTTTACTGTATGGTACATAAAAGCCTATTGAAAAATATTATTCATACAAAATTAAGCAAAAGTAAGTGTCTTGCTAAGAGAAATCATTAAACGATTTTTTGCTTGTATTAACCCATATTTGATCGAAAATAACTTAAATGCTATTGCAAAAATTTCAATCAATTTGCAATTCAATACTAGCATTCCACATGCATATACGAGTACATATCAGTGGATCGATTTGTATGATAAACGGTCCATATTTCACTATATTCCCCATATAAGATCCACATCCGAAAATTACTTAAATGATCATAAATCTCTTATCAAAATCACTATCAAGTTGAAATTTGATTTGTATCAAATCAAATCCACATATACATACATATATAAAGTAGTCGTTCGATTATATGAACTAATTCAAACAGAGCCTCTTCACTAAATGGAGAAGTTCACATAGTTGAGAGAATATTAAATAAGTAATTCACATGATTTTTATTACATTAGTTAAGTTTTTGTTTTCAATAAGTTTTTAAATAATTAATTTACATGAAAATTTCATGAAAGTTTATCAATGTCTTTCTATTAATTTTGCCATCACACTTTGCAGTCGCTTCCAAAATCGGCTTTTTGTTTTTCCTAATAGCACAAATTGTTGACATAGCCAGTTTATATATTGATATATGAATGTGCAAGAGAAGTAATACTTGCGTCTCTGTTCAAGCTTGCCAAAATGTCACTTTTTTCAGATAATGTAACAAACACTAATCGATTTTTAATATGTAAGACTCAACAACTGAAAACATTAAAAAAAACAACGGTTGCAGGCTCTTTACTTATTTCGGGGAATACCATACATGCTTCTAATAAAAAAAACATTAAAAAAATCAACTGTTGAAAGCTGTTCACCTAATAGAGATAGGCTGTGTACTCTCTTTAGAACCTAATATGTTTAGATTTTGTTATTCACTATTTTGGATGTTTACATAACTAGATATTCATATACTGAGCTACTACTGTATATAATGTATCGCAATGAACTTTATTGTAAGCGACACATAAATGATCATAACTTCCATATAGTGACTACTTCCGAAAAACACATTAACATACGTAAATATCAATATCGAATACAGATAATTTATATGTAAGTAAAAGTAATACTATTGAATTTTGTGATGTTCAGCATATAATTGGAAAAGCTTCGATATAAGGTACACATCCTAGAATAACTTGAATACATAAATCTCTTAAATATATCGTTACTAAGATGAAATTCACCATAAGATTCGTATATATAGAAGAAAAAAACCACAGTTATGGAGCAAAATTTGACACTAAATTTATTTTGTTTAATATATTGAAAATAATATCACATTATTGCTATCATAAAAAGGGCATATAACATGTTGCTAATTATACGAATCATTCATTGAAATGACCCCGATAATATATTCCTGGAATATGGCTGTATGGTAAATAAATATCTATAGAAAATAAGTATACACACACTTCAATAGCGATAAGAACAGTTTTCAAATAAAATATTTAGATCAAGCGTCCTCATGCAAAAATAACACGAAAGAGACATAAATCTCTGACACATATCGTTCTCAAATTAGAAATTTGCATTAATAGACCACAAATATAAAAATATCTAGCTAATAGATTTTGGAATATTGGTTCATATTACTGCTGGCAAAGTATCGAGTATTTGCCCTTTTTTTGGATACTCAATACTCAAAAGTAGTTACTCGATACTTTCTGAGTTGTATTTTTAAGCAAGTTTTTCAATTCTTTAATCAAAACAAAACATTAATTTGTCAAAGAATTTATTTTAGTTATTTCTTAAGTTGTTGTTAACGTTGAATTAAAAGTTAGCTTTACATTTATTTTTGATTTAATAATCAAAGACATACAAAACCAATAATAGTTGAAGTTCTATTTTTATTTTTTGAAGAAACTACTTCAATTTGCAGATAGAAACTATGCGGTACAATTTAAAAAAATCCTTTAAAAGTATCGAGTAGTATTGAGTACTCAAATGAAAAGTATTGAATATTATTGAGTTATGGAAAGTAGTAGAATTTGCCAGCACTAGTTCATATTTAATTTTTGCTCCCATATAAAATGCTTATCAAAAAGTCAATAAAGTACGCATAAATCTGTTTTAAAGAGCTTTATCATATAAAAATTCAAGACAAATAATTTATAAATATTAGTGTACAAAATTGTATGATGATCTCCGATTTCAATTCGTCGTCAATAATCCTCATGTATATAAAAATCGATGTACCAAAATGTATGCCCATTATAGCCGATAGATCCCATATTAAGAATCACTTTCGAAAAACACATTAACCTGCATATTTAGCTATCTTATAAATATCGATATTAAAAGAAAATTTTACACTTTACAAAACAACTAAATTTAAAACCAAATGTCCGCCTATTTATCATTAAAAAACTAAAACACGATAGGACCTTAACGAGGATAACGTGCAATAGTTATTGCTTATATCAATGTCCAAAAATCAAACCATCAAATATGTTGAATTAGTTAACAAACATGAACAACTTTGTACAGATTATTTATTTAATCTAGGTGAACTTCATATTTAATATTAAAGGTGGGTGTATAAGATTCGGCACAGCCTAATATAACACTCTTTTTTTTTTATTTCTCTAGCTGTTTAAATTACTTTAACTCGCAACCCCTTTTTTTCTAGTACCGGAATAAGGAAAATTTAATTAAATTACAGTCTTGAAAACAAAACACTTTGCAAAACAAAAATTGGGCAAAAAAAAGTATGGAAATATTTTTTCATTATCCTAAAATAAATCCCAACAATAGGCAGTTTTACATTTTGTAATTTGTTGCTTTTAGACAATAATTTGTTATTTTTCTTGGTTTCATGGAACAAATATTATGGTGAGTAGCAACAGTACTGTTTGAAGAGACTAAAGTACAGGAAAAGGTTTAAATTATTTGAAAAGCAATTTGTGTGAACAGAAATTAACTAAAAATTTGATAAATTCTAGCTTTTTAAGATGACCATTCCTTAAATGATTTAATTCATTAAATAATTAACTTTAAATCTCACTTATGACAAGGTTGTTGGATATGGATCAAAAATAGCTTGTTGAGTTTTTAAAACTTTTGGAAAAGTAATATAAATTGCTAGATTTAACACGAATCCGTGTTAAAATTAAGTTCTTGATTTATCCACGTTTTAGAAATAAACACTAAACCACAAAAACAACCTCCTTCTTACATATATCCTTTGGCAGGTTAATATGTAAAATCATCGTAAACGTATAGTACAGTATATTAACATCACTATAGTAAATTTTTTCAATATTTAAATATTTTTTTCATTGAAAGTACTGTAAAACCATTTCACTTGACACCCTTGACACAGTACACACTTTTTGTGCCTTTGCATTAATGCAAACAGAGCATGTGATTGTTGTTTGTTTGCTGAAAGAGTAAATATTGTAAATAATGACCATCACTCACACACATAACAGCAACACATAATATACACAAGTACATACACTTTTCTTTTCAAACTCATAGCACTTTGCGTGATATGATGACATGTATAAATAAACAAATAAATATGTACATGATATGCACCTACTTGTAAAATAACTACGAGGTCAGATCAAAAAATAACCGTTATTTTCAAATTTCGTGAGTTACGTATGTTCGATTTTCGTATTTTTGTTCTGTTATGTTGGTATATACACATGTCTGCGCTATATATGTTGGTAATATCAGTCATTTTTATCTGTCAAAAACAAACTGAGTTTTTGACAGATAAAAAGGTTAGTCGTGTTTGGTGTTCTCTTCGATTTTTTACTATTCGAAAAAATGGGTCAAAGAAACTGTATTAAGTTTTGTGTAAAAAATTAAATTAAATGCGCAAGGACATTTGAAATGCTGACTATGGCGTATGAAGAGTCTACTATGAGCAAAACACAAGTTCAATTGTGATATAACCGGTTTCAGGAAGGCCTAGAAGATGACAATGACTATGCTCGTCCTGGTCGCCCGAGCACGTCAACAACCACTGAAAATATTAAGAAGTGAAGAAAATGTTTTTGGATGATCGTCACTATCAGAGAGGTTGCTGATGATGTTGGCATATCGTTCGCTTTATGCCAAGCAGTTTTTTAGGCATGAAACGTGCGGCAGCGAAGATTGATCCAAAATTGCAAAATTTTGAGCAAAAATAACGTCGCATGGACATAGCTAAGGAGTTGTTGAACATCGTCAACGACGATCCAGATTTCCCAGTTATGGCCTTAAGTGGTGACGAATCATGGGTGTATGACTATGACATTACCAACAATGCCCATTCATCCCAATGAAAACATACAGAAGAGCCAAGACCGAAAAAAATCACTTCAAGTTCGGTCAAATGTGAAGGTTTTGCTCACTGTTTTCTTCGACTGAAATGGTGTGGTGCATCATTAATTCTTGTCACAAGGTCGTACGGTCAATAAGGAAAACAACTATAAAGTTATGCGACGTTTGCGCGAAGCAATTCAGATTCAAAGAACTCAAGGTCAGAAACGCGCAGAATTGTGAAAAAACCAATCATGGATTTTGCACCATGATAACGCACCAGCTCACACATCGATGCATGTGCGTGAGTTTTTGGTCAAAAACAAAACCTGTATCAAGGCTCAACCACCGTATTCACCGGACTTGGCCCCCGCTGACTTTTTCCTCTTCGCAAAACTGAAGACACCGATGAAAGGAAACAGTTTTGCTACGATTGAGGAGATAAAAGAAAAATCTAAACAAGAGCTGTTCGCAATACCAAAAAACGCGTTTCAGAAGTGTTTCGAGGATTGGATAATACGCAGGCATAAGTGTGTTATATCTGAGGGGGACTACTTTGAACGGGACAAGATAGTTATTGATGAACAAATAAATACTGTTTGAAACAAATTTAAAATAACGGTTATTTTTTGATCAGACCTCGTATGTATGTATTCAATTTAAAATATAACTTCAAAATGCAAAATCATTTTTGATACTGAAGCGTATGCAAATTGTGCAAGCTTTAAGTTTATAATTAAATGTTACTTATGATTAAATAAATTAAAAAATATAACATGAACATGAAAATTAATTTTAAGATATGTTACTATATCGGAGATTAATACAATTTTTTCATTTAATAAAGTCAATTTTTTGTTGATAATTTTCCAAGGTTTATAAGTTATCATACCAAGGCTTCACCCTGATTTCATTTGTTATACCATACACCGCGATAAGTGGTAACAACGGTTTAGTATGGTTTGTGGGGCGGTAGATTTATCCGTCCATATTTATTTAAAAATTATGCCGGTGCGAACGTAACCGTCAATGGTGACCATTATCGTGCCTTTATAACCGACTATTTGATGCCTGAAATTGAAGCTCGTGATTTCGGCGACATTTGGTTCAGAGAACACTTCGGTGAGCACATTATTTCACGTTTTGGCCACCAGATCGTGTGATATCACACCGTTAGATTTTTTCCTGTGGGGATATTTAAAGTCTAAAGTTTATGTGGACAAACCCGCTTCGAAACAGGCCTTGGAGGAAAACATCACGCTTGGCATTCGCTAAATGCTCGAACGAGGCATCGAAAATTAGACTCAACGTATAGACCATCTGCGACGTAGCAACGGCCAACATTTGATAGACACAATTTTCAAAAAACTAATGCCAAAGAATATTCTTTTAAATGATGATAATCATTCGCCATTAAGTTTGAATTTTCTATATTGTTTTCTTTAAAAAATTAGGGGACCTCAAAGTGGATCACGTTTTATATTAAATTCGCTATACCGAATTAGCCATTGCTACCATACATCCGAAATATATTTACATTAATTCACATATATTTAAATTATATAACAATCAAACTGCAGCATTTTCTGAATATGTGTTTAACTAAGTTTAGCTTTTATTTTTGCAAACATTCGTACAATATCAATTTATTCAAAGTATTGGACTTTCTTTGTTATTCCGCTCACCCAAGAACGAATGAAGCCAATATCGGATACCCTAATCTAAATTGAAATGTAACCTAGATATAACATTCTGTAGCGATCGCAATAAATAGTAGTCGGATGGCGCTATACGACAAGTGGGGCACAACTTCCCGACCAATTATTTCTAAATAGTTTCTAACATTTATTGCAACATGTGGTTGAACGTCATATTCTGAGCGTTTTTAGGCCAATTCTTGATTCAATTCCTATTCGGAAAGGTTTCAAGTAATGGTGGGATTACCTTAGTGCCATGGATATTTGGATTTAAAAAATTTATAAAGATCGGCATAAATGGTCATACCTCCACCATAAAAACCACTTTCAAGTTAGGCTACATAAATGTAAAATAATGCTGATATTGAAAAAAAATTCGCAAATCTGTAATTTTTCTACGGGATTTGATAACTATCATCTACAGAAAATCAAACAAATGTACACAAAATCCAACTACTGGATAAGTCCATAAATGACCATCCTTTCCACATAACGCTCTTATCTCTATAACACCTCTAAAACGTGGCGTGACTTCTGTGCATTGTATTGTTAAATTGAATTTCGATATAAAAACTTTTAAAAACTGCTTTGTTAAAGTAAAGGACGTTTTTTTGGAAGATTTAACTAATTATGGACTGACAGTTGAAAAATTAGGTGTTATGATTTCTGTATATATGAAATTTATTTAAGTTTATTTTATATTTTTACGAGAATTGTGGTCTATGAAGTGATTTTAGAAAGTTACCCTTAGATGGGAGCTATGACTAATTATGGACCGATCATCATAAAATTAGACGGAATTGAATGATTTTCGTATATATGAAACAGACTTGTATTGAATATTATTTGGATACCAACATTGGGAGCTATGGACCGATCTGTACAACTTTTTTTGTGGCGAAATATGATGGATATTTCGATAGGATATTTGTATGAAGGCTAGGAGAAATATTTGACCGATTTAAAACAAATGTAATCCCAACCGTCTCTGGACCGATCAAAAGTTTAATGTTAAATTTTATGGAAACATCTTATAAATTGGTTCCTCTACTCTGCAGACAAGGTTTTTATGGACAGCCAGCCAGATGGTTGGAGAGGCGGAGATATCATTTAATCGACTCAGAAAGTGATTAAGATTCTATCGTTATACACATTTTGATTCAGCACAAGTTCTATGGTTTGGCCAAAAATGTAACTCATTACTACAATTGTTTTTATATAAGAGAAATATTATAAAGACTTCATTGTGGGAAAAATGGTACAAATAAACTCTATGTTATAATTTCATTAAACTTGTAATTATTTTATTTGAAATTTTTTTAAAATATCTTTAACGTTCACAAACTAACGAATTATTTCTCATAAACTTATTAGTTGCTCATTTTTAAAATGATTAAATTTACTACTCAAAATTTAAAGGCTGGTGTTTAGTTTCCTCTGTAGTTTCTTACTTAAATTTATTCAACAAAATGTGTTTTCTATTTGTGTCAGTAATACTAAACATTATATTGTTTAAACAACACTTTCATGTTTCTTGATATTTAAATATTTATTTAGCTGATGACCTTAGGTAATGTTGCTTTTAATATTATATTACCTGAGGTCATCAGCTATATAAATATTTGCACATAGAAAACCATGTGCAACAATTTTACCGCAGGAAAGCAGAAAGCAGAATTTAATTATGGAATTTATTTTCAAATGTTATTTCATACAATATTATTTTTACTTTCTCTAAGGATTTGATTTTGCTGAGTTTATTGAAAATAACATCTATACAAATTATTTTTTTCTTTTTACAATTCACAAACGTTTACAGTTTGGTCCCATGTGACCTGGAAGTGACATAAATTTAAGATTTATACCATGTACGTTAGGCATTTTTTTAACCATACTAATAGACAATACAATATACAATTGTTACAAATAATTTACAAAAACTGAAAAATTAACAATATTTCGATATAAATTAGATTAGTAACATATAGCTTATGTTTGTTAAGCACATTTATTATAACTAGTGTGGTGGTTGTTGATTAAAATTAGAAAAGAAGTCAAACGGCTCCATCATGAATAAAAAATCCGTGGGTGTTTTTTCACTTTTTATTTTTTTAACATTGAATTTGAATAGGAAAAATGTGCAAAAGCTAAAAAATCACGCGGAATTTTTATTCATGATTGGCCTGACTGCTGAGGTAGTCTAGTGAACCAATTTAATTGATTTTCAATACCAAAGTAGTGTTTAAGTCAGAAATGAATTAATTTTTGTTGTGTATTTTTTTACAGCAGTAACATATACATACGAGTATATATTTACTTTGTAGAGCATTGGCTAAATACATATTTCTCAGTTTTATATACGAAGTGTTGTATTTATTCATTCATTCATCTCATTGAACATTTCTATACCCTACACCATAGTGGGGAAGGTATATTGGATTTGTGCTGATGTTTGTAACGCCCATAAATATTGGTCCAACCCACCCACCTTAAAGTATACCGATCGACTCATAAGCACTTCCTGAGTCGATTTAAGGATGTCCGTCGGCATGTCCGTGCACCTAGTTGGCTGGCTGTACATGGCCATGTGCGCAGAGTACAGGTCGCAATTTTGAAGATATTTCGATAAAATTTGGTACGTGATATTTTTTCGACCCAAGGATGGATGGGATTAAAACTACTGAAAAGCGGTTCATTATATCACCTGGCCCACATACAAACGTCCTCCCGAAATTGGGATTTACCGATCATAAATGTTTGAATTATGCAAGTATCCAAACAAATTTCATCATAAATGAGTGGTAAATGAAGCCAAATAACATCTACAAATTTTCTGCAGATCGGTCCATAATTACTCGTAGCTCCCATATAAGGCCCGCTTTCAAAATTCACTTTAACGATCATAAATTTCTAAAAAAATTTGTGAACCAAATAAAATTTAACACAAATAAGTTTCTTATATACAGAAATAATGACACCTAATTTTATAATGGTCGGTCCGTAATTAGTCGAAACTCCCATATAAGACCTTCCCCGTAATTCAATTTAAGCTTCATAAATCTTTTAAAATATTTACATCGAGATAAAGTTTAACACATATAATACTTTTATTAACAGACATCATGATACTAAATTTTTGGATGATCGGTCCACAATAGGTTATATCTCCCATACAACGCCCATTTCTGAAAAACTGTTTAATACATATACTGGAGCTTGACCGACTATATTTTCTTACTTGTTTTTTGCTAAATTTATACTTTAAATATATACATACTAAAATTTTTTTTAACAATTTTTCCTTTAATTTTGCATATGAATTATATAAGCTTGATTTATTTCACCAACAAAGAAAACATCATGCAACGAAGGGTTTAATCAATGAAAGCCTTTTATAAAGGAATTTTCAAATTCCAAAAACCGTTGACGCACCAAATAGTGCGTTCGAGTTTGACAATCCAAAATTAATTTTAATTAGTTCACCTTTATTACTGCGACAAACGTTTTAAAATTTAAATTTTTGTTGATGACTTTGTAAAAAAAATACTATTCGGTAGGAAAATCCTGGGATTTTTAAATTTTAAAAAGGATCTGGTATTTGCGGGATCTAGATTTCGGGATTGGCATCCTTAATACCGTGGTATTTAACTTCGGATTTTTGTATCATTCCTTGATTATTAATGTAAATAGGGCAGCATGATTGTCTACACAATGTAAATGTTATGTGTGTGCATTGAACATGAGTGGGGATTGACTTTTTTTCAATTTCTCTATATGTATTTTTCTATGCTTTTAACTTTAGCGGATATTCTGGACAGGAATTCCAGCAATTATGCCTCTTAGAAGTATAATTGTAAGTATTGGCGCTATCTTGTGCCAATGAGATACACAAAAATCTACTCTATAGGCGATCATTTTAGAGAAACTGTGTATTTGAGCTCCAATTCATTGATATGAGTATGTTCTCATGCAACAGTTTCGTTTAAAGCCTATCGTCGTATTTAACAGCCAACTCGGATGGCTTTTGGGCAAGAACCCATTGCTATTTGATATGACAATGCCCATGCAATTAAACCACCTCCACCTTTGGTCCACCTAACTCATTAAGTTTTATAGAGTCCACTTAGCTAAACTGTTCTTAATGATATGGGTAATAAAGATTTAGAAGTAAAACCTACCAAGCAATTCCCCTTCTCAATTTATAATTCATTGATCAATGGCTAAATCATCTGACTATATTTTACTTTTGTAAAAGGAATCCTCTAATTTGTATTAAATTTTTGTTTGTTTGCATTTGTAAACAAAACTCATTTTTTTAAGGCTACTTAAATAAATCAAACAGAACTATGTACTACATTTTGTCGTTAAAAATTTATCAACTTATAATTAGATGACACGACTTTTTTATGTTTTACTTCAAAAGCACAAATTGCAAATAACCTCAAGTAACACCGGTATAAATATTTGTTTGATATAACTACTGTAAATTGCATAGTAAACAAACATAAAAGAGGATGAACAAATGACTTCAAACGTGCATGAAAAAGAATCACATCGATGTTGCTACACAAATAATAATATTTTTAAATTTAACTTTTACAAAAATAATATTATAATAACCCCAGGTTTAAAGTACTGGCACTTTTATATTTAAAGCATGCGCATTCTACAGTTGTGAGAAATAAAATGTTGAAATTGACACTTGACTTAGGATACAACAAAAAACATTTGGCAAAGAAAAATGAGCATAAAAACAGCTGTTGATAATTGAAACATGGCTGTGAAATTGAAACCGTGCAAGAAATTCGGAGTTGAAGAACTCATAAAAAGGCGCATAAATATATATACAATACTTATGTATATATGTGCAATGCTTATATTCAGAATATTAGTTGTATAAAGGTTGCTGTTTGGTTAGCATGATTTTACTGTTTTATTTTGCTTTTATTGTTTTTTTTTACGATATCAAAAAGTCGTAAAAAATAAATGTGTTGAAACACTAAAAATATTTACTTGCACGAAAACCCAAAACCAAACCAAATATTTGTGAGATTTTTATTTGAGAATAACTGTATACCATACAGTGGTGGGTAAAAGTTTAAACTTTAAATTAGACAAAACTTGTAATTCAATTGGAATATTCTATATATTCTATATTTAAATTCAAAGTCAATTTTTAAGTTTTTCTTGTCCAGTTAAATATAAATACAGTAATCTACACTCGTTTTTACGCATATGCCGACATAAAATAACAAAATCAATTACTAAACTAAGTCTTGTTTCACACTCTTCAGTTTTAGTTGACCAGTTTGTCTTCAATTCTCTTTTGAACTTGCCATTTTATTTACACACGTCAGTTCAATTTTCGTACTTTTTCATGCATGAAAGAAAAAAAAAACAAAAGAAAAATAAGAAAATTAACTACATAGTACCCTCAAGTTTGCGCCCCTTTTATAGTCTTTTCATCGAAAAATACTTGCCTTGACGAGTCAGTATTGAAAAGTGTGAAAAGCGGACTAACTGTTTTTCAAAAGGGAATCAAAATAAATCAAATAAAAATTTTAAAATTAATATACGCTCCAGGAAAAAAATGTTTAAGTCAATAGAAATTAAGAAGATCGTACAAGATATTTTAAAATGACGAATAAAGCTTTGTAATAATTTTATTTTTATAAAAAACAAAAAGTGACCTCAAGCTTAAAAATTATTTAATAAAAATCATAAAAAGATCGAAGAAAATAGAATAAAAATAATAATTTTATAATGTTGCTTTAAATAAAATAAAATGTAATCGGCAGCTGGAAAGCTTCGGTCCATGATCGTTATGAAAACATGGAGTTCAGTAGAAATTTACAGTTGAATGCAGACTGGTTGGGAAAATAATACCTGTATTATGTAAAGCATTGGTAATCAATAATCTCATTAGGAGATTATTACTACCTTCACCACTTTAGTGGGGGAAGGTATATTGGGTTAGTGCTGATGTTTATTACGCTTAATATCAATGTGCTCATAAGAACTTTAAATCGATTAAGCCATGATCGTCCGTTCTTTTTAACGTTGGTTTAAATTAAAAGTCGCAAATTCAAAGATAATACAACGAAATAAAAGAGGTAGAAGACTTTATATGGGGCTATACATAAAAAATATATAGTTTTGTGATTCATTAAATAAGAAACTTAATTTTGCTAAATTTTGTTTTTAGCAAAATTTCGGAAAGCAAATTGTATGAAGTCCAAGAAATATCATGAACCGATTACTGCTATTTACATTGCAGTTTTTCCTTTTAGCATGACAATAACTTGTACAGAATTCCGTGGTCTTATCTGCAATGTATTTATAGGAAATAACAAAAATTTATGAAAAAATATAAAATGTTTTTGAATGTTTTCAAACATTTTTGTCTATAAAATGGGAATGATTTTATTTCCATATCCTGTTAAGTATAGTTGTGTATTGTAGACGCGAGAGTATTTTACAGAGACGGACTGACAAAGGGATATAGCTCAATCGATCAAGAAAATGTATATGTATATATATACGGAATGATAAACGATACTTTCATTCATACTTGTGTTAGTGAAGGGTATAATAAACCACTTGTAATTATATCGTCTCACTCTGATGCTCTTATAATTAACTATTACTTTAAATATAATAATTAAAAATGTCTAACTTATACAAATCGTCCAATTTAAAGTACACATTATAATGAGAATTTCTAAAGAAAACTCGACACTGTACTTGCAGCTTTAGTTTTTTTGTGAAATATGTATGTATGTATGTATGTATGTATGTATGTATGTATGTTTACAGCTGCAACATTTATACAAGTACATGATTAAATTCGTATGTATACCAGAGAAATGTGAAATATTGCCAAGATTTCAAAAGTACAAAAAAAAATAATACTATCATTCATTTATTCAAATTTAAAAGAAAATATACCAAATACATACATACATATGCATGTAAATTTAATGCTACATTCTGTAAGCGAAACAACAAAACTTTTTAAAAGCAGAGTATTAAATTTACAATTGCTGTGCAAATTAAACAAAACAGATGGCCAGATAAAAGAGAATACTAAGGGTTAAGGTTAACGGCAATTGATGTTAAGGATTAAATAAAACACAGGAAAACAAAACGCATTGCTCACTTAAAATCCGACCACACTACAAAAGCTTTTATCAATATCTGGTGGCAATATATGAAAAAAAAAATGCGGACCATCATTTTATGCTGCAGCGAATTGGTATGCAATGAATTGGTATCGAAGATATTAGGTTGACGTAATAGAAATATATATTAATTCCTAAGTTGTCTGCAAGTTTGGTTAATTGAACAATATTCAGCTATTTTCAAAGAAATATCAATGCAAAGTAGCCTGTGGTTCTTGACAATAAACAAAATGTTAACGATTTGAAATAAGTATACGCCGCAAATAGATCAAAATATTGTAGAATATATAATGGATTACGACCAGATTATATGTGAACAATTCTCTATCAGATGCTTTAAAAATTCGTACATTTTTGTGCGATACAGCAAAAGATGTCTGCTTATATACTGTGCTTACGAGAATTGTGTCGAAATTTTGAAATTAATTTGGCAGTTCCTAAATGATTGTATATATCTCAATCGTAGCTAGTGGCAATCCTCCATCTTTATTTACTTCGGTCATACAATATTTAAATAAAAAAAAAAAAAATTATTTATTATCCCAATTTCCAGAAATTTTATTGAAAATAATTTAAAAAAATCAAAAATTATTTTTTTATTTAACTTATGATGTAGGAATTTAATTAACGTTTCATTTTCAATCATGATACTCTTATGAAAATATTATCGTCTTTAAATTTTTTTAACTTTATTGAAATATTTTTGAATAATAATCATGGTGAAATTATATATCAGGTGACAGCATAGCGCCAGCTGATTATTTTTTGCTCTATTCATGGTGAAATTCTTGACATCATGAAAATGTCAAAAACTTGTTTATAAATAGTCAAAGTTTATATGAAAAAGTTAAAAAATTATTTTGTATTTGAAAACGTAAGTTTTTGTCGCCGTTTTATCTGCGTAAAATAGTAAAATATATTAAATAGTGTGTTTGTTTTTTGAGTTGTTTTACTAAAAGTGTTAGTTTTTCTTTTTTGTAAGATAATTATTAAGATTCCTCTTTAAAAACAAAACAGCAATGCATAGTGTTGTGTAGTCTACCCTTACCAATATAAATCTTTCAAATTCCTTAAAAACAAATTTACCATTCTGTAAAAATATTATGAGTAACTTAAAGAAAAATTCGTTGAGAAAATAAAAGAAACCATGTATTCACTATTGTTTTCTGTTTTTATCCATATTTGTATGTTTATTTTTTTTTATTTAATGCCAGATGTTTTTACACAAACAAAAATGCCTGTTGTTCTTGCCTTGTTGTAATTGCTGTAGCAATGCTGGCACCTGATATATAATTTTACCATGATAATAATATTCCTTAGAAGTTTTTATAAATTGCTTAATACTTTACATTGAAATGAAACAGTCCTATCATGAATAAAAAATCCGCGGGAGTTTTCTCCCTTTTTATTTTTTTAACATTGAATTTGAATAGGAAAAATGGGAAAAGGGGAAAAAAATTCCCACGGAATTTTTATTCATGAATGGGCTGAAAATGTTTACCTGACGAAATTGTTCATTACTGTGTCTCAAAATAATTTTTTTTTTGGATTTTCATGGGTGCTCAAACAGAATTTAAAAGCTCAAAGTATTTTTGAGTTTTTGCTAATTAGAGAAATAATTGAACTAATAATATTATTAAGCTTTTATTTTGTGTTGCCTCTTTAAATCTTTGGATCTTTAAATCTTTGGATTTAAAGAGGCAACACAAAATAAAAGCTTAATAATATAATTTGATCCAGCAATACAAAATATTAATCAATAATTAATAATATTATCTTTAAGAGAAAAGTTTTTTTCTTTCAGGCTAATGGTTAAAATTTTTAAAGTAGTAGAACAATTGGCAAACTGGAATGCATTTTCTACCCTGCCAAGGGCGTCATGAGAAATTTTCATTGTCCACGATCCATCTGTAAATATCATCTATTTAACTCACCCTTTTTTTGGAGAAATATAATTCAAGAATTATTATATTTCCTTTTTACGTGTTATGAGTTAGTTGAGGTTTTTTTCAGATTTTTCAAGGTTTCAAGGTCGCACAAATCGAATTTTTGCCAAACAAAATGGGGTTTGCTGGCTTTTTTTATTTTCTTCATAACAAGGTCAAAAACTACAATTTGTTCACTTCTGAGGAAACAATTTAAAAGAAAAATGTCCAAGCTTTATTTTGTGTGCAAGTACTATAAGTTTTGGCATTTAGGTACCCTACTTTACAATTTTTCATAAATTTTGTAAATAATGCTTAATTAATAAATTTTAAAATTTATATGAAAATTAAAAAAAAACTAATGATGCAGTTAAATTCCAAATAATTAAGAGAAAAAAACTTTAGAAAAAAAAAAATTTTTAGGACAACCTAATGTTCATATATTCTTTAAAAAAACACATTGAAAATATAAAATTAAGCAACATCATGAAAATTTGTAACAGTGAATAATGGATAATTATATATGAGTATATGAACTATAATACAGTAAAATGTTGAATATGAAGTTCATTAAATGCTGATGCTTAATAATTTAAGTAATATGATTTCGAACATTTCAGTGTATTAAATATATATTGAAGTATGAATAACAGAAACATTTATCAAAAGTATATAAAGGGCATCAATTATTATGAAAAAAAAAGAAGATTTTAAATTAAGTTGTATTATAAAGTTATTCCTATTGAACAGTGTGAAAATATAATATAATTCAAACAATTTAATAAGCTTTAAAATATCATTCAAAAATATATACTCGTACATAAATACGATTTAATATTAAAATGTTTTCACTGTCTGATGAGTAAACCATTTTTTTAATTCAATATGCTTCAGTTTAATGAAAAATATATAAATACGAATTATTTTAATTCCCACTTTTGCTTATTATTCAACCTTTAAATATTTATTAATTCATATAATTATTTAATTTGAAATATATCTATAAGGGATCATTCCACCACTCCAGATAAATTTAATTAAACGTTTTCATTTGTGTATAATAAATAAAATTTAATCTGACATTTGCTACACGTTAAGATAAAATAAATTAATAAATTATTTAATTTAATTTTAAACATTTAAACACCATTTAATAGGCAATTTTTACGTTTTTATTTTACTAATATATTTGTGGTTTTTAACATTATAAAGTTATTTATTTGTAATGAAGTTTTGCTTTAAAAGCAAATTGTAAACATTACATTCGAAAACGTATTTTAGGTTCCTTATTCATTGCAGCCAGATTCATGAGAGTTTGTCAATAAACAAACATGAAATATTAATTTAATCTATTATAAACAAAAATTGCATGGGATTAGCTTATTATTGGAATCTTATACTAAAATACTAAAAATAACATAATCAGAGATTACTATAAGAAATCTTTATAAAATTTAGTTTCTCCCACAGAGATGACTAAATATTTCGGATCATAATTATATCAGTAATTTGATGTATTAATTATACCCTACACTACTATAGTGGAGAGGGTATATTGGATTTGTATTGCTGTTTGTAAAGCTCAACCTTTAAATAGTACACCGACCGCATTAGGATATGTACAGAGTGGCAGCTTGTTGCCGAGCCGAGCTGGTTGACGGTTTTTGCGAGAATTGTTCATGCGAGAAACAAGTTTGAGTGTTCATAGTGGATGCGAGAATCAGCGCTGATATTTTATTTATTATTTGTGTTTTGTGTACATATGTTTGTGTGCATTTGGATTTTTGTTCATTGAAACTGTTTTCTCGCTTGTTTGTACTAATTTGTATATAACCAGTTTTCCCGCATTCTCGCGTCAACAAGCTGCCACTCTGTACATACCTTTAGAATCACATTCTGAGTCGATTAAACGAATGCATTCTTCCGGCTGGCTGTCCATATAAAGTTATGGTCACACTTGGCAAATATTTACTCAAAAAAGCGTAACCACTTTTTTTAGCACAAATTAATTCGACATTGTTTATACTTGCAAGTGTTTTGCAAAATCAAACATCATCAAATAAAATAGAACTAAATATTTGTTGTGGCGTGATCTAAATAAACGAAGCTATTTGTAATAAATAAACAAATTCAAATATATTTGATTTAGTGGTTACGTGTTTTTCGGCAAATATATGCCAAGTGTGACCGCACCTTAAAACTCGAGTGCAAAGTACAGGTCATCATTTTTAAGATATTTCCATAAAACTGGGTACATGATATTTGTCGTCCCGAATTAGAGGCTTATCGTTCATATATACATATAGGTATGATTTATGCTCGTATAAAAGCATAATCACATCTCCAAATTTTCTTCGGTTTACAATTGACCACTTCCGAAAATCACTTTAAATATCTTCAAAATATCGGTATCCAAATAAAATTCAAAATTCATATATACAGAAATCATGACAACTAATTTCTTGAAAAATCGCTTTAGCACGTATAAATTTTTTAAAAGAGATATAATTTAACACACAATTATCAGAGGTCATGCCACTAAATATTTGAATAATCGGTCTGTAATAGGCCATAACTACCATATAACGTCTATTTCTGAGAAACTGTTCTTACTCATATACTGCATGTAGTTAGGGTGTTATATGGTCGTGCTTGACTATGTTTTCTTGCTTGTTTTGTTTAAAATTCATCTAATTTTCAATAAAAAAAATGTATGTGTTTAAAATTTTATTTTTTAAGAAAACACTGTGGTGGGATCGGACTATTTTGTTTCGTTAACGTATAATAACCTACAGCGTACTCCGAAAACAGTAGAATTAATATATTTATAAATCTGTTATAAATATTTTTAGCTGGTTTAACTTCGAAACAAATAATTCTTATACAGTGGCTAGCAGAAATGAGTACGTGTGTGTACTTGATAAAGAGAATTAAAAATATTTTTATGTCATTTATTTGATATTTAATATTTAACAAAATAGTTTATAAATCAAAACTAATAGAATCAAGTTCTATGAAAAAATATACTCAACTTTGTACAAAGACTTTAAGAAATAATAGTATTTTTGATATTTAACAAAGCCCGCTATTTCGTAAAACACTTTTTACACATTTTGGAAGACTCCCCAACAATTTCTCAATTAATTTATTTCGAATACCATTCTACTCGAGCTAAAGCCGTTGCCAAATCTCGTCTAAATTGTTTGGAGTTAAACGGTATTGTGTCAACTGTGAACACAAATTCTCAAACGGATTAGGGGCGGAACTTTTTGCTGGCCACTGCTTCAAAATAAAATTGTGCTCGCTAAGCCATTCTTACGCGATTATCGAAATGTATTTTGAGTCACCATCCAGCTGAAAAGTAACTTTATCCATCATTATTCTTTCAATTCTTTGCAGTAGTCCAAAGTGTCTTTGAATTCAATTCCCAGGGCGGTGCCAACAATATTGTTTTCCGTGGGATTAAAAACCATTAAATATGGATTAGTATGACATACATTTCAACACAAATTTGTTTATTTTATTTGTTCTTTTTGTTCGGCTATAGGTCGTTGAATAAATAAAAGCATTTTTATTCTTATTTTTAAATATTTATATTATTTTCCCAATATTTCAATTAGCGTCGCTAATCATCTTCGGGGGTCTGAATAAATACATAGAACAATTTTTTTTTATTATTATTAAACAAAAAACGAACATAATATATTGACGATAATTACATTTAAAAAATAATAAATAACACAAAAAAATTTTTCTTTTTACACTTGTTGTCCCTCTGATGGATTTTTGTTACTAAACTAATTTGTCGATCGTCTGTGTTTTCTAAGAAGCTCTGGTCTTACATTTATTATATGTAGCATCTCTAATGTATATCTCCTTGAATAATTTCTCTCTTCTTGTAATATTTTTACCTCTTCAAATTTTGGTTTGTGGTTTGTTAGTGCACAATGGGCTGGTAATGCAGTTCTTTGGTCAATTGGTTTTTCATTTGCCCACTGGTCAGCTGTGTGAGATGATAGTCTAGTTTTTAGTTTTGTTTTTGTCGTCCCAACGTATACTTTCTCACATATATTGAGGTCGTCACCATTGCACGGAATTTGATACACAACATTTGATTTTTCTTCTTTTTTTAGTTTAGATTTTGTTTTGCTTAACAGCTGATTCACAGTATTGTCTGACCTAAATGCTACTTCAAACTCTTCGGCGTTATAAATATCGGTGTTCTTCCATCTTTCAGAAAGTCCAGAAATATAAGTTATGCTTTTGTATCGTTTTGGTTCTCTTTCCTCCTGTCGTGTTGATTTTGCACGTTCTATTAGATCCTTAATTGTCCTTATCGGGAAGTCATTCATTTTTAAAATATCGATTATTCTAGCCTTATTATTTTTATGGAATACCGTGTCACTTTGTTTATTTTATTTATCAGTAATTATACTGCTGGATTTTGTAAGTATCAGTCCAAAATGAGCGATAGCTTTCATATAAGATCCACTTTCTTATATCGCTAAATATGGAATAATGAAAACCAAGTATTAATTTCTTGTATTTCTGCTTGTATTAAATTGTAATTTTTGTATCAGTAAAATCATTTCTATGTTTTTGTGTTTGCTTGATAGCTTCTAGCATCCATAGAACTTTTGTTTCTATTATTTTACTTTTGTGTGTTCAGAAGATTACTGTTTTCCCAAATTTCTATAAGGCTAAATTAAAAGCCTTCGGCCTTTATATACATTTTGCAATGTTTCATTTTTATTGTTTACACAAAATTTTATTTGGATTTTTTTATTTTTTCTTAATTAAAAATATAGAAGTTTTTATGTTAATTAAGCCTCAACAGTATCGTCCAATTAAACTGATTTCTTTCAGTTTGTAATTGTTAAATTTTTTATGTTCTTATATTTTTTTGTTTGCGGGCATTTTTTGCTTTCGCTTAGGGTTTTTTCATTTCTTGTTTTGTTATTTTTATTTTGGTTTGGTAAATTAATCTTTGTTAAAAATAACACTTTTCATAGGAAGAATAATAAAAGAAAAATGATAAAAATGTAATTATACTTTTTTCTTGCTGTCATAGCAATTATATTGTTTTCTCAATTCCGTTTAATTTGTGGGCCTATTCGTTTAAAATCACAATTTAATTTGTTAATTATTTAAGGAATTAGGTAACTTTTGTTTGATTTTCAATATAACAAAGTTCTAAGAATAGTGCAAAACAATTGTGTTTTTAAGTTTGGTATTGAATGTGCTGGAATTTGACAAAAAATATATATTTAATATGATATTATAATAATATAAGAAATAAGCTTTTAACAAGACAACCACAATTTTAAATGTAATTGAAACACAATCTTCTTAAATATTGGTAGCATTACTAAATATATTTCACATACAAATATATTGCTTCTGGCCATTTTTATTTTTTATAGTCTTATAGAATTATATTATTACCACAAATATTTACTGCAATAAAATTTTATATAATAAAATATAAAAGGAAACAGTATATCTCATTGTTGTGGTTCGTTTGCAAAGAAACTGAGAAAATGGAAAACGGAAGCATTGCTGGATTAGCTAAATCGTGGAAAATAAACAACAGCCACCAATATCCGTTTATGCTCGAAGCAAAATATTTAATATAGCTGGAGAAATACGTTTCAAAAAAATATAGTAAGCGAAAACAAATAAACATTGTTAGTTGAACTTAATGAACCTAATGTTGCACAAAAAAAAATTTAAAATTTAATGTTTATTGAGAATTTCATTTAAACAACAATTTCATAACGAACTTGCAGAATATGATCAAACAGTTACAAAAAAATCAACGCATTTCTATGCAAATAGTGCTACATAAAAATGTTACAGCAATTTGTATGTTAAATATAAAGCGTGATTCATTTCGAGGTTCCCTACTTTTTTAAAGAAAAAAACACAGAAAATTCAAATTTAATGGACAATTTTTTATTATCACTTGAAAAAACATTCTTTGGCATCTATTTTTTGAAGATTATGTCTATTAAATGTTGGCCGTTGTTACGTCGCAGATGGTCTATCCATTGAGTCCAATTTTGATGACTCGTTCGAGCATTTCGACTGGTAACTGGCGAACTGGGGTTGTCCGCATAAACTTTAGACTTTAAATATCCCCACAGGAAAAAGTCTAATGGTGTGATATCACACGATCTTGGGGGCCAATCGACCGGTCCAAAACGTGAAATTATGCTCACCGAATGTTCTCTCAATAAATTCATTGATTAATGCGGTGTGTGGGAAGTCACGCCGTATTGCTAAAACCAAATTCCGCCGAGATTACGGGCTGCAATTTCAGGCATAAAATAGTCGGTTATCATAGCACGATAACGGTCGCCATTGACGGAATCGACTCTCCACGATCTTCGTGTACACTCTCAGCTACGGCCGCTATATTTTCTTCACAGCGTGCTGGACGTGGTATATTCGGTCGAATAGTGAATGCTGGGTCTCAAAATCTGTGATGGTGTTGCGAGTAGTACGCTCAGTAGGCCGATTATGTTGACCATAAGTTGAGAGAAGTGAACGAAACACATTCCCCACAGAACATGAATTTTCGTAATAAAGTTGAACAATTTGTTAACGTTGTTCAGGCGTCACTTTTTCCATTATGAAATGCCAAACAATACTAAACAAAAATAACATAACAGCATGACACGACTCACGCGTGATCTGTCATAAAAAAGGCTATTGAAGAAAGTATCTCTACTTAAATCACGAGTTACTTTACTCACAAGAATTGTTTTAGAATTTATAGCTATTAAAATTAAACTTAGGATATACGATGAAACTTCTGTTTTAGTCAAAACGGATATAGGAGGAATCATATTTAAGCAGACAATAGCTAATATGAAGAGAGGCAACTGTTGAAACATAAAATTGTCGCCACAGACGATATCTAGTTGTCTATCTCATTAGTCTACTCTTCTAGCATCTCGACGGTTATGAATACTTCAGATAAAATGAAAAACAAAAAAACTTGCTAACTAAAAAAGTAATTACTAAAATAAAAAAGTACACCTACCTTAACACATTTCGTTAGGAAATGAATATAAACTTCAATATTCTATTGATATATTTACAGATAGTATGATAAGTCTCCTTATGGCTAAATTCACAGTCTTTAGTTAGATAATGACAAAGGCTTAACTAACGATTCTTTATTCGCAATGCTTAGTTTGCCATAAGAATAACAAGCAATAGTTAAACAATAGATAGTATTTTAGTTTACCAATGGTTAACTAATTACTGAGAATTCGGCCATTAGAGAGCAAAAGCCATTGAAATTATACTCTAAGAAAAAAAAAGAATTCTCAGAAGTCAATGGCAGGTATCATGGTTAACCAGTTAATGACTTAGTTCAATTATATCAAAGAACATTACATGTTTTTATAGATTATGAGGAATCCAATCTCAGAATCTATTTGCGAAATTGAGGGTTACATACGTATTAGAATGAAAACCATGATCCTAGGCAAATAAACTCATTGATGAAAACTTTTTATTGGATGTAACAACTTTATTTATAATCTAGGTTATGATTTTTTACTATCTTTTACAACAGTTAAAAAAACATGAACAAAATTAGAATAATTTTTATCAAATTTTTTATATTCGGCTGCCGATTGAGAACTTGACTATTGATCTATTCCAAATAACATACATAAATATTTTACAAGTTTTGATATTGATACCAAATTGAATGTAAATAATCTTCGTATGCATATAATAGATCTTGTTTTATGATAAATCTTAAAAAGACATTTGAACATTTATTCCTAAAACTGACAATTTAAAATTACGTTAATTATAAATTTCCCGTTTTCCCCTTAAAATTTCCGAAAAATTAAAGTCTGGAATTCCAGGCCCAAAAATATCGAACCCCAAACGCAAAACAGTTAGTGGCTTTATAAAAAAAAATGTTTTTATTACACAAAATGTTAATTATTATACCATACACCACCATATTGTATTTGGTGTTTGTAACGCCAACAAAATATTAGTCTAACACACAAGTTAAAGTATACTGATCGACTCAGAATCACTTTCTGTGTCGACTTAACGCTGTCCGCCCGTCTGGTTGGCTGTGTATGTAAAGCTTGTGTGCAAAGAATAAGTTGCAATTTTTAAGATATTTTGATAAAATTTAGTACATTATATTTTCTTTTTTGCCCAAAGACGATTGGCATTGAAATTGGTTAAAATCGGTCCATTACATCAATTAGTCCTCATAAAAATGTCCTTCCAAAATATAACCTTGCAGATGATAAATAACTGATTTATATAGGTACCCACAACTAAGTTAGCTTGAACATTTTGTGCGGATCGATCGATAATTGATCATTACTCTCATATAAGGACGACTTCCGAAAAATAATTTAACGACCATAAATCTCATGAAAATTTAGGTAAATGTATAAACAACATTTAACACAAATTTGCTACGTATGGTTGTCTTCGAAAAATATTATTATACTTAAATGGCCCTCTTGGAGAATATTAAACCGTCGAATTTGTGTTGGAAACCAATAATATGAAAGCATTTATCATCTAAAAGAAGCAGTAATAGATGCTTAGAGATCTATAGCTGAAGATAAAGAATAAATCTGATGAATAGTATGTCCTATGGATTTTTTTCAGTTAATTAAAAAAAGAGGCTGGTGGTATTTTAAGATTTTAATATGAGTGTATTTAGTTATTAACCACTAATTAATTTATTTATAAATTTTTAATATGTAAAATAAAAAATAATGATTTTTCTTTTGCATAAACAATATTTATTTTTGTTCGTTTCACATACATGTAGGTTATTAAACTCTTTTACTTTTTTTTTTTAAATATACAGTTGAAAAAAATTGTATGTATTTATAGTTATGCAACGCAGTATATATCCCACTTCTTGAAAACATAGTTTGCTCATATGCCAGGTGCAGGGTATTATATTATTTTATACTTTCTTAATTGTTTTATTTGCGTTTTTTCCCCTAGTAAATAAAATTTGTTTGATAATTTTTTGTTACATTTTGTTACTTTTTGTAAAGATAAATTGAATTTAAATGCCAAAATTAATTTCACTATAAAAGTTTATTATTTTCTCTTTGTAACAAAAAAATAGCAATAAGTTATTGTCTGCCTTAACTGGCTTTAATTAAATGGAATAAATTGTTATTTTTTTAACTTTATGCATAATAATTCATTCAATAAAGATCACACGTCATGAAATAAATAATATAAATATGTAATAGTAGAGAGCTACAAAGTGGGTTTAAAAAACCTAATTTTTTTGACAGCAATGAATAAAAATTAACTTTGTATGGAAATAAAAAAAAACAGTTATTACTGTACAGTGGTGTGCAATATTTTCCAACAAACACTGGTGAAAAGTTTAAAGGAATATATGTATGTATATATGTATAGGTTTGTATATAAATAATAACTTTTCCTATTCCAATAATTTTACTATAATTGGGAAAAAATTAGGGCCCTAATTTTGAAAATCACTTGCGTTCAACGCATCACCTACGCATCACCAAAATACAGGGTGGGCCAAGTTTGACTGACTGAAGTGCCATTGTGGCTCTTGCGGTATGAGCTGTAGCTCCATCTTGCTGGAACCATATGTTACGATTATTGAGAACTATCGGACGTAAAAAATTTTTACAACATGGTCCGGTGGTTCATTAAGCTCATTTTCGAAGAAATATGGACCAATAACTTTATCAAAATTTCAAAATTATTTCAAATCAGTCAGTCCAAGTTGGCCCACCCTGTATATGAAATTTTGTAAATCACTGCGTCATTGCGTTTAGCGAACGTAGAAATATTACGTTGTTACAATACTTTCAAATCATTGTGTGGTTAATCTTGATACGGAAATTTAAAATACAAATTTACAAATTTACATGCAATGGAAATGCTACAAACCTATCAGCTGTTTAATAATTTTGTTTGATAATTTATCAAGAAAATATTTCAAGTTGTGTAGAAAAAATCTTTTAAAGCAAATATCTATAAATATAAATACAAAGATACTAAGGAGTATAAAAAAATGTTTGCACTTATGAATATGTCTTCTTCTCTGAATGATGAAGATTATTCAAGCGTCCTAGAAATATCTATTGAAAACCCCCAATTACGCTCTACTATCAACATCATGCATTTAATGAATAATGAGTAACAAAACTAACACTGTGGAGTTTTAAATTTATTTTAATTTACTTTTTTAAAGATTTCAGATGAACTTCCGAATGAACAATTGCAATTGCATTCAGGAGTTTCGACGTGGCTTCTAAAACATTATCAACAGTTGCCCTGCAGCTGCCGAAATTAGGTATTCCACGAGCCACATCTGAATGTTTTTACATTTCAGCCAACAACAATTCAAATTAAGCTGCCGTTGTGGTTTCTTTTTTCGCCCTAAGAAAATTTTAGTAGTATTTTATACGAAATGCATATGTTTGTATATATTTACTAACATCGTATTAATAAAGTTCCTATAAAATTTTTAATTTATTTAATAATTTTATTTTTTAACAATATTTTAATTCAACTTTTAAAACTAACGCCAAGGAAAAAGAGAAGTTATTTTGATAAAAAAATTTAACATTGCGTTTTATAAAATACACAATTGCAAACAGTTGTATTAACAGCAACGTTGCTTGCTTAAAAAATTGTGGAGTTGCATTTTACAAAATTAGGGCCTAATATTTTTTCCTAAGATTGATCCAGCTCACAGTCAGGCTTAAAAAATGTGATGACAGTTGTTATTTGATTAAGAATGTTGTATAATTTTATTTACACCTTATATTATCACTTTTGGGTCTAAAAAAAATGTAGTAGCATTAGTATTCCATAAAATATGTATTATCCTGCACATGTGCATGTTTGTGTTATATTTTGTTTTTAATTCTTGTTGACAACGCTATAAAAAAAAAGAACAAATACTCGTATCTTGCAACTATTTATTTTCCATAGCAAAGCTCACAAAACTAGTATTGACATAAATAAACCGCATTTCATCCCATATAATTTACATATTTTAATTTAAAATAATTTAAAAGGCCATGATAAAACATTTTTTTATTTGTTGTGAAAATGCAGAAAATTCTAAATCCTTTCGAATTTAAACAATATATGTTTTTCTCTCCTGGGCTTAATAAATATTATATTTATATTTATTATAGCAATGGATAATTCAAAAACTTTATACAACTACATGGTATCACAACTGAGAATGTGATACTTATTCAAATGTTTAGTGAACTAAAACAACAAATATTTATATCGCTTTAGAATTTAAAGTTAAAATTATTCTTAAAATTAAATTAATAGTGCCACCAACAAACCCCCTTATTCAAAAACGATTATTAAATTTAATAAACGTTTATTAAGGCAGATTTGCATATAAAAATTTGCTTAATAAACATTTGTTAAATTTAATAATCGTTTTTGAATAAAGGGGAAAGTCTCTACCGCTAAAAATACTGTTTTATTTTAGAAATTGTAAAACTTTAAACGGCTTGCCTGTGATTTTCTAAAAGAGAAAAACTGCTATATTTAATTTTTTTATACAGTTTATATTTAATTAGGCAGTATTGATTTTTAATAGCTTTTTATGTAGTTTTTGTTATTGCATAAAATCGTTTGCGACTTTCTGTCAGTGTTGCCAGTTTATTCTTTTTGAGGCTAGAATTTCTTAATGTTTGGCGCATAATAAATTAATAATAAATAAATCAGCAGCAAATAAGAGGTTTATGATCATTTAAGTGATTTTCATAAGTGGACTTTATATGGGGGCTGGAGTCAAATATGGACCGCTAGTTATAAGATTAAGTATGACGATTTTTGTATTTGTATGGACTATTTGTGTTGAATTCCAACTTGCTTTTACATACTATACATATTTTTCTCTCGATACCATTTAAATGTATGAATTTATAATCTATGTATGTGAAGTTTACATTTAAAATTGGTGGTAGCACGGCCGAATACACTTACTTACTTACTGGTTTTTTTTTTTTTAATTTTAGTCTGAGCTGTGAATACTTGGCTATTGCATTTTTCGGAACCCTTACATGCAAAGTATCACCTATTATGGGGCGATCATCACAAAATATTGTAACGTCAATAATGGTTTATTTTGCTTTACTTTCATCCCAATAACGATATTTACAAGTATTTTATGCATATTCTAGTTATTCTACAAAGTGTACAGACATGTCACGAGACAGAAGATAATCATGTTTTTTATTTATTTGTTTATTTCTTTTAGAACTGCTCTTTGTTTATAATTCACATATGTCACTCTGTATATGGTAGCGAATTTTTTCTTTTCAATGGAAAAATTAGAAATTCGTGGTGTCATATTTAATTCAAAAAGGTTTAGCGGGATATGAAATTCATAATGATATGGCAAACGTGTTAGGTAAAGGTGCTCCTTCATATGTAACAGTAAAAAATTGGGTTGCTGAATTTAAACGTGGTCGTACAAGCATTGAGAATGAAACACGTAGTGGACGTCCAAAAACAGCAACAACAACAGAAATGTTAGCCAAAATGCATGATATGGTATTAAATGATTGACGAATAAAAGTGCGTGAAATAGCTAATATAATGGACAGCTCAAATGATCGAGTCCATTTAATTTTAAATGCAGAACTACAGATGAAAATGCTTTCTGCAAGATGGGTGCCGCATTTGTTAACAGTCGACCAAACGCGCATAAAAATCAAAATTTCTTAATCTTGTTTGGATCGTTTAAGGAAAATTAAATATATTTTAAGCATCGCTGCCTAACTGTTGATGAGACTTGGATCCATTACTATACTCCAGAGATAAAAGTACAATGCAAGCAAAGGAGTGAAGCTAGAAGAAATGCTCCAAAGAAGGCAAAAACAATTCAATCGGCTGGTAATGTTATGGCAACGGTTTTTCGGGACTTCAAGAGTATTTTATTGACTGAATATCTGCAAAAGGGTAAAACAATAAATTCAGAGTACTATTGCAACATCTTGGATCAATTAAATGTAAAAATTCGAGAAAACCGAATAAATAATTTTTCATCAAGACAATGCACCAGTGCAATAGAGTGTTTTAAGAATGGCTACAATCAATGAATTAAAGTACGAGTTGCTTTACCACCCACCTTATTCTCGTGCCATTGCTCTTAGTGACTTGCACCTGTTCCCAAATCTAGAAAAAATCCTAGCTGGCAAGCGTTTGACCTCAAATGAAGATGCAATTACAGTTGTAAGCCACTATTTTGAAGGCCTTGCGGAAAACTATTTTAATTAAGGGATAGAATGGCTAGCTAAGCGTTTTACTAAGTGTATTGAAGTTTCAGGAGATTATATTGAAAAATAAAAATGTTTTTAAAAAAACTGACCATTCTCTTTCTGTGCTAGTCTAAGAGAGTTTCCGAACCGCCCTCGTATCTGTTATGGCTGAGTAATTCCTTAGAGCAGCAGTAAAAATAAAGTTAAAGTAAGAGGGAATATAATAATTCATTTCAAATAAGCTGGATTTTTAATGATATGAATGCTCTCCACACAGATGGGAAACATATTTGACTTTTGTACTTAATTGGAAAATTTTCCTTAAGGCCTGCATAAACATCATGTAAAAAGTTTTTTTTTATTACCAACTAATAATAGATAAAAAATACTAAATTCTTTAAATGAAATCCAATATTGATATTAATTATTTATTTCTTGTATTTTGTTTAATTTTATCCTACTTTCATTTTTCCTTAAGGTATAGGTTTATTATTGTGGAAAACAAATATTTATATATCTTTAGGGCAATTATAAAAACCTAATATATATAAATGTATATGGCAACCACCACTACTCCAAAAATACAGTTACAAAAAAATTATATTCACAATTTTAAAATACGTTTAGTAAAATTTATATTAAAAAAAAAATCACTAACTCATTAAATTTTAACATCCAGTTAGAAAATGCATAGTTTTGAGTTGTGACTGTCTTGCACTAAGTGAGCGTAGGCTCTTACATATAAATACCAGTATACATATACAGTAGAGAGTACAAATGAGTACATGTTAGTACCTTGTGTATTTGTTATTGCATAGAAAAAAAACTACTAATGAAAATTAAAAAAATGTTTTTGTCGTTTATTTCACGTTTAATATTTAACAAAATAATCAAAACTAAAAGTATCAACTTCGAATAGAAAAGACATACAAAACTCATGTACTTAATTTTGCACCATAAATAAAATTAAAAAGCCTGTTGGCAAAAGTTATCGAAAATTAGCCCTCCAGATTATACTACGTCCAAGCCAGTCATATACCAAAAAGTCATATTTAAATTATAATTCCAGACGATTATCTTTTGAATAAAGTAAATTTCATATCAATTTAAAAAAAATTATCTTTGTTTAATTCTATGTCAAGGTTCCATACATGATTTTCAAAATAAATTTGCAAAATTTTCAAGCGTTGTGTTACCGGTGTTCATGGCACTGGCTACATGTCTGTCCTTAGTCATGTTTTACTATCACGTCAAATTCTAGTGATGACTTTTAAAAAATATATAAATTATTTAGCATTATTGTGGGTACGAACCGAGTTTTTAAAAGTCATTACTAGAATTTGACGTGATATGATTAAGGACAAAAATTTAGCCCTTACGGAGACATGAACACCAGAATACAAAATGTTATGATTGGACTAAGAATAGCGACACAGTGAAAAAAATACTTTTTTTTTAATTAACAAACACAAACTGCGAAACTTTTTGGCTTGTCTGCAGAAAACACCCAGAGTCTTTGGCGGGAATCGAACCCGCAACCCTTTGACTGATAGTCCGGCAATCTATCGCCTAGTCTATCGGGGCGTGGCGAACAAATAAAAGTATTATTACTGGAATTGTTATTATTTAATCCAAGGAGGTGACTGACACAACTATTTTTTTTGTATGGAAAGTGAACCATTCTAATGAAGATGCAATTTATGTGTATGTATATTGATTTACTTGTATGTATATTGATTTACTTATGTATTTAAACATTCCCTCAATAAAAATTGTTCTTGTTCACTAAATTGAAATGTGGCTTACGGTTTTCATCCATTAGTAGAAAATGTACAGCTTTAACACCATAATTAAAATAATGTTGGAAGCGTATTTAAATTACAAAACTAGGTGTCATTGAAGAAAAAAACATCATAAAACCAACATTTTCCTTTATTATGTGTCAAGAACAACAATTACCACAAATCAGATGGTGAGGCAGTTATTTAAATATAAATACGAAATTTCTAAGAGACTATTTACAATATAACTACTTAATTCGTTGTAATACTTTATTTGTTGTCGGGTGACTTGGGATTTTATAATATTATATATAGTATTATAGTACAATATGATGTTCGTAACATCTCAATATTTAAATTTGTGAAGTTATTAAAAAAAAAATACTAGAATATGTGGAAGATATTTAAGCACTACACAACAAAAAAAAAAATAAACCTTTTCTGTTTTTTGTTTGCTTTTGTAATTAAATGGGATGTTAGAAAGAAATTAGTAAAGTAGTATTATTTTACATTTCTTCTTCCTTAAGTTTTAATTTTGATCTTTTGTTTTTGTGTTTGAACTCTTTACATGGATCATTAATTTTGTTTTCTCTTTTTATACCCTTCACCTTCATGAGAAGGGTATATAAGTATAAGTTTGTCATTCCGTTTGTAATTTCCACAATTTAATTTTCCGACCTTATAAAGTATATATATTCTGGATCCTATTAAGCAATGTCCGTCTGTCTATCTGTCTGGATGTTGAAATCAATCCCAGATATCTTCGGGATCCAAATCTTCAATAATTGTGTCAGACATGCTTTCGAGATGTTTGCTATTTAAAATCAGCAAAATCCGTCAATAAATAACGGAGATGTGAACAAAAATCCGAGACAACCTCTGAAAATTTCATCAAAAAAACTAAGTGTATTAATATTGTTACAAATAATTTCATCAACAGATGGCGTTGATCAAACAAAGTATAAATAGACTAACACGGCCAACCAAATGAATCAGTTTATTGTGAGTCAGTGTTGTGTAAACATCAAAGTGTTCGAAAACTTTAAGTGTGTTCTTAAACCGTAATATAAATGTGTAAAAAGACAGTGTGTTCATTTTTAATTGTGTTTGTGTATATTTAAATAAATAAAGACTCGTTATATTTTTTTCAAACTACTTGATGCTTTTATTTTACAACTACAAAGAATCCGTTTTATTTAAAGGAAATAAACCACCGTTTTTAAAAGGTAAAAACGTAACACTATAATATATATATATGTATGTATATAATATAATTATGCATCCACAACAAAGGTGAAGGGTATATAAGATTCGGCATAGCCGAAATAGCACTCTTACTTGTTTAAGTATATTTTATTTAACCTCATTTCAGTTGTTAGCATTTAAAATCTATTGTGCAGTTTTAAGGAAAAAAAGGATTAAACTGTAATTTGAAAGGTCAAAGTAAACCAAAAAGAGGGCAGAGGTGAGAAGAAAAATAAACAAACAAACAAACAAGATATTCAATAAATAGCTGAATTTTTGTTTGAAAATAAAATCGGTTTTTGGATGACATCTTTTTGAGTCAACGGAGATTTCTTGGCGGCCAAAGAAAAAAAAAATAAAGATGTCGACATTCCTTTTTTTGATTTCGGTATCTGAAGATAGGGACATTTTTGTTTTGGTAGCGAGGTCAAAAAGACCTATTCCTGGTTGGATTTTTGGTATCGGAATGAAGAAAGGTTGTGGTAAGTGGTGGCGCATCAAGAAGACAACATTAAAAAATAAAATAATAGTGCAAAAAAATTGATCAATATTCATTTTTTTTTTATTAAAATAATATATACATCGTTAATATATACCATCGTTACACAAAAAAAATCAAATAAACTTTAAGTGAAACAATCATTGTGTGAAATGGAAAAGAAACTTAAAGAAAATTTAAAAGAAAAACTATAATTTAAAAATTTGGTAAAAAAATACTTTAATAGATTAACTGGAAAATAAAATATAATTATTTAATTCAGTAAAACAAAAAAAAAGGAATTTAATATTGAACTGCAAAAAGAATTACAAGAACTGAAACAAAGCAAAAAGTTATATACATATATATAAAAACTACAAACTAATTAAAAATAAACCGCCACTACTGCATCGCTGCCACATTCATCGAGGGAACTGGAACATCTAAAACATCACCAGCCATCACTGGAACCAGGTATTCTGCCAGTAGTTTTAACCCGGAATTTTTGAGAACAGCTAGACGAACAAAAATACATATGTATGTCAGATATATAGGGGAAACACAATTTTTTATCATACATACCTACTTAGTCAGTCCCCGTCGGGACATTTGCCAGGGTGCGCGTAAAACAAAATAGGGTTGAGCTCAGGCTTGCCCAGGTAGCGGTTTGCCTTATCTTGGAAAAAATAAAGAACAAGAGATAAAAATTAAACTCATATATATATATATATGGTCCCTTTGATTAAGGCGAAAATACCATAATTAACCCGTACTACATATAACGAGGACATAAACAGACTGACGGCAGATAAAATAATTCCACGTCTCATGAGGAGGGGAAACTAAAAGGAGAAAATATTTGTATGATATATTTATAATTGGCAAATTAAATTTTTTTTTTTAATTAGACATATTTTTTTTATAGTACATTTCAATTATTACCAAAAAAAAAGTATATTTCATTTAAATTGTTAAAAACAGAAATTTTTGTTTGTATAATTTAGTAAATTAATACTAGAAATTTTTTTAATAAAAAAAAATTCTTATTTTATAATGATTTCAAAAACACCAAAATTTTAACGGGTTGTTGATTTAAAAAGAATGAGTGAGTAATCTTATTATTGGTCAAACGATAGAAAGGTGATGGTAAGGTAAACGTAGTATTTGGGACGATCCGACCAATATCTTTTACAGATCGTCATGGTGAAATCTGACCGGATTTCGAGTGGGAGGGACATCGTTGGCAAAACATCCGCCAACCCCAACTCCCAGGTAAGAGGTGTAGCAATACAGGGTGAGTACACTGGGCAAAAAGTTTTCCAATAGTGTCAATAGTTTAATGTTGTTCTGCGTTTACTTTCGAGCTCCTTCTCTTTTTTTATCTTTTTTCAATATGACATGTTGTCGTGTTAATTGGCTGGCATGATTTGTTTTGTAGTAGCTTAGTGTTAGATTGGTTGGCAAGAACCATCCCCAATACGGCGAGCCCTAGCCGGACTTACGCCAGCATGCCAGCGCCGCCAACAATCTGGCAACCATACACTGAAAAGTGTTTACAGTGTTTCTTTAGGAAACATCAAATGCTGTCACTCTACAAAAAATTAATTTAAATAAGTAAAAAAAATATATTTTCATCAATAGAAATCGCATATAGTGCTGAAAGTGATAACTATGACACCTGTCTTTGTCGCAGATATTTTAGAGAAATTTTTAAAGTTCTGCTTGATGAAAGTGACATATAGAAATACCCACATATCACAGCCAAATTTACTAACAACGTTTCTGTTATTTGTTAAAATTGATGGATATCAAGCTTCAATTGGCATCGAATGGTTATCGTCAATGTTTAAGGCCAAAGTGTCTCAAGTTATCGCGGAATGCTTAAATGTGTTTTAAGCCCTAAGTGGATAATTTTAAGCACGAGTTTAAAGGAAGAAAACTCCATAAAAGAGACGTTCTACTACAAGGATGGTATAGCCGACATTTTTCTGTTTTTTATGTGTATATTTATTTTGAAAAAATGAAATATTTTATTGGTCTTGCTTTCGTTTGTTTAACATTTAAAAACGCGATACACAAACCAAAAAAATGTGTCCATTGTTACCTTATTCGTCAACAAATTTGACATTCGTGTTACATAGCCCAAAATTATTTTTGGCGTTTATTTAGTTATTCATCTTACATAAACAGGCTGTTAGTGTTCCTTATATCCAATTATAGACCGGTATTCACAAAACCAAGTATTATGTGTTAGTATTCTAGACAGAAATTATTGAAATCGATATCAATCTTTTTGGAGGTAGTTATTACATTTTGTTAAATAATTCTCTAATTCATATGCTTTGTTTTGTCTGAGATGAATACTTTTGAACTTAACACTCAGAATGATAAGGTTATGTATAGCCTGAATATTTTTATTAGTGTTTAGTATTAAAGTTTCTTATTAAAAAAAATCATATTTCCCCTACCCCCCGTTACCACCAGCAAGTAAGTACTTGCAAGTAGACTACACGTATTATCTACGAAAAACATTGAAAAATAAAAATATTTTTTGAGAGCAAGTGCAAGTTCATGTTTAAAATGTCGTCAACAAAGAAACTTCTAAAAAAATGTCTTCGTAAAATTCTGTTAATGTGGATTCACCCATTCGTTCTTAACAAAAAAATTTGTTCGAACAATTTTTTTTTTATATGAAGTTTGACGTCTCTCTTTTTGAGAGAGAGAAAATATTTTTTACGAACTTGAATTGATTTAATTTTATATTTTTTCTAGACAAAAATGAATTGAGTTGCCAATAGGTTGCATTTTTTCATACAAATAACAATGGCTTATGTATTTCCATGGCCATCAGCAAAAGCAACTTTCTTTTTTCATTCATTTTGAATTTATATCTGTGATTTTGAATACACAATACTTTAAAATAATTTAATATTTGTATTTTGACACTTAAAACCCAAAGCAAAATAAATCAATGACCGCACTTGTAAAACTATTAGATTTTATTTATTTTATTTTGATTTCTCAGAAAAATCGTTCGAAATGGGTGAATCGTGATGCAAAAAACTCTCAGTAAAACAATTTTTCGCTGGAAAAAATTTTTGTTAAGAACAAATGGGTGAATCCACCTTTAATTTTCAAAAACATGTGAATTCAGTATTGCCGTTTTGTCAAAAGAAAAATAAATAAATGCATGAAATTTACGTTAAAAAATACTATTAAGTTGTGTTCTTTTTTCTTTATTATTTTTTGTAAAACCCAGCAAATTTTTTATAAACATTACGAATAGTTTTATTTTAACTTTAATTGACCTCGTGTGTCCATATGGACACAAAATTAAAATTTTGCTAAAACAGCCAGTAAATGTAAACAAATTTCTTTAGAATAATGGTAGCATGTGAAAACATTCTAAAGCGTCAGTGTTGCGACAAAAATTCAGCTCAATTGGTTTTTGTTTTTGAACAGCATTGTGACGGAAAAACTGTGAAAATTTTAAATTTAAAAAATGTCAAAATATGAGCGGAAGAAGTAAGTCTTTTTTATACGTTGTTTTAATTTATGCAATTTTTAAAAATACAGTCGTAGTTTTTAAAAAAAATTTTGTTGTTGTAGTATTTTTTTACGATTTTTTTAAGGGTGTCCATATGGAAACATGGATTTTGTACATACATATATTTTTTTTTTAAATTTCGTACAAAAATGTTCATCCAGAGCAAAACTTGGCATATGATGTCGGTTTACCTGGTAATTTTTAAATTTATCCACGGTCAGATAAAGAATATCAAAAGAAATATGGCAATTATACAGAGCCACTATGTTGTTTCCTTGAAAACATTTAATAACAAACTTTCCACTGCTATTAGAGAATATAATATTCTACATAATTCACCATTACCTAAGAAAAATAACCTGCAGAAAGAAAGGCGTGGATTTTGCGTAGCTGCTACTGTAAAGTGGGTTGACAATAATGTGGTTAGCGTTGCTTCGTCTCTTTATGGCAAATTACCCATGAGTAATACAATACGTTATTGCCGCGAAAAAAGAGCAAAAGATAGTGTTCCACGTCCATCTTCAGTAACCAACTACAATAAATTTATGTGCAGTGCAGACCGAATGGATCAAAACGTATCCTTTTATAGAATAGCATACAAAGGCAAACAAATTGTGGAAATCATATTTACATGGTTGGATGATACTCTGAAAAGAAAATCCAAATATATCACAACTTTAGTTCAGAAGAGAAATAGCGATTTCTTACTGTAAACATTTTGGAGGAAAGCCACAACGTGCGGGTCCATCAGTAAACAGAAAAACAAATTTAATTTAAAAAAAAAAAAAGAGACGTTGTGCTTGGGAATACTGCAAATCAATTGGTCAAATAGCAAGTGTCAATTATGACGTCGAGCTATGCGTTAAATGCTTTATATCGTACTACACAAAAAGTACAAAATAAGTTTAAAATTCATTATTAGTAATAGTGTATAATATATAAAACTCCCTATTATTGTTACCGTGTAGCTATATGTACACACCACTTTTTTTCCTACTTCGTAAAAATAATAAATTGGTTCTTTTTATCGGTTCCAATTATGCCACCCAGATCAAAATTCTCCACAAGGAAGGTTTTGGGACAATTTGGGTTAACACTGGTAGCACTTTTTATTCATTTGTAATTTTACTTGCGGCAAGTGTTACAAATTTACTCACAAGCAAATTCTTCTGCAAGCTGAACGGCAAGTGCGAAAAATATGACGGTGTTAATAAAAAAAAAAAAACTGTAAGTGTATTGAGTTCTGCGAATTTGCAGTTGCATGTGGAAACTGGCTGTAAGACAAATAAGGTAAATTCATTGTAATTTATTATAAATTTGTAATTAAAATAAGAATCGTGCTTTTAATTTCTTTTCATATGTACCAACAATGTACTTTCCATAATAAACACTTGAACACGTTTATACAAAAATACAACTGATTCAAACTTATTATAATTAAAAAAAACATACAACTATTTTACAAGAATATTCAAACACTTCTTAAGAAACCCCATTATAAATTTACATAATTATAAGCATATTCTTGAAATAATTAACAGTCTTTTTAATATTTATGCTATGGATTTTTTAAATAAATCGTATTAAATTGGTGATCTTTTTTTTTGTTCGTATTTAATAAACAAATTTAGAAAATGTCAAATTTTCTATTATATTCAAAACGTCAAAGATTATGTGCAACCTGGAAATGTCATCCGTTATTGCTTAAATTGTCAGCATTTAGTTTATAGATAAGAACTATTTTAACATTGGAAAAATACAAAAGAATGACCATATAAACAAATATCTTTTATCAAAATTTCAATGTCTATCTAGGATTTTTTAACCCTTATGTGTGCGGCAAAAAAAACACCTAGTGCGCTGCAATGTACCTGTGTACCTATAAGAAAGTTAAGTAGAGAAAAAGCATTTTCGTACTAAATAATTAAATTGTTGGAGCGTAGTTAATAGATATAATAATATAATAAAATAATAAAACCAAAGGTGGAGTATATAATATGGATAAACTGTTAGATGAATATCTGGAATTAGCACTCAATTAGTTGACCAATATACACAAACTGATCTATAAATTTGCGCTAAAATTTTATTTTTCTTGTTGTCATTACTTATTGAAATTTGTGGTTTTTATGTTTCTGTTTCCAAATAAGATGTAATAAATTGTTTAAAATTTATACAGACTTTTATTTATTCATGCAAAGCTACTAAGAACTTCGTATAGATACTTTTGATGCGTATTAAAGGGTGTTAAAAGTAAAGTGTTTTCTCAAGCAAATTAGAAAAAAAGGCAAGGCGTACGGCTGCAAAAAAAAAAAAAACTAAATTATTTGATAGTTAGTAGTTCTCAAAAAGTTTCAGATATACAAGTTATCAATTGTAATGAAAAAATTTTGACTGAAAACGCCAAAGGTTCTCCGGGTACCTTGGTGCACACATAAGGGTTAATGAATTCTTATATGTATTTGTATATTTCTGTTATATGTTTCACATAGCTTTCCGCTGGAAAACATAAATGTAAAATCATACAAAAATATACAAAGAGACACTAGCAAAATGTAATGCATTTTCTGGCCTGCTAAAGCCGTCATCAAACAATTTGTATATTTTACTTGAAACATAAATTGTAGTGTATACAATTGTTTTCAAACAATTTGTATATTTAACTTGAAGTAAAACTTCGAATAAAAATTTTTTCAAAATTTTCAAATACTCGCAAGAGGAATAATTCTCATTTAATATAAAGGTTTTACCTAATTTTCCTTTGAAAATTTTATAAATAAATATATTGTAGTCAAGATCTGTTATTAATAATTTAAATCGTTGTAATATCTATAGATTGTATTCCGAAAAATTTAATTTCATTTGTATATACACATATATTCTTACTAAATAAAGAAAAGTTGAAAATTGAAAAAAAAATAAAAAATTAAATTAAATTAAACATGAACCTGTCAACTATATTTTGTCTCTATTACATATTGTTCCTATATAAGGCACACATCCGGAAAAAAACATTTTACGCGAATATACCATAACCATATATTTTTTTTACCAAAAAAATAGCACTCTTTTCTAATTTTCTGTTGGCAACACTGATTGGAGGTGATATATGAACTTCAGAAACATTTAATAAGTGATTCTTAAAAATAGAATAACTTAATTAGTTTTCCTATTTTGTAATTATTTTAATTTAATGTACCTTTGAACATATTTGTAAATATCCTCTTATCATTTTTTTTTTGGTAAATCGTCTTTATACTTTATACATATACTAGCTAAACCTAGTGTGCTTCGCTACCCCCCCCCCCCCCCCTTCGATATAAAATAAAACGTATTTATGTATATATTTAAAAACATTTATTTATTTAATTTTAATGTATTTATTTCAATGCTTTAGGTTTAGTTTGCCCATCAGGAGCATATACATATACACAGGATATTAACTTTGAGCTTTGTAAACAGTCATCGCAAACGCTAACCGAACAGGAAAAATTGTTTAAAATCGAATGGTAAATCTGTTGGGAGCATTGCCATGCATAGCAAAAGTACATCTGTACCTTTATATTTTCTTGTTATAATGGTCGGTTCTACTAAATTATTTCTCAGTTTTTTTTACTGCAAGTCGAGTGCCATTGCAAAGCCGGGGTGATCGATATTACGCGGTAAAATAATTGGCACTCCAATTTTAGGTTGTAGCACATGTGGTGGAAAGCCTGGCACATCGAGTAAATTTAAGAATTCAACAGGATAATTAACGCCCTTAGGGGTTGCTTGATTGATTTGACGCATTTCAAAGTGATATCCATCTTCTCCATATAGAAAAATAATAGGATACTGAAGCGCGTCATATGAGCGCTGCATTTCAGAGGGCGAGGCCATGTTCCTTTTTCCACTTAAATAGTCAAGAATTGTATTTAATGACGATCGGTCCAGTAGTTAAGACTATATTACAATTTTTAATTTTCCTAAAAAGAGGCGTGGTCCCACCCACTTTTCTCCTGGTACGTATTCCTAATTATGCCAATACCACATATCATTGACGTAGGTCAAAAAATGCCCAAAATATGGCGATTTAAATTTTTGGGTTATATGGGCGGTGTCACCCCCGTTTGTACAATCAAAACTTCATATAGCCTATTATTCCTTTATTTCATCAAAATCGGCTCAGCCGTTTTGAAGTCCAAGAGTTACATACATACATACATACACTAATTTATATATGTATATATAGATAAAACACAGGTATTGTACATAAGAAGATCATAATTTTATAATTTTACTTCCTATATAACTTCCTGTTTCTTACTTTGTACAAATCTGTTTATTAAAACTCTTTTAACCAGATGTTTATTTTTGCAATTTGAGCTTACGGTGAATAAAAAGAGATAAAAGAGTGTGAGAAAAAAAAACACATGGTTTTTATAGTTATTTTTTATTTCATTGAGACACTATGACAGTTTTAATTAATGCATTGGCATTTATTACATAATCGGCTTATAGATAGCCACGATATTTTAATAGTGTGTTAATTAAATGATTTTTAAGTAAACGTGAGTATATGATTTTTTTTTTTTTGTGAGGAAACTGACTTGAAGTGCGAAAAGACTTGTTTTCTTGCTAAACTTGTTAAATACCTAATAATTAATATCGTATAGATAAATTTTTAGTACGTACAACAAGTTAATACGTATTAGAAAATAGATTTTTTCTATTATCAACAGTTTTATCTTAAAAATATTCTATACATCTTATACATATTCATAGATTCTAGATTCATGCATTTTAATATCTATTGATAACACAATATGTATAGTGCTGAGTTTGAACAAGGTGTTTCATATTTTTGATTCAAAATGTACCATCCGTTTAAGCAATTTATTTCGTTTATTTTGGGACATTGCTGGTAGCAATAACAAATGTGAGGCAAATTGTGTCAAGGTTTCCTCCTAACATGTTTTAATTGTATTTAAATGACATATGAATCTATATTTGGTTTTACAATATTTCAGTAGCAAATATTTATTAATAGCTAATAATATTTAGGATTATTTTTATCTTGTATCTTATATTAAGCACTACTAATTTAATAAGAGTACAGGGGTCAAATCGCTACATACGATATCGAGCAAAATGTACTGAAATTTTTTATGTTGGCATCGAATGATGGAATGAAAAGTATCGTAATTTGAGATGATGATGAGATGTATACGATGTCTAATAATCAACTAAGTTACATTACTCGAGATATCATTCGATACGTCAATGGCTATCGTATACATAATAATTTAGTTTTTCTACCGCCAAAACACACACGTTTTACTTTGTAACCTTTCTCCATTTTATTTTTATTTGTTTCTTCATATGCACATTAAAATGACCATCACCATAGGGTCACTATGATTTCCGTATGGAGGCATCAACCATTGTTCAAGGGCGTATCGTAAGTCTCCCTTACTGTTAGATTTATTTAGCTTATGTAAATAAATACGATAGAATATTTTATTTTGTCTTACTTAACAGCCAAACATTTTACAAATTGTTCTGATCATAAAGCTCTTCCAGCAACCTTTTTTCCATGGAATGCCTCCATAAAAATCAGTCATGAGCTGCTCTGCCATATTACAAAATAATGCTCAAAATTTAATGTTCATGATCATATACATAGCTAGATGAGGATTAACACAAAAGCAATGAAGAGTTCATATTTAACACACTTCGCTTTTTTATTTAGAAATTATTTTTGTCTGTCCGAAAAATCTTTCAATTCAATAATTTTTTGACATATAAATCAATTACAATTTCTCAATAATTACAATTCAATACATATCGAATGCAGTAATTAGCTGATACGACTCGTATCGTAATATTATTCGATGCGATAGTTTATACGTTATCGAATGCCGCGATTTTGCCCCAGAGTTTTGCTAACCCCAAATGGTAAGAATCAGTCTATGATAAATAAATTTGGCTCTATGATAAATAAATATCTATAGAAAAGCAGTGTTTATAAAGAATTTAATGCCATATAAGAACTACTTCCGACTAATTGATATTTTTTATACCTGTAAAAGCCAAATTATTGCTACATACCTCTGCTACACTTAAAATTAAAATTTGGTTTTTACAGATTTAAAAAATATCAATTAGTCGACGAGTTATAGCCAAAAAACCATATAAATGATATGCTAAAAATCGGCATTTGACTGCATCGATTAAAAAAATCGAACTAATATAAACAAACGCCGCGATACGGGTGTTCTAATTTAGCCTCTATTTTTACCCCTCACTCTCAGAATCGACCTAATTTTTGCTAACCTGAATTTGTTTGACAGTGTAATTGGGTGTTACCAACATCAACACAAATCCATTATATACAAATTGTATGATATCTAAGCTAACTTAAAATACCTCTGAATAAAGTTTAACTTTCACCCTTCTTTTATTTTTTATTGTATCTACAACCAATTCAGTTTAAGTATTAAACTAAAATGTCAATGGACGTCAATAATATTTAAGTGTTACGATTATAGTTACGATAATAATGCGTTGAAACTTAAATACAATATAAAAAATGTTTTTATATTCACCACAAAAAAATCTAAGTTGTTGTGCGGTTTTCCTTTATTTGTTGTCTTTTATGTTTATCTTTTATGGGGTGAAACAAAATTTATTTGTATTACTTCCGTTAAGTTTGAATGTTCAACATATAGATGTTTATTTAAATTGCATGCTTTACCACTTAACTAGCAATTTCCTGTTCAAGATTAAAATATACAAATATTAAAATATGAAAGAAATAGTTCTGTGTTTCTATTACAAATGTAACGAAGAGAAATATGCAGACTATAAGTATTAAAAAGTATAATATAAAAATATTTCTTTCAGCTTCCCTTAGTCCCTGGTCACTAATATTACGAGACAATAATTCGAATAATGTGGTCTGTAACGTTTTTGTTTTTAACTAGTGTTAAACAAAAGTTGTTACTTAACGCTACTGACATTGAGCATATTAATTTATTGGATTTATTTTGAGAGTATTTGAAGTATTGGTAAAACAGTTGTTAAAATATTTGCCGAAATTGTGTAAACATGTGTTAATATACTACATATGATTGTATAAACTGACATTAGTTTTAGTAATTATGGCAATTCATATAAGGAATACTCTTCCAGATTGAAATTGATCATGATATATGCAAACCAGCATTCTAACATGTTCTTTTGTATCAACAATTACTAGTGTAAGAGGTAGAAATAAATTAAATAGTTACCGCATTCATAATAATATCTTAAGTTTATAATAGATTTAAAATTAAACAAATTTTTTATGAAAGTTTAGTTTTATAAATATTTGATCAATTTAAAGACTGTCTATAAATAAAAGTGAAAGAATACAATAATACTCGTAAGTACACTTACACATGCTTCATTATTTTTGATGTCTGTCTTATCAAGTTATTGTTATGAACACGTAAATTATAAAAAGTTTTTCAAAATGTAGTCTAGTTATGAATAATAGCAAAATAGAGCGTAACTCTATTTTCTAACCCATATTTGTACTTGTAAGTTTTTAAAACAAATAAATCTCAATAAATACATATAAATATCCACTACACTATTGCTAAGTTAAATCAAACAAGTTAGACTATTGCATTTGGCATTTTGTACATATTGTAATATTTCTCTAGCACATGACTTTTATATACTATATGTACATAAATAGCTATTTTTTAGCAACAAATCAATTTATCAAAGTACAAGGCACAATTGATCTTCCAAACACAAATAACAGTACGCAAAAACCGAACGAACCACAAATCATACGAAACCAGAAAAAAATCTGAATAAAGCTGAAGTATTCAAAAGTAAAGAGTTTTATTGTACCGAAAAGACATGTTTTACTAAAACTTTTTTCATTTATAAAGTTACACATGCAGATTCAACTATGTGTCGTAATTAACAAAAAAAAATAACACAACAAAAAAACCACAAACATGTTATGCCAGCTGCAGAGATTTCCAAGGAACTCCCAGTAGAATATAAAAAAAAATTCATGTAGAGTTAACGTAAAAAAAATTATAAAAAATGGTTGTCTGTCAAAAGATGATGCTCGGTATTTTCAACCTTTTAGCAGGAATGTATACCATATATAGGGTGTTTTTTTAAGATAAAAAGTTCAGTTGGCAACACTTTTTTAACTGCTTGCCATTTCCTCAGCTGTCAAGGGATTATGTTTAGTTTAGTTTTGCATTACAACATGAATAGACTGACGAAAATTGTGCAAATATTGGATTTGTGCTGATGTTTATAAAGCCCAAAAATATTTGTCCAAAACACCCACTTTAATTTATACTGATTGACTTAGAATTATTTTCTGAGTGTATTTAACCAATGGCTGACCGACTAATTGGCTGTCGATGTTAACCTTGTGGTTTTGAAGATATTTTGATAAAATTTGGTACATGGTAGTTTTTGGCCCATGTACACTTGGGGCTAAAAATGGTTGAAATCGGTCCATTATTTCACCTAACCCCCATACAAAATGTCCTCCCGAAGTAAGGGTTTATCATTCCGAAATGTATTATTTATGCACGTATGCCAACAAATTTCTCCAGAAATAAGTTGTATATGAAGCCTAATCTAATTAGCAACGTTTTTGCATATCGGTTCATAATAGACCATAGATATCACATAATGCCTGCTGCCGAAAACCAAGTGCATAATCCTCTTGTAAATATTGGTATCAAAATAATATTCAACATCATTTGGCTCAATTTTGTAATGATTCCCAAAATCACTTTAACAACCATAAATCTCTTAATAATCTTAATATCCAAATAAAATTGAACACAAATATGTTTCATATATACAGAATCATGACAACTAATTTTATAATGGTCAGTCCATAACTAATCATAGCTCCCATATAAGATCCCTTTCGAAATTCACTTTAAAAATTATAAATCTTTTATTAGTATTGATATCGAGATAAAATTTAACACAAGATCGGTCCATAATAAGCCATATAGCAGATATAGAGCCCAATTCAGAAAATCTGTTTTTACACATGTACTGGGTGTTAGGGTATTATATGGTCGGGCTTGACCGACTATACTTTCTTATTTGTTTTTAGATGTATAGAACTTTGAAATGGAACAAAACAAAGAGGATTATTTGAAATTGACATGATATTTACCTTATTCGAAAAATAATCTTCTGGTATTATAATGTAAATATGACTTGTGGCATATAACTGTCTTGGACCTATTCTAATTTGAACTAATTTGACTTTTTTAACACTTGTGGCTGATATCAGCAATAACGCGGTTAATGTTGTCCTCCAAATGGTCAATCGTAGACTAGCGACTTTAAACAAAAATAACTTGAAAAAGAACTTGAAATATATTATATAAGTTGTAGGATAAGTTGAAAGATTTTGAAGAGATCTACGATCGTTTAAGTGAGAGAGAGCCTTACATAGAAGCTATGACTAATAAAAAAATATAATTGGGCCGAATCATATTTGTGTTGAATATTATTTGCATAGCAACATTTTTAATAGAGTTATGCTTTTTAAAGTTATATTCGGAATTAGTCCTTATATGGGAACTATAGTCAATTATGCCGATCTGTATCAAAAATTTTTGACCGACAAACATTTGTATGGGGGCTTGGTGAAATAATAAACCGACTACAACAATAGTCAATCTCAATCGTATTTGATGTCTTACAAAGCGTATCACAAAATTATTTTGACTCAATATTATTTGATGCTAGGTAGTGAAATGGTAAAAAATGGTACTTTACAATTACACTAGAAAATCCTGCAGTGAAATTAAAATACTTTATTGAGGAATGAGTAATTTTAAAAGAGTTTTTAAAAGTTTCGTTAAATCTTAGCAAATTTTATATTATATTTCTCAATAATGGAGACGGCAGAGTAGAAAGTGCATTCCAATTTCCAAATTGACTAAATTGACAATTGAATTACAATTATATAGTAATAGTGAACTCAAGCCAAAACAAAATTCTACTATACAAATTATACAAAAAATTAGCACCCAAACCCAATTCTTTTTGCTCTGAAAAAAAACATGAAATTTCTAAAGCAATTTTTAACTTTTGTTCTCTTTGTTTGGCTCACAACTTTCAAATTACACATCATAGTGTTACAATAATGTGCCACTGACGTAACATAATTTACTATGGAATCATATATATCTCAACTTATAAAACTGATGTACTGATGTAGTTGAAGGTGGTGATGCTAATGATTTGTTATTGTAAGCATTGATTTGATAAATAAATGAGAAATAACTGAAATGAAAAATTACGAGTACTGAAGAAAAATGCATTTTGTAAAGCAGATATTCCCATGAGTGCATTTTAAAGTATACGTGATGTTTTGTAGCAGAGATATCTTCTATAAGTATCACTTTTAATTGGAAATTTACATGTTTGCTTAAGTAACTCAAACTCATTTAAGCCATGAAATATTTAAGTATTATTGCTAGTTACAAATAAAAAATGTTAACACAAACTTTATTGCTCACCATTTCAGAAACTCTGAATACATGCATTTCAGGCCTATGATAAAAATTATTCAGATTTGTGTGCCAGTAAATACAAAAGCGAATGATTATATACGTTCTGTATTGAAGACACAATACCAACAATACACTTCTTAGTCAGTGAGTTCAAATTATATTCATATCCTGCTTAAATCCTCTTCACTTGGCTTTAGGTGTTTTTGCAGTGCACAGTGGGTCAGAATGGATTTGTTTGAAATAAATCATTATAAACATATGTTGGGCAGAATTTGCGACTGATTTTCCTCAATTTTTTTTGTTAGTAAGACAGCAATTTGCGAACATTTTTTATACCAAAATCAAGAACATGTAATAAATGTACATTTTTCTAAAAGTTATCATTACAGATTTCATATTATTATAAACAAGTAAGAGTTTATATTCGGCTGTGCCGAATCTTATACACCAATAACTCACTTTGCATCGGGGTTACATTAAAAAAAAAAAAACACGACGCTAAGTGACTTAAGATTTTCTATAGCAAAGGATCGAAGATAGGTTCCAGGATTACAAAAATACTAAATCGTCGGCTTACAAAAAATTGGTCCAATGTTTGTTGAGCAGCTTTTTATCAACGTAAGATAAATTTCCTTGTAGCAATTGTCTGTATTACTATTACTAGCATTATCGTTGGATGCCATCAAATAAGCTTTTTTCTTTTGTCTGAATTACCATTTCACTTAATGGTATTTTTTGCTCAACTTGATTTTCAATCCAAATAGAAAGCAAGGACTCCATCAAATCACTTCTTGTAAGGGTCATCGCTTTAGCTGCTAATGATGTTGCAGATTTTGCAAAACTTTAAAAAAAATTAAAGACTTGGATCCTAAACAACGCAAATTTGAAAATCTAACAACGCATAGTGATAATTAGTACTAATTAAACAGCGACGCAACTTCGAAAAAAAAACTTAAAACAAAATGACGCAAAGCGAGGTATTGGTGTATACTCACCACATATATATTAGTAATGTGATCTACGCACAACTTGAAAGAATTTTATGTAACATTTTGTATCGATAACGATATTTATATGAGTTATTTTATATTTTTTATCCTTTATATGAGATCTTTTAGATATTATGGAACGCTCGTCATAAAATATTTTACTCTATTTGAGTCTTATGGTGAATTTCTTATCCTAATAACGATATTTTCATCTCAATAACGATAACCAATTATGGACTGACGTTCTCTAAATCCAATAGTAAAATTTTTACTTACATATAACTGATCGGTGAAAAGTTTCAACTCCAGAAGTTTCCCCTATATAGAAGCTATGATTAATTATGACCCGATCACCGATTCAAACAAAATACCGCTTTGTGATTAATCGTTACGTGCAACTAACTAGTACTTGCTGAATTTTGTATTAATATTGTTTTTCTAAAGGCATAGAGCTATATGCCGAGAAGACATTTATATCGGGGCTATGAGAAATCGTGAACAAATTTTAATAAAAATAAAATGCACAAAATTTCATGATTATCTGCATTACATTTGAAAAAAATATCAAAAAATATGTAAACATATCGAGGTTGTCAAACTCGGATCCTACTTTATCGGTTTTGCCTATTTGCAATACTAAACAAGGAATGTATGGATAAAAGAGGTAATGCATGGGAGAAATTTCATTATTTTAAGTCTTTTCTCAAGTCTCCATAGGGCCAGCAACAGGCAGACAAACGGACGGACATGGTTAGATTGTGTTAGAATCTTACAAGGACCCAGAAGACATTGACTGTTTAATGAATATTCCCGAAATATTTTTTGTATTGGGTATAAAAACATGGTCCGATAAATTTCGTAGTTTAGAAATGATAGATTTATTTCCCAAATATTTTGATACTGCCCTACTGTGCACGAGTATACACGAGTATTATTTGAAACCTAAACTGAATTTAAAATAGTACGTTGAAACAAATGATGTCATTAAAGAAGACAACAAAGTCTTCACATAAAATGAACGTTTTTAAGTATACATGGAATACGTCAACAAGGTGAATGGAAAACTACTTCCACAAAGCGTATATTTTATGCATTTGTTCTTAATATACTTAAGTCTATCCCGAATAATATTACGCATTTGCTTCATTCTATGCATGAGAAGTTTTTATTTCCATTTCTATTCTTTTAAAAATTTGTTTCTAATAGTTTTTTATGTATTTAGTTCAGCGTTGTACCTTTTTGAAAAAGTTTATAGTTTTATAACTAAATGCTTATCTATGTTAGTCATGCAGATGAATTCCTGATAGATGATAATGATAAGTCATGACTAGAGTAAAATTCCCGACATTGAAAGTCACACTCAATTAAAATTCGATTACGAATTCATTAACTACTGGTCAACGTCCAATTGTAATCCAATTGCTAATGATGATGATTTTGAATTATATGGCAATGATAGTATTGAATAAAACATGCTGATGTTATTAATTACATATGTGTAGTACATATATATTTATTTCATCAGTAATAAAATACAGTCTGAAATTTTATATCCACAACAGCCACAAATTCCAACAAATGTGTGCAATATGTTTATGTCAACATAAGTTCTTGTCAAGTTATGTCAAGCTAATAACAACGACTGCAGATTTTTTAGCCACGTGATCTATTATATAAATTATACGACATAGCTTGGTTCAACTCCTTTTACCTAAATCACAGAGTATACAGAGGTGTCACGAAACGCAGACAATCAAGTTTTATATTTGCCTCTTCTTTGCGAACTGACTTTTTGTTTTTTTATGTTACTGTTTTTCTTTTTTTCTGTTTTCTGGCGCAATAAAATTAATTTTTGGTGGTAAAGGTAAGTAAGTTTTGGTAACGTAAAAAAGTCCTCAAGCTTGAACAATTATTAAAATAGAATTTAACTTTTAACTTTTCAATTAAGCTAATCTTGAGTTAGATTTTAAAAGTTACTAAATTGTAAAACTGTTTGTGTTGTTTATTTTGCTTTGTCCCCAAAATTTGTGTTGTATATAGTGCTTTGCTTTTTCACATTACCAACTTACTACCACAAAATATTTTTCTTTCTCTTTTTAAGAGAATTGCCTTATCAGCTGATTGTAGCTCTTTTCAAACGTCAATATTGTCACCTCTGTATACTTTGTGACCTTAATTAGAAAATTATAAATTAAAAAACTATGCTATTAAGTAGAATGTTATGCGACAAGACCGCTTAGTTGTCCTCAAAAACGCTGAAGTACACAACATTTTCTTTCTCTTTTTAACCTTCAAGGTACCCGGTACATTTGGTGCACTACAAAGAGTTTTTATTTTTGTTCCAGATATCACAAAAGTACTCCGTTCTAATTTTGTCACTTTCAACAAAATAACTTAGTTAATAACTTAGTTTTATTTGAACTTAAAAGTTTTATAAAAATATATAGTTTTGTGCTGACTAGCACGAAATGTTAAAAAATAAATAAACAAACATAACAAATATTGTAAAATTATATGAATAATGATTTAATCGTATAAAATCTATTTATTTAAAGTACATTTTTGGATTTTACGATTATAACCTTTTTAAGATAAATATAAAGTAATTTTTTTTAATCTATAATAACTAATACAAAAAGTGGCAAATAAAGCGTCCAACATTCTGTAAGACATTAAAATTACGAATGTAAGTAAGTTTTTGATGATTATATGTTAACAAACTCAAGTTTTTATATATATTTTTTTTATATATAAAATGTATTAGTTCGAATACTAAATATTTTATGCTTGTAGTAGATTTATGGCTCTCATTTCTAGTTACCATAATTTCTAAACAATATAAAGTAAAAACAAGTAAGAAAGTATAGTCGGCTGTGCCGAATCTTTAATACCCTCCACCTAAACGTAATAAGAAATACAGAAACTACACTGGTATATCCTTATTCTGTGTTTTCTATTCAGTTTTAGTGCAAATTTTATATATTGTTTGAAAGACAATATTACCAGTTGGTCGTAATTCACTAATGTGAATTCATTACTTATGGTGGTGGAGGGTATAATAATAACTATGAAAATCAACATCAATTTAAATATACAACATACATGTTTTACTATTTTAGTTTACCAGTTTTACGGTCATTAAGCGTGTTCAAATTAAGATGGAACCATTAGTTGAAGTTTGCTTTTGTTATCTGACAACATGTACATGTAAAACTTTAATAATTTCTAAAACAATCATAAATCAGTGATGGCAATATTTCATTATATGATATCATATGGATAAAAATGACGGCAAAAGTATTAGTTAAGTCATTAACAAAGCATTAAAGTCTCTAAATCTCGTTTGTATAAAAACTTTCAGTATTCAGCTTTTTAATTTTTAAATATATACATATCTATAACTAGAGTAATCCTACCCGCGTTGCTGGACAACGTAATAATATACGTATACGTCTTTGTATTAAAAATTAAATTTTCTAGAAAGAATAGACATTTTCCTGAAATAAAAAATAAAATATAATAATAATATAAAATTTTTAAAGTGAGAACATCAAAAAGAATAAACAGTATTGCAGAGTGTATATATTAATATCTGAATTGAAAGCCACATTATTTGTCTTAAAATGTGACACAAATCTGTCACGAATAATGTGTTGTGCTCCAAATGATGTCATTTGAAAGCAACAATTGTACGACTGAATGAATTTCAAGAAATGTTTTGACTGCTTTTTTCAACCAACTTAAGGGAATATTGGCTAATGGTGTTAATTTAACTTTTCCGAAAGCACAACACATTCCGTCGGTTTTATTTTTAAATTTATATGCATTGCATTTATTACAAACTTTATCCATTTTTCCAATTTAAATAAATGGCTGCTAAGCGTAATCACTGTTATGATCATAATTAAAACCAAATTTTCAATTGAATGGCTAAGTCTCCAGTGTAGTTTGTTTTGATTATTACGTCAGTGTTACGTTCATGTACTCTTCTGTTTCTAACTCTCACACTTTCAATACGTTCTTCTAATTTTTCTTGATTTTGATTTGATCTTGATCGTGTCATTCGTTGTCTTGCTAATTCGTTACTTTCTATTCGCTCTTGTAGTTGACTGTTGTGGCGTGTACTTCGGCCAATTTGTGAGCGTCTCCGTTGCGGCATTGTTGAATATTTTTTTTTAATTTTTTTTTATGCAAATGATTTTAATTTTAACTGAAAGATTACAATAAATTATTAAAAAGTTTCAATGCTCGTACTGTAAACTTAAATGACAATTAATAAACACACAGAAATTAATTAAGTCATATGACGCGAGCAAGCAGACAAAATGTAATTCTCTTAAGAAAGAATACATACTATCATAAAAGTGCTTATAACGCATATTTGTAGAAATTTTTCGATATTTTTTTTAAACCATCAGTGAAAGTAGACCTTTCCAACGCATGTACTCATTTTAAAATCAGTTGAGTGGTTCTCGAGTTATAAAATCACGAAAATACGACAACTTATTTTTGTATATATATAGAAGATAAATGCACATTACATTAAATGCCACCACCAGGATATTTCCTTCAAGGCGCTGACAGACAGAGCTCAATCTTCGTGAAATCATTTTTTAAATCCCAGAAAATGAGTAATTTTTATACTAATAAAACTGCTCATGTTGCCCAAAAATATGCTATATGTTTTATGTCTTAAGCTAATCTTCCATTACATAGGCGTATACTTATTAAATATATATGTATGTATGTAGTGCGAATTACATGTTACTCATACGCGTGGTATTACTAAATAAATTCTCATCACCCCTATCGTAAATAAAAATTCTACATAAAAATTTGTTCCCTTTTATTTTTTTAACATAGAATTTTAATAGGAAAATGTGAAACGGGAACTAATTTCATGTGGAATTTTTATTCACGATAGGGGCGCATATAAAAATGTTTAAAAATTTATTAATTGTTTATGTAAAACGAATAAAACATTCGTTGACATAATTTTGAGGTGGTCATTGAAAAAAATAAAATACAAATTTGTATTTTTTACATACGTATGTAATTTCTATAATTTAACTTTGCAACACTAAGTATTTTTGTTACAGATCACATATCTTATTCATAATAACATAAAAAATTTTAAACAGCTGAACCTTTCTTATGAAAATTTGGAACAGACATAAATGCTTACTTGAATCCGTTAATAGAACAAAATTGATAAAAAAAAGAATTGAAAGCAGAAAAGGTATATTGTAACCCTACTCATATTATATAACCATCGAGTTATCGGATGACTTAAATTTTAAGTCAATGAGTTACACATACTTACTAACGAATTTAAAACCCCAACCGATGAAAATAGAACTTGAAAAATATTTATTTACTAACAAAATACTTTGTTATCTGTTATAAGTCGTTAATAGTAGCACTGTTATACAGTTGAAATCTTGAAGTACTTTTTATTTCTATTACTTTATGTTACCTCCTTGCCATACTGCTAAAAAGTTATCTATTGTATATATATTTTTCTAATACGTTGCATTAGTTGCAACTTACTGCAATCACACAGATATGTATTTGATAACAATTTATGCGAGAGAATCAGACCTAAAGTTTTAAAAAAGGATTTCTTAATGGAATCAATTACCAAAGTTGTGCAAAAACAAGGTCCATAAAACAAACAAAAAATATATTGTTGGTACTTTTTTGGTAGTTTCGTAATTGCATTTGTTTGAAAAGTTTTTTTCCTTAACCGACAGTTAAGCTGTTGTTACATTTATTGGAAAATTTTTAAAAAGTTTATTATTTTCTGAATAGGTAGTTGGAATTCGCATCTTACCCATTATGCAAAAAAAAAAAATAGATTATATAATGCAAACTATTCAGACAATTACTCCCATTTCTTCTATTACAAGATATCATTTTAACGATCATAAATATTTCAAAAAGTTTGATATCTACATAAAATGCAATACAAATTAGTCTCGTATATACAAAAGTCATGTCACTCAATTTAAAATCGATCAGTCCATAATTAGTCATGGCACGTCTGAACATAACATGCATTAATATTTTCCAAGTATTTATATCGAGACAAAATTTAACAGAAATAGATTTATATGCCCAGAAATCATGCCACTTAATAAAATTTTTAATATAATGAATCGCTTTACCAATTTAAGGTCATTCTTTAAAAGAGATGAAAAAATATTACTATTTGTTTGTTTATGTTATTCATGAAAATGCAATAAATGCCTTGTTAGGCAAATTCTTTAGAGGTTTCTCAATTGCTAAAAACTATTTAGAGTATTCAAGTTAATAACTTCATACTTCATGTTTATTTTTTTAGGAAAGTGCGACATTTAGGCTATAGGCTATAAAAATATCAAATTTAATGTCTTTTATCATTTCATCTTTAAATGAATCACACCATACATATTTTCTATACTCCTTCTATACATAAATCAGCCAAACCAATGTACATACATATATGTATGTACATGTATGAACGCACATATAAAGTTCATGAATATATACGAGTACATACATGTATATTCATAATTTTATTTTTACAAAGCCTATATGCTGGCATTCAGAGCCGCTATTAAATGTTGTGCCATACAAACAATTTTCATACGAAATTCATTCATACTTGACACATTTAATTCTTTTCTTTCTTTGTGGATGGAAATACAATAAAGAAAATAAATAAAGAAAAAGTGCATATAAAAATGAGAATAAATTGATTCATGGCAGTACAGCGCTGGTTGCAGTATTTCCTCAACTACAATCATAATAAGTGCACACTTTATAAAGTTTTAACATAAATGTTTTTTAACAACTTTTATTTATTTTTTTTTATTATTAAGGCACAACTTTTCCTTTCCTTTTTAGTTAATAATTTTGTGTGGGAAATTTTTGAAAAAATACTGTCAAAGCAGTTTAATTAAGATCTTAATCAGTATAAAAACTAAAAGCATTAATGGGTGCAAAAAAAAACTTTCACAACTTCTTATATTCTTAAATCATTCATTCATTCATTCATTCATTGGATGAAAATGTTTGTTCATTAAAGCAATTCATTTCTTTTTATTTTATTTTTCCACTTTGTGCCATTACCGCAACTTTTTGATGATATTCATATTTTAATGAATTCGTATACTGGGATTTCAATTTAGCTGAGATTCAATTTACGATTTCAGCTTAATTGTGTATTCGTAAGATCGCTATCTACTTATAGCAGCTTCAGCTTTCTGTGTTCAGGATCGGGTTTTAATATGTCTTATTTTCAAATAACACAATGGGTACCTATGTCAGGAGATTATGAAGCCTGTTAAACTGATTTTCTTGGAAACGTTTTAGTCAAAAGTTTACTAGAATAATATAACTTCATTGATTCTTTTAAAATATCCTAATAAATCGGATCACCACTGAAGTAAGATTTTAGAGGGAAAAATTTATCTTTTTTTTCTTTTTTTTTTTTTTTGTTGATAATAATTATTTATATAATCTATATTTGAATAAAATGATATAATATCCATTGGGCGTATGTATGAGAACTTAAAAATTTGGTATTTATAACTATGATGTAGAAAGTTTTGCTTTAGTTTTCGAATTTGAAAAAAGTGCAGTTGCAGCACAACCATTGTGTAAAGCCCTCGAATCGACACCAAAACCAAATATCCATGGCGCTAAGGGAATGCTCTGTATTTGGTAGGACCAAAAAAGGGTCTCGTTTATTATGAGCTGCTGAAATCTTGTCACACTATCACAGGGAACCTGTACCGAACGCAACTACTATGCTGCTGGACATTAAACCGTAATATTTTATCAGAACAACGCTCGGTCACGTATTGCAATACCTGTTAAAAAACTATTTAGAAAAAAGTGATTAGAAAATTTACTCGCCTTATAGGCTCACAAAATGATTCCGAGATGAAAGAGAATACTGAAGGTAAACATTATTTCAGGTAATGTTGAGTTCATTTGTTAAAGATTTTAATATCGTTTTAATAATAACAAGACGAACTCTTATTTGATTAAATGTAAAATGTTCATGAAACAATTGTTTAATAAAAACAACCATAATTGTATAAACCATTGGATTCCAATTCCTACAGAAATCATAGTTTCAAACAACCTCGATATTTGCCAGATATTTTTTACTATTTTCCTCAAATATAATGCATATAACATCATTAAATTTTTGACATTTTATTTTTACTATAAAAGGACAAATCCTGCAGAAAACGGAAAGAAGTGATCCACGATTTCATAAAGCCTCCATACAAATGTCTTCACGGAATAGGGCTTTATATCTATATAAATGGATATAGAAAATACTTATCCATACAAAACTCTGCAAAACTTTCATGCAGAGTCAAATCTTAAAAATATATTTTATTTTTATCGGTCCATATTTTGACATAGCCCCATATAAAGTGAATTTCAGATAAACAATAAAGGCGCACGAATCTCTTAAAGAGATCACTTTTAAGTTGAAATTCAATACAAAGAGTTTGCTTTTACATAAATACATCGTCGTAATAGATCAGAGTTCTCTTATAAGGACTACTCCCGAAAACTCATTAACCTGCATAAACATCCATATCGAACCGAAATTTTACACGGATCATTTATAAGTATGAACAAATTATACCATTGACTTTTGTGAAATTTATTCCATAATTGAGCATGCCATAGTAGCTTCACTTCCTGAGAATAACCACAGTGTATATTGAGCTGACAATTTTTACGTTGCAAGAAGCCAAAATTGATTTCCAAAGGCTTTTTGCTACCTAATTTATTGTGTGTTAAGATTAATCCCTTTATGTTGCAGGCTGCTATAATATAAACAAAGTGCAGTTGTGAAAGAAAGAGACAAATGAAAATTCTTGATTATGACTGGAATTTGCATAAAATTCTTGTAAATATCGTTACTGAGATAAAATTTAATCAATATAAACCTAAAATAAATAGAAATTACGGTACAATATTTTATGATGTTCGCCAAATAATAGGTGTTTTTGGGGGGGGGGAATGTAAGATTCGGCAGAACTGTATATAAATTCTTACTTGTTTGATTTGCACAAAGTAATTATAATTTCGTTGTCTATTCTGTGAAAAGAATAAAATAAATTCACCGATTTTGGAGGTCATTTTTTTATAAAATATTTGTAAATGAAAAAACAGAAAGAAAAAATACTGTAGACTCTTCTTTAAGTATCACTGATTTAATAACAAAAAACATAATTATGCAGTTAAGTGTAAATATAAAACATTGCAACGCATCCATTAAGATTAGTTTAGTTAGTTCAGGTTGACAAGCGGCGCACAATGGCTCAGAAGCGTTTTTCTTCGGAAAAAAATCTGTAACTCTTGAACCAATTGAGATATTTTAGTAATTTTTTTTCTTGTGAATCTGGAGTTTTTCTTCAGTTTAAATTTCATGAAAATCGGTTCAGTAGTTGATAAGAAATTTAAGGTTGCACTTTTGATTTTTTGTAGTATTTAGTATAAAAATGCGAATCTGATTTTATTATAAAAAAGGCACATGCAGATATAAAAAACATTTTAGTAATAATGGTAATTTTCGTAACGGGTATCCACTTTATCAATTCTGCACTTAGAACCGGTTCCATGAGTCATGTTGTACATACATACTTATATATGAGACTTATGAACAGGTAAAATGATTTGAGTAATTTCATTCAAATGAAACAACTGCTCTACAGGCGGGTCCGGGCAGATGCAAAAGTATATATGTATATATGGGGTTAAGCTTTCCGCTGGTAGTAAAATTGTTTTAATAGATTTTGATCTTCAGAAGTTCTATTCCTCTGAAATTCCATTTTGACTAAAATTTAATACCTTAGAGAATATTTAATAACAATCTATGTATGACGGGTATATGACATAGTTTTCATAAAAGACTACTATCAAATTAATATTGAGAACAATTTTCAATCCATTAGCAGTAAAAGTTTGCCAGATATGACAATTTTCTTCCGATTAAATTTACAAAAATTATATTTTTTCTAACATATTGTAAAATATTTATTTTTAACAGCATACCACGCCAAAAATTGAAAATATTTTGAACTAATTTTGAATGCCGTTACAATTTTGGAAATCAGTGACAACAAAAAATTTGATTTTTGGTCCATGAAATTAAATTCTGAGACCCCGTGCGGCGGTACAAATGCGCTGCTCAGTTATGTTGCCTGAAAAAATAAGAAATAAAAATTAAGAAAGAAAGAAATGTTGAGATATAGCGAGAGTGAGAAAGTTATAAAATATTTAACTTTTTCATTAACCTTAATGCAGTTCATAAGAAACATAATAATTTTTATAACCACCATCAAAAATATTGGGTCTATCATTTCGTTGGTTATACGTTATTGGTTATAGGTCCAGAAGGCGTATATAATATATATTGTGAATCCTTATATAAAAGAAGTTAAATGTTTGTCAAACACCAATTAAAAGTCTGTTAAAAATTATCAAAGAAACGTAGAAATACTTCTTGGTATATTAATATAAATTTCATAAATCATTATAGTTTCAAAATTAAAACTGAAAATGTTTCTCTTACGTGGTGGCATCTTTGCCTTTCTGAAACTAACACTACACAAATTACTTCCACTTATTTCTTTTGCAACCAAATTATAATTATTTTTTGCTGTTTTCGCACCTACTTTTGTTCATTCTTTAATACTTATTATTTAGAATTCTTAAAAAGAATATTTTGTGCTTAACTTTATTGTATTTAAGACAAATATGTAAGCATATTTTTTGTAGCCTTGCAAAAGTATGAAAATAAAGGCTAAGATATATTATTTTTCTTGTGTAAAAATTTCTTAGAATTCCTACTTATTTATTAGTTGTAAGGTATTATTTTATATTTGTTTTTTCTTATTCAATTATTATGTTTTATATAGTCTCATGTAAAAAATAAAAATTCCATACAATTTTTTTCTTATTAATTAAAATTATATGTATGTTTGAATTTGAATACATATTCGTTTGTTTAAAATTTTATGCACATACTTGCAATTTTACCATTATTAATTACATGATTATTATTTTAAAAGTGCAAACGTGAGTGTTTTTAGCACTTGAATTTAGAGTAGCTATGCATGTGTTTCTCATAAAGTAACCTTGGAGAATTTTAATAAAGATGCTATTTTATCATAAAGGTATTTTTCTAATAACACGGATTTATGATTTTTTAATAAGAATATGATTTTACACTAATAAAGTATAAACTATTTAAGAAAAGCTAAAAGAAGAAACTGAAATTAATTTCAGCTTGTAAAAATCCGTTTGTTAATTTTTGCACAGCATATTGATATACCAGTTTTAGCAAATTGAACAGTATGGGATGATTTAGTTTAAATGGAATGGTGCTGCTGTTCTGCACAATGGCTAAATATTACTAATATACTTTTCTATAACATGTTGGCCTGTTTTTTTTTTATCGATACAATCCATTGCAGCTTTTGAATAATGTGAGAAGTAGGGTGTCGTCTTATAAAGTAGTAGCAAACGTTTCTGAAAATAATATTTTATATAGATATCTGCAGTTATATCTAAGGATCAAATTTAACCATTTTTATAGCCACTACCCAAAAAGTTGGAACTATACACAAAACACATATTCATATTCTTTATTAAATTATACTTCTAGCTCTGTCCGTGTATCTACTGTATACCTTCAGTGCAGGACTTTGGTGGATGAAATTTCCCCCAAATTTTCTTTGTTGATCAGTGCTTTTAATATTAAAAACTTATAACCTGAGTTATGGACTCAAATGTGAGACAATCTACAAAAAATTTCATATACAGTGGCTAACATTGAAAGTCAGGCAAACTGTTTGTAAAATATTACACTCAATTTAAAAAAAAAGCATAGGATTTTTTTGAAATTTGTTTAAAATTAAATAAATTATTTATTATTAAACACATAAACAATATAACAGAAATAAAAACAAAATAATTTAAAAAACCTTAATTGTATGATCATACTGAAAGTCGGTCAGGTCATTAAATTCTATTATTTATAAGATATTTAGTATTTTGTGGCGTATCCTTTTTAATTCTCGACAGCTTGGAGTCTTTTTGGAATCGATGCAGCCAGTTTATTGCACACCTCAGAACTTATTTGGTTCCATTTTTCCAGTAACGCAGCTCTGAGCTGGTCTTTACTGGTACATAATCTGTTTTGCATCCAACGTCCGAGCTCATCCCATAAATGCTCGATAACGTGTTGGTCTGGACTTTGCGCAGGTGTTTCTAAAACTATAAGACAATTCTACAAAAACCAGTTCTTTGCTATCAGCGATGTGTACTTCAAGACATTGTCCTGGCCAGCGGTATGTGTGGCGCACAAATGGGACCCAAACAAATTGAATTTACTTTCGTCCGTGAAAAGAACTAGTAAATTTTTAAAGTGCTGATATATATAGTCCACAAGTGTTCATTGAAAGTAAATTTTTAAAATCATCATGCCCGACTTTCAATGTGAGTCACTGTACATATAACCAGTGTTTGAAATTGTTAAACTATTTTTAAGCACTACCTATGTCTGTGCTTAACCCTTATGTGTGCTGCAAAAAAAAACCTGCTAACGTTCTGAAAGGTACCTGGGTACCTATATGAGAGTTAAGTAGAGAAAAAACATTTTCCCACTAAATACATTGTTGGGGCGTAGTTAAGAAATATTTTATATAATTTTTCTTAACACCTTATGCTTGGATTTCACTATGTCATTTTTGTTGTCAAATTGTCCAAATTGTTGGCAATTCTATGCAAACGGGTTGTCTATGGCGTCTAATGAGATTGCAATCATGATTGCAAACATAGATGACGCCATATGACAACCAGTTTTCATACAATTGCCAACAATTTGGACAATTTGACAACAAAAATTACATAGTGAAAACCAAGCATTAAGGTTTGCAAGCTACTAACAACTTCAAATAATATACTTGCAATGGCCGCTTTCTCATATAAAACACGTAAAAGTACCCGGGTACCTTGATGCACATTTTAAAGGATATTAAAGGTAAATTGGTCTCGCGGGCAAATTCCAAAAAAAAAAGTCAAGGCGTACGGCTGCAAAAAAAAAACTAAATTATTTGAAAGTTAGTAGTTCTCAAAAAGTGTCAGGTATAAAAGTTATCAAATTTAATGAAAAAACTTTGACTGAAAACGCCAAAGGTACCCGGGTACCTTGGTGCACACATTAGGGTTAACTTCAACTAAGAGAAAATACACGAGCAAAGGCAGAGCACAAAGTCAAACAACAAAAATAACACAATACTGACACAGTCAGTTAAAAAAATTGGCAGTGTCTTGAAGCTTACAGTTTTTGATTTTTTCTTTTATGCTGTTGCTGAGCTATAAACTGAGCTATTTTGAAAATCTTGCTATGCTAAAGTTAAGCAGGTTTTATTTTCGTTTTAACTACAAGTTTTTATAATAAGTTTTTACAATATAAAAACACTACAAACATAACTGTTATTTTACAGTTGTCTTCGTTATGTGGTACTAATTAATTAAGCATTCGGTTTGTAATTTTTTTTTATGCAAGTTTATTTTTTGTGAAAAAAAGATTTTTTGGGAGAATGAAGGTTTTTGCGGAAAACTATATTTTTAAAGATATATAATATTATTATACCCTTCACCACGACCAGTGAAATCAAAAACAATTCTCCCTAATTTTTCTTTTTTTTTTTTTGTTGAAAATGACAAACCGCATGATAAATACATATGTATGTATATAACACATAACAAAGAGAAAATTTTACTCGATATCGCATGCGGTAATTTGGCCCCTGTACGAGCATATTAATAGTAATGTTTGCACAATAAAAAAAAATAATAGCGCTACAAGAAAATAATACCTGCTTAACTTAAGCATAGCAACATTTTCAAAATCTAACTATAACTATTGCTTTTTCTGTCGAAATTAATTGATACGGCTGAATGCGTCAGTAAATAACATCACATAGTAAAACTACAGCCAATGGTTTTTATACCCTCCATATACCCACCATAAGTGGTGAATGTGGGTATATAAATATAAGTTTGTCATTCTGTGTGTAACACTGAGAAATGCTCATCTGTGACCCAACAAAGTATATATATTCTTGGTCCTTATGAAATTCTAAGTCGATTGAGCCATGTTTGTCAGTCTGTCCGTCTGTCTGTCTCTATAAAACACTCTCACATCCAAAGGGCGCAACCCAAATCAACACAGTTTACAAAAAACCGCTTCCAGTTCTCCTAAGCAGTTTCGTATTGAAAATCAACGAAATCGGTATAGTAGAACAAGAGTTATGGATCAAAATGTAAGACAACATTCATAAAAAATTGATATTTTTAAACATTTTTCTTGCTATATTTTTAAATAAATGTTCCAAAATTTAAGAAGATCGGCCCATAATTTGTCATAGCTGCCATATAAGAACCATTTCCGAAAAACAAATAAACCGACAAAAATATCAAATAAATATTGATATCGGAATAGATAAATAATTTTAATCAAGAAATCATACTAATGTCGGTTGTACGACAATTATGCTACTGGATTTTGTAGCTGCCTGTTAATAATTGGCAAAAGCTCCCGAATTAAATCCACTTTCGAACACACTAAATAACCATATAACTCTTTTAATTAACGTTATTAAGATGAAATTCAACCAAAATAAGCCTCAAATACGTAGAAATCACATTAGTGGATACTGGATTTAGAAGCTTTTAGTCCATAGCTGGTCCACTTTTACTATATTACAAATAAATATTTTGTAAATAATATTATTGAGATCAAGTTCAAACAAAAAAGCCTTAACTTATTTTATCTTATACTTTTTTATACTCTGTTTTATACTCTGTTTCTTAACTTGTTGTAAATATGGTAAAATTTTCTTTTAATTATATAAAATGTTGATGACGATCTGACGATCCATAGCCATATCTCTTATATAAGATCCACTTCCAAGCCCAACTATATCACCCATATATATCTATATATTCACGCATATACAATATTCTAAGGCTTATGCTTAAAATTAACTTTCGTTTCATGGGAACATATTTTGCTTGGATTGGTGCACAGTCCCCATATTATATCCACCTCCCCGAAATTCACTTAAATACGTATAAATCTATTGTAAATATCGTTATCACGCTTCGGTATAAATAGTCCTCATGTCATATAACGAAGGAACAAACTCTGAAAATAAGAATTGGTAATTTCATCAAATGTTTAAGTGGTTTATATGTAGAAAAATATTATTATTACAATGAAAAAAATTACATATATATATGTATATGTTAAATGAAATAAAAAATTAAATTTCGAAGTTTCATTTTTCCAACCCAAATATAAAATATATGTCGTAGTAATAAATAAATTTATTTCAAGTCAATTTAATCTTTTTATATGCTTTTAAATTGAACTCTTTTTCTCGCACTCCATTTTTAAACAAACATTTCCAATCAAGTGTATTAAATCACAACACATACACAAGAATATTTTTGAGTATGTGTTAAGAAAACATCCTCCAAAAATTGTATATCCTTTACGTCGTATAAATTTAACACTCTCACGTCTGCATTTTATTGTGTGAGGTATTACATATACTATATTTATGTATGTAGTATATGCAGGGACATTCATATCCGTAATAACATTTGTAATCTTTTCTACAACAGTCAAAAATGAGTTTTCTGGAATGTGTGTTTTTAACTGAGTGTGTTCCCGTTTAAGATTAAAGTGAGAGTATTAGTAATGAATACCATTTTCCAAAGGCTAATACATAAACAAATTAAATTTGATTTAAAGCCATACATTTCAAAAGTTATGTAGAGTATAATCAGTGAAGTAGCTAATCGATAAGTTTCAATAAATTGTCTATATTGCTAAAGAACTACTAAAGGTGCCGAGAAAGACGTAACCACTAAATAACATATATATGAACTCGTTTATTTATTTAAAGCACAACAAATATTTAGTTTTAATTTGAGCGTGTGAGTTCCAAAACTGGTTCGTTCCAAAAATGCTACTTTATAAGGATAAATATGCTGATTGTATCAATTCATATCCTTTCTTATTTTTTTTATCTCCTAAAATTGCAGTTCGTAGCAAAACTGTTTCGTTCCAATTAACAATCATTGTCAAAACTGTCTCGTTGCATATTTCGTTCCAAAACTCGTTGGTTCCCTGTTTGTGTGGTGAAATTTCAAATATTTTTATGTATAAATTTTTCCTCATAACTGTTACTGTAATTGTTAAGATTATTACTTGCAATTATTAAGACCATTATTGTGATTTGTTAGAAATACAACAACCATTAAAATAGTCAGATAACTTTGCAAGGGAAGATAAATTATAGAATGAATTTTTGCGACCCTGAACTATTTTTGAGGCCAAAAAAGAAAATCAAAGATATTATACCAAAACCACTTCTCATAAATGTGGCGATTAAACCTGAAAAGAAAAAAAGATGTTGGAGCTCTTTGCTCCAAAACAAAACCATGGAATTTTATGTTTCGATTTTGGACAACGACAATGCTGGTCATGACGTGTAAGAAAACATCGAGGAGTATACTGAAGATGAAATACTTTCTTTGTCTGTTTAAAAATTCATATATTTTATTTTCATTTTTAACAAGTTTCCTTAGTTTTAAGAAATTAATAAAACTTTTAGAATATAGTGAAGCTAAATAATTTATTTTACTGGTGGCTTATTGTAAGTTGCAAAACTCGTTCGTTCCAATATGGAATGTAGCAAAACTCGAAAATTCGTAGCAAAACTTGTTCGTTCCAAACTTTAAAACTTATTTTTTCTTTAGTTAGGGAGTACTGATTTTGTAAATTTTAAGGTTTTAATAAAAAATATCCTAATAGTTAAGAATTAGTAGCTTTCAACTTATTTGGCTCATTTACTAAGCTGTAGTAAATTTGTAGCGTTTTACCAAAATATTGTAAACATGGAACGAACCAATTTTACTTCTCACCTCCTCATTTATTTGATGCTATTTGATCTTGCAAAACTCTTGCAAACAATGTCCAACAAATTTGTGATAAAATAAGTGGTTACGCTGTGTTTTCGTTTGTATTTTTGCTAAGAACTTGATGATTTTGGTTTTGATTTATAAACTATTTTATTAAATACTAAACCTAAAATTAAAGACAAAATACATTGTTTTAATTTTCTTTATTAGTTTTATTTTGCAATAACTTGTGCTCACCCTGTATATGGATAGAACAGATTCACATGAATAGATAACGTTTTATTATTTATAACCTAATAACTACTATACCGAGAATGAGGTGAAAGATATTTGTCCGAATATGGCTCACAGAGATCAAGTATAAATTATTTTAAAGTTGTAGCCATATCCAAAGCAGTTGGTAATTATACTACTAATACAAATATAGATTCGGAGAAATTTAACTAATATTCAGGCATGCCAACATTATTTGTAGAGAAATGTAAATAAATCGTTTAATGATCACGTGCCTACACAAGGTTTAAATATTTAGACAAGTCACAGAACTAGAAGTGGCTAATGAAGTGTTTGATAAAAAAAAAATTCTTATACCACAAGATCGATACTCACTAGGGATGCGAATCCTGAAATCCTGATCTCGAAATTTTTTTAAAACAAATCCACAATAAATGAATTATTTACAGTCAACTAAATAATCATTAGGTTAATGTATGTCAACTTGGTTACACAGTATATGGAAAAATTATTTTACTGAGTTCAGTATTGAGTAGATATGATGTAAAAACATTTCGTGCTAACTTTTCTTTGTCACACTGTTAATGTATTTTATCATTCTGTATAGATATACAATAGGGCTATAACCAAATGTTGGGATACTACCACGGAGTGGCCTAGAATGCTTTAGTAATGACAACACCTGTCTCCCGTCGTTTTGCAAAAAAAAAAAAACTCCCCCACAGAAGCAAATTTCTAAAACATTTCAAGAAATTTTTTTTAGAAAAATTATTTATTTGTTTTCATTTATGCAATATTCATGTATTAATAAACTTTAAGTTTAATTTAATTGTTCTCAGCCTCTTTAATTTTTATCATTGAAGCACTGTTCGGTAAACCAAAGTTTAGTTTGTTATTTCGGAATAAGAATAAAAGCTAAAGTAACAAGACTTGCCCTTGCGGTATGCTTCTAAACTTTATTTTGGAAAATTTATTGCTTTTTTGAAAGTACCTAAATGCGGCTCCGAATTAATAGAAGAACTTCACATCATCAGCAATTGAATTGTTTTTACTTCAAGTGTTTCATTAGTTTGCCTAAAATTTGTCATATGCTATTTCTGGTGATGAGTTTTTTTCAGTTATCAACTGGTCCATAAAATGTCTTAATATTAAGTTCAACATGTTGAATGATAATAATTTTTTAAATGGACAACAACACCATTTTTGTTTCCTGTATTATCACGTGTAGTGTCGCAAATAAACACTTTAATATTTTACCATAAATGAAATTTTGTTAGGACTTTCTTCAGAACGCTTTTGCGTTATCCAAAACAAGTACTGCTAAATTTACTTCTCTTACTTCATTTGAAGTTGTTTTTATAATTTTTTTTGTCTTCAAAATATAGGCACCAGTTTTCATTTTTGAAAGTAGCTTCCAGTAACTCCTCTTTTTTTTAGACGACTAATTACAGCTTTATAAATAGCTGCCTTTGATGGCGTTGAAATATTAATTTCCGCCTCTGCTAATTCTTTACACATTTTTCCCCTTTTTCTGGTGCGTTAGTAATTAACTTAACTGCAGGCTTTTTTGTTGTTAATATATTTAATTTTATTCCTTTCAAAGGTTGGTATTCGGAGTTCAAAAAGTGTTAAAATGTTATAGCCCTAATGTACAAGCTTATGCATTAAATTGCTGGTTTTCAACAAAATGTACATGTACAATATAAAATTTGATTGCTTTGGAACAGAAAACAGGCATAATAAATTTCCCCTTAGAAAATTCTCATTATATGCACACACTGCCAATTTATGTACTTATATTAAAAAAAAGTATTTGGTTAAGTATTTTGCATCAGTTGAAAATAACGTCAATAGAAAATAAGTATAACAGATTTTTGGTAAATCTAACAATGACATTATTATAGTATTAATAATATTTAATTAAATTCTTTCGAACATATATACACAATTTTAATATAGACTGTTATCAATGTATGATCTTACTGTATTAATAAAATAAGTAAGAAAGTATAGTCGGCCAACCCCGACCATATAATACCCTACACCTAGTATATGTGCAAAAACTGTTTTTGAGAAATATGCGTTATGCAAGAGCTATGACCTATTTTGATTAAATCAGACCAAAATTTTTCTCCATGACTTCTGAGCACATAATTATGTTCTGTGTTAAATTTTATCTCGATAAGTAATTTTCGAAAGTGTTCTTAATACCATGTATTATTAAGTGAGTTATGCCCTTTAAAGTGGTTTTCGAAAATGACTCTTATAATGAAAATATGGTGAAATATTGGCCGATCAACACAAAATTTATAGAACAGATTAGGCTTCATTTACAACTTATTTGTAGCGAAATTTATTTGCATACGTGCATTAATCAAACATTTGCGATCAATAAAGCCCTATTTCGGGAGAATGTTTGTATGGGGGCTATGTACACTAATTTACCGATTTCAACCAATTTCCTTGGAACAAAGAAGAATCATGTACTAAATTTTATGGAAATATTTTCTAAATTTCGACCTGTACTTTTCGCACTAGTTTTACGTTGACAGCCAGCCACACGGGCGGATGGACAGACATTGTTAAAGCGACTTAAGGTGAGTATCGGACTTATATTTATGGGCTTTACAAACATCGATCAAATCAAATATATGGTGTCGTAGGTTATAAATATTATCCACATAAAATATGGTCAATAATATTGTTTATTTCAGTTTGTTTTCAAAACAATATATTTTAATATTTCTTATTACATATAGTTTATTTTACGACGACGGCGGTTCGGAAACTTATTAGCTTAACACAGAAAGAGAATAGTTAATTTTGGAAAAACATTTTTATTTTGCAACATAATTTCCTGAAACTTCAAGGCACTTAGTTAAAATAGTTTTCCTCAAGGCCTTCAAAATAGTGGTTTACAACTGTAATTGCATATTTATTTGAGGTAAAACGGTTGCCAGCTACAAATTTTGTTAGATTTGGGAACCACTGTTAAAATACTCTTGTGCGCTGGTCCGTTGTATTGATGAAAAATTATTATTTTTTTTTTTTTTTGTTGGAAGCCAGGATGTTTTTCTAGAATTTTTTTCATTTAATTGATCCAAAATTTTGCAACACTGTTGTGCACTGGTGCGTTGTCTTGATGAAAAATTATTTTTTGTATTGATCCACAATGTTGCAATAGTATTCTGAAGTTATTGGTTTACCCATTCACAAACAGGCAATCAATAAAATACCTTTGAAGTCACAAAAAAACGGTGGCATAACCTTACCAGCCGATTTAATTGTCTTAGCCTTCTTTGGGGCACTTCCTCCAGCTTCAGTCCATTGCTTGGATTCTTCTGTTGTCTCTTGAGTATAGTGGGTGATCTACGTTTCATTCACAGTTATGAAACGACGCTTAAAATTAATTTTATTTTAATAAAACGATTTCAAACAAGCTTGAGAAATGTTCATTCTTATGCGTTTTTGGTCGACTGTTAACAAATGCAGCACCCAATTTGCAGAAAAATTTTTCATCTGTAATTCTTCATGCAAAATCAAATGAACTTGATCATTGGAGATGCCCTATTTCACGCACTTTTATTCGTCGGTCATTTAATATCATATCATACACTTTAGCTACAATTTCTGTTGTTATTGCTATTTTTGGACGTCCATTACATGATTCATTCTCAATGATTGTACGACCAAGTTTTAATTCAGCAACCCAATTTTTTAGCGTTTCATACAAAGTAACACTTTCACCTAACACATTCGCCATATCACTATGAATTTTTTGTCCCGATAAACCTTTTTTATTTAAATATTTAAGGACACCACGAATTTCTAAATTTTTCATTGTAAAAAAATCGCGGATGCGACTTTTTTGAACACCTGTTTCTATATAAAGGAGTTGGCAGATCGAAAAGAAATTTAACATGTGTTCATAGCACAGATGGAAGTTTCAACTTTTTTCCTGATTATACCGCGCTTTCTGTTCTAGGCTAAAAAGTTTCCAAACCGCCCTTGTAATTGTGTTCCGATTATCATCAAATTCGGCCGCATGATTTATGGGTCATTTTCTAAAATCACTTTAATTATGTTACACAAAGAAGTGGCGAAATATCGAAAATAAAAAATTCTATTTTTATAAAAAAAAGACTTTATGCTTGAACAATTACTTAAATAACAATATATTTATATATATTTTATTATTTTTTAGAATAACCAGATTATCCACTTTATAATATAATTATTTATTTTACAACAACACAAGCCCATAAACATTGTTTAATGTATTTACATTCATCCCTGTGGTGAAAATTTAACGATAGTGGTGAAAATGTACATTTCGCACCCTAAATACAAAAGGGGCACAACTCAAAATTTTCCAAGACTGACATTTTCCCATAAATTAATTCAGAGTGCACATCTCTAACTACTGCAAAAATTTCTTTCAGATCTCTATCTTCTGTAACTGGAAAAATACAGTTATGTATTTTTTTTATATTGCTCGTGCTTGTCCACGATGAGCTATTTTTGTCTCTCCTGAAAATTTTAGTATTTTGAGTTGTGAGCCTTTTGTATTTATGGTGCGATATGTAAAGTGTAAAAATAAATATATTTATTATAGCTTAAAGTAATAATCTGCTCAGCATCATTTCTGAGTACAGGTCGCAATTTTGCCAAAATACGTCTTGTCGATTAGAAATATTTAGCATATTGAAAATGATCAAAGTCGAATGTGAGACATCCTCCAAAAATGCTGATATTTTTGTTTTAATATGCAATTTTTTTCATAGTTTGTTTTATTTAAATTTTTAACAATACAAAATTAAAGGCACTCTCCATAGATTACGTGATATCAATTTTAAATTAAAAAAATGTTCACCCTTGTCAAGATATAACTATTAAGAAGTGTTCACAGGCATTATTTAAACTAGTTTGCAAATTCTAACATCTGCCACAACAATAAAGAAATAATATGGAAATTCTTTTTGGGGTAAACGCTAAAATTAAACTTAAAAATTGTAATGCAAAGTATTTTATTTTTATCAACATAAAACGTTAGTAGTGAAAACATTAGAACCCATTTCAAATACATGGCATTTGCTTATTAAAAAAAACTATGAGTTTTACTTACATAGTTTGTTAGATATTAAATCGGTTACTACCAAGTTTCACTTCAAGATATGTCAGACAAATCCTTTTTATTTGAAATTGCAAAATATAGTTGTACATGTTTACCACAACAATGTCAACATTTTTTCAAATTTTCCAACAATATTATGATCACTGGAATTATTTTTATGATTGCGGTAACCATAATATGGTTCAGTTACGCTTCAGAAAATTTTTATTAATAAAATTGAATGAACATATTACTAGAAAAACTATTTTGTGTGCAAGCCTTTTTCGGTTGGATATAAATAAAGGGTGGTTAAATTGTAAGGGCCGATGTTGAATGTGAACCACACCTAAACGCCAAGCTTTTTTCCGAATTTTATTTGACATTTCTCTATTTCAGACTTATTCAATTTGAACCATCGAGAGATACACAATCCAACAACGTGTTAAAGTTATCCAGACTTATTATGAAAATGGGCGTTCAAATCAAAATGCATATCGTGCACTTCGTGATTTTTTTGGTCAATTTGATCGTCCAAATGTGCGTACAATCGCAAAAATCGTGGAAAAATTCGAGCAAACCGGGTCTGTAGAAGATGTGAGAACACCAGTGCATGCTCGTACTGCAGAAAATATTGCTGCTGTTCGCGATAGTGTGGCTGAAAAGCCGTCCACCTCAACTCGTCGTCGTGCCCAACAATTGCACCTCTCACGCTCGTCGTTGATGAACATTATGCATAAAGACTTGCATTTACATGCTTACAAGGTGCAAGTGGCTCAATAACTAAAGCCTCTTGACCATTCCAAACGTCGTGAATGGGCAGAATGATGGCAAGAAATGGCAACAGTGGATGATCAATTTTCGAAGAAAATCATCTTCAGTGATGAGGCACATTTTCACCTCAGTGGATTCGTCAATAAACAGAATTGCCGCATTTGGGCGAATGAGAATCCAAGAATGATTGTCGAAAAACCAATGCACCCACAAAGAGTGACTGTTTGGTGCGGTTTATGGGCTGGCGGCATCATCGGGCCGTATTTTTTCCAAAATGAGGCAGTTACTGTGAATGGTGTTCGCTATCGTGAGATGATAACGAAGTTTTTAATACCCGAATTGGAAGATATGGATGTGGACGATATGTGGTTTCAGCAGGACGGTGCCACTTGCCACACAGCTAACGAAACAATGGCTCTTTTGCGCAACAAATTCAATGGCCGTGTTATCTCACGTAATGGCGATGTCAATTGGCTGCCAAGATCATGTGATTTGACACCGTTGGACTTTTTTCTTTGGGGTTATTTGAAAGAAAAGGTGTACGATAAGCCAGCAATAATTCAAGAGCTAAAGGATGAGATAATTCGGCACATTAACGGCATAGAACCTCCATTATGCCTCAGGGTCATCGAAAATTTGGACCATCGGATGGAGGTGTGCCGCCGTGGTCGCGGCGCCCATTGGGCGATATTTTGTTCCATACATAATTGAGTGATACCAATATATCATAATAAAATAAAATTACAATAATTTCCTAAATAGTTTGTGTTTTATTCAAAATCAACATCGGCCCTTGAAATTTAACCACCCGTTACATGTGCTATTTTAAACACATGGATATAAGGATTAGTATTTAAAACCCGATATTATACCCAAATACAGATTTTTATACCCTCCACCAAAAACATGGGGGTTAATTAAGTTTGTCATTCCTTTGTGACACATCTAGCCATGTCCGTCCAACTGTTGAAGGAACTACAGGGCTTCACCGAAATGTTTGGTGGAGAAAATGGGCAAACTCGGTACAGTAGAACCAGAGTAATATACACAAATTTTCCAAAATGGTTTTTCTTTAAATATATTGTTATGTTTGTACTTTAAAAAAAATGGTGGCTTATTTTCTTTAAATTAACCTGATTCCTTTTAATTGCAAAATAAAATCGTCAAGTAGTTTAAAGAACATATAACGAGTCTTTATGTATTTAATCGTTATGTGAACACCAAACAAAACACCTTTAACAGCATGGCAAGGTACCGGAAAAATTATGGTATACTAACATTGTTAAAGGAAAATGTTAGGAAAATAACTTTGAGATTTACAGTTTACGTTCTTTTATAGTTTAAGAGTTATAAACCGGGTGAATGCATTACAATTGATGAGCAGCTACCGCTTTACGCAGTACATGCCATCCAAGCCCGAAAAATATGAAATAAAAATATTTTGGATTTGTGATGCATTTAACTCTTATCCTTTGCATGGAATTTTGTATACTGGTAGACCCACAGAAGGCGCTCGACAAACAAATATAGGCGAAAGAACAGTATTATACCAAACATTTTGTGAATATCCGTCAATAATTGAATATAGCTCTCATATATGGCAAACTACTTAAAATCACCTTGAAAATATTTGTATATATGTACATAAAATTCAACATAACTTTATTACAAATACTCGTATATATTGTGTATATTGACAATATTGCATTATCACTCAGTTTTCATTTCTTTAAATGTTCGAAGAAAAAAAAAATAAATTGATTATTTAACAATCCCAACTGATATAAAGAATTTAAAAAAATGGGGGCGAAAAAATAGGTGAATGCCTGCAAGTGACTGAAATATAAAATAAAAGGAAATAAAAAAATTGCTTAAATTACCCTCAAGCTAAATTTGTGTTAAATATTTGTTACTGTTTGTTTGCCATCTATATACAAAGCTGTTAAATAAAGCCAACAGATTGTACATTTCAATTGAATTGAAGAATATAAAAACCAATGCGGTTAATTATGTAGGATTTCTCTAAAAAATATGGTTTAAATGCTGTTGTTAAAAAAATTGATTATATTTATATTGTACACGCAGAGAAAAAATATAATTGTGTATGTTTACCACAACTATTTAAAATTTTTAAACATTTTTTTTTTTAAATATTATGGTCACTGCAGTAATTGATAGGATTTCTGCAACCATAATATGGTTAAGTTACTATTCACATAATTATATTAATCATATATGTATATATGATTATAGCAATTATGCAATGTTTATGTATATTATGTTGTTCTCTATCATAATCAAAGAGCAACAAATTATGATAAATGGATTCATCATAAACATGATTGTAACAAATATATACATAGTTACTGCAATCATATATATGGTTGTTGTAATCTTCTGAATCTTAACTTAACCTTATATTGGTTACCGCAATCTTAAAAATAATTACATTGATCATAATGTTATTGGAAAACTTGTAAAAATGTTGACATTGTTGTCGTAATCATGTACAATTATATTTTTCCTATGTGTGTATGCATATTTGGATAATGAAATATAGTAACATATATATTAGTTTCGATTGACAATTTTAAAGCTTTTAGAACTTTGTTAAATATGCTTCTAACATATGGGCCAACGAAGTGATTTTTGGAAGAAGTCTTTACACGAACATAATAATTTCTGTTTATACAAAACATACAACATTAAAGAAACTAAAAAAAGCTTCACCCGTACTGTGCAAATATAAAAAACTCATTAGATTCTTTTTCGAGTTGAAATAACTTATATTTATTTACATTTAGTTACAAAAATGTCAACATTTTAGCTTTAATTTTACCAAATACATGACATTTTTTAATTTTTTGGCTAGAGTTTAACCGCACATACATATGAGCTGTTGTTTTAATTATATAATACTAGTGCAGAATATCACGACTCATATACACAAACTACCGACGATATCGATGAGTCGATTGGCAACTTTACCGAGGACCTTCGACGAGCTGTGCATCACGCTTCCACTTATCACGTTGAATGTAGAAATAGGACAAACAGAACTTATTTATCTGAACTCGAACATCTCCTATCAGAAAAAAGAAGAATGAGAAGAGAGTGGCAACTTCACAGGTCTCCTGAACTGAAAGCTAGGCTACGGGTATGCAGAGATATACTAAGACATTTCTTAGAAACCCAAAGAACGGCTTCACTTACATCCTACTTGGAGGGTCTTGATAGTACCCCACAATCTGACTACTCGTTATGGAGGGCGGCAAGAGGTTTAAAAAGACCAGTGAGAGGAAAACCTCCTTTGCGAAATCCGGCTGGTGACTGGGCTAGAAATGATTCCGAGAAAGGGACATTATTTGTTAACCATTTAAGAAATGTGTTTACTAAAAACAACTCAAATAACGTATCTGATTTGCCACCACTCGTTATTAGACCTCCTGTACCTCTAAGACTAAACTTTGGTGATGTCCAAAGCGCTATTGGTACTCTGAACCTTAGAAAGGCTCCAGGTATGGATAAAATCAGCAATAAAATGCTTGTGGAGTTACCTCGTGTAGCTAGAAGAATTATCCTCTTTATCTTCAACGCTATTTTACGCCTAGAATACTATCCTGCAGATTGGAAGGTGTCTATGATCACTATGATTCCTAAGTCAGAGAAGGATCACACCAAAGTAGAGCCATATAGGCCAATTAGCTTATTGCCGACAATTTCTAAACTGTTCGAAAAATTGTTAATGACTAAGTTGATTCCAATTCTGAACGACACTGAATGCATTCCTAATCATCAATTCGGCTTCAGAGCTAAACACAGCACCATCGAACAAACACACAGATTGGTAAATGTGATAAGAGGGTCGTTTGAAGACAAAAAATACTGCTCCGCCCTTTTCATTGATGTGTCCCAAGCGTTCGACAAAGTTTGGCATGACGGTTTAATGCACAAAATAAAATTAACTCTGCCTGCTAACACCCATAAACTTATGGAAAGCTATTTATACGGTCGCAAATTTAAAATCAAAGAAGGCAATTTTTTAAGCCCCGCTCAGCCAATTGAAACAGGTGTGCCACAGGGTAGCATACTGGGTCCTACTTTATATTTGATTTATGCCTCCGACATGCCGTCAGACCCAAAAATCCACACGTCAACTTTCGCAGACGATACAGCCTTTATCAGCGTTCACAAGGACCACCAAGTAGCATCACAGAATTTGCAGAATTATGTTTATAAACTAGAGAATTGGCTAGAGCTTTGGAAAATCAGGGTTAATGAACAGAAATGTATTCATATCACTTTCACATTGCGAAAAGAAACTTGCTCGTTCATCAAAATACATAATCAAATTATTCCTCAACATAATGAAGTCAAATACCTCGGCATTCACCTCGACCGCCGTTTAACTTGGAAGTCTCATATTGAAGCGAAACTTACACAGATGAGATTAAAAGCAGTGCAACTTAATTGGCTAATTGGCAGAAATTCTTCACTAAAGTTGGACTGCAAACTATTGTTGTACAATGCAATTCTAAAGCCAATCTGGTGCTATGGAATTCAATTATGGGGTACTGCCTCAGCATCAAACATTGAAAAAATTCAAAGGGGTCAAAATAAAATTCTACGTATAATTACTGCAGCTCCATGGTATGTTAAAAATTCTCGAATTCACAAAGATCTATGCGTGCCATCAGTAAAAGTTGAATTTACAAAACACGCGTCAAAGTATGTCAGCAAACTTGAACACCACCCAAACCCACTTGCACGAGACATCCTTAACTTTAGTGGCCATAATCGGTTGAGAAGGAGGGATACCCTTGCTTTAACTCAAGCGCAAAATAGATGACTGGATCAGTTGATGTGAAATTTTTTTAGTATCATAAAATTTTTGTCTAGCACTGGCTGGGCTTATTATTTTCTTTTTAGTATTAAGATTTGAATACTTATTGTCATTTCATTATATGAAAATTCAATAAATAAATAAAGGCTATAAAAAAAAAAAAAAAAAAAAAAAAAAAAAAATATACACAAATTTCAAAATTTCCAATACTAAAACTACAACGAAGGAATTTTTATTGCTATTTCTAGTGAAAATTCAATAAGCACGTTTATGAAAACTAATAAAACATGTGAGTATAGATTCTGCTCATGTCAACTTCGTGCAGTGAATGTGTTTAGGAGAAACATAAAATGGTTAGTGAATTTTTAAGTGCAGTCGAAAATTAAATAAAAATATTTTAGTAATAAAAAACACAATTATTTTATTCATTTGAGTTTAGCGAACTAAGCGAAGCTATAAAAAAAAGGGCTCTTGCAGAAATTATGTTTGTCATTGCAGCTTATTGAAAATATCTCTTTTATACGCTTATAGCTCAGGAAAACTAAAAACTTAACTAATTTCTTTTTTATTCGATTGTAAACATAATTTTAAGCAAAGTCGTATGTTAATGTTGTCAAGCCTTTAAAATGTCAAAATAAAATATTAATGTGTAATTTATGTATTGCGTGAAAAATATAATGCAGACATTTTAACAATTGAGTCAAGTAAGTAAAAATAGATGATCGTTTTTCATAAATTAAATGGGTACAATTACATTATATTATATAAATTTATTGTTTATAAAATTTATTTTCTTATTTTGACTTTATCAATTAGTTTATGATTTGAGTGCTGTCGTTTGCTTATTTTTTAAACTAAAATGAGTAATGTTTTGATTGAGATACATATTTGAACTTTTGGCAACACTTAAATTTTCATAGATACATATTACCAACAACATTATTTGTACAACTATTATGAATTTAAACGACGTACAACTCCTACGACTCTGCAACATCACTTGTGAATTGAACAATTAATTTCCAACAACAAAAAACACTTAATCTTTTTGGTCCGTCCTGGGTATAAAAATCGTAGTAATCTATCTTAACGTATAAACAATGAATTGTTTATACGCCTTGCCCAACACTAATTGAAACATAAACATTCAAAATTTGCATAGATTTTAAAGAATTTTTCACATGAAAATTTTGATATATATGTATGTAACACAAACAAATATGACTGAATTCTTTTAAGATATAAATTGCTATTCATTCGATGCAAATGCTCTGTATATTTATTTCAAATTTTTACTGAAAATCTTCTGAAAATAGCTCAATATTATTCAATTGACCAAAGCTGGGACAGTTAAGCGCTTTTATAGACTTTTATATTGCTTTCACCTGATGTCTTTAATACCTATCTATTGCAGCTTTTGACTTGGAACTAACTCGAACTAAAACTTTATTGGACAGATTTCTTCGATTCCAAAATAATTGCAACTTTTAGATAGTGACAGGCAATTAAATCATTTAATAAGCCACCAACCGGCTTTTGACTTGACGGTTTTGAGTATATCACCGAAGAAAGTTCAATTTTTGAAGAAATAAATCATACATAAATGAACATCCTAGAAAACCTATAATTACACCATCATGATTCTTAGGCGAAATGCATCCAACATATTGCATGATTTTTAAATTTTTGATTTTTATTTAACAATCAAAAATAAGAGTTATTTTTGATTTTTATTTTAACAATCAAAAATTAGAGTTATTTTTGATTTTTTTATTTTTAAATGAAAAATAAAAGTTATTTTTGATTTTTATATTTTAACAATCAAAAATAAGAGTTAGTGATATTTATTATTTTAAATGAAAAATAAAAGTTATTTTTGAGTTTTATATTTTTATATAATAATACAAATCAATTCAAAACTCTTATTTATTTTTTGATTCCGTATGTATTATAATATGCTGCTTCATTCAAATTTCTATATGAATATAATATATTATGTGACGTAACAAAGATTAATAAACATATAACCTATGTCACGAATTTTGAATTGATTTTTATTATTGATATAAAAGTATAAAAATCAAAAATAACTCTAATTTTTTCATTTGAAATAATAAATATTTTCTATCTAAAAATATAAAAATCAAAAATAACTCTTATTTCTTGATTTTTTTGATAAAAGTCATAACAGTTACAGTCCCTGGCATATAGTAGTTCTTTGTCTACATTAATATGGTTGATGATTAATAGACTTCTTAGTATTTTCAATTACAATGTGTGTTACTTGTAGCTTAAACTATAATAAAAATTAATCCCGAATATTGCTAACACGACTTGTAGCATCTAACAGCATTGGTCTCATTTCTTTTCACTCACCTGGACGCAGGTTGCTTGCCTAATCTCCAATTAGGTAAGGATATCTTTTCCAAAAAGTTCCATCCTTGGCTATTATATAATGGATTAGAGCTTGTGTTACACATTTTGTCATCATCAGAAGTACTTTTTTATCTTCCGACTCGTGATAAGATATATCAGAAACATCAGTGGCATCTGACAACTTACCATCCAGTTTACTAGAACTCTCGTCAGAAACAAATCTTTTTTCCAATAAAGGAAATTTCACAAAACAACACGAGAAACAAAATAAAAAGAATTGTTCATGGTGCAACTATACAAGGTCTATGTCAAAAGTAATACTTTTTTTTAAGTATTTTTGACAGTAGTACATTATTTTACACAAACAATAATGTACTGTTATTTCTGTTTTGCGTTGTATTTGTTGTCGATTTGCACTCAACTTGTATAGTTGCACCATGAACAATTCTTTTTATTTTGTTTCTCGTGTTGTTTTGTGAATTGTTCTATCACAAAATCCACCAAACTGAAGTATTTATCAAAGACAATACGATCGTACATATTATAGACTGTTTTAATTTCTCATACCCTACTTACAATCATTTCTTCAAACGATGTTTTAACCCATTCATGCCTACTGTTACATATACGTAACGTTACTATCGCTAATGTTTAATAGCGTTTTAAAAAAGGGGAAAAACACAAACTTAATAGTATTTTATTTATTGGGTAATTAAATATGTGTTTAACAAACACAAGTAGTATTTTAGCTACTCAGCAAGCCATATGAGTCCGAAAAGAGTCTTTTCTGACTTCTTTTTCGGAGCGTTAACGCTCTTTATGAGCCCAAAAAACAATCATAATTGCTCCGAAAACCTTCAGAAAAGAGGGTCATTACATTCGAAAATGGTCCGTCAGAAAGAGCTCTTAGATAATGTCAGCAAAGAGTCTTTTATGAGGGTTTTTATGGCCTCTGTGTAATCTTGTTTTTATCATTCTTGTGTGATACAGCTATGTTTTTTTTTTTAGTTTAAAGCACAATAACAGGACAACAACACTTTGGTACACACATAATTTCTGGGTCATACTGCATGCCGACTCAGGACAGTAACAAGCAAATTTTTCTTTCACTCCGAAAATGCTCTTTTGTTTGCCTCTTTTCTGACTCCTTTTTCGGAGCGCTCTTAGAATGGTATGCTGGGTATTGTGTACAAGTTTCAGTGTTGTGGTGTATGGTTGTTTTGTGAAGTGTTGAATTTTTATTTAATATGACGACACGAAGAAGGTAAGAAAGTTAATTATTTATATATTAATTGTCTCAAAAAATATTTCTATTGACAAACAAATAAAAAACACATCAAGTTTTAATTATACAAGTGTATTTCTAACTCAGTACTTTTTAGAGGAAATTTTTTTACGCTACAACACTGAATAAATAGCAACACATTTGGCATAAGATAATTTTGAAGAGCAATTTTTTTTATGGGTATGGGCTTTTAACGTTAGAAGAGGAACTTCTGCCAAACGAAAGCCAGGGAGATGTAATTGAACAAGTGCTCTGATGAAGACTCTGGAGATGAAGATGGCAGTGGAGTTCTTCAAAATTTACCGAAAGCTCTGCTTATACAACCTTGCTAAATTACAATTCGCACGTCCAGAGCATGTGATGAACACCAAAGTATAGCTGACGATGAAAGTTTAATGATCGAAGAAGCTTTGCTAGATGTTGTGAATAATTCTTCCAATATTGTTATCACACCATGTAGTGTGCAATCGGTTAAAGATTCTCTCAAAAGAAAATCATTGGAAAATTCATAAAGACTCCTCCCAAGATTCCTCGTTTACAGCTCTTAGATACGGCCTCGGGATCTAAAAAGAAAACATCGAAATGCAGAAAATGGCAATTTGCCAAATCATGACCTAGAGATGCGAATAACTGGGTGGAAGATGATGATGTATGGTGCCAACGTATGTTCCTGGAATCCGATTTTTATGATTGCACCATCTTGCCACCCCATGAGCAATTTGAAAAGTTTTTTGACAATGAGTTGGTACAAATGCTGTGCGATGAAAGTAACAGTTATGCAGTATATAGTGGACATGACAACCCAAAAATAACAATGAATGAGATGCGAGTTTTTCTTGGTACTATTGGGCAAATGATAGTGATATGAAAAATTAACTTGTTTCTGAGTCAATGCGTAGGAATCGTTTTTAAACAATATTTCGAAATATACATTTTATTGATAATGGAAAACAATAAATAGATGATAAAATCTGGAAACTTCGGCCATACACAGATGCTTTACAAAAACGTTTTCTAAATTACTTCCATTCTGAACAATGCCTGTCTTATGACTATGATTAAATATTATGGCCCTCACGGCTGTAAACAGTTCATAAGAGGAAAATCTCTACGTTTTGGATACAAAATGTGGAGATTAAATAATTAACGATATTTACAAATTCTTAAAACATCTGGTACCAGTGTTGGTATTCACAGAAATGTTTGAAATAAAAACTAAATGTATCATATTTGATAAAAATCTCGATTAGTGGTTAACATAAATGTGTAAGCCTTAAAGTGTCTATTAACTAACGTGAACTTCAATCCTCAAATAAGATTTTTTTCAGAAAGCTGTAAAACTTTAATTTTTTTAAACTCAAATCATAACTTTTGTTAATCGAGAAGACAAATTGACTCCGCAACGCACTTCTTCCAGCTTCTGTTACATACATATGATAAATTGCTTGTAATCATCTTAAAGACTTCTTTGAAAATAATTATTTATTTGATAAAATTTTGTTCGCATCCAACTATTTTTAAGTAGAAATTAATGATTTATTTGATACAATTTTGTTCGCATTTAACTATTTTTAAGTAGAAATTAACCCTACATGATACATTCATGTTGTAGATTGTTTGGTGATTAGAGACATTCTGTAAAGATAAGTATGATTAAATTTATAATTTCTATATGTATATCATGCTGATTCTATGAAAAGAAACTCTGCTATCTGACCAGCCATAAATCCTTAACCAAAAATATAATCTGTTGCCAATTAAAAAAAACCATTGTCAGCAATGTTGGCTTTGTTGATTTGTTGTTGATTGTTGATTTATTTTTATTCGAACAATATTTGTCTAACATGATTGGCATTTTACATAGAATATTACATATTGACCGATAAGCGTATTTTTCGTTTATTTTACAGCAACTATTTCAATTTTATAGAACGTGCTGCTGTCAAAATATAAATACATATACATACATACATACATATCTATTACAATTTATGATTATCGAATACAATTTAGGAAATTGTGTAAACATCAAACACAATATGATGGTGTAATTGATAAAACGTACAATATTGTTTCAGGTTTAGTGTCAATAAGTCATATGTGGCAATAAACTATGGCTAGAAGGGATTACATGTTATATATTTGTATTTTAGCATATCTGCATTTGATCTAAAATTAATATTAAATTTTTATATTTACATATACATATGTATGTACGAATTAATAAATGTGGTTAAAAATTATTCAAAATTAATTTATTAAACATGTTGTTTTGTTGTAAAACCCAGCAATTCGATTCATTATTTACGACAACAGTAAAATTAAAATACATTTTGGGTTTGTTGACGAACTTTTTATTAAATATTACTTGAGAAAATAGGATACTGTATTTGATACCTAATACAAATATAAGACAACTTTGCACTACCCTGCAAAAAACGCGAGTACTCCGTACACGCATGTATGGACTACTCCACAATGGACCAGGAGTACTCCAAACATAATCCATTTGTTTAAAAAAAACTAGTCCATTTAACAATACGATGTCCTGGGACTCCAGCTTTGCATAACACGGGACTAGTCCCAAAACTACTCCATGTAACTACATCAAATGTTTCTAATCAACGATTACGGTCGTTAAAGCACATCATAAAAGACTGAAGCTAGTCACTTGACATTATGATTGTAGGATCGTCAACTGCCAATAGATTCAATAAGGATAATTTTAGAAAAGTTATTTTATATCCTCCACCACCACAAGTGTTAAATGGGGTTATATATAATTTTGTTCCTGTTTGTAAGCTTCACGAAATTTCAGAAACATATTTTTAATAAATAGTGCTTTTGAGTTAGTAACTAAGTTAAAAATAAAACTATAATTTATAATTATTAGTAAATAATAAATACATGTTTTAATAAAAAAAACGGAAATATTTGAAACATAACTTTATTTTGTCCGACAGTGTGTATTTTTGGCTCTCAGCACCTTGTGGATTTGTTCGTTGTTTTCATTAGTTTACAGTATTCTTCTTAGTTGTTCGTTAATCTCTGATTGGAATAAATATAGGTTTAGGCGATTTTTAATAGACATTTGTCCTTCCTGCCCTGCATTTAATAATTTTGGACAACCATTCCGTGGTAAAGTTTAAATGCATCCGCTACCATACCCCAATTTAATAAATTGGTGACTACTTGAAAACATCTACTAAACATATCGCCAATGGTTTTCATTTATTTGCCCTAGTTTTAAAGTCGTAAAGTAATATTTTCTTAGGAAATGTAAAATTATTTTCCCTCCGGCCTTTTTAACGCAAATATCATCACACCTGCACACAATAGAAAAAAAGGACAAAATTACTACTAAGAACAATTGAAAATATATTGCACGTTTTCTTTAAAAACAGAAAAACATTCCAAGAACAATTAAGAAAAAAACCAACAAAGTTACAAATATTTCTAAATGCAGATTACTTTGATGACCTTCAATTTGTAATGCAAATTAATAAAATGCAGCAATAACTAAACAATTTACACAACGTCTACTATCAACTGCAAAAAAGAAAAAATATTCTCTTGAAAATGAGAAGTCATTATAGTTGTGTGACATACTGTATATATATATGAAGGAAAATATGTATATGTATCTTTGATAAATAAAGTTCTAAAACTACATTCGTATTGCCAAGTCAAAGATTTTTGTAACGCAATTATAAGTATGAAGAAAAAATACATGTCAAACACTTAAGAGTGCTATATGCGGCCGTACCGCATCTGGAATACCCTCCATCTAAATATAATGAGAAGTACAGGAACACTAGTATAAAGACTAGAAATATTCAAATTCAGTGTACCTTATTCAGGCTTATTCAGGATTTTATGTATTATTTGAAAATTTTAAAAATGGTATATTTGCAACTTGTGCTTTTGCCATAAGAATAATGTGTACAAAATGCCATGCTATTTTTGCAATATATTTAATTAAAATATGAAAAAATTGGTGAAAAATATCACATTTATTTTTTCTGGCAAATCAAGTTGTATCAATATCGACATTTATAGGTTAGCATGTTTTTCGTAATATTTCCTCGTAAGGGTTCTATGACCAATTTATGGCCAATCTTCATAAAATGCTGTACAGATTTCTTTATATATACACGCCGAGAAAAAATATAGTTGTACATGCTTACCACAACTCTTTCAATTTTTAAACATTTTTTAAATATTATGGTCACTGTAATTATTTATATGATTGCGGTAACCATAATATGGTGAAGTTACGATTCATATGACTATAGCAATCATATATATGATTACAGTAATTATGCAATGTTTATGGTAAACAGTTTTATGATGAAAGATTATACCATATTATGTTGTCCTCTATTATAATAAAAGAACAACAAATTATGATAAATAGATTTCCCATAAACATGATCGCCACCAACATAGACATATTTAAACAAATTGTTGAAATTTTTGTGGTAAACATATACTACTATGTATATTTTGTCTATGTGTGTACATATGAGGATTACGTCAACTTTTAACATAACAACGGTATCTGTAAGAGACTTAGGAGAATTTTAGTGATTCTCGGAAGCTGGCCTTATACATGGGATATGTTCTAACATGGAACGAAACTTACAAAATTCAGTATAATCAATTTAGTATATAAATAAATTATCTGTACAAAATTTTGGATAGTTAACGATATTTATAAAATATAAATTAACAGTACATAATATGTTTTTCGTAGTAATAAACTGTTATGGGCCGAACGTTATAACATTCTAATATACCGATTTTGCTGTTTTTTTTTTTTTTTGGAATCCTATTAAGTTTAGTTGTGTATTTGAACGTAAAATAGTTCTATACAGACGGACTTAGCTCCATCGACTTCCATAACGACTACATACATATATACTTTGTTGGTTATCAATATTACACACGGAATAAAAAACTTATTCACCACATTTAGTGATGAAGTGCATACAATTGAATATTTCTAATACTACAAACTTGTTTATGCTCTAATAGAATTTTTCATTAAAATTAATTTTATATTATTACAAAATTTTAGCCAACACTGTAAATTTAAAAAAAAAACTTTTTAAAAAGCTTTTTAACATGTTAATACAATTTTTAGCATTGTTTATTTCTGTTAAACATTTTGCTATACAAATAAGTTTAAAATTTTACTGCAGAAGAACTTTTTATAGCACAAATTAATTAAACACACTTTGTGGTACGAAAGCTACAACAGCTTATATAGCATAAGGTGTATACCAGACATAAAGCTTATTCTTGCAGAAGTTTATGTGCTTTTATATGTTAAAGCTATTTTCCTATTCATCTTTATAATGTTAATTTTTCAAAAACACACAGCTAGGGTGATTGTCAACAGGGTAGTATTGTGCTTAACTAAAAAATATTTTTATATACATATGTATGGACTCGTAGTATGCATGCTGAACAAAAATATCTAAAAGTAGGCATGTAACGAGGACCAGGCCCATTTTTTAATTGGAATTTGAATGCGTCGACACCAGAGATTGGTTTCGAATGTAAAATTTTCGAGTATATTTATTCATCTGCATTGATTTTTAATGACTAAAACTATTTTTATACAAGTACATGAAGTGATTTGAAAAATAAAGAATACTCGCAATCGTTACGAACCTTTGCAATTGTTTTCAAAGGCATAATATAAGCATGTTCGAATCAACATAGTAATACATATTCGTTTAATAATTGTTTATGTTAACATTCGTTCAGCTGCTGCAAGCAGCGTTATCGTTGGCAAATTTGAGAAAGTCGCACAAAAAGGGGATTTCTTAAAAATAAGTCGCTCAAAAAGAGGCTAAAAAGGGGTACCACTTTTAAAAAGATGGAAAATAAACAAAACAAAAATAAAAATCGTATTTTTTTCATTTAAATGTTGTATATGATGTATGTTTACATATATGTACATATATTCAACAATTTATTCATTTTTTAACATGTCGTATAATAAAAAACATTTAATAAAAAACTAATATGTATCAAATAAAACAAAAATATTTAATTTGTTACAAACTATTACTAAAACTAAAAAACAATTTATTTTAAAAAAGTAGATAAATAATTACACAAATATACTTACATATTTGTAACAAAGTAAAAAAATTAATTTGAAACAAAATAAGATAATCATTAATAAAAAAATCGATTGATCCCTTTTCCCAATTATACCACTGTATTTGAATAAGAAAAATGGGGAAAGGGAAAAAACTCCAGCGGATATTCTATTCATGATTGGACTGAATAAGGTACATACATTTCAAATTACCTACATTACGGTATGACAAGAATAAGAAGAGTATTACCAGTATTTCAAATTTTTTCCACTTTTCGTTATGTAAGATGTGCTACCAATAATGAAATAATGAAAAAGAAACCATTGAAAAAGCAAGTACTTTTGATATACATATATTAACCATTTTTATATATAAAAGCATCTTGCTCCAAAAATTGTTAAATAAAAGCAAATAGTAAATTTTTGTTAAAAAAAAGGGTAAAAAATCTGAAAAAGTGGCAGATTTAGTTCAATTTATGAAAGGTACACAAAAAGTGGCAAGGCATCTGTAAAAGGGTCAAATTGCGACTTTAGTCGCAACAACGGTAACGCTGGCTGCAAGTTGTTCTGCAGTTTTTTTTGTTGTGCCAACATCAAACATACATTTATTAGTTGAAAAATGTCTGCTGTCCGTATGTAGGTTCGTTTAAAAAAATAATTATAAAATTTTAAAAATTGTTTGCAATAGTAGCAAAATGTGTTCGCCTAAACTAAAACTATAAATTCTTCATTTAATACGTTTCAATATGTACGCGGAAAATTTGAATATGTTTTTATTTCAAGTATAAAACATTGAAATGTTGATCGTAGAACCAACAAGTGCATTTATTGTGGTTCGTTATAAGATTCTAATACGTTCTAGCCATGTCCGTCTGTTGAAGGCACTATAGCTTCGAAAAAAAAAAAACAGACTTAGAACAATTAAAGACAAGTCGTGTTGAAAATGTTTAAAATCTTCCCGGAATTTGGATCAATGGTAGAAAAGCAGTATTCATACAGCGATATTTTGCGTACATCAATCCATAATTGACCAGAACTATCTCCGTAAATCTCTTATGAAATAAATCTATTATGAAAGTCACTATCAAATAAAATTTCAACAAATAATTCACATATACATGTAAACGTATATAACAAGTAAGGGGTCTTATCTTATAATCCACCACCAGTAGATATGGAGCGAACTTTATAAAATATTTATTTTATGTTGATGGGATGTTGATTGTGCATGGGACTTACATATTATTGCAATTATTTTGTTTAGATACGGCTTTTCTATAGAAATTTTTGTACCATGAAGCCATTATCCGGGAAGACATTTGTATGGGGGCTATGAGAAATCATGGACCGAATCCTACCTTTTTCAACAGGACTTGTCATTTTATAATAGAAATAAAGTGTGCGAAATTGCATGATATTATCTGCATTATATTTAAAGAAAATAGCAAAAAATATCTGAAAAATACCGAAACTTTGATTTATAACTCTGATTCTACTCGACCGAATGTGCCCATTTTCAATACCAAACATTTCGATGGATCAACGAATGTTTGTAAAAAATATCATTGTTCTATTGCTTTACCTTCAACAGATGGAGAGACCACTTGTTACACAAATTAGCAGTGCAGGGAATATTCAGTTCTAAATTATGACTGGTTTGTAATGTATATATGATTATTCCTGTATAAAACTGATTGCCACTGATATGGAAGTTGATAGGCAGTAGAATTCTGAACATTCGTAATGCGAACCTCAAGTTCTACAAAAATAAATTGCTTTGGAATTGTTTAAACCATAAGATCTACGCATTTAATAAATATTATCTTCCAAGCTGTGTCAATTAGAATTTTTCCAAATTTGTTGTTACCTAATAAATAAATATAATTTAAATACAATATAGGAAATAAATAATGTAAACACAATGTTTTTGTTTTTTCAGCTAAATCAACAATGACACAGTAAACTGTTTTTATTTTCTTGTTTACATATATTTTTCTAATTCTTAGTTTTAGGAATACAAATATGTATTAATTTTTTAACCTTCAGACTATATAAATATGTTGCGGAACGGCAACAAGCCTCAGTAGTTTGTATCAATTTCTAAAACAGCATTAAATTCATAATTGTTTTCGCTTCGGCTTTGGCCCTGTCCACCGCCTTTGCCTTTCGTGTACATAATTTTAAGTTGGGTATTACCAATGGTAAAAATGCTACTACCAAACAATTCCCCTATCAAGTTGGTCTATCCTTCGAACCTCGCTCTCGATGGATTGTCTGGTGTGGTGGGTCATTGATTGGCCACCTGACTGCTGCCCACTGTACATATGGTATTGAATCTGTTACTGTGTACTTGGGTACCACCGTACGTAACAAAGCTGAAATTAAATACACTGTCAACCCCAGCGATATCATTATCCACGCTGACTGGAATGGCGATGATCTTCAAAACGATATTTCCGTGATCAAGATACCCGCCACCAAATATACTGACAAGATTAAACCTGTGGAATTGCCCGCCATTTCTCGCTCTTACTCAACTTATGCCGGTGATAAGGCTGTTACCGCCGGTTGGGGTTATGTTTCTGACTCTACCACTAGTTATGCTAAAGTCTTGCAATGGGCCCTCATGGAAGTCATCACCAATGAGGACTGTGCCGTAACCTATGAATCCACTATCGCCTCCTCCCATATTTGCGTCTCCACTTACGGTGGTGTTTCCCCCTGCTTCGGTGATTCCGGCGGCCCATTGGTATTGAAGTCCAGTTGGGTCCAAATTGGCTTGACTGATTTCGGTCATGCGGATGGCTGTACCAAGGATCATCCAGTGGTGTTCACCCGTGTCACCAGCCATTTGGACTGGATCAAGGACAAAACTGACATTTTTTACTAATTAAACTACTTAGGGTTTGGTTTAAGTGAGTTCGAGATATAATAATATATAAAATGTACAACTTTAAAAATATAAAATGCTGAGGTTTGATTTTGAGATATAATTTATTGTTTACTTATAAATTTGTAATATATAACGACAGGGTGGAAAACTAATATTGTAAAAATTGCAGTTTTCGTTAAATTCCAAAACAATTATTAAGTTTATCAAAGATGTACAAGAACATTTTTAACAATAATAAGAGTTTCCTAATAGGGTTGTTAATACTTAATTTTCACTATATTTTTTACACCATTTCTATTACATTTATGAATTTCTGTTGGACATCTATTAATACTTTAGGTTTTTATTATTCTTTAAGAACATATCATATCCCAGAAGTGAATATTCCCCGCACTGCTAATTTGTGTAACAAGCGGGTGTCTCTATCTTATTTTCGGTAGCATATCATTGTTTCCATTATCACCTCCTCAAACACATGTGTTTCCACTCCCTGTGGCGTTTCTACAATATCAAAATTCAACTTATTTCCTTTATATTACGGGCTTGAAAGCTGCCTTTACTCGTATCACCAGCTGATGATACACCATGCATGTATATACAACGTTTATTACAAAAATTTATTATCCCTCCGAAAAACCTATAAAATATTTAGCCATTTTGGAGATTGCGTGAGAGATTTAGAAATGTAATCGGTTACTGAATAAATGTTAGCTTCAAGTTTTTCTCTAATCCTAAACTGTCAATTATGATAATTTATTTCCTTTTCTGCTTGTATTTATTAATGATAATTATATTTCAGATCATGAAATAGCTGGTTTGTAATGCCTATATAATGATTCCTGTATAAAAGTAAATGTCATTGATATGGAATTAAATAGACAGGTTCTACATTAATAAATAGCTTTTGAAATGTTTAAAACATAAGATCTAAACATTTAATAAATATTATCTTACAACATGTGTCAAAATACAATTTTTCCAAATTTATTGTTACCAAATAAATAAAATAAATTTAATACAATATAGGAAATAAACTAATTCAATTTGTTGTTAACAAATAAATATAATATAAACACAATATAGAAAAAAATAAACTATTTCAAAAGCTATTTTAACCATTTGTTTCTGTTTTTTTCAGCTAAATCAACAATTAAACATTAATCTGTATTTAATATTTTGTATGTATTTGTATCGTATACCCAGAATATATAGACATTTTGGTCGAGTAATATTATTTAGTTTAAAAACATGGTATGTAAATAAACAAATTGTTACGCTACTAAGTTTATTATAAAATTTAAAAGGCTGAACAAATATTTTGTTGAACCCAAGACAAATATCTATAGGGCATCACTGTTAACCGAACACTTTGACGTAAAGCAGTGATGTCAAGTAACCATTTTAGAACGTTAGACTTTTATATTCTGTAGTTATGCTATGTTACTGCATTTTTAAACGAAATTATAAATTCCATGTGTTACAAAACGAAATGGCAAACTTAATATACCCCCATAATAAACAAATAAACCTAAAAAAAACTATTCTTCTTTTTTATTAATTCTTTCATAATTTTCAATCAAAACAATGTAAATAATTTTTCACTCACTTAACAATTCTTATTATCCAACTAGAATTTTTTTTAATCCAACAGAAAATCCTTTATGACATGCCACCTATTCGGTATCGACCAGAGAACAGCAACGAATGCGATCGAATCGTCACAAATACTAAAGCTGAAAATTTAGTACGAATAGAAAGAATCAAGTGTTGTGGAATTTGAATCATATGCGAATACCACCAGCGAAAAAAAATAATAGCAAGTATATATTTAATTTCAACATTGTATTGTATTTTAGTTATTCGTTGCACATGAACACTTGGACAAGTTTGATTCGATAATTTTTTCTTTAGCAACAAGAAATTATTGCAAATCACATTTAAAACATGTGTTTTGGTTGTGAAGTTTTTGAAAATAACTTGAATATTTTCCTTGGTATGATAGACTTAAAATTCGGGTATAGTTACGAGACACTCGTTTGTATATTGTGTATTACTTTTAATGAGTATTTTTACTGAAGACGTTGCATGTAGTTTTTAGTCGTGTTTTTCCTTTTATTTGAATCTTTTATTTGTTTATACGATGGAAGAGCGTCAAAAATTTATTTCTAATGAAATTTCTGTAGGGAACTACAATTTGTCGGGAAGATACAAAGGTCGAAGTTTTATATGGAATGTCCTGGCAGAAATACTAAAGCCTGATGAAACAGTTATAGGCGATTTTGTTTATTGTCGCAATTTCTGTAAAGTTTTAAAGTACAATGGTGTCCAAATGTCCAATCTAATTCGCCACAAATGCTGTAAAAAAATAAGACGTCTAAAGTTTTAAAAAGAGTCTCCCAAGAAGATAAGAATGATGTATTCTTCTTGGATCATTGAAGACGGTCGACCGTTTTCGGCCGTCAAGGGTTCTGGCTTTGTAAAATTAGTGACTTTTTTTCTCAAGATCGGCGCAAAGTACGGAGAAAAGATTTTGAAGTTATTTTTAAGAAGTTGCAACTTTGTAGCTCGCCGACTTTATGTTATGTGTTACCATCTATTAAAAAGGTTATGAATATATGTGAAGCCAATATTAATGACATAACAGCAATTTTCACATTAAAAGAAAATATTAAGAAAAAGATTAATCTGAGTGTTTGGCATAAAACAGCTTATTTTGTATACCCTCTAGCTATGGATATGCAGCCAAATGTCTTCGATAACACAGTACAACATTTTCAGGGACTCAATTCTGATAATTGTTTATGAAAGTAGCCCCAAAAAGAAGAACTTCTGCATCATTCGTTTGGTCATGGTAGATTAAATAATAATTTAAAAATGGTGGAAAAAGAAGCAGTGGTTTTCATCTCCACGGAATACTATAATTCCACCGTCGACTCATTAAAACAAACGCAGAAGCCGTTTCACATATTGAACTAATTCATTGAATTCAAATTCTAAATAAGTTTTAACTTTGTTTTTTTTGCAGGTAGGTGCAGGCCCTACCATAGGTGACCAACCAGCCCATGCCGCATCCTCTACCAGCATACCATCGTGCTCGCTGTGTTTTAAATTGGATAAAAACAGCAAAAAACCAGCTTTCATTGCATGCATTGCAAAAAGCCGGTATGCCAACAACACTCACATGCCAGGTACTCCTGCCTTGAATGCCATACGTAAACCCAGATCCACAATAGGTTTAATTTTTGCTCATTGTGTCCGGTGATTATTGCTCCAGAAAGCCATGAAAGGATTTGTCTCTAACACGAAAAACAATAAAGTTACACACACTTTTATTTGCAAAAGGTCTGCACAGACCTGGTTATACCTCCGAATGTTAAATTATATCGCTGAAAATGTAGGTATTTGTTTTTTTTAATTTTATGAATACAGTGGTTTCCCGGTTTAACGTATACTCGATTTAACGAAATCGCGATTTAACGAACAGTCATATTCTTTCCATTGAGTACCTTATATTACGAACAAATGAAAATGTCATGTACTCGGTTTAACGAATTTTTGCAACAAAAGTTAAAAAAATAAATGAAATTAAGAGAGAGTCATTGCAATTACATTTGTACAATGTTATAAGAGACGCTTTACGAAAAAAATGTATTAAGAGAAACATTTATTTGTATGTAAAGAAATTTTTCGCTCACCAAAATCAAAATTTATACGTTACAAAGTCATTTTTTAGTTTTGTTTACCAAAAATATTTTGTCTTCTATTTGGAATATGTGATATGAACTAATTATTATTTTTTTTTATTTAATAAAACATATTTAAAAAACTGCCGGATTTAACGAATTTTTCGATATAACGAATGGGCCTGACAATATATAATTCGTTAAACCGGGAAACCACTGTAACTAATTGTTTGTGTTTTTAACTTTTTGTTTTGTTAAACTATTAGTTGTTTTTGTTTGCCTTTGATAGTTAAACTAAATATTTATGTACTATATGTTAGTATAAGTACAGACATATGTACATATGTATAAAAGCCTGTTTTAAAAGTTTTAGTGTAAACATTTTTATTTTTTAGTTTTTTTTTTTTTATATAAAAAATCGGGCGTGTATGAGGTAATGCGTTTTATTTCCAAAACTTAAAAAAAAGAAAATAATATTTTCTACATAAGAACAATGGTGGTTTCTGAGGATGGATCTATTTAGAAATCGGTTTAAATTTTATACAGGGAGTTTAAATATCCGTGCAAAAAAATAATAATAGTAGTTTTTACATTTTAACTGTATGAAAAACACAACCTATGGACACTCAAACATGTACATACATATATGGCACACATAGTTCAAAAGGGACACAAATTCAGTTTTTTTTTCTGACACAACTAAAAAAATCACTATTGAATTGCAACTTTATATCAAATGGAATATAATGAAAGACCTACATAACGTTAACAACAACAAAATGCATTAATCTTTTTCAAGTTTCTTGTGTTTTGTTTAAGCATACAAACCCGAAAAATTACAATTTTGATGTGAGCAGTGTTGCCAGGACCAGAAGTGAAAAAAAGGCTAAATGGGCTTTCAAAAAAGGCTAGAAAAGGCTAAAAAAATTCAAAAAGGGCTAAGAAAAAGGCTAGATTATTTCAATTCAAATTTCATTTATTTATTAACAAATATGTACATATAAAAATAAAGGCTAAACTTAAAATATAACTTTTATTTAAGTAACAATAAACTTCACCGTTAATTATGTTTTATAAGAAAAAACATTTTTTATTAAAAACAAAAATTATTTTAAAAAAATAATTCAAATGTTTATGAAATGTAATAGCTCCCGGTATTAGCCCTGCATTTGAACTACCTACGATTGTTGGTGATAGTTCTTATTCCAACAGCTATTGGATTTCATTAACACCTGAATCTTTTTTTTTTAATTTAAATAAGGCTAAATATATACATATAGAGCAAACTATATATATGTACATTTTTTTAATGTAAAAAATTCATGTTTTTTGAATGACTTAAAATATGTATAGAAAATAATATAATTAGGATTGATATTCTTTACTTTTATTTCATTTATGTATATCAAAAATATTGTCATGATTTAAAAATCAACCACGATCTACTAAAACTCTTGATAATTAATTCATTCAGATGAGGAAATGGGCATATTCCTCGGTATCTGAATCAGAAATATCATTACAATATATATCGCGAGAGTCTAAAAGTTTTAGGAGATCGTCTTTAATTTCATAGTCATGATAACATTTTTATAATTTTTTCATTGAGCAACGAATACACAACAAAGAATTAAGCATTTTTATGTTAATTTTATTTCTTTGTTTATTTTTAATTAACTTCATGGTGCTAAAAAGCCTCTCAACTTCAGCATTGCTGAAAGGTAATATCAAATATGAGAAAACTAAATTCACTAAATCATTAAACGGATTTTCTTGCAGAGCGTCTTTAAAGTGCCGAACCTTAATCCAAAACTCAACAGTGGATTCTACGTTTGTCCAACTATTATTGAGGAGTTTTCGCCATTGCATTTCAATATGTGTTATTTCATCGGCCGTATATTTAATTTTTGCATTGCCGATATGGGAAAAAATATCGGGTTTCACAATTTTTAAATAATTATCCACAGATAAAAATTCAATTCTTTGTAAAGTATCTATATTCATAGGTAACCGCTGACGTAACTGTTCTATTAGTCTTACAATGAACTTTTTGCAATTTTGTCTAATTATATTTTCTGTTGATTTAGTAATATTGTCATTTCTTATTTTATCTTTTAAGTATTCCTCAAATCTATAGGAAAATGTTGGAGTCTCTATTATAAATGGTTCAATAGGAGTTGAAAGCGGATTAAACTCTTCACTTTTTATAACAATTTGAAAGCTTAAGTTATACAAAAGGGACTTTAAGTCTGAAAATAATTTTGTTGGGTCGGCTGTACTGCTTTCAAACGATTTATTTATTTTCTGAACATCCTCAAGAACTGTTTTTAGAAAAAGGAGGTATGCTAAATTTATATCAGTAAATAATCCGTTCAAAAGTTTTGCTTTGTGACACTGATGTTTTGAGGAAACCAAACTAAAGTGTGCCTTTAATTCAAACCACTGGTCAGCAATACGTTTAACGGCGAATTCTATCGATAACCATCGCGTATCGCAAGCTCTTACTAGTTTCAGCGGTTCTTCCCCACCATTAATTGAGCAATATAACTTATAATAACTATTCTGTCTTGAAGCTGATTTCGAAAACCAATTATAACTCTCGGAAACTAGATATTCAACTTCACTTGGCAAACATTTTGATGCGCTGGATACAGCCAATTGTATGGAGTGGCACGCACATGGCACTAAAATAATACTTGGGTTTTTTTGTCTTAATAAAGAAATAACACCTTTATTAATACCCACCATTGCATTTGCATTGTCAGTTCCAAGGCGTTTACAATTTTTTATATTTAATTTATATTTGTCAAGTGTAAATAATATTGCATCGGCAATGGCTTTTGCAGTGGAATCCTCTAACTGAACTAACTTTAAAAAAGTACTTGTAATGCGACTGCAACTTTCGCTATAAAATCTGACTACAATACCAAGCTGCTTTTTAACAGATATATCCGTCGATTCATCTATTATTAGGCTAAAAAAATTATTTCCTATATCCGTAACTAGTTCCCTCTGAAAATATGGATACAAAACGTTTTGAATAAGCTTGCTACATTTGGTTCTACCCAATTGCATATTTTTAGCAATTGCACTATCAGAAAACGTATTTTTTTTGTAAAAGAGTCAAATGATCAATTGCTAAAATTGATGTATGACAAGCCACATAAATTGCATTCTGTAAGCAGGCTCGTTTTGTATTATTTTGTAGGGATGATTGACAAAAATGTATCGTCTTTTGCATACCTGTATTAAATGGCGCTATAGCTTCAATATGTTTCTTTGTTTTCTTATGGGCTAAAAGCCCAGATAATTTTGTCTGCAATCTGCAACGACAATATTTACAGCTGAGCTTCTCTTCTTCCATAATGAGCCATTGTTTAAATCTTTTATCGGTAAGCCAGTTTTGACGGATTTTTTGTCGGTATCTAAATCTAAATTTGCCGAATTTTATTATAACAACCTATAATAAAGTTTTCAATATTTACATTTTTTTGCCGGTGTTTAATTCCCTCTCTAAATCGGAATCTGTATCACTTGAACTACTGCAGGTATCTATTTCATATAATCCACTTTGCTTTTGGTTCCTGAAAACATATGTATGTATTCGTTATTATTTGTAAAATAGTTTAAAATGAAGTTATTTTTATAATTACCTAGGCTTTTGAGTTGTTGTTGGCCCCTCTTCGTCTAATTTCCCATCATGTGTTGTTGTACAAATTCTTTTTAAATACCTTGAAAGATTTCCTCACCTTTTTTAAATGCAATTATATGTATCCACAAATGTTTTCTTACCTTTCCATATTTATATCAAATCCAGTCACTTATTTAAACACAAAAATACATAAAATAACATTAATTAGCACTTTTTAATCGCCTTTTTGTTTGTTTTTTACTTCTGCTTGCAAAAAAAAGCCGGTATTCGTTTTTGTTTTAAAATGTCATTTACAAGCAGAGATCAAGGTCGGTCGGAACAAAGTCGGCTTACAGCCGCCGCTGAAAATTTTAAAAACACTTATATTTACTAAACTACTTTTACTTCGAGTCGCACCAAAAGCTTTTCGTCAGGCGTAGCCAAAATTTTCAATCGACTTGTTTAACAGCTTGTAAGTAATCAATTTACACTGAACATACTACTTCTGTAGTTATTAAAGAAAATAAAATATGATGCCAGATTATGGTTTTTATATACTAATGAGTCAAACTTGGGAATTTGAGGGCAATAAAAGTACGTATTGTAATTTTTTTTAGCCGTAAAAAGGCTAAAATGAAATTGAAAAAAGGCTAAAAAAAAGGCTAGAGGCTAAAAAGAAAAATTTGAGGCTAAGTGACGAAAAAAAAGGCTAGATCTAGCCTCAAAAAGGCTAAAATGGCAACACTGGATGTGAGTCACTTTTAAACTATTATATTTATTATGAAGAACAATAATGTTGCGACTTTTTCATACATACAAACCAACGAAGTATTAAACAAAATGCATTTAGATCTGGCAATTCTGGTTAAACACATATTTCTTATCGAATTCTCAAACCAAACAGAATAATTATCCAATATCGGAAGAAAATGTACATAGAAAAAGATGATTTTGTATAACAAAATGCTTAAAAAAAGCTTTTATAGACACATACGGTAGTCACTAGTGTTTGTCCATGGTGTAAATATACAAGGTGAGTACAAATCGGCAACAAATACAACACAATACAGAAACAGCTGGCATTTTGTTTGTGTAAACAATTGAAACAATTGTCGAAAACAATTGAAAGAGTATTACTTCCCAGCAAACCATATGAGTCCGAAAAGAGTCTTTTTTTACACCTTTTTCGGAGCGTTAACACTCTTTATGAGCCCAAAAAACAATCATAATTGCTCCGAAAACCTTCAGAAAAGAGCGTCATTACGTTCGAAAATGGTCCGTCAGAAAGAGCTCTTAGATAATGTCAGAAAAGAGTCTTTTATGAGGGTTTTTTGGGCTCTTAAAGAGCTCTTAGATAATGTCAGAAAAGAGTCTTTTATGAGGTTTTTTTGGGCGCTGTGTAATCTTGTTTTATCATTTTTGTGTGTTACAGCTATGTTTTTTTTTTTGTTCAAAGCACAAACAACGCTTTGGTACACACATAATTAAGTGGAATTTCTGAGTCATACTGCGTGCCGACTCAGGACAGTAACAATTTCGCTCCGAAAATGCTCTTTAGTTGGACTCTTTTCTGACTCCTTTTTTTCGGAACGCTCCGAAAATGCTCTTTTGTTCGACTCTTTTCTGACTCCTTTTTCGGAGCGCTCCGAAAATACTCTTTTGTTGGACTCTTTTCTGACTCCTTTTTCGGAGCGCTCCTAGAATGGTATGCTGGGTTTTGACATAAGTAAATAGTAAACGAATCCAGTCAGTTCTGCTACTGCACTTACCTTGTATATTTACACCATGGTATTTGACAATAGAATTATTGTTTTTACAATTAATTTTTGTCTAATTAAAAAATTGTATTACATATGTATTATATTCTAGATATTTTAGATTAATACTTTAGCAAACAAATTCAAAATAGCAATTACACGGTGTTACAGTGAAAATATACTTGGAAAGTGGCCTAATATAAGTTGTAGGCCTTATTGAGTAGATCATAAATCAATTTTTAAAAGATCGGAAACACCCTCAAATTTCAGAGTTATTCCGAAAAAACTGTTTTCGGGTAGGTTTGAGTACTTATGAACACGTAACTCAGTTGATTTTAATCCGATTTTCAATTTTTAAACGGTTTCTGAAAGACAAAGAATAGATCTTTCCAATCTTATACATTATATGCTATATTAGTTAAATATTGGTAATAATTTTCGTAATAACATCTGCAATTTTTTTTATTTTTTTTATATTTTTTTAACTTTGAGTTCTTTTTTTTATATATTTTTCTATCAAAGCAGATATATTTGTATAAAAAATTTGAAATAGAATTTTATTTCAAATAAAATAAATATTAGTTTTTTTTTAAATCGGATATTGTTTGTGAAAGTTATTAAACTTTATTTAAAGAGCTTTAAATAGCACTTGAGCAGATCTTACTCTCTGCCTCGATGTAAAATCACTTATCAAATTTCGTGCCACTACTTATCGAAACTTCAAACTGTTCAAAAGTGATCCCTCAACTCGTTTTTGTTTACATATATAATTTTACTTATATTACATAAGCATTATTCATTGCAATGTCCATAACATCAAAAAACAAACGTAAATATTATTTGTTTTTTGCTTTGCGATCTACCTCATAACAAACCCTACGCTGGTCCATGAGATCGACACCACCCATATATTTATTATAGTTTACGATCACTTCGGGACAGACAATGTTTACTTTCTTAGATGATCCTGATTGTCTTCTCATTAGAAAGTCGTTTTTCTGGTGGTATAAAATTGGAGAGCATGTGAACTGAGTTTGTGTTTATCCATTTGACGAAAAAAATTCCTTGAAAATTTACGAAGGAAATGTCACCACGTCGCATTGTTTTATCCCATGGCAAATTTTTGCGTAATTAATTTATATTGTAAGCTGGGGGAATTGAAGAAGTTATCAAAATATACTTCGAAACCAAGGCCGTTCAACTTTTGAGTCAAGCTAAGTACAACGGATTCTCCCAAACCTACTTCCGCATTAGTTTGTTTGCCCGTATATAGATCAAATTCAAAAAGGTAGCCTGTTGAAGAGCCGGCTCTCCACCACATTTCGAAGCCCCATTTTATAGGCTTGTTTTTAATGTATTGTTTCATCACATTGTGTCCTTTAAATTTTACTATGTGCTCGTCAATAGATTGCCTCATAGAGTTGTTCATAGCATTTTGAAAACAATGGTTGAAATGATCAAAACAGATCTCACTTTATATTCTCTGTTGGTAGTTGATGACTCATACTCATTATTGCAGAAATGCAAATTTTGACGTATTTGCTCAAATCTTGTTCTAGTCACAATGTTAGCTATGTAATGGACACCCATATCTTCATCAGTAGACCAGTAACTACGAATACTTGGCAAAACTTTGTAGCTCATTACAAAATTAATTCCTAAATATGCTTTCATTTTGTCTACTTCAACAATAAAAGATCTTCCGTTTTGCTCCGCATATCTTGTACTTTCCGGAATGATAATATCACACAACATCTCATTTAGCTTTGTAACTTCAAAAAAAAAAATTCTATTCAAACTCATAATTACTTTCACAATATGGACAAGGTGTATAAGAGTCACTTGCCCATCTGAAAGTAGGTTCTTCTTCCTTATGAAGAGCTGTGCTGGCATCTATAGTTATGTTTTGACCAGTTTCTTGTACTGCACTTTCGATTTCAACCACATCTGCAGCCTCTTCAATGTCTTCTTCTAGAAAGTTTTGATTTTCTTCATCTAGGAGAAGTTCATCTTCCCCATCACTATTATCCGCCATAAGCACCTGTAAATTAATATTGTGAACATGTAAAAAAAAAACGCAATATCAATAGACAAGCAGATAAACATTTCACTTCTGGTACATAGGGAAAAATGTTTCCCAAAATATGTAAATATACACAATAAAAGCACTATTGGCCACTTATTAATTTTCTGTTATTATTCGTCATTTCTCTGTACTCACAACGTAATATATATATATCACTTACAAAACTTAGAAACGTAACTTTATCCGCTACAAAACGAGCCAAATCAAAACGACTTTACGGTGAAGAAAAAATGGGATTTGCCTTCCTTGACTAAACTATACACATTTAAGTATTGCCAACTTTTTACGTTTATTAACAATAAATCAGCTGTTGTACGGCATCTAGTTGTCAAAATAAATATTTAAAAAAAATATGGTATCTACTAAAATAAACAATTTAAAATTTGGGAAAAATGTTTCCCATTCACGTGAAAGGGATAAAAGAGAACCCCATTTAGTGACAAATGTAGATGTTCATGATCTTGTTCAAGATTTGAAACTATTATGGAGACAAACAGAGATGTTAGCGTCTCGACTAAAACAGTGGAATATCACTAAAAGTGACTTTAAAGTAACATTTGCAAGAGACAATCCCTAAATACAGTTTGAGCACATTTTTAAAGTTTACAATGATAATAACAACCTTGTATATTGCTCAGATGCAGATGAGTTATTCCATTGTCTGAATTACCAACATCTACCGAACGACTGGAGATTATTTTTGGACGGCTCGTGTAAAAGTAAGAAATATTTTTTTATTATTTAAAAACCATTAACATATTTTTTAGGTTTGAAAGCAGTTTTATTACACAACGAGAATCAGTGCCTATAGCATACGCTACTAACATGAAAGAGTCGTATGCAACAATGGAAAAGATACTGGATTTAATATGTTATAAAAAGTATCAATGGCAAATTATTTCAGATCTCAAAGTTCTGACAATTTTATTCGGAATTCAAGGAGGCTATACTAAATTTCCTTGCTATATTTGCGAATGGGACAGTCGTGGGAAAGACCAATTCAAGCAAAAAAAAAAAAAAAACTGGCCATCAAGAACAATTTTTCAAATTGGCAAGAAAAACGTCTTAAAAATTCCATTTTTTGGGAAATGAAAAAAGTGAAAATGATATTTATGTAGTAAATGAATTTCTTGAGGCTTATGCAGAAATGGGATGCGGAATGTCCATTAAAGTTCATTTTCTGCATGCACATTTAGTTTTTTTTTCAGAAAACCTAGGACAATTTAGTGATGAGCAAGACGAACGATTTTACCAAGACATTTTGGATATCGAAAGACGCTTCGAAGGAAAAAGCCAAGTAAGAATGATTTCAAATTACTGCTGGTCACTTAAGCGAGAAACAGCCGATTTTATGTACAAGCGAAAGAGGTTTGCAAGCACTTTTAATCAAATATTCTAAATTTCTAAATAAAATAATTTGAATATTGTTATTTTAAAAATTTATATAATCATATCATTATAACACTAAAAAAATAAAGAAAATGTAGTATATTGATCAATATTTGTAAAAGCAAAATTTTTAACTTTTGAAAAACCTTAATAACTTGTTTAACTCAGAACTAAATTAGCTTTAATGAAATATGTACATATATACATAAGGGTATGTTTCTAAACAATATAATTTAAAAAAAAAATGGCGCCAAAGTTAAAAAACCCAGAAAAAATAAAATTCAAATCAGATATAATTTTATTGTCTTTCCATTTCACCAAACGAATACCAGTGCTTGAAGTTTTTTTATACACTAGTTGATAGTATGCTGGAACACGATTTTCACGGATTGTTTCCGTAGTATTATATTCGCATGATTTGAGACAAGCCAGCAAAGGATAACTAGTAAACAGATTATCAAAGTGAAACGAAAATGGTAGCGCAATCAATGTATCAGGAAAATCATAGATCATACTGATCAAAGGAGCAGTGTATTTACCAAACTTAGCTTCATACGCAACGTTTGAGCGAGGATTCTTTCCCTGGTAAATTTCAAAATTCACCAAGTAGCCTGTTGAAGTTGAAGTGCAAAATTCATTCCCGTAGATCTTAGCGCGCATAGTTAAGATGAGTGTTTCGTGAAATATTACTGATCAACAAAGGATGTTTGTGAAAACTTTATCCTTTTAAAACTTTCATCTAAGCCTATGCCAACATCTCATATAAGTATTTAAATATGTAAATATGTAAATATCTACATATGTATGTATGTAAATATGTAAGTATTTAAGCTTTAAGTTTATAAAAATATAATTTAGATTTGCAATATACACATTCATTTTCTATTGCTGTAGTAGCCCTTATATCGACAATTTTTGACATTTAAAAACTATATTTTGAAAACTGGACCGAAATCGTATAACATTACAATTCAGGTTTTATATAATTTTTATATTTTATTTATTTTAACATCAAATGAATGGAATTAAAAAAACAATTTCCAATTGTTTTCTTTAACATTAAACCCAAAACTTCTAAATGTTAACCGACACTACCCGGATTTTAATCATTTGGGTGTTTAGATGACACAAAATAATTATTTGCCTTGTATCGATAATTCAAACATTTCATAATAAGAGCCATCCTAATATCCGGCACAAATGTCTGACGATTTTAAATATAATTAAATTTAAACAAATTTTACAAAACTACCAAATAAATACATTTCTAGTATGTCATTTTCAACACGTGTTAACGCACCGGGGACGAAATTAAATATTTTAATAACATTAAAAAAATAAACTGATTTCAATTTCCGATTTACCCGTAATAATGTTAAATATTTTAGCCCTATGCATCATTTACCACCGCCATTCCGCTAGAATTTTTACACATGTTTGTACACACATTCGTAAATAGTTCATGAGGATAAATGTAACAAATTGTATATAAATGTACGCTTGTCATACCTATTAGGGTATCCATGCGAATAATGGTCGTTCAAATAATCGTTCAATTCCTTAAGAATAATTATTCGAAGAATTTCAAAATGACAATTTTTAAATAACGAATAATTCGATTAATTTTAAGAAGAAAAATCAAATAAAACGAATAAATATTTTTGTGTTAATTTATTGTTTCTCTTTAGAATTTTTCATAATTTTATAATTAAAAATAGCAATAATTTAACAACATTCTTATATACTTATTTTTTCTATAATTAAATATATTTAAATTATACATAAATTATTATTTAAAATTTAATTTTGGATGGTGACATTTTTGATTTTCTGAAATCTAAAAATTCGTTTAGTTAAAAACTAAAATATTAATATTAACGATTTCTAATATAAAGAAAAGTTAAATAATGTTTCTAGTCACCGTAAGAGTTTATATTCGGCTGTGCCGAATCTTATATGCCCACCACCAAATCACCTATTAGAGATTTATAAGAGATTTATGCGCATTTAAGTGATTTCTGGAAGTAGACTTTATACTGAAGCTACGGCGAAAAATGGACCGATTTTTATTATAATGAGATAAACCATTTTCATATATGTACTCGTATGAACCATTTGTGTTGAATTTAAACTTGATAGTGACTTTTATGAGGGATTTATGCCCAGTTAAGTAATTTCCGGAACTGGGCTTTATATGGGGACTACAGTCAAATATGAACTAATCATCATGAAGTCATTTTGATTACGTTTGTCGAATTTTAACTTGATAGTCATTTTTACAAAACGATTTACGCAAATCGCCTGGGACTCCCTTTTAACCAGCATTGTCGTAGTTGTAAGGATAGGGAAAAAGAGGAACGATTTTCTACCTTCTCTGCGAATGCCCAGACCTACATTAAATCTGACGAGTTGTGTGGTCTTTTAAAACGTGGTCCATTCAACTTTACTTAAGTGTTCGCACGTAGTGAACTACCACGTAAACCCACCAACCAATCTATCGTGCCAACAACGATATGGCCAGACCATCTTAGATTCTGATAATATTCTACGACCATTATTTCGATGAACTACAAACGGAATACAAACGCAATATATATTATTGATATCTTAAAAGAAAGTATGAAAGTGATTGCAAACAAAATACATATGGAATCAGAAAAAACTTTTGGAAACACATATTAATTGAATACATTGAAATAACTAGAATAAACAGGAAAATACAATAGAAAAGAAATCAAAAAATACTACTTGGGTTTCTATTTATTTAAACCAGTGTCATTCCTATAGCCTAAACCAAAATGGTTGCGAATGAGATGTTGAATATGTTAAAGAAAATGACAATGCAGATACAATTGATGATGATAACGTTTCAACATATTTAATAACACGTCATGATATTATTAAAGATGGCTTTAGACGATGCTACTTTATGTACGATTTGAATAAGGAAAGACATTTTCGTGTTACTTTAAAAACTTTAAATTTTTCGATTCATTTGATTAAATTTAAATATATGATTGAAATATTCAAATAAGTTAGAATCTCTTATTCGAATTATTCGTTTTATTCAAACAAAAAGAAAAATCAGAATAATTTGGATACCCTAAATTTCAAATAAAAAGTTAAATTGTTTTAACAAACTTTAAATGACCCATATTAATTACGAAAATATAAAAAGTAGAAAAGTATGAGTTCATATTCGGCCAATATATCAGTGGCTCTATTAAGTAGGAGCTATTACCTATTATGAGGCGATCATTTTTTTATATTTTACTGTATTTGATTTTTACGTTGAATTTAATATCTCAATAATATTTCAATAATGACATATTTTAGAGTTCTTCTGGGTATTAGAGATGTTCTCGAAAACATACCTCATATGAGAGCTATGGCCAATTATGTACTGACCTTCACAAAATCCAATAATAAAATGTTTACTTACATATAACTGATCTGTGTAAAATTTCAGTTTACTATCGATATTTATAAAATATTTACCTAGGTTAATTTATTTCTTGAAAGTGGTTATATGGGAGCTATAAATAATTATAATAATAAGGAATACAAAAACTACACAGATTATAGGACTAGAATATAATTATTCAATGTTTTTTCAACTAATAGCTTAGAATTTTATATATTGTTTGAAAGGAAATTTTACGAACAATATAATTTATAGCAAATTTCAAAATTTCATTTAAAATTGATGTATTTACCAATTCATATCATAAATTAAAGAGTTTGTCTGATATTCATAACAATCTTGAGTGTAATTTCACATTTTATAAAATTAAAAAAACATTTATGCATATTCACCATATGTTAGGAAACAGGGTAGAAAAAGGAGTATGATTCTTTTGCTTGAATTTGATCTCAATAACGTCATTTACAAGAGTTTTATGGTTGGTTGTTATCCGAGCATTTTACTTAATTCGGGAGCTATTGCCTAATATGGACTGACTAGCAACAAAACTAAATGCACCGATATTTTCAATATCTAGCAGTTTGATTTTGGTATATATATAAATTGTATCATTATTTGTACAAGAATTATGAGTGTTGAGGTGATTTTCGGAAGAGCGCTTCATATGGAAAATATGGTCCAATATGGACCGTGATTCACAAATTTATGTAAAGTTTTGAATCAACAGCGACATTTATAAGATAAATATAAGGATAAATGACTTTTTTGGATGTGGTTCTTATATGGGAGCTATGACTAATTATGGACCGACCATCATAAAATTGAGTACAATAATTTATATATCAATAAGAATTATTTGCGTCGAGTTTTAACCTGGTAACTATATTTTTACCAGATTTATACGTATTTAAGTGAATTTTAGATGTGGACTTTATATGGGGTCTGGCCATAGACATGCATCGAACAAAACAAAATTTCGTTTTACGATTTATTTTTACATGACACTTATTTTGCCGAATCTTGTATTAATATTCCAATTTTACAGGCATTTATTGATCATTAAGGCATATTTCGGGAAGATTTTACTATTTTCCTCATACTTTCTTCTTTTATAATAAAAATAACGTGTACAGAATTTGATGGCAATATCTGCAATATATTTAAAAAAATTCCAAGAAAAATGTTTAAAAATATCAAATTTTTATGGAGGTTGTCGCACATTTGGTCCATAACTCGTGGTTTACTATACCGATTTTGCTGATTTTCAATACCAAACTACTTAGGAGAATTATAAGCGGGGTTTTTGTAAACCTTGTTGATTTTGGTTGTGTCGTTTGGACGTGAGAGTGTTTTACACAGACAGACGGACAGACGGACAGACGGATGGACATAGCTCAATTAGGAATACATATACCTTATGGGGTCTCAGATGAATATTTCTCAGTGTCACACGGAGTCACAAACTTATATATACCCTGATTCACCATTTATATTGGTGTAGAGTATAATAAAGTATGCAAAATTGCATGATATTATCTGAATTATATTTGAAGAAAATAGCAAAAATTATCTCAAAAAAAAAAAATAAATAAATAACGAGGTTGTCTAAAGCTTTGGTATATAACATGGATTCTACTGGGAAAAATTATTTTCTTTTGAACTTGACATTTCATTATTTTTCAGCATGAAAGAAAAACAACCAAATGAAATAAGAAAATTGAATATTACTCTTTTCTTCTTTTTCCCTTCTCAACCAAAATTACTTGCCTTTAAAAGTCAGCGGACTTATAATTATTTAAAATTAAACAAGTAAGAAAGTATAGTCGGTCAAGCCCGACCATATAATACCCTACACCCAGTATATCAATAAAACAGTTTTTGGGCGCTATATGGGAGTTATTACCTGTTATGGACCGATCATCCAAAAATTTAGTGCCATGACTTCCGTGAATATAAATAGTATGTGTGTTAAACTTTATCTCGATATAAATACGTTTAAAAGATTTATGGAGGTTAAAGTGAATTATGAAGAGGGTCTTATATGGGAGTTTTGACTATTAATGAACTGACTATTATAAAATTAGGTGTCATCCTATTTGTACATAAGAAACTCATTTTTGTTAAATTTTATTCGGATAACAAAATTTTTAAGAGATTTTGGCACTTATATGGGAGCTACGACTAAATATGGACCGATCGTCATAAAATTCAATATTATTTGGATACCAACAATTTTAAGAGAGTTATGCTCTTTTAAGTGATTTTCGAAAGTGGGCCTTATATAAGAGCTACAAATAATTATGGATCATCACGAAATTTGTAGATATGATTTAGCTTCATTTATTACTCATTTGTGGTGAAATTTGTTTACATAATTGTATAATCATGGTGACTGGTAAACCCCAATTTCGGAAGGACATTTGTATTGGGGTGAAAGTGATTCTGAGTCGATCGGTATACCTTAAGGTGGGTGTTGGACCAATATTGATGGTCATTACAAACATCAGCACAAATCCAATATACCTTCCGCACTATTGTGGTAAAGAGTATAAATAGTAGTTGTTATTGATATTTAAAACAACTTTGCGATTAGAAATTCTACTTTAAATATTTAAACTACAATTACATAATAATCTTTTTTAAAAATATATAAAATATGAACCAGGAAAAGCTTACAACTATGTAGCTAATAAGTTCTAGATACTAAAGAACAAAATTAGATGAGAACGTTTACAAATATTTAATCATATGTTTTTCTTTGAATGTCATATAAAATCCGTTTATACCTTTTTCACTTTACTATTTATATATGTAAAGTTTTTTTTTACAAATAAATAATGTATATAAATATAATTTCTTTATCGCTTTGCAATAAAAATAAATCTATAAACAAAATCATTTGTCAATGTAGTAATATTCGAATAAGAAACTGTTTTATAAACTCTTAAATTGTAAGTAATGTGGCTGAAAGTATTGATAAAAGTTTTAATACTTACTTATATTCCCCTTTTTAAGATTGAAATGAAAAAATAAAAATCGAAACAAAACTAAAACATACATACATACATACATTTGTATGTATACTACTATTAATGTATGTTTTTATACGTTTGTATACGGCATTTAAAGGAATACTACAAAAAAAAAAAAAATGGCACAAATAAGAAAACAAAATTTAACAAAAAGAAAATGTTGTAAAGATAGTAAAGAATTATTACATACTTAGTATTATTTTTTTTCTTTCTTCTTTTTATGTGTATACAAAAGCGCCTTAAAATTTATTTCCTTAACAATTTTGTTGTCACCATGTGGTATTTCGAAAGAAGATTCCATTCATTTTCCTCTTGTATTGATTCTCCGTTCAATAAGTAGAAGGTTGGCCACTTTTCTTTCACTGAGGTCAGTCTATATAATGTATGGCAGGAGCGTAGCAAATGTGTGTAATATTAATGTTGAATGATAAGAAATTCGTAACAGTTTTCTTTTCATGTTTTTGTTTGACATTTCATGGAGGTTATTTAGAATAGTTTTCTGGTAGCTGGTGCATAGTTCCTTTTTTATTTATCATTACAATCTTGTATATCTATAAGTGTGTATGTCTTTTTTTTTTTTTTGTTCTTTCCTTTTTGTGGCAGTAATAATTTGTCAAACTATTTATTTCAATTATAGTGTGTCACACATTTTTGTTGTAAAGTTCTTTTTTATATATGTACATACATGTATTTACTTTGGGCACACTTGAACGAACTTTTACACTTACACACGTCTATATTTATCATTTATATTGATTACAGATTTACAAACTTTTATTTCTTACTAAATGCGAGATATATAATTTTTTTTAACAATGGGGCAAACGATAATGGGAATTTAACAACTATTACAATTTTTCAATATAAATCAATATTCAATTTAAGTGGTTTGAAATTAGCTTGAGCAACAAAATTTTGTTTAATATTGATGGCGGGGAGTTTAAGTTTCTAAAAGTATCAAAATAAAATACACGTATCTTAGAAGCAATTAAGTTAGTTCTTTTAACTGTATATTCTCTTTGAAAATGTTTTGATAATACAAATGTAATGGGCTTTTCACCAAGAACTTTGTTTTCCAACAGGGGCATATTAGAATAACATGAACATTTTAACTTGACATATCAGTACTAGAAGCTTTGACAATTGTGACAATGATTTCAATTCGTCTCTAAAATTTGCCTTATATCCTTGGGCTATGATTTTTTTTCGAAATTTTGGCTGGTAGATGCTAAGAACCAAATTTATGTCAATTATTAATGATTTTGATATCGCTGACATGTGATTTTAACAAGATGGTGAAAAATAAGGCCCTAAAATTTAATTTCACGATATTCGACTCGAATTCAATATTTTTGTAGATCTATATCTATATAGAGCCAATCGAATCAATTGCAGCCTTAAAACTCTAAATCTGTGGAGTGATTAATGACTGATTGAACATTTTGATAAAATAATCGACATCTTTGTGTGTATTTTGTTAATGTGAATGGTCATGGTGGACATCTGGCCAATATAATATTTCATTTATTCCTTTCCGTTCCTACCTAAAAATATGTGTAGGTAAATTTTACGAGAAGTTTATGTATGATTGGCTTATTTTTTTCAACTATTTTTAGTCCCTTAATAAAATGTGTAATATTTCCTGTTTCTAAGGACATATAGACTTCAGGGGCATAAAAACTGTATTTCTATTATAAATTTCATTCAAGTGTATCAACTTTGAAATTTGTTGAAACGGAAAGGGTTATAATTGTCTAATTTTATTCTTTCTAATGGAATAATTATTTGAAGGATCTTAATGTAAATTATATGTTATAAACGGAGGCACTGATGATTACATTTTAAGCATCAGCATGTTTTTACAAACAAGTTTAAGATGTCTTAAAAAATAGAAATATGTAACTTAATTCATTATCAAAATCATGGTTTACTAATATTAAACTAATAACACAGTGAAACAAACAAAATGAGATGGGGTAATAGCAATTGCAAATAAAAGTTGACATTATCCATAACAAAGCCTTAATAGGTTTTTTAGTTCAATACGTATTTGAAGTTGATGATTTTGGAACGCTGTCTAGCAAGGAATGATCATTGAAAATTTAATAAAATGATGCTTATTTATTGTTACTATCCTGGAAAGGTATGGTTTTTCATTGTTATATTGTGGTATGCAAAAGAGTGCATTTTGTACTTCTATGTTCGTCAACTGTGAAGCCTTACTAATAAACGATAAAAAGTAAAATACCATTGAAATGATTTCAGTATTAATGTAATCGAACACAAGTAAGAAAGTATAATCCGTCAAGCTCGATCGTATATCCAGCAAAAATTTTGCATACATTCTTAATTTAAATGACTTCCAGAATTCATTATTTGGTAGCTCTAGTAGCCACTTCTTGTATTACTAATTATATATTAAAGAATTACTTTATTTATATCTTAAAAAGGTCGTAATTATAAAATCAAAAAAAATTTACTTCAAATGTATTTAAAGAAGAAGTTAGTCCGCGTTCACATGTTTCAATTCTGACTCTTTAAAGCAAGTATTTTTTTGAATAAGAAGGGAAGAGAATAAAAGGGTTTAGTTTATTTCTTTGTTTATTCCATTTTTTTCTGCGTGTAGTTGTTTACTTGTTAATGTGCATGAAAAAGTAGAAACTTAAGGGAAAAGATCACGCAAATTGAAGAAACGCGTGTGAACGAAATGGCAGGTTCGAAATAGAATTGAACACAAACTGGTCGGCTAAAACTGAAATGTGTGAAACAGCACTAATTTCTGATTATTTAATTGTATTTATTAATATAATTTTGCAATAAGTTTCCTTAATATTTGTTAAGTTAGTTTATTTATTGAATAACATTTTGTTGTAATCAGTCTACAACTACATATTTTTATAAACCTTTAAAAATAATTATTAACTTTTTTGTTAAAAGTGGCAAAATTATAACGAATTACTTTTGGGACATTCTTATTACTTTTTAACTTAATTTGTAATTGAAGTTTCGCCTAGTTAATACCCTACACCCAGTATATGTGTCAAAATTATATTACAGAAATGGTCGCTATATGGAAGCTATTACTTATTATGGACCGATCATTCAAAGATTTAGTGGCATAAAATAATTTTCTTCAGTGCATATATATATTTTTGTGTTACATTTTATCTCGAAATAACACTTTTAAATGATTTACCGACGGTTATAAAATTAGTTGTCATGATTTCTGTGTATATGCACAGTATTTGTGGCGAATTTTACTTCACTTCACGTTAAGCTATTTTTACATTTTTAAGATATTTATGGTCGTTCAAGTGATTTTCAGAAAGTGGCCTTATATGGCAGCAATGACTAATTACGCACCTATCATTATAAAATTGGAACATCTTTGTGTTGAATACTTTTGGATACCAACATTTTCAGAGTTATGCCCTTTAATGTGATATTCGGCAGTTGGCCTAATATTGGAACTATGGTCAATTTTGCTTTATATTTCGGTAGAAAATTATTATGAAAGTTAGGTGAAATAGTGGACAAATTCCAATCCCAACTCTCGTTGGGCAAAAAAAAAAAACATATCATGGACCAAATTTTATCGAAATATTTTCAAAATTGCGAACTGGACTTTACACAGAAGCTTAACAGGAACAGCCAGCCAGACGGACGGAAATCATTAAATCATCTTAGGAAATGATTTGGAATCGATTGGCATACCTTAAAGGGTTACCTTATAAATAAATCCAATATAACCTCTGCACTATGGTAGTGTGGGGTATAAAATAATATCTTTTACAGATAATTATCTTGGAAAGGAAACAATTCAAGAATTACTGAAGTTTCTGTAATTCCTTGCGAGGATGCAGATTGTATTGCAGAGTTAGGCTTTCAAGTGGGAATTTGATATATAAAAATCCTAAAAGCAGGTTTCTAAGTAACCACCGTTCCCACTTTTGTAATGTAAGCTATACACATAATTCATTTCTTTACATAAGCAACAAAAATATAGGATCCATCGGACATTGCAACTACAGCGTAGTCGTGCCCAACATTTGAATGAAATTAAAAATTAAAAATCTTTTTACTTTATTAAATTGGCTTGAGGTATCTTTTATTAAAAATATAAAAACTCTTGTTTTTTTTAATTTTTATTATATTTTATTCGTTTCCAATATTTCGACCAACTTTGTTGATCATCTTCAGGGAAGAAATATAATTAAATGTTTAATACAGTGTTGTCCGATGTTAATGTCTTAAGTTTCTTTCACTGACTGAAATTAAAAATCTAATCAAAAATGTTTCTTTCATTCAATACTAAAGATACGGACAGTCAGTTTTATTTTATTTTTAATTTTTTCTTTTTAGTGGCTAACATCGACTAATTTGGCACTACCTTATTGTACTCACATTTAAGATAAAAACAACACATGCTTTTTACTTGTATATACAAATAAATTGTAATAACTTTTATTCAACAGCAATATTTATGTAAATTTCCAACTAAAACAATTAATATTTTTTTTATCTTAATATTTCAGCAACATTCGTATGTTGAAATAATACTTCAAATTATGAAAACATGCTACATAAGAGTCACGATATAATTTTGTATTTACTTTTTATGCCCTTATATTTGTTATACAATTTAAAATATTTAAATTAAGATGTTTTGTTTTTCCTTACAAAAATCGGTTATTGGGATTTAGTTAATGATGTTAGTGTTTATAAATAATAAGTTTTTAATTAAAATTAGCCTTATAATATTACAGATATTCCAACTTAAACAATTTATAACATTTTTATATTATTCAGTTAATGCCATTATATTACACAGAAAAAAAATAAAAATGAGTTTCAATTAAAATATTTGTGGAATCAATTAAAAATTTAATTGAAATCGGACCAGTAAACAAAATGATGATAAAAAAAAAAATGTGAGATTTAATTGAAAATATCAGAAAAAGTAATTGAATCAATTAAAATTTTAATTGAAAATTATTTAAAATCAATTAAAGGTTTAATTGAAAAAAACATGATTTTTTTTTCTGTATATACAGGCCGTAGTTGTAGTAAAACGATTTCAGAATTACATAATATATAGGAAATAAATATTGCAGGATGCGATTCAGTTAAATGTTTACATATTTGGCATTTGTTTGCTTTCAGTAAAATCGGTTGTATACGAGGGCGGTTCCGAAACAGAAAGAGAATAGTTAATTTTTTAAAAACATTTTTATTGTTCAATATAATCTCCTGAAACTTCAAGACACTTAGTCCAGTGCTTATCTAGCAATTCTAAACCTTAATTGAAATTCAAAATAGTGGTTTACAACTGTAACTGCATCTTCATTTGAGACAAAACGCTTGCCAGCTAGGAATTTTTTTTAGACTTGGGAATAAGTAAAAGTTACTGGAAGGAAAATCCACCTTGGTCAAGCAACTCATACTTAAATTCGTTGATTTTAGCCATTGTTAAAACACTCTTGTGCGCCGGTGCGTTGTCTTGATGAAAAATAATTTTTTTGTATTATAGGCCATGACATTTTCCTCGAATTTTTACGTTTAAGTGATCTAAAATATTGCAATAGTACCCTGAATTTATGGTTTTGCCCTTTTGCAGAATAAAATACCTTTGAAGTCCCAAAAAACCATTTTCATAACTTTACCAGCCGATTGAATTGTTTTTGCCTTCTTTGGGGCACTTCCTCCAGCTTCAGTCTATTGCTTGGATTGCTCCTCTGAAGTATAGTAGTGGATCTATGTATCATCAGCAGTTATGAAAAATTAATATTATTTTTCTTAAAACGATCCAAGCAAGCTTCAGAAGTTTTTATTCTAATGCGTTTTTGGTCGACTGTTAACAAATGCGACACCCAACTTGCGGAAAGCTTTTTCATCTGTAGTTCTTCATGCAAAGTTAAATGGACTCGATTATTTGATATGCCCATGATATTAGCTATCTCACGCACTTTTATTATTATTCTCGTATATTTCTTACAAATTATATTATTTTCTGCTGGATTAGTTTAGCCATCTATTGGTCAATAATTGGCCAATTTAATATTAAGCTGGGACATATGTTACCATGTTAATTTTTCCTACAAATGTCATGGTCAATAATAATTTTTAGCAAAAAGCGCATTATTAAGTGTTTATGTTCTTTGTAAAATCTTTAATTCTAGATTTTCTAGCAGAATATTTAAAATATTTAAATATTTACCTCACTCAAGCAAACTATGTGATGGAATCGAAAATATATCTGAACTAGTGATTCGCAACAAATTGTAAACTATATCTACGGCATATTAGTGGAGTTCAACAGAGTGTTAGCTGATAAAAATATAGTGCTGAATTTCCCACCAAACAAATAATTTGAGAATGATGAGCCTTTAAAAAGCGAGATAATGTATGGCCATGTTACTTATACCGTATTTTATGTATCTGTGTAAAAGAGATTTAATTAAGTTAATGGTTTCTAAAGTTTTGGCAGAACTCTACATTTTATTCTCTCATGTATAAAAGCAAGCAAAGATTCCGCTGATACTTTCCCAGCAATTAAAGCATTAAACACATCTGAGACAGCAGGATACACGAACAAATGCCGCTGGGTACTTATGTCGCCCTATAGCCAGCTACTTAATTATTTTGAAAACGACAGCTACATATGTACATAGTCAGTAGCTGATTCCGAATAAAAAATAAATTTGTTCTTCAAACTTTTTAAATAACATAATGGCTGAAGAGAATTTTGTTGATTTTATAGAAGCTATTACTAAAATACAACAAAAAAGTAAATAAAAGCATTAAAAATTATAAATTTTTAAACAATAAAAAACATACAAACTTTAATCAAACACAAAACAAGACAGCGACTAAAAAATCCGCATGGACAACAACCTGCAGTCGTGTTGACTACTGTCGTCAATATAATCACTCTCATATAAACGTGTGTATTTTATTTTTGACATATTGTAGTCGGCAGCCTGCTGTCTCGAATGTGTTTAATGCTTAACTGAAACATGTCGTTGCAGCAAGCAAATTTACATCAGAATTTTTATTGAAAAATATACCAAATGATTTTCCTAATGCCAAACGAGTAAAATTTCACTAAAATGTAAAAATTTTATACCAAGTATCATTAGAGATTGACTCGAATTACAATAAAAATTTAATATAACATAGATTTATTAAAGAAATGAAATAAATGCTCAAAAGTTGTCCATTCGCGAACTTTACGACCATAACGCTTTCTCAAGCCAAAGCATAAAAAATTTCAATGAAGCCCTTCTATTCAACATACATTTCTATCTCACCATTACAAAGTCCCTTTTCAACTCAACCTTTAAAATACACGCACAAAACTTCATCATATTGAAATTAAATTGTGTCAGTATGCTAATTAACTACAGCAAATTAAAAGGTAATCATGCATTAAAAATTAAGAAATTTATGAATGTATGGCCTTGACTAATAACACATGTTCCTGTGTCATAAGTTAAGACCGCCATGACAACCAAAAATATTTTGTACAAACGTATGACGAAAAAAGTTTACCTTTTACAGATTGTATTGTCTCATGTGTTTTGGACGGCCTTTGGGTTTAGCAGTTACACCAGCAACGTTCAAATATACTCACTGTATATTTACATTTATACGTGATAAAAAACAATACATAACTTTTGGAATTGGCAAACATGTGTTTGTATGCTCTAAATATGTCATCAACTTCAAAAACCCAAACAAGTGTCGGCATAAGCAAAGTGAAAAGGAACATATAAATAAATGTTGTTTAAAAAGTCAACGAAAAGGATGAGATTGGTTCCAGTATTATGCGAAATACAAATTTAACAACTTTTTATAATTAGATTTTATACCTTTCAGCAACAAATGCAACAACTTTTATACTTAATTTTGTAAGAAAAAACAAGTAAAGTATATCTGCAAACAACATACAATTACAAACAGAAGCGAAAAATAATAAACCTTATAGGGTTATCCATATGTTGGCAGGACTATTTTAAGCTTACAGTTAGAAGGAAATACTCGTTAAAATGTACTCAATTCTTAGTTGTTTAAATTTTTTAATAATTGACATATAAGTCAACAAGTCGAAGTTCTGATTTTTATACTGGGTGGTGCAAGTAGATATATTTTTTTCAATAGCCTTTTTTTAACAGATCACGCGTGAGTCGTGTCATGCTGTCATCTTATTTTTGTTTACTATTGTTTAGCATTTCATAATGGAAAGACTTACGCCTGAACAACTGTCAAATTTATTACGAAAATTCACGTTCTGTGAGGAATGTATTTCGTGCACTTCGCTCAACTTATCGTCAACATAATCGGCCTACTGAGCATACAATTCGCAACACCATCACCTATTTTGAGACCCGGCATTCATTATTAGATAATATATGACCGAATAGAATACGTCCAGCACGCTGTGAAGAAAATATAGCGGCCGTAGCTGAGAATGTACACGAAATCCGTGGAGATTCGATTCGGCGCCGTTCGCAGCAACTCGGACTGACGTATGAAATGACTTGGCACATTTAACATCGAGAACTTAAATTGAAAGCGTACAAAATATAGCTTGTGGATTTAACAATCATTAATCAATGAATTTATTTCAAGAACACTTCGGTTACATCTTGGGCCGGTCGATTGGCCACCAAGATCGTGTGATATCACACCGTTTTCCGGTGGGAATATGTAAATTCTAAAGTTTATGCGGACAAACCCGCTTCGAGTCAGATCTTGAAGGAAAACATCACGCGCGTCATTCGCCAGTTACCAGTCGAAATGCTCGAATGAGTCATCGAAAATTGTACTCAACGGATAGACCATCTGAGACGTAACAACGGCCAACATTTGATAGACATAGTCTTCAAAAAATAAATGCGAAAGAATGATCTTTCAAATGATAATAAAAATTTCCCATTAAATTTCAATTTTCTGTGTTTTTTCTTTAAAAAAGTAGGGAACCTCGAAATGCATCACGCTTTATATAGGACTAACACATTATATTAATATATTTTTCATTATCGTAAGTTCTGTGGGAGCTTCGAAAAGTTTATTTAAACTCAGAGATTAACATCGACTCCACTATGTAGAATGATCCGGAATATATATATATATATCCGGAATATATGCTATATATATATGTATATATCACCATGTATAATTTTTATTAAAGAAAATTTCTGTAAATATTAACTTAAATTATCAAACAACCAAAATAACCGAAAGCTGCTCAACTTTATTTTCATGTATAAAATTCCGCATAAATAATTTTAAATTATAAAATGTATAAAGAACGAAAATAAAAAAAATGTGTGTATGTTAAATTTAAAGCACTTTCTTACAGTTTTTTTTTATTTAACTTCAGAAAAAAAATATTGTAAACATAGTAGGAGTACATATAGACAGAAAGACAGACAAAATTTCATTATTGCTTTTGATTAAGAGAAAAAGAAAACTTTTAAAAAACATGATTTCTTTAGTATTTCTTTCATGTTATATTTTTAACTTTAACATTCAAGGTTTTTTTGTTTCAAAAGTATATCATTAAAGAAGTGCATATTTAAGATACGAAAATCAGAGCAATAAATAAAACAAACATTTTGAAAGTCAAAGTTAGTCTTTACACTTTATACTAATCCAAAGAAAAATACTTAATTGCATAAAATCGTGTTATAGAAAAAAAAATAAAAACTACTCTTTGCAATTTAAATTATTTCTATATTTTTTTAATATAATCTCTTTAAAAATATTAGTGACGCGATAGGAAGTATTTCATTTAAGCTGTGTTCACATTGTGTGTATTTGTCATGTGGACTGTCACTTTTTCGCATGTCAAATTTGTACATATAGTCTGAACTCCTGTAAACAATATCATGTATTATTTATCTGTGTGCAATACATATGACATTTTTGTATTTAGAACGAGTTCTATTTTCAAGTGACAAACCATCTGACATCAGCTGTTTTTTATAACCAAAATTTTGTGGCGGCAAAAATTAATTGAAATTTTAATAAATATAATTTATACCTAATAGTACAACAAAAATACAAAAAAAAAAACTAAGCAAATTTATTATTGAAAATGTAGAGAAAAATTGAAAAGGAGTTAACAAAAGTAAGCACATACATATGCATTTTTTGATTGCAATTTTTATAGTTATTTTTATGTTGTTCCAGTTTGACTGATGCAAAGAAGCGGTTGATCGAAATGTGGCAGGAGAAGGAATGCTTGTATGTATAACCCGCGGAACAAGTTTTACCATTAATGATATGGCTAATAAATCAAAAATGTTCAATTCATCTTTTGGCCCTAATGAAGTTAAGATACAGCAGTTAATTTTAAGCATTTGGCAATTGTTATTTGTAATAAATGTAACGCAATATATTTCCAGAATAAAATAATATACTTGCGCGGTTAATATAGCCGGGAAAGTGCAAAAGCAAAAGAAAAAAGAAGCGGGGCCGGTACAGATGATGTGCATGTGCCATTGGTTCACCTGGAAGAATTTATTAAAATTAAAAAAGGTGCATGTAATTAATTTTAATTTCAAATAAAATTTTATTTAATTACAAATTTAATTTTTATATACATACATACAGCAATTAGCTGTTTTAAGATGTTTTTTATAGGTTATGTCAAATGTATTTCACATACCAACATATGAACATGTAAATTATAAACCGTATGTAAAATTCAAATTTTGGCATACACATGAAATTACCTATGGGTAGAAAAGTGACATTCCACATGACAAATACACATAATGTGAACACAGCTTTACACTACATACATATACTACTATTCAACGCCATGACCACGTCTAAAACTTTAAATAAAACACTTAGAATTAGGTGCCTGGTTTTGTAGTACTGCCCGAGAGCACATTCTTTGACATTTATTTTTTAAAGATAATTTAATTTAAATGTTGGCTGCAACTACGTACTATTACCATTAGTAAGGTCTAATTTTCTACAGGGTGGGCCAAGTTTGACTGACTGCCATTGCCATTGTGGCTCTTGCGGTATGAGCTGTAGCTCCATCTTGCTGGAACCATATGTTACGATTATTGAGAACTATCGGACGTAAAAAATTTTCCAACATGGTCCGGTATACCACCCCAGAGACGGTTTGTGGTTCATTAAGCTCATTTTCGAAGAAATATGGACCAATAACTTTATCAGCCATGATTCCACACCAAACAGTGCATCTGACAGGGTGTACTTGTCGCTGATGCAATGCTCTTGGATTCTCTGTACCCCAAATTCGGCAGTTCTGTTTATTCACATATCCATGTAAATGAAAATGTGCTTCATCGCTCATAATCAGATTATCCAAAAAATTGTCATTTTCTGTAGCTAGCAAAATCAATCTATTGGCATATTGTAGCCGTTGTGGTGCATCCCTCTGTATTATCTGCAAAAAAAAAAATTAAAAAAAATTAAAAATGCAAAAGTTATAAGCATTTCAAATCAGTCAGTCCAAGTTGGCCCACCCTGTATGACTTTTTACCGACATATTCCCGCGAATAACTTCTGAACTTGTTATTTTTGTTTTGAAGTTGCCCTGTATTAGAATTATTTTGTCAATAATGGGCCGTCCTTCATAAAATTCGAGACGTAATTTCGGAAGTGAAGCTTATTTGGGGGATATGCTAAAATAATAAAAAAAACAAGTAGTATAATTTGTTTATATGTATATATAAAAGATCTGTATAAAGTTTTGTAATATTTATAAAATATACGAGTACATAAAGATTAATGATTAATTATGTCGAATGTTGACATAATATAAAGCTGCGACCAGTTATGGGGCGAGCTTTATAAACTACGGTACAGCAATTTTTTTATGTATCAATATTATTTGTATTGGTAACAATATTTATAACAGATTTTAATGTATGTCTTTGAGAAATGTGCAGAAGTAAGCTCTATATGAGGGCAATACATTTTTTGGAGGTGGTCTCATTAGGTTGGTTCTTAGCTATACGTTATAGTTACAAACCGATATGTAAAAATATCATCCAGTCACGTTGTAAGTTTTGTTAAATCTGCACTTCAAGAAAAACAAACAAGAGACGATAAATAATTGAGAATTGTTAGAGCTCACTTTGGGGTTTTTAGGGGAAAAACAAAACGTTTCACGCACCAGACGCTGTTCATCATGCTAGATGAATGGCAAAAGCTATTTACAGCCTCAAAATATTTCTGTTTCGTGAAGAAATCGAATTATTTAAAGAAGAAAAAAATGCTTTGCGTATAATTTATATATTTATAATAACAACAAGCTTGGTTTTTTTCTTCTTCAGCAATTCGCGCACCCAAAATTGATTTTCTTTTGCTGAATCACATTCATAATTTTAGAAATATTGATAAGGATACGGTTGTTCTTAAAAAATTGCAAAACCACTTGTGGTACTTAAATCCCGAAAATGTTGCACTTCCCTTTTTTGACTCCAGAATACCACATACCACTAATACAAAATTGGTTGAAGCGCTAAAAAATGTTTGCGACGTTAATGAAAATCTAAAGAGACTGGAGACGAAAAATCAAAAAGTTTCAATCAATTTATCTCTAAGGAGACAAGGCTTTTCTTTGAAAGATTTTCAATAGACGAGGAATTTTTAAACGGAAATCCAGCAAAATGGAGTGATTTGTCAAGCAAAATACACTGTTAGTCTACTAAGAGTAGTCAACGACGCAGTAGAAAGAGGAGTAAACTTAATGGAAGAATACAACTTAGCACTAACTAAAGATGAACAACAGAAGCAATACATTTTGCAAGTTGTTCGGGATTACAGGAAAATGTACCCCGGGTGTGTAAAAGAAAAAAATAATTAAATGATATGAGCAGTGTTGTAATTTAAAATTTATATAGACAAAATAAAAACATTGAAAGAAAAAAATTTTGTTTTATAGGTATAATTCAAATTTTAATAGCGGTTGATTTTATTAAATTTTTTTCAATTAAGATTTTATATATGAGAACAGGAGAAAACTTGTTCCAGTAAATCAAAATCAGATTTTCTGTAAAAGTATAATTTTTCCAAAATTTGAGCGGGCTTGCGGCACATTTTAACCCCAACCTATTGACCTCAAGTTTTTTCAGTATAATTCTTTTACTAAAAGTCACCAAACTGGGGGGTGAGAGTGGACAAAATTTAAAAAATTTTATTAAGGTCCACCCACCCTATTGTCTCATATTTCAGTCCATAACTGGTTTGAATATTAAACTTTGTAACAAAATATGTAGTAAACCTTCTTTTTGGAAACCTCTTGAAGTTGGTTGTGTAGTTTTGTTTTGATAACCACAGTTTTATGAATAATTTTATCTTTGGATCCCATGCATGGGAGCTATTACTTATTATGGGGCAATCGTCATAATATATTGAGCTATTCTATATGCTTATTTTATTCTATTCTCTTCTACCAGTATTGAGACTATTCTGTTATCTTATATGGGAGCTATAGCTAATTATTCAATTTTATTCACAAAATCCAATAGCATATAGTTTTTGTTCGATATTGATATTTATAAGATATTTATGTAGGTTATTGATTTTTTCGGAAGTAGTTTTTATATAGGAGCTATGACCTAATATAGGCAGATCACAATGAAATTTTGTATGATGATTAAATAAATAATTTAAATCATTTATACGTATACACGTGGTAATTTAGTCGTAACTAAAACTAGTATAATATATATATATATAAGGGACCGCCATCTAACGTTTTTTTTTCAACTAGTGCTTATTTCGTGAATGGTAACACTTAGCTAATGTGTGATTTGACAGATAATTAGTTTTACTCTTCTGTCATTATTAAAAATTAATTAGGTCAGAATGATTAGATTACCAACTGATTATGTTATTAGGTATTATTTTATCTATTAATTTTAATCAGGTTCCTGACATTTCCTGACCTATCTCTTGCTGTATTCTTTTTTGTTTACTTTTTAGTTGGGATGGATATTTCTGCCCCCAGATTTGTAAAGAACAAATTGCTGCATCAGAGCAAGAGCACGGGAGCCATTGAAATTGCTAGCTGTCAGTCGGGAGGGGGAATCTCTCTTACCAAACAGGAAATAATTTGTATCACATAAATAATATTATGGACTCCCTAACAGGACCGGCTGTTGATCTTTCTTAAAATTGGCGTAACGAAAAACACAAATTTTAAATAAACTAATGTACTGAATTAAACAAAGTCGACCATGAAAACTGAAATGTGTACTTTCTCATTGATGTAACTAGAGACCTTAACGCCTCTTGACCTGACCAAACTTTGATCTTGACGGCGCAATAATTTTAAGTCAATATCTCACATTATTATTATTACCTCAATTCATTCACATCAATAGGAAAACATTTTTGAATTTTGAAATCGATTTTCAAATAACAGAGAACAGCAACGTACACTCTCATTAATAAAATAAATGCAAACAAATCATAATATTATTCTTTAATACATATATATATGTATATATACATATATATGATGATAAATGATTTTCGGAAGTGGGCTTTCTATGGCGGATATGCTCAACGAGGTTTCTTACAGGTATATGAAATATTTTTAGCTGATAGTGAGGTTTATAAAAGATTTTGTACACTTAATTTTAGATGATGATTTTTGTATAGATACAGCTTTTCTCCAGGCATATATGCACCATAGAGCCAAATTCCTAGAAGACATTTTTTAATGGAGGGTATGAAAAATCATGTACCAAAAAAATATTTTGATATTGTCTGTATTATATTTAAAGAAAAATAGCAACAAATATTAAACTTTGTCTGAAATTTTAGTATAAAATTTTGACCACCGACTTTGCCCCTTTTAGAGCCAAATATTGCGGTGAAACAATAAATATTCGGTAAAAATTTCGTTGTTTTAAGTTTTATTTTTCTAAACTCTCATGTTCCTTCAACAGACGGAGGAACATTGCTAAATCATCTAGGAATCTTATAAGGAACCACAATATATACTTATTTTCTATCTTTTTTTTTATATTATACGACCAATATTTCGATGTGTTACAAATGAAATGACAAACTTATGCGCCCTATCTTTTTTGTGGTGCTTATAAAAACTACCTATTCAAACAAACTATTATTTGCTACAATTATAAGATGCTCAATCAATGTATTGTCAATGTTGCAATATTTTCGAAAAATTAATATTTTTTGCTTTGCGAAAAAGTTTTGTTTTTAATACCAAATGCGATGAATTAATTTGTTTCAGAAATAATAGAAGTAAATCTTTATCTTTAATTTAAAGGTAAAATTAAATTTACATTTTTTGATACAAAGCAATTCTCAAATGTAGAAGTGTTTATTTGTTTAAGGCAATAATTTATTGTCGATTTAAATTTCACGAAATGGTATTTTGCATTACTGTTTTATGGTTGGGAATATAAGTGCTCCAATATAATATATTTTTCCTTTTTTTATTCATCTCTTTTAATTTATACCACTACTAATGGATAGAGCTGTGTCGTTCATGAACGAACGGGTTAAAATAAACGGATCACTTCACGGTCATTTAACTGAACGATTTTCGTTCAATAGTGTACGGATCAATTTCGTTCAGCTGCTGTTTATCAAAAGACAAAAAGAAAATCACATTCAATAAGGGTTGTATTCATTCGTTCAAAGTGAACGATTGCACGACTTGAATGAACGAATCAGTCTTGGATAAATAAACGAAAATGACCGGTCACTGAAATGAACGACCGGGCACAACTCTACTAATGGATCTAGAGCTTATTTTATATCAGATTTTTGGTCGAACTTCTTGTTAAATTATACCATAATCTAAAGAATATTTTATAATTATTTTATAGTTATCTAGAGTCTACTTTATAATTCGATAAAAAATCGATTTTATTTACGATCTGTGCTTAAGATTCTCTTGTATCATTGTACAACATATTTTACAGTACTTTTTGGAAGCATTAGTTTTTTGGAATCATTGAACACGAAAAATGTCGGATTTTCAAGTAATTTGTTTATGATTATCCTTCTCTTTCCATTCTTCAGCACACACACACAAAAGTATTGCTACTGATTATGCGTTTTGATAGAATAAAAAAAAATTAATGATTTCGTTCCTGAACGACTTAAACAGTTTTCTTCGCTCTTGGTAAGATAATAATAACAAATCAAATTATGTTGCAAAAACAATTATTATTATTTTACATTTATTTTGTTTACTTAATTTAAATACATACAAATGGCATATTTACCATTTGACAAATTTAAATTTTAAAATAAAACTTATATAAATTTTGTTTAATTTATTGCAATTTTAAAACAAATAAATACCAATTTGTATTTGGTATACAAAATAAAATAAAAATATATTTACCTTAACCGCATTTTATTTAACAACAAACTTATATAAAAGAAATAATACACACACAGAAAGACTCATACATACATCTACATGGATATAATAAATTCTTATCGTGCGTTGTCCTCTGTCGTTTTAGGTTTAACGCTACGTTGAATTTGTAAAATGTAACGCCATTAAATTCATTCTTTTAAAAACATGTTAAAATGTTCCTTGTTGTTTCATCTCTATACCAACATGTTTAAAGTTATGTGCAAAATAATAGTAGAATTTTGAAGTATTGACACTTGTTAATTATATGCTACACCACCATAGCGGCAAAGTACCATAAGGTACCCGGGAGTTGGGAGCTATCAAGAAGTTTCAAGTACGATGGTTGAATATTTCTACAAAAAAAAAAAAGAACTAATTTCAAAACCTAAAAGGTACCTCGATATCTTGTCAGTTAAGCAGGAAATGTAGTTTTAATAACAATCCTTTGTAATAGAAATATAGTTTTTCTGGAAAAAATATTTAAAGAAACGTTTCTGATATGATATTTTTGAATATTTTTTATTCGTTTCGAAGGAAATTTAAATACTTTATTGAAAAATTGTACTGAAATTCCGATCTCTACCCTTTGATAATCACAGAAGGTGTTAATTACATGCAAAACCAGTTCATGCAAAATCAGTTTATTTAATATTAAAAATAGAACTACATATTAGCACAGTTTTCAGTAGAAAGTAGGATCTTGTACATTACGGATAAAACATAAGAATAAGTCTATTTATATTTGAAATATGAATATAGTAATTGTTAAACCATTTAGTCAACAATTTCCGTTTGACAAGCTTAAATATACGATTTGGTACTTTTTTGTTTTACAAATTTATACCTTTATATTAATTACCATGTGAATGTGTTCAGTAGAACAACACGGGGAAATTCAGAAAAAAATATATATTCTCTACCTTAGATTGAAAATTTCTATATCAACCTAAATTGTACAAGAATTTTTTTTGAAATGATTAAGTTGCCTAAGAGAAGGAGTTTTTGTCATCATTCGAAAACAATATTTTAAAATTTTCAATTAGCGCGTAAGATGGGTGGGTTATTAAGTTTGTTATTCGTTTGTAATACAAATATAGGTCGTACATCAAAAAAGTTAATATATTAAGAGCCTTATAAGATCATAAGGCGATCTAGCAATGTCCGTCCGTTAGTCCATCGGCTAAAGGCACGATAGAGCTTCGAAAAAAGACATAGAACTATGAGTTTTTTTTTACCAAACATATACTTGATCATCCGAAATCTTTGGTGTTGAAAATAAACAAAATTCTCTTAGTCCATATATATATGTATAAAAAATTGTCGTACCAAATTTAGTGACGATCGGTCCATATCTGATCATAGCACCCCTATTAAATTGACTTTCGAAAACGCGCATAATACTCTTCAAACCTTACTGTGAATTCGAAATTCGCCGCAAATAACCCACATATATATATAAATCATCATACCGAATTTCATTACGATGGACCTATAATAGTTCATAGCTCCCTTATAAGATCCATTTTCGAGAATAACTGAAGTAGCCATAAAATTAATGTTAATATCGTTATTGAGATGAAACTCAACCAAAATAATTCTCAAATATATAGAAATTATGGCCCTATATTGGCGTTAGCTAACATGTGAGGAAGCAGAAAAAGAAAATAACTTATTTTTCAGTATGAATATGTCACACTACTGGTACATTGGTGGTGGGTATATAAGATCCGGCAAAGTGGAATATTAACTCTTACTAGTCTTTTTTACACAATAAATTGTAAGAAATTTTACAGAGCGACAAAAAAAAACTTTATATATATTTTTCACTTAAACTAAAATTTTTGAGACCGGTAGAGTTCTACTCCCATGCGATTGGCAATAAATCCCACATAATATTATTTATCTAATATGTTTTTGCTGTTACACATTTGATGAAATCAAGGATATTTTTCTTTGCTCGCTATTGTATCTCACTTGTCTAAATATCCAACTAAAATACTTTTTAAACTTTCATATACCAACATAAAATTTATGTGTTAAAAGAAATCGCATTTTAAAAATATATAGCACTATACACATACATTTACTTATGTGTGTTAGTGTGTCTATAATTTTATAGACATATATAGAAGGGATACAAATACATGTATGCTTAAGTTGCAAAATGTACTAAGAATTCTGAAATACATAAAAATCCTTACACATATTTTTTTGGGGAACAAAAAAAATGAACTAATTTTTTGCACATTTATTTTTTTTTTTATATAAAATGTTTTTATAGCAAAATTTTTTGCAATATACATATGTATGTATGTATATACATAAGCATATAGGTAAATATGTGGGTATATTAGGGTAAACATTTTGAATGTAAAACGAAAAAAGTTTTACAGGTTGCACATATAAATGTTTAGATAGTTTGTCTCAATATTTCTCAATAGTGTCAATCAACTAGATATATTTGGCGAAAACTTCATGCCACTAAGTCCTTCCCTCGACTGCTATCGTATCACACATAGCTAAATCGTTTAGTGTAAGTTTGATTAATAACAAAATAACAAATTTCGCCACAAATACATTTGGTTTTTGGATGAAATAGGATAATTAGACCTCAAAAGAACCGAAAATCGTCAAACACGAAAGGGCTACCCTAATTTATGTACATTTATAATACAACTGCTTCTCTATAGGTTTATAGCTACTTGCACTTTTCATGCCAATAAACACCTCTTTCTGTAGCATATAAATATCTGATCGTATATTTACTATAAATATACATAAATACATATATTTTAAATAACAAACAAAAGGTTATAGATAAATCTTTTAAAGCTACATTTCGTTAAACGGAAATATTTGTACATATTTACACACTTTTTTTTTATAGTATTAGCAATAAATGTGGGAACATTCAAATAATAATTAAAATTTAAGAATATTATTTGTATTAATTAATAATAGCATTTAATAGTAATTGCAGACTTAAAGTTTTCCTTGCGTATGATTAATATTCAATTCATATAGATATAAAAATCACTCATAACACCGGTGAAATAAAAAAATTTATGACAGGCGGTATAAGAGATGTGAATTTCATATTATTCCATAGACTACATACTACAGGTATAAACGACACTTAATTTTTTTTTACACGTCAACTCAAAAAATTGTAAATGTAAAATTTTTTTAAAACGCCCGTTAGTTATATTCAGTCGGCCCTCGATTATCCGTGATCCGGTTAACTGGTAACCCCGGTTAACCCTGATGGGCAAACATCAGTCTATTGGTTTTTATTTGCAATGCTTTCAAATTGTTTGCTTCGACTTACAGTGATTACCTCTATTATACATGATGGCAGAATTTTTTTTAACTTCAAATTCATTCATACAATAAAATAATCATGAAAACGGGAATTTCCTTGTTTGCATACGATGAGGCAAAAGCATCTACAAGTGATTACTTTAATTTTAAAATTTGGGAAGTACGGCTGATTAGATCTAAATACTAGTATATTTCCTATGGCATCATTACCAGTGTTAAAAATACTAAGAAACATTTAAAATATTGAAGATAAAGTTAAAATATTTAACGAGCATTCAAAAAAATAATGTGAATGTTACAATGCTAGCTCAAAAATACGAAGTTTTAAGAAGAATTATTTTTTTAATGTAAATATATATGTATGTATGTAAAAATATTAAAAAAAAAAACTATACAATTAAAATTATTATTCGATTAACCGTAAAAACTGATTATCCGTAATTCTACTAGTCCCGACCATCATGGATAATCGAGGCCCAACTGTACATATAATTTTGATATTGTCTTGAATTTTTTTTTTTAATATCGAAAATTAATACATCTTAACAAAACATTTTAATCGACGAATATTGTTTTCGATATTTGCAACTATATGAAAATGATTATGAAAATATGCATAAAATAAAATCTTTATTTTCATTAACATAATGCACGGAAATTTTAAACATGTATTTAATATATGATTGTGAACATAAAATGTAAATAAGTTTAACAAATATTGTAAGAGTATCACACAGCTACCAGTGAATTTGATGGCAACTCAATTGGCTCTCAACTCCGCTGTGAGATTACAGGCTGGTTTCAAAGCTACTATGGTCACTCTGCTCTAACGAGACATTATGAGGATGCTCATAGCGACGTCGATTACTGCACACCGTAACTACTTTCCGATATGCGACTTTCCACAATTATCCCGAATAGGATCTCATGAGATGATGGACTCTATCCCCCCAATGGTGTAATAAGGATTTTTACTGACGGCTCCATGAGGGGAAATAGAGTCACTGGTAGATTCTTCATTGAAGAATTAAGGATAAAATCGTATGTTAGGCTTCCGGATTTCTGCTATGTTCTTTAAGCAAAGATCTCTGCCATAAAGCGGACTGCAAACTGGTTTAAGTATTATCGCATGTCTGGAGATATACTTTACTGACAGTAAAGCCGCCGTAAAAAATATGGTAGGTGTCCACTCGATGTCTAGGTTAACCACATAATGCTGGGTATCTATGAACGAGATGGCGGAACATCCTCCTGGATATAGCTTACTACAGGGCAACTATATTGCTGATGATCTAGCCAGGAAAGGTACAAAGTTGACTGATGAGGCGATTGATCCCTTCATTGGCATCACCATTAAGAGTCTGAAAATACTTGTTCAAAACGAAATGTTCAGACTTGCTCAGATAAAGTGGACGAAGGAAACCACTTGCTCTAACGCGAGCCCCACCTGGCCCGTATTTGATGTGGGAAGGACGAATTCACTACTCAGTTTTTGTTGCAACCTAATAAGGCTTATTGTCTCTTTATTTACAGGTCACTGTACTTTTGGAGCACACGCCGGAAGACTAGGAATCTGTCATAATGAGGAGGAATATGAAACAATCACCCATTTCCTCTGCTAATATCCGGCCCTATCAATAAAAAGGGAACGTATATTCCACGCACCCTATTTTTTACGCGTCTATAACTTTGCCAATGAATCTGGATGGAAACAACCAATGCAGAGGGATCGTCAAGTTGTCTACCAATGGGGTAATACAATGGGATCAGCATGATGGACCCAAGTGAGTTGTTTTTCTAAGAACGGCTGCCCATGGAACCTAACCTAACCCGTCCCACAATTCCAAAAAAAAGGCGACGAAAATCGAAACGAAATGTGTTTTTTACAATTTCGCTCATGAGCTCCACATCTCCAGAGGGGCTGGAAAAACACGTTAAGTATACTGCCCCACTCAACTTTAAATATTTGATTTATATACGCCTCCAAACAAATTTTATCACAAATAAGTTACATATAAAACCTTATCACACCTATAATACAAATGCTGTTTAGATCGGTAAATAATTTACTATAGCGCCCATATAAGGACCTCTTTCGAAAATTATTTAAACAAGCACAACCGTCTTAAAAATATTTCTATCCAAATACAATTCAACAATGTTAAGTTTAATATAATATTCTGAAAAACTTCTTTTGCTAGTATACTCGTAATATATTATTATATGGTTGTGCTTGATTACTATAGTTTCTTACTTGTTTTATATTATTTAATTTAAATAATGCGCTCAGACGTTCTATAAAATAAACCGGCAAAATTTAAAAACTAAATAAATTTTGGGTTTATTTTTTTAACCACCATAAACTTTTAGCAAACAAGCTTTAATACCATATTATATAAGCCATACAAATTTGCAATACCTGACGGCTCAAAATATCTAGTTTTCAAAATCATTTAAGAAGAAGAAATATTGTCAAAATATTGTCAAAAGGAAATTAAACTGGGCCAACACTTTCAGTAAAGTCTTCCCCAGATATTTACTATTACGTGAGTAATAATATTCTGCATTAGTTTTATTATAACCGATGAAGCTGATACATTAATTGCACTTTGAGCAAAGATTGAATTATTCCCAAAGTCCTTGGAGTTAAACCTGGGATTTAGAATATACTTATATACTTTTTGGCTTTTATTCTCTTGTATAAGGATACAAAATTTAAAGGGCAGGTGTAAATGGATAAACATTTTACTTTATTTCAAATACCTTATATTATTATTATTATTAAAAATTGTATTATTTATAGGTTTTGCTTGCCGGATAAATACGGTATTTTAAGTTCAATAATACCAAGTACAAAATATTTTCTTATTTCCTAAAAAACGCCACAACATTTTCCATTTAATGTACATTGTACACACATATAAATGTTTTTCCCCTCAATTCATAGATAAACGCTTTTATGTGCATAAGGTTGAATATTTGAGTCATCGAACACGTGGTTGGCTGCTAAATCCCATACAAATTGTTTGCTCCCATTATTGTTACATTAAGTTACCAAATATTGGTTTTGGGATCTTATAATAGCAGGGGTAAATATTTGCTATTTTATGGATGCAAAAGTGCGTTTATATTTTTGGTAGCTTTTATTTTAGTATGTGTTAAAAATCAAATAAAACTCTTTTACAAATGTGGGAAATATGAATTTACTATATATACACTCACAATATTATTACAGTAACGGAATGTAGTTTATTCAGGAAGAATTCCGTGCAGTTTTTTTTAACTAAATAAACATTTCAAATTCTAAAAAAATTTATTTTTAACTGAATGTAACATTTATTCAAAAAACTAAGTGCACATTAATACGGATTTTCAGTTGCCTTTGATATTGACAGTTGTTTACGTTAAAGTATTTTGTATGTAAAATTAAATGAAACTGTTATTTAAAATAACTGAAAATTTCCTTAAAAACTCATCTACTTATTTTTAATTTAATTTTAACAAAAAGTTCATTTAATTTTAAATGTTATAATTCTCAAACAGTAAATGAGAATTTTAATATAAGGTATGTATATGTAGATATGACAATCAGCCATGTCACAGAATTCAATTCCGTTCGGAAGTGGAATTAATTCGAGTTTTTTCTTTAATATAAAAGTAAAACGAACAATTTTTTTCGGAATAACACCTAGAAATGCTTGAAATTACAATTTCACATTGCAAATTAAAAGTGGTTTCATTCCGAAAAAATGTTTCGTTTTGCTTTTTCTATAGAAGCAAAAAACGGAATTAATTCCACTTCCGAACGGAATTAAATTCTGTGACATGCCTGTATGTATAGACCGACCCTTAGAAATTTATTTTCAGTTATTTTATTTTAGTTAATAACTAATATAAAATTTTATGTAAAACACACAAAACAACTGAAAATTCTGTTGATTTTACGGAATTTTTTGTTAAGTTTTTGATAGTTAAAATACATATAATAACTAAAAATTCTGTTGATTTTACGGCATTCGGAGTTGAGTTTTTGATATTTAAAATTAAATGAATAATAAGTAAACCGGTTTTTAATTGAATATTCATTTATTTTATATTACAATTTCAGTTAATTTTACGTATAGAATTTTTTGAGTGTATATATATTTATTATTGTACTTATTTAAAAATAGCTTATGAATTTAAGTTAACTTTTTAGTTTTGTTGCTAAGAAGAAATTGTTATAGGTTAAAAGTCGCGTATTACAGTACAGTTGATAGTTATCAGTTTGGCACATAATGTTCACTAAAGCTAAAGAATTTTGTGATTTTTTTTAGCAACTTTCTTTTTTGGCATCTTAGCTGCTAAAGTGTAACATGTTACTGTCAACCATGTTCAGTTTAATCTATATTTTTTTAATCATAAATTGTTTTAAAAACGAACAACGCTTGCAGATTATTAAATTTCAGTATCAAAATTCCGATAGACTAGGCGATAGTGTGGCGGACTATCAGTCAGAGGGTTGCGGGTTCGATTCCCGCCAAAGACTCTGGGTGTTTTCTGCAGACAAGCCAAAAAGCTTCGCAATTTGTGTTTGTTTTTATAAAAAAAAAAAAAAATCTTGGTTAAGAAAGCACATCTTGCACTTCAGCCATTTAATGGTCAGAACCTCATTTCTGGTTGAATGGATACGTAAGCAAACAAAAAAAATTGTTGTATTTAGTGTGAAAAACAACAGTATTGCAAGAATTTTAATACATCCTGAAAAATTCACTGTTTGGTGTGGATTATGGACCAGTGGCCGATATGCTGGAGAGATTATGTCGAAATTCAATCCAGCTTATGAACAATTTAAGGCGTAGCTGCGGTCAATATTTAAATAAAATCAGTTTTAAACATTGAATTATATAAATGCTTCTATCGACTCAAATAAAGATTTCATTGGTTTCTCTAAACTTGATGTGTTTTTTTAAACAAATCAGAAACTTCTTCAAAAAAATCGAATAACTAATAAATAATTAGGCAAAAAAGCAATTGAATAATTTTGAAGAGTAAAGTCATACTGACCTGTGTATGTGAAATTGCATAAATTGTTGAACAATATTTCGATGTATTTAGGCTGAATACTTATTCTAAATCGACCAAAACAATTTATTGCCAGGAACTACATATGCAACTTTCCAATCGGTCCAAAATTTTACTGACTAATGGCGATTTCTAATAAGAGATAGCAAGCCATTCTGCAGGCATTCTTTTATATAAATATCTCCAGTTATGTTTAAAGGGATGACAAAATGTATGCTTTTCAGGCCTCAACTACTACCAATTCCTTGCCCAACCGTAGCCTTTGTATGAAGTTTATCCATAGTTGTTTGTTTATATTTTGAATCACTGGAGTACTTGTTCTCGAAGCTGTTGTTGTTCTATAGTTCTTTAATATTTTTTAACCCTGCTCTTAGATTAAGCCCATTTGGTCCAATTTTTTTTTGTAATCTCAATAACTTTTGAACGGTGTAATATATTGTTTTGAGGTTGCGACTAATCTAATGTAAAGCTGTACTGAATTAAAAGGTTACTAATCTTATATTAGGGACCATTTGGTCCAGTGAATATTTCAATTTAATATAATACAAAACACGAAGCTTTTGTTGTCTTTATTTGTCAGAATAATATTATTTTACTGAGACTATTTTTCGTTACATGCTCTACAATATATTTTGCGGTTTAAAACATTGAAATGGAAACACTTTATATCAGATTTAGCCTTGCAGCAACTACAGATTCCCCGCTTTCTTGCCATCGCTTTAGAAAAAGCAATTTTTGATGAGCTCACGGACTTTCAAGATGAGGTTTGTATATCAGTCAATAACTTAGCTGAAAACCGTTGTTGTGGTAATTTATTTCTTCCATCATATGAGTCTTTGCCAAACAAAGTGCAGCCGGCGCAAATATATCCAGCATATTTGCGAATACAATATTCGGCCATCTATTTGTTTCACGCTTTGTTGTGTAGAAGCTAATCATTTGGTTAACAGTATCTACTCCTGCCAAAAGAATTAGAAATTGTAGACGAAAAGTGTGAAAGAAAAAATATTGTTGAATTATATTAGAAAACAATCTGCGGCTTTTTCTTTGCTCCACTGTCGTTAACTGCAGCTTTTTTTTTGCATTGCTTTGTTATTGTGACTGACATATGACACCAATGTTGCAATGTCACAGAAAGCAAACATAGATTTGCCTTTAGCGGTATACGTAAGTTTGCTTTTAAGTATTTTTTTTCACACAATCAAAAGAAGAAAATAAATTGTTGTCTGTTATATTTTGCCCCTTTAGTCCTTTCGTTAGCTTCAACACAACTCGCTGCCCTTGCTTCTATTTAGGCTTTGCATTTTTAGCTTTTTTAATATAATTTATTGTGATATTATGTATCGTCAATTGTGATATTCTCATGGCAATTGTAAAACATTTGGAGAAGGACATTCCTCACGAATAGGAGCAAACTTGTCGTTACTTTGCATTTGTCGCCGGCTTACTACAACTGTTGCTACCAGATTTTTTTAAACAATATCTATAGTGTGCCCTGACTTTACGTGAATAATTCGTTATATATTAATTTTGGTTATTTTTATACCCACTACCAAATACAGCAATTGATCATAATTAGCTGGTTGCGTTCATTAAATTGTAAAAGCAGATAAATTATGGAAGGGTAAACAATATGAAGACGTATGTATATGTTTATCAGCTTTTTTTACACTCTCTAGATACTTTAAGAATTTTAACGAACTTGTACAAAGGAGTCCAATACAACGCCTTTACTTAATGAAATTGTGTGTATGTTAAAAATGTGAATTTGGAATTTAATAAAAGCAATAAATTCCATTGTAAAATGTTTGCTCAGTGACAATTTGAACAACAAAACAATTTTTTTACTCGCACACTTCCAGTAATTGGTACTAACTTTGTACATCGGCCACAGACACTAAAAAATCAATACAAACGAGCCAAAGACGAGAAAACTTTTCATAAAACTCAAGTTTTTGTACAAAATAGGCAAAAATGAATTGGCAAAAAGGAATCATTACGCTGTCACTGAAGGTCAAATCGCACAAATACACAAGATCTTAAAACGAGAAAAACAATAAATTAAACTCATATATATAAGAAGCATAAGGAAAACTACACTTAGGTCGTTAATATTATTAAATGTAAGGAACTTTGTAAAAATAAATGTGACAAAAAATGGGGACTGAAATCTGAAAACAATCGATACAATTTTATTTAAATAGCTACCAAGAAATAATTTTAATTTTTAAGAATACTTATATAATCAGATAAATCTAATAATATTTTGCTTTTGTTGTTAGTAGATGTTAAAAATATTTCCAAGACATTAAGGTACACCATGTTTCAATTAATTTTGATTTGCTGCACAGTGGTGTGATGAACACTACTTATTGATTAACATAGATTTCCATGACTATTACATATCTGCATTACTAAGAAGTAGTTTTAATGGGATTTTAATGTAGTTGACCTTTCACCTTCATAAAGCAATGAATTAGTTTGCTTTTAAATAAAACGGATTATTTTTATTACAAATATTAAACAGATGTTATGAAGTAGAGACTTAACAGAGAATGAAGTTAAGAAACTATAAAGTGAAATATCGCCAAGATTTCATTTTTAGCGTTTTAAAAAGCCATCAGTTTCATCGGGCTTTTTTGTACCTAAATTATTGCCTGTTAAAAGACATCAAGTTACGTTATACGCTGCAAAAATATGAAGAAAACACAATTCTGAAAGAAATAGACAAATATAAATTCTTGATTATAACTGGAATATGAAATTCAACCAAAATAAACCTAAAATAAATAGAAATTGCGGCACACTATTTTGTGACGTTCGCCTCAAAATAGCTGGTGGGTAAATAAGATTCGGTACAGCTGGGTATAATTTTTTAGTTTGTTATTTCGAAGAAGTTTTGTTGAAGTTGGAAGTGGGCCTAATATGGGATATATAATCAATTATCTGCTGATCTGCCAATAACAATCTATTATGATTTATATATAAATTATACCTATATGAAGCATTTTTATGGGGGTTAGGTGAAATAGTGTACGGATATCGACCAATTTTAAAACCAATCGTCCTTAGAGTCTGCCCCGGCGGAAAATAGTATATGTGCTCAATCATCTATAAACACTTCCAATGCCGGAGTAGAGATGGCATAAGCTGCACGGAGCTTGAAACTGGGAAGAGTTGATTGTATCACCCCATGAAACTCGAAGCTGACTAGAGACTTATCTAGTACCACGAAATCAATTAGAGGCCATCGTATTCGTATTCGTTGCAGGTCCCTTCGGGGTATAACCTTTAAACCTAAAATCACAAGAAGAAAATAGTTGGTTAAAAGACTGATGTTTGTGCTAGTGGGAAATTACGGACCACCAAATTATCTTTAGGTGCTATTGGTGAATAAACAGAGCCATTTATTAATAATGGTGGCAATTAACTATATCTATATATGTATAGGAATGTCCTGGGTTGACTGACTAAGCTATGAATGGCAGGGACTAGATAGCCCAAACTCGTTAACGAGGTGTTTGTACAATGATCTGTGCAATTGCTGTATGAAAAGTTGTAAATTGTGTGTCTTGCGAGACATGCAATATTGTATGTCCTTGCAAGGTATGCAATGCGTGGGTTGTCCGTCATGTCATTATATGACGATACTGTATGTTCAAAATTTTATTTAAAAAAAACTTAAAAATTGCGACCTGTACTTTGTGCATATATTTTACATGTACACTAAGATGACGGACGGACATTGTTAAATCAATTTGTTAAGTGATTCTGAATCAATCGGCCAGCTTTAATGTGGGCTATTTTATTTGGCTGTATTAGCTATATGGCAATATACCTTTTCCATAACGGTGGTGTAGGGTATAAATATATAGAATATAGAATGAAATTACGTGGTAGAGCACATAAGGTCAATGAGACGCGAAATAGTGATTCAAATCAAATTGTGCACTCAAGCTACCTCATTTTAGTTGAGTCTAAACGATTATAGAATACACCAAAATCTAAGTTTCTAAAATAAAAACAAGCAAATAGATATTTTATATCACTAGTATTTACGATGCAGTTACAATTCGGGTATAAGACGAAATACTCTTATATACAATGATGTCAACCTGGTGCGTTTCGCACAATTTTTGGTGCTTTTTTTAAATTTTTTGTGCGAAAAATTCCATAGTTGGTGGGCGGTGCGCGATGCGCTTTTTTGTTAATTTTTCCGAAAATGTAATGAAATCTTTATTTTTACTAATTTAAAATTACAGTTTGTTAATAATTCATTATCATGAAATCCAGACAATGAAAAGAACCCCATTAAATGTATTTTAAATACGAATGTATGATAAATGAATACATATTATCAAATTAATCACACGAATATTATTGCTAAAGTTCAATAGGATTATTTGAAAATAAAACAAACATTTTAAACATGGAAATAAAAATTCTTGTATAGCCTGTTAGTTTGAGCTGTAGACGACAAACCAGGGCTAGAGTCACAGTGGAGCCCTAACAAATTTTATTGAAAATTTTCAAATATATACTGAAATTATCCCTTTTTACCAATTAGTATTTCAGTTCTGAATAGTATATTGTGAGTTAAATTGTGACAGTCTTCTTCAGAATATATTAAAGTAGACTTCAAATGTACTTTAAGAAAATTTTGTATGAAAATTTTGTCTAAAAGCACACTTCAAACCTACATTATTTTTTCTGAATACGGCAGTTAGTGGTTAAATTCTTATTTTATCTTTATTAGCTCGTTTGTTAAAAAAAAGCTTTTACTATTATTAATTTTACTTATAATCGTTGATAAAAAGTTTTATATAGAATTTATGAAATTAAAAAAATGTCAAATTAATTCAATAAACATTTGAAACTTACAAGTGCAAGTTCGAAAAACTCAATACACTTACAGTTTTTACTAATACACTCACATTTTTTCACTTGCAGAGGTAGTCGAGTTTTTCGAATAAGTTTTGCACTCTCATGCAAGTAGTTGCATGTGTAAATGCAGGGAAACAAAAAGGAAATTTTCTCCAATTTCGTGCGTTTTGAAATTCTAAAGTTGGCGATGCTGACAATGATCATAATTTAATTTTATTAGGGTGGTTCATATGACAAAATATACACCCTAGTTAAATCTGGTAGCTACTCAACATCACCACAGTGAATGTAGATCAGTTACAATCACAAATATATACCTGATGAGAAATAAATAAAGTTTTAAAGTTTGCTTAGTTCCATTGTTTTATAAAAGCACACTCCTCTTATAAAGAAAATCTACCGTGCACCTATAACTAGAAGAACATAATTTGTGTTATTTAAACATCATGTTTGTTTAGATATCATTCAGGTGAATAACTGATAATATTACTATGTTATTCAACTACAAATAAAGAACCCGTTTACAGATCTTGATAAACTGTGTGGTTCCGTAATTCGCTTTAACGATAACTTTGGTTAATTTTTTTCAGCAAACGCTTATGTTTTTGTCATTTTGGAAAGCTTTGGTGACACATTGCAAGAACTCTATGCTTTTAACATTGCTTGGAGCGTTGATAAACAAATTGATTATTGAAATACAATAAAATTATGCTCCATATTACAGTATGCACCATGTTTAAATTAAATAAACTAACTTATTGAGTATTCAAACCAGACCATTAACATTACATACATATTTTGACATTTATCGATTTCGAACCACAGTTCGCTGAAATGAAAAGCTTACAAACAAAACCATAATTTGTAAATATACAAACTCGAAACAATAACAAAAGCATCTAACAGCATAAATAAACTTATGAAGAGAAACAAACAAAGAAATAAATTGTCATTGGTACATACAAACATACAAACGCTTAAAGTACGATTTGAATAGAATAATACAATAAATTTTGATTTGAATATAAGTAGCGAAGCCTAAAAACATGCTAAGCACAAAAATTCGATTTTAACGCTTGAAAGAAAGGAAGAAAAAGGAAACAAAATTAACACATCTTGTTAAAATCATGGCGCTTTTGCCGCTGAATACCGTTAATAATGATTCTTGTTGTTTAAATCTATTGGCGTGTAAAAGTGCCTGTAATGGGGTTTTACCAGTTCTTTCCCATGGAATCAGTGTTGCCAGTTTAGAATTTTTTTTAGACTAAATTTAGTATTTTAGCCACGAAATTTATGTTTATGCTTCTCCCTTTTTTTACACTTTTTTTTTAATTTAAGTTAAAAAATGTTTTACTTACAATTATGAAAGCTAACATTAATCTGGCTTCGTTAGATTATTAAAATAGGTTACTTTTTCAAGAACAACCAACAGAACCATTTACTTTTATCATTGGAAGTAAACTGTCAACTTCAATTTTAACTTATTATCACCACCACATGCAAATTTGTTAATTTCAGCAGACAGTTTTCTTATAATGTATGAACAATGTATGAGAGATGGAATATAAAACGGAATAATATGTAAAATTTAAAAAAAAAATATTACTCCAAAAGTGTAAAAGTTTTTAATGAAACTAAAGGTACTCATACTTGGCAAATCTTTGCGCAAAAAAGTGTAACAACTTATTTTAGCACAAATTTGTTTGACGTTGTTTACTCTTGACAATTCACTAAAGATGGGAAAACCATATATTGTCTCTTATAATATTTTAAGAGTCAGCTATACCGAAGATGAAATAACCATGATTCAAGCTCAATGGAGCAACCATTTAAATTGTAAAGGCACAAACGTAGAGTCAACAGTTGACTTTTGGTTCGAGGTATGTGTGTTTAAGAATGCTCTACAAGAAAATAAATTTGCTAAATTTCTAGTACATTTACTATTTAGCTTTCTAGTACTACCTTTTAACAATTCGGGGGTTATTAAACTAGTTAAAGCAAAACAAAAAATATAATTAAAAATGAAAAGCAAAATGTTTTATTAAATATTCGATGTTTCTTAAAAAGTGTACAGCAATATTTTCCTGATTTTCAAATTACTCATGACTGCAGAAAATTCTTAGATACCAGCGACATTTATGCAAGTCCTTGTCCTGATTCTTTTAATAATGCAACAAATTATTATACATATTTTTAATTATAGATGTCTGAAAAACCTAAATATATATAAATGGATATAACTAACTCTTAAAAGTCAGACTGATGGGTGGATCTTATTTAATTCTTAGCATCTAAAACAAGTCAATGCCAAATTTTAGGATTACAGTATGACGAAACCTATTTAAAATTATTATATTAGTGCTATAACAAACGTTTTTTGATATCTTGAAAATTTGCTATTTGAAGCCTTTTAAAAGATTCATTTAAAAAATTACCACATTTATGAAGAAATCACAAAAATTACATTCTTTTCATAATTCATAACAATCGCTTTGTCACATTATCCTTATATTTTAAATCAATGAGTTACAAAAGAATAAAATAAGACACAGCCGATGAAAATATAAACTTGGATTCATATATTTTAGTTCTATACATATGCACATAAAAATATATACATACACGCATGTATGGACTATTCCACAATGAACCAGGAGTACTCTAAACATATTATGGAAAAAAACAGTTCATTTAACATTACGATGTTCTAGGACTAGACCATATAATCCAGCTTTGCATAATACGGGACTGTTCCCAAAACTACTCCTTGTAACTACTTCAAATGTTTTACAATAATGACTATGGTGTAACAAGAAGTTCTGCTTTGAAAATGAAATGATTCGTGAGTGAATTAGATAGGAGCATTATGTAGTCACTACTATTTTAGCTACAATGGATCAAGCACTCCACGACAGGGTAGTCGTTAATAGTAATACTGTTACATTTTTATACATATTTGAAGTCCTCGTACTTCTTAATTTTATTATTTTATATTGCTTTTGCTTGTTAATTCAAAAAACCTGAAAATTGGAATTAAAATTGTGTTGACTTTTTTATTCTTTTTTTTAATTGATTTAACTTTTTTTTTCAAAAATCATTAAGCTTTCTTTCAGCTTCTGGCAATACTGCTTGATATATATTATAATCTGGCACATGTGCCTGCCTTTGTATGTGCACAAAAGAGTAAAGATTTTTAGAAACGTTATTTATTGGTTCCTGCTGAGACTTACACACTACACTAAAAATCACAATCGTCCTTTCACTTTTCGTTGGATTAAGTTTTTACTTCCGCTATCCTTTCAGTTACAAATTCATTGTTATACACATTTTAAAGCCCCCACCTCTTTTACGGACCATTCATAAGAACTGTTAAAGGAGTTTTCATTTTTACTGTTCATTTGTTTTTCCTACGGTTACGCTTAATTTGCGTAATTTTCTTGTTGGTATTTATTTATTCACTGGTTTGTTTATTTGTAGCTCGGTGATTTCAATAGAGTATCCTTTGTACTAGGTGTTGTCCTTGTTTTATTGTTGCTTTTCCGGAATATCATGGTGGCCAAAATACAAAATACTGTAACATTGTTATAAATCATTTAAATTAACAACTTTTGCTTTATTAACACAATTTATTGGCAGCTGCTACCACGCTAATTTTTCAGCAACGTCAACCCTGTCTAAGATTCAAATATTTGGCACCAACATTTTCATGTTTTTTAATTAAAGGTTCGTCATAGGAGATATAAACATAACACTAAGTTTCACGAGGGTTTCTACACTTAAAAGTTATTATCAGAAAAAAAGGTAATCAAAGCAAACACTATTATCGGTCAAATCCCCATATTTTCGAGGTTGTGTTGAGTAGTCGTTCCATAGCGATTCTTAAATATTGACTTTAAATGGGAGTCATGTTCTACTACTATCGTTCCGCAGACATTTTTTATACCCACTTAAAAAGATGTGTATATTTAGTTTGTCATTCGAAATATTGGTCGTAGTATCACAAATTATATATATTCTGGGTTCTTATAAGATTCTTGAACGATCTAGCCATATCTGTCCGTCTGTTAAAGACACGATAGAGCTACAAAAAAAAAAAAAAAAGAATAATGAAACTTTTTCAGCACATTCTTTGTATTAAAGAAGTGTTTGGTATTGAAAATGGGCAAAATTGGTGGTATCCGAGTTATAGACAACCTCTATATTTTTAATAAATTTTTTGCTATGTTCTTTAAATGTAATGCAGATATTATCATGAAATTCCGCACACTGTATTTCTATTATAGACACACAAGTCCTGTTGAAAATGATAAGAATCGGACGAGGATTTCTCATATGCCCCATATAAATGTATTTCTGAAATATGGATATATGGTACATAAATACCTTTACAAAAACAGTATTCATACAAAATCCAGCAGATATTAGTGTCACGTAAAGATGAAGCACAAAACTGTATTTTGTTTGAATCGGTCCATATTTGTGCATAGCCGCCATATAATGTAAATTTCCGAAAATCACGTAAATGAGCATAAATATCTTATAAACATCACTATCATGTTGCAGTTGGTCATAAATAATCCATATGTATATAAAAATATAAAGTACCCTATATAAACTCCACTTATTTAACATCATTATCAATAAATTATGAATAAAATAATCTACATTTATATATAAATAATACATAAAATTTGTATGGAGATCGGCCTGGTGTAGGACATTTAAAAAAAAGACGCCAACTGCAAATCCATCGCTTCACTACAACATAAGTGTTTGATCCTGTAGCTGTTTGAAGTACTTTTGTGCATATGTTTCAATCATTATAAGGTTGAAGCGCTGTCGTAAGGAATATGTGTCCGATTTGAATATATAATTACGCAATTGGTTTGAAAACAAGTGTCCACACTTAACCTTCCTGCAGCACTTTGTTGCAGTTTTCAGCACAGTCATTTTAGGCAGGTTTAGGTTTTTTTTAATAACAAAACAAGGTATCGTTTTATAACATCATTTATAGTAATTTTTTGTATCATTAGCTTTTTTTCAATCATAGAAAGCGATTTGCAATTGCACAGCATTCGTAAATATATATATATATATATATGTATATGGTACATTTCATGTCAAGTGACCCAATTTTAAAATCGATGTCTTCCGATTTGGATGAAATTTGCACCAAGGTTAGTACTATTGGATAGTAGGCCAGACACAAATATATATATATATTAGGTAATTTTTTTACTCTTTTAATTTTGTTTTTGTTTTTGAGGGAATTTGAAAAACTAGATTTATTTCAAAAGTTTTACTAAAAACTTCTCTTAACATTAAAAGAATAGATGATCACAACTCTGGTATGAAAAGTGTCCTTACTTGATTTCGACAATGTTGCCTGCTGTGTAAAATAGTATTGTCTGTATGAATGATAACCTTTGATTACCATAGTGCTTAATAAATTAACAACAGGGAAAATAGTATTTGCCAAACGTATTACCAAAAGTAGAATAAATAGCACTTAAGTGTTAGTTAAGTAATTTAATTTAAATATGTTTTATAAAGAAATATTTTTGTTCAAACTGTTTTACACTTCTATTGATAAAGTAAGTAGATTTCAAATACATATATACATACATACATATAAAAATTAAAAGCTATTGTCACATTAAAATTAGTAAATTTCAAGACACCACACTTGAATTTGAAATTCTGGTATAAAATTAAATAATTTCTAGATTATATATTAACTGCCGTATTCAGAAAAAATCAAGTAGGTTCGAAGTGTGCTTTTAGACAAAATTGTCATACAAAATTTTATTAAAGTGCATTTGAAGTCTACTTTAATTTTTTCTGAATAATACTGTAAGTAACTAACATTTTTGAAAAAATATATCGTCCCCTTATAAAACAATAGTGTATAATTTTTTTTTTGCCATTTCGAGATAATTTAGTTGAAAATTTTTGTTCCTTTAGACATCTGGTAAAACATTAAAATTAATATTTTAGAATAATCAGGCTACTAATGAATGATACTTCATTAATTTGCAAGTGCTTTGATTGTAAATAAATTGGACTCAAAGTACCATTATGTCACTTAGGCCATTTTATTTGTATATCATGTATATGTATAAAAATCATTACACAGTATTTTATTTGAATCTTCAATTACATAATTATTAATGAAAAATTTCAAATACAAAATTATAAGCTAGCATTTTAATTGATCTTTTGATCCTTTTTGTGGAAGCAGAATTTCACTAAATTTTGAACACATATACAGCCCAATCATTAACAAAAATTCCGCGGGAGTTTTTTCCCTCTTCCCATTTTTCCTATTCAAATTCAATGTTAAAAAAATAAAAAGGGAAAAAACTCCCGCCGATTTTTTATTAATGATTGGGCTGAGAACTAGTTATGTATATTATTATCAAGCAATAAAGAAATAATGTTGTATACACTATTGTTTTATTAAGGGGACGATATGTTTGTTAATAAAATATATTTTCTAAAACTATTTTTCTGCTATACATCTATCTATTCATGAACAAATGAATTAAAAAATCCAGAGTTTTTATTAAACTATCTAAATTAAAATCATTATTTTAAAATTTTATTTATATTCTTTGTTTGAAAATAATCGCATTTGTAAGCAATTTTTTATCACTTATATATTCATTCGAGCTACACTAAAATTATGGAATAGAAAAAAATATTTATTATTGCAAAAAAATAATAGGAAAGCAAAATATGTTTACAAATGTTTATAGTTTTTCATATATTATCATTTAAAACTTTTTATCAATTCAGCCTATTTTGTCGTCTTCGCATATTGATACAAGCATTTCATATTTGTGGCAAATTCTTTCAAGGTCTCCTCGTTTATGCCCTAAACTGTAATAATAATATTAAATGGGTGGCCATTTAATACTAAATTTTTTAGCTGGGCCCATTTAGCAAATATTATTCCTTATGTGGGAGATATCACCCATCAGGGTCCGGAACAACGAATTTCATTTAGATATATTATTTGTTTCGAATTTTAACCTAATAATTAAATTTATAACAGGTGCTTGTACAAAGCCACAACACAAATTCTGCCTGATTAAATAAATTTAATATAAAAGATACCAAAAAGTACCAAAACTATTCAGTATTTAAGTGAATTTCCAAACCATCATACCATCATATTTTTAAAATTTCTGTACCACATTTTATTAAAGATAATTCGTTTAAGCGCTTATATATAGGTAACAAGTAAACCCAAACAAATGTCTAATAAATGTCAATATAGAATTCACATTTTATACTTAATATTCTACTTAAAATTAATAACGAAAGTAGTATCAATAATTCTAAACCTGGAATCATACTAATATCGCTGATACCGCAATTATACTATTGGATTTTGTAGCTCTTTTGATTGGCAATAGCTTCCAAATAAATTAAACTTAAGAGTATTATTATAAAAACTGTTGAGACCCCAGCAGACAATCGCGTTATTATCAATGATGATGATTTCCTCGACATGGATATAGAGCCGCTCCTATAATTGTGATCTCTAGAATTGCCTGAAATAGTTTTCCCAATTGTGAATGCTGCCTAGAAGGATTGACAGCTGACAATTTACTTCTGTATTTACATATAAGTGCTACCTGCATTTTATATACCCAATGTTATTTACATACATACTTACATACGTGTAAATGTACAAATAACTTTGGGTTTCTTCTTTTAATCCCGTTGAAAGACAACAAAAACAACAAATTTCCAACAGTATGTTAGAAACTTGTTCAAAACCATTAAACTTTTGTAAACTTTGTTATTAAGAAAAAGTTGAACTTAAATAAACCTCAAATACATGAAGATTTCGTTACTGGATACTGAATTTTAGAAATATCAGTCAAATTCAAAACATTTCAAATAAATTATATTGTGCGTAAACTTGTCTACCAAACAATATATAAAATTTGTGCTAAAACTGAAAGATGATATTCTATTCCTAACAACATTGTAGTTTTTGTAATTCTCTTGACATTTAGGTGGAGGGTACTTAAGATTCGGTACAGTCGAATATAGCACTCTAACTTGTAAATAAGTATACTTTCAATTTCTGATTTTCCAAAGTTTAGCAATAGTTAATTATTGTGATAAGTTTTGTTAAAATGTGGTCATAATTGTGCAATTAAATGTACACTAGCTACAAAAGAAACTCGTGCAGCAAGATTTTTTTTTTGTAATTTGTTAGAAAATTTCAATAGATATGTTTATGTTTATTCGTGGAATTAATAGCGAAACGAATAAACTTAAAACCAATGAAGTAACATTTCTACTTTTCTTTTTTTAATAAATATATAAAATATATTTTTACAAATATCAATTGTCTCTTTTAATTTCACAACAATCACACAACAGTTTTTCATTTGCAATAAATAAAATTAAAATGTCCCTTAAACATCGTCTTGCCAGAATATTAGACAAGCAATTTTGTGCGTAGGTTTTTATATTGAAAACACAAAAGGCAGCCATAATTTAATAATCTATTTAACACATAAAATAATCAAAAGAACAATTGAAAATCACAAAAAAACAGGAAATGATGGCTAATTTGTATAAAAAAAACTAAGACAACGACAACAAAAAAAAAAAAAAAACAACACAAATAAAATATTTGACCAAAAACAAAGAAACGTCATAATTTTTTTAACCTAAACAAAAACTTGCAAATATGAAGACCTCAAGCAGAATGTGAATATCTGTATATACATATATAGATATATAGGTATATTTTCATTAAACTTATTTGTATATATGTTTGTATATTAGTATATTTGTCATTATTTATTTATAACCACTGAATGTTTTAGTAAAAGTGTAAATTATTTGAAAAAACAAAATCAGTAAATATTGTATCAGAAGATAACAAAACATATAAACATAAACTGAATGAATGACCTAATAGCATATTTAAAAAAATAACAATTCATAATCACATAAACACAAATTTATACTAAAAAAGAACCTTCAACTCAATTATTTGCACAAAAAAATAATAATAATATTGAAATTGAAAATTGCGACGTTTTTGTTCATATATTTAAGCATAGAAACATACGAGTATGTATGTGTTTATAAATGAGTGTATATTTACAAATGTATGTGATTTTGTAGAAAAACACTTCTATATATATATAGATACACACATTGCCAATAATTTAAAACAAATAACGAAATATTGTTTATTTGGATATAATTGGGTGCATAAATATAGCACACTTTGCTGCAATAAGGAAATAATGATTCAGATATTTATTTGTTAAAATGAGCAATTAATTTATTTTTTTAATACTATTATTAATAAAAAAAATTTGCCAAGGCCTAGATTAGTTATATCGTACTGGGACTTTTCATTTATTTTAATGAAACACATTGAACTTTTTTTAAAACGGATTTTACGCGAAATACGAACTGTCCATAAATTCTTTTAGATCCAACGTGAATTTTAAAAGTATTAACTTTACTAATAAACTTTCTTAAAAGAAATATATTAAATACTAAAAATTAAGGAATATTAAGGGTCCTCATGATATAGTTTAAAAGTCTCGCAAACTAGCGTTGTTCAATTTTTCATGTAACACAACAACTGATTTTTATTTACTTTTGAAAGAAAAAGACATTTGAAAAAGAAAAGTGTGTGATTTCGGGACTGAATGAGTAACAAATGGCATTGCATATGCAAAAATATCCTCCAGCTGCCAGAACATAAGTAAAATCATTCAAAATCTCTTCTTCCGCCTTAAGCATAGTACTCTGTTTTAAAATTTCAAGTGGAATGCTGTCAAAATACATGTTAAAAAAATAAACATGAAATTTTCATGAAAAAATGTTGCAGAAGTAGTACTCTGTTCATTTTGTGAAAAACATGTGAAATGTATCTGGCAACATTATTTTTTCACAGCGGAATAATTAAAGTAGCAATTGTTTCACGTGGAATTTTTATCCAAAAGCTCTTCTGTCGCAACAACAATATCTATTACTTGTTGTTCTGCTGCACAAGCGGCTAGTAATATTTGTTTATTCATTTTATTCAACACTAATTTATTCATTTGTATTTAACGATTTCGATTCAACGCAGATTTTTAAATGTTTTAACTTTTATTTAGTTTCGATTTAAATTTACAAAAAAGCAAAACATATGTGTTTTGTTTACATAAGTAAAACAATGTGGCGTGCTTTCAATTAAAAAAAACGTCAAATTATGTAAATTCGCGTGATAGGCAACATTGGCTATACGTCAAATTTTCCGTATGAAATAATTAATGTTGCTCAACATTTTTCCCAAATTTGAACAGACTACTAGGCTACATTGATTATCTGTTTGTAGAACCGAAAAAGAAAAATAACATAGTGACATACACAAAATACTTACCATAATTTTTGCTTCTGTGCTACTTAATGCAACCACACTTTGTTATCTGGATTCCCATGAAATTAAGCATTTTCCGTAGTAAAACAGAAAACCACTATAAGATTTTCTATCTATAGAATATCTGCCTCAATCTGCATCTGCATAGCCAGTTAATTCGTTTTGACTACATCTATATTTAAGTCTTAGTTCAGTAGTTTCGGATAAATACCTTAAAATATGTTTAGCAGTATTAAGTGTCCTGTATGTGGATCCGTATTACTCTGTGATAATTTTGCAACTGAATGCAATGTATATTATTAATTATTAATTATTAATTATTAATTATTAATTATTAATTATTAATTATTAATTATTAATTATTAATTATTAATTATTAATTATTAATTATTAATTATTAATTATTAATTATTAATTATTAATTATTAATTATTAATTATTAATTATTAATTATTAATTATTAATTATTAATTATTAATTATTAATTATTAATTATTAATTATTAATTATTAATTATTAATTATTAATTATTAATTATTAATTATTAATTATTAATTATTAATTATTAATTATTAATTATTAATTATTAATTATTAATTATTAATTATTAATTATTAATTATTAATTATTAATTATTAATTATTAATTATTAATTATTAATTATTAATTATTAATTATTAATTATTAATTATTAATTATTAATTATTAATTATTAATTATTAATTATTAATTATTAATTATTAATTATTAATTATTAATTATTAATTATTAATTATTAATTATTAATTATTAATTATTAATTATTAATTATTAATTATTAATTATTAATTATTAATTATTAATTATTAATTATTAATTATTAATTATTAATTATTAATTATTAATTATTAATTATTAATTATTAATTATTAATTATTAATTATTAATTATTAATTATTAATTATTAATTATTAATTATTAATTATTAATTATTAATTATTAATTATTAATTATTAATTATTAATTATTAATTATTAATTATTAATTATTAATTATTAATTATTAATTATTAATTATTAATTATTAATTATTAATTATTAATTATTAATTATTAATTATTAATTATTAATTATTAATTATTAATTATTAATTATTAATTATTAATTATTAATTATTAATTATTAATTATTAATTATTAATTATTAATTATTAATTATTAATTATTAATTATTAATTATTAATTATTAATTATTAATTATTAATTATTAATTATTAATTATTAATTATTAATTATTAATTATTAATTATTAATTATTAATTATTAATTATTAATTATTAATTATTAATTATTAATTATTAATTATTAATTATTAATTATTAATTATTAATTATTAATTATTAATTATTAATTATTAATTATTAATTATTAATTATTAATTATTAATTATTAATTATTAATTATTAATTATTAATTATTAATTATTAATTATTAATTATTAATTATTAATTATTAATTATTAATTATTAATTATTAATTATTAATTATTAATTATTAATTATTAATTATTAATTAATAATTAATAATTAATAATTAATAATTAATAATTAATTAATTATTAATTATTAATTATTAATTATTAATTATTAATTATTAATTATTAATTATTAATTATTAATTATTAATTATTAATTATTAATTATTAATTATTAATTATTAATTATTAATTATTAATTATTAATTATTAATTATTAATTATTAATTATTAATTATTTATTATTTATTATTTATTATTAATTATTAATTATTAATTATTAATTATTAATTATTAATTATTAATTATTAATTATTAATTATTAATTATTAATTATTAATTATTAATTATTAATTATTAATTATTAATTATTAATTATTAATTATTAATTATTAATTATTAATTATTAATTATTAATTATTAATTATTAATTATTAATTATTAATTATTAATTATTAATTATTAATTATTAATTATTAATTATTAATTATTAATTATTAATTATTAATTATTAATTATTAATTATTAATTATTAATTATTAATTATTAATTATTAATTATTAATTATTAATTATTAATTATTAATTATTAATTATTAATTATTAATTATTAATTATTAATTATTAATTATTAATTATTAATTATTAATTATTAATTATTAATTATTAATTATTAATTATTAATTATTAATTATTAATTATTAATTATTAATTATTAATTATTAATTATTAATTATTAATTATTAATTATTAATTATTAATTATTAATTATTAATTATTAATTATTAATTATTAATTATTAATTATTAATTATTAATTATTAATTATTAATTATTAATTATTAATTATTAATTATTAATTATTAATTATTAATTATTAATTATTAATTATTAATTATTAATTATTAATTATTAATTATTAATTATTAATTATTAATTATTAATTATTAATTATTAATTATTAATTATTAATTATTAATTATTAATTATTAATTATTAATTATTAATTATTAATTATTAATTATTAATTATTAATTATTAATTATTAATTATTAATTATTAATTATTAATTATTAATTATTAATTATTAATTATTAATTATTAATTATTAATTATTAATTATTAATTATTAATTATTAATTATTAATTATTAATTATTAATTATTAATTATTAATTATTAATTATTAATTATTAATTATTAATTATTAATTATTAATTATTAATTATTAATTATTAATTATTAATTATTAATTATTAATTATTAATTATTAATTATTAATTATTAATTATTAATTATTAATTATTAATTATTAATTATTAATTATTAATTATTAATTATTAATTATTAATTATTAATTATTAATTATTAATTATTAATTATTAATTATTAATTATTAATTATTAATTATTAATTATTAATTATTAATTATTAATTATTAATTATTAATTATTAATTAATAATTAATATTATAATATTATTATTATTATATTAATTATTAATTATTAATTATTAATTATTAATTATTAATGATTGCTAACCAATTTAATTTGGAACGAATCGTCATAAAAATTTCTAATAAAATTTTTCTAAAAATTTGTATATATACAAAAAAAATATCAATGTAACTTTATTTGTTTACTCAAAACAGTGTCCCAAAACTACAAATCTCAAGCAAACGACTTGAAAATTCACAATACGATCCAGAACTTTGTTGTCTGTCGAGCTGCGTACTTAGATTTTTACATTTCTTAAATTGAATTTTTTGCTTAATGTCCGGATAGATTGTAGTAAAATGTCTTATCTTTAATGCTTAGCAGATACTAAATTATGTCTCAACGAAAATGTTTCTAAACCACTGTGCAGGCCGATTTAATTACACATGGATGTTTATTACTTCTATCTTATATACAATATATATCAAATATTGATATATATCAAAAACCAAGTGTTGGTTATATAAAATTTAAACAGCCGCAAATTAATGTTTAAGCAATTATAAATGAAAACAAGTATGTATATACAAATATAAGTTTATACTTTTGCCAGCCATAGTTGAAAGGTACACAAAACATCTACTATATAAATGTTACAGCATCTTCCAAATACTCTGCAATATAATCCATATTTATATAGTTAGACAAAGAGCATATTAAGAACATTAATTTTCGGTCATTTTGTAATACTTTTACATAACAAAATTTTTAGAACCCACATATTATAAACGCTAATATTCTTTTCCACACTATGATTTCCAAAGAAACAAAACAAAATATTTAAAATGTAAACAACAGCTGAACTACTTTAGTGATTTGTATATAAATAAATTGAATATATATGTTTATATGTTTATGTATGTATACATAAAACAATTCAATGTATGTGTTGACTGGTATACGTGTGGAAATTTGGAGGAGAACGTCTTTGGCAACAGGCGTCAAAAAATAACCAAATCGTGGGCGGAATTCCTCTAATATACATATTTGTGTATATACGATTACTTGTACATTCACAATCAAACAATACCAGAAAACATCGCCCCCACCAGCATCTTTTTTATCTAGCTTCTAAATTAATATAAGATGACGATGATGCAAAACCATCCAGAATTTGTACCATAAATAAATATGTGAACATCTTTTTGGGGTAATTTTAAAGTAATTTTTATTTAATTTTTTAAAGAAAATATATATGGTTGCATATAAAAAATTAGCTTTTTTTATAAAATTGTTTATTGGGATATAAAAGGATGTTGTTAAATTATTTTACTAACAAGTAAATATTTTTAAGAAAAAAAAAATATATTTAAAAGATAGAAATTTAGACTTATGTTTAGGAAAATAAGAAAGAAAATAATAATATATGTCTAATTAAAGTCTTAGTCACCGAAAAGTTTCTTGCCCAATTCCATCATACGGTGATTACGACATACTCTCAAGGCATCAGCCTTTTTCAAAACTGCAGTAACTGTTGAATTGACCTCCACAAGTTGGGATAAAAAGTCTTCATAAGCCGATTTGACATTAGATGGTAAAGTGCCAATTTTAACCTTTTTCAAAGTCTGAACAATGCCCTCAGCCCAACCAGACTCAATGGCGAATTCGGAAATCCAGGGTACTAATGGCAAGATACCACACATTGTTTGCATACCTAAGAACCAAAGTTCTGACAATTCCATCCAGCATTCTTTGTAAGCAATGGACACGACTAAGGCGGTGGGGTCATTAGACTCATCAATATTGTAGGCATCCCAGAGGAAACGTATGGTAGCTTGTACGTAACGACATATTGAGAAATCGTTCTGTTTAACTTTTTTAGCTTGTTGTTTAAGTAACAGCAAACCTAAGACGGATAAATTGCCATGCATTACTAAATTATCGTGTGTGTCTTTAAGTTCGGGCAAATGTTCGTAGACAAATTGAAAGAGATTGGCAAAGAATGCTCCATCTTCGGCAAGTTTGGGTTCCAAGACAGTCAAGTTCATTAAAATATTACACAACGAACAAATGGCGGCACGAGCGTCTTTCATTTCTGCGAGTTGTTCAGGTGTGGGGACGGGATCAGGTTCGTTCATACGTTTCAAGCGTTCTGCTCTAGGGATAGGAGGTCTTTTATAGTGGGCTATTGAAAAGTAAAATTCCAAACTTTCCAGGAACACTTCATCTTGTTTAGTTGCAAAAACTACCTTGCGGGCATCATCTTCTACTACTAAATGGCACAAGGCGGGTAACATTACTCTAAGTACATCTTCAGGAGCTTCTGTATCTTTAGGACCAGCTCTCCATTCCTTAAGTTCGTTAAATGATTCATTGGCTACTTTAAACATGAAAGGCAGGAGCTTGTAAATAGCAGGTCTCATAGCAGTAGTTTCCTGGGCCAACCAAGCGGCCAAAATGCGTACGGTACCTCTAATGAAAGCCTTTTCTTTAGGGTTAGTAGTATCCTTAATTTTGTCGTTGGAGACACGTGTTAAAACAGCCAAAACTTGATTAAATGCTCCTTTAAGAGCGGTGTAGGTAGTTTGTTTCTCTTTGGCTTCCAAGTCCAAAATATCTTTAGCCATGTACTCGACGCATTGTTCCAAGATGGTGAAGCAGCATTGTATTAATTCGCAGTTGCGGAAGGTGGCCTCTAACTTTTTCTCATCCATTTGCATTCTAACCTCAATGGCAGCCATTTGCAAGATCATCAAGTAGAATTGTTTGCCATCATCCATAAAAGACCATTGGATACCCAAAACTTTGAGGGTGCTAGCTATCAAACTAAGAGTAGGATCTCTTTGTTTTGGTCCAATTTTGCTCTTTAGAATATCACCACAGCCTTTGAATAAACTTTCTGGCCAGATTTCACCTTCCAATGAGTTAAAAATCAACTCCTTCTTGCAAGTCTTCAAAATAGCTGATAAGATTTTACACAATTCATATTTACGTTCATTATTTTCGGTCTCCATATCCAAAGCAATGCGTTGAACTAAGGCATGGAAAGGTTTGGGATCCTCAGTCCAGGAAGCTGCACCAAACTTATTTACCAACATCACTATCAACTGCAAAGCTTCATCGGTTTGGAAACTTTGAGCAGAATAAATTTGAGACATTTTAGGTATGGCCTTCATGGTCATTAAGGCATTTTGACCAGGTTCATAGGAAGCAATGAACTTCAAGCAGCTGTAAGCCTCACTAACTACAATTAAATTATCATCACAATCGTCATCATCTGATTGCTCAACAATTTCCAAGAGAGTGGGTATGACATCCAAAATATCTTTATGGGTAGCCAATTCTTCTTCCTGACAAAAGCATGTCAATATGGACAAGGCCACGCTTTTGTACACCAAAGGTTGACAATCATTAGGCAAATTTTTGCCACTTAACAACTTCTTCAGAAAGGTCAAACCAATGGCCTCGAACAACAATTTCTTGGCTGCTGAATTACAATCCTTACCCTTAACCAATTTAGTGACCATAAAGAGAGTAGCGAATTTCTCCGTATCACTTTTGGTGACCTTTAACATGGACGCACATTTCTTAACAGCTTCTGGTATATCAGCCATTTTTTTTTCGATTTTAATACGTGTACAATTCTATGTCTATAATGATTTATTTGAAATCATATATAAATTTTAATATTATAAAATATTGTATGTATCTATATATCTATATATAGATATATATTACTTTCAGTTCACACTTTCACCACTATGTACCAAATAAAATGTATAATTTTATTTATTTTCACTATAGTACCGGCTTTTCTTTACAAATTAGAGATCTTTATCAGCCGACTTTCACTTACGTACTGAACATTTTTAAAATTTGTTTCCCTACAAAATCCTCAAAAATTAAAACGAAAAACACAATTTTGTTCAGCATTTGTATAAAAATATATTTCTTATATCGTATGTATATAAAAAGCCGGTGCATTTTCTAATTGGATACAAGAGAACACATCATATGTTTAAACACACACTAAATAAACACTCTTGCTCTATATCTATATATTTACATACACAGTTCTTTGCTCTCGTGAAAATGAATTTTCTTTTAATGACGAAGCACGGAGAGTGAAAACTATGTATATAACTATGTACAAATAAGAAGACTACGCGCTGGTAAATTTTAAAATTTACTTTTCAGCGTAAAACTGCTGAATAAAGAAAAAAAAATTGCTCTATAAAAAGATCACACTTCTCTCATCACTCTCGTATTTCTCTAAACTTTATGTATTAGAAATTCTTTAGAGTTGCCAATAAAATGAAAAATAAGGTATTTTGATAAATTTTTAAAAAATGTAACTAAAAGTGAATAAGAATGTTGAGGTACAATAGCTTTGAAAAATATGCAAAAGCTTATTTTCGGCTTACTCGTATATACCCACCACCACTATATGCCAGCAGTGTGATTTATTCACCCTTTAAATTAATTTGTGATTAATTTTGTATCGATAACTACGCTGGCGATTCGTAGACTTCTTAATCTTGAACAGAAAGCGCGGTATAAACAGAAAAAAGTTAAGTGTTTTGGAAATTTCAATCTGTGCTATGAACGCACGATCTGATTCCTTTCGATCTGACATATCCTTCATCGCATCCGCGATTTTTCTACAATGGAAAAATTATAAATTCGTGTTGTTATTAAATACTAAAAAAAAAGCTTTATCCGGACAAGAAATTCATAATGATATGGTGCTCCTTTATATGCAACAGTAAAAAATTAGGTTGCTGAATTTAAACGTAGCCGTACAAGCATTGAGGATAAACCCCGTATTGGACGTCCAAAAACAGCAACAAGAACACAAATTGTAGCCAAAGTGCATGATATGATATTAAATGATCGACAAAAAAATTGCGTGAAATAGCTAATGTCATGAGCATCTCAAATGATCGAGTCCATTTAATTTTGAATGCAGAACTACAGATGAAAATGCTTTCTGCCAGATAGGTGTCGCATTTGTTAACAGTCGACCAAACGCCATAAAAATCAAAATTTCTTAAGCTTATTTAGATCGTTTTAAGAAAAATACAATTTTTTTTAAACATCGTTACATAACTGTTGATGAGACTTGGATCCATCACTATACTCCAGAGACAAAAGTACAATTCAAGCAAAGGAGTGAAGCTGGATGAAATGCTCCAAAGAAGGTAAAAACATTTCATTCGGCTGGTAATGTTATGGCAACGGTTTTTGGGGACTTCAAGAGTATTTTATTGACTGACTATCTGCAAAAGGGTAAAACAATAAATTCAGAGTACTATTGCAACATCTTGGATCAATTAAATTTAAGAATTCGAGAAAAGCGTCCTGGCTTACAACACAAAAAACATAATTTTTCATCAAGACAATACACCAGTGCAATAGAGTGTTTTAACAATGGCTAAAATCAACGAATTTAAGTACGAGTTGCTTGACCACCCACCTTTTCTCCTGATTTAGATCCCAATGACTTTTACCTGTTCCCAAATCTAAAAAATTCTATCTAGCAAGCGTTTTACCTCAAATAAAGATGCAATTACAGTTGTAAACCACTATTTTGAAGGCCTCGTGGAAAACTAATTTAATCAAGGGATAGAATTGCTAGACAGGCGTTGGACTAAGTGTCTTGAAGTTTTAGGAGATTATATTGACAAATAAATATGTTTTTGAAAAGCTAACTCTTCTCTTTCTGTGCTAGGCTAAGAAAATTCGGAACCGCCCACGTACATTTATAAGCGTGACATTATTTTTTGAATCCCTCACATGGAAGCTAACAACACCTATTATGGGGCGTCAAAAAATATAGTGTCGTAATTTTTATGTTTTTAAATATTATTTTATTATTCTCGAAAGTACATCTTATAAGGGAGCTATGGCCAATTATGCCCTAACCTTCACAAAGTTCAATAGTATATCTTTTGAGTACGTATATCTGATCTGTGTATGTGGGCTATAGTCAAATATGAATTGATAAAGTCGCTCATTTTTGTTTCTGATGTAAATATATTGAAGTGCACAAGAAATCTCCGCGACATGAAAAAGTGCGGTTCTGTTAACCTTAAAATCTATAACTAACTATAATTAAATATTTTGCCACGAACTGTCCAAAGAAGACATAACGAAAGTGGTCTAAAAAGTACGTTCGCTAAGAAAAAGCATCTGCTATGAGCTGCAAATATAAAAAAGCGGTTGGACTTTGCAAAGAAGTACATAAATATTAAATAAAATACTGAATTGAAAATAAAACTATATATAATAATTATTAGAAAATAATAAATATATGTTTTAATCAAAAAAAAAAAAATATTTGAAACCGCACATTATTTGGTTCGACAGTGTATGTAGATCTAAGATCGTCTTAGAATCTTAAAAGCACGCAGAATATATATAATTTTTGGTTCTACGACCAGTGTTACAAACGGAATGATAAAGTTTATATACCCCCATTTATTCGGTTGTGGTTAAAAAAAAAACAATTTTGAAGGACGAATTTAATATACATATGCTGAAAATGGCATGATGATAAGAAGTCAAGATTTTATTGTATATTTGTTGAGATTATTTAGATAAAGTATTTTTAATGCATCAAAACTAATGCAAATTTTAAAATTTTTGTACAAAATATGACATTACATCATTCTATCACAAGCGCTTGCGGAACGTTTTTCTTTCCCAAGCCTAAAATAAAATTTCTAATGCTGGTTGGCTTCGCCCATGTAAAATTTTATCTCGATCGGACTAGCCGTTTATTAATGCCAGATTTATTATTCCATTTTGATACTGCCCCACTGTGTGCTGGCAACGCCATTTGTTAAATTGTTTATAATTAGCTTTATAAAACAAAATCTAGTTTCGTAAAAATGTAGAAAAATCATTTTATATCTGCATCTACATGTGCATTTTTCCAAAAAAAAGAAAAAAAAAAAAAAAAAAGAAACAAATAAAATTCTTTGTGTATACAAAAAGAAAACATTGCTTGGGGCGAGTGTATTATATACACTTTTATTAAAAAAAAACAGACTTTTCAGAAACTAAAAATAATTCTTGAGAATATACAAATCTAAAGTATTTCTGATTTTATTTTGTATCTACATATATGGTAATATTTTGAAATTTGAAAGTGCTTTAACAATATATTATATAATTTTTTTTTAATGATTAGAAAAATATTTTATTTACATATTTATATGAACTGAAAAGCACTTAAAATTACACCTACAACCAAGTAGACAGTTTTAAATTTAAAGTGAATTAACAAAATAATTTTTCTTTATCTTAAATTTTAACCATGAATTTGCTTATTATTCCTAGTGACATGTGAATTTGTTTGTGTAATGTTTGTTATTTTACGGTTATAATCACAATTAATAATTAAATTTATAGTTCATTGACTTTCTATTTGTCTTATAATTTCTATTTGCATAGAGACAAATAAACAAAATATTTATGCATCACTAATCTAATTTTAGAAAACACATCCCATAGTTTACAAGCATGAACGTCTATGTTCAGTATGTATAAAGTGTTTGTTGTCTCTTCTTGCAGGTCAATGTTATGTAGGATATTACATATGCGTGTGCATTAGACCTGCCCTTAAAAAAAGTTCTTGTTTAGTATATTAAATTATTTATTGTAAAATTAGAGTCCAATCGGATAACGAGAACGAGCCTGCCAAAAATCGCTTAAAAGTTGTAATCATTAGGCCCAGCCTAACTATATATATATTTTTTTAAGGGCAGGTCTTGTGTACATGTGTTTTGTGCAAGTATACATATGTGACTGGCTGTTTAAGTTTAGAAAAGCATATGGTTTTGACAAGTTCTAACTTATTTAGATTCCAATTAAAATTTTGATATTAATTTTAGTAAGACAAACTAAGTTGTTCAAAACGCTTTTTTTTTGATAATTAAAACCAAATACAACCGATTTTATTTTAAATATTATTTTAACTAGTAGAATCTTTTTATACCCACTACTAAAAACAACTAAAAATTAAATTTATTCTGGGTCCTTACAACATTCTAAGACGATCTAGTCTGCCCGTCTGTTGAAGGGGCAATAGAGCTTCGACAAATAACTTAAAATAATAAAATTTTTCGAAAACATTCTCTGTTTCATCGAAATGTTGCGTATTGAAATTGAAAATCGGTCTAGTAGGATCAATGTTCTAGAAAAATTTTGAACAACCTCGATATTTTCCAAAATTTGTAGGCCATTTTCTTCAAATTATATTGCAGATAATATCATAAAATGTTATACATCATCTTTTCATTACGCTAGAAAAAGAAATGGTAAGAATCGGTCCTTAGTTTCCGCTATAGCCCACATACAAATGTCTTCCCGGAATTTGGGTGTGTGGTACATCAAAAGTCTCATGTTAAGAAACAACTATGTAAATTCTTATAAATATCGATATCAAACCATAATCCTACACAGATCGGTTATATTAAAAAATTATACTATTAGATTTTGTAAAGGTCAGCCCAAAATTGTGCATATCCATACTAGGTGCATACCCGAGAACAACTGCTACACCAAAAATCTCTTCTAAATATCTTTATTGAGATGCAATTCACCAAACTAAGCTTCTAATAGAAGCCATAATAGAAGCCATATATAATAATATTAAATAACTCGTATAAATATCGTTATATATAAAATGTAAAACACATTTGTTTCAAGAATGCATAGATCACACTACTAGTCTAGGTGGTGGTTATATAAGAATCGGCATATGGTTATATAAGGTCATTCAAGTAGAGGGGGGTTTTTTTGACAGATCACATGTGAGTCACTTCGCTCAACTTATACTCAACATAATCGGCCTACTGAGTGTTCTATACGCAACAGCATCACCCATTTTGAGACCCAGCATTCATTACTGGATAATATTTGATCGAATAGACCAAGTCAAGCACGCTGTCAAAACTTGGAACCAGCGGTCATATATCTTTAAAAATGATGCCGGTGCGAACGTAACCGTCAATGGCGACCGTTATCGTGCCATAATAACGGACTATTTGATACCTGAAATTGAAGCTCGTGATCTCGGCGACATTTGTTTTCAGCAAGACGGCGCCATTTCCTACACATGGCATCAATCAATGGATTTATTGGGAGAATACTTCTGTGAGCACACAATTTCACGTTTTTGGCCGGTCGATTGGCCACCATGATCCTGTGACATCACACTTTTAGACCTTTTCCAGTGGGGATATGTAAAGTCTAATGTTTATGCGGACAAACCCGCTTCGATACAGGCCTTGGAGGAAAACATCATGCATGACATTCGCCAGTTACCAGTCAAAATGCTCGAACGAGTCATATAAAATTGGATAGACCATTTGAGACGTAGCAACGGCCAGCATTTAATAGACATAATCTTCACAAAATGAATGCCAAAAAATGTTCTTTTAAATGATAATAAACTAATGTGTAATAGATTTGAATTTTCTGTGTTTTTTTTTTCTTCTTCCCTTACATGGAAGAAAGGGCAACAAACCCAATTGTAAGAGGCATGCAACATGTGAAACAGTCCATGGCGTTATTTGGTGTAGAGGTAAACATTTCATTTATTCATTCATTGAATTCAAATTCTGAATCAATTTTTCAACTTTGTTTTTTTTTTGCAGGTAGCTACAGGCCCTCCCATAAGATGTATAAAAATGCGTTTTAATTATTCGTTTTGTGGTATTCCTAGCATTAAATGCATTTATAGACACTTTTAGGACAACTGACTATGCATTTCCATACAAATACTATGTAGGTCTGCACATACCTGGTTATGGGGTTTGAACCAAAATATTTGAAAATCTGGATTAAGCCGAACCCAGATCCACAATAGGTTTAATTTTTTGCTCATTGTATCCGGTGAATATTGCTCCAGGAAGTCATGAAAGGATTTGTCTTTAACACGAAAAAAAATAAAGTTATACAAACTTTTATACTCAAAAGATCTGCACAGAGATGGTTATACCTCCGAGGGTTAAACAATTTTAAACTGGTTGAGGCTATAGTAACCTTTTTAGTGATGTTGGAAGAGTGTAATGAAAAAGTAAAACGAAAAATATTGAGGGTAACAGCCATTCATTCAACTGCCAGAATCAGCGTAAGTTGACGATAACGAAAAACGTAGAGATATAGAAACTTTTTTATTAAATGTAATAGCGATATGACGATACGATCAGTGGGCGCACGCTATTCCAGATCAAGCCATAGAGCATTTTGTATGGATCATAAGAAGCGCACGTCAGTATTTTGTGAGGGAGTATGGTGATCGCACGTCCATAATACAATTTGTGTGTAATTTCTATGCTTACCCCTATTTGTGTAAAAACTCTTTTATCACACTTATGGCTAAATTCACAGTCTTTTGGGTTTAATTTATTTTTTGCGAAAGGGTCATATCACAAATTTGGGCGAATCACTTTTTGTGGATACATGCAAATTTACTGGCACAAAGCAATTGTAAATAGCACAAATTTAGGGGGAATCCCATACAATCAAATTAATTTGTCAATGACAAGTTGCCATACATTTTTTTTACATTACTCTTTATATTAGAGTGTATGTATATCTTTTTTCTCTTTAATAACTATGCTTGTGTAAAAACACATTGTATACATACGTATGTGATTTAATATTATATACCTGAATAGTTGTTTCTAACAAATCCTTGTTTTTTTTCACTAATTACAATAGGTTTTAGAGTTAAGGAACTAATCACCAATTTTTCATACGATCAATGTCTTTTTATACATGGTTGTTTTGCACGGAATTTCCAGGAACCAATTAACGCGTAAAAACAGTATTAGGTGTATTTAAAATATCGATCACTTTTTATCGTTCGAAATTGATATAAAAAATGTTGGAAAACAAATATTTATTACAATATTTCAAAATTTTATATGAGTTAAAAGAACCTTTGGAAAGTTGGGGGTTTCTGGATAAACTTTTAAAGTCATTATATCAGCTTCCCTAATTATGAATACTTGCAGAAATTACAAACGGAATGAGAAATTTATATATAATCTTAGCACTCATGGACAAGCGTACCATATGCACTATTTACGATACCTTTGAAATTATATATATTCAAGTCATTATTCGCTAGATACCAGAAAATTTAATCACCCCAATTGACAACATGCAACGTAGTGGTGACAAACATTCAAATAATTTTTTTTTTTTAAAAGTATATGTCAATGATGCCGACATCCATATTAGTTTTAAGTGTTTTATAAAAATTAAAAAAGTTTTTAATAGTCTTTTAATTTAAATCTAAATCTTAATAAATTTTAGTACTTAATATTTGTAAATATTTATTTGCTGAATGCGATTTCGTAAATATAATTTCAAAAGTCTAATCAAACTTAAATTAGTAAATATACGGTTGCATGATTTTTGCAATGGTTTTTACTCTTTCACTCTACAAAATATTGTATCAACACGAAAATACACGCAAATAATTGTATCTAGTGGGGTAAAAAGCAAAAAAAAAAAATAGAATAAACTATTATAAACGCTTTCACGCTTCCATACAAAAATCCAATTTATTTGTCAGTCAATAGTGCGTCAATCAGATGAAAGGGAATGTAATTCACAAAGTTTGTTTTTATTTTCCACTGCTCACAAAAAAGAGCCATCCAAACGAAATTGCTTACACAGAAAATATATGTCTATGAATGGTGGCATAAACTCGTACTCAGTGTACAATGCGCTGAAAATAGAGTTCTTGTTTCTATGTATATGGTTGGCTAAAGTAAATATGTATAGCGAAGAAATTCTACGAAAAATTATTGAATTGTGCTGGGAAAAAAGTGGCTTTCATTTTTATACAAAATCAATTTCTTCCATCGTTGGAAGATTCATTTAATGCGAGTACTTCATCAGTGTATTAATGAAGTTGGGTTTAGTGAACTGAAAGTTAATTAGATGACGCAAGTGTTTTAAAAGATGGGCATAACTAATTAATTTCTAATAAACATGAAATTTGTTAAGTTTAAATTTTAAAGAAAAACAAAAGTAATCGTTCTTATACATACATACAAAATTTTGAGTTCATCAAAGTTCCTCTCAATAAATTATTTTTAATTTACCAAAAATATACAAACATATTTTTTTTGCATACAAATTTTTTTCACACTTTAATAACGAAAAAGTTGCTTTGGTTTCTTTTAAAGAATACTGAAACTTGTTAAAACTGCTACTTTTTTCATCATTAACAGATGCTTTTCAAAATACAAATCTAAAACATTTGCAAATTATGATAAGATGATTAAAATGCAATGTGAACATAAACGTTCTTGATAATGATTATATATTACACGCTTCAAGTGCAAAGTATATTTTCATAAATACATACCTCCATTAAATTTGTCATTTCATTTGTAACGTATCGAAATATTGGTCGGATAACCAAAAAGTCTATATATTCTGGGTCCTTTTAAATTCTAAGACGATCTAGCTATGTCCATTCGTCTGTCTGTCTACTGAAGGCACCATAGAGCTTCGAAAAAAGATATAGAATAATGAAATTCTTACCAAACATTCTTTGTTTGTTCGGAATACTTGGTATAGAAAATGGAAAAAATCTGTTCAAAAACAAAGTTTCAGACATGCTCGATATTTTTCAGATATTTTTGCTATTTTTTTCTTCAAATATAATGGAAATAATCACGTGAGTTCTACATTTGTAATATACAGTGGAAGTGAAATTTCCATTAGGTTTGTGTTCTAACCACCTTATTCAAAAACGATTATTAAATTTAACAAATGTTTATTAAGCAAATTTTTATATGCTAATCTGTCTTAATAAACGTTTGTTAAATTTAATAATCGTTTTTCAATAAGGGGGTAAATTTCGTGAAAATTATTTGAAAATTGAAATATAATTTCCAGTTTAGTTCAGTGTAGATTAAAAGTTTCAATCGTTTTCTAGAATGCCGTATAATTGTCTATGTGGAATTGAAAACGAAATTAGTTCCACTTCGTAGTGGTATATAACTAGAACTAGGCAAATATCATAAAATTTTGCCCGCTTTATTTTTATTATAAAAGGACAAGTCCTGTTCAAAAGGTTAAGAATTGGTGCTAAAAAAAATTCAGAAAAAACAAGTTTCAAGCAACGAGAAATCCCAAAAATATATCTTGTTTGTATCGTTATACGTAGACCACATATAAACTCCACTTCCGAAAATCATTTAAATGCACATAAATCTCTTATAAATATCACTATCATGTTGAAATTCAAAACAAATCATTAACTTATATAAACATTAATAACGAACCCAAATTTTACACAGATCAGTTATAAGTAAGTAAAAATTATGCTATGTATTAAGGTAAGTTCACATTTGGCAAATATTTGCCAAAAAAGACGTAACCACTAAATAAAATATATTTGAGCTTGTTTATTTATTAGAACAAGATACAACAAATATTTAGTTTTATTTTATTTGATGCTGTTTGATCTTGCAAAACTCTTGTAAGAGTAAACAATGTCAAACAAATTTATGCTCAAACAAATGATTACGCTTTTTTGAGTAAATATTTGTCAAGTGTGACCGTACCTTTAGATTTTGTGAAAATTAGCCCATAATTGGCCAAGGACTCCTACACATCGTTCACACAGAATATACAGAGGAGACAATTTCCACGCTTTAAATAGCCAAAATCAGTGTCCTTAGACTTTTTGGTAACTAATTTGTTGTGTGTCAAAGTAAATCATTACACACTGTAAAAATATAAACACAGAATAGTTCCATAAGAAGGATATAAAAATAAAATGTGATTAAATTCTTGTAAATGTTGTTATTGAGATGAAATTTAAAAAAAATAACCTTCAAATAAATATAAATTACGCCACAATATAGTTGATAGCACTTATGTAAGGGGTCCGCAAAACAAAATAATCCGCATAATGATCGTTACCGATACAAAATGTAGCAAATATTAGTTTCAAGTACACTAGAGCCACGATTTGAGTCTCTCCTATTTGCGTCGTTTCGAGTTGCGTCGCCTTTCTAAATGTGGTTAAATCCGCTTTGCAGCGTGCCATAATTACATGTGAATATTTTGCCTACTTGCACGTAAAAAGGGGAATTCCTATTTTATTCATACTTAACATATGAAGTTACATGCTTTTCAATTAATTTTTGTTATGCTTTTATGTATGTATGTATGTAAATATATTTTTTTCTCCTTAAATAGTTTTTTTTATTCCTTGCTTAAAAATATATTTTCAATTTGATTATAATAATAACAAAGACCGAATGAAATAAATATAGTATATGTATGTAATCAAACGTACCATAAGACGTTTTTTAATAAAAATATGATTTTGCTTGCTAAATTTTTAAATTTTTGACCCATTCAACAAAAAGTCAGTACTTGTATATAGAAAAAAAGTGATTCGGTTTGGATCGCATTCCCGGTACCTAATAACGACGCAAATCGGGGCTCTAGTGTACTCATAAAACACACTACTGTTATTTGTTGGTGGGTATATAAGATTCTTATTTGTTCTATTTTAATAAGTTTTAAATAGAACATAGGGAAACATTTTCTTAAATAATAGAAATGGGATTTATATTTAAGTTGGGTTTACATATATTTAAATTTTACTGCTTAGGCGAAGTGATAATATATTCATTATTCACAAACAGAAAAAAAAAAATATACACAAAATTTTAAAATTCTAACTTCGTGAATATTGGATAATATGTACAAATTGTGTGTTTTTCTGAAGTGGTTTCTATATGGGAAAAATTTCCAATTATTAACTTATAACCATAAAGAGTGTTACTATGATTTACAAGTATTTTTGACGAATTTAATTTCGATAAAGATGTAAAAGTAACTGGTTAAAGCAATGAAGTTTAAAAGTTAATGAGTAGAAATGCATATACACATAACTTTTACATTGCGTAGAGAATCATGCTCTCCTATTTATATCAATAATCAAGAAATGACACAACTATCTGAAATTAAATACCTCGGTATACGACGGCTTACATCGAAATTCCATATAGCTACAAAATTGTTTCAAATGAAATAGAAATTAATCCAAATTGGCAAGAACTTTAAGCTAAGTTTAGATTGCAAACTCTTACTTTATAACTTAATCGTAAAACCTGTATGGTGTTATAGAAAACAACTATGGGGAACAGCCTCAGCTTCAAATGTAGACATAATTCAAAGATGCCAAAACAAATTGCTACGAATGATCACAATTGCCCCCTGGTATATAAAAATTCGAATATCCATTAAGACCTAAACGTGCCTTTGGTAAAAACTGAGATCAAAAAAAAAAAAAATGCAGAAAAATATAAATAAATAATATTGGCCATATTCGTCTAAGAAGAAGGGATACAGGGGATATGTGCCGAAGAAAAGAAGAAAGAATGCCAACTTAATAAATAAAATAAATAATAGTCACACAATTTTCATCCGGCACTGGCTGGACTCATAATTGAAATTGTTTATTGACTGAAGATGCAATAAATAAATAAATATATAAAAAAAAAAAAATGTTTACAAGAGATTTTTGTGATTTCAGTGGTGCAATGCTCAAATATAGACCGACCATCATAAAATTCGGTAGGCTGTTTTACACATTCTTGTAGATTATCTATGTAGAATTTCAACTTGATAGTTATTTTGGTAAGAGATTTATGAACATTTAGCTATTTTCAGAGATGGACTTTGGGTGCTATGGTCAAACATAGACAGTTTCAAACCAAATATAGTTTTATGATTTTATCAAATTTATTTCTGATGAATTATGTATGAATACTGCTTTTCTATAAGCATTTATGTACCACGGAGTCATATTCCGGGAGAACATTTGTATGGAACTATGAAAAATCGTGAATCGATCCTACTATAATAAAAATAAAGTGTGCAAAATTGCATAATAATAATATCTTCATTATATTTTTGAAGATAATAGTAAAAAATATTTGGAAAATATATTATATACAAGGTGGGGCAAAAGTAAACATTCGATGTTTTTTGGCTGTAATTAAAAAAAAAATTAAAAACTTTGATTCTTCTTGTGGATTATTTTTATTTGGTCTTTTATTTTTTTTACATCAAGTCGAGAATATGATGTCATGTAAATGGCCGCCGCCACGGTTGATATTGTCTTTAAGAGCTACAAGAGTCTGAGGCTTGTTGACATAAACCCCCGACTTCAAAAAGCCACACAAAAAGAAGTCTGTAGCGGTCAAATCAGGCGATCTTGCTGGCCAGTTCAAATCGCCAAAACGGGAGATTAGGCGCTCGGAAAATGCATCCTTTAGCATATCGGTTATGTCACGTGCAGTGTATGCCGTTGCACCGTCCTGTTGGAACCACATGTTTTCCATTGCTCTGTAGCGCTCACCATTCACAGTAACCGTTTGGCATGTACGTCTTCGAAGAAAAAAGGTACGATGACTCCTCCAGCGAAAACAGCACACCATACAAAATGGCCTCATAACTCATGATTATTTTATGTTAGACGCGATTGGCGGTCAGCAGCTAACAGCTGATGCACCGTATGGACTTTGTACGGAAACACCTTCTAATATTGTACCTAAATTCGCTGTAAAGACCGTCGACTGATACCCAATTGCGTGGCACGTCTCCTGGTCGATGTCGACGGCGCTTCCATGACATCTTCAGCTACAGCAGCAATAGTCTTTGCAGAACGGCTACTCCGGGGTCTGCCACGCCTGGCAGCATCTCGCGTTGTGCCAGTCTCTTCGAGGCGAGCGGCTAAACGTCGCAGTGTTTCACCAGTAGGCGTTGGATGGCCAGGAAATCTGCAACCAAATTCACGTTGTGCCAAAGTCACCGACCAATTATTGGTCAAATAAATAGTCAGCAATATTCTGCATTCTGGAGCAGTGTAGCGTAACATTGTTTATTAACGTGTATTTCGCTTGTGTTTACTACACAAATGTCAAAACAGAACTGTCTCTTGGTAGGTGCTATGCATACCTTTACTAACAGGCCTATTTTTTGCTGAATTAATCATATTTATAACTTGGTTATTGAGAAAAAAAAACAAATGTTTAAAAAAAATAGAATTAAAAAAATAATAATAATTTTACTTAAACTATAAATTATAATTATTTTACTTTAAAACAATATAAAATTCAGATGTTTAGATATAATATTGTAAAAATCTATAATTTCTTAATATTATTAATACAACTTGATCATGTATGGCCACAAAAGGTTTAAAACATTCTTTGTTTTCCATTCGAGTTATATTATTTTTCACGTATGTTCAAGAAATTTCCTAAAATCAATGCCAAGTGAATACAAAAAATGAGAACCAAAAGGGATTTCCACTGATTTTGATTGGTATATCAAATTGCCACTTGTTGTAGCTGTTGTTCAACTTATAAAAATAAAAACTCAAGTAAGAAGAAATAAAAATATACTAGATACAAGCAAATTGCTTTACTTATTTCTGTACCACTTACATGAGAAAATGCTTGTACTATTGTTTTTGTTGCATGTCTCAAGTCCTTAGACTGGCTCCTAAAAAAAAATATTTATTTTCAATGTGTCTTATTTTGTTCATTAGCAGCTAAAATCATCTTGTAAACTGTGCTACGTATCTTGAGTGCTATAAAATAGCAGCTTTTTAAATAATACTTTTTTGTTAACGTTTGAAATAAGTCTTATCAAAATTAAAATAAATAAATTTTTAAGGGCAGCTACAATGTAAACACTGGATTATACAACATATTTTTAGAGCAATTGAAATTGTAGAACTACCGCATAAGAAAGAAACAAAAGTAAGAAAAACGAAAAACATACATAAGTGATTGTATTTAATAAATTTCTTAGATATTACGTTGTAGTGAAGTTGCCAAAATACTTCATTTTGAGAATATGTTAAGATAAATTTAGTTTGTAAAATATAACAGAGCAGGATATATTTTTGGTTTAGTATGGTGTCATCTTGACTTCATGTAAAACCTATCTACAACGGAGGGTACGGCAACACATGAAGATTAAAAATTATTAAATCTTTTTTAAAGCTGAAAAACTCTGTCTCATAAAAATGTTTCAAAACTGGGATGTTGAAGATTTTATAATGCATTTTTAAAACAGAAGATATTTTTATAAACTTTCAAGTGCTTTAAATTAACTGAAATGATTAAATAAATACAAGTTAAGCTTCTAATCAATTTTTAAAAATTATAAAATGTTTAAAATTTCAGTCCAATGTTATAAATTTTTGCAAAACACTATCACTATCCGAATAAAAATTTAGTTATATCCAATCAAGATTTGATATGATAAATTTTTAGCAAAAAAAAACAAATTGCCACAAATTTTAAAATTCAAATTCAGTCTTCATAAATTTTCTGCTGATTTCATAAAGCAGCAAATTAAAGTATAATACCAACAAATATTGATTTATTTACCCTCGTCACCTACGCCGCAGCCTTATGAAAGAAAAAATTGTTCACACTTCATAAACATTTTTTTTGTTTTTTCTCTTTAGTTTTATGCACTCATGGGAGTTGAAATATATAAGCGGAGTTTAATATTTTCCTTATACATTTTTCTTAGTCTGTGACTAGGAAGATCCATTTATATTTGCTGATGATTGATTATATTAATTTTTTTCAACTGTATGTAAATTGTTTTCACATTTTTTGAGCAAATATTTTTGTTTAATTTATTTTTATTTCATGAAACATATCAACAAAAAGCAAGTGTATGAACTAAAATGTATTAATCATGAATATATGTAAATAAAAAACATGCATACATTTTTCGAAACATATGTGTATTAAATACGTTGCAGAATGTTGCTTTGATTTAAATATTTACATTAATGTGTAATTCATAGCCGTTTACATACGAGTGTATTTATTTTTTTGGCTCAGCTGTAGTTATATTATATTTTAATAGCATCATGCCACTTTTAAAAATCTCTTAAGAGTATTATCTGCCACATTTAATGACTTACTGTACTCACTACCAGAGACAGGTTTGTTTTTAGTGGCACCAAAATATTTATGAAAGACAATGTAAATAATACATATGTATGTATTACATCTATTTTTGTAAACATTTCGAAGAGTGTTAAAATAAAAAAAATGTTGTAACAAATTAATTATAAATAACTAGCGGACCCATCGAACTTTGTCTCGCCCCAATTTTAAGCCTTCAGACAAACTTTAGAGTTATAATATATTACAACAGAAATAATTTCACACAAAATTTCGTACAAAAAAATCAATTTTCCTATTTTCCGACTTTTGCGGAGATATTTTCTAATTTTCCGCATTTTCCCATGATTTACACTAAGAACTTTCTATTTTTTGATTTGGAAAGCAATTAAGGAATAATTTCACACAAAATTTCATACAAAAACTCGATTTTCGAGATTTCCCATTTTCCGACTTTTGCGAAGAGATTTTCCAATTTTCCGCGTTTCGCAATTCGCATTTTTCATGACTTGCACTAAGAAATTTCTATTTTTTGATTTGGATTTTCATACACAAACTCGATTTTCGATTTTTCCAATTTTCGGACTTTTGCGGAGGGATTTTCAACAAATTTCTTCCGTAAAAACCTTCTCCTCGAAAATACGAACAACTGACAACAAATTTTACAGAAATTGGCCCAGCCGTTCTAATTTTATGAATTACTATACATTTTTTCATCATTTTTATATATATAGATTTACTTGTACAAAATTAAAAATGTACCAAATTTGCTTGACATATCTTCGAAATTGCCTGTACCCTACGTACAAGCTTTATATAAACAACCACCACGTCGGACGGGCGGACATCGTTAAATCGACTCAGACAGTTATTCTGATTCGATCGGTATACTTTAAGGTGGGTTTTGAACCAATATTACAAACATCAGTACAAATCCAGTATACCTTCCCTAATATGGTGGTGTAGGATATAAAATGTTTTTATATTCAAAGAATCTTTATAATGAAGTAAAGAATTATTCGTAACTTAAAGGGCGATTAAATAAGTTTGATTTATAATTCCATAATTATTTAGTAATATTTAAGAAAAACTAAAGTTAATTCCTTTTTATAAAAATCCCTGTTGCACAACGTTTATATCCATTATAATATATTTAAATGTTCTAGTATTGTTCAATTTTCAATTTGTTCATACATACATATTTACATATGTATGTATGTTAATAGAACTTTATCGGTCATAAATGTTTGATTTGTATACGTATCCAAACAAATTTTACCACGAATAAGTTATGTATAGTGAAAACTCTACTAACGGATACCTGCCTAGTTTTCAAAAAGACGTAACCACTAAATAACATACATACATATATTTAAACTCGTTTATTTATTTAAAAAAAAAAACTTTTCTTATTGAGTCTAAAGCACAACAAATATTTAATTTGAATTTATTTCATGCTGTTGTAAGAGTAATAAACGTCAAAAAAATTTGTATTAAAACAAGTGGTTACGCTTTTTTGAGTAAATATTTGCCAAATGTGACCGTACCTTAACACATTTATGCATATAAAATTGTGTGATTCCCCTTTTTAGCATCATTGGCAGATTGTTGTGTAGTTTCTTTTGTGTTTTTTTTTTTTTGAATGCGTTAATTTCAGACAGTGTATTCATTGCGTGTTAGTTATTTAGGATTCATCCATTTGTTGCAAACAAAATATTTTTTCGGAAAAAATTTCTTTTGATATGAAGTTTGACATACCAAACTAAATACCAATATAAACCGTTTTTTATAAGTTTTATTAATTTTGATTTTATATTTTGCTCAATCGACTTAGAATTTCATAAGGATCAATATTAATCACTAAATAAATTTCATAAATATATTTTATTTATTGGAATGTTGAATTAAAATACAATGCATTATTATTGTAATATATGAAATGTCCAACATAAGGAAAAATATACAGTAAGTAAATTATTTCATAAAATAGCAATAAAAGCCATAAATCTCAAAACACTCAATACTGCCAGGAAATTAGTAAGGAATACACACTAATCACACATGACTGCGGCACCTGTTGCAAAGTGCATCACGCTTTTATTTTTTGCATGTATAACTTTTAAATTATTCAAAAGCACGAAACCAATCTACAGGAATGAGAGGGTATATAATTCAAGAATATAAAGTATTACTTGCAAGGTATAGAAAGTGATTCTTGGGAAACTATAAATGGAAAATATTGGCTAAAAAAAAAAATAAAATGACAATAGTACAAGAAAAAATATTCAAAAGAAATAAATCAGTATTACCACTATTTGTTATTGAAATTGTATACAACACTTGTACAGATTAAACAATTTATAACTAGAATGAAATATGTATAACCAAGCAACAAAATAACAACAAGTTTACAACTATAAACATGCAATTTTATTAGCAACAAGGAAAAAGTTTACAAAACATGTAACAAAAACAAAAAAAAGAAACAATCAAACAAACTAAAAACCAAGCACTTGTTGCCAAAAAAATATTTAATATTGCACAATAAATAATAACAAGCGCAAAAATTGCAGTTAAATAGGAAAACAAGTTAAAAACTTAATTTATGATATTATTTAATAATAGCAACATAAAACATACATACATATGTATGTATGTAATAAAGCCAATTGCTTAAAAAGAAACTTTAAATTAATTACTATAAATTTAGCACTTACATGGCATATGAAAGAGGAAATTTTGTTACTGTATTTAAGGACTTTCAGTCATTTAATATTCCGCTGTTTTTGTAATATTTTACTAGTTATTTACTTGAAAAAATTAAATACATATTACTATTGATATTAGCTGTATTTACAAAATACAATTCTTTGCTGCCTAAAAGTATGCAAAATAGTTTAATTAGTTTGAGGGCCACTGCATTTATATACATACATTCACTATACACATTCTTATAAGATTTTTAAATTCACCAATACCTCGCTGTGCGTCGTTTCGTTTTAGTTATTTGCGTCGCTGCTTAATTACTGTGCGTCGTTAGATTTTCGAGGTTGCGTTTTTTAGGGTTCCAGTCTATATAAGTGTGCAACATCAATAGATGATAAAACGATGGCCCGTACAATAATTACTTTGATGATCGAAATGGAGTTCTTGCTTTGTATTGGGTTTGAAAATCAAGTTGCGTAGGGAATACCATTGAGAATATCATGCAGTTGATGACATAAAAAGTAAAACATTATGCAACGATAATGCTAGTAATAGTTATACAGACAATTGCTACAAGGAAATTTATTTTACGTTGAAAAAAGCTGTTCAGAAAACATTGAACCAATTTGTTGTGAAATAAAGCCAACGACTTAATATTTTTGTAGCCCTTGAACATACATATCTTCGATCTTTACATGGTTTGCTATAGAAAATCTTAATAACTTTGCGTCTTTTTAATTTTCGTCGTGTTTTTTTTTTTGGAACGTAACCCCGACGCCCTTGAACATACATATCTTCGATTTTTACATGGTTTGCTATAGAAAATCTTAATAATTTTGCGTCTTTTTAATTTTCGTCGTGTTTTTTTTTTTTTTGGAACGTAAACCCGACGCAAAGTGAGGTATTGGTGTATTGTAGATTACAGTGCACCAAGATCGTATGGATTAAAATGCTGGAAAATTCTTGTTATGCAAAAGTGGGGTATAATTATATGTATGACTATATATATGAAGTAAGAACCCATAAACGGGACGTAATCAGACCTTTTCTTTTATAGCTCATTTGCAGTTTGAGGGATCTATATGCAGAAGATTGGTGAAAATTGTAAAATTAGAAATGAGATTATCTAATATTGTCGGTAATGTAAGAGTTTCTTCTATATAACTTATGTATATAACTATGATTTTCTACTCACTAGTCTTTTGTATCTGCTAACGACAGTTAAAAAATAATTGATTAAATTAAAAGTGTTCACTACTTTTAAGCAAGATCAAATCAGCCCAGACACATGAAACCAGACTACATATCATTAGAAGACCAATATAAGCACAGAAAATATAATTTTCACATAATTTAAGATCGAGAATATAAATTATGCAATCTCCATATACAGTAATAGTTCAAAGACAAAAACGGTCAACAGTTCGTGTATTTTACCTAATGATTAGATCCTCCTAGTTAAAACCTCAGACTATCCAATATCTGCAGCAATTTTTCAAGAAAAAATTTGTGCCACAGTATAATCTGCAATAATAATAACTAAATTAAATCTAAAAATGCCGTTTGACTACGTAGACAAACTTGCGGTAATAAATGCTATATATTTCAATGTAATATTTATTAGAGTGTATACAACTCCATAGTATTGATTGGACTACATGATGTTTTGCTAAAGATAGTTCCGAGCCATGAAGGAATCATTGGAGAGTGAATAATAGTCTTCCCAAGACCTAAATAGTTATCTCTCATCTAAAACCGAAAACACATTTCATTCAAATTGCCATGCTTTAGAACTGATTCACTACACAAAAGGGCGAGTTGTTTGTGTGCTAAAGTGCTGAAGCGTGGAAAATTCCTACATGAGCAAAACCTCCGGGATAAAGTTTGTAAAGGTTTTGGTCTTTAGTTAAATGTACAAATGATAATAACAATAGCTCAATTCCTATCAAAATGATGGTCATCCATTAACTGATGTGGTTAATGGAACTTATCATTTGGCAGGATTATTTGTAATAATTAAACATTTTTGGAAAGCAAACAACCAGCTCAAAAGAGTATTAGTAACTATGTTAAATATATTATTTCGTCCTCGTGTTATTATAAAAGTTCTTGAGGATGGTCTGCGCTAGATGGTATGCCAGGAAAAAACTAATCACTGCCCAAAAACAATTTTCACTGCAGTTTCTAAAGTTATGGAAAGTATGTTAAAAAACCTCCTTACTTAGCGACCGCCAAATCGCTAATCAAATAGCAAAAGCTAAATGATGCACTTAATCAAGATACTGTGACAATATTGTATGCTAATAGATCATGTGCTTCATCTATATGCACGGACATGAGTATTTAGTGTGATGTGCGGTGGTAAAAGAACTATTCTGCATTTTGGTTTTAGAAATACTTGACTCAATTTTATCCCCTTATCCTTTGCACATCTATATCCAACCGACAATGGAATGAAACTCTCATACTTTGAAGCCAGGACTAGAACTCATTTGTGCTTGATCGCTACATAGAAAATTTATTATTTAGCCAAACCGTTCCAACATAATGCATTGCACGATTATGTGCCAGCCACCGAGAGCTATCTCAAACAAAACCAAATTTTATATTTTCAAAAGCATTTTACTGCAATTTTAACATTTAAATCTAATCTAAAAGCATGACTAATTAAATTTGTAGAACATCGAAACCTCTAAATAGATGTACACAAATACTTCTAAGCTATCTTTAATATTTTGCCAACCAATTTTTATATCAAAACTAGTTATAATTAGTTTATTATATTTTGTCTCATTTTCTTACATAATTTAGCTTTAATATTTTCACTTAATATATTAAATCTTTTGTCATCATTTTAATCTTCACTTTCAGACATGTCTCATGCTTTTCCTTGATATCTATCAGTTTACATAACAATCTATTTAATACAATGTAAATCAATTGAAAATTTCCAATATTATGTATGTTATGTCTTCCCTTCATTACATTGCAATTTTCCAATCATCATAGATAATCTTTACAACACATCTCTTTCAACATATAGACGACTTTACAAATGTATGTATATGTACATACATATGTGTTTTTTTATTCCTTTCTTTCTTTCTTTTTATTTCTTCTGTATGTTTCTTTTTATTTTAACATTATAAATACAATACACATGCAAATACTGGCTGTCATTGATGTATTAGCAGTCATGTATATATGTATTTAGGTACATGTATACATACCAATTGTGTTAATTATACAAACTCTGCATTCATGTACAGATTCTTTTACAGTCAATAAAATGTACGTAAAAACTATTCTGTATTGAATATTCCTGAAATAAAGGATGGAATAATAACCATTGCTAAAATGTTTGATTCAGTAAAAATCCATCAACAAATATGGTGACTGAGGATACACATACGTTTGCCATTCCGTCTTCAACATTGAGAAATATTCATTTGAGAACAATGAAGCATACAATTTTTACGTGAAAAACATTGCATTATCAAGGCTCTCTGTTTCAATAATAATAATAATAATAATATTTGCTAGATTGTATATTTTTTATAGACAGTGTATCTACATCTACGTATATAGTTAGTTGTTAGTCTGTTGTGAATGTAAAACATTTATAATAACCATCACAAACAATATGGGGGGTACTTTGAGTTTGTTATTCCGTTTCAAGTACATCGAAATAATGGTCGTAGAACCAACAATTCTATATAATTTGGCTCCTTATAAGATTCTAAGACAAACTAGCCATGTCCGTCTGATGAAGGCACGATAGAACTTTGAAAAAAGACATATACTTATGAAATTTTTACCAAATGTTTGGTATCGAAAATGGGCAAAATAGTTTCAGTAGGATCGGAGTTATAGACTAATGTTTCAGACAAGCTTGATATTTCTCAGATATTTTTTTGCGATTTTATTTAAATATAATACAACTAATATCATGAAATTTTGCACACTATACAAATCGCTCCACGTGTTCCCCGAATATGGCTTTATGGGACATAAATCTCTATAGAAAAGTAGTATCCATATACAAAGTTCACTTCTGAAAATTACTTAAAGTAAAATCTCACTATCAAGTTGAAATTTAGCACAAATAATTCAAATAATTATATACATGTAAATTGCCGTACCAAATTTCATTATAACCGTTTAATATTTAATATTTAACTTAAATGCGCCTAAATCTCTTATAAACATCAATATCATGTGTATGTGTATACCGTTGTACATATTTTCATGCTAAAGGGTTTACAATAGGTCATAGCTCTCTTATGAGGACCACTTGCAAAAATATTATTAACATTTTAACAAAAACATCCATATCGCACAGACATTTTACACAGATCAATTATATGTAACGGATGATTCAAGTAGAGATTCTTTTTTCAAGAGCCTTTTTTTTTTTTTTTTTTGACAGATCACGTATAAGTTGTGTCATGCTGTCATTTTATTTTTGTTTAGTATTGTTGGGCATTTCATAATGGAAAGACTTACGCCTGAACAACGTTTACAAATCGTATAACTTTATTACGAAAATTTACGTTCTCTGAGGAATGTATTTCGTGCAATTCGCTCAACTAATGGTCAAAATAATCGGCCTACTGAGCGTACTATTCTCAACACAATCACCCATTTTGAGACCCAGCATTCATTATTCATTCATTATTATATTCGACCGAATAGAGCACGTCCAACATGCTGTGAAGAAAATATAGCGGCCGTAGCTGAGAATGTACACGAAATCCGTGGAGAGTCGGTTCGGCGCCGATCGTAGTAACTCGGACATACGTATGGAACGACTTGGCGCATTTTATGTCGAGATCTTAAATTAAAAGCGTACAAAATACAAGCTTGTGCAACAACTGAAGCCGCTCGATCTTTCCAAGCGACATCGCTTCGCTCTAAGGTATCTTGAAAAGTTCCAAGAAGATCCGACATTTTCGAGGCAAAGTTCTGGGCCGGTCAATTGGCCACCATGATCATGTGATATCACACCGTTAGAGTTTTTCCTATGGGAATATGTAAAGTCTAAAGTTTATGCGGACAAACCCACTTCGATTCAGGCCTTTGAGAAAAATATTACGCGTGTCATTCGCCAGTTACCAGTCGAAATGTTCGAACGGATCATAGAAAATTGAACTCAACAGATAGACCATCTGAGACATAGCAACGGTCAACATTTGATAGACATAATCTTCAAAAAATAAATGCGACAGAATGTTTTTTCAAATAATAATAAACATTCCCCATTAAATTTGAATTTTCTGTGTTTTTTTTTGCTTTAAAAAAAAAATAGAAAACTCGAAATGGATCAATTAATGTAAAAATTACTTTATTGGCTTTTGTAAAAATGAGACCATAATTGGCTATAGACTCCTATACAACGTCCACTTTTGAGCATAAGCACAGATTATACAGAGGAGACAATTTTGACGTTTCGACGTTTCAAAAGGCAGCTTCCTAGGGTTATTCGGTATCTATTTTGTTGTGTGTCAAAAATATGAACAAATGGCAGTTCTGTAAGAAAGAGATAGATATAAAATGTCATTAGCTTTCGTCTCGTGACACCTCCGTATACTTTGTGTAATAACTGCAATATACATAAAAATCTTTTAAATGTTGTTATTAAAATGAATCCTAAATAAAATAAAATTACAATAAATAGAAATTACGGTACAATATTTTATGACAACTGCCCCATAACACTTGATGGCACTCATGTAAGGGATGCACAAAATAAAACAACCAGTATAATTATCGTTATCGATACAAAATGTAGCAAATATTAGTTTCAAGTATTCATAAATCATACTACTGAAATTTGATGTTGGGTATATAAGATTCGGCAAAGCCGAATATAAACTCTTACTTGTTTTTTCTTCTCTCATTTTCATATTAACCAGTTATCGGCAATCACTTTTCCATTGACACTTCAATGTCTACAGTTTTATGCTATTGGAAAAAAAAAACTAAAACGAAAAATAATTTCTTAATAATAGCATGTCTTCGCAGCACATATGAGAAGATGTATGAATATTTATTATTGGCTGCTAGTGACTTATATATGTGAAACTGATAACGTTTATATTTTCTACGTTTATTCTTACATTTGCAAACCAGTTACTGATTGTTACACGTAAATTCAATAACAAAATGTAACAAAAAGAGTGGCATTGCTTGTAAAATTTAGATTTTCTTATAACTTAAAATATAACAAACTCCTACATCATTTATAAGAACTATAGTATTATAAGCTTATAAACATAATTAAATGTTGTAGTTTCTGGTTAAATAAATATTTGGTAAAATTCTTTAATGATAATGATGGCTAATGTGTTATAAGATATTCGCAAAAATTTTGCCTTATGTTGTATGTATGAAATCGTTTTACTACACTGAGCAAAATAAATTAGACTTTAAAAATTAAATGTTTGAACTACTCCACTTTAGACTTTGGGGTTTATTGGCAAAAGATGTTCAGAATTCTTCGTATAATCATTCACGACCCTACAATTTTTTATTATATTTGCAACCATGCAAAACGATTCTCATTGCTTTGCATAACTATATACATAAACATAAAACTTTTCTGAACTATGTATTTTAAAGAAAAATTGAAACATTTTATTCTACATGTATATGAAACGAACAAAAACAAAATATGCAGCCATGTCACAGAGTTTAATTCTGTTCGGAAGTGGAATTAATTCCGTATTTTGCTTCTATAGAAAAAGTAAAATGAAGTATTTGTTCGGTCGGAAACCAATTTTAATTTTCAATGTGGAATTGTAATCTTAAGCATTTCTAGGTTTTATTCTGAAAAACAACTTTGGTGTTAATTTTTCTATAGAAGCAAAATACGGAATTAATTTCATTACCGAACGGAATCAAACTCTGTAACATGGCTGATTATTTAACAAAAAAAATTATTTGTTTCTATTTCACCTTTTAAAAGTATATACAGAATTTAATGAGTGTTTCATAACAATTAATACTCCGCAATTAAAATACTTAATAATAACAATATTCACAAACAATTTAGACCTCCTTTCTTGAATCAGCTCAAAAAATCATCATACTATTCACCAGATTTATTCTTATATCTTAGATATATATACACCAGCCTCTCTCACAACTTTTTTAGGTGATATATGCTTTCATATTGTCAGGTTTCAGGATAAATTCGACAGCTTAATATACCCAATATATGGGGTGCAGATCTCGAAAACATGTAGCTATTTAAATACATTAACATAACATAACATACATTATTTTTTATTAAAATTTTCTAAAAATGCAAATAATTTCTTATCTATTAATTTTGTGTAATCAGATAGTCCTTGAAAACGCATACTGCGTTCACAAAAAGTTCCCCAAACTATCAAAAAACCTTCTTCAAGATTTACTTTTGTAGTGCCTTCGTTAGATCTCTCCAATAGCTGTTGAAACTATCTGGACCATCAAGATGGAATTCTTTGTCATCGGAAAAACGCAATAGTGTTAACAAAGGTTATCGCATTTTACCTATTTTCAGTTAGTTTTTAGCGAATTCAAGTCTAGCAGTTTTGTGGTGGAGTAATTGCCTTGACACAGACACAGTTGTCGGGTAACAGTCAGGGGGTTTTTTTTTAACAGTCTACTTATGGTTGACTTAATTTACAATCAGCTCAGGATTCTTTATTGTATTGCTTATTACTGGCAGAGTTTATGATTCTATTATTGTTCAGAAATGCTTTTTTCGAACTGCTACTTTTATTTTTACCCAGATTATTTGCAAAATTTTTTACTATAACATAAATTGAAATTTCACCTTTTTCAAAATCTCTAGGATACGAAACATGAGGCGTTTTATACCAAATTGTTAAAGATTGCATAATAAGAATAAATAACAGTTATACTTTTATTTTTCTAGAATTCTTATTTGTTTATCACAAAATGTAATTATAGTTATGAAACACTAACAAAATATAAATTCTCAATTTCTCTTTTAAATTAATTAAGTGGTCTCTCAAATTTTTGATAAAAAGAGATCCATATCCATATCATCACTCTTAACAAATTGTTTGTAATTTTACAACAAATACAAAATTATTATTAGTGACATCCATATGATAATGTGCACAGCGTTGTCGACTTTGAAATTTGAAAACGCACCAAAATGGAGAAAAAAACGCACCATTTAAAAAAAAACGCACAATGTTTAGAATTTATTTTTTATTTAAAATGTTTATTGAATTAATTCTGCATTAAAATTATAAAATTTTTGTATTATAAATATAACAATACATACATAATACATAAATATAAATATACAGTTCAGTGTTAAAAAAACAGAACAAAAAACAAACTGAACATATTTGTTTGTATTTTTTTTTAATTTCACAAATTCTATTTTTTTTTAAAGGAGATTAACAATTAATTGTAAAAGCCTTTTTTAATAGACTAGCTAATGAAGATAAGATAACCGCTCAAAATTTAACTCACAATATGCTATAAACTACTATTTGATATTTTTTTAAATAAAATTTGTTAGGGCTCTATTGGAACTCCAACCCTGGTTGTTCGTCAACAGTTCAGTAGACCAAACAATCAGATTGCACAAAAAATTTTATTTTCATGTTTAAAATGTTGATTTTATTTTCAAACAAAATTTTCACCCTATTCAACTTTAGGAATAACCTTTATGTTACGAATTTGATAGTATGTATCATACATTCGTATTTAAAATACATTTTCATCGTGTAGATTCTATGACAATGAATTATTAAAAAACTGCAATTACAAACAAGTAAGAGTGCTATATTCGGCTATGCCGAATCTTATATACCCTTCACCTTTGTTGTGGCTGCATAATTATATTATATACATACATAAAAACGGTGGTTTATTTCCCTTAAATAAACCGGATTCTTTTTAATTGCAAAATACACTTTCTTCTTTTATCATAAAAACAACGTATACAAAATTTCATGGTATTATCTGCAATATATTTCAAAATATGTATTGCAATAAAATGGACAAAAAATATAAAATTTTTATGGAGGTTGTCTCACATATTGGTCCATAACTCTGGTTGGCCTTATCCGATTTTGCTGATTTAAAATAGCAAACTTCTCGAAAGCATGTTTGACAGAATTATTGAAGACTTGGATCCCGAAGATATGTGGGAAGTTCAGAAAATTTATTTCAACATCCAGACAGACAGACATACGGACATGGCTTAATAAACTCCGCTATCTATAAGGATCCAGAATATATATACTTTATAGTGTCGGAAAATTATATTGTGGAAATTACAAACAGAATGACAAACTCATATATACCCTTCTCATGAAGGTGAAGGGTATAATTAGTAAAAACAAAGATTTCATCACATTTTCAGAAAAATTAAAAAACGCACAGAAATTTAAAAAAGTGAACTACGCACCAACAAGGATTTTTTCGCACAAAAAATTTAAAAAAGCACCAAAAATGTTGACAACGCTGACAGTGCAGCCTTAAATATTATAAAAAAAAGATTGCCCTATGCAGGTTGGTGGTATCAAAGACAATGTTTGGTAATTTAGTTTGAAAGAATAATGAATGGGTGGTATACCTGAGGTCAGATAAGTTACCGGAATATTGATTCAAGCCAAGAATAAATTATTTCTTCACCTTATTCTTGTGGGATAATGAAAAAGGTTCTGGTACTATAAAAGCAGGCCAAGCTCATTGGCTCCCAATATATCACTAATGATCACGTACCTAATGGAATAATTCCTCATAAATGACATAAATCCCAATATAAGTTTTAGATAATTAAATTTCATATTAAATAAAATATTTAAATGATAATTTAATAAAAGTAGGATTTCGTAAAAGTATTTTTTGTTTTGATTCATTGTCCATTCTTTAGCGTAATTATTTAGTTTTCAAAGATGATTTTTTTTAAATGAAAAAGGTCAGCAGAAAATTATTAGTAAAAACTTAATTTCGTCTCTGGTAACTTATAACCTATGAATTATAGGTCATTAAGCATTATTTTGGTAAGCTGTAGCATTCACTATCCTGGTCTGGCAAGACAAATATATCATAATAGTGTTAAAATTTAATGATATCCGGCCATAAGGTAGGAAGATATTTTAATCATACGTGTATGTTACACGTTTAGAATTCACAAATAAACTATTTATATACATATACATACATAAATAACTGCTTTGGTTGTTATGGCTTATAAATGATTTTCAATCTATTAGTCAGTATAATATAAGAATTTGTTTTTATCTGTGTATTTTTACAATGAAACTCATCAATATAATCGATGATGCATTTATTACACTGGAGAATGTAGACGATGCAAAGTATAGCTATGTACATATATATTTTCTTCCTCCACATCTTAACGCCAAATAATAAGGCAAACGAACAGCCACTCACAAAATAAGGCATCCATTCACATCCACACATAAATAAATATTAATTATCAATTTTCGAGGTTATTTATGTATCACTTATGTCAAGGCATGCATATGAAACGTTTATGATTAAAGAACACAAAAAAAAAACACCATCTCTACAACAACAAAACAATATTCAAATATATATGTACACATGTGCATATTATAAAAATTACTATGGAATATACAAAATTCCAAAAAGAAAAACACAAACACATAAACACATAAACACATAAACATAAAAATAAACATACAATATCCAATATAACACTTTAAAAGCCCTTAAAGAGAAACTTTTAAATTTCCAAGAAAATGGAAAAAAGAAGAAAAACTAATTGTGAGAATTGAATAGAAGTGAAAATAAGGCATGAAGCCAAATGATATTAGAGGAAATATAAACACAACAATGAATATTATTAAGTATAGGGTAATGTAAAATGACTCTGTGGTTATCGATAGAAGTGAGTGATTATCATGTTTGGCATATAGACAACAAAATACTAAAACTAGCTGTAGGACGGACTGGAGGACAGATAAACTGCCAGACAAACGGATACACACGTACGGATATAAAACATATGGTTGGCTGAATAAAAATATAGGCTTTCATAAATACACATATGCATTTACATACGTACATTTGTTTAGTTTACACATTTAAATACTTATGTATGTGTGTTTCTGTGTATTAGTATTAGTAAGTGCTGATAAACAATTGTGTGTGTTTAGTTCAAAGTGATGACAATGTTGCACAGTGCTCTGGAAACTAGATTTTGAATTCGAAATATAAAATTTTGTATTCAACAATTTGTATAATTGTAAAATCTATTACCACTTGTAACTGTCTTGTGATTTCAAATAAAAAAAAATACAAATTCAACAATTATATCCTTTATATACATTCATTATATGTAGTTACTAGCTTTTGTCGTACCTAACCTTGTAATATAATTTCAGAGCTATTGTAAAGATTTGTTCACATATATTATGAAAATATTTATTTTTTTACCAAGATGGATCCTTTGTATTGATCATATTTTCTTGATTTTTCAAACTAGGATTTCCCAAAAGTTTTCAATAGCGCTTAAGTTTGGAACTTTGTTTTGCTTAAGCCAAACCTTATCTTATTTGGATGTGTGCTGGGGATCATTGACCATTATGAATACAAATGGAGATTGGATTTTTTCTGGCAAACAGTAGGATGTGAAAATGAAATATGTATTTCAACGTACTCCACAGAGTACATTTTTTTATCTATAGAATTAATTAGACTGACACAAGATGAAGCAAAACAACCCCATATCATTAACCTTTACGCTTCGCAGGTTTTTAGGTATACTTGTGTTCAATTTTTTTTAGTGGTTTTCGAAAGAAGGTTTGGTCATCGCAACTAAATAAGTTAATATTCGCTTTATCTAACCCAACATATTACTCAAAAATTCCTGGTGTACCTTCACCAAAAAGATGGATTATATTATATTGTCATTCCCTTTGTAATTCATCGAAATATTGGTCGTAGACCAAAAGTTCTATATATTCTGGGTTCTTATAAGACTCTAAGATGATCTAGCCATGTCCGCCCGTCTATCTGTATATTGTAGGTACGATAGAGCTTCTTAAAAAGACATAGAAAAATACAATTTTTACCATACAGTCTTTGTGTTTTTGAGTTATAGACAAAAGTTTCAGACATCCTTGATGCTCAAGTTCTGTTTAAAATGGTAAGAATTGGACCACAACATCTCATAGCCCCCATGCAAATGTTTTCCCGGAATTTGGCTCTGTGGTATATATATGCCTATAGAAAAGCATGATAAGAAAAATCACAAAACCATATTTTGTTTGCATTGGTCCATCCTTAAGCATAGTCCCCATATAAAGTCCTGTTCCGAAGAGAAATTAAATGCTCATACATTTTTTTATAAAAAACACTATTAAGTTGAAATTCGACACAACTAATTTTATAACAATCGGTCCATATATGACCATAGATAGCCCCATGCAAAGTTCACATCCGATAATCACCTAAATATACCTTATAAACATCATTATTAAGTTGAAATTTGACACAAATAATCCACATATGTAAACATAAACGGACATACGGACGGACATGGTTAGGTCATCTTAGAATCTTATAAGGACCCAGAATAAATAAAATTAAAGGTTCTATGACCAGATCAGATTCTATGAGCTATGATCAGGTTGTATGAATGATATCTTCAATACAAAATTGAAAATAACGTTACTATATTTTTTTTCAGAGCAAAGTAAAATTTTCCATAAAATGTATGTAATTATCTGTGATCACTAATTTAGAATATGTAAAGTGTGATTCATTTAGATCCTTTTATATTTTAAATAAAGTATTTAAAATAGAACTGGATGTCACAATTTTTATTATTGCTTCAAAAGAACAATCCTTGGAATTTAATTTTTAAAAATCATTTCATTCAAAAGTTGACAGCGATTACAATTGCTCTTTCCAGTATATCTACCGGTATCTTGAGAATTATAGGAGTAACGTTGACTTTCAGGCAGTCGATTAAGACTAGATGTGATGATTTCATGTATCTGAGACTCAAATATTTGAATGATAATGACAATAGTGCAATAATGGCAACCATATGTTGCCTGAATTGTAATGCTGAATAAATCATACATATGTGAGTCTTTCCATAATGAAATGTCAAACTATACTGAATAGAAATAAAATACCAGGTTGACAAAAGTCACACGTAATCTGTGAAAAAAAAAATCTTCGAAAAAAAAACTCTAAATAATTCATACTGAAAATGTTGCTTGATATGGTAAACATTTTAACTAAATACATTTCATTAACGTAGTTGCCAAAATATATTTCTAAGATTACTGGGTTATATGATACTTTTGGTGTCCAAATTGTCCAAAATACACTCACTTAACTTCCCCTAAAATTTCGAATTTCAAAAAATAGCAAAAACCTGCTCTCATTTTTAATGTAAACAATTTTTTATTTTTAGATGTTTTTTATGTTTATTGCTTAGTCTTAATATACACGAAGCAATTTTTGTTGAAAAGATTGATACAATTTTTTTTCCTTGAAATTTCTTCTGTTTTCACACAGCACAATTTTATTGCTAAAATCACACGTACTTTTAGCAAAACTTAGGTCGATTCTGAGAGTGAGGGGTTGCAAATAGAGGCTAAATTAGAAGATCCGTATTGCGGCGTTTGTTTATGTTAGTTCGATTTTTTTTCGAACTTTGCAGTCAACTTCCGATTTTCAGCATATATGAGCCAAAACCTGAATATGTTCCACAGTGTCATCTAAGAAACTTTAAACTTTAATTGTGATATATTTATATTACATATAAACAAGTAGAAGCTTTGTTCGCGACGAACCACTGTGCATTAATTCTTTATTGAATGCATTTGCATATTATATTACTTAGCGTGTGTACGTTTACGTACAAGTTTGTTCGTTTGTATATTTGTGTGGTGTGGTGCATTAAAGCACAGACAGAGTCCATTGTATGCATATTACTGCATTGGCCTCAGCTGTTTAAAGTTATTTCGTTGCATTCATTCAGTGGGACAAGTTGTTTATATTTGCGTGGAAATTTATAACGGATTTTTGTTTAGTTTATTTGTTGTTTTTTTTCGGTTCGTTTTAGTTTCTTCCATTCATCTTATTTTCCTACAATTTTCCAGCCAGATTAACATGATTATTTTGAAAGAAGAAACAATGAAAGGGTGTGACACACGCAGAGTATTTAGTACGGGTACAACAAGCGCGCCGTTACGGAAGTATTTTAACGCAATTTAGTTTGTCGACACATTTTCAATTTGTTCTAGGCGATAGTGTTGTTTGTTTTCTAAACGTATAGAGTAATTATTAAGCAGTGTATGGTATGCAAACGCGCCAAAATAAATTCCATATATGTTAATATACAATTTGTTTATACAATCACTGTACAACGACTATAAAAGGAATTGGACAAATACTCGTACTGCAAAAAAATCTTGTTTTTACAATTTTTTCTTTTGTTTTGAAACATCAGAGAAAATTAAAGTCAATTAAGCTATAAAATTGGTTTAAAGCTAAAAATATCATACAATGAAAAAAAATTATGTATATATCGATTGTAATATATTTGTCTGGAATACGTTGAATGAAGATACAAATCAATTTATTGTTGAAACGTAAAATGTAAAAAAGTGCTTAAACATCAAATTGTAAATTATTTAATAAATATAAGCAAAACAATAAAAAAAAAGTATAATAATATTTATATAGTTATGTATGCATTTGTTTGTAATAGCCTGAAGATAAGGCCATGTTTTAGTGCAAACAATTTTGATTTTAATAAAACCAATTTCCGGTTTAATTGTGCAATATAAATATAATTTCTCGATCATGATTATCGCGACATTAATCGTACAAACAATTTTAATTGCGTGCTCATAAATTTTGCTTTATTGTTGAATAAAATTACGAAACGATTGATTGGAATAAAGTGTTTAAAAAATGTTTACATTGAGCTTAAATTAAAAACCGATATTTATCAAAAGAAAACAAAAATCAATTAAACAAATTAAAATATCTTTGAATGAAAAATCTCATTTGTTATATAAAATAATAAAAAAAATATACAAATAAAAAAATATACAAACATGCAAAACAAATTTTCTTTGTGCAAATGAACAAAATACAACCAGTGAAAATTAATGTGTAATTTAATGATTCAGTATACAAACTTATTTTAATTTTTTTCATTTTTGTGGTCATTGAACGTTTATCGTCGCCATAGAGTAAAAGTAGATACAAAAGCAAACATAATTAAGAGTAAAATAAATAAAAACAAAAGTGTGAAACCGAGATAAATGTGAATGACTATTGAAAGTGATCAGCAATGAAACATTTATACATAATATTTTTACAGGTTTTAATGTACTTTCAAACTCTATCGTGTTCAATATATCTATACAATACCTGTTCCAGAATTATTTATTTGTAGAATGCAAACGGATGGTAACCAAAAACTAGGAAAATTTACATCTTTTAGTTCAAAGTATTTTCTCATATTTGTTTCTAAAGATTATTCTTATTTATAGTGCAAAGCAGTGGAATTCCCATTGTTTGTTTTTTCTCACAGGTTCTTTAAGACATTTTTACAAACCTTCGTATCTACATTAATAATCAGATTTTTTTTTGTTATTATAACTTTTTATTATTTATTGAATCTGCCTTATTTTTTTAGGCCTAACAATAAGTATTCAAATCTTAAACCTAAAATAAATCTAATTACTGTCTAACAGAGCATTAATTTCTTATTGGCTGTTAAGCTCTACGAAGCCTCGATTCTGTCTGACTCTGAGCTAGAATTCTAGCCAGCGGATTCGGCTGGATTTGTAGCTTTTTGATGTAGTTCTCGAGGACCCTTCTGAATTCATCCTTTACCAATGGTACTTCTAGATCTCTGTGGATGGTTTCATTTCTTATGATTTTTAAAATCATAAATAAATTTGTGGCTTTTTTGACGTTTTCTACATTTCCTGCATGAATAAAATAATTATAGTAATTTATTTTTTCAGTTATTTTTTTTTATTAAATTGTTGTTAATAATAAAACAATCAATTTGATTTTTATAAATTTTACAAACAAATCGTCAAAGTAGTTTTATAGTTTTGAGCGTGAATGATTTTTGGAAGTTTATCCCGATAGCCACAGAATTTATAAAAGTCATTTCAAAATAAGAACAACAATAATTTAACCCTTAAGCAAATACCAAAATGTCTTCACATAAGCGAACCCCAGGGCCTCGCTGGGACGCTTTATATTTTGTATGGATTTAAATTAAAAATCTTCAATTTTATTATCAACTTCAAACTCGTACCCAATATCAAAAGCATCGTCTTCATTTCCATCAACCTCTTTCTGAATTTCTTTTTCTTTATCACTGGCAATTGCCCCTGACAATATGTCGTAATACTAAGGGTCGGATTTTGAAATTGTTTCAAAGATTTTGTCTACTTCAGTGCTTATTGTAGCACTATCAGCCCAATCATGAATAAAAAATCCGCGGGAGTTTTTTCCCTTTTTATTTTTTTAACATTGCATTTAAATAGGAAAAATGGGAAAAAGGGAAAAAACTCCTGCGGAATTTTTATTCATGATTGGGCTGTATACACCTGTTAACTGCCAACACAACAATAAAAAACTTATTTCTGAAACAAAACACAAAATATATACATAGTTATAAGTTGGATTAATCTCTTTCTCTTTTGTTTTGATTTTACTTGCTGCATACTCTACATATGTAATACCAAGAATGATAAAATAAAGATTACGCCATGCGCATGATTTCCCGTTTTGTGACGTAGAAGTTCCATTCTAAGGGTTACCAAGAATGTTTCATGTGTTAGAATTAAAATTTCTTGCGAAAAAGGCATGTTTTATGTGAAAGTTGGCAACTTTGCAATTTAAATCACTTTGAGAGTTCTATAAAATATTACATCGGGTTTTTTATAAAATAAATAAATTTGGCATTGCATTTGGTAATAAATTAAACAAATTAAAACAAACAGAAAAAAAAAACAACAAACAATATAAACATGAACAGTCTGATTCATAAAAACTTATCAAGGGTTTATAACAGGCTTATAAAGCAAATATCCATACAAGATTTACTTTATAAGCCTGTTATAAACCTTTGAAAACTTTTATGAATAAGAGGGGAAGTGTGCAGTAAGCAAATGCAAGTAAAAAAACAAGTGAGAAAAAATTAGCCAATAGAAACACAGAACGTGTGACGTCACAGTTCCAACATGCGCAGAACATTTTAAAATTTTACGTGCGTTGGTGTAATCTTTATTTTATCATTCTTGCCCAGGGTCTGGCTGGGACCTGGTGCTACAAACATGTGGAGACGCCTACAAATAAAAACTTTTAATTTGTTTTAAATTTTTTTCTACAAAATACCTTCATTGAGGAATTCATAAAAAGTTAAGATATCTTAGTATAAAACTATAAAAATATTCAAAAATGCCTGACCAGGCCGTGTTGTTCTCTTAAAGGTTAAAGTACACATTCACATCAATTTTGTTTATATATTGTTGAAGTTTGTTTATTTCTTACAGTTTTTCTGCTGCAAGTCCAAATGAAAAAAATTAATCATGTAACAGAAAATAACAATTGAATACTTTTGATTAATTCATACTCATTTATTATTATTTAAAAAATCTAAAATAATTGTTTTTTGTTTTCATGATTTAAAGATGTCTTAAATACATAATATCTTTCTTATAATTTTTTACGAGCAAACCAACAGATCAATAACAATAAGCATTAACAAAGTTATTCTGGAATATGTCTTGCGTGAAAAACTTTTGTTTATTAATTCATTTAATTTAATCATCTATCCAAGAATGATAATAAGTAAATTGTTTAAAGCAAAAGTGACATTTATTGCTGAACTCCAACATAAATACAAAATACAAGTTTTTTCTAATATTAGTTTTTTTATAGATATGTATTAATAAATTTTTGGAATTTTTTTTTATAAATATTTATAAACGTTTTTGTTATATAATTTACCTTATTGTGTCGAAATGGCAGATCCAAGATATGATTTCTCTTAAGTCTTCTGATTTCATAAGTGTGATCTAAGAGCATTATAGCCAACAAGTTACAGTGGTCACTTAGTCTCTCTAAAGAATTTTTTTATCTGGCAATTTCTTCTTTAACCATTAGAATAGATAAATCGTCATGTATAGCTTTGCTTGACATAAACCATCTGGCGTTGGCAATCGAACTTAATGTTTTAGATTGATATCTTTGTAGGATTTCTATAGTGGAATTACTTGCAGTTCCCATAACTGAATACCGTAAGTCCAGCTCGTTTTTAACATCGTTTTGTATAAAATGAGTTTTTTTCAAGGCTTAGTTTAGACTTAGGTCCTAATAACCAATAAAGGCCTTTGGTTTTTATATTTGAATGTTGTTTCTTAGATTTTATGTGCTCTTTCCATGTTATCAATGTGCATTCCTAAGTATTTGACGTTATCATTTTAAAGAAATGCGGAAAACTGAGGCATATAGAACTTCCCAAGTATTCTTTATGAGCTTTATGATCAACAATATTTGGTGTTGTAAATACTCCAAACCGCTCCAGACAACATCGAAAATTAATATTTTTTTAAAAATATTTTTTTATTGGGGGTATAACTTAAAAAATGCAGGATTTTTTAATATACATTAATGCCTTAATGTACAAAATACATTTATGCAAAGTAGTGGTCATTGTTTAACTATGCCATTTCCTCTCCGGTAAGATATGGATATCGTGCCAAAATAACTACTAATCTTTGAGGCCAAGAACGGATAGCCAATTTCGGATATATTGTTCTGAAGTGTAGCGTGTCCCAGAAATAGTGTTCTGCATCGATCGAAATAAAAATTTGTCGGACGGCATATTGTCTGGACTTCCCAACCACTTCTTTCTGAATAGTCTTTAATCGGCATTGCAACATGTGGCCTAGCGTCGTCATAAATGGTTAATTACAACGATGACATTCGGTGCAGTTAATTTGTCATGGTCTGACCAGATTACAGCATCTCATAATAGATAGGACCCTTTTGGAGCGAATCAACACGAAAACCAAATACTCATAACGCTAACATATAGCATAAGACCATAGGGTAGAGCATTATCTTAGCGCTACGGATATTTGGCTTTGTTGCTGATTCAGCTGGTTGGCCGAGCTTCACAATCTCTTAGCTACGGTTTATCGTAATGGATTAATTTTTCATTGCACATAATGATTCGGTGCAAAACTGATTTCCTTTTATAGTATTTAAGCAGCATTTCGAACATACAAAATCGTTTTCAAGGTCTCTGGACTTCAATTCATATGGTAAACAATTTCCTTACTGCTCGAGTAGCTCACAATTACTTTGCTGTTTGAGTAACTCCCAATAATTTCGCAAGCTTCTGTTGAATATGACAACAATCTAAATGGAGAACACAATCACTATAATCTTCGGTGATCAAATGGTGTTATTCAACGGTAATATTTATACCCTACACCACCATAGTAGGAAGGGTATATTGGATTTGTGCTGATGTTTGTAACGCCCACATATATTCGCCCAACATCCACCTTAAAGTGTACCGATCGACTCAGAATCACTTTCTGAGTCGACTTAACGATGTTCGTCCGTCTGTCCGTCTGGCTGGCTGGCTGTTCATGTCAAGCTTGTGCGCAGAGTACAGGTCGCAATTTTGAAGATATTTTAATAAAAGAAGTGATATTTTTTTCGGCCCAAGGATGGATGGGATTGAAACTGCCCCCATACAAATGTCCTCCCGGAATTGGGGTTTACCGATCATAAATGTTTGAATTATGCAAGTATCCAAACAAATTTAATCACAAATGAGTGGTAAATGAAGCCAAATCACATTTACAAATTTTGTGATGATCGGTCCATAACTAGTCGTAGCTCCTATATAAGGCCCACTGCCAAATTTCACTTTAAAGACCATAACTCATTTAAAAATTTCGCTATACTAATAATATTGAACACAAATAGATTTTATATATATATAAAAATAATATGGTACAATTTTATAATCGTCGGTCCATAATTAGTCGAAACTCCCATATAAGACCCTCTTCGTAATTCCCTTTAACCTCCATAAATCTAGTAAAGTAAATTTTAATACATATATTATTTATATTCACAGAAATTATGACACTTAATTGTTTAATGATTGGTCCATAATAAGTAATATCTCCAACATAGCGCCAATTTATTGTATAAACTGTTTTATACATATGCTGAGTATAGGGTATTATATGGTCGGGCTTGACCGACTATACTTTCTTGGTTGTTTTTAATTAAAGAAGTAAGGAATTTTTTGATTTTGATTTGCTTTCAATTTTGATTAGCGCTCTTACAAATATATTCTAACAAAAAATTTAACACATATGATTCATATACACATACATCATTTAGTCATAGCTCCCATCTAAGGCCTAGTTACGAAAATCGAAACAAAAAAAAAAATAAGTTTCATACATACCTAATTTTATAGCGGTCGGTCCATAATTAGTCAAACATTCTTATATAAGAACCCTTTTAAAAATCACTGTAACATAAATGTTTTTAAGTTTTTATAACTAGATCAAATCTAACACATGTTATCAATGTAATGTCTGTAATGTGGCCGGATTTTATCAGAACAATGCTTTTTTGTGTTACTTTCGAAATTGTGTGAAAAATTTTTACAATAGGAATTGCAATTAATGTTAATGAGTTAGTCAGTATTTAAACATCTTTAAATATTATTATGAATTTTAAATATTGTTACAAATAATTAATATTACACCTTTATTTTACATAGTTTGGTAGATAAACAAACATAAATGGGTGTAATAAGCAGAATGTGTTCTTTAGCAAAATTAATTATATTTATATTTGTAAATAAGACGTTATTGAACAAAGCAATAAGTTATCTTTTTACTCTGCAGTCAATCGGTCAGTATTTGCTTTTCTTAATTTTCCATTTTTTTAATATTTATGTTAATTTTTTTTTTTTGCTTAATATGGGTCAGTCGTGATTAATATGTAATTTTTAATTTGTTTGTGTATACATGATTTAAGTGTATCTCAACCTTGTAGTTCTAGATTGATTAGAAAAGAAGTCAATGTATACCTTTAACACAGTAATTTTCATTAATGTTTAATTAGTTGGCTGACTAAAATGTATATAATTATGGGTCATTTGAAACGTATGTGCGCATTGTAAGGTAAAGGGAAGTCAGTTGGTTACTTTATAAACACTAGATAATCTAGCAAGAAGTCAATTGTCATTTTAGTGTGTCTAAGTAATATGATGAGTAGTTAGTTAAATACCGACTAGAATACATATGAGAACATCCTCAAATAACTAGTAACAAAGCTAATTCTGTAACCAGTGGTGACCTTAACAATAGGTTTAATCACTAGTCAATGACAGTAAACCAGAACTACTGGGAATTTAATATAATATTCTGTGATACAGTTTACAAGATACAATTTTATGTGGCTATGTACAACAAAAACATACGTATGTATTTGTTTTACACTTTTACAATATTTTAAAAATGAATGAATAAAAAACATGTGCGTTTTTTCACTTTCTTAATTTATTCTCACATAAAAAATATTTGTTATAAATACAAATCTTCTAATATTTGTATATGTTTCTTTATTTTTCACTGGCTATAATTAAAACAAATACCAATATCAGATTTAATGCAAATTCATTTAAATAACAACAAAAGATTAAAAAATAAACAAACAGACAATACCGCAAAGATTTTGTGATTTCACATGAAAGAAATAAATTAAATAATGACGCATTAGGAGTAAAATAAATATGTTTCCATCCATAAGGGTTAAACATCCCCAATTATATATTAATTATTCTCAAAGCAGAAAAATTAAAGTAAAAGCGTTTTTGCCTGCTGTGGCTCAGTTTTTTTAAATTATCTATATTTCAATTAGAACAAAAGAAAGCGATTTTAAAAAAACATGTTTGTTTTTTTTTTTTTGTCTTAAACTCATTAAATGTTTTTTTTTAAGAAAAGAAACTGAAAAGTGAAAGACAGATGATGGAAATTTGAAAGTTTATAGGAAATATTTTTTTGTTGGTGACAGGTGTCAATTCCGTATAAAAATGGCATTTATTTTGTTGTTTCTTAAATATTTTTTTTTTTTATGTACATATAATATGCAAATGCATTTCTATTTTTATTATAAGTTGTTGCCTTAATTTTCAAATCGGCCTTAATATTCCCAGGGAGAACAAAGCTGAAACACAACTAGTCTTAAGGTACGTTCACACTTGGCAAACATTTGCCGAAAAAGACGTAATCACTATATAACATATACTTGAACTCGTTTATTTATTTAAGAAAAACACTTTTCTTATTTAGGCCAAAGCACAACAAATATTTAATTTTAATTTATTTGATGCTGTGTGATCTTGCAAAACTTCTACAAGAGTAAACATGTTCAAACAAATTTGTACTAAAACAAGTGGTTACGCTTTTTGGAGTAAATATTTGCCAAATGTGACCGTAACTTTAGTTTATTGTATAATATTGTCATCCAAAGTAAATAATAGTCAATGTAATTGTAGCGGTGAGGGGGGCACCTTTGAACACTTTTTGCTTTCAAGCCACATACAAATTTATATTTTTGAATTATTGACTTTTTACATAATTTAACTAATACTATGGAAATAAACTTTAGTTTAAGTCTATAAGTAACTTATTTTTAGTTCGATTTATATTTTTTTTTATTTTTTTAATGGATGAAGTCATTGTGTTCAAATGTGCACTCCATACGGGGCAGCTTTGAACTAGGCTGGGCAGCTTTGAACGGTAATTTTTTCTTGTAGCGCTTATGTCCAAAAATAACATAAACAGTTTTTATTTTATAATAAATTCGATTTAATTATTAAGAAAAACATAAACATTAACAATTAAAAAATAAAAAAAATTCAGATCAAAAATAAGTTTTAGATGACATTACATTTTCCTTTAAACCATCATGATCAGCATTGGATTCGTCATTTTCAGAAAGATGCCCCCTTTTTCTTTGTTCAAACCTGAACTGGCTTGCCATTTCACGGAAATTCATAATAAATATTTTTTTTTTACATAAATATTAAATAACTTACCTTAATTTTTTCACGAAAGTAAACGATCACTGAATACTTCTTACACTCTTACAAAAAATAAAAAAATTTACAATGGCACCGCGAAAACTTGTTCACCCAACTACATTCGGTCGACGACTGAAAAAAACTAGCAAAAGTTGTTGACGTTGCTAGAAAACAAGGTTGTCATTTAAAAAACTCAGTTAAGGATCGGAAAAAATGTTAATCCGAGATTTTATCAACATTGTTCAAAGGTGCCCCGTGTTCAAACGTGCTCCCCACTCCCCTATATAAAATTATTCGAATTATTCGTTATTCTAAATTGGTATTTTTAAAATTATTCGAATAATTAGTCGTTAAATATTGGTAGATTATTTGGAGGGATACCCTATTATGTACTTAAGGTAAAGCAGGATTTTATTAGAGGGTAATGAAAGTATGTATAGATTCTAGTGCCTGCATAGTGGAAACAGACACTAGGAATTCATTAAGACTTTCAAATGGATGTGCCGAGCGGAGATACTGACGATTGCAGAAACTATAAGATGTAAGTCATGACGAGATTGTAAGGCTTGTCTCGGAATTATTTTAAGGAACAAGAGATGTGTCAGTGAAACGACCACTCAGTTATTACCACATTCATGGGGGAATAGATTCTACTGTTGGATCCATAGGGTCCAAATTGAATAGTTCAGACATTAAGCTATTACTGAACCCAGCTATAGGTAGTGTTAGAGTGATAGCGGGTATAATCATAGGCCAGTTAGCAGCAGGAGGAACCGGTGGGAACAGACACTCCGGAGTTGTGCTGAATATGTGCATACAAAGAAAAGCTGAAAAAGTTCTATGATTGTTAAATTTTTTTAATAAAGTAAGTGTACGCAAAATAGTATCGTCTAAAACCACCTTCAATAACATCACATATTTTAACACAATCATCAATGTCATCCCTATTATCACTTCAAATTTATAATCTCTATCAATATCTTCCTGTTTTTAACTAATATTTTGATTACAACATAATTGAGATTCTGTTTTTACTACTAAATATAATTTCATATTGTAACAATCTTAAAATGTTAAATTATGAAAAATTGTAAAAAAATGTGTAAATCATACGCATAAAATTATTCAAATTAATCATTGTTCGAATAATTATTCGTAAGAAATTATTTGATTATTCGAATGGATAAATTCCTAAACTTTACTATAATCTACATTTTTATTGAAAGGATTTACAATAAATCCATTGGTTACTGAGAAGCAGCTTATCAATAATATTGATTTTCGGTACTGTATTTATTTGATATATCAAGAGTTTTATGTTTCCTGTGACTATCATTAAATTGGTAACATTTTCTTTCAACTGTATGATTCCTTGGCATGAAATCAAAACGAATCAATAATCCTTGTAGAGTTAGTAAATCAAATAATTAAAACAAAATTGTTATACATATTAAGAAGAAAAATAGATATACATAGATATAAAGTAGGCTTTAAACATTATTAATATAATTATTAATTTTCTGAATGACCCACGATCCCTGTACAAAAAATTATGTTAAATAAAATTACTATTTATAGACCGCCTGGAGTCAAACTACATATAAATATAGGTCAATATAAACAACTAATCATATTTTCTAGGAAACTAGCGCCAGATTTATTTAAATCGTGTGACTAAACATGAAATACTACACATTTGGGTTGTTAAAATAAAATATTTGCATTCGTTTCGAAAAAATTTAAAAAATCTAATGAGAACTATTTTCGTTTTGTAAAGTTTTGCGAAACAAAAGTTGCACAAAGATCCATTAAAAATAAAACTAAAGATTAATAAAAATGCACTTAAATATAAATACAAGAAACGGATTATTTTTTTACAATAATAAACCGCCAAATTTTAAATCAGCAAATTTGGAGAATATTTTTTAAGGGTATATAGCACAAATAACTTAAATGTATGCAGGAATCTTTTTACAAAATTCTCTGAGAATTATTTCATAATTAAAAAGAAAAACTATGCTGTTCAGAATGTATGAGACTCCAAACCACTTGAGAGCTTTAGTAGAGAAGTAACATTAAAATTTCCTATTTTAGCCTTCCTATTAGGTATACAAAACTTCCACCACCAAATGTGGTTCATGTACGTTTAAACACTCATTCTCAGACATTGAGAAAAATTAATCTAAGTTCTGGCGATTTGCAGGAATTCGAAAATAATAATTTTTAGCCTATGAATGCTAAACTCCTGTTATTATGATTTCGTATATCTCTTCAATTAAGAAAATCAGGCATTCAAAATCACATAATAGTTAATTGAATTTATATTTACAAGAGTTATTAAAACACCACACACAAATTTAAGTTGTTGCGGATTGCAGACGAGGTTTGATATTCTGGGCATAAGCGATCAATACAATCATTCCCATTTTAAAACAAGTAAGAAAGCATAGTCGGTCAAGGCCGACCATATAATACACTACACCCAGTATATGCATAATACAGTTTTTCAGAAATGTGCACTATATGGGAGATATGACCTATTATGGACCGATCATCCAAAAATTTAGTGTCATGATTTTTGTGAATATAAATGTTGTGTATGTTAAACTTTATCTAGATATAAATACTTTTGAACGATTTATGGAGGTTAAAGTTGATTGCGGGGAGTTTCGACTAATTACGGACCGACCATTATAAAATTAGGTGTCATCATTTCTGTATATTATTTGTTTCGAATTTTATTTGATTACCAAATTCTTTAGAAATTTATGATCGTTAAAGTGATTTTCGGAAATGGGCCATTTATGGGAGCTATGACTAATTATGGACCGATCATAACAAAATTATACCGTATTATTTGTGTGCAAATGAAATATATTTGCGTTCAATATTATTTGGATACCAACATTTTTGAGAGAGTTATGCTCTTTAAAGTGATTTTCGGAAGTGGGCCCGATCTGCACAAAATTTGTAGATGTGATTTGGCTTCATTTACCACTCATTTGTGACGAAATTTGTTTAGTTGCTTGCATAATTCAAACATTTATGATCTGTAAACCCCGGGAGCCCAGGTGAAATAATGGACCGATTTCCACCAGTTTCAATCCCTTCCATCCTTGGGCTGAAAAATATCACTTACCAAATTTTATCAAATATCTTCAAAATTGCAACCTGTACTTTGCGCACAAGCTTTACATGGACAGCCAGCCACCCAGATGGACGGATGGATGGACATCATTAAATCGATTCAGAAAATGATTATGAGTCGATCGGTATAATTTAAGGTGGCTTTTGGACCAATATTTCTGAGCGTTACAAACATATGCACAAATCGAATATACCCTCCCCATTATGGTGGTGTAGGGTATAAAAATCAACCCAGTGGTTCTTTTTTATGTCCCGAACTTTTATGATTAATTATTTTAAAACATTCGTATCCTAGAAGGAAAATAATTGTCGCAACATAGATTAGAAAGACTAAACTCTGGATTACAAAAGGACGTATAACTGTTACTGGTGGGTAAAATAATTACGTTTTTAAGTGTAGTACAACAAAGTTAAAAACTACTACAACCTAGATTACTCAGACGCACTAACGTAACAATTGAATGTACTACAGATTACGAGGGACGTATAAACAACCAATTATTTGTCTAAATATATAAATTGGAATCTATCAGTTAAATAGAACATTAAGGGATATATTGGCTACTTGTAAAACTGCTGGCAATTAAATTAAATAAATATATTTGTATCTATTCTACTAAATTTATTTGATTTCATTTGAATGCTCATAAATGCGTTAGTGACAAACTTGTTGAAATGCGCTTATATGTTCCACTGGAAAAAATATTTACACTGCTTGTAATTTCATATACATTTTGTAAATAACTCTACTACTTTTTTTTTACTGTACCGAATCTTATATACCCTTTAATAAATATACTTTTTGGTGAAATACATTCATTTGTGTGAAAATATGGTAAATTAACATTTTGTGAAATATCCAACAATTTAATCAGGGACCGCCAGTACGGCTTCCGTAGATGACGTTCTATGGGTGACTTACCAGCCTTCCTATCGGAAAAACGGTATCGTTCTATACATCGTTTTGGTGAAAGTAAAGTAATGGTTCTAGATATTTCTATGGCGTTCGACAGAGTCTGGCATGGTGCTCTTTTATCGAAACCCATTGGTTTTGGTGTCGGTGATAGCTTTTCTCGATTTATATCGAGAGTCCTCAAAAATCGCACTATACGAGGTATAGATGGCATCTCATCAGACAAGTTCATTAATAATTCAGGGGTACCGCAATGACCTTTTATGTCAAACTTTCAATCCTATCTATTATTTTGCAGATGATGGCAACATTTGCCATTCATACTCATTTAATCATAGACCAAACCCTTTGTAGATTGGGTAAAAGAGACAAAACATAAATGATATGCTCAGCCAAGATCTTAAGACAATTTCGAAATGGGTTTGTGCGAACAGAATCGATTTTAACGCACGTAAGACTCAGTGTTGTATATTAACGCATAAACGCACAACATATCATGTTGCTTCATCTGTTTTTCTGGGCGGTGTAAATATTAAGAATGTCCGCTGGACCAAACACATTTTTCAAGTGTTAAAAGAAGCGTTCAAGTGCCTTGGTTTTTTGAAACCGTGTAAAAAATACTTCACTCCATCTGATCTCCTTACTATTTACGCCACCTATTTTCGACCAAAAATGGAATACAACTTTCATGTATGGGCCGGTGCTTCGAAATCTATTTTGGATTTCATTTCTTCGTTTGTTAGAAAAATAATAAATTTGTAATCACATTTAATAAAAACAGACTCTTAAAAATTTCAATGAATTCTTTTGTGTATGTACACTTTAAACATTTTAAGCAAACACGAATTGTTTAACAATCATTACAGAATCAAAAGTTATATGCATCTGAATATACGAGTACAAATTTTTCAAATCTGTTTTTTACTATTTTTGGTATGGTCATTTTATTCTTTTCAAATTATTTAGGAAGTTCTCAAGACGGCTTATAATGTACGTATTTATATATTTCGGAAAGCTAATTTTAAAATGCAATAAAATTTATGCAAAATTTAGTTATTTTATATGTAAAATTTAAATTTACGCCAAGTGTTTTCAAATCTCACAGTCAGTATCAAAAAATAATAAACGGTTTTATATGGTCCAATATATTCTTAATTATTTTGCAAATCTATAATTTTTTGTTTTTTTTGGGGGGATTTTTTAAAACGTTTTTGGGAAATCTTTTTTGAATGTTTTTTTTTTGATGTTAAAATTATATGAAAATCCAGATTTACGGTTTGTTTTATTCTTTTTTATTCTTTTCAAATTATTTAGGAAGTTCTCAAGACGGCTTATAATGTACGTATTTATATATTTCGGAAAGCTAATTTTAAAATGCAATAAAAAATTTATTCAAAATTTAGTTATTTTATATGTAAAATTTAAATTTAAGCCAAGCGTTTTCAAATCTCACAGTCAGTATCAAAAAATAATAAACGGTTTTATATGGTCCAATATATAATTTTTTGTTTTTGTTTTTGGGGGATTTTTTAAAACGTTTTTGGGAAATCTTTTTTGAATGTTTTTTTGATGTTAAAATTATATGAAAATCCAGATTTACGGTTTGTTTTAGGATTTTAGGAAATTTTAAATTTTTATAAAACAATACATATATGAAAAGCGAAATGACATAAAGATAACATAGTTCATAAATTGTACATGTTTCTTGCATTACTAACATCTCTGTAAAGATACCTTTCAGAAAAATATTCTTATGTTCTGAAAGAAAGCTTATTTAATAAAGGCATATTTTCGGGCAAAAAAGTAATTAAATCTATAATTTTTTTTTAATTTTTTTAAATTGTCCTAAAATTTGCATATAGTACATATTTTGAAAATATCTAATAGATGACTTTTAGCAAATATTAAAAATTCTAAAAAATAATATAAACAAAAATAACATGCGTTTAAAATGTCAAAGATGCCCTTTTAACCCGCCCCTGGATAATGTGTGGGATAGATTTTCAAAACTTTAAATTGAATACTCCTCGGTTACACTTTGTCTTCAAACAAATTCTATTCTTACCCACTATGTATTATATAGATAAAATTGGGCATATCAATCAATATTAAGATTAGTTAAAATAGCATTAAACTATTCTCGCCAATTATGAATAAAAATTTCTCAGGAGTATTAATTAAAAATTTAAAAAAAAATATTTCTAATTTTCCAGCCTACAAAAAGTTCTCATACCACCCACTTTCAAAAATACAACATACATTGGGTACTTGTAGTAAAATCAAATATACTGGCAAAAAAAAACTTCTATAATCTTTGAATGTACCATATATATGTTTGTAGGTATATACTAACTAGACAATATAAACACTAACAACTAGCCAGCAGCAACATCGTCACGAACAATTGTTGCTTGTTTTTTGTTTTTTTTCCTGTTGTACTTTTTTATTTCACTGTAATACTTGTAGCATACACAGATATAACAAACAACAAATCAATCGATAGGAATTATCGAAATCGTTCGCAATTTTTGTTCTGTTTGTATCTTTTACTATTTGGTTTATTTGTGAAAATTGTATTTCCATTTTACTTTTTTTTCCTCTTTTTAAATTTCAAAAGAGTCTATCGAGTTGAAAACAAAAAAAAACCATCATAATGTACTGAATTATTGTGCACGAAACACACACGTAAATTAACTGAAAATATAAACGGCGCGGCATTAAATTATACAAAGTTTTTATTGATGTATTTCAGCGAAAACAAATAAAAAATTAAACCTAGAAAAAACTAACAGTGATTGTATGAAAACATAGTGAAAATATTTTACTAAGCTATCAACACATTTTACAGAAAGTAGAAAAACATATTACTTTTTATTAAATGCAAAAAAAAAAAATTAAATCAAAACATATTGATTTCATTTCTTACAAATAGTTTGCTGAATTAATAAAAAAAAAACATATAAAATTTGCATAATTATATTATTAAGAAAATAAAGAAAAATATATCTTTATAAAAATACCATGTCATGTATTGGTTGGATGGTTTTACATTTGATGACAATTTAATGAATAATTCATTTCTGAGCGCAGACAGCAATGGAGAACTAAGTGACAATAATCATCGCCTATCAAAAGCCTCCTCATCGTCCGGCAACGCCTATTCCAATTTCAGAACATCAAATCGTAAAGCACAACAGCTTAGAGGATTAGCGGCCACAACTAAAGCAAGTAAGTTTGCATAATTAAATATTTTTTTTATTATAAATAATATTTATTTTACTGTTGTAGAGTTTTCTTTTAAAATTTCTTGTTTATTATCAACAAGTATTTGAGTTTGTTTCAATATGCCTGCCATTAAACGCAGTATTTTCAGTTCTTTGCATTAGTTTAATGTTAGAAATCTGGAAAAGTATTTATTGAAAACAATAAATCAAAAAGTTTGCCATAAAAATAAGTACATAAATTATTATTGTTGAAAATAATTAATTCTGTATGGACTGTACATCTGATTGGAAAGAATTTCGAGATGGATATATACAAATACAGTAGGTACTACAAAACGTGTATAAAATTTCGAGTGGAATTATATTCACACAATTAAAATTAGGATTTTATTGTAGAATATAAAAGATATATTTATTTGGTATTTAGTTTAAGAATGTAACCTACAGCTCCACCTACTAGTGTAATGGGAAAAAGAAATTAAAAAAAATTTAATTTTGCTGACAGTGTCAAAATATCAGACAAAGCATTTCGAGGATCCCTACTTTTTTAAAGAAAAAAAATACAGAAAATTCAAATTTAATGGAATATTATTCATTAAAAAGAACATTATTTGGCAGCTATTTTTTGACGACTATGTCTATCAAATCTTGGCCGTTGCTACGTCGCAGATGGTCTATCCATTGAGTCCAATTTTTGATGACTCGTTCGAGCATTTCGATTCCTAACTGGCGAATCATACGCGTGATGTTTTCCTCCAAGGCCTGAATTGAAGCGGGTTTGTCCACATAAACTTTAGACGATAACGGTCGCCACAGACGGTTACGTTCGCACCGGCATCATTTTTAAAGTAATATGGACCGATGATTCCAGCGGCCCACAAACCACACCAAACCGTTGTTTTTTCTAGATAAAGTGCCAGATCTTGAACCTCTTCAGGTTGCTTTTCATTCAAAATGTGGCAATTTTGTTTGTTTACATACCCATTGCACAAAATTTGCCTCGAAAACGTCGGATTTTCTTGGCTTGGGAAGGTCGAGCAGCTGCAGTTGTTGCTTAAGCTGCATTTTGTACGCTTTCAATTTAAGATCTCGACGTAAAATGCGCCAAGTCGTGCCATACGTCAGTCCGAGTTGTAGCGTCATAAATATTTGGTTTATGTACGTATCCAAATAAATAATATTGGTATCCAAATAATATTCAATACAAATATTTTTCATATATCCACAATCATTCGGGCCAATTTTATGATGATCAGTCTATAAGTAGTAATAGCTTCCATATAAGGCCCACTTCCGAAAAACGTTATAATTGGTCAAAATAAGACCTCTTTCAAAAATCACTTTAACATGTTCAAATCTATTTAAAGTGTTTATATGGAGATAAAATTTAACAAAAACTCTTTTTATGCAAAGAAGTCATGACATTAAATATTTGGCTAATCGATTCAGGGTATAAGATGGTCGTTATTGACCGAGTATACTCTCTTACGTGTTCCTTTATTATACAAAAGTCATATGAAACCCCAAAGCACAAAATTATATTTCCTAGATAAAAATTACTCTAACTATTGATTAACTACTAAAAATAACATTTTACGATTTAAAATGTAAAATACTCGAAACTATTTAATTTTGGCCAAAGTTCAATTTGGTCAACCTCAGTATCAATCGTTTAACCATAAATCATTATAAAATCGAATTTGATTATCTTGCGGTTACAAAAACGTTTTCCTTTTCATGTTGTGCCAAATGTTTGTGATGTTGTTTAATGAAATAGATTTTTGACAACATCAGACAACATATTTAATTTAATTGTAATTGTTGTTTAAACAAATCAAATACTTGTTGAAAATAAATTGTTAGTTAAATAATATTTGTCAGTTAAAAACAGCAACAGCAACAACAACAGCAGCAGCAATTATTTCTGTTTGTTGTCTATTTGTATTTCAAGTAGTGTTCAACTATTTATAGATAAATATACGAAAGTCACTTACATGTTAATTTTACGTAAAATAACAGTAAAATAAATATTTATTTAACACATCTGATTAATTAAACAAATATCATGTTTTTGCCAATAAACAATACATTTTTAAACATAAAATGTTGTGTCGGGTCACAAAAGGCACTAAAGTATTCAATAAACGTAAGTTTATGATTTCGCTGCATTAAACAACTAATTCTTTAATGGCCGACTTCTCGGTCATTAGTTAACCATTGGTAAACTAAAACACTAACTATTGTTTAACTATTACTTGGTTTATCTAATGGCAAAGTAAGCATTGCGAATAAATAATCATTAGTTAAGCCTTTGCCATTAGCTAACTAAAGACTGTGAATTTAGCCATAAGAAGATTAGGAAACAAGAGAATTTATTGAAAACAGATTTTAGTTTTTTTTTTTTTACTTATTAAATAATGTAATAATTCCAGAAAGTGTTTCTTTGAAAAAATAAATATTGAACTGGACTAAATCGTTAAGGAAGAAACATTTCTTTTTTAAAAATTTTTTTTCAATTAATTTATTTTAGTACGTATTGTATATTTTTTGAATATCTTTTTTATGTTTATTAAAACCTGTTTAGAAATTTATAATTCTGCTAATAGAAAAAATCGGAGAATGTGCTTTAACCTCGGATATCCCACAATTAAAATATTTTTTTGCCAACTGATCGATCTTTGATCTCTCAAAGCCCTCATACAAGTGTCTTCTCGAAATATGAACTTATGCTATAAAAATGCCTATAGAAAAGCAGTTTCCATACATAATTTAGCCAACATAAGTTTCATGTAAAGTCAAATCTTAGTTCCATATTTTGGTGCTATATTTGACCATAGCCCCCATATAAAGTACACTCCAGTTATCAAGCTAAAATGCAAGACAGATAATCCTCATGCATATTTAATTTTACGTATCTATTTCTATGAAAATCGGCCTATAGTTGGTAATAGTTGCAATATAAGGACTACATTCGAAAATCACTTAAACACACATAAATCTTATATGAAGATGAAACTTTATATTAATATATCTCACGTGTTTCACAATCGAATTAATGTATTTTTTGAATATCAGTTCATATATGATGAAAGCTTCCATATAGAGTCAACATTTGATGCATAGATCTTAAAAAAGTCGCTATCAGTTTAAAATTCGAGACACATGATTGTCGTGTACATTAAAATCGACGTGGCATATGATATGACAGGCGACCCACAATTAGTCGTAACACTAATATTGAGAACCCTTACGAAAATTACCTTAATCTCCTATAAACATCGTTATCACATATTTTCAAAAGTTACCATACCGAAGATTGGCCCAGTATAGGTAATTTATATTAAATACTGATGGCGGTTAAATAAGATTCGGCACTGACAAATAAAGCACTCTTACTTGTTTTTAGAAAATTCGTCCGGAAATGCTTTTACGATTATACAGAGCCAATTGGATCAATTATGGCCTCAAAACTTGAAAGTAGTAGTGTGATAAACAAATATAAGCGGGTAGACAATTGTCCGTTATCATTTTCAATTACAATTTTCAATACATAGTCTGTTCAATATTATAACAAATTGAATAAATTGAATATCAATTGTTTTATTTTTTAAAACAAAGATCTTTATATTTTTACACATGATTTATTATGTAAAGTGCATCATACGTATGGGCTTGTCGAATATAGTTTCCTAATTGGGATTTCACACGTTGGACTTTTTCCTGCGACTTTTTCCTAAGACTCGAGTTTATACGTAGTGTAGAGTACGGGGTAGCTAGTGTCGCAGGTTGTAGTTTCAAAATTAAAAAATAGTATTGCATTTAATTCAAAAATAGTTTACATTTATAAAATAATAAGTCTGAGCTAGTGAATAACTAGCTAAATTGCAAAAACAACTGCTGCAACAAGCGTACAAGCTCTTGGCAACAATAAATTTTTCTTCGAATATTTCAGCCGTTGGTCTAATGCATGTTGCTGTCGACTACGAATGTAGGTTTGCTGGAGACGTTGTCGTTGCAAGCACAATCATTTTGTGTGTATTGACAAATGTATTCGTAATAGAGAGGTTTATTTTGTATTAAATCTTATGGAGCGTTGCAGGGGATTTCAAATCGTTATAGTTAGGGTCGTTATATCGAGGTTTGACTGTAATTATAAAAGTAGATTAAGAAGCCTCAAGTAATTACTTGGTATCGGAATGAGAATTTCGAATATAGCTTTAAATATAGTTTTTTTAATATAGAGCTTTTTAGTAAAATATTTTTTTTCATGTGTCACACTACCTGAGGCGTATGAGTATTAATAAAAATGATTGAAGAAAACAATATAATTACAAATGCAGATAAAGAAACCTAAATTAATTACTGGCAAGCGCACTGAAATAATTCGAATATAGCTTATAAAGATATACCACCGCAAATTACTAAATAATTAATTAAATATAAACAACAAATTGAATTATTTATTGCTATTTTAGTGCGGTCAGACTTACTTCATACACATTTTAATTTCTAAAATTTGGCATTTTGTGCAGCTCAAACAATTAGTTATACTAATACTAATAATAATCATAATATTAATTTCAGTTTAAATAAATTTAATTTGTATTGATTGATTGCAATTGATTTCCAAGATCACTATTGATTACAGAAATTTAATCAATTGTAAATGATTATTCTACATTTTGAAAGAAATCATAAATTTATATTAAAAAGTTAGCATGAATTATTGTTGTGAACACCTTCATATACATATAAACTTAGTATCGCAATGCACAATCTTATGCATTTAAGCAAATACACATATGGACATTAAAATAGGTGTTTTTGAGATATATCGATTTTTTTTTTAATTTTTTATTTTTTTTTTTATTTTTTTTAATAAATTAATTAGTATTTTATAAAAATTTAATAATAATAATAATTTAAAAGTTTGGTATGCTTAATGTGGACAATAAAATAGTTGTATGTAAGGAAACTTAACAATTTGAACGCGTAAGTCAGTCTTAAAAATAACTATCGATTAAAATATTTAATAGCCAGACTATCCACCATTATTTTTGAGAACAGCATCAATTCTTCGAGGCATAGATGAAATAAATTTACGACATTCATCGACCGGGATGTTATACCATTCTTTTTTGATATCTTGCCACAATTCATTCTTATTTATGCAGAGAAGCTTAACGTTAATATTGCGTTCCTGAAACCATACTTTCACCAATTTGGAGGAGTGTTTCGGGTCATAAACATAACATAACCGTCTCTAACAAATTCTTTTATACAAATCTGTCCATTGTGTCTCCTATGAGATGAATCGGAAATAACATTTCCTCCTCAATGTTTTACTTTATTTTTTGTAAATCTTATATGGAACTTCTTTCCTTTCGGACAACGTACATTTCTTTCCGCATCTCTACCACATAAATTAATTTTTGTCTCGTCGCTCCAGAAGATATTTGGCCATTTTTTACTATTTTCTAGGCAGGTCCAGATTTTATGGGCCAATGCAAGTTTTTTCTTGAACTTCTGAGCAAAGGAATATTTCGAGCTATCCCACCTGGTAGATTAGCATCCACTAATCTTCGGCGGACCTTTCTTGATGACACAGCATTTCCAATATCATTTGCAATAACCTTCAAAGTCTTAAAGGGAGCTCGTTTAGCTATAGTAACTATGCATTGTTACGCGCCGGCCAGTTAACGATTAATAAAAAAAAATTCTTTTCTATCAATTGAAAAATAACCGCTCAAAACGTCAGTTAAGGGCATGAAAAGTTTTCCCGCTAGCTTTTATTTAAATTTGGTTCTTAACCCAAGTAATGACGCGTAAACATATACATACTCTTCATACCAATAGAGTATGCAAAATAAATTCTAAAATGGAAAGAAGATATATTAAACAAATAAAACTAATAGTTTTTTTTTTTTAGTTCGCTAGGTCTTAAACCAAATGGGGCACAATTTTCCCTCCCAAGTTAATCACAAACACTACCTTTGACAGATTTAATACCCGTTTTTCTTTATATCTGTCCCTAATAAACATGACTTTTAACTTACATATCCTTTAACTACGGAGGTAAAATATTTCAGCGTATATACTGTGGTGGTGGTAAATTTTACCCCTTTATAATTTTTAGAAAATTTTGACAAAACAAAATTTTGTTTTGATTTATTTGCTTTTATTTGGAATTAGATAACACATTTTTAAATGAATAAAGTAATAAAATAAAGAAATCAAACTTCTAGTTAAACAAAACAAGGATTTTATTTCATATTCATTTTTCTTAAAACTAAAAAAAGTAACAAACATAACTTTAAAAAAAAAACGTATAAAAAAAAGAAACAAAAACATAAAAGGCATTTTTTCACAGCCAAATGTATAACCTTAATAATAAAAAAGAAATCAAAGAAAAATTATATTGGAAAAAAAATTGAGATCAATGCATTTGTACTGAATTTTTAATTGTCTAATTTATAACTAGCACAATCCACGCATACGCGTTTGCTGCATCCCATACACATAGGCTTACAACAAAGCAGACAAACATGTGTAGTCTTTCGCTTTAACCTGCTAGGGCAGATGTAGCACAGCTTCCTGGCATTTGTGGTCGGCTCTACTGGAGGGGGAGTTACGGAATCTGGTCCTAAAATGCTACTTATGTTATCACGAAGTAACTTAGGTAGTCGTTGGTTATGCTCTCGCCTTTGCAAGTGTGGTAAAACTAATTGTCGGCCTAGACTTTTTAAAAAGTATGCTCTCGATTTACCATCAAACTCTTCACAAGATTGGTATATTACAAAAGCATTTGCAGCACATATATCCACTAATCTATAAAAAATTGCAAGTGGCCAGAAGAATACCAAAGAACGCTCGTAATTCAATAAGATCAAAATTTTTCATTTCACTTTTTTGAAAACGATCGAATTTAGCTTTTAGTTTTGCATTCGTATGCTCAAGAATTATGTTTTCTATATTTCTATCGAAAAATCTTGACCAATATCCAATTATTCCATTTTCAGGATTCTGCTGCTAAGCTTTTGGCAAGCGCACGATGTTATGTAGGGGAGTTTTGCTGCCCCGTGAAGGTTCCTTTGCTGACCACTTGTACCCATTTTTTCCATAAAAATAGTTTGTTATTGGCTCAGTTGCGTTCTCCATTTTCTTCTGCAATACTTTGGCAAATTCCGTCAATAATATCTTCAAATTCACTGCCTGCTTCATCGTTTATGCTTATTACATCATCTTGATCACTTTCTTGAACGCAAAAATTAGGATCTGCAATTTCGTCATCAACGACGCTTATTTCGTCCACATCTTTCAGCAATCTGGCTATCTCTAAATCATTCATTTTCCTCGAATTTGACATAGTCTGTAAAAATAAATTGCAATAAACTGTTGGAGTGGTCAAAATGATTACATGAAAAACTAACGCTAAACCTGAGGAGTGGTATTTTATTTTACACTAAATACTTACGCTAGGTCTGATGTGGGGGTAAAAATATTTCCAATAAAAAAAAACGTATACCCGGACGAGTGGTAATTTTCACACCAGCACGTATAAATATCCGCTTTTACGATACCCACGAAGATCAAAACACAACTGAATAATAGTAATGGGATTATGAGAAGATACAAAGAGAATAAAATTCATAGCGCTCAACTGAAGAGAGTAAATTAAAAAAATAAATAAGAGAGGGTAAAATTTACCACCACCACAGTAGTTAAAGGATATATTTACACTTTGTTTTGGCTATCCTTCCCATTGAAGAAAAGAAGTTAGTGTTTCATTTTAAAACAACAATTCATAAAAATAATTAATTGAATAAGAAAAAAAATAGTAAAGCAAAAACAAATAACTAATAATAATGAGATTCTATGATATTCATTCATAAATCTGTAGAAAGAAAAATGTGATCATAACAAAAAAAATAATTCTTAATATGCACTGGGACAAAATTCAAATGGACCGACAGACGAAAAATAAATGTAAATGATAATAAATAATAATCTATAAATAGAATGGTTTCATAATAATTTATATTTGTTACTCACAAAATCATACTGCAGAGATGTTCCAATTCATGTTGTCTCATTGGTGTTGGGCCCAGCAATCAGGAGTACATGATGAAGTTGTTGTTATTATAAATAAATGATAATGATTTTGTAAGTTATAAAATTATGAATCAAACAAAAAAAAATAAGTAAATTACAATAAAGGTTAGCAGCAAAGATATTTTAATACACTAATGAAATAATGTTAGTCAATTCAATTTAGTAGTAGTTTTTTTTTAATGTAGTTATTTAGATGATAATATGAGAAAAAAAATAATTTGAATAAAGCTTTGAATTATAATAGTATACATTTGAAATAGTTAAAATTATATGTTAAATTGAGTTAAATATTATAAATCTAATATAATCTATTTACATTTTAAATTAGTGTTGTTTTTGTCCGACCTTTCAGTTATAATTTTTAAGAAATAAAATTGTTTGATCTCGAGCTCAAACAATTTTATTTCTTAAAAATTATTTACATTTTATTTATATTTTAAGATAAGTTTTTGGGTTTTAATTTTATTAAATATAAATTTTACTGAGTTTTTAAAAATCATTTAGAAAATTAATATAAATAGTTTTCTTAGATTTTTAAAAGCAATTAATTATTGATGGTTTTAATGATTTTGATATAAATTTAAGTTCATTTTGATTATAATTTAGTTTTAAGACAAAGTTTTCGATGCAATATAGATTTTTAGGTATTTTAAGTGTTTTTACAGCTTTAAGCTAATTTTTAACTAGATACATAGGTATTTTAATAGATTTTTAAGAACATTGTAAATGAAATATATATATTTGAAATACTAAATTACAAATTTTGATATTAATTGTGAACAGGCATTTGAAATAATTGGAATATCTTGGTTGTTTTTTTTTTATATTACATTTTAGATAAGAAATAATCTACAAAGTGTTGACTTATAGGTTGTTTTATATTATAGGGCACATGGTACCGAAATTGGTGATTAAGAAAAACTAATGACACAAATTAGTTATCAAATTTTTGCTGCTCTATATACTTCACAAATGATCTGTCTAAATTGGATACTGGTGACGATTATTATGTCGTATATATGGGGTTATGGCTACTTTACACGAGGTACGTGTTGAAGGAAAAGTTTTGAAGCTTGATAAGATTATTGTTTTCACGAGGACTTTTCCTAAATAATACAAAATTTCCTAATGAAACATTTTAAAATTATATTTAAATAATTTATTAATCTTACTTGGAATGTATAAAGCGATATATTAAATAATCCTGGTCAATTCTGGTATTATATAATTTTGATTACACCACATGGACAATTTTGATATATAATTAACACACTTTAATAACCTTTTTCTTTTTTTTCACGTCTTACTATATTGACTTTCAACTTAAGAATGATTTGAAAATGTCAAAGTTATCTGTTTCTAAGTGAAGCGTGTAATTAAAAAAAAAATATAGCCACGTACTTACTTTCCAATGCGGGCTTAATAAAAGCGGAATTACAAATATGTTTGTTGAAAGGAGACAAAATTATTTCGACTTAAACCCATGAGATTGATACATACACAATGTTACGTTGCAAGCGTGAGAATTAAGATGAGATGCATAAAGAAAAAAAAAAAACAAAATATATAGCTTGCTAGTTACTTGGGAAAGAAACCAATATAAAATATGTGGAAATACATCAAGTTATTTGCATCAAATAAGTAAAACTTTTGAAATCATATTTCCCAAGTGAAAATCGTAACAGCATGTATGAGTAACTGGAGAGATTTTTTTATTGCCCCCCGCTTTTCAATATTTTTTTCTGGTTTCAGTGAGTTTTTTTTACAAAATTTTGAGACCGTCCCAATGATGTGGCAATAAATTTGTACTTTTTTCCTTGCCTACATAAGTTTTACACAAGTCTTTTTTCTTCGAACTGCAATGTTGTCCACGACCCATCTAATAATGTTTTATTTTAATTTATTTTTGCGAATATGCTGGAATTATGGGTAGTCAGCTGTTTATTTGAAATTAGGTGTTGCATACTCAGGGCAAATAAAAACTATTGCTTTTAAGTGATGCATATAAATTGAAGTCTAGCATGAGCATAGCCGTGCTTTTTGTTAGTGTAGAGCTAAAATATGCTAAACCTTTTTGCAAATGCAATGATGCAATACCATTTGCACAACATTGTGAATAGAACTAGTATAATTACAATAATATCACCTTACAAGCTGTATTTTCGTAAGAATTTTGTAATACACATTTTATTTAAAAAAAATTTATTCACAATTTCAACAAACATTAATTTTCACATAAATGACGGGTTTATTGAATTTATTGTATTTCATTAGTTTCGTAATTAATTCTGAATAAGTATGCATTATTAATTAACCATTATGGTGTCACTGAAATTTTATTTTCCTATAAAGTTTATTAATAATAATTTCTCTTAATAATAGCTCATCTTACCCAGTCATTGGATAGATATTTAAATGAATATATATCATATTTATTTGTACAAAACCACATTTATAAAATTATAAATGAACATAATTGCAGATATGATTAAAGTTAAATAAAAAAATACCGACTAATTGTCAAAACATTATGAGAGCAATTGAAAATATTATAGAAAAAAAAAAACAAGGAAAATGTAATTAAATTTCAAATAATTTCAATTGTGGCAGCAATATGGCAAAATGTTCTAGTTGAAAGTTTATTTGCTAATAAAAATAATAAAACAAAATATACGGCAACAACAGCAATAACAAAGGTTTTATATTATTTTGTGGGTTTATGTCTTGACTAACGTATAGCTGCTATTTTTTAATACAAATATTAAATAATTTTTCCACACGTTTTTGCTTTATGACATTTTAATTAATTAAAAACATGTTTGTTATAAATATTTATAATGTTTTTTTTTTCTTCTTCCAACCACAAAACATGGCTAAAAAATAATGAGCACTAATAAACAATTTTTTTTGCAGTTTTTTCTTTTTGCTTGTTTGGGCAAACAGCACCCAGCTAAGTAAAACATTGTTATTAAAAGCATAACAAACAATTATGTTTTGGAGAACAAAGTAATAAACTAGATACATGTAGAAATAATTTTTATTTCTAGAAAAGAATTTCTAACAACACATTGTTACGTGCGTATTTATTGTATTGTACATTAAAATGTTTTTTGAAATTAAATTTAATTTGTGTTTATAAAAGTGTAGAAAATATAAAATAACAACCAATTAAATTTTTAAATTAGAATGTACTCGTATATACATTAGACTGGTCCAAAATGAGTGCATTATATAAGTTACTTTTCGTAGAATTCTGCTATAATGTTAGGCCATGCATAATCGGTCATAAAATATTGTTTTGAATTTCATCTCAATAACAATATTAACAAGAATTTTATGGATATTTTAGTTATTGTCGGAAATGGATATTATATGAAAGCTATGACCAATTATGGATTAACCTTCATAACATTCAATAGTATAGTTTTTGTACACATATATTTGATTTGTGTAAAATTTCGGTTCGATGTCGTATGGGTGCAATGAATTGGCCGAATACCATGAAATTCGGTACAATGATGTATTGTTATTGTAGGTTATTTCTGCAAAATTTTAATTTCATAGTGATTTTATAAGAGAGTTATGCACATTTAAACATTTTCGAAAAACCTTTAATTTCCTCCGATAATGATGTTGCCTGTTCAGCAGTCTCAAAGGAAAAGGAAGTTTTTTAGAGCTGTCACCAGAATGACAAATTAAGTCAAACTTGAAAGGTGTGTTTAATAAGTTTATCACTTAATGTCAATTCATATGCATTATAGTGTTGTAATTTTGAAAAAAAGTTATCATTGCTGGGACTACAAATAGTACCAAAATTGAAAACGAATTCATGTAATTTTATAAAAACGGAAAAATAAATGTTTCTTAATTATTTTACATAAAATTTAGTAGGTTGGTTTTTGGCAATCGTACACTACAAAGTATAATACTTTAAATCGTTGAATACGATACACGATACAAGGGATATGAACTAGTTTTTTATAATATACACATATTGCAACTGCATCAGTTTGCCGATAAAAATAAAAAACATTAGGTCAATATAAGAAAATTCACTTGTAAACTATATAACTTGGGTAAACTATATGGGTGAAAGGCCTTAAGCTTAAATAATTACTGAAATATTAATGAAAAAGATCAAATAAACAATAAGAAGAGATTTCTGTTTAATCTATAAAATTTTAAATATCATTTATTCTATCTATATCTATATAATTTACCTATATTTAATACTTTTCAAGGATCTAAAACCGTGATGTCAAAAAGGGTCTATAGGTTTAATGTTTTCAAAATTTTAGAAACAAAAATCTGAAGCAAAAATCAAAAACTTACACTTTTTATTCTAAACATATTTCGCATTACAGCGAAAAAAAAAAATATAATTTTTTTAAAGAATCATGTTATTTTAAACTGTTTGTATTTAAAACTTTGATGATGTGCGCCACCATATTCTTATTAGAATTATAAAAATTGGGTATCTAAGTTATATTTATTTGTTTTTTCTAACATTATCACATTTTTGAAAAAACATTAATTTGTCTAATTTGTTTTACTTATACACCCACTTAATATATTTCAGAATATGATAGAAATTCTGGAAAAATGCATTAAAAATATAAAACCGAAAAAAAACTGTTTAGAATAAAACCATGTCAACATAGAATTTTGTTTGTGGATTTTTCTAAAAAAAAAATATTTTTGCGGTTACAGACTTCAAAAACTAAAATTTCTTAAAACTAAAATGCTACATATAAACTATATGATAGTAATTTGTTATTTTTATGCTTTGGATTGACAGCCTAACACCTTCATGGCAGTGTCATTCACAAAGCTTCTCACATAAAAATATTCAAAATTATACAAATAAATATGTATATGTATTGCTGTACGTTTGAATGATGGGATATGTAGTTTTGTTTGAAGTCTTTTTTAATAGAGAATTAATGAGCCATAAAAAGATGAGGAAAGAGTACACTGATAAAATAAAAAAGTATCTACATATATCGACAAAAGAAATAGTTTTCTAGATATCATTTACACCAATTTATACTAACCAAGTGTTTGCATTATTAAGAATTTTAAATTTTTAAAATTAACAGTGGTTAAAAAGCTCATTGTTTTTTATAAACATTTCGCATAAAAATTTTTCGTTTGTTTATCAAAAAACAGGCTTAACAATTTTTAATTTTTAGTACATTTTGCACATATTTTCCTAGTTAAAACAAACAAAAAAATTTATTCGTTTCTAAAGAAATCTTATTAATGTTATACTAATGATTATCACACCACTTGTTGGCCGCAGGAATATACATACATATAAAACATGCTACATGCTACGATTTAATGAAGCAAACAATTTCAATATTTTTGTGTCTAAACTGTGTTGGGCATTCACTCTTTGTTTTTCGCTCTTTTTTATTTTTGTCTTAACAAATTTTGTTGTTGACTTTAATTTTTAGAGCAAATTATAAAAGGTGTAAAAAACCCCAACAAGTTTTTTGTGTTATCTACCTACCAAGTGATAAGTATTTTAATTTTCTTAAACTTTTTGTAACTCAGCGGTAATATTATATTACAATTAATAAAATTACTTACTCTAATGTTTACTCTTAAAAAGTAAATTTTAATTATTATTATATATAAAAAAACATGCATCATACTTTTCTGAAGTATTAAAGCTTGTGTTCCAAAACGAAGACTATTCAACTTTAATGAAATCTGTTCATGTTTTCATGAAAATATTCTTTTTGAATATCAGCATAAGTAAAATAGGTTAAATCCTGGGTATAATTTGCCACAGAAGTATTTTACTTAATTCGTATTTTGCTATTGAATATGTATTTCCATAGTTGATGCAATACCGGTCATCGAAAAACACGTAATATACTATGAAAAGAGAAAATCATATGCAGAGTTGTCAACTTGGTACGTTTCGCACCATTTTTGGTGCTTTTTTAAATCTTTTGTGCGAAAAATTCCTCAATTAGTGCGCGGTGCGCTTTTTTTTTAATTTCGTTGCGTTTTTTAATCATTTCGAAAACGTGATGAAATCTTTATATTTACTAATTTTTAATTCCAGTTTTTTAATAATTCATTATCGCGAAATCTATACGATGAAAAAGGACTCCATTAAATGTATTTTAAATACGAATGTGTGTCAATTAAATTCGTCACATGAAGGTTATTGGTAAAGGTGAATAGGGTGAAAATCTTTGTTTGAAAATAAAATTAACATTTTAAACATGGAAAGAAAAATTCTTGTTTTGGCTGATGGTTTGGTCTACTGAACTGTTGACGAATAACCCGGGTTAGAGTTCCAGTGGAGACTTAACAAATTTTATTGAAAAAATTCATATAGAAGTACTTAAAATAGAAAACAAAAATAGTTAAGAAAGTACCAAATATGTACTGATATTGTTGCCCTGTTTTACCAATTAGTACTTGAATTCCGAATAGCATATTTTGAGTTAAATTTTGAGTGCTTAAATGCTTACTAGAAATTTATTAGGTCGTTTTTTTAAAAAACCAGGCTTTTACTTTGAAAAGTTTTATATGCCATTTATGAAATTAAAAAAAAAATTAATTACATATCTAGCAATGCAATATAAACAAATTTGTTTAGTTTATTCATTATTTTTGTTAAGATTTTTTTTTTTCTAAAAACACTAAACTGTAGAAGACTGTTTTATTGTTATATTTATAATACAAAAATATTATAATTTTTATGTAAAATTAATTCAATAAACATTTTAAATAAAAAAGATATTCTAAACTTGGTTTTGAAATGGCTCGTTTTTTTTCCATTTTGGTTCGTTTTGATACTTGAAAGTTGACAACGCTGATCATATAGATTTAAAATATTACGAAGGTTGCCCTAATTCTAAACGGCAACTGACTTAAGTTTGATTTCTGAGATCACAACAAAGAAACAAACAAGTTGCCATCTTACTAACCCACACAAGTACGCTTATAGTATACATGTGTCAGAGTATCGTAAGCGGAAGTGTCATTTTCTATAAATACATTTCATTTCCTTGAAATTTATATTTTGTATTAGTACAAATGTCAGTTGTAAATTTCACTTTCATAGATTTATACGTTTGAGGGTTATCGAGAAAAAAATATAAATTTAAGTAAAGCAGAATATATTTCTAACAGTTCAACCTATTTGGTTATTCTTTGAACACTTAAGTTATCTATAATAAATTACTAGTTATCTATTATCAAATATAATTTTTGTTTCTAGGTTTCTTTATTTATGGTCTACTGTGTTTTAATATTTTTTTGTATTAATGTACATATTTTGATACGTATTTAATACCATTAAATATTGTGCCGTGTTAGTACCAATTTACAAGAAGCAATTTTTATTGGAAAGATTATTACAACTTTTTCCTTGAAATTTCTTCGGTGTTCTCACAAATATTTGGCAAATATTTACCTGTTATTAGTTAAACAAGTACAATAATTCCATATCCTGCCAAAGCAGAACATATCCTTCTTGATGAGTTAGGTGACCTGTCGTAAAGAGATCAAAATATGTAAATTAATTCCCTCGTAGGTTTGTTTTGAATTAGTCAAATGAATAATTCTTTCAATTTGATTTAAATCAAAATGGTCACATATGTTATTTACTGCTCAGATATACAGTAAAAGTAGAGTTAATTATTTCGTGATCAGGGATCCATTCGATTTCGTGGTGAGACCAATATTATTTAAATATTGAGCTAAGCAGATTTGTTTATATTAATCATAATCGACATGTTATTATAGCTTCTAACATATCTTCCAATAGTGCTGTGATTGTCGAAAAAGTGGATTCGTCCTGATAGAATCATATACGGGATTCAGCATCAACTGAATTCATTGGTTCAACTGCTCTGTGCCTTTTCATACAATTTCTTTTAAAAAATGGCCTTGTATTATCCAAACGGAATTTTTATACATTTACTCGCTTCTAGATTACTAATGAAATTTATTTTAATAAAACTTTTATTTTTCATGTATTAACTTTATGTTTTATATATTTTACAAATTTTTAATTTAATAGTTTGCTTTAAATGCCCAACTTAACAGTTGTTTAAACATTCGATAGTGTAAAGTTATTCAACAGTCGCTTATTACCGTCTAGAGTCATACGACTCGCATCTAGCTTGTTTGTTTAGTTTGGTCAATAGCAAGAAAAACAATTTTACTACATTAAAAAATACAGACAGCACGAATTTTCTGTTTTAGATGCGTAAGCTCTGCATCTACAGTTGTGTTGGCAAAGATTTTTTTAAATACATATGTATGTATATACATAAATATATTTTTACATATAAAATTAAGAAAAAAACTAAACTAAAACAACAGAAATACTCGAACATTATTTTATGAAAAATAAGAAACGTTTCATTAGAGCAAGTACCCTAAAACTTGCAAACGCATCCAAGTCAAGAAGTTTTTTGGACATCGTGCAGTAGTATCTTAGTCGCGTGTGTGTTGTGTTAGAAGTTTTTGAATTTTTGATTTAAACGCAAAGAAACAAATATTAAATAGAAACAGAAAAAAATGATACAAAGTGCCATATAAATGTTTGTGTCTTGTGTTAATTATTCTTAGATAAAAAAAAACAAATAAATAGTTTTTTTTCTTTTTTTATTTTCAACAATATATTTATGAATTTAGTTAGAATATACAAACTTGTGCGGTGTGATTTTACGACTTTCTACCATCTAAATGTAGGGAAATATTATGAAAAATCCATTAATTTTAAGCAAACCCAAATTAATCTTATTACTTCCCTATGAGTTCATTTTATGATTCTGAGTAAGTTTTTATGTTTTAATATATAAATATAAAAATTATTTAATTTACTAAATATATGTATGGCATTACAAAATAGGAAAATAATTTTCGAAACTATTTTCGTAAAGTAAAAATTTTGCTCTTCTCTAGAATTAAATCATTTTAAAATTTTTGCATAAAATAATTAAGGACATTTTTCTTTAGTCCTATGGAAAAACATATATAATAAGTCTTTTTAAAAAAGTGAAGGCACTAATGTCGATATTCCAATAAAAAAATAATAATAATTATAATAAATAGCTAAATATAACAATTTCTCTTATTAAAATGTCTACACAGTAAAACAAAATTAAGAAAATACAAAATTAAGAACAGCTTTGTGAATAAATAAGAAAACACTCAAATGGAAACAAAATTTTAAATTTTATAAAACGCATTCAACAATTCCAAAAAAAAGTTTTTAAAAATCCAAAAATTAATTTTCTTAGATTTATGGCCATATTGTCTGTACCAGGGGCGGTTTTCAGAAAAATTAAGAACATGTTAGATAATAAAAAATCGATTATTATTTTTGTATATCGACTATACGATTTGAGAACATTTGCCCAAAAGTTGAATTGAATAAAGTAACAAAGTTTTGTAATTATGTTTTCATATAAAATATTTCATTTTATATTTTCTTCTTTAAAATTTTTTAAATAGTGTAAAGAAGAATAAAAGTATCTTTTTATTAATATATCTTTCGACCCTGTACTGATTTTTAAACAATTATGTTTTTAACTGGGATTTCAAAATGTATTTTGAAAAAATCGGGAAACATTTGGATCAAGATTAGCAAAACAGCGATCCTAGGCTAGAAATGTTAAAAATTTATTTTTCATATACTGTAAGAGCGCTAAACTAGAAGATTTAATATATATTAAAGTCTTTGCAATCGGATCACAAATAATTATGACAACTTTAAATTTCTCACATACTCCCAGGTCCCCCTAGTGAATTTATGAGCATCAAACTCCTTCACTGTGCATGTGCTGCAAATGATTTGTTGTCCATTTTTTTATACTTTTTTTTATTATTTACTGAATCTGCCTTATTTCCTTAGGCCTAACAATAAGTAAATTAATCTTAAAACTAAAATAAATCTAATTACTCTCTAACAGAGCATTAATTTCTTATTGGCTGTTAAGCTCTACGAAGCCTCAACTCCGTTGTCCATTTAATGTTGTTCTTGTTCCATAACAGAGTCAAGAGTCACTATAAATAACATTACTTTACGCCACAGGTAGTTTTAAATGATTCAATCTCCCGTCCAATAAAATCAAGGATAGAGACAGAGTCTGTATGTAGCTTCTTAAGACGCTTATGATTTTTTTATAACCTACACCACCATAGTGAGGAAGGTATATTGTTTATAACGCCTAAATATATAATATAATACCTTAAAGTATACCGATCGACTCAGAATCACTCCCTGCACGTGACATATTTTTTTTGCCAAACAAAGCTTACGATTAAAACTGATTGATATCTGTTTATTATTTCACCTAGCCCCCATACAAAATGTAAAATGTGCATAAATGTTTCATTTATATACATATCACAATAATTTTCTTCGTAAATAAGTTGTACATAAAGCCTAAACTCATCGACAACTTTTGTGCAGATCGGTCCATAATTGATCATAGATCCCATACTCGTATAAGACCAACTGCCGAATATCATTTTAAAGAGCAAAACTCTCTTAAAAATGTTTGTTTACAAAACATATTCAGCAGAAGCCTGTTCCATATATCCAAAAATCTTTTGGCCTAATTTTGTGATGATCGATTCATAATTAGTCTTCGCTCTCATATAAGGCCCACAATCACTTTAACAACCATAAATCTAATAATGTTAGTATCCAAATAAAATTGAACACAAATAAGTTTCATATATACAGAACTAATTTTATAACATAATTATTCATAGCTCGTATATAAGATCCCCTTCGAAAATCACATTAACATCTACAAATCTTTTATAAGTGTTTATATCGGCATAAAGTTTAACACAAATATTATGTATATGCACAGAAGTCATGCCACTACATTTTTGGATATTCGGTTCATTGGATATTGGGTCCAATGGTCATAGCTCCTAGCCCATTTCTGATTTTTTTTTTATTTTTCTTTTAGCGATTACTACTATCGTACAAGTTTATTTAATGAACAATTTGGTCTGAAGCCGACTTTCATATATCATTTAACATTCTTTTATATCTCTAGTTTTTACACAGGGCTAGGACATTTTTGGATGATATTTTACTTGAAAATATTCGAGAGGGGATAGGCTCACTTAGGAATTAACTATGCCATTAATAAAATGATAGGCAAGATCACTATCCGCGTCATCATTTATGGTTAGATTGTCTAGAAAATTTAGAAATTTTAATTCTCTATATTGTGTTATATCTTTAAAATACTTTTTATACAATATTTACATACAGTAGACTTATAATTAGAAACGACTTTTCAGCATTTTGTTCATATATTTTAACAGTCTAATTCATAAAAACTTATCAAGGGTTTATAACAGGCTTATAAAGCAAATATCCATACAAAATTTGCTTTATCAGCTTGTTATAAACCTTTGATAAGTTTTATGAATAAGGTGGTAAACATTTACCCCCTTATTCAAAAACGATTATTAAATTTAACAAACGTTTATTAAGACAGATTTGCATATAAAAATTTGCTTAATAAACGTTTTTTAAATTTAATAATCGTTTTTGAATAAGGGGGTTAGTTCAACTTATTAAAACTAATAACTACTCGTAGAAATATTAAAGTAACAAATTATTATTAAGTTTAAAATAAAAAAATCACATTCGAAAATTCAATTTTTAAGGAAATTTAACTTAAACACCAAAAATGCCATATAAATATATATAAATAAATATATGCAAAAAGCCTCCTTTAATATTTTGTTGGATAACACTTGTTTTTGACAACATTCGCCAGTCTTTTTGGTAAACTGTTAATTAATTTAATTAACTTAATTTTGGGAGCTTTGTCGTGGAAACTAAAAAAATTCATCATTATTTCATAGATTTTTGTCCTTTAGTTCTATTTTTACAATTGCCCATAAGTTTTCAATTGGATTAAGATCTGGACAGTAAGTAAATTAATCTTAAAACTAAAATAAATCTAATTACTCTCTAACAGAGCATTAATTTCTTATTGGCTGTTAAGCTCTACGAAGCCTCGACTCCGTTGTCCAAAGCAATACGGTTCCATTATATTTTCCAAAATGTTTTTATATTGATGCTGATCCATTATTCGCTGAACTCGTTCCATTACATTCTCCAAAATGTATTTATACTGATGCTGAATCATTATTCCCTGAACTCGTGCAATTGGAGCCACACCTCCCCAAGAAAAGGCACCCTATACCATAATAGACCCGCCACCGTATTTCATTTTAACTGCCGTATTTATAAAAAATAAAGTGTGCTTTAAGACAAAATTTTCATACAAAATGTTCTTAAAGTACACTTGAAGTCTACTTTAATTTTTTATAAATATGACAGTAAGGCTTTATTTGGAGACGTCTAACATACAATTTTGCATCAGATTGGAACATGTTAAACTTAGCTTCGTCGCTCGAGAGAACTCTATTCCAGTAACGTGGATCTTTTTTGAGCATTTCTCTTGCAAACCACAACCGCTTCATGATATTTTTTTTTTTGAGACATAAGGTGTTTTTGTGCAATGCAGCCACGATTTATTCAAGCATCTTATTATTGTTCATGTGTATATTCCTGCGATTATTTGCTGCGCAATGTCAGCCTTTATTTCTAGCGATGTTAAAAATGGTTTTATGTACTGGCTTTATAAATAACTCTAGCTTCTGCTAAAGTGGTCCTTTGTGTTCCAGGTTTCCTAGCTGGGGTTGCAAACTCCTTTGTATTTTTGTACAAGTACATTGCACCAAATACTATATATTGCGAGCAAGAAAACTTTTGTGCAATAACCGACTTTGAAAGTTTTTCATTTTGGTAACACTGCACAATTAATCGTCCCATTTCTGAAGTACATTCGTATCGAAATTATTACAATTACAAATAGTGTTAACTTTGTCACTAATATTTTGAAGGGTTTAAAAGTTTAAGAAAAAAATGCGCGTTTCTAATTACGTGGTCTGCCAAAAAAAAAAACAATTCTGAAAATAATATTTTTATAATTTAACAACAATTTAATAAACAATTTACAATATAGATCTTTAAAGAAGCTATCTTATTATATTAAAGCATCGTTGCTAATTATATGTCCACCACTGTATATTGGAATAAAATCAAACACTATTATGTGGAAACCTGATTTCAATTTAAACAATATCGAAGAAGAGAAATATTTAAAACTCCATTTTGGGTTTGATGGAATTTTGAATAAGACTAAAATAAATACCTTAATAATTGAAATGAAACTAATGTTGAAATTATTATTAACCTTAAAATGCAGTTAGCGAAATAATTCAAGTTTGTTTAACCTTTCAAACGTTTCACATCTTTCATAATATAATACTTATACAAACAAAGATATTCTGAATATAGAATGTAAAACTTTTGCAGAATACTTTAAAAGTAATTGTGACGAAAGAACGTGCTATGGTTGTATATACATTTATAAATTTAGTTTAATTCTTGACAGCCTACATAGATATTAGATTAATGTACGCACATATATGTATGTATATATGTAGTTGTAAATGTTACTTTTAATCCATCATGTTAAAGGTGTTGACCTATTTGTCAAATAAGTTTTGCTGTTCAAATAAACAATGAGATACTCATACACTGTCTATAGTTAAGAACATGACAATGGGATTAAAATATTTTCGTCATGAAGAAATAACAAGCAACAAATGAACAAATTGCTTCTTATTCATATTCATTTATCTTTGGCAAACAATTATTAATGAATACTTAAAAGAAAATTTAAAAAACTGTCAACATTTGAAATAAACAAGCGAAAAGAAAAAGCAAAACATGATATTTGAAATTAAACACAAAGATACGTAAATAAATATTAGACAAGTGTTGAATTAAAAAAATAAACAAATAGTTGAAATATCTAAAGAAAATATAAACAAAACAAACAAAAAATAAAGATACAAAATCTAAGAAATTTATACAAATTAAACTAACAATATGTAAATATTTTTCTCTTCTTCTTTCTAAATTTTCTCTTTTATTTAAAAATTCTCTTAAAATTTTCGTTAAATTCATATTACTTTTTTTATTTTCTCTTAAAATTTTATTACACTCTTCCGTTTGATGTTATTTGCCTACCTTCCAATATTTTCTTTATTTTTCCACTTGTTTTATTATTATTTTCTTTATTTTGTTTCTTTTGTTGTTATTGGTTTTTCTTTATTTTCATACTATGGGCACTTTTAACGCACGGCAATGCTACGAGAACGAAGACGGCATGCGCACTATAAACTAAACACCAGGTAATTTTTGTTTACAAAATATAATTTTTCATCATCATCATCCACCTAACTGGTAGAGAAGTACTTCAGATGAACTAATGTAGTTTTGTGAAATGAAAAAATGATAAATGCTGTAAATACACATTTAAAAAACTCTTGATTGTTGATAAAAATAGCACCACGATTTTTTTTTTTATAAACTACAAACATTTTTACCTAAGTATATATTTATTCAAATATGATTACAATTCAAACTGTTATGCCAAAGAGCCAATAGTATATATTTTTTTGATGCGCTAACAATTAGAACTATGATTGTATAAAAAGAACTGTTCAGGAGAGAAAAATTAAAAAAAAGTGTTTAAAATAAATACATATTTAGTTCGTTTATTTGACCTTTATTAATATTTAATAGTTTCTTTTTACAAGCAATAAGGTCACTTGAATTTTATATACAAATATTTAATTTATTTATATATATTTATTTCCAATATTGAATTAAAAACTTGTATTATCCCTGAAGAAGCTATCCATTGTGATAGCGAAATATTGGAAATAAATACATATAAATAAATTAAATATTTTTATATATTATTATTGCTCGTAAAAAGAAACTATAAAATAAATACATTTAACAATATCTTTAGAAAAATTAAAATTTTTCGAAATTCAAATTAATCCCCATGCCAACCCAAAATAAGTTCGTTCAACCTTTAAATTTCTTTTAACACATATTTTTAAACTTATTAAATACTCGAAACTTCGGATATTGCACAATATTTGGTTTTCAGTGAATTTAAAACATATAAACTTGCAAAGTTAAATCTAAGTACAATAATTACCAATATGTATACCCTACACCACCACGGTATGGAGGGTATGTGCTGATGCTTATAACACTCAAAAATATTAGTCTAACACCCACTTTAAAGTGTACAAACTGATTCAGAATAACTTTCAAAGTCGATTAAACGATGTCCGTCCGTCCGGCTCGTTATCTATATAAACCTTATGCGCAAACATTTTGATAAAATTTAGTATGAGACTTTCCTTTGTTCGGCACAAAGATTAAATTTAATTTATTATTAAATTTTGTTAAAATCGGTCCTAACCCTCCTACAAATATCCTTCCGGGATATTTTATCGGTCATAAATGTTTAATTTATGAACATATTTAAACAAATATCGCTACAAATAAGTGCTACATGCAGCCTACTCACACCTGTGCAGATCGTTCCATAATTCGCCATAGCTTCCATAAAAGGCCACTGCCGAAAATCAATTTAAAGTGCCTAACTCTATCAAAAATTTTATTATACAAGTAATATTCTACACAAATATATTTCATATATATACAAATAATTCGGTCCAATTTAATGATAATCGGCAAATAATGAATAAGACCCCTTTAGAAATGACTTTAGCATGTATTAATCTTTTAAAAGTATTTATATCGAATGAAATTTAACATAAAAACTTTTTATATAAAGCGTTATCCATTTCAAGGGTCCCTACTTTTTTAAAGAAAAAAAAAATACAGAAAATTCAAATTTAATGGAGAATGCTTATTATTATTTGAAAGAACATTCTTTGGCATTTATTTATGTCTACCAAATGTTGGCCGTTGCTACGTCGCAGATGGTCTATCCTTTGAGTCCAATTTTCGAATCGAAGCGGGTTTGCCCGCATAAACTTTTACATATCCCCACTGGAAAAAGTCTAACGGTACGGGATATCACACGATCTTGGTGGCCAATCGACCGGCCCAAAACGTGAAAAAACAGAAGTGTTTTCTCAATAGATCCATTGATTGAATGTCGAGCGGCTTCAGTTGTTGCACAAGCTGAATTTTGAAAACTTTCATTTTCAGATCTGGACGTAAAATGTGCCAAGTCGTTCCATACGTCAGTCCGAGTTGCTGAGAACACCGCCGAAGAGACTGTCCACGGATTTCGTGTATATTCTAAGCTACGGCCACTATATTTTCTTCACAGCATGCTGGACGTGGCCTATTCGGTCGAATATTATTCAATAATGAATGCTGTATCTCAAAATGGATGATGTTGTTGCGAATTATCTGAGCGTATAGGCCGATTATGTTGGCCATAAGTTGACCGAAGTGCACGAAATTCATGCCTTACAGAACGTGAATTTTCGTACTAAATTTGAACGATTTGTAAACGTTGTTCAGGCGTTAGTCTTTCCATTATGAAATGCCAAACAATACCAAAAAATAACATGACAGCATGACACGACTCACGCGTGATCTGTCAAAAAAGGCTATACTTATTGCACCCGTTACATAGGAGTAATGCCCTTAAGTTTTTGGATAATCAGCCCATAATAGGTCATAGTTACCATACAGTACCCATTTCTGACCTACAATGCTTTCTTACTTGGTTTTGCAGCATTTAATAATTATTTATAAAGCTGATGATTATTATAAACACTATTATTTTGCATCACAATGAGAATGCTCTTATTTTTTGCAATACCAAAGTCACAAATGACAATTATACTTAAATGGGAAAAATTCAAATCTACTGGCAAAAACATTATCTTTTGGTTAAGACTCAGACATGTTAAAAAAAACTAGTTATGTAGGTAGTCAAGTAATCAGTTAGTTAGCTAGTAAGGTAGCTATTATCCATACTAACTATATGGCAGTGATGTTCAGCCCATACAACAATTTTTTAAAAAATGTACACACATTTGTTATGCTCTTTAAAAACATTCATTCAGTCGTCGTTGAGCAAGCGATGAGAACACATGCGACGGGCTATTGTCATTTTTTTCAGAAATTTATTAAGCATTGTTGTTGCTTCTTGTTGGACGAAGCATAGCAAGCACACGCGACTCAATTACAATTAAACACAAAAAATAAAAAAAACTGTTTTAGATGGACTTATTGTTGTTTTTTCTGAAAATAACTGTTCTAAAATAGTTTTTTGATATTGATAATTGTTATTTATGGTCCCTGATATTTTTTCTTAAGGTGTTTATATCTGGCTAAAACTATTTCTTTTTTCTTATTTCAGGCATTTGACAATATGTTTGCCGGGAAAAATCTCTCACCAATACATCTTCATTTTATTTTTGAACACCACTGTTTTATTTAATTTGTTCATTAATATTTCTCTCTCAGTATTTTAGAGAAAATTATAAAGATTTGAAATATATTTTTATATTTTTTGTTACATGCTTTTAGGCTTGATTCAAATTAGCAAAAATTTGTATTGAAATAATAAAATTTAGGAAAATAGAAAACGCTTTTATTATAAATATAACAGAAGTAAAAATTAACTTGGAATATGTTTTTGTTTATCTAATTTTTACCAGTAGCTATTATTTGGAATATTTTGAGAGAGCTTTGCAATTGACTAGGAGAAATAATAAAAGCATAGGCACAAGCAGACATATAGATACGAATAATAATAAAAAACTCAAAAATCTTGTATTTATTCATACGGAAGTTACATCAGTAACATATGCAATGAATTCTCAAGATATTATTTTAAAATATATCAAAGTTTATATATTCATCGTCAAAACGTACCTATAGATACCTTTAGTAATAAGTAATTGTTTAGCCATCTGTATTAGCTATGACACTTATTTCTAGTGTCATTTTATTTTAATATAAATATAAACTTATAAAATATTTATATGTAGAAAAAAATCAACAAAATTAGTTTCATATGAACATAAATTCGACTAGAGAGTTTTGTCATAATTGGCCGTTTGTTGCTAATGGTTTTCAATGATGTTGCCTATTGCCGTTTTAATATATAACTGGGCATATCTCCCATAAAATTTAAAAAAATGTAGAAAAAAAATGTTAGTTAGTTAGTTAACTTTATTGAGACTTCTTTTTTTCATAATTTAAGATTTACAAACATTAATTATAAGAAAACTTAAAACTATAGCGTATTATTTTAATTACATAAATATTAATTTGGTTATGCGACAGGCTTATCAAAAGTAAAGAAAACTTAATTATATGAAAAATTAATTTGTAGTTAATAAATTGAATGTAACAATGTTTGCTCCCGACATTTAGCTAAAGAAAAAAAATGTTTTACAAATATATGCGAAAATAAAATTAATTTCTGTTCTAAATTACAGTAAACATTTAGAATCAGAACATGTGATTAATTTGCAATTGATGTTTGTATAAAATAAAAACGTAAATGCATTTCAAATTTCTAATAAACTCAAGAGAGAATAAAAATTCTTCGAAGTTGTCTATTCTATTTTATGTGTAAATTAAAATCAAATTGTCAAATAATAATAATGGCTTTATAAATAATATTCCATTTTTTAAATCAAAATCCGTATTTATAAATTTCACTTCTAATTTTTGGTTATTCTTGTTTGTTTTTTTTTTTTTTTTGACTGTCACCTCCAGAAAGGTTCTAATAAAGCATTACGTAGCTAGTTGTTAGAACTAGTTTTTTAATCAATGATTTTCGTTTATATTTGTTGCCCTCGGAATTAGTTCTATATCCTTTTCAGATCTAACGCAAAACTACTAGGATTTTTTTTTATAACTTTTAGAATACGTGTTCTCTACAGCGTTTGAACATATAATCAATGATTAGGTTTTATCATTTTTATATTCTTTAAGGATTTTTAGAACATTCACACTTGATGCATCTCTGTCGATTTTCATTAATATTTTTAACTAAAACACATTTTTATTGCATGAAACGATTTCAATTAGTTTGAAATATTAATATTTATCATTTTTTTAGTTAACATATGTATGTGCACTTCATTATTTGTAAACAATTAATACACTTACTTATTTACACGGCTCATTTTGCTAAAACTGAAATGTGACTAAAGAATTTCGCAATAATTCAAGTAACGGCAAATCAAACAAAAAGACATGTCGGAAGCAAATATAAAAAACAATCAGCACAATCGATGCATGCCAGTCTATTTCAAATTGGGTTAATAGAGGCAAAAATATTGAAACCAAAACCCACCCGCACAATCGATGCATCACGGTCTGAAATGGATAATAGCTTTTCGAAACAAATAAACAAACAAACATTCATATGAACAGTTCTAGAACTAGTATTTCCATTAGTAATTGTAATTAGAAATTGTTACGTTACGAACTACACAATTTATAGTTATATTTCCAAATATTCTAAAGGTGGCTTCACCCATTTGTTTGTTTTTACTGGGAGTTTTTTTTGCATCACGATTCACCCATTTCGAATGATTTTTCTGGAAAATCAAAGCTGCTATATGTAAACAAAATCTATTAGTTTTACAAGTTCGGCCATTATTTATAGTTAAACGAATGGCTGACTCCACCTTAATTATATATCAAAAATTTCAGAAGTTTAGGAAATTTAGAAAATAAAATTTATAAATTTTGTATTACAATTGAAAATGGTGTAATTTCACGTAATTGTTTCTATGGATAATTTACAGAATTGTTTCCAACATACCCATTACATTTGTGCAGTTTTGATTTTTAGAAAACTTGTCAATGATAATACCGAATTTTATCGGTTGATTGCTTAACCCTTATGTGTGCGGCAAAAAAAAAAAAATACCTTCTAATGTGCTGCAAGGTACCTGGGTACCTATATGAAAGTTAAGTAGCATTTTCGCACTAAACACATTGCTGGAGCGTAGTTAAGAGATATTTTATATAAATTTTCTTAACCCCTTAAGGTTTGCAAGCTACTAACAACTTCAAATAATATACTTGCAATGGCCGCTTTCTCATAAAAAAGCATGAAAATGTAACCAGGTACCTTGATGCACATTAAATGGATTTAAAAGTAAATTAGTCTCTCAGGCAAATTACAAAAAAAGTCAAGGCGTACGGCTGCAAAAAAAAAAAAACTAAATTATTTGAAAGTTAGTAGTTCTCAAAAAGTTTCAGGTATAAAAGTTATCAAATTTGATGGCAAAACTTTAGATGAAAACGCCAAAGATACCTGGGTACCTTGGTGCACACATAAGGGTTAAGTTTCAAAGTTTTCTTCCCCATCTATCTCTCTTTGAAATATATCTGATTAGTATATTTTATATTGAGTTGAATTTAGATTTGAGTAAAAGCTCTAAATTGAGTAAAACAAGCTACTAAAATTGGAAATTTTAAAGAAAATAGAAAATGAATGTAAAATAATTCATGAGAATATCGATGTGAAAATGATAATTTTTACATTATAATGCTAACATTTTCTATATAATATAACTTCTATGATAAAATTATTTTTCTGAAGAATGTATTTATTTACTAGCCTGTTCAAATGTTTAATAATTTTAACAACTTGCTGCTAGAGTAACAATTTTTTTCTGCATATCCTATTTTTTCTCAATGCAAACAAATTATTTAAAAAATTCAAAAATATAAAAGAAATCATTAACAAACAAATAAATTACCTACTATTAACAAAAAAACCACATGACACAAATTCTAATTTTTCAATGAACGAATAGAAAATTGTTAATCCCTAATGACACTTTAAATGGTTCGTTAATAATACGGATAATTTTTAAAAATCTAAAACAATAATAACAATAAAGTAATTATTCTGTGCCAGCAAATTAAAATATATTAAGTTTTTATGTATATATGTATGTATATAGAGATCTCATAAAAATACAATGTGTCTTTAACCTTAAACAAATAATAAATATATTAGTAGATACGAAAAACCAAAAGCAAACTCATACAAATACAAACATTTGTATATAAGCAAATAATAAACAGATGTCTACGTCATGTACACTGATATTTTATGCGTATGTATGCATATACAAATAAATCTTAATTAATTGATCACACACTCGTAAAGCAAATAAACTTTTTATTATTTCTGAAAATTACACTATTTTGAGTATTCATGTAAATTTTAAGAAATATTTGATTTTTGCTTTGATATTTTTATGAGACATGCAATTGACACATCGTAATACAAAATTATTGCTCTTGGAAAGTGTTATTCGTTTTAGAATTTAATCGCATGTAAATGTATATCACTTGGCCGTACCGAATCTTAAATGCCCTGCACATATAAAAAACTACATATTTATTGTTTTTTTTTTTTTTTGAAACCAAAAAGCGTGCAAAATTTTGAATAAAACAGCAAAACATATAAAAAAATAGCAAGGTTGTCAGCAACTTTGGTCTATAATTTGCAATACCAAACATTTCGGTAAACCAAAGAATGTTTGGGAAAAATTTAATTTTGCTGATCATTTTTCGTAGCTCTATCGTGCCGGAATATATAGGTTCTACGACCAATATTTCGATGTTTTACAAACGGAATGACAAACTTAATACATAACCCGTCTTTTTTGTTTGTCTTTTTGTATCATGCAATTAAATATCAAAAGCTTTTAAAAATCGGAATGGTACTTCTATAAAATGGCCATTCATATTTGACGACAAAGTTTATGTTGCAGCACAACGGTGGGCGACCTACAATATAAATATAAAAAAAATATAAATTTGGTAAAAAAAAAAGCAGCTACGCCCTCAAAAAATCAATTGAACGTTTCTTGTCTAGTGCAAGCATTTTCACTTTGCTTAAACTTTTACCAATTCCCGCAACTTCTGCGTACATCTGTCATATCCAAGAATGAGGTGAGCTTCCTCTTCCCCGACTGCTTAACGGGTACCAAATGTAATAGATTTCTGCCATGATCTGCTAATAGTAACACCATCAAACGCCATAATTGTCTTAGTGGGTACTGATTAAAAAGGTCTTAAGTCCTTTACATATCTTTTGGGACTGCGTTCACATTTAGCGCTGGTTTTGAAAATTATGAATTCGGAGTCTTTCTCTTTTAAGATAGTATATTTAGGTGAGAGTTTTACCGATCTACGAATATACGTTGCTAACTGATACGAGATTTACCAACGTAGATTACTTATATAAGTCAAACAGTATAGGTCTAAACAACAATATCCTAAGCTTCTGATGTGGGAAGATAAGAACAAACGTCTGAATGGAACGACTATGAGTCAACAAAAAAAGATAAGACAAGGTCTTTGAATGAACTCGGCAGGCACAGTTGGCTTTCAGTTTATTACTCTGTACAAAATTGCTATCATTGGAAAGAGCGACTTAGAATAGTTACGGGACTATTTACCAATCATAGTTAAAAGAACTATTTGCCGAATATTATTAGATGTTCCAGTAAAGATTTCCTGTTATTATTCAAATGCTACCTTGGATTGGTATTAAAGAAGAAATATATAAAGATAAAAATATATGAAATCCTAATTGTCCTTATCTTCGGCCAATTGAACAATATTGGGCGATTTTCATAGGAAAGTTAAAACAGAGTGGTACTGTGGTTCTTGGCTCTTTACAAAAAAAAAACTTTAGCAATTTGAAATAAGTGTGAAACGCAAGTTAATCGAAATGTTGGGCAACAATTAACGCGATCCATAAAAACGAAAAACGGATTTTTATAAGAGGAAATAAATTTTAGTTTCTTCTTTTAGTTGTTATATATGCGATCGAATTTTTGTGTGAACTGTGTGCAATTTTTTCGAATATATACATTGGTAATTTTACATAAATTTTTTTGAATTTCCTTCAATACAGAGGTAGTGCTCGAGGAAACTTGTTGCCATAGACCTTTGCTTTCAAATAAATCCAATTGTGTTAAATTACATTCTGAACTAATTTTTATTTGAACAATGTGTCATGAATTGTTTCATGCCAGGATGTATGGCATGTGTTACTTTTATAACAGCAACATCAATATCATCGAATTTGGACGAAAATAAATAGATTATCATGTCGGCACATTTAGCACCAGTAGCTGCCAGTGCTTTATCAGCCATATCTTCGAATCGGAATTGTACAATGATGCATCCCGTTCAAACGTATAGTGACACAAAAGTTTCTCAATAATTACATGTGGGTCTTTTGAACACCAAAAGCGGCAACAAATAAAAAATAAAAAATCCATCAATCTAAAATTAATTTAATCACTAATTGATATGGCCGCTAAACGCTGATAATTTTTGAAATATTGTTCAATAATGAATACGCATAATTATCTCGCGTGATGATCGTTTTTTACTAAGGGTGGTTTTAGACGGCATGTATTTTGCAGTACTTGTACTTTTCGAGTACTTGTCAAAATTGGCAATTTACAGGGAGTTTACAATTTTTGCATTCACACATCGGTTTTTAGTTTCATGTGAGATAATCTACAGCAAGAATTTTGTGTTTTTGCAAAAAATTTATTAAAACAAATGATATAATTGTAACTTGCAGCATTATTGCAATAATAGCTTCTACAAAATATAAAAATAAAAAAATTAAGCAATATTTAACCCTCATCCTGTAAATAAAAAAAGGAACGAATCTTGTATTTTGGGCAAATTGTGCCCAAAACAAACCTGTCTTTTACTCAGAGTTCCTTTTTGAACATAAAAATAAAATAACATTAGTAGCTTATGTTCCAAAGAAATATCGGTGCGTATATCTAATAAGCACATTACACCAAGACGCACAAATACACGATAACCAGTCAAAGAAACCAGAAATAATAGAGTATTATAACCATACAAAGGCAGGGGTGGATACACTCGACCAACTGGTTGCCACATATACTTGTAAGCGGAAAACTAATAGGTGGCCTGTAGCTCTATTTGCAAATTTGCTTGATGTATTCGCATGCAATGCTTTCGTTATTTGGACAGCAATAAATCCCGAGTGGAACAAATCAAAGCATTTTCGTCGCAGGCTTTTTTTGAAAGAACTGGGATTTGAGCTTTTGGAGGATGAAAAGCAGCAACGTAAGACACAGCCATATGGTAGAAATAATATGTAATACTTGTAACAAAAAGTAATAAAACTAGTAAAATTGTATTGGGCACAATTTGCCTTTTTGTGGAGCAAAAATATAAATTTTAACAGCGCTGCTAAATATACATAAAAGACTAATTGTCAAGAAGTTTCATACCGATATTACTAAATACACGCCAGATATGCTGAGTTGAAAACGCGTTTGGGCAAAATTTGCCCAAAATACAGGATTAGGGTTAAAGAGAAACTGTACCATATACAGCCAGAAATTTTTGTATTTAAATTAAATACAAATTAGCATGTATAAATACGTTTTTTTCAATAAATATTTCAATACAAATTTTTTGTTTTGTTTAATAAATTTTTTTAATCAGTTTGAACTGATAAAAAGATAATCTATTTTAAGTTGTTTTAGACGATACTGTAAATTTTACATAAGACGATTTTCCAATACAGTGTATAATGTATGAAAATAATTCATGTGAATTATTTATTTACCGGATATCATTTTAATTTTAACTTGTCGGTGCATAAAATTTAAATATGTTTAGGAATCACTGACCTTTCCAACTGTGTATGTAAAAAGATATTTTTTTGGAAATGATATCTTAATTTTCCTTTTGAAAAATCAACGTAAGTTTTAGTATAATAAAAGAAAATTTTGAATTTCGACAACTGAGTATTTTTTTTTTTTTGGAACAATTTTTATTGTGAGAAATTATGTTATTTTTTTCCTATGCTCCCCAACGATACGTCTCTTTGCAAATTATGATTTGTTGATATCAACCTGAATAATTCTACGCCAGACTTTTTAATTTGTATACAGTGTATATTTATTGGGTTGATGCCTTCTGGCACATTGTTTCATGCTATTTGGTTTAATAATATGTATTATAACAAAAAAAGTTTCATAAATTTCCACTAAATAGAGAATGTTTTTTTTTTTTTTTTTTTGTTTGATAATTTTTCTTTTAGTATTTGGTCTCACATTGATGCCTCGAGTATTAAATGTAGTAGTACAAATCTAGCTGGCAATGAAATTCGCAGCCACCAACGCTTTAAACAAATAGAATAGACCAAAAAAAAAATGGAATAAGAAAAATATGTATTAAAGATTTTACAGACAAGTTGATTACGTCGCTCGGTCGTTGGTTAATTGAATATAAGTCCGTCATTCGTTTAGTCTCAAAAGAGTATGAGTGTATTAAGAATTACTCCAAGATAAAAAAAAATTGTTCAAAGAACAAAGAAATTAAAAAATTATTTATTTTTCTTTATGTATAAAATATTAAATGTCAATTATTGTTTGTGTTTAAACAACTGACCAAATCGCGTAAAATTAAAAAGAAAATAACAAGAAAAGCAACTGTTTATATAAAAAATCAATATAAATGTAAAAGTGACAAAAGTGTTAATTATTAAAAAGAATTGAAAAGAATTAAAAAATTAAATTATAATTATATTTTTAATATAAAACCAATTAAAATTAATAGAATAAAATCTAAGAGAAATTAAAGAAAAACTATAACCAATTAAAAAAAAAATACGCCATTGATATAAATTTCATTTGATGTCACTTTTAAATGCTTTATATTTTCGAAGGCATTATAATAAAGGTGTTTGTAAATAAGAAATTTTTAAGTTATTTTTAATAATAAATGAAAAGCTCAAAAAGTGTGCGTCATCAATATGGAAATACCGAACGTGGTAAAAGTGGTAAACGTTCCGAAAAATTATCAAAGTATGTTGTTTCTACCTAACAAATTGATATATTTAAAATATTTCATAGAAAAACAAGTAAGAAAGTATAGTCGGCCAAGCCCGACCATATAATACCCTACACCCAGTATATAAATAAAACAGTTTTTCAGAAATGGGCTTTATATGGGAGATATAACCTATTGTGGACCGATCATCCAAAAATTTTGTTCCATGATTTCTGTGAATATATATATATATTACATGTGTTGAACTTTATCTCGATATAAATACTTTTAAAAGCTTTATGGAGGTTAAAGTGAATTATGCAGAGGGTCTTATATGGGAGTTTCGACTAATGAACCGACCATTATAAAATTAGGTGTCAAATTTTATTTCGATACCAACGTTTTTAAGAAATTTATGATCTTTAAAGTGATTTTCGGAAGTGGGCCTTATATAGGAACTACGAGTAATTATAGACCTATCATAATGAAATTGTACCGTATTATTCATATACATATACATATATGAAATATATTTTTGTATTCAATTTTATGTGGATACCAAGATTTTTGAGAGAGTTATGGTCGTTAAAGTGATTTTCGGGAGAAGGCTCTATATGGGAGCTATGATAACTTATGGACCGATCTGCACAAAATTTGTAGATGTGATTTGGTTTCATTTACCACTCATTTATGGTGAATTATGTTTGGATACTTGCATAATTCAAACGTTTATGATCGATAAACCCCAATTTCGAGAGGACATTTGTATGGGGGCCAGGTGAAATAATGAACCGATTTCCACCAGTTTAAATCAAATTCATACTTGGGACGAATTTTAAATTAAGAGTAAAATAAATGTGTAAAAAAATTGTATGCTGATCTACTCTGATCACTTAATGTGAATGTACTCTTCGATGAACAAGAAATGTTGTTATTTTGGAAGCAGTAGGAATCACTATTATTTACATATATCTTCAAAAAGTTGTTAAAAAGTGCAGTAACATTAAACAAAAGCTGCTTACTGTAGCCTGCAAATCATATAATATTTTTATGCAATTTAAAAGATTGCAAGATTTCTGTACTCTACCATAATTTATTTTAATTTATTGAAAATTATGAAAAGTTTTGAGTACTTTATATATGTATGAATTTAACTTTAACGAGAATACTAAACAACGTAAAGCAAAGTTTTTAACATTAAGTGCCTTATATTATAACGAATGTTTTATTCGTTATACAAGGTGGCGCAAAATCAGGCGATCTTGCTGGCCAGTGCAAATCGCCAAAACGGGAGTTTAGGCTCCCGGGAAATGGTCCTGTTGGAACCACATTTTTTCCAATCCCAATTCATCAAGTTGCGCAAAATTTATAGCATTTTCTGATAGGAGGATTACTTTTGCGCCACCTTGTATAAGGTATAATCAAACGAACAATGTTTAACATCGAGAAATTATATTAAGAATAGATGAAAAACTCGTTCATCTCTAAAAAATGGAGGTATCCCCTAATGGAAAATTAACTTTGTCAGAGTAAAATCCCATTGAAGTTAAATGATTAATTCAGTAGCATAAATCGAGGATACTTTTTTATAGCCGAATAAGTTTTAGAAGATTCAAGACTATTCTAATCCATCACTATGGTCCAAGTCACTTTCTCTAAAAATACTTAGTAAAAATAAATAATTAAGAAAAACAGCAGTCTCTAAAAAATTAACACAACACACAAGGAATGGTGAAAAAAGTTGTCATCCCATCTCCGGTGTTCCATACTTCTAAAAATAAACAGATTCTACCTGTTTATCCTTAATAATTTTTAAGCAACATGTTCAATATTAACTTTTAATTTGTTAACACTATTACCAATTGTGCAAACTTTTAAGTTAATGACTTGGTTTAAATAAATTCGTGATAAGAAATACAGAACCGGTGGCTTTGTATTTATTTTCAAAAATAACAAAATAACACTTGACAATTCAAAATTTACTAATAATTGTAAAAGTATAATAATTGTTTAAGAACTTTAAAGTTATTAATTCATTGTTTTTAATTCATTTTTTAAGTAATTCAAAATTTAAACTAATTTCTAATAATGACTAAACACTACCATAAAGGAGAAATGACAACAATAACATATATTGCTGATATTTTCAACCAACGATGGACGCAGCAATAAAAGTAACAACAAATTCAAAGTAATACAAAATTTGTAATAATAGTAAGAAAGAAGAATACACACATATTTTAAACGTATATAATTTTCGTTCCAACTCATAACATGTAATAAGAAATATGATTAATTCCCGAAATCTATTTTCAATAATGGTCAGTTAAATAAATGATGTTTACAAGTAGATCTTAGACACCAAACATTGCTGATAACGCCCTTGGCAGAGTAGAAAATGCATTCCAATATGCCAATTTTCTAAAAATATAACTTTACAGTGGTATTCTCTGAATTAATAATTAAAATAAACTCAAGTTTAAATAATAAATTTTCTCTAATCACTTAGTAAAAACTTCAAAAGTAAGTAGACATTTGTGACCAATTATGGCCAATTGGCTAGGTTATTGAAATAATAAATAAAAATTGGAAATATTTGAACGAGAACTAGTTTTCCTAATGTCAACATTTTATTTAAAAGAAATTAATTTTGATATAACGAATTTTTCAATTTAACAAATGGGTCTGACAACATATCGTTTGTTATGCCAAGATTCGCCTCTATATAAACAACATATATTTGGTAATTTCAAACTAAAAGCCCAAAATGCGAAATAAGTTATAATTTTGGCACCTTTTTTTATACTTTATTCTAAATCTATTGAAAAATATTTTCCAAAAGCCATTTCTTAACTGCAACAACTAGTATAAAGAGGAATTTCGGTGTTTTTACTGTCTTAAATGTTTTATATACAGTGAGCATCAATATAAAGAAAACCCCTAATATTGTTTGCATATGTTTTATTAATTCATAAGAAACTTAACAAAAACTAAAAAGATGAGGAACATAAAAAAATAATTCGATTTGAACGGAAAAGTATGTGATTTTTCGCGATTTGCACTGGCCAGAAAATTATGTAAAACATTTTATTTAATATTTTGTTTGTAGTCCTTTTGCCTTTATAACAGCTAACAATTTTCTAGATTAAACAATTTTTCTAGTGAAACCACTCGAAATATTGTTCCATTCATCTTGTAGTACTGCCTTAGGTTATACTTGCAAGAAATATTTCTTCGCTAATTTTTGGTCGTTTTGCACCATTCAAATCTTTTACAGTATACAGTGATGCTTTCTATTTCACACAGGCATTTACGTTTTCCATGTAAGTGTATTATTAATTGTCAAGTCTCAATTGATGTTTATTTTCACTACTCATCTCCACAACTTAATCTCTTTTATTCTTTATGCATAATTTAAGAAACGACGATTGTAAGAAAACCTTACAATTTCACTGGCGACAATTGTCACACAATAAATTTATCTGTCAACAGAAATTATCAGTTCACACTGTTGTCAGATTGTGGTATAACAAAATTTGACAGATTCGTTGCTAAACATTGTTAGATCTGTATGTGTGTGTGTTTATGTTAAATTTGACATTTTTAAATATTGTCATGGAATAATTTTCTCTGCACATGTATATTCTAGAGTCTAGAATCTATATTCTACAGTCTAGAATCTAGAGAGTGGTGAGGATGAAGACAAATTAACAAAAATACACCTAAGTTAGTTTGCTTAATGTAATAAAATTAAATATTTTTTGCACGCTTCTGCTCTCTCCTCATGAGAGGCACACGTTTATGTTTTTAGCTCACTCACTCAGTATGTTTGGCAGTGCTAATATACATGAAAAAGTAAATAATGGAAAAACCGCTCATAATGTTTTGTTTATATGTATAGAACTTTAAGTTGGGCACACTTTTTAAACTGGCGACCATTTTGTCAGCTGATGATGTTTGTAACGCGTAATGGACACAAACACACAACAATACCAATCAATTCACATATTCATATCATTTGATAAATGAATATTGAAGATGGTCTATACGACGACTATATGACGACTTCTAATAAACAGAGTTAGAATAAATAAACGTGTATAAATGTATAAAATATTGTACGAGTAGTAGAAATTTTACTAAGAACTTTTGTGAAAATCAAACCATTTGTGTAGAGTCTATTTTTAATTTCAAAGGCTACAAATATTTAACGTAATTATAAACTTGAAAATTTATACATATTTATAATATGAATCAGCTTACTTATCTAAGTTTTGTTAGAAATGATCAATATTTTAAATTAACTCGTATATAAGATTACTTCAGAAATTTGGTTGGCATGCATACATTTTCTAAAGGAATTTTTACCTAATGCTAGGAATTAATTTGTTTAATTTTTTTCTAATTCCGATAAAATCAGTTTTCAAATTTTACAATTGAAATGTAAAAATTCATATAAATCTATATACTCAATAGCGTTTTTGATTACTAAATATGATAAATGCTAAAGTTTAATTCTTATATTTTTAAGATTAATTAACTATTGAAAAACGTAATTCGGAATCATTCCATATAATTCGTATGCGTTTTTCCGGAATATTGGCATTACCATTGCTTATTTTACCTAAAAAAAAAAGCTGTTATATGTAAATAAACAAATTTTAAGCAAGTTAGTAGTAACTATGCTAGAAAGAATATTAAAATATTTAATTTTTTACCACATTTATGGTTAAAAAACTAGCTGTTCAAATATTGCTTATTAAATTAAAAATTCTTGTTAATTTAATGCATTTCTGATATATTTTGTATGATACAACTATCTGATTGTGTGAACACAATTTTAAGCCAAACATACAATGTTGTCAAACCTTCAATATGCAAAAGAAATATATTTCAAAAACAAATGTACAAAACATAATATATGAATATTTTCCAAAATTAAAATATGCCGCAGTATTTTCATTATTAATTTTGTTTGTTTATTAACTTTATTTCCTTGTTTTAAATTTGTATATATGTTAATGATTTGAGATCACGATATGTTTAAACTAAAATGAGTAATTTTTATGTTGACATACAAAATTTAACTTTTGGTAACACTTAAACTTGCATACAACATTTAAAAAATACAAAGTGGCGCAAAAGTAATCCTCATATCAGAAAATGCTATAAATTTTTCGCAACTTGATGAATTGGGATTGGAAAACATGTGGTTCCAACAGGACGGTGCAACGGCACACACTGCACGTGCCACAACCGATATACTGAAGGTTGCATTTCCAGGGCGCCTAATCTCCCGTTTTGGCGATTTGCACTGGCCAGAAAGATCGCATGATTGGAAGTTTACTTTTGCTCCACCTTGTATATGCATGTCAAAGTATCGGAGGTGTTGCACAAAATATTTATATAGAAATTACCAGCAACATTTGTACAACTATTGTGAATTCAGAAGACGTACGAGGTCTGATCAAAACACAACCATTATTTTCATATTTAGTGAGTTAGTCATGTTTTGGTGTGCTTTTCGATTTTTTACTATTCGAAAAAATGGATCAAAGAAACTGTATTAAGTTTTATGTAAAAAATTTAATTAAATGCGCAAGGATATTTGAAATGTTGACTGTGGCGTTTGTCGAGTCTACTATGAGCAGAACACAAGTTCAATTATGGTATTGACCGAAAATATGTCAATTACGATGGTCGTCCTAGTCGCCCGAGCACGTCAACAATCGATGAAAACATTGAAGCAGTGAAGAAAATGATTTTGGATAATCGTCGTATCACTTTCAGAGAGGTTGCTGATGATGTTGGCATATCGTTCAGCTTATGCCAAGTAATTTTTACGGATGTTTTAAGCATGAAATGTGTGGCATTGAATGTTGTCTCAAAATTGCTAAATTTTAAGCAAAAACAACATCGCTCAGGAGCTGTTGAATATCGTCATCCAGATTTCCTCAAAAAGGTCATAACTGGTGACGAATCATGGGTGTATGGCTATGACATTGAAACCAAAGTTTAATCATCCCAATCATCCCAGTGGGAACGTCCAGAAGAGCCAAGACCGAAAAAAGCATTTCAAGTTCGGTCAAATGTGAAGGTTTTGCTTACTGTTTTCTTCGACTGAAATGGCGTGGTACATCATGAATTCTTTCCACAAGATCGTACGGTCAATAAGGAATACTACTTTGAAGTTATGTGCCGTTTGCGCGAAGCAATTCGTCAGAAAGGCACAGAACTGTGGAAAATCCAATCATGGATTTTGCAACATGATAACACACCAGCTCACACATCGATGAGTTTTTGGCTAAAAACAAAACCGTTATCATGTCTCAACCACCGTATTCACTGGACTTGGTCCCCACTGACTTTTTCCTCTTCCCAAAACTGAAGACACCGATAAAAGGGAAGCGATTTACTACGGTTGATGAGATAAAAGAAAAATCGAAACAGGAGCTGTTGGCGATACCAAAAAGCTCGTTTCAGAAGTGTTTCGAGGATTGGAAAAAACGCTGGCATTAGTGTATTAAATCTGAGGGGAATTACTTTGAAAGGGACAAGATAGTTATTGATTTGATTTGATTAATACTTTTTGAAAAAAATTTAAAATAACGGTTATTTTTTGATCAGACCTCGCACAACACATACAACATCACTTGTGAATTGAACAAATATTTTTATTGGAAATAACTATATTTTCGTAAATTTAAATGTGTATATATTAAACGTACGTTTATAGTTGTGACACGTAGTGAATGTGTCTTAAAAATCCCAGCCAAAACTTGATAATAAATGCAATTAGTCATAAACATAATTTTCAATGAGCACTTCATACCGCTTGCTTTACTTAGAAGTACTTTACTGCTTTACGAAGTATGAATGATTTTTAGATGGTAATATCAAGATATGGAAACTATTCCAATAACTGATTAATATACATATGTTTTACTACATGTTAAATTTCTATAAACTGCAATGTCAGAATATGTAAAATTAAAGTGGTGGGGTTGTAACTGGTCCATATATTTAAAGAAAATTATTTAAGAGCTATTTATTATTTGCCAAATTTAAAATATCTTTAGTTAAACAAAACCAAAAAGCCAACTTGTGTAACAACCTGTTGAACTATTACTCATTCTACAATTTTATCAATTAAACTTATGTTCAATTAATTTGTTTTTGTTACCAATATTTATAATTATTATAATTTTTAAGTAGTTTCCTTCAGGCTAATTTGGTCAAATGTTTGTTTCCAAACGTAAATAAAAAACTTGTTCGATTTTTATTTTTTATTTTATTTACCCAACGTTTCGTTAGTTTTATTCTAACTTCTTCAGGGGTCTCGTTCTAAATAATAGCTTTAATGTTTTTTATCATTGGATATTAATTTTTATTATTAATTAGTTACTAAAAAACGGGACATCACGAACAGAATTTTGGTATAAATAATCAAATAATTAATAAAAATATTATATACAATAAACGACCACAAAACTTAAGTCAAGTTTAACTTAAAGTTAATATCACAGAAAGTTTGTTATTTACGTTTGGAAACAAACATTTGACCAAATTACCTTAAAAGAAACTCCTTAAAAATTAAAAACTTATGTTCTTTATGACACTTTTAAAACTACTATAGCACCTAAAGAAACTATAATATTTGTTGAAGTCTGATACCATTTATTGGATCTCTATGAAAATCTGTTTTATATTAAATGCAATTAAAAAGAACTTAGAATTCTCTTAAAATATTTAAAGTTACCACAAATAACTCCACATCTTACTAACCGCACATTTAATGTTAGCCATAAATTTGTCCTTCATTTAAAACCATTAACAAATTTTTGAAATTTTAAGTAAATATTTAGCTGTACAAAAAAAAACTCAATAAAATTTATTTAAACATCTGTGTCTTTAAATAAAAACATTTACTAGACCATGAATTTTACGTGTATTAAGTATATTGAAAATAACAGCAAAAAACGCTTGTATTAATTTCTTGATATCTTTTTCATTTCAAGCTTGTACAAATGTCTGCATTTTCTAATGACTTATTATCTTTTAATAAAAAAGTTTCCAAAAAGTAAAAAAAAAATGCTTAATAACAACAAACATAAAAATCCTTGTAGAATTAGAAAATCGCAGCACATTTAATCTCACATTCTAGAGAAAATGTCACGCACAGTTTCAATAAACAATGCTAAACTACACGTAAAATGCCTGTACGTGTAGATGTTTAAACATTTTAAAATCATAAACAAAAAATTAAAACAAAAACAGGGAGAGAGAGAAAAAAAATACTAAAATTAGCAATATATTTAACAACAAAACTTCTACCATATTACCTCCATCCATTAACATATATATATATATATATATATATACATCTGTTCTGTGGTAGTATGAGAAAAATAAGACTTTTTAAATTTCAGGGTTATTAAAAAAAAGTCATTTCTAATATATGTGCCTACAAAAATAAACAATAAAAGTTTAAGAAATAAAAGTGTACAGAAACTAAAACACAAGATAAATATTATTCTTACACATTCTAAATTGAAGAATGTTTTTTTTTTCATTATTTATTCATAGTGAATTTGCCCATAATTTTAACAAATAGATAACAACTAGAGTTTATACCTATTAGTTTTCCTTACCTAACCGGTAAAAAGAATTTGGTAATTTTAGCGTTTTGTTTAACCTACGTGTAACTACCGTCTGCATTCGGTGAAAAATGTGGTAACATTGGTGTCTGACGTAATTTCCAAATTTAATTGTTTGCAACGACTTTTTTAGTTTTGTCCAGAAATCTCTGAAAAACGTGCCAAAAGAAGTGCTTATTTCTTGGAGGGGAAAACCAACTGATGCACTTTTCTTTGAAAGACGAATTCTTATTACAAATTCCAAATCATTCCAAATTTTAAAATGATGAATTCTTTCCCCGAATTTGTGTGTCAACATTTCAGAATTTTGTTTTATGATATTTTTCAAAGTGATATATTTATTTAGTTAGACATGAGTTCATTAAATTTAATTTTCATTAAATTAACTGAAGGTAAAAATTCTTTTTACAACATAAAAAAATTTTTACTAAAATTTTTATTGATAATTTTCTTGGCTGAGCTGGGGATTGAACCTGGGTTGAATTTACATGTTTCGAGAATCACCACATTCTCGCATCAGAATTTTTTACGTTCTAACCTCTGCACCATTGCGGTGCCTGCTAGCCAACAGTCAAACATCAATCTTTAACCAGTGGTACTGGTGGTTCGAAATTTGCTGTAATTATCATTTTTCTTTTCAATTTATTTACATGTTGTCTCCTTTTTCTTCAGTTCGAATTCTTTCGTCAAGACTTTGTCTTATTATGTTTGTTATTATTTACTTATTATTATTATTTATTTATTATGTTTGTTTTGTTAATTTTTGTCGATATTTTATGTGTACAACAAGTACAAATGCAAACATTAGGGCTTGTGCCGTAGCTTTAGTTTGAGGATAATTGTTATAGTTGAACTATTAATTCTTGATATATTTATTTAGTTGGGCATGAGTTCATTAAATTTAATTTTCATTAAGCTAACTGAAGGTAAGAATTGTTTTTACAACATTTTTTTATTTTTGTTATTCTTAGTTCTAGAAGTTCTGAATTCATATTTTCTGTAATTGTTTTTAAAATTATTTTACAATTTGAGAAAAAAAAATGCTTACCTGACGATTAACCCGCTTCAATCCTTGGTGTAAAATACACTGTTGTTTATCTAACACGGTTGGTACATATGCACTGGTAGATATCTATTCGTTGAAGTTACGGGTATAATGTATTGTTTATTAATTACACATTTAACTTTAAAGATTATTTTAGACTGTATATTGTTTGAGAAATATATACAAACAAATGTAAAAACATTTCAGTATATTTTATTTGCAATCAATGTATTTTTTAACAATTGGTTATTGTATAAAAATTGCGTTTATTATTGTTTCAATTAGTGTTGGACGAGGCGTATGAGTTATACGTCATAAAAAATATATTGCGTATACGTTAAGATAGATTACTACGATTTGTATACCCATCACCGAAGAAATTAATGGTTTTTAACTTGATATTTAAATACGAAATCAGTTAATTTCCTTTAATTTTAGTTTTATTTAAATGTGGTTTTTTCAGTCTCAAATTGCGTTTGATATTTAATTATGATAAAAGTATGGTAGCACTATTAAATGACAGAAAAATATAAACAACTTTTTCAATTAACAGCTGATTTACTATTTAGTTTACAAATTGTTGTAATAATAGTAGTTTTTTAGTAATTGTACTTCAGGTCTTTTGGCGTCGTTTGTTTTCTGAACCAAAAAGCCATAACAACAAAAAGTTTTTTAATAAAAATTGAAATTAGGATAAAAAAAAATCCGCTTTTCACTCTTATTAAACATTTTTTACTTTTTGTTTTCTTTATTTTAAATATAAAATATACAAAACTTAATACAACAAGTTTAATAAAATCGAGAAAATATTCTCTATTTATGAAATGAAAACAAAATTTAAAAAAAAAAAACAAAATTCATTATTGTATATATGTATGAAAAGAAAAGGAGTTCACATTGCGAAGTGAAATTTATAAATCTAATCTGAGTATGGTAAATTATCGGAAAAACTGTGGTAATTAGCCGGAAGTAAACATTTAATTTCCTGGATATGGCTCCATTTCTTGTTGGATATTTTTATTTTTTCTTTATGTAACCGAACTGGTTCGATATCTGCAAACTTTTTTGGTGTGAATTTTAGCGAAACCTCATATTTGTGTGCAATATTGGTTTTATAGAAAATTGTTCCATAATTATCATATGCATATTTTGCTTTCACATATTTTATTAACTTTTTTAACTTTCTTATTATAATAATGTTCCCTATCAGTATACATTTTATTATTTGGTAAGACACAAATATCCACAGCGTCCTTGTTACTAATTTGAAAATATTTAACTTTCAACTAACAGTTAAACAAATGCCAAATTTGTTTTAAAATGTTAAGCTAGTTTGTTTTTTAAATGAAAATTGCAGTTACGACTTTTTGGTTTATAAGTTATTTTATTAACATTGTAGTTGCGGCCTTTTAAAATGTATTAATAAAAGCGACGTTTCTCGTCATATGAGAGTAGAATTTAAAAGAACGATGTATCAATCATAAAATCGATTTTGAATTTTTTGTAGTTACGCCCTTTTGGATTTTAGATGACTATATATTTTTTTAATGTTGTAGGAAAGTTCAAGTGTTGCCAAAAGTTCAAATATGTATGTCAACATAAAAATTACTCATTTTAGTTAAAAAAAATTACCAAACAGTATCACTTAGAAAAATTCAATCTTTATGGTTTCAACAGCTATTGTAGAAACCTAAGAAAGAAACCACGATATTATTTAAAAAGAAATTTCGGAGGCGGTTTGATGTTTTATAAAGACATTATGCTTGACTTGGCTTTTCCTAACACTTTTCCGAATTAATTATTTTGATTTTGATTTATTTTTAAAAAAAAGTAATGAAAAGCAATTTATTTTTCAACAAGAAAACGCACTTTTTATGTAAGTCGTCAATCAAAGGGATGGTTGGCTGTGAAAAATATAAATGGACTTTAATTAATTATTAAATTATAACTAATTTCTTTAATACCTTTTTTAAGAGGAAAAATAAAATATAATGAATTTTTTTAAATAATACTTATTTTTTTATTCGTTTCACATACACATGTAGGCTTAACTGCTTCACTTTATCTTTAACTTCTTTAGAATACATTTCTGAATCGATTTAATACTGTATGTCAACATATTTATTTATATGATTATTACTAAACAATTATTTTTTCAATTGTGTGCCTGGATGATATTGTGGGGTACTATCATTCACAGAGTTGCGGGCTCGATTCCCGCCAAAGACTCTGGGTGTTTTGTAATTTATTTTTAATTAGGGAGAGCCTTTTAGTATTACATTTTTTTTTATTTATTAATAAAACTCCAAAAAATACATTTTCATCTTCATCTTCTATTTCAGAGAAGTAACAAAAGTGTAGACAATAATTATTAAAATTCGGTCCTAAAAGAACTACCTCATCAATAGTACGTATGTCAGTAGTGGATTTTCAATGACACGCACATGTTAAATTTCTATAGTAGATAATTAGCATTGTCTAGGGTATTATAAGTCAATAGTACTGGTGACTATGTCAATAGTAACTAGGTCAGTCAGAATGCTTTCATTTAACTTGGTAAAATTGTCCAAATCTACAAATTATATAATACTTGTATTTTTAGCAAACAAAAAATTGTATTTAACATTCCAATTTTATGTATATAGTTAAGCACCTGCAATTTGTGTGTTATTTGTAAAAGAATTTAATTTTATATTACATTTCAATAATAGATTTATTTTTAACAATTTATCATCAACTGATTCAATAATGTGTTAATTTATTTATTCATAGTTATAGTTAAGTTTGAAATTTTCCTTATCACTTTTTGGAACCTTTAAAACGAATAAGACCTAATTTTATAAAAATGGATAACATATTTTCCATAGTCCCAGCAAGTGCTTTTTAATTATTTCCTTTGTAAAATACGAAATTTTATTTCATTTTCATACTTTTTTTCAATTTCTTATTTTGAACAGAAATTTACTGATTATTATAAATATTGTTACGAAATTGCATTTCATATAAATTTAACGGTTGAAAACACCCAATTATAAGAATAGCTGAGCAATATGGCAACATTAAGTTTGTATGACTTAGGCTGAATATTCGAGAATATTCTAGTATCCTAGCCCCGAATCATTCAGATATTATGATTGGTGTATAAATATACTAACACGGCCAAGCAACTAAGTAAGTTTATTATCATTGTCATTGTTATGTGAACACCAAGCGTTCTCAAACTTTAATTTAACACGTGTGTAAAAAGACAGAGTGTTCATTATACCCTACACCACCATAGTGGGAAGGATATATTGGATTTGTGCTTATGTTTGTAATGCCCAGAAATATTGGTCCAACACCCACCTTAAAGTATACCGATCGACTGAAAATCACTTTCTTAGTCGATTTAACATGGCTGTACATGTAAACCTTGTGCGCAGACTACAGGTTGCAATTTTCAAGATATTTCGATGAAATTTGGTACATAAAATTTTTTCAGCCCAAGGATGGATGGAATTGAAACTGGTGTAAGTCGGTCGATTATTTCACCTGGCCCCCATACAAATGTCCTCCCGAAATTGGAGTTTACCGTTCATAAATGTTTAAATTATGCAAGTATCCAAACAAATTTCATCACAAATGAGTGGTAAAATGAAGCCAAATTACATCTACAAATTTTGTGCAGATCAGTCCATAATTACTCATAGTTCCCATATAAGGCCCATTTCTAAAAATCACTTTAAATCTCTCAAAAATGTTGGTATCCAAATAATATTTAACACAAATATATATCATATGACTAAAAATAATTTGGTCTAATTTTATTATGATCGGTCTATAATTAGTCGAAGCTCCCATATAACGCCCATTTCTGAAAAACTGTTTTATACATATACTAGGTATAGGGTGTTATATGGTCGGACTTGACGGTTGTATTTTGCAATTAAAATTAATCCGGTTTATTTAAAGGCGATAAACCACCGTCAAAACGTAATAATATATTTGATGTCTTCGGATTGTGGAAAAACTAAAATCTTAATTAGTTTTATTTAGATAGAATTATCCCAATATTTTCTTTGCATGCTTATTTTTGCAGTAGTGGTAATAAAAGTAGCTAAAATTTCAGTTTGCTTTTTAATGAAGTAGTTATAGTAGTAGTTATATTATTAAAATTTACACCAGAGTAGTTGAGCGTAATAAAGTGTTGAAAAGTAATCACATAATTTCTCATAACTCCTTGAATAATTCAATTATATCATGTCGGATAATGCTTATTTAGTACAGCATATTTAACCATGTTCAACAAGTGTTGTCAAACAAAATTTGCTGGGATATGCTGAACTTTATTTTGCTAAAATTGTCTACCTTTGTCGTATTTGTTTATGCTTATTAAAACATGTACAGTGGAAAGCAAAACTTTCCGGATGTTTTGCATTAAGGAAGTAAGGTAATGAAAATAATACAAATATAGGTATATTATCATATATATGTATGTTTTTATTTAATTGAACCTTATTCTAAGTAATAAAGCACAAAAACTCACAAAAAATGTTTCAAAAAAATTAAAAAATTAAAAAATAAATATTCACTATTGGGAAATTTTGTACAGTGCAAGAAATAAATATTATCACGATATTGCTCTGTTCAAATGTAGTGGATTTTTTTGTTTGCTGCGATCTTGTTATCAAGCTTTTATTGCTCTATTTGTTTATTAGTGTTTGGCCTGTGAAGGTGATTAACTTGATTTTTAAATAAAAAATAAAAGATCTTTAAAAATCTGAAAAACGCCAATGGATATTGAAAACAATATGATACATTTTTTGCAAAATAATTATTCATAACGTAAAATTGCTGAAAATTTTAAATTAAGTAAATCCATTAAGTAATTGATATTAAAAAACGGTGTAATGTAGCTGGCAATTAAAACCAAGGGGGTCGACCAAGACTGTTTTCTGATGGTGATGCCCAGCAGATTGAACGTTCGCTACATAGTAAGGATGTGAAAAAACGCCTTGTAAAAAGGCACCTGCATTTCTGTAAAACTCACAAAATTAGAAAGAATTGGCATAGGCCGCATGAGCACATCCAAAAGCACCGTCCTCAATGCTAAACATCCGGAGAGTTTTGCTTCCTACAGTATGTATATTTAAAAGCGACGTTGTTATTTATTTTTCATAGTTAAAGCTAGATATTTATTCGTTTATTTGTAAACATTGAATTTTCTTATTAGTATAAATCAAACGCGTGTTTTACTACGAAATCGTTTTTTTTAGAAAAAAATAAAAAAAAGTCTAAATAAATTTATTATCTAGTTGATAAAAAAAAGATTCAAAAACAAATATATGGATATTTTTATAAATTAAATTTTAAAGAAAAATATAAAAGTATGAATGTTTCTATATTGATCAGTAAATAAGCAAATTAGTTTATTTACAACATTCAGACTAAAAAGAAAGATTTTTTAGTTTGTTGTTTTTTGTGTGATTGTTTAAAAAAATATTTATTGGATATAAAAATTTACGATTAAAGTAAAATTTATACCAGACCAACAAAAACTATAAAAAAAAAAAATGTTATTAGAAATCAATAGAAAGTGGAGTCCATATAAATTGAGAAGGCAAATTTATATTTATATTCTAAATATACAAGTTAATTTTAACTAAATATTTGCATTGAATATTTTGTTTTCTTTTAACTTCTAGATTGGATCGAAAGTCATCGCGTGGCATGATCTATGAAAATGAAGAATTAAGACTACGTACCATCAACATTAATGCTGAGGTAGAAAGAGGTAAGTTTATAATATAATTTAATAAACATATATTTTTAATATTTAGCTCATACAGTTGCATAAAATAGAATAAAATGACACAGTTGTAAAGTCAACAAACAATTAATTATCTACGACTAGAGCATGACAATATTTGGCGTGTAGCCAAAAGTAATTTATTACTTAACATCAAATTGGATTTTATAGCATTTTCATTCAAATCTGATGACTTTACGGACCTGCCAAATAAACAATAATTTTATGAATTTGTTGAAAGCCACGTGCTTTTTTTATTTGCATTGAAAAATGTACTCGCACACAATTTAACTTTATTTGAAAGCATTTACAAAACAATTGTTTTACCTCAAGTGGTTCTATAAACATGAATTTTAATTTAATTCTAAAAATTCAAAATCATTGATTTTATTCAATGGTCAAAATAAGATAAATAGTCATAGAAATTTTAAATTCAATAGAAAAACAACAACAACAACATATTTAGCATCCATCCATTTCAAAATGAATGCATGCATTAATCAAATTTCATTTATTTGAATATTTTCTGTTTTGTCTGTTTATATGGAATTGTGGCCGAACTATTAGCAGTACCTCATTGCAACATGCAAATAAAATAAACGCTAAAGCGGAATTTTTAAAGAAAAACCACATTTCCATTCAATCGAATTTTCTTTCTCCCAAAAAATGTTTGTTTTGTTTAAAAAACGTCTCATTAAATGTTCACCATAAAACAATTCTGCAACCTAATAAAAGTTTTTTACCTCAAAATAATTTTTATTTTAAAACTTCTTAAATAATGTTCACATAAAATCTAGTCGCATTTTGTTTTAATATTTATGTAACAGAAATTCATTATTTATGAAATTAAAATTAAATTCTAAATCGCTAATATTAATTTGAATATTGTCAGGAAGCTAAATCGAGCCAAAACTTTACTGAAAAGCAGTTGCGTCTAATATCTGGAAACAAGCGTTTCTGCAAGCATTCTTTTATATAAAATGTAAGATTTCTGTCTCCAGCTCAATTATCTAATATCGCGGTTGAGCCTTAAATTATAGAATTTGACTACTCTCAACTTTCCTATTGTCAGCTCCTTCAAAATAAAAGTCAGGAATTTCAATCCACGTTATAATGAAACTACAAGTTTCATTTACATTTATTTACGAGAAGAATACTTAACTAATTAAACATAAAATAATTCAAATTGATACGAACAATATGAAACAACACAACTCAACGTCCATGAAATCAGTCTTTCTGTTAGTATGTTACCAGTCTTATATACACCATTCCAGTATCGCCAATTCCACTTCAGTCGCCCATACTCGTTCTGTCCGCAGTCACCGTGCTTTTCCCAAAATGTTGATGTCCTTTTAAACTAATTAACTACTAATTTCAAATTTTAAAAATCTATACATTAAAGCACAACAAGATCATAAGAATAATACATAACTGACAAAAGGGATAACTAGGGTATTATTAGTATTGTTAGCGTTTTTATTGTACTTATTCTTTCTGTTGTGTTCAGACACCAAAATTTCTGTTGTAGGTTTATTCAATCACACAACTATGTATTTGAAAAGTAATTTGTAATTAAAGCAAAAAAACGGGTACAAGTGTAATATCTGAATTATTTATTATACCCGTCAACAAAAAGATGGGAGGAATATTAAGTTTGTCATTCTGTTTCTAATACTTCGAAATACTGATCGTAGAACCAAGAAGAATATATATTCCGGATCTTTATAATATACTAAGACGATAAAGAAATGTCCGTCCATCTGTTCATTTAATAAAGGCACGATTGAGCTTTGAATAAAGTCCTTGAGACGCTAAATGATTTCCAACTTTGTTTCATCAAAATTTTTGGCATTGAAATTGGGCAAAATCGGTCTAGTAGTGTCCGAGTCATAGACTAAAGTTTTAGAGAACCTATATATTTTTGAGGTATTTTTGGCATTTTTTTTTTTAATATAATGCAGATAATATCAGAAATTCTACACACTTTATTTTTACTAGAACAAGTCCGGTTGAAAATGTAAGAATCGGTCAACAATTTCCTATAGCTCTATTTTTATGGGAAAATATGGCTTTATAATAAAAAAATGCATATAGAAAAGCAGTATTCATACAAAATTCAGTAAAAAGAAGTCTCATGCTAAGGGAATTCATAAAACGATATTTACTTTGCATCTGCCCATATTTGGCAATAGCCCCTAAAAGTCCATATCCGAAAATAATTTAAATACTCATAAATATCTTATAAAAATCACTATTATGTTCAAATTAAAAATCACTATCACTATTATATATATAAATCGGTCCATTTGTGAGAATAACTGAAGAATAAAGAAAATACACGTAAATATATCGTTATTGAAATGAAATGCACCATCATCAAAGTTAATTATTTTACAATGATTGTCAAATAATATGTAATAGATTCCATATAAGGACAATAATATAACTCGTATAAATATTGTTATCAATACAACATTTAACACAAATTTGTTTTTAGTTTACATAGATAGATAACACTACTGATATATACACTGTGTTGAATTACTGTAATTAAATTACTAAATTTGCTAAACATTGTAAATCTACAAACAGTTTTTTAAAATGTGTAAAATTGTTTACGATATGGTTTTACGAGAGAAATTTTGCATTAATATTTTGTTAGTGTTTCATAACTTTTCAAAATTTAAAAAATTTGCTCGAGATATGCACAAAATGTACAAATAATTTTTTCTCCGGTTTCTAAAAGAATTTTGTGCATATCTCGAGCAAATTTTTTAAATTCATACCTTTACTTAATCGTGAATAAAAGCGAAACGCGTTCATCGATTTTCATGAGTTATGTCCCATTTTGTTCAAAGGTTATGCGAAATTACGTGACAGTTATAAGACTTGACATTTTTTTTTACCGTTTTGGATTTTTTATGAATTAAAAATAAAAAATTAAATTTTTTACACAAAAAATAGTTTTTTTCTTCACACATTTATTTATAACTGCAAAAGTGTTGCCTATGTAGCAACACGTTGTATGAACAGATTAAAGGAATTGTAATTCCTAATTTTTTTAAATTTGTTTCAGCAAAATTGGACTAATGGTTCTCGTTATGTAAAAAAAAGACCATCAAAGGTGACAATTTCCCCTATATGATAGTTACTAACTTCAAATTTATATATCTCAATTCCTAGACGTGACCCACCGAAACGCCGGGACATGTATAACTTCTTTTTTACCGATATAACTTTCCCCGGTAGTTTGAATCCTTCCCGATCACTGACCCCTACCATTTGTCTGACAGTGTTATAAGTCTTTGAGCAATTGCCAAACATGTTACATGTTGAAATAACAAATTTTGCAAATAATCCGTTTTATTATGATAAATAGCTACATAAAAGTGGTGACACGAATAAAATACTTTCTCAACCGGAGAATTGCAGAATTATAAACTGTGCCAGCAACACAATGAAGAGTTTTAGTCAGATTATTAATGAATGTCAGGTAATTTTGTCCAAATCAACCATATGAAGACTGCTAAAAAAAAATTCTGGACTATTACTCGAGAGAAGCTGTTTTCTGTGCCAAAACTACTAGACTTAAATTCTCTAAAAGAAACTTTGTTTTTTTGTTCGTATGTGTAGCTATTTTACAAAATTGAGAAAAGTTTTATGTATTTATAGTTATGCAACGCAGTATGGGTGGTGTGTATATATAAAATCGCCACAGCCATATATTAACTCTTGCCTTTTTTTGGGACCATTTAAATATGGTAAATATTTAGTGGTTTTGTTATAAGTTTGTATTAGAAAAGCATTTTTATATATTCTTCTACTTCGTTTTATAAAGGTGCTCTTCAAGCCACAATTGAAATTTGATTTTACCAAATTTAATATCTGTATCAGATTACTAGACCTAATACTGTGTTCACACATGCGCCTTTATTGCGATAATCGCAATAAACGCCATTTTTGAGCTCAATATTCCATATAAAATCTCAATTAATTTTTGCTCAATAAGTACGCAATTGTTATAATATTGAGTAAGATTTCAACTGCAACACTGTTCACAACTGTGTTTAGTGAGCAAAATTGTATAAAATGGTAAATGTCAACAAATGAAAACAAAAGAAATCATTCAAAAATGGCGAGTCAATGTGAAGGTAAGTTTGTTTACATAGAAACACAACAACCGTTTAGATTATTTTTTGTATGCATGTTTGTTTTGGGCTATTAAAAGAATAAATTTATTTCTTGCTTTTAATTTATATTAAAAAATTTGTTTTAATTTTAATTTGTATTTTTGTACGCTTCGACACGAAATTTCACAACCAAAATAAAAACAATCAGGGGTATCATAGAAACCAATATTGTCAGAATTGGTTTTAAAACTGGCATGCAAAAATGCTTAGGTGTCATAGGGCACTGCTACACGTTCAATAAATATAGAGATATTTCTAGTATCACGATATTTATTGAACGTGTAGCAGTGCCCTATGAAACCAAAGAATTTTTTCTTATCGGTTTTAAAACCAATTCTGATAATATTGGTTTCTATGACACCCCTGAATATTGTTTTCCAGCTGTCAAATGATTATTTTGTAAGATACCATTTACACGATGCAATTAATTGCATGTAATTTTTTCCATTCTCTTTTAAAATTGCACTTATTCGATGCAATTGTACGTGCAACAAATCATGAAAAGTTCTTTACGTTTAATTACACATTCCTCTTTAGTTTTTCATTCGCAACAAAGAAAACAAAATTTTAAAATATATGTAAATATAATATTCAAAAAATATATGCACATATGTATAAAAAATAATATACCTACATATACACAAATACAATATACAAACATTTTAAAAAATATAAAAAATGTAAGATTTTAATACAGAAGAAGTAATTGAAAATGTTCTTGCGCATTAATTTTTTAACGCACACTTCAAAGTCATAATAAGAATAAAACAAAATAAGTAAAAAACAAACGAAATCAAAAAAGTGCATGATAAACGAAAGTCGTGCAACTTTTTCTACCCCTCTAGCTTCTCTACCCCGTTCGCCAACAATCATCAATTGCATGCAATTAATTGCATGTATATTGCATCGTGGAAAGGGCCTCTAAGCTGAAAATTACGTATGCCTTAAAATAATAGTGTCAATTAACCGAATATAGACTCAATAAATGTGCATGTCTGCACACAGCAGATATAAAACATATTTTTCATCATCCTTAGTCAAGCGGTTGTTGTCGTAAGGAACGCGAGCCCATTTTCAACCAACGCCATTCTGCTTTTCAGTACGATTTTGTTCTTTCATTACTCGATAGTTTTGAAAACCCTTCATATAAAATAATATTATAAAACTGTTGATATACCAGCAGTTTAATTGTAAATGACGAGTTATTTTAATTTAAAATAAATAGATTTACTCCCACATAATATTTGTTAAATTGAAGTTTATTTAAATATTTTGTCCTTAACATATATCATTCATATATTTATGTATTTTCTCTATTTCAGGCCAAACAGATATAAAACGTTTACGCAAAGAAAATGAACAATTACGGAGAGAAATTTGGACATTACGCGATGAGTGCGATCGACTTAACAAAAGAGTTAAAACGAAATTTATAGAACATGAACAAGCCGTTTATAGATGTAGTGGAAGTAATAACTGTTCCTGCCAGTTCAATGATGGTGGTGGCGGTTGTGATGGTGTACATAGTAGATGTAATAGTGAGGTAAAACTTGATATTTGAAAAAATGTTAATAACTTTTATATAATTAATTATATTATGTTCAAATGCATATAGGATTCAGACTCCTGCGACTCATGCTGTTGTCACGAAAATGATGATGTTTCCTGCAATGAAGAATGTTGTATTGATAGTAGAAAACTACCCGATATTGATGAACAAGAGTCAGCAATGCTGTCTCAAAACGACACCGGTATTGCAGCAACAACTGAAGCTGCCCCTCCAAACAAAATAACAAACTTCGATCATTTATCGGTGGTATCTGAAGAAACACTTAGTAATAGTGAGATGGCCTTAGCTCAACTTTCTGATAATATTTTGGGTTATACACCTGATATTAGTGGCTCGCAAACAACTTTACCTAGTTTAGTGGGTCCTTTGACACCACTTACTCCTATAGAGTTAGTTGCAAATGAATTAAATGATTTGCAGGCTGTAGTACCACCTTTATCATATTTCGAAAATGTTTTGCAGCAGCACATGTATTCAAATTATGGTAGGTGATGTTAATTCAGTATGTTTGTATATGAAATAGTTCCGTAACTGTATTATCATACTTCTTATCATATTTCAGGTAGCACTCCTGAAAGCTCGTCTACTACGAATTCGGGCAAAACTATTGTTAAGCATACTAATGGTTGGGACTACAATCTGGAATCTCCCTTTGCGCAAAGACGATATCAGGCCAATTCTATATCGCCCATTATGACAAAACGTTCACCAGCACAAACTTTAACTACATTTGTACCTACTACAACAGTGACACCACCACCTCCTACAGACATTGAGACCTCGAAAGGAAAACCATCATTGCCGAAAAAACCTACCGATCTTAGTAAAACTAGTCAACAACATCCCCTTATAGAAACCATAGCCATAACAACATTGCCACCCAATGGTTGTGGGCCCCAGACTGCAGCAACAATAAATAATGGTTCCAATAATGGCAATACAACACCTAAGCACTTCTTTGCACCCATCAAACCCAAATTAAAATTAAATACAGCTTTAGCAAATCAGAAACGTTTACCTCCACCACCACCACCACCAGTAACCGAACCAGTATCTCAAACACAGTCATTGGTGCCACAACACAAATGTGAACCGCCGGACATCTATGTGACCAATGCCTTAGCCACACCTTATAGACCACCCAATAAGCAGACCATGCAACCACCACCAATACCGCAACGCATAACCTGTACTTCAACAATGCAAGCACAAGTAAGTTCTACTCAACATCAAAGAAACAGACAACAACTATCCCATCATCGTAGACAGCGTTGTTATCAGCATCATAATAATGCTGTTGCAACTAATAATGATGTATGTGTAATGTCAACAATATATGCCACTATCACCTCTACTACAGCTATTGCTACGACTACTAAAACAATAACAACAGCAGCACTAAACTGTACTAACACTTTATGCACCATGAAAACTAATTTAAAAACTTTTTGTCCTCTACTAACAACAGTGAAAACAACAACTGTTTTAACTTCTAATACTTTATGTAATTCTTTAAATCCATTACTAACAACACCAGCAACAATATCGTCATCATCCGGAACTGAAGCAGCCGCAACAACATTCAGCATGGTATACTTAACAGCAACAGCAACAACATGTCCAACAGCTTGTTTTAAATTTATAAATTCCAATATTAACTTTCGTAAACCTAATGATCCTGTTTATGCAATCGCACAAAATGTTTGCCATAATTTAATCACAGCTTCTGCTGTTACACAACCCTTGATGTCATCGATTGTTAAGTGTTGCATAGCGAAACAACAACAGTTGCAGTTGCAACAACACCAACATATAACAGCTGCATCATCAGCACCAACAACACAAACTTTTCATACTACAACAGCTGGTATTGCTAGTATAGCTGGTGGTGGTGATGGTGGTAGTAGTGATATTATGCCATCACTACCACCAGCAAAAACAACAGCGTCACCACCATCAACAACATCGTCGTCATCATCGATGACAAAATTATCAAGTGTTTCATGTAATTTAACCATAAATTCTTCTTTAAAAAAACCAATAACAACATCATTGACAACGGCAACCACATCAACAAACTGTTTTGTTGTCGATTCCATGTGTCAGGTGAGATTTGGTTTTATCAGTTGGAGGCAAATATATGTATGTAGAGTATTTTATTTATTGATTTTTTTTTTTTTTGATTACCAAAAGGGGTGAGGTTTAAAACGAAAATTTAATAGGTATTTATTTTTTGAAACATAGAAACTGGGGTTTAAAATACTAACCGAGTCCAATACAAAAAAAATGTTAAGTTAAATGGAAAATATATATACAAACAAATATAGATAGTTGATTTTTGCAACTAAATTTAAGTAACTTAATTTTAAAATTAAATTTCTTATTTGTTTTGTAAAAGTTTAAAACACTATAAATACGTTTCAAATTTACTAATAAATTGCAATAATTCAGTTTACTATGGCATTATGATTGTAATACATTTTAACTTCTTATGTGGTTTTTATACTAAATTGACACCGCAATAAAATAAACAGTTCAATAATAAGATAAAACAGAAAAATCAGCAAAAAAAAAAGTATAGTGAGTTAGAATATACCAAATAATTCCCAATACCGTGAAAAATAACAAAAACTGTTTTCCAGAATCAAGCTCTATACAAAAGCTATAACCTATTATGGACCAATCACAATATTTAGTTGCACAAATTTTGTGAATAAAAAACTATTTGTGTTATATTTTATTTCGATATCAGTACAGTATGGCAGTACAGTACTTGGCAAATATTTGTCGAAAAAACGTAACCACTAAATAACATGTATTTGAACTCATTTATTTATTAAAGAAGCCTCGTTTATTTAGAACAAGACACAATAAATATTTAGGTTAGGTCAGCAGGCAGCCATATTTAGTACAGGTCACTTAGGTCCATACGAAATGAATAGAAGAAAACAGAAAGGGATAGAGTTGTAGAGGTAGATAGAATAGGTAGGAGAATAAGACGTGAAGGGAAGATGAAGATATCGGGTCCGGAAGGTTAGGGGAAAAGATGGAGTGAGATACTTCGAGCCACCTAATAGCCAGTAGTTCCATTTCAAGTGAAGGGATTGGGTCTCAAATCATGATAGCCAATTGCTATTTTTAATGAAGGCGTTGATACGCTCTAATTTTAAATCTGTTACTTCAGATGGTTGTTCCTAGAAGGTGTTACGCATAGTGCCCATTGCTGTACAATGACAAAGAAGAAAAGAGATTGTTTCCCCGTCTTCTTCATCTTTACAACTTCTACAGAAATCATTGTATAGGAGGCCTAATCTTCTGGCATGACTGCCGAATTTGCAGTGTCCGATAATTACTACCACTAAGTCGTTTAATTGTAATCGTTGTAATTTCAGCACATATAACGTCCGTTTTATAATTAGACTAGGCCAAATAAGTCGTGTTATTACAAACGTGTGTTCATTCGCCCACCTGGTCTGAGCAAGTTCATAGTAAAATTTGCTATATGTTGCTGGCATGCTATTAGGGGAATCATCAGTTAGCATGGAACCATTCTATGTTAAGTTATCAGCAACAAGATTTCCAATTATGTCTCCATGTCCACACACCCATACGAGTGACATTGTTGAATGCCTCGCCATCCTATTTAAGGATATGCGGCATTCCTAGACCAATGTCGATATAGTGTATACACCAGTTAGAGACTTAATTGCAGCCTGGCTATCAATTTATATACGAATGTCCTTGTCCGATATTTTGTTATGACTAATCCAGTTGGCTGCCAACAAATATTTAGTTTTGTTTTATTTGACGATATTTGATCTAGCAAAACTCTTGCGTCAAAAAAATTTGTGCTAAAACAAGCGGTTAAGCTTTATTGAGTTAATATTTGCCAAGTGTGACCGTAGCTTTAGAGTGATTCTATATCGTTTCCTCAATAAAACAATAGTGTCACTGTTATTTTTTTATTCCATAATGAGATTATATATATACATAACTAATTCTATATCTGGTCAAAATTTGTTGCAATACTACTTCCGTCAAAATCAATTGAAATAATAGCTTATAATTTTGTTTTTGAAATTTTTCGATAATAATTATAATTAATTGAAGGTTACTGTGTTTTTATTAGTTGTTGCACTATTTTAATTAATCACTATTTTTTTTTTTATATAATAAAATAAAATCGAAAAATGACGTACAATTGATATATACATACAATGTTCAAAGACAAAAAGATACAAATAAAATAATGTATAATGACATATCGTCACCTGAAATGCGCAAAGACGTAACCCTCAAAAAATCAAAATTCATTTTTTGATTGAATCTGGAATACAAGGCTAAAATAAAATGCACATACAAATTTTAAGCTTCTACGTTCCAAACTAACGATTTTATTCAAGATATGGAAAAAGACGTAACATCATTTGAACGTTTTCATAAAACACAAAAGACTTAACCCACATTTTTTTACAGAAATACGTTTGTCGTCTATATACAAGATAAGGTGTGAAGAAATCGCGTTTTTCAATTAAATAGTTTTCATTTTATAATGTTTTGTGCTTCTCCTGTAAACTTATGATAATGAGGGTTACGTCTTTGGGCATTTTAGGCGATGATTTACTAAAACAAATTAAATAGCCTACTTTGAGTCCCTTTTATTTGCAATCAAAGCAATTGTAACTTAATGAAATATCATGTGCTAGTAGCCTGATTGTTCTACCAAATATTTAAATAACCACAACTTAACTTATCAGATGTCTAATAAACAGATCATACAATGTTGTCAGATCTAGCAATGTGCTAGCAATGTACTGACATTGAAAAATTGTTAGCAAAAGGTAAATTGTCAATGCTCTTTCTTACAACGTTGGAAGACAAAAATTTTAAGTTCACACGGTAGTTAGACATTGTCTGAACATTTTTCGGACAACATTGTAAGATCTGACAACCGTCTATACAAAGTATTATAATCACAATGTTGATTTTTGATTAGATGGACGAGTTATTTTTGGTAACTTATTGTGCTGTAGCTTAATTGGTTAGTACATATGATCATTAAGCATGAGTTGGTATTTGTAGCCCAGATTCGATTCCCAGCCGCTGCCACTCAAACAACATCAGTTTCTGATAATTATTAGTTTTATTCTATCTACCATAACTAATATTTATCACAGCGCCCTCCTTCGGTGGTATAGCATTCAAACGCCACCGAAGTAAAATAATTAAATAAAGGCTATATAATCAAGCTTTAACAGTAATGCGCCTACTCACCACCAGAGGCGCTGCAATTATGCAATAAAAACAAACATAATACGCAATTGCAGAGTTGTAATATAAAAAAATATATGTATACTATATTTCCAAACAAAATTTGCTTTATAAACCTCTTATAAACCTGTTGTAAGTTTTATGAATAAAGGCATTATAGTCAACGTGTGTTTAAGTGAAATCAGCGAAATATTGTTGTTTTCATCCTGTACTACTGACTTTAGTTTAACCATGCAAAAAATATTTGTTTGCCTAATTTTTTTATGCAGATATCAAGATTTTGTTTCGAAATATCTCAAACTTACTTTCATCGGTAAAAAGAACAGTATTCTAAAAATAATGGTTGGATTGTTCTTTGCTATAAAGGGCTTTTTACGTGGCACCCTACCATGTACAGATCTTCTAATCGTACTTCCGCTTATATGTTTTCCACAAGTTTTCGTAACATTTTCTGTTATTTTTACAGCATTTTATGTTGGATGTGCTCTTACTGCTCTTACTATATAACTATATTACTAATTATATTACTTTCTTTTCATAATATTTGGTGTTGACTTTATTTTGAAGCACACAGTAGGACTTTTGTTATTTAATATATCAAAAATTTTTACTTGAGAAAACTACCTAATTGTAAATAATTAATTTTTAAAATATAAATAATTTGTAGAAAAATAACACAAGATTTTTACAAAAAGTTTTCTGTAGTGTTTTTATTTAGTTTTCATTAAGCTTATATTATGGGAATACATGTTTGTTGTGGCTTCGTGTTTTATATATTTTATAGATATACATGACTATTTACTTTTTCTTAAACCTAATAACGTTTCTTATTATTGTTTACTAATAGAAAAACTAATTATTTATTCCATTGGCTATTTATTTCTTTATTTATAATATTCTTTTGACATTAATTTAAAATAATATCGTTCCTTCTTATATACATAGACGGATTCAGCTAATTTAGAATCAATTCTGAATGACATAGAGGCTATTTCAGAGGATATATTAGCCATACAACTAGTAAAGAATAAATCACGTGACAACCTCAACAATAGATCTACAGATTCAATTAACACAACCGAACAGCAGCCATTGCAGCAGAATAATAAAAACACCAAGCCCTATAGATCGGAAATGAATTTATTGTTAACATATGAAGGTGAAAATGCGACAATAAAACCAACCGAAACTATAGCAAATAACGAAATAGGCTCAGAATCGAATACAAATACAGCTCGAAGAACCAAATCTTTGGAAAGAGATCACACAGACAGCCCATCACCTCACATACCAGATCCCATGCAACCATTTCCCGAGAATCGTAAATACATTGGTTTTGATCGTATAAATAAGGCTGCTATTATAGCGACTACAACAGCGCAGGGCATAGCAGCTACAGCAACACAAACTTCGCTCATACTGAATTCACCTTTAAGCCAGAGAGTTCAGCTGCCATTGTCACCACTAGCTACTAATGCTAATACACCAAAAACAACCAATGGTAAACAGTTGCCACCAACACCACCAACACGATCATATCCAACACCTTTAAATATAAAATGTGCTGGTATAGCCAGAAGTAGCTCTGTAACGGGATGTCTGCCAACAACTGATTCCAGTACAAATTCACCAGTGCTAGCTGGTGTAACGCCTAATAAAAGTCAATTATATGCTGCTTTGGCTAATGCTGCTGCCAAAAGAGCGCAATTTCGATCTCAACCTACGCAAATATCACGGTCATTGGATGTGCCGGACAATATGAACGCTGATGAAATTGAGGTGGGTATTTACAATTATGTAAAACTGTTAAATGAGTATTACATATGTAAAAGTAGTGGAAGAAAATTCTAACATGAGGGGAAGATAAGAGGAGTACACACTTGATTGTACTGGCAGTTCGTGTTACTCTCTTATTCGTATTACATATGTGTATACAAAAGTATGTATACTCTCAATTAAAAATTGAGCAATAAGAATTGTGGTGTGTGAACACCGAAGAATTTCAAGAAAACATTGTCTCAATCTTTTCCATAAGAGTTGCTTCGTGTAATTGGGACTATGTGTCGGGCATTCCATTTGATGTATCCTTAGAGCAGTTATGCGTGATTTAAGTTGGTATTCAGCTTTAGTAGCTCGTAATATTGATGTATGATGGTATGCCACTTTATGTCATATGTTCACATGAATGTCGAAATTGTCTAGCTGTAGCAGTTTCCGAGATATACGACTGTTAATAGATAAGTCCAATTCTGTTATTCACTTTAACATACATAATTGTTTTATTTATAATTTGTGCTACGAGACCACTTTTCCAATATCAAATAAAGTAGAAGAACGACAACTATTTTTCATTTTTTTATTGCTCAACCATATGCAAAAAAAATGGTAAATGATTATAGTTGCCAATCCTTTTGAAATTTGAAAATATTCATGTACATACATGAGAATTATTTGTCTCAAATTTAAAATATGTATATTTAAATAATTTTCGGAAGTGGACTTTATGTCAAATCTACGATCAAATATGGACCGATGTTTACAAAATCTCTTAGTTCGATTCTTATAATTATAAGGACTATGACATATCATGCACCTAAATTTACTATTTGCAACATTAATTGTCCTTATATTATTAACACAATTCCCAATCTTGAGCAAATGGTCTTGCATCATTGAATTTGCAAATTGGTATAGTAGTCCTATTCACAATCTTGTGCTTTTGAGATTGTAAATATATGCAATTGCAAATGTATGCTACCAATTTTGAATGATCTTTTTAATTTATTTTGCACTATTTATTGCAAGGTACATTATCAACAAATGATTTTATAAATCAAACAAATTCTGAAAAATAAATTAAAATACATATATGTCTAATAAAAGCTTTAATGAATAGTTGGTGAACTTTTTAATAGCAAATCAATTATTGTTAGTCAGCTGTTTATTTGCAATTAGGTGTTGCATACTCAGTGTTGCATATAAATTTATATTTAAGTAAATGCAATGATACAATACCATATACACAACATTGTGAATATGACTAGTAGCGCAATTCACAATCTTGTGCAAATGGTATTGCATCATTTCATTTGCAAAAAGGTTTATTATATTTTTATTATACAATAAAAGTTTTTATTATTGGTTTAATTTAATTTAAATTGGTTTAATTTTCTTTAATATGAAACAAAAATCCCGAAAAAACATGTTTCGTTTGACAACCCTGTATTATATGAAAGCAGAAAAGGATTTTTGAATAATATTAAACTTGTCACAAATTCGGCACAGCCCAGTATTGCACTCTAACTTGGTTTTTCCGTTTTATATGTTTCTACGGACAGATGAAAACACGAACATAGCTAAGTCCAACTTTGTTGGAAATATTGACAGTGTTCGTTACTTTTTGGGGAATGTTTTTTTTTGTTGAATAGATGTGTTTTGATAATGTTCTCATAATTTCTGGCTTTTATTCGCCTCCTTTATTTGCATTATATTAATATGTATGTATATTATTTATTTTTAGGCGATGGAAAATTCTAAACGAAAAGCTAGAAGAGTATCCATCGTTTGTGCCGACACTGATAGTCCAGGAACTCCCGAAAAACCTTTGCCCGCTTTGCGTACCCAAATGGGTGGTTTTCAAGCTCAATCCAATACCAGTGGTAGCTGTATGGACTTGCATGCGGTGATGCCTAATCCAGCATTACGAAACATCAAACAGACTAGCCAGAGTACACCCAACTCTCCACATTCCTCCCGTAAGCATGAAGGCTCACCACTTGCCGCACCACCCATCATCTCAGTGACACCCAATTCAACACCTGAACATCAGAGAACTGTCTCAAATGCGAGTGGTTTGTCCCAGCTGCTGGCTCACAATCGTGGTCACAGTAATAGTTATCCAAACGTTGTATCGCCATTGACACAGCAACATCAGCAGCCTCGTAAAAATAGTCAAGATACAATAAAAGCCAGTGCTGCGGAAATAGCTAGTGCCGCTGCCAATGCCATGCGTTCAAAATGTTCACGTCGTCACTCCGATGGCACGGTGTCACACGCAAATCAGCGTATTAGTGGTGCAAGTGGTGGCACCAATGGCACTCATCATCACCATCCGCACAATCATCATCACCATCAACACAGCACGTCTCTGGTAAGCAACACAAATCCTCATCATAGTCATCATTCCCGCAGGGATAGCAATCATGAGACTGTGGCATCATTGTCGGATCGTAACTCGAATAGTTTAGCATCATCACGAGAGTCATCGGCCAGTTTTAGTATGCGCTCGCAAAGGCGTAAATTATCTGTAAGTTCTCACACTGGTGGCAAGATACCTTGGTGTGGCTGTTGGGGCAATGGTTGTTTGTGAATATATGCCATTAGTTTGTTTTCCTTTTTTGTCATTATTTTTTATTTATTTATTTATTTATTAGTAATACAATTTAAGAGTTTAGTTTTATTTTACAATGAACACACATGAACATGTACATGTATGTATAACAAAATTAAACAAAATAACTCCATATACATATTGCAAATGTAAATAAATTGATAAGATTTTTGGTATAGATAGTAGATATTTATTTTTATTTAGGTTAACATATTGAATAAATTTAAATATGTAATTGGTTTAATTTAAATAACAAAATTGCAAAGTATACGAGTTTATTAGAAAAATGAAATTATTTAAGTTAAACAATTTAAAAACAAAATGTTTTTGTTGCTGTTTCAAATAACAAACAAATTAAAATTATATACTATATTGTACTAAATACTACTATATAGAATAAATAACACAGATTCCATTTTTTATGATTTTTATGTTATTCGAATATTTATATTGTACTATGTATACTTGTTTTATCAGATTATTTATTTCAATTAACTAAAAATGAAATTGTTTTATTAAAGGACGCATAATATGCATACATATATATAAATTGCAATCTTTTGTTGAAAAAAAAATTATATAAAATAAAACTAATCAAATTTCTCTTTATAAATTATTTTATGCTTTGTAATATTCTCTGGAATTTTGTCTGCAAATGTAGTTTCGGTTAGCAGTAAAACCAGCGTTTTGGAACGTATTTTAAGGTGTAGCAAGTTGGATGGGTAGGAGGCTCTTGCTAAGTAACTGCCGCTACACATTACCAACGAAATCATGTGCTCAAATGAACTTTATAAAATTGAAACTAAAACAAATTAATTAGTGAACGAACTTGACTGCGATCTTTTAAGTTAACTTAATGGAAAATGACTATTTATATTGCCAACCCAACCATGCTACCGTAAAATTCCCTAACAAAGACTTTTCAGTAACTGCAAACAATATTATAAATGGTTTATATGGATTATAGTGGGAATAATAAATTTGTTTATTAATGAAATTATTTTAAGAAAATTATTCAAAAAAAATATAAATCCTAAAATGCTATTGATTGTAATTAAATTATTTAAAATAAGTATATGCAAATTGCCTAAGGTATTATTAAATATCTGGAGATATTTAATGACAGTAAAGCGGCCGTAAAAAATATAGGTTAACCGCAGAATGCCGGGTGTCTCTAAATGAAATAGCGGAACATTCTAGGATAAGGCCAATATGTGCTCTTGGACATAGTTGAGTACAGAGTAACTGTAATGCTGATAAACTTGCCAGAAGAGGTACAATGATGACAGAGGAGGCGATTGACCCTTTCATTGGTATTATAACTACGAGTCTGAAAAAACTTGTTCTGAAAGAACTGTTTAGACTTGCTCAGGCAAATTGGTCAAATGAGGCCATTTGTTCAACTGAGTGGTCAATTTGACCCGTTTATGATAAGGTAAGGACACATAAAGAATTCATTGTTTAAATTTCGTCGTGACCAAATAAGGCTTATTGTTTCTGTATCTACAGGCTACTGTACTGTTGAAGCTCATGCCAGAAGACTAGGTCTACAGTACAATGGTTACTGTACGAGCTGTCATAACAAGGAGCAGGAGACAGATACTCATCTTCTTTGCCAATGTCCGGCTCTACCAATAATGAGGGAGCGTGTACTTGGGACATAAAAGTTCCTCCAAAAATTCAATTAGCTGCAACTTTATCTCTTCCGGCGTCTGGAGACTTCCAACATTCAGTTGGAAATGACTTTTTAATCGGAATATGTGGAAGGTAAATTTGTAGGATAACGAAGCGAGTGGTTAATGAGATTGGGCATAAGCGATGTAATCAGCTCATAACGTTTAGCCCGAAAAGCACAAGTAGTGATGAATACAAAGAATATTTCATGGCAAAATATAATTTTCCAGGAGTTATGTATATGACGTTCAGTAATTTTACATATACATATACTTACATTTTATTATATTCTCTTGTTTATAAAAAAAAAACGTTACTCGATAGGTTCATTGCTTACGATTAAAAACTCGCAAGGTTGCATTCGAACGCTCGCTCGCTATCGACTGCTGACATTAGAAATTTTGATACATATTATTCGATAACGACTAATAGAATCCCAAAAGGTAAAAACTCGAATTCACGAGTAAGTATTCGATCATATACGACTGCCAGAATTAGCCCCCAGATTATTTTAAATCAAAGTTGAAACTAGGCTAAAGAAAATAAATTAACAAAATCAAGCCTTTAATACCAGTTTTAATGTTACAAAAATACATCAACATTTCGGCAAATTTTATAGCAGCAAAAGCGCTGAAAATCATAGAATAGTAATAGGCATTCTACATAACAACTAATGCAACAAACAATAAATTACTTATTCACTACAAATACAAACATTAGTGCAATAAAAATAATAAACATACATAAAAATACACAGCATACCGCCCATCCTATAAAGCCAAACACATAAAACCAATGTAAAAGAGGCATTAAAATGTAAGAAACTCGAATATTTGAAAAGAATATCTTAGTTTGAGCATAAGTCAATGAAGTCATAGGCAGACTAAATACGCCAAAAATATAAGACAAAACAAAAAGTTAAACAAGAACTTTTTTATTAGTTTATTATAGTTGTTTTAAGGACACGCGCTTGCCTAAACATTAATAATACCAGCAGTTAAGCAGTTTAAGGTTGCTTTTGACAAGAAAAATTTAAAAAACACTAAAGTGATAAAATCGATTTATTTTGAAATGCTACACTTTGATGGGCGAGAAAACTAAATAAATAATTAAAAAATACAAAATTGTAATTTTGTTTTAAATTTATAAAAGTATAAATTCAGAAAAAATACAAAAAATGTCTTAGATTAAAGCATCTAATAATAAGATTGCGATAGGAATATAACAATTTTTAATTTATATTCCTACCAGCCCATTTTTCAAGAATTTAATTAACTAAGAAAGAAATATTTTCAACAATTTATACTAGTTTTCAAAATTGAATTTAATTTGTATGGCTTTGATAACTATTTTAAGGTAGACATTTCTGTGTTAGTAATAGAATATTAAAAAATAATTAGAATATTGAAAGAGTTCTCTAGCTCCAGATATATATTGTTACAGGCGTGGCATAATATTGGCAAGTATATGAAGAATTTACACATTTGTATAATCCCTACTGCCGCAAGTGTTGAATCATTGATGATATTCATTTGAGATCCTACAAAGTAAATATTTTAGTGATACTTATGAAATTCTAAGTCGATTGAGCTATATCCGTTTTACTGTCTGTCTGTGTGAGAATCTCCCACGTGCAAAATACACAACTTAACAGAATTTCGAAAAAAATGTTTGGTATGGAAAATCACCAAAATCCTTGTAGTAGAACCAAAATAATGGACCAAAATATGAAACAACCTCCTTAAGCTTTCGATATTTTTAAAACATGTTTTGCTTTCTTGTTTAACCCTTATGCGAGTGTCAAAAAAAACGCCTGTAACAGAGTGACAGGGTACCCGGGTACCACCTACAATATATATGAAAAATTAATATAAAATATACGTTTTTTTTAATATATAACATCAGCATTAATTTGAGAATTTCCCTCCGGCTTTGTGCTTGACAAATTCATTTATTTGCTACTGCATTCAAGTTCATAGATGAATAAGTTCGGTAAGCGCGAAAAGGTAAAGTTTTTTATAATAGCTGTTTGTTCTAAAAAAGCACGTTTAAATGCAGTCGATATAAATGAAATCCTAAACGAGTGTGCGAGTGATGATAGAGAATTTATATCAGATGAACATATGCTAAATATTTGCGACAGGCCTTAATATAGGAACACCTGAGGATATATTTCAAACTTTATTATCCAATGAGAAGTGCGATATAATTTTGTGTGAAAGTAATTGGAAAAAGAGTGAGTGATGACCATAAGAAAACGCTTGAAATTGGCCAGAGAAAAAATTTTTAGCCATTTTCAGAAAAAGAGCTAACTACTTTCTTGGGACTATGGATCTTTGGTGGCGTACATAAATCAAATTCAGAGCACCTAACAGAATTATGGAAACCATGCCATTTACCTTTGTTTCGCGCAGAAATTTTTTTTGTTTTTCTGATTTTAATACCCTACACCATCATAATGGGGAGAGTATATTGGATTTATGCTGAAGTTTGTTACGCCCAGAAATATTGGTATACCGATTGATTTAGAATCAATTTCTGAGTGATTTAACGATGTCCGTCCGTCCGCCTGGCAGGCTGGCTGTCCATATAAAGCTTGTGCGCAGAGTACAGGTCGCAAATTTTAAGATATTTCGATAAAATTTAGTGAGTGATATTTTTTCGGCCCCAGGATAGATGGGATTAAAACTGGTGGAAATCGGTGCATTATTTCACCTGTCCCCCATACAAATGTCCTCCAGAAATTGGGGTTTACCGATCATAAATATTTAAATTATGCAAGTATCTAAACAGATTTCATCACAAATGAGTGGTAAAATGAAGCCAAATCAATACTACAAAATTTGTGCAGATCGGTCCATAATAAATCTTGGCTCCATGAGGCCCACTTCCAAAAATAACTTTAAAGAGCATAACTCTCTCAAAAATGTTCGTATCCAAATAATATTGAACCCAAATATATTTCTCTGGCCCACTTCCAAAAATAACTTTAAAGAGCATAACTCTCTCAAAAATGTTCGTATCCAAATAATATTGAACCCAACTATATTTCATGCGTAGGCAAATAATGCGCTACAATATGATTATGATCGGTCTATAACTAGTCGTAGCTCCCATATAAGGCCCACTTTCGAAATTCACTTTATCGATCATAAATTTCATAAAAATATTGATATTCAAATAAAATTTGACATAAATAAGTTTCTTATATACAGAAATAATGATACCGAATTTTATTATGCTCGGTCCATTATTAGTCAAAATCTTTTAAAAGTATTTATATCAAGATAAAGTTTAACATATAAAACACTTATATTCACAGACATCATGACACTAAATTTTTGGATGATGGATCCAAAATAGGTTATATTTCCCATACAAAGCCCATTTCTGAAAAACTGTTTTATGCATATACTGGGTGTAGCGTATTATATGGTAGGGCTTGATCGACTATACTTTTTTACTTGTTTTTTACATAGTGAAGTGTGTCTTATTTCTAATTTGTTTATGCTTTACTCAAGTCTTTTGCTTGAATAAATAAAAAAATATATAAAATAACTAACACTGTCTTTTTATTTTTAATTTTTTTACATGTCAAAAATAAGAAAATAGTGCAGATTAAATAAACCAACATGATTTTAAACTCATTTCCATTAAAATAAATCAAAATAGTACTAATAAAAATACGTTATTTTAAATATTTTCACTAAGGTACCACCCGGGTCACTCCGTTAAGGGTGAAAAATGTAAGTTGACCCACAGCACCCTCTTAAGTTAAGAAACTAAGCTAATGTTTATTTAAATGTATCTGAAAGACAATAGTAAGAGTTCTGAAGAGGTTTCATTCTCTCAAGAAAATTGAAAGCAAACAAAACGCAATATAAGGGTTGAAAATATATTGAAAATATTCTATAAAGTTGTGTATAAGTATAAAATATCAATACAAAGTTCAGATAAAAAAAGTATCATATAAAAAGATATCAGAAATACATCAAAATTACGTTACTGGATGGTGGATTTTTAAGCTCTCTGTCCATAATTGGTCCATTTCCGCTATGATACCTATAAACCTTACTCTTTTTTATACTCTGTTGCTTAATTTATGGTAATTATGAAAAAACGTTGAACCAATCCGGTAATGTAAAACAATTTTTCATTTTATAAATCGTTGAACTATGTATACATAAGACTGTTGTGATAAACAGACAAACTCTGTAAATAATAGTAAAAGTTTTTAGTTACATCAATTACACAGCCCAACACAAAAAATGGTGCCTTCAAAATGTTTATTCAATTTGTATACATCTGATATAGGGCTCCAATTCCTTTTACTCACTTTTTGTGGATCAAATCCAGTTTTCGAGATAAACATTTTTTTTTTTAAATTACGTAGCTTACGATTTTGAGTAACATAACTGAAGAACAGTTTAAGCTACTTAGTGAAAAGGAAAAACCTAAATTTAGCCACAAAATCACCTTTATTCTGTTCGAACAAAATACTTATTCTACTCAGTAGGTTTAGAGATATAGCTGAATATATGAGGAATATATGACGAAAAAAATAGAGATAATAACAAAAGTTACAATATTTTTCTATAGCCATATATGCAGATATATGCTGGGTAAAAAGTAATATTTTTATTAAAATGAACGCAACAGTTTACTATTTATTTTTTAAAACTACAGCGTGGTTTTTGCTGATTGTTTTACAAAAATGTTAAAATTATCAATAAAATGTACCATCTACTTTTGTGTACTGTTGTATGTATAACTTATTTTCTTTTATTCATATTTTTATTCATATTTCTAATAAAACCCATAGCTGTGCATGGATTTTAGCAAGACATAGCTTGCTATATGCGTAAAATAAAAATAAATCCTTCATCCTCTTTATTTCTTATGAATTTTTGAAAAATAAAAAAAGTATAATTAAGTTTTTCCAGTCAAAGTTGAGCGATATCTACGAAATTACTCTATGGTAACAAAATAATGTTAATGCACCATAAATATAATATTGTAGCCGAATTTCGGTTTTTTAATTTTTACTGAATAGTATATAACAGCTAAGGCTGTTACAAAAAAAGCAATTTATAGGCATTAAAGCCCAATACTAGAAACATTCAAATTGACTAAGAAATCTAAGGTACCAACAAAAAGTTTTCATTTTGTGGGGCTGTGTTATTAATCATTAAAATTAGATACAATTTCAAAACATTTGAATTGAATAATGTTGTAAGTATCTCTTATAACTCTTAAACCGATTTCAACCAAATCGGTATAATTGGAAAGCTGAATTGTAGTTTACAATAAAATCAGTTAGAAATCGTTTCATTGATATTCGGCTTGAGAATTGAAGAAATAAAATTTATAGTTAAAATTTATTAAAGAGGGTGTTTCATTGGGTGTTAAATATTACAGCATTTATATGGCCGGATTTGTAGTCTAGCATATGCAAAAACGTTCATATTATTAGTAGTAGTTTTTGAATTATAGTCATTTAATGATATTTTGTTAAGTGGCTGATAATAACGATCAGTGGCTACTTACACTTTGATTTTGCTATCAATTTGTGAATCGATGTGAAACAAATGTTTGTCATTGGAATGGCATGAATTTCTAAAATCCATAAGAAGCACTGAATAGGGATATTTTAGTGCTAACACCAGTTTAACATAATTCTCATTATTTTTAGGTGGATATATGTTTCCAAAACGAAGCTTCTAATAACCAACCAAAAAAGATTGAAGATTAAATATAAATGTTCAAACAAAGCAATGATTAAAAATAGACAGTGACAGTTGATAATGAATAAATAAAATTTTAATTTATAAACATATTTTATTACATTAGTCTTTAATTAATTATTTTTTATTATTAAAGGCAGATACTGATTTTATTGTTTTCTTTGTTAGCTTTTAATACTGTTTTATTAACACGTTGCCTGTCAAACCCTTTTTAGAATTTTGATCGTTCAGTAGCAATGTGATTTAACAATTCTGGTCACCTGAGGCCAAAAACTTATTTTTGTTCTTTTTTGTTTTGCTTTTTTATTATCCAAACAAGAAATACCATTAAAAATACACACCGGCCATGGAAAATGAACCAAATGTTCACCACAGGCCAGAGCTTCCAAATTTAATATTAAAATGTACGAAAATATGCGACGTGACCACAAAGTAACAGTTTGGTGTCACATGAAAACGTGCGACATGCCATCCAACGTCTTAACAAATTCCGGCTTAATAATGATTTTTTTTTAATTTTATGAAATTTATAATTAATTTTCTTGTTTGGTTTATTTGCAGGAAAAATTAATAATTTTTTTTTTATTTTTATATTTTTGATTTACACGACTTTTTATAGAAAATGTATCGAATTTGAAACGTATCTTTGGAATAAATCGACGATAAATAATGTACATACAATACTTTTCCCATGCTTTGTAGAACTGCGAGTATGACTAATATTTAATCAATTAAATATTCATTATCCGCCACATATGATAATGTAGGTATTGTAGTGAAAATTCTATTATTTACCATATGTGGCGTATGATTAATAAGGAATTCTGGCAAAGAACACATTTTGAAAATATGTATGTTTTTTTTTTTTTTTTTTTTGGTTATAAATAATTTTTTGGACAAACGTGTAAAGAAACTTATCATACATCTATTTTACAACAAGGTTAAACTACAAAATTACAAACATTTTGTTTACCATTGGGTAACTGCATTGTATAAAATTATATTGAAAATAAAGTTTCAAATCCAATTGAAATTTGCTATTTAATATTTAAGGTTTACTTTAATTTTCCTTATTTTTTCACTTCATGAATGTTCTTTGTTATTGCACAACAAATCTGGCCCTTTGGTTGGTTGAGACACCAAAATTACTAACGCGTTTTTATTTCTTTTCAATGATTAAACCAAAAAAAAGTAATTCTGGCAAATCCATTGTTTCATTATAATATACAGTTTTCATTTGCATGTTAAAAGGTCTTGCAACTAAACAAAAAATTGTTGTAGTTATTAGAAATAAGAAATCATAAGAACAAATAACAACTGAATAAAAACTGAAAACAAAATTTTAATGAGTTTGAAATTTACTGCTTAGTAGAACAAAAAGAAAATATTAAAAAAGCGTGTATATTTAAACCCTATTTTTCATCTATTTCTATTACAGCATTCAACTTTTCAACTGTAATGAATACTTTTATTTTTAGAGGGAAAAAATGAATATAAAAATATATTAAATACAGAACAAAAATGTTCTAATGTGAGTAATTAAAATGAACATAAAACATTTTCTGTTGGGAGGGCAAAAAATAAATTTCGTTTGTCAAAATTTTTTTAAATTTAATAGATTATGTTAGGAAACTTACTTAAGTGATACATAATACATACAAATCGTGGCATTGCAAAACTTAGTACAACACCCAAACTCTTTGAAAAATTAATCTTTCAATCATCAAATTTGACATCACCGTTCCAGCATGGATTTCAAAAAGGCTGTTCTACTACTACACTAATATTATTCAATTTACTAGTGCTGTATTTTATGGCTTTTCTCCGATGAAACAAACTGATGTTATTTACACCGATTTTAGCAAAGCATTTGATAAAGTAAACCATAAACTCCTTATTAAAAAACTGCAATTAATGAGTTTCTCAAAACTTTTAACAAACTGGATATACTCGTATTTATAAGGCAGGACGCAAAACGTGTTTTTAGAAGTTTTATCTCCAAAAACATACATGTATTACCTGAAGTACCACAGGGCGGCCTCTACTGTTCACACTTTTTATTAATGACTTACCAAACGTAATAAAATCTTCGAATATCTTAATGCACGCGGATGATGTGAAGTTATTCATAAGCTACAATCGGTTAATAGATCATACACTTCTGCAAAAGGTTTTAAACTTATTTTATGATTGGTGTGCTAAAACCTTAATGGAACTTAATATAAAAAATGTAAAACTATGAGCTTTGCAAGATGTAATAACTGCAAATTACTTTTTGGGAAATCATAAACTGGATTTGGTTGAAAGCTTTCTGGACTTGGGTATATTATATGAGCCTAAATTAAACTTTACCCCACATATAAATTCTATAATATATAAAGCCAGGAGTATACTTGGCTATATAAAACGTTGGTCTAAAGAATTTAATGATCCGTATATTGCAAAAACATTTTACATGTCACTTGTGCGTCCGAGTCTTGATTATGGGTCAGTTATTTGCGATCCAATTTATCGGAAACATTCCAATGCTATTAAATTGGTGCAAAAACAATTTCTCTTGTTTTGCATTCGAGGATTACGTTTTAACCCCCTTAACTTACCATCATATCCTGCTCGTCTACCTCTTATTAAGCTGTGAACACTAAAAAGTCGTAAAGTTATGCTGAATGCTTCATTTATTTTAAATGTTATTAATGGTGTTACATGCTCTAATTCTCTAATAAATTAATTTTTTTCAACGTTCCACAACGTCCTACCAGAAATTTTTATACATTGTTAATAAGATTTTTGAGATCAATCTATGCTGATGCTGAACCACTAAAAAGGCTCAGCATCACATTTAATCAGTTACGTAGATTTATAGTTTTTTTTATTAGATTCCAGTCTTATAAACCTTTATTTAATAATGTATTTAAACTCATAGTGTTCTGGTTTATATGTTTTAAGTTTTTTAATTTTTAAATTTTTGTAAATGTATGTAAGGAATAAAATCCATTGACAATAAATAAATAAATAAATAAATATTATGTTTCTCTAAATTATTTCTTAGTTATAATTATTATTATTATTATTAGGTTTCTTTTATTCCAATGACTAGAAACAGAATTTACTTTTATGCTAATCTAATGTTACAAGTCAGATCTAATTTTTGTTTTTGAAAAACATATAAAGAAATTTTTTGTAGCACAATGTTTCACAATAAAATAGAATACCTTTTATTTTATATGATGAAAATACTCGTAAGCAAAGCTCATAATTGTAAAGAATCAAATTCAAATTATCATATTCCTTTGCTATTGCGGGTTTTTTTAATTTATAATTTATATGGAACTTTCACAGCATAAATTTTGACCACATTCTCAGGAAGCACTATATGTGTTTAGAAAAATATTTAGCACTTTTAATTACGAAAATTGTAATAAATATAATTTTACATTCAATAATTAACAGACTAATTTAAAGAGATTCTACGAATATTCTAAATCACGTAATTACTTAGCTTTAAAAGAAAACATTAGAGAGAAAAATTAGTTTTAATTATTGATTAATTATTGTTACATTTAACAGGACGTACCAGTAATTAAATCTTTTTCATGATGGGAGAGTATCTCTTGTATGAATTATTTTATCATATTATGATAATTTGTAAGCCACAGCTTGCACTTTATAATAGTGATATACTGTAAAGCCGTTGGTGATACCTCAACTCCCAACATGGAAATATTGGCTACCTTTAATATATGCGGGAATCTGGAATGCCTACCGTCACAGATTCAACGTCAGTGCATCTATTCTGTGGAGATTTAGAAATGACTATGATTTTAAATGTCTTTGAGGAATCTCTCTGAACTATAGCTACAGATTGCACATTATTAGCCAGCATTCTTTGAAGACTACTGACTAGGTGAAATGCTGTAGAGTTGTTAACCGATATGGAAAGTTTGGTCGACACATACAATCGCAGGCAACTGTATCTGTGGAACGAACGTTCTTAATAGATGCGGGAATCTTAGATGGCTACATTACAGATTGAACATCATCGAGCCGGTTCTGCAGAGATTGAAAAATTACAATGCAGGCATAACTTCTTGAATAGATAATAAATTGTTCACACAAAAATTCGGTTCCACTACAGCAATTGTTTAGTCACCTCCTAGTGGAAACGCTTTCATTGTTTAAGTACCTTGTATGCCAATGTAAGCGGCATACGGAAAAAAAGCTTTTAGGGTAAAGTATTTCTGAAATTATTTTTTTCAGATTTTTCAGAAAAGGTCACACAAGTCGAATATTTGCCAAAAATCGGCTTTGCCAGCCGTTTTTTGATTTTTTTTTTCATAGCTCTGTCAAAAACTACGATATTATTTACTTTTGAGGAAAGAATTGAGAATAAAATTATCCAAGGTTTATTCTTGTGTGAAAAAAACTATAAGTTTTGGCAATGAATTTTCTCATTTAGGTACCCTACATTACAATTTTTCATAAATTTCATAAATAACGCTTTATAACTTTTAAGGTTTATATGAAAACGAAAAAAAAACTAATGATGCAGTTCGGCGTAATAGAAAAATATGCCTGTTTCGGCCATTTAAACAATATTGGCCTATAGTGAAAGAAAAGTTAAGAGTGTTACTGTGATTCCTGAGAGTAACTTTTTTAAGAGCTTTATATATCAATCAACAGTTAACACGATACAAGGCAGTATAAAAGCAACTATACAAACAAAGACCAGAGTTACAGCACTATCAAGAGTTATTTCAGCACTTTTGTAAGTGAAATCATAATGTATCTGCACATTATTAAGAGTGATGGCCATGTTAATATTGAGTAGGAGATTTATTAATTAATATATAGATCCCTTATTTGCCTATCGCAATTTCTAGGAGCATAATCTAAGATACCTGGAAACAAGTGTCAGATGATCTTTATTATCTCAATGATGTATCATTGGCAAATCTGCTTAAATTCATCTGAAATACCTAAACCGTCTCATGCAGATCGCAAGAATCTAAATCATATCTACTGCTTTATTGCAATGGCCAAACGTAAGCCAATTATTTGTGCTTTCATTTTTCTTATTTTCCAATAAGTTGCCATTTTCTTTAAAGACATAAACATCGTGTATATATAATGGTCAAACAATTTTTCTCCGACATTGGCTGGACTAATAATTGAAAATTTTTAGATATAAGATAAGAAAAACTTATTGTTAGTTCATTTTCAATGAAGATACAATAAATAAATAAATGTGCAAAAAAAAATAAATAAACATCGTAATATATAAAAATGTTTATTAATTTAACTGCCTTTTTATTTATTCACAAAAATTAAATTAAAATTTCACGTAAAATTATATACCTCAAAAAAAAATCAAGTTCATACAAATACAAACTTTTTCACTACATTTACTGCTTACAAATATAACAATTCTGCTTTACAAATGTACTTGCACAAACAAAGTTAAATATTTACTAAAGCATTTCCACATTATATCGGATATTATGTCAAGTATGCAACGGAATAAACATGACATTAAAATGGTAAAAATATTTAATAGTAGTTACTTGAATTTTTCTGTAAGGCATGCAGTGAAGTTAAAAGTAATTTATTATACATACATACATATGTATTTACATGATATGTTAACCGACTGAGGGACGATGTTGTGTTGTGATGAAAATGGCAAAGCTAGCAGTGCTTTATTATTAAGTTTAAATTATAACTAAGCTATTTTTAACGTTCTTGTAGATAGTAACATGAAATGGCTTTAGATTTCAATATATATTATTCTCGTTTTTATAAACATTTTACTGGTTTTTAAAAAATTTATACCTTACACCATCACTTTTGGGAGGGTATATTAATATATTGTGCTAATGTTTGTAACGCCTAATAATATTAGAGTACAACAGTCAGCTTAAAGTATAACAAGCCGACTCAGGAAGTGATTGTACGGATGTCCGTCAGTCAGTTCGACCGTTAGTACATCTGACTAACTGACTGGCTGGCTGTAAAGCTTGTGCGCAAAATACATGTCGAAATTTTGAAAGTATTTAGATAAAATTAAATAATATATTTGCGTCCAAGAACGCTTGGGATCGAAACTGGTTGAAATCGGTCCATTATTTCACATAGCCCCATTCATATATCTTCCCGAAATAGGGGCTTATCGCTAATAACTGTTTGATTTATGTACGTATCCCAGCAAATTTCTTCAGAAATAAGTTGTACATGAAGCCTAATAACATCAACAAATTTTGTGCAGATCGGTGTCATAAAAAGCCGCTGACGAAAAGCACTTCAAAGAGCAGAACTCTCTTAAAAATATTGGTATCCAATCTCTATCAACATAAGCATGTTGTTCCATATATACAAAAATCATTTGGCTCAATTCTGTAATGATTGGTTCATAATTAGTCATAGCTCCCATATTTGTTAGTATCCAAAAAATTTAACACAAATAGGTTTCATATATACAGAACTCATGAGAACTAAATTTATAATGCTCAGTCCACAATCATTAATAGCTTCTATATAATATCAATCTTTTATAAGTGCTTATAGCGAGATAATATTTAACACAAGGAATATTTATATGTACAGAAGTCATGTCACTATATTTTTGGATGATTGGTCCTTAATAGGTCCTAGCTACTCATTTCTGAAAATTTGTTTTTATACATATACTGGGCGTAGGGTATTATATGGTCGGGATTGAACGACTATACTTTTTTACTTGTTTATTTTTACTACATAAAACATTTTCGTTGGTATTCCACATAAAGGCTTTCAAATAGTCAATTTTAAAATTTATAAAAGTTAACAATTCTTTTCGAAACAAATCAGAATTCTTTTAAAAACATTTAACCCTTATGTGCGCGGCAAAAAAAACACCTTCTAATGCGCTGCAATGTACCTACATATATGGGAAAGCATTTTCGCACTAAATATATTATTGAAGCGTAGTTAAGAAATATTTTATATAATTTTTCTCAACGCCTTAAGGTTTGCCAGCTACTAACAACTTCAAATAATATATCTACTTGCAATGGCCGATTTCTCATATAAAACACGTACAGGTGCCCGGGTACCTTGATGCGCAATAAAGGGTGTTAAAAGTAAATTGGTCTCTCAGGCAAATTACAAAAAAAGTCAAGGCCAGCTACTAACAACGGCTGCAAAAAAACTAAATTATTTGAAAGTTAATAGTTCTCAAAAAGTTTCAGGTATAAAAGTTATCAATTTCAATTAAAAACTTTGACTCAAACCGCCAAATGTACCCGGGTACCTTGGTGCACACATAAGGGTTAAAGTGCTTTATGTTTGATGTGTAGCAATCTCACAAAATTAAAGCACTACTTCAACAACAAAAAAAACATTCTAAAAGAAAATGCAGAAACCATGTTTTTCAAATGATTTTAAGGATATATGTATATATTTTTTGTAAGTCTCCGGCTATATCTTTAAAAAAATTTCAAAATTTTTTAAATATTTTTGTTTTGCTCATTTAAGTGGAAAAGACGTAAATGAACAAATTCCCAAAATAGTTTTAAAAAATGTCAAAAATGGAGTTTTAAGATTTTGAATTTATAGATATTGTCTATACAAGAAGTTCTCGAAACACTTTACAGATTAATTAAGAACATAATTAGCCATATAAAATCAGTTTTTTTTTTTGGATATCGACATTTACCATAATCCCTAGTTGAATTTTATATAAAAATATGGCTTAATTTGAAATGACTCTGGTCGCCGCGATAACAAAGTTTTTTAATTTTGTGTTCATATAACATATTTCTTTGAAAGTTATATTTCCGAAAAAATATAAAAAATATAATTATTCGTTATAAGTTTTTTTGGAATTTTCTTAAATAAACTTTTTATGCAAAAAAATCAAAACTTAAACTTGACAACACTTCCTCTCAAGATATGTAAAATTGTTGAGAAATTACAGATTTATTTCCCTTTTTAACTAACAATACTTGGGAAAAAGTTCATCTAGCTGTTTTGCATCCACAATAGATGGAAGAATATTGCTGGATCGTCTAAAAATTGCATAAGGACCCACACAAGTGTTATATGTTTTACAAACGGAATGTGAAACTTAATATACCTTTTCTTTGTTTTTGTTTTGGTAGTTATAAAAAGATTATCTCGTTTTACAATTTTTTTTCAAATTTAACTTTAGTATTGTTCGTTTTTTATACACAAAAAAGAACTTTAAATATTGGGTCCATTTAAAAGCAATTTTAGTAAAAGTGGAGGTGGTCTAATGCAGTTCACCTGAAGTATAAATAATAAAATTATATCCCATTATTAAATACGTCTACAAAAGCTTTTAAAATTAATAGGAAATGCAAATTTATTATTAAAAATGAGATTAACCGGTAAAATGCCAGTATGTATCACTTTGCGAACTCAAAATGTACACATCAAATTAAATATTTTAAGCAATTAATTATATTTTATTAATCCTTTCACACAAACTACAAACAACAGCTTAATTAGTTTGTCATATTCCTTAAAAACAAAAGATAAGCAGAAAGAAAAAAAAAATTAAAATAAGAAGACAAACAAAACAAGAGAAACCCATACAATCCTTATAACACAAAAAAAGCTGAATATCAAACTAATTAATTAAATGCTTACAGTTTTAACCATAAAGTAATAATGTTAAAATACTTACATACATACATACTCACATGCATACATATGTATGTATATATGTATATAAAAACATGATGCATTATGTGGTTTAGAGGTAAAAAGTTGACACTCAACACACAATGTGTAGCTTTTAATACGCGTACACAGATAATTATCATGACACCAAAAAGTTAGTCGATGTTTTAAACTGACACCATTTCAAAAAAATATATTAGCTAATTCAGATTAGATTAGTAAGCAAGAGCTTTAGCAAATTTACAATTTTAAAACTTTTGTCTTAATTTTCAACAAATGGCACCATCCTAATACATGTGCACACCCATGTATCTCAATACATACAAACTTATCAAATAACCTAAAGTATAATAACCTTGGTCACTTTGGTAAAGAAGATGTGCATACAAGCTCATATATAGTTTGCTAAAGAGTTCAACAAGAGCAATAACAACAACTTAAACATTGTATAGTGCAAAATATTATTATTAAAAAAAAAGAAGAAAAACAAAAACTGCTAGAGTTTAATGATGATGACAATGTTGATAGTAGTAGTAGTGATGGTGGTGACAGAAACAACACTACTCGGATACCATCACTATTACCACAACAATAACTACATCTGCAGCAGAAACAACAACAACAACAACGAAATATAGTCTACGTATGACAGCTACAATGTCACATGCATAATAGAAGAAGATATTGTAATGTTATACAAAGGATACTCCATAGAGACCATGATGTCAACAACAAGAATAGCACTGATATTTAGTGACCATAATTTAAGTGAAAACTCATACATTTACCGTACACATACTAACACTCATACATATTCAAATCTATTGCTTTACAACCATACTCGTACTTAAATAGGTATACACACAAATTATACTTACGCTATATAAATTAATTATTGTGCATTTAAATTTGGTCTATAAATTTAGAGAGTGTTTTTTTATGTTTTTTGAAAGTTATATTCTTGTTTGTGGATTCTTAACACGAAAATTTTATTGTTACCAATATTTATGCGAGAACTATTTTCGGCAGTCATCCTTCAACGGGATCAATCGTTCCCATCCTTAAGATATATGTATGCATAAAACAACTAGTTATGTAGTTACATTTTTGAGATATTTATAACCGAAAATTTCGGATGCCAGATATAAACTATGACCTATTCCAATCAATTCATTCTATGTACTAAATTATTTATAAAATTTCGACCTGTACTTTGACTACTATTGCCAAATTTTCAATGCTTTGGCTTACTACTGACCAATTTGTTACGGCTTTTATTGTATGACTATGTCTAATAAAGTCCTCGTTTACACCTTACCATGTTTTAATCTTTTTAACCCTGCTACACATGTTATGTTCGGGTCATATTTTGACACCACTTTTTTTATGGAAAAAATTCAAATTTATACATTTCAAAAATATTTTTAAGGCTTGTGGTCAATGCAATATATCGTCGTTAAAGTGATTGTGTGTCGGTGTGATGGACAAACACGTTTTTTTTTGCAAGTTATGCAATGTTAAATACGATTTGGGTCATCAAAAGACCCTAAACGTAGTAGCAGGGTTAAGTTGTGGACGGGCTGGATAAAAATTGTTTGGCCTGACAGATTTTGCAAATATTACTGTCATTAAATTAAGGTTAATATTTTTTTCGGAACTGCTCTTTAATTGGTAGCTATGGCCTATAATGGACCGAGATTCATAAATTTTTTTTGAGCAATTTTAGTACACATATTAAGGATAATTGTTGCCGAATTTAAACTTGATATTATTAGAGAAAGAGAAAGTAAGAGACTTATGCGTACTTTAGTGATTTTCGGAAGTGGTCTAGGAAGTGGTATAGAAGTAACGACCAAATGTGGGCCGCTCATAATAAAATTCGGTATGTCAACTTTTATGTACATGATAAGTGTTTGTTTCGAATTTTAACCTGATAACGAATTTTATTAGAGATTTATCTGTATAAAGTGATTTTCTAAAGTGGACTTTATATGGGACCGATATTCACAAAATTTATTCGTTTGAGTTTTTATACATGAGGACTACTGATATTAAATTTAATTATAAATGAGTATTTAAGCGATTTTCGGCAACTATTGCCAATTTTCAATAACACTATGTTCTACTACTACTAAGTTCTATGGGGTCTACAACACCCCAACAGACAGCTAGAAATTGCTAGATCATAAGGACCCAGAATATATATAGATACATTTTGATTATATGACCAATATTTCGATGTATTACAAACGGAATGACAAACTCAGTAGACACTACATCTTTTTGGAGTTGGGAATAATAAGGCCAAAATATTCAAAATATTTATTGGCATTTAAATAGACAAAATACTTGTGTGACCTGCAGATTAACAAAGCACTACAACAACTAAACAAAAAGTTATTCATATTTTAAAAGAAACTGTTTTTGTTCTTGTATACAATGTATTGTATTAGTTTTTACTGATTTTAAGTTTATATCTTTCAATACCAATTTTAATTGAACAATGTATATTTGTATGCGTAATTGCATAAAAGAAAAGGGAAAATCTTTTAAACGTGTGGGTAAATGGTTAAGTATTAAACGACAAATGCAAACCTAAAACCTCTTTTATACAAATGCATAAACAAACTTGTCGCAGTGGAAAGATGCAAAAGTCAGCCTATTAGGAGGCCTTGAATTGAAGACAAAAAAACTGCCAGTTATTTTTATAACTAACCTTAGTAAGGGCTAGTAGATTCATGTCCAATTACGAAGTTTGTAGCAAATTCGTTCTTTAGTTCATCGTACTTTATGTTGAACAAATTTCATGTAGAAATCTTTCCTTTCACTTTCAATATTTGAAAATTCAACCCTAATGTCCACAAATACTACTCCATTAATCTTCCGTCTATAACATAGTTTCCTAGTTACAATACATTGTGTTGAATATTAATTAAAGCCCTTTCAAATAAGACTACCTATTGAAGACGTTGCCTCGAATGAAAAGAAACAAAAAAAAATATTTTAAAATACATCACAAAATAATTTCTTCTTTAAATTTCTTGCTCTACAAAATCGAAAAAATATTTTTTGATAACTTTTGAATTTTTACAAACCATTAAAATTTTTTTAAATACAAAACTAAGGAGGAAACCCGTGTATGTAAAAAAAGTTGGTGCATGGGCAGAATTCCTTAATTAAAATTTGTTTCTAACAGCCCTTCTAGAAGATTCTTTTAAACAAACAAAATTTTTTTTCTTTTTGCTTTCACTGTGATTGCTTTTAAATTATGTTTTATTATTTCAGACGTTAGCAGATTTTATATCACCACAGATAGCAGCATTAATATTACAAACTTTTATAGAAAAAAAAACAATATTTTGTCTTCTGAAATAAGGGATAAACTAAATAACATCATTTTGAGAAAAAAAAATAATTTTATTCATGAAAAAAACTTGAGCCCGCCCGATTTCCAGCAAATATCTAATAAAAGAAATATGCAGAATATTTTCTAAGGAAGCAGACGTTTCTGTAAGTATTCAATTAAAACGATTTAACCGACTATTTACTCGCAAAGGAAAAAAAGTTCCAGGACGAAAAATAGCTATAAGACGAAAATTAGAAAACTTAATCAAACGTCTTTTGATGAAGCATTACCTACCAACACAGATGACATTGATGAGAATACTAACTTCCAATTTATACGAAGAAGAACTGCTTCGTTTATCTGATTACCTTTTAGACAACGGGGTAAGGTAAGACGAGTAAATTTTTGATTGTACTAGCAATTCTTGTTACTCTCCTATTTGTATTATACTCCTATATGTATATGTGTATATTTTCAAATAAAGTATACACACTTTTTTAAACACATATGTAATACGAATAACAGAGTAACACATATGTGTAAACAAATGTGTGCAACTATATCGAGCTGTGTGAACACCGAAGACATTGCTTCGTGTAAATTGGGAGTAAGCAATTGAAAATAAAAATTGATTTGCCCATTACAAAGCTGTGTCACTATATGTGATCGGTGGGCTCGGACGTATTCTCTAACAAAAGACTGACATTGAGTCGTTCTCTTTAAAGCCAATGGATATAATTTTTGCTAATAATGGTAAAATACATATATTAAAGTTTAGAAATAATTTTTATATTATAACTTTATCAGAAAATATGAAATAGCTAAATATATCTAAATAAATTTAATTACAAGTGATTTTTATTTAATACACTAAACTCAAAATACCAAACTTGCGTTTAGTAGTAACGATATTGAAATAACCTAAACATTTTTGAACACGCATTTAATTTATAAAAATTGAATGAGCATTGTTATTTATTGAACGCACATTTACTAATACTAAAATTGAACACACATGGTATATTTCTGAACATATGTTTACCTTTTCACAAGCTGAATTATATATAATTAAAAACTAAATCAACGTTTGGCACGAAACTGAACGATTTATTTGGTTTATTATTATAAGCGTTAATGGTGCAGAAAACGTAACAAATGTTCAAATGAACCGCACATTTGTCCGGGTTTCTACTACTTTTCTACTACATTTTTTTCTACTATTTTCTTTGTGTGTAGGTAGCAAGTAGTATAGGTAATGTAGTAGTAGAAGGCCTCTGAATTAAAACCCCGTGATATTCCCAATTTGATTACTCTTATTCACAAATTTACTTACACTTAGACATCTGTATATAAGAGACTCTTGTCATGATGGTGTTGATTTTGCCACAAACTATAATGTGATTACTTTAGAGTTTTTTATTTATTTATTTTTTTTTTTTTGTGACAGCTGTTGGTTGCTTGTGTCATCTTATATTTATATTTAGTATTGTTTGACAATTCGTTATTAAAACGTTTACACAGCACCAACGTTTACGAATTAATTAGGTGTATTAGCATTAGTAATGCGTACAATTCGAGCAACATATGGTTTGCATCATCAGTGTTTTATTTTAAATAAAAAAAAAAAATACCTAAATATATTACCCTATACATACGTACGTACATACTAATACAATAGTAAAGCGTTAAGACCATCTACATATATACACAACACTTTATAGTAACAGACATTTAACTACACATTTGGGTATGTATTTTAGTTTTGTACAAGGTAGTTGCCAATGGCAACCATTAAAGATCACACCTCGAATAATGCATTTTGTGTTATAAATACATCTTCTTCAGCTACTTTTGTTCTTTCTTATTATGAGTTTTAACATATAGATACATATTATCTATGTGTATGGGAGAATGTTTTGTTATTTTGTTGTCGTTCTTGCTGTTTCCGTTTCGTTAGGTTTACTCATTTGGCTTCATTTGCAATTCCTGTCTGTCAAACATATTCCATGTTACGTTACCATAATGTCTTATAAGAAGATATTATTTTCATGCATTTAAACGATCTTTGTAGCTGGTTAGTAGGGTTTGGTGTATTTTGGTCACTTGCAGTAACATATGCATGTCTATGGGACCATGTGTTTGCTTATTATTTTATTTTTGTTTGGATTCTTTAGTTTTGTTTATTTATGAATTAATTTCGAGGAAAATAAAGCTAATGAATATTAACTTTTTAAATTAATTATTTAAATATGATTTGGCTAGTTGTTATATGCCAGATGTATGTTGAGTGAAAACTAAATATTAAAATAATTGAGAAATGACTACACAAAGTTGTAAAAATCATAAAACTTTTAAAAACTCGGTTCGTACTCACAATAATGCTAAATATTTTTTTTAAAGTCATGACTAGAACTTCACTTCGTAGTAAAAATGATTAAGAACAATAAGTGTAGGCCTTACAGAGCCACCGGTATACAAAATGGTATGGTCGGACTAAAAATAGTGACACAGTGAACAAAATTCTAAAAGGTGTTGAAAAAAAATATTTCTGGAATTGGTTTTACATTATCTTTAATCTTAGGGATGGCTGAAACTGCTTTTTTTCGAACCACTCTAGAAGATATGGTCAAATATGGAATATTTTCGCTAGCGTGAAACTTAAAAACTTAAACTTTCGCTGCAAGTTGCATGAATTCTGATTTATATATAAATAAATAAAATAAAACAATTAATGAAATGTATGAGTATTAATTTTCAAAGCAGAAAAACTATGGGCACATTCAGAAGTATTAGTTATAAACTGGTGCTAAAGCAACCAATCGGCTTAAAGTCTACCAAATCACATCTATAACATATGCTAATTTGAATATTAAGATCGTATAGGAATGTATGCAGTTGAGAACTAGTACTGGTACTTTTTGTACTAGTCAAATTCTAGTGAAGTACTAGTTTAATCTCCGACAGGGCATATAACAGTTTGTTATATATTATTTTAAATTTTAAATTCTCTGTTATACAAACGTTGTTCTTTTTACAAAAAATACACAATTTCTTTTAAACATATTCAAATTTCATTAGTCTTTAGCACCGTTTGATAATAATTTAAACATTTGTAATCCTTTGTAGAATATTCATGTATCCTAAAATCATTGGCATTTCGTAGACTGTATAATTGTTTTTAGTTGTCATATATTAGTTCTTCTGTTAAATACACCTATCCCTCGATTTATAGGTTACTTTTTTGCATTATTTCACTTTTACACGATTTTTTTTTTGGTTTTCGTTTACAACGAGGGATGTGGAAATTACCTCAATTTACACGATTTTTTATTTTTAATAATTTTAGCAAAAATTATTTTTTTTTGAATTATGAAGCTTTTACACATTATTTCACATTAACTAATATCTCCGAATGTGTATTTTTGTATGGTAATACTATGTACATATGTATATTTGTCCCAGACACAAAGCGGTATTTAAAGAAAAAAGGATTGCCATTTAATGTGCTTCTAGCAATTGACAAATCCTGGACATCCACAAGACTTGCAACATGATGTGCAAGTTATATTTTATAATAATTTCGACTTTTAAAGCATCATATATCAAGCAATCGTTCAGATATATTTTAGATCAAATTGAAAATGATAAATCTTTAACAGTAATGAATGCATGGAAAAAATTTACAATATCAGATTTTACACAATACATGTTGCATTGATTTATACTGTTGGAAAAATTTGTGGCCAGATGCAGGAGAAAATATTATAGTACCTTGTCAATGCTTGGAGCATAAAATGTCTGAGTTAGTTCTGTTGGCCCATACAATGGTAGGAGAAGGTTTTGATGACTTTTGTCCAGATGATGTTGAAGAATTGATGATAAATATAGAATTAGATGTTGATGATTTATTAACAAACGACAACGATTCTGATGAAGAAGTTACAGAATCAGTAGCACTGACAGCAAAAATTATTCGTGAATGGCTTGAATTAGTCCGAAAATTGGGCAATAATATTTTTAAAAAATTACCCAAATATTTAAAGAGCCCTTGCATTCCCGCGATAGATTTCGCAGGGCTTAGCCCGATATCGGGAGGTATATAATGAGTTATACAATAATTCAACACAAGTTTTAATTACAAATTAATTTATCAACTGTCGAATCAGACTCGCATGAAATATTATCTAGAGACGAAAGTGATATGTCGCCTATCAAAAAAATACTATTAGTATTGGAAGACAGTGATGAAGAATTATTTGAAAGTGATGACTGATACATATACATACTTTATATAAATATGTATATCTAATATATATTTCTAATTGTGCTTTTAGTGTACATACTGACATGTAATATTTTTTTATGAGTTAAATTTATTTTGTTTTATTAATGCAATGTAAATATGTATGTACAATGTATGTATTGATTTTAAATATTTTTTATATACATTATTTAATTTACTTTAAAATAAATGAATTTTCTTAACAAAATTTTTGATTTATTCGTATTTGGGTCTTTTCTCGATTAAGACGATTCCTTAAACAAAAACTTTATATTTCGATTTATACGATTTTTTCAGGAACGCAACTATCGTGTAAATCGAGGGACAGGTGTACTCTGATATCTTCATTTTGTGTATAAATGTTAAAATAATAAATTGAAGCCTTTGTGTGATATTTCTCCAATTTATTGAAATGTAAAACTTTGTATCCTAAGTGGTTCTAAAATAAAGAGTTTATTGTTTTCTAATTAATTCTTCAATTAACCACATTTACTAAAATTTTTATCAGAATTTTTTTATTATTAACAAAAAAGATATAATGAACTGCGTGTATCAAAAGCTTTGCAAATTTTTTTAGTTTATTTAAAGCACAGGTTTTTTTTTATTAAAATCAATTTTACATTTCTGAATCAACTTTAAAATGTTTTTAAAAACAAGTGAATTATTTACCTTAATGTAAAGCCATTAATTTTAGTAAATTACGAAAACAATTCTATGGAGACGTAATTCGCACAAGCCTTCTCTCAAATCGCTGATAGTGACTTATGCACTCATACACAAATCAACTCGAAATAAATAAATGTTTTAAACGAATGATGTTGTTGGTCATGGAATTGTTGTCGATGCTGATGACCACTCAATAAAGTAGACGCATTGTCAACATATTTAATATGTTGACATGAACCTTGCGATATGAACAGTAATATCAGCAAGAATTTGTGCAAAATATAACACCCACACAGCCACTATAATAGATGAGCTAAAAGCAGTAATTTACACGAAAGGAAAGGATAGTGGATAGAAAATAATTTCGTTGCGTAAATTCAAGGGGCCCCAAATGGCAATGTGTGATATGATTTAATTCCTAAAAATTAAAAATAATAATATAAATCAACCTATTAAACAACATGAAATTAAATATGAGTTTATTAACTACGAAAAAAATTTCGTAAAAATTCTGCAAGGCATGAGAGACCGCAAAAAATTTTAATTTTTAATTTTGTTTATTTTTAAGTCTTAAAGAACATTATTTAAATTTTTATTTATAATTTTGTTTTGTTGAGAAATAATTTAATTTTTTTAAGAGAAAAATTTGTTTTTGTTTAAAAAAATTCACTAGGATTTCTTAATTATTTCCAAATAAATTTGACACTTGGAAAAGGCAATATATCTTCTATTTAAAAATATATAGAACTTTTGTAAAATAAGAAATGATTAGAAGACTTTTTTAGATTTTGATTGTTTTGTTGAAACGAAAATTGTTTAAAATTAAATAAAAATTGTATATGTATATACATGGTGTAACTATACAAGGTGAGCGCACAGTAGCACAGCTGACTGACTTTGTTTACAATTTACTCATGTCAAAAGTAATAATTTGTGAAGTGTTTTTAACAGTAGTAGATTATTTTACACAAACAATATGACTGTGGTTTTTGTATTGTGTTGTATTTGTTTCCGATTTGCAATCACCTTGTATAGTTACAACAGGTACATACATATATAAAATTTTTTTAATAAAATTCTGCATTTATGCTGACAAAATACTAAAATAAAAACAAAATTTAAAATGCTTTATAAGAATCTTTTAGATTGGGCCAGATTTTCTATGCCAGGAACTACATCGAATGTAAGATATAAGAGCATTTCACCACAATCTGAATTTTAAATTAAAAATAGTTATATTTTAAATGACGCTGGTTCGCTTGTAATAAAGTTTTCTTAATTTTTTTCATATAATACATTTTGTTTAACATTTGTTTTAAATACTTTATAAGTTTTCTTGGAAATTTTTTAAATAATGTAAAAAGAGTAGATATAATTTTTTATCCCAGAGAAATGGAATATAATCAATGTTTTCACAATTTTTTAATTTTAAATGCATTAAACTTTTGACTTTAGTATGATTATTAAAGAATTTTTTTTGTTAGGTTTATAAAAACGTTGTCAACCCACAAAAAAATATTTAGAAAAGTTCAAAAATATTTAGAATTGCTATCAGCAAAAAACAAGGGTTGCTACAAAAGTTAAAAATTTACTTTCAATATGTTTTTCTTTATTTTTCATATCTTCAAAACTATAGACGATTCGACGATATTTTTTTAGTCCTTATCTAGTAGCAGTGTTATCGTTGCAATTGGATCATGAAAGAATAATTGGGATAATTTTTATACCCATTTGCAAACTTTATTTTTATTACAGAAGGACAAGTCCTGTTGAAAATAGTAGGAATTGGTCCACGATTTCTCATAGCACTCACAGAAATTTTTTCCGCAATATGGCTTTATGGAACATAAAGATCTGTAGCAAAGCCGTATCCATACCAAATTCTGCAAAAATTAATTTCATGCAAAGTAAAACCTTAAAACGATATTTTGTTTGCATCGCTCTATATTTTGACATAGCCCAATATAAATTCCGATAGTGACTTAAATGCTCGTAAATCTTTTATGAAAATCACTAGCAAGTTGAAATTCAGCAACCATAATACAAATATACATAAAAATTTTAGTATCAAATTTGATTATGATCGATCCATATTTGATCATAGCCCCCATATAACGACCAGTCTCGAAAATCAGTTAAATGCGCATACATATGTTATAAGCATCAGCAGCATTGCGTCAATTCAAACCAAATGATCGATACATACATATATAAAAATATTCATACTCAATTTTATGACGATCGGTCCATATTTGATTGCAGTGCCTACATAAAGTTCATAGCTTCATAATAAGGACTACTCCCGAAAACTAATTAACTAATTTACACAGATCAGATATAAGTATATACAAATTATACTATTGACTTTTTTGAAAGTATACAAACTCCACTTTGCAGAATAACCACATAGTATAAAGAGGTGACAGTTTTGACCTTTCAAAAGCCAAAATTTAATTTCTTAGGGCTTGTTGGTACTTAATTGATTGTGTGTTGAAGTAAATCGCTTTCTGTTATAGGCTGTAAAAATATACACAATGTACAAATTCTTGATTATGACTGGAATATGCATAAAATTTTAATAAATATCTACATTAAGATAAAATTATACTAAAGTAAACATAAAATAAAAGCAAATTACGGTGAAATATTTTATGATGTTTATTGGTCATTTGGTGGTGGGTATATAAGATTTGATACCGCCAAATATAAACTTGTTAAATTCTCGCATACTCGAGGTGTTGTAATTGGAGACATCTATTACAACCCTTGGTAGGGCTATGGATTGCAAATTCAAAACTTAAACTCGAAAACAATTCCTTTCTAGTCTTGTGAAGTTATATTGCAATAGAACTGACCATTTAAAAATTAATGATTAATTTCCCTTTTTTCAAAATTCTCCTACGAAGATATGAATATTTATTGAAAAGCAGTATTTGCATATATTCTTATTGCGTTAGCTACACCGGAGTTGTATTTTTCTGGTTCGGTCATTGTCATAATATAATCTTTATATTTTATTAAAAAAGATTTATATTTGATAAAAAAAAAACACCTTAAGCTTAAACAAAAAAAGGTAAAAAAAAACTATAATATTAATCATTTACAGTACTTTGGCTTTTTGCAATCAGTATCGATTTTCAAGGAATTTATTTATGATTTTCTTCTTATTTTGATTTTTCATTACTTAGCACTCATACAACCTGTATTTTACCACAGATTAAGGTTTTTACCACATCCACGTAGCTATGTTCAAAAATCAAATCACTGAAAAAAAAAACCAAAGTACTGCCACCAGGTTTTTAAAAAAGCCTTTATAGTGTGTTCGCGTTTTAAGTGAATAATGAATGCTTAGCTTCTAATTTTTTTTTTGCTAGTACGAGTATGATTCATTTTTAATTATTTAAATATTCATCATACGCCACCTATGACAAATACGATAATATACAACATGATGTTTAACGAAAAAGTTAGCAATATTTGTTTTCTTTTTTAATTTATTTTAATAAATGTTCGCATAATTCTACGAACGTAAATATTTTTTATACCAATTAATTCCAAAACAGATGTCCTTATTAAACATTTTGGCCCTCTTAATCACTTCGATTCAAACCGGTATAAAAGGCTTTAATCGAAAATAAAGTTTTAAAACATAGTGAGAGTATGATGATTTTTTGACTGTTAACTGAATTATTTGTTCTGTTGTCATTAAAAATTGCTGTTGATTAAATAAATGAAAATGTTCCCCAGATGCACATATACATTCGTAAAATCCATACAATACGCAAATATGAAAAAAAAACATTTGTACATAAAAGCGACAGTGTCGTTATGTGTGCAAAACATTTACAAATATGGATTTAATGGCACGAATGTTTTTTTTTGTTCTTTCGATATGCAAAAGGGAGTGATGAAAATAAAAGCATTCATAAAAATGGCTCTTCTTTTGACAATTAAAATTTTACTATCAGCATTAATTTAGCTCTTAATGTGAACAATTTTTATTATTTAATTGATTAACAATAAAATCTAGAGGCCAACTTAATGGATAAAATAAAGTTAAACATTAAAGACAATTAAAAATATCTAAGTACAGATACAGACTATTATTTTTTTATTTTGTATATTTATAGTCTGAAATCTGTCACGTCTGATATAGGAAATGGGGAGGGGGGGAAATCGATGTTATATGTAACACTCGTATTTCAAACGTGACTTACTATATAAGTGTAGCAGGTGATAGCTAGAAAAATTATATATACTTCTGTCAATTAATAAATAGTAAAACAAGTCGCATTCAAATGCTCCTAATAGAATAAAATATAATAATCATGAAGCAAACATTCTCAAAATGTGTTACTATTATCTATCTATTACTTATATTATACTACATTTCTTTGTTGGAAGAAATTATAACAAAAAGTTTTTATCATATAAATAAACTAAATAATGCACATTTAAATAAGGAAAATTTAGTAACTTTCTGAATTCTGTTCAAAATTTTAAATAAGAAAAATTTAGTAACAGTCTAAATGTATTTCTCAATCAATTTTGTTATACACAATACAAAAACTATCATGCATTTAGGCTTCGTAACAGTTCCTACAACTTTCACAAAATTCAATAGTATAATTTTTACATACTTACAACTGATATGTGTTTTTCGAAGGGAAGTTTATATGGAGGCTGTGGCCAAATATAGACCGTTTATCATAAAATTGAGTACGTAAGAGATTTATGCGCATCTAAGTGTTTTCCGGAAGTGAACTTTATGTGTGGGTTACCGGTAAACAATGACCGATCGTCATAAAATTGAAAGTGGCGATTTTTGTATATGTATGGACTATTTTTGTTTAATTCTAATTTAATAATAATTTTTGTAAGAAATTTATGTTCATATAAGGGATTATTCGGAACTGAACTTTATATGATGAAAACAAATTATCGTTTTAAGATTTCAATTTACATGAAAATTATTGTTGCAGAATTTTGTATGGTTATGGCTGCTTATGAATATACCATAACCATATTCCGGGAAGACGTTTGTATAGGGATTTGAGAAATCTTGGACCGATTGCTACTACTTTCAACAGGGCTTGTCCTCCTATCATAAAAATAAAGTGTGCAAAATTTCATGATAAAGTAAAACTATCTAAAAAATATCGAGGAAGTCTGAAAATTGCATCTATAACTCGGATCCTACTGGACCGCTTTTGCCAAATATTTTGGTGGATCAGAGAATGTTTGGTTAAAATTTCATTGTTCTGACAAACTTTATATAGCACCCATATTTTGATGGTGGGTATAAAAAATATACAAAAAAAAAATTTTTTTCTCTAGTAACAAATTACAAAATTTTGTTTATCAATTATTGATAATTTGAAGCAGTATTTTGTAACCGAACAAATCTAAGTTATTACCATTTAATGAATTATTTCTAAGTATTATGAATTTAAATAAATAAAATACATTGTATACATATAAATATATATATATATATATATATATATATATAGTATATAAGTATTAAAGTAATTCACTTAAGTTTCTGATTTTCAGAGGATACTCAGATTTTTTTTTTAATATTTAATAAGGATTTAATATTAGAATGTTACGACATGCCTATTTTGAAGAATATATATGTATGTATATATTACATACTATTTATTTGTAACAAAGAAAAAGCAAATAAAAAATTAAAATATAAGTAAGATTAAGAATTTTGTTTGCAATAATTTATTTATTCAAAATGTTTTGTTTTATTATCCTGTAGTCAATAGACATCAAAGACATCGTTTTATAAATGTTAAAATTTCCCTAATAATATTGGAAAGAACAAATATTTAGGGGATGGTAATATGTCAACTATTTCGTTTGTTTGTTTTGTTTTATTTGGCATTTTGTTGTTGGTCACAAATATACAAATAATATAACATAGTAAGTATATACATATCTATATAAATACATATATTTAAATACAGATGTGTTTATATAGCGTTAAATATAAATCAACGTATGTAAGTATGTTTTGTTAAACATTATACAATCATGGCGGAATGCCAATAACAAAAGTCAAACTAAAGTTTGTGAAAATTAAAATTTATAGCTGCTTAATTTAATTCATTTGTGCTACGCTGAATGTCTATAGCTGCCAAAAAGTCGAAAGATTGATTTTTCTTAAACGTTTGATTTGGCTCAGGTTCAGTTACAGCTACAACCTCAGCCAATCAGTTACTGATGCTATGAAGATATAAGTAGCACTTATTCATAGATGGATTTAAAACTATTGCCAATGTCTTAAGTTCAAACGTCTTTTTTTTTTTTTGTAGGTGCTATACGGCCTTGTTCACAGACAATTTTTCTTAAGTTTTAAATGTTTTTGTACGTGATTCATTGCCAACTAATTGTTTGAACATGAGAAATCAATTTAAAAGTCGTGTCTTTTTTCATTCAATTTCCTTTATTTTTATTTAAACGATGATGATTTTCAGCTTTAGGTGGTGGGAAGATACGACTAAGAGTGTGATTTTTCAACGGTAATTTTAATATTATTAAAAAGATTTCAATGCAATATTATTGGCAGCTTAAATGGCTATTATATTAGTATAAAAAGCCATAAAAAACAAAGTAAAACAAATACAAGTTGAAAAACTCAAATTTTTTTTTCCTGTTTAAAAGTTTTTGTTGGTTTTAATTTTATTGGTGTAATTTAAGAAATACTTTAAGACTCCTAAAAATTGTAGACATGAATAAAATTGATACTTACGATGATTCTGTCCTTGCGGAACGAATAAAAAACTAGATAATATATCATTTAAGCAAAATATAGTTCACATTTTATTTAATAAATTCTAGGCCAATAGAGACATAAACAAAATTGGGATCAAATTTCATTATTTGCGACAATTTTTCTCTATAAAAAATATATATTTGGGGCGACCTTTCATTTTGACCTTCAGCCTCATTCCATTGCTTGAATTTTTCATTTGTTCTGGAGTCTAGTGGCGGTTCTCATCAAAAGTTATGAAATGACGCTTAAAATTCATTTTATTTTTCATAAAATGATCCAAACAGGTTTGAGAAATTTTCAGTCGTATGCATTTTCGGTCAACTGTTCAAAAATGCAGCACCCATCTTGCAGAAAACTTTTTTATCTGGAGTTCCTAATGCAAAATTAATGCACTTGATCATTTGAGACTTTTATTCGTTGTTCATTTAATATCATATCATGCACTTTGGCTACAATTTCTGTTGTTGTTGCTGGTTTTTGACGTTCACTACGTGGTTCATCATCAATGCTTGTTTAAAATCAGCAACGCAATTTTTTACTGCTGCACATTCAGCATATCATTATGAATTTCTTATCCCGATAAACATTTTTTATTTAAATATTTAACGACACTATGAATTTCTAATTTTTTCCATTGTAAAAAAATCGCGGATGCGTCTTTTTTAACACCTGTTTCTATAGAAGGAGATAGATCGAAAAGAAATTAAACATGTGTTCAAAGCAAAGATGGAAGTTACTAAAACACTTAACCTTTTTCTGTTTCTACCGCGCTTTCTGTTCTAGGCTAAAAGGTTTCCGAACCCATATTTCCGATGAAATATTTCGATTATGTACTTTGCAATACAAACATTTTGTTTAAAGATTTACAGTTTTTGTTTTACAATCAATGTAGTTTGTTTTCATAATTTGACACAGAGTATTATTTATCACTTACTTAACTTTAGTTGCTGATTAAAAAAACACATTTCTGTATCAACTCTAGAAAATAGATTTGTTGTTTTTATATGGCCTTTAACAAAATATAGATTTCCAACTTAATCTAGTTTGGTATACATTGAAAATGTATTTATTGCTATATAATGTACTATTTGCCTACATACATACATATGTATATATGTATATGTAATTAATTATAGCAGTTATTCATATAAAAATTGCTGACACATTCTACCACATTGCTGACATAATATTGAGCCACATTTTCCATATGACATTCATTAATTTATTTTAGTGTTTTGTGTTTTATCTGAAACAACATATGTATCTACAAATCTTTATTTATATAATGTGTATACTAATACAATACGAACACACTACAATATTGACATTTAATATACATACATAAATTATTGATAGTATAACTCGCGGTTAATTAAAAATGATTGTATTTGCATATGTTTTACTCAATACAACATAAATATATTGTACATATATACTTTCTGTCATAAAGGAAAGATACAAACAGTCAAATCGAAATAGGTATTAAAAAAGTATAGAAATATTATATTGTATAACACTTAGATCAAACTTATCTATTTTGAATAACTAAATATTTTAATTATTAAAATGATTTTAGTTAAAATTTACTTCAATAAAACTTAAAAAATCTTAAAACTACTAAACAATTTTCTACGCACAGCTTAGTTCAAAAAAATCCTAAAACTACAAAACAAAAATATTAAGTTCACATTTTCTATATCACGTGTAAGTGTTTATTTTTTAAGTCTTCCAGTTTCAATAGTTGACGTTTTTCTAATTAAATTGTGTCGCTTTTGTTCTTTCAGCTCTTGTTTTTTTTAAATTGTACAGCCATTTAAGAATATGATAATTTTTTTTCTACTTTGCTGCTGCTCTGCCATCACTTCCAGCATTTGTTTTTGAATGGACGTTTCCTCTGCAAGGATGTCACCAGGAGAGACCTTTGTGAGCAGTTGGCTTTTTATATTTTTTTACCGCCGACTATTGTTTTATTTCCTTCTGACTCTCATCTATATCATCTATCAGTAAAACCTCTTCCAATGCAGTTTGAATATTTGCTTATAGCTGCTTCGAAACAACTCAGAACAACCATCCAAGCTTTTTGGCCACATCTGCTACGGATCCTCCCATACTATTTAAATGGTATATTGTATCTTCAATTGCTGATAAATTTTGCTCAATATTGGGGCCCCTCACCAGTTCCTTTAAGAAATTTTGCATTTTGCCGGACGTATTTTTTTTTATTGATAATGAACTGTGGAGACAATAATATGTGTTTTAAAAATATAATTGTAACTCATTCCTTGATAATGATATCCGATGAATATCGAACTATTGGAAGAAATGAATAATTTATATATTTTTTACAAATAATTGGCCTCGAGCTCGAAAAAACTTTTTTATTTTATCAAAAGAAAAAAGCACGAATCAATATATCAATTTAAAAAATTTTTGTTTCTGCAATCAACAAGCAATAATAAATCTTTGCTTTGCTTGCCAAAAAAATTTTCCTTGACCTAAGTTCTACTGTTATATAATATGACTTCCTTGCCTTTACCACATGTCAAATTAATTAATTTATTTCTTAAATTTACATTAAACATTTCTAATCATTAATCTTGTGGAACTGGTATTGCATCATTGCATTTGCAAAAAGGTTTATCATACTTTTGCTCTTACTGTGTATTTTGTTATTTGTTTTATTATAAGCTTAGAGAGTAGTAAGTAATATATGTTTTAATAGATATAATTCTCTTTTGCACAGTTTTGATAAATAATGACGATACTCAAGTATTTAATTGTGATAAAGATAAAAATATTTACATTGTCTAAAATCTTGCTATCGAGCCATAATTTTTCACTGCCTATAGACAATATGAATAATAAATAAAACATATTTGTATATCGATATATATAGTACAACGACTTTGAATAAAATAAATGCAAAAATTCAAATACAAAATTATTACATACTTAATCATAGTCCAAAATTTAAGAAAATATGTGATTGAAATTAAAATATTTTAATATATAAATTACTAAATATTTAAAATGATAACGCATAAATGCACTCCATGTGTCTATGCATAGCTATATTCAATCAGAAACATCAATATTTTATCATCCATTATACCAAATATAATCAAAAATAATTCATGTCACATTTTTATTGTACATTTTTCAAATCTTTATCGCTTTTTCGTGTATGTACGAGGTATGATCAAAGAATAACCGTTATTTTCAAATTTCGTGAGTTTCGTACGAGTATGTTAGATTTTAGCATTTTTTTTCTGTTATGTTGGTACACATGTCTGCTATATATATATATATATGTTGGTAATATCAGCCATTTGGGATTGCCAATTTGGTTTTGACAGATAAAAAGCTTAGTCGTGTTTTGGTGTGCTCTTCGATTTTTTACTATTCCAAAAATAGGATCAAAGAAACTGTATTAAGTTTTGTGTAAACAATGACATTAAATGCGCAAGGACATTTGAAATGTTGACTGTGGTGTTTGGCGAGTCTACTATGAGCAGAATACAAGTTAAATTGTGATATAAGATGTCAGAAGATGTCAATGACAAACGATTAAAACACTGAAGCAGTGAAGAAAATGATTTTGGATAATCGTCGAGTCACTATCAGAGAGGTTGCTGATGATGTTGGCATATCGTGCAGCTCATGCCAATCACCTTTTACCGATGTTTTAGGCATGAAACGTGTGGCAACGAAAATTGTTCAAAAATTGCTAAACTTTTAGCAAAAACAACGTCGCAACGACGATCCAGATTTCCTCAAAAAGGTGACGAGTCATGGCTATGACATTGAAACCAATGTCATGGAACCGTATAGAAGAGCCAAGACCGAAAAAAGCACTTCAAGTTCGGTCAAATGTGAAGGTTTTGCTAACTGTTTTCTTCGACTGAAATTGCGTGGTGCATCAGCAATTCTTGCCATAAGGTCGTGCGGTCAATAAGGCATACTACCTTGAAGTTATGCGTCATTTGCACGAAGCAGTTCGTCAGAAATGCACAGAACTGTGGAAAATCCAATCATGGATTTTGCACCATGATCACGCAACAGCTCACACATCGATGCTTGTGAGTCAGTTTTTGTCCAAAAACAAAAACGTTATCATGTCTCAACACCGCAGAGTGTAAAGCATTTTGCTACGATTGAGGAGATAAAAGAAAAATCGAAACAGGAGCTATTGGCGATACCAAAAAGCGCGTTTCAGAAGTGTTTCGAGGGGGATTACTTTAAAGGGGACAAGATAGCTATTGATGAATAAATAAATAGTTTTTGAAACAATTTAAAATAAGGATTATTTTTTGATCAGACCTCGTACATATATTTGGTTTATTTTTCCATATGTTAAATTCACCTCGAAATTTATATCCCTTAAATGTGATGCTTTACCATTCTGATTTTGTGCTTCATAACGAAACATTTATTATCATAAATATTTGTATTGTATGTATAAGAATTGTTCAGGGCCATTAAATGATATATTTCTAACATACAATATTTTATTTATATTTCATATTTTTATGGCTTTTTTATTAAGCAATGTTATGCAGAATATTACATAAATTTACCTGTTTCTTAACCTTTATCTGCTAAACATGTATACGGGTACATATAAATCTAGAGGTATGAATGAATATTTAAATGTGTCTATAACATTATTACGTATCAGTAAAATATGAAACTTTAGCAGACTTTGTGTGTACTGTTTTATGTATATACAGTATATACATACTTCTACACATAACATATGTATTAGTGTGTGTACAAAGGACTATTTATGGTTGGGTTCAAATATTTGTGTGTTTTGTCGGCTGGGCTCTCTATTTTAATGGTTTCGGTAATACGTATTAAAATAATTGCTTATGTTTTTATCTTTTGTTTTATGTAGTACGTAAGTATGTATATGGCTACGTTAGTAGTACAAAAATATGTATGTAAAAAAAAAAAAAACAAACGATATATTGCATACAATAAGGAGATTATAATATCATACAAATATAGCATAACTTAAGGTGGTAGATAATGTATATGTATTTTGCTAGACTAAAATTTTTAAATTAGCTTTGTTTAAAAGAAAATTACCTGACAAACTAAAAATATGCACGCATTAGGCAGATAATAAATTGATTTGATTTGAAGATATTGAAAATCAACAAAATAATTTGTAACAACATTCTGGAAATTTGCGAGCAGGTCCAATTTGATTTATGTTTTATTTACTTTAATTATATATAAAGTAAATTTTTAAAAAAGCCGACTATAGGAGGAAATTTGGAATAAAAAAAACGGTTTCGAATACGACCGAACTAACCGGTTTTTTATTATTTTTCTAGAAAGAAAATAAATTTGTGCTATATTTTTACAAATAATGAACAATTTAAATAAATCATAAAAAATCATAACAACCAAATATTTTTTTTAATTATTTAATTAAAAATTAAACTTCGCCAAAGATCTTTCGTTCAATTTCCAAGAAAAAATTTCACAAAAATATTTTAAAACGTAAAATTTTATCTATACGAATTGGTCGAAAATTGTTCAAATCGGTGCGTTCTTGGAACTGAAAATGTTATTGAAAAATTATGCAAAAAGTATAAAATTTTTTATTTTTGGATAAAAAATTCAAAAAGTTTTCAAGCGACTTCGAGTGATTAACTTTCAATTTTTTTTTTGTTTTCGTTTCATGAAGCATTTAACCCTTCGTCCTATACACGAGTCTGGCCAGATCTTTTTCAATTTAAAATGTTATTAGAATATATTTAACGCTTAGTTAGAGACTTGAAATTTCAGGAACCCTTCAACAATTTAGTTTGCTATAGACATTTAGAAAATAAATTCTGAAAAGGATATAAAACACACATCACATTTGTAAGACATGTTTTTGGTCAGACCCAAATATAATATTGTTTTTTAAAGGCGGTTTCTTATATGTTTCTTGCTGTTCTTAGTAATGTTTTGTTCAGTTATCTAATCTAATTTATTTATATCTATTAAACAAGATTACATGAGGTTAATTCGGGGAAAAAACCAATAAACATACTAACAAGTAACTCCATCTAGTTAATTCATAAGATACAAGTTTTTTTTTAACTGTCGTTATATTTTCACCATTATGTTTGTGTTGTGTTGATGATATTAAAGGTTGTGATTCACCTTTTAACAAATGAATATTTATTTATAATTTATTTAAAAATTATAATACATATATACAAGGTGTCGCAAAAGTAATCCTCTTATCAGAAAATGCTATAAATTTTGCGCAACTTGATGAATTGGGATTGGAAAACATGTGGTTTTAACAGGACGGTGCAACGGCACACACTGCACGTGCCACAGCCGATATGCTGAAAGATGCATTTCCTGGGCGCCTAATCTCCCGTTTTGGCGGTTGTCACTGGCCAGCAAGATCGCTTGATTGGAAGTTTACTTTTGCGCCACCTTGTATATCATTTATATTTAATTAAAAAAATTCTCTTCTTTCGAATTAAGTACATGAAAAACTGATTGGGTCTGGCTAGACCCCATGCGCTACGAATGTGAAAATCAAAACATGTGGAGGGTTACTCAACTTTTATTTACTAGAATAAATAACCTAATAGTTAAAAAGTACTCAAAATTTTTAAAAGTCTTAAATTTGCTTCTTGTTTTTCAACGAAAATATAGTAATTAATTATTAATATATATTTTCTTCTTCCACATGTTTTAAAAGTGGATTTTAATAATTTTTTTAAAAATAATATATTATACATCTGGCATTCATTGTATAAACCTGTTACTTGGCGTCGTTACATTTGTTATAAAATATTTTTTTAATATTTTGTATTTACCTAAATTTAGGAATATTAGGTCAAGTGGGATATTATTTTTGTTACACAATTCTAGGCAATAAATCGATTTTTAAATAAATCTTGAATTACTCAAACATTAAATTATAGCGATAATGTATCAGCCGAGCCCAGTAATAAATCGGGGTAATCTTAAAAAATCTACAAACAATTTCATTATTTTGTCGACCATTGGTTAATATATTTTCTAAACCTTTTATATATTATTCAGAATCGGAAATTTAATATTGAATTATAATTCTCTGCAATTCTAAGTTAAAAGAAATATTGGTCAAGTAAAGATTGCTGATGAAACAAAGTCTTGTGATGAATTTTTTTTTTTATTTATTCGATATATTCGTAAGTTATTTGGTAACTTCGCGAAGTCGGATATAAAAGACTGAAGTCATAATGAACGGTGTCTGATATTTATATGAATTTTGAATTGACGGATAAGTCGCTCATTTATATTTCTGCTGTAAATACATTGAAGTGCGGTTTTCTGTTACCCTTAAAATAAGAGTTGTACTCCTGATTTTCAGTGTGATCATTTTAACATTTTTGCGGCTAAATTTAGCTTTTTTGTTTTGATTTAGCTGAAAAATTTTATATTTAGCATTTGGCATTTTATTTAGCATTTCTTAATAATATGTTTGACATTTTTTTAGCACTTTTAATATAATAATTTATTTATTTTTTGTTGAAAAAAGCTCAAAAATAACATAAGGAAAATTATATGAACATTTTAATGAATAAATAAAAAAATTTATAAATAGATGAATTCTTGAACTAAAAGTGAAAAAATAAATTCATATAAGTGTGAAAATCAAAAACTCTATCGTAGAATTTTGAAAGGAAGATCGTGAATAGAAGAATGTGTCTAATGAAAACTTCCCTTCTACTTTTATTATAAAGATTTTAGTTGGGCCATTTAGTAACTCAAAAGATAAATGTATATTTAGTGGAATGAATTCTATAGAAACCAATTCAAATAGTATAGTCGACCAGCCGGATTATAATGCATGTTGAAGTGATTTTCAGAAGTGTTTCTTAAATGGGATTGATTATGTGCATAAAATTCGATTTGTGATTAAGTTTCATATACAACTTATTTGTGGCATAATTTATTTGGATACGTTTATAAGTCACACATTTATAACATATAAAGCCCTACTTCGAGAAGACTTTTATATGGAGGCTAGTGATATACTGGGCCAATTTAAACCCATTTTAACAATCGAAATATCTTCAAAATTGCGTCGTGCAATTAAATCGAATCAGAAATTGATTCTGAGTTGATTGGTATATTTTTAGGTGGATCTTAGGATAATATTTTTGGGCGTTACAAACATCAGCACAAAACCAATATACTACTATGGTGATGTAGGCTATAATTAAATAAGAAAAAAATGATTGAAATACCATGAATTATATCCTTTAAATTAGATATGGATTAAAAAGACGAAATTAATGTTTTCAAATTACAGAGGACTTAGTCCTGATACAATAAAAAAAGTATGGAAATTTGTATGAAAATTACTCAAGAAATATTCAACAATTGAGTTATCTTTAAGGTTGTTCTTCAGTTCAAAGTTGTATTATTTGTATAAAAATTTTACTTTTTAAACATGCGCACCTTCAATTTTTTTTTGGCATTTTAAAATAAGTTTTAACTTATTTTTAAACTGATTTAGCCGCTTATCTTTTTAAAATCTGGTTACACTGCTATTTTTTTTATTAAAAATTTGTGGTAAGCTTTTAAAAAATAATAAATTATAGTAAAGTTCTTCTTTATTTAATTTAATATTACTAAAACATACACAAAATAAGGCTAGAACCAGACTTTTTCGAAATGAGGACTTTAGCCAAAAGTGAAAAGATTTGTTGGTACTTGATCGTGAAAGTGGGATAAAACAGAAAGCTTCGAGTCCTAAGTATAAGATATTGAAATCAGTGGTCGGAATAATAATTGTTTTGTATAAAAAAGAACTTATGTGGCAGAAAACGTAAGCCAATTCTAGCAAAATAAATTCTTTTTCGACAGCCAGATGTATAAAGGAATAACTATAATTAAATATTTCGCCACAAACTGTCCAAAGAAGACTTAACGAAAACGGTGAAAAAGTACGCTCGCTAAGAAAAAAGCTCTTCTACGGTTAAGCTTTGCAAAGAAGTACATGAATATCAGCTAAAAAAGTAACTCATTTTAAAATAAAACTTTAATTTTTAATTATTTGCAAATAATTATATAAGTTTTTAATAAAAAACAGGAAATATTTGAAACCGTACTTTATTTTGTCCCACAGTATATATCAAGTAAGCTGTGCGAAAAAGGACAAATAAAAAATTTCAACAGAACAAATTTTTTACTTATTTACTTTGAAATTACAACAAATTTGTATTAGAATTCAATTTAATTATGAAATTGAAAAATATAATTTTCTCTCATACAACAACATATGTATTTAATTACACTTATTATTTAGATACTATATTTGCGTGTGTAATAGTTTAACAATTATTCTTAGTAATTCTTATTTTCATTTCGAATTACAAACAATAAATCTTTATTTTTATACCCACCACCAAAAAGAGTTAAGTTTATAATGTTTTCCATTCCGTTTGTAACACATTGAAATATTGGCCATAGCATCAAAAAGTATATAAATTCTTGGTCCTTGTAAGTTTTTAAGATCACCTAGAAGGATAAATGCTGTTGAAATTGGTAAGAATTTTCCTACAATAGATATTGATAATATTAATCTCCAAACACAAAAAGCATAGTAAAATAAACTTTGATCAAAATATATAAAAAAAATTGTACAAACTATACATATATTTTTCTCTCGATATCAGTTACATTAAATGGAATAAAATTAATAATTTAGGTAAATTTAAATTTAGTATTAGTAGCGTGTATTAAGACCCGCCACGACCGATTATAATCTCTTACTTGTTCGTATAGTCTTATGAACATAAAAATTTCTAAAAATAAACACACATAGATGTAGAATTTCATCTGCAAATTATATTTCGATGGTAAGATAACGAATTAGGGGAAATAATAATGAAAAAAGAAACTTCATCAAATTCAAGAACGACAACATTTCTATGACCTGTTCTGTAACTTGAAAATAACACAAAGTTAATTCAAACAACATTCATACTCGATAAACTTAAGTTAAACAATAACTTACTTAAAATGCTGATATAGGTATCAATATTTGTGTTTACTGATATGTTTAATTTCGCTTAATTATCAAAAGTGCAACTGCAACCGGGCCTCGTATAATTCCAAATTCGAAGTTTAATATATTTTGTACAAACATAAAATATCTACATACTATGTATGTATGTCACAGAAAAATGAAAAATTACCCGAAATGAACATGTAAAAACTTACTTACAAAAACAAACAAACAAGACTGCATTATACACATCTTTATACACATCTGTACTTGTCTAAGTATGTACGTCTGCAAGTATCAAGTCCTTGTGTAAACTTGTATTTGTTAGGAAAACTGCAGCTGCATTAGACAAACGTAAATGTATTTTTGCTATAAATATAATGAAAAATGTTATTACACTTTTAAAAGCACCATAAACTTTTTCCAATTTCACTGAAAATAGTAGTACGAATGTATAGGTCAAAAGTGAATAATATTCCATGAAACTTAAGAATGAAAAAAATGAGAAAAAATTTTCACACACACACAGATTGGATTGGAGTACCATCAGTTTTATATTGTTAACGAACAAAAAAAAAATAATTTTCTATTACAACACTACCAACACATGTGTGACCAGCTCACAACACAAAGACAGATGACAGCTATAAAAAAGTAAATGCAGATGCAGTAAAATGTAACTAAACGTTGTTTTTTTATGGAATAGGTGAATGTAAAATGAAATGAATGAGATTTGTTGCTCAAAAATAATGATCGCGAATTAGTTTATAGACTTCTAGCTAGATCAGTAATTAACAAGTCTGTCATTAATAAAAAAAAAATTGTAATAAATCAAACAAATATTTTGGAAGAACATTAGTTTTATATTCTTTTTAAGTAAAGACATATTTTCTTCTGGGAACTAGAAACTAATTTGACTCTTAAGGTAGGGTCACATTTGGCAAATTTTTGCCGAAATAGACGTAACCACAAAGATCATATTTTTGTTCTCGTTTATTTATTTAAAAATATTTTTCTTATTTAAACCAAAGGACACCTACTATTTAGTTTTAATTTATTTGATGATGTTTGATCTTGCAAAACTCTTGTAAGAGTAAACAGTGTACGTTAAACAGATTTGTGCTAAAACAAGTGGTTATGCTGTTTTGAGTAAATTTTTGGTAAATGTGACCGTACCTTTAGATTTTCAAAAGGACCCAGAAATAATATATAATTTATAGTTCTACTACCAATATTTCGATGTGTTACAAACGGAATAACAAACTTATCATACCCGCTATTCTTTTGATGATGGTATAAAAACAATATGAAGCAAACTTTATCGTCAACGCGCTTATAGGGTCTACTTAATTTTTTTAACTAGAAGTTTAACAATTTAATTTAGTAAAAAGTATATACTTTTTTAACATAATTAATTATATTATACAGCTCTTAAAAAATTTGTTTTGTCTAATATTACTGTAGTCTAAAGCTGAAGGCGACTCCTATTAAAAAGGCTAGCTATATCCTTAAATCTTTAAAAGTTTCTTCAACCATATTTATTATTTACATACATACAAAAAAATATGCACTACGTGGCATTTAACATTCATGTTTTTTTAAATATTCATTGTAAATGCCTCACTGTTAAATTTTGAATTTACTTACACTAATCTACGAGTATCTGTATATGTATGTACGAGAGCATGCCTGAGTAAGTATGAGCCTTCTGCGCCATAATTTGTCAACGAAACAAAAATCCGTATTGCAATTAATCATCTGGTACAACCAACAGTACTAATTTTTCGCCCTAATTTTTCATTCTTCTTACCCCCTCAATATCTCTTGTTAACTCACTAGATACTACGAAATATATTCATGTTTTGAAAACTACATGATGATGTATCACTACTAATTTTCTATGTACACAGAAATTACTGTAAATATACTTAAAGAAATAATGTTTGAAACTTTGAAAAATCGTTGTTTTCCTAGACATATGCCTTTAAAAACTATGATTTCATATATCATTTATTTTATTGTTGAATTTTTTGTTTTCAAATCAATATTATAGTAAAAATTGTAACCAGTATTTGCTTATTTAGAAAATATTTTTCTGGAAATTTTTCTCAGTGTAATAGTACTTGTAGTAATTTATGTAATTTCATGACTGTTTAAAATCACGGACATACACATTTATTATTTTATTTATTTATACTTGTTTTATTATTTAGAATAATTTATAATTTCGTTTGGTTTTTGTAATTTGTATTGAAATTATGTTTATTTTAGTTAAATTATGACACAAAATTTTACAAACTGTAATTTGTATTTGACTGAATATTTTTTTTTTTTGTTTTTGGTGAAATCTGTCGAAAAATGTCAATTATTATATAAACTATTTTGATGCAAACCATATAATCGCTTGCTCAGCATAAATTTAGAGAAAAGGGAAATGGTTTTTCCCTAAACTAAACAAAATTGTCATTTTTAAACAACTCTATGTTAAACATCATTCATTAGAGTATAGATATATTTGTGCACACACCATCAAAACCATCTATGATTGTATCACTCCATTTGTAACATATCGAAATATTGGTCGTATACCCATAAAAGTATATAATTATTCTGAGTTCTTATAAAATCCTAAAAAATTCATTGAAAATGTTTGGTATTGAAAATGGGATAAGTCTATAAAAGTAAACCAAAAATGTGAAACAATCTTTAAAAGAGTTGATATGTGAAAATTTTAAGAATAAGTTTCATTTTTTTTTTTCTAGCCTACAAAAAAATTTCATTCTGGAATATGGGTATAGGGTACATAAATGCCTATATAATGCAGTATTCATAACAAATACACCACAAATAAGTTCAATAATATGGACCAATACAAAAAAAATATTAAAACACAATTTTTTGTATAAGAGTTTTATTAAAATTTAAGTAAATTTTGTATATTGAATTAAATTTGAAACAATCTCTTATAAATATCGCTATGAGGTCATGTATTTTATATTTTTTGCTATCATGAAATTGGAGCAAAAAAGTAGTATTTTGTGTTTAAAAAATGGCTACAATTATGTGCACGAAAACAATTTTCTTTAAATTTAAACAAAAATTGTATATTATAATTTTTTTATTAATGACATTTTTAATATATTTTTATGCCATTCAATTTAATGAGATCATCTAGAACTTTTAAGCAAATTTTTTAATGTTTGACGTATGATTAATATATTATTTCTTTGTTAAGTTAAATATTAAGTATACGCCACATAAGTATTAAAACACTATTGCATACTTTAGGGATATGTGCTATACTTGCAAGAAAAATTAAATTTTTAAGAGGGAGTTCTCACGCTGTGACTTTCCTCCTGCGACTCGAGTTTATAACTGAAATACGTAGTGGAGAGTACGGGGTAGCTCGTAACGCAGGTTTTGTGAAACGAAGCGACGAATTTAAAATTTCTGCTTTTCTCTTGTATTATTTTTTTTCATTTACCAGCAGTGATAACACGATTTAATTTAATTTAATCGGATTACAGAAAATTTTTGGCAACACTGCGAATAAATAACTGTAAATTAAAAAGAAAACAAATTGTTATTTTAATTTTAAATAAATAAATACAATATGGTCAACAAAATTAATAGAATACTAAAAACGCATAAATTTCTTTCAGACATCGCAAGTTAAAATTAGAAACAATTTTGATATAATAAAATAATTAAATTTTATAAAAATTGACACCATTTATAGGCTGATAGGCTTTTATTTAAAGAATTTTACACTGATAAAACCCTTAATTGATCGTGGCTCCCATAGATCGTAAATTACTGCACAATTTTTCATTGTTTAGAAAACTCCAAATGAAATTGATAATTTAAATATTATATTGCGAAAATTGCAAATGAAATTGAAAATTTAAGTTTTCAATTTTAAAGTTTATAATTAAAACTTGAGAATTGTGGAATAAGTTATCCAAACTATAGTATATGCTCCTTGCACAAATCTGAATTAACACTTTTATGAGTGATTTTTATTCTCTGATACTTAACCCTAACTGTGCTGACAACTTTTTTTATACCTGTGAATGCTAATTTTTCCGTTACGGTTTAAATATCTATAAAATGTCTTGCATTGTAATTCGAAAGTTTCGTTTGATTTCATTAGAAGAGTTATATGCATTGATAGGCATTTTATTGGTCATAGTTTTAAATGATGCCAGCGATGATCCTCCTTGATCTCTTTGGGGAAATTACTCTCACCCACTATATAAAGCGTCACAGATTTCAACAATTAATTATTGTAATACGTTCTGACAATGATGAAGCCGGTCTTATTACTGATATTTGGAATATGCTAACTAAGAACCTATAAGAAAACTATTATGATGAAAATGTGACAACTGACGAGCAATTATTTCCATTTCGTGGCTTTACCGGCTTTACTCAATATATTCCCTCAAAACTAGCTACATATATACGGAATTATTTTGGTTGTGCAACACTGCCAATAGCTATCCTTTGAATTGAATTATTTATACAGGTTTATACCACCTGGCAGTCAGCGGCAAGTAAATGTAGGAGAAAATGTTGTCTTAGTAATGGTAGATTTTTACAAAGAATCCGGAATAAATGTATCAGCTTAGAATATTTTTACGTAAAATTTCAATTTTTACGGCCAATGTGCAACACGCATACCAAAATAATTTCACCGTGCTGCACAAAACGTTGGTTTTTTTCTAAAACTAAGTTTATGCAATACCACCAGAACAAAGTTAGATATAAACATTTTATTAACTCTAAATAAAATAAAAAACAAAAACTAATCTAACTAACTAACTAACTTTACTTTTTCCAAATAAAATGCTTTAACTTATATATAGGTACCCGAGTACCCTTATCAGTAGGGTAAGCGATATTTGACTTCCAGTAGCTCCAAAGCCAACCCAAAAAAACCAGAAAAGCTTAAAATGAAGAAAATCTGTAGAAAATGATTAGCTGAAGGAACTTGCGGAACCCCTACTTTGTATCTTTTATTGTTTAAGAGATAGTTTACTTTAAAGTTTGTTCGGGTACCGTGATACCCGTGTTAGGAGTACTAGGGTTAAAGCATTTGGCCCAAAATCAAAAGTATAGTTAAGCCTATTTTAAACACAAAAACCATAAATCCCCTTAATGTAGGATAGGCTCTTATATACGGAAGGATTAATTATGTTCTGTTATATCTACTGGTGGTTGCAGTAGGGCTTTACAGAATACAAAAACATTCATTCAAATGGCTTACTTTTTCTTAGACATACATTTTGGTCAGTAATACTACGTTTGTTTGTTTTTTTTTTTAAATTTCTTTACTATTGGATTAAAGTAAAAATTATTTAAGGAAAACCATTTTTAATTTATTGGTAAGAATTTTTAAATTTTTATTTCTCTTTTATTTCAATATTTTAGAAATGTTTTATTAATGGTTTAATTACGAAAGCTTATTTAAATGTGGTTATTATGTATTATTTTATTAAATAAATGTTATTATAACAAGTGTAATTCTTGTACATTGTAAAGTTTTAGTGCAAGAATTCTAAATACAACTCATAAGGTCATAATTTCAATTTTTAATATCCAAGTAAACATATTTCAAAATTTTAGAAAACAATAATGCTTTTTAACCATGAATTATTTTCATCAATTTTACCGTTTAACATAAAATTTCTCTGCATTATTTTGTTACTAAATTCAAAAAACTTCAGAAAAATATGTGAGCACACAACATATACATACATACAGACCATTAATGGCCGAATTCACAGTCTGTAGTTAGCTAATGACAAAGGCTTAACTAATGATTCTTTATTCGCAATGCTTAGTTCGCCATAAGAATAACAAGTAATAGTTAAAAAATAGTTAATAGTACTTTAGTTTAGTAACTAATGACTGAGAATTCGGCCATAAATCACTTTAGAAAATTGCAAACAAATTTAGGTAAAATAGGTTAACTCCTTTTGTAGTATAAATGCAACGAATAAATAAAAACATACATATATGTACATATATACATTTCTGTATAAGCTGCCGTGTAATCCTTCTATAACAATGTTTTCATTGCCTTTTGCTTATCTATTAATAATTAATCATGATGTCCTTTGCTTAAGCACCATAACCTCTACTGTTTTTTTTTTTATCCTTTACAACATATTTATGCACATAAGTGTGTTTTTTATGCAAATAGTTAAAAAATAACAGCAACAACAATGACTTTTATTTTTTTTAAAATACTAAAGTTCAAACAATATTTTCACTGTTTATTTTTCGATTTTTGTTATTTTTTAAATCCTTGCCCACTTTGACTCCATAAGTAAATGCAATATGTATGTACATATATATATGTATATAGTGTAGTATTGTTTTCGTTTGTGTTATTTTTTCGTTATTGGTCATGTTGTTGTAACAACAATAAAGCCTATTAATCATGTAAGTTCATAGCTTGAGAGCATGCAATTTAAATGTAAATTTTATGACTGTAAACATGGCATATCCTGTAAGTATTTTAAATTTGCTCTAGTGTTATGTGGCACAAAAAATATTTACTTGCACACAATAAACAATTTCACTAGGTTTTAATAAATACTTCAGGATACAGCCCCCTAGTGTGGAAAAATACCTTGCCACTTAAACTGGCAGAAAAATAAGTATTTAATAATTAATCTTAATCCTTAAATGTTTTATTTATTTTTTTTTTTTGCAGAAAATCAACAAGTTTAAAGGTATTTAAATTGACAGAATATATGGCATAAATGAGTACTCATGCAAAATAAATAAATACTAAAAACATGAAACTGAGGAAATATAGCTTAAAAATGTAACAAAGAATGTTGTAAAGTTAGTACGTAATAGTGCGTTTATATCCTAATGTGAACCAGTACGTTTTTGAAAACCAATACAGTTAGTGTCATTAATATTCTGTGTTGCTAAAAATATAGATTCAACTGATTAATTTTAAGGCATATTTGCATATTTTTATAATATTTTTTTCGATTTATTAAGAACACAGAAAGATACATATTTGGGAATTCAGTTTTGTATTTATATGTTTACAAATAGTATACACTAGAGCCCCGATTTGCGTCGTTTTGCTTCCGATTTGCGTCGCTACTTGCCTACTAGCGGAGTTCCCATTTTTTTATGAAGTTACGTGCTATTAAATTAATTTTTTCTTAGATTTTAGATTTTTCTCTTTAAACATTTTTTTCTTCCTTGTTTAAAAATACAAAAAAGACTTGCTGAAATAAATGTAAACGTACCATGAAATGTTTTTTAATAAAATCTGATTTTTAAATTTTAGACCCATTAAAAAAAAGTTTGTATATGTAGAAAAAACTGATTCGATTTGCTTAGTTTGGGTTTGCGTCGCATTTCTCCGGTCCCTATTAACGACGCAAATCGGGGTTCTAGTGTACACACCTACTCATTATTACATTAATATTAGTTTGTGCCAAATTAAATTTTTTTTGATACTTAAACCATATGAATTATGAATATCAAAATAACATTTACCTGTCGAAAATGTATCTGCATTTTGAACAAAAAAGATTGAATTTCAGCAAACGTTAAAAATAAAATATATAAAATATTGTGTCAAATATCATTAAAACTTCTCACTTTTATAAAGCCTTTAAAGTGTTTCACTTCGAAAATGAAGTGGTACATTCATAACGCCATGTTTTATAAGACAAAGTATCTTAAGGTAATATATATTGTGTTTTTTAGATGTATAGAACTTTAAGTTGGAAAAAAATGTTTAACCATTTTGTCAGCTGTCAGGTGATTTATTTTTAAAGTCACTAGTCTACGCCGATAAGCCCAAAATGATTGACTACTTGGAGGACAACATACTTATTTAAAGAAACCAGGAACTTACAAAGAATATAAAATCCCACTAAAAACACAACACCAGTGAAAATAAGCTTTAAAAATTCTGTTTTAAATGCTGGTTTTCAAAGGAGAATGGTATTGAGAAAAAAAATTAAAAATTCAACCACGACTTCGAATGAAAATGTATCTTAAATTGACACCGGTATAAAAATAGTTTGTAACATTGAGTATAAAAAAGTGTTAAGTCCTTTTAAAAGGAAAAGTTATAAGTTTTAAGAAAAAAAGTTATATAATAAAAAATGTTAAGAATCCCATGGAAATTTAAGTTTAGAAATAAAAATTGAAGTTTAAAAAATAAAAATATTCGGATCTGGGTTAAAGTAAAGTGCTTTATCTATTGCAACACATAAGTAAATTGGAAATTGTTTATAAAATAATTCCAATAAACTTGTCAGTAGCTGACAAATATTTGAAATTTAATAATATACAGCAATATATTACCTATAGTTTACAAAATAATATATGCGCGTATGTAGTACTACAGAAATACATACGTACATATTACAAATGTATGCCAACACTTAAACTTCTTTACAAGTTAGTAATCATTGTGCAATATAAAATATTAAAAAAAATTATTGTTTATAATGAAACGATATTGCTCTCGTTATACAAATATGTCGACATACATAGAAAATTGCAAACAGCAACTGGCAAGAAATCCAATATATCAATACTTATAGGTAGACTATAATTTGATGTCTTGTCAAAATAAATTGTATTTGAAACATGATCTGGAAGTTATAAAAAAATAACTTTAAATACACTCACAGAATTATAGTAGTATGGTTTAGTAATAGTTTTTGTCTGAATATTTGAACTGTCTACACTTTAGACTGCAATTTTAAAGCAAAACAAATTAATTATTTGAAATATATCCGAAAATATTTTAAAATTTATTATTTTATGCCTAATAAATATTTTATTTTTATCGCAACCAACGTCTGTTAAGCATGTGTCAAAAGTTTATATAATATGTTCAAGTTTTTCTGGCTCTAAATATGTCCAGTGTGGGTGTTCAAATTTATATGATGGTCTCTCATAAGTGCTTTACGATGTTATAGTAGCATTTCCTCATTGGTTTGTAATATGTATGTATGTATGTACATAAAGTAAACATAATATTTAGTAAAGGACCATTAAACTACAAAATGCTATACAGACATAAATATACATACATGCACACAAGTTTATCCTTTGGTCATTAGTACACGTACAAACACATTAGGATCAGCTAACCTTTAGCTATAAAATTGTTAAATAGCTAACAAAGGTCCAACAAGCAAATATATGTATGTATATGTAAGAATAAACATACACACATACAAACGTACATACATATATTAAAAGAGAAAAATAATCCGAGACAATGTGTTCTAAAAAATGATCACGATACTACTATACGTTACTGACATATTTGTACCTACTAACATACTCATACATTTTAGGTACTTTACTATACTTTTTACGTGGCTTATGTTTTATCTATAGTTCTTAACGTTTACTCTATCCCGTTTCTGAATTATTAACGTACATACTAGACACACTTGTATTCGAACATGAATATGTATGTATAACAATCAATTTATCACTTAGCAAACGACAGTACAACCTATGGTTTGAACTATAATACAGAAAACATATCTATAGTCGAGAGCATAAAAATACAATGTTAAATAATGTGATATTTGACTGTGTTGAATTGAATTATTGGATAAGGTTAATTACACTATTATATTAATCTGAATATTTTAAAGACCTTGTTGGCACGTATTTAGTTTTTGCAAGGGACAACATATTTTTAGGCTTTGTTTCCAAATTTGAAATGGTACCAACACAATGGTTTATCTGTTTTGAAACTTGGAACGACTGTTGTCTTGTTCTCATTTCTCGATCTTCCGAAATATTCCATTTTGTTGCATAGACTTTCCAGCTGACGTTTAACATTATCGAGCCTGCTCGTACAGTTTACTGATGACGTGGAAATCGTATGGAGTTCTATATCTGAGCAATCACAAATTCTATCTGCCATGGTGGCCGGTTTCTCTAAGCGGTTTTTACTGACTGATAAAATTGCTTTTATTTGAGATGGCAGCCGATGTATCCAAAGTTGTTTTAAAATATCATCCGATACTTTACCTCGAGCTAAGGAACGCATTTGACTTAACAAATCTGATAGTTTTCTGTCTGATAATTCGACTTCGGTCAAAAGTTTCTTGAGACGGTTATCGTCGGAACTGATGAGTTTTGATTTCAAAATTTCGCACATTTTAGCAGCCGGAGGATTAAATATGATGTCTTGCTCTTTTTCTAGGATGTTGCTATCTATTAATGCCACAATTGTGCGAAATTTCGTTGCATCTTGGGTAACACCAGATATTATAAATATGCAAAATTTATTGGCTTAGCTTAAGGAACGATTTTAAATTGACGGATTTCGGTGAATTATAGTTTTTGGTTACTAATTTGTTTCAATTATTTCTTTAAAACACTATTTACGGCCAGTGGCATAAATGCTGTCGTTATGTCAGGCAAGCTATAGAAAACCTTGTACATAAGAACAATTTTATGCTATAGAATTAGGTAGAAGAAAGGGTTTCTACATCAGCCCAATCCACACAACTCACATATATTATAAAAGTTTAATATTTTTTTCGGAAATGGTTTCTGATCAAATGTGAACCTATATTTACACATGGCCAAAAAGTAAATAAGATTTGAAAAGTATAAACTGTTTTAGTGGTTATCCTATATTTTAATTTATACTAGACTACTTAACCAATTTTGGCCATTTTATTTTTTTAGTGTGGACTTGTGTGTGTGTATGTTAGAAGAAGTATAAATAAGATATTGTTGTACTTGGATTTTGTGTATGATGTATTAATATGTAAAATGTGGTAAACATTCGAAAAAATAAAATAGTAAGCCTTTAATTAGTTTTTAGAAGCATTATTTGAAGTACTGTAAGAATATTGTGACCAATATTGATTGGGAGCCGGTGAATCACCACCAGCAGCCTGTTGGGCACCGCCCTGTTGTTGCCACCAAGACATCCATTGTTGCTATTGTTGGGGATCCATTTTCCAATTCGATACATTTTTATGCAGAATAAAAATTTGGGGAAATTTCCCTCTATGACCTATTATAACTTTAATAGACAGATAGACTAAAAGATTTATAAACTTATCTAGATCTTCGTAGAATTTTTTTGGTCTCGGATTGTATTGTTCTACGAAAATGTGCTCCAAACGAAATAACAATATTAAAAATTAATAAAACGTATTCAGCAAAATATGCAAAAAATAGTTTTTGCCTAAATCCGCCAAATTAAAATCGAAGGCACAGAAGAACTATGAGAGGTGTGGACATAATTTATTTATATTTTTGTTCGCTCATATATTCTTAATAAATCCCAAGGATATGTTCTAAAAACACAAAATTTTGTTTAACAAAATTGTAAAAAAATTCAAATTGGATTAACGCCGTTAAACGATTAACAATTACGACCATACTAGATAATAGATTAACGAAGATAAAAACTCATAAAGAAGTAACCACGGGTATATTTAAAGTAAAAATATGCTTTTTTGCGAATATTTCTCAAAATTTTTTAATTTTATCCCATATTTCCTATTCAAGTTGCATGAAACATATTAATGGCCTGGGGAATACCTCATAACGTCACGCTAATTTCATATACATTTTGATTCTTTTACATTCAGATGCAAAAATAATTATTTAATTAAATTTTTAATTTTTGCAAAATCTTAAAAAATCATATTTCCCTCTTGTTAATGCAACTCCAAACTTCAGAGTCGATGCGGTGTAAAATTATCATCCTAATATTTTTCATAACGTATTTCTACAATCCATGGAACAATTCTAGGGGTGGGGACGACCCGTAGCTTGAAATATGTTTTCGTACATACAATCTCAAAGCGCTCTAATACATATATTACTTCTGAATTTTATACACACACACACACACACATGGGTAAAACTATTTGTACGTAAATGTATTTGTTTCACTATTGGTATATGAAAGTGCAAGAACACATTGAAATCGGTGAAGCGCAACGAATCAAACAATATGTGAAATAATAACAAGAAAGTTAAAAAAATAACAACAATAAATATAGAAATACAAGGTATTAGCGGCTGTATCTAAGGGTATTTATGGTCTTTATATTCCGTATAAAAGAAGGCTGGCTACGTACTTCGATTGCATCATATAAATATCTACATATATGTATGTTATATTCTATCTCTGCTGTTTATTATAAGAGAATATTTTTATGTTCAGTATGCGCAGTTTGTCTCAGTAGCTTGCTAGTGGTTGTTGTTTTCATGCGGTAAGTTGATCTGGTTTCTGAAAAATTAAAAACAATCGACTCTGAGACGTATTGTTGTATTTAATGTAATTTTTGAGTATTTATTTTCCTTGAAATTTTTAGAATATGGCTTATAAACGTGGTTTGGATCTTGACGAAATTGCTGCTGTATTAGAAAATGTTTCAGTTTCATCCGAAACTGTAAGTGAATTAGAAAATAAAGTAGTAGATGATGATGTTCAAAGTGATATAGAAGACAAGAGTATACAAATTGATGAGCAAAATGAAAACATACTATCCTTTCAGGCTACTCCAACTTCTAGCCAAATAACAGAAGCTGACAAGGTACCTGAGTCTATTCAAAACAGTTCGCACAAGCTACCTTGAAGTGTAAAAATAGACATTGTTAGAGTAACTAAAAAGGCCAAAATACTGGCAGGACTTCGGTAATAAATATGGTACGAATAGCAAGAGGACCGACTCGAATGTTTATAAACTCGTGTATGATTTACTCCCACAATACGATTTCTGCTAATCAAACGATTTTAAGGCGCAGAGAATATATGAAAAAACTTTCCTTGTCCATTTTTTTAAGAGAAGTATCACTTAGGCAACTAATAACTTTCATTGGAAAGGGGATAGGTAGGAGAAGAATAGGTGGTGAAAGTAGTGAAAAGCTTTTCATATGACAATACTGTAATTGCGTGCTATGTTTATTAAAGTACAGTATTGCAGAGCATCTGGTGATGAGTAGGCGCATTGATCAAAGCTTGATTTATAGCCATTATTTTAAATATTTTATTTCGGTGGCGTTTAAATTATATACCACCGAAGGAGGGCGCTGTGATAAATATTAGTTATGATAGGATAGAAAAACTAATAATTATCAGAAACTGATGTTAGCAACTCATGATCAATGATCAAAGGCGCTTATTAATTAAGCTACAGCACTCCCTAGCCTCCTTGTTCATCCATTATTAGTTTTTAAGTTTTTCTTATTAGAATCATTGAAAATAAAATAACCGTTCTTAATATCTGTTCTACTACTGAACAAATTGGTTAGAATTGGTTCATATTTTCGGTTATAAAAACTGCTTCGCGTTAAAGACATTTTGCGAGATTGTTTCATAGTGGACCCAGTAATGGATATAAAATTGTTATAATTTAATTTCCAGCCAAAACGTAAAATAAAAGTAATTTTGTAATTATTTGATAAGAAAATATTAAAAAGCAAATTATATCAACATGATACATATGTATATTATATTCTTTACTTTTATAATTTCGTTAATTGTATAAAAAAAATTTTGTTATACTGTTTGAATCATAATATTTTATCGTTCATAAATTTTTTTTTTGATTAAAAAAATATTAGAAAACTTTTTTAAACGAAATTAAATACATTGTTCCTACATTCATATATGTATTTAATTTTAATTTTAAAACAAATTGCGTTGCTAAAGGGAATTTTACTACGACAAAATGATTTCTATTGTATGCTTAGATGAGCAATACTTAGTCTTTAATATTTTCTAAGAGTTATTCAAATAAGATATTTTTTAAATTTATAGTTACTGGGAGTACTACTTAGTTTGTTTATTCCCATACACGGCACATATAAAATATACTACTCGTACTATAAAATCAGTAAATATATTTGAAAAATAAAATAATAATAAATGAAAAATGCTTCAGAGTAATGCATGAATGCAATTCTATTTGCAAATTTATTCCATTTTCTATTTAAAAGTTGTTCAAAAATAAAACAAGAAAGAAAATCTAAAAAAAAACCAGCAATATTGTAAAATAAAAACATGTTCAATTCCTTTACACATTCAAACAATTTCTACACAGGATTACATTATAATTCTTTACACAGTTATTCTAAAAAGGAAAAAATACAAACAAGTAGATTCTCTATGCGTACATATGTATGTGCATATAAATATTAGGATGATACAATTTTCATAGTAAAAAAAGCAGGATCGAAAATGCGTTGCGGTATTGTATAGACATGAATGGTATAAAGCCTCATGGAGGATTTCTTGCCAAGATGTCTGTTGATAACAAGTTAACTGTGCCTCAGATGGTGGAGTACTAAGATCACATTATCAGCACCATTCCTTAGAAGTTTCTGTGATGAGTTTACTTTACCAATGTAAATCACAAAACCATTGCCCTATAGAAAATAATTGCTTTGATAACAAAATCATTAGCCAGTATAAAATTTATGGATTGATTCCATAATTCTGATCAAATAGCATTTGTTAGGATTTTCTCACAACCATTCTAAAAATATTTAATAAAGAGTAAGTTATTGCCACTTTCACAAAGACCATTTAACCCTCCGTCTTATACATGTGTTAATTTTCACATTCGTAACGCACGAGTCTAGCTAGAAGACCCACACAGTTTTTCATGTACTCACGTCGAAAAAAAAACAATTTTAAATTAAATGTGAATAATATTTATCTCAATTATAACTTTTAAATAAATTATGAATAAATACTCATATGTTAAAAGGGAAATCATTATATTCAACACAAACATAAAGCAGAGGTAGTAAAACTACAGTTTCAATAAAACTTGTACCTTATGAATTAACTAGACGGAGTCACTTGTTTATTGATTTTTCCCAAATTAACCTAACCTTGTTCACTAGATGTAAAAAAAATAATAATAGATAACTGGACAACAGCAAGAAAATTATAAGGAAACAGCATTTACAATAGCCATATATGTATATATTATACGGGTGTGACCAGACCCATGTAGTACAAATAAGTAATATATTGGAACAAGTGTCCTTCTATATCCTACAGAATTTATTTTTTAAATATCTATAGCGAACTAAATTGTTGAAGTGTACCTGAAATTTCAAGTCTCTAACTAGTGTTAAATATATTATAATAGCATTTCAAATTAAAAAAAGTCTGGCCAGACTCATGTGTAACACGAAGGGTTAAAAAGTGTAGCTCTGTTGCGGTATATAAACCATTTCAGTAGGCATACTAAGACTAAAAGACTTTAATTGAAGATGTTATAGACATCAATGATTCTCTCCAATGCCTTAAAGGTACGGATGAAGGCTAGTTAGTGTAAAATCCTTAAACTTGTATGAGATTCATTCTATACTTTACGCAAGCTGTTAATTTGTTTAATGTGAGGCAGGTAACATATTATTAGTGTCTGAATTTTCTCCTGCAAATCTACTAAAATGATAACATCAGGACCAAGAGTTTTAGAAAGGCGAAAGTTTTAAACTACAATCTGCAATCGGTATAATCTATATATTATATGCGTCAATAGATTCTGCTAATTCAATCATAAAAAGTTCAAAATACTATAAGTTGAATAAAAAGCGATATATGTATATGCCAAGTATATTGCTAATTTACACCTGAAGTTTCCAAGCAGAGATCGTTAAAATATTTATGAAGCTTGACAACAGATTTTTATGATAAATATTTAAAAAAAAACTATTTCAAAATCTGGCATTTTTTTAAAAAAGTCAGCAAATCAAGAGCAACCTCAACAATCAAGTATTTGTACGTTTTCCGACGATTTTTCTATATGTACGTATGGGGAATAATTTGTTGTATTTCATTATGTGCGTTTTTGGAAGGATATAGTTTTTAAAAGTTTCCCAGAAGATTTCTTACACTCAGAGTACATGTTTACCACAACAATGCCAACATTTTTACAAGTTTTTCAACAATGTTATGGACACTGTATTTATTTATATTATTGCGGTAACCATTAAATGGTTAAGTTGCGATTCAGATGATTACTACAATCATTTATACGATTGTAGTGACTATGTAAATATTTGTTGCAATCATGTTTATGGTTTTTTTCATAATTTTTTTTCTTTGATAATCATAAATAGCAACATAAAATGGTATAATCTTTCATCATAAAACTGATCAGCTTAAACAGTACATAATTGCTATAATTATATATACTTATATATCATGTTATGTGAATGGTAACTTAACCATATCATGGTTGCAGAAATCATATAAATGACCATAGTATTTAAATTTTATTTTAAAAATTGTGAATTAGTTGTGGTAAACATGCACAACTATAATTTTGCTATGCGTGTAGAATGAATTGATTTTAAATTTTATATTTTTTCGTATTTTATTCAGAATACTACATTGCTATTTTTAGTTTTTTTTTATATAGTTAAAGTTAAAGTATTTAGATGTGTCATAAAAATGCAAGAAACATCCTTATCAATGTTTTATATATAGAAAACAAATATCATAAAAAGCTTTCTCGCTTTAGCCAAGAAATTTACTCCATGCAAATGGGCCACTCTAATGTGTTTTGCAAGAAGAACAATAAAAAATCAACACAACAAACATTGGATTGAAAATTCAAACCAAAAATATAAAAAAGGAGGAGTAGATAAAAGAGAAAAAACGCACATGGTTGGAATGGAGACGAATTTGAATTTATATTTTTATACAGTATGAAAATTGTAGACCTCTACAACAGAGTGTCTTGTGGAAAGAAATTTTCCCGGAATAGCACTTAAACCATATATAAGGAAAACATAAGAAATACATTTCTAGTTAGGTCTTTAGTTACCTACCAGCAATTTTAAATCTTAATAGCAATATAATTTTTACAAATCTTTTTCGGAATGTGTTAAAGTTTGAAGTGTGAACTTTATGGATCAGTTATAAAAACTGAAAGAGTTAATCTATGTAATTCCAATAGAGTGAATGTTACAAATATCCTATTATGTTTTTCTTTATAAGTTTTTTGAACATGTAAATACAGAAACATAAAATAAGATTGTCAGAAACACAAAAACACAAGTTTATTATTTACGGAAATAAACTGTTCCTACAACCATATGTCACCCTGTTTTCATATGCATAAAGTACCTTTAAGTTATATTGAAATACTTATTCTTAAGCAGTAGACAACAAAAAACTATACACACGTACATGTATAAGTATGAGTATTGTACCTAAGACGTAGCTATTGTATTTTTGTATTTGTAGAAGTATCCAAAGATTGTGAAATTTTTGTCAGTTGTATGGTTTCTATACGTTTTCTTATATTTTGCTTTTATTTTACCGAATTTGAATGTCAACAAATGTACTTTTTATATTTGTGTACAACAGAATCTTAATAAATTTATTATATAAATCTAAAAAAGTGGAAATAAGTTTTCAAAAATATTTGTACCTATTAAAATTTAAATAATTTTTTATACTGCAAGCAACAAATTATGATTTATTATAATTTTACCTAATACAAAGTACAATGGCAATAAATGATAGAAAAATAATTTTTAATAAATTAAATTAATTTATCTCCATTTGTATGTAAATTTGGTCTCATATGAAAGGCCTTTGAGAGGCACATTCAATGGGTTATCAAAAATTAAAAAAAAAAAATTTTAAATTCAAAAACTTTCAAAATTTCAGACAAAATTTTAGTTTTTTATTATTTTTTTATAGTATTTAATTAAATAAATTGTTAAAAATCTCTTGATTATAAACATCATGCAATTTAACCAAAATGGATTTTCCCGGTTTTTAGCTTATAAAATTTACGTTATTTTAATACCCATTACAATAACGAATTGAGTTAACAGAGATTGTCAGATAGGGAAGAATTTAGGTTAAAAAAAATTAATAAAAATTTAAATAGATAGAATTTTAAAAAACGGGAAAAACCATTTGGGTTAAATTGCATTTACATATAGATACTTTAGAAGAAATCTAAAAAAAATTAAAAAACCTCTAAAAAGAACATTTTTATCTTTTGATCCAGGAAAAAAAATTGAGAAACGTAGACTTAAAATGAATCAAATTTTCATATTAGTTGGGAACATCGATACCTTATTTTTTCTCCATGCAAACGGGGCCACCCTAATGAACATAAATCAGCCCAACGAATTATATGACGTCCGGTCCATATTTCACCATAACACGCATATGAAGTCCACTTTTGAAAATCATCTAAATCTAGTATAAACATTATTTTCAATATTTATAGTGAACGGCATATAATTGATGGGTACCACTACCGCAAAGCACATTAACATACGTAAAGATCGATATTGAACTGAAATTTTTACATATTAGTTATATTGCTTTTGGATTTTCTGAAGTTTAGACCATAATTAGCTATAGCTGCCATATAAGGTCTATTTCCGAGAATAACTGGAATAACCAAAACATCTTTAAAATATATCTTTATAGAGATGAAAATATAGTTAGTGAGATATGAAATTCACCATTAGACTCAAATAGAGTAAAATATTTAATGCTGATCATCCATAACATTAGATTCCATATAAGGGATCCGAAAAATAAAACAGATCGTATAAACATCATTGTCGATACAGAATGCAACACAAATTTGTTTCAAGTATACATAGACAAAATACTGATATAGAAGTCGGCACAGTACTCTTTCTTGTTCAGTTTTAGAGAAATAATTGCATGTTTATATTAACCAAGTAGTTTTAGGTCAAATATAGAAAGTTCAAATAGTGTTGAAAAACTGTATTTACCACAATGTGCTAATTATCTGCAACACTTTTTTAACATAACAATTTAACTTTTTAAATCATAGTAGCATAACCTTAAATATTTTAAACACAACAAGAATAAACTTCCAACATTTTATTGCATTACAGTGAATTGAAATACATAAATTAGAAATAAATTTTGAAGCGCAAAAATGCTCAATTTCCTGTAAGTGTTAGAAATTCGATTGGTGTGTGGTTTAAACTTTTACTGCTTGCCATGGCTTAAGTTTTCCCTCAACTATGTTTTATTTGTTTCTCACACAAACTTCTATTTAAAAAAAAACCACAAGTACAAACATTATATACAAATTACATAAAAACTCATGGTAAATCTTACAAGTGTGTATACATATGTACATACATATATATGTAACTACCAAAACCTATAACTGTATATTTAGCAAGGAAACCTTTATGATAATCTTTACGTTATTTACAAGATAGGAAAAAGAAACAACAAGTTTTAGTAGAAAATAATTCCTTTACAAATTCAAAGATATTTTCTTACAATTTCTCAAACCAAACTCTGCTTTTTAGCAAAATTTATTTGCTAAAGTTAGTGAATGTAAACAAAAGAAAACTGTGGAGTTTTATTTTGTCTTGCTGTTGTAGTAAAAGTTATTTATTATTCAATTTTATATTAAAAGTACGAAATTATTAGTCACAGTTTTTTACAGAGGCATTTTAAAGCTTACATAAAGCTTCTAAAAGATTTTAATTTTCAGCATTATTTTAACATCACAGAACAGTCAGCAAAAAGTTTTGCATTAGATCTGGAATTGAGATATATATTTATGACAAAAAAAAAAAAAAAAACAAGTAAGAACGTAGAGTCGTTCACGCCTGACCATATAATACCTTACACCAAGTATATGTAAATATGAACTATGAACTATTATACACCGATCATCCGATCATGTAGTGGCATGACTTGTGTGCATATATGTATATGTGTTAAATTTTATGTCGATATAAACATTTATAAAATGTTTATAGGTGTTAGGGTGATTTTCTAAGGATATCTTATATGGGAGCAATGACTAATTATGGAACGGTCATCACAAAATTGGCCCAAATGATTTTTGTATATATCAAACAGACTTATATTGAATATGATTTGCATAAAAATATATTTAAGAGAGTTATGCTCTTTATAGTGATTTTCATAAGCGAGCCTTATATGGGATATATGATCAATTATGGATCGATCTGCACATTAGGCTGGCTGTAACCTCGGTATACTCTGTACTTATTTTCGATAATGAAGCTTGTATGAGAGCTGTGGCCAATTATGGATAAATTTTCTCAGAAGACAATATTATAATCTGTACATACTAGTAACTCATCTGTGTAAAATTTTGGTTCGATGTGGATATATATGTTAATTAATTTTTTTGGAAATAGTCCTGATAAGGGAGCTTTGACCTTTTGCGGGACGTGCATCATAAAATTCTGTATGTGGATTGCTTGTGTTGAATTTCAACTTGATCTTTAAGATTTATGCACTTTTAATTGATTGTTTGAAGTGGACTTTATATGAGGCTATATCAAAATATGGACCGATACAAACAAAATATCGTTTTGAGATTACTGGTCCCATGAAACTTATTTTTGCTTCAGGTTATTATGTGCCATAAAGTCATATTCCGGGAACACATTTGTATGAGGGCAATGAGAAATCATACACCGATTCTGACCATTTGCAACTGGGCACTATCCTTCCATAATTAAATAAATATCGAGTTTCTCTGAAACATTGGTCTATAGCTTTTCAATACCAAACTTTTGTGGTGAAACAAAAAAAAATTTCATTGTTCAAAGTCTTTTTTCGAAGCTTTATCGTATCTTCAACAGACACGGACATGGTTAGATCCACTTATAATCTTATAACGTCCCAAAATATATACTATACATTTTGGTTCTACGACCAATATTTCGGTGTTTAACAAATAAAATGACACACTTTGTTAAAGAGTATATTTTTAATAAATAAATGTAAAAAGTTGCCTTGTATTAAAAAAGGAAAGGAAACCTATAATTTCTAAAGCAGTAGCGGGTTGTGTCAAATTTTGTCAATTATAATAGTATCAGTTTTGTAGAGTTTACGATTTTAACTTAAAAACGAACAACTTAAAAATAAATATGTAGTTTGAAATTGATATGCATACATACATAGTATCATAGAACAATAATGCCCTTGTGGCATTTTAAAGATAAAAATATCATATATTTGCACAAATGTCAATATGAATATATTTTTAATATTTATGGCTAAGAACTTATTTTATTTATTTATACTGCTTATTTAGAACAAACAACTTTCAGCGATTATATGTAATTTTATACCACAAATTTATTTTAAATAATTGGTTATATTTATTCATACAGCGCTGCAAAGTGAAACTAGTGCACAAAAAATATTATATTTAAAAATAAGTTCTATTAAATATGTATGTTAGAATAAGTATTATTTGCAATATTACAATTTTGTAATTTATAGTGGTTAAAATTAAATGAACTCTTAAAAATAAAAACATAAAAAACTCTTGAAAAAGAAATCATGTTTCTTATAACAAAGTTGGAGTGTAATGGTACAATAAATTGAATAAATACTTTAATGAAATGAGGACAAACGTGCTAAGAGTCCAGATTTAGCAGTAAAACTTACCATGTATGATGAATCTATTTGGGTAAGCTCTACACATTTAGACGGTTTTAGAGTTTACGTGAGCCGGAAACTACTTAGCCTTAACATATAAAAATGTAAGTGTTTTGAAAACTTCCACCTCTGCTATGAGCATATGTTAAATTTCTTTTCGATCTCCCAACTCCTTCATATAGAAAAAGGTGTTCAAAGAAGACGCATCCGCGATTTTTTTTAAATCGAAAAATTAGACATTCGTGGTGTCATTAAATATTTAAATAATGAGACGTGTATCCACCACTACACTCCAGAGACAAAAGAATAATCCAAGCAATGGACTGAAGCTGGAGGAAGTGCACAAAGAAGGCAAGAACAACAATTTTAGACTATCTGCAAAAAGGTAAAGTAATAAATTCCGAGTACTATTGCAACATCATTTAAAAAAATTAGAGAAAAATGTCCTGGCGGACAACACAAAAAAATATATTTTTCTTTAAAACAGCACACCAGCGCACAAGAGTGTTTTAACAATGTCTAAAATTAACAAATTAAAGTACCAGTTGCTTAGCCACCCACCTTATTCTCCTGATTTAGCTCCCAGTAACTCTTACCTGTTCCCAAATCTAAAAAAAAATCCTAGCTGGCAAGCATTTTACCTTAAATAAAGATGCAACTACAGTTGTAAACCACTATTTTGAGGGTCTTGAGGAAAACAATTTTAATCAAGGGATAGAATTGCTAAATAGAGGGTGGATTAAGTGATTATAAATAACTATTCTCTTTCTGTGCTAGGCCAAGAAGTTTTCGAAACGCCCTCGTATGCTAACTTATACCACTATAAGTGGTGGGTATCTATGATCCGGCACAGCCAAATACAAACTCTTACTTGTTATTAAAGATCTATCATAGAAATTGATTAGGAGGCTCCATTTTAGCCCCCCTCCATGTCCTTACCTATGCTCACTTCAAATTTTAAACATGGTTCTAAAACTTATTTGTTCAATTCACAAGTGATGTTGTATGTTGTACATTGTAAGATACAACTATCTGATTGTGTACATAGTTTTAAGCAAAGCCGTGTATGTTGATGTTGTCAAGCCTTCAAAATACAAAGCGTAAAATATCAAAACAAATATACAAATCTCAATAAATAAAATTATTAACACAAGTGAGTAAAACAAAATAATTTCTGCATTACAATTCTGTAAAACAATTCCGACATTTTAACAATTGAGTCCGGTAATTAAAAATTATTGATCGTTTTGCATAAATTAAAACAGTCTGTATTATTTAAATTTGTTGTTTATTAATTGTATTTTCTTGTTTTAAATTTGTTGTTTTAAAATGAGTAACTTTTTTATTGAGATAAATATTTGAACTTTTGGCAACACTTTCATACAACATTCGAAAAACATATGAACAAATGTCGTAAGTGTTTTAAAAAATATTTATATAGAAATTACCAACAACGTTTGTACAATTATTGTAAATGCAGACGACGTACAACTTCTACGACACGACAACATCACTTGCGAGTTGAACAATTGTATCATATAAATATTGGAATTTCTATTATATTTCATAATATTGCTTTAGAAATCGACATAAAAATTTTACACAAAGTAACTACAGAATTTTTTATGAAATAATAGCTTTTGAAGCCACATTTTTAAAGACATTGAAATACATAATAATTTTACGTATTTAGTTTGACAATACTCAACATTTGAGTGGTACGCCAAAAACTAACACCATTATAAATTTTAGTTTAGTGAATTTTATAGCAAATGTTTTAATTTAGATTTACTTACAACTTCCCTTATTCAAGGTAGTTTTTTCTAGAGTTAAGAAGCCAAAAAGGGCGTATTGCTGTTTATCAAACAAATCTGTATGTATATTTATATGAAAGTGACAGCATGGGGTTAATGTCTACTACAGCTTTTTCGACCATGGAATGTCATTAGAAATCAAAGTAAATAGAAAGTGTGTGGTATCTATTTTTTTTTACAAATTTATCCTTTCACTTATATACACAACTAGTAAAGTGTAAACCATTTAGTTTATACAAACAACTTATTTTAACCTATTAACATCGGATAAGTAAAAAAATATCTTAAAATAATGCGGCTTTAACTGGGTTTAGGGGAGATATATGTATGTGAAAACCGGTTTCATGGAATGATAACAGAGGAATAGGACTACTTTGAAGAAATCAGTCTGTACTTCTACAAATTCAATAGACCTAAACATAACTGACTCTCGAATATTGGAGGAATGGAAAAAGAGAAAAGTATCTTCTGGCACTATATACTTATCTTACCAACTTCGCCAGTAAAGTATTCTAAAACATATGCATATGAATTCTATTATTAATTTTAATTTTAGGAGAAACGATTTTATGTTACAATAGTTGAACTCAACAAAATATGCTGATCCTTTTTTTAAGAAATTTTGAGGAGATTGGATGATAAATGGTAAAATAATATTGTTAAGAAATTGTATTTCAATTTAAATTTAACGGCCGCTATCAACATACAGCATGTTTATCGGCATGCAACTCGTTCAGCATTTGTATAAGTTTTAATTTATACACATTATTGCGAACACCCTGTTATAAAAATAGCTGAGCATTGTGGCAACATTAAGTTTTAATGACTTTGGCTGAATATTCTATACTCGAACATTCTAGACTTGCATTCATGAACATTCTAGTATCTTATCTCCAAACTATGTAGAAATTATGATTGGTGTATAAATAGACTAACAGGGCCAATAAAGTTAATCAGTTTATTGTGAGTCATCGTTGAGTAAAGATCAAAGTGTTCTCAAACACTAATTTAAGTATGTTTTTAACCCGTCATTTAAGTGTGTAAAAGGCAAAGTGTTCATTTACTATTATCTTTGTGAACATTTAAGTTAATAAAGACTCAAGCGTCAAGTAGTTTTTAAGGAAGTTAAAAACGTAACAATATTGTAAAAAAATTAAATTTTGGTGAGATATTCATGGGTATTAAATTTATTGAATTTAATAATTTTATGTGTTAAATTTTATTTGTTTACTTATACTCTGAAATATTTCAATGAATTTGGAGCATCATTTATAAACAATATTTCCATGTTGATCGGCACTCAGATGTTAATGGGTTAAACAGATTTTATGTTTTTTTATGTTGAATAAAAAACTTTTAAATTATAGCAGTTGGCCAGTTGACTAAAAAAATCGGTCAAATATTTATAAGACTTTTTGACGGCAAATATTTCGCTGCAGTTGGATAAAAGTAATTTTTTCTATTGTCACCTTACCAACAAAAATATTTAAGTTTCTAAAATAAATGAAAGTAAATAATGTCAGTTCTTCATAACGCTTTGTATACAATTTTTCACGTTTTCGTTAAATATATTTTTAACACCTTAAATATTATAGTTGTGAATAATAATTTATAAATATAAATTGCTCTATTGTAATATAAATTTCAGACCTAGAACTTCAGCCAATTGCCGATCATTTATTCTCCAATAACTGTTAATTTTTAAATACCCAAAGCTACACAATCGAAGTTTTGCAAAATTTATATTTAAGTAGTAAAGTTTTAAATTATTGAAATTATTGAAACCACATTTATGCAAGTGTAGCATATGTAGCACTCGTATATGCACCACTTTAGTTTTGTGTTTATATCATAAAATTATTCCTAAGTTTATTATAGTATTATCATAATATTTTGGTTTCTTAAATAATGTATAATACAAAGTAATTAGTTAGTTAATATATTTACTAATAAAGCTACTAAGGTTAAATTATTAATATATGCACCAATATTATGGCTCATAAGCATATCACAATGCTAATATAAAAACACTTAACTTTAAAAGTAAAACCCTACCTGTTTTAAATACCAATTAAAATTACATCTAAAGTAAAAGGTAAAATCTCTGTGAAATATGACCTTGTCAACTGAGTAAAATAAAGTAAAAAATTGCTACTAAATTGTTTAACAAGTACTTCAGTTATTCGTTTGTGTATAATGTATGTTTTACATTAGGGTTTCTTATGTGTATCAAGTTACTTTATATATTTATTAATTTTCAGCATAATATTTAATTCGGTATCCAGAACAGGATAAATTGCGGTATCAGCAAATGTTTAAATTTTTAAAACATGTCCAATATACTCGGCATTCAACCATATGCAGAGTTTGTCATTCCGTTTCTAACACATCGAAATATTGGTCATAGAACCAAATAGACTATATATGCCGGACACGATAGAGCTTCAAAAAAAAAAAGAAAAAAGATTTAAAACTATAAAATTTTACGAACCATTCTTCGATATACCAAAATGTTTGTTATAAAACGAAGTTTCAGACAACCTCGCTTTTTACGCCCTAAACCACAATAGTGGGGAGGCTATATTGAATTTGTGCTGTTGTTTATAACGCCCATTATTGTTGGTCCAACTACCACCTTAAAGTATATTGATCGACTCAGACACACTTCTTGAGTCGATTTAACGATGTCCTTCCGTCCGCCCCTCTGGCTGGCTGGCTGTCCATGTAAAGCTTGTGTGCAGGCTACAGGTCGCAATTTTGAAGATATTTCAATAAAATTTGGTACGTGATATTTTTTCGGCCAAACACGGATGGGATTGAAACTGGTGGAAATTGGTCCAATATTACCCCGAAATTGGGGTTTACCGCTCACAAATGAGTGGTAAATAAAGCCAAATCACATCTATATATTTTTTGCAGATCGGTCCATAATTAAAAAGCATAACTATCTTAATAATATCGGTTTCCGAATAATATTGAACGCAAATAAATAATATGGTACAATTTTATGCTGATCGGTGCATAATTAGTCGTAGCTCCCATATAAGGACCCACTTCAGAAAATCACTTTAACGACCATAAATATCTTAAAAATTTTGGCATCCAAATAAAATTCAACAAAAATAAGTTTCATATATAAAGAAATGAGGACACCTAATTTTATAATTGTCGGGTCACAATTAGTCAAACTCCCAAATCAGACCTTCTCCATAATTCACTTTAACCTCCATAAATCGTTTAAAAGTATTTATATCGAGATAAAGTATAACATACATAATATTTATATTCACAGAAGTCGTGGCACTAAATTTTTGGATGATCCGTTCATAATAGACAATATCTCCCATATAGCGGCTGCATCCTGAAGAACTGTTTCATACATATACTGGGTTACTTTCTCTGGAAAGTTGAAGAAGTAAAAGTGGTAAAAGAAGAAGGCTTTTTATATCACAACGCTGCAATTGCGCATTTTGATTATGTTTAGTGCATCATTGCAGCGCCTCTGGTGGCAAGTAGGCGCATTATTTTTAAAACTTGATTTTATAGCCTTTATTTTTTAATTATTCGAATTTTTATTTAATTGAAACGCCACAATTAGTTATGATATATTAGTTATGATAGGATAGAAAAATAATAATTATCATAATGATGTCGTTTGAGTGGCAGCGGCTGGGAATCGAACCCGGGCTACAAAAACCAACTCATGCGTAATGATCAAGTGCGCTAATCAATTAAGCTACAGCACCCTCAAACTGTAAATTCTGAATTGTTTAATTTTAAATAAAACACTTAAAGTATAACTAGATGTTCGCATCTTTATTGGATACCGAAAGAACTATAATAAGCCTTTACTTTAGAAAAATAATTTAATTCAAATGTTAGCCGGGACTACGCTGTTTATTTCTAATTCAATTTTTTTCAGTATTTCTACCAGTATCATGCATATTACGCGAATTATTATAAATCTGCAATTTTTTGTCAAGAAATACAGTACCACCCCGCTTTAATTATCGTTGGACTATTGTCATACATTTATGTATTTCTGATTTCTTTGATACCAAGCTATCGCATCTTTTTCAGAGTGTCAGGGAGCTAAATCGGACCAAAACTGTACCGACAGATACACTTTAACGTTTAATAAATTTATATCCAAACCATTGCCTTTTTTTAAATTAAACCATTTTCTATATTTATGTTTTGGATTGACATTTCGTCTTTTTTTGCAATATACAATATACAAATACAAAGGTGTCCAAAATAAATCAGTTATTGAATTTTGTTAATGGGAATGCCTGCAAGTTTCATAGCATGTAGGTTTTATACGATTGGATGTTTGATCGTTTTATAAATTAATTTTTAATACTTTTTGAACGCTTTTGTTCATTTTTCAAACAGAGTCTGATTTTCAAAGAATTTGTGCATGATTTATTTTTTTATTGCTTCGCTTTCTTACAATTATTAATTTTTTAATAAAATAAATTTATTTCATTATGCATTTTTTTTTAAAAAATATTTTCATCGAAGATGGCTACCAAATTACTGCCATTTGATTTGGTAAAAAATTTTCTTAAGTGAATTGTTTTATTCCATTTTATTATGCTTTGTTCAGCCTTTAAGGGAAACCCCTTTATGAAAACAAAATTATACATGACAAGCGCTCCTTATCTTTTGGAACGGATTAACATTGAATTTGTCAAAGATGTTTCATTAGTATTTACATACAGAGATACTATTTTGAAATGCATTGCAATGATACAGCATTGGATCTTTACAATGTAAATGCATTTGGCAAATTACTTCAAAGACAACTTTTTGTACTTCACTTGTCTTTGTCACCTATTTCAAACAACTAGTGAAAATTGTTGTGAACCATTGCCTTGAATTATTTGAGTTTGTTGCTTTTACTAAAACAAATTCCCAAATTACACGAAGCAATTCTTTAAGCTAAGCTGATTACCTTTTAGACAACGGGGGGAGGTCAAGTTAAAACGAGTACACACTTGATTGTATTTGCAATTCGTATGTGTAAAAAAAAATTGTATCAAACTTTTCAATAAAAATTGCTTCATTTAAATTGGTACAAAAACTAGTTTTTACACTTTATTGTTGTGTTTTAGTTTTAGCAGCTTAAAATCTTAACATTATGAATTCTTTTTTTTTAATTATATTTTATTATATTATATATATAATCTTGTGCAAATGGTATTGCATTATTGCATTTGCAAAAAGGCTTAGAATATTTTTGCTCAACACTAACAAAATACACAGCAATTGCAAAAATTAACTAAATTTTTTTTCGATTCGTGAAATTTATAAATAAAATCCGCGAAAGAAATTTAAATATAAGAATGCAAAATTTCTTTCTTTCGCAAATTGAATTAAAAAGAATTAATCGTGAATTTTATTTTTCTACATAAAGCATGTGAAGCAAAATTAAAATTATTTTCTTTTTTGTTTTAGACACACAATTTGAAAATATGTATGTACATGCAATATGGATATACATAGATACATACATATATGCATGTTTATATGTGTGCAATTTCATAGATATGTTAAGAAAACACTTTTTAGGTAAAAAAAAACTAAATTGTATGGCTATTTTTGTTTAATACTTTTTTTTCAAAAGTTTATGATTTTTATGAATTGCAAAAAATTGTGTTTATAATTACGTATTGTAGTAATGTTTTCATTGACAAACTTTTATGAAAATAGGTCATTTTAATTTTATATAAAAATATTTGATTTATTTTATTATTATAATTTATATTTTATAATTTATTATTATAATTCAAAACTTATATTATCCCTGAAGAAGCTATCCATTGTGATAGCGAAATATTGGAAATAAATATACAGAAATAATAATATTTGATATATTTTTATATAAAATTAAAATGACCTAATTGCTTGTAAAAAGAAACTATTAAATATAAAAAAGGTCAAATAAACGAACTAAATATTTTATGAAAATAAATATGTTTTAAGAAGTAACAAAAAATACAATGAAAGGTCGCGGCAGGTTTTTAAGATTCTTTTCCTTTAGTTGATTCTAGGAAGTTTGCCACAGTTTTATGACTTTTTATATCCTCCACCACCAGAAGTGTTGAATGAGGGTATATATAGGTTTGTCATTCCGGATGTAATACTGAGAAATACTCATCTGAGACCCAACAAAGTAACTATTCTTACGAAATTCTAAGTCGATTGAGACATGTCCGTTTGTCTGTCCGTCTATCTGTCTGTCTGGCTGTGTAAAACACTCTCACTTTCAAAGGACACAACCAAAATCAACAAAGTTTACAAAAAACACTTATAGTTCTCCTAAGCAGTTTCGTATTAAAAAACAGTAAAATCGGTGAAGTACAACAAGAGTTATGGATCAAAATGTAAGACAACCTCCAAAAAAAAATTGATATTTTAAAACATTTTTCTTGCTATATTTTTAAATATATAGCAGATAATACCATGGCATTTTGTATACGTTGTTTTTATGATAAAAGAAGAAAGTATGAGGAAAATGGTAAGAATCGGTCCATGAAATATTGCTCAATTATACATAAATGACTATAATATTGGAATGTCAATACAAACTTCAGCAGGAATAAGTTCAAATCGAATTTTTTTTTTAGTTTGGTTTATGTTTGACCATAGACCACATTCATATCAAGTACACTGCCCAAATTACCTTAAATATATAAGTATAAAAGTGGTACAAATATTGCTTAAATTTGACACAAATTATCCTTGTAGGTAACTAAATTGTTGTACTAAATTTTATGGTGGTCGGCCCATAATTAGCCATCGCTCCCAAATAAGGACCAAAACAAAATTAAAAATAATTAAAAGAGACAATAAAATTCATTGATAATTATCAAGAGGTAATTTAATTAAAATATTAATTAAAAGATTATTTTCAGTCGCACAACCTTTTCAAATAAGTTTTTTGCTGCCGGGAAAGAAAGCAACAAAACACAATGCACATATAAATGCATATGTCCATGTGATATGCAAAAGAAAGAAAGAAATAAAACAAAGAATTGATATAAAAATTGTTTTCGGGAATGTAAAAATAAAAATCGCGAAAACAATTTTTATATAAAAAAAATAAATGAAATTTCTTTCGCGAGAGTTATGGAAACACCCATACCACCAACTAAACAATCAAGAGCAACAACCCAATATTGACCTATTTAATATTTATTTTTAACTTATTACCTACATGTTGTAATCATGCATACTATTCAATTTCATTATTTTACTTTATTTTAATTTTTCCTAAAGTTATTCCAAGAATTAATGTTTTTGTTAAATAACCGCCTGGCCCACGATGTCGAATGAATGGTTTACGTGGTAGTTCACTACGTGCGAACACTTAAGTAGAGTCGAAAGGACCCCGTTTTAAAAAACATACATAAGACTTAAGACACGAACTATGTATCGTATCTATTTTTTACTCAATCAAGTTTGTTTATTCCACAATCAAGTTTGTGTCTTAAGTCTTATATAAGCGAACGTTATCGTTCGACATCGTGGGCCAGGGGGTAATTTAACTTTTAAATCATTTCTTGTATTCTGGAAATTAGTACAAGCACTTTTATAAATTGTAAAACTATAAATAAGACAAAATTAATAAACAATAATTAATTAATATTCAACACTCAAATAACAAAGTTGTTTTTTTTTTATTCACTTCCCGGCGATAAATGTAATTCGAACGCAAATTTTACCTACTCTAATTAATAGTAAGGTAAAATTTGTTACGCTATAACAAAATGCGTGGCCTAATGATTTCCGTTTTTTATTTTTAGGGAAATCAATACTTTGTTGGTCCTAGATGATCCAAATGATTTTTTATTAGCATTTAAGTTAAAGAGCACACTACGATTATTTACTGTTGAGGTAAATAACGTTATAGATTATATTGCATATTTATGTGCGTTGAGAATATGAAATCCGGAAAACCATTTGTATGAGAATTCAATCCACATAATGTCAGTGAAAAGCTAGATTTACACGATTGAAATTTTCTTCAAAATTGCATTTTTACTGTTTACACGAGTTTGAAGTATTTTGAAGAGCAATTTTGAAGAAATTTTCAATCGTGTAAATCTAGCTTAAGGAATTTTGTACATGACAATCCCATAAGTCATATTTTCCATATAATTAATTTAAAGTTACCATATAGGATTCACTAGAATTATGACATATAGTGTTATTAGTTATTTGCACACTAACATCTTGTGTTACGATTATTATTGACAATATAATGTATGCAGAGTTACGCACAGTGGTGTGTAGAATTACACATAGTTAACATAAGAAAATCACCTACAAACTTTATATTTCTCACATATTTGTCAGTTACCTTTATACCAAAAATAAGTCTTTGTGTCGTTTCTTTGAAAAAAGTAACATCACCATTCTAAATTAATTTAATTAATATCAACTACATTTTTCGCATCACTGTAGCTTTCCAGTCGACGATTGGCTCCAATACTTTCTACTTCAGTGGTATTATTTGCTACTTGTACATTTATAAATCCTACAGAGATTTAAAGGAAAATTGCATGTCCTTTTCATTCTGTTGCCGCTGCTGTTGTCTTGTCCCTTTACTATGTGTTCGTTTTTAAACCAATACAAACTAATGAGTCACAAGAGTAGCGGTTGTTGTACAGCAAAATGAATTTCAAGAAATCAGGCTATGTTGCTTGGTTCTCATGCCACAAAAAAGTAGAAAATATACATATACTTGCAAGTAGTTTTGTGCATGCAGTAATAACAACATAGTACTGAAACTTGTAGTAACATCAATACAAACAATAACTGTCAGAGACTTGTAAAATGACGATAGTAAAACATGCGATAATCTAACTATTCATCACTCTATGGAATATTTACGTAAGCAGACTAAGAATTATTGTAAACATAATCGTTGGTCGTTTAAGAAGGAAGAAAGGCAATACAGTTTATTTGAAGATAATTTCCTAAAAAATTAAATCAAATATTGACATTATATTTATGAATAAAAAATTTATTAGCGCATAAATATTTTTCATACTTGGTTACAGCAAATAGGGATAAATATTTTTTTTTTTTTAAATTCATATGTAACATTGATAATTATGTAGTACATGTAAGGCCCAACAAAGCATATATTTTCTTGATCTTTGTGAAATTCTAAGCAATGCTCATATATTCGCCTTTGTAAAACACTCTATAGACTGAGTCTTATGAATTTACTTTATCCATATATGATTTTTAGGAACCATTGAATTTTATTTTGGAAAATTGTCTAAATGCTCAAAATTTACATAAAATTTTCATAAATAACCTAATGAAAAATTTTTTATTTATTATAATTTTTCAGATTTTTTCAGACTGATGTTACACTCAGGGCTGAACCATTTATGCAATATGATGCCAATTTCTGTATAAGAAATCTCCAAAAGTCGAGCATGTTTTTTAACCTTTCAAAGGACATTTTTTAATAATAATTTCAGTTTTTTAGAGCTTTCTGAAACAAAACTCTGTCGATTATAAAGTAAAACCTTTCAAATTGTGAATAATTTTATTAGTATGTCGATTGAAATTATATCTAAATACATTTCTACATCTAATATTTAATAAGAAGAATTCACAAAAAATTTGTTATTTTTTTATTATTATACTAGCTGTACCCTACGCGCGTTGCTGCGCTACCAATTGTCTTATAAATAAATAAATAAATAAATAATAGTAACAAGTATTTCCAGGAATCTTTCGTGGGATCTGCAAAGGTAAACACAAAAGAAACGCATAATTCGGAGGTCACGGGCCAACTGAGTAGTGACGAGTAATCAGTTTCAGAAGTGGTTGATGTATTTTCGGGAGTAGCACCATCAACTTTTTATTATATATAGGCAGGATTTGCGAATTAAACAAGGTTCTACTATTATTTATGCCGCCGCATGAGGTAAGACCAAATTATTGATTATAGACAAGAATAAACTTAAAATGTATTTTCTCTATATGACTTGCACTATTGAAATCGAAATCAAAAGACAAGTTGCACAACCACGGAGAAGATCCACCAAATTTCAGGACTTGCAGAATATCGTCGTCATATGCAATGGTTGCTGGTAAGTTACAGACACTCCTCTGTACTTCTTAAGGATAAGCATTAATGTCTATATTAAGTAATCTCTCTCTTACCAAGTAATATACTTGAACTAAAAGGTGATTTTTAGCAACTTTATTTTTGGTAAGTATATTTTGCAGCTAAGCTGTCTTGTTACTATTACACATGTTGACTTTGCTTATAATTTAACCATGAATCGACTTACAAATGAACAACGATTGTAGATTATTGAATTTTATTATCAAAATTCATGCTCGGTTAAGAAAGTGCATCGTGAACTTTTTCCATTCCCCGACGAAGCTCATTTCTGGGATAGGTAAACACGTAAAAATGTCGTATTTGGTATGAAGAGTAGCCAGAAACATTGCAAGAACTGATAATGCATTTCGAAAAATGCAATGTTTGATAAGGGCCGGTGCCATCCTTAAAGCCTACTTTTTTAACACCACAAAGGCAGGAACGTTACTGTGAATGTGCGAGTGCTACCGTGCGATGATTACAAATTCTGTTGTTGCCCAAAATGGAAGAGCTGAACTTGGCTGGCAGATGTGAAGCGAGTTCGTTAAACGGTTTATTATATTATTAGATCGTGCGATTTAAGGCATTTAGACTATTTTTTGTGGGGTTATGTTGCTTATAGGGACAAGTCCGCAACGGTTGACGCACTGCAACCTAATACTTAAAAATTTATTCTTGAGATACTGACCGATAAACATTGAATTATAAAGTCAAATAAAGATTTTATATATTGCTCTAAATTTTATGTTGTTTTTAAACCAAATTGGAAGCTCTTAAAAAATTAGTGCAATTTATTTGCCGTTCTCAATATACAGGATGCTTTATAATTTCAAATACTTTACGAACGCTGCGAAATAAATACAAATTTATCTAATTTATAGAAAGAATATTTATATCCATTGAATCTACTCTGAGTGCAAAGAAAAAATAAGTGTTTTGGAAGTACAACACACTGTTCTGGAAACTTAATATCAACACTCCGCTAAATCAAGCAAATGTGTTGTATAACTATTGCTAAGTGGACGATGTGGTAGTTCAATATTTAAAATAAGTTTTGGAAGTACAGGAATCTCTTCTAAAATTAGTATTAAAATGATGCCAAGGAAGTCATTGGTAGTAAGTTTTTAATAGATTACATAATTTATTAAAATAGTATGGAGTTCATTGGTTTTATAGAAACTAACAATGATTTTATGTTACCACCATCGTACACAATCCTTATACGTTTTCACAATCATTGTAACTATTGCTACACAACTGTTTCTTACTTTTGTATATAAATATACATATACATTCGTATATTTGTTGCAATACTATTCTACTTTAATTGCTGGCAATGAGAGTTAAATGCAACAAAATAGAGATGAAATAAAATATAAGACTTTGGTTAAGTTAGGTAGCCTGTATTGCATTCAACAATATTTTCTATGTATTAATTTTTTTATGGAAAATAATACAAAACATGAAATAACTTTTGTTAAAAGGAAATGAAGAATGTTAATTATATTGTTAAAAAAAAATTAGCAAACATTGGAAACTGTAATTTACAATTAGTTTTACAATCATTTCAAATTATTACTTTATTAAATTTAGAGTTAATTTTATTCCAAATTATAATGCTTGAAAATAATAACAACAATTTTAACTAAATTTAACTACTCTAGCCTGTAAACAAGGTTTATATAGTAGTAAAGATAATTTTGTGTAAATTTTAGTACATTGTTTCTGCGAAAGAAAAAATGCTCGATGAAAAGAAATCACGGAAATTAAAAATTTCTTACAAACTTTAGAAACGACATTTTTTTTCTAACACCACAAACATGTTGCAGCACATTTCTACAGTCATGATTGTAATATACAATCAACTGACATCCGTTAGATATCAGCAACCATTAGAAATATATAACAGGTGAACTGCAAGTTTCTATCTTTTGCACCATATCCTCTACGAAGTGAAGGTTTAGCAAATAAACATGCGTTTTTGTTTTTTGATGCTTCATATGTCACTGTGAGCTTCAGTTTTTTCTTTTCTTTTCTAAAATTTTGCAAACCTGCACGTTATCATAGTCTATCATCACAACGTGCAAAGTAGTTAGTGCAGCTGTAAGATTGCATGTAAGTATGTGGAATGTGAATTTTGGGAACAGCAATTAGTAAACGTATAGTTCAATAGTATAATTTCAAGGTGATTTCTACACACTTAATTAATTAAATCAGTAACATATGTGTAAAGATTTGAGTAGCCAAATAAACTACGCTTGAAGTTGTTTAACATGCATATTTGTGTTAGCATGGTTTTGTATACGTAATTTTTTAATCTCCAGATTGCAGTTAAATTCATCGTTAATATTGTTTAAAAAAAATCAGAACCAATAAAGTTTGAATCAATAACTTATAGTTCATAATCAAGATAGTGTAGACCCCAATTGAATTTTGTGATTATCAATTTACAGTCGGGCCTCGATTATTCGTGATTCGGTTAACTGGTAACCCCTATTAACCGTGATGGAAAAATATAAGTCTATTGTTTTTGTTTGCAATGTTTTAAAATGGTTTGCTTTGATTATTCGTGATGGCAGATTTTTTTTTTATTAACTAAATTACTCATTTATTTATTTAAAAAACTTTTAGGCCAAAGCATAACAAATACTTAGTTTTATTTTATTTGATGCTGTTTTATCTTGCAAAAGTAAACAACGTCAACAAAATTTGTGCTAAAATTAGTGGTTACGCTTTTTTGAGTAAATATTTGCCAAATGTGGCCATACATTTAGAGTGTTGAATTCGGCCGTGTCGAATCCAAGTTTTAAAGTGTAATATTTTTAGCCAACGACTGAAAAAGTGTTCATTGAATAACAACAGTTTCCCTTAGAATTTTGAATATTAAATTCTTTTGTGGACATTATCGAACAGCGCCAAATTATAATATGGTTCATATATGACCACAGCATTACTAATATGTAGCATGGTTAAATACCATTATTATTCTATTTAACTATTATATAATACCATGCTAGTCTTATAATGGCTCAACGATCATATTATAATAGCACAGTCATATTTTAATTCCATCTGTATCATACTACATTCAAGTTAAAACTTACATTGTTATTTTATGGTTGTAGGGCAATAATTTTATGGTTAAGCCAAATAATATTATGATACTCAATTTAAACATATTAAATTAAATTACGAATGTATAATGGCTGCAGAATAATAAGAATGTGTTTGATTTCAAACATACGATGTTTATGTGTAAACATAATAGAATATATGATTATATCATGGCATATACAATACTGTTATGAAATTGTATTTCAATTTGAATTTAACGGTCGGTTTTAAACAGATGGCGTTTTTATCAACATACAACTTGTTTAGCAGTTGTTGAAGTTTTAATTTATAAACGTTATTGGGAACACCCTATTATAAACATAGTTAAGCCATATGGTAATTTGAAGTTTTAATGACTTTGGTTAATATTCTAGACAATAACATTCTAGAGTTGCTGTCATGAAGATTTTAGTATCTTAGTTTCGAACCCTCCAGAAATTATGATTGGTGTATAAATTGACTTACAGGGCAAATCAAGTTAATCAGTTTATTGTGAGTCATCGTGGAGTAAACATCAAAGTGTTCTCAAACAGTAATTTAAGTGTGTTCTTAAACCGTAATATAAGTGTGTAAAAGACAGCGTGTTCATTTTATTTGTGTTTGTATACATTTAAATAAACAATGACTCGTTATACTCTCTTCAAACTACTAGACGCTTTTTTTAAATTGATAAGAATCCGGTTTATTTAAAGGAAAGGAAATAAACCGTTTTTAAAAGGTAAAAACGTAACAATACTTTGCTTTTATTTTAAGTACTTAATTGTGCAAAATCCAACATCGTTATTTACAAATAATAATAACAATAATCATTTGGTAGTATAACCATAATATGATTGTATTGAGCTATATTTTGATAATATTATTGTAGATAGATGTTGCTGTAAAATATGTGATTATATCATGGCATATACAATACTTTAATATTACTTCAAATACTTAATTGGTATAAAATCTAACATCGTTATTTACAAATAATAATAACAATATTTGACGGTAATATAATTTGTTCAATCATATTTTGATTATATTATTGTAGATAAATTAGATTGTAATATATGTGATTATATCATTTGATGTTACTTCAAATACACAATTGATATAAAATCCAACATTGTTATTTACAAATTATCATAAAAAAAATAATATGTATATTGTTGTACAGAGAGTAGCATGACAATAATATGATTGTGTTCAACCATATTATGATTATATTTATTGTAGATAGATTAGGTTTTAGTCACACGACTATATTTACTTTCTGACTATAAATATTTTCAATAGTTACTAAAAGAAGCTGTATTTGATGTGAACAATTCTTTAGGTGACAAATAATTATGTCTACATTGCAATTAATTTATTCATCCTTTCAAAGAAAATTCATGTAATTTTAGGGTTTAATTTTTGTGAATCTGATTGTTTATAATTCTTTTGAATTTAATTTCAAATTCAATCATAAATGAGCAAAGTATAAGTACATGTCTAGACATGCTAATAATCTTTATCACAGCTTTAAATAAGTCTCTAAATTCATATTAACAAAGAAATGTTTTACTAGTTAGTTTGTCCTCGTTTCGTTTTAAATGAAATTCTTTTTTCTTAATATCAATTTAAGTAAATTTATATAATGTGCATTGCATAAAAAAGTTAAATACGAATTGTAATAAAACTATAGAAAAAAGAATCAATTTATTCTTTGCAATGTAACTCAACATGTTTCCGCTAATCTTAGATGCCACAGATTTATAGCAAGAAAACGGAAACATTATTTGCAATTTTTTTCTCACAACAAATCTGTCTGTTCAAAAGTAATCAAGCAGTATATTACTATTTTATTTTATTTATTTATTTTCTATTAACTATCTATCTAAGGTACTTTGTATAAATGTATGTGGATGGTTTGGTTCCAGATGTAAAACTCGCATTAAATTAAATTTTGCATTGCAAATAGATTCAAAATGATGTTTTCTGTTTTTCAAGTTTTTTTTTTATTTCCTCTTTTTTGCAAATCAACTATTTATTTAACTTTTGTTGAGACAAAATTTGTTTGGAATAAATATTGTATAGAGAAGAATACAGTGAAAAAAACTTATAGTGTGATGGATGAGAATAAACTTTAAAGTGCAAAACTTTATAATGAAAACAGATTCGTTATGGCAACCAATTTGATTTTGATGCAAACAGAAAGTTATATAAAATAAGCTATTCTTGTCAACCTATCTATCTAAAAGTTTCCTGACAAAATTTAAAAATGCTGTTATTGAAACTAAATTAGACGATGGCTATCAATATTTCAAGTTAATTTTTTTTTATACTATTTAGCTTTATCTAAAAATTGCATGTTTTAATTATTTTTAGTAACCTTCAGAAATATTAATTGTGTCATCTTATCACTTTAAAATATTAAACTTTCATTACAGCTTTATTAGAAAACAATCTAATTATGACAGTTTTAGTGATATTAATTACATGCATATCCTCGCTGTGTTAATTATTATTTGTAAATTTCATTGAAACATTATCTTATTGACATCAGAATTTAAACTAATTATAAATATGTAATAAATTTGTAATAAATTTAACATACCTTGAAACATCATTTAAATTGCGTTTAATTGGATCATGAGATATAAATTTACTGCTATATATTATGTGCAATTATGTCCGTAATTGAATTAAAAATACAAAATTTTGTTGTTACAAATACAAAGATACTTATTTAGATTGTGCATGAAACATGAACTAAAGAGTAATACTAAGTATGTATTAGAATAATAATTAAACTTTCAAAGCTCATTAAGAGTAAATAACGGCAAACAAATTTGTGCTAAAACAAGTGGTTACGCTTTTCTTGAGTAAATATTTGCCAAATGTGACCGTAACTTTACTCTTAAAAAAGCCAGCAGCAAAACTGTAAGTCTATTATTAGTTATGTTAAGGTAAATAAAAATACTTAATCTAGCCTTAAAAAAGCTAAACTGGCAACAATCATCCCTACCCTGAAATATATCTCTAAGTTTTCATTGCAAAATTTTGTATTCAGTTTTAGTTCAATAATTTTTATATAAAAATTTTATTTTCTATTTCACTAACTGTTCAAGCTTAAGGTATTTTTTTTTTTTAATTAAAATACATTTTTTTATTTTTGATATTTCGCTACTTGTTTGTGTAGCCATCTTCAGGAAAAAAAATTGTATTATATAAATTTCACATGATTTTTCAAAATGTGTTTTCCTGAAGATGCTACACAAACAAGTAGCGAAATATCGAAAATAAAAAAAATGTATTTTAATTAAAAAAGACCTTAAGCTTGAAAAATTACTAAAATAATAATGAAAAGGGTCAAATAAACTATAAAAAGACATTTTAATTTTCTCTTACATATGTGAGCTTAAATTTAAATGCACAAACTTGTCAAATGTTATCTAAGCGATTCAATATTCTTAGCATGGTTTATAACCTGGATTTTGAATTTATGAACTCCGCAAATCAGAATTTGTGTTTTCTCACTGTCCTAAAAACCAGAAATATTTATGTTCTAACATTTAAACTTACAACTTTTTACATATACGCTAGCCTAGTATGCAATTGCATTAGGGTGATTCGCTTTTGTATGAGAATGTTTTTATTTAGGAATTTCGAGAAATGTTATTAGTTCTTAAATTAAATTTGACTTTAAAGCATCATCTTTGAATGTTTAACAAAAAGTTAAAAATAATATAACTATATATAAATTTCACTAAAAGTATTTTCGTCAACAGAAAAAACACAATTTTTAGATGGTTGTAAATGTGATGGGATTCTATTATAAAACAGGAGACGTTTGAAAAAGTATTCTGAAATTTGATTTCAACATGCCTTATCAACTACTCCTTTTCTAAAAATCCTGAACAGAATTATATTTGATGTTCCCATCTTCTTAAAAACAGAATCAGAACTAAAAAAAACTAATGGCAAAATGCTAACGCAAAACTCAGTTCATATTATTAATAAAGAACGAAGGAAGCTTACAACCCTAATGTAAATAAAATGTTTTTTAGCAGGCGATGCAATAAGTCATGAGTTTTTTTTTTTTTTTTTTTTTTTTTTTTTTGTAACATATGTATGTATTACAAATAGCGTTTCCTAGAAATTCTAAAATCATAAATCAATATTGTTTTTGGAAAATATTTTTTATATTTATAGTGGTTATGTTTGCATTGTCTTTGTAATATTTCTCATTTGAAACTCAGGTATCGTATTTTTATTTATTATTTTTTCTTTGTTAAAAATTCAACATTATACAAATGGAACAGCAGTTTACAAATAACATATAAAAGTAAAGTATTTTTACATAATTAAATTTAATTTTTTATTAAAATAAAAGCAAGATTTCCTAATTTGGCTTGTTATTATACCCACCACTAAAAAGATGGGGATAATTAGTTTGTTATTCCATTTGTAATACAGTGCACTCGCGATAATATGAACTAATGAAAACAAGGCCAGTTAAAAATTTAAGCATTGTTCTTATTTACAAATGGCACAAAATTTTAATAAAACCAAGGCACTTACTTCCTGTATAAATAAAAGTTAAATAAAATATATATATATGAATATATTGTTCAACCCATTTTGGAAATGCATTTTTATTCTTTTTTATTCCAGATACTGTGGACTTTGTCACTCCTTATTTCTTCGCTAAATTAGTAATATTTGCACCTTTTTCAAAATTCTCGAAAACCTCATAGTTTTCCTTTAAAGTTAGAAATTTATGTTGTTTTGTATGCATGTTATACAAATTACTCATTTTTAATTAACACTTAAAAACCAAACATTCGTCTGCGTACATGTAAAAACTAACTAAAAGTTGCACTTGTATGTTTGACAATTGACATTTGGCATAAAAATTTTAATAGTTCGGTGTTTCTCCTAACATTCTATAACTAAAATACGTTTGAAAATAAAAAAAAATAAATGTTCATATTTTAAAGTTCATATTTTGGAGTAGTAAATGGCAGAGAAAAAGTGTTCATATTTTGGGGTGTTTTGGGGTAATAGAGTGTTCATATTTTTCGAGTGCACTGTACATCGAAATATTGGTCATATAACCAAAAGGTATATACATATATTCTGGGTCCCTATAGGATTCCAAAATGATTTATTCTTGTCCGTCTGTCTGTCCGTCTGCTGAAGACACGATATGACGAAAAAAGACTTATAACAATGAAATTTCCCCCAACCATTCTTTAATTCACCGAAATGTTTATTATTGAATTTCATGAAAAGTGAAATCATAAAGAAATTTAAGTTTGCATTAGTCCACATCGAAAAATATTTTATAAACGTCATTATCAAGTTAAAATTCAACACAAGTAATCCACATAAATATATATATATAAATTATCGTAACTAACTTTATGGTGGATGTCCATGTAGGAGAACACCTGGACTAACTGAATTTTGTAAAGAACATTCCATAACTATGTAGACCGGTCATAGCTTACATAAACGACACAACATTTTAATATGCAACAATCAAACTTCAATAAATCAAAGGACAATAATGGAGTGAACGCCTCAACACTCCATTATTGTCCTTAGCTATAATAATGTAATTTAATAAAATATCTTAAGACGATCGCCAAATAATAGTTCATAGTATTAACAGGTAAACAATTTTGAACCAAAAGAAATTAAGAACCATTTTCGACATCATTTGCATATGTGAATCTATCAAACTAAATATTCCAATGCTATTTTCTAGTAATAGAATATATTAATTATAATAGACTTAAGTACGCCAGATAAGTGTTTTTATACAATATACATACAAATCGGTGCCCATAGTATATTATGATTCAGATATTTCGATAATGTGAATTTTTTTGGCACAAGAACGAATTCTTTTTGAAAGTCCTATTTCATACCGAAATAGGAATCTTTATCAAATCTCACCGCTAATAAGTATACATATATAAAACATAATGACACCTATAAATGTTGTGAAGTTCGGTCAATATTTAAATCATAGTCGCCTTACAAGTATATCTTCTGCAGTATACATAAATGTGCATAAGTCTCTTAAACATTTTGACATCTAAATAAATTCAACAAAAATATTTATAATAAATACACAAACAATAACCACTTCATAACTAGTCATAGCACCCATATAAAGCCGATTTCAGAAAATTTCATTAACTCATATAAATCTCATAAAATTATTGGTATCATCATTTAGTTTTTATGGACCGTTTGTTAAAAGTCAATTATTAGTCATAGCTGCCATAGAAAACCTTATTCGGAAAATCACTATAACATGCATAAATCTTTTACAAGTATTTATATCGAGATAAATTTTAATGTAAATAATTTATATATATGCAAAAGTTTTGCTACATTAGTCTTAATTAGTCCAAATGGGTCATAGTTAAAGTATACCGATCGCCTAAGAACAACTTCATGAGTCTATTTAACGATGTCCGTCTGACTGTCCATGTAAACCTTGTTGAAGATATTTTGATAAAATTTGGTACATGATATTTTTTGGGGACGCTTTGCATTAAAACTGGTTAAAATCGGTCCATTCTTATTCTTTCACCTAGCGCCATATAAATGTCTTCCCGAAATAGAGGTTTATCAGTCATAAATGTTTGATTTATGCACGTATCCCAACAAATTTCTCCAAATTTTGTGCATATCAGTTCATAATTGATTCCCAAAATCACTAAACTGACCATAAATTTCTTAATAATGTTGGTAAACAAATAAAGTTGAACACAAATAAGTTTGATATATATAAAAATTATGAAAACTTTTGTTTTTAACAATCGGTTCATAATTATTCATAATTCCCATATATGATCCCCTTTGAAAATCGCTTTAAAATGTATAAATCATATCGAGATAAAATGTAACACAAAAAATACTAAAATGCACAAAAGTCATGCCATTTACATAATAGATCATAGCTTCTATATACTGGGTGTAGGTTATTATATGGTCGGGCTTGGCTGACTATACTTTCATACTTGTTTTCATTACATTTCACTTTATTAAATATTCACCATAGCGCTTCATAATTCATATATACTCAAAGCATAATCCACTTCGGCTGCTTGGTCCCACTCTCATTGCCATAATACTCTAAATGCTCAAAGACCTAAAGTAGTTGTCAGATAAACAACTTAATCTGGAAAGTCCTCCTTTCATAATTGAAAATATCTCAGCCTTAAATACATTTGATTTGTTTGGAAAATGTAATTTCAAGTTCTTCCGAAAAGGATTAATTAAATAAAACTTAGGATAACCTTTAAACAATATGAAGTGGTTTATAGTAGCTAGTCAGATGATGTGTTTGAAAAAAATACTGATTGATATTTTTGTTTTAAACGAAATTTTCTTAGTTGAATTTCTATACAAATTGCTTAATTATGTACGATACTTAAATAATATAGAAGCCAAAAAATAAAATATGTTTAGCATGAAACGTATACGTATTATTAAAAAGCACAACTTTTAGAGTTTAACTTTATAGACATACTTTCCTAAAAAACTAAGTATGGAGATTATTAAATATAAATCGTTTAAATATGTAACAAAAATAGGATATACTTGTGCTTCACATAAAACACTTATAACTACTAAATTTATTTATTATTAAAATCAACAAAATTTAATCTCATACCTACCCATCCACTCTACATTCCCCTCCACTCACTAGCTCAGCTACAAAGTAAATCGGTCATCCAAAACATAAATGGTATAAGATTATTTTTCTTAGTAACCTTTTGCATTAAATGAAAAGAAATATACAAAAAAAAACAGATTTCATCTCCAAAAATCAGCCAGTAAGTTTGTTAGCGAATCAACGAGCCAAAGCGTTAAAAGTTTTACAATACGTGTGTATGAGTTTCGCAAAAAAAAAAAAAAAGTATCACTTCACAAGCAGTGGTACATTTACAGGCAGCTAGTAGCCTGCTCGCACTCTTTTGTTGATTGCTACGGATGCTGTGTTAAATTCTGTTAATGTTGGCTTTTGTTGCTTAAAAGAGAACAGGAGAAGCGTGCTAATTATGATGAAAGATTTCTGCTTCTTTTAACGTTAATCCATTTGGAAAATTAGAAATGAAATTTTAATGAAAATGTTGTTGATGAATACAATTACGTTTTTATTTTAATATATATATTTTTTTTTTATTTTATACATTAAGTAGACACACACAAAACACATTCCTTGCTATCATCAATTTACGTTGTTTTATATAGCGATAGTGCCACTGTCATTTATCTTGTTACATGATTTTTTTCCTGTATTAAGTAAAAAATCAAAGACTTCAATTAGATATATTTTAACTTTTAGCTAATAACTAATTAAGTAATTAATGTATATGTATGTTTATATGTGGTTTTGAAACAAGTTGTTTTATACTATTTTTTCGACACAAGGACGGTTGGAATTGAAATTGGTTGAAATATGTCCTTTAATGCACCTAGCTCCATATCAATGTCTTCCCGAAATAGGGGTTTATCAGTTAAACACTGAAAATTACTGATAACGCCTTTGAAAGGGTAGAAAATTCATTCCAGTTTGCCAATTGTTCTAGAACTTTACAATAATATTCTTTGAAATTATTTGAAAATTCCAACTAGTTATTAGCCTGAAAGAATAAAACTTTTCTCTTAAAGATAATATTAGTTCAATTATTTCTCTAATTAATAAACAATTTTCCATTTATGCACGTATTGAAACAAATTTCGCCCCAAATACATGAAACCTTAGCACATCTGCAAACTTTTAGCAGATCATTGCACAAAAGACCACAACACCCACTTCCGAAAATCACTTTAAAAAATTTAACTCTCTTAAAAATTTTGGTATCCAAATGATATTAAACACAAATACATACGTTTCTTATATACAGAAATCGTGACACTTTTACTTTTATTACTTAATTTCATAATTAGTCAAAGATTCCATATAAGACTCCTTTCGAAAACCACTTTAACAGCGATACACAAAAAATATTTTTATGCTCTGATGTTGTAACACTAATTTTTTTGTTGATCAGCCTATAATAGGCCCTAGCTACCATATATTGCCCATTTCTGAAAACCTAGCTTGAGCGACTTGCATTTCGGCTGAAAAATATGCTTATACGATTAAAATTAAATAAAAACATGACCTAAAGATTAAACAAACGATGTAGTATAAATTTAACTGGATTCTACTCAGTACAAAAAGCAACAAAAGCAATTTGTCTAAACTATTTATGATGCTTTCATCACAACTCCGTAAGTTCATTTATATGGGCAATATGTAAAATTATTAACATATCCTTGATTTAGAGCAAATTAGTCATATGCAGTAAATTTCATTGAGTTATTTTTACAATTTCGAATTTTTAGGTGGTTATCTATTATTTTTGGTGCTGCAAGCATTAGCACCAACGTACAATATTAGTATATTATATATTAATTGTGAACTTTATAATTGACTCATATAAAAAACAAATTTAAATGCGATTCGTCGTTTTGCAATAATTTGACTTTTTGGTCTGGTCAGACCACAGAGCGATAGTGAATAAGATTTTGCCTGTAGATATTGTTTAAGATAATTTTTGTATCCTAATTAGGTTGGAATTTATTTGTGTATTTAATTCAGTGCATACAAAAAAGCTTAAACATCTGATGAATGTGTTTAAAAAAAGTAATTTAATTTATATTTTTTAGTGTTATGTACAAAAATTAGAAAGAAAATATTGTTAGTTATGTAAAACAAATCATTTTATTATTGTGATTGGCAATCGTCGTGTATATAAGAACTGACTTCTTAACCATGTTGTGGGGGCATAGTGTTGCATATTTTTGTTAGTTTGTGTTGCTAAATTGTACTTTATGCACAAAGGACGATAATTACTTAAAGGTGATGAAAATTATAGTGTTTCGAACTGAGTTTTGACTCGTTATGGTGTTGGCGGCAAGAGAATATTTAAAATAATTTTCTTTTAGTTATACTTAATACTTGCTTTTAATTTGGCTGTAGTATTTCCAATATATGAAAAACATAATGCAAAAGAATTAGAGGCATACTTAGATGTTTGGGATTATCAATTGGTTTGCTAATTAATTTACAATTCTTATTTATAAATAAATCCAGCTAATGCAGAAATATTTAACACACTGTAAAACATAGCAAATATCCATCGTTTTGTTCCCCGTTTACAGCTAATAAGTTACCATTTGATTCGTGGCACGTTGCATATTCACTAGTATTGTGTAAAAAAAATTAACTCCTTAATTCGGCTGTTTTAGTGATGCTGAGAACTTTATTTTTAAAAAAGAGCAAACTATTTATGTATCATAGTTATACATTTCTTTTGTGGACAACACCAATAATGCACACATAATTTTAAAGAAAGCTCACACCAATATAATGTTAATATTATATAAAAAATAAAAAATATTTGGGTGGAACTAAAGTATTTTTCTGCATTAGACATTAAGAATTTGTTTGCATTAGAGTACAATTAATTTATAATTTATATAAAGATAAAATAAAATGAAAAATGCTTAAATTTCATCAACAAGTATCGTTATTTGAAGCATAATCACCCCATGTAAATGATTGTTTTTCGCCGTTGCTATTGCAAATATATGAAACCATTCTGCGTCTTTTTTTACAGGTGTTGTTTAACGCTGAAATCTACCTGTCCGATTATAAATAGATAATAAATATCCACAATAATATCTACAGGCAAAATCTTTCATGATCGTGCATGTACATACATATCAACAAAAACACGTTTACAGAGATAAAAAACATTGTGGTATAGCCAGACCAAGGGGTCATTTTATCAAATATTTTTTTTTTTTTTTTTAAACAGGACCTCTTATTATACTCCAATCAACTCAAAATTAATTTCATTCAATTCCGCACATATCATTTATAGATATAATACTCATATTTGTTTAGTATAATATCCTGCAAAAATAAATGACAATCATGGGGTTAAATGGTATACATAGAGAACTCATCAATTCAGCGCTAGCATTATAAAATCAATAGTGCTGAAAATGATGTCTCACATATTCCCATTTGATTATAAAAAAAGGTATCAATACAAACAACAGTAAAATTAAGTTTCAAGTAAAGACAAATCACAAAACATTATTTTGATTGTATCAGACCATACTAAACCATATACCCCTATATAATTTTTCACAAATATTCTTTGTTGCTCAAAATTATTTGATATTGACATTTGGCGAAATGAAAAATATAAAAAAACTGTAATATTTTACAGTAATAGAGAATATAAGTAATTCGGTATTGAATTAGTTCCGGAAAATATAACATTTGGCACAGCGGATTAGAAGACCCAATTAAGAGACTTCATGTAAGATATTTTTTTTTTCAAAAAAATTGCATGCATTCTTTTTATTTTGATATTAACCTTTACATCGATGTTAACTTACCTTGTTAAATAAAAAAATTTTATTCTATATAATGAGTTTGCGCTAAAAATAGTTTTAACTATTTATATTCGAATAAAAAACAGTAAATTGAATATTTAATCAGAATATATTAATTAATGTACATTTTTTATCCAACTAAAACAATTTTTACAAAGTAAGTAATGGCTGCATTTGTATCACTTTTTATGTTGAAAATACCATTAACTATTTCATTTAAGTTAATTAACTTTGTAAATTAATTCCATGGTCTATTTATATTTATATATATTTCCAGGACTGTCTAATTTATATCCAAAGTAGCTATTTGGTTTGAAAAGTATTCAATATAGCTATAGTTTATGGTACATGTAGAAATATAGATATATTTATACTTACGTCTAATTTTTTTTAGTGTCAATAAGTATAAATAGACTTTAAGGTTTTTTCCCATATAAAAAGACTTATATATATATATATATATATATTAGGGCGGGTTAATTTTTTTTGATGAACCGTAGAGCAAAAAGTTAATCTATAGGTGATTCTGAGAAATTTTGCTCAAGAGACAATAGCTCTAAGCCGAATTTGGAGCCCCCTAAATTTTCAAAATAGATATTTTTCTATATATGGACATTAAAAAAGGGCAAAATCGGTTTAGTAGATCCAAGTTTCAAACATCCTCGAAATTTTTAAAATATTTTTTGCAATTTCCTTTAAATACAAAGCAGATAATAAATAAATGAAATTGTGTTCACTTTATTTCTATTACAGAAGGACAAGTCTTGTTGAAAATTGTAAGAATGGGTCCACGACTTTTCATAGCGCCCATACAAATATCTTTAATATAGCTTTATGGTACATAAATGTCTATATAGAAGCAGTTTCCATACAAAATTCAACAAAAATAAGTTTCAGCTCAAAACGATATTTTGTTTGCATCGGTATTCCGTAGTCCCCATAAACTTCACTTCCGAAATCACTTGAATGTCTATAAGTATCTTACACAAATCAGGAATAAGTCATAATTATTTTATAAACATTACTATCAAGTTGAAATTCAACAAAAACCATCCAAATATTGATACATATACATCATCAAACATAATTTCATGCCGAAAGCTTCATAAGAGGTCATAGCTCTCTTATGAGGACTACTTCAATTGAACCTAACTTTTACACAGATGCGTTATAAGTATGTAAAAATTGTATTACTACTATGCTTTTGTCCACTTACGAGAAGGGCAGTTCTGAAAGAAAGAGATAAGTAAAAAATGTGATTATCTTTCGTCTCGTTACAGCTCCGTATGCTTTGTGGAAGAACTAGAATATGCGTAAAATTCTTGAAAATGTTGTTATTGAAATGAAATTTAAACAAATAAACTTCAAATAAATAGATATTAGGATACAATATTTTATCACGATCGTCCCATAATAGGTCAAAGCACTCATAAAATAACCAGCATAATTTTCATTACCGATACATAAAATGTAACAAAAATTACTTTCAAGTGTCCATAGATCACATTACTGGAATTTGGTGTTGGGTGCATAAGTTTCGGCACAGCCATTTCAATTTCAATGTTATCACATTATTTGTATGTGTATTTAGTTTGAAAATAACACTATAGCGCCATGTTTCTGTGACCACTTTCACATTAATTTAATGTTGATAATCCTCAGCTCACATTCATTGTGTACAACTGCATGTTTGTATATGTTTGAGTAACAATAAAATTTAGCTTTTTATTATCTCCATTTTTAACTACTTTCAGTTAATTTCCGTTTTCACACATTAAAATTATCAACATCATCATTGAATATATCATTGTCATTTGATGCGAGGGTTGATTTAGCATAAATTGTATTGTTTTATAAATTCTTGAAATTTTCTAATAACTGTGGGACATTTGTTTATCTTTCTTGTACTTATTCCGTTTCAGAAAGTTTTCAGCATAAGTTACTGAAATTTCTGTTTGTATTTCGGAAGTTTTCATTTATATTATAAAAAACTGTAATTAATTATGTATATAAAAAAAATCATTTATATTTCAGAATAAGTTCGTTTATTATATTACAAAGTGTTTTTTTAATATATTTTAAAAGCAGACAACTTTTTTAATCTACCTTATAAAATAACATATAAATTTAACCACTAAGTTAAGAAAACCTGCACATAAAAAAATTGTTTTTCTCTTCATACAGTGCCAGTACAATTTTATATGCTTAATTTTTAATATATGTACATACTCGTATGTATTTGTATGCTATGTTAGTTAAATTGCACAATTATATCGAAATATCCTACTTATGGCAGTAAAGAATTATTAAGATTAGTTTGAACTGAAGCCATAAACAATCGTTGCAAAAGCATTGACAAACTAATATTTTAATTACTTCACACTTAATTAATATTTTGTTGGCATATCCAAATTGAGATCTAGTTTTCAAAGTTTTTCTTTATTTTTACGCAAAAACTTATTTTAAATATTCTCTTAAAATCATGTAAATAATATCTGATAACTGAACATCTGATAAGAGAATATTGAAACTTATGAAAAATCAGATCCCATCAAAAAAACTTCACTTTTACTATATTCTCATATAATAGTCACGTTAATTCTTACTGCTAAAAATTTCATAAAATAAATTCATAAAAGTTGTTTGTGAATATTATTTAAGTTATATTAGTTTCAATATACATATTTATAGTTATGAGACAATAATTAATATTTTTTTTTGGTTTTTTAGGAAGTAAAATAAAAAATAATGATTTTTTTGTTAAATAATGTTTGTTTGTTTTTTTTTTTGTCGTTACACAAACATATTGTTTTATTTTTTTTTAACATACAAAATTGGGAAAAGTTTTGTGAATTTATAGTTATATAACGCAGTGTATATAGAGGAAATTATCATCATATTTTAATAAAATTTGGTGAATAGAAAGCATTGGCCAAATACATATCATAACTTATTGTATTGTCAAATTACAAAAATTGTCTTTAACCAAAATGTAGAAAATCGATTTGATATTTTTTTGTGTATTACTTCTAAACTCGCATGGTGCAAAACAAGCAAGATATATCAGAAAAAGTAGATTTTTTTGAAAATTGACCTTTAGTTTTTCGGGTGACTTTCGGGCAAAATTCGATTTTCAAACTTTCATTTGGTATTATGGTGCACATTCGATGAAAAAACGCTATTGTGAAAATCGCCCTTTTTGGGTTATTCCCAATAGTACATAGTTTCTTTACAAATTATTAAAGAAAAATAAATTAAATTTTAAATGACCAACACGGAATTATGGTTTGATGATTCGTCTAATAAAGATAAATCCTTACTAGAACTGGCCAGAAGCAGAAAAAGGCTGAGGGATACTTCAAATATTTTGGAAATGGATTCCACCATTTGAGTATTTGACAAGGATATTATAAATTTTATTTACAGATTTATAAAATATTTTCGACTTTGTAAGGAGGCATTTGTTAACTTGCTGTCCGTTACAGTTTTTCTGGTCTTCTCCCATTAGAGAAACGAGTTTCTTCAATTGGTCTTAGGCCTGCAGGATATTAAAAAAAGTAATTTACAAATAGTATTTGGTTGACCAAAATCCAATAAAAAAAAAACCTACATAAATTTTGTACAGTTTTATACAGCGTCGACAGCAAATTTGTGTTCGATAAAAAATTCGTTGGACAACGAAATTTTTGACAGTGATTCAATTCATAATACAAATTTTACGTTCGAAAGTCGATTTTCGATATCTAGGGAATATCAATGCAGCTCATAATATGGGCCTTAGGCTAGAATATAAATATACTACAATGTTTAAAATTTAATACTTTTCATTGAAAATTGTGTAAGTTTTTAAACGAAAACTACCAAAACTAAACAAAGCAATGGCATCCTATTTTTCAATTTTCACACAACAATTACACTGTGAGACAAATGGTTAGGGGTCAGTGATCGGGAAGAGTTCAAATTACCGGGGAAAGTTATATATATATATATATATTTATATCATATAGGAGAAATTATCACCTTTGGTGGTCTTTTTTTTTTTTTTGCCATAGCTCGAGAACCACTAGTCCGATTTTGCTGAAACAAATTTAAAAAAATTAGGAATTACAATTCCTTTAAGCTTGCACTAAACTAAATTCAAAACTAGTAACTAACTGAATATAACCGTAACATATTTTTAATTATTTTCCCTAGGGGCAATTTAACTTAATATAACCTTCTTAGATATTACAAACATCCCTAAACCCAAGTTTAAATCTTGTGGCATTGATGTGGTCGGCTTTTACCAACGTTCAATTTATTAATTGTTTCACTTAACACACACACTCTCTCACACAAATATATGTCTATATCTATGTAGTATATAGTACATATACAAAACGATTAAATTTAATTAAATGTTCAATTCATTAATTTATATCTTTATCACAATACATGGCATATTGTCTATTGCACATGGTCCTATTATAATTTTTTCCTTGTGCTTTTAAGTAGCTATTTAGAGACAAAAACGCATTCATTGACAGTACAATCACATGTATGTATATAGATACATGCTATATATAAGTGCATGATAGTAAAGAGTCTTCATACAATGTATTTTTTTGCACTTAATTGAGTTTTATTAGATCAAGTATTTCATTTGTAAATAACTACAGACATAAAAGCAAGCCTTGTGTTAAACTGATGTCATTTAATAAATAGCTTTTGTAAAATAATCTATATATATATATATATATATAGAGAGAGAGAGAGAAATAAAAAGGCATAGTATATAAAGGAAACATATTTACTTTATTGAACTTGCCAGGGTCCGTCCGTTGTTGGCAATATAATTTTGTTTATAATACTACTTTACAAGAAAAATAAATAAAAAAAATGTTGAAATGATGAAAGTAAATTATAGGTAACGAGTACTAATCTACTAGGAGATGTACCCTTACTACATTTTGCTTTCACACGACTTTTGCGATCAAAGTTTTATTTGGTTTGATAGTAAAATTATGTGGTCTTTAACATAATTTTTGGTTTATATGCAACTTATAAATATTACACTTCTCTAAAAAAATTACGCCCCACAATGCCGGGCATATTTTGCTAGTGTCATAGAAACACCCTTGTATGGGTATCACATCAAGTGTATCTAGAATACACATACAAGTGGATTTTATGCATTTAACTAGTGTACATTGTCTACATTGTTTTTCGGTTCCTTTTATTTTTTGTTTTTAAGGCAAACCCCACACTTAAATTGGCTAACAACATGGATAGACATATGTGCTCATTATTTCTACAAGTATTTAAGTGTAGTTCAAGTTAAATTGTTTTTGTGTTTTAAGTTTTAGTGTTTTTTTATGTCTGTACCAAGAATTTAAATCATATTGTTGTTCCTATAATTCACAAAAAATTAAAAATCATTGTAATGCACAAGTAAAAACTAGAATAGCCTGGAAAAATGTTCACATATTGAAGGCGTAATTTGAGGTTATTTAGTTAACTTTGAATTTAAAGGCATATACATATACATATATATAATTTAATGGCATTCCAATATATTTTAGTTTAATTTTATTGATTTCAAATTCAAAAATATAAAAGTTTTTGTGAGTAAAAAATCAAAAAATATTTCCAAAGTCCATACATTCCATGCTGTTGGTTCTACACTGCGTATACGTAATATTTAATTATGTTTAAAAGCATAAGTATACGCATCAAAAACATTTCAATAATAAATGATTATAAAATGTTGCCTACTTTTGGGTGTTTTTAATTTTATTTGCTATTGATATATTAGGCAAACAGTTTGTAAATTAGTAAATTAGTTTAAAAAAAAAACTTAAAAAAATTAAAAACCAATTTTAGTTTCGCGTAATTTTTTTTAATTTTATGATATTGAATTATAAAAACAAAAACAATATATAACAATTATAAGTAATAGTTCTGTGATATCCGTAGTTATAAGTTTGACGATTCTGTGATTTATTTTATATTTATACAATTGTAATTATTTATTCATTTATTTTAATTAACTTGGTGTCGTGTTATTCCCGTTTTAATTACAATATATTTTTAAATAATAACAAATGATGTAACATAAGATAAATTATCTTAATAAAATAGCACCTGAAGAAGTCGAAAACCCACATCGACGAAACGTAGAGCAAATTGATGAAGTAAATTGTTTCATTTACATCATTTAAAGAAGAAAATATAATTGACCGAAATTAGCCCGTAGGGATAATTTCCAAAACTTAATAGAAATCTGTTATTGGTCATAAATATAACCTAACAAAAACAATATAATATAAAAAAGTTATTAATCCGCTTTTTGGAAACATTAACATTTCTGATACAGGAATGAAAGTTTGTTTATGTTTGGTACTAGAAATAGGTAAAATCGGTCAAGTCAACCACGATTATTTTCAGAAAAATTTTGCAATTTTTTTTTTATTTTATTTATTTTTTGTCTAAAATCTAAATATTGGCTGTAGGACAAAAATTTTGGATCCTTATAAGATTTTAAGACAATCTAGATGTGTCTGACAGTCTCTTAAAGGAACGATACAGCTTCGAAAAAATGACATAGAACAATTGATATTTTCCCAAAAATTTTTTATTCCACCGAATTGTTTGGTATTGAAAATGGACCACATCCCTCCAGTAGGATCCGAGTTACAGACCACAGTTTTGGACAACCTCGATATTTTTTTTTAGATATTTTTTGCTATTTCCTTTGGATATAATGCAGAAATTTTACACAAATAATTTTGATTACAGACGGTCAAATCTTCTTGAAAATATTAAAAATCGTTCCACGATTTCTATGGCAGATAAATTTCTAGAGAAAAGCAGTATTCATATAAAGTGAAGCAAAAATAAGCTTCGTGCTAAGAAATATCTGAAATGATTTTTGTTTGTATTAGTAAAATAATTAAGAAAATCCTCGTAACGAATTTTATGACAAACGGTCTCTATTTAGTCATTGCACCCAAATAAAGTAGACTTCCAAAAATATTTTAAATATGAATAAATTTCTTATAAACATTACTATAAAGTTGAAATTCCCCGCATATACCCCACATACTCGTATACATATATTTAAATTATTATAGTGAATTACATGCTGTTTGGTATATAATAAGTCATATCTCTCATATGAGGACTACTTCAGAAAAAATAAAAATATCGTTATCGAACTGAAATTTTACACACATCATTTATATGTATGCAAAGGCTATCTATTAGATTTTTGAAGGTTGATCCATAATTGGCTATAGCTCCTATATTAGATTCATATCCGAGAATTACTGAAATATCAATAAAATTCTTGTAAATATCGTTATTGTGATGAAACTCAACCAAGATAAGCCTCAAATGCATCATAACACATCATAGTAAAATATAATAGGTCATAGCTTCTATGTCAGGGATCCGAAAAATAAAATAGCAAGTATAAAATGTAAAGCAAATTTTTTTCAAATATTAAAAATTCAGATTTCTAGTATATTAGTGGTGGGTATGTAAGATTCGGAACAATGGTTAAATCTGCTTGGTTTTTGTTATAGAATTCCAAATTATACTTTTACCTTAAAGAATTTTTTTGTGACGAATAATGAATCTGTTTTTTCACATTTGACTTGTTTTTGGAAAATTAGTTTTATACATTAATAATCAGAATGATTTTCATTTCAGCCAAATATAGGTTTTATTTCGATCTAGATTTACATTAATATATGAATATGAATATACATATACCAGCTACAAATTATTGACCGGATTTCTAAATTTATTAGATGCCTCTTATTAAAATACAAGTTAGCTCTCTTTCATTATTTCAAAGCTGCAATGGATTTGCATTCAGCCAACCTGATTTCTAATACAAAAATTTTTAGACCCCGCTAATTGTCCACAGTATAGGCTGATTGAACAATATTGAACTATTGTCAAAGGCCTAATTTGGATTCAAATGTTCAGCAAGAGTTAACGTGATTAAAATTTAAAATTAAAATAGAAAAACTGATTTTTTACAACGAATTTCTTTTTATTTAGTTTCGTATTATTTTGTGGCTCAAGGGCATTTTTTTTTTTGTAACATAAATTTTAAATCAATGCTTTAGTTTTTAGATCTAACTTCACTAACTAATTGATTTTTTCATTTGTTCCCATTGATATGCAAAGCATATAAGAAATTAAACCTCTCTTAAAAAGGAATTTTTGTTTAAAACTAGAAGTAGCTATTGGAGGTATCTTTTTGCTGTTTGGAAAACTACTTTATTGGGAATTAAAAAAAAACGTGAAGAAATTTGAGATGCATTTTTTAAACGACTTAATTATTTCAAACAAGATAAAACTATTTTAAAAACAGTTGCAAAAAAAAAACATTTTAATTTTGAATATTTTACAGGACACTTTTGGAATTTTTGGAAAAATATATATTTTTAGTTAAACTTTCATTATTTCTCTTAAATTTGCAATTACTACTATATATAAACATAATTTTACCATCGCGTTTTATTGCTATCTAAAGTAATCATGTGCCAATTAAAACCTTAATGTGGGTCAAGTGAATATTAGTTTAATTATTGATAATTTTGAGCCAAATTTATCATTTTTCTACATCAAGTATTTCTTAAATATTCATACACTCTTAGAAACCACAAATTTAAAAGAAATTCTTCCCAACTAACTTTCATAAACTTTTTCATTAATTAAAAGTCATTTATTATAAAGGGTCTGCATAAACAAACTTCAACGAAATGGAGAAAAAGCAACCAACAACAACGACAATAGAATAATGATTACAAAGCAGAGGAAAGATGGAGCATAATGCAGAGCAGTCAATATGGCGTCTAAATTGAACAAATAAAAACAATATAAACTATAAAGTAAAGACCATCATTCTTCCTCAAACCGTCTTTATTTATTGTTAATATGAATATGAATATGAATGTATATATGTATGTATGTATGTATGTATGTATGTATGTATGTACTTATGTGCTTATGTGCTGGTTTTATTCAAAATTGGGCCAATATTATTTATGATCTATGCACAAAACAAGTATACCGATTGTGTTTGAATATCAATAAATACTGTAAAATGAACAAAAATAAAAATTCCTTTAACAAAGCACAAATTTATAGACAAATTAAAAATGTTTACAAACTTAATAGAAATAAAACGGAACAATGAAATATTTACCAACCCTTTTAACCAAACAACTTTAAATGGATTGACCGTAAAAAAATACAATCTGAACTTTAAAAGAAAGACAAAAGTTTTTATATTCCACTATAATTAACTCTAATTTGTTTTAAATGGTAATTTGATTAATTAACCACAATCATTGTCCGCACAGCAGATATAATATAAAAGATAAGAAAACTTCAAAAAGAACTCAGAAAAAATATTTGTTTAAAAGCAAACTTTTTTATTTTGCCATGTCCATTCATTTGTGTCTCTTTGGCAACTAAAATATTGAAAATTGTTTAAATGAAAATTAAATGTGAATATTTCTTTTCGGTAACTTAAAAGACAAAAGACATTTTTTTGTTTCTTTAGATTTTAAAGATAGGATATATATCTACCACATTTAATAGTAAATAAACAAAAAACGTACTGAGACTCATTATGTGGTATATACACACTTCCATTTAATTATAAGAATATTTTAATTGAATGTGTATCCTAAAAATAAAAGCTTATCGAATGTGTTACTTAACCCTTATGTGTGCGGCAAAAACTGCAAGGTACCTGGGTACTAGGGATGCCAAACGGGACTGGTTTTTAAAATCCCGGGTTACGGGATTTCATAAATGAATCTCGAAATCGGGATGTTCGGGATTTTTGTTTCATATTAAAAAAATTACAATATTAATGAAAAAACCATTTATTTAAAACATAAATTTAAATAAAAATATAACAAAAAAATTAGTTCATTGAATTAAAGTAATAAAGAAACAAAAAAGTAACATATATTTCATATTTATTTGTTTAAAAGTAAAAAATTGTTATAGTTTTTTTCATTTATTAAAAGTTTATAAACCTTTAATAATTTCAAAAACAAAATTACATTACATAGTTGTTTACCTTATACATACATATATGTATGTATAAATTATTAGGTTGACAAAAATTATATGTCATTTGGCTTTTAATTTCTATATTTATAAATTTAAAAATAATAGAATATTAATGATCGTTCTTTAAAAAGCTTCTTCAAAATATGAAAGCATCTAAAGTGTCATCAGATAATCTTGATCTAATTTTGTTAACAATAAATGATGCTGACAAAAAACATCGTTCACAATCAACACTTGTGGGCAAAATTGTTAGCAAATTGTTGTTTGCTGATTGCAAAAACATTCCTCTCCCACCGCCGGAAATACTTCAATTTCTTTTTCAATGTTTGATTCCATACCATTACAGACGTTATTAAGTGTTTTGGTTTGGACTTCTGCACATTTCAATTGCATTATTTAATTTTTTTTATGATTCAAATAATAGAATCATCATTTGTTTCCTTAGTCATTGATAAATCCGAAAAAGTATCATTTGAAAGTGAGCCACAGATTTCATTTCCTTTAAAATGAGCAATCAACGTTTTTAACTCATTTCTAATAACAAACATTTCGCTGTTATCAAATTCTGATTTCAGTTTTGGGTTTTTCAAAAAATTTAAGAGTGTTGAGTAAATCGTTCTTCTTTCTTGGATTCTTTTAAGGAGAGCTTTCAGAAGTTCAGCACTTACTTTGCAATCACTTTTTGATACCTTTTTTTAGCATAAATGAAAATGCAGCATCGGCTTTACAGAGATTCATATCACTGCGACAAAGGGCTCCAACTGTTACTTTAATCGGCTTTAAAATTACAACTAACAGGCACCCGGGTACCCCTTAGGCAAATTATAATTAATTCCCTAAATCTATCTCTCAATAATGCTGAGTTAAATATATGACGTTTACAAGTAGATTTTGGACAACAAATATTGCTGATGACGCCTTGGCAGGACAGAAAAAACTTTTTCTTCATTCTCTGCAGAAAATTCTCTGAATTTGCTTTACTGATTCTTAACCCATTAATGGCTAGAACTTCGGTTTTAAATTTTGAGACAAAATTTGATCCTCGTTGGGTAAGAAACTTACTTTGTTCAGCAATTTAGCACAAAAAATTGTCAGTGTGTTTTAATGGGAACTAAAGATTCCATTTCAAGTAAGTAGATGTTTAACACTTTGACAACACATACAGTTTAAGCAGTCATATATTTTATTTTTTAGATTCATTTTATTTAGCTAAAATAATAATTTAATATGATTTTTTTTTTTGTTTAACTATTGTTATAAAATTTCGCAAAACATTTATTTGAATGAAAAGAAAATGACTAACGGGTATGATAATGAATTATAGAACAATATATTCAAGATGAACTAAAGCGTTGGATGCGCAGTCATCTATGGTGAACTCGGGTCAAGTTTCAACATCTTCTTTAGTTAGATAGTGTAAGGAAGAATTGTCATACAAATAGGAACTACTAAGATAATGAGCAGGTGGATGAGCTAACTTAGGACTATTCATACTAGTGCTCAATAGCTCAATTTTCAGAAATGGAAACATGCAAGATTTTCAGAAACTGTTTGGATATTTCAAGGCCAATAGCAGTGTTAACGGATTACTGAGCTATTTAAAAGTATGCATGCAGAGTCTGACCTTCCGACCAAAAACCCTGTTTTTTTACCTCCTCTAAAACAAACGACCAGCTTCTAATGACTTTAGAAGGGATATCGCAGGGTATGCCGCAATTTTGGATGGCAGTCATAATGTCCAATATAATAATGTATAAACAAAATTGCGTCATAAAGTCCATGAATACAACAACAAGTGTCTTTATGTCTACGAAAATGTTGTCATAATATCGCATTAAACCAGAGTTTAAACGCCTGCGTCCGGCCAAAGATCGGCAATATTCTTAAATTTTTTGAAATGAAATCTAAATTTAATCGCCACAGTTAAGAACTATTTCTCGTAAGGCCAACTTTTCTGGAAATCATATTACGTATTTTCATACTTTTCTTAAATAGAAGTTACATTAAGTTCATTGACATTATGCTAATTATTTTTATAAGTCCCAACGATTTTCATTCTTATTTAAATATTTTATTGCTCGAAAAATTTAAGGATTATATTATGTCACCTTCTGGATAGCAAATTTATTATACACGGTGCCATAAAAGTTGTATATAATCGGCATCTCCAAGGTTTTCTTACTACTGAAACTGATAACAACTCACAGGACAAATTTTGTCCTCAGATTATCCATTTCCCTTGAACTGCTGAATGCCAAACAAATTCTACAACATCCATCTGCATAAAAGACATATTTTATAATTACATTATTCCTTACGCTATTTTCTTCAAACAATGTACCAAACTTTTCTTGGACTTATTTTCCTTTTTGGTTATCTTGACAGTAAATATAATTTTCTTTTATTTTATTTCAGTTGATTTGTAATTAGGAAATAACCACCAACTGTTAACACATGAATTTCAGTTAAGTTTGTTTTGTCTTTTAACATTAAATAAAATTGAACTTTTTTCTCTTTCTTTTATTTAGAATGTTTTTGCACTTGTAGGTCGAGCATTAATCGTCGTTAGCACAACACCATCTGGTGTTGGCTAAAAAATGCGTTAATTTTGCCGACTGAAACAAATGAATTCCGTGGGCCACTAACTAACCCACTAAATGGTTTCTTTAAAGAAAAGTGATGGAAAACAACAAGCAGGAAAAATACAAAATAAAAAGAAAGAAAAAAAAAACTAAAAACCAAATTACAAGAAATATTTTCATTTGTAACCGAAAAATTCAAGGAAGCATTATTCTTAGTTTTTCTAAAAACTTCATCTTCTACAGCAGTAGAGAAAATAACTTTAAGATGCAGTTGAGTTGTGGTTTTTTAGTTCTTTTAGCTGCTTGTTTTTTTTTCTAGAGCTTTTTCCATTGTTATTTACATTGTGTGCCAGCACTGGCATAGTGGCAGTTGTTTAAATTTTCTTGCGTTTTATATAATAGTTTAAAAATTGTGGTTAGTTCCTGGGACCAGTAAGCGAATGTGTAAAATACCTTTCTTGTTACAACAAAATTACTAGCGAAAGTTTCTCGTCTTCATTTCTTTACTAGAATATACAATTTTATTGTTTGCTTGTCGTTTTTGATTTTTTACTACGCGTACATAAAGTTTTTTTATGTTTGTTTCATGAGCAGTCAACTGTTTGTGTGTGTTTTTTTTTTAATTTAGTCTGATATTTACTTGAATACCCTACTTTAAGTGTCATGAATATAAAAGTATATATGAGTTTTATTATTGCTGTTTTTCCCCACCCAGTTTTGTGTAAGTTTTAGATACATATGTGCATATTGTTGCTCTTTCTGTGTATTTTGTTAGTGTAGAGCAACAATATGCTAAACTTGTTTGCAAATGCAATGATGCAATACCATTTGCACAAGCTTGTAAATTGCGCTCCTGTATTACTGCCTTTAGGTTATCCAATTTCTTTACTTAATTCCATTGTCCTGATATTTCCACAGATAATCATTAGGATTGCTCGAGGTCTGTAGATTGCGGAAGATGATCTAAAGTTTTTCGACAATGATTGTGCAACTACTTGTTCACAGTTTTGCAGGTACGCTTAGGAACATTGTACTGCTGACAAATTCAGTTCTGCACTAGTTGTAATTTCTCTACACTATTTGCGACATTTAATTTTCTGTGTCGCCAAAAAACTCCAGACCATTACTGGGCCGCCGCCATATTTTAGCTCTTATTTCAGTTTTTGTAAGACGCTTTGGTCGTTTTGCAACAGTCAAATTTGTACGGTAGATATTGTGGTTGGTATTTAAATTTATTTACAATGATACCTTCCAACGACTTTACCCATTTCACGCATGGATTTACATTGGTTATGTAATTCTATTATAATTTGGCGAGTCTTAATTGATGTTTCTCTTCCCATTGTAAATTTAGCACCACTTAACGTCACAACTGATAAATTATGGAACGTTGTATTTGAAACAAAGCAAAATTAATGGCATTTCCACTATCTTTGGAATAGTATGACTGTATACTTTATTTTGTCGCGTAAAAATGGGTTTATTTTAACAATAAATTTATCAAATTTATATACACTCTGGTTTTTTTCGAGTATTCAATTCTTAATATATAAAAATGCAATACATTTTCTAATATAATATTATTTATAATAATATAATTAAGCTTTTCTCTTAATAATATATGGTGTTGACTTTATTTTGACGTTCACAGTATATATAGAGGAAAGGCATGGCTCCAAAAATTTAAAATCATGAGTAAAAGCATGTAAAAGTTATGATTGTGACTATATTATTTTTAAGGAAATATTTTAAAAATTAAAAACAACAGACTACGGATACATAATTTACAAATATATAAAGATAAATGCCCTTATTTATAATAAATTAAAGTAGACTTTAAATGTACTTTAAGAAATTTTTGTATGAAAATTTTGTCTAAAAGCACACTTCAAACCTATTTTATTTTTTATGTATACGGCAGAAAGAATGTCTCAATTTAACCAAAATTTAAAATCTGGAGTAGAAAATTTAAATATGCAATTGACTCTAGGAATATGTGTTCACCAAATATGATTAAAATCTAAAGAAAAAACCTTTTTTGATTCTTAAAATCCTTATCAGGTTGCTTGTAATTTTTTATAGAACCCAGATATTTGTGTAAAACTTTTCCTTATTCTATTTAAAATATTATCGGTTATATAACTGATATTTTGTGTTTGTTAATTATGTTTTATTTATTTATAGCATTAGCATTAATCATTACATTAAAACTGATTGCTCTCTAACTAGATCATTGATTGACATTAGAGATGCAAAAAAAAAAAATAAAAAATTCTACAAACCGTCCTCAACACTAGAATTGTTCTATAAATTGTGGAAACACATTGCTGTAGCAACGTCACTGAAGTTTGGAGGGGAAATATGCATTTTTTCAGCTCTTACAACATTTTTTTTAATCAATAATTAGTTTTGCATTTAAATGTATTAATTTTATAAGTTATAAAAGAATAAAATTGGTTAACAATTGTTTAAATTATTAAGCATTCCCCAGGTCATTAACGTGTTTCAGACCACTTGAATAATTAATGCTGGAAAACAACTAAAAGCTCTTAATAAATATTCAAATAAAATCATATTTTTACTTGAAATAAGCACAAATTTTGATTTTTTAACGGCCGTTTTAAAACTTCATTTTAGGTTTATATTCAAATTTTGTTAAATAAAATTTAGAATTTAAGAACATCTTTTTGGGATTTTTTATGGTTCACAAAGTAAGGCAACATTTTTGGCCCCAAGTTCGATTAGGCGTTAATTAAGATTTTTTTGCTCTTATTGTAAAGTTTGGACTTATCTTTGTTTAGCTTAAGTTTCTTTCTATTTGAAATCCTAAGTATAGCGAATTTTGAATTAAGAGCTTCTGAACTATATTATTCTGGATTTTCGTGGAATCATCAAAATATGTTGGAATGGTCAATATGTCGCACGTAAAAATGTCGGAGGAGTAAATCAAATATCGAATATTCTCCTATCATGTAATCGTTGGACTTAAATATAAATAAACTGTCCGACTCACAAGATTCTTGTAGTTAACGGGTATATGATGACAGCAAACATTTAATTTTATATACCAGACCTTTTCAGCATACTTTGTAGAAGGCTTTCCAAACAATATTTTCTTAATTCAAAAGATTTCTTATCTCCCTTGTTACATGATTAAGTCGTGGTACACGAAAGCCAAATTAGTAAACTGGGATAATATTGTGTTCATTTAAAAATGCTATGATTTTTCAACACACAAGCTAATAGGTCTATTTGATCATGGTCAACTTTTTAACTGGCTTTGATATCACTGTTATCTAAGAAGTATATCAATTTACCGAACAAACTCTTAGTTTAAAGATCGCATTAAATGTTATAGGTAACATTACTATTGCCATATTCGGTAGGTTTCAAATCACAGTTAGTGGACAATATATCGGCCTAAGCTCAAATAGTTAAAAAAAACAAAAACACTTGGACAAAAATTTAAAGCAAAAGTTGTATATCATATATCGGAACTAAAACATACATATAACCCATAAATCAATATATGTATATTTTTCTCATTTCAAGTTCTTGAAAATTTTAAAAATTTAATATGTAAGTTGTTTCTATTGTGTACTTCAATGACACATAACTTTGTTTTCAATTGCCTTTTTTGTTTAGTCCTTCAATAACTCATTTCCGTTTTATTAATAAAAAAAAACTCGGTTGCTTACTTCTCCTGCTGCTGTAATAATTTTTGTTTACTAGTCAAATTATAAGTCCCGGTGTCACCTTTTGTTCTTTCGGTTTTCGCTGTCATCTTTTCACATTATTATTATACTTTTTTAGGGTAGTTGGTATTTAATTTTAATCCTTTAGAATTCCGCAGAACTTTGAGATTTTTTTTATTTTATTAAATTGCTATGTTTCTTTCCATCTCACATTTTGGTCTTTTATTTTCTGCTATTTTAATAATTTAACTTATGATGTACATAAAACACACCCAACTGGTTAGTAATTTCATATTTTCTTCCATATTTTCTGTCCTTATTTTGTGTTTCTGTCATACAAAGTGGACCTTCAGTATTTAGGTGGAATTTTTTCTTTGTGTGACTATTTGTTAAGCATGAACTCAAGCAGAAAAAGGACGAATATTTTATTTACCTCTGGGCTATTTGGCAGCACAAAAGAGTGACTGAAGAAAAAGTTTTCATGAAAAAGTGCAAAAACAATTTTGTCATTAGTTAAAATTCTAGACACCAGTGTGATAATTAATGTTTTTATAATAATTATTTTCATTTATAACTATTACTACTAGTTTTTTCTTTACTTCAGTATTTAAAAATGAAAATATTAAAAGAAAGGTTTTTAAATTTTAATTGCAAGTACTGGGAAATATCAGAATCCAGGTTTGTGGAGTATTGTTAATGTGAACTGAGTATAAACTGCACACAACGTTGTCCGATAAATGTTCAGAAGATGTCTACCAACCGTGTGAACTTAAAATTTTTGTCTTCCAACGTTGTAAGTAAAAGCATTTTCAGTACAGTGTAAGACAAAAATATTGTCAGACATCTAAGAATCGTGTGAACACATTTTTTGTCATAATAATATTGTTTTAAGACAAGAACAAGTCTTATGTGCAAAGTTTATGCATCTGTCAATGGCAGCATTGTCAGAGAAACTATTTCTAAACGCAACTCTGTATATACATAAATTAATAAACAAACAAAAACTACACTGGTAATAGGACTAGAATATCCTTATTCTGTGTTTCTTATTCAGTATTAGCACAAATGTTATTAGCATTTTATACATATATTGCTTAAAATACATTTTTACGATTTTCATAACAATCTTGAGTGTAATTGGATTTAATTTGGGAACTATAGCCAATTATTGACTGACAGTTACAAAATCCAGTAGCATAATTGCCGCATAACAGAATTTATTGTGAGTGTTGTTCTGATCTGTATAAAATGTTGATTCGGTAACGATATTTATTAGACATTACTGAAGGTTAACATTTTTTTTTCTAAAGTGGTCCTTTTATGAAAGCAATGACAAATCATGGCCATATAGTCTTAAATTTTAACTTCCAAATAATAATGGTACATTTATTTCTCAAAATCCTTTGTTGGGTTTATTATCAAACTTTCACACGGAATGACAAACGTATATATACCCTCATTCACCACTTGTGGTGATGCAGGGTATAAAACTAGCAACCCGAAATTAATATATACAAATATAATATGCGTAAACTAGGGATGTCAATCCCGAAATGTTTACAAAGTCATCAAAAAAAAATTTGAATTTTAAAACATTTGTCGAAGAAATAAAGATGAAAGAATTAAAATTAATTTTGGATTGCCAAACTCGAACGATCTATTTGATATATCTGCAGTTTTGGGCATTTGGAAATTCCTATATAAAAAGCTTTGATAGATTTAATCCTCCTTGGCATGATTTTTTCTTTATTGGTCCCCAGTCAAGAAAAATTATCAAACATTTTTTAATAATAAATTTTTCAAGTTGTAATTCCTAACTTCAGTAAAAATAATTTAATGAAAATTAAATTTAATGAACTCGAGCCTAACTAAAATTTATCAAGAAGTACAAAATGCACATTATAGAAAAAAGTGGAAGAAAATTAAGGATTAAATTAAAGAAAATAAAAATTGCATAGCGACATATTGATGAATCTTGTTTAATAAAGTGCAGCTATGAGCCAGTTAATCTTAAAAAATTTCGATACAACTCCAGCTTGTCAATTCACAGTTGTAATTTAGCATAAAAACCCTCCTGCTATAGCTGAAGCACCCAAACTTTGCGATTTTTTTGTTATTTTGTCTTCATTCCCGCTACTTTCTAGGACATATACAGATAACATGACAATATTAAAAATTTTTAAACACACTTACAATGCCTCACAATGAATTTGACAATCTTTACCACAAAACAATCTGTCAATTTCGGTTGAGAGATAAATTAATTATGTGACAATTGTTTGTCAATGAAATTGTAAGGTTTTCTTACAGTCGTCTGTACTGACTATTTACCATTTGCTAACAATTTTCAATTGCTAGATCTGACAACATTGTATGATCTTACAACGGTCTAAACATAGCTTTATATCCATATGACATGAACTCTAATATTGATATAAATATGTATATCCATGTCCCCAAATGTAAACCTACAACTACTGTGTCCGAAATTTATCAAAGTGAAAGACCAACAAGAAAATGTGGCATGAAGACAAAGTTTTTCACCAAACGTTTAAGAAATCTCGAAATGTCGACCGAACTGCACTTATTAAATCACTGAGTACGATATGTGAAGAAGGTAATCAGAAACTGAAATCTCATCAGATCCCACAAGTTCTTCCAAAAACACCATCAATGAACTAAAGACAATAAATTATGATTGGTTCAAAGCACTGGTGAAAAGTATGTGCAGAAGCCAATCCAAACCGAGTGGAATATCAAAACAACCAATTTCATGTAATTTAACAATGATGGCTATAAAATGTATATACACGAAGCTTTTCTAAATAAACTTTTTCTTGTAAAAATGTATATGGTTTAAGAGATGAAGTATTAGAAAATTAGGCAAATTCTAATTTAATCATAGAATTTTTTCGAGTCTTTTTTAAAGATAATCATAGATCACAATTTTCTTTAACAAAAAAAATCATTCTGAGTGTCAGGATCTTAAAAGATATGATTATTTTTCTATGAACTTAGACTTAACCGTCTATAACATATAATATAATATAGGCAACATACTGGTCATCTCTTGTTAACAGCCATAGTAATACATAGTTAATATGGCCTATAAGAATACGTTAACTGCAGTTAACATTCCGTTCTTTGCATCAAATGCAAAAACCATAAGCTGGGTGTCTATTTTTGTTTGAAATTTTGCGATCTTATTAGTACTTCGGAGAATTTCAAAAGCTGCACATTTAATAAATGTAAATAATTAATAAAAAAAAATAGTTGTTTCTACATCTGTTTTGTTGTTTTACTTTTATACGCAAGGTAAGTGTCCAAGGATTAGGCACTAATCCAGTAATTTTTTAATTTTATAGTTATTTTTGTAGAACATGAAATTTAGGATTTTGTGCCTTGTGGCCTACAATATACGAAAAGTGACCTACTTTATGTACATAATAGGAAAAATTTATAGGAGTATTATGTTGTTTTAGAATGGCTTGCCGACATAAGCTAAATGATGAAAATATCGCCCGAATACTTAAAGAAGGTGAAGAAAATGAATATGGTATTGATTTCGAGATGACAGCTTTGCTGATCCTGACTTTGCTCCTGATTCATATATACTATATATATATATGAGTTTTTTCGAGTGTGCTTGGAAGATGAAATCGATCTCTCGACGTTGATCAATGAAGGCATTAATTCTTATCCTAAAAAGAACCAAAAAAGAACTTTCCTGTTCCAATATTCCAAATTCGATAAGGCCAACCGAAAAACGACAAAAACCTGAAAAAGGGAACATTGTAATTGAAAAAGATGTATCTTAACCTCAATGCACAGAAGCTCACTTTCACTGGCAACAAATTGTTGAGTTCTGATATATTAGATCTCAAAACGCATATACAGTTCTTTTTGTACTTATTTCCAAAGGAACTTATAAAGAAAATTATTATAGAGACAAATATGTATTTGACACAAAAATATCCCAATAATAACTTTAATGTATCTGAATTGAAAATCCAAAAATTTATAGATGTGGCTGACATAATGTGACTGATTCAGCTGCCGAAAGCAACCAACCATTGGAGTTTCGTTCTTGTGACTGCGCTTATGCAACAGACGATGCTTGCTATTTAATGACAACAGCAAATGTCTTCCAAGAAACAATTCCGACTCTTATAGAATTTTTAAAATTCGTCCTGTAGTTGATACTTTATATGCAGAATATTCAAGAGTTCAGCTAGAACCACGACTTTGTTAAGGTAAGCAAATATGTATGTTCCACGAAAGCGCGAGATACGTTGAAAAAATATAAAAATTTTGATGTTAATTAATTATATATTTATAAAGTTTTTTTTTTGACATTGTAACCTATTGCTGTCCATAAGCTACAATGCCTTTTTATGAAATTGTTCCTTTTTAATAACAAATTTTAAAAAGTACATGTTTTATTATTTATCAGAATCTATATAAATTCATAGAAAATTTGTTATTTGAAGTCCTTGAGTTATAGAGGGTTAAAAATATTCTATTTCTGATATTGTTTCTTAAAATTTAAACTGCTTTTAATTACACGAACAGCATAATAGTTAAATAACAAGTATTTTATAATTAACGCTCTTACCTATTTGTTACTTATTGTTAAAATAACATTTCCTTAAGAAACTTTAGTCGTAAGTTGTTTTTTATTTCCATTGTAATGTTCAACGCTATAAATGTAGCCTTATCTTAAGTTTTTATTTCTAGGCAAAAAGAAAATTCCATTTAAAATTGTTATTTATTTTGTCTTTTGTATGTTGTCAATTTTAATGACTTTCTAATATTATTTTATTGTCTATCGTAAATAGGGAATTTACTGATAATTAATTGTTATATAAGTGTTAATGTTATGTAATGTAATGTATACTTGTTAAATATAAAGTTACAATAATGTTTCTCTGTTCGTATTTTATTATTTTGCACTTCTTTACTGATTAGTTTCTTTAACTAAATGTATGTATTTCTTTTGTGAAGGTATGCTATACCTATCGTTGAGTTTGTATATTTGAAAACTTCGTTGTGGTAAATTTATGCCTCAATAATTTATCATTTATAATTTAAATTTGATTTAGGGGCGATTCTTTAGAAAAAACTTTAAACATTTTATATAAATCATTAGAAATAAATAGAGCCTGAATACAGCCAGAATACATTATTGTAAACATTTTTATAATATTTCGTTTCTTACTATGTCAACGGTAAGAAAATATATGCTCAATTCACAAGTGATGTTGTAGTGTCGTAGGAGTTGTACGTCGTCTGACTTTACAATAGTTATACAAATGTTGTTGGTAGTTTCTATATAAATATTTTGTACAACACCTATGACATTTTTAAATATATGTATGAAAGTTTAAGTGTTGTTATCTTACAAGTAGTTTAAAAAATAACCAAACACTCAAATTATTAACTGATTTTAAAACAAAAAATAAAATTTATAAACAATAAATTTTAATATGTTTTACTTATGAATATTAATCATATTTGATATCTTGCATATTTTTCTTTTGTAATTTTGAGGCTTTGATAACGTAAACATACGACTTTGCTTAAAATTATGTTCATAATTAAATAGTTGTAACATACAATATACAACATCACTAGTGAATTGCACAATTATTATAGTTTTGATAGAAAAGTACCCACTTACAAGAACTTAGTGCTCAGTAGTGTCAGCAGATTGTCTGTGTTTGACAGATTAAATTCGTTAAAACCTTATTGTTTTTGTAGTAACAAATTATTCAACACTCATGTTGATCATGTGTAGGGCTCTTAGTTGTTTGCATTAGAGATATTTGCTTCGAATATAATTGCCTATAAATGTACGTTTATTGTCCATATACATGTAGTTATGTACATATAAAAATACAGGGTAATTATCATATTGATTTATGTTAGGCAAGTGCAGAAAATTTAATTAAAATTAATTCAATGTTTGTGGTTAATAAAATCTGACTATTAACATAATTTAAAAATTAATAAAACACATACTTAAGAAACAGCTATTCAGTGTTCTTATATGTATATAATATATTTAAATGAATTATTAAATTTGAGAATAGTTTTAAGGGAGACACAAAATTGTTTCAGTGTCAACGTGGAAGCTGTAAAGCAAACGTAGCACTCTTTTTTGAAAGATGCTTACAACAGGAGTATTTTCACAGAAACACTGCATAGTGCTATAGAATCTAAATTTTCTTTAAAACTAAATATGCCATTTCTAAACTGCTGGTAAAATCAAAATACAATGTTACATGACAGAAGCCAAGTGCTTGAGTTTAAGTTTTGTTAATTGAGAATTTTTTTTTCTTTCTTTTAATTTCTAAAATGTATATTTTCTGTAAGTTCCCGGTTAGATCATTAAAAATATGCGGTTTATTTCTTATAGTTGGGTTAAAAAACTTAAACTCGAATACTTCTTGGCCACTCCTATGTAAAATTATAAGAGTATAATTAATATAATTTATATAATTAAGGTTGGTTTCCATCCCATTGGTATCATTTTAAAATGTACATACATACTAGAGTCTTATTACCCAGCACCCGCTATTTTATAAATCTAAAACTTATACTCTTCTATATCGATTAGAAATTTTAACAAAATTCCAACATAATTTTTATTTCGAAATTTCCCCACTGTGCACGGAAAAAAAATTTTAAATAAAATTGTTTATCTTTAGAATTTCCAAAAAATGGTTTTCGAACATTTTAGTTGTTTATTCAGAATAATAGCATGTCAATAAATGTTATAAAATAATTCATGATGGATGTTTTGCTTTCTTTACATAAATTTTAAATTTGTATGTACATATGTATGTGTATTATAGAATGCGTTAGTAATAAAAATTTTGTTAAAAAAAAGTCCACATTGTCAAAAGTTGAAAAGTAAATAATATTTGTAAAGCTAAAAATTCATTATCTTTGAAAGCATTATTTAACAAAAGTAATAAATTCCCCACATATTTTATAAAAAAGAAAGAATTGTCAAAGAAAAATGTTAAGCTAGATTTACACGATTGAAATTTTCTTCAAAATTGCTCTTCAAAATGCTTCAAACTCGTGTAAACAGCAAAAATTCTTAAAAATGTATTTATTTAATAACTATTAATAATGAAGAAAATTTCAATCGTGTAAATCTAGCTTTTAACATCTTTCAACAACATAAAAATATATGTAAATGAAAGTTTTAATAACTATGTATGTATGTAAATTAAAGCATTCTTGATTTTAATTGAAAAGAATTTAAGAAATTACAGGTAATGTACTATAATGAATTTAATACATGTTCAACAAAATGACAAACGTAATAATACTCTCATCTATTTGCTGGCGAGTGTAACAAGTAAAGCTTTGTTCACGTTATGTGTATTTGTCATGTGGACTGTCACTTTTTCGCATGTCAAGTTTGTACATATAGTCTGAACACCTTCAAACAATATCATGTGTTATTTCTCTGTGTGCAATATATATGACATGTTTGTGTTTAGAACGAGTTATATTTTCAAGTGACAAACCATTTGACATCAGCTGTTTTTTATAACCAAAATTTTGTGGGGGCAAAAATTAATTGAAATTTTAATAAATATAATTTATAACTAATAGTAAAACATAAATACAAAAAAAAAAAACTACACAAATTTATTACTGAAAATGGAGGGAAAAATTGAAAATGAGTTAACAAAAATAAGTACATATGTATGTGACATAACCAACATATGAACATGTAATTTATAAACCATATGTAAAACTAAAATTTTGACATATACATGAAATCACATATGGGTAGAAAAGTGACATTTCACATGACAAATACACATAATGTGAACACAGCTTAAGATTGTTATATTCAAATATAATATATAAATTTGTGTATCAATTCATGATTGTGATTTATATGTAGTGGATACAAATTTGTGTAACATATTTTACCTATAACGATATTTATATATATTATTGCATTTTTCGGATGCCTTATGTGTCAGTAATCACATATTTTGGCACGATCGTCACAAAATATTTTATTAACCCTTAAGCGAACACCAGGGTTGACCAGGCATTTTTGAACATATTTATAGTTTTTTACTTAGAAATCATAGATGGAGTCCCTTACCTTTTTATAAATTCCTCAATAAAGATGTTTTGTAAAAAAAAAATTAAAAAAAAAATTTATAATTTTTTACCTGTAGGCGTGGTATTACTCTTAACAAATTTTTGTTCATGTTTGTAATGCCTGAGCCCGGCCAGGCCTTATCTATACTACTCGTATTATGTAGAGAATGCAGCGAATGAAATCAAGTGCTGCGTTCCACAGCAAATGAAGAAACATCAGAAGGGTAAAGTATTATTATCTTGGCCTACATCCTTACCAGAAGCGTCGTATATTCGTGAATGATATAGACTTGGAGGATATGTGGTTCCAACAGGACGGCGCCACAAGCCACACAGCGAATGTCACAATAAATTTATTGGAAACCAAGTTTGGAGAACGTGTTATCTCAGGAAATGGTCCAGTCGATTGGTCGCCTCGGTCGTACGATTTGACGTCGTTAGGCTATTTACTGTTGGGCTACGTCAAGTCTATGGTCTATGCCAAAAAGCCAGCGACGATTGATGAACTTCGTACGAATATCGAACATGAAATTGCAGCAGTATCGGCCGATTTATGCTTGAAAACCGTCGAAAATTGGGTTCAGCGTCTGGACTTCTGCAAGCGTGCCTGTGGTGGCCATGGAAAAGAAATCGAGTTCCATACATAGTGGCATCGAACGTAATTTCACAGGAATGAAGAATTTCATTGATATCCAAAACCGTTTTTGTTTTATTTAAAAAAACTTTTGTAGCGCTCATATTGCAAAATCCGATATAATAGCACCTAAACAAATTTTGAGTCAAGAAAGCGGTCCTGATGACTTAAAAATCAAATCCAAGTATACAATTTGTAAGGACAAAGATAATGTAAATTGCTACACAAGATTCTGCTGCAAATTTTGTAGACATTCTCTTTGCCTTCAGCACTCTTAATGCGATTATATATATTTTTAATGCAATCAGCCCTATGTATGATTTCATAAGAACGAGTACATTCTTTATTTTTAAGATTTTATTGGATTTTTTATCACTTATTTGCCTTTGTTAAAAAAAATATATATATATAAAATTTCTTGAGCATGAATTAAAAATAATAGTATGCAGAGCAATTTAAATACATACAAAATATAGGATTCCCAGCTAGGCCCTGGGGTTCGCTTGTGTGAACACATTTTGGTGTTTGCTTAAGGGTTAAACCCACTAACAAAAAGTTGGGAGTATATTAAATTTTTCATTAATTATGTAACACATCGTAGAACTACGAACAATGAAGATCTAGCCATGTCTGTCCGTCTGTTGAAGGAAAGATAGAGCTTCAAAAAAAAAACCTACAACATTAGAATTTTTGATACAAAGAATATATACAAATATATACTATTATATCCGAAAATAACTTAGTGTTCATAAATATCTTAAAAATTCTAGACAAATAAGCCGCAAAATAAATTTTAATCATCGTAAAGACCGTAATTGATTATAGCTACCATATGAGGACCAAATCCAAAAGGCACATTAACTTACGTAAATAACATATAAATGTCGATATCAAACCTAAATTTTACACAAATCTGTTATATATAATTAAAATTTTACTATTGGATTTTGTAAAGGTTAGTCTATAATTGGCCATTGTTATTATATAAGTTCCAATTCTGAGAATAATTGGAATACGCAAAAAAAAACTCTAAAATATACCGTTGAGATAAAAATATCATTATTGAGATAAAATTCAGTATAAGACTCAAATACATAGAAATCATATTAAAATATTTTATGTCGATCATCTCATATTATGTGATGGACAGACTGATCTGACAAAATAGAGAAAATACCCCTCTAACGGGTGAAAATCAATTGATCTGACTCCCATAATTCGCCTAAGAGAATAAACATGTTTTCTATAGTCTACCAACTCCTGCCGTACGGTTCTACTGTCCCATAAGTTGTTTTATGAGAAACCGAATAAACTTCTTTGCTGATATCTAGGACAGCAATATGGTATGACGTATATTTTAGATGATGACCCCTGTGAAGCAGGTCTATCATGGTCGTCTTATCGATACACCCATCAGTAAATTGAAATATTTCCTAAGTCAGTATGGAATGAAACTAACGAAGAAGGATTGACGTCAGAGTTGTTGGTCTAAAATCTTCCGGAAGGGAAGGCTTCTGTTTCTTTAGTAGGAAGGTCGTTTTAGAAACGCGAAAACGAAATTGTTCCTGATGTTCAATCACTTCTCTCCAATAAGGTTCCATCACATATCTTGCTGGCTGAGAGAAGCTTTCAATGTCATCTATGATGGACTTGATACATCTGTTATTGTGTCTATGCCAATTACTTTTCTATATAACTTGTATAAATATCGTTATTGATGCAAAACATAACAACAAATTTGTTCAATCATCGAAAATCGGACCTTAGCAATGGTACGCCCAAAAGTCAATTAAAAGTCAGAATTCGTTATTTTGGGCAATAATATAGATTATATTGGTTATATATATTAGGTATATTATATTGGGAATTTTATTAGCCTTAGCAGATATTACCAGCGCGTAAAGTATTTTTACAAGTCTCAGAACGTTATCATCATGTTCTGTAAATTTTGTGAATTTACGCTTAATATACGCTTAATATAAAATATAAAATAAAATTAAATTTTGTACATGTCGTCTGACTATATATTAGAGCACACGATTATGACAGCAATACAAATTTTTCAGAAATGGAAGCTATAACCTATTATGGACCGATATATATTTTTATAATTTACAGCCCAATTTTCATTATATTTAATAGCGATATCAACATTTGTAAAAGATTTAGGCACGTTGAAGTGATTATTATCAGAGGGTCTTATATGTTAGATATGACTAATTATAGTTCGATTATAAGAAAATTAGTTATAATAATTTCTATATCAAACATATTTACTTTATATTTAAAGATTATAATGTTTTTAAGAGATTAAAATTATTTTCGGAAGTGAGCTATGGGCAATGTTATGTATCGATCAGCACAAAATTTGTCGGTGGGATTGGGTTTTATATATGTATAACATATTTGTGGTGGAATTTGTTTGAATACATGTATATCAATAAAGTATAAGTCCTATTTCGGGAAGATATTTGTAAGATGGCTAGGAGATGTAATATACCAATTTCAAATTTAAAGTAATTCTGTGTCGATTACTATACTTTAAGTTTTGTTGTAAACAAATATTTTTGGACGTTACAAACATCAGCAAAAATCCTATATACCCTCCCCACTATTGTGTTGCAGGGTATAAATATCGAACTAAAATTTATGGTCCGCAATAGAAATTGCTGACTAATAATTTTATACATATATTATCTTTTTGTAAGTATAAATCTATAAAATTCACGCTGGTTATAAAATAATCCTGTTTTGACAGCATACAGCAGAACTATTTGCAATTCTATGGAAAGGCATAAACAAAAAATTAAACAAAAGCTCTTACATTCAAACAATAATAATGTTATTTGTTAGTTTTTAATGTTGGTATGAATAATAATAAAATTAATGAATGAATTGAATGCACGTTGAAACCCAATATTTTCCAACATAATACGTTTAATTATTAGATCTTATTAAAACATATACATACATAGTAGTTTGTGCAAATAAACTCACATACATAAATACATAAAGTACATGTCTATGCATGAATACGTGTCATAGAAATTTATATGAATTGTGGTTTTAGATTTAGGTTAAAAATACTTTTAATTTACACCAACAGAAATTTCTAAAACATCTTTAAAACCGCAAAAAATGCATTCAAATGTTATATTTTTTTATTGTGTATAAGAGAAAACCGCATAAGTTCAAATAAGCACGAAAGTATTTATACTTATTATTTAAATAAACAAATAATTTTTATATTTACGTGTGCGTAGATTTTAATTTGAATTGTGTTAAAATTTTCAAAAAACATGCCATTTAATTGGTTGTGTAAGAAAAGTAATTCGCTTTAATTTCATTAAGTCTCAATTTACACGAAACATGTTAAAACTGTTTAAAGTCCATCTTTTCATATGTTTCGTCATTAAGGTTTTCTTCTCCCATTCGTTCTGAACTTTTTTTTTGAGAGAGAGAAAATATTTTTTTACGAACAACTCCCAGTTTGAATTGATTTAATAATGGTGTAACCAGCGCTGCCAGAGGTATGATTTTACCTTATTTTTTAAGATTTTTTAACCGATAAAAGATTTTAAGATTTTTTTCCCAAAAAAAAAGAGTTTTTATTTTGTCTAGACGAAGGTTAGGTTCAATTAAAAAAATCTTCTTTGTTCCCATTTGCAAAATTTTAAACTAATAGATCTCAAAAAATGTACAATAAGAAAATTATTTTTTGTTGTTATTTTTTTGGTTAGTGTTAAATCAACTATGAATTGTTTTTATTATTTACAATTAAAAAAAATACTTATTTCCAAAAATAAGATTTTTTCCTCAAAAATAAGACTTGTTTTTGGCGAAATTAAGATTTTTTGCTGAAAATTTCTGGCAGCCCTGGGTGTAACTATACAAGATGAGTGCAATAGCACAGCTGACTGATTTTGTTTAAAATTTACTTATGTCAAAAGTAATACATATTCCAGTGTTTTTGACAGTAGTACATTATTTTACACAAAAAAAATGCCTATTGTTTCTGTATTTTGTTGTATTTATTGCCGATTTGCACTCACATTTTTTTCAGCCGTGCAGCTGCACCTGATATAATTTCACAATGAAAAAACTTATAAAAACGAAAATGTGGTCATCAGATTAAAGCAAGTAATAGTTTACATTCGGCTGTGTTGAATCTTATATTGACACCACCAATATATCAGTAGTTTGATTTATTCACACTTGAAACTAATTTGACTTTTTTTTGGTAGAGTTTCATCTTAATAATGATATTTACAGACATTTTATGGGTGTACCAGTTATTTTCGGAAGTGGATTTCATATGGGAGGTATGGCCAGTTATGGATTAATATTCACAAAATCCGATAGTATTGTTTTTACATACATATAACTGATCTGTGAAAATTTCGATTCAATATCAATATTACATAGGTTATACAGTTTTTCGGAAGTAGTCTTCATTGGCAGCGATGACCTATATACTATGGGTCGCTCACAATGAAATACGGCATGATAATTAATATGTATATTTGGGTTATTTGTGGCCAATTTCAAATTGATCGTGATGTTTATAGGAGATTTATGCGCATTTAAGTGATTTTCGAAAGCGGACTTTATACGGGGGCTATAGTCAAATTATATTTTTTTTTTTTGTTATCATGAAATTTAATTTTGCAAAATTTTGTATGGATACTGGATAGAGTCAATTTCCAGAAGACATTTGTCTAAGGCCTATGAGAACACAATGACTGATTCTTAGGATTTTCAGCAATACTTAACTATCTACATTAAAAATAAAGTGTTCAAAATTTCATGATATTATCTCCATTATATTGGTAAACTCAATTAAGGATCTTGGGATTTTGTTAGATGCAAAGTTATATTTTTAGTTATATTTTAGCATATATAAAACGATGGGCAAAAGAATTCAATGATCCCCACATCACTAAATATTTATATACTTCTCTAGTAAGACCGATTTTAGAGTATGGTTCCGTTGTATGGGACCCGCATTATATTGTACATACTGATCATATTAAATCTGTGCAAAAACAATTCCTTCTTTTTTGTTTGAAGGATATATACCGATGATATGCATCACTTCCATCATATTCATCAAGATTACGTTTGATAAATTTGCCAACATTAAAAAGCCGTAGAATAATGCTTAACATCTCTTTTTTAGTAAATCTTATACATGGAAATGTCTGTTCTGAATTTTTATTAAACAAATTATTATTTAGTGTTCCCCAACGTGCACTGCGCCTCTATAACAATCCACTTTATGTTAAAACTTTTCGAACAAATTTTGCTATGGCAGATCCCTTTAAAAAATTGTGTTTTTGTTTTAACGAAATGTTTAATTTGATAGACTTTTCTTTGAATGTAAATACCATAAAACGTAACATTATCTTAAATTTAAATAATTAATTGTACTAAGGTGTCAAAATATACATATATGTATGTAATTTTGTAAATGGTCTGTAAGGATTTTATCCATAGACTAAATAAATTAATAAATAAAAAAAATATTTAAAGAAACTAACAAAAAATTTTTGAAACATAACGAGGTTGTCTGAAACTTCTATTCTACAGAAACGCTGATCCTACCGAAAACAATTTGCATATTTTCAATACCAACAATTCGGTGAAACAAACAATCTTCGGTAAAAATGTCATTGTTCTAAGTCTTTTTTTTCGATCGACGGATAGATAGTGATAGATCGTCTTAGAATCTTATAAGATTCCGTAATATATACGTTTTGAGTGTCACCTTCTTTTTGGTGGTGGGTATAAAAAAACTTTTATACTAAATTCAAGAAATGATATCAACATAATATTCAGAAAAATTATTCTAATAAAAATCCTACTATCAGCTGCTGAATGGCCGCTTCCCATACATCCCATATAAGGTGAACTTCTGTGAAATTACTTAGTCGCATAGATGTAAACGTTGGAGAATAATAGCAGCTTAAATTTCTAGAACAAGCGTTTCTATTACCTAAGTTTTATTGATTTTAAGATAACTACCTATAGTAACTTTAGTATCTAATTTCATTCCTACCAATTATATCTACCAATTAATTAAAAGCGAAGCAGTAACAGTTTCACTTTTAATTGTTTTCAATGTATTTAGGTTAACATCAGTTATTTAGATAAATATATATTTCCCAAAAGTAAATCGAACTTCTTCTAAGCGACACAGCAATACACAAAAATGAGAAATATGTTTTTGATGGTATTTATGTACAAATATTTAAACCAGTATATATGTATATACAAATGTATGTATGATTTACAATTGTGCAGATTTTCAGTAATGTACATTACTTAGTTCTATTCAAGTAATTGCAATTCAAAGACAGAGATGGAGCTGGAGTTTTGTTGGTTTTATGTATAACTTGTGCATGTTCATAAGAAATTTTTAGGTCACGACATCAGGCAAAGTACTCGACATTGCTAAAATAGATAAAGACATTCACTTCATGTTACGTGGGTGTATAAAGATGCCTCTTAAAGGTGGGAGGGATACAAATTCCAAGTCGTCGAGTTCAACTATTGTTAAGTTAACCTCAATGTTCTATTTAATAAGTTGGTTGCTGTACATGTGTCTGTGCTCACAGCAAAGACTATGTAGAATACAAGAACAAAATAAGAAAGAAAGAACGACAATTTACAAAATACAAAAAAAAAAAAAAAAATGAGGAACGAAATGAGGTTAACAAAACTGCTTAGTCGCACTACGTTTGCAACAAAAAAAAAAAAAAAAGAAGTAAATGTTTACAAACGAGGGTTACAGATTGTGTTGCCACTAAAATATGGTTACAGGTTGCAACATTTGGTTTTTGTGCAAAAATTTCAACTTAAAGAGTTGCCCGTTCATACTTATCTCGTTTAGAATTATAAGTCATTCAAATATTCCACCAAAAAGAGTAGACTAAGTGTTTAGTAATACTGTCACTGTTTATTTCTGAAAAATATACAATTTCATTAGAATTTACATTTTTAAATCACCCTCGTATATTTTTTTCAAAACTGTAGAAAGTCTAAGGTATTTTGCGCCATCTTCTTTCCATCTCTATCAGACCATCATAGGTATGAAATCACGCAACGACCCACGAGTACATTATAACAATTGAAAAAATATTTCAGGTGTATACGAGAAAAACAACAACAATAGCTAGTAGCTGTTATACAGAAATACAACGGCATACAAAAAGAAATTTAAGAATAAGAAACATTAAATCGTAGGGCAAATGAAAGTAAAGTTTGGTAGCTAACATTTATATTTTATTTGTATATACCTACGGCATGCACACATACATACATATGTACATGAGATAAAAATATTCTATGAAAACCTTTTCGTTTCATATCTTCATCTACTGACAAGCGCCACAACTTTACGTGGAATAGTGACAGCGTATTATTAAACTGCAACTAAAATGGGAATAGTACGAAGCAGTTATAAGATAATTTAGAGGAAATCTGAGATTAGTTATTTTTCTTGTCTTTATTATCGTTTGTGTTAAATACTGCAAGTTCAGAATCATTTACTTTGAAGTGTTACCAATATTTTCACATGCACACAGAGAAAAAATATAGTTGTACAGGTTTACGACAACAAAACAAACATGTTTACAAGTTTTTCAACAATATTATGGTAACAGTAATTATTTATATGATTGCGGTAACAATAATATGGTTAAGTTATGATTCAGATGATTACTACAAGCATGCAAACGATTGTAGTAACTATGTTTATAAATTTGTTGCAATCATGTTTATGATGAATCCATTTATCATAATTTTTTGCTTTTTTATTATGATAGAGAACAACATAATCTTTTATCAAAAAACTGATCACAATAAACTTTACATAATCATATGTAAGATTGCTGAAATCATGTGAATGGTTTGTTTTAATTTTCACTTCATGAATAATTAATATTATTTTGTTAATAGGTCGCAATTTACACGAAGCCATTTTTATTGAAAAGATTGATACAATTTTTTCCTTGAGACTTCTTCGGTATTCACACAGCACAATTCTTATTGCTTAAAAAGGCGACAGAATAATTTTTAACATAAAATTGATAGCCATTTATTAATATCTAAGACAAAGTTAAAATAAAAACTATAAATTTATTTCCTCTTACAGAAATTCGTAGCTAGCTATGATGCGTGCTTGTTCCAAATCGTTAACATCATAAGTCCCAATTTACACGAAACAATTTTGTAATCTTAGCTGATTTCTTTTTAGACATTGTGGTGAGGGGAAGATAAGACGAGTACATACTAAATTGTATTAGCAATTCTAGTTTCTCTCTTATTTGTAGTACATATGTGTATACTCTCATAAAAAAATACGAGTGATTTAAGCAATTGTATTGTGCTGTTTAAACACCAAAGAATTTTTAAGGAAATCAATCAATTTTTTCAATAAAAATGCGTCGTGTACATTGGGACTAACTCTGCTTTAACTTTACTTTGAAAATAGCTCAATACTTTTGAAGTGGCCAAAGCTGGAGACTTTAATACCAATTCATCGCAGCGGAAAAACTGTAAACTGATTGCCAAGTTACTTATTTGAGCTGTCATTGTTGGAAAGTTTAAAAATCTTAACCTTTCTTTTTTTATTTATTGAAAGTAATTTTTTATATGTAAGTCTTTATATTTACAACATTTTCTTAAGATTTTAATTTTAGTGTTGAAAGTTTTCTGCATAAAAGAAAAACGAAAGCGTTAAAATCCGGAAAATTATAAATATATTGAAATTTACGGTCAATCAACTCGTTTCAGCATTTGCTATAGAAATCACACTGTAATTTCGGGCACCGTAATTTTTGTGGATGTAACGCTAGTTCGAGAATACCTTCGGGTTGCTCAACAACCCTAATGCGGCATTTTTGTTTAGTAACCCTTAAGTGAGCACCAGGGCTTGGCGTGACATTTTTTAACATTTTTATAGTTTTGTATTTAAATATCTTAGTCGGAGACCCTTAGGTTTTCATGAATTCTATGAATTCCTCAATGAAGGTGCTTTGTACAAAAAAATTAAAAAAAAACTTAGAATTATTTATCTGTAGGCATGGTAATTACGTGGTTCAACTAAACGTAGAACAAATCGTTGGCCTTTGGCACTCTTTTACAACATGATTGACGTAATATATATATTACATATGACAAAAGAATGTTTGTGAAGAACAAAGAAGGTGGCAGAGAAAAATGTTTAGCTCGTCTTTCGTAGCAGCGTGTTCACTTGTGTTGAAGGACGTAGTAAATAAATAAAACCATTCAGGTATTGCGAATCAAAGGAAATTAATTAGAATATATAATAGTACTTTATATAACACAGGAACCTAAATAAATTTTGAGGTAAGAAAGCAGTCCTGAGGTCGAAAAAACAAATCTAAGTGTGCTATTTGTAAGGACAAAGATAATGTGAAACGCAACACAAGATTCTTCTGCAAATTTTGTAAAATTTCTGTTTGCCTTCAGCACTTCAGTACAATGATTTTATTGGATATAAGGAGTCTCAGCTAGGCCCTGGCGTTCGCTTATGTGAACATATTTTGAAGTTTGCTTAAGGGTTATAGAATCCCTTCAGCTAGAAATGTGCCTTGTCACTGAGCATTGAGCTGTTGCCGTAAATCAAAGCGCAAATTCTAATATTGCTGATTTAGATATTGAACAAGTTGTAGTTAATCCTTGTAGTAAGCCTTTGAATCAAGATCCTGGCGTAGAATTTGCCAATTTGTTTCATACGAGATGCTAATATGTTGCGCACGCTGTTAAATCGTCTGTCAAGGTGTTCTCCACCATCTGCGCAATATAATATAAAAAAGTCTCCTTACTACAGGCTGATTGCAGGCAAATTTACGAAACGCTATTGCGCTGTGCATATTTCCATGATGTATTGTGCAAATAACCAGCCAAAAAAAGAAAAAAAAAAAAAAAAGATCCAAATGGAACACACTTTAATTAGCCAGTGGTGAAAACAAGGTGTTGAAGTAAACTTTTGCAAAAAATTTTAGAAACCATTTACTACCAATAAATCCCCTATTTATGAAAAGATTTTCAGTAGTCAAATAAATGCTTAAAGTAATAATTTCAAATTAAATATTTATTAGAAAATATTTCGTACTTCTATTTAAAGCTATAACATTTACAAAGCCGCATATACATAAAATAGCTTTAAACTTCAATAAATCTTCAATATTTTTGTCCTTAACCGTGATGTTAAAAAAAATAATGGTTTTAATATTTATTTTATTGTATATTGAATGCAATCAATGTTTTTTTTATACCAAAATGCTTTTATAACTTTTTTCTCCGCTTTTATTTTTGTAAATCAAACACAACATCTGTCACGCCTTATGCAAATTAGTGCAAATTTTGTTTTATGTGTAACTGCATGTATCTATGTAAGTATGCATCGTGACACACACATGCATACATACATATGCATATATTACGTATACATATGCATACAGAGGCATATAAATTTATACACATATTTTTTTCCATCATATCAGTATAGATATATAGTACTCGTATATGTGTACGTATGTATATGTAAATTGATGGAAAAACACATCTATCAATGAATGTAAATAGGTATGTATGTATGTATGTATGTACACATCAATGTTTTAATACATATAAAAATTGTTTGTATGTGTTTATGTATCATGTGTGTGTGTGTGTTTGCATCTTGTTATACATCAAATGCCAAAAGCAAATTTACGCTTGATTTACGTTGTTAGTCTTTGGGTGTCGTGTGCTCGTTCACAGGAAGTCAAATGTCATGTTGTGTAGCAAAATTTTTGGTCTGCAATCGTTTGTTTCCAATTGCATTCATGACCGTATCGATGCCTAGATACTTGTAAAATTGCAAATAATGCAAGAGTTTCTTTTGCACATACATAACAACTCTGATGAAGCATCGAAGAAAATATTCGTTAATCATAACAGCTAAGAAAAGCAAAACTAAAAAAAAATAATCTTTATGTTCATCAAAATGTTTTGCTGACATTGAATGTGAAAATTTTAATGCAATTTTCTATGTAACAAATATTGTTGATTGAAAAATACATGCATATGCAAATTTACATATTTATGCATGTTCTTATATAAAAATATGCGTACGGTAATACGTAGACATTTACGAGAGCAGATTGTTTGTGCACAGCAAACAAGTTACGCTAATTATAATATTGTTTAATATAGTTTAATTTTAATGTAAGAAAAAACTAAAGTTTAATTCGCACACATTTCCTCTAGTATTCGACAGTAACTGTTAAATTTTGAATTTTTAAAATTAGTTTAAAAAAAACAGTAAAAAAACTTTGTTACAGAGGTGACCAGGGTCATTTCAAATATAGTTATTTTTACTGTAAAATTCAAATTTAGGGCAAGTGTTGTCAAATCCAAAAGTAAGTCATAAGTCATATCCAAAAGCAATAAATGATTTTATATGGATTAATATGTTCTTAATTATTCTGTAGACGGTTTCGATAATTCAAAATTTCATTTTTGGAGTGTTTGTAAACATTTCTGAGAATTATTAATCTAATAAAACTTTTTAAGTTATGTTTTCATTTAAGAATTTTAAACGAAGATGTCCACATAAATGTAGAATTTTTTTAAAAAAAATATTTATAAATAAAAAAAATCAAAATAACATATTTTGTCTTATTTTCGAAAAACAATTTTCCATGAATTTCTTATTGGTTGTTGACGTAAAGGTTAGAGAAAATATCGAACTAATATTAAAAATATCAACTTTCTTAACTTTTTCTCATATTTTGCTTCATGACTCAATGATTAAAGTACCAATTTTGTAGACTTTTTTGAAAATCCAAAGAAACATATATAGTACATACTTTGCTGTGTCCCAGATAAATATTTCTAAATGCTATATAAGTATGGCTTTAAACTCTTTTATAGCCATATTTAACTAAGCTATAAAAATATCGACATTTGTACTTTTTAAGTTAAATTTAATTTAATTAAAAAAAAAATCTTTATAAAATTTTTAAAATATTTTTTAATCAAAAATAAACAAAATATTTTATTTTTCTTTAAACTTTATAATAAAGCTTATTTTGCTCTACTCCATAAAAATCAAAATCAGACAAGCAATCTCAACTGAAATGTGAATTTAATACATCATGTCCCACATGCCACCTTATGTAAAATCATTGTATAGCAAATGTTTGTTCTTGACCCATTCACTTTACATAGAAATGATTGTAAAAATTGTACTTACAAAAATATATTGTTGACTACTATTTTATTTTGTAGTAGTTTGTAGTTTTTTTAATTTGGTTTCAAGTATACTATATATGTGTGTTTTATCATACCAAATAGTAGAAGTAGAAGGCATATTCAGCTTGTCATAGCATTTGTAATAAAATAAGTTTGTTTAAGAATTATAAACTAATTTTCTTTTATAACTATTTATTTCACTAACTATTCATATTCTCAATTTTGAATTAGGGTTCTTGTTGGACAATTCTCTAGATCTCTCTACAACTAGACTGAGATGGTGTATAGAATACACTCAAAATTTATGGATTTGTCATTTCCACTTTCAAGTGAAAGGCATTTTCGTTTATTATCCAACAGAAAAATGCTTTGTCTTGAAATGAGTTTAAATGTGGCACTTCACTACTGAAACTATGTTGGTTGTCATACCTTACAATATTGTCAGAAAAATGTCTAATAACAGAGTATACTTATTCCTTCAGAAAAAAACATTGTCAGTACATTGTAAGACAAAAATATTGTCAGACATCTAACAAACATATAAACACGTTACGTTGTCATAGTCTGATTATTGTCAGACACTTTTTACAGTTAGATGGACGAAGTTTATGTGCCTGATAATGGCATAAGCAGAGAAACATTATGGGTGTTTTTTTGTTGCTTTGTTTTATTTTTATTATTTGCCTTGCCCAAATATTTAATGTTATAACACCAAAAAAAAAACACATACACGGTTCTGACAATGTCTGACAGCGAATATGCCAATTTTTGCCTTACAACAACTGACAACAGTGTGAGCTGACAATTTCTATTGAAAATTATGTGACAATTGCCTGGAAATGAAATTGTATGACTTTCTTATAGTCATCTGAATCGACAATTTAAAAATAAAACTTAACCAGGAAGACATGTGGCGAGAGAGCAAAGTTGAGCAAAATATATTTAATGTTAATAACAGCAAACAAATAAAAGTTGAGGCCTGTTTTTGTTAAGTTGCTATCATTCTCAATACTTGTACATCTGTTACATGTGTTCGTGCTAGATACATAAGTACTAGACAGCGAAAATTGTTCTATGACATTATATAAAAAAATTAATTTAATATATACACACGCACATAGTTCTGGCAATGTCTGACAAGATACTTTGCCAATTTTTGCCTTACAAGAATGTGATAACAGTGTAAACTAACAGTTTATGTTGACACACATATGTATAAATTTATTGTGTGACAATTTCCCGGCAATAAAATTGTAAGGTTTTCTTACAGTCATCTGAACTGAAATTAACATATAATATAGATAGTATGACAACTATTATTGAAAAGTATGTTATTGTATGTTATGTATGTTATTTACTATTCTAATTGCTGGGTATTTCGCTTTAAGATGTACTCGTATATGTGTGGAAAAATTCCTTAAATTCTCTTTAACTGAAAATAACTTTCTGACAAGTTTTTCAAATCTAATTTGAATTTTTATTCTACGATATTCTTTAGTTTTTTTTAGCCATTTGTAATTTTTTTTTTATTTGATGAAATTTTATGGTCAGCAATACAATTGCACATCATCAAAAAGTTCGTTTATCAACCCTGTTTGTCGTCTGACATTGTCATTTGTTTTGTAACACAACCAGCAAAGAAAGAGATACGACTTTCTCATGCTGCTGTTGTCATTGTTGTTGTTTGAGTTCTACATTTGTCGTACTAGAGAAAAACAAAGAAAAATTGGAAAAAAACCAAACACTGTTGAAATGAAATCCAACTAAAGAGAAACTAACCAAAATTGAAAAAGTTTTTGTTAAGAATTTGTCTTTTATTTGAAGTTGTTGTTTTTTATCGTTCTGTTTTTATTATTCTGTATCATTCTTTTTATCACATTTTACCAAAGTAATATGCATAAAAGAACAAACAAATTGAGACTAAATTGAAGTAAATAAGGCTTTTGAATAATATATAAAAAAAATCTGCAAAGCACAGATGTATCCTTTTTAACAGCAGGACTTAGTAAATTTCTTTTAAGTTCTAATTGTAATGAAAATTTCAATCTGTCATTATGCATAAATTAGTAATAATAATAATAATTTGTGTAGAACATGAAATTATCATATTAGACACATAAGATTAAATAACTTATGTCAATCCATATCTATGTATCGCTCAATACAATTTCTCGTCGCATACGTACATATATCAAATGGAAGGAAACAGCATGCCAATCGTCATCAGGAATGTTGGAACTACATATATCATACATGTTTTTTTTTAATTTTTTTCTACAAAACACCTTCATTGAGGAATTCATAAAAAGCTAAGGGGCTCCGCCTAAGATATCTTAGTAAAAAACTTAAAATACCATTTTAGGAATTTTCATATTCTAATTAAATCTACTCTATAAGTGTCTTGATTAGATCTAATTAATCAATATCTTGATTAGATTCAAACATATATATGTACATTACTTCTAAACGATAAAACTAATGCACATTTTAAAATTTGTATACAAAAAGTAGCATTCTATCTTAAGCGTATGGAAAAAATATAATCATTTTACAAGCGCTTGTCATATAAAGATGGAATATCACATGTGACTACATACATGCAAAATTGTCTGCCTTTAGAAGTAGTCGTTTAAAAATGGCAGATTTTTTCCAAAAAATTTAGATTTTACAACTGTTTATACTGGCCTGCTCAAATTGTTTTTCGATGGTATTTTATTTGCCCACTCCATGAGTTCTTTTTCGTAAAATTTTCGCATAGAGGTTTAGTAATGTAATCAATATTGGGAACCTTGCTAACATTTGCATAGCCTATGAACTTAATGTGGCTGGGGAAATACAATGTGTACGTAAGGAACATAAGTTCACATTGCAGTATTGTTCTGAATATATCAATTGTCAGTGATCTGACAATCCTTTTACCATTGCACCATTTCATAGCTTTGCTGATTGCAGTAACTTTGGTTTTCATAACTGATTGTGTTGAGGAAAAAGAATGATTGGCATTATTCCTGGCATTCAATAAAAAATCCAAGGCTTGTTCTAGTTTATATGTTTTTGGGTTGTGTGGTGTAAGCATTTCAGTCACCAATTGATCGAACAAGTCAGGCGTATTCACTCATACCTTTAGATTTATTTGCAGTAATGACTTTTTAAATTTCAACTGTGTATCGGTTATTTGCTTTAATCGAGGTAGATTTCTTTGTAGAGCTTTTGGTTTTACAAAAAAAAAAAAAAATATTCTCTATCTTTTGATGATGCATATGATATCCAATAATATTGTTGGTATATCATTGCTGTAAAAGCAATGTATCATTTTCTAGTTTATATCACTTTTTGTACTTTTCAATTTTCCAATTCAATCCTATAGACTAACAATTTAAAAATAATGTGTGTTTACAATATTTGGATACATTCTTCTTATCATTACGAAATATATATTAAATATTTCTTCTTAATGTCAAGAGACTGTGCATGATCGCCTCTCAAAAAATATATTAATACCAGTTAAAATAACTTTGAAAGATTTTTCCAATTCTTTAAAATGCTTTATAATATCAGTTAACATGTCCAAAAAAATTAATTCATTCATAAATTTGATAGAAATATCAGCAATTAATTTAAATCCAATTTTATAATCAATATTGTAAAATAAACAGCAAAGCATGTTCATTTTCTATAGTTCCCTGACCTATTATAAAGCATCTAAAGATGTAAATTTTTTGTCTCCTATGCTAATGTGCTGTTAAAATTATGGGGCTTTCCATACTTAGTTGTTTCGAAACTCTTACTAAGTTTATAAGCATTATAAAATATATTTTCATCATAGCTATTACAAGTAATAAAGGATATTTTCTAATTAAAAAATAACCCAATTTGGAAAGCAATTACTACACTCTGCTCCTTATTTATTTATTTGTCTATATTTTAGAATTAGTATTTGTACATAATATAGAAAATGAAATAAAATTAAAATTCACATACAAATAAATACTATCATACAAATCTCTAATACTTATAATAAAACCAATACTAACTAGTATATAAAATGTTTGCATAGAATTTAAGAAATGTTTTCAAATATACATATCTATACTTGTATATGTGTGTATATTTATAAGGATTTGTGGTTAAGGTAAACCATACATACAAAACTATTCTAGTTGCAAAGCATGGCGTGGCAGAAAAACAAAGCAAAACATAAACATCAAACGGGTATTAGGACACGATAACAAACCACATAAAGTTACACATCTATTGGTTTGGCACTAAGGTAAGAGTAGAAAAGCCATTTTAATTTTTTTTTCTAAATCAACATGAATGCTTTTGACATGATCACGCTGTCGTTTTAAGGATTAGAAAAATAAATTTCAAAAACTCTTTAATAGACACAAATTAAAAAAATTAAGCTTGTAATAGGGCTGGACCAAAAATGTTTATAATGATAATTGAAGCTTTAAAATATGTATGCAAAATTTTTATTTTTTTTTTTGTTTGGAACAGCAACGAAAAATTCATTAATATTGTTATTGCACATTCATTATTTATTGCATATTATTGGTAAATAACATTTTGAAACTAACTGAAATAAAGAAAGAAAGGATTTTGTGGTATGTAACAAATTGTTACATGTGTTTTTAATGATAATAATATGTGATATTTAAAGAGTAGCTAGTCTCTTTAAATATCACATATTATAAAGAGCAGTGTATAAGAAGCTTTTCGTCATCTATTATCACGATATTATTTTCGTTAAAATGTATATATGCTCCTTTTCTTGCTGACATATATTACCTTGCATTCCTATTTGGACATAGACGAGCTTTATAACATTTGAACACATTACACTGTTGGAGTTTCTAAACAAAATATTGGGATTTCTTGATTTCATTCGGCACTGCACAATGCTTCGAAAACTATTAGTGCACTATGGCCAATAATAAATAAATGCTCAAGTCTCAACAAAGCTAACAAAAATTTACTATTTACGAGTGTAATAAGGCCAATATTGACATATGCAACCCCAATTTGGTACAATGCAACAAAAACTCATTTGAAGAAGCTTCAAATCATTCAAAATAAATGTCTGAAAATAATCAACAACAAATATTGGATATACTCAACAGCGCTTCTTCACAATGAAACTGGATATGAACGAATTTTAAACTTCATAAAAAGAAGAAATATTAAATATTACGAAGCTATACAAAATTCCTGTCATCGACTGATACAGGATTGCATACAGACGGCTTAGTTGCAGCTTTGAAAAAAAATCTATTAAATCTATTAAATAAGTTATTATTTTATAAATAACTTTACTCTATACATGCATATTTACATGCATTAAAGCTTTTACCTAATTTACCTTCCAAAATGATATAAATAAATATTTTGTAGTCAAGATCTGTGATTAATGATTTAAATCGTTGTAATATCTATAACTAAAGATGAGTTGAAAAAATTATGATGAATGATTCGGCACTGCACAATTCGACTTAAAGGAACTTTTTTAACAACACCAATTACTCAGCGAAAAATTAGTTTACAAAGTAATGAGCTAAAAATCTTAAAAATCTTATATATTGTAATTTTAGCATTATTAAAACCAAGTCAAAGAAGTCACTACCATGTTCGTTTATAGCTACGTCACAAAGACACAAATTTATCTAAACAATTTGTATTTGATTTGATTTAACAAAAATATAATTACTCAAAGGTTGAACAAATTAATTCTAAATTTAGTAAACAAGTGTATACCTATACAATTTGGCTACATTAAGAAACTCAAATAACTTTTTGTAAAGTTTATTTAAATTATTTTTTAGTACTTCATTTGAAAAATACTACATTTTTATTAAAGGTTATGAAGTATTGAAAATAATCGAATTCAAATGACCTCCACCTTTGGTGACACATGTGCGAAATCTTATCAAAAAGTTATTCATTTTTGATTGGAGTGTTGCAGCGGGAATTGCCTCAATTACCATTTTGAATGGATTGCTTTAAATCATTAAAATTTATATATGACAAGTTGCCCCATCTTGTTGAAACCAAACAGTGTTGAAAGGGCTTCTCTTTCGGCGTAATTCCGGAAATAAAAATTATTTCAACATCTTTAAGTAACGATTTTTTAAGTTAATCGACCTTTTTTATTAATTATAAATATTAACTAAAAAATTTCTATAAAAACCAAGATCTTTAAGTAACGTTCTCCATTGAACGTAACAGTAAGATAATTTTCTTCGCAAAAGTAAGGCCGGACAATAAACCTGGAAGAAACTGCACACCACACTGTGACGAGAAGTGGATTTAATTACATCGAATGTAGTATCTGTGTATTAGAATTTAGACATTAGACAATTTTTTATTAATTAGAGAAGGAATTGAACTAATATTTATCTTTTTAAGAGAAAAGTTTGTTTTTTATTCAGGCTAATAGTTCGAATAATCAAGAATACTATTGTAAAGTACTGGAACAATTGGCAAATTAGAATGCATTTTCTACCCTGCCAAAGACGTCATCAGCAATTTTCATTATCCATGATCAATCTGTAAACATCATCTATTTAACTCACCGTTTTTTTTTGAGAAATAGAATACGAGAATTATTATATTTCTTTTTTTTACGTGTTGTGAGTTAGAACGAAATTTACGCACGTTTACAATGTGTGTGTATTTTTTATTATTATTTATAAATCTTGTATTATTACAAATTTGTTTTTGCTTTTCTTGCTGCGTCTACTTTTTTTGTAGATCAATAACAGCAATGTATGTATGTTTGTTTTTGTTTATTAACACTGTCGTTTAAATCAAAATGTGCCTCGTCAGACATAAAAATGCAGTTCAAGGCGTTTTCATTCTCTCACTCCATTTCAATGATCTTCTCACAAAATTCCAAACGAATCGGGAAGTCTCTTGGGTTCAGTTGGTTTGTTAATTGAATGTTATATGGAAATAAGTTTAAATGTTGGTGCAAAATTGTCTGCAGTTACTGTCTGCTGACACCCATTTTGTCGAAACTTGAGGATTGGATTGTATGGCAGCAGCTACAACAGCGATATTTTCCTGCGTCCGAACTGCGCGATCTCGATGATAAGGACTTCTTTCAATGGTGCCATGTTCGACAAAATTCTTCACGCGCCTCATTATAGTCCATCTGCTAGGAGGAGTGACGCCAAACGTGCGCATATATTCTCTTTGGACAGAAAGTACGAAGCGTTGCACTATCAAAATACTTTTTTCAATGTCCCAATTCTCCATTTTAGTTTAACTTAAAGATCAATCTATAAAATAAAATAAAAATGGAACAGTTTGGTTACACATAAAATAAGTTATTACGTTTTTTTTTTGGTAGCAGCTTTTATCAACCACCCTGTATTATATGTCAGCCAGTACTAAACAATTTCTAAGTAGATATAGGAAAGTAAGTTGTTTAGTCGTTGCAATTTATTAACAAGTTTCTGCTAGGTAAGCTTTTGTTTTTAATTTTATTTGCATTAAACAGTAGTAAGATTAGGTAAATTTGTATAGCATAAATAACATATTTAAACCTAAAACCAGCAAAAGTTGCATTGTGTGATCCGGGACTATCGGTGCATATTTGGAAATATCCCCCACATAAATTCCACTCTCGAAATCTACGTTAATACTAATATATATCCTAAATATACCGTTATTATGTTGAAATTCAAAGTGAAATATCCTCATATCCATGAAAATACCTGTTCCAAAATTTAAGAAGATTGGCCCATAATTTGTCATAGCTGCCATATAAGAACCATTTCCAAAAAACAAATAAACCCACAAAAATTTCTAATAAATATTGATATCAAACCAACTTTTATCTGGAGAACTTTTAAGCCAGAAATCATATTTGTATCGGTTATACGGCAATTAAACAACTGGGTTTTGTAGCTGTCAGTCAATAATAGCTCCTGAATTAAGTCACTTCCGATTATAACAACCAAACATACAACTCTTGTAAATAACGCTATTTAGATGAAATTCAACCAAAATAAGCCACAAATAGGTAGAAACCACATTAGTTGATACTGGATTTAGAAGCTATCAGTCCATAACTGGTCTACTTCTACTATGCCACCCATAAATTTTTTCTAAATAATATTATTAAGATCAAATTCACCTTATATTTTATACTCTGTTTCTTAACTTGTGAATATGGACAAATGTTTTTTTAATTTTATAAATTGTTAAATTACACTCACGACTATTATGAAATTCAGACAAACTCTGTAAATTACAGCAAGAATCGCTAATTACATCAATTATAAATCGTCAAAATTAGATAAAATTTCAAAATATTTAACATAAATTATGTTGATCGTAAAATTGTCTTTCAAACAATATATAAAAATACTAATAAAATTTGCACAAAGACTGCATAGAAAACACGGAACAAGGATATTCTAGTCCTATAACCACTGTAGTTTTTCTATTTCTTACTACGTGTAGGCGGAGGGTATTTAAGATTCGGCACTGCGGAATCTTGCACTCTAACTTGTTTTATGTTATGTTTATGAAATGTATATAAACGTATGTGTATATTTAACATCCAGTGAAAAACAGAAGCACAAAAAAAACCTTTTGCATAATTCCTGGTATTCTTAGCTCTATTGAAATAAAGGCCCATTTAAATGTACATATGTATACTTTATGTATGCATTTTAATACATTTCATTAAAATATTTATAAATGTTTGGTAAATCGTGTTATTTATTTTATAATAACCACATTAGAAAGATATTTACAATATATTTACATTATCATCAAAAAAGAGCTCCAGATGTATTCATAATATTTCCTTTTCAATGCATAAACAAAACTATACATATTAATATGAATAAAGTACTACATTCAGCACGGTATACACAGAGATATAAAAGTTAAACCAACATTACACTTTTGAAAATTAAAGTAAAAAAGTAAATGAAAAAATACTGAATAAACAAACACGCAAACACTGAGAACAAATGTTGCATAAACACCAAAAAAAAAAAAAAAACTTGCCCATATTTAGCATTAGAAAATGCAGTGAATTCATTAAAATTGATGAAGCGTACTGCAAATGGCATTGCAGACACTGTGTTTCATATAAATAATGACACATGAATACAAAGCAAAAAACTGTATACAAAGGAAGGGTACATGTTGATGAGTAGAGTGCGGGAAACAAAAACAATAAGGACATCAGACCGCAGGATATTATTTTTTAAGTACAATATTTACATTAAAGTAAATAAACTTACAAACATGCATTCAATCCAGCCAGCCCAGCCCGTAGAAAACTTCATTACCACAGTTAGTTGCATACAAAATACTCGTACATAAGTACATGCAAACACATATACAAATACACACACACCAATGTACAAAGGATTAAACTTTTTAAAACATTTTTGTTAGTAATGTCAATGTGTGTATGCATGTATGTATACGCTCCTACGTATGTTTGTATGAACGATTGTAAAATGTATGCATCATGTAGGAAATGTAAACTTCACATTACCCTCTTAACAAACAAAATAACAAGAAAACAAAAACCGACAGAAAACAAGTACTAAAACTATCCATGCAAACTATTTTAAAGAAAATACATACAAAAAAAGAAACATTATAAAAATACTTCCGAGTGCAATGTAATCACTTGCGGCAATTTGTATGCCCTACATGACGTTATGGCAGAGAATTTTGTAAAGTTTGCGGCAGCTGATTGTAGCAGAATACAAAGGGATAAAATAAAATTTGGACATGAATGTACGGGTGTAGTTTGTATCTCATCTAACTTAGATCAGTCAAAAGATTTTCATAATTTTCATTAAAATTGTGTTTCATATAAATAAAACAGAAATCTTTTGTGACGAACCGAGAGTCAAAAGTTGTTGGTAAATATAAGAAGAGTTTAATAAAGAACAAAAAATTCACTTACAAATTACGTTACAAGATTATAGGAAATTGTCGACCAGACTACAGTAGTCGCTTGGTTATATGAACTAATTCAAACAGAACCTCTTCACTAAATGGATAAGTTTACATACTTTACACTTTGGAACCTCATGTGTTTAAATTTTGTTGTTCACTATTCTGGATGTTTACATAACTGGATATTCATATAACCGAGAGACCACTACTAGAAAAATAATTTATTTTTGTTCGCGATGTTCCGGAAGGATTTTCTCCTCCATGGTATACAGAACACAGACTTCGCATAGTACTGATTTCCTGTATTGCTGGCCTACGGCCGGGCGTAAGGATTTTCTCCTCCATGGTATACAGAACACCGGCTTGGCATAGTACAGATTGTATTTTTTATGGTGAAATGTCATAATCTTTCTTTAATATCTTCGGATTTATATTACCTACATGGTCATGTTATACCTTGAATTAAATTATTATTACTATTATGTATATGCTTACATATAATTGTGAAATAAAAAGCGTTCTGTAAAAGAAAACAAAAAAATTTGGAGTTAATTCATTTTTGTTGGGACTTATTTCATTGGCAGTAAATTCATTTTTATTGGGATTTATTTTAACATTTTGAAATAAGTCCCAAAAAATTGGGACTTCTTTCATTTTGCCTTTGGAAGTTATTTCATTTTTTTCAGTTGGCCGTTATTTCATTTTTCATGGGACTTATTTCATTGGGAGTTATTTCATTGGGACTTATTTTATTTGGGAGTTATTGCACTGTACCAGAAATTCAGCTGCAATATATTTTACTCTATGGTATTTATACCCTACACCAGCGTAGTGGGGAGGGTAAAGTATACCGATTGACTCAGAATCATTTTCTGAGTCGATTTAACGATGTCCGTCCGTCCGTCCGTCTGGCTGCAGGCTGGCTGTCCATGTAAAGTTATGCGCAGAGTACAGGTCGCAATTTTGCAGATATTTCGGTACGTGATATTTTTTCGACCCAAGGATGGACGGGATTGAAACCGGTCGAAATCGGTCCATTATTTCACCTGGCCCCCATACGAAATTGGGGTTTACCGATCATAAATCTTTAAATTATGCAAGTATGCAAACAAATTTCACCACAAATGAGTAGTAAATGAAGCTATATCACATCTACAAATTTCGTGAAGATCGGTGCATAATTACTCGTAGCTCCCGTATAAGGCTCACTTCCGAAATTACTTTAAAGAGCATAACTCTTTTAAAAATGTTGGTATCCAAATAATATTGAAAACAAATATGTTTCGTATGTACACATATAATATGGTAGAATTTTATGATGATCAGTCCATAATTACTCGTTGCTCCCATATAAAGCCCACTTCCGAAAATCACTTTAAAGACCTTAAATTTCTTAAAAATGTTGTTATCCGCATAAAATTTAACAAAAATGAGTTTCGTATGTACAAATAGGATGACACCTAATTTTATAATAGTCAGTTCATAAATAGTTAAAACTCCCATATAAGACCCTCTCCGTAATTCACTTTAACTTCCATAAATCTGTTAAACGTATTTATATCGAGATAAAGTTTAACACACGTAATATTTATATTCACGGAAGTCATGGTAATAAATATTTGGATGATCGGTCCATAACAGGTTATATCTCCCATATAGCACCCATATATGGTCGGGCTTGACCGACTATACTTTCTCACTTGTTTTTATTTATGAAAATTTTTACACAATAAACAATAACAAAACAAAAACAACTTCATGTTCAATTTTGTGAAATGTATAAACAAATACATAAAAAAATTTGTAAAGTTTTGGAAACAAGTTGTTTTTATTTTAAATAAATAACTGTTCAATACCAGATTTCTATTAAATTTCACTTGCTGTTTTTTAACACTATTCGTAACAAATCTTTCTTTATATAAATCAACTCAAGTTGTTTGCACAAATCACATCATTTCTATTTGATCAAAAGTTATACAACTTACAAACAGAAAATAAAACTCTATGAATATGTTGTTGGTATTTATTTAGGATTCTAAAACGAAATAATTTCGATTTTTTTCAATGTAAGCATTGTATATTTGTTATTTATAAAAAGTAACAGGAATGAAAAAATTGTATGGCCAAGAGGTTAAAAACTTATAGAGTAACTTCTGTTTTATTTGAAATGTAAATTACTTTGGGTTATTGGGATAATAAAATAATAAAACTTTAATGCCAAACAAAAAAATGGGAGCTCAGAAAACTAAAATAATTCAGAGTGATATATTTGGTTATATTGAATCCTATATACCGAAATATAATGAGAATTACAAAAACTACACTGGTGCAAAGACTGGAACATCCATATTCAGTGTTTCTTATTCAGGTTTATCCCCAATTGTATAAGTATTTTATATGCTATTTTAAAGATAAGTTTACACAGAACATAATTTATTTCAAATGTTTAAACATTTTATTTTTAACATTTTTAACCATCTAGAATGCTATCAGTGTACAAAATTCCATGGTTTTTTCTGCAATATATTTAAACAAAATAACAAAAAAAATTGCTGAAAAATATAAATTTTTGAACATAACATTTACATTTTGATTCATAACTTTGGTTTTACTGTAACCTAAAAAAGCAGACTTCGTCGAATACCAAAATTTCTGAAACAACAGTAAATATTTTTCTTAATATCCAGTTAAGTTTAATTGGAGGTGGGAGTGTTTTACACAGCCATATGGAAAGATGGGCATAGCATTCGCACCAAAATAATTTACAATACACTATTATCATCATCATCATAACACCCAAATATTTGCCAGACATCCATAAAATTAAATTTCAATTGAGAACCGCTTGCAAACACTAAAACTATACCCTCCTAAAGGCAAATGCTATGTTGACTTGTAGAGAGTTTACTCCAATAAATAAAGTAGTATTACTGGTCACCGGTTGGACAACATTGGCAGATGCTGATGAAACTTTTGCTACGTTTGCCAAGGTTTACAGCTGCCGTAAAGTTGTTAACTTTGTGGCCTTAGATGCTACTGGTTAGAAATGGAAACTCTTAACACCTGGTCGGCCTTCAACACCGAGGCCTTGGGCATACACATTGCTGATGGTTTGCAGCAGTCATAGGTTAAGTGCTCATATAGTGGGTGCTGCCGGTCGTCATTTTGAGTTGAAAACCAAAAAGAGAATAACACGCAACACTGGCTTAGACCAGGTCAAACCCTACTTCAACGAGAGTGAGGGTGAGTGTGTATATATATATATATATATATGATATATTGTGATATTGATTTCTAATCCTGTGGTTACTGTGGTATTGTGTTCATGCCAGACCTTGGGTCTACTATGTCGAAACCTTTTATCTTGGCAATGAGATGAATTTCATGAACATACGTTGTACTTCTTTGACACGTTTGTGTGAGGACAAATGTCCCTGTGGTATTGTGTCCATGCCAGACCTTGGGTCTACTATGTCGAAACCTTTTATCTTGGCAATGAGATGAATTTCATGAACATACGTTGTACTTCTTTGACACGTTTGTGTGAGGGCAAATGTGCCGGCATGGAGGTGCCCATGGATTATGCCATGCCCACCGATGCCAAGCGTAACTATTTTATGGAATTACGCGCTAAGGCTCCATATGGCATAAATGACATGCAAGTAATCTGATATAACTGGTGCTAAGAAGAAATGTGAAAATGCTTGTTACAATTGAGATTAACTTCTTCAAATTTACTTGGAGCTTTTTTCCCTACTCTAAGAAAGCAATTACTGATTGCTTGTTTTATATGGATTTTTATATCTATTGTGTTTGTCTAAAAAATTAACAATTTGTACAACAATTTGTAGTTTTGTTATTTTTATTTTTATTCAAATAAACTCAATGTAACATATTAGGTACACGCTTATGGCAACATCGTTTTAAGAATTAAATTGAACTTTGTGGCATGGCCTTTTCTCACAGCATTGCCAAATTAAGCCATACTTCAGACTTTTTGAATGAATAATTTTGTCAACAAACAAAACTTTTATTCACTGGTAATATTGTTGCTGCCCGCGTCCGCATGCCGCTTACATTGGCGTTTCATTATAAATCTAAGACCCTTTCAGATTGGGCCCCATTTAGATTAGGCAACTTTATTTGCGCAAGTCTTGTGTTTGTGGGTGTGAGACGAAAGGTCGTTTGGAAGGGGAAATAATTGCCGAATTGCTGAGTACAGGCTTGTTTGTACTTGGCAATTCTTTAGCTGCTGTCATTCTTGTCTTGGGATATTTATTTGTTTTTGACGTTCAAAAGAAAATAAATAGAAACGAATATTAGACTAGCGCAATTAAAGTTGCCTAATCTGAAAGGGGCCCTACTCTACCTCCTGTGTTGTAAACATTTTATGTGACTAAAACGATCTAGCCGGCGTTTAACACAGATAATGTAAAACCCAGCCCAAATTTAAAAATAATAACGAAATAAATGTATATTTTGATTTTGTTGTTTTTGTTTTGAATTATAACTATTTTTTTTATTTATTACTTTTAATCAAATTATATATATATATTTTGGTTTATGATTTTACGTAAGTACACATTACATAGAATTTAATTATATTTGTTGTTGTTGCTGTTCTTTGCTTTAAGTTTTTGTTTTTAGTTTAATTTAGTATGTAAGTAGTAGTTTGTATTGTTATTATTATTATTAATTATTTTTATTGTAATTTTAATTATTATAATTATTTATTTTCATTTATTTACATAGAAATTCAATCACTAAATTTTATTTATGTTTTATTTAATATAATTTCAGTTATAAATTAATATTTATAATTATTATTTAGTACTACTGTAGTATAATCGTAATAATAATTTAACACATACTCTCTATCACATACACACACACACTAACACTTAGTGTCGAAGGGGGGGGGGGAGGGGAGAAGAGTGTAATAAAATGTTAAATTTATTCGTTAGCTTTAACAAGTATTTATTTAAGTGTGTATGTATGTATTTATGTATGTATGTATTTCATTCGTATTTATAGTTATGTGGATTTTTTTTTATTTTTGAATTCGCATGAAGCTTAAAATTTAAATGCATATCTTGGGTAATAATTTCTATTTAAGTAAATACATACTTAGATATTTAAATTTCATATTTCATTTATTTCTTCTTTAATATTAAATGCATATTTTATTTATTGAATATTTTACTTTACTTAAAATTTAAGTTATTTTTGTTAATTTTTATTATACATACATAGACAAATTGATTTATATAATAACATAATTTACAGTTTATTTATAATTTGATAAAAAGAATTTTATAAAAATTGTATGTATTATTTATTTTATTTTGGTATTTTAATTGTGGTAGACATACATACTAGTATGTATAGAAATCAAACTAACGTTTTCACTATATAGGGTGATGCAAGTAGAGACACTTTTTTCAATAGCCTTTTTTGACAGCTCACGTGTGAGTCGTGGCATGCTGTCATGTTATTCTTGTTTAGTATTGTTTAGCATTTCACAATGGAGAACAACAACTGAACAACGTTTACAAATCGTTCAACTTTATTACGAAAATTAACGTTCTGTAAGAAATGTGTTTCATGCACATCGCTCAACTAATGGTCAACATAAGCGTCCTACTGAGCGTACTATTCGCAACACCATCACCCATTTTGAAAGCCAGCATTCATTATTAGATAATATTTGACCGAGTAGACCACGAGAGAGTGTACACGAAGATCGTGGAGAGTCGATTCGGCGCCCTAACCGTCAATGGCGATCGTTATCTTGCATCAAAACCGACTATTTGATGCCTGCAATCGAAGCTCGTGATCTTGGTGACATTTGGTTTCAGCAAGACAGCGTCACTTTTCACACATCGCATTAATCAATGGATTTATTGAGAGAACAGTTCGGTGAGCACATAATTTCACATTTTGGGCCTGTTGATTGGCCACCAAGATCATGTGATATCACACCGTTAGACTTTTTTCTGTGGGGATATGTAAAATCTAAAGTTTATGTAAGCAAAGCCGCTTCGATTCAAATCTTTTAGGAAAACATCACGCTTGTCATTCACCATGTTCGCGATGTAGGAACGGCCAACATTTGGTAGACATAATCTTCAAAAAATAAATGCCAAAGAAGGTTCTTACAAATGCTTATAAACATTCCCAATTAAATTTAAATGTGTTTTTCTGTGTTTTTTTCTTTAAAAAAGTAGGGAACCTCGAAATAAATCACGTTTTATAAGTCTTTAATTTTCAGAATTTTTTATTTTTTGAAATGCGTTGTGCTTGTATGACTTTAAGGCTGATATTTTTGCAATAAATATTTGTCATTATATACCTACATACTCTTAGAATAATTAAATTGCAGTATATTGCTGGCATAAATTTAGTATTTCTTCTTTTAAAATTTTTTCAGGACCGTTAAATTTATAAAACATTTGCTATTGTAATAATATTTTATATGATTGCAATCGTATCTTCTGCATTAAAAAAGTAAACTTTTTTAGAAAATCATAAGCAATTAACCAACTTCCAAACGTTTTCAATCACGGATTACAAAAAGAAGAATAATCTGTGATCACTTACATTTCCGTTTTTTTCTTTGGAATCAGATGGTATATTTAGAATTTTTTTAAATGGGATTTATAATATTTTTTAAAAACAGCTCCCTCCAATAGATATCAAACCACCAAAAACTTATTGAATTCTTAGATTTTTGTAAATGTATAATAATTGATTACTTTGCAATTGAATAAAAACTACTTTTTCATTTAAATAGAAGTATTTAAAATATAATAATATTGAGCGTAAAATAAGCCATTTGACAATGCCAATTGCTGTTGAAATAACTTTGCATTTTAAATATTGAGACAACAATATGAAAAATGTCAAGTTACCATAATGTAATAATGTATTTATTTATTTTAGTTAAATTCTCGTATTCCATATGGACCAACGCATTAAATTCATAACAAAACAAACATTTTCATTATTTAATATTTTAAATCTTTATAACAAACAAAGTTTTAAAGTAAATATATGCTCTAACACAATTATATTAAAAACTTTGTTTTATTTTCTGTGGACATACTAGGGTATCTGTTCAAATAATGATTGTTCGAATAATCGGGCAATTTCTTAAGAATAATTATTCGAAAAATTTCGAAATTACCATGTTCGAATAACGAATAACTCGATTAATTTTATGAATAAAAGGAATAGTTATTACTTTTTTTTTGCTAATTTATCGTTTTTTTAAATTTTTCATAATTTTATAATTAAACAAGAAATTATAGTCGATCAACCCCGACCATAAATACCCTACACCCGGCTTATGCGTAAAAACAGTTTTTCAGAAATGGACGCTATATGGGAGCAATGACCTTTTATGAACCGATCATCCATAAATTTCGTGGCATGACTTTCGTGTTTATATATTTTTGTTTTTGTGTTAAAATTTATCTTGATATAAACATTTTTAAAAGATTTATACTTGTTAAATTTATTTTTGTAGAAGATCTTGTTTGAGAACTTTGAATAAATATGGACTGACCGTTATAAAATTATGTGTTATGATATCTGTATAGGTGAAACTTATTTGTGGTGAATTTTATTTGGATATCAACATTTATGAGAGACTTATGCTTATGGGAGGGAGCTATGTTCAATTATGGACCGATCTGCATAAAATTTGTAAATGTGATTTATGCACAATTTATTTGTGCGCAATTTGTTCGAGTTTGAGATGTATTTCGAAATATAAATTTTAAAGTTCACATTCGATAGGCAGCCGTAATGTGGAAATATTTTGGTGAAATATTATATTAGTTACGATATTTATTTGCCCCTTATTGATAGCTTAAAAGAAAGTGTCTGCGCACAGATGCCAAATCATTATTAAACATTTTAAAATACGAAAAACTAAAATAATAGAAATGGAATCATTATTTACCGCTTTAGTTTCTATATAAACTGGTTTTTAATTGAGCCAGTACCATCCCTGAAGGAAACTTGGGGACAAGTGTCTCCAAGTCACCACTTTTGTCTACTTTTTTGGTAACGGTTTGGCGGCATTGTCAACAGTATACAATTAGTTTTTTTTCATTTGTGAGCCCCGATAGACTAGGCGATAGTGTGCCGGACTATTATTCAGAGGGTTTGGGAGTTCGATTCCCGCCAAATTTATTTTTAATTAAATATTTTTTAGTACATATTTTATTTTTTTTTTTAACTCCAAAAATTAGCAAAAAATGCATTTTTATTTTCTATTTCAGAAAATTACCAAAAGTGTAGACAATGTGGTTCTTAAAGAACTACCTTGTCAATAGTACGTATATCAGTAGTGGATTTTCAATGACACGCACATGTTAAATGTATATAGTAATTAACATTGTCTGGGGTATACTAAGTCACTAGTACTGGTGACTGCGTCAATAGTAAATCAGTACAGTGTCACTAATGACATTTCCTGCAGGGATCTTTATATTCTAACATAATGTGGCGGTGAATCAGGTATTGAATGTGTGAAATAAAGTGAAATTGAAGATGACATTGATGCTGATAACAATGAAAACGACAATGGACATATTTATTAAAATGTATACCTACATATAAATATAAGTGATATTAATAAAGGTGACTTTAGACGATACTCCACAAAAAACTTTATTCCAAATGTTTGAGTTATTCGAATAATTCGTTTAATTTTAAATAATTGATCGAATTATTCGGACAAGTTCAAGTCTATTATTCGAATTATGCGTTTTATTTGAACAAAAGAAAAATTTAATAATTTGAATGCCCTAACACACATATATGTATGCATGTATGTATGTATGTATGAATATGTCAACCACAAAAATAATATTAAAATCTTACTTTTGATTTTATTTTGGATATAAAAAGCTTATAGAAAACAAATAAACTATATTAACCAATAAATAAATAAAATATTATATGTAATGATTTGTTTGTTTATTTTTGCAAGAAATGAGAGGTTAGGTATTTAAAACTTTATTGGACCAACGATAGTATGTGGCTCGTTATCTTACATGAAAATTCCATATATATGCAAAATTTAAATTGATCAAATTCAATTGGCTCATTGGCAGAAATTCTAAGCTAAATTTCGATTGCAAATTGTTGCTTTACAATTCAATCATAAAACCTATGTAGTGTTTTGGTATACAGCTATGGGGAATGGACGCAGCTTCAAATGTAGACAGAATTCAAAAACGCCAAAACAAATTGCTACGAATGATCGCAATTGCCACCTGGTATATAAAAAATTCTAAGGATTAGATCCTGTGTCTTTGGTAAAAACTGAGATCCCAAAGTTTGCAGAAAAATATTTAAAAAAATCATAAAGTATATTCAAAATCTCTTAACTAATAGTGGTTATATTCGATAAAGAAATAGGGATACAGCGGAGACAAAGGCAAGAATGCCAACTTAATACATATAAACAGCAATGGATGGACAATTTTCGTGCGGCACTGGCTGGACTAAATAATTAAAATTCATTAAATATAAGATTTGAAATATTTATTGTTAGTCCGTTTTCAATGAAGATACAATAAATAAATAGAAGTATAAAAAAGGAAAGTGTATGCTTGTAGTAATGGAACAGAACTCTGGAAATATGGACCGTTATGAAAATTACTGGAATAAACTACTTTCAATGGCTTTGATTGTATTTAAGTTTCATTTCTTTTTATTTTAATTAAGTTGTGTTTTCATTTTTATAAATAAATGAGAATTGAAGTTTTTTGCGTTTCATATTGAAACTAAACACAGTGTAATGGAAAATACAATTTAAGCAAGCAATTTAGGTAATATTATTTTAACTTTAATTTGAATTTTTTAAAATTCTACAGCACAAATTGACCAACTGAAAGGATTCTAGTGAGCTGTGCTTGTGAATGACCGCCTGTCACACTGAGGCAGTTTAGGAATAGCAATTTTAAAATAATTTAGTTAATAAGTTTTAATAAAATAAATTCAGAGTATTGAAACTTGTTATTGCCAATGGGCAACATTAGCTATGTCTTCGCCAGAGTCAAAGGTAAAATGGTTGAATATTATTTATGCAAATACTAAGAAATGTTAAGTGTTTATTCTCAGCTTAAAATCCCTTCAGAATGTGTTACAATATCTGGATTAATTGACCTGACAATAATTACTGATTAATTTCAAACTCAAGTTTATAAAAAGGATCATTGTGAACTTTTATTTTGAACCAAGCATAGTAATGCAAAAAATTAACTTTGATCCCTTATGATAAAGTATTGGAATTTTTTATTTGTTTTATTTCAGAGAAAGATTTTAAACAGAAATAAATAATGCCCTACACTCAGTATACGAGCAAAAACAGTTTTTCCGAAATTTGCGCTATATGAGATGTTTAGCTATTAGGATTTGATCATTCAAAAATTTTGTGGCAGGACTTCTGAGCATATAAATATTTTTGGTGTTACATTTTATCTCGAATAAACACTTTTAAAATGTTTATGCATATTTTGCAATTTTTCGAAGGGGGTGTTAAATAGAGGAACTATAAATATTTGTGGATTGACCGTTATATAATTAGGTGGCTAGATTTATGTATTGAAACTTATTTATTTTTAAGAGATATATGGGAGCTATGACTAATTATGGACTGATCATCATAAAATAGAGCCGAATACTTTGTGTATGTATATATGAAACATATATATGTGGAATATTATTTATATACCGACATTTTTAAGAGAGTTATTTTCTTTAAAGCGATTTTTGGAAGTTGGCCTTATATGCAAGCTATGGTCAATTATGAACCCATCTGCATAACATTTGTAGATGTGATTAGATTTTATGTACAATTTACTTGTATCGAAATTTGTTTGGATACGGTCACAAATCAAACATTTGGTCTCTACACCTATATTTTGGAAGGACATTTAAAGGGGAGATAGGTGCAATAATGGACTGATTTCAACCAATTTCAACTGTCCATGAGCCAAAAAAATGTTATGCATAACTTCAAAATTACAGTCTGAACTTTGCGCATAAGGTTTACATAGACAGTAAACCTCACTACTCAGGAAGTGATTCTGAGTCGATCGGTATACTATAAGGTCGGTGTGTTATGGGCGTTACCAACATAAGCACAAATTCAATATACCCTACCCACTACGGTGGGGTAGTATAAACAAATCTTCACCAAAGGAAAAAACATTTAGCACTAAACACTTAGGCCCCTATTATGAGCTGCATTCGACAATCGATATTCGGTGGCTATCGAAAATCGACTATTTTTCGCATAATAAGCACCTTATTCATGTGCAATTGTTAAAAATAATTATCCCATTGAATCAGTTGATAACTTGGAATCTTTTTTAAGACAGCAATTTAAATTTATTAATTATATCAATCATATTTGCAAATTTCAAAAAATCGAGTTAATATCTAAAATTCTTCAATCTCATGAATTGTTGTTATCCATAGCTGCATTATATCTCTGCGGAAAGTTTGTGTGAGTATGTGAAAAGCAAAACATAAATAAAGACATTTATTATTATCATTTCTAATAATGAATTTGAATAAATCTGATTAGTTCCGTAAACTGTCACAGAGTTCTTAAAAGGCGTCAATTTTACTCCTCTTAAATTGGTAGGTTCTCCCCATTCCACCTGGCTATATAGAAAATCAGTTTTTTGTAATATATACGGAGATAAAAAATATAGTTGTGCATGTTTACCACAACCATTTCAACATTTTTAAACATTTTTTTTTTTGAAATATTATGGTCATTATTTATATGATTTCTGCAATCATCATATGGTTAAGTTTACCATTCACATGATTACAGTAATCATATATATGTTTGCAGCAATTATTTGATGTGCATGATGATCAGTTTTTTGATGAAAATTATACCATATTATGTTATTCTCTATCATAATCACAGAGTAACAAATTGTGATAAATGGATATATCATATACATGATTGCTACAAATATACAAACATAGTTAGTACAATCGTTTTAATGATGGTGGTAATCATCTGAATCGTAACGTAACCATATTATGGTTACCGCAATCATATAAATAATTACAGTGACCATAACATTGTTGAAAAGCTTGTAAAAATGTTGACAATGTTGTGGTAAACATGTGCCACTATATTTTGTTTCTGCGTGTAGTTTCTAAATTATGAAACTGATTAGCTGATAATTTGGCATTACAAACAATTTTCTATTTGGAAATGTGGTCCAATAGAAAATATTAATTGTTTTTAGATCAGTCTCACAAACCTTGCAACATAAAAATAATGAATAGTAGCAGCAAAAAAATAAAATTCGCTGTAAGGTTAATGGTCAACTAAATTTTATTTCAATTACAAATAAATTTAATTGCTAGAATATATTAAACTAAAATATAATAAAAATATAATGACCATAAGCACGTTAACAAAAATGTAAAATTATTTCTATTCTTAAATAAACAATTTGTTAAATATTTAAATAAAACATAAAAAATTGTTATTTTATGTTTATTTCATTTAGTTTTTTTAAAATACTAATAAAACTTTATTAAACTTAGTTTAATTTTATGTTGTGTGGTTTTTTGTTTATTTCGTAATTATTATTTTTTCCATATCATATTTTTGTGTTTTTTTTTTTTTTTTAATTTTTTTGTTGAATTATGTATATTAATTAAAGTGGGTTATTATTCATTTTGTTCTGTTGTGTTGGCAGATATTTTTTGTGTTACTATATTTGTTTGTCTGTTGCTCTTTATTCATATTATTTATTATTATTATTAATATTATTTATTTTTTAGATGTTGTTGTTGTTGTTGTTTTTGTTTTTTTGTATTTGTATAAATTTATGTTGCGGTTGTACATACTATCTAAGCATGTCATGTCCTATGGCCACCAATCATAATTAAACTGAATATTAAAACCAGACTGCATGCTGAGTAGGTTTTTGTGGTAACGGGTGCTGATGAAGTAACTGCTGATGCTGAGGATTCACCTGTAAATAAGGTAAAACAAACTGTATATAAATATGTGTCACATATGAGTTATAAATAATATTTTACTTAGTTCTTTATTATATTAAACTTAATGCTTAAAAAAGTATGAGATTTTTATGAGATAAATTTTCACGTGCATTCAATTTTTCATGTGTTTTTCTTAATACAGATTTATGAGTTTGAGCACAATTGACAACAAAAAGTGATTCAGTATTTAAGAAAGAAATATAAGGGAAATATATTTATTAGTCATATAATAGTTATTCAAATGATTTAGTTAGCTCAATATGCTAAAAGTAAAAAAGGCATGCACCTTTTGGCATAGGATTAAGTAAAAGACTCTTGAGTATATAGGGTCGTTATAGAAAAGTTTTAAAAATTGCTTTTTTTTAAGTCCTAAGATTGGCTCATTTAATTTTAAAAACAATTTTCATTTAAAACAAAAAGTTCTATGTTATATTATATTAGTTTTATATACGAGTGTTATTAAATTCCTGGAATTTGTAAGTATTTAAAATTATTTGTGATAAAATTTTATAAATAATTAAGCTAATTTTATATAAAAGCTATTTTCGTTATTAGTTCCTGGACTGTATATGCCAGTCTCATATTTTATTGCGCCTTTTTATTTGCAGAATATTAAATTTTAAACTAACATAATTCAAATGGCCGTAACTATACATTTTACTTTTTCACAGGAGAAACAAAAAACTTTATAAATTTACAACTATTTCATTGTTATTGGCCAAGTTTCAGAATTAACCTTAAAACGCTATTGCGAATTTGGTCTAATAAAAAAAACTAAAAAATAATAGTAATTTTTTAGTAGACCTTTTGGAATCGTTTTTTCTGAAACCAAAAATCCGTAAACACTTTAAGGCAGATGATATAAAAGGAGATATGAAATAAAAATGTGGGTAACTGAAACGTTTTGCGTTTAAGATACTTTATGCTAGGTATGTCTACTGACGAATTTCTGCGTAAAATTAACCCTTAAATGCGCAGGGTATCCTTAAAGATACAACCAATAAAACCGGTGCTATTTCCACATTTATTAAAAAACAAAATATTTTTTGATAATTACTACTTACAATACTTTTTACTATTATCCTGAATTAATCTCTTATAAAAAATCTAACGTTTTTGAAAATTATAGAGCTGTACAATTTCAAAATTTGTACTTTTAGAAATGAAGCTAGGGTTTACCCACTTTTATTTGCATTATTTTTTCGCGAAATTACTCCAAAAAAATATATGTTGATAAAAATACTGTTTTTTAACTACACAGAAATTTTCAATACGGTCTGATTTATACTTTTCCCAAAAAATCGTATACATTGCGCTTTCCACACCAATTAAAAATGTTGGCTGTTATTGTTTCAGGTACACTGTTTGTATGGAAAAGAGAAACGTGTTGCTGGTACACAATTTGCTTGTGCTGCTTTCGCTCGCTGTTTTATTCTAATAATAATTGTAAATATAAATATGGATGCGTTTAGATGTATTGGTAGATCCAAAATGTCAAATGATGAAATATGTAAAATTCTTTGCAACAGCGCAGAATTTCCATATGACAGCACTGATGAAAGCAGTGCTGATGAAATTGAAATTCCAAAAATATTGTCCACTAAAAATAAAAATGTTGTCCTTATTGATAATGACACTGCTCCGGAGAAAGAATCTCAAATTAGCATTGATATAAAAGCTTCAGTTCATGACTCGCCCTATACATTCTTCTGTAGCTGCACACTCAGATCTTTCTAAGTCTGGTACCCTTCCGTCTTCTGGCCTAATAAAAGTTAACTCCCCAGCACCATATTTAAGAAGGTTTTCCTTCATCCAATTCCCTGTTGCCAGCAATGGTTCATTATCAAATCCTACTGCTTCCACTACCCCAACTGCGAACTTACAAGAGTCGCCAACTAATCAATAGCCAACTAACTCACGAAACTTACCATCAAGTCCAATGTCATTTGATTTACTTTCAAAATGTATCTTTCGACTCAAAATCTCCTGCATTCGAAAAAATTATATTGAAACAGGGTAATATGCAATTCATCAGTAAGGAAGTAGAATTTAAGGGCGTAAGCTCTCTGCCTGATGATATCAAATCATTAGTTACTCCTTATCAAGTTTGGCGTTACTTATTTCCTGAGAGATTGGAAAATTTTATAGTTGAGGAAACATTGCGATATGCTGGAATAGATGAAAGATTTTCTTCCTTCAATGCTTTAGAAATTGGTGCTATACCTAAAATGGAAAGGTTGTCTGTCGATGAGCAAACATGTGACAAAATTTGCCAAACAAACCTAAAAAGTGGGACATTAAATTTTTAAATCTCTTAAAGATGTGCGATTAGATGGCACTCAACACTGGAGCGTGGTCAGTAAAAAAGAAGATGTAAAATGTCAGGTTGCACAGGACAAACAAAGATGTTTTGCAGCAAGTGTGAGCTGAGTTTATGTTTGACCTCTGAAAGGTCATTTCATTCAATATCATAACCAAGAAATGTAATATTTGTAGAAAATTTACTTTAATTTTTTTTTTTTTGTATTTTATATTATTAACTTGTAGATATAAGATTGGTTTATTCAGAATTAAAAGTAAAAAAAAAATTATTAAAAAAATTAAAATATAGAAGAAAAAACATTAAAAAACGAATAAAAAACCCAATTTTATTAATTCTAATTAAACTAAATGAATTTAAATTACATTTTATACAATCACTATTAAAAATTAATATCTTTCATTGTTTGGTTTCTGCGTTTCTCTTTCTCTGTGGTGTGCGCAGTGTATCTTATAAGATACAACCAGTTTTTCCTTAATAAAAAGTAAAAAATTTAAATAATAAAAACGAAGTTTTTAATTTTGTGCTTATTTACATACAATATATTTTTTTCCTAAAGATACAAGACCGTGCGCATTTAAGGGTTAAAAATCTAGAGGCTGTATTCAAATCTTTGAATGGTGTAAGTCTCTTGATTTGCAACGAGTATTTAAAAAGGTATACAAATGACTCAAGTTTTTTTCGAATGAGAATGTTTTTTCAAATAAGACAAATAAAACAACTTCTAGCGGATGAGAAAAAAAAACACACACACACACGAAAACAAATAAAAATAATAAATTGATAATATTGCAATATGTATAAAATAATAAATAATTGAATGTTTTATTTTGAATCAAAAAATTCAAGAAAAATTATTTTCTTTTAAAATATTGGTAACAAAATTTAGTTTCTACATATGGATTATACGGAAAAAACAACCTGTGACGTCATGCGCACAGAAAGGAGCTGTTGTCTATGTTCTTTGCGCAATATTTGTTACTTTTTTCAGGACTGGTACCTAAGATTCGGTACAGCCGAATATAGGATGTTAAAAATATAGACATCTTTTCTCTTATTTGGCTATAAACAAAACATTTTTGTTAATAATTGTTATTATCACTTTTGTATTAACATTTCCTGCCGTATTTATTAAAAATTAAAGTAGACTTCATGTGTACTTTAAGAAAATTTTGTATGAAAATTTTGTCTTAAAGCACACTTCAAGCCTACTTTATTTTTTATAAAAATGCCAGTTCATCTTTATCTTAAAGTTTTTTGCAAAATGTATTATTTTCCCCCAATTAAGTTTAGGCAACACTATCTGGGACAGACAGACATATCTATATTTAACTATGGCTAGTTTTGCCATATTCTTTAACATATTAGAATCAATGGCAGATTTTTCACAAATATTCGATATTTTGAAGCTGCTTGTTTTTTTTTTAGTTCAGTAGCATCAAATATCTAATAACAATATTCCCAGAAATAAGCATTGTCTATTTTCCGATTTATAATAATGATATTAATTATAATTTTAATACATTTGTAATTAATATACATGCACAAATAAAATCCACGGATATTTACATATAATACACATATGCATCTTTACATATGTACGTACGTATATATATATTGTATTTTTACTAGTAAAAACAAATTTACTAAAGCAACACTCTCAATATCATAAACGCACGTAACTGCACTCATACAATATAAAAATTAATTAATCAGTATTATACAATACCGACAAACACGTTACGTAATTGTAATAGCAAATATTTATTTACATTAAATTGAAACACTTGTTCATCTCCATATATGTATGTACATATGTATGTACGTGTACGGTACAGAAGTCAGCTTTTGTAGAACTATGTATGTATGTATGTATTATATACATTTGGAAAAATACCTAAGGATATATTTTCCATTTTATATTCTTGTTTCGTTACCTTCATTATATTTGATGTTAAAACTGTTGATTTACTACACCAAATGCAGTATGCCACAAATTTGTAATGAGTTATACTGTTAACAGTGAGTTTCAATTTAAGGCATTGTATAATGGTTAAGTATTAATTCGGTTTATTATTGACTTGTTTGAGGCATTTGGTGAATGAAATTGAAGGAAAATTTAGTTGAGTACTTCAAATATGTTGAAAATTCATCAATGTTGCCGGAAATTTCACATGTAATTTATTAATTGCTTATATTCTTTACTACGTTTCCATATTTACTGATGACAGTTTGAAGAACCAGAAGATAATATTAACTTTTAGGTATCTGTAATGAGCAAGTAAATTAAAATCTTCCAAATAGTTTCCTTCTACCATCTTCCTTTGTAGTAGAAACTGTCCAAAAATTCTTTCATAAATTTCTTATTTGTCAAAAGTTTAAGATATTTTCGAAAAAATAGATACATATGATATGTGTCTAATTAATTTGGGAATAGTTAACAAAAAGTTTTTTCCGAAAAAAAAATTTTATTTCCGAAAACAACTGAAACAGAAAATTTATTTGTAAATAAAATTTGTATTTATAAGGACATTTTCGGTGCAAAATACTAAAATAAAAGCAAAATTCGAATTTTTTTAAGATACCAAACAACTCCCAAAAAAAAATTTGAAAAATCCCAAAAATGGAACTTTTTAGATTTTAGGCCATATTGTCTATACCAGAAGCAGGATTAAAGAAACCCTTTGCATAATATCTAAGAACATATTGGGTCATATATAATCAGTTACTATTTTTAGATATGAACTACGCAGTTTGGAAACATTTGAATTTCACATACACCGAATTCTGTTTGTACACGGTAATTGGTTCCAGGAAAATTCGTGTAAAAAAACCGTGTAGAAAAGACATTGATCGTATGCAAAATAAGTAATTGGTTCCTTATCTCTGAAACCTATTTAAATTAGTGACAAACAAGGATTTTTTAACAACAGGTTTATAATATTAAATCACATATACTATAGAATAGATTAGTTCGAGTTCCACACAAAAAAAATTTGTGTCAGTTAAGAATTAAAGATAATGTTTAAATAATTCCAGAAATATATTTTTTATTTTTTTTGCCACGCCTTCAAATACCGCCCTTTTAGTATTTTGTTCACTGTGTCGTTATTTTTAGCGCGATCATAACATTTTGTTGAGCGGTCATGACTTAAAAAAAAATTACTTAGTATTATTGTGGGTACGAACCGAGCTTTTAAAAGGCATGACTAGAATTTGACGTAGTGGTAAAAAATGTTTAAGGACAGAAATGTAGCCCTGTCTGAGCCGGTTAGCACTACTTTATTACAAATCGTGTAAAAAAAATAAAATTTTTTTATTTTCAGACCGTGTTAAATCAAAACCGTATAAAAAAAGATCATGTAAAAACAAAATTAGGTGTATATTTATTTTTGTAATACTTTTTTTTAATGTAAAATGAACAGAAGTATCATTTTATGTCCAAAAAATGGCCAAAAATATTGTGAAAAATTTTTAACATTAGACGTTTTAACTTTGCTATGAGTTTGAAATAATTATTTTCTTACTAGATTCATAAAAGTGTTTGTAATGCTCAAAAATGTATTTAGAAAAAAAAAACGGGAGATATTTGAATCGGTTATTAGCAAAAAGCCAGGGTGGCTACAAAAATTAAAAATTTAATTTTTTTAACTTCAAATGTCTCGTAAACAATACAAGATAACTTAATGCTATTACCAAGTTCTTTAATAACTCGCCTAGTAGATTTTATATGGTATAATCTTTGAAAAAGAATCACAATTGAAGATATTGACTCGTTTTCAATTTCTCACATACCAGAGGTGCTCCATTTTAGGGACGTCTGGCACCACTCCTGGTAGCAGCTAAATATTAAAAATCATAGCTTAAGAGCCAAATGAGGTACTCTTCTGACCATACCCGCAAAGTCCTTGCCAAATTTATTCAATTTTGTTTATTTATATGTTTGATCGACATCCAAAGAATTCGTGCTCGTTTTACAGCAATATCACACTATTTATATCTTACAACTTCTTAGTGGGGAGGGTATATTTGCACTGATGTTTGTAACGCCTTTCTTTAAGTATACCAATCGAATAAGAATTGACTGACGGGCTGTGCGCAAAGTACAGGACGCAATTTTGTAGATATTTCTTTAAAATTTTTATATATTTTCCACAAAACCATCCACAATTATATGACCAATTATGGACCGTTCATCATAAAGTTCGTTAAGATGATTTCAACTTGCTAATGATGTTTCTCATTATATAGGAGTTATGGTTAAATATAGACTGATGAACAAAATAATCGTCTTAGGGTACGGTCACAATTGCCAAATATTTGCCGAAAAAACCGTAAACACTAAATAAAATATATTTAAACTCGTTTATTTATAAAAAAAAATAATGTTTCTTTATTTAGGACAGGAGACAGCTAATATTTAGTTTTATTTTATTTGATGCTGTTTGCTTTTGCAAAACTCTTGTAAGAGTAAACTACGTCAAAAAAATTTGTGCTAAAACAAGTGATTACGTTTTTTTGAGCAAATGTTTGCCAAATGTGACCGTACCTCTAGAATCGTAGAAGGACCCAAAGTATATATACTTTTTCATTCTACGATATTTCGATATAGTACAAAAGGAATGACAAACTTAATTTTGTTTGGTGGGGGGCTAAAAAACTTTTATTTTTTTGGTGGAATTATATGTTCAATTTAATATCCGTAAAATTTCAATTATATCCACAGTCACTGTAAACATACAATTCATTGTGAATTAAGTGGGAATAAACGCACTTATAACTATAAATATATGTATATATATGTATATACCTACATATTTCTAAACTTGAGTGTATGTGTTTTAAAGTGATGTATTTTGTGCTGATTTTATTGAATTGTGTTTTTGCATAAACGAATGTAAATGTAGTAAATTGTTTGAATGAAAATTATGCACAATAAGTACATACATATGTGGGAGTACTTCTACTATGCTTGCCTTCACAGTACATAGTATAATATGGAATTAGTGCCGGAAGTGCTAATATGAATTGCAAATACATAAAATAAAATAATAACAGGAATACAAATATAAACAATAAAATGTTAGCATAGTATTAATAACTAACAAAAGCAAAAACAAAATTAGAAAAATAAAAACAATCTGATACTCACACTTTTAAACATACATTAAGCCTGTTCTACATATTACTATGTAAAATATACAGATACATTTGAAAAAAATCGTCTATGCGATTATAAAATACTCTCTACTTAAATATAATGGAATTATCAGGGCTGTTCAGAATCTTCTTAGCCCAGAATAGAAAGCGCGGTATAAACAGAAAAAAGTTAAGTGTTTTGGAAATTGTTATCTGTGCCGTAAACACATGTTAAATTTCTTTTCGATCTGACAACTCCTTCATATAGTGTTCAAAAAAGACTCATCCGCGATTTTTTTTTACAGCGGAACAATTAGAAATTCGTGTTGTCATTAAATATTTAAATAAAAATTGTGTTTCGGGACAAGAAATTCATAATGATGTGGTGAAAGTGTTAGATGAAAGTGCTTCTTCATATGCAACAGTAAAAAATTGGGTTGCTGAATTTAAACGTGGTCGTACAACAACAGAAATTGTAACCAAACTTACATGATACGGTATTAAATGCTCGACGAATAAACTTGCGTGAAATATCTAATATCATGGGCATCTCAAATGATCGAGTCCATTAATTTTTATACGAAGAGCTACAGATGAAAAAGCCAAAAACGCATAAGAATGAAAATTTCTTAACCCTTAAGCGAACACCAGGGCCTGGCCAAGCATTTTTGAACATTTTTGTAGTTTTTTAATTAGATAATTTAGCCGAAGCCCTTTAACTTTTTGTGAATTCCTCTTTGTACAAAAAAAAAATTAAAATTTTTTATCTCGAGGCGTGGTAATTACTCGCAACATGTTTGTAATACCAGGGCCCAACCAGGTCCTATTATGTAGAAAATGCAGCAAATAAAATCAAAACAAAAGAGAAAGAGATTAAGCCGATTTATAACTAGATATTTTGTATTTTGTATAAAAAGCAGAAGCAATGTACGTTTCAGAAATTAGTTTTTTTATTTTTGTGTTGGCAGTTAACAAGTGTTAATAGTTTTACAATGAGTACTAAATTAGACAAAATCTTTGAAAGAGTTTCAAAATCTGACCCTATATTATGACAGATTGGCAGAGGTAGAACACGAAATTCAGAGGTTGAGGATGGAAATGAAGACAATGCTTCTGATATTGGTAACGAGTTAGAAATTGATAATGAAATTAAAGATTTTTATATTAAAGCCATACAAATTACAAAAAGTTCCAGCTAGGCCCTGGGGTTCGCTTATGTGAACACAATTTGGTGTTTGCTTAAGGGTTAAGCTTGTTTGGATAGTTTTAAGAAAAATAAAATTGATTTTAGATGTCGTATCATAACTGTGAATAAGACATGGATCCACCACTATACTTCAAAGACAAAACAACAATTCAAGTAATGTACTGAAGTTGGACGAAGTGCCCCAAAGAAGGTATAAACACTTCAATCGGCTAATAAGGTTATTACAAAGATTTTGTGGGACTTCAAAGGTATTTTATTGATTGACTATCTGCAAAAGGGTAAAACAATAAATTCAGACTACTATTGCAACATTTTGGATCAATTAAATGTAAAACAGAAAAACGTCTTGTGTTACAACACAAAATGAAATAATTTTTTATCAAGACAATGCACCAGCGCACAAGAGTGTTCTACCAATGGCTAAAATCAACGATTTAGTTCCCAGTAACTACTACTTGTTCCCAAATCTAATAATATATAATTTAATAATTAATACACTTATAATTGCTGCACATTACCTATTCAAAATTATTTCTTATTCACCACAAGCTAGGTTAGTTAGTAATATAAATTTTGTCTTAATGGCATTATTTATAAGAGTTGTAGCAGATAAATTGTACCTCGGAAGTGGACTTAGTTATAAACTGGTAGCTAAAAATTGCTATGTAAATGAAACAAATTTATGGTGAACTATTTTTCTCTATATAATATTGTTGCTGTTGTAGGGTATAAAAATACTCCATTAGCAAATTAACAAGGCTTTTAGACTACAGGTCTTCTAAAACGAAATATCAGTATTTCTAGTCTTTTATTGTTTTACGTATAAGGCCACTAGCAAGGCTGCTTCAATCTTCTTTACTATAACAGCTAGGAAACTGTATACTGCAGTTTAATACATGCACAACAAAAACTGTTTAGTATTGCAAAAAAACACCAACGGAAATAGAAAAATGTTTTTTAAACATAAAAAAACAAAAAAATTAACAAAAACTAAAGAGAATATGTAAATGAGTTAAGTCAAATGGAAATAAAAACAAAATATAATAGTATTAGCATTAGAGGGTTAATTAATTGAAAATACTTTTTGCTATTTGTTTTTCTATTTGGTTTTGTAAAGTTTTTTTCTTCCAAAATTAGTAATTAAAATGGTAAAAAGTTGGGAATAAATAAATGATATTGTGTTAATCGAATATAATTGTTTATGCCTGAAATCACTGCAGATAATTTGTATATGTGTACAGAAAATAGCAACGTGACTGACTGGTTGACTAAATTATTCATCATTGGACAGCCCCAAACGCTAAAACTAGAAATTTCAAATTCTAGTATTGGATTCCTTTTTACATCAAATGGATCCATTAAGAAAGAATTTTTGGAAATTGAAACGTTAAGGGCGACAAAACGGGCAAAACTGGTAACTGTAACCCTCCAAAACTAATTAAGATGGAATTAAAATTTAAAATATGTCTGCCTTTAATTTAAAAAGAAAGGTGTGTGATACCTTTTGGAAATTTGAAATTCTAGATGATCAAAAAGGTACCCGAGAAACTTCAGTTACCCTTCGCATCTTCTAAATTAATAAACAGAGGAATAAAATTTAAAATGCTAAAATCAGTGAAGAGCAGGAATTGAGGTGCAATTCAATAATGCTACTGAAAGCATGTAAAAATGCAAATCAGGACTTAGGTATAGTGCGATTCAGGTTCTTTTTAATATACACTTGTTTGGTAAGGTATTAACGGAGTCGAGGACTTGCGAAATCTGGATTCACCATAACTCCAAACGAATTTCGACATATTATTGGCGTTCCTGAATTAAAGGATAACTAGTTAATTTTCTAGAAAACTTATCGAGTCACGAAAGAGAACCATATAAAAGTAATTTTCTATTCTGCCATGACCAATTTGCGTGGGTGTGAGTAAATTTGAATACGGCTCTTTTCTCTTTTAATGCATGGGTTTCGTATACACTAAAAATTATCTCACAAATATTGGAGGCAAAATAAAATTGGTAATGCAAAATGTTATTACGCTTTTATATAATTCAACATTTCAACAAAAGTATTTATTTTAAGAAATTTTTAAACATTTTGTAATTACATAACCATTTGTGTATCACAGGAAATTTTTTTTTAAATTTCTCTCAAAAATTTATAATTACACAGTGTTTTCTATCGGGGCGTATGATTATCTTTTAGTAATTAAATGTTACTCATTCGCAAAATATATTCGTATTTATAGCAGTGATTAGCGTTGTCAACTTAGAAGTTTCAAAATGCACGAAAATGGTGAAAAAAACGCTCCATAAAAAAAAACGCACCAAGTTTAGAATTTAATTTTTATTTAAAATGTTTATTGAATTAATTTTACATAAAAAGTATAATATTTTTGTGTTATAAATATAACAATAGAAAAAAAATTAACAAAAATAAAAAATAAACTAAACAAATTTGTTTGTATACCTTTGTACTTGATATGTAATTATTTATTTTTTAATTTCATAAATTCTATATAAAAAAAGGTTAACGATTAAGAGTAAAACCCTTTTCTTAAAGGCTAAATTCAGAACATATTTAATATTTTAATTATTTTTATTTCTTTTTATTCTCCTATTTTAATTTTTCAAAAAATTTATTTTTTGGACTTCACTAGGACTCTTAAACTAGTACTGGTTGTTAGTCTACAGTTCAGTAGACCAAAATATCAGGCTATATAAGAACTTTTATTTCCACGTTTAAAATGTTTTCACTTTATTCACCTTTAGCAATAATCTCCATGTGAGGAAGTTGATAGTATGTATTCATTTATAACACAGTCTTATTTATAGTACATTTAATGGGGTCCTTTTTCATTATAAAGATTTCATATTTAAAAAACTGCAATTATTTAAAAACCTGCAATTTCGGAAAAATTAAAAAACGCACCGAAATTAACAAAAATGGTTTCAAACGCACCAAGTTTACAACGCTGTCAGTGACGTTAAGCACATAAAAAAATGTTTTAAACAATTTAATTAAGCATTGTGTTGCTACTTGTTGGAAAAATCACATTACAATTAAACGCCAAAAATAAAGATAAATTTACTTTTGTTTTTTCTCAAACTAACTGTTCTAAAATTATTATTTGATATTGATAAATGTTATTTATGGTCCCTGATATGTTTTCTTTTGCTTTAGATTTAAATTACATTCATATAATAAGTTGTTTATATATGGCAAAAACTCTCTCTTTTTTTCTTATTTTTAGCGTTTGACATTATATTTGCTCAGCAAAATCTCTCACGAATATAACTTCATTTTTATTAATGTGGTTTATAGTACACATATGTATGTATGTATGTATGTCGCGTTAACCAAAAAAAATTGTCATTAAAAAAACAGTTTTCTGTTAATGAATTTTATTTTTTTTATAACAATTAAGAAAGAATAGACTGACTGACTACACGGTACCCTACACCTAGTATATAAACAAAAATTGTTTCAATTTAATTGCAATTAATTTTTTTGTCGAAGTTGTCATGCATCATTTTGTATAGCGGGCAATAAATAAAACGTGTATTGAATTTGATTGAATTTTATTTGGATTTTAAAAATCACTACACCGGTAGTCATAAAAAAGCATGAATTGTGAATTGAATAAATTTGGATTCCAAAGTTTTTATGATATTTATGAACCTCCAAGTGATTTTCGCAAGACGACTTTATATGGGAGATTTGGTCAATAATTAAGCGATACCCACTAAATTTTTCAACGATGATTTAAATGTTATAAAACTTTAGTTAGACATTTATAAGCGGTAAAGTTCTATTTTGGGAGGATTTTTGTGTTTGGTAGGTAGACTGATTACAACACACACAGAGAAAAAATATAGTTACACATGTTTATCACAACAATGTCAATATGTTTACCTGTTTTTCAACAATATTATGGTCACTGTAATTAATATAACCATAATATAATTAATATAAACATAATATTGTTAAGTTACATATGATTGTAGTAACTATGTTTATATTTGTTGCAATCATGTTTACGATGACTCCATTTAACATAATTTGTTGCTCATTGATTATGATAGAGAACAACATAATATGGTATAAGCTTTTCTGCATAAAACTGATCACCATAATTATCGGGTTTTCTAATAGCTACTTGACAACTCTGAATTTAAATTGTGAACGCACTATTTCACTGATCATCTAATTGTTGCTTTCTTTTTTTTCAGTAAACTTAACATTTTCGTTATGGTAAAGTACACGAAGGAACAACGTTTGGAAATTATAAAAATGTACTACCGAAATTCGGAGTCGGTGACCGCAACTTTAAGAGCGTTAACTCCAATTTTCGGTCGTAATTATCGCCCTAGTAGACAAGCAATAACAAGTTTAGTGCAAAAATTTGAGTCTACATATTCATTGTGTGATGCTGTCGTGCCAGTGAGACAACGGCCTGGTCGAAGTTCCGAAAATATCGCTGCCGTTCAGGCGTCCGTAGCAAACGATTCAAATCAGTCGATTCCGCGGCGTTCTCAAGAACTGGGCATCCCCAAGACCACTTTATGGCGAATTTTGCGTAAGGATCTGGGTTTACACCCATACAAGATTAAGCTGACTCAAGAATTGAAGCCGATGGACCATTTGAGTCGACGTACGTTCTCCGATTGGGCTCTGGAGAAGATGCACCAAGATGATGAATTTCATCGCAAAATCATCTTCAGTGACGAAGCTCATTTTTGGCTCAATGGGTTCGTCAATAAGCAAAATATGCGTTATTGGTCTGCTGAAAATCCACATGTGCTTCACGAATCACCACTTCATCCACAAAAAATTACTGTTTGGTGCGCTTTGCATGCCGGCGGCGTCATTGGGCCATATTTTTTCGTCGACAATAACGATCGTCACGTTACTGTGAATGGCGATCGTTATCGCGCAATGATTAGCGATTATTTTTGGCCCGAATTGGAACACATGGACTTGGATGACATGTGGTTTCAACAAGACGGTGCCACAAGCCACACAGCACACGTTACAATCGATTTACTGAAGAGTAAAAAAAAGTTGTCAAGTCCTTATTGGAAAACCCTATATTAAGTAATTTCTATAAACATATATATGATTGCTATAATCATGTTAACGGTAACTTAACCATATTTTGGTGGCAAAAATCATATAAATAATTACAGTGACTATAATATTTTGAAAAAAAAAGTTTAAAAATGTTGAAATAGTTGTTGTAAACATGTACACTTATATTTTTTCTCTGCGTGCAGTTTCTATAGACTTTTTACTTGATTAGTATGAAACAAATGTAGCAATTTTTATCGAAATATCTTCAAAATTGCGACACATACATTTATAACTAGCCAATTATATTGAACGCACGGACTGACAAACATCGTTTTTGGGGAGTGCAAAACATCAGACACATAAACCCCTACCAATTATTAGAATAAAAATGCTTAAACTTCATTACACGCATAGTAGAAAGACTACTATTGCTGAATTTAAAAATATTTGCGAATGTTAGAAAACTTAAACTAAACCAATAATATTTATTGTGCGCAATATGTTTGCTCAACAATTTCTAATAAAGCAATATTTTGATTTATTTATGACTTTTTATCAAATTCCACAACTGAAATATATATTTTGCAAAGTTACGGTTGTCTGCAGGAGACAGTTTATATTATAAATACAGATGCGTGAAATATTTGTTACATTACGACAGTAATAATTTCATATGTTGCTTTATTAAAAAGAAATACTTACATAAATGTATGGATTTATAAAAATTACTTTTTTAAAACTTATACATATGTACATAGTTAAATGCTTTTTATGTACATACTAAAAAAAATAAAAGAAAATATTTGCTTAGTCACTTATTGCTTTGTCTTGCTGAAAAAAACCAACAACTGTAATAAATTGCAAACATTTCATGAACATGATAGCGAATAGTTAGTAACAAATAAATATAGTAAATATACCATATTAATGCAGTAAAATAAGAAGTATAAAAATAGTTACATTTATCACATCATGCTGTATATTATCACACTATTATTTATCCCTAGTTTTTTTTTCATTTTTATTCTAGTTGTCTTGTTTTGTATATTTGGCTAGTTTGTTTTATATTCAACACAACATTTGTCACCAACTCCAGTCATGTGTATAAACATGACACAAACATGAATACTAGAAAATAGTTTTGTTATATTTTGTTGAGTTGTAAAGAGTTTTGTTATTTATTCAATTCAAACTAACGACACTATTTTATCGAAGGACCAATAAGTGCATAGTAGTTGCATTTATGTACATTTAGTTAAGCTACACCATTTGATATTTTCTTTTTCATTTTTATCCTTTTATGACAAGATGGGGCATCAAATTACAGAAAGTAATTCTTAAAAATAAAAACTTATTTTTGTTTTTATTTATCAAAATTCCAAAAAAAAAAAATTAAATTTTTAGAAAATAAATATGTTGGACAATGGTGTAATAATGTATGTTTTTGTATACCTCATGCACACATTTGCCTTATACATATAAGTATCTGTATGTATATGAAAAAGAAAATAATCTTTTTGTTGTTGTGTATATGCAAAATATTATTTCACTTACCATTTATAACATTTAACGCCACAGTTACACTGGGGCTATTTGACGGGCTACATGTGTAATTGCCAGTATCACGTTTTTTTGCTGATTCAATGATTAATGAACCGATCTGTTATTATGTAGTTATTATGTTTTTTTTTTTTAATTTTTTATACAACATTGACGTTGTTATTTTGCAATATTGAATTGTCGCATGTTATTGTTATAGTTGTTGGTTGAGCAGGACACGTGCATATTCATCGTGTACAAGTACATGTAGCAATGGATGAAGGACATCAGTAGAACACGGAACATGTAAAGAAAGTGCAAAAGAATATAAATTATAGTTAATTCTATATATGTATGTATGTTTGTATGTATATCATTGTTTTATGGCAAAATATCTCATTTAAAGTAATTATATTGTAATATAAATATTCATACCGACTTACATTACAATTATGATGGCCTTAAAAAAAATATAATATTGAGATATCACAGGAGTTAAAATTATCAAAATATTATAGCCGTTTTATGGACTAGATCAAAGAACAAGAATGTATATTTATTATATACATATGTACAGTGGTTAATATTGAAAGTCGGGCAAACTGTTTGTACAATATTTAAAAAAAGGAGCTTATCTTAGAATTTTTTAAAATTTTTCTTAAAATTAAATAAATTATTTATTATTAAAAATAAAAACAAATATGGTATTCTACCATTAATATAACAAAAATAAAAACAAAAACAAATTAAAAAAACCTTAATAGTACGACGACACTGAAAGAAACTTAGTATTATGCTCCGCATTCTTTTTGATTCTCAAAAGCTTGGAGTCTTTTTGGAATCGATTCAACCAGTTTTTTGCACACATCAGGACTTATTTGGTTCCATTCTTCCAGTAACGCAGCTCTAAGCTGGTCTTTACTGGTATATAATCTATTTTGCATTTGACGTCTAAGCTCATCACATAAATGGTCGATTACGTAAATGTCTGGACTTTGCGCAAGTGATTTAAGGCCTTTAAGACAATTATACAACAACCAGTTCTTTGTTATCAGCAATGTGTGCTTCGGGTCATTGCCCTGGTAAAATTTAAAGTTATTGGTAATCTCCAATTTACATATACCTTCAACATATCAAGATAGATATTTTTATCCATTATTCCTTCTACAAAATGAAGATTTCCGATACCGGAAGCAGCCATGCAACCCCACACCATCACTTACAAGCCCCCGTGCTTTTCAGTTTTCCTAGCATTTTTAGGGCAAAACTGCTCATTAGGTTTGCGCCACACATAACGCCGGCCATCGGACCCAAATAAATTAAATTTTCTTTCGTCCGTGAAGAGAACCTGTAAATTTTTTAAGCGCTGATAGATACATATGTACACAAGGGTTCATTGAAAGTTAATTTTTAAAATCATCTTGCCCGTCTTTGAATATGAGATTTTATATTTTAGATTTATTTATTTATTAAAAAATGTATTATAATTAAAATTATAGTAAATCTAAAAGCTAACAGCACTAACGTCAATGGCTATCGGCTTAATATTTCTTGAATAAGTATTTATTACTATTTTTGTTAGATAATGATTGTAATTTAAAAATTTAAATTAGAAAATATTTTCAATCATAAATCAGCCAATTAACCCAATGATTGAAATAATAAAATAAAATGAAACAATTTTTAAATTAATTCTATTAAATTTGTCAATCAAAACTCAAAAATGTAATTGAATCAACTAAAAATTTGTCTAATTTTCTTTTAATATTTTAATCATTGGACTAATTGGCTAATTTATCCCTAAAAATATTTTCTGTGTATGAAAAGAAATTGCCTTTAAGAATTCAGAGACTTTGGTTATATTACTACTATTTGGAGTTTTTAAAAATTCAACAATATTAGAGGACTTCAAAAATGCACGTAGATTGAAGAGTACAGGGCAGTCCACTAAGGCGAGGAGCTGCAAAAGTAACATATTAGCTGTGCAGTTTTGTTATATAAGGAATTACAACTTGACTTCAGTGAATACGAAAAAACTGAAGAAAAAAGGAAAACACAACTATGAATAGAAATTAATAAAGAATGATAATTACAGCAGAAACTTCGAACTACCAGAACTAACACTGGTTAAAGGATTGATGTTTGTCTGTTGGCTGGCCGGCACCGCAGTGGTGCAGGTGGTAGAACGCAAATAATTCTGATAAGAGAAAGTGGGATTTCTCGAAACATATGTAAATTCAACAACCCAGGTTCGATCCCCAGTCAAGAAAAATTATCAAACATTTTTAATAATAAAAATTTTTCAAGTTGTAATTCCTAACTTCAGTAAAAATAATTTAATGAAAATTAAATTTAATGAACTCGAGCCTAACTAAAATTATCAAGAAGTAAAAATTAACAGTTCGATTATGAAATAATAATTATTCTATAAAATTTTATTTTCTTTAAAAATAACGGAAAATATGAAAAGAAACCCTGAACTAAAGAGAGACAAAAGTGTAATTGCTTTTTTATTATTTAAAAAGAGTTGAAGTTTAAATACAATTAGTTTCTTGTAACTCAGCAGTTTACCAGTCAAATTAATTGTTACAAATTAACAAGATCAGCACACTTAAAGAAGTAGTAGTCGATGTAAAAATCTTGCTATTAAAGGACACAAAAAAGAAAATCTTACCGCGCAATCTGTAACCTTTTACACATGACTTTTGCTGCAGTTTAGAGCATTATAAAAAAATTTCCAAAAAACTGGCTCTGTAGAAAATAAACTAAGAGGAGGACCCCTAAATGAATTCTGCAGGCGAGATGTCAGTCTTATTTTAAGGGAAGTGGCAAAAATCCTAGATAAAAAATAAATAAAAAAAAAAATGCATCTAAGAACTATTCAAAGGTCTATAAGGGATCAAGGGCATGTAAGCCGAATTGCCGCAGCAAAGCCTTGATATCTGAAAATAATTGAAGACTTCGACTCGAAGTTGCAAAACCACATTTAAATAAAGGCATTGATTTTTGGAAACGAGTTTTATTTACTGATTATACGTGTAGTAATTAAAATAGAATTGCATTTTTTTATTTAAAATTTTTATCTCTTTAATTAACGAAAATATGCAATTTTGGGTGTGTACCCTAACTGTATATGAAGATAACCATATTCATTAGAGTTCGTCCTTGGAACAAAGCCCGACATCTGTTTGCGTGGTCATAGTTATTGAAAAACTCTTTACAAAGTAAAAGAAAAAAAAAAAAAACAAATTTAAATAAAAAGGATCTTTACACAACAGATAGCTTAATTGTGTAAATAATGTAATGTGTTTTTACTGGTAGTAATATATATCCAGTTTGTATATGGTTTGTGCACGGGTGAGGTTGAAAAACGATGTCAAAATATAACTATTTATATACTTTAATTAAGATAATTCACCGGCTGATTACTTATTCATTTAATTATATAAAACATCCCTCAAATCCTGCGTATATCTTATAAGAAGTTTATGTATATTTGCAGTACATTTTATTTACAAAAAAAAAAAACAAAAAAGAAAAAGAAAAACGTTGAAAATGACAGTTACACAATCTATTACAAATAAACAATAACAAATAAACAGTGACAACTATCAAATACAACAGCTTTAAGCTTCATATGGAGAGGTGGTGCCAATTCTTTACAATACAAGACACACAGACAATACATGACAGAAACAATTCACTAAAATAACAATTTAAGAAGCAAAATAAATATAAAAACCAGAATATAAATGGAATTGAATAAAAATAAACATAAAACATTGTGTGTACTCATGTGAAATCAAATGAAACTGCACATGTTTGAAGAATTGTTTATAAGGATGTTGGTACTTTGGAACACTAAACGAATATTCTGTATAAATGTTTGCCTTGTGCACATAAATGTTTCAAGATATTGATAGCAAAAATATGTACAATAAAAAAGTAAGAACAAAAAACTATAAAGGTGAGAGAATACTTTTCCAAGACCACTATATAAATCAAATAGTAGTTTTTTATGTTTATTACAATTTATATGCTGCATTTAATCAAAAGAAGAAGTATGTGTATTGGAATTTATACTTATCTGAGGTGGACGTAAGCGATTTTGAGCAGTGTTTCGATAAAATATTGCGCATGCCACATTTCACGTATTCTGAGACATGGATTCCGTCTTTAAAATAACCTCACAAAAAAAATTCAGTTCTGTTAAATGGCATTATTGGGCCTGCTAATGAACATTTGAATTTCATGAAATTATGTTATCGGGAAATACATTGTTTCTGTGGTTATGCAGCATATGTCACCGTTCTATAACATATCAACTTTTAGTTGTCAATTGCTCTTGATAACGTGATACATTCACCGTAACCGCATTAAGAAAACAATGTCCTAATCTCCCCCACACCACATAACGCTTCATACAGTGGCATATCTAGCACGTAAAGTCTCATAAACAATAATGGGCATATTTATAGTCTTCACTACCACAAGTGGTGAATGGGGGTATATACGTTTGTCATTCAGTGTAAAACTTTGTTAATATTCATCTAAGACCCTACATGTATATATATATGTATATTCTTGATCCTTTTGAAATTCTAAGTCGATTGAGCTATATCTGTCTGTGTAAAACACTCTCACGACCAAAATACACAACCTTACTTAAAGAAAAATATTTTTTATTTTGCACGTAAGTTTGATATTAAAAATCAGCAAAATCGGTTAGTACAACCAGAGTTATGGGCCAAAATGTGAGGCAACATCCATACAAATTTTTGGATTTCTTTATCCAATTTTTTTTTATAACTATATTTGAGCTAATCCCCCCTATCGTGAATAAAAATTCCACATGAAATTTGTTCTCTTTTAACATTTTTCCTATTAAAATTCAATGTTAAAAAAATAAAAGGGAACAAATTTCATGTGGAATTTTTATTCACGATAGGGGTGAATACCATGAAATTTTTTATAAATTCTTTCTATGAAAATTGGAATATCAATACAAAATTCAACAAAAATAGGTTTAATTTAAAAAGAAATCCTAAAACAAATGTTTTATGCCCGGCCGTGTTTGACCATAGGTCCCATATAATGTTCACTGCAAAAATTCATTTAAATACATATAAATATTGTTGGCAGGTTAAAATTCAACATAAAGAATTCTTATTGTTGTACTAAATTTTATGATGGTCGGCCAACATGGGTTATAGCTCCCATATAAGGACCACATCCGAAAAAGTCATTAATGTTTATATATATATGTATAAATATCAGTACCGACGCAAAACTTTACATAGATAATTATCTCAAACGATAGTAATGAACAAGGTGAAAGATTTTACCAGGAAATTGAAGAAATCGAGAGACCTTAAAGGCTGGTGGGATGAACATATGATGGTGAACTATTGTTGGTTCCTCATTCGCGAAGATCCATCCGAAAAAACGCAAAAGTTCAACTGCTTCGTCATTTTAATTTAAATTTTTTGAATTTACGCCGAATATCGTGTGTGAACTATAAAAATGAAAATATTATCGTTCCACAAAATCCTTAATAAAAACTTTACTTTTCATCCGTTTTTTTTTTAATTACGCTTTAAATGTTGGTAATTAAATAAATTATTTTGTAAAAACAATAAAAAAAGTCTTTACTATATGGTAGAAAAAAACGAAATAAAATTAAAAATGTTTAAACAAACGTAAAAAGATAGGCAAATTTTGAACTTTGAGGTGCCATAACTCAGCCATTTGCAGCATATCGACAGAAAAGGCATTCAATTGCCTCTCCAACGATATGCAATTTATCTCGATCGGACCTTTCGGTTGGGCTCAACAAGGGTTTGAGTGGGACCATACACCGAAAAACACAAAAGTACCGTTATCTAAAAAACGGTACTTAGAAAAAAAAATTACAGAGTTTTTCATGTTCGCAGGTCCCAATTAACTTATCTAGGCATGTGGCGTTCTTGGTATTTTTAAAGCAATGTAATTTACATATTTGTACACAAAATTCATATTATAGAAGTTTGTGAATTTCGGTCCATATTTGATCATATCCCTTGCATAAAAATCTCTTCCAAAAATCACTTCAATACTCCAACATTTTACACGGAGCATTCACATATTTTTTTTTTTTTTTTTTTTTTTTTTTTTTTTTTTTTTTTTTTTTTTTTTTTTTATAGCCTTTATTTATTTATTGAATCTTCATATAATGAAATGACAATAAGTATTCAAATCTTAATACTAAAAAGAAAATAATAAGCCCAGCCAGTGCTAGACAAAAATTTTATGATACTAAAAAAAATTTCACATCAACTGATCCAGTCATCTATTTTGCGCTTGAGTTAAAGCAAGGGTATCCCTCCTTCTCAACCGATTATGGCCACTAAAGTTAAGGATGTCTCGTGCAAGTGGGTTTGGGTGGTGTTCAAGTTTGCTGGCATACTTTGACGCGTGTTTTGTAAATTCAACTTTTACTGATGGCACGCATAGATCTTTGTGAATTCGAGAATTTTTAACATACCATGGAGCTGCAGTAATTATACGTAGAATTTTATTTTGACCCCTTTGAATTTTTTCAATGTTTGATGCTGAGGCAGTACCCCATAATTGAATTCCATAGCACCAGATTGGCTTTAGAATTGCATTGTACAACAATAGTTTGCAGTCCAACTTTAGTGAAGAATTTCTGCCAATTAGCCAATTAAGTTGCACTGCTTTTAATCTCATCTGTGTAAGTTTCGCTTCAATATGAGACTTCCAAGTTAAACGGCGGTCGAGGTGAATGCCGAGGTATTTGACTTCATTATGTTGAGGAATAATTTGATTATGTATTTTGATGAACGAGCAAGTTTCTTTTCGCAATGTGAAAGTGATATGAATACATTTCTGTTCATTAACCCTGATTTTCCAAAGCTCTAGCCAATTCTCTAGTTTATAAACATAATTCTGCAAATTCTGTGATGCTACTTGGTGGTCCTTGTGAACGCTGATAAAGGCTGTATCGTCTGCGAAAGTTGACGTGTGGATTTTGGGGTCTGACGGCATGTCGGAGGCATAAATCAAATATAAAGTAGGACCCAGTATGCTACCCTGTGACACACCTGTTTCAATTGGCTGAGCGGGGCTTAAAAAATTGCCTTCTTTGATTTTAAATTTGCGACCGTATAAATAGCTTTCCATAAGTTTATGGGTGTTAGCAGGCAGAGTTAATTTTATTTTGTGCATTAAACCGTCATGCCAAACTTTGTCGAACGCTTGGGACACATCAATGAAAAGGGCGGAGCAGTATTTTTTGTCTTCAAACGACCCTCTTATCACATTTACCAATCTGTGTGTTTGTTCGATGGTGCTGTGTTTAGCTCTGAAGCCGAATTGATGATTAGGAATGCATTCAGTGTCGTTCAGAATTGGAATCAACTTAGTCATTAACAATTTTTCGAACAGTTTAGAAATTGTCGGCAATAGGCTAATTGGCCTATATGACTCTACTTTGGTGTGATCCTTCCCTGACTTAGGAATCATAGTGATCATAGACACCTTCCAATCTGCAGGATAGTATTCTAGGCGTAAAATAGCGTTGAAGATAAAGAGGATAATTCTTCTAGCTACACGAGGTAACTCCACAAGCATTTTATTGCTGATTTTATCCATACCTGGAGCCTTTCTAAGGTTCAGAGTACCAATAGCGCTTTGGACATCACCAAAGTTTAGTCTTAGAGGTACAGGAGGTCTAATAACGAGTGGTGGCAAATCAGATACGTTATTTGAGTTGTTTTTAGTAAACACATTTCTTAAATGGTTAACAAATAATGTCCCTTTCTCGGAATCATTTCTAGCCCAGTCACCAGCCGGATTTCGCAAAGGAGGTTTTCCTCTCACTGGTCTTTTTAAACCTCTTGCCGCCCTCCATAACGAGTAGTCAGATTGTGGGGTACTATCAAGACCCTCCAAGTAGGATGTAAGTGAAGCCGTTCTTTGGGTTTCTAAGAAATGTCTTAAAATATCTCTGCATACCCGTAGCCTAGCTTTCAGTTCAGGAGACCTGTGAAGTTGCCACTCTCTTCTCATTCTTCTTTTTTCTGATAGGAGATGTTCGAGTTCAGATAAATAAGTTCTGTTTGTCCTATTTCTACATTCAACGTGATAAGTGGAAGCGTGATGCACAGCTCGTCGAAGGTCCTCGGTAAAGTTGCCAATCGACTCATCGATATCGTCGGTAGTTCTCAACACAATATTTTCCGTGCAATGAGAACTTAAATACTTTTTGTATTTTATCCAGCTTACTCGGGTCTTAGTCATGTTTCTAAATGGAGAGCCACACACTTGAGGGAAATGCATTGAAACGATAGTAGGAGAGTGATCTGAGGACAAGTCTAATGAAGGATCCACTTGCATCCATTCTACAGGGATATTTTTCACTACTCCAAAGTCAATAACATCGGGAATCTTCCGTCGGTCCGTCGGCCAGTAGGTGGGATGTCCGCTTGAGAGTACATCTAAGCCCATTTGAGCAAGAGTACGCGACCCTTTGGGGTTACCAGACGTGAACCCCAAAATGTGTGTTTGGCGTTAAAGTCGCCAGCAACTAAAAATCTAGCTCCAAGGGAATTAAAGAAGTTATGGTATTGGTGTTCTTTTATTGAGAATCGAGGCGGAGAATAAATCGATGATAAAACAAATTTGTATTGACAGAATTCAATGCAAATGTTTGTTGCTTGGAGGTAATCCTCACTTATGTTATTCATTAGATAATGTTTTATTCTGTTCTTTATAAGAATTGCCGAACCTCCACAAGCTCTTCCGCGGGGATCTTTAGTATCGTACAACACGTAGCCATTAATTTTGAAGTACCCTGTCGACGTCAAGTGAGTTTCAGCAATCATCATAACATCAATCTGTTTATCCATCAGGAAGTATTCCAGTTCGTTTTTATGTTGGCGGAGGCCGTTCGCGTTCCAAAAACAAATTTTTAAATAAATCATTTCTTTAAAATGGCTTGCAAGATAGTGGATTGCATTTTCAGCATTTCCTGCATCATGGATGTCATGGTGGTCGTAAAAGTGTTCATAGTTTGGACAAGTGTCTGCAATGTTGTCTCTAGATTGTTGATATGTGGCTCAGAATATTGCGATATAGGTTCCTGCTCCAGACCTGGCATATTAGATTTGACCACGTTTGCGTAAGAAACTTGTCTAGAATTAGGAGCGTTTACGTGAGTAGTTGGTCGTACAATTTGAGGAAAATTCTTACTCGACGTGAAATTAGGTTGTTGAGGATGGTCAGGTAATACTGGCGACTTATTGGTCCTTATGCCCTTCAAATAAGTATAAACTGGACAACCTCTATAATTAGCGGTATGATTTCCTCCACAGTTACTGCATTTTTTTATTTTTAAGTCCGTTTTGGACTTATTACATTGAGCAGTTGCATGTAGTTCCCCACATGCAACACAAACAGACGGCAATTTACAATACGCTTTGGTGTGACCAAATTCTTGACAATTAAGACACTGGACGGGTCCAACACGCTTATGCGGTTCCTCCACGGTAATTCTACGATGCAGAAGATAAATAAGATTGTAAATTGGATGGGACTCGTTTAAACGTCTTTTTCGGTATTTCTGGGTCATCCGTCTGAAGTAGAGCAAATCTGTTTTGATCATTTGGCTTATCACTGCTGACGGTCTTAGGAACTTTATTGGAATTGGAAGACATTTGAGCAGATGTCGGGCTCCTCTGTCGCTTGAGAACGGTGATGTACTTATCCATACCTACTTGTTTTTTGGGTTTGACTGCACTATTTGATGAAGATGATGATTTCTCATCGGATGAGATAACTATATTGGGCGAACAGGAACGGCGCCGTATTTCGGCTTTTGTAGTGAGAAGAGACTCCACGGATTTTCTTAAGGATTCTTCCTCAGAGATCCATAAAGTTTTTCTACTGTAGCTTAGCTCTTTCTCAGAATTACATCTGAGCGGGACACTCATGCAGTTGTTTTGCGATTTTTAAATTACCGAAAAACCACTATTTTTCCACCTATTACGATATCTTTTTGTATATATATATTTTTTTTTTTTTCACTTATTCACATATAAATCAAAATTTTGAGAATATCAGTCCGCAGTTGACTATATTCCCCAATAACGACCACCTCCGAAATTAACTTTAAAATTAATAAGTATTTTAAATATACCATTATTATGTTGAAATTCGATGTAAGAGGCATAAAATTGTCTGTGTAGAAATTTAAGAAGGCCGCCATATAAAGTCCATTTACGAAAAATAATTTAACCCACAAAAAAGTCTACTAAATATATCGATATCGAAACAACTTTTATACAGATCATATCTATCAATCATACTAGTATCGGTTATACAACAATTATGCTACTGGATTTTGTAGCTTTCAGGCAATAATTGGCAATAGCTCCCGAATAAAGTCCACTTCCGTGTATAACAACCAACCATACAACTCTTGTAAATAACGTCATTGAGATGAAATTTAACCAAAATAAACATAAAATATATAGAAATGACATTAGTGTATTCTAGATTTGGAAGCTATCAGTCCATAATTGATCCATTTCTTCTGTGCCACCCATTAATCTCTTGCAAATAAAGTTATTGAAATTAAATTTAACCAAAAGAACACTTACTTTATAATCATATTCTTCTTTATACTCTGTTTCTTAACTTGTGGTGAATATATAAAAATGTTTTTTTTTTAATTTTATAAATTGTAAAATTACGCTCAAGATTGTTATGAAAATCAGACAAACTCTGTAAATTATGATAAGAATTGGTAATTACATCAATTGTAAATGGTAAAATTAGATAAAATTTCAAAACATTTGAAATAAATTATGTTATTCGTAAAATTGTCTTTCAAAATAAAATAGCAATAAAATTTGCACTAAGACTGAATATAAGAACAAAGTAAGGATATTTTAGTCCTATAACCAGTTTAGTTTTTGTATTTGTTTTTTAAATTGAGGTGTACGGCATTTAAGATTCTGCACAGTGAATATTTCACTCTAACTTTTTTAACTAACTTTATAATAGCGGTATCAGAAGGAAGATTTTGTTGATCGAGAATATTAAAAATTTTAAAAATCCATAATTTTCATAGTAACTTTTCCAGCGAAATCATTTCAATCAAATATATACTTGATGGACATTCCATTAAGTAAGAACATACTTTATGGAAATTCCATTTGTACCATAAATAAGTAGAATCCTACTAATGCCTACCTGCATCATTCCCCTGCCAAGTATTTAGAGCGAAATGAAAAAAAAAAACATTTAAATTTGTTTTTATCATATTCCGTTTTTAATATAAAAGTAGAATATTTTCCTCTCGTTTGCTGCTGTTTATCATATATGTATATATATGTATTATCAATTTCATATACATACATACATATAATTTGGTATATATTTTTTGTCCTTCTTTTTTATAGTTTGTAACTGATGTCGATGCTGTTGTCGTCGTATTGTTGTCATTGAGATCACAGGTGATTCTTTTGCTACTTAATAAGTTAAGTACACCAAAAAGGACGTTTTTATTATATTTGAGCATGTATGTGTACTTAAACATGGTGGATGTTGACTGTGTATATGCCATCATGGTCTCATGTAGATGCCACTGTACGTATGTTTACCTTAAATGTAAATGTTTGTCAACTTGAGTTTATGTGATGTGAGTAAGAATATTTGTTTGTGAATATATGCATGTATTAGTGTATATATATATATATATATATATATGTGTGTGTGTATGTGTGTAAGGTCCTTTTAGTTGTGTTTATAGATATGTTTGTAAGTATATGTATGTATGTACGAACGTTGTGAGTTACACAAACAATATATGGGTTGGTCTCTGGGTAAATTGTTAAGAAAAAGTAATAATTCAATTTATTTTAAGTTGTTGTTCAAATGACACACACTTGACACGTTTTTGCTTTACCTAAATGAGACTCCCTGCTCGTCTTTATTAAGTCTATACGAGAGGAACCACTAAGAGATGTTATTTTTAGTTTTATTTATACAAATAAAATAATAATTTTTCGTATAAAAAAATGTGCAAAAAATGTGCTAAATTGCTAGAGCTTTTAACGTCCACCTTATATGGGTCTACTTCAAATTTGTAAAACTTCTGTGATATGAAGTTGAAATGAGCCCCCATAAAAATATACCCACGAAATTGGCCTTCAACGGTAATAAATATGGATTATTTTTTTGGATATTGACCTTTGCTCTTATATAAAGTTCACACTCGAAAATCACTTAAAAAGCATAAATGGTGTAACAAATTATCCAGAAAAGACACAAATATGTCTAATAAAAATTCAAATTATGCCAACTAATACAATGACGACCGGTCAATATAATTAGTCAAATTACCGTCCATAAATGTTTTAAAAATATTGGTATCTCAACAAAATTCATACAAATAAGTTTTGTTTTGTATTACAAAACTTACAAATTCGGCATTCAGAACAGAAGGTGGATCTTTCGAACGCTGTTTTTGTCTTTAGTAACTTATATGTCATTTGGAAGCATTATTTATTCTCATTAAAGTAAACATTAAACTTTCAAAATTGTTCAATGAAAACTAAATTTGCAAATTCTATATGCTCAGGCTAAGATGTTTTTTTTTTTTTTTTTTTTTTTTTTTTTTTTTTTTTGCTTAGGGACGACCTCTGTTGGAACTAGGAAAATACGTTATGGTAGGAAGAATAGAAGGAGTAGTTTTTGCGAATATTTAATTTAAATTTTCCTATATTGAAAGTGGCAGGGAATACTTCTGCTGGTAATTTATTCCACATACGGACAGTACGGCTAAAGAACGAATTTTCCCTGTAGTGTGTTGTGCGATCCACTATCCTGTCGACTACAAATGGGTGAGCTCTGAAACTCACTACGTGTTTCAGGAACAAGTTCCCTAATTTCAGCAGAACACATTCCATTACACTATCTATATAACAGTGAAACACAACCAACATTGCGACGATGCTCCAATGAATCAATAGAGTTGGATACCCTACTGTCACTGATAAGCATCTTATAACATTTTATTCCCCTTTTATTATCTTTTTGGTAGTCAGGCTAAAGTTCACTAAATTTAATTTTCATTAAATTGTTTTTACTGAAGGTAGGAATTGTTTTACAACTTGAACAAATTTTCTATTTGATAATTTTTCTTGGCTGGGATTCGAACCTGGGTTGAATTTACATGTTTCGAGAACAACTCCATTCTCTCATCAGAATTCTTTGCATTCTAACTATCTGCACCACTGCGGTGCCCGCTAGTCAACAGACAAACATCAATCCTTTAACCAGTGTTACCTGGTGGTTCGAAATTTGCTGTAATTATCATTTTTCAATTTCTATTCATATGTTGCCTCCTTTTTCTTCAGTTCGTATTCATATCAAGATTTTTTGTCTTGTAAACTTGAATATATTTGTTTATTATCATCAACACAAACATAAAGCAGAGGTGGTGAAAATTGTAATGACAGTTTCAATAATAATTGTACCTTATGAATTTTTTCCCGAATTAACCTAACCTAACTTTGTTTAATAGATAGAAATAAATAACAATAGATGACTGGATAAAAAGTAATTAAAACCAGCAAGAAAAAATTAAAAAAAAACAGCATTTACAATACAAAATATATATGGGTCTGATATAAAATATTCGAATACGTGTTCTTCTATATCCTTTCCAGGATTTATTTTTTAAATATTTATATCGAACTAAATTGCAGAAGGGTACCTGAAATTTCAAGTTTCTATCTGAGTGTTAAATATATTATAATAACATTTCAAATTGAATAAAAAAAACCAAAAAGAAGGCTGATTTATTCAACACTTTAAAATTTAAAAAAAAAAAAATCCAAAATTGAAGATTGAATTTGATAATGAGTTTTTTATTAGAAATAAATTACAAACGTTTATTGTGAAAAGAAGGAAATAATGAATGTAATTGAAATATGCAAAAACCCCCACAACATCTAATAATGTCTGTAATAATATGGTATAAGAATTATTTTTTTCCGAAGGACGAGAAAAAATTGGATTTATGAATCGCGAATTCAGTGATTTGAAATACCAGTCTCATTTTGCATCACTAGTCTCTATCGCGTTTTACTCTGTTTTGCGATGCGAAACGAAAATTGTACAAAATTAAACTTTTAGTACTTTTTAATGCGTTTGCACGTTTCCCTTTCTCATCTATTTTTTCCCTTTATCGGAATTCTGGTATAATACGTAAGTGCATGTCAATAACGTTTTATACATATAAAAATTTTGTAAAAAAAAAAGCGCTAAGGAAGAAAAACATGTAAGTACTTAGAAATTTTTTTAACTTTTGATATTTAATTTATAATTTTAAGGGAAAAATCAAAGAAATTATTAACGAAGCAACGGAAATTTGTAATTTTGGTTGACTTCATGGTGCAACAAGCGATTTTGCCAAGGGAAATTTACAGGCAGTAAATGCCAAACGCTACGGAATCCATCACAATTTTATTTATTAAATTTAAGAAAAACAATTACAACACCTCGAATTTTTATATTTTTATTTTGACATTTCATTTCAGGCCAGTGTTGCCTATATTAAAAAAAAAAATGCGGAAGGTTTTGCGAAAGCGATATAGGGTAAAAAGTTGCTCTCTTATCGCATTTAGCTCTCACATCGAAATTGCTTTCGCATCGCAATACAGAGTAACCTCCCAGAATAAACTTCAATGATTTATCAAAAATTGAATATGTCTACTAATAGCTTTTAAATTAGTCAAAATGCCTACGTTTACATTCCATAAGAGCTCTCTACAAAAATATAATTTCCCAAGAGAAATTAATAACAAAATATATATTTCAGTTTTGGTTAATTATTATTCTTATTAAAACCAAAATTTTCTTAAAGTTTATCATTTATCTGCTTAAACGACAATCTACTAATTATATTTGCATAATATTGGACAAAATTTACAAGAGTTATTAACTGTTTGTAGAAAATTTAAATAAAATTAATTTATTTTTCATATGTATTTGCAATACCACATCTCACCCCTTCATAAAACACCCACTAAAATAACGTAATAGCATTTTCAGTTTAGTATATTCTAGGTCATTTGTGTATAAATTGTAAGTAATTTCAAAAGTAATTTCAAAAGTTACTACGATAAAAGTTAAAAATACTTAAAACACTTATGGCCTAGTTCCATATGACAAGTGTATTCTCAGGCAAGCGGACGAGTATGTAATATATTGAGGTTATATAATACATTCGTCGAACTTACGTTGGGTTACGTAATAATTTAAGTACTTTCAAAGTACATTATTGTCATAGTATAAAATTTAATATTTTGTTTACTTTTTTTCACAGTAAAATATCATTTTGGTATTTTAATACTAAATGCCAACACTAGTGTAAAACTAAACCAAAACAACAGCTGACTCACATACTAATAGTGATAAAAAGAATATTTTGTGTTAATATTTTAAAAATAAATAAAAAAGAAAAATGTTTCTATCAATTGATAATCATTATAAGATAGAATAAATACACTAATGTTCTGGACATTACCCTACTTTAGTTTGCTGTAAAGTTGATTGAGCTTGAATTTTTTCTGCTTCAGCTTGAGCTCTCTATTGTTTTCACTAACTTTTTTTACTCTGCACTTTTGATCCTGCCATACCTAATGTTCATAGAAATTTGTTTATCATTCTGCATTTAATTGTTTGCCCACATTACACCACGTTTCCGCTACCGCCTTCTTGCTGCTCCCAAATGTTGGGCTGCATGTTGCCAGTTAGGGATGTTCTTCCATTAACTCCACCAACATTTGGAATTGAAGTACCGTAGTTTTCTTTATGCTTTGATAAGAAGTTATTAGTATTTTTAAATATATTCAATTCATGCATAAGTCTTACTATTTTTTATTACTTGATCCCATTTTTTTCAATTTATTTTTTCTTTGAACAATTTTAGTTTTATTTTTTTTAAGGCTAAAATTTATGTTGGGTATAAGTCAAGATCGTTAATTTTTTTTTACCATTTATACGTCTTTGAAATCTAAGAGTAGTGATATATGTATTTTGGGCAAGATGCTTTCAGTTAGGGAGCTATAAAGCTTTAAAGCTCAGATATATATCTTGCTATATCTCTGCGATTTCTGAACCGATTCGGGCAATATATATGTATATATCATTTGAAATTGCTCTGAAATACCTTTCAAGCGATGTATAACATGACCCATTTTATTATCCTATTAAAACACAATTGCAAAATATGTACTTTTTCTCAGGAGGAGTTTTTACAAAAGTCCCGTTATTTCGAAAATGCATCGATATAACGGTAAAAAAAATATCGAGTGATCAAAAAGTTTCCCAACTTTTATTTGATATATCTTACTTAAAAATGAAAAATTTTTTAAGTTCATTAATATTCTCCATAAAATAGTGATCATATAATTAAATCTTGAGAACTGTTTAGTTTCAATAGGCAATATGCATGTATGTTATTTGAAAGTGCTCTGAAATAACTTTCAAATGGTGTATAATATGACCCCTTTCATTAACCCATTAAAGCACACTTGCAAACAATTTTACTATGCGTAGCCGGAGTTCTGTATACCATAGAGGAGAAATACCTTTAGCCCGGCCGTAGGCCGTCAATACAGTCAACTTTTTATCATATAATTAAACACTATTTTATGGAGAATATTATTGAATTGTAAAAACTTTTCTATTTTTAAACCTAAATATCTTCTTCATTTACAAAGATATACATCATTGATCATTGTTGATCATTGATATTTTTTTGTACCATTATATCGACAAATTTTCGAAATAACAGGACTTTTGTAAAAAATCCGCCTTAAACAAAAGTACATTTTTTGCAATTTTGGGTAATCAAGTGGGTCATGTTATACATTATTTGAAAGGTATTTCAGAGCACTTTCAAATGATATATACATTACCCGGATCAATTCAGAATTCGCAGAGATATAGTAATATATATATGTATATGAGCTTTAAAGCTCTATAGCATCAAAACCGTGAGCTTCTTGCCCATAAAAGCTTTTTGAAATTATCATGTTTTTGACGCTTATTTAAAAATAAAAAAAATTTTAAAAATCTGCACTTTTTTTATTTTGCCGATTACCTTTTTCAGTCGTTTAAATTTTACATTTGGATTTGCAATAGAGAACACACAAAAGAACACAAAAATACAACTATTACGTTTTTTACTCAATAAAATTTGACAACTGTTTTATAGAACCCAAAAGCAAAATAAAATACTCATTTCGACGATTTTTTTTTAATTACTCGTGTTAAGGAACGATGCCATTATTGCCCTGAGTATACGAGAGATGGAAAACAAATTCGTGAGAATATTACAAATGAAAAACCTTTGAAATATATTTTTCATTAGTATCTTTAATAGAAAATATTAAAAAATTTAAAAAAAAATATGTTTTTAAGAAAACTGTAATGTAATTATAGTAGATAAGTACCAAGTTACCAAGAAACCACAATTGTTTTTAATGACTTACCGTACTGTGTGGATCGCCCTCTGCTTCTGGTAAGTTTCTATCGATTTGTGTTATATGACGTCTGGATTCGACTGATAGTTGTTCGGTGCCGTGGTACCACATTATAAATGTGGGTGGCTCTAAAGCACCACGTACGACACAGCGTAAATTTACCCTGCTACCAGCTTTAACATAACGATCTGGATCACCCAGAATTTCTGTACGAGGAACTGCAATAGAAGAGTTACACAATAAATGTTATTTAAACCTATTTCTATAAAATACAAAAAACAAAGGTTTATAAGGTCAATTAGGTCGAAAGCAATACAAATTTGATGTATACACAACGTTACTGTTACTGTTTTTTTTTAACAAGGGAAAACTTAATTGTATTCAAATTCTTAGCACTTTTTCAACATTTCACAACTTTCTATCATGTTTTAATTTTGTTGACCTTTAATGACCTCGTTTTACAAGGGAATATTAAGCTGTAATTATGACTTAATCACAATGTCTAATGGCATGTTAAAAAGTTATTCTAATCCATACAAACATAATTGCATTAACAAAATTTTGCTTAATATTTCTTTTAACACTACTACTCATAGTGGGTATGGGCCTAAAAGCAAAAAAAAAATTGTTTCCTAAAGATATTTGTAGTAAGAAGTTTCTTTAATATTTAGAAAAAAATAAATATAGAACAAAATACAAAAAAAGTAAGAGAAAAGTAAATATGTTGAAAATCACGTATCACACGTAATAATAGTAACAACACGTTCGAAAATTGTTGGCAACAATATGTGAATAATGTAAATAAATCATATGCTCTGCACTCGTATGGGAGTAGTCCTACAACATGTCTGAATTTGTGAAGACACATACGAGTATGTATAGATGTACATACATATGTATTTATTCTTTGGCTTTGGCAATATTTTAATGTAATTCATGAAATCTTGTGTGCAGATAAATAATTAAAACTTTTTATTTTAAATTCTAAAGTTGTCATCTGAAATAAATATATCAAGAAACAAGATTTATATTTAAATATTAACACTGTAGTGGACCGCTAGAATGCTTATTTTTTTAAGTAAAAATTTAAAAAAAAAATTAAATAATAAAGGTATTTGTGAAAAATAAAAACTTAAATAGTTTAATTTGATTTATAAATGTCTTGTGGTACTCATCATACAATGTTGAAATGGTAAAAATCGATCTAACCAAAAAAAAAACATAAATTTAATGTATATATGTTGGAATTACGCTGAAGTTTGTAACGCCCAAAATTATTAGTCTAACACCCACCTTAATAAACCTTGCAGACCTGACGCATAACTACTACGAATTTCTTTATAATTTTTGGAATTTGTGATCTCTACAGCGTTTGAACATATAATCAATGATTAGGTTTTGTCATTTTTATATCCTTCAAGGATTTTCAGTATACGCACACTTGATGCATCTGGGTCAATTTTCATTAATATTTTTAACACTTTTTTATTTTATTAATTTGAAATAATAAAATTTATAATTTTTTAGTCAGTATATGTGCACTTCATTATTTGTAAACAAATAATATTTTTGTAATTAAAGACACTTACTTACTTCCACGGCTCATTTTTCTAAAACTGAAATGTGACTGACGAATTTTGCAATAATTCAAGTAACGGCAAATCAAACAGAAGAGAAATGTGAGTAGCAAATATAAAAAACAACCGGCACAATCGATGCATGCCAGTCTATTTCAAATTGGGTTAACAGAAGCAAAAATATTGAAATCGAAACCCACCCACACTATCGATGCATCACGGTTTGAAAGGGTTAAAGTATACCAATCAATTGACTTTCCATCCGTCCGTCCATCGGAAGTGCTGGCTATCCATGTGAATTTTAGCAAACCACAGGTAGCAATTTTTAAAATATTTTGATAAAATGAAGTATGTGAACTTTTTTTTGTCCGATTTCCGACGATTGCGAATCAACCCATTTCAATTAGGAATTCAATCCTGGACCCCCTCAAGAAATAGGACTTTATCAGTCATAAATGTTTGATTACACTGTACAACATTTTTCAGGTGATTGATTCGGGACTCAATTCCGATAATTTTTTATGAAAGTAGCCACAAAAAGAAGAACTTCTGCTTCATTAGTTTGTACATGTTACATCAAATAATAATTTAAAAACTAATTTGAGGTTAGTAGTATATTATAGGGAATTTTTCACGTTTTAGACTCTTTTGTTTGTCATAACTCGAGAACCACTAGTCCGAATAAGCTGAAACTAATTTAAAAATTTTATTTGTATTTTCAAGGTCCAAAACTGAACACATAATTGATTTTTGCATTTTTTTATGCGCAAATGTATTAAAAAAAAACTTCCTTTTCTAAAAGTTATCTTTACAGACATATTTTTTGTATATATGTAAATTTAAACTATTTTTTATACAAATTTTAAATTTAGGCTTTAGTTTTTTAAACCCAATAATGAGATTACAAAATGGAAAGCAGTTTTATTGTTTAATATTAAAGTATTCTGCCAGCTTCGAAAGTAAAACGGTCCATTATGTTTCGCATTAGTTGCCGAAGATATAATTGAAAATTGGCTTAGAATTACTTCAAGATTAAACAAAATGTTTAATTTTTTATTAATTTTAATCAGAATTTAAGTTTATATCATCAAAAATTTAAATTATTAGGTTTTATTTTGAATCATTTTCACAATGTAAATTTGTTCCAAATATGGCTATATATGGATTCCGCGCCAGGAGAACTGTTTATCTTTGGAGACCAAAAACCAATCCCTGTTCTGAAGTGAAGTGCATCCTAGAGAGAGCGTTCTGCTTCATACGAAACAAATAGTAGTCGGACGTGACAAAGTCCGGGGAACTATAAATTTTCAATTTAATTAATTCCATTCCGTAGAGGTTCCCTGTGATGGTTTAGCCAAATTTCAGGAGCTTATAAGAGATATGACCCTTTTGGTGCCAACAAATAAAGAGCCTGGGCGATTATTGTCTTCTTTGTCAAAATGGCCACTGCTGAACCGCACAAATAATCTCTCGCACATTAAAACCGATGGAACTCATCTTCTTTTTTTAATTAAAAATTTAATACAGAACTTGCAGCATATGACGCTTTGTTGAAGAATTCCATATTTTCAAAAAAAAAAAAGTGGGAATAAAGGACAGAAGATATGTACCCTTCAAAATTTATCACCCTAAATTAATTAAGTACTTTATATAATTATAAATAATCGCATGTAAGTTCTTGGAAATATAAAATATTGAACACTTACGTTAAGAAAATAAATCTAAATTTGCATTTGTATGACTTCAAATGTACTTTAAGAAAATTTTGTATGAAAATTTTGCCTAAAAGCACACTTCAAGATAACTTTATTATTTATCAATACGGCAGTTATAATTTAAATGATTAAAATTACGTTTTTTTTAAGAAAATTGTATTTAACTTCAGTGTCATTGAACTTCTAAATCTCATTAAACCTGTTCATTTCTGTAAATTTATCTAACATTTCCTTCGCATTCCTATAGTAACGTAGGCAAACAAAACAGTCATAGCAAGTGCTACCCGTGGGTATCAGCTTACAGCGTTGGATGCTTACAAAAAACTTCATATTATATGTTAACTTAAACAATATTTAATTTCAACAAATTTTACGGAAAATTGAAATTTGCCTAACTAATCCCAGATGAAAGAAACAAAAAAATAATAAAGCCACACAACATCAACAGCAGCATATTAACACTTATTATGCTACGAAATAGAAGGCAAAAAAAAAATAACACAGTACATCTTAGTTTTATCCGTTTAAACTAATTTGTATGCTAAGCATATATGATTAACATATACATACTCGTACATATGTATGTATGTATGTTCTAGTTAAGTCCCCCTTAAGAGGACAAAAAAGGCATTTCAACATACTAAACATATATAATACATATAAAAACACGTCCAAATACAAATGAAAAATAATAAAAGCGCTTAGTATCTAACAGACGCTAACAACAACAGGTACAAAGTATACGAAATGGAAAGGATAAGGGATGAAAAAGGAATAAAAATGAAAATCTCTACAAATAAACAGCAGCGATAATGTGTCTGTATTTGAAAAGCATCATAAAAACTAATATGTATGTATGTACTATATACATAAATACATAAAAATGTACATACATGCACACAGAGACTCACAAATATTTATATGTAAAAAGAAGGACTATGATAAATTGAACTGATGTAAGAATACTTTATATACTGTTCCACAATTGGGCAGATGCGGTATTAATTGTAGCTCAAAATATGCACCTTTGACATGAAATTTGTTTAAACGCGTGCTATTTTTTTTTTTGTTCTCATCAAATTGTTTATATTTTTATTCACACCACCAAAAAAATAGGTGTAATAATTGTATCATTGGCTGTTGAACCAAAAAGTCTAATCTGGGTCCTTATACGATCCTAAGACGATCTAGCCATGTACATCTGTCTGTCCGTCCTTTGAAGACACGATAGAGCATTAAAAAAACGACTTAGTGCAATGAAATTTATCCCAAACAGTTCATGTTTCGCTGAAATTTTGAGTGTTAAATATGGTCAAAATTGGTCCTGCAGGATCCGAGTTAAAGTTCAAAGTTTTAGACAACAGCGATATTTTTCAGATATTTTTTACTATTTTCTTCAAATATAATGCAGATAATAACATGAAATTTTGAATCCTTTTTGATTATAAAGGATCAAGTTGAAAATCCTAGGCAATGGTTTACGATTTCTTATAGACTCCATATAAATATATTCCCGAAATATAGATCTCTGGTATATATGTACATGCCTTTAAAAAGGCAGTATTTATACAAAATTCTGCATATATTATTTTCACGTAAAAATAAATATCAAAGCGATATTTTGTTTGAATCGGTCCATATTGGCCATATAAACTGCATTTCCTAAGATTTATTAAATGCACAAAAATCTCTTATAAAAATTATTATTAATTATTATTATTATAAATCTCCACACCGAATTTTACGATGATTGGTTCATATTTGTCTAAAGCCCCCATATAAGGTCTACTTCCAAAAATTATTTGAATGCAGATACGAGTATATATCTTACAAACATCATTATCAAGTTAAAATTCGACGGAAATAATCCAGATATATGTATAATTAATTAATTAATTAATTAAGCTTATATATAAACTATAGCCCTAAAATTTATGGTGATCGATCCATAATCGACCCATAATTGGTCATAGCTTGCAATTAGGGACTACTTTTGATAGACGCATTAATCTTCTTAAATATCTAATATAGATATCGAAGTGAAATGTTCACTGGTCTGTCCATAATTTGCAGACCAGTTCCATAAGCTAATAAAACCAAATATTTATTAATCATATTTTAAGTCTAGTTAGACTTTATAAATAAAACGAAGAAAAAATTTAAATTTCTTAGCTGCTTCTAAACTATTTCCAAACAACAGAATTTAAAACAAAAATCACTGACAAAAGAACTAGTTCTAGACTAGTACATCTTTTCCTGGGATTCTTTCTACATTTTTACCAACTTTTCATACACACCAATTCAACTGATCTCTTTCCTTTAATACTTGCCAGTTTAAGTATATGTTAAAGTAAATGTGTGTATAGTCAGCGTAAAAGGATTTTTATAACATTAACAGATTCTATGATTCTGATTTTTTTTTTTTGCATTTTTATTTTATTATTGTTTTAAGGTCATACGAAGAAAAAACAATTTATGGCATTTGACATGGAAACGAAAAGAAAACAATTATTTGGATTTTCTAAATGATATAAAAATCCAACTGAAATTAATGTAATAAAATGTTAATTTGGAGAAAAATCTAACAAGTTCCATATTTGTGTGTAAGCACTTAAAACGAGCACACTTCAATATGATAAAGTTTAATTGAATAAGAAAATAGTAGTCTAAAATGGTTAATTTAAATTTTTATATTTATAGTTATTAGAATTTTTTAACAGAATGAAGTTTTAGTACCCACCACTACAAAGATGGAGGGTATGTTAAGTTTGTCATGCCCTTTGTTACATATCCTCATAAAACTCTAAGACAATTAAGTCATGTGCGTCCGTAGGTTAAAGTCACGATAGAGTTTCAAAAAAAGCATTATAACAATGATACTTTTTGCAAACATTTCTTGTTGCACAGAAATATATCGTATTGAAGATAGCTAATATCTGGCCAATAGCATCCGTGTTATAGACCAAAGTTTCCGATAACCTCGTTATTTTTCAGAAATATTTTGCTATTTTCTGCAAATGTAAGCTATTATAATGAAATTTTGATTACTTTTTTTATTTATTGTAGAAGGACAAGTAACCAATATCAAAAAGATGGACAACAAATTGAATTTCGCATACCGATTGTAACACAAAAAGTATATTAATTCTTAGTTCTTATAATATTTTAAGACGATCTAACAATGTATGTACGTCCGGATATTGTAGACATTATTAAGTCAAGAATGAAGGCCTTAGGAGAATAATATTATATATTAATAAAGTCTTTTTGGTATTGGTATATATTGGAGACCACCCCGATATGTTCTAACAAATAAGAGTTTATATTCGACTTTGCCGAATCTTATATACCCACCAACAATACCAGTAGTGTGATTTATGCATAATTGAAATAAAATTGTATTAAATTTTGTTTGAATAGCGATGTTTATACGAGTTTTTTTATCCCTTACATGTTATTCATTACATATTATTGGACAATTCTCATAAAATATTTTTATGGCATTTGAGACTTATGGAGAATTTCATCTCAATAGCAACATATTTTAGAGTTTTTTAAATTATTTTCGGAAGTATACTTTATATCAGGGCTATGGTCAAATATGGACCGATGCAAACAAAATGGTTTTTTGATTCTTCTTTGCATGAAACTTATTTCTGCTGAATTTTGTATAAATAGTGGTTTAAATGGGCATTTTTTTAACTTAGAGCCAAATTCCGGGAATACATTTGTATGGGAACTATAAGAAATTGTTGACCGATTCGCACCATTTGCCATGTGACTTACTTTTCTATAATAAAACTAAAGTGTAAAAAATTGCATGACATTATCTGCATTATGTATATATGAAGATAATAGCAAAAAATATTTGAAAAATGTCAAGTTGATCTGATACTCTGATCTATTACTTGGATTTTACTACACATATTTTACCCATTTTTAATACGAAACATTTCCGTAAAAGAATGTTCGATAAGCATTTTGTTGTTCTAATTATTTTTCTCGAAGCAAAATGACAAACTTAATATACACCCTATCTTTTTAGCGGTGTGTATAAAATGTTTTGCTATTTTCTTCAATTACATTGCAAATAATATAACTAAATTATGGACATACTATTATTTTTACAAATTTATGTACTACGGTACATAAATATCAATATAAAACAGTATCCATAATGTAGCTATGTAGCTTATATAGCTATATTAAAAATTTTATAAATAAAAAAAAAAACACGCACAAATTCCTTAAAGTTCTTCCGAATCTTATCTATCTACCGGATTTTTTGTTAACAATTCTTTATTTTAAAATATTTGTATAACAAACTTTGTGTAACGACTTTTTTAGGAAATGAAAAAAATCGATAATGGATTCAAGCAATCCGCATCGGTCTGATTTCACATTTCCTACGACACTCTTACATTTTTGCTTTAATATATACATTAGGGCTATAACCAAATTCTTGGCATAGTACCACGGAGTGGCCATGTTTTAGTAATGAAAACACCTGTCTCTCAGGGAAGCAAATTTCTAAAACTTTTCAAGAAATTTTTTTAAGAAAAATTTTTTAATTATTATATTTTTGTATTTATAGTTACAATATTTATGTATTAATAAACTTTAAGTTTAGTAGTCATGATGATTTACACAGTAGATAAATACTACTCCTTTGTTGCATAGGAATTGCTTAAGATTCTTTCACCCAGTGTCTTTCAAAACACGCCTGTGCTTTTTGAAAATGGATCAATGATTATTCTCAGCCTCTGTAATTTCTTTATTGAAGCAATATCGTACCATTTCCCACATATAAATTGGCAAATTGTATATAGTTTAGTTCGGTATTTTGAAAAAGGAATAAAAGCTAAAATAGCAAGAATTGACCTTAAATTCCATCGAGCATTGTTAAGTGGCGGTATGCTTTTGAACTTTATTTTGGAAAATTTATTGTTGTTTTGCAAATACCTGAATGAGGCTGTGAGTTCATATAAGAACTTCATATCATCGCACCACTTAATTGTCTTTACATCAAGTGTTTCATTAGTTTGCCTTAAATTTGTTTGTAGTTGTTAAATGTTCATAGTTATTTATTAATTCCTCAACAAAGTCATATTTTTTTATTTTTTTTTATTATTTTATTAATTTTAATTTTAACAAGTATTTTCTTAAATCTATTGATTTTAGTTTTACTTTGTAACCAAGAGTTGAAAAGTTCCCTCTAAGCGATATACTATTTCTGGTGATGAGGTTTTCAGCTATATGTGATGCTGACAACCAATATATTGTGGAGGACGAAGACATATTGAATTATAGTAATTTTTTAAGTGGGCAACCACAGCATTTTTGCTTTCTGTTTTAAAACTTGTAGTATCGCAGATAACCATTGCAAAATATTAACATAAATAAATTTTGTTAGGACTTCCTTCAATCTATTAAGAAAATTTTCCGTTATCCAAAACAAGTACTGCTAAATTTACTTCTCTTACTTAATTTTTAAATACTACAACTTGGAGTTCTATTTTATCAATTTTTTGCCAACAAAATGTAGGCACGAATTTTCACTTTTTAAAGTAGCTTTCAGAAACGTTTCTATTTGTTCAGACGACCTAATAACAGCTTTGTAAATAGCTACTTGTGATGGCGTTGAAATGTTAATACACACCTCTGCTAATTTTTTACACATTTTTTTCGCTTTTATGGTGCATTAGTAACTAATTTAACCACGGGCTTTGTTGTCAATCTATTTAATTTTATTCATTTTGGAGGTTGTTATTCAGAGTTCTCGGATGAATAGGTCTCCTCATACTTTCATGTCATAACCGAATCTGCATCAGATATATCGTTCTTATCAATACCTAGGGCTAACTGAGGCTCTATATTTTATTAAGTTATAGCGAATCTTTTTCTAAAATTAGTATTATCATAATACTTGTCTGTCTTCATATAATTTTATCAGATCTTCCACTTTTTTTACTACATACCTCTTAATTTTTCAATATTCAATTTATTACACAAAGTGTTAGGTTCATTACAAATTATAGAATAGCTTTCTCTTTCCAATTATAATTTTTTCACTTTGTATTTTGCTAAATTTATATAATGGTATATAGTAAATGGGAATCTTTCTCTGAATTTTAACGCTATCTTGAAATTTGTTCCAGGACTTTGATTTGACTTTAGATTTTTTTCGGATATTTAAACCATTTTTCTGAAAAGACATATGTATTTTATTAATTCAAACAGACAATACAATTTAATGATACATCTAAATACGCAGCAATTTCCATGCTTTCTAAATTCAATAAAAGTTTTTAAAATAAAAAGTTTCACAACTTTTGCGTTTATTTTGTGATATTTCTGGAATTTTGCACGAATTTTTATTGGAAATGGTGTATTTTGGAAACCCAATTTCAAAGGTCATAACATAAGCATTTAGTGATGGTACAAACTATGAAATTCGGATCATTTCTTATAGTTTTATATCACTTTAAACAAGAGACCGGAAATAACTCGTCCATATAATCAAAAATCACGATTGTGATTTATATTTTGTTATTAAAAATAAATCACTCATAATAACTGATATGAAATGATTTGTGTTTACATGGTTTGGTTTTTGTTGTTTTTTATTGCTTTGGTGAGAGACACACTATATCAATTGTGGTTGATCTTAATAAACGTCAACATTATTTCTCTTTTATTTACATACTATAGCCTATTTTCTCTTATGAATCACCCTCTCAGTGATATAAAACAAAAAACTAATTTTAAATGGTAAATGGTGCCAACTAACCCCTAAAATTAAAGTGGACCCGTTATTTTCGGCCTCTGCTTTAAACATAAAGTATTTTAATTTTTTACATATAATGAATTATGAACCGCAATGCATTTTAACCCGTACATAGAAATATCAGGTTCATATTTTTTAAAATTTCCGTAAGATAACAATTGTTGTTTTCAAACTACAACCCGATCCCTGCATGAACTTTTTTAACGATCCGAATAAATTATCATATTTTTTATTAATAACTTTTAATAATAAGTGTTAAAAAGTTATGTACACATGTATGAATGTACACTAGATTCATACATGTGTTTGTCTAGTGGCATATTTTCAATTGTGAGTAATTTGACATTTTGCAAATTCCTATTTCTTAGGTTTTCTCCATTTCCTTTTATCTAAAATTTTGTCATCAAACCGAAAAAGTCATTATCATTTAACACCTAAGGTGCTGAAAACTATGAGTAGTAAGTGTGTGTCTACACATATACATATGTATACGAGTATGTATTTTTGAATGTTAATGTTCAACATATATGTGCATGCATACATATTTACATACATATTAGCAGCAACAACAAAAATCATGAAATTTTTCCTATATTTAAAATAAACACAAAGTTTAGTTTATACAGAAGAGGTATTTCGTACTATTTTATTCCATTTAGATTTTATATCATGAATTTTAGTTTCTTCAAAGATAATTTGTATTTATAACGTCATTTAATTTGTGAAATTGGGCAAAACAAACATTTAAATAGATACAAACACACACACACACAAACACAAAATATTATAGGTATGTATGTGTATGTATTTATGTGGTTAAAATACACACATATATAAGTAGAATATATATTTAGTGCTTAGTAGTATTGGTTGTAATATTAGTTGTATTTCGTACTATACAAAAGGATAATGTTTTCTAACAGTTTTGTTTTTATTTGAGATTTTTTTTTTCGTATTATTCCAAAACTTTTTTGCTGTTGATTTCTTTTCACTCGATTTGTTGTTATTATATGTACATATCAATATACATAAATTTGTATGCTTTTTGCTTTTATATGTATGTTTATAAAAATTTCTGTTATTTTATTTCTATTTTGTATTTTGTTTAACATCACATAACATTTAGTTTAGTTCTGCCTCATTTATTCGTTTGCCAATAGAATATTTAAGATATTTTGTGTTCCATCGTTAATGTTGTTTCGGTCGTTTCCTTGTTTGTTTTCTCAAAAAGCCACTACTTTTGGTAAGTGAAAAAACGGGGTCTATTGAAAAAGGTATAATATAGTAGCAGTAGTATTTTATGGCGTGAGTGAAACGATTTGCTTGTTGTATTACCCCAGGATATTATATATATATATTTATGTTTGAATAAATGAAATACACAAAATGTATGTAATTTGTTAAACACAACCAAAGGCATAGAACAAATTAAAGCGATGGTTTCTAAAGCAATTTTCTGAAATTTACAGAATTTGTTGAGATTTAGCATCCCAATGCTTAAGTAAAAGAAACCTACACTCATACTTTTATGTTTAATAAATTTCTAAACGTAAATATATTTGATTCAGCCAAAAATATAACCTTATTTTAAAGTAAATAATAATATTATCTTGTTGGAGCGTAGTTAACAGATATTTTATATAATTTTTCGCTCATGGAACCTAACGCTCGTCGGTACGGTACGCCAAACCAAAAGGTTTTTTACCACCCAATCTGCACCAAAATTAGGAAAGTTTAACCCTCCGATGAGTGACAGTTCTGAACTTCACGGCCGTGTGAAAAGGTCCCTACGGACCTTTTTTGTAAATCATGTTTTTTTTTCATATAAAAATTTTTTTTTTTTATTTTTTTTTTGTTTTTATTGTTTATAACTAAATTCTACATACAAAAATAATTTTTTCAGTTTTTTAACTCAAAGACATTAGGGATGATGATAAAAACAAAAAATTCTAAGAACTGGTTTATTGCTAGTAGTATAAAATTAGAATATTGTGCCTTTTCCTTGAAAGCAATAAAGTTCATGTCTTCGAATTTTTTTTAGAATTTTTTGTTTTTATCATCATCCCTCATGTCTTTGAGTTTAGGTCTTTGTGTTCAGAATAAGTAAATTATGTGTTGAAACAATAAAAAAAATTATAATGAAGCCCAAAAACATGGATTTATTAGTGAAATTCAGTACAAGGTACTATTCTCACTAAAACCTCAATAACTCCTAAAGTAATAAACCGATCGGCTTAATATTGTTTCCAAAAGATGCGCAACAAAATACTCTTGGAATACAAAGTAACTTTGGGGGGGTGTTGTAATGGCCGTCATAAGAGTAATTTCAGTTTGAAAAGGCAAAAAGGTCCCTAGGGATCTTCCCACTCATCGGAGGGTTAATATTACTCTAAGTATTTTTGAATACATCATTTCACCTATAATTGATTAATAGACGCAGTACAAGGTGGCGCAAAAGTAATCCTCCTATCAGAAAATGCTATAAATGTTGCGCAACTTGATGAATTGGGATTGGAAAACATGTGGTTCCAACAGGACGGTGCAACGGCACACACTGCACGTGCCACAACCGATATGCTGAAGGATGCATTTCCCGGGCGCCTAATCTCCCGTTTTGGCGATTTGCCCTGGCCAGCAAGATCGCCTAATTGGAAGTTTACTTTTGCGCCACCTTGTATAATCATAAATTTTTAATTATGATTTCAAATATATTTCAGATCATTATGTTCTAAAAATTTTGCTTTTTGGAGCACAAGTCGATGGCCGTTGTCACTATTTTTAAATGCTGTTGACATAGCAGCACTAGTCGACCAATATGGACAAAGTGTTCGATAGATTTGTGCTAAACTTTTATTTCTCGTGTTTTCATCAGTTATTAAATTTTGTGGTTTTTAGGTTTCTGTTTCTAAATAAGATGTAATAATGTTGTTTTGTTTATAAATTATACAGACTTTTATTTAGTCATGCAAAGCTTCTAACAACTTCAAATAATATACTTGCAATGACCGCTTTCTCATATATAACACGCACAGGTACCCGGGTACCTTGATGTGTACTAAAAGGTCTCTCAGGCAAATTAAAAAAAGAACGGCTGCGAACGAAGTAAATTATTTCAAAGTTAATAGTTTCAATAAAAACAACTTTGACTGAAAACGCCAAAGGTACCCGGGTACCTTAGTGTACACATAAGGGTTAATTTTAAAGACTTCCAGAATTCATTATATTTATTCCCCAGTTTTTGTGTACTACTTATATATAAAGGAATTACTTTATTTGTATCTTAAAAAAGTCACAATTATAAAATAAAAAATATACTTCAAATGGATAGATTCAAATAATTTAGTCCGCTTTCACACGTTTCAGTTTTGACTCTTTAAAATAAGTATTTTTGGTTGACGGTCTAGATAACCATTTTTGCTATATATACGAGTATGTAAATGTATATACGAGTATATGCAATACTTACATCACAAAAAGCATGCATATATTTTATTAAAACCTAAGAAAGGTTATAGGCATAAATATTTTCTATGTAGTCAAAAATTTTAAATAACAGATGAACAAATGAATTCCAAAAAAAAATATAATTTCAAGAAAGTACAGATTACATTTTTGTAAAGTCGAAATAAGCATTAGGTTCATTTTGAAAAAAAGAAAATAAAATAAAAATATGTTCGATTTAATTTATTATATATACACATATTATATTCCCCTGATGAAGTCAACAAAGAATTGAGGAAACGTTGGGAAAAAATTGCAATTAAATGTATTTTTAATTTACAATATAATAATTTAGACCCAAGTAGCTTATACGGAAATAAATACCAAATACAGAAAATTTATATTTGCACATATTATTATTTATCATAAAATGTATGAAATGGTTTGGAAAACTAGGCCCATATTTTGATATCTCTGGTAATATGGTATATTGGGAGGTTTCTAAGTTTTCATGTCTCCAATTAATCTTAAACAATTAAACAAATGCAATTTTTTACATCGATCTGAGAATATTGTCCTGTACAACCTAAAGTTTTTACAAGTATCCACTATACGAAAGTGCTGCCAATACCATATTTAAATTTTCATAAATAATTTCTCAATTTACAGTCGTAAATTCCTTTTTACAATCTCTTTTACTTTAGCAGAACTTTTTAATAATGTGTCCCTTAAAATCTGTTTTTTAAAACCAAACATAAAAAAGTACATGACTATATTCATAAAAGATTTCTACATAAGAGGATCTTAAAAATCTACATAAAAATGAAAATAAATTCTGTGCACAAGCAAAAAACAAACTTTTCTTGTTAAAAGAAAAAATTTAGAAGGATATTAGAATCAACTTAAAAATATGACTCTATTGTGTTTGAAATGTTGTTGGTTTTAACAACAATTTTACTGTAAGTCAACTGTAGAAAAGTGTCCATTAAAATTTGTTTTTTTTTTCTCCTAAACAATTTTTAAATTTGATTTCAAAAATATCCGCTTGAGCACAGTAGAAAAGAAACTATTGGATAAGTAGTAAGCAATTCAATCAATTGCTAGCAAATTTTTACCAGCTATTATTACTGCTTAGTTTGATGTTTGTTTAAATTACTTAGTATTTTAAAATTTTTTAAATACACGCAACAAGAGAAGGAATTAAAATAAAATTCCTTAAAATATGAACTTGCAAAAGAAAGTAAAATATTTAACAAGTTCATGTCAGAGAAAACAGAAGTAAAAATTATGTGCAAACATTTAAAAAAAACTTTTACAGAATTGTTATTTTTTTTTTTTTGTTTTACATATTTTATGATCTACAATTTTCTAGCTTACTAAAGTGACCCTTATTTTTATACCCACCACCAAAAATATGGAGGTATACTAAGTTTATCATGTCATTTGTAACACATCGAAATATTGGTCGTAGACCAAAAATTCGAAATAGACCGTCTTATAAGACTCTAAGACGATCTAGCCATGTTCATCCGTCTGTACGTCTGTTGTAGGCACGATAGAGCAAAGATCAAAAGAAATAGATCAATGGAATTTTTACCAAATATTCTACGAAATGTTTTACCGAAGTAAGTGTTCAGTATCACTTACAATGGGCAAAATCGGTTTAGTAGAATCCGAGTTATACACAAAAGTTTCAGATGTTTGCTTGCTATTTTCTTGAAATATAATGCAGAGTCTTGTTGAGAGTAGTAGGAATTGGTCCACGATTTCTCACTGCCCCAATGCAAATCTCTTCCCGGAATATGAGTTTGTGATACATAACTGTCTATAGAAAAACCAGATCTATAAATAATTCTGCAAAAAAAAAACTTTTATGCAAAGTTCATAATATATTTTGTTTGCATCGGTTCATATTTTGACATAGCCCATAGTCCATAACACATGTAAATCATCCTTCCAAATTTCTATATATTTGACAGTAGCCCTCATACAAATTCCACTTTGAAAAATCACTTAAATGTTCAAAAATCTCTTATAAAAATTACTATCAAGTTGAAATTTAATACAAATAATTCACATATAATCGGTGCATATTTGAGCGTGGCCCCATATAAAGTTCACTTCGAAGACCATCACTATCAAGTTGAAATTCAATACAAGAAATTCACATATCATCATAAACAATTTCATAATGATTGGCCAATACCAATAGGTGATGATCGGCCCGTAATAGGTCAGTTTCCTTATGAGGACTAGTCTCAACTCATTAACCAACATAAACATCCACATCGCACTGAAATTTTACACAGAATAGTTATAAGTATGTAAAAATTAAAGTTGGTCCATAATTGACCATAGCTCCCATACAAGTTATAATTAATTTGTGGTGGGTATATAAGATTCGGCACAGCCATATATAAACTTTTACTTGTTTTACATTATTTTCGTTATGTTTGCTGTGTAAAGCTATAAAAACCCCAGAAAACAAGTGTTAATTGTATAAAATAGCATAAAGATAGTTATTTTTTTATACAGTAAAAAAAATTATATGTTTTGTGGAAAAATATGGTTTATGTTGTTTGGTAGTTTCCCACAAAAACAAAAAAGTTTTCCATTGACTCACAATGCAGAAAAAAAAAATAAATAAAATAAAATTAAATAACTTACCAACAACTTGTAAATGCACTCGAGCACTAACTTTTGGTTCTGTTGACACTTGGCATTCATATGCACCAGCATCACGAGCCTGCACATATTTTATTTGTAATGTCCAAAATTTATCGGGTTGTTTTAAAGCCAAAAATCTTTGGTCTGCAATAAAAACGGCTCTGTAATGGTACAAAAGAAAAGAAAACAATTTATAAAGTTTGTTTTTTGTTAAATTTTATTTGGTTTAAATACTGAAGGAGTTTAAAGATAGTTATTAAACAAAAAGGTCAAGATTGTTCTAAGTAATTTATGTACTCTAAATCTGAGGAATAATAAATAGTTTTAAATTTTATAAATAAATATAATAACTATTTTATTGTTGAAACACAGATCTATATTAAATTATATTAAAATGTTATTACGAACAAAGTTATACCTTAAGTATGATTTGGATATGGCCGTTTTTGACCATCAGCAGTTAAAACTTACTGCCGCTATAATTGAGACCTATAGGAATCTCTTGAACATTGAGACCACATATTAATATATATGAACTAATGTGAATAAACCCTGCTTTTGTTACAGTAAACATTTGACTCAAGTACGAACCTTATTGAATAGTTATAAGTATTATTATTATTATTGAATATATTGAAATTTAAGCATGAATTAAGCTAGCCTTCAAACAAATTTCCGCCTAAGCAATTGTAAAAATGTTAATTATGTAGTGTTTTCACTCTGAGACACTGTTAAAATCTAAAAAATTATATCAAACAATTATATTTAACCCTTAAGCTGGAGGTGCACAACTCGCGTTTTAGCGTCAATGCGTTTCTAGATTTCTAAACGTTTTAAGCGTCAAGTGTTTCAAGTTATATTTGAAGATTTTTCGCGTTAATCATTTGTGTTTTATATATGTATATGTACTTTCGGAGGTGATGCCGTAAACTCGGCTAATTTTGTTTTTATATGAAGTGTTTTATCGATTTGTTTGTCAATTTCATATAAAAAATGTTTTTTCAGCTGTCATTTTTTTTAGTGACATCACCTTTAAAATACATTTACTTTACATTTGTCAATGTCAGCCGTTCGACGCTTTCAAAAGTAGAAAGTAAACGAACTTTTCGCTTTTCAAGCGTCAAGTGTGTAACTTAAAACGTACGACTACATTTACTCTACTTTTTGACAGTTGCTTAGAACGCGAGAAACGCGTAAACGCTTGGTATGGACTTTCAGCTTTAACCCGAAAATGTGTTCACATAAACGAACCCCAGGGCCTAGCTAGGATTTCATATATTTTTGAATTTAGAGTGCTGAAGGCAGACAGGATTTTTACAAAATTTGCAGAAGAATCTTGTGTTGCGTTTTACAATATCTTTGTCCTTACAAATAGCATACTTGAGACGTCCTGAGTCGCGTTTTTGTTTAGGTTAGGTTATGAAATTAATTTTTGATTAATTTCAATTAATTTCCTTTGATTCGCAATAGAAAAGCTTCTATCCCCGATCTACTAACAAAATTTACGGTAACATTGTTTTGTTACTACGTCCTTCAATGCAATAGTTAACAAATATTATATAAGAGGCTAAGGCCATTACGTCAATTATGTTGTAAAAAAGGTCCATCAATTTGTTTTACGTTTAGTTGTATATTTTCCAAGCATTTGGTCGATAACGTCTACGCCTGTTTTGTTTTGATTATAATGCATGATTGCCTCAGGTTTTTTCCTAACCCCAATAATAGTTGTATCGTATAGAACGGTTGACAATAATATAATGGCCTTATTTTTCTTCGAAACATAAGATCATATTGCAATTTTATTATTAAATCTAAATTTACTTGATAATACTTCACGTTTCGGATGCTTTCTTCATTTGCTGTGGAACGCAGCGCTTGTTGCCTCTGAGCTTGCCGACAAAACCAAGACCAATAACCATTAATGTCTTGCATAAATCTGGAGTTGTAAAAAACTAATTTCTGAAGCATACAAGCACATTAATTCTGCTTTTTATACAAAACACAATATATAGAATTATAAATTGTTGTAATCTCTTGCTCTTTTGATTTTATTTGCTGCATTCTCGACAGAATGCGAGTAGAGTAGGGCCTGGGTGGGCACTAGTATTACAAATACGAACAAAAATTTGTTGAGAGTAATTACCACGCCTACAGATACAACATTTTAAGCTTTTTTTAATATTTTTTTGTACACAACACCTTCATTGAGGAATTTATAAAAACCTAAAGGGCTCCGCCTGAGATGTCTAAGTAGAAACTATAAAAATTTTCAAAAATGCCTGGCCAGGCCCTGGTGTTCACTTAATGGTTAACTAGTTTAACGTTCATACATTTCGATATTGAAATCAAATTGAAACTGTGTGTTGATTTTAGTAAAATAAAATTCTTAAATTTTGCTAAATTATTGTAATATTGAATATAATTAAGGCTACTTTAACTTACAATGCTTTTGTTAAAATTCTAAATATTTCATTCGCACATAAATGTAGAAAACAACTTTAAAAGTCACAAGTTCTATAAGAGTATACCACAAGAGTTTAATAAAACTTTAGGTTATTTGCAGTTTTTACTTTTATTTTTGGTTGCTCTATCTGAGCTACAAACTAAGACTACATAATAAAGTTTTATTTAGATTTTTTTGTAGGTTTAGTTATTTCTGAGATTTTGATATTCTGTATGCTACAGTTCGTATAAGGGATATTATTTTTAAAAAACAAAACCACAGTATAATTGAAAAGATTAATTCCTGTTTTACATATCAATATTTTATATAAAAGATTTTATAGGAACATAGTTTTATTTCTGTTAGTAAATAACAAATAACAATAATTCCTGGTAACAATAAAAAATTAAAAATTATTATTACTTATTATAGTATTATTTATATGTTTTATTTCAGTCACCGTGGATTTAAAAAGGACCAAAAAAGCCGGATCGCAAGAAACAATGATTGCCAAATTGACATCATTTCTATAAGGTTTTTTCACTCACGTGGTTGATACACTACTGGCACAGAATTATATTAACTCGTAAACAGATATGTTAAAGTGTTTCCCGTGTAAGTGTGATTGGTAAAAGACGAATTTGTAGAAAAATGCTTGAGAAATATTTCTTAAAATTACAATACCATCGGGAACCGCTAGCTACATTCTACATAGGATGATTCATTTAAACAAAGCAAAGATATTTTGTAAAAAATATGAGTGCTGAGAAATAAAAAACCTACATCTTTTAAAGAATACTGCAAATTATGTTATGAAATAATACAAAGTAAGCACGAAACACAATAAAGCCATAATTTTATTAAAATAAACCAGAAACTTACAATTGAAATACTACGTTTACGTTTAGGAATGGCAGGTATTTCCGACAATGAACGTACAAAGAAGTACAACACCAGTGTAAGTTCATATTTAGACGAAGCAATTATTTAAGCTTTGCTGATTATCTTTTAGCCATCGGGTTAAGGAAAGATAAGACGAGTACACACTTGATTGCACTTGCAATACATTTTACTCTCTTCTTCGTTTTACATATGTATATGTATACAAATGTGTGTATACTCTCAAACAAAAATACGAGCGATTTAAGCAATAAGAATTGTGCTGCATGAACACCGAAGTTATGTCAAGAAAAAATTGTATCAATCTTTACAATGAGAATTGTTTTGTGAAAATTGGTACTATGTACCGCACGTGTACGTGTGAATGCCGATTTTCAAACATTACGTGGAAATTAAATATCTAATTATTAGTAAAAAGCAGAATGGTATTGCTATAAAACTGTACGCAGGTAATGATTTGACAAGATATTTGCAATTATAGTCTGAAGAGAAGAGCATATTTATATCAAAGAGTTCCTGTATAAAGTTTAAATGCTATTTATTATACACCATCACCCTGCAATAATATTTTGATGTAATTTAGCCCGCTGTTATTAATCAAAGGCGGCAACAGATTGCTATCGAAAAAAATTAGGTCAACGTAATTTAAAAATATTTCAACGCCACTAATTTTTATGCAACAGTTTATTGGACTCATCAAAAACACGGATTTTTGTAAGAGGAAATTAACTTTACAAACATTCGATCGGAATGGTTTCAATTCCGTATTTGCAAATACATCGTTTTTGCTTTGCGTTATCTAGATTCCGACCGATTTTGTTTATTCCCAAAAAAAATTTAAATCTTGTTTTTTAACTTAAATATGGTAACGTTGTGTAAACCTAAACAAAAAAACATATGATTTTTTTTAATAAAAAGTATAACAAAAGAGAACATAAAGAGCACTAACAAAGAAATTTTAAATAAAAGTGAAAAAAAAATTTTAAAATGCCAGAAATTTCAATGGTTGATCTTTTAAATGAACAAAGACATCAAAACGCAGTTGAAAAGCTACGAAGAAGAATTTAAGGGATGCATCTGATCCTCTGCAAATATTTTCAATTTTCGTAACTTTTTGACAAACTATTTTTTTGTTGCTGAAACCAACTTTGAAAGTTTTAACATTTTATTTAAATTTAAATGAGGCAATTAGAAAAACAATGAAGTAAAAAAATTAATTTTTAAATTGTCATTATAAATTAGTAGTATGAGTTCTTTTTGCATTCCACTTTAGAAATTTAAAATGGTTTCATTCCAAAAAAAAATCCTTTTCCCGTTTTCTAAAGACTCATTTTAAGGAATCAAAACCACTTTCTATCGGAATAGAGTTCTGTGGCATGGCTGTTAGTTTCTTAAATGAATAAAAACTTTTGGCTACAATGTATTGAATAGCTGTTCTATAAATGCTTACACTTTTATGCCAGAGCATTTTATTTGAACAATAATTTATGGAGAATTCTTAAAATTATTAGAAATTAAAATATAATTAAATTTTCTCACAGAAAATAATCATTAACAAACAAAAATTTGTTAAATCCACAACTGTTGTTGTAGTATCGTAGGAGTGGTACGTCGGCTGAATTTACAATTGTTGTACAAATATTGTTGGTAATTACTATATAAATATTTTGTACAACACCTACGACATTTTTACAAATGGTTCTCAAATGTTGCATTTTAGTTAAAAAAAAAAATAACCGAACGATAACACTGAAATAAACTGATTGATAATTTTAAAACAAGCAAATAAAATTTTAATAATGGATATTGTTGAAAATTCTACGTTATGTTTTAATGTTAGAAAATACACCTGTCCTTCGATTTACACGATAGGTGCGTTCCTGAAAAAATCGTATAAATCGAAATAGAAAATTTTTGTATGAGAAATCGTGTTAATCGAGAAAAGACCCAAATACGAATAAATTTAAAATTTTGTTTAGAAAATTCATTTATTTTAAGTAAATTAAATTATGTATATAAAAATAATTAAAATTAATACATACATTGGACATCCATATTTACATTGCATTAATAAAACAAAATAAATTTAACTCATAAAAAATATTACATGTCAGTATGTACACTAAAAGCACAATTAGAAATATATTAGATATACATACATATTAATATAAAGTATGTATATGTATCAGTCATCACTTTCAAATAATTCTTCATCACTGTCTTCCACTACTAATCGTTTTTTTTTTTTTTTTTTGGTAGGCGACATATCACTTTCGTCTCTAGATAATATATAAAATATAGTCTGATTCGATAGTTGATAAATTAGAGATAACACCAGTTCGTAGAGATTTGGAAGTATAATTTGTAATTAAAACTTGTGTTGAATTATTATTTAAGCCCTTATATACCTCCCGATATTGGGCTAAGCCCTGTGAAATATATTGCGGGAATGCAAGGGCGCTTTCAATATTTGGGTAATTTTTTAAAAAATGATTTTCGCCTAATTCAAGCCCTTCAAAAATATTTTTTGTTGTCAGTGCTACTGATTCCGTAACTCCTTCATCGGAATCGTTGTCATTTGTTTCGACCACCATATTTACTAAATCTTCAACATATAAGTTTTTATTTATCATCAATTCTTCAACATCATCTGGACAGAAGTCATCAAAACCTTCTCCTCCCACTGTATGTGCCAACTGAACTATCTCAGACATTTCATGCTCCAAGGATTGACAAGGTAGTATAATATTTTCTCCTACATCTGGCCACAAATTTTTCCAACAGCCTTTGAGCGTTGCTTGCTTGAGTAGAGTATAAATCAATGCAACATGCTTTACACAATCTAATATTGTAAATTTTGTCCATGCATTCATTACTGTTAAAGGTTTATCATTTTCGATTTGATCTAAAATATACCTCAATGATTGCTTGAAATTATTCCCTGGTCTAAGGACTGCAACAAAGAAGTCGAAATTATTATAAAATATAACTTGCACATCATGTTGCAAGTCTTGTGGATGTCCAGGAGCATTGTCAATTGCTAGAAGCACATTAAATGGCAATCCCTTTTTCTTTAAATACCGCTTTGTGTCTGGGACAAATATACATATGTACATAGTATTACCATACAAAAATGCACATTTGGAGATATTCGTTAATTTGAAATAATGTGTAAAAGCTGCATAATTTTTAAACTTATATGTTATCGTTACGAAACAACTCTGTATTTTAAAAAAAAAATGTTTTTTTCTAAAATATTAAAAATAAAAAATCGTGTAAATTGAGGTAATTTCCACATCCCTCGTTGTAAAAGTGTAAAAGTGAAATCGTGCAAAAAGGTATCGTATAAATCGAGGGATAGGTGTATTCATATTTCATCTGTTGTATATTTTTTTTGTTTTAATATTTTTCTTTTGTCATTTTGAAGGTTTAACAATATAAGCATACAACTTTGCTCGAAATTGTGTTCACAATCAGGTAATTGTATCATACAATGTACAACATACAACATCACATGTGAATTGAACAATTATATTTTAGTGCATATTTCGCCAATAAACATTTTAACACACACACACACACACACACACACAGTGAAATATTTGCATAAAGTCATATACAAATGTACTTACATACAATAGGTAAATTTATATTATATACATATAGGACATGTTAACAACAATTTGAGTATTGACATAACACTCAATATACAAAATGCTTGCATAAATACTAAATGTATTTTGTATTTATTTATTGTACTATTGTTTACATTCATAAATATCTTGACACATAAACACAAATACATATATATATATATATATATATGTACATTTGAAATTTATTTAAATATGCATAAATGTGTACATATGAACAGTTGAATGTGTGTATGAAAAGTATTTTAACAATACGTTAAAATGCCATCATAACACTTCCTTTCTGTTAATGTACAACATGAATTCTTAGATTTTCTGAGAGTATTTGTTAACGTTGTGGTAAATATCAGCAGAGCAAATAATAAGAGGAGCATATTTATGTATTTATTGAAGCGGAATATTGTATTACTGACTAACTAATTTAGAAGTTGAAATAAATAAAACTACATATGTTTGTATAAAGTTTATTGTTTATTGGAAAGAAGGACAGATATAGTCCAGCACCAGCGCAATTTAAAATATGTTCTGTAAATTTGGGAAAGGAAACACAATTAGGGCGACGAATAAATTTAATAAATTGCCGATTATTTCCCAAAGATCTGATTGTCTTCTGTATAGTTTTTGGGTGTCAATAATTGCGTAACTTTTCCAACTTTATAGATCTACTATTTTTAATATAAATTCCATTACCAGAAACTTTACAAGTTTAATTAAATTTGTTTTAAAAATTATAAGAGGTAGGCAAATTTATGTTTTAGTATTTATGTTGTTTTTAGTAATTTAAAATCACAAAACCTCCTACCAGGCAATTATATTATCAAGCTTATATAGCTAGTCATAGATTGCCACTTCTGAAAATTACATCAACATATTTTACAAGTGTTAAGATCGAATTTAACACAAATAATATTTATGTATGCAAAAGTCATGTCCATTTCTGGAAATTTTTTTAATATAATCGGTGTAGGTTTAGGTTATTAACTATCATTCAAAATTTAATTAAGTACTGTTCGTTTTAATTTGCCTTACTAACAATAATTTTTTAAGAACGGGTTTGCCACCATTTGTTTAATTATTGATTTTGTTTGATAAATTACTACATTTTTATTTAAGGAACTTTTTTTGAAATAGTTTTTCCATTAGTGTTACTTGTTTCTCACTTTGATGCACACAAGAAACTTCTGTTTCTTTTATTATATTACAGAAATAGCTTTAAAGGCATATATTCTTTTGAACTGTAGTGAAGTAATATTTTCCCCAATTGTTTTATCTTAAATAATTTCATATGTATATTAAATGTGTCAAGAAATTGGTGAATATACTGAATTTGAAATGCATACACAGTAATGATACTATTATAATTATGTTTTTTATTATTAATTACAAAAAATTGCTCAATAAATTTGCAAGAGACCATATTAGTGAAGTAAACTCCAAATCAGTAAACCAATTTTATTGTCAGGAACTACAGTAGCACTTTCATCTATAGCAGGTATTGAATAATGACAGGAAAATAAATAGGGCGTACACTTTACTGAAAAGTTATAGCAGAAGGGGTGACAAAATATGTGATATTTGCCAAACAAAAAACTTTTATTTCTTTTTTATTTTTAAGCTTAATTTTTACATATGATTCTCCACTCATGAGAATTTTGTTTAAAATTCGTATTAAAGAAAGCGAGCCGATGGGTTTAAAAACCAGTTTGAAAATCTTTGTGCACGATTTTCTTTCCATTTTGATTTTGTATTGTTCAACAATATATTCCAATTTCTTAAATTGATTGACAGATTAACAGCATAAGGGTAGCTAGGTTTTAAAATGAAATAGTGGAAAAAAATTTAAAAAATATGAATTAAAATTAAAAAGACGTTTTTAAAAATCTACTGTATTCAGGCCTGATTTTGTGTGAACATGCATATATGCTTTATAAGCACGCAAAGCTATATGTATTAAATTCCGATTATCAGTTTGTTTTAAAATTATAGTTTTATTTAAATTTTTAATTTAATAACCCATAATATGGTGAACAGTAAACAAATAAATATCCACCTAAAAGTATGCTACATTTTTCATTAACCATGGTCAATTGGTTAATATTTAATATACGTATTAGTTATACGGTATAACACTAATTAAGTATAACTCATACGCAACCATGATCTACTGCAAATTAAATGGTAATAAATGAAGCTTGATTTCTTTTTGACTTTCCTTTTGACAAGGCTGTTTTTGCCATTTTAGCTGTTTTCGTGTAATTTGTTACTGTGAAACATGTTTAGGTTGCTCTATAATTTTATTTATTTAATTTTATGTTATTGAATTTTATTATTAAAATTATTTGCTCTGTTAAGAAAATGCACTTTTGCACTTTTTTTATTTGAAAATTATTTCTAGTTGAATGAATATGTATACAAGCATGGAAAAAACTGCCAATGCATCAGAAAAAATTAACTGTTTGATGTGGATTATGGGCATTATTGGAGTGTACTTTTTCAAAGACGACGAAGGCAGGAACGATACTGTGATGCGATGATTCCAAATTTTGTTGTACCCAAATGGAAAGAACTAGACTTGGCTAATATGTGGTGTCAACAAGACGGTGCCACGTGAAACAATAGACCAATTGAAAGGAGAGATCCCTTAATAGTTTATTTCACGTTTGGGGTTGGTTAATTGGCAGCGTAGATCGTGCGTCTTAACGGTTTTAGACTTTTTTGTGTAAGGCTAAGTCTCTTATCTGTAAAGCTAATATTGAAGAATTTATTTGTGAGATGTCAGTCGATATATTGGAAGGAGTTTGGCGAAATTGAACCTAGCATATGAACAGTTTCAGGCATAGACGCGGTAAACATTTACACTAAATCATATTTAAACCTTAAATTATATAGACTATTTATAGGAAATTTTAGAAAGCAATATAAAACTTATTTTTATTATGTTTTAAGAATATTTTAAAATTGACCATTGCAAATGCAATTTTTGTTTGTTGCTTTTACATATAAATACGCATTAACAGCTAAGAATATTTAGCAATTTAATTAATTACTGCTTAATTAAAAAGTCAGATTCAGGTTGCCTTTGAAAATGTAATTTTTATGCCACAAACAATATCACATATGTACGTACATATATGAAAAATGTATTCATAAAATTATTTTTAATACATGTATAATTATGTTTCACACAACTTTGACTATAAAATTTAATAATAATTTCATATTTTATAGAATCTGTCAGCTGTGGTAGACAAATAATTAAATATTTTTACAACAAATAACGCCTTTATACCACTTATTGTACATAAACTGAATGGTATTATTATTTTACTTTGCTATGCAATGTTATTAGTATTTGACCCTAAATATTTCATATCTAAATCAGTAATATATCAGTTTGACAAGCCTTAATTATGGTAAACTTTATAACATATGCAATGATTATTTACTTAACTACACATGCAGAATATACTCTAACAAATGTTTATGCAAATACAAATAAAATTATATGCACAAATGTTAATTAGGGTGATCTCTTTTGTGTAGATTCAAAAACAAAAATTAAGTTTCAAATTTCTCAACTTGCTCCATAAAGAATTTCGAAAAATAAAATCATTGTTAAAATACTGCTTGAGACTGAAACAAAAATATTTGCAAAATAGTTTAGAAACATGTATTACCAATTTTGATACCTCCCTAATGTACCTACATATATGCAAATAAAACTCAAACAATCATTAATATTTATGACTAAGTATAAACTGAATTTCCTTAATCATGTGTAAAATATTACTCACAATTCGACGTTGTTCTTAAACAAAACTCTAAGGATAAGTACACAATTGACAAACCAATGTAGTTCTATATGCACATGAATATTTAGAATTGAGTATGCAAGTACAAATCAATATCGATAAAAGGAAATACATAAATAATTTTCGTAATAAAACAGTTTATATCAAGATTTTCATTAAATGAAATTAAGTACAAACATATCAACTTCTAAGTCACAAAGATAAAGTAATTTCCTTACGCACAAAAGAGGAAATATACCATAAAGGTGACTAAGGATGTAAGCCAGATTTGTTGTGGTTAAACATGACCATTGAATTTTGTCATAAGTCATTAGGCAAAAGATGAAATTTAATGACAACGTAATCTAAGTATTTAAATAATATTAATAATATAGTAAATATATTTTAAAATCCTGACTATAAATTAGACTTCATTTATTTTACATAAAGCTGCTACAAAAATATTAGCAAAATATTTATTATTTTTGATTCATGAGAATGGGATTAATCCATTGGTTTTGTTAAAACATAAAAAAATTACAACATATTACCTTTAGATATTTATGAATATTAAAGTTTGTTATATGCCAGCAGGCAATTGTGATCATTCCTAGCGTCTTTGAATTTTGTCTACATTTGAGCCGTTTCCCATAGCTGCATTCCATAACACAATATAGCTTTTAGAATCGAGTTTTAAAATAGGAGTTTACAATCTAATCTTAGTCTAGAGTTTCTATCAATGAAGCAATTTATTTGGAATATTTTCAATTTCATTTGAGTCAATTTTGCATCTAATTGGGATATCCATGTAAGGCGACGATCGACGTATTTAACTCCGTATTGTTGTGTTATAACTTGATTATAAATTGGAGATCATGATGCTGTACGCAATGTAAAAGTCATGTGTGTGCATTTCTGCTAATGGTCCAGGGGCCAAATTAACGCATTCGATATCGAGTAAAATTGATCGCAATTTTCATATTTGAGATTATGGCATTCGATATCGAGCAAGAAATTTAGTTCATTTTATCATAATTTCGATATCGAAATCATTTTTTGATACGATAGCTCATTCGATCACGAATGCGGTAATTTGGCCCCAGGTATGTAATGGCATCACGTGAGATCGGCTGGAACGATTTGGCTGATTTTTTTTTATTCTATTAAAAAATTCCGGGTAAAACTCGGATATTTTAAGTTTTTAAAATATTGCCTCCTTTTCACTTTTCATTTTTCTTAATAAGAGAAATTTTTTGAAGAAACTTGAAGAACTGACACCAAAGCCTTCTTTTCACTTCTCATTTGTTTTAAGTATGAGAAAATTTTAGCAAAACTGACTAATGAAACCAAGTGATCTACAATTTAATTTTAAACGCGTCCAATTTCCAGTTCGGCTTGTATTCGCAAAGACGATAAATAAATCTCAAGGACAATCTCTAGAGGTGTGTGGGTTAAATCTACAATCCCAATGTTTTTCCCACGCCTTAATGTATGTTGCGTGCTCGAGAGTCGGTACACCGTCAGGACTATTAATTTTCTGCCCCAATAGAAGAACAACAAACATTGTTTAAAATTATTTAAAATTATTTTTTTTTTGTTTTTTAATTAATAATTATTATAATTGTTTCAATTATAATAGTTTCAATTGTTGTCGCATATAATAATATTCGAATTTTGAAGAAACTTTTGAAGCAATAAATTGATACAAATTTTTGTTATTTTTTCTTTTACTGAAATTTTTGTATCTTAATTTTTAATTCTGTATGAAATACAAATCATTAGTAAATACCGAGCGAAGCCGGGGCGGTCAACTGTTTCAATAAAATGCATTAAATTTAATTCATTTTTATAAGTCACAATTATTAATGTGAAAATTCATTACTTACTAGTGACTACTTACTTTATTATCACATTAGTTTATTAATTATTTGCAAATATTTTTACATCCATGTACTTTCAATGAATTGTGTGTAATTAAATATTCTTTGTTTTATAAAACAACACAATCTGCATATACGCACTTACTCTCGCATATAATCATATGTAATAGAAAATGTTTTGTCAATATTGTTATATTTTGTACTGGTATCGTATGCAGACAATCTTTGCACAATCACTTATTTTGTTTATTAGAAAATATTTAATTTAAAAGTATGTAGTTTGTTTTGTTTACAATGCTAATGACAAGCATTGATTTGTAATCTGTCATTGCATATGTCTGTTCTGTTGTATTAAATTTCTATTTACTCATTCATGTGTTGAAACTAGCAACTTGAATTGTTGTAATTATTTGTTAAACAAAAGAATTTTATTAGATTTATTAGACATACAAAAATGTTAAATGATAAAAAAAACCTAAGACAAAACAAATCATGGTACACATGCAATTAACAAGGAATGCAACAATAAGACTTTAATTTGCTCATAGAAATTAAATTTATAAACACAACACATAATTGTATTTCCAATCTGGAGCCAAGTTTCAAGAAATTAAATTATAATTGTTAAGGTATAGACATATGTATATACATATGTATTTACACCCTACACCACCACAGTGGGGAGGGTATATTGGATTTGTGCTGATGTTTGTAACGCCCAGCCGTCCGTCTGGCTGGCTGTCCATGTAAAGCTTGTGCGCAGAGTACAGGTCGCAATTTTGAAGATATTTGGATAAAATGTAGTAGGTGATATTTTTTTCGGCCCACGAACAGATGGGATAGAAACTGGTGGAAATCGGTCAATTATTTCACCTAGCCCCCATACAAATGTCCTCCCGAAATTGGGGTCTACTGATCATAAATATTTCAATTATGCAAGTAACCAAACAAATTTTATAACAAATGTGTGGTAAATGAAGCCAAATCACATCTACAAATTTTATGCAGATCGGTCCATAATTAGTCGTAGCTCCCATATAAGGACCACTTCCGAAAATCACTTTAACGAGCATAACTCTCTCAAAAATTTTGGTATTCAAATAATATCTAACACAAATATATCTCCTATGTATACAAACAATACGGTAGAATTTTCTTGCGATTGGTTCATAATTAGTCGTAGCTCCCATATAAGGCGTACTTTCGAAATTCACTTTAACGATCATAAATTTCTTACAAATTTTGGTATTCAAATTTGACACAAATAAGTTTCTTATATACAGAAATAATGACACATAATTTTATAATGGTCGGTCCATAATTAGTCGAAACTCCTATATAAGACCCTCTCCGTAAATTAATTTAAGCTCCATAAATCTTTTAAAAGTATTTATATCGAGATAAAGTTCAAAATACATAATCCTTATTCACAGACATCATACCACAAAATTTTGGGATGATCGGTATACAATTGGTTATATCTCCCATATAACGCCCATTTCTGAAAAACTGTTTTATACATATACTGGGTCTAGGGTATTATATCGGGCTTGACCGACTATACTTTCTTACTTGTTTTATTTTGGACGTGTGTTTTGAGTCAACATCTTGTTGAAAGGAAATTTTATTCACATGATAGCCGCTTTATCTACATCGGGAAGATGAGTTTGAAAAATACACGAATTGTCCTCTTTTCCCATTATTCCTTCGATACTTTGCAGTGGTCCAAGATTCCATCCTGTAAAGCAATCCCATACTATGATGATGCCTTTCACCGTGCTTTACAGTTTCGTTAACATTGTGACTTTGAATTTCCATACCAGTGCGGCGCCAGAAATATTGTTTACCGTCAGATTGAAAACGTTTGGCCAGATTACATGTTTTATTCCTTTATTGTCCAATTTTTGTGGCGTTATGTAGGAGGAGATTCTGACGGGTGTAGTGGATATTGTGCTCTACACGGCTATACATTGTACTGTAGTCGGCGTGGTATCGCTGTATATCTGTCCATTGCGAATTATTGTTGTCGTGGAATTGCTGTTCAGTTCTCTTCAGTTTGTCCTGCTGATATGGCCATATTGGAATACTTCGAAACCTGGGCACTCATTGAGTGTGGCGGGTGGGAAGTGTCTTGTCACTGTATTGCAGCTTTCCTTGATATGTGTTGCATTTTTATTGTTGGTGGGAGTTGCATGTTATTCTTTGTGTTCTTTTTTGTTTATTGTTTTTTTATTGTGGAAATCCGGATTATAGATTATGGTACCACGGGAGTTCGTGTCCCCGGAACTTCTGTTTCAGCTAGACTATTACTTCTGTGGTTATGTCCAAATCGTGGTCAGAGCGTAGACTTGATGCTTGGTTGTACTGCAAAGAACGGAATGAGTTTAGATAGGTTCCGCTCCTCACCAAAAGTGAAGTTTGCATCCACATGCATGACTTCGAATCGGTTGTGCATAACATGTTTGTCTTGCATGAGGGTGCTCGTGGACGCATTGTATTTACCCGGTTTTAAGTGCACCGTGAGTTTGGGCCTTCGTGCCAGGTATTTTATTATTATAGAACCAACAAGGCCATATATTACATTATAAACTATTTGCTTTTAATATTAACCTATTTCACACTGCAAAAAACATTTAACTAAAATCAAATACAGATAATCTTAATTTTTCTCTCTAGCGTATACAGTGGTCATTACCAAAAATATATTAACTTTCATATTATAAATTATATGCTATCGTCTTCCTAAATATACAGATAATTTTATGAAATTACCCAAAACATAAAGGAAAAAAAAACACACAGATATAATGTCTTTATTGCTTACGCTCTTCCTGCAATTGGTTTGTAGAAGTTTGTTAGAAAAAAATAAAAAAAAATACAAAAAAATACCATAAATTGTCTTTATTTTATAAACTGTATATTTATTGTATTTTTATATATGTATATGGATATACATATATTTTCATTGCAATTTTAGTGTTTTTAAATCCATTCAACCGAAATGTCATCGATAATACCAGTGTCAGTGTATCTGAAATGTACAGAAAGGAAGACATCTACATTTATGTAACCTATATATATATGTAGACACACTTATAGTTAACGTACAGTAATATTGGGAAAAAATAGTAACAACGACAATTTTCTTCTTTTAACAAAATGACGTGTATGAACGAAAATACAAAAACTTTATAAAAGTAGCTGATATATGAGCCGGAAGTGGTCACATCATGCATTTTATTGCATTTCTATACATTTGCTTTGCTCTTTTCATACTCCTCTTGTACATGAAGCAGAGAGGGACAATCAAACATCTAGCTGCAACAGAAGCGTGTAACCTGCAGAGACTTAAAATGTGAAATTGTACCCGGTTAGTTTATATTAGAAAAACTTGTAATAATATGTATTTAAAATAACGAATTTTAGTTTGATTTTAAATTATTTAAAATAAACTTTTTAATAATTGAAAAAGTATTTACAATTTTAAAACTGTTAGTCAAATTTTTTTTAATTCTGGGTTTAATTTTTCGACGGTACATAGTATTGTCTTGAAACGTAGGCTTATGTGGTGTTTAAGAAATTTTATAATCCATTCTTTAGTTTTCATTAATTTAAGACAAAACCCAGAATTAAATCTGCAGTACCTACATACCTAATATATTTTGTTATATTTTATATATTGGTTCTATTCATGTTCCACTAAGAGATCACAAGAAACTTGGCAATAAATGCCATTTACTGTATAAGATAATTTTCAATGACTACTTTATAACATTCGCTAAGTAGCTTAGGAAGGAGCTTAGTAAGAACTGAGAATTATCTGATATAATCTTTCAGAATCAAAGGTATCAAATTTTTCAATGACGGAAACTTAGAAATTGGTTCCAGACGTTTTTGTTAATTCAAATCTCAACCAAAGTGATTAAAAACCTTTTTTGCTTATTATAAAAATATTATTTAATTTTGAGAATTGAAAATTACTGGCTTATTTTAAATTATTTTTTGTGTATTTAAACTTGTAACAACCATTAATTTAATCGATATGTTTTATAAGCAAAATATTAAAATTACAAATCCTTAACCGTGTATGGTCCTGCAGATTTAGAGTCGAGGGTCATTAAAATTATTTGGCAGGAAGGCATATTTTATCTATAAGGTCATTATACGGAAAAATATTAAAATTTTCATCACTGTTATAAAACAAAGAAAACATTGATTCGGAAAATCATTAACAATATTTTGACTCAATAAATTTTCAGTTTTATTTATTGATGGTAGCTATAATTTGAACTTTTTTATCATATCACTTTTGTGTCTGAATATATGTAAAAGTTTATTGGCATAAACTACAGAATTATAGCACAGACAATGATCCCAGATATAACAGGCCTTAAACATATTTTCATAGAAACTATGACTTGGTTTTATGTTCATATTTATGCTGACTTTTTACTATTTAAATATTCGAATTTGAAATCATTATTTTTAAAACAATGTATTGAATCTCCGTTTCATTTTAGATTTTAAGGCAAGTATTACGTACTTTATTTTTTAATTATTCTTAATTAGTTACTTTCTGTTGGTTCTACTGGAAAACTCTATATAAACGTAGTGACAACCTTTAGTTTTCCAATCTCACTTCATATTCCATTTGGTAAATTTTAGATCATTATTTTTAAAACAATGTATCGAATCTCTAGTTGATTTCAGATTTGACAGCAAGTATAATACAGCCACCTCCGGTCATGTTTAAATTGTATGTAATTTAATTATTCTTTTTGTGCTACTTTCTGCTGATTCTACTAAAAAACTATATATAAATGTGGTGACAACCTTTAGTTTGAATGCTAATATACATAAATTTCACTAAATTTATAAATTAAGTGCCCTGAAATGTTTCTTAATCTCTTTTAGATTCAATTACCTGGTTCCACGTCATACCATCTTAAAATCAATTTCCTGTTGCCACGTCCTACCATCACAATGTCACACAAGAAGAAAGAAGGGAGCTATAAATAGCAATCTAGGTTATTTTTATACTCTGATTTTGTTAGTCTGTCTAACCCACTGTCCGTCTATAGGACAGTTCCATTACTTCCTCGACATCAAGTTAATATTCGCTTCAGCTCAATTCCATTAATTAAATCTATCTAGCATAATATTTCAATTATTTATCATAGTCTCTTCTGTCTCCTCCCAGACATTGCTTTCTTTAAACATCCTAATTTTTTAAAAAAATGTTTTAAATGTAATTCAAACCTATTGAAAATTTAATCTGTCAGTGGAATTTTTAATGTACGTATTAAAGATATATGTAATCCATCAGTGCATAAGCGATTGGCTCCTTTTAAACACAAGAACCTGTATGAATTTTAATTTATTTTTGATGTAATATTATTTTGAATATATTTTCTCAATATTGGCCCTTGCAACAGCAATATCATCAGAGTAAGTACTTAACAAAAACCATAACACGTACGGACTGAAATAAGTTATTACTTTAATACCAACTAAGTATTAGGTGCATATAATTTGACAATAATTACGAACTGCTTTAAAGGATTCAAAGTAACAATTTTATTAGAAAGTCAGATTATTCAGTTAGTTTATCACAATGTGATATGTTAATGCATTATGTGGCGTTTTTTTTATACTTATTTTTAAAAATACATTGTAAAGTGTAAACGACAACAAAACGTTCACTTCCGTCTCCTTTGTGAATATCCACTAAATGAAAATTATGTTGCATAAAATTATATTACTTGCACTTAAGTTCTTTAGAAATGTCACTTTATACTAATTTCAATAAATTGACAATATTTCAACTTAATAAAACAAATTTCCCATACCTATCACTTAGTATCTATTTGTGGGCCACGTTAAAAGGTTGGTTTCCAGTGTGTGTTGAAAAGAAAAGAACTATCAAGTTTTAACAACAAAATACCAAATAGAATAGTTACCAATCAAGCCAGCAAGTTAGATAAGACAAATGACTATTCAATTTATAAATACAGTGGCTAACAATTATTTGCGACCAGCTATTCATAATATAATTTTAACTAATATTTAGGGGCGTGCTCTTATTTATGCTTATTATACATCATATTGCTATTGCCTACAATTTTGATATTTACACTAATGGCCGAATTCACGGTCATTAGTTAACCATTGGTAAACTAGAATACTAACTATTGTTTAACTATTACTTGGTATTCTTATGGCAAACTAAGCATTGCGAATAAAGAGTCATTAGTTAAGCCTTTGCCATTAGCTAACTACAGACTGTCTACCTTATTCAAAAACGATTATTAAATTTAACAAACGTTTATTAAGCAAATTTGTATATGCAAATCTGTCTTAATAGACGTTTGTTAAATTTAAAAATCGTTTTTTCCTTAGTGTAGTTTTAGCCATAGTGTACTTGCGCTACTTACACTGGTGATTTATTTTTTACGCGGTCACTTCCGGAGACATCTGGATTTGGCTTTATTGTATATAGTGTTTGCTGTGTAACGTTCTGGTTTCCCATCGCAACTTTTTAGCTGTATTTTCGTTTACAATATGTGCCTATGGTTGGCTTTTATAATTTTAATTATCATTTGCGGTACTTTTTTTTTTTCTTCTTTATTTTTTATAAAAAAAAGAAGAATGAATTAAAAGCAAAAAAAAAATGAGTGTTATTAAAATTTGGCTGATCGTAAACAAAAGTAGTTCATACATAACAGGGATTACTGATCAGACGGATGCAAATAAAAATAAAAGAATTTCTGACCACCTTCATTTGAACGCAAAACCACCCAATCTCGCTCTTCATTTACGCCATGTGAGAAAGATATTTACAAATAAACAACGAATCTTTACCGAAAACAACAAAAACAGGTGCTATACCAAAGACTGTTCAGCAAATAAATAGTGTGCTAAAAACACGTCTCAGTCCAAACTCATCTAAAGTTGCGTCGATCTCTAAAATACCAAAAGAAACTCAAACAAATAAAGTAAGCTCACAAAATCGTTTTGCTATTTTGGACGACGAACACTCAGAAGCAGCAAAAGTTGCTAGAACGTCTAAACCACCACCGATATATCTTAGGGAGCAAAACTCACATTGATAGCTGAAAACTCTTTTTACGTTGTACCAAAAATGCGTGGTAATATACAGGAAATAAAAATACAAGTCAAGCATGAGAATGACTTTCGTAATATTGGTAGTGAGTTTTAAACCCTCAAAAAAGCTTTTATACTTACCAACTGAAGGGTAGTAAAGGCCTTCAGGTCGTTATTAGGGGCATTGACTCATGTGTAGACTCAAATGAAATAAAACGTTATTTGTAAGACAAAGGCTTTAAAATAAAGAATGCGGAAAATTTTCTATATTTAGGGCAAAAAAATTCCCCAAACCGTTCTATCGAGTTGAGCTAGAACTCGGTGATGTAGTGCTTAAAAAACGAATTACATCTAATTTACGATTTGAAATACCTCCTGCATATATAAATCACGATAGAGGAACCACACAAACGAAATGGTCCCGTTCAATATATAAATTGCCAAGAATTTTGTCATTCTACGGCTTATTCTAAATTGCTTCCTGTTTGCGTAGTATATGGAGAATTGCATGGGGCGGTTTTGTGTAATAAGTCAGATCTCTTATTTTAGTATTTTATTCCGACTGATTATTTATATAATTTAATAAATCAACATAGTTACCATCACGTTAGTAAAAAAGCTACTGTAGTGTGACTGGATTTTGTGGGAAAAATGCATTAATTTTTAAAATCGTTTAAAGTCTAGCTGCTCTATTTTATGGTGATTAGAATCTGTAAGTTATGCTTTAAAATATATTTAGGGAGGGTTTATTGTGCTGATGTTTGTAACGCATAAAAATATTAGTCTAAAAACCAAATCCGATCAACTCAGTATCACTTTCAGAGGCGTCTTAACGAAAATGAACGGAAATACAAGCAATCTGAAATTAGGTTAAACAATTCAACAAAATTTTTCAATTTCCTTTTTAGGGTATCCATTCGAATAATGATCGTTCGAAACTAATTACTCGAAGAATTTCAAAATAGACATTTTAGAATAACGAATATTTTGATTAATTTTAAGAAGAATAATCGCATGAAACGAATAATGTTTCAAAATTTTGTAATTAAAAGAGATATAAATTTCAAATTATTCGACTAATTCAATTAATTTTAAATACGATTATGTGATCGAATCACTCGAACAACTTAAAATCTTTTATCCGAATTATCCGTTTTATTCGAATACAGGAAAAATCTAATAATTTGGTACAAGGCTACATTTCTCATATTGCCGCATTCATTTCTAAAACAAATTATACAGTTTTACAACATATTTTGTAATAACTAACGTTTCTCTAAAACTCCACTTTTATTCTTCACTATACCTCAACGGAGTACGCTACAATACTTGAAAAGTTTACACGTACATATGTATGTAAGCATGTCTGCGAATGAAGCCTTATTATGTGTTTGTTTGTAAAATAAAATAAATGGAGCTACTGAAATACACAGTACTTACAATTTATTCCGTAAAGGCTATAAAAAGCCAGTTAAAAGATATGTGCACTTTCTTCTATCATTTTTACATTCTTAACAAAAACACTTATATACACACACATATGTAAGTACATACAAACATACATTAAGAAAAATTGTTGTCAAAGAAGCTGCAATAACAACAACTTGAGCATACAAAATACACATGTATGTTTAGTATGTTTGGTTTTGTTGTATGTTAGTGTAAAATTTACTAGTTTGTTTATTTTATTTTTTATTTTTTTTTATAAGAAGTTTGCTGTTGATTTGTGTCCGCACTGATTGCTTCCTGGTGTAATGCAATCTTTTATATCAATCTATGGCATACATATGTATGGGTAAGTGCATTAGAGTGTAAACTTAGAGGTGAATGTGTGAGTGTATTGCAAGGGTGTATACAAGAATAGTTATTTGCTATAAATGTGTGAGTAAACTTCAACACACATAAAAAATTATATGTATGTGCGCTTGTCATTTAATATACTAGCATCATTACATATACAGTATGTACGAGATAAGACTTAAATGGTCTTTTTAATACCCACATGATGTGGTTGGATTTTTACTACTAATACTTCGGAATGTTATTCGTAGAACTTAAAAAGTTTAGATAACCTGGGTCCTTATAAAATTCTAAAAGGATCAAACTATGTTTGGCTATCTGTCTTGAAGGAAATACTTAGGAGGCTGCAGTTTCTCCCAGAAAATACGGCAACTTCTCCCAAATGTTCTTTGTTTATAGTCGATAGTTGAATTGAAAATGGTCAAAATCAGTCTGTTAGTACCAGGTTTTTCGAGTTGCATTCTTCTAGACTCCACACAAATGTTTTTCTAGAATTCTATGGCATAGGATAATATAATTATCAGAATGGCTTTTTTATAAATATTCCACAGAAAGATACAGTTACTAAATTACCATGTTATTCACTTGTATAGACTACTTACTTTGTCGTCATATAGAAGTCAGGAGGCATCAAATATTGTTAAAAGCCTCTAGTTGTCACTTGTTAATCGGTAACCTTGTAATGTTAGACCTGGACTATAATAACTATTATTACCATGACAAAATGCTAAGAAGACAGCTTTCTCGCGCACACACAGAGAAAAAATATAGTATTGCATTTTTACCACAACAATTTCAATATTTAAAATTTTCTTTAAATATTATGATTAGTGTAATTATTTATAGTATTATTGCAACCATGATATGGTTAAGTTACCATTCACATGATTATAGCATTCATTCATATGATTATAGCAATTATGTAATGTTTAGTGTAGCCAGTTTTTTGATGAAAGATTATCTCATATTATGTTTTTCTCTATCATAATCGAAGAGCAACATATTATGATAAATGTTTTCCTCATAAACATAATTGCTACAAATATAAGTTACTTCATTCGCTTGTAATCATCTGAATCGCAACTTAATCATATTATTGTTACCGCAATCATATAAATAATTACAGTAACCATAAAATTGTTGAAAAACTTGTAAAAATGTTGAAATTGTTGTGGTAAACATGTACAACTATATTTTTCTCTGAGTGCAGAATCAAAGGCGATCAAAATTTAGTTGAGCCACATCTTTAATGCATCTTGAAGATAAATTGGCCAATTGGTCTGTCAAGGATCTCACTAGAGAGTTTGAATTTTTGCTTAATATTTATTGTTAAGCAGACTCATAGAATATATGAAAAACTCTAAATAAATTTGGTAAAAAGACAATGGTTTGTCAAGTTGTAGTCTGAAGTTTGCCTCTTTTGTCAACTCTTCAACTATGCCTTTGGAAACTTATATAAAACATAGTCCACAGAAACATTTTCTGTCTCAAATTATACGCTCCACACCACTTCAGTTAAGTTTTGGCATGATTTAGCTTAGTATCAATATTCAAAAGCTGCAAAAGAAAAGCTGTATAGAATAAATTAAAATTCGGCACAAGATAATAAATTATTATTACTAAAACATAGAAACTGCTTCTGTGGCATTTTGTTAAATTTATTTCATTTTATTTCATTAAAAAATTAAAATATTTTAACAACAGTTTATTTTTTTCTCACAAATAAAGCTTCTTTGAAAATGACTTATCTTTCTCTTGGATTTTGAAAATACTTTCTTATCTTCCTTCGTTTAATGTTATTATATGTATTTGTATGCGTGTTTATATGTTTGATTTTCTATCTCCTCAGACTCCAGCTAATGCACTCGATTGTTTCAAGTTTAAGTGGGTGTATAGTTTTAAATTGCCACAGTTTGTATATACCAAATGCGTGTTTCAGCTACTTTTCTCTCAAGTCTTCCTTTTTGTTCTTGTTTCAACAGCCGTAATGTCTTGTGTCACATTTATCTTAAAAAACTTTTCTTTACTCTTTTTTTCATTTATTTTCACAAAAATCAAGTAAAAATGATGACAAAAAAAAACAAATACAACAACATGAAAGAGTCTTAAGTATGAGAAAGAAAAATAAACTTTATTCTTTTTATTTTACGTTTTGTAAAATAAAAACTTGGGTAAATGTAATAGAAATTGATTGCTTAGATTATGTGTCTAAGTGTTTTTGTATATTGAGGCAAATAAATAAATGCACTGAAGTTTTTTTTTGTTGGTATGTGTTTCCTTTCAATCATTTGCGAGTGTGTGTATAAGTCCTGTGCACGATGGCAGCTGGCATGCATAGTAACGTTTTATTTATTATGTGTTTACCTACACATTCCATTTGCAATATATTTAATTTTACTAAACTTTGTATTAGATAAATACTCGTATATAACTAGTTTACATTTAATGTTATAATAGTAGGTGCATGATGTTTGTTAAAGTTTGAAGCAGTTAAAGTTATATTTACTTTGTCAAATTTTCTTATACTCTTTGATATACACTGTGTTGCATTACTATAATTATACTTATTGATTGATATTTGTTATGAAGTTGCAAAGGGTTTTTTTAAGAAATAAGAATTTATATTCGGCTTTGCCACCTATATATCAGCAGTGTCATCTATATATATTTGAAAGCAATTTGCGCAACATTTTTTTGAGTCAAATTATGAATTTTAATAACGATATTTTCATCTCACTAACTATGTATTTTAGAGCTTTTGGGGTATTCCAGTTATTCTCGGAAATGAACCTTATATTGGAACTGAGGCAAATTATGAACTGAATTTCACAAAATCCAATAGTAAAATGTTTACTTACATATAACTGATCGGTGAAACGTTTCATTTCGATATTGATATTTATAAAATATTTTCGAAGGTTAATGTGTTTTTCGGAAGTGGTCCCTATATGAGAGCTAAGACCAATTATGGTTCAATTTAAACCGCTTTGTAATTAATCTTTACGTGAAAACTGGTTTTCTAAAAGCATTTTTTTACCATATTCCGGGAAGACATTTATATGGGGCTATGAGAAATCGTAGACCGATTCTTTACCATGATTAAACAACTTGTCTCTCTATAATAAAAAAAAGTGAGTCATGATGATATTTGCATTATATTTTAAGTAAAGCCAAATAATATGTAAAAAATATCGAATTTGTCTGAAACTTTAGTCTGTTTATCAGAACTTATTGGAACGATCCTGCCCATTTTCTATACCAAACATTTTGGTGAAGCAAAGAATGTTTAAAAAATAATTTATTGTTCTAAGACTCTTTTTGGTGTTACGATCATTATTTCGATGTGCTACAAACGGAATGACAAACGCAATATGCCCACCATATTCTTGGTTGTGGTTATAAAGACAGAGACATTTTTCGAAGAAATTAATTGTTTTTATAGCTGAGTAAATATTTTAAAATCTATAAGAGTTGTGTTAATATATAAGGGATTTTATGAAATTCAAACTTATGAAGTAGTTCAAAATACTTCATATTTTACGATTAATTGAAAGTAGAAAGATTGCCTACTAATTTGGATTAAAATTCTTCCAATTCTATTTAAATACTGCAAATCGGTAAAACATTTTTATCGTTACACTTAACAAAGTCTCAAACAAATTCATTACTAGTTTTCAATGGCAATATTTTGATATTAAACTACTATTTTATGAATAGTAACGAAATATTTGTCATAATATTTGTAACTTAGTTTCAATAACAGATTCTTTAAATATGTTTAAAAATAAAACTTAAATAACAAAGTTGTGGTCAAACACACAAAATAACAATAATTTAGTCTTAATTTTATTGTGGAAACACCTAATTATCTTAAATTGTCTTATAGTTACGTATATGTATATAACAAATCCTTTTAAACAAATAAATACATAGTCTATTTCTCACTCTAAAAGGTTTCTTATTAAAATTATCAACATACCTGCACAAAATTTCTAACAATTACCTTAAAAATTATAAATTTTATTTGTTTGCTTGCCATCATGGTGTCATTGATTTTGTGCAATCTGTATTTAATATTAGTTGAATATATCGATATCACCCTAATTATTATCCGAATTAATTTTTTTAATTAACACATTTTCACTAAAAAGAATATCACTCAACCTATGTTAGCTGCAACTACACGCAGAGAAAACATGTAGTTTTGCATATTTACCACAACATTTTAAAATTTTTTTTTTTAATATTATGGTCACCGTAATTATTTATATGATTTCTGCAACCATTATATGGGTAAGTTACCATTCACAGGTTTATAGCAATCATACATATGATTATAGCAATAATATAATGTTTCTGGTGACCAGTTTTTTGATGAAAGATTACACCATATTATGTTGTTCATAAACATGCTTGTAGTAGTCACTTGAATCGTAACTTAGCCATCTGAATTGTCACTTATTGTTACCGCAATCATATAACTAAATACAGTGGCCATAACATTGTTAAAAAACTAGTAAAAATGTTGACATTGTTGTTTTTTTTTTTAAGAAGTAACAGCCAGGCATATAATATGCCTATATATAATTGCGCTACTTTCTTTGGAAAGGGGATAGGTTGAAGAAATAAATGTGGTGAAGGAAGAAAGCTTTTATATCACAACCCTGCAATTGCGCATTATTTTTGTTTTAGGGCAGCATTGCACATATACCAACTCATGCTTAATGATCACATGCGCTAACCAATTAAGCTACAACACCCAAAAAAAAAACTATATTTTTTCTCTGTGTGTAGCTGCTACTCATGGAGCAAATATTTTCTAGAAAAAAAAACATATTTACCAGTATATGCTTATAAGTAATACACAGTTACACTACACAGAATTTTTTAATTACCTGTCAACAGTGAGTATATGACCATCTCGTACACGTATCCATGACACAGACTTATTTCCCAGTTGTTTCACCTGCAACAAAACATAAAGATTTTTTTTTAGGAAATTAAAGAATGTCCATAAAAAATATAACTAACTAAAATAACAAACTGGTGTTTATATAAAAGAAATATAATACAACATAGCATTTGATATAAAAGTGTAAAAAAAAGAATTTTACTAGAATTAAGAAAATTACAGACTGTTTTTACAGAATAATAACTGAAATATCGAAAAATTAATTTAAAAAAAACTGAAAAAAATACAAATTTCAGAAAGTTTTTCCAATTCTACAAAAGTTTATTTATTTCACAAAACTGATAAATGTTTGAAAGAAACATCATAATCTCAAAAAAAAATCAATGACAAAAATCAGTAAGTGATATATACGGCTGTGGGATATCTTTTACATCCAATAATGATACATATTTTTACGTATTTTGTATAGTTCCTAATTAAATCCTTGAGTCCCATACAGTTTTAATTACTTTTCCTTTTTCCTCTTATAAAATATTTAAAAAATAATTATTGCTGCAAATTCATTGTTTGTTTAATAAAAGTTAAAATTTCTTCATCACGATATTAGATTTCTATAAATAAATATACGAGTATTTATGCCACATTTTGATAGCTTGTCTATGGGGGGGTAATAAATTCAATCACCAAAATATACATATCGCTCATTTGCTGCAATAACGTCATAACTCAAAATCCGTATTTTTTGAACTGAGTAATACAAAATATGCGCCGTTATATAGTCTTTCATATAGTTTTATCAGTTTTCAAAAAAGTCAATTATTTTTTGTGTAAGTGTTTTCTTGTTGTAAACATCAAAATAAAAATGCATGTTTTCTCGTACATATATTTGACAAGTAAAAATTTGGTAAATACAGATTCGAAAGATATTAACATCTACTATTTGAATCATTTATTTCTGGAATTGCATGATTTGTTAAAAATTTATTTAAGAAATAGTAAAATGTCATACAACATTTAAAGCCGTTTTTCGCGAAACGACTTTTTTTGGATTACTACGTTGTTGCAGCAAATGAGCGACATATGTATTTGGATATGTGTATAAATATATGTGTTATATATATATAGAGAGGTATTTATATATGTCATGACCTTGAACAACATATGTAATTAAGATAAACAATTCTAATATAGCAAAAGTCATATTTACACACAACAGGCTTTTCAACAAAAATAGCAATCGTAAAGCTTTGAAAGCAATCAAAAAAGTAAATTTGAATTTCTAAATATAATTAGAATTAGAAATAAAAACAAGCAAGACTGTTATATTCAGCTGTGCCGAATCATATATACCCACCAATAATATAATATATTATTCATGACAATTATTACTATTTTAAAAAGAACTTGTTGTGTTAAAAAAAAATAATGTGTTCAAAATTTCATGAAATATATACAATAAATTTAAAGAAAATAGCAAAACATTTTTGTGAAACATAGATTTTGAATCAAAGTTTGTTTCTTAGCTGTTGTTGTTCTAGACCGAGTTTGCCCATCTGAATTAGCAAACAAATAATATTTCCTTTTATCTATATTCTATCATGTCTTCAACAGACAAGCAGACAGATGGACGGACGTAGCTACATTTCAGGTTTATAATCAGAAAATACAATTTTGATTTCAGAAAAGCAAAAAATATTGGAAGACAAAAACTAATATTAAGAAATCATTATTAATGTTGAAAAATAGCAAATTAATATTGTGAAAAACGAAATTAATCTTGAGAAATGCAAATTAGTATTATGAAAATACAAATTGAAAATTAGAAATCCAAAATTATAATAAGAAATAAATTTAAATTAAGAAATGTAAATTCTCCCTCCGATTCGTGACTCATCCGTTGCTCTTATACAAAGTACAAGGTCCACAGGAACCTATTATTGTTTTGCTTTAATATTATTTATTAATTATACATGTATAATGAATGCAAATGAAATTTTTATTGAAGTTTAATTACTTATAATTATAAGTAATTATAATTAATAAATACAATTTTTGTTTAATTAAATTTTTATTAATGGTTGTGAATACTTTACATAAACTGGATTGTTACAGGAATGGCAAAATGGAATGGCATGACGACTATATGACGGCCTGTCCGTTTTTGACGCAAATGACGCTGCAGCTAATATCTAGAAAAAAATATGTAGCTATTCAGCTTCTGAACATTAGAATAGTTTTTTCTTACACGTTACACCAAATGCTTTAATTGCGTTCCGTATCCTTGGCTATGCAGTTGTTCAACGCTCGTGGCTCTATGTTTAGTAAAGCCAATTGTTTTGCCAGCTTCTGTAGGAATAACCGTTGTCTTTCAGTTCTTTTTATTGGCTTCATTTGATTGTATAATCTAAATGCAGCTAATTGTCACATATATAGTTTTCACTTTTTTCAAGGTTTTCGAGAGGCAAAAAGTTCTTTTCATGAAAAAAAGTTTTTTGGAATTCAAAAACTATGAATAATGTTCACAAAACTCTCAGAAAATGGTTTGATTTAAATTTTTTAAATTTTTATTTATGATTTCGATTGATAAAATAATAGATTGGAAAATAATATTTATAAATTTCTTGAAAAAAAATAAGTTTTATATAAAAAAAGTTTTTTTGGGATAATATTTTTATCAAAAATAAAAAGTTTTTTTTTTCAAAATGTATATGATAAAGCTGACTATGTTATAAAAAATGGCTAGTGGCCAGCTGTTTGTTGAGCGCTTACATTTATATGGTCCATTGTAATCCCAAATAGCAAACGTCAACAAATGCACTTCACAGAGTGCATATCCACACCGTAAGTCTAATGTTTTATCGACATCAAAATTACTGCTTTTTTCTTCATGGGCACATATGAACATAGTGCTATTGCTTCGTCTTTGAAGCCGAACAATTCCTTGGCACAAATTCCTTATTTAAGCACACAGTTTTAACATATGCAGTTTTCTTCCCGATCAAAATATGCGCCAAATCCAAAGTTGTGAAAAAATTGTCAGCATAACTTATGCGTGCTGTATTCAAATATCTCTCCGAAAGTTGAAGTACAATATTTTGTCAGGCTGTGTCTGGTCAGGTAGTTTCCCATAGTAAAGCATTCTTTTGAGAGTATAAAATGATCTCGAGTTCCACAACCACCATATCATTTAACATACTTTTCAGGCTTCAATGGAATGTATTGTGTAAAGCTTATGTTTAAGCAAGGCATAATAAAACAATGCAAAAAGTTATTTAAATTCAAAGAACTCCTTAGTGACGTATTCAAGCCAAAAGAAAATGCTTTTATTAAAGTTTTCTTGAAATTTCTTGGGTATAAACACGTAAAATCATCTCGTCATGCTAGTATATGTATACATATTATTTCACAAGTTGTTTGTTAATTTGAAAGCATTTTTTTAAACCACCTGCATGTAAAGCGACAGGCTCAGATACGTACCCTATGTAGACGGTTATATAAATAGTAGGTTCATTAAAATTGTATACAAAAACGTTTAATACCAGGTTATACATTTACTTCAATTAATATTTATTTTGTAACATTTACTTTATCTGGCTAGGTCACATGTACGAGTATATTTATTATTTAACACAAATACAGTAACACCACACAAAATGAGTATAGCTAAATATTCATTTAGTAGAAGTATAGCTGTACATATATATATACATATCTATGTACGAGTACGTGGTGTTATACGGGAGTGGAAGAGTGTTACATTTCATGCGTGTTAGAATTTAATTATAATTCAATGTAATATGTGTATCCTTTAAATATAGTTATGTATGCATTGCCAAATCTATGTACAGTAAAACTTAATTAAAACCAATTTCATTGGACAATGACATCTATAGTTTGTTATGAAAATTTAGTAACATTTTTATCCTTTACAAATATCGAATAATGAATTAAAAAATATTAAATATTTGTAATTAGTTTATATTTATATAAAATTCTTTAAAATCTAGTTCATAATAAAGAAGTATTACTGTATTATTCACATCTACAATTATATGTTGAAAGTAACTGATGTTATGCATGTACATATGTAGGTGTTATCGTAACACGAACTGCCACTGCTTGTATAAACGGTTCCTATTTAACACCAACCTTATTAACAATGCTAACAGCATCACCATTTCTACCACCATCATAATCTGTAATGTAAATAATGTACTCCGCAAATATTTACGAGTTTTCATGATTATTGTAGTTGGAAAATGCATAAATACCTACACATATATTTAAACCTATACTATTCATATAAAAGAGTATTGGTTTTTGTATTTATGTTTGGAAAATATTTCAACTTTGCCATCAATGCAGCACACTATTCACAATGAAGCTTGTATGCCAACTTAAACCACTTCATATATGAAATATTCATACCATGCATACATTCCATGTACAGAATAGTGGTTTTTCATTATCTAAAATAGCTATTATTTTACTCTATTAAATATAGAACTTGTTGATTCATTCTACGTACTACCACAATGCTAAAATATAGTGCTACCAGTTTTATGCTAATGGTCAAAGAGTTGTGGTCAGAAATATAGTACTGTCTTGTTTTGTGGCTTTGTTGTTTTTATACTCACCACTAAATATATATTTTAGGTTTGTCATTATGTTTGCAACATGTCGAAATAGAAACGTATATATATATATATATATTCTGAGGCCTCAGAGGATTCTATTCTTCCTTCCGTGCGTTAATCCGTTTGTTGCAGACGCGATATAGTCTAGAAGGAAAGACTTAAGAAGATGAAAATTTTTCCAGTTATTCTACTTTAATCAGGCCTCTTTGGCATTAAAAATGGGATAAATCGGTGCAGTAGAACCAGAGTTATGAATACAAATTGGGGTCAATATACACAGATATTTTTCAAAAATGGTTTAGTAACTATTTACTTTAACGCTTTCAGTCTTGACACAAAACCATCAGGAATTTTTTTGTGATTTTTGGAATATGTGATCTCTACTGCATATGACAATATAATCAATGATTAGGTTTTATCACTTTTATATCCTTCAAGGATTTTTCGATATTCATTAATATAATTAAATAAAACACATTTTTATTGCATTAAACGATTTCAATTAGTTTGAAATATTAAAATTTATACATTTTTAGTTATGTGTACTTCATTATTTGTAAACAAATAATATTTTTGTAATTAAAGACACTTACTTACTGCCATGGCTCATTTTGGTACAACTGAAATGTGACTGACGAATTTCGCAATAATTCAAGTAGCGGCAAATCAAACAAAAAGAAATGTGTGAAGCAAATATAAAAAACAACCAGCACAATCGATGCATGCCAGTCTATTTCAAATTGGGTTAACAGAAGCAGAAATATTTAAATAGTTTTTTCTAAAAATGGTAAAAATCGGTTTCTGATTTATCATAGCTCTTTTACAAATGTCATTCCAAAATAAGACTCTATTCAGCATAAATAAGTTTTATGGAAAGAGAAAACACAAAACGGTATTTTGTTTGAACATAACGTCCACTTCACTTTGATATTCAAATAATTCTCAAATTTCATGACAACCGGCCCATAACTAGTCATAGCTCGCCATTTCACACCAAACTGCCACTGCCAAAAATCACATCAATATGCATAAATCTCATATTAACATGTTTATCAAGTTGAAATTTGACATCAATAATCCTCCTATACATAAAAATTTAACAAATGCATTTAGTAAATATTAGTTCATACTTGATCATAACTTCAATATAAATCCATTTCCGAATATCGCTTGATCCTAAAACACATGAGTCTGGCCAGACCTTTTTTAACACCTAGTTAGAGAATTAAAATTATTACAATTTATACCATCACGTACTCGTACATAGATATATGTACAGCCATACTTATACTAAATGAATATTTACCTATACCAATAAATATTTAAAAAATAAATTCTGGAAAGGATATACATAGAAGGACACTTATTCGAATATTTTACTGCACACATCACATTTGTAACACATGGGTCTGGTCATGTTTCTTGCTGTTTTTAATTATTTTTTGTCCAGTTATCTATTATTATATATTTCTATCTATTAAACAAGGTTAGGTTAGGTTGATACGGGAAAACCCCAATAAACATAATATTAACCAGGGAAACCGGAAATATGCTCTAAAAAAAGGCGTTTTAAGCGCTTTAGATATGCAGTAAAAACTTTAAAATATGCTCTTAAAATTTAAAAATATGCTGTTAAAAAAACAAACTTTCACACAATTTTTAACCAAAAATATACTTTTAATTAAAAAAAAAATCAATACAATTCATTTCTAAATAGGTAAAGTAACATAAAATAAAGAAAAATAACAAGAACTAAAATGAGTATAACAAAAAATAAATACAACATAAAAACAATAGGAACTTAAAAAAAGGTCTTGAGAGTTATGTTTTGATAATATTATATATATATATAAAGTCACTTCGTCAATTAACGTTATTATTGCAATAAATTACAAAATGTTAACTTAAATTTTCAAATAAAAATCGTTGGATCTGAAAACATTTTTATACATAGAAAATGTTCTTTTGACATCAACTGATGTTATAGGAGCAAATTTAAAAGATAATATTTCATTAACACTTAATTTTGAAATATGTGTTGTGGAAAGTCCTTTAAACTGTTTACAAATACTTTCTATTATTTTTAGTCCTTCATTTTTTCCTATTATTTGTTCAAATTTTATTTTAATATTAGTTTTCACACTACAATTTAGTATTTTATCTTAATTTTTAAATGTTTGTTGCACTAAATAATACTGTTCGGTCATTGTAAGCCCAGCTGTTTTAAATGTTTTAATAAATGTTTCAATAAATCCAAAATTTGACATTTAACATTTAACATTGACATTAACTTCACGCATTTTTTCAAAATTGTTGGCGTAATAATTTGAAAAAAATTTGAGTTTTAAACAAAGGAAGTAAAAACCTGTAACACAACAACGAAAATTAAGTAAGATAAAATTTGTTTTTGATAAAGTCAAAATATGCTATTAAGCAGTAAAATATGCTTTAAAAACGCAAAAATACGACAAGAATATGCTCTTAAAACAAATATATGCAAAAATATGCATTAAAGGGTAAAATATGCAAAAATATGCACCAACAAATCGATGCCAAAATTCTTAAATAGTTCTGAAACGTGTAAATATCTTAGCCATGTGCCCATTAGACTCACCAGAAAAAACATGCATTTGCATATTTTGGTTTCCCTGATAATAAGTAACTCCATCTATGTACCTTATGAATTAGGTACAAGTTTTATTGAAACTGTCGTTGCACTTTTTACCACCTCTACTTTATGTTTGGATTGTGATTCCCTTTTAACATATGAATATTTATTCATAATTTATTTAAGAATTATAATACATACATATGGGGTATTTCAAATTTTTTGAGCACCTACTGAAACCGGCATACTATGGGTCTTATTCCGTTAAGTTTTATGAATTGAAAAAAAACGTTGTACATATGACGTGCAAAGTTTTACGTTGACTTTTCACCTTAAGAATTGGTGGTCATCTAAAATTCGAAAAATTAAAAAAACGACTTGAAACTTGCAAAGTTTTTTCATCCATTCCGTTTTCTTTGTAATAGTTTCAGATCCAAACCAGTACAAAATAAAGTCATGAGACTTGGAGGATATATCAACAAAAACAAATTAATATCGCTGCTGGGTGAAAAGTTGCATGTGGTTTACAAGTGCAATGAAAATTTTCCGAATTTTGAACTTTTTGAAAATTTTACATACGGTTTTTGCGCCGTTTAATAAAAATGAGTTTTATGCGCAGTATTAAAAAAACTGCGTAATTTTATAAAGTTTGAGGTATGTATATCAAGTTGGTGTCAGCGCACCAATAACGTATGACGGAGATCATAAACTTAAAAGAAATTAGCGTAAATTTTTCAAAAATTTATCTTTTTTGCGTCTGACAATCTGAATAACCTTTTAAGTTGGGTAGTGTATTGCGTGATGTGAGTAACTTCATACAAAATTTTTAAACGCAAAAATTTTATGAACTTTTGAAAATTTTTGCAAAAAAAAACAATTTTTTTAAGCTTTTTTTTATATCAAAACATGACATGGGAACATGGCATAGATTCTTCGCGACGGACTAAACTGATAAAGTGCAAAAACATTTTTTTTTCAACCCGGGCGCGTGCAGCGGCATTTTTTCCCCAAACACATTTCGCTTTGTGACAACTAAAGCGCTGTATCAATTGCGCTGAAACGTACATCGAATAGAAGACTTTACTGAGCTTGATACTAAAACTGAAAACGCACGAAAAATATTTTAAAGATTTAAAATTTTATGGAGAAAAACAAATGTTTCTAACCTCAAAAACTGTAAATTATATATTTTTTTTAATTTTTAACTTAAAACCGCATTAAAAATGATTAACGGTTTATACTCACGCAAATCGACATTGATGTTAGACAAAAAAAAAATAAAAAAAAAAATCTAAGTGCCTTAAATTTTTGAAGTTGCCCATATATATTTTATTCACATTTATTTAAAAAAAATTATTTTTTTTTTTTCGTATTAAGTACATGAAATATTGAGTGGGTCTGGCTAAACTCATGCATTACGAATGTGAAAATCAAAACATGTGTAAGACGTGTTAATTAATTAAGTGCTAATTAAAATTGGAGACAAATAAATCACTAAAGTACACATATATCTATGCATTGTAAACATCGTTATCATTTTGCAACAACAATCCTTATATATATAAAAATCGCCGTATCAAGTTTTATGAAGATCGGTTCATAACTCCCATAAAAAAAGACTATTGTCGAAAAACACATTAATCTATCATTCTTGTAAATATCGATATTTAAACAAAATTTTATAGGTACTTATTTTGATCAGTAAAAGCAGAAATAGGCTTCCACATACAAATTTTTCAAACAAACTAAAGAAATTTAAGCATAATTTATAAAGGTTATAAAGGCTTTATTAGTTTAATTTTCAAAATGATTAAGGCTATAGGTAGATTTCAGCATTTTTCTAATAATCGCTATATGAATAAAGATAAAATATTATTTAAAAACTGTTTTTTTTTATAATATATTGTTAATAATACATCTTAACTTAATTAAATCTCGATGTTGCTATACATCGATAAAAACTGTAAAACTCACGAATAATGGAAAATGCATCTTATTAAAATAACTTTGTTAATTAACTGTCAAGATATTAAAATATCTTTGTGCATGACAGTTAATTAACAATGAATTCATGCATATACATATATTTTTATATTTCCAAACACCGTTTGCACAACCCTCATCAATGCAATTAAACTTCAATGAAATTATACTTATCATATTATCCAGTAATGAAAAATTATTAATTAATCCAGTACAACTTAAAGGCCACAATAACTACTTATAATTAAGACATGATTTACTATTAATTGAAATTCAAATTATCATTACAACTCGCTTAAAGTTTAATTTAAAATACGTTTAAATATAAAATATTTTACTCTCGTAGAAAATAAAATCTAAATGGGGCCAAGAAAAACGTTGAACGAATACCATAACAAGTACTAATTAAATAATTTGTATGCCTGAAGTTCAACGAAAAATGCTTTTGTTTTAAATAAATGAATTGACAATCAGCAGAATTGTATTAAATATTCCTTCTTGTGTTTCGGGGTGGCTAAAATCAATGAGCCAGTGAATAATAATTGGAATGTGTATAGAAATTTATTCAAGAAGAAACTGTGTACTACCCCTTCTATAGTCAGTTAAATATCAAAATTCTACAAAATGGTTTTGGGAATTTTGCATTAATTAATGGCAAAACAAAGAGTTTTCCTTTTGTTTGCTTGCTTTTTAAAAACATAGCTAGTGTTGTCTTCATGGAAATTCGAAATGAATTTATGTAATTTATGGTTGGCTGAGTTTATACATATATTTGACATTATTTAAATAATATTCCGAAATTGGAAAGTATATAAATTATGCATACATTAAAGAGAAAGTTCAGTCAGTTAATTTATTACATACAAATTAATGATGTTACTATAATATTTATAAATTCCTAAGGTCAATACTGCCTTAAACTATCTATATAGAAAGAGTTATTACACAGTGGTGCAGAATTGTCAGTAATATGCAATTGACAATTAATATTTTACCAAACACAGAGAAAAAATATAGTTGTACATGATTACCACAATAATGTTAACATTTTTACAATTTTTTTTTTAACAACATTTTGATCACTGTAATCGTTATTCATATGATTGTGGTAATCATAATATGGTTAATTTACGATTCAGATGATTACTACAATCATATAAACGATTCTAGTAACTACGTATGAATTTGTGATAATCCTGTTTATGATGTATTCGTTTATCATAATATGTTGCTCTCTGATTGTGATTGAGAACAACATCAAAATAAAACTAATCACCAAAAAACATTACATAATTAATATAATCATATATATATGATTGTTATAATCATGTAAATCATAGTATAACCATATTATGGTTCCCGCAATCATATAAATAATTACAGTAAACATAATATTTAACAAAATTGTAAAAATGTTGGAATATTTGTGGTAAACATGTACAACTTGTGCATGAAAGTTCCGTTTTTCTTGAAATGATCAGTCACATTTTACACATTTTAATTTTTCTTATTTGTTACACAATACGATTTATTAATAACTGTATTATTTAGGTATTTCCCTGAATGAAATTCTTAACATAAATTTTGCCCTACGACCAAAGAGATTAGGTTTGTCATTCCATTTTTAACACGTCGAAGTATTGGTCATAAAATGAAAATAATAAATGTTCTGTGTCCCTAGTAGATTCTAAGATGACCTAGTCATGTCTGCCTGCTTGTTTGAGCTTGAAAAAATGACTTAGACTTAGAAAAATAAACTTTTTACAAAACATTCCTTGTTTCACCTAAATTTTTGATGCAAAATCGGTATAGTAGGATCAGAGTTAAAAACCACAGTATCAGACAACCTCCAACCAGCCATATTTTTAGATATATTTAAAATAACTCGTATAAAGAATGTTATTGATACAAAATGATAAAAAAAATTCTTGTAACAAGGTCTATCAGGGTAAAAAAAAAGGATTTTTTTCAACTTGTTCTTAGGCACTAATTATTCATTGCTTCTAAACTAGTTCCATATATCATTTATAATTTCCAAAACAATTTTTAGAAGCGGTGTGAAAACTTTGATTTTTTGAAAAAAAAAAAACATCAATAAAATCCCAAGGTAATAGTGAATACATTTACCTCGGAAAAAAAATAAAATCTATATTTTAAATTTTGCATTTAAAGTTTATTAAATTAAATTTTATTTCAAAAGGAAAATAATGGAATTAATAGTTAAAACCTACTCAATTTAAGCCTATTATCCGCAGACAGCACGTGTTTTACTCTACTTTAAAAACAAATCACAGAAAAAATATCTGCAAACACCTCGAAGACAATTAATACATTGAAAATATAGCGGCCCAAAGGGCATCATGAGCAATGCACATTGTCGACGACATGCCTGCAGGTGTCATAAAAAATAAAAATTGGCAAACTGATCTAACCGATACCCGTTCTATCATTACGAGACCACATGTACCTACGATGCGAGATAATACCTCCTAACATGTCGCTAGTACTAATTAAAGCGGTTTCTTTCATCTCTAACATGCCCCACTGCAGAAGACTATTAAATGATTCCATAGACCATACTTCGGTCCATGTAAAAGTAATTGCACCGAAGTGCAATTGGTCACGTCCGTGTTTTTCAATCGCTGCCCTAATGGCGCCCTATGTGTTGTATTTCCCTACCTTCTCTCTGTGAATTTCAGACAAATCACGACCATCCGTGACGACCTGTGCATCAAGCGCGTAGATCTTTTCCCCCTTGAAAGCCATCGATTGATACCATCGATTGAATACATTGTATTCTCAACTATCACTGAAAACCCCCTGTCCCTAAGACTTCTCACTAAATACTTGACTACACTATCATGTCTATTTGTCCTATCCCTCTTGGTTTTATAACAGCCCTAAACTACATGGTTTTACCAAGAGAATATCTCTATCTCGATGGGAGTGCATTGATATGAAATCTAAAGCAATTTAAAAAGCCCCTACCCGACAAAAGCCTGGTAGGTTTTCAATTGCTTTTAGTTCAGAAACTTCAATGATGAAATTAACATTATCCATCAAATTTAGGCAATCATTATGGTCATTAAAGATATTCATAGAAAGCGTATCTGTATAGATTCTCCATAAGACCATTAGTCGTTAGACAGAAATAAAAATATATAAAAAACTTTATTATTATTAGAACAAAAGAGTCGTTCATGGACGAAGCTGTGAAGCTAATATACATTTACTATATATTACCTTGGAAAGCGTGGTTAAAATTTATAAATTACCACACTATTCCAAATGGCACAGAGAGAGTCTTATAGTCTCTTAGCTTTTGGTAGCAACTCGGTAAGGTTTCTTAAATAACAACTACAGTAGAAGTTATTTGGACAATGAAAAGAAGAATAGCAGCACAGATAAAGATATCTGGGTACAGGCATCTCTCATGAGTCTCTCAATGATATATCACTAATGAATCTTATTAAATCTATCAGATTTTCAAAGTCAACCGGTTTAGAGAAGGAGATACGTAAAAATATTGTCACAATGGCTCTTAGACGGTCCCAATTACGAGCATGCTATTTTCACATTTTCACATTTTCACAGACCTAACAGCAAAATAAAATTTTCAAAAGAAAATACATTTGTTTCTTCAATCTTCATAAAACTTGCACTTTGTATAATTATTTTAAATCAAAATACATTTGTGCGTTGTTGTATCGGTGTGTCATTGAAAATATAAAAAATTCTTTATTTTAACCAAAGTAGATTTAATTGACCACGACTTCAAGTAAATGTCTCTCACACAAATTAAGTGGAGGGAGAATTTTCAAACCACAGAAGTAAATATACAAGAAAATATTCCATTTATTGCTCTGTTGCTTGCAAAGCTATTCCACTGGCAACTGAAATTATATTTTTTCGAAAAAAAAACGACAATTTATAATATTTTTAAGATCTCCTTAGTTTTGTACATGTACTGAACTGTGTAGGCGTTCAAAGAAAAATTATAATTTCATGAATTGTTTTTTATACTTTAACAATTTATAAATACAATATTAAGTAGTATTCATTTGTAAGAAAAAATAATAATATTCTTTTTATCATTCACAATATTTATTTGAAAAAAGAGACTCAATTATCTTTCATCATGTAAGTGATTTTGCTATTATGCATTTATATGAATGTAAAATTAACATTGTATACAAAGGACCTTAACTAATTTATATTTAGTTATAGTGACTGTTAAAATTGTAATTCGTACTTAAGTAAATAGCAGCAATTACTAAGATGTCCTGTCATAATATAAACCTTTATTATTTTGATTACCAAAACAAGGCTGGTTTTTTACAACAAATGTTGGCTTTATAATAAACGCTAAAATTAAAAATACCTTGTATTTTATAGGTTTATAAAATTTTTCTTTCTTTTTTTATACCCTCCACCACTATAAGTGGTGAATGAAGGTATATATAAGTTTGTCATTCCGTGTGTAACACTGAGAAATATTCATCTGAGACCCAACATAGCATATACAAGTATATTATTAATCCTTAGGGAATTTTAAGTCGGTTGAGCTATGGCCGTCTGTCTATCTGTCTGTCCGTCTGTCTGTCTGTCTCTGTAAAACATTCTCACGACCAAAAGGCATATCTGAAATCAACAAAGTTTACAAAAATCCGTTTATAATGCTTCTAAGCAGTTTGGTACTGAAAATCAGCAAAGTCGGTATAGTAGAACCAGAGTTATGGATCAAAATGTGAGACAAGCTCCATAAAAATTTGATATTTTTCAATATTTTTCTTAAAATTTGTTTTAATATATTGCAGATATTATATATCATGAAATTTTTTACACGTTATTTTTATGATAAAAGAAGAAAGTAGGAAATGGTCCATAATTTCTCATAGCCTCTATAAAAATATATTCCCGAAATATGGCTTAGTGATAAATAAATGCCTATAAAATTGGAATATCAATACAAAATTCGGCAAAAATAAGTGCCATGTAAAAATAAATCGCAAAACGAAATTTTCTTTTGTTCGGTCCATGTTTGACCATAGACCTCATATAAAGTCCGCATCTAAAATTCACTTAAATACGTATAAATCTGGCAGAAATATAGTTACAAGGTTAAAATTCGACACAAATAATTCTTATAAATATATAAATTGTTGTGCTAAATTTGTTGATGGTCGGTCCATAATTGGTCATTGCTCCCACATCCATAAAAGTCATTTATCTTTATACATATATATCATATAAATAGCGGTATTGACTCAAAACTTTACACAGATAATTCACATATACACAATAATCATTCTACAGACATTTTTAAATTTCGGTCCATATTTGATCATATTTGCCAATATTAAGCGTTCTTTCGAAAATCACTTTTATAGTAATTGCTCGCATATACGTATCACCTCCGAAAAGTAAGTAACCCTAAATAGTGTCAGAAATCACACTAATATCGGTTATACGGCATTAAGCTACTGCATTTTGTAGCTGTCAGTCCATATTTGGCAATGGCTCCCAAATTAAGTCTACTTCCGAGTACAACAACCAACTATACAACTCTTGTAAATAACGTTAATGAGATGAATTTCAACCAATTCACATTACTGGATACTGGATTTAAAAGCTTTAAGTTCATAATTGGACCGTTTCTACTATACCACCCACATGCCTCTTATAAATAAAGTTATTAAGATCAAATAAAATTCGTTAAATTTTTAAAATTTAATAGTATTACAAAAACACTGAATAAGGATATTCTAGTCCTATAAACAGTATAGTTTTTGTATTTCTCATTATACATATTTACATTTAAGATTCGGCACAGCCGAATATTGCTATGTAACTTGTTTTGTTATATAAATTATTTTTCTAAACGTAAACAACATGGTTTTTCAAGCATTCTTAAGGTACGGTCACACTTGGCAAACATTTGCCGAAAAAGACGTAACCACTAAATAAAATATATTTGAACGCGTTTATTTACTTAAAAAAAACTTCTTTTATTTAAAACAAGACACAACAAATACTTAGTCTTAATTTCTCTTAACTCTTGTATGAGTAAACATCTTCAAACAAATTTGTGCTACAATAAGTGGTTACGCTTGTTTGAGTAAATATTAGCCAAGTGTGACCGTACCTTTACACTACGTAATCGATTAGGTGACGTTAGTTATTTGTAACAAAATCAATTTTATTCAAACTTTTGAAGAAAATATTAATTACATGCTAATAAAATAAACTGAAAGTTATTAAGGTTTCAAGCTATTAATATCGATTAAATCAATAAAATTTCATTTTTACTTATTCTTATAACTGTTAATAAAAAAGCCAAAATTTATTACCACAAAGAATAAAACATTTAAGGTTTATTTTATATGATTAAATGCCTTAACTATAGTATAGTCGACTTTAAATATTTGCTACAGCAAATATTTACTTATTTATTTACATAAATTGTTACAACTCTAGCGAAATGCCCAAAATTTCTTTCTGTCTCCCCTATAAAACCATATAAGCCAGAAGCATTCAAATAAGAACTTGTGTGAGCTTGTGAACAATTTAATGTTTGTCATAAAAATTATGAAAAATATTTAATGTTTATCAAAGAAACGTGAAAAAATTTTATATACATATTTATACTCGTATTGTCATCATTAATAACAACAGTAGCCACCAGAAGCAGCAGAATGACACCCACCTTTTTTTTGTTTTGTTCATTTGCTTTGTGTATTTGGTGTAAATAATATTTAACACATTTTTTCAAGTGTCCAACATAATGGTCATAAACAATTTTTATTTAATTCTCGTTTTCCCCTTCAAAATAATGACGATGTGAATGTATGATGTAAAGGAAAAAATTTGCTAATAAATTATTGAAAAAAAAAAAAAAAAAAACAGAAAAATATAAAAGGGACACATTTTGGAAAGGCATATGAATATTAAGCTGCAATTTATTACATTTATGTACATTTTATATAGTATGTGTGTACTAGGGTAATAAAAATATTAGATTATTCTTTTTTACGAATAAAACATATAATTCGAATAATAAATTTATAATCGAATTATTACAATATTTCAAAACATTTTTTACAAAATATGTATAAAACAAGAAGTACAGAAAGTACAAAAAGTAGCATCGTCTAAATACGCCTTTAATAACATAACTTCTATCAATTTTAACTAATATGTTCATTGTCTATTACAACGTTATCATCATCAATGTCATCTTGACCCTTTCACCCCGGAGTTTTTTTTTTTGCAGTCTAGTGCTTTTTTTTAATTTTGACAAACAATTCAGCTATAAAGCAAAAATATAAGATGTTTGTGATATACGAGAAGTCTAGAATCCTTACCGTTTTCCTGGGACATATAGTCCCAATAAAATTTGCGGTGGGACAATATGTGTTCGAAGTGTTACATTACAATTATATATACCACTTGAAAATCTTATGCGAATAATAAAGTTTTCTAACACTTTAGAACTTGCACGTATTCACTGTATAATATTAACAAGTAAGAATTTATATTCGGCTGTGCCGAATCTTATATACCCACTACCAAATCAACTATTATGCAGATTTATAAGACATTTATGCGTATTTAGGTGATTTCCTTTCTTTCTTTCTATGAGGGCTACGGTCAAATATGAACCGATCATCCTGAAATACGGTACGAAAATTTAAATTTATATTCTGATTATGCTTGGCAAATTTCAACTTGATAGTAATCTTGATAAGTGATTTATGCCAATTTTAGTAATTTTCGGAAGGGGACTTTATATTGGGGCTACGTTCAAATATGCACCGAATATTATGAAATCTAGTAAGACGATTCAGATGTCTGTACGGATTAGTTGTGTATAATTTCGACTTCTTAGTGATTTTTACAAGAGATTTATGCGAATTTTATTGATTTTCGGAAGTAGGTTTTATATGAGAGCTACGGTCAAATATGGACCGATCATCGTCATATTAAGACGGACGATTTTTACATATGTATGGACAGTACATGTTGGATTTAACCTAAATAGCGTTTTTACAAGGGATTTATTCCCATTTAAGTGAATTTCGGAACTGGACTTTATATGGGGTCTATGATCAAACATTTACGATTTCTTTTTACATGCCACTTATTTTTGCTGAATTTTGTATTAATATTTCAATTTTATAGGCATTTATTTATCATTAAGCCATATTTCGGGAAGATATTTGTATGGGGGCTGTGAAAAATCATGGACCGATTCTTAATATTTTCCTCATTCTTTCTTCTTTTATCAGAAAAATAACGTGCACAAAATTTCATCAAAATATCTGCAATATATTTAAAAATATTGGAAGAAAAATTTTTTAAAATATCAAATTTTTATATAGGTTGTCTCACATTTTAGTCCATAACTTTGGTTCTACTATACCGATTTTGCTGGTTTTCAACACCAAATTGCTTAGGAGGTGAAACCCAGGTGATTGTTAAATTATGACTTTTGTAATTATAAAATACAAATTTAATTCGATTATTATTCATAAAAAGGTAATTTTTAAATACTTTGAAGAATTATTTGTAAGAAATTGTTCGATTATTCGAATGGATACCCTAGTGTGCACATAAGGCTGACATTAAAACAATTTTCCGCTGACATTAAATTTTAATTTGTTTTGTATACAATAAGTAACAAATTAAAAAAAGAGAAATAAAATAATTTAAAAACTCACTAATAATAAAACTTGTTTTTTAAATCGACTCACAGACTACGAAAAATTACGTTTATCATATGGTAAGATTGAATTCGACAGTCTAGTTACTCGTACTACAAATGATCTCTGCATAAATATTGCATGAAAATTTGGGCATATTAAGCAAAACCTGGACATCAGAAAAGATGGTGAGGAAGATTAAATGATTTTATAAAATAAAAGTAACAACTTAAGATTGACAAAGTCCTCAATTATTTTAATTGGCATTAATAATCCATGTAATATTCGTTATCTAATATCAATGATTTGTTTGTTTTTGACAATTAAATTAATTCCAGAGTCCAGCTAGATGTATGTGAATACAATTTCTTTAATTTTGATAATACGGAGGTAACTGTCGACATGTATTTTTCCCATGCATTTATCGCCGTATATCATATATTATCATACAATTCATTGAATTGAATGACCATATTATTTTCATTCTCATTCGTTGGCACATAATCTTTATCATAATCGTGGTGGTTTTCTAGAAACGAAACAACTTTCTAAAACAAATCGTTCACATTTGTAGTACAAATGTTACGAATTTTGCATTGCAGTACTATTGCGCTCTAGATTTCCTTTGTTCAATTGGCAGAACCTAGTGACAATTAGGGTGATACATACATACATTTTTTATTACGTTGATCTGTTTTTTTTTTTTTGTTTCAATACATGACAGCTTTCGAATAATGACAGAAAATTGTCTAATAAGATCCAGCAAACGTTTCTGCAGCCATTATTTTATGTAAATAATTGATATTATTTATTTCAAAAAAAAAAAAACATAGAAATTCCAAATTTAATGAGAAATGTTTATTATCATTTGAGAGAACATTCTTTGACATTTATTTTTTTTAAGATTATGTCTATCAAATGTTAGCCATTGCTACGTCGTAGATGGTCTAGCCAAGTTTCGATGACTCGTTCGAACATTTCGATTGGTAACTGGCGAATGACACGCGTGATGTTTTCCCACAAGGCATGAATCGAATAAACTTTAAACTTTACATATGTATACTCACAGCAAAAAGTCTAACGCTGTGATAAAACACGATCTTGATGACCAATCAACCGGCCTTAAACGTGAAATTATGTGCTCACCAAAGTGTTCTCTCAATAAATCCATTGATTGATGCGATGTGTGGGAAGTGGCGCCGTCTTGCCGAAATCAAATGTCTATATCGATTTTGAGGCATTAAATAGTCGGTTATCATGGAACGATAACGGTCGCCATTGGCGGTTACGTTCAGTTGAGCGAAGTTAAGTTCCTCACAGAACGTGAATTTTCGTAATAAATTTGAAAGATTTGTAAACGTTGTTCAGGCGTAAGTAAGTCTTTCCATTATGAAATGCCAAACAAAACTAAAAAAAAATAAAATGACAGCATGACACGACTCATACGTGATTTGTCAAAAAAAGGCTATTACCATAGTGCAAGTAATATTAAGAAGGTAGCATTGATAATATGATCTGATTTCCAAAGTCATAGTTAAAATGAAAAACACAACTGCAAATTTCTTGCCAAATAATTACTTTTTACAAAATGTATCAATTTTTATACCCTACACCAGTCGAAACTCCCATATAAGGCCCTCTCCGTAATTCACTTTAAGCTCCATAAATCGTTTAAAAGTATTTATATCGAGATAAAGTTTAACACATATAATATTTATATTCACAGACATCATGACACTAATTTTTTGCATGATCGGTCCACAATACTTTATATCTCCCATATAATGAAAATTTCTGAAAAACTGTTTTATACATATACTGGGTGTAGGGTATTATATGTCGGGCTTGGTCGACTATACTTTTTTACTTGTTTATATTAAAATTTTGTACATATTAAGCGTAAAATGTTTGACCGTGTAGCTGTTAGGGGTGCAGTTTTCCTATGTTCTATCATCCATAATAAGGCAGTTTTTCTTTGAACTTTTGGTTTGGTTTGGTAATATTTCAAGGGTTCTTTGTGATCTTAACTAGTAAAGTACTGATATATGAATCGACATATGCTAAAAACTTATGTATTTTCGAAACTTAAATTATCTATTAATCTGCTAGTGCAGGTGATTTTGTTCTATTTTATCACATGGCCAATTTTTAACTAAAGCACATACATATACATGTATTAAATTTGTCATTATTATTAATAGTGAAATAATATTAAATTAAACAACAAATGAGAAATGTTCATTTATTACCATTTAAATCTAACGTCTTCAGTCACAAGCCAAAGGTGTTTTTATTATTAATGATATTTATCATTTCGCTTTCGCTTACGTTTTGTCTCTGTGTGAAATATGATTTATATTGATTTATTTTCTGTTAAAGTCATCACGTGTTATTAAAAACGTTTTCGCACTACTAAAAAGCGCCTACCTCTCTTGTACTCTACTACTCTACGATATCGTTCAACTCTGTTGTTAAGTTGTGTGAGAAAATGAGAAATGAAATTTATGAATTTCAAACAATTAAATAAAAATTAATGGTTTGTTATTAAAAAATAATTATGACAAATGCAAACAGACAAACAAACCAACCAGCCAACCGACAATATAAACAATGGCACGCAAAAATTGTGTAAACAGCCACCATTCAATGTTGTATCCTTGACAAAAGTAAAACAACAGGGTGAACGAAACGAAAATAACAAAAATAAACAATAACAAAAATAAAAAACAATAAACGTTAAATATAAAACACTTTTATACACACATATATACTTTTATTTGACAGTGTGTGTATATATTTATTTATGATTGTGTATGCAGATGTTAAGACAAACAGAAAACCAGAGTGAACATTTATGAAACTGGGATAAATTGTGTTTAACACGCACATTACTGATACAGTAGGGGAGTTTTTTAAAACTATATAATTTTTTCTTTTTGTATTATTTAACCCATAGAGGACTGACAGCCAGTTTGTATATTACAAAAATTCCTAATTATGTATGTCAGTCAAGTTACAGTATTTTATATTGTCAATCAAATTTCATGAATTCAGTAATACAACACTCGAACCAAACTGAACAAAATATGGAATTTATTCTAAGACATTCTTATTTGTTAACTGACTTTGATTTACAACTTTACTGGGTTAAATCTTTCCTTTTAAGTTCTATGCTTTAATAAAGTAAATTAATTAAGTAAATGAATCCAAACAAAAAAAAAATATAACCAATTTATCTTAAAATTAACACTTACCCGACATGGCAGATATGCGTGTGTACCAATTTGTGTTGTAACATTTGTTGTGGCATAACCATCTAAATATGGTTCTACAAATGCTGATGTGGATGCTGCTGACACAAATGTTTCTAATGACGGCGCCTCTGCCTGTACTAGCGACGATGTTATCGACGACGATGCATACATTGTAGCCGAGGACGATGTTAAAGATGGAGACACTGAATAACTATTATGACTTATACTACTAACGCCACTACTACTGCTGCTGCCACCGCTACTGCCACTAATGCCACTATTACCATTACTGTTTGTGTATTGTGGTGGTGATGCTAAATCAAAATTTCTGATGACATCGGCATGACTGGTTGCTGTAGGTTGCAAATATTAACAGTACACGCATAGAAACACACATACATACATACAACAGAGAACATCATGGTAAATGGGCGAAAGTATGAAAAGAAATAGAACAGAACAGAATGAAAATAAATTACAATATTTTTTTTTGCATTATTTTATTAAAATTATAATTTTGTTTAGGGTATAATTAAAATTTATTAAATAGTACCACAAATACTCAACGAGCATATACATACATATAATTATAAAGGGATTGTTTTTGTAAAACTCTAAATTTATTTGTTTAGAAGAATTAGAAAATAGAAAACAACAAAACAAATTTTAGGGTTTACACAAAAATGTTCGTTACGTTAGAATTCTGAGTTTTATAAAAAACAAACACAACTTAAGAAATGCAATAATTAAAATTTTTATTTGTTGTTTAAATTGAAAAGGAAATATATATTAAATTTATTTAGTAACCACATAATTTTGAAAATATCCGTTCATTTTAAAACAGAAATACACTTTATGCATTTTATTTGTTCAATTCACAAGCAATGTATGTTGTATTGTCGTAGTAGTTGTACATCGTCTCAATTTACAATAGTTGTACAAATGTTGTTGGCATTTTCTATTAAAATAGAAAAAGACACATAAGACAGTTTTACATACATACATACATACATACATATGTTTTCGAACGTTTTATGAAAGTTTAAGTGTTGCTAAAAGTTCAAATATCTAACTCAGTGAAAAAATTACTCATTTTAGTAAAAAAAAATAAACCAAACGGTAATACACCAATACCTCGCTTTTCGTCGTTTCGTTTTGCGTTTTTTCGAAATTGTGGCGCTGCTTAGCTGATGCAATTATTTCCTCAAAATTCCTTCGATTTTTACAAAGCACAATTTATTGCTCATACTTTTCTTTGAGTGAGAATATACACACATTTGTATACACATATGTGTTTCTATCTCATTTGTTTGTAACAAGTACAAGAATTGCTAGTACAATCTAGTATGTACTCGTCTTATCTTCCCCTCACCACGATGTCTAAAAGGTAAACAATTTTCCTAAAAGAACTGCTTCGTCTAAATTGGGACTTAATTAGTACTAATTTTCACTGTCCCTCGTTAGATTTTTGAGGTTGCGCTGTTCAGCAAACAGTGGACAAATTTTTTGTGAGAGAAAACCGACGACTTAGTATTTTCGTAACCCCAGAACCTATTTTCTATAACAAACCATGCTATAGAAAATCTTAATTCACTTTGCGTCGTGATTTTTGGAACATAACCCCGGAGCTAAGGTATGTGTGTACGGAATTAATTTCACTTCCGAACGGAATTAATTTCTGTGACATGGCTGATAAACTGATTGACAAATTTAAAACAAACAAAAAAATATATAAAATTAATAAGCAGCAAATTTAAATAATGTTATCTAATTATACTTATTTTATAAAAAAACGATCAATCACTTTTACCAACTTGACTTAATTGTTAAAGTGTCTGCATTATATTTTTCACAAGAGTTTTTCTCACTTGTATTATTAATTGTTAAATTTTTTAATATTTTACTTTTGACAATTTGAAGGCTTGAGAATATAAACATAAGGATTTGCTTAAAATAATCAGATAGTGGTATCATACAATATACAATGTACAACATTACTTGTGAATTAAACAATCAATTTATATTTTTATATAACTTTTGCTGAACTAATATATTACAGAAGGGTATAATCTTGATTAAGTTTCGGTATAAATGAACAATGAGTAATATTTAGTGTTAATTAAATCATAGATCTTAAATTAGATGATGATAGATGTTACACAGATCTATAACTTTACCTCGTTACTATGCAAGTCTCTTGCGTAGTAACCATTCTATGTTTGCGAGATAAGGACAAAAGAGCCTATTTATGTCAGAGAACTGGATAGTAGTGGCATGTTATTATGGTCATTCAGCTAACTTCAGTCTGGCTGGGTTCTTCCTATCAAGAATTCACTTGCTACATAATAAGAGCCAATAAATATCTACATGCCTCATTCAGTTAACATTTGCCAAAAAAACTGTTTTATTATGTGGAGAATAGAACACAAGTTGCATTACGATGATTTTTTATCATTAATCATAAAACATTGTTCACATAAATTTACAGTGGTGAGCACAAATGAGTACATGTCTGTACTTTGTGCACTTGTTATTGCACAATAATAATAAAGAAAATTTAAAACAGTTTTTTGTCATTTAATAAAAAAAAAAAAAAATAATAAAACGAAAACAATCCGCATGTATTTAATTTTGCACCATACAATAAATAGTAAATTTTAAGATTTACTTGTTACGCTCTTCGTCATACTCTCCAAAAATTTATCAATTAAATCGTTCTTTGAATACTCTCCCATTCCGACTAAACCTACTGCCAAATCTCATCCAAATTGTTTGGAGTTCATTGGTATTGTCCCAAAGTCTCTGCGCAATTGACCACAAATTCTCGATCGGATTGAGGCCAAACTTTTTGCGTCAAATGAAAATTCTGCTCACTAAGCCATAATTTCACGTTTTTGGAGAAAAGTTCACATGTTGCTATCAATATCGTGATGAGCTCGTTATGCAATCCATCGACTAAAGGGTTTGACGTTTGCTATAAAATCATATATTGGTGTTAAACTCTTGTCAGTTTTCATTTTTGTTATCATGCTTTATACTTTTTGTCATTGCTAGAATATTGTAGTCAATGGCTCTTGACAGTTTTTTCATTATTTATTGTAATTTGATTTGTGTTGGATAATTCGCAAAAAGTGTTTAACACATGCAAATAAATTATAAAGTTTTTATATATTTTTTGTCACTACATTACATATGAAGGTTACACCCATACAGGCTGTGTTGACCAATATTGAATAATTTCTCCTTCATCTTCGACGCTGCTATAGAATTTACATTCACCAAACTTACCAAAATGAATCAGCATTACACAAAATATTTATCTCAAATATAAATTTTTTAACAAATTAGAAAACATGACCACTTCTCACAGAGTAAAGTAAGTAAATAGAACACAAATTCTAGGTATTCAGGGTGGGGTGTCATAATGGCTTTATGTCTCAATACAAACGGACATAAAGCCATAATTTTGATATCACCTTAAGTATCATACCAATTTTAGTGAAATGAGACATAAAGCCATTATGGTTTTATTTGAGACATAAAGCCATTATGGTTTTATGTCCCATTTGATAGCAAACACTATTTTATCGTTGGTAGTTATTTCATTTCTCTTAAAATTGCATTTTAGTGAATTTTGATGGTTTTGTAACGGTTCTTATAACTGTCTTAAAGCAACTAAATACAGGGCATCTGTACTATGCAAAGCCGGTGTTCTGTATAGGTACCATGGAGGAGAAAATTAAAGGCATATGCCCTTATGTCTCAATGGAATGGGACTTAATGTCATATGGTTTCATGTCCCATGACATTGTGACACCCCACCGAATTCAGTCACCTGATAAAGTTTACAAACCTAATAGGGCAGTCCTTTTTTAGTTTTTTTTTAATATGCCAACTGTCACCACTATTAGCAATTACATTCAAATTCATCAAACGAAAAGTTAGCAGTGATGACCACAACCGAATTTCAATTCGTAGAATATTGTTAAATTAAACAAAAGTTTTTAATTTGAAAGAAAAAGAAAATGTCGTCTATGGTCCCGTTTACGGTATGTGCAAAACTTGCTTTTTAGCTCTTAAAAAACATTTGTAAATTTTTTGTTCACACAAATTTTTTATAAATTTTAAAAACCCATCATTTAACTTCGCATTAAGCTAAAAATATCAATACTTTTAATATTAGTTTATTTTAAACACATGTTTTTCTTTTTGGGACACATATGTCCCCTGGCCGTCCAAGGGTTAAGGAAAATATTGTTAATGAAAAGAAAAATTTAAAAGCTTTGTTACCGAACGGACCAAAATGTAATTGCTGCATTTTATGTAAAACTCAACTTTAGTGCAAATGTTATCAAATCGTTATTCAATCGATATTTAAAAATTTACCCAAGATTTGACCAATTTAACGCAAAGTCTTATTTAAAGTAATACAAAGATTAAATTTCATTCAGTAAATTGATAGAACAAAAAAGCAAAACAATCTTATGCTAATCTGTTTAAATTTAAAAATAAACAAATAAAATTTATGAGCCTAAATTTACACCTTTTAGGCGATTCTTATATGTCGTCACAACAAACATTCGATTTAAAATTTTGATGTAGCTGGCATATTTTGTTTGTTATTCCATGAACCGGAAAAGCTTGATTAATCTATTTAAATTTGTCGCAATGTTCCAATTTTAACGCTTCAATAACAAATTTAATCAACAAAAGCTGAATGACATTTTTCAAATAGGTTTGATTAATTTAAATAATTGAAATATTCCACTTACGCCACCCACATACGCAGACATAGACAGAGGCAGAAAAGAAAACCAAAATCGTTGCGGCTTGACTCATTATTTAAACCACTAAAATATATAGACTTACATTACGAAATTTAAATGAATATTTAGTTGGTAATGATTCTCGTATTCATCTTTTTTTTGTTGTTGTTGTTTTTGTTGCTGTTGTTGTGTATATTTTAAAATTGTTTGTTAATTGCTACAAAACAACACTTAGAAACATACAATAATGTTTTGAAAAAATGCTAATTGAAGCTTTAACGGTTGCTGACGTTAATGATGGTGGGCTTTTGTGTAGTTGTAAATATGAAAAACCATCATTAGCAATAAAATTGGTGGTTTTAAACATCATTTACAGACCTCTTCATGTTTTAATGAAGCCTATTCATTTTGTGTTTTTACAACAAAATAAAAAATAAAAAAACTAATAATAATCAAGCAAAAGAGAAAAAATTGTAGTTAAAGTTAAATGAAAATTGAACCCTTACACGAATACTATGCTTAAAAACGTTTTTATTTTTAGTTGAATTTAAAAGAAGCAGAACATAAATTAATAATAAATACAGGTCAAACTTTAATGAAATGAAGATGCTTTAGTATATTTTATATATTTCTTCTTTTTTCAATTTTTGAATTTAGCTGATGATTAATTTAAAATTTATAATGGCTGATATCTAACAGAATGTCTGACGTATTGAACATTACAAATGAAAGGAACACAGTGATACTTACAAATATCAAACGCAGAGCAACACACTGTTTATATTTGTGCTAAATATTTGATAAAAGAATTTGAAAAATTTTAGCCAAACTTATGAAGGAATGCTGTTTTAAAAGCAATCAAAATAGGAGTGATGCAATTGAATATGTCGTACAAAAAGTGTGAATAAAATTATTATCAAGCAAATATTGTGGGGACTGTAAGACTGAACACTAGAATATTTTTTAGAAAATGAATAACACAATTTCAGCAATTTAGAAATTCTTTAGTTTTTAACTTATTTGCTTAAAACCTTAAAGTTTCAAGGGGATTTATGCTCAATAAAATAAACCTTGACTATAAAATGCAAATAACTTTAACTAAAAACACAGATTTAATGTAATTTTATGTACACTCACTTTTGTAGTATTTAAGATTCACACAATGCTTTAAGTCATTCTTCAACTTTGCATATATAGTAGACCTACAGAAAGGTTACACAAAAGGGTTGTCAATTGTACTTGTAATTGTACAACAGAGGAGAACATCCAGAACACGCAGACCGTCCGAAAAGTTATTTCAGATAAGGTTATACTGAATTTCAGCATTTATTATTTCTAGTTTATAGATATTTCCGAGTACAAATTTAAAGTATATTATATAAAAGGCAACATTTGTAGAAAAAAATAATGTTAATATTACATCATCTGAACATATTTAAAAATGATCCAGCATTGTTTAAAATTAGAGATTTTTTTCCACGAAATTCTTAATAGTTTAATGGCAGTTTCTATAACACGAAAATTTAACATGTATTTTATTGCAAATTACTTTTTTATCTAAAGTTACTTACTTATATTGCAAAAGGTTGTTTAACAAGAAATTTGTATTCCAACAGGAGCTTATTATAATAACATTTTACTTTGTGGTATACATATGAGTAGTACAAGCTTTGACATTAGTTACAATCAATTTAATTTCGTTCGAAAAATTCTTAGGAAAATGATGAATCGGTAAGAGCCAGATTTTGTAAAATTCGTGATTATTTCGGTCAAGATAATTGTCCTTCAAAGATCGCTATTAAGAGTTTGGTATATGCAATTGTCACATTTGGATTTCTGAACATCTAAAACCAATTATTCAGAACTAATAGCTCAGAAATTACGAGAAGTAACTCAAAGTAGACGGCACAAATGTTGATGAATCGAAAAGTGACGTTTATGGTTACCGCAAGAATGAATAAGACTTTTATTCCCCCCAATTACTGGCTCCAAAATGTGATTTATATAATATGTATTTATGTCTAATCAAAAAACGATCTTGTGTAAAATCTTTAAAGACGAATTAAATCTGGTATTAGAATAGATTCAAAGCAAGAATAAAGATTTCATTGCAAATGTCTTCTATATTGTAAGTTCCACATTCGAGAATAAACTTTTGTAAATATCGTTATTGATGGACATGTTTTAAAACACTTTTTGAATAACTCTTGTATGTCTTGAGCATATACATATTTTTGCGCATACGTATTTAGTTACAAACCTAATAACATGAGGTATGTCTTTTTGAACTTGCCAATGTTTTTAGGCTGTCTAAATGTAAGCATGCAAACAAGCAAGCCAAGTCAGCCAGCCAACAGCCCAAAAGCAACAAAAGCAATAACAATTTCTCTTTCGGCAGAATATTCTTGTGTAACTTAATAGCTAAGGTTACAGTCGTTTGTAAACTACATATGTATCTTACAAGCAAATACTATGTTACATATAGACAGACTCATGGATAGGTGACATTTTTTCTTGAAAAACTCAAAGTGAGTGAGTGAGGTCATGTTTAAAAATTGCTAAGCATTTTACCGATATGTGTGTTTTACGTATTTACAAGAATATGTGAAAAAAGAGTTGTATTCTACAACATATTTATGCTTTTGTGTATGTACATATTTAACAGAGTACATATGTGTACGTCAGTTTGTTTCTATAAAGGTATGTGTTTGCCTTGTAGCATCTACAATTACATGTTGTTAAAAACATACTAGTGACAACAACGTGTTTCTGTATGCATACTGAGAGATACACCTACAACCATACATATGAATTTGTATATATTTAAGAATCTTTCGGTTGGCATTTGAAAAAAGCCTATAGCTTAATTTGGTTGTACTCGTATATCAAATTTGTAAGCTAACAGTTTTTTTTTGTCATATACATGAATATGTTAAAATTTATATGGAAGATCTGATATTTACAACCCATTTTTAGGGATGCTTTATAGGGATTCCGTTAGACGTTTTTCGAGAAGTATTTTATATAAATACATGCTATTGGTGAAAAACTTAGGACGAGAAAATTACCAGGTTAAACTTAAGAACTAAAAAACAAATAATATGAATGAATGTAAAATTTTAAGAGTTAAAATAATAAATAAAAAAATTTAGGATTCATATCAGTGTTGGCAAACATGGTACAAATGTACTTTTTTTTGATACATTTAAGATACAGTTTGTACCGTGGTACTACCACGAGTCATTTGGTACAATTGCAAAATACTGTTGCATCAAAATTTGATATTTCAGATGAAATATGTACATAAATTTATCATTTAAGTTAAAAAGAGATTTTATTAAATCTTATGGACATTGTGGTACTGATATCCATTTGATCTTTAAATATGCAAATTGTCGATGGAATTATAGAACAATGAGAGTTTCTGATACATTAATTCACATTAAATGAGTTAATCAGAATTAGGAGTTAACCCTTCTACTTCTTCTATTCTTGAAAAAATAAATCTAGTAATTTTGGAAATAGAGTAATTCAAGTAGAGATACCATTTTCAATACCCTGTTTGACAGAACACGTGTGACTCGTGTCACGCTGTCCTGTTATTTTTGTTTGGTATTGTGTGGCATTTCATAATGGAAAGACTTAATCCTGAACAACGTTTACAAATCGTTCAACTTTATTACGAAACTTTACGTTCTGTGAGAAATGTGTTTCGTGCACTTCGCTCAACTTATGGTCAACATAATAGGCCTACTGAGCGTACTATTTGCAACACCATCACCCATTTTGAGACCCAGCATTCATTATTGGATAATATTAGACCGAATAGACCACATGCAGGACGCTGTGGTGTGGTTTATGGGCCGGTGGAATCATCGGTCCATATTTCCATTTATACAAACATAACCGTCAATTGCGACCGTTATCGTGTCATGATAACCGTCTATTTGATGCCTGAAATTGAAGATCGTGATCTCGGAGAAATTTGATTTCAGCAAGACGGCACCATTTCCCATACATCGCATCAAGCAATGGATTTATTGAGAGAACACTTTGGTGAGCACATAATTTCACGTTTAAGGTTGGTCGATTGGTCATCAAGATCATGTTATATCACAGCGTTAGACTTTTTGCTGTGAGTATATAAAGTCTAAAAACGGCAGTGGAATCATTGGCTGTTCCTTATTAATCCTAGAAAGATAAGCTGCGTCTATCAAACGTATGTCTTCTTAATTAATGGTTAGTATTCTCAGTTAGTCTCAGTAGCTTGCTAGTGGTTCTGAAATATTAAAAACCATACGTCTAGGAGACGTATGAATAACTTTTATGTAATTTTTGAGTACAAATTCATAGGACTTGTCGAAACATAACCTGTGATAACTGGTCAACATATGTTCCCTTAGCAAAAAATATTACTCTCGTGGGAACAATAAGACCAAACAAACAAGAAATCCCCGAAGAAATAAAAAATTCTTAGGCAAGGCCATTTGTAACTTCAACTTTATTCTACGTTGGACCTTTGACATTGTTGTCATATGCACCGCATATATCTAAAATAATTTATTTGCTGTCTTCCTGCAACAATAAAGGTACCGCTGACGAATAATTAGGAAAGTCTGATAGAATTTTATATTATAACCAAAAGGTGGAGTCGATACGTTCTACCAAATTATGTCACAGACGTCATGTTCAATAAAAACCTGCAGATAGCCAATGACAATATTTTTTGGAATGCTAAACATGGCGTTCATAAACTCATATGTGATTCACGCTCACAATACGATTTCTGCTAATCAAAAGCATTTAAGTCGCAGAGAATATATGAAAAAAACTTTCCTCGTCCCTAGCAACACCTTTGATGCAAATTCGGCTCGAAACTCCCACTTTTTCGATATATTTCCGGGACAGCATTCAAAATTTAGTAACTGTTAACACCGAAGGTAACCTAGACAATGATGGTGATCAATCTGTTCCGAAAAAAAAGAAACTATTGTGGCTTTTGTCCATCAAAAATTCGACGAATGTCTAAAATGTCATGTGTCAAATGTCAAACTCCTGTGTGTGGAGAACACACATACTAGTCTGCTTATTATGCTTATTATTATTACTACATACCAAATTATTATAAAAATAAAGCTTTATAAATGAATGATCTCTTATTAAAATATATATCGAATTTTTATTTTTTAAAATCCCTAAAAGGTTGTGAGAAACCCGACGTCTTTCAGACCTATCGTTAACTTCAACGCAAAAAAAATAATGCTATCTTTCTAGGGTTAAACGTCGTAACTTAAGTTTGGTATGATTTAGATCCCTGACATTATTAAAAAACTGCATTGAATTGGTATCGAAAAAAAAACTGGGCATCTTAAAACTTAAATATATTAATTCCTAATTATCCCGGACCACGCCCTATTGAACAATATTGTAATATTTTCAAAAGACTGTTAAATCGGAAGGGTACTGTAGGTTTGGAAAATAAAAGGTAAGTTATTTGTAATAAATATTCAACGTAATTAGATCAAAATATTGTGCAACACTTATGGCCGAATTCACGGTCATTAGTTAACTATTGGTAAACTAGAATACTAACTATTGTTTAACTATTATTTGTTATTCTTATGGAAAACTAAGCATTGCGAATAAAGAATCATTAGTTAAGCCTTTGCATTAGTTAAGCTAACTAAAGACTGTGAATTTAGCCATTAGTGTGATGCACTAAAACGAAAACATGGATTTTTTCAAGAGAAAATAAATTTAATAAATGAGTATAAATTTTTGGTTTAAATTGGTTTATTTTATTAAACACATCTGAAACCGGATTTTATATGAACAATGCTGTATAGATATATTGTTACTGCCAAATCAATTAAACAGATGGCTGATTTGTACGTTAACACAGTGATATGCAAGTTTGTTAAAAACAACAAAGGGAAATTTTTTTTCTCAAATTTAAACAGACGTGATGATGCTTTTCATCAAATGTAGCTTGTTTTATAAATTTTATAATTAAATAGAAATGTTGCCAACAAAAAATGAGTATCGAAAATGTTATAAATTGTACTTATGTATGTATATGTATGAGACTTGTCATCATATGTGAAAGGTCAAAAATATATATAGGAAATAAAGGAAAAGTTACAATTGTGTATGTTTTTTTTTTTTTAGCTAAAGGTAAATGTATAGCTGTATATATATATATATATATATATATATATATATATATATATATATATATCATACAATAAAAATATATATAGACCTAACAAAGTATTTTTTCAACAAAAGAAATTTTCTGCTATCTTATCTTTTATTATAAATTTTATTGATTTCTACTGCTGAAGTTTGTTAAAGGTCAAAGCTAACAAGACAATAATATATAGATAATATTAGAAATTATTTAGTTGTTTTTTTTTTTTTGGCAAACAATGGTTTCGAGCTTTTTGCTCTTGTGTCGCTTATCACTGGGACTATTAGAAGAATAAAAAATAAATAAAACTGAAATCTATTATTAATTAAATTAAATGTTACTCTTACGCCACCTTTAACCATCATCCTCTCTGCCTAGCTGCAACAACGACTGAATCGTATGTAAAGAATAAATAAAATACAACTGCTGGCAATATATATTAAGGATTTATCTTGTCTAGAAAATTAATGCTATATCTCTTTTGAAATAAAATTAATTTTTCTATATTTTTTCATGTTGTATTCCAACCATAGCATACGTTTGCTCCTCTTTGTCTGTTATGTTTTTGTGTTTTATTTTTTGCAACTAACAACATTGAAATGAATGAAGCAGAAACTAAAATCAAATATCAACCTTTACACAACATAAATCCCCTTATAGGCCATAAATATTGTAGTTTAGATTTTAAAGCCCCAAATCAGAAACACATTCGTACATATGTATATAAAATCGATAAAGACAGATAGACAAAGAGACGACGGCTAACACAGGAAGCCGCATCACATCACACAAATACAATAGATACACACACTCATATATGTACTCGTATATGTACACTGGATTGTACAATAAGTGGTGGTGGTAATGTGTTTTTTAATACACAGCCACTTTTTAGTTTTCATTTTCTAACACTACTACTTCCATCTATAGATAAATACATGTCTAAATTTGGTAGAATTTTGTGCTAAATTGTATATATGCCTTTTGAGATTTAGCAAAATCTAATAAATGTTACAATGCCTTTGTGTAAATTATTTGTAAGATTTTTTTGTAAAATTTAAATTTTTCAAGAATTTAGAAATGAAGAACTTTTAATACGTTTTTGTGTTTTTTTTTTAAAGGTGGAATTTAAATATAACAAGTAATAGTTTTTATTTTCTGTGCCTATTTTAATTAAAGCATCTATCTTGTTCAAATTAACCAAGTAATTTTAGTGGTAACTTTCAGATTCATACATTTAAATATTTTCGATAACACATCACTCGTAATAATAATTGCGAAGAATGTTTTCATATTTTTTGCATTTTTCGAATGTGATGATTACACGAGTATGGCGTTCTTCACAAAATATTGTGCACTCATTCTTTATGCCTTTGATCAGCGCTGCCAGAAGTAAAATTTTACCATATTTTTTAAGATTTTTTAACCGAAATAAGATTTTAAGATTTTTTTTCCCAAAAAAAAGATTTTTTGTTTTGTCTAGACGAAGGTTAGGTTCAATTAAAAACAACCTGTTTTGTACTACTTATTTCCAAAAATAAGATTTTTTCTTCAAAAATAAGACTTTTTTTGGTGAAATTAAGATTTTTTGCTGAAAATTTCTGGCAGCCCTGCCTTTGAGGCTCATTTTGCTTGAACTTCGTGTCAGTAGCAAGAGTTTAATGGGTGTTAATTATAGACTGATCGTCACAAAATCATGAAGTATGAGTTTGCCAACATAAAACTGAACTGTGTACAATCTTGTTACTAAAGGGTGGTTAAATTGTAAGGGCCGATGTTGAATGTGAACCACACCTAAACGCCATGCTTTTTTCCGAATTTTATTTGACATTTCTCTATTTCAGACTTACTCAATTTGAACCAATTTGAGATACACAATCCAAAAACGTGTTAAAGTTATCCAGACTTATTATGAAAATTGGCGTTAAAATTAAAATGCATATCGTGCACTTCGTGATTTTTTTGGTCAATTTGATCGTCCAAATGTGCGTACAATCGCAAAAATTGTGGAAAAATTCGAGCAAACCGGGTCTGTAGAAGATGTGAGAACACCAGTGCATGCTCGTACAGCTCGTCCACCTCAACTCGTCGTCGTGCCCAACAATTGCACCTCTCACGCTCGTCGTTGATGAACATTATGCATAAAGACTTGCATTTACACGCTTACACGGTGCAATTGGCTCAAGAACTAAAGCCTCTTGACCATTACAAACGTCGTGAATGGGCAGAATGGTGGCAAGAAATGGCAACAGTGGATGATCAATTTTCGAAGAAAATCATCTTCAGTGATGAGGCACATTTTCACCTCAGTGGATTCGTCAATAAACAGAATTGCCGCATTTGGGCGAATGAGAATCCAAAAGTGATTGTCGAAAAACCAATGCACCCACAAAGAGTGACTGTTTGGTGCGGTTTATGGGCTGGCGGCATCATCGGACCGTATTTTTTCCAAAATGAGGCCGGTCAGGCAGTTACTGTGAATGGTGTTCGCTATCGTGAGATGATAACGAACTTTTTATGGCCCGAATTGGAATTATTCTAAATTATAAAGCACAAAAACTCACATAAATTGCTTCAAAAAAATACAAAAAAAAAACAAAAATTCACTATTCGGAAACTTTTGCACAGTACAAGAAATAAACACTATCAAGATAATGTTAAAATGCAATCTCGTTATCAAACTGTTATTGCTCTATTTGTGCATTACTGTGAAGTGATTAACTTGATTTTTAAATAAAAAATTTAAAGATCTTTAAAAATGAGAAAAACGTCAACTGGCGCCAATTGAAAACAATGTGATAAACTTGTTGCAAAATAGTTATTCATGGCGTAAAATTGCTGAGAAATTAAATTTAAGTAAATCCACGTTAATTGTAATGAAAACGGTGTAATGTAGCTAGCAATAATAACCAAGACTGCTTTCTGATGATGATGCCCGGCAGCTTGAACGATAATAACAACGACATCAAAATCCCGAAATATGCTGCAAAAAGTATTGGTAAGAATGTCTGTTCCTGGACGGTTAGAGGCGCATTAAATCGAATTTTTTTTAGTAGCCAGTGTGAAAAAGAAAAAGCCAGCACTTCCCGATAGAAATGTGGCAAAATGCCTTCATAACTGTAAAACTCACAAAAATTGTACAGTAGATGACTGGAAACGGGTTATTTGGAGCGACGAAACGAAAGTCAACCGATACCAGTTTGATGGAAAAGAGTAGTATTGTCATAGGCCGCATGAGCGCATGTTGGCTTTTTATTGCATGAAAACAAAACTAAAAGAGAAATTTTAAACTTATTTTTGCGGATTTTTTTATGAATACTGTTTTTCTATAGTAAATTTATATCTTTTAAAGCAATTCTTACCATTATATATCTTCAAATATAAAAATACAGAAATATTTAAAAACTATTGAGGTTGTCTAAAACTTTGGTCTATAATTTAGATCCTACTGAACCGCTACTTTCCATACCAAACATTTTGGTGAAACAAAGAATTTAGATGTGTTAAGAACGGAATTATAAACTTAATATGCCCCCGTCTTTTTGATGGTGGGTATAAAAAACATCAGTTTCATATTAATTTAATTATAATGACAAATGAAATGAATAGTAATGACAAAAAGTAGATATTCTACGCGTATAATAACTAAACAAATTTAAATCAGTCAGCCAGTGGTCATAAGAACTACTAAAGGGCGTTCTATTGTTTCCTTGTGGTATGGTATCAGAGGTCACAATATGCAGTGTCAAAAAGTCCGACCTCAAGACAATTGAGAACGTGTGATCAATCGTGAAGAGACGATTAGAACTACGTTCTTTTTCGTTTGCATTCGTTTATGAACAATAAAAGAAGCTTTTATAGATAAGAGATCTGTATCTGAAGCTATAATTATAAATCTGCTGAAGAGTATGCCTGTTTGATTTTTAAGTTGATGAAAGAAAGGAGGCCCAACAAATTATTACAGTACACCAATATAAATATCGGTATTTGATATTATTTTAATTTCAGTGTATTTATAGCTATGAAACACTAATTATTTTCTCTATACATTTTGAAGAGATTAAATAAAAAAATTATGATTTTTTTGTTAAATAATATATATGTTATTTTGTTTGTTTAACCCTTAAGCAGACACCAAAATGTGTTCACATAAGCGAACCATAGGGCCTAGCTGGGACTTTTTATATTTTGTATGGATTTAAATAATTCAATTTCATTATCAACTTCTAACTCGTTCCCAATTTTAGAAGAATCGTCTTTATCAAACCATTCCGTCAAACTCATTCTAAATTTTGTTTTCTATATCATTGGCAAATGCCACGGCCAATCTATTATAAATGTTAGGGTCAGATTTTGGCACTGTTTGAAAGATTTTGTCTACTTTAGGACTCATTGTAACACTATACACTTGTTAACTGTCAACACAACACTAAAAAACTAATTTCTGAAACGTACAAGCACATTGATTTTAATTTTTATACAAAACACAAAATATATATTTATAAATTTTAAGTTTTTTTTAATTGCTTTGTAAAAAACACCTTCATTATGGAATTCATAAAAATATAAGTAAAAAACTATACGAATTTTCAAAAATGCCTGGCCAGGCCCTGGTGTTCGGTTAATGGTAAACATACATGTAGGTAAAACTGTTTTACTATTTCTCTAATTTAAAAAATTTAGAACAGAGCTGTCAATTTATATTTATGCAACGCAGTGTGTATATATATTTTTAGAAATATTTTCTCTAACTCTTAGTATTTATTGTCCTTTAGTTGAAACAGTCATAATACTATTTAGTTACACCATGTTATATTTCATTAAATTGTGTATGACAGTCACAATTGATCATAGAAATTTTTCTTTTGCCTTTGACCATATTGTGTAAATGTCTTAATAGTACTGAATGAATCTTATTCAATCTTTTAACGATTTTTTACAAGAAACTCTAAGAGCTATCTTTTCTCTAAAATTATTGTGTGGGATATAATGGAGCAAAGTCTTAACTGTAAGCATATGTTTGATAATATAAATTTTCTTTTAATGTTAAATTCAAAGAGACGTTTTCTTGCTCCATTTTACAAAAAATAATATTAATGTACGAGTATTAATGTATATATATAGAAAATACAGAATTCTCTTTATAAACAGGATGTGATAAAAGTGGTTTTATTTCAAAAAAAAAAAAACTGACGTAAATGGTAGTAAACCACTCATAATTTGTTAAAATATAATAAGGTAATGGCAACATTTTAAAATTAACAGGATTAAAAGTAGCAGTGTACAGAAACAAGTCGTGGTCATTATCATAATCGAATTTGTTACATTGACTGAAAGCTAGTTTAATATCTGTCTATATCAGGAACGTTGAGAAGTGTTTGAGTATATATGAGTTTTGCAAAGTTTGGATTATATTTGTAAATCCCTAATCTATTGTAAAGTTAAATTTTAGGCCAAAACTAACGCTAAACTTATGCTACATTTCCCTGAGATTTTTAACAAAACTAAATATTTAAATACGTGCAACCTCAAAGCTGATTTAGTTTTGCCATAAACTAAAAACACATTTGTTTATTTGCTTTCATTTTAAATTCACTAATGGGACTTCTACTCATATGGGGATGCATTTAATATTGACGCAGATTTAAATAAATATCCTTTGATGTGTGCACTATTTTGTAGGATGAAAAAAAAAAACAGTTTTATATAAGTTTTCTTTTGTGTATTTATTTCTGGTTTTGTGCATAAAATTTAGTGCAAACTACTTAAATGCTTTATACTTAAGTCAGTGATTAAAGAACTATGCAATGTGTTGGTTTTAATAACTTACAAAAATCTACTTCCGTAAAATTAGCCAATTAGAACAGCTCAGTAAAATATAAAATAAAGAAATTTAATGAAATATTTGTAATTTTTTGGTTATATTACGTGAAATAAGTTATTAAAGGTAATGTTTCATAGAACTCATAGAACAAAAAACACAAACGACCGACATATCATCTATGCTTCTATAGGATATAATTAAAAAAAGGATCTAAAAAATTGGCCGATGAAGTATCCATCCATTTCTACTAATAGTTGAAATCGATTCATATTAAGTCCTTTATCTATAATCTAACCAAGACTCTTCATTGTGTGGCTGACACAGTTTAGAATTCTGCAATTATTTAGCTCAGTAATATTTGATCGGGCCACCATTTTAATTTTTGCCATAATAATGCGGATTATTTGCAAAATTTATTTTGGCAACTTCCCAAAAACTAAAGCTCCTTTTATATAAACTGAAATTTTACGTTTTTCAAAATCACTCATCACTAAGTTATTGTTCAAAATTACATATTAATTTTTAGTTCTTGATAATTTTAGTCAGGCTTGAGTTCATTAAATTTAATTTTCATTAAATTATTTTTACTAAAGTTAGGAATTGCAACTTGAAAAATTTTATTATTAAAAATTTTTTTGATAATTTTTCTTGACTGGGATTCGAACCTGGGTTGTTAAATTTACATATGTTTCGCAAATTTAATGAACTCAAGCCTGACTAAAATTATCAAGAAGTAAAAATTAACAGTTCGATTATGAAATAATAATTATTCTATTACATATTAATAATATACCACAATTATACTTTTGATTTTCTAGTATTCGTCTTTGTTTATCTTAAATGTAATTATAGTTATGAACCACTGATAAAATATTATTGAACAAATTCTCGGTTAAATGAATTAAATATTCTCCCAAATTTTTCATAAAAACAACAAGTAAACATTTCTTTTTTTAATTCCTTTCATATAATTCTTGTAGCTTTGTTTCCTTCTTCTTTAAAATTAATTCATGAGAAACAAACAATTCAATTGGAATCTGTTTAACACAAAAAACTCTTTATTAAATCATGTCTTGGAATTTTAAAATGCCTTTAAAATATTTTCCTTATTGTAATTTTTCAGCCCTTAAGGTGCTGATTTGTTATTCTATTTACCAAATTAAATCTTAAATATTTATTTTTGTAACATGTATATTTATTTTGAAAATAACATTACTTACATATTTGGGTAAAAATGCTTGAAATATTTTTTTTTGTTTTTATTACTTAACTTTATGTATAGCTTTCTACTCTAATGTGCAATACTTTTAAATCTACTATATTTACATTTACATATTTTTAAGCAACAATAATATATTATAATATATAAACAAATAAAGCTTTTGTTATATGGTAAAGACAAAACAGAAGATAGTCTACGAGTGTACTTTAAATAAAATGTTGTATATGTCTACATGAAGTTATTACAAAAATGTTACATATATTATCATACATTTCAAAGTTTTTAAATCACTAGTAAATTGCTATATAACAAAAACTAAAGTCTTTAGTTAAAAAAAACAAAATATAAATTGCTCCGACTTAATAGATTCCCAGATACTTACATATGTATGAATATTTAAATGCTCTTTACTCGTACTGCTATAAATTCATGTAAATAACTACTTTCTGCATGACTTAAGTTATAAAATTAAATAATTTATGTTTTCAGAATTTAGTAGGTTTCTTTAAATTTCTTTAAATTTTCAACAAATTTCTTTTATTTTGTTCAAGCCTAAATATTTGTTTATTTTTTAGTGAAAAATAAAAAAGCCTTATATATGATTGCCAAAATTCAAGTACTTCAAGCGTTAGAGAAATATTAAATAGTTGTCAAAATAATTTAAAATTAAAGTCCAAATGCAAAAATAAATTATATATACTTGTACACTGCCGCTCACTTGATTAGGTTCACACTTTTTTTTCATTACTACTCTAGTTTTTCTTAAAATATACTTTAAGAGAACAATTTATTAAAACTAGAATTGAGGGACGTTTTGTAAAATAATAATTTAGAAAAAAAAAATTAACTATAAAATTATAATAAATTTTTTGTTATTTTCTGCTTATTTGTAAAAATGCAGTAAAAGCACATGTAAATTTTACCTTAATTGATTAGGTTCATTCAAATATCAGTTTACCTTTGACAATAGATGAAATTTCTCATCTTATTAGTGGTTGTCAATATTTGCAATTTTAAAATAATAAAAAAAAATTAAATGGGATCCAAAAAGCAGTTAACTGAAGAAGAAAAAGGCAAAATTATGGCATTTTTTGAATGTGGCTTAAGTCACAGGAATATTGCAAAAAAAAATTGGTCGAAGTCAAAATGTTGTGAGCAATTTTATAGGAAACCAGTTAGATTACGGAAAAAACATGCAAGAACGTACGCATAGAGTCACAACAAAAGCGGACAGAAGAGCTATCATAAGAGCTGCTTCTAATTCCAGTAATTCTGCTGCAAAAATTAAGCAAAAAAAAAAAAAACGGGTGTTGCAGCAAGTCTAGCTACTGTAAAACATATTATGCCAAGCATTTGAAAAGATTACAAATTAAAGAAAGCCACCTTTAAATGCTACTCGTAAAACAAAACGACTTCAGTTTGCCCATAAACACATGTCTTATAACAACGAATGGCAACGTATTGTTTTTTCGGATGAAAAGAAGTTCAATTTGGAAGCTCGAGATGGTTATAATTATTATTTCCATGATTTGCGGAAAGAAGAACACTATCTGAGCCGTCAGCATAGCTGTGAGGGTAGTGTGATGGTGTGGGGGGCAATTTCATACTATGGGACATGTAATCTTCAATTTCTATCATCTAGAATGAACGCGAATAATTCCCCATTTTTCTATAGCCTTTGGACACATTCCATGGACATTTAAACTAGATATTCCTGACCTGAATATTATAAAAAATGTTTGGGGATTACTTTCCTGCAAATTGTATGAGTCAGGCAGACAATATGAAACTAAAAAAGTCTTAATTAAAGGAATAAGAAAATCATGGGCCGAAACTTCCTTACCATTAATATAAAACTATATAATACACATTATTAAATCTTTATTGAAACATTAAAAAAATCTTTAAAAATAAAAAAGTTAGATAAAAATTATTTGTTGTTGGTTTTTTTTTTGGAACAAAAGACGTTGAACCTATTCAAATGAGCCAAAAAAAAGTAAGGTTCCAAAACGTAGTATTTTGAAAAAAAATTTATAAAAATCTAGTTATTTGTTATTGCTGCCATTTTTTCTGTTTTATTTATATATATATTGCAATACAAATTTATAAATGCAACATCCCCAATTACTTTATTATTTTATTGGAAAAAATTAGTTTGAATATGAAAGAAATTGTGAACCTATTCAAGTGAGCGGCAGTGTACATACAGTTTGTCAAACAAATCTTTGGACTTGGAGAAAAATTAAAAAATCTTCAAGAAGGACTTTGATTTTTTATGTAAATTACAATTATATTTTAATTTTTTCAAACAGTATTTTAAAACAATAAGTTTTGGTACTATAATAAATTAAAACAAATAAGTTCAATTTTTGTACTGTCAAAAAAGTGTTTGCACATTTGATACCTATAATATCAAGACGTATTTTTTTGATGTATTTTTTTAATTTTTAGTTCTAATATTTTGTGTTTCCATCTTGAGCATAAATTACAGCTTGTAGACGTCTTTGTATGGATTGTATAAGCCTCGGAATATTATATTCGAAAGGTATTTCCTCTCACTCTTCTTTGAAGAACCTTATTAATTCGTTTTTATCTATTGGTTACCTTTTTTCTACCTTTTTATTCAAATGAGCCAACAAATTTTCAATGGGGTTGATATCAGAACTTCGAGCAGGCGTATCAATAACTTTAGCACAATTGTATAGTAACCAGGATTTACATAAATTACATTTATATTTAGGATCATTATCCTGATAGAACTTGTAATTCAATTTATTCGGATTATGCGGGTCAATGAAACCAAATTTTTTTAAAGCTCGCAGTCAGATCGTTTTTTAAAATAGCAAGAAATACTTCTTTAATCATTATTTCATTCAAAATCTATGTAGACTATTTTGCTCCTGATGTCATTTAAGTTTATGAATTTATAATCTAGGTAAAACTTATACAGTCTTACTTGTTAAATATCTGCTTTTAGGTTACAAAACTTGTGGAACATACAGAGAAATTTTTTCTCATTTTTTCCCATTTAAAAACAATTATGTATCTGTATTTAAACAAACACGTATTATTCCTCTGCATTCAACTCGATTATTGTTCTTTTTCTCTTTTTTTATTTTTTTTTTGTTAAAAACCGAATTTTATATGAAATTAATCCTAATTGTTTTAACTTTTGTATAGTTTTTAATTTAAATTTAAGTTTTGTTGAGTATTTGCTTTAACTATTTACAATAGTTATTTATTCAATAAAATTAATGAGAAAAAATTTTAATACCTTTATTAATTTCAGGAAACAGTTTATCTTGTGACCACACTTCATTTGCATGAATATAATTACAATAAAAAACATTTATGTAAATTTAAATAAAATAAAAATTTACTGAAAAAAAATTGACAAATAAACATTTAACATGAAATTCAATATTATATGGTTTAATTAAATTTACATTAACTATTCCTTCTATTTTATTTTATTTAATTAATATTTTTGTATTTACTTCTTGATAAATTTTAGTTAGGCTCGAGTTCATTAAATTTAATTTTTGTATTTAAATTCTTTAAAATGTGATCTATACATCAAGGGCATTTGAAATAAACACTTCTTTATATTATTAGCCCATATCTTTTTGAGATTCCGTTTTGTGCGCTCAACAATCAAAAACTAAGCACACAGCTCGCTATAAAATAAAACTTTCCATCAAGCAGGTAATTTGCCAGACTTTAGGTTGAGATTTGCAGTAGACAGTGTAAAGTGAAAAAATTAAGAAAGCATGTAGCGTTTTTATCGTTTTCTTTTCGGTTTCAAAGTATTTGCATAATATATTCTTGTACACGTTTTCCACAACTATTTCAATATTTTTAAACATTTTTTTAAAATATTTATAATTTATATGATTTCGGCAACCATAGTATGGTTAAGTTTGCCATTCACATGTTTATAGCAATCATATATATGATTATAGGAATTATGTAATGTTTATGGTAATCAGTTTTATAATTTAAAATTCTACCATATTATGTTGTTTTCTATCATAATAAAAGAGCAACAAACCATGATATAGATTCATCATGAACATGATTGCCACAAATATATACATAGTTAATACAATCGTAGATATGATTATATATAATATATACATAGTTCCTACAATCGTATATATGATTGTAGTAATCATCTGAAATGTAACTTAACCATATTATGGTTAACGCAATCATATAAATAACTGCAGTGATCATAACATTTCTAAAAATAAAAACTTGTAAAAATTTTGACATTTTTGTGTTACAATGTACAAGTATATTTTTTTCCTGTGTGTAGCTAAACGAAAGAAAGTTTTACATTGATTCTTTTTTTGTCTAAAAGCCTTGACCAAATGCTATCTCTAGCATTTCAAAAAATTATCTTAAATATTTATGTTAAAAAAATGCGTTCAAAAATTAAAATAATGTTTTTTATATACTTTTTTTGGCAAAAAAAAAAAAGGAGAAGATTTTGGAAAGTGAATTTAGTTACATTACATAAAATAAAAATAGAAAGTAAATGTTATTTCCTTCACTTTAAACACATATCACTGTCATTATCTGCGTATGAAAGGGGAATGTTTATTACAAATATTGAAAAGATTTAGGAATATGCCTATAAAACTGGCGAAATGTATGTACAACTCTACAATTGGCACACCATGAGTCCAATGATGCACAAAATTCTTATTTATGGCCATACTGTACAATTGTCAGAATAAGTAGTCGAAGCGAGATATAAACATTTCAGGCTATTTTTCAGCAGTAACCTTTTAAGCTGTAGTACACAAAAAACGCCAAAGAACAGACAGCCGGCCCTCTTATGATAAAGTATAGTTTCAAACCACACAGACAAAATAATTACATTGTAATCTCCCATAAGCAAGCAATGACAAATTTGTCCGCTTATGAGAGGTATCGGCTTTTGACAGTAGTAAGTATCTCAAAGATTTTCTTGGGACTGAAAAAGTGTCCGTATAACTTGCGTGTATAACTTGCAAATAAGAAAATATATATAAATAATAAATTAAAAAAATATCTACACAAATTATCGGCGGGTAAAGGGTAGAAAGTCGCCCCTTACCATAGTAAATATGATTTTTAAATATTAATTCAACAAGGGGGTACCAATCGTGTATAACTAGGAAATAAGTAAATATATATGAATTTAAAAAAAATATCCACACAAATTTTTTTTTAGGAGGGGGAGGGTGTAAGGGGTAGAAAGTTGCCCCTTATCTTAGTAAATATGAATGTAAATACATGTAAATGTTAAATTTAAAACAAAAACGTAACAAAAAAAACATGAGGGGGAAGATTTTTCCCCTACCCCTCTCAAACCAACCTAAAGTCCGTCTCTGATTTTTTTTATATCAAATTAAACTTAAAGCTATCAAAAAACTCAAACTTTTAATTTAAAATACAATAAATAATTTTGGCAAGTTTTTATTTCAAAAATTCCTCTGCGCATTATAAGAATTACGGACAGAAATTTGGTCATGTTCTTCTGTGTGCAAAAAATGTTGGTAAGTCTATGTTCTTGTTATACCCTGGTAGAAATCGGTCCATTATTTCACCTGGCCCCCATAAAAATGTCCACCCAAAATTGGGGTTTACTGATCATAAATGTTTTAATTATGCAAGTATCCAAACAAATCGGTGGTAAATGAAGCCAAATCACATCTACTAGCTTAGTGCAGATAAGTCCATAATTACTAGTAGCTCCCATATAAGGCTCGCTTCCGAAATTCACTTTAAGGACCATAAATCTCTTAAAAATGTGGTTATCCGCATAAAATTTAACAAAAATAAGTTTCTTATGTACAGAAATGATGACACCAAATTATATAATGGTCAGTTCATAATTTGTCAAAACTTCCATATAAGACTCTCCTTATAAATCACTTTAACCTCCATAAATCTTTAAAAAGTATTTATATGGAGATAAAGTTTAATACACATAATATTTATGTTCACGGAAGCCATGGCATTACATTTTTGGATGATTAGTCAATAATAGGTAGATAATATCTCCCTGATATACTGGGTGTAGAGTACGCGAGACAAATTCATGTGAGGACAGGAAATTGTTAGCTGAGTGAAACTGACTAGGTAAAACCATAGTGTGTTTTAAATTAATTAAATTTTTTCCATTCCATTAAAATAAATTTGTGTTTAATAAGCGCCATGTGTAATTGTATTTTTCTAATAAAATCCAATTAAATAAAGCATTGGAATTAATAACAGTATAATGGTTTTAAATGTGAAAAATAAATAATTAAATCGATGTTAACACAAATACTATCAAAGGCTTTTAATTTTATAGTTTTTAACAAATTAGCACTTAATAATATTTTATGGATATGGATATGTGTGGTTAGATCTAATGACGTTTTAGCTTTGTGCAAAACTGTTGTGGTTAGATTGGATATTTAATAATATAAATAAATGATCACTACAGTGTCAGAAAGTAAATGAAACAAAATTTAAAGGTAATAATATGATCATCATATGTATATTTTTATATTATTGTTTGTGTTAATTTTAGCTTATATCCATATCAGTCTTTGTTAGTATAAATTGCCTGTTAATTCCTTTTTAATTATCTTTATTATTTCTTTGAGTATTTTGCAGTCTTAAAAATAAAGTTGTTAATAAATTGTGTTGCAAAAGTAGCTGGAGTATACAGAAAGTTTATGTTGAAAGAAAGTATTATGAAAACAATATTTAAATAAAACATTAAGTAACATAATTGCAAAAGTTTCTGTGCTTTTTTGTGTTTTATAAAAAAGATATAAAGAAAAATTACTACTTGCATACATCATAAATAACAGAAGTTAATGCTAATCATACGCCACATACTCGTATGCATACCCAAGTGTTTATGTACATACCGAATTTACAGTGGTGAAAATAAGTGAAAAATTTATCTTTTGTAATAAATTGACTCTATAGTTCGTTTAAATATTAAACGATCTTCCCCCTCATGTTTTTTTTGTTACGTTTTTGTTTAAATTATATATATATTTACTAGGATAAGGGGCTACTTTCTACCCTTACACCCCAGCCCTAAAAAAAAATTGTGTGGATATTTTTTTTTTAAATTTATATATATTTACTTTCTGCCTTTACTTTAAGAAAATTTTGTATGAAAATTTTGCATTTGTTAATGCAGTTTTTTGAGAAGAATTATGTTTGTGTTTTTGGTCAGATTTATGTCCAGCTAATCTAGTTATATCCTACACCACCATAGTGGGGAGGGTATATTGGATTTGTGCTGATGTTTGTAACGCCCAGAAATATTGGTCGAACACCCACCTTAAAGTATACCGATCGATTTAGAATCACTTTCTGAGTCGATTTACCAATGTCCGTCCGTCCGTCTGGCTGGCTGGCTGGCTGTCCATGTAAAGCTTGTGCGCAGAGTACAGGTCGCAATTTTGAAGATATTATGATGAAATTTCGTATGTGATATTTTTCGGCCCAAGGATGGATGGGATTGAAACTGGTGGAAATCGGTGCATTATTTCACCTAGCCCCCATACAAATGTCCTCACGAAATTGAGGTTTACCGGTCTTAAATCTCTGAATTATGCAAGTATGCAAACAAAATTTACTACAGATGAGTAGTAGATGAAGCTAAAGCACATCTACAAATTTCGTGAAGATCGGTGCATAATTAGTCGAAGCTCACATATAAGGTCACTTCCAAAAATCACTTAAAAGAGCATAACTCACTCAAAAATGTTGGTATCCAAATAATATTTAACACAAATATATTTCATATGTATACTAATAATACGGTATAATTTTATTATGATCGTTCCATAATTAGTCGTAGCTCCCTCTTTGTAATTCACTTTAACTTCTATAAATCTTTGAAAAGTATTTACAGCGAGATAAAGTTTAATACACATAATATTTTTATAAAAGATTTATGTGCATTTAAGTGATTTTCGGAATACGGACCGTTGCAACTAAAATATAGTTTTGAGATTTCACTTTGCATGAAACTTATTACTGCAGAATTTTGTATGGATACGGCTTCTCTATAGACATTTATCTACCATAAAGACATATTCCGGGAATACATTTCTATGGGGAGTAGCAGAAATCATGGACTGATTCCTACTAATTTCAATAGAACTTTCCTTCTATAATAAAAATAAAGTGTGCCACATTTCATGATACTATCTGCATAACGAGATAGTCTGACATTTGATCTATAACTCGGATTGTACTTGGTAAAAATTTCATTGTTATATGTCTATTTTCGAAGCTCAACAGACGGATAGACGGGCAAGCGGACAGACATGGCTAGATCATCTTGGAAAATTATAGGGACCAGAATATATATACTTTTTGGTTCTACAACCAATATATTGCTATGTTACAAAGAGAATGACAAACTCAATATACCACCCATCTTTTTGTTCGTGGAAATAAAAATATAAAAAGAACAACAAACATAATTTGCTTTTTTATCCTCTATCTCTCATACTTTACTACTTTTTATATATGTGTAAAAACGTAAGGCTATTAGGGTGGTCGTGTTTTTATGTGTTTAAAAAAGATGAAGATATTTTAAAAGAAAATGCAAGTTTAGTTTAACATACGTTTGGTCTTTGGCGACTGACAAAGAGTTGCTGGGCCTTTTAAATCTAATTAGATCAAAATCTGTATGATTTTCGCAAACAAATCAATAGTATTTCTTGCGCCATCCTATTGAATATACTCGTATATGTATGTAAAAATATAACTATAAGTATATACTCGTATATGTATGTAAGAATATAACTATAAGTTTGAAATGAAATAAAAAAAAGTGCGAAATGTGGTTTGTTTCATTATGTGGTAAGTTTTGTAATAAAATAAACACTTTTACACACTCAAACGATGAAGCTGATGTTGATCATGATAAACCATGGAAAATCACGAGAATGAAAAAAACCTTTATGTAGAATACAATATTAGGAAAACTTTATACAGCAATTTTATACACATACAAATATGTATGTATAGTAGTTGCTATTTAACAACACCTGTGAGTGGGTTTGTAATATTTTAACCACCTTGTTTTCTTTTACACAGTTAAAATAGTTCTGCCCGCGGGAACAATTTATAGAGCTTCAATTTGTAGGCCTTCTAAAAGACCTTCTTGTATACACATTAATAATATTTGCGAGTAGTATAAATTTAACCCATATTAAAATGTTTTTGGCAGCAAGAACATTTTGTTAAAAATTGTACCGATATCTCAATTATTACTGTGTAAAATTTTGTTTCGGTATGTACACGTAGCTTAATGTTATTCTCGGAAGCGGTATTTGTATGGGAGCTAATTCCTATACCTATAGGTAAGTAGTAGATTTATCTGTACAAGAGGATTGTTTACGTTTAATTTTAAACTGGCAACTATTTTTATAACTTATTTATCCGAAGTAAACTGATTTATCGTATTAATGTACCATAAAACCATAATCGCAAAACACATTTATATTAATGTGCGATTTATGAGACCTCTCGGTCTTTTTAACACGTCTTTTATAATATTATAAAATATTAATAAAAAGCAAAAGATTTTTGAAAACGGAATGACAAATTTAACATACCCCATCTTTTTGATGGTTTGTATATAAATAAATCAGACTTAATCGTTCTAAGTCTTAGCGAGCATTTATTTAAACAAATTATTATTAATAAATTTTTATTTATATACTTATTTGTAATTATTATTGTTCAACTAATATTTATATTAATGCAAAATAACTTTTGTTAAACAATGAATAATAAATAAATAATATTAAATAATTTATTTTTAAAATGTCTTTATATTAGTTTTAAGCTTTATTCAGATTTTTATTGAAAAACTACTACAATTTCTTTAGTTTTTCCACACAAATCAAAAACTATTGTACTTTCAATTCGTTTTTACAAGAAAGTATAGTCGGTCAATCCTGACCATATAATACCCTAAATCCAATACATGTGTAAAACAGTTTTTCAGAACTAAGCGCTGTATGGAAGATACATATTTTATGTGTTAAATTTTATCTAACATTTTAACATAGAAAGATTTATGCATGTTAGAGATTCTTAGAAGAGGGCTTTATATGGGAGAGTTGGCTAATTATGGACCGACCGTTATAGAAATAGGTATCATGATTTCTATATTTACGAAACTTATTTGTGTTGAAATTTATTTGGATACCAACATTTTTAAGAGATTAATGTTCGTTAAAGTGATTTTTGTAAGTGGACCTTATATGGGAGCTATAAAAAATTGTACCGAATTATTTGTGTATATATGAAACAACATTTTTAAGAGAGTCATGCTCTTTAAGGCAACTTTTTTAGATGTCATTCGCTTAATAAACGATTTATTTTTGGCGAAATTTGTTTGGATACGTCCATAAATCAAACATTTATGACCGATAAACCCCTATAATGGAGAAATGAAATTATGCAACGATTTCAACCAATTTGAATCCCAGCCGTCCTTATATGCCGAATTTTATCGAAATATCTTAAAATTGCGAGCAGAACTTTGCGCACAAGTTTCACATGGACAGCCTGCCAGATGAACGGACGGAACTCCTTAAACTCAGTGACTCTGAGTCAACTTGCATATTTTAAATTTATTTTAAATATAATATTTATGGGCGTTGAAACAAATTGAATATACCCTCCTTACTACGCTGATGTGTGTTATAACTACTTAAATGCAAAATATGTACAATACAGCCCTTTTACAAAATTGATCTTTCAAATGAAAGGACAGTATAACAAATTTTATATTTAAATCTTTTTGGGAGCAATTAAAAAAAATTAATAATTAAAGATAATTTTGTCGCCGAATTTCGGTTTTTTTTATTTAATTCAATAAACTTAACAAATTTCGAGTTACGCGAATATTTATTGCACAACATCCTACCTTTTTTATATAACGTTATATCTCGCAAACTAGAGCAAAACTAAAAAAAAAAACGGTTACACCACTGGATGATTCAGCGTACTTGATTTAGCTTTGTACACTGGATGCCCCGCTTGTCGCGTTTTTCAACTAGCACAGTGTTATTTAATTATTGTTTAATTTTTATGTTCTCATGATGCAATTTCTTATATATAAAAATAAAAATACATCTCTTTTATGCTGAATTTTTTAAATATAATATACGTGATTCAGTGAAATTTTAATTAGGAATTATTTTTCATGCTTTTTATTAGGAGTACCGTAGTCATTCTATGTGGCACTACTAGGCAGATCTCCTTACTGACCTTTAATGGAAGATATTAAAATAGCACTTCTTAGGTAGGACTTCTATTAGCAGTGAATACCAATAGCACAACGAGCAAAACTTCAACGATTTCGCAGAGCGGCTGGTTGTCCTTGTGTCTGCAAAATAAGGCCATTAGGAAGGCATCTTTACTGCATATTTCCCCGCTGTGTATGCTTTTTTATGAGCTTAAGTTTGAGTGTGCATATATATAAAACATTCATTGTATGTGTATTAAATTTTCACAACCTGTAATTTTATTATGCTGTATTTTATATCTGTTCTTGTTGTTCGTTTCTTGATTCCTTCGCGGTGGCTGTTCATTTTTAACAAACTAAATGTTTCATAAAATATTCTGTCACATATTTTTGTTTTTTTTGCGCATGTTGCTCTTTTTCTGTTTTTGTTTATTGCTATCGCATCTTTTTTATTTCTTTATAAATTTTTCACATAAAATATCTTAGTTTAATTCAAACTGTTACAGTTTTTCTCAGTATATAATACAAACAAATAGTTGCATTTTTTACTTCAATAATTTCTTTTGTTTTCTTTAACATTTACATTGTAGCTATTTATCATCTTTTTGTGCATTTTTTTTTCTTTTTAAGAGTTTATTATAAATGATTTGAAGCTTAAGAGAACTCCTGTGGGGTATGTATTTGTAACGAGCTTTAACCCATTAACTTTAAATGTAATTTATTAAACCAACTACATATAAACTGCATGATTTTTAAATTACAAAACACATGTCGGAATTTAAAGCAGATTATGGTTCAATGTTTAAGTTATTCGTTGCTAAAGAAACTTAATTTTTAAGTCATATGATACACAATTGCTGTACAAATTCATATTGTTGTTGGTTTATGATAAAAAGTTTGCAGGAAGCGAATAACAAGTTAGTGTGACTTGATATAAAAGGTATATCAGTAATGGGGCTAATTATTAATTATCACTTCCCAACGATGCTGTCGAATTCATTAACCAACCTCATTTATTTTATGGAATCATTTATGGCTCATCATTTCTATTATGGAATCATAAAAGTTCAATGTTAATTTAGAGACGTCGCAAAACTTAGTTCTATCCCCAACTTTATTTCATATTTTCCTAATTAATATTCATACTCTCTTTGTGCTGGCAATTAAGGTTTCATTCTTACATTTAATTTATTTAGATTAGAAGAAATTAGCCATTTGTAGTCTTCAAACAATCTATTTTTTAAGTATCAACACAAATAAATTTATATTTCAAATGAAAAATGAAAAACATTATTATGCATATAAAAGTAACGAATGACCTATTATAAATCAATCTTAAGAAATAAATAATTATAGAACTATAAATCGCAAAATATAAAAAAGTCAATATAGTATTGAAGTTTATGGATACATACCATCACATACCATACATACCAATGTCTGTAGAATGTAAAAACAAATGTAGTTATAAATTACCCAGCCACGCTGCTAAAAGATCAAAATAATGTAATTTTGCAATATCAAGGAAGCTATCAGAAATGGTATTAACCCTTAAGAAAATACCAAAATGTATTGACATACGCATACCCCAGGCCCTAAGTGGGACTTCTTATATTTTATATGAATTTAAATTAAAAAACTTCAATTTCATTATCAACTTCTAACTCGTTCCTATTTCCATCAACCTCATTCTGAATTTCGTTTTCTATCTCATTGGCAATTGCCTCTATATTTGTATATTTGATTTAATATTATAAACCTGAATAGTTGTTCTTAAAAAATCCTTTTTTTTTACTAATTATAATAGTTTTTAGATAAGGAACCAATCACCTATTTTGCATACGATCGATGCCTTTTTTTACATGCTTCTTTTACACGGAGTTTCCTGGAACCAATTACAGTGTAAAAACAGAATTAGGTGTATATTCTAGAATGTCAATGAGATTGGGACTATGAAACAAATAAACTGTCATTACTGGCTTAGATAATTGAACAGACATATTACACGCTGAATATATTACCATGGTAACTGGAGTTAGACTGCGGGATATTTTCTAAATCATTAAGGCGATCACTTCATGTGTTAAACATATGGACTTAACACTATCTGCATTTTTATTATGTTTAAGGGAATCAAAAATTCTTCAAGTAAATGTGCACATTTATATTAAACTTTCAAACATAAACAAAGGATCGTCCATATATTGCCTCATGTATTAAGAATACGACTATTAAACAATATGCCAATATTATGTGTAAAGGATAAAAGTACTACAAAAGCGACTTAAGTGTTTATATTGTGTATAATTATAAACCTTTATTTTCTTTACATAAATACATTTGTTAAAGACAACATACATATTTCTACAGAATTTCATAATGATCAGTTTTTATGAACAAGCAAAATATAAGATAAATGAAAACTTGCAGCTCACAATAAAACAACTCAACAGCTACTATAAAATGAAAAAGTATTATAGTACAGGGGAAAAAAAAAACAGCCAGAAATAATACAAAATTGTATAGAAACAATTCAAAATCTTTTTACTTGCAAACTGTTTCTTCTTTGAAATTTGTGTCATTAACAGCAAGTTATTTTAATGATTTTTAAAATAAAGCGAAAAAAAAAAACTAACTAAAACTTCATTTAAACAGTAAAACCAACGCCACCAACAAACCAGAGAAAAAAATATTAAGATACAAAAAACCTAAGAGGAAATAAGATATTTGAAATTCTAAAGCTTAGTTGTCTTCAGCTCTTCAAGAAATAAATATACACAGAAATATAGTTTTACTATAAAAAGAAGTTGAAAAAAGAAAAATAAAAAGCACGAAAGCAAGAAAAACAAAACTTAATGCTTAGAGTGATATAAAAGAAGAGAGACAAAACTCTATTCATTATTATTGTTATTATTACTATATAGTACTTCCTGTTTCTTAATATTGTATAGAATGAAAGGACTACTTTTGCTCCTTCTCCAGTTGTTTTTCTTTTTCTTTTACTTTTTTGCACTCATCTGTACATTTTTCCTGTATTTATGCAATTGCTGTGAGTATCTCGTATAGGGTGTGTGAGTGTGTGTGTGTTTTTTTTCTCAAAAGAAATACTGTTGCATACTTATGTGCTTTGTATGCTGGTATTTTGCAAGACTTTATCAAACAACAAAGTATACAAAAAGTATGTATTTCTAATGGTTTTTTTTATAATTTTTTTCTTCGTTTAAACCATAATAAATACTCATGCTCGAAAATACTGTGACAATCTTACTGTTTTTCATACATTTTTTCACTGCACTATGGTTTTAAAGTCTTAATTTATTTTTTGTTACATACATACATACATACGTTTATTATTTCAGGTGTAGTTAGTAACAAAACTCTTTGTATTTATTGTATTTAAATAAAAACCAATCTCCTTTTGTTTTATTAAAACTGTAAGTTCACTAAACTTATTAAGGTTAAGCCATTGTGCCAGAATTTTTATGTATATCTTCGTTGTTGAGTTTTTCTGAATTCTTTACAACCACTTTAATGCACACTACACATATGCGCTTACATATGTATGTATAAAATTGCATTGACTGTCGGCAACTTTAATTTATTAACACTGCATGTGTCTGAGTGCATTATATTTTTTTTCATTCCCTAGTTTACTGTACGAGTGTGTGGGGAGAAGGAAATATTATTTGTATATGTTTTTGTTTAGCTTCTGTTATCAGCAACAACCACAACAGAAACAATTTTGATTAATGAACATTTTAGAGCTTTTAACCATTTTAGAGATATAAATAAAAACCTATTTGAACAAAGAACTGAACAATGATTGATTTTATGTTATTGTATCTATGTGCATTTTTTTTTTTTTTGCATAATATGAACAAATGTATTTGGAAAACTATTTTCAAAACAAAAATCTATTGTTTGCGTTTATTATAACTACAGGGTGGGCCAACTTGGACTGACCGATTTGAAATGCTTATAACTTTTGCATCCGTGTTCACACGGATGCAACTGTGTCTACTCGTTGACGAGCTACTCAATTGAACATCTCCAGAACATCGCTACGACGTATTCTAAAAGTTGATCTGAAGATGTTTCCATATAAAATTCAATTGGCCCAAGAAAAGTTATAAGCAGTTCAAATTAGTCAGTCAAACTTGCCCCACCCTGTATATGGTAAAATCTCATTATATATGGTAAAATCCCCAAAAAATATATTTTCCCATTAATTTGCAAATTAATTTAGGGTTTGTTTGTGAGTATTTCCACGGTATTCCTTTTATTTGCATATTTATATAGAAGCTATAACTAATTATGGCCCGATCATAATTGGGCCCAGTGATTTTACCAACATTTTTAAGAGACTTATGCTCTTTCAAATGATTTTCGACAATGAGCTTTATATCGGAGCTAGGGTCAATTATTGACCGATCTGCACAAATTTTGTAGATGGAATTAGGCTTTATTTAAAACTTATTTGTGGCGACATTTGTGTAGATGTGCTTATAAATCATAAATGCTTGACATATAAATCCTATTTCGGGAGGAGGTTTCAACAAATTTCAAGCTCAACCGTCCTAAAAATTGTGACCTGTACTCTGCGCATAAGGTTTACATGGCCAGCAAGCTAGCCACATTGATGGACGGACGGACGGACGGACAGTCGAACGTTGTTAAATCGAATCATGAAGTTATTCTGAGTCGATCTGTATACTTCGAGGCGGGTGTTGGACTAATATTTATGGGCGTTACAAAAATCAGCACAAATCAAATATACCCTTATTAAAAGGGCAATAGTTTGTCAAGCAATTTTCAGTTAAGGGCTGAAGAGCACCACTTGTTTCACCGATTCAACAATGAATTATTTTATAATAAAGGATGGCTTGCAAACCTTTGCTGCCTTTGATTAGATCTCACCACTTTTCAATAAATTTCTGGTGCTAAGTATATATTGTTTATTTTAGTTTAAGATTTGTTAGTAAAATTCAGTTGCTATCGAAACTATAAAAGAACAAGTAGTTTCTTTTCTTCGTCTTTCTACGAGTCCGTGTTCGGTTTAACAGGAAATTATGATTAGTTTCTTCGCTTAGATTTTAAATATTGATGAAGGAGTATAACGTATTAATTCAATATTATATACAATACAATATTTTTTATTGTAAAATTTACTACTTATGCATTTATGCGAACCAATTTTATCAAACAATGCTTGATTGTAAAGAATATCTAGTTTATACAATAGTTCGTCTGAACATATTTTTGATTGTCATTTATACTTTGACTGGTCATATGTTTATAACACAATTAATTGTAGTCAGTCGACTTTTCGAAACTGTGTCATTAATGTAATAATAGAAATATAATTCGCTTATTTTTTTGAACTAAATATTTGCTGTATAGTAAATCAATTTAATAAATGTGAAAATTTTCCGCATTTAATCATATGAAATGGAAAAAATATTTTAGTTGAGGAAATACATTTCCGAGTGTTGTTTGAACTTTAATACACAATAACAAAGTTTTACTAAGTAGAATGAATTGAATCTATCAAATTTTTAGAATAATACCAACCTTTGTTATAAATGCAAACATTTTGATATGTTTTCCCATAGACTTCTACAATAATCCTGTACAACCACCACTGTCTATAACATGATTTTTAATAACACCGTAAAAAATCTCTGCAGTTATTTGAATTTTTGTTTTCACTGAGTCAATCACCATTGATTGCTTTTAGCCAACAAAAGAGGTTATAAAATCTTCCACAATACCATGCGCTAGACTTTACAGTGTCAATACAATTGTTTCTGTTATAAACAAAAAGAAAGCAACTCCTTTTAAATGCTACAATAAAAACATCAGTGCCACCCACCAACATCATCACTTAAACAACATTTATAGCAATTTAAGTGTTTTTCTCTTGGCTTTTCCTTCTTGTGCCAGTTAAGCGTGTACATAACCATACATTTCAGCCATAAAGGTGTTTAAGTATACACCAACACTTACGCTCAGCAGTGCATATGTGAAAGTATGAAAATAAAAATAAAAAATCAACATCTTCAACCATCCAGAGTTGACATGCAATAAAAAAAAATATATATTGCGGTTTTTAAAAAAGTAAATAAATAAAAATGGAAAAACATCTTAAACCACAGCAGCAAGCATAATACGAGCAAATAATATAATACCATACAATAAAATGCATAAGAAAAATTGTAATGAAATGATGCAATGAGCAAGTACATTCCTCAACAATAAATCTCTTACTTATAGATTACAAATGTTACCGGAATATCGACCAAAGCAAAGCAGAATGCCAGTGACTACCACTCATTATTACTTGCAGCTATTTGAGCTTTATTTATTAACAATAGAGTAGAGTTGGCAGTAAATGTTTTATTATGGCAGCACAATAAATATTTATCTTGGATTTGTAAACATAAGAAAAATAAAATATTTTTGTGAAATGTTTTAAAGGATAATGTACAGTAGAGTGGTTCAAAAAAAAAAAGTTGGCTCAGTCACCCCCTAGGATTAAAGATAATGTAAAAACAATTTCAAAAATATCTTGATATTTATTTAGTCGGGCTCGAGTTCATTAAATTTAATTTTCATTAAATTATTTTTACTGAAAGAATTGTTTTAGAAATATTTTTTTTATTTTTTTGCCACGCCTACAAATGCCGATCTTTTAGTATTTTGTTCAGTGTATTTTGTTTTTAGTCCGATCACAAGATTTTGTATACCGGTGTTCATGGCTCTGTAGGGGCTATATTTATGTCCTTAATGATTTTTTACTACCACGTTATAACTTTTAAAAAATCGTACAAAATAGTTAGCATTATTGTGCAGCGAATTTTAGGAGAAAAATTCCTATTATAAAACAAGTAAGAAAGTATAGTCGGTCAAGCCCGACCATATAATACCCTACACCCAGTACATGTATAAAACAGTTTTTCAGAAATGGACGTTATATGGGAGATATAACCTATTGTGGACCGATCATCCAAAAATTTAGTGTCATGATGTCTGTGAATATAAGTATTATATGTGTTAAACTTTATCTCGATACAAATACTTTCAAAAGATTTATGGAGCTTAAAGTAAATTACGGAGAGGGTCTTCTATAGAATTTCGACTAATTATGGACTGATCGTAATAAAATTAGATCATATTATTTGCATACATATGAAATATATTTGCGTTGAATATTATTTGGATACCAACATTATTGAGAGGGTTATGCTCTTTAAAGTGATTTTCGAAATATGGGAGCTACGACTAATTATGGACCGACCTGCACAAAATTTGCAGATGTGATTTGTCTTCATTTGCCACTCATTTGTGATGAAATTTGTTAGGATACTTGCATAATTCAAGGATTTATGATCAGTAAACCCCAATTTCGGGAGGACATTTGTATGAGGGCCAGGTGAAATAATGGACCGATTTACACCAGTTTCAATCCCATCCATCATCACATATCAAATTTTATCGAAATATCTTCAAAATTGCGACCTGTACTCTGCGCACAAGCTTTAAATGGACAGCCAGCCAACCAGCCAGACGGACGGACGGGCATCGTTAAATCGACTCAGAAAGTGATTCCAAGTCGATCCGTATACTTTAATGTGGGTGTTGGATTAATATTTCTGGGCATTACAAACATCAGCACAAATCCCGCTATGGTGGTGTAGGGTATAAAAAATAAAAAAAATTTTTTACCGAATAGACTACAATCATTTAAAATAAAACAATTTTTTATGTAAATTTCAATTTAAGGCCAATGTTCTCAAATCGCCTAGTCGATATCTAAGACTAATAACCCAATATGTCCAAATATGTTCTTAATTATTCTGCAAAGTATTTAGTTAACACCGCTCCTGTTCTAGACAGTATGAACAAAAATAAAAAATAATTTTTTTGGGATTTTTAAAATTTCTTGGGAATTGTGAAAAATTTCAAATTTTGTTTTCCATTTAGTATTTTGAACAAAAATTTCCGTATAAATGTGAATTCTAATTCAATATATTTATATTGTGGTTCCCCTGACTTTCTATCAGTAATAGGGTTGCGGATTCAATTCCCGCCAAAGACTCTGGGTGTTTTCTGCAGATAAGCCAAAAATTATATAAATAAAATGGTTATTTTAGTTTAAACCATTTTTGTTTACGCAAAAAAACTCAAAATAACACAATTTTGCTTTCTTTATCAAACGAGTATTCCATGACTTTCTTGTTTGTCAAAAATTCTATCCTATATATTTAAAAAAAATAGATACATTTTTCTATCCACTGATATATATATATGATGATGTTTCTTCTCTTTTCCACTTGTGAAATTAATTTGGGAATATTTAACAACTCATAGTGAATTCTTAATTATTCTTATGACAGTCGAACAATTCAATCAAGATATATATTTTATATTTCTGTAAATTTTTATCAAAAAATTTTTAACTATTATTATTATTAATCATTACTGAATTTTTCCTTCATGAATTGAAAAACAAAAACGGTTTTTGTGGTTTTAAGAAGATGACGCAATATGTCACACAGCTAGCGCCACACAACTGATTTATTGAAGGAAACGTTTGGTAACCGCATAGTTTCAAGATTTCCCGTGAATTGGCTTCCAAGATCGTGCGATTTCAAACCGCTTTTGTGTGGGGATATGTGAAGTCGCTAGTCTTCTTTGATAACCCGGAAACGATTGACCACTTCACTAACAGCATTCGCCTCGTTCTTGCCGATATACGGCCACAAATGTTGAAAAAAGTCATCGAAAAGTGGAGGTCTATTTTAGACTACATCAAAGCCATCCTTGTCAGAAGTCATATTTATATTATAATGCCAGAAGATTATCTTTCAAATAAAGTAAATTTCATTCATTCATTTTAATTAATAAAGTACTAGGAACACCATTGTAAAGAATTAATTTTAGACAATCTGCTCATTGGAATTCAATGTCAAATCAGCCAAGGTCTTCATCAGCAATGTTTTTTATTCAAGATCTATCTATTTTCTATTTTACAAACATCATCCGCGCTCTTGTCAGGGATAAAAATGCATTCCAAGGTGTCAATTGTCCAGATATATTACTTTACAATGGTATTCTTTGAATTCTTATTTAAAATGAACTCAAATCGAAATAATAAATTTTCTCTTATTTTAAATAATTTCTTTAAACAGAAGTGTTCAAGTCAAAATAACCTTTAGAACACCCTTTAGTTTGCTCAGGCATTTTCATTTCTATTAGTTACAATTATAAAAAAATTTTTAATCAATGATTTGAAAACCAACTTACTTCTAACATCCCTATCATAAATTTTTAAACATATTCTAATAATAGTGTATTGATGGCGTCTTTAGAAGTTGGTTTTAATGCTTAGCGTTAGCACTTAAGATGTTTAAAAATTTAATCCTTAAATAACCTTTAAATATTACCGGTAATTTGTTAAATCTTTTTAAATGAAATTTTCATACTGAAAAGGTTTTAATGATGTTTCAAGTACTAAAAGTATTTCTTTAGCTGAAAAGAGCATTTAATAAGCCCATTTATTACAAGTTTTTTTTAAGCCTTAATAAAATGAAAATTATAATCTAAAGTATCCTTAAGCACAGAAAGTTCAAGGTACATTTTTTTTAATTTTTTACATTTTGTTTTTTATTCTATCAAAGCAGTTTTACTCTTTAATATAGTTGTTCTGTTTTCTTTATTTAATTTTGCATTAAATTTCATTTATATTTCTTTTTTGTGCTGATATATGTTTTCTCTCTTTTTTAACTAATTTTCGAGATTTTTGTCCTTTAACACCGTAACCTCGCTAAACTTTAGTTATACTTATGTATATAATAAATAAACATACTTATATATATGTACAATGTACATACATATATACTACATATTTTATTTTCCTTTTGGTCATATAGATTTTTCATTTCTTCTTAGTTTTACTTTGCTCTCTGGTGTCTGTTTATTCAAGTACAGTTTGTTGGCCAGATCTACGAGTTGACCTAAATTATATTTATATGGCTACATATACATATATATATATATATATATATTTATAAGTATATATGTATTGAAGCAAGAAGACATTTTCTGGTACATTGTGGCATGTTTGCTTAAAGTCTGTGCAAACTTTAAGTGTTTTTTTTTGTATACTTTTTATTTATGACTTCTTTAAATAATTTATTTTGTTGGTTTGTAAGCAAAAAAAAAACAGGAAGCAAACCAGAAGAACTTTTATTATTTTTATTTTTCTAGCAGGAAATAGAAAAACAACACGTTGCAGTGATTTTATAAAGAGTGATTAGGAGAACTGTATATAATTTTTAAAATCCAATTAGTGTAATAAGTCCTTTAAGTGAACATTAGTGAGTTTATTTTGTTTTTCTTAATTTTCTAATGTATTTTTTGCCATATTTTAAGTGTTGGAATATTTTGTTGATACTTTTAATGAAATTGGTTTGTGTTGTTTAGAAGACTTTAAGATCAAGTTTTGGAATTGAAAAATCGGCAGGAAATCACTTTCTAAAACGCATTTCCAATCAAATAAGTTACAAGGTGTCACACAGTAGAAGTCGTCGGATTTGCGAGCTTTTCGTAGAAAAAGAGTGCTTCAAAAAGTTTCATACAAGCCCATACAAATATATAAACATTATAGTATATTAAAATTTTAATTTTATATTTTAATAAACAAAAACTTTAAATGTAAATGAAAAGAGTTGTAAGTGAAATTAAATATATCTATATGTATTACGCACCCCCATTGTATCATTATACTCGCACGAGTACAGCCCAAAAAACACCTTTCAATCAATTTTTTTGTTTTAGTACTTAATTGATTGCTAATAAATGTGAATTTAAAATTTCAGAATTTCGGATTTTAAAAATGTTTGGATCTAATGGGTTAAGTGTTTATAAAATAAATACATTATGACACATTGTGTCAGTTTTTGATCATATCTTTTTCAACCCTAGAATTGGCATCCTGGTCTACCGAACAAAATTTGATGAATTTGAAGTTTTAATTCTTTTTCTCAGGATATAAAATTAAAAAAAATCAAAAGATTAAATAAAAATTAAATGTAGTAAATACGTTTTACTAAGTATTATACCGAAACTTTTTGAAAAATTATTAACTGATCATTTCAACTATTACGTATCAAATTTCGTGTCTTCATTTCAATATGGTTTTCTACTAATCTTCTGCATCTAACAACAGTCATCAAACGGTGCTTTATTTCAAGGATGCAAACTGATGGTAAATATACGGATTTCAGTAAAGCATTCAACAAAATGAATGATTTATTTCTCGTACAGAAACTGCAAAAATTAAGGTTTACAGATCTTAAAACCGTTCGTTTTAATAACACGTCTTCAAATAAAATTAACTGTTATTTTCTGTTTTTATTAACGATTTGCCTAAAGTAATTAAATTCTGTAATATTTTCATGTATGCAGACGACGTAAAAATTTTCTTGACCTATAACCAATATTTTGATCACTTACGTCTCTAAATCGACTTGGATTCTTGGTAGCCCTAAACTGGGCTTCATTCCACATATTTCCGCGATAATAAATAAAGCAAGGTGTACACGAGGCTTTATTAAACGATGGGCAAAAAATGTTAATGATAGGTATATTGCAAAAACGATTTTTTTGCTAAAAATAAAATTTTAAGAGGGTGCTGCATTAAAAATTTTGAAGTCAGAAAATAAGGTAAAGTCTACCCTTCACTTATTGAAAGACTAAAATTAGTTGCAACAATAAAACAGTCAATCATACATAAACTTCTTGTAAAATTTACCTACACATATGTGTAGGTAGGTAAGGAAAGGGTTACAGGCAAAATCTCATTTATTATCGTCCCTTGGTCTTTCCAGACCAAGATATCAAGTTAGTGCTTAAGAGCTTACCGCTAATCTTAGGTTTAAGAAACTTTCGTTTTTATAAATCTCTAATTTCCATAATTTATACATGAATTTTTCAAGCGACTTAAAAAAAATCCACCAACATTGTAGCAGCTTCGCAATTTAGTCAAATGAAAATTCTATTTAACTGCTTTAATTTGTCTATTTCAGCCCAACAATATGTTAACTTCCGCTTTATAGCATTATACCATATTTATTCTATGGCTTTGAAGAAGAAAAAAAGATAAAAAAAAAATTAGTTTACCCTCCTGTTTAATAATGAAGGATATAGAGTTAGACGATACATTTAGTGAGACCACAATAATAGATTTAACATAATTTACCAACATCACCACTGCTACAACCACCGGCAGCATCTGATGATGTCAACCGCAGTATTGGCGGTAACACATGGCTACATGTTTGACATGATTCGTTCATATGTTACTAACGGTTTGTATACAATTTGCCATAACACATTCCTTCCTACCACCACCATTAATAATACCACCCACCCTACTTACCACCACTCGGCAAGCCTAACTCGCAATCTATACTCTGCCATGGTTCACTTGCTACATGTTCGAGTAACAAGAACTGACAAACATGCAGTTTTATCAGTTCAAATAATGGTTTTGAAATTGGTTGGAATTTACTAATGCTCATCTGTGATAAATGCAAATCATTTCAGTGTTTTTCAGTGTTACGTTACTTTGTGTTTCACGTTTTTGTTGTGCATTGTTCTGTGTTGTGTTGTAAAGTTTCCTTTTTTGCCAGGCTTTTTAGCAATTTGGTTTTATCACACAGCATTCGAAACTTATTTGCCTGGATACATTTACTTGCAAACATATCGCTCAGCGAATTTAACTAAAATACTTAAAAAACTTAACACTTACAAATAATTTAATATTTTATCATTTATGTTAAATAAATGTTAAATGTTAAATAATAATAAATAAATGGAAAAACCTTTTCCTTAAAAAAACAGCATTTTTTTACAAGCAAGATTCTTGCACTGACTACACGATATACAAAACGATGTAGAGTGTCTGTAACTATCGTAATATTACATGCATTTTATGCAGCATTTAGACTTTTTTCACTTCACTAGCACTGCATGTAAGTAGTTGGTGTATATACTCTGTTGTTTCTGTGCCAGTCACATGTACTACACATATACACAGATATGTATTTTGTATTGAGGATTATTAAAACTCAAGTTAAAACCTAATTGGAAAATGTACATCCTTGGCCATGTTGTTAGGAATTTTGCAAAAATGTTCACACACACTATTGCGGTAATAGTCGAAATTTGAGAAACAAAATACAAAAAAAAACTTTTAATGTTACAAAGAAAACGAGATCATTTGCACTATTGAAATGTTCAATATTGTTGAAATTACGCTAATTAAGTTTGAAATTGATATTTCAAAGTCATGTAGTTGATTTACAAATTTAAGGAATGGTAATTTCTTGAAATGATTTGCTATATTCATGATTAATTTAGTCAGATATTATTTTTTAAATACACTTCTAAATTATGCTACAAAAATGTATGAATTTCGAAATCACATGTCAGTAGTATCAATATTTAGTTAATAACATCCCTCAATAGCACAATCCATTCTACATTACCACATTTCCATCTAAGTTTCAAAAAAAAAAAATTCACAACACGGCTCCTGACAAAACACCATACAATGAGCCTGCTTTACAACATTGTTCAGATTTTCAGATGTGACAATTGAAAATGGAATTCAACTGAAGTTTTTTTTTACCTGATTTTCGAGCTAAAGTGTAACAAATGTCCAAACTTTAATGTTATTGCAATATGCCGCTGTTGGAAAATAAAAGCCGTTTATTATTTTGTTTTTTAAGGTACGGTCACATATTTATTTATTTATTTATTTAAAATTCAGCTACAAATATTAGTAACAGCTGAGCATATCATGCTCATGAAGTACAATAATTACTTTAGTACAATACTTATACTATCAAAAACAGTCATAGTTATATTCATTTGAATTCAAGTAGAACGCCAGTCTGCAAATATTTACTCAAAAAAGCGTAACCATTTGTTTTAGCACAAATTTGTTTGACGTTGTTTACTCTTAAAAGAGTTTTGCAAGATAAAACAGCATCAAATAAATTAAAACTAAATATTTGTTGTGCCTTGGCCTAGATAGGAAAAGTTTTTTATTTCAAATAAATAAACGAGTTAAAATGTTATTTGGTGGTTACATCTTTTTCGGCAAATATTTGCCAAGTATGACTGCACCTTTAGAATACAATTATAAATTGTAATATAACTTAATTTGCATAGTTTAGTAACGATGATCAACTGTAACAATCACCAACGAAGTTCTCATATATCAGCATTTGGAGCATAGATTAAGAAACCTAACAAGTTTAGTAGCTTCAAAAATCTGCCAAAATGTTTCCTTCAGAACTGTCAAAGCTGTATTTATATAACACTGTTGTTACTATTGTAGTTCTTACAACATTGTATATTTAGGGCATGTCAGGAGAGCAGAGAATAAAAATCAGAATAGTAATTTATATTTTGTTTTTAAAAATAAATCGATGAACATAAAATATGGAGGTAGCTATATTAAGTTTGTCATTCTGTTTGTAGAATATCGAAATATTGGTCGTAGAATCCAAAGGTCTATATATTCTGGCTCCTTGTAAGATTCTAGGACGTCCGTCCGTATGTTGAAGGCACGTTAGAACCACACAAAAAAAACTTAAAATATGAAAATTTTAACAAACATTCTTTGAGCCACAGAAAAGCAAACATGACTATTAAGTTAAAAATCAACACAAAATTGTCCATGTATATATTTAACGGTTATCAAATATGATAAATTTCTCTTTTATTATTATTTTTTTTTTTATTTTAAAAAAAAAAAGAAACACAAACTGCGAAGCTTTTTGGCTTGTCTGCAGAAAACACCCAGAGTGTTTGGCGGGAATCGAACCCGCAACCCTCTTACTGATAGTCCGGCACACTATCGCCTATTCTATCGGGAATTAGTGAATGACAACACCGTAGGTATCACATGTTTTCACAATTTGTAAATATTGTTATTCCCCGTATTAAAAACATCGTTTGAAAAAATAAATTAAAAAAGTTTATAATATTGGCTTCAGATACATACTTCAGTTTGGTGGATTTTGTGATAGAACAAGTGTTTTTTATTTGATGAATATTATGGATTTGCCATATTTCGGTCAATAATGTCTGAAAAAAATTTCTGACCATTCATAAAATTATACGGTTTAGCCAGGAGTGCTCAGAAAAGTGCGGACAAGTTCGCACCAATAAGAGACCTTTGGGACAAATGGTGTGAAAGTCTTTTACAATTTTATATCCGCTGTAAATTCTGACAGAATATACCGTCGAAACCAGCGAGATATCTATTGTCTAAAGTTCTGGCTGCTTGTATATTCGTGTTCTTATTATGTGTGGAAAATACAGCCATTTTTAAGCTAAGATGTATCTGGAATTCTAGAGCGAAATCAGGAAGAACGGGTCGTACTAGACTTATTAGATGGACTTGAGGGGCATAACGTTACCGGTGATAAGATTTTTGCTCGTACAGGCTTTTGCAATGAAAATTAACAATGGTTGAAACAATGCTGAAAAACAAAAAGTCAATTCCTCCAAAGATGTTAGTAGGCAAAAAAGTTCTACGATATGAGTCATCATTCGCTTTTACCCCTGATACAACTGTCGTTAGTTATATAAGTCAAATGCTCAATTGTCATGCGCACAATGCATCATGTAACAAAAGTTTTGAATGGACCAAAAAAACTACTAGAAATAATATTATTTTACAACTATATCAAAGGAAGAGTTGACACCGTTGACAAAATTTTGGGTAGTTATAGCCGCAAACGTAAAAACAATCGCTAGACTATGGCTGTTTTTTCCAACATAATTGACTACTCAGGAACATACAAAACGTAAGCGTTTTCTTCATGAGTTGGCAATATTACTGGCAAAGCGATATATGGGCAAACGTAAAAACCGTCCTCGAAGTGAACTTTCTTTGACTATACACTCAAAATTGTTAAGTCAAAATTTGGATCAGTCTAATGACAGTGAAGCCGGTCCATGAAAAAGAGAAAAGTTGATAATTCTTCGAAGAAAAAACGTGCAAGAAAAATGTTATATTTTGGGTGAAAACAAGAACAAATGAACGTCTTATTTCTCCTGCTGCTTGTGTAAAAAGCCAAGCTGCGCAATGATAAACACTCTAAAAGTATTTGCGTAGATTGCATTAGTACTTCTATATAAAAAAATATTAATATTTTATTAAACATATTTTTTCTTCGTTGTTCTGTATGTATCAAATATGATACAAAGGAAGAATTGTGAATTTTTTTCAATGCTCGATCTACAGTTAAAACGTCGTTCCAAATTTCATGTTAATAGCTTAATATTTGACCGTAGTCTCTATTAAAACTCTATTTCCGAAAATCACTTTAATGAGAATGTTTTTAAAACCACTATCAAGTTTAAAAGCCACTGTCAAGTTTAAATTCAACACAAATCATTAACATATCTACTTATCCATACAAATCATCGTACATGATTTCATACTGAACGTTCTTCCCCATTCAAACGATCTTCCCCGTACAAACGTCGTCACGTAATATGGCTTTACGGTAGGTACATAAATGTCTCTAAAAGGCAGTAACCATATAAAGTTCAGCAAAAATAAGTAAAAAACCAAAAATAAATAAGAGATTTCATAATACTTATATTTTCGAAAAACTAAATAACTTATAAATATCGATATCGAACCGAAATTTTACACAGATCAGTTATATGTATGTAAATATTATACTATTTTATTTTGTGAAGGTTAATCTATAGTTTGGCATAGCTTCCATATAAGATCCACTTCCGAGAATAACTGGTACACCTATAAAATTCCTATAAATGTCTTTATTAAGATGAAGCTCAACTTAAATAAACTTCAAATACGTAGAAATTACGGCAGAATATTTTATGACGATAGCTCGATAATAGGTGATAGCTCCCACGTAAGGGCTTCGAAAAATAAATTAACTCGTATAAATATCGTTATCGATACAAAATTTAACACAAAGATACGGCACAGCCGAATATAAGCTATTACTTGTTTTTTTTTTTTTGTAATTCTCATTATATTTCGGCATAACTTAGAGGATATTTAAGGTTCGGCACAGCCGAGTAGAGTAGTCTTAAATGAACATAAGTTTAAAAATGTATGTAAACATTTTAAAGGCCTGTGGTTTTCAAAATTATTTTTTATAAATTTCGTTTAAAATGTGTAATATATTCGTCTAATATCAAAATTCCCTTAACATTATTATCATTGCGAAACTTTGATGCATGTGTACTGATTGGTATGTTACTGACACATAATGTGTCATTTATCATTTACTATTGAACTTCTTGACATTTACGATGTAACTGTAAATTTTATCTCTATAACGATGTAACAAGAAAGATACCTAAAGGAATATTAAAAAAATAATGTAAAAAAAACAAACTTTTAATAAAAATAGACAAACATTAGAAGCAGACATAACTAATGTTGTCGCCATCTAACTTTTCTCTCTTTTTCTTCACACTTCACTCACTCTATACGTAAGTGGTTGATATGGACAGTTATCATATTTTTTTTTTTTGTATGCTTGCAGGGAAAAGGTAATTTTTCTTTAACAGGCATGTCTGTATGTACACGGTGGTGTATGAATACTAGCTGGAATATAATATTATAAATTGTTTTACCATAGTTAGTATTTGACAGCGATAATGTCTTTTGTTGCTGTTGTTGGTAAACAATAAATACCTAAAATACATGAGTACGAGGTCTGATAAAAAAATAATTGTTATTTTAAAATTTCGTGAGTTACGTATGTTCGATTTTCGCATTGTTTTTCTGTTATGTTGGTGCACATGTCTGTTATATATGTTGGTAATATCAGCCATTTTGGATTGTCAATTTGTTTTCGACAGATAAAAAGGTTAGTAGTGTTTTGGTGTTCTCTTCGATTTCTTACTATTCGAAAAAATCGATCAAAGAAACTGTATTAAGTTTTGTGTAAAAAATTAAATTAAATGCGCAAGGACATATGAAATGTTGACTGTGGCGTTTGGCGAGTCTACTATGAGCAGAATACAAGTTCAATTGTGGTACAACTGGTTTAAGGAAGGCCGAGAAGTTGTCAATGAAGATGCTCTCCCTGGTCGCCGAGCACGTCAACAACCGATGAAAATATCGAAGGAGTGAAGCAAATGATTTTGGATAATCGTCTAATCACTTCGTGATATCGTTCGGCTCATGCCAATTTTTACGGATGTTTTAGGCATGAAACGTGCGGCAGCGAAGACTGTTCCAAAACTGCTAAATTTTGAGCAAAAACAACGTCGCATGGGCATCGCTCAGGAGCTGTTGAATATCGTCAACGATGATCCAAATTTCCTCAAAAAGGTCATAACTGGTGACGAATCATGGGTGTATGGCTATGACATTGAAACCAAAGCCCAATCATCCCAATCGAAACGTCCACAAGAGCCAAGAGCCAAGACCAAAAAAAGCACGCCAATTTCGGTCAAATGTGAAGGTTTTGCTCACTGTTTTCTTCGATTGCAAAAGCGTGGTGCATCATGAATTCTTGCCACAAGGTCGTATGGTCAATAAGGAATACTAATGAAATTATGCGCCGTTTGGCCGAAACAATTCGTCAGAAACGCACAGAATTGTGGAAAAACCAATTATGGATTTTGCACCATGATAAAGCACCAGCACACACATCGATACTAGTGTGTGAGTTTTTGGCCAAAAACAAAACCGTTATCATGCCTCAACCACCGTATTCGCCTGAACTTCGTACTGAACTTTTTCCTCTTCTCAAAACTGAAGACACCGATGAAAGGAAAGCGTTTTGCTACGATTGAGGAGATAAAACAAAAATCAAAACAGGAGCTGTTGGCGATAACAAAAACCGCGTTTCAGAAGTGTTTCGAGGATTGGAAAATACTCTGGCATAAGTGTATTATATCTGAGGGGATTACTTTGAAGGGGACAGGACAGTTGTTAATGAATAAATAAATACTTTTTGAAACAATTGAGAATAAAGGTTATTTTTTGATCAGAGCTCGTATATCTATAACTTGAGCTGTGGCTCTTTATTGAGTTGATATTATTATAACTAAAAGATGGTGTCAATATGTTTTATATCAAACACATAGTACGGTTACATAAATTGTTTGTTATCTTATGTTTAGCTATTTGCTTATTAATATTTCATTTTGCTCTGCTCTGTTATCAGCCATTTTACCTTTTGCTTTTCTCGTTATTTATTTCTGCTTTTAACGGCCGTTTTCACCAAAATGAATAGTATATGTTTAACTGAAAGGTTTACTAACTTTCAGTTTGACTTATGACTACCAGTTAAAGATTTCCTTTTCATCATCATTTAGTTATATAACTTAAAAATACAATGCACTCTCTCATAAACGGACACCTATGAGAGTAGTAAGCATCCCAAAGATTTTTTGGGACTGAAAAAAGTGTCCGTATATGGAAGGTGTAAGCTAGAGTGGTTCGAACAAAAAGTTATGTCAGTCACCCCCTAGAATTAAAGATAATGTAAAACCAATTCCAAAAATAATTTTTTTATTTTTTTGCCACGCCTACAAAGGCGTTTTTTAATTTTTTAATTAATGTTAATTAATGTTAATTACATATATATATATCATTTCTGCAATCATAATATAATTAAGTTACCATTTAGATGATTATAGCAATCATATATATGAGTGTAGCAATTATGTAATGTTTATGGTGATCAGTTTTATGATGAAATATTATGTCATATTTTGTTGTTCTTAATCATATTCAAAGAGCAACAAATTATGATAAATGGATTCATCATAAACATGATTGCAAAAAATATATACATAGTTACTATAATCTTATATATGATTGTAGTAATCATCTTAATCGTAACTCAACCATATTATGGTTACCGTAATCATACATATAAATAAGTACATTGACCATAACATTGTAGAAAAACTTGTAAAAATGTTGACATTGTTGTGGTAAACATGTAAAACTATATTTGTTCTCTGTCTGTACACAGAAGTCACGCTACCGTGGGAGCACATTTTTGAAAAACTGTTTTAACACGCATACTCGGTGTAGAGTACTTTTATTTAACTCCAAGTTTTCTATGAAATTTGTAAGTTAAATTTTAATTTTGTTTGGTCAAAAAAACATGCTAACTGACAGTTAAAGTAATAGTTATATTGTAACTAAAATTTGTGAAAATGGACATAAGTGTTTTAATATTTCTACACTAATATTTTGTTATTAATGTTCTCTTTGTTGTTTATGGTTTTTATCAACAGTTTAGCATAGGTGACAGGTGAATAAAATCAACTGTCATCACTTTGATGATAACTTCATTTATTATACGGCAAAAAAAAATCATCTTAAATAAATTGATTTTTGTTGCTTGTTTGTATATGTATTGGAATGTTTATTGTATACCCTCTCTATAGCTTCACATATTATGTTGTTGTTATTCATCTCATGTATTTTCTGTCTTCTATTGACAGGATTCTTTGTTTTAATGCAAGGATTTGTTATAAAGATCCCCTTGTGTATTAGAAATGCAAAGAAGGGGTTAAAATAAATTTATTTCAAACTTCAAAAGACTACATTTGTGAAATTTAGTTTTTGATATTAAGAAAAATTTACTCAATATTAAAATAAGTGTTTTGCATTATTTCCGAACAGCATAAGTAATAACCATGTTTATTCTTGACTTAGAAACTTGGTAATTTTAATTTACTTAAAATTGTTTAGCCACATTAAACACAATTTAAAATTTACATAATTTGGATTTGTTTGCATGACTTGTTTTACCGCTTTTTCGTTTTCATTGATGCGAAGAAAAAAATAATAACTTTGTTAATTCTTACTGTCAAACTTCTGATAAATCTATATTTATATAGAATTTAAGCTTTATTAAATAATTTTAGTTTATTTGGAAAATATGTTAAGAACAGTATTTAACAATTTGTATTTATGATTTCGTTGAATTTTATTTTAACAGGGAAATAATAGAATCATTAATTAAAACCAATTTTTTAGGTTAGCTTATATTTTCAATTGCTTTAAGTCCAGAAGGTTTTCAATAATGGGCAAAGCAATATGAAATATGAGCGATAACACAACACTGATAGATTGTTCCAAAAGAAAGGGTTTTCAAGAAATTCATTTCAATTCAAATAAAATCAGAGACAAAAAACAAAATAAAACCAAATGAAATTAATTTTAGTTACTTCTAGAATATAAAATGGATTTATGTTGTTATGTTACATTAATTACAGAAAGGTAAAAATGTAGATGGTAAAGGTACCTTTATTGAGAAAAAATAATGCCAAAAATGGGTTGTGCGTTTGCTACGAAACTAATTCCGATGCTTGTCAAGATGACGTACCATGTCATGCCATTTTGTTTGTTTTAAAACTTCTCCACTGTACACATGTTATATTCCATCTTAGGCCGAGTACAATAACATATTCAATTTTATCGATATATTTGAAAAATTACGTAATGTACTTTGCGTACAAGTTTACATCGACAGCCGACCAGACGAACGAATGGACGTTCAATGTTCCAAAGTCTCAGAAAGTGTGTCTAGCTTAAACTTTAAGATGGGTGTTAAGCTAATATTTTTTATCGTTATAAACTTCAGCACAAATCCAATATAAATTCCCCACTATATTGGTGTAGGGTATAAAAAACCCAGTTTTACTGCTTAGATATAAGCTACAGTCACATTTGGCAAATATTTACTCAAAAAAGCGTAGTCTTGCTTTAGCAAAAATTTTTTGGACGTTGTTTACTTTTAGAAGAGTTTTACAAGATCAAACATCATCAAATAAATTAAAATTAAATCTTTGTTGTGCTTTGGCCTAAATATGTTATTTAGTGGCTATGTCTTTTTCTTCAAATATTTGCCAAGAGTGAACGTACCTTTACTAAAATGGAAAATTACACAAGAGCACAACGACTTTTAATTGAATAATATCTTAAAAATAAAAATGAAATCTGCACATTATACCATTATATCACGCTGCTTCGAAAATTGAACAGAATTTATTCTCACAGGAATAGGTGCATATTAAGAAGATCACACCCACTTATGTAAGGATAAAATTCAAAGCTTTATCAGTAAAACTTAGGCATTTTTATACAAAATTGTCATAAACAAATTCTTCAAAATAGTTCGTTTGAACCAGTAAAGCCATGCACGACAGTTAGTTCTGTTAAATATCAACCATTTAGAGAATGTGAATACCAATTTATAATTTGTTTTTGATGTAAATAAAGTTTAAAAATTGAAAGTATTGGTAATGTTTTGATTGCGATATTCTAAATTATTAATTATTAGTTTCTTTGGAAAAATATAATCATTCGTAAAATCGAATTTTCTTTGAGTATGATTATTGTTATTGCCGGAAATATTTCGCTAGAAATTTTATTCAAATTGTCAAATCATCCATTTTCATTGTATACTTATATTGCCAATTTTTTTTACATATTTTTGATTATACACATTTGGGTTAAAATCGGTTACTAAAGGTACGGTCACACTTGGCAAATATTTGCCGAAAAATCTGTAGATAACCACTAAATAACACATATTCGAACGCGTTTATTTCTTTAAAAAGTTTTTCTTATTTAGGCCAAAGCACAACAAATATTTAGTTTTAATTTATTTGATGCTGTTTGATCTTGCAAAACTCTTGAAAGAGTAAAAAACGTGAAACAAATGTATGCTAAGACAAGTGGTTACGCTTTTTTTAATAAATATTTGCCAAATGTGACCGTACCTTAAAATTATGGCCATACATGATAAATAAAGACGTAACCACTAAATTACATATGTTTGAAAACGTAATTATATTGAAAATTTCGTTTATTTAGGACAAGACATAACATATATTTAGTTTTAATTTCTTTGATGCTGTTCGATCTTGCAAAACTCTTGTAAGAGTAAACAACATCAAACGAGTTTGTGCTAAAACGAGTGGTTACGCTTTTTTGAGCAAATATTTGCCAAGTGTAACCATAAAGTAAGTCTAAAAATTTCATGCGAATAATTATATTAAATTATAACTACACAGACGTATGAGCAATATTCTCATATACATACATACGTACATATATATATCTAATACAAATATTGACGTAATAAACATTTAAATACGTATTACGAAATACTCAGACATGTCACAGAATTTAGTTCCGTTCGGAACTGGAATTAATTCCATTTTTTTCTTCTATAGAAAAAGCAACACGAATTTTTTTTTCGGAATGAAACCAAAAGAAATTTTAGAAAATAAGAACTATTTTCTTGTTTTGTATTGTAAACAACTTCGGTACTATTTTTTTTATATTTTTACAATAAAATACCAAATATTTTAAAATGAAGTTAATTGTTTTGCCCTAGGTTTCTAATATACATATATAAACTCTCCGAAGTACATACATATATCTCAATAAATAAATTTGTTTTATTATTCCAAGTGGAATATGTTTTCTTTATTTGATTTAAATTTTAAAATTTAATATAGGTTTTTTAAAAAATTTTATTTATGAGATTAATAGAATAAATATTAAATGTTTGCCCATTTTCAGTATAATTTTTTTTATAAGACCTTTTGTTAGTTTTCTTCTTTTTTATATATATATTTAAATCTTAAATTAAATTAATACATTTTCTCTACATTATTTACACAATTCCCCAGAGAGACGTAAATAAACTAGAAAATTGTAAAAACTAAAAAACAAAGAAAAACTTGTAACATTTTATGGTTTTGTGTTTTTAATACCTTTCAACATATGAATACATATAGACTTACATAAATACAGTCTTATATATGTATTAGAATACATATGTACAGATTCATATGTTTCCTGCTAATGTTACCCACATTAACATAAACTATATTTTTTGAGAATATCTAATTTTCTAAAGAATATATTTATAAGGATGCTTAATATTAAAGTATTTATATAAATATTTGTAAAAGTCTTAAAAAGGAGCTTTGAGTCTTCAAAGAAATTATGCTTGTTTTTTTTAACAATTTGATATATACAATTTTTAAAAAAAGTTTTCACCAAAAATTAATGAAATATTAAGTTCTTGAAAATGAAATCCTAAAATTACATCTCCTCAGGTAGCAGCAGAATTACTAGAAGAGGTTGGAAAATAAATAACTCCAAAGACTGTGTTCAGAACCCTTCAACGTGCTGGTAATAGCTCTCGAATTGCACGAAGAACCCGTTTATAGGCAAAGTTAATCAGAAAAAACGGATTGACTTTGCAAAAGAATATTTAAATAAAACTTCTGATTTCTGGAGAACTGTGGTTTTTAGAGATAAGAGAAAACTTTTCAGCCTGACGGCATAATACGCGTGTGGATAAAAAGAATTGCGAACTTAAAAATTACAACATTGTTAAGACGCAAAAACATGGTGGTGGAGGGGTTATGGTGTGGAAGTTTTCATTGATGGAAATATGTACAGGCACGTGTATCTAAAAATTTTAGAGGAAAATCTACACAGTATTCAAAAGCTTGGTCATGGTAGTAATTTTTATTTCTAACAAGATAATGACACCTAAGCACACTGTCTATGATGTGCAAATGTGGATCATTCAGCATGTGCCACATATTCTTACAAACCGCCCGAAATCATCTGACATAAATCCAATTAAACACCTCTTTGATAAGTTTGGATAAAAAGTTCGTCCTCTATAAAGTACAATAGAGTTCTATAATCTTGAAACTCGAACTACAAATGATCTATTCAATTACAAGGACAAGCCAAAATTAAATCTGTTGAAATGTTACATTGCCTTCGTAAATTTCAGAGTCTTATAAAATTGCAACAATAGAAGATTAATAATAAAAGATGTTATATGTATAATATACATAACCATATTTTAATCCAAGGATATCCTATTAAAGCATTATTTTTTGATACTATTTCGTGATATACCCGAATACACCTCCAGACCATATAGTAATATAGGAAGAGACAATGCCATACTTCTCGCCTTTCTACTTCAGCAGGTAAATACAAACCAGTATTATATAAACGTTTGAGAACAAAATTAATCCTAGAAATAACATAATTGACATGAACGTCGAAATTTAAGTTATTATCAATGTATGAACCTAAATTCTTGTAATATGAAACAAGTTCTATCACATCAGTGTCTAATATCAGCAATGCTTTACTAATAATTTGTGAAAACCTGACTGTATTAATTTTACGGTTCATATTACTTTTTATATCTTCGACACAATCTAACATTAAGCCCGTAGTACTATATCGCTTTCTAAATCCTGATTGATACCTATTCAAATACTCGCGAGAATTAAGATGTTCCAAAAGCTGTTCTATCAAAATAATCTCAAGCATTTTCGGGCAAATATTCAATATGCTTATAGGGCGATAATCAGTAATCTGAAGAGGTGATTTATCTGGAAATTTTGATGAAGTTATATATTATTAAAAATAAACTGCAATGGTGAGAAATATACTAGATGGAGTTACTTGTTCGTATATCTATTAGTTTTTTTTTTGCCAGAATTAACCTAACCTTATCTTGTTTAATAGATATAAATAAATAATAATAGATAACTGGACAAAAAATAATTAAAAACATCAAGAAAAATATAAAAACAGCATCTACAATACAAAATATATTTACATGGGTCTGAACAGACTCATGTGTTACAAATGTGATGTGTGCAGTAAAATATTCGAAGAAGTGTTCTTCTATATCCATTCCAGGATTTCTTTTTTAAATATGTGTAGCGAATTAAATTGTAGAAGGATACCTGTCAAGTCTAAGTGTGCAGAATATTATAATAACATTGCAAATTAAAAAGGTCTGGCCAGACTCACTTGAAAGACGAAGGGTTAAAGTTAAAATGCTGAATGCAACAGCAATGTTGTCACAATTTTGAAATTTCTGATGATCTCATAAAGTTCCTAGACACTTGCGAGATTCAATCAAATCTTAGGTCCGATTATTTTGATGATAAGGAAATTATTATACCTATTTTATAATTGTACGTGTTGGAAAAACTAAACAATATTTAAATTTTATTATTTAAATTTATTACTCAATACGTGTATCTTTACTCCAGTTATTGTTATTGCTGTTATTGAAATACATATTAAAGTATTTTTTACTAAATTTACACAATATAAATTTATCTTACTTCCAATTTAAAAAAAAATTGCTTCAGGTATTTTTTTCGTTTATATTTTTTAATTTAATTTGACTTCTATTATATTTCATATGTAGTTTTCCTTGTATTGTCTTCAAATATTTTGTATAGAATACAACTTACAAAAACTAAATTACAAAATATTCAAGATATGTACAAAAAACAATGTTTGCAAAAAAAAAAAAAAAAGATTTTTTTCTACTCCAAATAAAATGCAAATGAATGTAAAACAAATACGAAAATAAAAGAAATACAAATAATAAATTTTCTAAAGGAGTTTGGTATGAGTGAAATATGGTAGAAAGTCATAGATATAACTAGGGGAAAAGATATAGTAGTACGATTTATTTAACGAAATGTATAATCAAAATATTTTCATAGGATTTTAATAAATTTGCTAAATTTTTGCTTATTGCTGTTACACAAATTTTCGTTTGGTTGCAATAAGAGAAGAAAGATTTATACATGGTATGCAGCATTATATTCAAGAGACAAGAAGACCAAAAGGAAAACATGAAATAAAATTACGTTTCTATATGAATTTAGTTTTTCCTGTTAAAGTTATAATAAAACTTCCTATTTTTTGTTGCTGTTGATGCATTCAAATGTGTAATAATATGCATATGTATATAGATGAACAGTGGGAGACAATAGATGTACAAGGTTAAAAAAACACACAATATTTCAGCAATTAACACAATCTCAATACTTTGTTCAAAAGGTAGTTTGTCATAACGTCCAAAATCCAAGTATACTATGATACACAAAAAAAATTTTAATCATTTAAACTCCGGCCGCATACTAAAAAAACTACACCAAAAAAACTATAATTTATTTCCTTTTATAAAAATACTAGTTTTTATTTAGATGGATCGATCGTAACAAGTGTTTCCCCAGTATTTCGATATATCGATGCCTTAATATAAAAAAGGCCTAATTCGATTATTTGTTACTTTTACGGACGAAGGAAAAAACTTAATAAAATCCGTAAAATTTTAGATACAAGAAAAATTTTAATACAATTTTTTATAAAAAAAAGCAACGCATTTTATTTCTCATTTAAAATTTTTTTTGCTTTAATGTAGGTATCAAAGACAGACATTTTTTTCATTAATTTATTTTTTAATTGAGTTAGACCTTTTTTATATTATGCCATCGATATGCATATTTCGGCATATTTATATTTATATTTTATATTCATACATATAATACGGTACAATTTTATTATGATCGGCCAATAATTAGTCGAAGCTCCCATATAAGACCCACTTTCGAAATTCACTTTAAAGAGCATAACTCACTCAAAAATGTTGGTATCCAAATAATATATAACACAAATATATTTCATATATACACAAATTGTACGGTACAATTTTATTCTGATCGGTCCATAATTAGTCGTAGCTCCCATATAAAGCTCACTTCCGAAAATCACTTTAAAGAGCATAACATACTTTAACAATCATAAATTTCTTAAAAATGTTGGTAATCAAATAAAATTCAACACAAATAAGATTCTTATATACAGAAATAATGACACTTAATTTTATAATGGTCGGTCCATAATTAGTCGAAACTCCCATATAAGACCCTCTCCGTAATTCAGTTTAACCTCCATTAATCTATTAGAAGTATTTATATCGAGATAAAGTTAAACGCATATATAATTTATATTCAAGGAAATAATGACACTAAATTTTGGTCCAAGATATGTGATATCTCCCATATAACGCCCATTTCTGAAAAACTGTTTTATACATATACTAGGTGTAGGTTATTATATGGTCGGGCTGGACCAACTATACATTTTTACTTGTTTTTATTTCTATAAAATAAAATTTACTTTTTTTATTAACAAATGATCTTAAAATGGGTAATCCTCTTAATGTGTTGTTTTTCCTTAATAAAATAATACAATATTATAAACTACTTATCATTTGTTCTCGTTTGTATATAAGCGTTATTTAAATACCCGGAATTCCCGGGTACTTTATTCCCATTTCCCGGGAAGCAAATAGTCCGGGAAATTCCAAACCATAGTTTTAAAACATTGTCAACACGTATTTTTTCTTGCAGTGTTTACACTGGTGATGTATATTCTTGCACTGTTATTTTCGAAAAGGCTTAAGGTATGATCACACATGGCAAATATCTACTCAAAAAAGCGTAACCACTTGTTGTTTTAGCACAAACTTGTTTGACGATATTTACTCTTACAAGATTAATATTATCTTTGTAAATTTCCTTTTTGTTTACGATCTGTAACTAAGATTTGCTTCTGTCGTTTTATAAGATCACTTTCAATATTTTTTGGAAGTTTTAGTGGTTTTGCAATCATCGGATATTGTCGGATTTTCAAGGAATTTGGGAGCGATGATTTTTCATTAGCAAAGCAAGTCTTAGCTTTTATTGTATTTCAAGATCATTTGTAGCTTTTTAGCTTTATTGCATTTATTGAACTGGAAAATTTTAGATGTTCAATATTTTTGTGCATGAGTTTCTTTCTATTTTGATTTATCCATGGGCTTCTATCTTCTTACAATACTTTTTTTTAAGCTGTAGCTGTGATTTAAGTGTCCATTGCTTAGCAGTCGACACTTTTTGCTGAGTCCTAAAATTATGAATCACTTTATTAATTTTACTACAAGTTGTGATATTGCTAGAAGATAATATTGACTTCTGAATTGGAAAAATTATTTTTATGTACATTTAACAGAATTGCAATCAACTGTACGCATAAGTAAATGTACGCATATATGCATATAGACGGTAATAAAATTAGAGGCTTTTTCATTTGCTTTTCACAGACCACGCTAATGTCATACTGCCGTCTTTTTTTAAATCGGTATTGACAATTCGTCATGGAAAGCTTCTTCAAGCTGTATTACGAAAATCAGCGTTCTGTCAGTAATCTATTGCATGAACTTCGAGCAAAATATGATTTTTTAAGTCTTGGTCGATAAGCCAGCTACGAATAAAGCGGAAGTGAACATTACATACGGAACGCGCTAGTTACGCAAAGAAATATAAAGCTATAATGAGTTTATTCTCAAAAATAAATGTCAAAGTTTCCAATATCCATTTAGGTATTGTATTTAAAACTAAAATTAATCCTCTAAAATAATCACCCTATATTTATGGCTATATCATCAATGTGTACGTATTCGCATGTACATCGGACGTATGGTAAAATATACATATATGCATGTATGTGAGTATATTTGCAAACTAAAACTTATCTTTCTTATGTTTCATACATGCAATTTTTGGCGTAAAGTCTGTTGGCTGGTATGTAAATCCATATATGAAAGAATGCTTCCAAATGACTTTGTTTTGTTGCAGCATACCAAAATAAGCTGAAAAAAAACAAAAAACGAATCTCATGAATCTGTTTTTTTTTGCTGGTGTGCTCTCTTCCTTCTAGCCAAGTTTTGTGTTATACAGCATGCATGGGAATTGAAGTGTCACATGCAGCAAATGCTCATAATAATTTAGTTATGAGAGATCAGAGGTTAGAGCAGACTACCACCACTCTATGTTGGTTGGTCCTTCTGTAACAGTGTTTTGTCGGCAATAGCAAATAACACACTCTACATAAACATATGTATCTGCATATATATAAATATCCTTAAAATACAATATAAAACACTATACAAAAAAAATTTGTTTAGAGGAATTTATGGCAATTTTATATGACAAAAGGGACTACTTAAATGGACATTGATGTTATAACAACAAAGAGGAAAATAAACAATCCCTTAAAATCATATAAATAAATTAGTTGTTATTTTTATGTGGCACGTTTATTTTGCTAAGACTTATTATTTAAACAGTTGCAAAATAACACAAAATATAGGGTGTTTTTTTTTAGATGTATAAAACTTTAAGTTAGCAACATTTATTTAACTGGTGACCATTTTGTCAGCTGTCAAGTGATTTATGTTTAGTTTGGTTCGGCATTTCATCATGAATATAGTGACGCCTGAAAAAAGCTTTTAAATTGTAAAAGTTTATTTCGAAAATCATGGTTCTGTGTTTTTTTTTCAGATGTATAGAAATTTTAAATGGAATAAAATCCAGATGATTTTCTTAAATTGACATGCAATTTACGTTATTCGAAAGATAATCTTCTGGCCTTATCATTTAGATATGACTGACTCGCACGTATTCTCAATTGAAGGTATAATTTTCGAAGACTTTTTCCAATATTTGTGGCCTTATACCGACAAGGCATTTGTTGCCCTCCGTGTGGTTAATAGTTTCAGGCGTAGACTAGCGACTTTAAACATAAATCATTAAATGAACGCCAGTTAAAAAAGTCAACTTAAAGTTATTTACATCTAAAAAATACACCCTATATAAAAAAGATAAATAAAAATCTTGTTTTCTAACTACTTAATAATTTTTTGTGTTTTTATTTTCTGTACTTTGAATAAAAGTAAATCATCTTAGGAATATTTTATTAAAAACAATGAATTTTATTTTAGTAAACAATTTCACTTAGTATAGCATTTTAAATTGTAATTTGTTGGTAGTTAAGTAGCTTTTTTCTTAAGAAATTTAAAGCAGTTTAAAAAACATATTTCTTTTTGTCAAAGTACTTATACACTCAAAAATAAAATACTTTTAAATATATAATTTTCAGGTTGTGTTAAAACATAAAGTACAGGTAAAATGTAAGTGCATTAAATATTGTTTTTCTTAAAACACTGATGGTATTTGTGGGCAGACATTTATATTTATTTCCGACTGCTTTAAAACTTTTAAACAACATTAGCACAAAATAATTTATAAATTGCAAGGTATGTCATAGTAATTGGTGAGTAAATTATGAATTGTTATAGATAAAATTATAGTTAGGTTGAACTCTTATAATCGTATAATGACCCTCCGAAAATTCTTTCACAGCTAACAAAAACCTTAAGACTTTTAGTATATGATAATTTATGTTATGTTAATGTTAATTGCTTATTATTCATACTGGCTTTTAGCTTATTATTCGTACTGGCCTTACGTAAACTTTACAGTATGTTCTGCTAAGACCTTGTAATTTGATTATTATCTTGTATTTAATTTTATCTAAAAATAAATAAAAAGCTCCAAAGAGGATTTTATAGATTAAAATTATGACCTTTGTCGAGGATGAGAACGCGTTGAAAAAAGTAAAATTAAGAAAAAGATAAATACACACGAGGGCGCAACAAAAACTTTTTAGCCCAGAACAGAAAACGCGGTATAAACAGAAAAAAGTTAAGTGTTTTGGAAACTTTCATCTGTGTTTTGAACACATGTTAAATTTCTTTTCGATCTGCCAACTCCTTCATATAGAAACAGGTGTTCTAAAAAGACGCATCCGCCAATTTTTTACAATGGAAAAATTAGAAATTCGTGGTGTCATTAAATATTTAATTAAAAAAGGTTGATCGGGACAATTCAAATTCATAATGATATGGTAAATGTATTAGGTGAAAGAGCAGTTTTATATCGAACAGTAAAAAATTGGCTTGTTGAATTTAAACGTGGTCGTACAAGCATTAAGGATAAACCACGTAGTGGACGTCCAAAAACAGCAATAATAACAGAAATTGTAGCCAAAGTGCATGATATGGTATTAACTGATCGACGAATAAAAGTGCGTGAAATAGTTAATATCATGGGCATCTCAAACGATCGAATCCATTTAATTTTGCATGAAGAACTACAGATAAAAAGCTTTCTGTTAACAGTCGACCAAAAACGCATAAGAATGAAAATTTTTTCAAGCTTGTTAGTATCGCTTGAGGAAAAACAAAATAAATTTTAAGCGTCGTTTAATAACTGTTGATGAGACATGGATCCACCACTCCAGGGACGAAACAACAATCCAAGCAATGGACTGAAGCTGGAGGATGGGTTAGGTAATGGATTTTTTGAGCCTTCAGGAGATTATCTGTGCTAGGCTAAGAAGTTTCCGAACTGCTCTCGTACAATAAAGTTCGGATTTCATTAGCTGTAAATTAAGAATCTGTTTGAATTTATTTTAGCATAAAGATGATTAAAGTGAAAAAAGACATAAAGAAAATATAAATTATATTATTCAGATTTTAATCACTACCTGTGTTTCCCTACAGAAACCAGTTAGTGAGAGATCCTTATTAAAGCGTATGGCTTGATTTTTAATTAATAATAAGAAATGTTTTGCAAAAGAATTTTCAAATACTTATAAACCAATAAGTCATCAAGTCCTTGGTTTCTATGGATGCTTAGTACCAATTAAAACAGATCCCTCATCTTTTTTATTTTTGACAAATTAACAAACACAACATCCAGAGTCTTTGGCGAGAATCGAACCCGCAGCCCTCTGACTGATAGTCCGGCACACTATCGCCTAGTCTATCGGGGCACCCCTTAACATTTTACTGAATCTTTCTTTTTAGATAATCAGTAAGATTTAGGCCCAAAATTATTAATAAAGTCGTTATAAGTAAGTATACATCAATAAGATTATCTGTTTACCACACGGAGTGATGAGAATATTAAATAGCTAGATAAGATTTAAGTAAACAAGAGTATTTTTTCATAAATTTATTTGGAAGTTTAGAATGTCAGCTTCAATATCTAAATTATTTTTAGCACTACCTCCCATTTTAGGATATCACCGGGCTGGCAAATAAATAGACTAAAAATAGACCATTGTTTAACTTATTGGTAATAATATATTCAAATAAAAAAAATAAAAAAAACATTGATTGATAGCCAATAGTCCAAGGTAACTATAATGAACATAATTTATTTGTTATATCTATTCCAGATAGTCGCCAAGCAGCCTTGACAATGGCTGGTCTTGATCTCGACAAGTGGGATAATTAGTGCAATAATTTTTTTTTAACTGGCCTAAGAGTACGCAATAATTTTTACACACATATCATTACTAGCAAACCTATTCGGTTTGGATACAAATATTTGCGTCTGTGTTCAGCAATAGGATATTTGTTTCAATTCCGTCAATATGCTGGAGCTACGAGAGTGTGTTGTATACTGTGAATTTCGATAATTTGTTCAACGGATACCATTTGCTTTGTTTTCGTGCAACAGGTACAATTTGTACAAACATGCTAGCAAATGCAGGCATGAAAACAAATTTAGTTAAACACGATATAGATTACGCATTAGACCAAGAATATAAGATGGCAGTGGTTCGATGGAGAGACAGTGCAAAAGTAACTTTGACCACGAATTATGATCAAATGGATCCTAAAGAAATGTAATGCGATACGATAATAATTGCCGTACCACAAGCTAACCTTATTGCTAAATAATTACAATATACTATGAGCCTCAAAAGTAAGTAAACACAACAAATTAATTGATTTTTTTAAGATAATGAAAATCCAAAAATCTATCCATCGATTGAAATTTAAAAGTTTCGTTTTGTTGGATATTTGGTTGAATAATATTTTCGGTTATGAAAAAAAATTTAAGTTGAACTATAATGCTTTTCATAACTTTAAAAAAATCAAAAAATTCACTGGTGTTTACACACTTTTGAAGCTGTGTGTAGAATTTGACTTGCATGATAATGCTGTCGCCAATTATAGGATCGAAAGGAAAGAAGTGGTATTGGCCACTTTGACTTACTTGCTTGGACAGCGCCAGTGTCAATGTATGACAATTGCATTGTATGATTACTGAAAAAAACCAATAAGAAATGCATGTCTCAAATTGATTTTAAAACTTCGATAACAAAAACACTGTTGCAGTCCGAATTAATCTCATCCGATGAAGAAAATAGAATTGATGACGTCATTCGCCAAAACAGGAGGCATGCACATGTGTGTAAATATCAAGGGCTGCTATCGCGGGTGCAAAATATGCAAGCAGCGTCCTGCCTATACTTGTGCTAAGTGCAACGTACATAAATTTGCATGTAGGTAATTGCTTAAAGGACTAACACACACATTTGAAATAATTTTCTTTTATTAATTATTTTAAATAAATAAAACTGTTTATCTGTAAGTATACTCTTGGTATATACTCGTATAATACACAAAATTATTTCAGCGTAACCACACTACAAAAAAACAAAAAAATCTCAAAAAATTTTAGAGCCGATTTGTAACTAGTCACGAAAATTTCGTTAAGATATAAAAACATTTTTTTAGCTTGGTACAAAATGGGTTAATTTTTCAAAGTTACTCCTTATTGGATATGAATTTTACTTGTACAATCTATAATCTTCTAATCTTCTAATATCTGGTCCAATAATATAAGCGCTTAAAGAATTATGAAATTTGCAAGTTTGATTTGTTGATATCCATATTTCAAATAACTTTTAGAAATAACTTTTGAACTAAGACAACAACTCAGTCGTCATAATTTAATATTATTTATATTTTCATATTTTTATTTAATACATTTTGAGTTATCTAATCCTAACAAAAATATAACAATTTGCAATTTTCTTATTTGCGAAATCACTTTCATTAACAATTTGTACCATTTTACACTTAATGTCCTTCATAAAAATTATAAATCCACATAGGAAATACGGGTGTGAAAAGTTAAACGTAATAAATTTTTTTTATATGTTTTCAAATGATTGTTTTATTTTATATTTTCCATAAATCTAAATGATTATACCCATGCTTGTTTTTTATGTATTTATTAATAAAAAAATATATACGAAAATATGTATGTATGTATGTATTTTGTAACAATATTTGCTGAAATAATTTTATTAATACCATTTTTGTCCTGTAGCATTTTATCAATTTTATTTCCGTTTTATGTATTTCAGTGCGCATATTTTAATGGAATTGCTTATTTTTTGCTGGCCCTTGTTGGTTAGTACAACAACTATGAATAAATTTCTAAACCCAATATGCAAAAAATACACACAAATGATTAAAATTATTAGAATGATTAGGCAAAGTGATTGATTTATACAAAACAAAGTGCTTAATTGTTACATGGAAATAAAATAGAAGTAGCTATTAAGCTTTACAAACAAATCTTTCTAATTCTGCCAAACAATTTTATTATTCAGAATATATTTGTTCGCGTGCTGAGCAATGAAATATTAAAATAGAAAAAAATCGTGCACAAATTCCGGCTTCCGCTGATTGCAAAAAAAATATAAACCTTCCAAAAGTACTGTAAATTATGTTACAATATAAAATATTTAGCACATATTGTAAACATGAACTTATAAAGGAAATACGTACTACATTTAATGAAGAAAAATCTCTTTGCACAAAAAATATAATACCTGGTTAGTATCGTGAGAATTATGCTGGTTTTTCAACCTATGGTACAATTTAATCATCGTTATTATAAGTGTCGTTTTCTTTTTACGACAACGACTCTTTCGTAATAGATTAAAGATAAAATTAAATTTGTTTCTTTAATCTATTGCGAAACAGTCGTTGTCGTAAAAAGAAAACGACACTCATAATAAGGCTGAATATCAAAATCGTAAAGGAAAGCAGAATGGTGTTGCATACTTTAGGAGAAAATTCAGAAACTGCTTTATTATGTTTTATGAAACATTTGTAAATATGCACTTCTAACATCTGGTGGGACCAAAATTGTATGATGCTGCTTAACGAAGAAGATGTCAACATATTCAATAATGACTTTGAATATTTCTGAAATGATTTGCAACAAAAACTTTGTTTTTCAACAGAAGCATATTAGAATAACATAAGAGTTTTGACATTTTATTTGTTGACCTATCAGTTGTGGAAGCTTTCACAATTTCTTATAAAACAATAAATTTCGCTCGAAAATCGCCGCGGATTTTCAGTATTCATTTTAGGACAAGCAATTGGTTTTTCTGAAAAAATAATTTTCATTTTTCTGGATATGTCAATAAGCTACATACATATTTTGTCGGATTTTAGCTTCTAAAAATCCAATAGCATTTGTTGGAAAGCATTTACATGCCCAACATGACACTGTACATATGTGTTGTGTTTTGCTAAAATGTGATTGAAAATTTTGATATAAGACTTGACATTTGATTGCGTGGTCGTGATTTACTTCTGCCCGATATCATTTTAATGTGTTTCATATAAATTCTTTGTTTTATTATATTTCAAAAAACAAAAGAATTTCAGAAGAAACTTTTGCTGCCTCTAATAAGCATCACCAAAAAATTTATCTGTAGGTGTGGTAATTACTCTCAACAAATAAGTTATTAACTTTTTAAAGTTAAAAGTGGCAAAATTATAACGGATTACTTTTGAAACATCCAGAACAAAAATAAGTACCTATTTTTTAGTAATTTTGTAAGTAGTCTGGTAGATAATTTCCTATTACGTTTTAACTTAATTTGTAAGTGAAGATTTTGCTGGGGTATAAATTGTGTTTCAATAGCCCTTATGTGACTGACAAGGTACCAACATAGGTACGGGTACCCTTTAGGTTTTGAAATTCATTTTTTTTTTTAGAAATTGGCAACCATCGTACTTGAAACTTTTTGAGAGCTCCCAACTTTTGATATTTTATTGTATTAAACGTTTGTAACATTTAAAATTTTGTTACAAAATGGATTGTTTTTCATAAGATTTGTATGAACTAGGTACCCGGGTACCTTACCGTTAAGATGTCAGTGTACATTACAAAATTTTAGGTAGACAACAGATAAGAATTAAAATTGTTTTAAAAATTAAATTTAAATTCATACAGTCTAATTCATAAAAACTTATCAAGGGTTTATAACAGGCTTATAAAGCAAATATCCATACAAAATTTGCTTTATAAGCCTGTTATAAACCTTTGACAAGTTTTATGACTAAGGAGGTTAACCTTTAATTTCTTGAAATCTGACCATCACTAATTTAACGTTTCTCAAAATTGTTCCTAAATGTTTATTGGGCATTACAACTAATGTTGTTGTTGTTGCTATTGTTGTTATTGTTATTACTGAAACTGTAACCAAATAACAATGATATAAAACATCTTTATGTATAGAACTCAGGCACCATGCATGGAATAGAGAAACAAATAAATTCCATTTCAATTTCCGTTTACTATTTGCTTGTTATTCTGGTCCAGCGCTTTGTTGTAACAAATTCGTTATACTTTTTTATTTTTATTATATTTTTGTTCCTTTTATTTATGCCACAGCTACACTTTATTTGCTTAAAAATCAGTGAAAAAATGTGAGTGTTAAAAAATAAATATTATTTTTGTTTTGTACTCGTTTGTTTTTTGTTTGGCTCTGAAAATACAAAAAAGGAGATCGATCGGACCATATAAAAGAACGTTCGTTATTGTGTTGGGGGAAACAAAAATGTACATTTTGTTTATTTAAAAACTTTAACAATTCATATTTTGTATGGCACATACTATACATACAACTTTTTACATATTTCGTTTATTCTCATACATATACTCTTGATATTTTATAGTTTATGAAAATAACAAAGTTTTGTTTGTTTTTTTTTTTTTTTTTGTAAATATTTCACCATTTCTACTTCATCAATTTTATGAGACAAATAAATGACTGGTGGCAGTCTGGTATGATTTTATTTTTGTTTTTCGAGCTTACAATTTTAAGAGGATGGCAGGGGAAATTTCAGCATTTTGTATAAAAGTTTGGCAAATATTGTAATTGTGTGGAGTCAATAACATAATCACATAAATTCAATAAATGGAAAATTATAATAAAAACTTAGAATAAAATCAGAGTATCGATCACCTCATAGCAAAAAGTAATTTGGTTATTCAATTCAAAATAAACCCTGGGGCCAAATCGTGTCATTTGATTGCGTGCATATCGTATCGAATAATATTACGATACGGGTCGTATCAGCTCATTACTGCATTCGATATATTGAATGGTAATTTTTATGAAATTGTAATAGATTTATAAACATATGTTTTCTTCATGTCAACCATGGTGTAACTATACAAGGTGAGTGCAGTACCACAGCTGACTGACTTTGTTTACAATTTACTTATGTACAAAGTAATACTTTTTCAAGTATATTTGAGAGTAGTACATTATTTTACACATTTTTTATTTGTTGCTGATTTGCACTCACCTTGTATAATTACACCATGATGTCAACAAATTTTTGAATCAAAAGATTTTTCGGGCAGACAAAAATAAATTATAAATAAAAAAAAACCAAAGTGTATTAAATATGAAGCCTTCATTGATGTTATGTTTATCCTTAACTATATGATTTTGAGCATCATACAGATAGTTGCTAGAAGAGCTTTACGATCAGAACAATAGGTAAAATGGTTATATGTTAGGCAAGGCAAAATTAAATATTTTATCGTACTTATGTATTTGCATAAGCTAAATAAATCTAACACTAAAGAAGTTTCAGGATACCCGCTGGAACCATGGTTGATGACTTCATGCAGATATCCCATTGAGCCTCTGGTGAGGGTCACATTAAAGTGTGCCTATGGACAAACACATACAAATAAAATGAAGAAAGGTTACAAAGTAAAACTTGTGTTGTTTAGAGGTAGAAAAACTAAATGATTGTGCATACGATAGCCACAGACGTATTGAATGACATCTCCAATGATGTAATTTAGTTGATTATTAGATAGTGAATGCCATCACATCAAATGACGATACTGTTTATTCGATATCGAATGTCATAATGCCAACATGAACAATTTCGATACAATTTGCTCGATATCGTATGCGGCAATTAGACGTCTGGTCCATATTATTTGTGAAAAAATTTAAAGACAAAAATCCATTTTAAATTTTTTAAAAATATTCATATTTTCAGCTTTGGAAGACTAGAATACAGTAGTGCAATTGTAAAAATACAGATTGTAAATATAAACTGATTTTCTAGTTATGTAATCATGAAAAATTGTACTTTTCACTGATAGAAGGCATAGCGAGTTATGCGATGTAAAAATTAAGCACTTTGAGTATATTTGAAAGCACTTTTAGCTCTCGTTACTTTCACAATTTGATAAAATCTAAAATATCCTTGCACTACTAAAGGTATGGTCACATTTGGCAAATATTTACTCAAAACACGTAAATACTTGTTTAAGCACAAATTTGTTTGACGTTGTTTACTCTTTAAAAAGTTTTGCAAGATCAAACAGCATCAAGAAAGAAAGAAAAGTTTTTTAAAAAAATAAACAATTTCAAATATATGTTGTTTAGTGGTTACGTCTTTTTCGGCAAATATTTGCCAAATGTGACCGCATCTTAAGTTTACTTTTATAATTCAAAACTTGATTTCACTTGATTTATTTAACTTTTGATTTATTCAAGGCTCTTTGTGATAAATTTAGACGTTTTCAGTAATACGAATAATCATGACGAGTTTGTTAGAACGATTTTAACAAATTTGAGCAAATTCACAATATATAATAACGCATTTGTAGCACATGGCAGTCGCATAAAAGTTATTGTGCCAATTTCTCATTCTAAACAACTTCTATAATAGTTATTACATTCCGATATATGCCAAATCATACAGTGCCGTAAGAAAACTAATCGAATTCTTACCAAGAGCTAAAGTATTCTTGATCCCTTTCCAAAGCATTTTAAAGTGTTAGTATGAGAACACCTGAGTTCTCTCAATTTCTACGTCCATATATCTATCAAAATTAGTTCCGCTACCAAGTTGTCAAATTACTCAAGAGTTACGTCCAAGAACGAACCGTTCGTTGAGCACTCCCTTGCATTTTTTTTAACTTTATCGCTTTCTATGCTATAGATATTTTCCTTTAATATCTAAAAATTTGCCCATTTGGGCTTATTTTTTAGAAAACTAATATTCATTAGTCATCTGGGTGCTCGACACCCATTTTGATTATCAGAATCTTTTCATCAGCTGATAAAGTGAGCCGACAAATTGTAAGTTGAATTTTTACAGTTTTGATAATCTGATTTGTAATTTATTTTACTTTTTACATTTAACTTTGCATTTAATTAATATAAAAGGCATCACTTATTTGGTGTATAACTTAAAAATGCAGAATTTTTTCAAATGTTAAACTTTTATTTATAAACATTTGTACATTATAAATTTATTCAAAATATTGACCTTTGTTAGCGTTAAACTTTTCCTATTTTTTCGGCAATATATGGATTCCGCGCCAAAAGAACTGCTCATTTTTGAGGCCAAAAACGAATCAAGCCAGTTTCGGTTTCCTCTTTCGTACTGGGGGACGTGGAGACAAAAGTTTCGAACAACACCTTTCTAACTAAGTTTTAACAAGTATTGCAACCTGAGAGTTACGCTTTCATGTCTGATCCTTTTTCGTTTTGTATTCAGTACAGATTCCAGTAATGGTCTGCCCAGATTTCAGTAGCTGATAATTGATGAAGCATGGTCCCACCAAATACAGAGCATTGCCTTAGGTGTCGATGCGGCTGGTTGGCCAGATCAATAATGGATCGTTTCATAGCAATTAATTATTCGGTACAAAAATGATTTTCTTTTATACAGCATTCTGGCATTGTAAATCGTCTTTCAAAACTTTGTGCAATAACTAAGTGAGAATAAAGGGCAGTATAATCCCGGCCACAATTTTAACTGAACAGTACAAAACTGTGCTTATATGGGTAATAACTGACAGTTCAACTCGTCTGTTCAGTTTAACTCAGAAATTCAAAATTTTTATATTTTTAACTGACAGTTTCAACTGAAGTGAACGTGTGTGGGGGTTCAACTATACCGTTCTCAGTTCAATTTGTATCGAGCGAGAGTTGAATTTATTTCAATATATACATATATCTGAACCTTGTCTAGGGCAAGTTAAATCTAGCGAGGAACATGATCGCGCCAAAAACGATGCTGCCTACAACAAGCTGGCGAAGAAGTTGCAAGAAGTAGAACCTGATAAATTTCGTTGTAATGACCACTTTTTGCACTACCAAAGAGTCACTATTTAATGTCCTTAGCGCTACTTTTTGAAATTAGTATTTAACGCGTTTTTATAAACTTCTAAAAATTTAAAAAGCTTGTACTTCTTTTCCTAGTTTTCTAACTATAAATTGATATTTAATGCACATATACATATATGCTTATTTCCATTAGCAATAATTTTATTATTATTATTGTTAATCCTCTCATGCTCAATATGAAATGAGCACGAGTACAACTTTAAACATGTTAACCTTGTACGGCAATGTTTAAATTATAAAAGCTCCATTTAGTTTGATCGTTCCATTGAAAAATAACGTGTACATTTAAAGCTTTTTTTGTTGTTGTTTATTTAATACTTTTTTTTCATAAAAACCAGATTGTATTAATTTTTAAAAGCACTTATATATCAAAAAAAAAAAATAAATAGTGGTTAAAATAATAATTTTTACCATGTTCAACAATTCTCTAGATACTAATTGCGGACATTGGTAAATTGTTTTATTACTTTTGTTAATACGAACCGGTGTTACCAGTATTCATGATTAGATTGTTCCTTTAGCCTTTAGATTTGTTGATTGTTAGCTTTTTGGTGCTTTTAAAAATGATTGGTGCTATTGTATATTTATGAACTTTCATGTACACCAATGAAAAAGCTGGTGCTTTACGCTGAAAAAAAAACTGTTTTACAAACATTTGACCAATTTTTGTGAAAGAAAGCCGGCGACTTAATATTTCCGTAACCCTGGAACCTGGCTTCAATCTTTGCATGGTTTTTTATAGGAAATCTTAATTCACTTTGCGTCATATTTTTTGGAACGTAATCCTGACGCAAAGTGAGGTATTGGTGTACATGAGAATGATTTACGACTGAATGAACAAATATGGATCAAACCCAACGAACTACCATCCAGTGTATTATTATTTTATCAAAATGTTTAATCACATTTTGGGATAATGACTGGTCTATTTTGTTAATCAGGCCAAGGATTTTGAGTTTTAAAACAGTCAAACAAAAGCAATCCAGTGGTGTTAAATCGTATGATCCGTTTGGCATTAACAGCAAAATTTTGTGAAGTTATGCCATGGTGAAATTTGGTGATATACATATCATGATAGCATTCCGCAAGTCTTGATAGGGTGGAAAAAATTACTAAATAGGGAAAATAGGCGAATTTAGTTTGTTGACATATCCAGACTACTTTAAATCGGCTTCAATGAATTTACGAATACGATTTTTGAGCAAAATTACTTAAGTTACGGTCATACGTGGTATAATTGACGAACACGACTTAACCACATAGCTGCCAGATCTGACGATTTATCGTCATTTTCACGATTTTTTTGTTTCAAAAATAGCAAAGTGTCGATTTGACGATTTTTTCATTGAAAATGATGATTTTATGAATTATTAAAATTTGTTATCATTTGTTTTTTTTTTTTTTTTTGAGACAACAACCGGTTTTCTCATTTAATATACATATTAAGAACAACATGACATATTTCAAAAACGATTTTTAAAATTCGAAATTACGATTTTTTTCTTTTTTTTATCGAAATTCATCTGGCTGCTCTGCTTAACCACTGAATACAATTTGGTTTTAATTTTTGTGTTTATTTGGCCAACTTTTTAACAAAGTCCCAATTTACATCAAGCAATTTTTATTGAAAAGATTGATATAAATTTTCGGTCAAATCGCTTGAATTACATACACATATGTAATACGAATAAGAGTGTAACCCGAATCAAGTAAAAGTAAAATCAAGTCATGAATCAAATAATAAAGGTTACTTATTGCGCAGGTCTGTTATATTTAAAAAAACTGTGAGAGTAAAATTAAGAGAAAAATTTCTTCTTGTGACGTCACAAGTTAAAAATATTTTTATGTTTGCTTAACTTCTATAACCTTTAACGCAAGTAAAAATTTTATATTATTAAAAAAAATAACTTGAAGTAAAACTTCGAATAAAAATGTTTTAAAAATTTTCTACTACTCGCAAGAGGAATAATTCTTATTTAAAAAAAATAGCATAAATTTAATTTTTTTTGTATTTCCAAAAGAAAATCAATTAAATAAAACAATGGGCATTATTTTGCCACCTTGATTAAAAAAAATTAAAAGTGTCTCATAGATTTTATATTGAACAATTTGAGACAGATGATATAAAAGGAGATGTGAAATTAAAAATGGGTAACTAAAACGTTTTGCGTTTAAGATACCTTATATTAGGTTATCAAAGCCTACTGAAGAACTTGTGTGTCAATTTAAAAATCTAGAATCTGTATTCAAATCTTTGAATGGTGACCATCTCTTGATTTGCAGTATTTAAAAAAGCATATAAATAAATCAAGTACTGTTAATGGGACACTGAAACTAAAAGACTTTTTGTTCGATCGAGAATATTTTTTTTTTTGAAATAAGAAAACTAAATTAACTCCTAGCGGATGAGACAAAGAAAACCTCAAACAAACAAAAATAATAAATTGATATACAAAAAAACTCGTATAAACATATATTTTAGTTAATTTTTTGATACATTTTAATATACATACATATGTATGTATATAAAATTTACGAAAAATGAATTCTTGTTAATAAAAGTAATTTTTTACATGTTGATTAGACGGAAAAAATAATCTGTGACGTGATGCGCAGAGACAGGAAATTTTGTTTACATTTTTTGCGAAATATTTATTATTTGATTCATGCAATCATGTGTATACTCGTTTTATCTTGCTTCACCCCGATGTCTGAAAAGTAATCAGCTTAGCTTAAAGAATTGTTTCGTGTAAATTGAGACTAAGGTCAAATCACAATAGAAGTTTAGTTTAATTTTATTTGATGATGTCTAGCCAGATTAAACATCTTCAAACAAATTTTTCCCCAAAATTGTGACTACACTTTATTGAGTATATATTTGCCATGAGTTTCTTGAATTTATTTCCGATTTTGTCTAAACTGCTGGCAACACTGATAGTAAAACAGAGCGTACAAATAAATAAGCTACCTCTTCTGTAGTTGAACTTGTTGGGTGTAAACGGGGGCGTGTGTAGGAATGGATGTACATATACGAGTACATACATATACACATATGTGCGTGTTAGTATTTATACATTTTAACCATAAAACATTTAAACAATTACAAGTTTTTATGTTGGTAATAGCAAGTTTGCTATTGTTTTTATATGTTTTAAAAATTTTAACATTTTATTTACACTGTCATTGACAATGTTTGTATTATATTTATTTGCTGTTGTAGGTTTAGCTGCTGTTACAAGCATGAGATCTCTAATCTGAGTGTCAACACTACTTGTGGTTTTAATGGTATTTTATTGTACGAGTACTTTTATACAAGGTACATACAAGTGCAATAACTTCACATAGCACTCGTAGATACATACATACATCGAAAAACATTAGTGGAGTTCATTTTTATGTAAAAAAAAAACTTACTTAGGGTACGGTCATATTTAGCAAAAATACATTTTACAAACCATAAAATAAAAAAAAATGTTCGTATAGTATGTAAATAAAAGACAAATAATGTTAACAGTTATTATGATCAACAACACTTGAAATAGTTTGTCTCTCGCCAAGTCATTAAAAATAACAAAAAACTATAAAGGTCATACCAAATCATGTAAACTAAAATCATTTCATAACAGCTTAATACCCAAAAAGTTTTCATTATGTATACAACCATTATACCAGGATAAGTCATATAGTTTACAAGTGATTTTGCTTATATTGACCTACTGTCTTTTATTTTTATCAGCAAACTGATGCAGTTGCAACATGTGTATAAGTGGGAGAACTGAGTTCACACAATATATTCCTTCAAAACCGGCATTAAGGTCTGGTAAATTTGAGATGCTCTTACATTTTATCTCTGAGTGGACAAATACTCGTATATACAGGGTGGAGGCTTCTAAATAGAGGGACAAAATTAGGGTGAATGAGTCGATCAAGATTTGTGTTGTAAACTTTTTCGTGCAAGTGAAAGAAACATCATATGTTACAAGTTACAATTTAGCATCTTCTTTGATGTTGACTATAACTCGTCTACCCTGGGCACCGTGAACAAACGGCGAACTTTTGTGCCAGCTGAATTTTCTAATCTGAAAGAAAGAGAAGTAGAATATTCAGTTTTTGGATTTATATAATCCTCACATATTCCAAAAAAAAAGATCGGTTTAAGTTTTATCTACATCTCATTATAATATTAAAATTGGAGGTGTAAACCAAAAGCCTATAATGATTCTGGATTACAACAATAGCAAAGGTGGAGTTGACAATATAGACAAATGTCTTGAAAAATACACAACAAAAAGGAGGATAAGAAATATGTAGATGTAAAATATAAAATAAAATTGAAATTTATTAAAACTAAACATACATACACCTATGTAACTATTTTTGCAAATCCAAAAATTGCTTGACTTGTTCTGCGCCTACCCGAGTATGTCGGTTATATATTTAGAGGATGATTTCCATAAACTGCTTGTGGATTTTGTTCCACAAAAAATTTATTTATGTATTCTAATCATATGATACGAGTAATATTCGGTCTCTGATAGCTTATAAATAAGTCATTCTACGACTAATTTTAAATAATTAAAACTGTACTCGTATGCGGTAGTAACTTATGGAGTAATTGCAGGTAATTAACAAGTTTTTGCTTTGACTGACATTGAGACGGTCTACCGTATAATGAAAATTGAGCAAAATATCTTAAATAATGTCACCCTATTTATAATTCAAAACAAAGCATGAACCACTCTAATTTACATGTACTAAAATCTATGAATACATACAATATTTATTAAAAATTATAAACTTTTATTAAATGTATAAAAATTTATAATAGAGAACATTTAAGTGACAAACTATAATTGAAATGATTTTTTTAAATTAAATGGAACCAATATGATTTGTGGTGAAAACTAAAAATATTTTATATAATAAAAGAAATACAAATATATGTGTATATATGTATATACATACATAAGTGTTTATTGCTTAAACTTATTTACTAAACCACAAAATCAAAATATTGAATTTTAATGTTTTTATTTGGTTTGATTTAATTTAAAAAAAAATCTGAAAACATTTTGCATGTACCATAAATGGCCAAAACTTTGTGAAATTAAAGTTTTTGTTTTTGAACTTAGTTTGACTTTGTTAGCTGAGACTTTAAACTTTAGTGTGATATAAGTCTGGGGCTAGAGGCAGTTGGAGATCAATAGATACAAGCAAGAGAAGCTAGAGAAAATACATATTTTTGGACAATTTTTAGTAGAAAGGATTTTTTTTTTTTTTTTAATTTTTAGAATTTTTTAATTTGTATATATACATAAAAAATCATTATAGTGACATTATAAGAGTATTTTAAAAACTGAACCGATAGAAAGAAGCATACATAAAACAGTCATTTGAAACACATTAATTTAGCTCAATTTTCTGTGGACAAAAAAGTAATAATGATATAAGCCTAATATTTTTGGTACAGGACAAAGTAAAAACTTTCTATTTAGAATAAATTACATTAAAAAAAAAACAGTAGCTAGTCTGTAAAAATTAATTTGTGGAAAAGAAAAAGAAAGTAAAAGTAAGAAAATGTTAAAATTGTTTAGGAACAAAATTAGTGAATTTAGTGAATAATCAAATAAAGCAGAACAAAAAATACTTGAAATAAATATTTTTAATTCAAAAAAGTACTAGTTTGAAAATCTTTTGCTAAAATTTGTTACAAGTCTGATAAGTTATTGTTCAATAAAATATAAAGTGTTAGAAATAAAATCTAAATACAAAAACATATTACTTCTTTAACAATCATAAACAGTCAATAATAGCAATACAAGAGAAGAGCAAGGGATAATCAAATTATAAAAAACATTGTTCCCTAATATAATTATATTAATACGTAGAACTAAGAAAACAACAACAGAAATAGTTTGACTTTGTCTGCCGATAGAGTTAAGATAACAGCAGATAAAGCTGAGCTTAGTTATCTGATAATGCTCCTGCAGTGGCAGATTTTATTTTTTCAAGTCATTTACAACTCTTGCTCACGCAGTCGTTTGTGGAATTACCTTGATGCTAAATATACCATAGTTATATGAAAGAGCAAGCTGAAATAATAAAAGATATGATCGCGGAAAGTAAGAGAAATTGAACAAAAATTTAAAAATTTAAAAGTTGAGATCATAAATAAAGTGAAAGGCGAATTGAAAGAAATAAATGATAGAATAAATAAATTAGTGCCAGCTAATACGGAGAAAATTGAACAATTAAAATCTGACGTTGAAAGTTTGAAAATGACAATGATGATATACAAATTTATAACAATGAAGACTTAAATCAAATATATGAAAATATATGCAACTCCCTAAACACTACTATACCTATTATTAAATCTATTTTTCGTGTAAAACACTACAAAAACCACGATAGTGTTCATGACCCACCTATTGTTATAAAATGTAATACGCCGTATGAGAAAAACTATTTTCTGAGAATTGTTACAGCTCATCGTTGTAAATTTAAATCGCCGGTACGATTGTCCTATGCACAATTATAAAAAAAAATTATATAAATATAAAATTCAATTTTCATAAGAAATCTGCTGTTACTCATAGTTTATTATATTATATGTTTGGGCTTCATCTATATACTATAGTTTCTACTATACTATACATACTTTCTTAGTTCTTTAAATTCGATAGTTATAAAGATTGGTCAAAAAAAGGATTTTATAATTTTGTCCTATTTCAACAGAGACTTAAATCCAGCAATAGCACGTACAATTGTTTAACATTAATAACACTAAAACATTAATATTTTGTTTGTTGCTTTAGTTTTTGTTTGCATTTACATACATAGTCGTATATACATACATATATTTAGCATATTATTTATAGAAAATGTTTGTACTTACTCATACTCATATAGAATACAGCTGCCACAATATAGTGCCATAAATGCATTTGTTGCAAATGCATTTTGATGTTTTTTAAATTTACCCTTTTATGATGACTTTTATAAATTTGAAACATTTTGTTTTGTTTTATATTTTTTTTTCGTTTTTGTTTTTGTTTTCGCGTTCGTACTATATTTCTGGTGAGTGTCGTTAACAATTGATGTTGGTTACAATGCTTTGTAATAATAATGTAAGTATTGTTTCAATGACCCAGTTATTTTTTATATTTCAAACACACAATTACACAACACATAAAATTCTAAGATCATTAATTTAAAAGCCAACGTAAAAAAGCAAAAACTATAAACTAAACTATAAAATTATGTTTTAATAAATTATATGCGAACTATGTATTCCTTCTTTACTCATTTGTAAATTATTAATTTGCTTATTATTTTTAGTTTTTTATTTCGTGTATAGATATGGTATTCTATAAAAAAAAAGTTTATTTTCTTGCTTATTTCTCTTTTAATGAGATGACACACTTCAATTTTTTATGTCTGAAAGACGCCATTTTGTCTGAGAATTATGCATGAGAAAATTGTGTTGTTTTGCGTAGAATTACGAAAATTTTTATGACTATATTTGTTTGTTTTTTAATTTTTTTCAGTTTGAATTTCTTATGATTTCACTTGAGTTTGATTAGAGCTTTTTTTTATTATTCTTTTTTTTTTGCAGTAACATTATTGTTGTGTTGCTGATATTTTTTATTGCGACGGACGGACAGACTTTTTTATATGACTAGTTTATTTCGTTTGTTTTGTTGATTTATAAAATGGTTCAGATTTGTCCTTTTTGAGTGATAGAAACAAAAACAAACAAAAAACGTTTGTGTTGTTGCTTGTCGTTTTAGTAGTTGTTTATAGTATTTATATTATTCACTATTAAGTAAAGGATTTTTTGTTTAGTTTGAAAGTTTATTCTTTTATCTCTTTGTCAGTCTCTCGCTCGTTTTCTAAATATCAATTGCTGTAAATATTTTTTATAGCAATTCCTTTTTCCGTTTCCGTTTTAGTCATTTTGTAGTAGTATTTACAGTTATGACCTTAAATGTTTTTAATATCTGATAGTTGCTGTTGTTTCTTGTCTTCTAAATATTATGAATATTTCGTTGTTTCTTTACGCCAACACTTCAATGCTCGTTTGGTTTAGTAGGCAGCCAAATTAAATATATTTTATAAACAATTTTTTTTTAAGTTAGAAGCAGAATCTCTCAAACGCGTTTCACAGATTATCGATAAATATAAATTGTTATATTAGTTAATGGGCCTCGTTCTTATTCAGCTGGCTGGCCTATAGCTGTTGTTAATATTTCAAAGCCTTTTGTATTGGGTCTTTTTGGTTAAAGGCATCATTTTCTATTGTTTTTCATTTGTTCGTTTTGACTTTGTATTACTTTCCACTTTGTCATTGTTATCTTTGGCTCGATCTCTCCCGCGTTTTTTCTATATTTTTGTTTTAATGTTAGTTGTTCATTCCTTTGTCTTGTGTGTACTCAGAACATCCGTTTTACTTTATTTATATTGTTTACATTTGTTTAATATTGTTGTTGTTTACGCTCTTTTTTTGTTTCTCAAAGGACTTTGGAAATTTATTGTTATGGTTCATTTGTTTATTGTACGTTTCTTCCATTAGATTTGATGTCTTCTCATTTGGTAGTTGCTTTTGTCGCTGATATTGCTGTTGTTAAAGTTGTAGTGCCAAAATCTGCAATGAATTTTATATATGATAAAAATCAGTAAAGGTAAGTAAATTCTTTGAAAAAGAATGTAAGTAATATTTGTTAATAATAAATCGATTTGTTTGAAGATTTATTACGATTATTTATTATTTAGCTAAATGGGAATTAAAACTTAATTAATGTTTACTTCTTTTTTTGTACTTAAATTAGATGTGCAAATGAAATAAATTATTAAAGGTAATGTTTATTATTGTTTGGCATATGTTGAAAAATGTTGTTTCTTGGTAGCAGATATAAAAGCATAAAATATGTCCATTTAGCACTGCAATATTTTTAAGAGCTCAAGTCAAATACAATGAGTTCAATACTACTTAATTCTAAGGTGATGCTATGTCCGTCTAACTTAAAATAAATTCATAAAAAATCTTTAGGATTTCCCTAAGCAGTTTGGTATTGAAAATTAGTAAGATTGATTAGTCATACAAGGATCACTTTTAATAATCACTTTGTTATCCAAAACAAATTTAATTTATGCAAAAAAATGGTCTGATCGGTCCTCTAAATTAATCCTTTGACCTCAGGTACATTGTTAAAACAGTGAAACATGGCTGCGAGTCTATTATAGTCTGGGGTGCCTTTTATCAGCGTGTCGTGCGTTCAATTGCATGAGCTCAGGAAATAATAATTCATATCAATATAAAAACATTTTAGAAAATGTAATGCAGTATGATAATGACCCAAAGCACATTTCAAAATAAACTAAAAACAAGAATTGCTAGACATAAATCAGATATAGGGACAATTTTACTTTGCAAAAACTGCGTTATCTTCTCATTGTAGTTAATTAATCAGTATCCAAATTTTGAAAATGTATCAGTATTAAACACTGAAAATAACTACAAACGTAGTTATATGTTAGAGATATTAATGTACCTAAAACTTAAAGGATCAACTACAAAGCATATACTGTAAATGTAGCATAGTAGATTTATAGACTTTAATACATAACAAATAACACAACTTACAAATATTGTATAATTAGTAATATTTTCTAGTTGTTAAAAATTATTTTAATGTTTTTTTATGTTAAAAAAAAAACTTTTTCATATGACAAATAATTTGAAATTTATAAAATAAAATTTTTTTCCTGAAGATGCTACACAGCAAAATAGCGAAATATTAAAAATAAAGATTTTATTTTAAAAAGTCTTTGAGCTTAAAAAATTACTGGAATAGTTTGTAATAAAATTAGCGTATAAAATCTATGTTCCTATCAGTTGGAATCGGTTCGTAAACTTTTAATTTTTTACAAACAGGTAAAAACATATTTAAATGAGAGTGAGAATTTTGATACCAGCAGTTCAGAGACTTCTTAGCACAGAAAGAGAATAGTTAGTTTTTTATATTTCAATATAATCTCCAGAAACTTTAATACGTTTAGTTAGTTAGTAAAACGTTTATCTAGCAATTCTATCCCTTGATTAAAAAAGTTTTCTTCAAGGCCTTGAAACTCATTTAAAGTTAAAACGCTTTACAGCTAGTATTCTTTTTAGATATGGGAACAGGTAAAAGTCACTGGCAGCTAAATCAGGAGAATAAGGTACTTCAATTCGTTGATTTTAGCCATTGTTAAAACATTCTTGGTGCGTTGCCTTGATGAAAAATATTTTTTTTGTGTTGTAAGCCAGGACGGTTTTCTCGAATTTTCGCATTTAATTAATCCGAAATGTTGCAATAGTACTTTTAATTTATTTATTTACCCTTTTGCAGATAGGTAATCAATAAAATACTTTTAAAGTTTCAAAAAAACCGTTGCCATAACCTTAAAATTGTCTTGGACTTCTTTGGGGCACTTCCTCCAGCTTCAGTCCATTACTTAGATTGTTTTTTGGTCTCATCAACAGTTATGAAACGATGCATAAAATCAATTTCTTTTTTCTTAAAACGATGCAAACTAGCTTGAGAAATTTTCATTCTTATGCGTTTTTGGTCGACTGCTAACAAATGCGCATAATATTAGCTATTTCACGCACTTTAAAAGTTCTGAATTATAAAAACCTATACCTATACAAAAAAAAAACAGTTTGTTCGAAAACCAAATGTTCGAAACCGGTAGGTTTTTCAAATATGTAAATAAAAATACTGGTTAACCGGTGGCGGTTTTGGAATACTCTATATACCACTCTAGTGGCAACAATTCAAACTCGAATATTCGATGGTAGCTAACATTTATCATAGAAAATATTTGAAATATTATATTTTTGTATAAGCTGCCTTTTGTAAATACTACGAATATGTGCCTTTATTACAAGTTTTTATATACGTGTATGTAGGTACTCGTATATATTTTTTATACATTTTAGTTCAAATAACAAAAAACAGTATTTATTTGTAATGAAAAAAATATATAAATATGCTTTGGTTTTTATTATTCCACATATATGTATGTATGTATATGAAAAAACCACATTTAAAGCGTGCCAATACTTTTACAAAACAGAAAACAGGGTTAAAACCAAATTACACGAAAAAATGTGTCCCCTGTTAAATGCCAGAATAAAAACTTGAAATAAATAAAATTTTTGCCAAAAATAAAACAAAACCGACAAGTACTCGTGCACCATTTCCGCTACTTTAAGCGGATGACATTTTTTATAGGAGTTTTAACCTAAATGCTGAATTTTGGTTTATTTTTAAATAAAGGCATAACAATGAAAAAAATCTATGACCATTTCTATGTATAAAATCATAATTGTTTTCAATAATACGGAAAGTTTTTTTTTTTTTTGTTTAAAACAAATTTTCAAGCTAATTTCATTTAAATATTTAAGCGTGGCTTCAAAAGACCATATTTTCTGTGAACGCAAATAGAAAAAGTTTCATGAAATTAAATGTTCATTTTAGCAAACCATAAATTGTTTACCATAGAAGATTCTTGGAATTTTGTTTGTATTCAGTTCACTACGACCACGCTTACAGATATTTATCGATTGGCTCTGTGTCTATATAGCCCCATAGAAAGTAATCCAGTGCTGTTTATTTCCAAAAAAAAAAAAAAAACACACACACTATATTCAAATTTAATAAGAACATTCTTTAGCATTTATTTGTTGAAGATTATGTCTATCAAATGTTGGCATTTTGAGCATTTCGACAGGTAACTGGCATGTAACATCATGGTAACATCATACGTTGTTTTCCTCCAAGGCCTGAATTGAAGCGGGTTTGTCCGCATAAACTTTAGACTTTACATATCCTCACAGGAAAAAATCTAACGCTGAGATATCACACGATCTGAGAAATTGAATTTCTTTGTAACAATTATCAACAACTGAAATCTCAAATTATTTATATATACCCGTATTTAAAAATAAAGTTCTTGTTTTAAAACCTGATATTTAAGTCCCAGTTGCTTTTCGTTGTCAGGCTACAGACCTACATTGTTTTAAAATTCGTATTCAAATAGATAAATACAATTTCGTAAAATTATAAAAATCTTCGTTCTATACTAATTAATGACGACAACATTAAAAAGTCATGAATCTAGTAAGTTGAACTTTACGAAATAGAGTGTACCAGATACGCAATAGTCATGCGTGATCGATGAAGAAAAAACCTCTAATGGCTAAATTTAAAGTCTTTAGTTATCTAATAACAAAGGCTTAACTAATGATTCTTTATTTGCAATGCTTAGTTTGCCATTAGAATACCAAATAATAGTTAAACAATATTTAGTATTTTAGTTTACCAATGATTAACTAATGACCGAGAATTCGGCAATAAATAAATTGCCCTACAATATGCACAACAACAGGTATCCATATTATATTGGTGGTGGGTATAACTCTTTTACTTGTTAATATTTACAAAAAATTACATGATATAAATAAAAAATATTACAAATTTCAGACTTTGATATAAATTGTATTACGAAATTAAATAACACAAATAATCATAAATCATTTGTGCGTTCAAAATCAATGTAGCATGATTAAATTTTCAATGATGCATGCATCATTTCTTTATCAACCAAAACAAGCATAAACATACAATCATAAATTAATGAAAGTACCAAAATATAGATTTTATTTACAAAAATGGTTACACCCTGCCTAATATAAAGACCTACGCAACTGCATGACAATGTCATCACTATTAATGAATTTCGTATGCGTGTGAGTTAATTATCTTATTAAAACGCAAACATAATGACAGAAGGTCGAATCAAGTCATGTGTAAGGCACTGCACTCTGAAATATTTAAACGACCTATGAAAGTACTCAGCCTGTTTTTATTTTGGGCTTATAGTTTTTTTTCTATATCTTAAGGACATTTTTTCTTATGAATCTAATTACTCGCACCATATCTCCTACTATACATGGACGTGCGCTTATAAATACATAAAGCTACACACATATTATTCCTGTATTACATTATCCTTGAATTGCAGCACCAACACCGACATAACATTGGTAAATAGAAAGAAAAAGTATCAGCTATTAAATTAGCAAAGGACTCAAGACAAGACATACTCGTAAAACTATGCTGGCTTTTCTCCATATATTCCAGTTTGTAGAGTAGAGGCCATTAAAAAAAGTGTTCTTAATGTTTGCTGCCATTCTGATGGGCAGAAAGAAGTTAAGGGCATAATACTTACGATGAATATAACTAAACTACAAATGAAATGAACTAAACTAAGAGCGTTTGTTTGTGCTCATTTGTGTGTGTAAATGTTTATGCGTATTTTTGTATATATGTATGTATGTTTGCTAGCAATTGGTTTGTGTTAGTTCTAAAACAATTCCCCAAAGCAATTAAAACGATAAGACTGACTATAATAACCAAAGTATATTGTAACACTTTGATGATGCTATACACTCATCAGGCTTAAAGGGGGTGAAGCAAGGGAATAGATCTAAAATATATAATGATGCTGTGTGTTCCTTGAATCTGGCAAAATCTAACATAGAAATGGCCAAGAGAACATTAATTTAAAATAAAACAACAGCAGCAACAACAAAAAAAATATCCCAAACTATAACAGTAAAGTATATAGCAACTTTATTTTCCAAAAGATAACATGTAATTGATGTGCAGACAGATACACTCATACTGCATGTGTTTCACATTAATTTGGGCAAACTCTGCTCCACAGGATAAACAAAGGCAAAAAACAGTAATGAATTTAGTCTTCAAAAATATACAGTGCCTGCTGGAGTTTTTCTGTTGATAGAAATGGCTTAAGTCATTAACTAAACAAAATTTTAGCAACACATCAGGATTTTCAAATTATAGAAATTTGGATCATATTTTATAAAGGAGAGCCTATAATCGGCCTATATTAATTAGAAATGTGTTAGGTTGATTTCATAAGATTATGTTAGAAAATAAATGTATTTGAAATATCAAAATAAAAATAGGGCAATCATGAAAATTATTATTATTTTAAGGATTCATTAAGAAAGTCTCTATGACAAATTTTACCTTCATTAACTTTTTATTTCCACCAACAAAAAGATGCGGAGTATATTAATTAATTCCGTTTGCAACACGTCGAGATAATGGTCGTAGAACCAAAACGCCTATATATATATATACTGGGTCATCATAAGATCCTAAGACGATCTAGCCATGTCCGTCCATCTGTCCGTCTGTTAAAGGCACTATAGAGCTTCGAAAAAAAGACATACATAGAACAAATAATTTTTCACCAAACATTCTTTGTCCACCGAAATGTTTGTTTTTGAAAATTGACAAAATGAGACATAAATAGAACAACGAAACTTTTACCAAATATTCTCTGTGCCACCGAAATGTTTGGTATTGAAAATGGGCCCAATCGGTCAAACAGGATCCGAGTTACAGACTAAAGTTTCAGACAACTTCGATATTTTTTAGATATTTTGTGCAATTTTCTTTAAATATACCTATTGCAGATAATATTATCATGACATTCATCATGACATTATAGAAGGACAAATTGTCTTAAAAATGGCAAGTACCGGTCCACGACTTCTCAGAGCACAAAAATACAAATTTCTTCCCGGAATTTGGCTTTATGGTACATAAATGCATATAGAAAAGCAGCAGTCATACAAAATTCAGCAAAAAGAGGTTTCATGCAACTAGAAATCTTAAAACGATGTTTTCTTTGCATAGGCCCATATTTTGACATAACTTCATACAAAGTCCACTTCCGAATATCACTTAAATGTGCATAAATCTTTTATAAACATCACTATCAAGTTGAAATTCAACACAAATCATTCACATTCTTATACATATAAATCGTCGTACATAATTTCCTGTTGAACGTTTCATAAAGGTAATAGCTCTCTTATAAGGACTAATTCCGAAAATCTCATTAATCTACATAAACATCCATTTTAACTGAAATTTTACACAGATCAGTTAAAAATTATACTATTAGCTTTTGTCAAAATTAGAACATAATTGGCTATTGACTCTCATACACCATCTACGTTCGAGAATAACCATAGAGTATACAGAGAAGACAATTTTGATGTTTCAAAAATCCAAAATCAGTTTGTATCTTTTTGGATCTAATGTATTTTGTGTCAAAGTAAATCATTACATGCTGCAAATATATAAACAAAAGTCAGTTCTTAAAGAAAGACATAAATATGAAACGTAATTGGCTTCCGTCTAGTGTTACCTCCGTATACTTTGTGGAATAACAGAAATTTGCATAAAATTCTTGCAAATGTTATTATTAAGATGAAATCTAAACAAAATAAACTTTAAATAAATAGAAATTATGGTACAATACACACCCATGTAAGGGAACGTAAAATAATCTCAAGTATACATAGATGACACTACTGGTATTTCGTGGTGGGTATATGAGATTCAGCACACCCGAATACAACATCTTACTTGTTATATTTATTATTATATTTATTATATTTATTATATTTATTATATATGTTATGACATAATCAAAAGCTGACCTTATGCGTACATCGATAGCGCATAGGAAAGAATGTCATGAAGTATACAACAAAAACATACAAGTTGATATACACCGGCGGCACCTTACTTACTTACTTACTTACTTACTTACTTACTTTCTTACTTACTTACTTACTTACTTACTTACTTACTTACTTACTTACTTACTTACTTACTTACTTACTTACTTACTTACTTACTTACTTACTTACTTACTTACTTACTTACTTACTTACTTACTTACTTACTTACTTACTTACTTACTTACTTACTTACTTACTTACTTACTTACTTACTTACTTACTTACTTACTTACTTACTTACTTACTTACTTACTTACTTACTTACTTACTTACTTACTTACTTACTTACTTACTTACTTACTTACTTACTTACTTACTTACTTACTTACTTACTTACTTACTTACTTACTTACTTACTTACTTACTTACTTACTTACTTACTTACTTACTTACTTACTTACTTACTTACTTACTTACTTACTTACTTACTTACTTACTTACTTACTTACTTACTTACTTACTTACTTACTTACTTACTTACTTACTTACTTACTTACTTACTTACTTACTTACTTACTTACTTACTTACTTACTTACTTACTTACTTACTTACTTACTTACTTACTTACTTACTTACTTACTTACTTACTTACTTACTTACTTACTTACTTACTTACTTACTTACTTACTTACTTACTTACTTACTTACTTACTTACTTACTTACTTACTTACTTACTTACTTACTTACTTACTTACTTACTTACTTACTTACTTACTTACTTACTTACTTACTTACTTACTTACTTACTTACTTACTTACTTACTTACTTACTTACTTACTTACTTACTTACTTACTTACTTACTTACTTACTTACTTACTTACTTACTTACTTACTTACTTACTTACTTACTTACTTACTTACTTACTTACTTACTTACTTACTTACTTACTTACTTACTTACTTACTTACTTACTTACTTACTTACTTACTTACTTACTTACTTACTTACTTACTTACTTACTTACTTACTTACTTACTTACTTACTTACTTACTTACTTACTTACTTACTTACTTACTTACTTACTTACTTACTTACTTACTTACTTACTTACTTACTTACTTACTTACTTACTTACTTACTTACTTACTTACTTACTTACTTACTTACTTACTTACTTACTTACTTACTTACTTACTTACTTACTTACTTACTTACTTACTTACTTACTTACTTACTTACTTACTTACTTACTTACTTACTTACTTACTTACTTACTTACTTACTTACTTACTTACTTACTTACTTACTTACTTACTTACTTACTTACTTACTTACTTACTTACTTACTTACTTACTTACTTACTTACTTACTTACTTACTTACTTACTTACTTACTTACTTACTTACTTACTTACTTACTTACTTACTTACTTACTTACTTACTTACTTACTTACTTACTTACTTACTTACTTACTTACTTACTTACTTACTTACTTACTTACTTACTTACTTACTTACTTACTTACTTACTTACTTACTTACTTACTTACTTACTTACTTACTTACTTACTTACTTACTTACTTACTTACTTACTTACTTACTTACTTACTTACTTACTTACTTACTTACTTACTTACTTACTTACTTACTTACTTACTTACTTACTTACTTACTTACTTACTTACTTACTTACTTACTTACTTACTTACTTACTTACTTACTTACTTACTTACTTACTTACTTACTTACTTACTTACTTACTTACTTACTTACTTACTTACTTACTTACTTACTTACTTACTTACTTACTTACTTACTTACTTACTTACTTACTTACTTACTTACTTACTTACTTACTTACTTACTTACTTACTTACTTACTTACTTACTTACTTACTTACTTACTTACTTACTTACTTACTTACTTACTTACTTACTTACTTACTTACTTACTTACTTACTTACTTACTTACTTACTTACTTACTTACTAATATAAAAAAGACACATCCGAGATTTTTTTACAATGGAAAAATTAGAAATTCGTGGTGTTATTAAACATTTAATTAAAAAAGGTTTATCGAGAAAATAAATTCATAGTGATATGAACTTCATATGAAACAGTGGTCGTACAAGCATTGACGGTGAACCACGTTGTGGACGTCCAAAGACAGCAACAACAACAGGAATTGTAGCCAAAGCATGATATGGTATTAAAGGATCAACGAATAAAAGTACGTGAAATAGCTAATATTATGGGCATCTCAAATTATCGAGTCCATTTAGTTTTGCATGCAGAACTACAGATAAAAAAGCTTTCTGCAAGATGGGTGCCACATTTGTTAACAGTCGGCCAAAAATGCATAAGAATGAACATTTCTCAAAATAAAAATAAAATGGATCAAAAGCGTCGTTTCATAACTGTTGATGAGACGTGGAACCACCACCTATACTCCAGAGGCAAAATAACAATCCAAGCGATGGATTGAAACTGGAGGAAGTGCCCCAAAAAATTAAAAAAATATTCAATTGGCTGGTAAGTTTATGGCAACTGTTTTTTTTTTTTTGGGACTCCAAAGGAATTTTATTGATTGCCTATCTGCAAGAGGATAAAACAATAAATTCAGAGTAGTATTGCAACATTTTGGATCAATTAAATGTAAAAATTTGAGCAAAACGTTCTAGCTTACAACACAAAAATATAATTGTTCATCAAGATAACGACCCAGCGCACAGGAGTTGTATGACCATCCACCTTATACTCCTGATTTAGCTCCCAGTGATTTTATCTGTTCTAAAATATCTAAAATAAAAGTACCTCAAATGAAGATGTAATTTCATTTGTTAACTAATACTTTGAAGGCCTTGGGGAAAACTATTTTAGTTAAGGGATATATATCCCGTTGGACTGAGTGTATTGAAGTTTCAGGAAATTATATTGAAAAACAAAAATGTTTTTGAAAAACTATTCTCTTTCTGTGCTAGGTTAAACACTTTCCGAACCGCTCTCGTATATTTGATATTTCTTTAATATTTTTTAATTTTCTGTACAATAAATTTAAATTTTTTTTTTGCATAAATGTGTTACAGCTAATGTTAGCAATGTACACAAATTTTACTTTAACTTGAATGTAATGTAAATTTTCATTCTTTTTACGATAAAAAAAAACTTATTTTTCGTTATTGAAAGACTTCAGATTTATAATCTAATATGCAGGTCTTGAATTAATAAACGCAAATTAATTGTTTGTCTGCTCAACAACATATAACATATAAAAAATTAAGGTGATAAAATTCATTAATTGATGTTGAGAAGACGAGACAAAAGATTTCTGTTTAAATTCACATAATTGTAACAATTAAGCTCTTTGTTTTCACAGTTTTTCACTTGCTTTATTAGATTGCAAAATCTTTGCAGACATATTCAGGGTTAATGACAAGTATCACATTAATTAAGTAATGCATTATATGGCTGACAGAAATTATTTATGTATACGGGAATTTATTGCTTTTTATAAACCAAATAAATCACTAAAATCTTTGAAGGTGTTAATATCAATTTGGGTAATAAAATATAATGGGATGTAAGCATAAAATTTGTCATATTGCAACAGTTGCATGGCAACAATTCAGTCTCGCCATGTAATCTTTATACATTTTTGGCGAAAAATAAAAAACATTAAAATATTAAATTCATATAAAAAAAAATATACATACAAGGGTAGTTTTATATAATTTCTTTTGCTAGTAAAATATCAACAAATCTTTAATTTGCACAACGATAAAAAATCTAAATTATCTCTATCTCTCTCTCTCTCTCTTTCTCTTACTTTTTATAAAGCAATTTATTAATTTCTGCAGCAGTACGGAGGATAAAAAAATCTCCAGAGACCAATATCTTTTAATAATATTCACTGTTAAAATAAATAAATATCTATGCCTGTGTATGTATGTATGTATTTATGTGTGTATGTATATATGTATGCATGTATGTACTCATACACGAATGTGTCTTTTTGTATGTACCAGAGTATGCATGTGCTGATATGATGTGTTGATGTTAATACATGATGAAATTCTTAAACATCCTGTAAATTTATGAGAACTTATTAAAATTATAGCTGTACTCGTAGGTGTATAAGAGTGTTTGTGTTTCCTTTTTGCGTGTGTATAGTATATGTGTGAAAAGTTCTGTGCGAAAAAAATAAATAAAAATCGTGAGAAAAATTATTAAACATTAAACGCTATTTTTTTTGGTATTTCCTTCGTTTATCACATTAAATAAATTATTAAATATATTATCTAGAGTAAATTTTATCAAAACATAAATATAATTTAGTCAGCGTTTGTTTGGAATTAAAATTACGCTGAATAATTAGTCTCCAAAAGTACTTATGTATATAAATTGTTGATAAATTATGCAATAAATTATGTAAACTTAATTAACAAATAGGCATTTTTTTCTGCAAAATATGTGTGCATTTTTTATGGATAAATAATGAAAAAAAATGACATATATCGGATTACTTTTTGTGTTTATCCACTATGGTGGTTTAGAGTATAAAAATACACATCCAAAGTGGAGTCGGTATCACCTCTCATGGTATTTAGTTTAATGTTAGTATTACTTTCCCACAAATTAACACATTTGCTAAAACTATTATTTTAAACATTTATAACTGATGTAATTATAGAATGTTACCATTATTAACTAAATGTGTCCGTTTATCATAAGAATATTGTTTGGTATTCAACAATTTATAAACTGGTATACATTGCCCAAATTGCTTTACACTTGACTTTGTTTGGAAGCTATGATCAATTATGGAATGATATCTACAAAAAACAATAGCATAATTCTTGCGAACTTCATAAAATATTGTACCGTAATTTTTACTTAATTTAGGCTTATTTTAATTCGTCTCAATAACGACATTTATAAGAATTTTATGCATGTTCCAGTTATAATCAAGAATTTATATCTATTTCCATATTTGACCGTAGCCCAAAAAGTCCACTTCCGGAAGTCACTAAAATGAACATAAATCTCTTATAATCATCACTATCAAGTTCCAATTCAACACAAATATTCCACACATATATACAAATCGTCGCCCTCAATATGATCGGTTCATATTTGATCGTACTTCCTATATAAAGTTCACTTCAGGAAATCACTTAAATGTGATTAAAACTCGTATAAGCACCAGCAGCATATAAACTTGATACAAAAAGTCCACACATATATAGAAATAGTCATACCTAATTTTTTGACGATCACTACATATTTGACCGTAGTCCCATATATAGTCCACTTCCGAAAATCACTTAAATTCGCGTAAATCTCTTATAAAAATAATTATCAAGTTTAAATTCAATTAAAACAAGCCCGACTATATAACACCCTACACCCAGTAGAAAACAATTTTTCAGAAATGGGCGCTATATGGTCATCCAAAAATTGAGTGTCTTGATTTCTGTGAATATAAATATTATATATGTGAAACGATATATATATTTTTAAAAAATATATGCAGGAATTACGGTGAGGGTCTTATTATTATTGACCGATCGTCATAAAATTGTACCATATTATTTGCATATCTCTGAAGTATATTTATGTTTAATGGTATTATGTACCAAATTATGTCGAAATATCTTTAAAATTGCGACTTGTACTCTGCGCACAAGATTTACATGGATAGCCAGACGGACAGACGGACATCGTTAAATCGACTGAAGAGGTGATTCTAAGTCGATTAAGGGGTGTTGAACCAATATTAATGGACGTTGCAAATATCAGCACTAATCCAATATACCGTCCACTCTTTGGTGGTGTAGGGTATAATAATCTAAATATACATACAAGTTGTCGTACCACATTTCATGATGATCGGTCCATATTTGACCGTAGTCCCCATATAAAGTTCACTTCGAAAAATCACTTAAATGCGCTTAAAGGCCCAACCATAATGTGCATAAGCTAGCTTAAGCAACTGTTAAAAATGAACGAAAAGTCTGTCAAATGTATAAGTAAATTAAAGAAGACTTTTAGGTAGCCATAATGTACTTACATAAACTTAAGATGCATGTAACCCTTGTTGCATATTTGTGCAGTATTTTATGTTTTTTCGAGTACTCTAAATTAAAAATTTTGCCGACTGTAATGGAATTTAACTGCAACAGTAAGAAACAGCTGATGGATATGGTTATGTGTAAAGCAGACATGTGCAAACTGACACAAACGCATTTCAAATCAGTTTTACGAATTTTGCGACTGTGTTAAGTTGAACGGAGCAAGCAGAACAAAAGCAGAGAAAACAAAAGTAGTACACTGAGTAAAAAATTAAAATTAAAAAAATTAAAACTAAATTAAAAAAATTTGTGAAGATTTTATCACAAATCAGGCATTGGGCATTATTTTTGCCATTTACAAACATAAAAATTGCCATGGACGAATATAAAGAATATTCGTCCATGGCAATTAAAATTTTTTTTTTTAGTGTAGTGTTTTTTATTACAAATAATTTTGCTTGCAGAGCGATACGGTGTTTCTTTGTCAAATGCAGAATAGCAACTGACTTTGAATCGGTAAACAAGCAGCAAGCTTTCGGACATGTTGGTGTGAAAAAACGATCAAGCTACTATCGGTGTGAAAACACGATGACTCAAAAGAGTACTAGCTGCACATCTCTGGTGTAAAGTAATGCAAATGGTTATGGAGATGTAAAGGTAACGCAACACCGTAATGTATGAAATCGAATTTTCTTACATTTTTACGTCATTACACAACATTCCGTTACAGTCGGTTAACTGAGGCTTAAAGATTATTTATGTAAAATTTTAGCCGTTTAACCCATATCGGACTGAACTAAGATTCAATCGAGTTACAATGAAGAGAGTTTTAGAAAATGTTTATTTATGTCCGACTAAGAAAAAAATTTTTTTTTGGTCCAAATTGAATCACTGGGCGTGGCGCCAGCCCTTGTTGCGAAAACGCAACACCCACATTATCCTGTACCAGGACAATAGGCGTTGTGTTTTTTGGTTCCAAATCTTATATAAATGTATAGATATATGTATAATCTTCATAATATCACAGCTGTCCGTCAATATATTAAATATTATTACTAATTTTATAACAATTCATAAAAAATCGAAAAAAGTTGGAAAAATCCTTTTTTTTGTGATCTGATTTCAATATGAAAAAATCATTTCTGAGGCAAATCTCAATTCATGTTGCTTAGATATTTAATCAAATTTACATATTGCATATCGGGTTTAAGAAAAAGGTAGCCAAACTGAGAATCACACATCCCTAAAGTGAGTGTTGCGTTTTCGCAACCATAGTTCGATATGGGTTAACATTATTTACATCTGTTTTATACGTATTTGAGGGTGATGTAGCTTAATTGATTGGCGCGTTTGATCATTAAGCATGAGTTGGTATTTGTGGCATGGGTTCGATTCCCAGCCGCTGCCACTCAAAACAACATCAGGGGCCAAATTACCGCATTCGTGATCGAATGAGCTATCGTATCGAAAAATGATTTCGACATCGAAATTATGATAAAATGTACTAAATTTCTTGCTCGATATCGAATGCCATAATCACAAAAAGGAAAATTACGATCTATTTTACTCGATGTCGAATGCGGTAATTTGGGCCCAGTTTCTGATAATTATTAGTTTTTCTCTCAATCCTATCATAACAAATATTTATCACAGCGCCCTCCTTCGGTGGTATAACATTTAAATGCCACCGAAGTAAAATAATTTAAATAATGGCTATAAATTAAGATTTGGGTGCCCCGATAGACTAGGCGATAGTGTGCCGGACTATCAGTCCGAGAGTTGCGGGTTCGATTCCCGCCAAAGACTCTGGGTGTTTTCTGCAGACAAGCCAAAAGGCTTCGCAGTTTGTGTTTGTTAAAAAAAAAAAAATCAATGCGCCTACTCACCACCAGAGGCGCTCCAATACTGTACTACTAATAAACATAAAGCGCAATTACAGTGTTGTCATATAAAAAAAAGCTTTTCTCTACTTTCACCACCTATTCTTCTTTTATATATCCCTTTCCAAAGAAAGTAACACAATTAATTAACTAATATATAGGCATATTAATTGCCTGAGTGTTACTTCTATATTCAAAAAAGGCCCAACCACAATGTGTATAAGCTAGCTTAAGCAACTGTCAAAAATGAACGAAAAGTTTGTCAAATGCATAAGTAAATTAAAGAATACCTTAAGCTTGGTGAAATCACTACAAGGTGACATCGATATTACAACAATACAAAAGCAACAGCAACAATATGGTATTTTTGTTTTTGCTTTCATATTTGTAATGTCAAAAACAACTGACTATTGTTTACAAACATTCCTATATAAAAAAAATGAATACATACAATTTTTATTTCAAGATGACACATATGTGTTTATACAGTGGCGAGCACACATGGAAGATGTTTTATAACTATGACTTAAAAAACGAATTAAACTCTCAAATTTTTAAAAATAATAATGGTTTTTATTTAAATGTTAAATAAATAAAACAAAAATAAAAATAAATTGAAATTCATTAATTATTAAAGCGAATGTGAAGTTTAGGGTAAATTTATATGAAATGGCAATGTAGCCACTTTTGCTAAAGTTCGTTTAATCTGGCAGCAAGAATAAATGGAGCTTATGTACATAAGCTCCGTTATTTGATATTTATAAAAATATCAAAGAAACAGTAAATGTAATTTTCAAATTGTTCATAATTTTTTTTGTTGCAAATTTTTAGCTTATCGCGTGCTTTTAATAAAAATGAGAAAAATATCCGACTTTTTAGAAAACCAAGTGACGGATATTACAAAAAATAATTATTCAGCCCGCGAAATTGCTAAGAAGTTAAGAATATGTCATCGAACATTGATTCAAGTCATAAAAATAAAAAAATATTAGTCCACAAACTCTAAAAAAATCACGACCTGTCGAAACGAGATGCCTGGACAATTTAGTGATTATTATCTTCCAGATAGGGAAAAACACCCAAACAGGCTGCAGGTGCTATAACAAATGACAGATTTACCGCTTCTTAGCAATTTCGCGGGCTGAGTAATTATTATTTGTAATACCCAACACTTGGTTTTCTAAAAAGTCGGATATTTTTATTAAAGGCACGCGATAAGCTAAAATTTTGCAACAAAAAAATTATGAACAATTTGAAAAATTACATTTATTGTTGCTTTGACATTTTTATAAATATCAAATAACGGTGCTTATGTACACAAATTCGCTGCAACTGTCCATTTATTCTTGCTGCCAGATTAAACGAACTTTAACGTGCAAAAGTGGATACATTGCCATTTCACATAAATTTACCCTAAACTTTACATTCGCTTAAATAATGAATGAATTTCAATTTATTTTCATTTTTGTTTTATTTACTTAACATTTTAAATAAAAGCCATTATTATTTTTAAAAATTTGAGAGTTTTATTCGGTTTTAAAGTCATAGTTATAAAACAGCTTTCATGTGTGCTCGCCACTGTATATATACAAACAAAACAAAAATTGACATAACGAACATGACTAAAAAAAACAGCTGGCTTTTCAACACCGCCTTAGAGTGATTTCACGATAATCTTATGATGCATGTAACCCTTGTTGCATATTTGTGCAATATTTTATGTTTTTTAGAGTACTTTAAATTAAAAAGTACCAAAAATTACAGCCCTGTATTTGTTTATTTTATGTTTTATTTTATTGAAAATTTGCAAACAGTAAAAACTAAAAAACTAACAAACACTTTTGCTACAAATTTCTGCTACTTGTTGCCAAAACTTTTCTTTAACTTTTCTGTTAAAGTAAAAGGAAGGCCCCAAAAATCAAACAAATTCAGCTGGGAATAGTTTTTCTAAGAGTAGAAAGTGTTTTACAAACCACCTATGTAGGTATTTTCATTATCTGTCATTAAGCTAATCCTAATAAACATAGTTATAGTTTTCAGATAGAAATCACTTACCTTTAGTTAGTATGTAGTAGTTAAAGTAATGCTGCTAAATTTATTCATTTTGTACCTATAAAAAATACAAAACATTTTTTGATCTCCATTAAATAATTTTATTTACTTTACACTATTTACGGTACACTATTTAACCTGAATTTATCGTTAATACACACACTCACTTTTTACAATAACTATAACAACAACAACATATTAATGCTGTGCTTTATATTCTCCCACTTGCACTCTCACTTGTACTCATTTCTCTTGTTCTTTTTTCTAAACAAACGAACAAACAAACAAAGGCAAAACAACGACCGGCCGGCCGGTATTAATTTATATTTTTTTGGCCAACTTTTTAAAGCATTTTTCTTTTAATTATTTAACACTTTTTACAGAAATTTGTACATTAAACTATTAACCAAACTATTATTTGTATTTTAATGCAAAAATATTTTAGTAATGGCGATAAATTAATGCGATAGGTTAATAAAAACAAACGCACCAAAATAATTTTTTTCCAAACTTTTTCATAGATATTTTTATATAAATTTATTTAGCATTAATTTATTTATAATTTAATGCAAAAATATTTTACTATACGCAAATAATTAAGGCGCTAGATTAAATTTAATACGACAATTAATCACTAAACTACCGGACGCTTTGAAAATTTCAATAAAACTAAAGAAGAAGAGAGTAGCACTAAGTACAAGGCATTGCTATTGTTGTTGTTATTATTACTTTATTGAAACTATAGCAAAAACAATGTAGTGTTAGCAGAGATGGAAATTAGTAAAATATATGTTGGTACATTTTAAATAAAAAATGAAAGTGACTTTATAATGAAATTTATGAATTAATAATGGGATTTGTTGTTTAAAATGTTGTATAGTAGTACTAATATATAAAGAAATTGCTAAATATAAAATTCTTAATCCATTTAGAACAATTTTAACTTCCATTTCAACTATAAAATTTCTATCATCTGAGTTTTAAACATTTATTAAATCTTTCCTAAACATTCTTTCAACTAGTTCTCCTTCAATCGAAATCTAGTCTCTATTCTAGTTTCTAGTCTAGTGTCTATTTTACTCTCTAGTTTAGTATCTAGTCTAGTCTAGGCTGGTATATAATCTGTAATTGTTAAAAGTACTTTTTCGCAACCGTTACTATTTCTCCCCCTATTTATTTAGAAACAGTTGTCATTAGGTCAACTTATAGTATATTCGCTAAAAACTGCCACTATTTACTAACTACTACCGCGACACCATTAAACACTTTAATCATGGATATTAAAACGACTTTATTACCTGAAATAACACCGCCAACCACCAAAAAAACCTAGTATCAAAATGTACCATAAAAACAGCTCTAAATACGTACTTTCTTAAATGCTTATGCAGCACACCAAACCAACAAGTCAGAGTGCAATATTCGGCTGTGCCGAATCTTTAATACCCTCCACCTAAACGCAATAAGACATACAGAAACTGTACTAGTTTTAGGACTAGAATATTCCTATTCTGTGTTTTCTATTCAGTATTAGTGCAAAATTTATTAGTATTTTATATATTGTTTGAAAGACAATATTAAAATATTTAAAGGTGGCATAGTAGAAGTGAACCAATTATGGACTGATGGCTTCTAAATCCAGTATTTACTAATGTGATTCCTGTGTATTTTAGGATTATATTGGTTGAATTTCATCTCAATAGCGTATTTACTAGAGCTGTATGGGTGGATTAAAATTTCTGATACATATAAAAGTTCGTTCGATATCGATATTTTTTAGACATTTTTGTGGGCTTATTTGTTTTTCGGAAATGGTTCTTATATGGCAGCTACTACAAAATATGGGCCGATCGTCTTAAATTTTGGAACATTTATTTTCATGCATCTGAAGATATTTCACGTCGAATTTCAACATAATAACGGTATATTTAAGATAAATATTAGTATTAACGTGAATTTCGGGAGTGGATCTTATGTGGGGGATTTAGTGAAATATGGACCGATATTCGCAAAATCCAGCAGTTTGATTTAAGCATGTATGAGAATGATCCGTGTAAAATTTTGGATTGGTACCCTTATTTATAAGAGATTTAGGAGCATTAAAGTGATTTTCAGAAGAGGGCTTTATATGGGGCATACGGTTAAAAAAAGACCGAAATTCACAAAATTTTGTGGAATGATTTTTGTATATATGTAAATGATCTGTGCAAAGTTTTGAGTCGGTACCGATAAATGTCTTTTTCAGATGTGGTCCTTGTATGGGAGCCATGACCAATTCTGGGCCGACCACCATAAAATTTAGAGCAACAATTTATTTGCCTATAAAGATTATTTATGTCAAATTTTAGCAGTTTAACATTATTAATATCTGTTTTATAGGTATTTAAGTCCATTTTGAAATTGTACTTTATAAGGGGGCTATGGTCAAACATGGACCGAACTAAAAAAAAATTTCATGGTATTATCTGCAAAATATTTTTCATAATATTGCAATAAAATTGACAAAAAATATCAAATTTTTATGGAGGTTGTCTCACATATTGGTCCATAACTCTGGTTGGCCTAAACCGATTTTGCTGATTTTTAATACCAAAGTTACCTGCAAAATAGAAAATATTTTTCTGGAAATTTCGTTTAGCTAAGTTGTATAGTTTGGACGTGAGAGTGTTTTACATAGACAGACAGACGGACAAACAGACAGACATGGCTAAATCGACTTGGAATTTCATAAGGAGCAAGAAAATATATACTTTGTTGGGTTTCGGATGAATACTAAAAAAGTTTCACATGGAATGACAAACGTAATATACCCTCATTCACCACTCTTGGTGATGGAGGGTATAAAAAACAGCCCGTAATAGGTTATAGTTTCCTTATGAGGACTGCTCCCGAAATCTCGAACCTAAGTTTTACACAGATCAGTTATAAGTATAAACAAATTATACTATTGACTTTTGTGACAATTAGCCCATAATTGGGCATTGGTCTCGTACAAGCTCCACTTCCGAAAATAAATATAAATATACTAAATTGTCTGATAAATTAGAAACATTTTTTCTGGAAATTCCTTTAAGTTTAGTTGTTTATTTTGGACGTGAAAGTGTTTTATACAGACGTCCGGACAGACGGACATAGCTGAATCGACTTTCATAAAGAATAATGAAAAAATGATAAATGTATATATCTGCATGTATTTATATTATTCACCACTTGTGGTGCTTCGTGTAGGGTATACAAATTTCAACCCCATTTACTTCATCCCTAATCAGCCCAATTACAAATTGTTTACTTTAAGTAGCTTTATTTGAGCAATGTTTATTTGTTTTCATAATCTATTTTAAATTACAAAAACCCATATTTGTAAAACACAAGTGTTTTGTATATATGCAGAATTCCCTTTAAATTTATTATTTAAATTTTTTTTTTAACATTTTCAACTTCAAGCTCAAGTTTATATTTTTGACACAAATTAGCTTATCCTACATTTTTGGCCACATGTGTTATGTCACTAATAACATTTCCGAGTTGTTAGTCTAATGATAAATATGTTTGTAGATAGTTTTTTCTTAGCATTAACTTTTAACACCTTTGTTCACATTAACAATATGTGAACCTATATATGAAATAGTACTCTGACACAAACATGATAAATATGTACATATGTATGTATGTATATATATAAATTACAAAAATATATTTTAAAAGTTTAAAATTTAGTATTCAGTGTAATTGTTCAATACTCAAGTCATGTTGTATGTTGTACATTGTATACAATATATGATATAACTATCTGATAGTGAACACAATTTTAAGCAAAATTGTATGTTTATGTTGTTTAATTAAAGCAAAGAAATGGAGTGAGGCTGACCTTAAACATCTTGAACTAAATGTTCCATATTCTGTTCAAAAGTATAATAATAATATGTGCGAAACCGATGGAATGGACCAAAACATAAATGCTAAAATGGTATTGGGCATTATTTTCTTGACTGTTGAACGTTTGAGTACAAAATGTTTCGCTATTAGCTCGAGAACATAACCCAAAACATAACCAAAATAGACAGAAAAGCTTTCGAAGTGACTTGGCTATGTTATATCTTAACTTGGAGAATAATGCCCCAAAGATGCAGCCTGGAGCTGATTATTTGAGGTATGATGGGTGCATGCAGTATGTTGCACAAAGAACTAAAAACAATAATAAGCAATTTCGAAAACCAGGAGAATTAGTGTTAAAATGAGACATATTTATACTGACATAAATATTTTAACTTTTGGCAACACTTAAACTTTCATACAACATTTGAAAAACATATGTAAAAATGTCGTAGGTGTTGCACAAAATATTTATATAAAGATTACCAACAACATTTGCACAACTATTGTAAATTCAGATGACATAAAACTCCTACGACACTACAGCATCACTTGTGAATTGAACAAATAGATCTTTTGAGTTTTGACACAATTTTCTCGCTATATTAAATTGTTAAAATTTTAAATTTCACATACCCACCACAAACACATGCATATGTATACATATGTATATAAACTCATGTATATATAAATGTGTTTGGTTATACATATGTGTCGACCAAAAAAAAAAAGGAAATTTTTTAAAAGTACATGTATATACACACATTGTATATATATTTGTATTGGAATTAATGTAGGTGTATTTTATTTATATGTTTGAATATCAAGACACAGTGTTAGCCATGTCTAAAAAAATGTTTTAATATCATTTAAGTTACAGAGCAAAACTTTATGTTAGAAGTATTTTTATAAAAAAGATACAACTAAAATTTATTTAACTACGTTTAAAATACTCATCCTATGTTTAGATATTGTATATAGGGAAAAGAAATGCACTTGTGTATAAATAAATAACATAAATTTTCCAACCGATTCTACTGTGCCAGGTGTCAGTGTATTTGGGTTGGAATAAACATGTATACAATATACGTACAGTGAGTGACAATAGTTTATATTCACCTAAAATATTTTTTATAATATTGTACTAATTTGTTTATTTTTATGATGTGATTATTTATTTTTGTAGTTCTGTTTACATAATTGAGAAGACTTAACGTAGATTCACCCATTCGTTCTTTTTGTATGAATATGAATATTTTCGCTATCTTAAAAAGAGAGGCGTTCAACTTTATATAAAAAAACATTTTGTCCGAACAAATATTTTGGGTGAATCCACCTTTAAAGCAACAAACATAATCAGCCCAATCATGAATAAAAAATCCGCGAAAGTTTTTTCCCTTTTTATTTTTTTCACATTGAATTTTAATAGGAAAAATGGGAAAAGGAAAAAAAATTCTCGCGGAATTTTTATTTATGATTAAGCTGAATAACTGAGGCAACTGTTCTCTTATAGAATATATACAATATTTTGTAAAATACTTACTAATTTTAGTAAGCCATTCTCGTATGTACTAAATGAACTTTAAAGAACACTGATTTTTAGATTATTAACCGATACAGAAACCTGGCAGAAAAAATGACAATGACGCCTTTGGCAGGGTAGAAAATGCATTCCAATTTGCCAATTGTTCCAGTACTTTACAATAGTATTCTTGATTATTTGAACTATTAGCCTGAATAAAAAACTTTTCTCTTAAAAAGATAAATATTAGTTCAAGTCCTTCTCTAATTAATAAAAAAGAGACACCATGGCGCGGTGTATCAAAGTATGTAGTCATCATCCCATCTCCGGTGTTTGGTAGTAACAAAAAATAACAAAATCCACCAAGAAAAAAGGGGAAATGACAACAAAAACATACATACATTGCTGTTATTTATCTACAAAAAAGGTAGACGCAGCATGAAAAGCAAAATCAAATTTGTAATAATACAAGATTTATAAATAATAATAAAGAATACACACACATTGTAAACATACGTAAATTTCGTTCTAACTCACAACACGTAAAAAAAAGAAATATGATAATTCTCGTATTCTATTTCTCAAAAAACGGTGAGTTAAATAGATGATGTTTACAGATTGATCATGGACAATGAAGATGGCTAATGACGCCTTTGGCAGGTTAGAAAATGCACTCAAATTTGCCAATTGTTCCAGTACTTTACAATAGTATTCTTGATTATTCAAACTGAATAAAAAACTTTTCTTTTAAAATCGGTTGCGGTTTTTTCGTACTCTATAGTAGTATATATGCAGTAATGAAAAAACTCTGTGTGACATCAAATATTATAAACAAAATTAGTGATAAAGTAAAATATTTATGAATGAAAACAAGTACAGTCGGGCCTCGATTATCGATCATAAATGGCATAAGAAGCATTAGGGATAGATTTTCACGGTTAATCGTATAACAGTTTTAATTAAACAGTTTTTTAAATATATTTATATATTTAAATTAAAAAAAATCAATTTTTCTTAAAAATTCGTATTTTTGAGCTAGAATTTTAACAATCACAATATTTTTTGAATGCTCGTTAATTATGTTAACTTTATCTTCAACATTTAAAACGTTTCTTTGTGTTTTTACCACTGGTAACGATGTCATACTAAATATGTTTGGATCTAATTACCCGTACTTCTCAAATTTCAAAATTAAAATAATCACTTGTAAATGCTTCTGACTCATCGTATGCAAAGAAGGGAATTCTCCGTTTTCATGTTTATTATATTATAAGAATTTAAAGTTAATAAAAAAGCTCTATCATCACGGATAATAGACGTAAACACGGTTAGTCGAAGCAAACAATTTGAAAAAACTGCAAAAAAAAAAACAATATATTGATATTTGCCCATCAAGGTTAACCGACTGTTTTATTTATTTTATTTCCATCAGAATGTATTCAGAAATATACCTCGAATTATTCTTAGAGTTTTTAGTAATTATAACTTAACGAAAGGAATACAATTTCTGCAACCTAATATGCTAATTAAGAAGTGGTGAATCAGAAACATTAAAAATATTTATCTGAGACCCAACAAAGTATATATATTCTTGATCCTAATAAAATTCTAAGTCGATTGTCTGTCTGTTCGTCTGTGTTAAACAGTCTCACGTTCAAAGTACACAATACCTATACATAACTCCCAAATAAAGTCCACTTCCGAGTATCACTTTTAATCCTATAAAACTCTTGTTATTAACTTAAAAATACTGTCAAGAAATTACAATATTATTAGATAATTTATAAATTAAAAATGAGCTTTAAAAAACTTTAAAAATCAACAAAGTAAGAAAACAACTTGTTACATATTAACTATTGTCCACCACTGTACAGCATTGTTTGTATGTACCTAGGAATATCTCTGTGCGTATGTTTGATTTTAAATATTGTTTCAGTTGTTATTTTCCCACACAACGTATCTACTATAAGAGTTGGTAGGCATGCTGGCTACCGCTTCTTTTTGGTGCTATTGGTAAATTAAATGGTTGCTTTAATAGATTATATAGGTTTGACAGTTCTTGATGGCTGTTTTCAGTGGAAAAGAAAAGCAAAACCACATGCTGGAAATAATTATAAATTTTATTTTGTATTTTATTAATGGTGGTAATGGTTAAAAACAATGCAAGCACACATACAGCTCATACATACATACATACATATGTATATCAAATTGAATTTTCAAATAAATTGTATTTAAGCTATAATTTATATACGACGGAAATTTAAAAAGCGTTTTTTTTAACATTTCTACTATTGAAGTATAACTTTGCTTTGATAACAGAAAAAAAAGTAAGTTTTAAAAATGTTTATTTACATTTACATGCTCTTTGTTTAGGAGCAATATAAACTCTTAACTTTGCAACATATTTAATCCTTATCATTTGTATACAAATTTACTCTGACATTTTTTAACTAGAGTCTTTTTATGCTGCTCAAACAAGAGATCCTTAGACTTAGAATAAGACGTACAAAACAAAAGAGAGAAAATTAACAAAAAAAAAAAAAATAATAAAAAATCCAATAACATTAAAAACTTTAAGCAAGTCTAAGATGTTTGTCAATTTGGCTAAGCCTATTATTAAACTCATACTGTGTTGATTAATCGTTTTTCTACATAGAGTTTTCTTTGTGCCTTCCGTAGTGAAAATTCTGTGAAAGCATGAGTACTTAAAATGTCGACTAACTAAAGTAAACAAATTGCTTTTACATACACACGTTATATATAAAACACATAGAGCTTAGAAAGTGTGTTAGAATGTGGATCGATTGTTGAGTATTTAAATAATATGTTTATTGTCATATCGAAGCAAATGTGATTGCTTGAATTTTTCAACAAAAATATTTTGAGCGCTCTTTACCATCTTTGTTTAAATGTATTTAAAGTTTTCTAATATTTTATTTAAACAAATTTGTGTTTTAAATATGCAAATAATCGGGAGCTTTAAATAAATATTCAAACTGCCTACGCTCCAACCAGAAAATATGTGAAGAGGCCATATATTAACATGCTAAGAAAATTTGTATTCAAGTGTAGCTTTTGTTAATATTTAAGCAAAATATGTTGAAAAGTGTAATAAAGATATTTTACAAATAACAGAATATGCTTCATACTACTTATACATTAAAGCTATACTGAGTGGTATATAAATATTCATTAGGGTGGCCCTAAAAAATGTTGTCTCTATTAAAATTTACTTGTAAAGGGTTTGTGTATAAGTGAAACATATTTGTGTTGAATATGTATTGGATGCCAACATTTTTAAGAGATTTTCGGCCTTACATGCGAGCTATAGTCAATTATGGACTGACCTACGCAACATTTGTAGATGTGATTATGCTTCAAGTACAACTTATTTATGGTGAAATTTGTCTCAATCAAATATTTAAGGTCAATAAACCTTTATTTCAGAAGGAGAATTGTATAGGGGCTAGGTGATCGTTTTTAATCAAATTCAAGCCCAAACTTCCTTTGGCCGAAAAATATCAGATACCAAATTTTATCGAAATATCTTTAAAATTGCGACCTGTACTGTCCAGGCATTTTTAAACATTTTTATAGTTTTCTTTACTAAGATATCTTACGCGGAGCTAAGCTAAGCTAAGGGGCTTTTTATAAATTCCTCAATGAATGTATTTTGTACAAAAAATTTAAAAAAAAAACTTAAAATTTTTTATCTGTAGGCGTGATAATTAATTTCAATATGTTTGTATTACCAGGGCCCAGCCTATTATGTAGAGAATACAGTGACATCTTTAGATTTCATGTAGTATTCTACGTCGTCGCATAAAGTATCATATGCCAATCGTGAAACAAATACGGATTTTTTAGGTGCAACAGCACGTAGTGGAATATGAACTGCTGGAGCATTTGCCGGAGATTCATTTGTGGTATTGTTATTTTGAGATGATATTGGGGGTAAAAAGGTATTGGTTTATGCATTAGCGCTATCAAAGGAAGGCACATTAATATCATCTGAAGATAACGAATTCAGAGATGAGCACGGGAAAGAGACAAAATTGTCAACAGCGAACAGTTGGAATTGATAAAAATTTTATTGCCGGAATTACAGGAGATTTATCAGACTTTTTCTTTCTTTTTGGTGATGAAATATCTTGTACATCAATAAAATTATCTAAATTTGGAATTTTTGCAAATAGTTCACCGAACTTATATAGTTTAACCTGAACAGATAGAAATTCTTTATTAAGTTGATTAAATTCAATCTTTGTAACTTTTGAAAAATTTATAAAAATCTAAATTTATTTGCTTGCAACGACTGCACGTCAATTGAAGGTAGCTATCTTGATTTGAAAGCGCATCTGCATCACGAGCCCTAAGAGTCGTACATTTTACGTGATTACTTCCTAGGCACAGCCAACATGTGAGCATACGATCATTACCAGATATGTTGCAATCAGATGATCAAGTGTTTAAATAAAAAAATAACACACCAACAAAATACACCTTGTATAGTTGCACCATGGTCATGACATGCATAAGATAATATAAAAGCAGACAAAACATTTTTTTGCAAACTTGAGGAATACATTTTTTTGTTTATAATATTGTTGTTTTGTTGTTCAGTTCTTTGTTATTTCTTATCTGCTGTTCGGCTTAAACTTGAAAAAAAAAACTTTAAGGGTCAACCAATAAAGGTTAAGAAACTGAAAGCATGTATAATGAACTGCATATTATTATTAAGATAGCAAACTACTGCGACAGGCTGTTGACATAATTAGAAATATAAATTCATGGTGCAACTATACAAGGTGAGTGCAAATCGACAACAAATACAACACAAATTAGAAACAACAGGCATTTTGTTTGTGTAAAATAATGTACTACTGTCAAAAATACTTGAAAAAGTATTACTTTTGACATTAGTAAATTGTAAACAAAGTCAGTCAGCTGGGTTACTGCACTCACCATGTATAAATTTGACTACTCGTATGAATGTATTTGAAATCATTGAACATATTTTTATGATTTAAAAGTCAATAATTGAGTTTTAAGCTGAAAATATTAATAACTTCAACATAAACATATGTATAAATCATTTCAAAATTGTCTCAGTAGTTATCGATTAATTGTTTGCATTAACATTGTAACAAATAGTTTTTCAGAAAAACTTTTTGCGTCTCAAAATGTTTGTATAGAACAGAAAAAAAACAAAAAAACTTTTAGAGACAAGCATTAATAAATAAAGACAGAAAAATATATACAAAATATTGAAGTAATTTTCATTCAAAATTTACTTATTTTTACCAAATACTGTAACGAAACAAACCACTCAAGGCCCTAATTCTCAAGGAACTGTGCTACCTTTCATACCGGCCGTGCTCATGGAAATTGGGTTGGTTCTTGTCCCTATTGAATCAGTAGTGTTCACTACACATTTAAAATTAGGTAGCTATAAATCCAAGTCGACAACAAAAAAAAATAAAGAGGAAGCATAGTTAAAGAGAAATTGATGTCGATTCCCTTTTAAAAATCATTACCCACCCGACCTTGTTATCTATGTTTATAATTCTCAGATAACCCTAAACCAACAACTTTTAAATGGACATTAACTTTTCATGAAAATATAAAAAAAAATTTAGCCTTTCATGTTGAAATTACATACATATATATTTAATTATACAATAAAAAAAAATAATAAAACAAATAAAAATGTATCATATTTAAGTTCAGCGACAATTAATTAGGGAATAAACTATAGAAACGAAAACTTATCTAGGTATATTTGTACTTTAAAATTATAAAAAAAATCAATTTTTTTTAAAAGAATAATGTAAACAACATAATATGTATTTATAATTTGTTTAGTTAGTATTTTTGTTTGCCTTTACATATACATCAAATAAATTAAGAAACAAATATTTATGTAATTAATTCTCAAGGACGCTATGTTAAATTAAAAAAAAATATATATATTATCAACATTAAACAGGAAAAAAAAATATTAATAATTTTCATTATTCTTGTTCAAATGTTAATAACATAGAATCCAAATCATGTTAATAATATACAGAAAACAAACAAAAAAAAAATATTATTATTAGGTAAATATGTATGTTACTAACACGAATATAATTATGTTGTTAACATTTATTAAATATGCCAAAATAAAGTTTATATGTTAACATATTAAGAAATTATGTTAGTAACTAATGTTTATTTGATTGTATGTATGTAGGTTTAATATTTAATTGAAGTGAAATATTTCATATAAACAATATTTAAATAACTCACCAATTTTTTTACATCCCACGAAGACTTACAGGCCTGTTGTCTCTTGGAATCTTGAGTTATCTTATATTTTTTCTTTTATAAAACAAATGTAATTTCAATATTCACTTGAAGTTGTTGTGTGTAAATGTTAATGTAAAAACAAAATTAATATGAATTTGATTCTATACCATAATTCAACATAACACGTAAAAGTATTAAAAACATAAAATACAAAAAAAATTATTGTTAAAAAAAATTATTAAAAATTATTTAATATACAAATTATAAACATAATGGTAATGAAATAAATTAAATGTGAATTTTTAGTGATATATCATGTAAAAGAAGATGTTATGAGGAATTATTGTATTAAGTATACATATATGTATATCAGTGTTTTGAATTTGAAGTTTTCCGACGCTATTAGTTTAAATCTTAATATTATTCAGGCTAAGTTTATTAGTAAACTTAAATCCCGTTGCGTTTTAATATCAATTTGAGATTTTTGAAATTGTTTAGCAGATATTTCTCTTCTTTATAGTAAGTTGAATTTAATTTTAATCAAAGGTGCCCACCACTTAAATGATATCCAGGTCCTTGTGCTATTTATACACAAAGGACCTGGCGAAGCAATAGTAAAAAGAGTCGTCTAAGAATAAACAAATTATTTGAATAAAAAAAATGCAATTTTACCGATATTAGATTCATTCTTACCAATAATAAAATTCTTTGAATATATGCAGCATAATTGCGAAATGATTCTTCTTTTCCAATAATAATTTGCAAGAAAATTATTATTATTATAAAATTTTTCCAATTCTCTTTTCTTTTAAATTTTCTAATAAAATTATTAAAATTTACACACACACAGCAAATGAAAAGGTACAAATTGAAAATTTGATTGAAAATTTTACAGATTAAAAACTCAAGGTTAACATAAGTATATATAAAAGAAAACAAATTTTCAAAAATTTGAAAAAGAGCCAGTAGTAAATTTTGTTTATTCTAATAGCCTCACAAAACAGATACAGTTTTATAATCATATTTACAAAACTGAAGCTGGAAAAGGCATAAAAAAAATTCATTTTGCAGTTTTACTCCCATATGTCCTTGGCATGATACGTTCCCTTAGTCCCAGACTCAAGATCCTGTAACTCATAGTACACCTGACCAAGTCTCCGTAGAACTTTAGCTTTTATCCCTACTGGAGCAAGTTTTGCATTAAAATAGTCTAACTTAGAGCTTTGGTTAAATGTCCGTCTGTATACTTCCTGTCCTACGGTGAATTCTTTTGTACGGGATCGTAGATTGTATGTCCGTGCGTTCTTATTGTATGCATGACGCATATAAAGCTTAATTTTGTCACGAATTAATGAAAATTCATCTTGTCGTTCCACAAAAGAGTCTGTGTCAGCCAAAATTTTCAATTTACGTAATATTGAATAGTCTTTTCCATGAGTAAGCATATTCTGCCCGAAAACTATCTGGTATGGTGTTCTACCTACAGATTGGTGTATACTATTCCGCAATGAGCAATTGATACTTGGTATATACAAATCCCATTCTCTTTGGTCATCCCTAACATAGCTTCGCAATGCCTCATTAATTGAGCGATTTACTCTTTCGCTGGCATTTGATTGAGGACTGTAGAAAGCAGTTAATATATGATCAATTCCGTTCTTCTTTAAAAAATTTTCAAAATCTTTGCTCTTGAATTGAGAGCCGTTGTCAGAAACAATTATCTCAGGCACACCGTAACAGCAAAAAATTTCCGTCCGTAAATAATCTATTATTTGTTTAGAAACAAACTTTTTTAAAGGTTTTAAAAATGTGAATTTAGAAAAATGGTCTAAAACTATTAGTATACCAATGTGTCCAGATTTTGTCCTGGGCAATGGTCCAATTAGGTCTATGTACAAACGTTGGAAAGGTCTTTCACTCGTAACCATCTTACCCAATGGTGGTCTTAATGTCATTGTCGGGGTCTTTGACGTCTTGCACAATTCACAATTTAAAATGTAAGTTTTCACATCCGTTACAAGTCCTGGCCAATAAAAATAACGTCTTATTCTTTCCAAAGTCTTGGCTATACCACCATGCGCAGAAGTAGGTGTATCATGTGCGGAATAGATAATATCGCAACGTAGCTCATAGGGCACAAAAAGTTTCCAAGATTCTGATTCATCCAATTCACCTGCAGAAAAATTTACTCTTTTATAAATATATTTATCAATTATTCTAAAATCTGGTAACTCAGATGAAATACAATCGTCCCTAAGTTTGGCGTACTCAGCACTATCGAAAGCTTCTGAATCTAAATCAATTGAAGGTAATGTAACAATATCTAGCGAGTCTACAAAAATTTCACCTTCATGGGCACGAGACAAAGTATCTGGTACTACATTATCCTTCCCGCTTCGGTGTTCTATATTAAAATTAAATCCTTGTAACTTCAAGGACCATCTTGCCAGCCTACCAGATAAATCTCTTTGACTCATGAGCCATTTAAGACTCGCGTGATCGGTCACCACTGTAAATTCCTGACCTTCAATATATGGCCTAAATTTCTTTATTGCCATCACCACAGCTAGACACTCAAGTTCCGTAATTGTGTAATTACGTTGTGCCTTGTTTAACTTCTGGGACATAAATGCAATAGGTCTCTCTGACCCGTTATCGTCCTTCTGCGCCAATACTACACCTATACCATAAGTACTGGCATCACATTGCAAAATAAATGGTCTATCATAATTAGGATGAACAAGTAATGGTGCAGACGTCAGTCTATTTTTTAATTCATTGAAAGCCACCTGAGCTTCATCAGTCCACCTAAAACTTTTCCTTTTTGTCAATAATTCAGTCAGTGCGAATGTTATTGTGGAATAGTTCTGAATAAACCGTCGGTACCACCCTGTCATTCCCAAAAAACGTCTTAAATGTCGGATAGATTGTGGTACTGGAAAGTCTCGTATTGCCCTAACTTTTTCATCGTCCACTTGTAATGTCCCATTCCCTACGACATATCCAAGATATTTCACCTTATTGAGAGCAAAACTGCTCTTTTTAACATTTATTGTCAAACCTGCCTTTCTCAATTGTGTTGCCACTTCCATAAGATGCGTCAAATGTTCGTCGAAGTTTGTCGAAACTATTAAAAGGTCGTCTAGGTACACGAAAACATGTGTTTTTAATTGATACGGAATCACAATATCCATAAGTCTGCACAACGTTTGCGGTGCATTGCATAGTCCAAATGGCATTCTTTTAAACTGGTACAATGGTCGATTTGGGACTGTAAAAGCTGTCTTTGGTCTTGAGCTTTCCTTAAGTTTTATTTGCCAAAAGGCATCTTTCAAATCAATTTTTGAAATGCAGTAAACAGAAGGAAGTCTCGCTAAAATTCCGTCAATGTTCGGTATTGGGTAAGCGTCCTTTATAGTCACAGAGTTAAGTTTCCTACTGTCCACACACATCCTTACTTTATCCGGTTTTATAACCACCACTGTCGGCGAAGACCAGGGAGAGTTAGAAGCTTCTTCTATGATACCTAGTGAGAGCATTCGGTCCAATTCTGAACAAAGTTTCTTTTCTAAAGCAGGAGATATTGGGTAATATCTCTGCTTAATTGCCTTTGCATCTCCTGTGTCTATTTCGTGTTCAAGCAAAGTTGTGCACCCTAAACCCTCTGTCTCTGAATTTGGAAAAGATGCAATTACTTTGCTTAGTTGTAGCTTTTGTATCGGTGTTAATATGAGCTTGTCAGGTTCAGATTCGCCTAATTCAATTTCTGCAATTTCAGGAACAGAAATTTTTAAACCAAACTGAGTCCAAAAGTCGACACCACATATCATATCTTGCGTTATAGATGGTACTAATAAAAAGTCAATCGATTTCGTTTGTCCTTGAAAAGACACCGTCAGTATTACTGATCCTAAAATATTCTGTCTTTGTCCGTCTGCGGTTCTTACATTTCCATTGTATTTTCTAAAATTTTCCATTTGCTGTACATCAGAAACCAAAGCTCCACCAATTACACTTCTATTTGCCCCACTGTCCAATAAGGCCAAGTATGTTCTGTCACCTACTTTCAAATTTATAAAAGGTCTACTATCATCATCCTGTGAAATAATAGGAGAGATTACCCAAGATCGCAACGATTTCAGTCTTTGATAATAATCACGAATACGTGCAGTAGAGCGTTTCGTTTTAGAAGATTTACCAAATATCCTTTCACGAGCCTTTTGGTATTCAATTAATCGCACATGGTAGGGTCTTAATAATGGGTGTTCAAGTTTGTTATTGCAAAAATTTGTTAATTTAGGATTACATATTTCATTATTTGCGGATGTCCGAGTTATTTCCGACGGACATCCTTCTGGTCGTTTCCCTGTTGTCCTTTACATTTTGAACAAGTAGGTCTAAAGGTATCCTTCGCACCACATCCATAACAAAATATTCGTCTTATTTCCAGACAATCATAAAAATTATGTCCCGTCTTATCGCAGTTCCAGCACTTATTGTCAGCTTTAACTGCACAAATGTCCGATTCACTATTTGATTCTAAATTCTGTATTACCATTTCGCTTACACACCCTCTTGTTTGTTTCCGAGTATCATGGCCATCAATATCCTTCATAAATTTCTCGTGTCGTTTAACTTCCCGACGAAGTTGATCTATTCTAGAAATATCAAAATGAATAAGTTCATGTCTGATCTCATTTCTAAGATTTCGAATCAATATAGCACATAAGTTTGCATCCGAAATTGGGGTTTTTAATCTATCTGCCATGGCCGAAATAGAATCGTAGAAGTCATCAAAACTTTCATTCGGTCGTTGTTTACGTCTATGTATGTCTTCCATAATATCAAAGTCATTGTAATCTCCTTTATACTGATCCCGTAAAGCCCTTGTCAAAGTAAACCAGTCCAATTCATTATCATGTCGATGATAACGCCAGTACCAATCCAAGGCTTTGCCTTCAAATAAACCGTGAGCGTGTCTACACAAAAGTCCAAAGTCTCCGTTTAGGTTATTGGTAGTCAACACGTTTATACGATAAATAAACTCATCTACAGTCATTTGGTCGTCACATCCAGAAAATTTTACCCGCCAGTTGCGAATAATATTAGAAATTTTCTCCCCAACAAAAGGTTCTTGAGAACAATTAGTTCTAGGAGAAGTATTTGGTGAATTGTTTTCACGAGGGCATGTATTAGTTAAATTAGAATTAGTACTACTTAAATTCATGTTCTGTATTAGAGATCTTAGTTCAGTTCTAATAAATTGAGTCATTTCACCACGAAATGAAGCCATCGAATTCGAAACTATCAGCCTCAATTGTTCATTATCATTATTATGAGATGTAGTAGTACGACTACTACCAGATTGGGGTGCCTTGCCTTTTGAACGTCCCTGAGATGTACTAGGAACTGGAGGGGAATCGTCTACAGGAATTGTGAAACTACAATTCACTGGCTCATCTACATTCAAAAGATTATCGCGACTTCTCGTAAGTGGCATTTTAAATTAATATTAATAAAAACGTCAAAAGTCAAAGAATATTAAATTTTCACTACTAAGTTAAGGCCAAATAAAAAGTTGTTGCTAAAATAAATATGTAAACAGAACTAAGCTCCACTCAAACAAAAAAAAAAAAAAAAAAATATTCAAAATGAGTATACATACATAAAACCCTAAAATATCAATGTAAAAATCTCAATTCTCAATATTCTTAACTAAAACAAAAAAAATTATGCAGCTAATGTGAGAGTACGAAATCAGAAAATTCCAAAAATCAAAATCTCAATCACATGTCGCCACAAAATTGAACATCAAAACAAAAAAAAAATTTTTTAAACAAAAGAATAATGTCAAATAATGTGAGTAAAATTTCGAAATTTTTTTTTCAAAATTAAAAATCTCCAACAACATTTAACAATAAAAAAAATAATAAATAAAAAAAATAAATCGACTTCACGAAAATTAGATATTTGTTTATGAAAGCATCAGCATAATGAGATGTAATTATGAGAAATTAAATATTGATAACATATGAATGTTAAAAGCATTTGCCGATGCCCCACGTTGGGCGCCATTTAAATTTATGTAACGAAACAAACCACTCAAGGCCCTAATTCTCAAGGAACTGTGCTACCTTTCATACCGGCCGTGCTCATGGAAATTGGGTTGGTTCTTGTCCCTATTGAATCAGTAGTGTTCACTACACATTTAAAATTAGGTAGCTATAAATCCAAGTCGACAACAAAAAAAAATAAAGAGGAAGCATAGTTAAAGAGAAATTGATGTCGATTCCCTTTTAAAAATCATTACCCACCCGACCTTGTTATCTATGTTTATAATTCTCAGATAACCCTAAACCAACAACTTTTAAATGGACATTAACTTTTCATGAAAATATAAAAAAAAATTTAGCCTTTCATGTTGAAATTACATACATATATATTTAATTATACAATAAAAAAAAATAATAAAACAAATAAAAATGTATCATATTTAAGTTCAGCGACAATTAATTAGGGAATAAACTATAGAAACGAAAACTTATCTAGGTATATTTGTACTTTAAAATTATAAAAAAAATCAATTTTTTTTAAAAGAATAATGTAAACAACATAATATGTATTTATAATTTGTTTAGTTAGTATTTTTGTTTGCCTTTACATATACATCAAATAAATTAAGAAACAAATATTTATGTAATTAATTCTCAAGGACGCTATGTTAAATTAAAAAAAAATATATATATTATCAACATTAAACAGGAAAAAAAATATTAATAATTTTCATTATTCTTGTTCAAATGTTAATAACATAGAATCCAAATCATGTTAATAATATACAGAAAACAAACAAAAAAAAAATATTATTATTAGGTAAATATGTATGTTACTAACACGAATATAATTATGTTGTTAACATTTATTAAATATGCCAAAATAAAGTTTATATGTTAACATATTAAGAAATTATGTTAGTAACTAATGTTTATTTGATTGTATGTATGTAGGTTTAATATTTAATTGAAGTGAAATATTTCATATAAACAATATTTAAATAACTCACCAATTTTTTTACATCCCACGAAGACTTACAGGCCTGTTGTCTCTTGGAATCTTGAGTTATCTTATATTTTTTCTTTTATAAAACAAATGTAATTTCAATATTCACTTGAAGTTGTTGTGTGTAAATGTTAATGTAAAAACAAAATTAATATGAATTTGATTCTATACCATAATTCAACATAACACGTAAAAGTATTAAAAACATAAAATACAAAAAAAATTATTGTTAAAAAAAATTATTAAAAATTATTTAATATACAAATTATAAACATAATGGTAATGAAATAAATTAAATGTGAATTTTTAGTGATATATCATGTAAAAGAAGATGTTATGAGGAATTATTGTATTAAGTATACATATATGTATATCAGTGTTTTGAATTTGAAGTTTTCCGACGCTATTAGTTTAAATCTTAATATTATTCAGGCTAAGTTTATTAGTAAACTTAAATCCCGTTGCGTTTTAATATCAATTTGAGATTTTTGAAATTGTTTAGCAGATATTTCTCTTCTTTATAGTAAGTTGAATTTAATTTTAATCAAAGGTGCCCACCACTTAAATGATATCCAGGTCCTTGTGCTATTTATACACAAAGGACCTGGCGAAGCAATAGTAAAAAGAGTCGTCTAAGAATAAACAAATTATTTGAATAAAAAAAATGCAATTTTACCGATATTAGATTCATTCTTACCAATAATAAAATTCTTTGAATATATGCAGCATAATTGCGAAATGATTCTTCTTTTCCAATAATAATTTGCAAGAAAATTATTATTATTATAAAATTTTTCCAATTCTCTTTTCTTTTAAATTTTCTAATAAAATTATTAAAATTTACACACACACAGCAAATGAAAAGGTACAAATTGAAAATTTGATTGAAAATTTTACAGATTAAAAACTCAAGGTTAACATAAGTATATATAAAAGAAAACAAATTTTCAAAAATTTGAAAAAGAGCCAGTAGTAAATTTTGTTTATTCTAATAGCCTCACAATACTTACAATACATATACATACATACAGTGGGAAGCAAACCTGTGCGGATACTTTTCATTAAGGAAGTAAGTTAATGACAATAATACAAATATGGATATATCGGGTTTTCCAATAGCTACTTGACAACTCTGAATTTAAATTGTGAACGCACTATTTCACTGATCATCTAATTGTTGCTTTCTTTTTTTTCAGTAAACTTAACATTTTCGTTATGGTAAAGTACACGAAGGAACAACGTTTGGAAATTATAAAAATGTACTACCGAAATTCGGAGTCGGTGACCGCAACTTTAAGAGCGTTAACTCCAATTTTCGGTCGTAATTATCGCCCTAGTAGACAAGCAATAACAAGTTTAGTGCAAAAATTTGAGTCTACATATTCATTGTGTGATGCTGTCGTGCCAGTGAGACAACGGCCTGGTCGAAGTTCCGAAAATATCGCTGCCGTTCAGGCGTCCGTAGCAAACGATTCAAATCAGTCGATTCCGCGGCGTTCTCAAGAACTGGGCATCCCCAAGACCACTTTATGGCGAATTTTGCGTAAGGATCTGGGTTTACACCCATACAAGATTAAGCTGACTCAAGAATTGAAGCCGATGGACCATTTGAGTCGACGTACGTTCTCCGATTGGGCTCTGGAGAAGATGCACCAAGATGATGAATTTCATCGCAAAATCATCTTCAGTGACGAAGCTCATTTTTGGCTCAATGGGTTCGTCAATAAGCAAAATATGCGTTATTGGTCTGCTGAAAATCCACATGTGCTTCACGAATCACCACTTCATCCACAAAAAATTACTGTTTGGTGCGCTTTGCATGCCGGCGGCGTCATTGGGCCATATTTTTTCGTCGACAATAACGATCGTCACGTTACTGTGAATGGCGATCGTTATCGCGCAATGATTAGCGATTATTTTTGGCCCGAATTGGAACACATGGACTTGGATGACATGTGGTTTCAACAAGACGGTGCCACAAGCCACACAGCACACGTTACAATCGATTTACTGAAGAGTAAGTTTGACGAGCGTGTTATCTCAAGAAATGGACCAGTCAATTGGCCGCCTCGTTCTTGCGATTTAACGCCTCTAGATTTTTTTCTTTGGGGCTACGTCAAATCATTGGTCTATGCCAACAAGCCGACAACGTTGGAAGAACTTAGAGCCAACATTGAACGCGAAATAGCGGCCATTCCGGCCGAAATGTGTGACCGAGTCATCCAAAATTGGGTCCAACGAATCGACCACTGTCGACGTGGCCGCGGTGCCCATATGAACGAAGTCGAGTTCCATTCATAAATGTTTTGAATGTATTTCAAGTCGGTAATAAAGTTTTGGAAATATCTCAAACGGTTTGCGTTTTATTTAAAAAAAAAGTAGTCAAGTCCTTATTGGAAAACAAAAAATTTAAAAAAAAAACTTAAAATTTTTTATCTGTAGGCGTGATAATTAATTTCAATATGTTTGTATTACCAGGGCCCAGCCTATTATGTAGAGAATACAGTGACATCTTTAGATTTCATGTAGTATTCTACGTCGTCGCATAAAGTATCATATGCCAATCGTGAAACAAATACGGATTTTTTAGGTGCAACAGCACGTAGTGGAATATGAACTGCTGGAGCATTTGCCGGAGATTCATTTGTGGTATTGTTATTTTGAGATGATATTGGGGGTAAAAAGGTATTGGTTTATGCATTAGCGCTATCAAAGGAAGGCACATTAATATCATCTGAAGATAACGAATTCAGAGATGAGCACGGGAAAGAGACAAAATTGTCAACAGCGAACAGTTGGAATTGATAAAAATTTTATTGCCGGAATTACAGGAGATTTATCAGACTTTTTCTTTCTTTTTGGTGATGAAATATCTTGTACATCAATAAAATTATCTAAATTTGGAATTTTTGCAAATAGTTCACCGAACTTATATAGTTTAACCTGAACAGATAGAAATTCTTTATTAAGTTGATTAAATTCAATCTTTGTAACTTTTGAAAAATTTATAAAAATCTAAATTTATTTGCTTGCAACGACTGCACGTCAATTGAAGGTAGCTATCTTGATTTGAAAGCGCATCTGCATCACGAGCCCTAAGAGTCGTACATTTTACGTGATTACTTCCTAGGCACAGCCAACATGTGAGCATACGATCATTACCAGATATGTTGCAATCAGATGATCAAGTGTTTAAATAAAAAAATAACACACCAACAAAATACACCTTGTATAGTTGCACCATGGTCATGACATGCATAAGATAATATAAAAGCAGACAAAACATTTTTTTGCAAACTTGAGGAATACATTTTTTTGTTTATAATATTGTTGTTTTGTTGTTCAGTTCTTTGTTATTTCTTATCTGCTGTTCGGCTTAAACTTGAAAAAAAAAACTTTAAGGGTCAACCAATAAAGGTTAAGAAACTGAAAGCATGTATAATGAACTGCATATTATTATTAAGATAGTAAACTACTGCGACAGGCTGTTGACATAATTAGAAATATAAATTCATGGTGCAACTATACAAGGTGAGTGCAAATCGACAACAAATACAACACAAATTAGAAACAACAGGCATTTTGTTTGTGTAAAATAATGTACTACTGTCAAAAATACTTGAAAAAGTATTACTTTTGACATTAGTAAATTGTAAACAAAGTCAGTCAGCTGGGTTACTGCACTCACCATGTATAAATTTGACTACTCGTATGAATGTATTTGAAATCATTGAACATATTTTTATGATTTAAAAGTCAATAATTGAGTTTTAAGCTGAAAATATTAATAACTTCAACATAAACATATGTATAAATCATTTCAAAATTGTCTCAGTAGTTATCGATTAATTGTTTGCATTAACATTGTAACAAATAGTTTTTCAGAAAAACTTTTTGCGTCTCAAAATGTTTGTATAGAACAGAAAAAAAACAAAAAAACTTTTAGAGACAAGCATTAATAAATAAAGACAGAAAAATATATACAAAATATTGAAGTAATTTTCATTCAAAATTTACTTATTTTTACCAAATACTTACAATACATATACATACATACAGTGGGAAGCAAACCTGTGCGGATACTTTTCATTAAGGAAGTAAGTTAATGACAATAATACAAATATGGATATATTATCATATATACATAGGTATTTTTTTATTTAATTGAACCTTATTCTAAATTATAAAGCACAAAAACTCACATAAATTGCTCAAGAAAATAAAAAAATTAAAAAAAGTTCACTAATCGAACACTTTTGCACAGCAAAAGAAATAAACATTATCAAGACATTGCTCTGTTAAAGTGTAAAGGTATTTGACCCATTTTTTTTTTTGTTTGTTGTGATCTCGTTATCAAACTTTTGTGCATTATTGTTTGACCTGCGAAGTGATTAACTTGATTTTTAAATACAAAATTAAAAGATCTTTAAAAATGAGAAAAACGCCAACTGATATTGAAAACAATATGATAAATTTCTTGCAAAATTATTATTCAGATATAAAAAAACGGCGAAATGTAGCTTGCACTAATAACCAAGACTAATTTCTGATGATGATGCCCGGCAGATCGAACGTTTGCTACATAATAACGACATCAAAACTCCGATAGATGCTGCAAAAAGTATTGGTAAAAGTGTAAGTTCCTGGACGGTTAGACACGCACTAAATAGAATTTGTTTAGTAGCCGGTGTAAAAAAGAAAAAGCCAGCACTTTACGACAGAAATGTGAAAAAACGCTTTCATTTCTGTAAAACCAACCAAAAATGGACAGTATATGACTGGAGACGGGTTATTTGGAGCGACGAAACGAAAGTCAACCGATACCAGTCTGATCGTAAAGAATACTATTGAGCGCATCCAAAAGCACCTTCCTTAATGCCAAACATCCATACAGTTTTGCTTTCTATTGTATATTTTCATTTATGCCATAATTATCAAAAGTTTTTAGACAATTAAATTTGTTTTTCTAAAAGTTTTTTAACGATTTACTTAATTTTTAGGGAAACGTAATTTATGTTAATAGTGTCATTATTTTATAATATATATTTTGTCGTTGGCAATCAATATTTAATAATAAAAATGATGTTTTTCTTTGCAAGTTGCTATGTAATAAAATTTAATTAAACTGTTGTATATTATTTTATGAGTTTTTTTATTACAAAACTATTATTGTAAAAGTATGTCGTTTACTATTTCTTAAGACAAAAAAAAAAAATATGTAAGTAAATATAAATATGTAGGAAAAATCTTGAAAGTATATATGTGAATTCTTAAAACTGTTTTAATGTGTTATGTATTACAGTGGTGGGTTGCAATATTAGAACATTTTCATAGTATATATGAAAAGTGAGTTTTTGATAAACTTACAATATTTATTAACATCTACTTTAAAGAAATGAATTTCATTAAGATTTTATAGATTTCTTAAGATATGATTAATAATATTATGAATTCACAAAAAAAAAAAAAATATTGTTGATCTATAGTTATTCTTAAAAAGATTTATAGTATTCAACAATAGGCTAAAATAAAGTGCTAACATCTTTTAGTAGCGTAATCCATTTAACGTAACATATTCAGCCGAATTTTTGGCTTCGAGACCACATTGCTTACTATAAAGTGACACGTTCAACATGTAAATCATTCTCAACAAATGTTCTGGAAGTCCAAATGCGTCAGTTTTGTTCTTGACTTATGCAGACAAGTAAAAATTAGCGATATGCTCAATTTCTGGTAGGGAAAATTTTGACTTTTCTCGTATTTTGCTCATCAATATGCATCACTTAAATTATATTCTGTTTTTTGGAGTACGGGACATTATAGTTCAAGATAGCTATCCAGGTAAAGCTATTTTATAAATAATTTTAAAATATGAATACAGATTTAATGCGAACATTTTTCTTATGTACAATGTAGCGCATATTTTATTTGTAATTAGCAGTATTTAAAATCACCCCTATCGTAAATAAAAATTCCACATGAAATTTGTTCCCTATTATTTTTTTAACATTTAACATTTTAACATTGGATTTTTCACGATAGGGGCGAATAAGTATTAGGATTGCCTCTACCAACACAAGTTTGTCATTCTGTGTGTAACACTGAGAAATATTCATCTTTATCAAGCCAATTATGAACGGATTTTCACAAAATCCAATAGTACGATTTTTACATACACAAAAATGCTCTTCGTAAAATTTCTGTTCAATATCGTTATTAAAAAGATTTTTATGTGGGTTAATGTGTTTTTTTGGAAATGGCCCTTATATGGAAGCATGTAATAAACACGATGATTAACATATAATTATTTGGAGATTATTTATTTCAAGTTTCAATTTAATAATAAGGTCTCTTACAGTTGTGGTCAAACAGATACCGAAGTGAATACTGTTTTTCGAATGTCTAGTTCTAATATATATTTCATAACAAGTTATGTTTTATGTAAAGAGAAAACTATTGTATGCTGTTCTTAGAAACACGAACGACACATGACAAGTGATTTTTTAAGCACCTAAAAACGTGCCATAATGAACATAATGTTGTTGTTGTCACTTTTTTAATTTTTACAGGAGAAGCAAAAAATATTATATAAAAAAACAAGTAAGAAAGTATAGTCGGTCAAGCCCGACCATATTATACCCTACACCCAGTATATGTATAAAATAGTTTTTTAGATATGGGCGTTATGTGGGATATATAAACTATTGTGGACCGATCATCCAAAAATTTAGTGTCATGATGTATATGAATATAAATGTTATGTATGTTAAACTTTATCTCGATATAAATACTTTTAAAAGATTTATGGAGCTTAAAATTATTTACGGAGAGGGTCTTATATGGGAGTTCTGACTATTTATGAAATGACTATTATAAAATTAGGTGTCATCCTATTTGTACATAAGAAACTCATTTTTGTTAAATTTTATTCGGAAGTGGGCCTCATATGGGAGCTATGACTAATTATGGACCGATCATAATAACATTGTTCCGTATTTTTTATACATATGAAATATATTTGCGTTAAACATTATTTGGACACCAAAATTTTTAAAAGAGTTATGCTCTTTAAAGTGATTTTTGGAATTGGGCCTTATATGGGAGCTACGAGTAATTATGGACCGATCTGCACAAAATTTGTAGATGTAATTTGGCTCCATTTACCACTCATTTGTGATGAAATTTGTTTAGATACTTGCATAATTCAAACATTTATGAGGACATTTGTATGGGGGCCAGGTGAAATAATGAACCGATTTTTACCATTTTCAATCCCATTCATCCTTGTGCCGAAAAAATATTAAGTACCAAATTTTAACGAAATAGCTTCAAAATTGCGACCTGTACTCTTCGCACAAGCTTCACATGGACAGCCAGCCAGCCAGCCAGAAGGACGGACAGACGGACATCGTTAAATCAACTCAGAAAATGATTCTGAGTCGATCGGTATACTTTAAGCTGTGTGTTAAACCAATATTTCTGGGCGTTACAAACATCAGCTCCATTACACCCTCCCCACTATGGTGGTGTAGGGTATAAAAATACTTCAGGTATAACAACAATTTATGGAATATGGAAATTAAACAGAAGCACTAAAATAATTGAAGCGAAAAAACTATATTTTTCAAAATATTTTTTGTATTTGTTTTTTCTGAAACAAAGTTATTTATCATCATAAATTTGCCTAGTTATTTAAAAATTCACATATTTTATTTGAATTTCTTATCCCAAGTTTGATGATACGTTTATTTGACTTGAGAAAATAATGCACATGTTGATACGTTATTTTAAATTATGCACATGAAAGCGGTTTTTATCCTCAAAACCCTACAAATTGGTAGAGACACGTAAGATAACCTAACAATTATTTATTTATTTATTAGTTTGTTGTTCTATACAAAAGACTTAGAAGTCTTATATTCTAGTACAGAACTGAGGATTTGTGAAACACATTATATAAATTATTGCTTGGTATAACTTAATTTAATTTTTACAAAATAAATTATATACATCAAAAATTGAGAGAATATAAATATTAGTAGATATATAACATAGAAATACAATAATAATAGCTGAACATTACATTTATACATTCAATCGCATTACATTTACAAGATTTGGTTTTTAATTTGAAAACAATTTAATAATGTTTCTTTTAAATTTAAACACGTTGCTGATGGTTTGAGAACTGTGGGGGAGTGAGTTCCAGAGAGGTATTGCATATGTAAAGAATTGCCATTTAGAGATACGGCTACGAGATTTAAATATAATTAATCTTTTTCCTCTGTTTGATCTGCAAAATAGTAGACGTTCATAAAGGTGGTTAGGTTGTCACGTATATATTATTTTATGCAGGAAAATCAGTACTCGTGTTTTAAGTAAGTTTTTAAAACTCATTCCATATACTTTATGCGAAAATGCTGAGATGTGGTCGTATCTTTTTAATCCGTAAACATAGCGAACAATATTATTAAATGTTATGTTAAGTTTTCTTATACTTAGTGAGTCACTGCTGGCAAATAGCTCACAACCATACAGAAGTATTGACGTTAGGTACATTTTAGCCAGCATAATACGAATATTTAACGGAGTACAGAGTTGAGTGTGCCAAAGAAACCGCAGCATGGAGAATTTGCGCCCACAAACGTAATTAATATGATCTGACCACGTCAGAGTGTTGTTAAACATAATACCAAGATTCTTAGCATTGTTTTCAATTTCAATTGCTTGATTGTTTATAGTTATATTCACATTAGATGTTAAAGAGTTGGTTTTTAAGTTTTTTCCGATAATTATGCATTTAGATTTCTTAGGATTAATACTCAGTCCATTTGCTGTTGCCCACAAATAAATATCCTTTAATTCTTTGTTCAATGTTTTAACACATAGGTTAAACGATGTAACTTTGCAGCTAATGTAAAGCTGAATATCATACTAATTTATACGACGCAATTCTTATTGAAAAAATTGATGCAATTATTTCCTTAAAATTTTTTCGGTGTTTAACCAGCACAATATAATTGCTTAAATCACTCGTCAGTCATCTTCCCTTACCCCTACGCCTAAAAGGTGATCAGCTAAGCTTACAGAATTGCTTCTTGTACTCTTAAATTGGAACTAGTCAATCAAAAACTAGATTTTTATTTTTTTTTTGATCTTACGCGCTTTTGGATTTTCGACGACGATATATAAAAGAAATGTTTTTAAGTGACAATTTACTTACTGCCGTATTTATAAAAAATAAAGTATGCTTGAAGTGTGCTTTAAGACAAAATTTTCATACAAAATTTTCTTAAAGTACACTTGAAGTCTACTTTAATTTTTTATAAATACGGCAGTTAATATTTAATAAACTTTTTTCCGATCAACTAATATATTTTGGTATGCTACATATAATTTCCAAATACACGTAATTATTATTAAATTACTATGGAAATGCCAGTTATTTACACAAAAATGCTTTTACTTTTATTTATGGAATTGTAATTATTTTCAGATTTAAGCACAAATCCTCATTTAACAATAAAAATATATTTTCAGGTAAGTGATAAGGAAAGCAAAATATTTATAGAAAGTGAAAGCTAAAGAACTCAAGAAGACTGTAAAAGGCTTTTACAGGACTAAGAAAACAAATAACTTTTTTAAAAATATTGTTTTCAACAGAATTATTATATTATTAAAATTTAAAATTATGTTGAGCAAACAAAAAATATATATAAAATATATATGGTTTTCTATTAATTGTTGAATGGAAGCAATTGATAATTGCTTGTATCCACCAGGAAATTCTTAATAGAGAAGTGTATAGATTCTAAAAAATTTCTAACAATTTAGCGCATACTGTTTTACCACATGTGCATGTGTGTTTTCTGCAGTCATGTAGTAGGAGTGGTATTACTTCTGCCATAATAGTTGTAATAATAAAAACAATAACAATAACTTTTAGTTGTTTATAACAACCAACAAGAAAATATATCCGAGCTTGTTATTTAGGGTTACAATGTAGCTGTACAGCGCAATTTTAACATTGACTCTATTCAAGTTTTTTGTTCATTTTCTTTTTGGCTCGTATAATTTTTTATTTTTTGGGTTAATATGTTAGATACAGTTTGTACTAAACTATATAAAAAAGTTTTATTTTATATGCCATATTTATTTGGAACATTGTTTTCTTTTACTTGATGTCGTTGTCGTTATTGTTGTTTCGGTTGATGTTGTGCTTCTTTTACAAGCCAAAAAATAAAGTTACTGGTATGCGTAAACGGTGTATGTTTTTATAACGTTTTTTTTTTTTTTTTTTTTTGAAAGTTATATTTGTGAATGAGTATGAGTTTGTTAGATCTTTTTTTCTGTATATTTTTTGGCATGTGTTAAAAACTTTTACGCTGTTAGACATGAATTATGTTTTTGTTTCGTACTCGTTTATTTGTTTTGATGTTTTTATACCCACCACTAAAACGATGGGTGATGTATTAAGTTTTGGCATTCGTTTGTAACATATTAAAATATTGGTTGAGAATCAAAAGGTATATTATATTTTCTGGGTCCTTGTGAAATTCTAATGCTTGGTTTTCACTATGTAATTTTTGTTGCGACCTAAGACTCTCTAGCAATGCCTGTCCATTTGTTGTACACACTATAGAGTTTCGAACTTAGGAAGCTAAAAATTTTCCCAAAAATATTCTTTGTTGAAATAAAATTTGCCAGATCGTTTATTTAGGACAAGATACAACAAATATTTAGTTTCATTTTATTTGATGCTGTTTGATCTGCAAAACTCCTGTAAGGGTAAACAACGTTAAACAAATTTGTGCTAAAATAAGTGGCTTTTTTGAGTAAATATTTATTGTTTATCAAAGCTATTTGACATTGAAAATTAGCCAGATCGGATTAGTAGAACCAGAAGGCCAAAAAATAAAGAATTTGAAAATACGTATAGCATCCTTAGCTTTTCTTATCTGGTATCGATCCAATTCATTGCATAGTAGAACGTAGAATTATTGAAAAATCAAAGGCAAAGAAATAAGAAAAAATTCCACTCCTATGTGGCAAGCAGCCAGCCAAATTAGTTAAGTCTTGTTTAAAGCTAAGCAAAGTAAATTTAATGCAGTTGGAGTTAAACCCTATTGAGCAGCTTTACAGAGTACCGAAAAATAAAATATTGGAACATAAATCTAGAAACAAAAAGAATATGGTAGAAAAAATCAAAAAGGAATGAAATTCCTTATATCCCGAAATATGTTCAAAACTTGTCGGGTTCTATGAATTGTAGTTGCGAAGAAATGTTAAAAATTAATGGAAGTTCAACTAAATATTAATATTATGTAAGACGTAAAGGTAGATGTTAGGAGGTTATAAATATTTCTAAAGAAAATAATTTATTATTATTATTTTTTCCAGCATCTTATGAATAATATCGAATATTTTGCTAAAGTTGTGGTAATTCTTCTTCTGAAATATATATTTAACAAAATCAAAAACAAAAATTATTTAAATAAAATCAATAGAATTTTTAAGGAGTTTCCTTCAGGCTAATTTGGACAAATGTTTGTTTCCAAACGTAAATAAAAAACTTGTTCGATTTTTATTTTTTATTTTATCATTAGTTTTTTTATTATTTTTATTATTTTTTCCCGCTCTTAATTTTTATAAAACTTTAAATTTCAAGGCACGTTTTATCACTCACTGTATTTCGTTTTGAGTTGTATATCTGCATATTTTGTACAATTGTACATAATGTTAGTATAACTTTTCAGTAATTTGTAAGTGTGTGCATTTGTTTAAAACTCTATGAGTGTTGTTATTAAGAAATTCACATAAAGAAACATGTGTATCTAAGTGTGTATATATTAACACAAATTATGTAGCTTTCTTTTATGTTTGTTTTATCTCTTACCGTATAGCTACTTACATACATAAGTATATTTTTTTTTAAAAATATTTGTCACAACAAAATATTAATGTTTAGAAAATTCTTATTCTTTAAGTTGACATACTTTATAAAAGTTATTTTAGGCATTTCATTGTTTAACTGTCAATGTTGTTTTTGTGAACTTTTCTGTTTGTTATAGTATCAGCAAGGTCTTTTTTTTAATATGAAAGAGTTTTTCTAGTCTTAAAACAAGTAAGAAAGTATAGTCGGTCAAGCCCGACATGTAAAACCTTACACCGAGTATATGACTCAAAAAAGTGTTCTTTAATTTATTTTCCAAAGTCGGTCTTACATGGGAGCCATGACTAATTATGTTGTGTTCATTACAATATTATCAGCCACGATTTGTGTACACAAGAAACCTATTTTTGTGGAATTTTATTTAAATAGCAAACAGCTTAAACTATTTATATTCGTTAAAGTGATTTGCACAAGTGTTTTAGGGAAAGGTTTAACCAATATATGTAGGTAAAAAGTTATGTCGGCTATTTGTTTACCACGGACAGAGTTTTAGTTTTTTTTTTTTTAGCAATAATTTCAATAATTTTTTTTTATAATTAGGAATTGGTTTATTGAAAGATGTAGAGAAATACTTTCAGTGTTACGTTGCCTTTGAGTCTAATAGCACACAAACAATTTAAGTTATTTTAAAAGTTCCACATTAACGTCATCCAGGCTTGGTGTTCTGAATTTCAGAAATTTCTGCCAAAAAGTACACGTAGAGAAAAAAATCATGTTTACCACAACTATTTCAAAATTTTTAAACAGTTTCTTAAAATATTATGATCACTGTATGGTTAAGTTACTATTCACATGATTATAGCAATCATATACATGTTTATAGCAATCATATACATGATTATAGCAAATAGTAATGTATACAGTTCAACTTTGGTATTACGAATCTGAAGGGGATTAGAAAATAAAAAACGTTATATCGAATAATTCGTTACAATGAGGTTCGTTATATCGAAGTGAAGTTGCACTTCTATTCGTTATAACGAGGTAATAAAAAATTTTGTATGTAATTAATCATAGCATACCATGTTATAGCGAACGAGTTCCGCTAATAAATCAAAACACATTTGAAAGAAAACACTGTATTTTGTAGTTTTAAAATTCAAAAATAGTTTACATTTATAAAATAATAAGTCTGAGCCAGTGATTAACTAGCTAGATTGCAACAACAACTGCTGCAACAAGCGTACAAGCGCTTGGCAACAATGAATTTTTCTTAGCCGTTAGTCTAATGCATGCTGCTGTCGACTACGAATGTAGGTTTGCTGCAGACGTTGTCGTTGCAAACACAATAATGTTGTATGTATCTGTTTCATATAATTTTGATTAATTGATGGAAATCGTTATGAAAAGGTTGTAAGTTGACAAAATTCGTTAAATAGAGGTAAGTAATTCTTTCTATTTCGTTGGTCTGCAGTGAATGAAAATTCGTTATAACGAGGCTATTGACAAATGTATTCGTAGTAGACAGGTTTATTTTGTATTAAATCTTATGGAGCATTGTAGGGGATTTCAAAAAATTCCTTAAATCGAGGAATTCTTTATAGTGAGGGTCGTTATATCGAGGTTTGACTGTATTATGTTGTTCTCTACCATAAGCAAAGAGCAAAAAATTATGATAAATGGATTCATAATAAACATGATTTTAATAAATATATTCTTGGCTACTGCAAACATTGCAGTAATCATCTGAATCATAACTTAACCATATTATGGTTAAAGCAATCATATAAATAATAACAGTGTTCATAACATATATTTGAAAAACTTGTAAAAATGTTGACATTATTGTTGTGTGTACTAGCTCATTCCAGAACAGTATATTTTTCGTCCTCAGTAAAACATGAGTTCAATTATAGTAGTTTATAATTTCCCCTTTTATAGAGAAACTTTTCTTGGTGGGATTGGTAGAAAGTCTGAAAAATATTTTATTCACAATAGGTTGCGTATGAAAAGAGATTTTACGCTACCCCGTATGGAGTATACTATGTCACAACCTTGCTTGCCTTGTCAAAACTAGATTGACCAATCTCTTCTGCATTTTTAACGTAAGTCTGGTTATCCATAGATCAACCAACAGGTGTATATTTTATTACATTATAAAGCGTGCTTCATTTAGACATTTTTTTTTAATTTTAAACAAAACACCTTAAATATAAATGGATGTATTCTTAAGGTGGATTCACCCATTTGTTCGTAACAAAAAATTTTTCCAGAGAAACAGTTTTTTATTGAGAGTTTTTTTGCAGCACGATTCATCCATTTCGAACAATTTTTCTGAAAAATCAAAGCTGCCATATGTAAACAAAATCTATTAGTTTTACAAGTGCGGCCATTGATTTATTTTGCTTTGGGTTTTAAATGTCAAAATACAAATATTAAATTATTTAAAAGTATTGTGTATTCAAAATCACAGATATAAATTCAAAATGAATGAAAAAAGAAAGTTGCTTTTGCTGATGGCCATGGAAATACATAAGGCATTGTTATTTGTATGAAAAAATGCAACCTATTGGCCACCCAATTCATATTGTCCAGAAAAAATATAAAATTAAACCAATTCAAATTTGTAAAAAATATTTTCTCTCTCTCAAAAAGAGAGATGTCAAACTTCATATAAAAAAAACTTGTTCGAACAAATTTTTTGTTAAGAACGAATGGGTAAATTCACCTTTATACATTATTGCCCTAAAGAATAATCCCTGCCATTTATTTTTATTTAAATGTTTAATTATATAAGTAATGCATTGACATTCTAGTCTACGGAATCCATAAAGACTGCATGTGATCTATTCGGTTGTGTATCTACCAATAAATTTGCAATAGTGAGCCCGGAAACTTAATATATTTCTTGAAGTGCACGAAACATATTACTAATGCTGATTTGTTAATACAGTTGAATAATTCGCAGACATTGCTGCTATGTGAGTCTTTCCATAATGAATAACAACAGTCAGTTGTGGTCTATAATAAAAAGAAAACAACTGAAAAAAAAACTCTAAATGAATCTTCCTTTCCTTTTTGTTAAGTGTATCCTTAATTGCAAACTTAAGTTTGCGTCAGATCTCCTTTAAGCGATATGATGTTTTCAACAAGGTCTAAATTCCTTTTCAAATTTAGTATATGAAAATATGCTTTTTTACTAAAATCATTTTAAATACAAACTTCACACAAAAAATTAAATTAGATGAAGCAAACGTTTTTAGCTAAAACAATTATGCAAATTTTATTTTCAGTTACTTTAACATGTAAATACATTTCAAGAGACATTATTAAAAAGTGTTTGCATTAGAAATTATTTTTAAAAGACGTACTTAGTTTGCAGGTATTTTTTTTTCAAATGTCTAAATGTTAAAAAAATTCAGACAAAGAAACTGAGAATTAGTTCCTAAATGTGAAATGTAAATCTAAAATATAATTCAAAAAGAAGCAAGCGTTTTCAACTAAATTATTTAAATTTTTCTAACTTTTCGTTAGTGTTTTGTGTTTGGCAATTAGTATTTTTCTTACAAATTCTAACTAAATACTTGCAATCAACCACTGGGTTTGTATTCTCTAAAGAACGCAAATAATATGGTTTTGAAATTAGGTTTATTTTTTTTATTTATAAACTAGTTTACTAGAAATAAAATAAAATATTTATAATTTATGTATATTTTATTTCACTTTTATTTTAACAAAACTTTTTCTCCACTTTAAGCACACGCAGACATAAGTTAATTTCTCCACAAAATTCTCTTGCTACATTTTCACATTTAAATTATGCTAAATAATTTAAATCAATTCCCTCTCTAAGTTTTGCCAATTTTTTTCTCGCTACCATATATTTAGGAGTTTGTTTTTTTTGCGTTATTTTTCCACATTTAACACTTTCAACTTTTAATTTTTAATATGTACATAAATAAATTTTAAATGTAAAATGTAAATGCAGAAACGCAAAATGAACATGAACTAGAAACTAAATATCAAGCGGAGAGTTTGTAAGTGGAGCAGCAGCATCAAGCATCAGCACAACTGCAGGAAGAATATAAGCATGTATGTATATTAGGGTGGCCCCAAAATAAAGTAGTGGATGTTCCCGACTAATATGAAAATTTGATTCATTTGAAGACTACGTTTCTCAATTTTTTTCCTGAGGTCAATTTTTGGGGAGCTGGATCAAAGGATAAAAAGATCTTTTTTAGAGGTTTTTTGATTTTTTCACATTTCTTCCAAAGGAACTATATGTAAATTTGGTATCATATGAAAGGTCTTTAAAGGCGCATTCAATGGGTTATCAAAAATTAAAAAAAAAAATTTTAAATTCAAAAATTTTGAAAATTTCAGACAAAATTTTATTTTTTTTTATTTTTTAATAGAATTTACTTAAATAAATAGTTGAAATTTCTTTATTATAAAAATCATGCAATTTAACTCAAATTTTTGATAACCCATTGAATGCGCCTCTCAAAGCCCTTTCATATGATACCAAATTTATATATAGTTCCTTTGGAAGAAGTGTAAAAAAAATCAAAAAACCTCTAAAAAGGATATTTTTATCCTTTGATCTCACCAAATATTGACCCCAGGACAAAAATATCGAGAAACGTAGTCTTCAAATGAATCAAATTTTTATATTAGTCGGGAACATCGATATCTTATTTTTTCTCCATACAAACGGGGCCACCCGAATGTATATAGTATGCGTACCCTGTAACTAAATATGTATATGAATATACAATTTTTTTTTTTTTGTGCGGAAAGCACATAGAAAAACTATAAATACACACATGAATGTTGGCAAAAACAGTAGAAAAATGTCAAATGCATAACTTTTTGAAACATTTCTTAACGAAAAAAAACCCCAGACTCATACTAAAATGCAAACAAATGAATAGAGAAACATACCCAGTTATTTTACATCAGAGGCCAGCAAATAGAGCAGCACATAAAATGCCAGAAACTGATTCTTGTTTTTATTAAAAAAAATACACAGTTGTTACCAAAAATATAGCATAGTTTTGTATGCTCTTTAGCAAAATTATGGAAGTGTTTTGGTTTTGTTATTTTAAATTCATGACTTGTTCACATAAAATTCGCACTACATAAGACTTATTCAAAAGCTGGTGGGGTCATTTAAGATTTTTCAGCTATTTGGTTTTTAAACTCTCTACTCTTTATCTTTTTAATTAATTAGTCAGAATATATATGTATGTAAGTGCTCAGTATTCAGCAATGGAAAATCAAAACACCCAGCATACCATTCTAGGAGCGCTCCGAAAAAAGGAGTCAGAAAAGAGTCCAACAAAAGAGCATTTTCGGAGCTAAAGAAAAATTTGCTTGTTACTGTCCTGAGTCGGCACGCACTATGACTCAGAAATTCCACTTAATTATGTGTGTACCAAAGCGTTGTTGTCCTGTTATTTGTGCTTTGAAAAAAAAAAAAACATAGCTGTACCACACAAGAATGATAAAAACAAGATTACACAGAGCCCAAAAAACCTTCATAAAAGACTCTTTTCTGACATTATCTAAGAGCTCTTTCTGACGGACCATTTTCGAATGTAATGACCCTCTTTTCTAAAGGTTTTCGGAGCAATTATGATTGTTTTTTGGGTTCATAAAGAGCGTTAACGCTCCGAAAAAGGTGTCAGAAAAGACTCTTTTCGGACTCATATGGCTTGCTGGACAGAAACAAACTGCATGAAAATCCAAATGTATCAGGTTCAATGATTAAAAAAAACTACAATTTCCACAAAGCATTAAATTATTAAATAACATCATGTTATAAAACAATATAATCAGATAGCAAAAAATAAAGTAAACATTTTATTAACCCTATAACATACACACGGGTGAAAATGTATCCACTTGCAATATTTGGCTATCCCATGCCCGCGACCTTTGTTGCCTATATCTCTAGGACCAGATAGAATATTACCATGAAACAGAAACTAAAAGTTTTGTAAAATATTTAATCCTTATGTGTGCAGCAACGTACCCGGGTACCTTTGGCGTTTTCAGTTAAAGTTTCTTCATTAAAATCGATAAAAATTTTGTCTTGCAGACGATGTCGATGAATAAGAATTTATTTTTGTATTTTTAGCCCAATGCTCAATATTTTCCAGACACAAAACAATGCTTAGATCTTTTAAGAATTTTCGACAACGATCACTGGACTGATGTTGTATTTTAAATTCCATATATATAATATAGGATGCTAGTGCTGCTATGTAAATGGCATTAAAAAATAGTGACAACGCCATCGACTTGTTCTGCGTTTGCACGTGTATTCACCTAACAGTTTATCCATATTATCTACTGGTCCTGTTAACTACGCTCCAACAATATATGTACAGCGAAAATGCTTTTTCTCTACTTAACTTTCATATAGGTACGCAGGTACCTTGCAGCGCATTAGAAGGTGTTTTTTTTGCCGCAGACATAAGGTTAAAAAAATTTAAATTTTAGAAAAAGCCGAAATGAACTAGTAGGTACAAACGTATCCCGGATATGAGATATCGTAGAAAAGTTGGGTATTATCCTTCAATTGCTAGGTTATCTCACGATCGATTAAACTAAGTCCCAAGTAGACCTATACCTTCATATAGGAAGCTGAAATGCTTAAATCTTGTATCAAAAAAAATTATAGCATGCGACTACTGCACAACTTCGAACAACCATACCGCGGTACAGTTAGACGATGCCAAGTATTAAGGCAGTGAAAAAGGACAGACTGATTGCTCTTCTTCCTCCACCCAGAACTGAATTACGACTGAAAAAACTTGGGTATGCAGCGTACGTTTAAAAGAAATCAGGAACTTTCAAACCAAATACAACGTTCAATATAGAAAACTCTGGGTTTCTCGCAAAAAAATAAAACAATGTGTCTGCGCAACACGAAAAATAAGTGTTGGTGCTGGTTTTCAAACCTAAAACGAGTATGAAATCTTTATGACAAAGTTTTAACACAATTCCACAACTGCCTTATTATGTATGTAAAATCGACCTCAAATAACTATCGATATGCAAATCACATATATATTTCAGCAACATGCTGAGATGACGATCTAAAATATAAAAACACAAAAAAAAATTGATAATATATTTGGTAAAAAGGCAATTGTTTGGCAAGTAATTTCCAGTTGTGGTCTAAAGAGTGCCCCTTTAAGATCTCTTCAACTATGACTAAGGGGCCGTTTTTTGTGTGAACAATGCTTTATAAATAATACAAAATTTACCTGTAACTGCATGGAAATGTGTTCAAAATATGTTTTTTTTTTGCTTGAACAAGATTTTGTATTTTTAGCCTCAACTGTTTGGACTGCATGTATAGAAGGAGTTTTTTTTTGTTTTTTTGCTAAATTGACATAGACTTGGTGTCGAGTAAACTGGTAGCCTATATTTTCATATCCTTCTATGTACATAAATTTGTCTTTATAACAATACTCACATAAAATATACACAAACATACTTACATTGTGCAATTTACACTATGCATGACATTGTACAATAACCCACTAAACATTTTTTAAGTTGCTGATTTTAATTTCGATGCCGATGCGACATTGTTGTATGAGATGTATGAGTGGTCAATAAATAATCGAAAGTATCGATTTACATGAAGAAATTCTTTAAGCTAAGCTGATTACCTTTAAGACATCGGGGTAGGGGAAGATAAGACGAGTACACACTTGATTGTACTAGCAATTCGTGTTACTGAGTATGAGTAAGAGTCATATTAAATATGTGTATACTGCCAAATAAAATTACGAGCGATGTAAGCACTTGGAATTGAGCTGTGTGAACACCAAAAGAATGCCAAGTAAAAAATTGTTTTATTCTTTTCAATAAGAATTGCTGCGTGTAAATTGCGACTAACTCCTTGCCTAAGAAATTCGTAAATATTTTCGGATAAAATTCAGTTCATGTTCTAAGGTAAATTCCAAGGTGTAACTATACAAGGTGAGTACAGTAGCTGACTTTGTTTACAATTTACTTATGTCAAAAGTAATACTTTCTCAAGTGTTTTTGACAAAAGTACATTATTTTACACCAACAAAATGCCTGTTGTTTCTGTATTGTGTTATATTTGTTGCCAATTTGCACTCACCTTGTATAGTTACACCATGGTAAATTCCTAGCAACATTTTAAAAGAACTTCATATATATCGGATTGACAACAAACAAGAGTTTGATAAATTCTCCAATATTTCGAATAGATATCTGAACAAACATTCGACAATTTAGGTTTTCTCATGGTTGCTGGAAAAATAAACAGAAATGGATTTAAAATTTTCCTTTAGATGATAAGGGAGAAATATTTAAATATGTGTAAAAAAAAATTCCAAAATCAAGTGTGTGAAAAAAATTTTAAATTAAAATTTCTGCCAACAGATACGAATGTAACTAATGTTTATTGTCATGACACATTTCCAGAATATGGTTTAAATATGGTTTATATATTGTTTCCTCTACCTTATATACTACTTTAATATTTCATGGCATTTCCTACATATAAGCAAGTGTGTTGCAGTGTTATATTCTTTTTCAAGTGTAATTTTTTAAGCAATTTAAAGATTTGGTGTTCTGAGTGTGAGTTGGTTCTTGTAAAATAAGCTCATTAAAATTGTTTGTTTTAGTTTATGAAATTACATGCCATTGTAAATTCCGAAAATTGTTCACCCCGGGCTCTTTGAACTAACAAGTAAATAAGATTTTAATTAGGTTATAAACAGATATTGACGTTTAAGATGACTTATTAAAAATATGTTGAAAATGTTATAGAAAATTGCCTTAAAACCCGGCAATATTATTATTATATAAATAAGATGTTAAATAATAAAGTTTAAATATATATTAAGAAAGTTTCAAGAATAAGTAGAGTTTATTAAAAGAATTTGTTGCAGGAATATCACGTTTTTTATTTTAAAGAGTAAGTGGTGCGAGTGATATAAGTACTATTTACTACTTATATCACTCGCACCACTTACTTTTTAAAACAAAAAACGTGATATTCCTTATGGCTTGTTGTACAAGCAAAATGTCATTTAATATTGCTTAATTATAACAATTTGAAATTATACATAATAAGTATTATTTGAATAAATATGTACAAAAAAAATCAAATTAAAGCATTTCATTAATAATATTTCATTTATTATTTCCCTATTGATTTAATTAGGTCCCTACTCAGAAGTATTATGAATTTAAAGATCAAAACTTGAACTCTATGTCTTGGAAGGGTCTTCATATGAAGAATTAACGCATGAATCTATGTTCTGCATAACTAAATGATTTTCCCAATAAATTTTAATAGATCTTTCATGTTGTAAAACAATTCCTTCAGTAAAAATAATTTAATGTAAATTAAATTTAATGAACTCGAGCCTGACTAAATAAATATCAAAAAACATTTTAGTTTTCTAAAAATTTTATTCGAAGTTTTACTTCAAGTTAAATATACAAATTGTGTGAAAACAATTTTATACACTACAATTTATTTTTGTATATTTCTTTTATATATTTTACATAGCTTTCCGTTGGAAAACGTAAATGTAAAATCATACAAATATATACAAAGAGACACTAGCAAAATGTAATGCATTTTCTGGCCTGCTAAAGCCGTCATCAGCATTCTTTGTGTCTAATAGTGTTTATTTTCAAACTTCATATATTTAACCTTATTTATATACTAATTGAGAATTATTCCTCTTGCGAGAATTTGTAAAATTTTTTAAAAATTTTATTCGAAGTTTTACTTCAAGTTGAAAAAAAACGTTTTCCAACGGAAAGCTATGTGAAATATATAAAAGAAATATACAAAAATAAATTGTAGTGTATAAAATTGTTTTCAAACAATTTGTACATTTAACTTGAAGTAAAACTTCGAATAAAATTTTTAAAAAATTTTACAAATTCTCGCAAGAGGAATAATTCTCAATCATTTTAATTTTCTCAATTTCATAATGAAATTTTAAACTACAATTGGAATTTTCACAATTTTAAATTAAAATTCAAATTTCATTTTGATTGCTCATAATTCTAATTTCTCCAAGAATCTCCATTTAATATGCAAAATTCTCAATTTAAAGTAGAAATTCTCATTTTCATTTAGAAATTTCTCAATATCATTTATAGGCAGGTACATATGTATTTCAACAGTAATAGCAGACAATACATCATATAAAATTTATTGAGAAAGAAAAATTAGAAATACAGAAATTTAATTTGGATTCAGCCAATCGTTCTGAACAGGTGGGGTGTCACAATGTCATGGGACATAAAACCATATGGCGTTAAGTCCCATTCCATTGAGACATAAGGACATATGCTTTTAAGTCTCAATGGAATGGGACTTAACGCCGTAATTTTTTTTTTCCAGAAATGAGACCTAAAACCATATTTTTAATAATGTTGCGTGTCACTCTCTTTTATGTAAAAAATATATGCCGTAGGTTGGCAATACAGGCAATCTGTACTATGGAGTAGAAAATTCTTCCGCCTGGCCAAAGGCCGGCAATACAAGAAATTTGTACAATGCGAAGCCGGTAGAAATGAAATAACTCCCAACGATAAAATAATGTTTGCAATCAAATGGGACATAAAACCATAATGGCTTTATGTCTTATTTCACTAAAATTGAATTGATGTGAGACTTAAGGCCATATCCAAATTATGGCTTTATGTCCGTTTGTATTGAAAATATTTTCTACAAACAACTCTCAGCTTGAATTAGTTTAATTTTATATTTTGTCTAGACAAAAATGAACTGAGTTGTGAAATTAAATTATTCATTTCATTTATTCGTTAATGTAATAATATTTGTTTTTTGACACTTAAAAACCAAAGCCGCAGTTAGTTCTGTTATTAAAGCAGTGGAAGTATAATTACGTTATTAATTCTAAATTTGTGTCTTAAAGCTAAAATATATATACGTATGATTAATATTTAATTACTTTGTGCTATTAAATATAACTCACCCGTTGGTAAAGTTGGAGTTATTGTAGGAAAATAACGAACCTGTTTGGGCGTTATAGAAGTAAGAATTTGTAGTTCACACGATTAAATTATTTTTTAATTAATTCTTGCTGGAGTTATGTATTTAAATGTTTTTGGGAACAAATTATGTATAGTAGTAAGAATGAACAGATATTTTGTTTTAAGTTTTGTTGGTTTTTTTTATTAACAAAGAGTCATCCTTGTAAAGTAATTTTTTAACAAGAATTCAAGCAAACAGTTAATTTACAATTTCGGCGAATTAAACGTATAAATGCGATGATGCACAATTATTGTCCACCTGAGACTGTTCAACTTTACACATCCAATAAAACCACCAATGAATCATGGCTGTCTATTACAATAAAATAACTAAGAATTATTTTTGTATTTAACATAAATATACAGCCATGTTACAGAATTTAATTCCGGAATAAATGCAATATTTTGCTTCTATAGAAAAAGTACAAGGATAAATTTTTATGGAATGAATCCACTTTTAATTTGCTATGTGGAATTGTAATTTTAAGAATTTCTAGCTTTCATTCCGAAAAAATTTTTCGTTTTACTTTTTCAATAGAAGCAAAATACGGAATTTATTCCACTTCCACACAGAATTAAATTCTGTGATATGGGTGATAATCTTAAACTAAAATTCTTGAACTGCTTCACTTGCCCTGAAAAAATATATAAGTTTACTCAAGACATTTAGACATTCTATTGCCAATGACATCATTACAAAATTACAAAGATTCAACTTTGTTAATTACAGGTCTAATGCACATATTTGCACAATTTGTATATACATTTAATACTAATTTACATACTTCTCTTTAAATGTGAAATAACACATTTTCACAAATAATATTGGTTAAATAAATTCAAAAATTATAATATTTTAAGATTAACAAAATTTAGTGAAAGTCATAAATTCGTTAATGTTCTTTCATTTTTATTTTCTATTTTGATTTCTACCACCTTCCACAACTTTAATGCAACATTTTTTATAAGTTACTTACAACTTAATTTTCCTTAGTCTCCATTATGTTGATAAACTGTGGGCAATTTGTTACTAGATCATAACTCAAATCTATCCAGCACGCCACAGCACACAACTATAATTTATAAACAATGCTCAGCTAGCAATATTTATATTAACACACACACACGTACTACAGAAACACAACAAAAATACAAAAAGTAGACAATTTTGACCTACCTACCAAAATGTAAAGTATTCAATATAAAAAGTCAAAGAAAAAGTTTTAAATATTTTCCAAACAATGTACGAGTAGGTAGGAAAACTGGAATGGAGTTTTTTTTAATAAAAAATTTAAGATACCTTTATATTGTATACTGCAGCCAAAATGAAAGAAGAATTACAACAACACAGCTAACAGTCAGGTCTAGGATAAAATGTGAATGGGAACACATTCATAAATAACTTGCAGCACATAAACACAAACATTAAAAAAAAACACAAGACAAACTGTTGAAAGTCAAGTGTACTAACTCATCACAGACAACAAAATATTTTGTAAATTATTTTTCTTGCAACAAAAAAAAACAACAACAAAAATGTGTTATGAAAAAATATTTTACGAAAACAAAACATTCAAGCAGGACAGAAAGGGTTTAAATAAAACATTATCAACAACACACAAAAATAAAAAGCAAAAACAATCCGAAAAACCCCTTGAAGGCTTTACATATATTGAAGTATGCTTATAACTCTTGTTGTTGTTGTTCTTGCTGTTGTTCTGAAATAGTACAAAAATCAGGAAACGTAAAAGTTGTGTTAACACATCATGTCACTTTGAAGTGCTCTTTTACACAGTTTTCATACTTATGATGAAGAGTCGAGGTAAAGAAGAAATTCCAAAAATTATTTAGAGTAGCAGTAAAGGCCAGGGTGCGCTTATGTCGTGGCCCAAAGGCTTAACTAAGTGCAATCAACAGGATTTATGTTGCATATAGCTGGGTATATTACATAATTTTTATCATTTTAAATTTAGAGACTTAAATGTAATTTAATTATGGCTTTTTAATTGAACGAATTAATTTCATAATGAGACAAATTTATTATATTATGTTTTATTTACAAAGTGTTAATATGTTGTACTAAAAGCCTAAAACTATTGCTAATATCCCCTACCTGGAGTTGTGCATATTATGTGCTGCAGAAAAGTAGAATGGGTCATATCTGTTGCAGTTTTATTTCAAACTTAAGTAATTAATATGTACTAAAATAATTAGATTCATTTTAATACGTTGGAAAAATAGTGTGTCAATTATATGTACAATATATATAAATACATTTAGACCTATTCTTACCTTTTTTTAATTTTTACTGATCATACTTGACTAGATACTTTCATCTTTATTTTATTTTATAATGTCTGACAAAATTTTGTGGAAAGACTAACACTGCAAAATCATCTACCTATTACGTTTTGTGTGAAATGGTAAAAAAAAGTTTGTTGAGCTGTTAATTTTGCTGTCCGCAAAGTGAAACATGTAAGAAAGTATAGTCGGTCAAACCCGACTATATAATACCCTACACCCAGTATATGTATAAAACAGTTTTTCAAAAACGAGCGCTATCTCCCATACTTATTATGGACCGATCATCCAAAAATTTTGGGTCATGATTTTTGTGAATATAAATATTATATGTGTTAAACTTTATCTCGATATAAAAACTTTTAAAAGATTTACAGAGATTAAAGTGAATTACGTAGAGGGTCTTATATGGGAGTTTTGAATAATTATGGACCGATCATCATAAAATTCTACCATATTATATGTATGTATGTACAAGCCGCGACCACTATTAATTCGTACGGCACAGTTTTTTTTACCTGTATGTAATGTTTAACAGCTGATATTTTCAATACTAAAGTATACAACATTGCAAACCTATTTTTCCTGAAATATCATTTTATCATTTAGAAAAAAAAATTTTGTTGTACCTCAACAACAACAAAATGTTGTTTTTGTACCATAAAGACTGCCTTAAAAGGACAGTTAAGTTCCCAGCAAGCATAATAGTGTGGAGTCGTATATCTTCCAAAAGGGGTAGGACAACTGCACTTTATTGATGGAATGGTCAACGCTGAAAAATACATTAACATACTAGAAGTAAGTTTGCTGCCATCAATAACAAAACTGGCAGACTGTGGTGTATACACGTTTCAACAGGATGGAACATCATCTCATACTGCCAAGCGAACCAAATAATGGCTGCATTCTAAGGAAATTGGGGTCTTAGATTGGCCATCAAATATGGGGAATAATGAAAAGAAACCTAAAAAAATGAGCCTCAAAGAACCCTTTCTGATTTAAAAACAAAATTGCAAGAGATGTGGGATTCTATTTCAACAGAACAATGTCAGAATTTATTAAAATCTATGCCAAAGCGTTGTAAATGTGTTGTAAAGGCAAAAGGCGGTGTTACCCAATTACATATTTAATAAAATAGTAAATATTTAACGCACCGTACGAATTAATACTGGTTAAATTTTTCTTATTATTTAAGCAAAGCATTCAAAGAAATAAATGTTGTTGTTGTTGTTGTTTTTTTTTCTAAAATTAAGAGAATAAAATGATCTTTTAGAAAAAATAGGTTTGCATATGTTGTCTACTTTAGTATTGAACATATCATATCTTAAACATTGCATACAGGTAAAAAACCTTGCCGTATGTATTAATAGTGGTCGGGGCTCGTATACGAAATATATTTATGTTCAACATTATTTCGATACCAACAGTTTTAAAAGAGATATGCTAGTTAAAGTGATTTCCGGATGTGGGCCTTATATGGAGGCTACGACTAATTATGGACCGATCTTGACAAAATTTGTAGATGTGATTTAGCTTCATTTATTTATTACTCATTTGTGGGCATACTTTAATAATTCAAACATTTACGATCGTTAAACTCCAATTTCGGGAGGACGTTTGTATGGGGGCCAGGTGAAATAATATACCGATTACCACCAGTTTCAATCCCATCTATCGTTGGGCCGAAAAAATATCACGTACCAAATGTTATCGAAATATCTTCAAAATTGCGATCTGTACTCTGCGCACAAGCTTTACATGGACAGCCAGCCAGCCAGACGGACGGACATCGTTAAATAGAAAGTGATTCTGAGTCGATAGGTATACTTTAAGGTGGGTGTTGGACCAATATTTATGGGCGTTACAAACATCAGTACAAATCCAATATACCGTCCCCACTATTGTGGTGTAGGTTATAAAAAATTTCCGGCACTATCTGGGTTAAAGATCATACATAATAACTGTCTTAAAAATTTGGTATTTTAATAAAATTCAGCACAAGTAAGTTATACAGAAATCATGACACAATTTTATAACGAACGGTCCATAATTAGTCATAGCTTCCATATAAGACCCACCTCTGAAAATCACTTTAACTTGCATAAATCCTTTACTAGTGTTGATATCGAGGTAAAATTTAATGCAAATTATTTATATATACCCCGAAGTTACGCTACTAAGGGCATTTAAAAAAAACTATTTTTACTCGCAGTGTAGGGTATTATACGGTCATCCTTGACCAACTATACTGTTATAACTAGTTTAATATTTAAGACGATTTTCTTGTAGTTATAAAACCAAATATTTTAATTCCAACAGCTGTTGCACGTACTAAAAATCTGTATTTTCTTTGATATTTTCTATTATTATTAAAAACTGATACTTGAGAATACGTTTTGCATACTAAAGAGTGTTGTATACCTTGAAAATATAATAAACTGCTAGAAAAAGTGATTCCAGAATATAATTAAAAGATAACATTTGCCATGGCGTAAGAATATGGAAAACAAATGTTTTGTTTTTAGTAAAAAAGAATTATTAAAATAAATTTTGATTCCTTAAAAAGAAAATAAAATATAACCAAGTATGTGTTTAGATTATATTACTAAATATTTAACACCAGGGAGCATATGTTTATAATAAATGTATTAGTGACCCTCTTTAGGTTTTTGAAGTTTAATGCAAATCAAAACGAAAAAGAATATTTTCCTTAAAAGTGTCTTTAAAATATGTTGTCCATTTCATTTCTTTTTACACTAAGTAGAATAAGACGAATAAGTTTGCTAAAATATAATACTTAATAATCTACTTTTCTTTTAAATTTCCAATAGTTTTTTTTCTATCCACCCAATAGTTTCTATTAAACATATTTTTTGTTAAGCTGTTTTTTTTAAATAGTTTTTCTTTGGGAGTTTATGTTATAAAAGAGCTATTGCATTTGAGAACATATTTTTTAAATAACCTTAATTTGATGGGGAAAAAATTATAAAAGAATAGAGTGTTTGAATGAAGTTTATATGCTTTATTAAATTTCAAATATATATCAAGACACACAAGAATGAAGTTTAATTCATCAAATGAAGGAGGCCATGGTTGAGTAGAAGTACCTACATAAATATATAAAAAAAAACAAGTAAGAGTTTATATTCGGCTGTGCCGAATCTTATATACCCACCACCAAATCATCTATTATGTAGATTTATAAGAGATTTATGCTCTTAAATCACTTAAGATTTCCGGAAGTAGACTTTTTATAAGGTCTAAGGTCAAATATGGACCGATCATCATTATCATTGTCAAATTTCAACTTGAGAGTCATTTCCATAAGATATTTAGGCAAATTGTAGTGATTTTCGGAAGTGGACTGCGGCTGCGGTCAAATATGGTCCGATCATCATCATACTGAGACGGATGATTTTTATATATGGACTATTTGTGTTGAATTTAAACTGGATAATTTTTACGAGGGATTTGTGTCCATTTAAGTGATTTTCGAAACTGGTCTTTATATGGGATCGTTATGCGATTTCTTTTTACTATAATTTTTAAGGAGTTTCCTTCAGGCTAATTTGGTCAAATGTTTGTTTCCAAACGTAAATAAAAAAACTTGTTCGATTTTTATTTTTTATTTTATTTACCCAACGTTTCGTTAGTTTTATTCTAACTTCTTCAGGGGTCTCGTTCTGAATAATCTAGTCTTATCTAATCTAATCTTTTTACATGACACTGGTTTTTGCTGAATTTTGTATTAATATTTAAATTTTATAGGCATTTATACATCATATTTTGGGAAGATATTTATATGGGGGCTGTGAGAAATTATGGACCGATTCTTTCTATTTTTCTTATACTTTTTTCTTTTATCATAAAAATAACTTGTAGATAATTGCATGGCTATATTTCCAATATATGTAAAAAATTGTAAGAAAAATTTAAAAAAATATCAAATTTTTATGGAGGTTGTCTCACATTTTGGTCCATAACTCTGGTTCGCCTAAACTGATTTTGCTGATTTTCAAGATCAAGCTGTTTAGGAGAACTATAAACGTTTTTTTTTTTTTGTAAACTTTGTTGACTTTGGCTGTGTCTTTTGAATGTGAGAGTGTTTTACACAGACAGACAGACAGACAGACAGACGGACATAGCTCAATTGACTTAGAATTTCATAAGAACCAAGAATATACAATACTCGTATATGCTTTGTTGGGTCTCAGATGAATATTTCTCAGTGTTACACATGGAATGACAAAACTCATTCACCAGTTGTGGTGGTGAAGGGTATAATAAATATCTCAAGTGCTTAAAGTGCATAGATATGTAAGTGCTGTAAGAAATATGATTTTTATAATGCAATTTATTTTTCGCTTTTGGAAAATACTATGAAATTAAGTATTATAGTATATGAGAAACTATGGCAAAGGAAGGTAAGAATGATAAATAATATAAAAATTATATAATGCGTATATCAAGGATATTGTTAAGTGTTAGTTATAAGGTAAGAAAAGGAACTCAATTGACTGGAAATGAGTCGACGATAAAAAAGTGGTAATTTAGAACTCTTTTGTTAATAATATCATTTGCAGTCCTATAATTTATATAATCAAAGAGCAGTTTTTAATCCAAATCTAGCATACTTAGTTTATATAAAATGAATAATTTACACAAGGGATTTTAATTATTTAAATAATTCGATTATATATTTAATACCAATCGAATCGCATAACGAAAATAAAATAAAACGTTACATTTTCGTGTTGGTGTTTTAAAATTATATTCTTAAAGTAAACTAATTATGAAGTCAACAAGCGAACTAGAATATATGTAAGTATAATAAGTCAATTAGAATACACCAATACCTCGATTTTAGTCATTTTATTTTGCGTATTTTTCGAAGTTGCATCGCTGCTTAATTAGTACTAATTTTCACTGTGCGTCTTTAAATTTTCGAGGTTGCGTTGTTTTGGATTCGAGGGTTATATTTTTTTTTAATTTTTATAAAATCAGCAACATTATTAGATGCTAAAACGCTGAGCTTTCATGATCGCAATGGAGTCCTTGCGTTCTATTTGGTTTGAAAATCAAGTTGCGCAGAGGATACCATTAAGTAAAATGGTATTTTAGGCAAAAGCAAAAATTTTATTTGATGACATAAAAAGTAAAGCATTATCCAAAGATAATGCTTGTGGTAGTAATACAGACAATTGCTACAAGGAAATTTATTTTACGCTGAAAAAAAGCTAATCAGCAAATATTGAACCAATTTTTTGTGAAGGAAAGCCGACGACTTAAGGTACGGTAATTAAAGTACATTGCAAATATTTGACGAAAATGATGGAACCACTAAATAACATAATCTACCAAGAAAAAGGGGAAATGACAACAAAAACATACATACATTGCTGTTATTGATCTACAAAAAAGGCAGATCTGTAGTAATACAAGAATCATAAATAATAATAAAGAATACACACACATTGTAAACGTACGTAAATTTCGTTCTAACTCACAACACGTAAAAAAAGAAATATGATAATTCTCGTATTCTATTTCTCAAAAAACGGTGAGTTAAATAGATGATGTTTACGGATTGATCATGGACAATGCAGATGGCTAATGACGCCTTTGGCAGGTTAGAAAATGCACTCAAATTTGCCAATTGTTCCAGTACTTTACAATAGTATTCTTGATTATTCGAACTATTAGCCTGAATAAAAAACTTTTCTCTTAAAAAGTTGCTTTCATTCTTGTTTTTATTTCGAAAACATATTTTACTAAGGAAAAATCACAATTTAAGAATTTAAGTTTTATTTTATTTTATTTGATGATATTTGTTTATACAAAACACTCGTAAGATCGTATATCGTCAAGCAAATTTGTACAAAAAATATTGGTTATGATTTTTTGAGTAAATATTTGCCATGTATGACCGTGTCCTTATTCTTTTCGTAACCCTGGAACCTATTTTCGACTTTTACATGGTTTGCTAGAGAAAATCTTAATTCACTTTATGTCGTTTCAGTTTGCATTGTGTTTTTTGGAATTTAACCCCTACACAAGTGAGGCATTGGTGTAAAAATATTTTCTTTAGCTGTATTTTTATAATAATTGTTTTCTGTTTTCTCATTTAAATTCTTAATAAAATAATTAAATGATAATAAAGTAAATGTCTTATTTTACTAGTCTCTAGTAAAATTATTATAATTTAAGAATTGAAATACAAATTGATGTCCTTACTTATCAATATAAAACAAGCAAGAAATTATATACGGTCAAGCCCGATCATATATAACCCTACACCGAGTATGTGAGCAAAAACACATACGACCATTCTGAGTATATACAAATTAATTGTGTTAAATCTCGATGTCATCACTTGTAAAATATTTATGTATATTAAAGTGATTTTCAGAAGAGGATCTTATATGGGAGATATGACTATTTATGGACCGTTCGCTATAAAATAGAGTGCATTATTTTTTTGTATTTACCAACATTTTTAAAAAATGTCTGGAAGTGGATCTTACTGGTATATGAAAACTATGACTAATTATGATCATCATACATTTTTGGCCAAATTATTTGTGCATTTATAAAACATATTTGCATTAGATTTTATTTTGATACGAACACAAACGGACGGACTAACGGACGAACAGACGGACTGTTAAATCTACATAGAAAGTGATTCTGAATTTATTTGCAAACTTTAAGATGGCTGTTGAATAAATATTTTCGATGTTACAAACATCAGAAAAAACCAAAACCCCACTGGTGTAGGAATATTATTTTTAAATTATATAAATACATTAATAAGTAAGTTTGCAATATTTTCTGGGTTTTCATTTTAAATACTTTAGACCCCTATTTTTGCGTAACTATCATCAATATCATCTTCAGTATCACTTTCGTCAACCTTTCATATGTATAATTTGTACAAAATTTATTGCGTAGTTAATAATAATTGCGATAATGAAAATATTTTCGCATTACGATTGCAAGCAATTAAAAATAATTTATGACGTTGCATCTATTTTGAATTGAAAGATTTGTATAAGCGGATATGAGTTTTAGTTTTTATACCACTCTAGCCATGTCCGTCAGTCTGTTGAAAGCACGATAGAGCTTACAACTTAGAACATTCTATGTTTCAACGAAATATTTGATTGCTATTCAAAATGGGCAAAATCGCTTCAGTATGATCTGAGTTATAGACGAAAGTTTCAGACTACCACAACATGTTTCAGATATTTTTTGCAAGTTTTTTTCAAATATAATGCAGATAATATCACAAACTTTTGCACACTTTATTTCAATTATAAAAGGTCAAGTGCTGTTGACAAATGTTATAATCGGTCTACGAATGCTCATAGCCCAAATGTCTTACCAGAATTTTGCTCTATGGCACGTATATGCTTAGAGGAAAGTAGTATATGTATATACAAAATTCAGCAAAAATAAGTTTCATGCTAAGAAAAATCTTGAAACGATCTATTGTCTACATTGGTCCTTATTTGACCCACTGCAAAGCCCACTTCCGAAAATCTTTTATAAGCATACAAACATTTTATAAACATCAATATCAAGCTTAAATTTGACACAAATAATCCATATATATATTAAGATCGTCGTGCTTAATTTCATGATGATCGGTCCATATTTTACCATAGCAGCCATATAAAGTAGACTTCGAAAATCTCTTAAAAGCGCATCAGTCTCTTATAAACATCACTATAAAGTTGAATCGTCATACCATGGTGATTGGCATATAAGAGGTTATTGCTTGCATTTGAAACTCAATAAGTTTTTGCGTAAATATCTTATAAATATCGTTATCGAACTGAACATTTTCACAGATCAGTTATATGTATGCAAAAACTATACTCTTGGATTATGTGAAGATTAAACAATAATTGGTCATAGCTCCCATACAAAATCCAATTTCGACAACTACTACTATCGAGGGACTACTATGGTAATGAGCGGGCCGACGAACTGGCCGAAAAATGATCCGCTCTTTAAATGTCTCAACTGCGGTATCAGTCGCAATACCACTTGGGACTGTTAAAAGTGAAATCTTCAGACACTACTTTCAAAAGGCTAGAACAAGGTGGCGCAATCTGGACACTAGAATACCACTAGAAATATGTGGCCAATATATAATAAGAAGTGTAATTGGCAGCTCCTGAATATGAAATGCAAGGACAGCTCGAAAATTATACTGACAGGTCACTGGACAATTGGTAAACATGCAAGCAGATCCGGACCTCCCTTCAATAATCAGTGCCGCAGTTGCCAGGATCGTGAAAAAAGGAAACAGTATTTCATCTTCTCTCTTCTCTAGAGGTGAGTATACTACATAAGATGCAGCATAGTCCAATATTAGGACCCTCTTTTTTCTTTTAGATTTTCTTAATATAATAAATTAATAATTTTGTATCAATTTGTGGTTTTAAAGTATTCAAGCGCGGTTTTGTGTTACATACATATTAAAATACTTATACGTTTGAATTTTATATGGACAATGCTGAATGGAAAAACTAAATAATATCTTGAATAGAGTTTGGAGAATTTTGGAAAATAAACAAATACAATATAAATAGTATCTCCCTCTCCTGTTTGCGATGTACTTTGTTTGTTTACACATCGTTGAACCACTCTGAAAAGCAGTAAAGGTTCACTTTAAATCTCTAAAGCCCAAGTAAGTGTTAAGTTCAATTGGCTACTAATTGAGCCATTAAAATGTCAACTTATCAAGTTGTTTTTTCTTCTCTATAATCTATAAAGATCAATAATTTTTCCACAATACTATACAGTACTACAACAAACACGTCGATATATGTAAGTATACTAACACAATTCAATATTGCTAGCTACTCCCAAACATTGGGAAATTCCAATAAATTCTCATTTTGTTAATACACAAAAGAAAATCATAATAAACTTTTATATCTGCCAGGAAATTTAAATCTTTACAAATGTAAATTTGTTTCCATACTAGATGGGATTTTTAAAAATTAAACAACTTGAGCAGGAAGCTTACATTTAAATCTTGTTAGAATACACAACAGGCCTGTCAAAAGGAAAACAATCCACTAGCTACAATAAAATACAAAACGGTAAACTAACAACTAACAACAGAAATAATCATAACAAATATTTAAAATAAGTAGAGAAATATATTAGAGCTAAAACAGAAAAACGTACACAAACAAATACGAAACAAAAACTATATTATACCCGTACCACAACAGCTGGAAAGACAAGCCCAAGGCTCCTTTGGGGAGTAAGAAAAACAAGGGCGAGGCAAAAAAAAATAAAGGAATTGAAAAAACCTCTGCTGATGCTCTTACAAGTCCAAATATAGCAGAGAGTGCAACAATTTCAGTAACAATAGAAAATATAATAATGACAACGTTGATGGAGAATACGTCGCGCTAAAAAAAACGAAACAAATACGCCACACACTTTCACAAAATGATAAAGAGTAACAGAACTAAGTAAGAACAACCTGAATCCGTCTTGGGAGTTACGAATGACAATAATAATAATAATGTGTGACGGTTCACTTTATTTGATTAATTATTCCAAACCAACATAAATATTTTCTATTATCGTCCCGTTCGTGTCATCACTGATATTTATTTTTTTATCCACCTGTTTGTCTTGTTTTACTTTATTCATTTCATTATTCGTTTCAATTACATTTGATTCTCAATGAAACGACTGAGTAATTCAATGAAATGAGTATGTAAAACGTCTCAATGAGTGAGTAAATGTTCCGTTAGTTTTTTTATAATTAGGTTTTATGAATGAATAAAATAAATAGTTATAATGAAATTTAATGAGTAGATTTTATGAATGAGTGAATAAGACAGGTGTATTCACACGGAAAATTCGAGAAACTAAAATAGACTAAGCTCAATAATTGAATTAAAAAAAAAAAAAAAAAGAGGAAAAGAAAGAAAGAAAAGGCATTCGATTAATGACCATCATTGTATAAAGAGGTTAAAAAGTTATTTACCTACATATATTAAAAAGTGTTTCAAATATAGTTTGTTAAAAGTATAATTTAATAAGTAAATATAAAAGAAATAGAAAAATCAGAAAATAAAGACAAATTTTTCTGGAAGCAAATTTAAAGAAAGATTCTTGCCAGATTAGTGGGCAAAAAGACGTAGCCTTATCTACCAGCAGGCAATATTTTTTGTTTGGACAAATGGTGACGATAATCCACGTGCTTCATTTTGCAACCTCCGAAGACTTCACCAGAATATTCACCATAACCTCATCATACCCATAATAAAACTTTGGTCATCGAGAAGTAATACCATATTTTAATAAACTTTAATATATATTTAAAAAATTTAATATATTGCAGTATTAATTAATATCAATATTTAGTCATACTATCCATACGACTTTGGACGAAATTATATCAATACATTTAATTATTATTATTAATTATTTTCAATTCGTTCATAATTTTATGTAACATCAAAATAATTAAATTTATGTAAAACTAAATACCTAATAATTTTCATAAACATTTAAAAAGAAAAGAAAAATGTATTTCTTTATATTTTCCTAGTAATAATTTATTATTAATGAAAATATCTTTATATAAGTGTATGTATGTATCTGTAATTACCTAGGTTCAATTTACAATATTCAATTATTAATTTTACTAGGATTAAAATTTCTAATTTGTCTAGGTTGTAATTCTATACTATCTGTGAATACCCCTAATTTGTTCAAGTTAGTTTTGTTATTTTTTTTCATCAAATTCGTTTTATTTTGCTTCTCAATAAGACAAATGTCTAAATTTTATAAATGTTGTTTCTCTATTTTGTAAACCTTTTTTTTTATTATTTAAAATCTCCTATATTATTATTGATATTTTATTTGTAACATAGCTGCTCTATTTATAATTGAATCAACAACAACAACTGGGTTTCATCAACGAAAATGCACAGGCCTGAGCTACGTGGGATGAAATTACAGTAAGTAACAAAACAAGATTTTTTTTTATTTAATATCTGTTTATTCATTTAAAATTAGTATATCAAAATAACAATTATGATAATACATTTATGAAACAACAAATTTGTAAATTTTTTTTTTGTTTTTATAATAAATTGGTAATATGAAATATTAATATGAAGTAATTAATTTGAAGTAAAGGAGCCAAACTAGGTTGGTGTTGAATATAGGGGTTCTCTAAGGAATTAATAGGAGATAAAAGAGAACAATGGTTGGAGAGGGCAGGATCTATCAAATCAGAAGATCCAAGGAATGTGTCATTGAATAAGTCAACTTTGTGTAAGCTTCAGGTAAATTGTTGTCCGTCCGAATAATTTAGATATATTATATAATTCATAGATTTTATAAACACGTTCAATTTTGTTATGGTATCATTGGGACATGAATGTGACTAAGAACCCCACCCCATCCGGCGAGTATAGCTTGAATTTGAACGTGTGGTCACATCTTTCCTGAAAACTCCACCAAGATGAAAACTAATAAAAATTAACGAAAAATACCATTACAAATGGCGCCCAACGTGGGGCCCGAGGCGGTCTAAATATATTAGTAACTTCAATAATTAGATCTTGTTACAAATTGATTCGTCCAGCTCTGCTAACACTTGATATAAGTTTAATCTACTGGAGATTCAAGTTATATTGCTGAATATATGCTGATTAAACTTGACCGTAGATTATTCTAATTCACAAAGTCTTTTCCAATATCAAATTTCATTAAAGTCAATAGCTACTTAGAAAATATAAACTATTAGATTATTCGAGATTATTTGGAATTATTACTTTTATTGTCCTTTCTCTAGACAAATCAGTAATCCAGTAGTCAAGATTTTATTCGGAATAGTTAAAATATATGTCATTAGAATACTTTTTTAGAATTACTTATTCAAAGTATACATTTTATATTCAACACCACTTTCGTTTGGAATCTCTAATACTTCTTTAAATTTTATGAAATTTCTATTATTTACTATTACTACAATAAAGAATGGAACCAGTAAATTGTATAATTTGTTCAAGTCCTATGGATAATGCTGAACCTTTAGTTTCTACTAAATGTCTTCACACATTTCATCAAAATTGTATGATTAAATATCTTGAGAAAACTCCTTTTTGTCCGACATGTAAAAAGGCGGTTACCAATTCTTCTCTTACCAAATTTTTATTACATTCGGGTACGTCAACTCCTCAAGGTGCTATACCAAAAAAAAAGAAAAATTTACCTCCAGCCCCTTCTCACAATACTCGATCCTCTACTAGATTGATTCATACTAATGAAAATATTGATTTGTCTAGCCACGAACAACTTTTAGAAGACTGCACTGTTGTTGAAAAGTCGAATCAAAATGAAATTGCAAAACTATATAAAATTATTGAGGATCTTACAAACAAATTAGAAAGAATTGAGATATATAGAAATGTAGAACAAAATATAGAACAACATTTTCCTAGAGAATTATTTCCTCCAATAAATCGTACCTCTATAGTTTCAAATCCCCAAAATATACAAAATAACGAACAACTTCTACAGTTTCCCAATTATCATAACGATGATAATGATAGAAATAGTGCTCCCGGAAATCAAAATGAAATTTCTGCTGTAGCCTTAACAAACAGTAGTAAAGTTGTTAATCTGATAAATAGCTGGAATATTAGGTTTGATGGAAACTCAACTAATTTTCCCGTAAGTAAATTCATATACATGATTACTGCCTTAACTAAGGATAATTTAGGTGGGGATTTCCGCTTACTCTGTGATCATTTTCACATTTTAGTTACCGGAAGAGCAAGGGAATGGTACTGGGAGTATAGGAGCTCTGTATCGAAGATAGTTTGGGAATCTCTTTGTAAGGCCATGAAAACCTATTTCGCTGACCATTTCTCCGATAATGATATCAGGGAGATGATCAGAGACAGAAAGCAGTTATCAGGGGAGAGCTTTGAGGAATACTATTCAGCAATCATAAAACTCTGTGGTAGGCTACAATATAAGCTTTCAGAAATCGAACTTGTTGAAATCCTTAGAAGAAACTTAAGACCACAGCTTCGCAAGGAATTATTTTATACTAATATCAATAATGTAGCCCATCTACGATTCTTAATGCTCAGACGTGAACATTTGAGTCTAGAAATGGACAAACTTAATAGTGTGAGGTCAACGAATAGGAAAGTGAACGAAATTGAATTTAACGAAGTAGAGCAAGAATTTAATGAAGATATTTCGGAAATTAAGAAAGTTTCAGATATAATTTGTTGGAATTGTAGGAAAAAAGGTCACCGATTTACCGATTGTCTTGAAGAAAGATCAATATTTTGCTATGGTTGCGGGGCTCAAAATGTATTTAAACCAAATTGTTCCAATTGCCAGAACCAGGGAAACGGACGAGCGAGCGGTTTCCGCTCGGAAAAATAAAAATATTTGAAACAAGTTCAACTCAGACCTCTAACCCTGTAACAAATATCGGAAACGAAAACAAACCAAAATTGACCCCGTTACTTCCGTACCACGAAAAACTTTTAAAATATCAGAGGGCGCGTGAAAAAATTTTTTGTGAGGGTTTTAGTTCAGAAAGAGGACATAGCATTTCTACAGATAGAAATACCAAAAGATTACGACAGTTCTGGAAAAATGTTGTTTTTGATAGAAAAGTTATTAATCACTCTGTACAAGCAATTGAACAAATTCAGGACGATACACGATTTTTTGTAAAAATTACTCTTTTTGGAATAAATTTAGCGGGACTTATAGACACTGGTGCTTCAATCACATGTATTTCAGGCTCAGCCGCAAAAGATTTTTTGAGAAAAGACATTCCTTATAGACAGTTAAGAGAAAGTGTAACGACTGCAGGTGGAAAAAAATACGATGTTTTAGGATATATTGAAACTACAGTGGAATTTAGAGGTATGAATAATACAATTAGGATATACATAATACCAGATCTGAAAAATGAGTTATATTTAGGGATAGATTTTGTTAGGAAATTTAACCTTATGAATCCAAGTTTATTAGAAATTAATAGCCTAAATTTACCTGCTTCAGGATATGGTCATAATCTTACCACCTCAATGCGTTTACAATTAGAAAATGCAATTAAACAATTTCCTTCGTATGAACGTGATGGCTTGGGTAGAACTTCATTAATTTACCATTCAATAGAAATATTAAAGGATTCAAAACCTATTAAGCAGAGGTATTTTTCAGTATCCCCAGCCATCGAGAAATTGATTCACGCAGAAGTTGATAACATGTTGGCTATGGATATTATTGAGGAGGCTCCGCCCAACTGTCCGTGGAGTAGCCCTGTTACGCTGGTTAGGAAAAATGGGAAGTCCAGGCTATGTTTGGATTCAAGGAAGTTAAATTCCGTTACAGTCAAGGATGCATATCCTCAACCAAAAATTAGCAATATTCTTTCAAGGTTGCCAAGAGCTGAGTTTATAACTTCCTTAGATCTCAAACATGCCTTTTGGCAAATTGGATTAGAACCGAATTCACGTGATATGACAGCTTTTACTATTCCTAACAGACCCTTATACAGATTTAAAGTAATGCCGTTTGGGCTAACAAATGCACCACAAACCATGAGTCGTCTTATGGACATCATTATTCCACCTACACTTCGAAATCAAGTATTCATCTATTTAGACGATTTACTTTTAGTTTCACAAAATTTCAAAGAACATTTGGATTTATTATTAGATGTTGCCAACATATTAAGAAAATCTGGTCTTACATTAAATATTTCTAAATGCCATTGGTGTTTAAATGAAGTCAGATACCTCGGATATATCATAGGTAATGGCGTTATAAAAACCGACCCGGACAAGATACTAGCCATTAGGGATTTGCCACCTCCGAAGTCTGTCCGTGAGGTCAGGAAATTTATGGGCCTTGCTGGTTGGTACAGGCGTTTCATTGAAAATTTTTCCGAAATGACTGCACCGATTTCAGACCTGACGAAGAAAACAAAAAAATTTATATGGACGCAAGAAGCAAATGTAGCGTATGAAAAAATTAAATTATGTCTAACTACTGCTCCAGTTCTGATTACGCCAAATTTCGATAATCCATTTATAATACAGTGCGATGCATCCAAGCTTGGTATTGGAGGAGTCTTAGCTCAAGAGGATTCTGAGGGAGTGGAGAGGCCGATTGCCTACTACTCATACAAGCTAAACCAAGCCCAAAGGAATTACTCCATTACCGAGCTTGAATGTTTAGCAGCTGTAAAATGTATAGAAAAGTTTCGTGAGTATGTTGAAGGCCACACATTTAAGGTAATTACGGACCATGCAAGCCTGCAATGGCTTATGAGACAATCGGATTTAAATGGACGGTTAGCAAGGTGGTCGCTTCGACTCCAAGGCTATGATTTTTCCATCGAGCATCGGAAAGGTAGTCTTCAAACCGTTCCCGATGCCTTGTCTCGACTATCTCTAGAGGCCATTTCTCCTATAGAAGTAGAGCCAGAAATTGATATTCAATCTCCCTCTTTTGATAGCGCGGAATACATTAAACTTAGACATTCTATTTCTGAGAATGAAAACGATTACCCGGACCTGAAGGTCATTGACAAGTTTGTTTATAAAAGGACTAACTTTTCAAACGACAATCCCTATAATGAATCATCTTCATGGGAACTATGGGTGCCTTCCGATCTAGTAAATGAGGTCATTCGTAGAGCGCATTGTTTGCCTAATTCATCCCACTGCGGTGTAGGGAAAACCATTGAGAAATTGAAACGTAATATGTATTGGCCGAAAATGTCCTTAGATGTTAGAAATTTTATTAGTTTATGTAATATATGTAAACAAACAAAGGCTCCAAACACTATTCTGAGACCTTTAATGGGGGAAAGGATTATTTCGGATAGACCCTTCCAAAGGCTCTTTATGGATTTTTTAGGTCCCTACCCTAGATCCAAGAATGGCTATGTGGGAATGTTAGTTATAGTGGATCATTTTTCTAAATATCCTATTCTAAAACTTATTAAAAGATTTACCTCAGTCGAAATATGTAATTTTATAGAATCAAATGTTTTTCATTGGTTTGGCGTGCCAGAGTTTGTGGTCACTGACAACGGTAGCCAATTTAAATCTGTTTTGTTTAGAACCCTGTTGGAAAAATATGGTGTGAAACACATATTTACCGCAATGTATAGTCCCCAGTCAAATTCTTCTGAAAGACTAAATAGATCTATTTTGGCAGCTATACGTTCGTACCTTGATCAAGATCACCGTAATTGGGATTCTCATGTTAGTAACATTTGTGTAGCCCTACGTAGCCTAGTACATTCTTCTACTGGATATTCCCCATATCATATATTGTTTGGTTACCCTATGATCTGTCATGCAAAATCGTATCAATTATTAAGAAACATAAATTCTTTGGAGAATGGTGAAGAAATTGAACATTTTGATAAACTTAAAATTGTACGTGAAAAAGTTCAGGAAAATTTAGAAAGAGCATATAATTCTTACAAAAAACAATACAATCTTCGTTCTAAAATTATTAATTATAAAGTTGGTGATGAGGTGTACAGAAGAAACTTTGTCTTAAGTAATAAAGCGAACACCTTTAATGCAAAATTAGCTCCCAAATACCTCAAATGCAGAATAGATAAGCGAATTGGAACTTGCTACTATGAAATATCTGATTTACAGGGTAGGAAAATAGGCACATTTCATGCCAAGGATTTAAGGTCTTGACAGTTTTGACATAGTACCGTTTTCAGTTAAATTTGGCATTTAAATATAAATGAAAATGTACCTGTGTTGTGACGGTTCACTTTATTTGATTAATTATTCCAAACCAACATAAATATTTTCTATTATCGTCCCGTTCGTGTCATCACTGATATTTATTTTTTTATCCACCTGTTTGTCTTGTTTTACTTTATTCATTTCATTATTCGTTTCAATTACATTTGATTCTCAATGAAACGACTGAGTAATTCAATGAAATGAGTATGTAAAACGTCTCAATGAGTGAGTAAATGTTCCGTTAGTTTTTTTATAATTAGGTTTTATGAATGAATAAAATAAATAGTTATAATGAAATTTAATGAGTAGATTTTATGAATGAGTGAATAAGACAGGTGTATTCACACGGAAAATTCGAGAAACTAAAATAGACTAAGCTCAATAATTGAATTAAAAAAAAAAAAAAAAAGAGGAAAAGAAAGAAAGAAAAGGCATTCGATTAATGACCATCATTGTATAAAGAGGTTAAAAAGTTATTTACCTACATATATTAAAAAGTGTTTCAAATATAGTTTGTTAAAAGTATAATTTAATAAGTAAATATAAAAGAAATAGAAAAATCAGAAAATAAAGACAAATTTTTCTGGAAGCAAATTTAAAGAAAGATTCTTGCCAGATTAGTGGGCAAAAAGACGTAGCCTTATCTACCAGCAGGCAATATTTTTTGTTTGGACAAATGGTGACGATAATCCACGTGCTTCATTTTGCAACCTCCGAAGACTTCACCAGAATATTCACCATAACCTCATCATACCCATAATAAAACTTTGGTCATCGAGAAGTAATACCATATTTTAATAAACTTTAATATATATTTAAAAAATTTAATATATTGCAGTATTAATTAATATCAATATTTAGTCATACTATCCATACGACTTTGGACGAAATTATATCAATACATTTAATTATTATTATTAATTATTTTCAATTCGTTCATAATTTTATGTAACATCAAAATAATTAAATTTATGTAAAACTAAATACCTAATAATTTTCATAAACATTTAAAAAGAAAAGAAAAATGTATTTCTTTATATTTTCCTAGTAATAATTTATTATTAATGAAAATATCTTTATATAAGTGTATGTATGTATCTGTAATTACCTAGGTTCAATTTACAATATTCAATTATTAATTTTACTAGGATTAAAATTTCTAATTTGTCTAGGTTGTAATTCTATACTATCTGTGAATACCCCTAATTTGTTCAAGTTAGTTTTGTTATTTTTTTTCATCAAATTCGTTTTATTTTGCTTCTCAATAAGACAAATGTCTAAATTTTATAAATGTTGTTTCTCTATTTTGTAAACCTTTTTTTTTATTATTTAAAATCTCCTATATTATTATTGATATTTTATTTGTAACATAGCTGCTCTATTTATAATTGAATCAACAACAACAACTGGGTTTCATCAACGAAAATGCACAGGCCTGAGCTACGTGGGATGAAATTACAGTAAGTAACAAAACAAGATTTTTTTTTATTTAATATCTGTTTATTCATTTAAAATTAGTATATCAAAATAACAATTATGATAATACATTTATGAAACAACAAATTTGTAAATTTTTTTTTTGTTTTTATAATAAATTGGTAATATGAAATATTAATATGAAGTAATTCATTTGAAGTAAAGGAGCCAAACTAGGTTGGTGTTGAATATAGGGGTTCTCTAAGGAATTAATAGGAGATAAAAGAGAACAATGGTTGGAGAGGGCAGGATCTATCAAATCAGAAGATCCAAGGAATGTGTCATTGAATAAGTCAACTTTGTGTAAGCTTCAGGTAAATTGTTGTCCGTCCGAATAATTTAGATATATTATATAATTCATAGATTTTATAAACACGTTCAATTTTGTTATGGTATCATTGGGACATGAATGTGACTAAGAACCCCACCCCATCCGGCGAGTATAGCTTGAATTTGAACGTGTGGTCACATCTTTCCTGAAAACTCCACCAAGATGAAAACTAATAAAAATTAACGAAAAATACCATTACAAATGATGAAAATGATTAAGATGGCGACAAGAAAAATAAACGTGAAGTTTAGTAAATATACATATAAAGGGTCCGCCAAATAACATAAAAAAAACTACTGAATATTTTCTCAAATTTTTTTTTTTAACCTTCCGGTTAATAATGGAAAATAATTGCATTTAAATGGCTGCCTCGGCAGGCCATGCAGTAGCCTACACGATCGGTCCAATTTGTAAGCACATTATCGATTGTGTGCAGCTGTATTTCACCAAAGGCTTCAGGAATATTGTCCTTAAAAGCGTCAATTGTCTCTGGCTTGTCGGCGTAACACTTATCTTTGACGGCACCCCACAAATAATAGTCCAACGGTATCAAATCGCAGCTCCGAGGAGGGCAAACAACATCAGTTCTGCGGTTGATAATGCGATCTCTAAAAACAGGGCGCAAAACATCGAGTGTAGCTTTGGCTGTGTGGCACGTAGCGCCGTCCTGTTGAAACCAAATGTTGCCAATATCCTCCTCTTCAATTTTTGTGAACAAAAATTCTTTCAACATGGCCCGATAACGATCCCCATTGACTGTAACGGCCACTCCGTGCTCATTTTGGAAGAAAAATGGCCCAATTGTGCCTCTTTGCTTGTTTACATACCCACCAAGATCAAAATGAGCTTCATCTGAAAATAAGATTTTTTTTTTGGCAAAATCGGCATCTCTGTAAGTCGATCGCAGGCCCACTTAGCGAAGCGAAGACAAGCGTATACACAACCATATTCGTTCAGCGAAAGGTTAAAAATAATTATCTGTCAAAGCAGACATGAGCTAAGTGTTACCATTCACGAAACAAGCACTAGTTGAAAAAACGTTAGATGGCGGACCCGTTTTAAGTAAATTTAAGAATACAGTGGAAGGCATAACAGTATTCAGTGCTATGTATGCCAAAGCTATATAAACAACTATACAACATAAAGAATAGGCTATATTAGTGAGTGTATTTTAGATTACAGTGGAATTCAAAAGTCATTTAGGGTTTTTTCTTAAAGTTAATGTTTGTCTATATGTTAACTTAGCCATTGGAAGCTATTCATACAGAATGCTGTGTTTTTATATTCTACACAATTATAGATTGGGAAGGGTGTATTAGATTTGGACCTTTATATATACCAATTCACTCAGAGTTATTTCCTGAGTCGATTTAATAATTTATAAAAAAAAAATTTTGTAAAATATAGAGGTTGTCTAAAACTTTGGTCTATAAGTCGGATCCTACTAGACCGATTATGCCCGTTTTCAGTATTATATATTTCGATGGAACAAAGCATGTTAAATATAAATTTAAGTTGTCTATATTTCTTTTTTTCGAAGCGCTATCGTACCTTCAACAGACGCACAGACGGTAGGTCATGGCTAGATGTTCTTGGAAACTTATAAGAACTAACCCCCTTATTCATAAAAACTTACAACAGGTTTATAAAGCAAATTGCCATACAAAATTTACTTTATAAACCTCTTATAAACCTATTGTAAGTTTTATGAAAAAGGGCATTAGAATATATAGATTTTTTGGTTCTATGTTCAATATTTCGATGTGTTACAAACAAAATGAAAACTTAATATAGCTCCATATTTTTGGTGGTGGCTATAAAAATAGTAATTAGTGTTTTATTTTCATATCTTAATACATACAATTAATGGATAATAAAGTATCAGCTATTTAAAAGTTTATTGCTGACATGTCTTCATTTGTTCTATGGTATAATTGCTTGGAGTTAGTCAATGTCTTATACAGTTTCCATTTTAATTTTTTTTTGTCGACCCATGGAGCCACCCATATCACAGTTGTAGTGGTTTGTAATTTGAGGATATGGAACTATTTACTTTTTCAACATATTACTTGACTATAAATAATAGATCCGTTTTTATTTCCAACACAGTTTTTGCACCAAGGTACCTAAAGACTAACCCCCTTATTCAAAAACGATTATTAAATTTAACAAACGTTTATTAAGCAAATTTTTATATGCAAATCTGTCTTAATAAACGTTTATTAAATTTAATAATGGTTTTTGAATAAGGGGGTAAATTTACATTTATATTGGTAGCAATTTTTTCGCTGTTTGCTCGAATTTTAGCAAAAAAAAAAAATATTAATTGAGAATTTTGAAATTTTTATATTCTGTTTCGTCGACTAGAACCAACTGATATAGAGCAATTCCATATGAAAGCGATCACCTTTTGGACGACCTATCTCCGATTTTAAAATAAATAGTCTCAATCGATTGCCCAGCAAAAAATAATGTCCCTACATATTTTTTTTTTTTTTTATAGTGACTGGTTTAGTGGTGGTGTACACCACTGTCATGTGACAAAATTGAAGAATTCTTCATAAGGGACCTCACTGAAAGTTGTTTTAAAAAAACTACTAAAGCGATAAAACGAGTGATAGCTCGTTGGAAAGGTATTGAATCAGGCTTTAATTGAAAAATAAAATTTTCCTAATTTTTCTTAGAAATTTACCTTTAACTTTTCCCATGAAAATTAAATTTTCCGATTTTTCACAGAAGCTCCTAAATTTTCCGGCTAATTTTTTTTTTGGATTCCTCATAATTTTTGTTTTAAGAATCAGCATTTAAGAGTCCATCTTGTTAAAAATACATTTTAAAAATTATTTTACAGTTAAAAATACATTTATGAAGAAAAAATAAATTTTTTCAATTAAAGCCTGCTTCAATACCTTTCCAACGAGCTATCACTCGTTTTATCGCTTTAGTAGTTTTTTTTAAAACAACTTTCAATGAGGTCCCTTATGAAGAATTCTTCAATTTTGTCACATGACAGTGGTGTACACCACCACTAAACCAGTCACTGTAAAAAAAAAAAAATTGTAGGTACATTTTTTTTTTGCTGGGCAATCGATTGAGACTATTTATTTTAAAATCGGAGAGGGGTCGTCCAAAAATTTGCCAATTTTGATCGTTTTCATATGGAATTGCTCTATAGGGTTCTGAGTACGTAAATACTGTCGATACGAATATGTCATTACGGGATAACTGATTATTTTTGTCATTGAAATAAATAAGTTCTTTCATTTCTTAGAAGCAATTATAATTGTTCTATCAATTTATGGAAAGGCTCACACTGCAACAACGTCACCAAATTCAGCTGTATTTGACTTAGTTGTTAAATTCTTTTCAGGCACTTCTTTACATTTCATTTTTATGCTTATGTGCAATGAAAGTCGTAACTCACACCGGCAAGATAGGCAAGGTAGAAATGTTGAATAAAATTAATGAAAATTACAACTTCCGAGTAAACAATGAACCGAATAGTAGCAACAACATTTGAATAAAATAATTTTTAAAAATTAATTGTCAAATATTGTTCTTTTGGGCAATAATAAAGTTTCCGACATACAGTTTTATTTTAACTGCTGTATTTATAAAAAATCAAAGTAGACTTCAAGTTTACTCTAAGAAAATTTTGTATGAAAATTTTATCTTAAAGCACACTTCAAGTCTACTTTATTTTTTTGAAATATGACAGTTAGTGTTTTATTTAATTTTAAAAAGATCTAAGTAATTCACCCTATATTCCAATAATTGTTTAAGCTTAAGGTCTCTTTAAATTAAGAACCTTTGTTCCCGATATTTCGCTACTTCTTTGTGTAGTATCTTCAGGAAACATTTTTTATTTTATAAATTTCTAATTATTAGTCATGTGAAAAAGTATATAAAAGTTTTTGAACATAACAAAATAATAAAATAATTCTAGCAAGTAGAAAAATATTACTAATTACCTAATATGTTATCGAAACATTTGGCAAATATTTGCCGAAAAAACGTAACCACTAAATAACATATATTTGAACTTGTTTATTTATTCAAAAAACTTTTCTTATTTAGAACAAGCACAACAAATATTTAGCTTTAATTTATTTGATGCTGTTTGATCAAATGATGAACAAATTTATGCTAAAACAAATGGTTACGCTTTTTTGAGTAAATATTTGCCAAATGTGACCGTACATTTTGTTGTTGGTATAATGACGTTTGTAGTTATTTTCAGTATTTAATACTGATACATTTTCAAGGTTTGGATAGTGTTTTAATTTACTACAATGAGAAGATAACACAGTTTTTTTTGCAAAGTAATATTGTCCCTATGGCGTTGGTCTGATTTATGTCTAATAATTCTTGATTTTAGTTTATTTTTCGTTGTTGCTACAAATACTTTGTTGCAATTTTCCTTTTTATTACCGTAACAAGATATTTTATATACTACATTTAACATAAAACATTTTTTATTTTATCTTTTGTTTTACTACATAATTTATTTAATGTATTAAAGTGCTTTAATTCTGTTATTTTGCGGTATCGAATATTTTATATTTCTCCAATCGTTCTGTTTTTTGAGGGTCATTATTTATTGATTTGTAAAATGTTTCTGATATTTCTGGGACATTAGTTATCAGCTATTAAGTTTCTTGTATTGTTTATATTTCTATCCTTATGAGGTCCTATTAATTTATAAATTAGCTGAATTGGAAATCTATTGTCCTCTTCTCCTTATTCTTCTTATCAAATTCTTTGTCACTTATAGTTAATGCTCTTTTAATTAAATTCTTAGCCGTATTGATAATAATTAATTTACTATGCTTTGAATAATAATTAATTATTCGTCCTGCAGCAGTTGGTTAGTGATACCAATCTTTTATTAAATTTTTTCCCCTTGTTATCAATAAGGTATTGAAATGTGAAAGTTTCGCATCCTATTCTGTCTCTATTGTAAATTTAATATATGGCTTAAAATCATTAAATATCTTCAACATGTTATTAATAGAATGTTCTGAAATAATAAAAATTAATCATCTACATATTTGGTCACTACTCTTGGTTTCCTATTTTTTCTACACATGTATGTAATAACAATTGGAGAAGCTAGAGATCGCATTGGAAGTCCTTTTTGTTGTATATATCTGTGGCAATATGGAAGAGTAGCTTAAGTCAAAAATTGAAGTTTTGATATTTCGTCGTAAGAACTTACATTCACTTAAAAAAACTGTATACAAGAATAAATGAAGTTAAGCGATGCTGTTTTATGACGAATGGAAAATCTTAATATGTAAAAAAATCTATGTGTATATAAGTTGTTTTGATAAATACATTATTGATTAAAAAAAACTTAAGCTAAAAAGTAAACGTACATAACATTGATAAAAAACAGAATTTTTCAAAACGGACAAAGCACATTCAAGCGCACTTTCTTCTATAATGCGAAAAGCGCCTTAACTCAATTCTCTCTTATGTCGACTTAGGCTACTCTTCCATATTGCCATAGATATATTTTCTCATTATATTAATAATATATTAATAAATAAGGGTTAAAAGCTAACCAGATTTTATGTTAACAATGCTTTAATTTGCCCCTTTTTCAACCGATTTGGTTGATTCTTTCAAAATAGACAACACGGAACGTTTGTTTGTGAATTTTTGTTTAACCCTTAAGCGAACACCAGGGACAATCCTGGCATTTTTAAATATTTTTTACTTAGATATCTCAGGCGGAGTCTCTTAGCTTTTCATGAATTCCTCAATGAAGGTGTTTTGTACAAAAAATTAAAAAAAAAAACTTAAATTTTTTGATCTGTAGGCGTGGTAATTACTCTCCACATGATTGTAATACCAGAGCCTAGCCAGGTATTTTTAAATATTTTTTACTTACATTGAAGGTGTTTTGTACAAAAAATTAAAAAAAAAACTTAAATTTGTTTATCTGTAGGCGTGGTAATTACTCTCCACATGATTTTAATACCAGAGCCTAGCCAGGCCGTATACAATTATGTAGAAAATACAGCAAGTAAAATCAAAACAAAAGAGAAAGAGTTTAAACGAATTTATAACTATATATTTTCGGCCTTATTCACAAAACTTACAACAGGTTTGTAAGAGGTTTATAAAGCAAATTTTGTATAAAAGGCAGAATCAATTTGCTTGTACGTTTTAGAAATTAGTTTTTTTATTGTTGTGTTGGGAGTTAGCAAGTGTATAGTGCTACAATGAGTTTTAAGGTAGACAATAACTTTGAAACAGTTTCAAAACTATTCTGCTGATTGGCAGAGGCAATTGCCAATGGAAATGAAGAAAATGCTTGTGATATTGGGAACGAGTTAGAAGTTGATAATGAAATTGAAGATTTTTAATTTATTTTTTAATAAAATGTTGGTACCTATTTGCTTATCGCTTAAACCTCTGTCATTTGGTATATAGGCTCTCTGGTGTTAGGAAAACCAATTTAAATTAAACATATCGCTCCATCTATAAGGGATATATATCTTTTGTTGAAATTTTAAACGTAATATAAAACTTATATACATATATCCTTACAGCCGTATTCATAAAAAATAAAGTAGGATTGAAGTGTGTGTGTACGAAAATTTTCTTAAAGTACATTTCGACAGTTCAATTCCAAACCATGCTATGTCGACTTAGCATGTTTTTAATTTTTTTGCGTTTTTGAATTTAGATTTGTTCAACTTAAATTCAGTCAAATTTTGGTTGTGATTCGCTAGTCCAATCAATAGTTATAAACAACAAAGTTCTACCTCATATGGTTTTTTAGATATCGCCTGCAAACTTGAGGAGCTTTTCCTGCAAAACTCACTTTTTCGACTTAGCATGATTTGAAATTGAGCTGTCGATTTGAAGTATACTTTAATTTTTTCTGAATAAGACTGTTAATAATCATGGATAAGGGTATACTGCTCTACCGATATTTTGCAGCGTACTCTACCATAACGACAAAAAAAAAAAAAAAAACGCACACAAGAGACAACATATCACATCACAAGTTGTAAATTATTAATGTCAAAACCAAATTTACCACTGCCTTAATGTGGTTTGGTTAGTGGATAACAAGTAATCATACATGTAAATATAGATGTTTGCGTTGCTGTTACACTTTGACACACAAGCACAAGTGTTACTACATAAATACCTTCTTAAATCTACAAAGGCCATCACACAAGTGTAACCTTTTTAGCTTTAAAACTAAAATATATAATTTTACTCATTTGTATTGCTATGTATGTGTGTTTATATGTTTATGCTTGTGTATTGGTGTGTATAAAATATTTAACCTTGACAAAGGTATAATTATCATATGGTTGGATAAGCTTAAATCTTTTAAGACATTTAATACAAAACTGAAAACTGCTGAGTAATACAAAATACAAAATTGAAGAGAACAAAATTAAGACGTACATAAATACTTGTTAGTATTTCAACCAACAAATTATTTTCGAATTTGCTTTTTTGCTGTAGGCTTACTAAAAATTTAAATTATAATATAAATTTATTTGCTTTTTCGTTGCTGTGACAAATGTCAACCATTATAACCTATATCAAATATTTCAATTAGATTAGAAGTGGCACAAACAATTAATAAAGTTTTATTGATATATACATAAATATGCCATTATTTACATGACATGTAATCAGTATTTGTAAGAAAAAATCTACAGAGAATAAATTATAATTTAGTTGAAGTTGTTACTTTCAGAAATTATACAATAAGTTTCTTGTAAGTTTCTATTTCCAATGCGTAATATTCAAACACAGTTTTAAAGGTTTTTTTAAAACTTTAAGGGCAAAACGATATTTTGCCAGGAAATTCATTAAATGCCAAACCAAATATAAATATACAAACATGGATAAAATTGTATGTTATGAGAGCACTTTAAATTTCAGTATCAACATTAACCACGCAATGATTTGTCAGTATTGTAACAATGTAATATTTCTGCATTCCGTAAACGCAATGACGCAGGGATGTACAAAATTGCATCTTTTTAAAGATGCGTTGAACGCAAGTGATTTACTAAAATAGGGCCTAAATATGGTAACGTGGTGTAAACCAAAACAAAAAACATATGATTTTTTTAATAAAAAGTATAACAAAAGCGAACCTAAAGAGCGCTAACAAAAAAATTTTAAATAAAAATAAACAAAATTTTTTTAATATGCCCGGAATTATAATTGTTGCTGTTTTAAATGAACAAAGACATCAAAACGTAGTTGAAAAGCTACGAAGAAGTAAGTGAAGGGATGCATTTGATAATCTGTCATATTGCAGTGCAAATGACAAAAGTTTAACAACAAACTTTAAAATTTTTAACATCTTATTTAAATATTAATGAGATAATTAAAAAGAAAACAATGAAACAATAAAATTAATTATTTATTATTATATATTATATATTATTAATTATTTTATTGTTATTATAAATTAATAGAATGAGTTTTTTCATTTTAGAAATCTAAAGTGGTTTCATTCCGAAAAAAAATCGCTTTTCGTTTTCCAAAGACTCAATATACGAAATCAAAACCACTTTCGATCGGAATTTGAGTTGTCTCGACTACAACACAACATGCATTTTTCATACGATAAGCCGATAAGTGTTGTGAATCGTAATCGTCGTAGTTTACAACATACAACATCAATATATGTACTTAGAGTTGTGAATCGTAAGCGGGGCCTAAAATTAAAATCTAAATAATAGAGATTGTTGTATTTAAGTTATAAAAAACGATTATTCATTTTTACTTACTTGACTCGATTGCTAAAATATCGGCATTATATTTTCCACACAATGCAGAAATTATTTTGTTTCTCTCACTTGTATTAATAATTGTATTTATTTACAGCGTTATGCATAATAAAAAATTGGCATAAAGTTAGCATAGAGTTTAACTATAATGTAAAAACAAACTACGGTTAACAAACTGCTAAACACTTTTTATAAACAGCTGTTTTCATCCTGTCGCCAATTTACCGATCTTTTCGTTTTTTCTATTTTTATTTTATTTAATACCGGCACCTCCATTTTAAACTATTAAATATTTTTAACGCTTTGCAAAGTTTTATTTTATTATGGAGTGAAAACAAACTTTAAATGTCAAATTCAGGGATGATATAAACAAAAATAGTAATTTTGGTAGTGGCATCATTCATTTTCAGAGTTGATTTTTTTTTAAGTTAGCAGACGTTTGCAAATTGTTTATGAATAAACATTTTGCCAAGAAACTGCTAAGTCGAATCTGTTGACCGCAGTTTATAAACAGTTACCAACTTTTTATTTTGCATAACGCTGTTAGATTTCTATATACTCGTACATATATTTGTGTTGTTTTTGTTTTGTATTAAATTCTCTCCAAAGTGCTTCGACAAAAGAGCTCCAACATCTTTTTTCTTTTCAGGTTTAATCGCCACATTTATGAGAAATGGTTCAGGGTCGCAGCAATTTATTCTATAGTTAATATCCCCTTGCAAATTTATCTGACTAATTTAATGGTTGTTGTCTTTCTAACAAATAACAATAATGGTCTTAATAATTGCGAGTAACAATATTAACAATTACAGAAATATAAGGAAAGATGTATACATAAAAATATTCGAAATTTCACCACACAAACACGGACCAAGAAGTTTGCTACGAAACAGTTTTGACAATGATTGCTAATTGGAACGAAACAGTTTTGCTACGAACTGCAATTTTAGGATATAAAAGAACATAAGAAAGGATATAAATTGATGCAAGCAGCATATTTATCCTTATAATGAAGCAAAAGAATTATCAGCAGCCATTGTTAACTCATATTTTTAATTTTTGGAACCAACGAGTTTTGGAACTCACACGCTCATATGTATATTAATTACATTTTTTACATAATACATATTCACCGCTATCGTGAATAAAAATTCCACGTGAATTTTGTTCACTTTTTACATGTTTCCTATTTAAATTCAATGTTAAAAAAATAAAAGGGAACAAATTTCATGTGAGGTGATTATCCTTCTAATAAATTTAAAATATTTTTCAAATTCCACTCTATGATAAAATTCCTTATGTATTTCTTTTAAAAACCATCTTGAACAATAAATAAAGTACATAATTAATTTTTTTTTTACAATATGTATTTTTTTAAACAAAGACATTAACATGTTCTGAAACATTATCTCTGCATTAAGTCTTTGATGTTTGCTTCTAAACATATTTTATTATTTAACATAAATGTAACAGTTTTATTGTTTTTAATTAACTTATATAATATAAGTCCAACAAAATTTACAGACATTTGTGAAAAGTTAAATATTTTATACTTTGAAAATTCTGCAAAGTAAAAAAGAAATTCTGTAAAAACTTTTCTATACACTTTCATAAACATGCTCGTAGATTTAAAGTGAAGCTGAAGCAGACGAGAGAACTTTTAACCACAAAACATCAACAATTTAAAATCTAAACAAATTTCCCCAGGGTACACAATTATAAAGTTCATTTTTTCTATTTTTTACTTTTTTAAGTAGTATAGCAGCCACTGCTGTTACCGCTTCCACAATAAATAAATACTTTATACAGTTTTGCTAGCAAAAGACCTCTTCCAAAAACTAACCACAAAAAATTATAAATATAAATACATTTGTAGTATACTTGATTTCTATTGCTATTTTTTTAAGTGGGGTTAAAATTTCTGAATTTTTTTAGTGTTAACTCTTTAAACAAAAGAGTTAACTGAAATCTAACTACACACTCACATAAAAACGTAAATAAATACTTAAAATGACACCATACAACGACAACGTACTATTCAACAATTGTTAAAAATATTTCATAGTTGAGCGTGGTAAATGACTTTTTAAAAGGGCAGTTAGTTGTACTTGGTACTTTTTTAAAATGGTTCAGCATAACGAGAAAATGTTAATAAAATCTGTAATTGTATTTTTTTAAATATATGTATTTTAAAAAAGGTTTTCAGCAATCAAATAATTATTGTATTGAAAAGATTAAAGTTAAACAATAAATGAAAAATTATTTCAAAAAGTTTTGCACTACGACCGAATTTCCAGCCGAATAACTCCTCAAGTACAGTAACACGATGAAATTCTTAAAACTTAATTTAATCTCTATTTAATCCGAACAAAATATTGTATCTTGCATTATATTTCGTTGTATTAGAAAGGCAAATAATAAATACAAATACAAATTAAGTCCTCAATGAAAATAGCCATAGATTATTCGAGTTTAAGTTTAGGAGTATAGATCCTACCAAACTTTCAGAGGCGGAGCTGTGGAGGCTCAAAACAAACCATGATTCAGTGTGTTATGTAACTTCAAGTTCAAATCCTGGTCAGGTTTTCTTATTAAAAATCGGGCATGTATTTTGACATATTTCCTTAAATTTAATTTGTTCGTTAAACAATACGATTTTACATCAGACACAAAATGTTTGAAAGCTATTTCCACTTTAGTTTCAAAAATAAACGAGTTTAAATTAGAAAATTGAGAAAATAATTGTTTTTTAATTCGTTTGGGCAAAAAGATTTCTTAATTTCTTTCTATGGGCTCTTGAAAAGTTTCAAGAAGATCCGACGTTTTCGAAGCAACTTTTGTTCAGCGATGAGGCCCATTTCTGGCTCAACGGGTATGCAAACAATCAAAGTTACCGCATTTGGGACAAAGAGCAGTCCGAAGAGATTCAAGAACTGCCACTTCATCCAGAAAACACAACGGTTTGGTGTGGTTTGTGGGCCCGTGGAATCTTTAAAAATGATGCCGTTGTGAACGTAACCGTCAATGGCGACCGTTATCGTGCTATGATAACCGACTTTTTGAAGCCTGTTATTAAAGCTCGTGATCTTGGCAACATTTGATTTCAGCAAGACGGCGCCACTTCCTACACATCGCATCAATCAATGGATTTATTGAGGGAACACTTTGGTGAGTACATAATTTCACGTGGCAGGCTGGTCGATTGGCTACCAAGATCGTGTGATATCATAGCGTTAGACTTTCTACTGTGAGTCCAAAGTATATGCGGGTAAACCCGCTAAGTTTCAGGCCTTGGAGGAAAACATCACGCGTGTCATTCGCCAGTTACCAGTCGAAATGTTCGAACGAGTCATGGAAAATTGGACTCAACGGATAGACCATCAGCGACATAGCAACGGCCAACATTTGATAGACATAATCTTGAAAAACTAAGTGCCAAAGAATGTTCTTTCAAATGATAATAAACATTCCCCATCAAAGTTGAATTTTCGTTTTTTTTTTTTTTTTTTTTAAAGAAGGGAACCACGAAATGTATTGCACTTTATATGTATAAGTAACAACTTTTTATTTGTCTGAAAGATATCTTTACAAAGATATTTTTAATATAAAGTATGTAACAGAACCGTTACGCTGTTCCGAATTCGACCTATCTAGGATTACAAAACGGAAACTAGTTTCAAATACATTCGTGTATTCCTTATTTATCCTTACAGTATTTTATCGATCCCAAAAGAAATGTACAAATGGACTTTCGTTTCATTTTGTTTTTTGATATTGTGAGAACTTCCTTGTACTTTTATAAAATGTTTTTAAAATTTTAAAAATTTATTTAGAATAACAAACTTAATCTCTAAAAAATAAAATTATTATTAAAATTTGAACAAAATTGCAAATAGCGTCAACAATTTGAACCATATTTTTCATAAACTAAATGGTTTTGGTTTTATCTATTACATAAAGTAATTTTCGACCTAATTCAAAATTTTTTTTTGAAATCCTATTTAGTTTGATTGTGTATTTTATCTAACATTTCAGTTCATAATTCTGGTTCTACTATAACGAATTTTTGGAAAAATAAAAAACATTTTTTTTAAACCTGTTAACTCACTTGACGAACAATTTTCTAATGATCAGGAAAATATATACTTTATTGTTTCTGAGATGAATATTTATCAATGTTACACACAGAATGACAAAACACAATAAATCACTTTTGAGGGAGGAGGGTATAAAAAGTACTAAGGTACCAACAATTTTTCAACGCCACCTCATAAACTATTTACTTATACAATAAAGCAACAACAACCATCTAACCAACCAGCCATCCAAACAATACACACTCTTTTACACTTTGATCCCAAAGGGCATGAGAAAAAAAACCCATTTACAAGTATGGAGTGTGCAAAAACGTAGAGAAGAGTGGCAGTTTTGTATAGAGACTTAGCAGTATTGGTTGTGTTTATGTGTACATTCAGAGGAGTATGTATACATACACATGCATGTATGTATATACATATATATATGTATACATACTTATATATTAATAAATACTAACATAGAAATAAATAAATTTGTTTTCTTTTGCTTTTCCACAAAGATGTTAAAAAATTCAACACAAAGAATGATAAACGAATAGTCATGAATACATTCATAAACTTGAATGAGTGTGCGTATCTTGAAATCTATGTACGAGTGCATACGTATATTTACTCATAATAGGATGGCACTATTTAATAGCAGCCAAAACTATATGTCCAAGTTTGCAACCAAAGTATTGGTTTGTATTAAAAAAACAAGTAAGAAAGTATAGTCGGTCAAGCCCGACCATATAATACCCTACACCCAGTATATGTATAAAACAGTTTTTCAGAAATGTGCGCTATATGGAAGATATGACCTATTATGGACCGATCATCCCAAAATTTAGTGGAATGATTTCTGTGAATATAAATATTATGTATGTTAAACTTTATCTCGATATAAATACTTTTAAAAGATTTATGTCTTATATGGGAGTTTCGACTAATTATGGACCGATCATTATAAAATTAGGTGTCATTATTTCTGAATACAAGAAACTTATTTGTGTCAAATTTTATTTGAATACCAGCATTTTTAAGAAATTTATGATCGTTAAAGTGCATTCCGGAAGGGGGCCTTATATGGAAGCTACGAATAATTACGGACCGATCACAATAATATAGTATGGTGTTGTTTGTATACATATAAGATATATTTTTGTTGAATATTATTTGGATACCAACATTTTTGAGAGAGTTATGCTCTTTAAAGTGATTTTCGGAAGTGGGCCTTATATGGGAGCTATGAGTAATTATGGACCGATCTGCACAAAGTTTTGTAGATGTGATTTGTCTTCATTTACCACTAATTTATGATGAAATTTGTTTGGATACTTGCATAATTGAAGCATTTATGATCAGTAAACCCCAATTTTGGGAGGACATTTGTATGGTGGCCAGGTGAAATAATGGACCGATTTCCACCAGTTTCAATCCAATCCATCCTTTTATCGATATAACTTTAAAATTGCGACCTGTACTCTGCGCACAAGCTTTACTTGGACAGCCAGCCAACAGCCAGCCAACAGCCAGCCAGACGCACGGACGGACGGATGGAAGGACATCGTTAAATCGAATCAGAAAGTGATACTGAGTCGATCGGTGTACTTTAAGGTGGTTTTTGGACCAATGTTGCTGAGCGTTACAAACATTAGCACAAATCCCTTATACCCTTCCCAGTATGGTGGTGTATGGTATAACAATTTCTATATCTGCTTATTTTGCATTCAGGAGACAAAGCTATAGATATTCTTTGAGACTTTGCTCAAAATTCGTTCATATTAACCCATTGACCCCCGATGGTGGTACATAATGTAATGAGAATAAGAAAGAAGCAATGTATACCAATAATAATCCCCATGTTCTAGAGCATCGACACCAAAAGCTTCAAAGTCTTATAACTCAGGAGCTGGTTCGATTATATCTTTTACGATACGTATTCCGCAATTTTTGTTTTTATTAAACTACATTCCAATTACAGGCAGGTTGGTATAAAATAGTTAATAATTTACAGTGAAATGTAATTATATAAAGAACGAAATATTAAAAATGCAAAATAAAAATTTATAGAATGTATAGAAATAGAAGTAGATCATATTAAAAACAGTATAAGATTTTGTAGAAGAAAATCGGCCGAACCATGAATAAAAAATCCGCGGGAGTTTTTTGCCTTTTTATTTTTTTAACATTAAATTTGAATAGGAAAAATGGGAAAAGGAAAAAAATTTCCGTGTAATTTTTATATATGATTGGGCTGAATTTCTCAAACTCACTTTAAAATGTGAAATTTTTTTAATGGGTTTTAAATTTTGCCGTAATTTGTTGAATTTAAAGCGATTTTTTGTTTTGGTTTGGTGATTCTGACCAACATCTCGATATCCTCAAATTCGAATTATTTTTTTTTTTTTTTTTTGTATTGTATTGTATTTTTGTATTTGTATTGATACGAAATGTAATTGTATTGTGATAAATATATGTTTTTTTTTAGTTTGTGATAAGGTTTTATTCTAAGGGTATTTACTATAAACTGATATCATGTAATTGTTATTAGTACCATAATATAATCAAATATACGTGTCATCGGAAGTGTGTTTAAAATGAGTGATCATAATATGATCAAATTTATACAAATTATATTATAGTTATTCACCTTGAGTCAAATATTTAATATCATAAACTCAATATTAATGATAGTTTCTGATGACATCAAAATTATTGCTTAACTGTAAAAGAAGCCGTTGTATAATATTTAGAAGTTACAGAAAATTTGAAAAAAAAAATCCCAAAAAATTAACTTATTTGCATTTTGATCCAGCTAACCAGAACACACATTATTGTATGTTAAAACAAAGAAATTATAATTTTAGTTAAGAAAATCTACAATTTTTGTAAACTTCCTAATGTATCTACTATATATATATATATATATACATATATACATATATATATATACATAAATATATGTGTATATAACTGATTGCTTTAGTATATTTATGTGTCTGACTACTAATGTCAGTACAAGTGTATGAGTATTAAAGGATTTTCTGCCTTATGATGGTGTTTGGAAGTTTGCTATGTATAGAAATATAAATATTAAATAATATTGGGTTAAAACTTTTAAAGGTGAAACTACTACAGAAACGATTAAATAATCTAATATTTTTTAGTTTAAGAAATAAGAGAAAGTACACACAAAACTTTGTGGAAGAGTTGAGTGTATTTATGGTGCTAAATAAAACTTGCGGTAGCTACTTAAAGGAGTTCTTGTCGATGACTGTGTGACAAGAAAAATGCTAAATATTAATTTTTGATTTTGAAATAGTGCCACTGAAATAGAATTTGAAAAACGTATTTCTATAAATTATTTACTAGCTCTTACTGCAAGTAAAGCAATTATTTAATATACATAAATTGTCATTCAAACACTATAAATGAGTTATTTATTAATTGTTATGTATCATAAAATATTGTGTCGTTTACTATTTATCCCTATATGTATGTAGTTTTTAAAATTTGTACTTCCTTAAAGTATTATAAAACTTATTACATATGTATGTATGTAACTAATCTGAGAGATTAATGTTCGCAAAGTTTTCATAGAAAATGTTTTAAATAAATTGATTAAAACTCTGACAGCACATGAAATTAGGTGTAATAAGCTACCAACTACAGCTCAATTATTTAGTTTAAGATAGTATGAATTAAAGTTTTAAATAATCTCCTCCTTGTAAGATATTTCATAACGAGTTTTTCGATTTTTTTTTTAATTTTATTTTATTGGAATAATGGCGAATAATGGCCCCAAAGAACAAAAAAAAAAACACCCAAATTTTGTGGTAACATTTCATTATGAAATTTAGTCATAATTTGTTAATGAAGAATTACCCCCAAGGTTAAAATTAAAGGTGACCGCAAATGTTGTAAATGAATTTTCAACCCAAATTTTTTAATTTTTATAAAATATTTCTAAATAGTAATAACGAAAGTCACACATTTTTGCGTAAGATATTTGGGTTAATTTTTCATTTTTTATATTTTAAAATATTAACAAATGAAATTTAGCCCCAAAGTACAATAACAAAATTTCTTGGCCTCTTTTTTCGTTCTACGTTTTAGTCTTTCTTAAAATGCAAAAATTACCCCAAAAAAAAGTGTATTAAATCCACATAAAAATTAACAAAAGGCCCAAAAATTGTGTGTTTTTATAGTCAGTGTAATTTTTTTGGGTTATTTTTTTTTGCCATTTTTCGTGGGGCTATTATTTCCAGCGCCGTATTTGAAAAGTAAGATTTGATAACTATAAATTAAAAATCATATCGGACAGTTGGTTATCATGACCACCGTCGATATTGTGATCTATTTATTGTTAACGCTTTTGCAGACGAATTAAAAAAAAAAAAATTATCAATCACGACTCCAGACCTCATAGCGCACAAAACAGTGAACTGATCAGTCTGGAAAGGATAATGAACAATTGATCTTGGATTTTTAGAATCCCCAATTCGACAGTATCTAGTCCAGACAAATGAAAATGGGCTTTAACTAAGGTATCTTTTTTCCAAAAAAACAAACGCATTGTTCTTAAATGAAATTTTTAATATTTCAATGCGGTTTTTGAGAGAAATTGAATTCATTATAACAATTGTCAAATAGACTTACCAAATTTTATCTTAAGGTGAAACAAGAATGTTGAACACAAAAATTTTAAATATAAAAGGCAATGGTTTGATCTTTTACACTTATGGGCACCACTTCAACTATGATATACGAAATTAAGAAAAAAAATAATGCCAACAGAAACATTTGCAGCCATTTATTAACACACAAGTTTTGGTACGATTTAGTTCGCTGTCGTTATTGAAAAACTATAAGATTGCTATAGAAGAAATCAGGCCATTTCAAGAATATTTTGCTATTTTCAAAGAAAGCTTAAAGAATGACAATTATTATACCGTACATGTGCTGATGTTTATAACGCCCATAAATACAAGTCCAACACCCATCTCAAAGTATGCTGACCGATTTACAATAATTTCTTGAGTAGATTCAGTGATGTCCGTCCGTTCGTCCATCCGTCTGGCTGGCTGGCTGCCTCGAAAAATACAGGTTACAATTTTGAAGATATTTCAATAAAATTTGATACATTATACAATTGTCCTCCTGAAATGGGGGTTAATCGATTATAAATGTTTGTTCCATACACATATTCATACAAATTTTTCCACAAAGAAGTTATACATATAGTCTAATCTCGTCTAAAAATAGTGTGTACAATGGTCCATGATTAGTCATAGCTTCCATATAAGACCCACTTCTGAAATAACTCTCCGACAAAGTCTTCATATATACAGAAATTATGACAACTAATTTTTTAATAGCCAGTCCATAATTAGTCAAAACTTCCATATAAGACACAGTTCTGAATATCATTTATACATACAAGTATATACACCTAATACTGTTGTTACACGGTTATTGGTTCCAAGAAATTCCGTGTAAAAAACCGTATACAAAAAGACATTGATCGCATGCAAAATAGGTGATTGGTGCGTTATCTCTAAAGCCTATTGTAGTTAGTGAAAACAAAGAATTTTAAGAACAACCACTAAGGTTTATAATATTAAATCACATATACAATGAGTTTTTACACAAGCATAGTTATTAAAGAAAAAAAAAATATATACACCCTAAGCTTAAAAGTAATGTAAAATAACGTGTGATAGCTTGTCATTGACAAGTTTATTTCATTGTATGAACTAAAAAGTGTTTCCCCTTAATTTGTGGTATTTGCAATTGCTCTGATGCTTGTATCCACAAAAAGGTAATTCGCCTATATTTTTGATTTAAACATATTTCGCAGAAATTAAATTTAACCAAAAACAAAAAAATAAGCCTAAAATATATTAAATTGCGCTAAATATAAAAAAATCGTGTAAAAATCATCAAATGTTAAATCAAAATCAAAACCGTCCATAATATGGGTTATTTTTTATTTTTTAAAAGGAAAGTTTAAAAAAAAACACATAAAATTCAGAAAAATGCATGAAATCTTTATTTGAATCGATAGTACGGTCCATATAATTTAATGTTGGAAGATTATTTCATGCAAATATTGACCTTGACTGCGCCTCAAATGGTCCATCCGCTTAGTTCAATATTGGCATACTCTTTCCAACATTTCGGTCGGTATCTCACGAATAAATGCTTCAATATTGTCTTCCAATGCGTCAATTGAAGCGGGCTTGTCTGTATAGACATGAGTTTTAACATAGCGCCACAAAAAATAGTCTAAAGGCGTTAAATCGCACGATCTAGGCGGCCAATTGACCGGTCCCGAACGTGAAATAAAATGTTCACCGAACTCGCCTCTCAACAAGTCCATTGTTGTGCGTACTGTGTAGCATGTGGCACCGTCTTGTTGAAACCACATATCATGCAAGTGAAGATGTATAAACAGAAAAAAGTTAAGTGTTTTGGAAACTTCCGTCTGTTCTATAAACACATGTTCAAAAGTTTTCAAACGCATTTTTATTTTTTAATTTAAACTCCTGAAACTTCAATAGACTTAGTCCAACGCTGATTAAAATAGTTGATCTTTATTTGAGGTAAAACGCTGACGGATAAGATTTTTTTTAGATTTGGGAACAGGTAGAAGTCACTGGGAGCTAAATCAGGAGAATAAGGCAACTCGTATGTTACTTTGTTGATTTTAGCCATTGTTAAACATTCTTGTGCTTTAATGCGTTGTCTTGAAGAAAAATTATTTTTTTGTGTTGTAAACAGGTGTTCAAAAAAGACGCCTCCGCGATTTTTTTTACAATGAAAAAATTAGAAATTCGTGGTGTCATTATTTATTTTATTATATTTAAACAAACAATGTTTATCGGGAAAAGAAATTCATAATGATACGGTAAATGTGTTAGGTCAAAGTGCTGTTTCACATGCAACAGTAAAAAATTGGATTGTTGAATTTGAACGTGGTCGTCCAAGTGTTGAGGATGAACCACGTAGTGGACGTCCAAAAACAGCAACAACAACAAAAATTGTAGCCAAATTGCATGAAATGGTATGAAATAAACGACGAATAAAAGTGCGTGAAATAAATAATATAATGGGCATCTCAAATGATTGCGTCCATTTAATTTTGCATAAAAAACTACAGATGAAAAAGCTTTCTATTAACTAGAGAAGGAATTGAACTAATATTTATCTTTTTAAGAGAAAAGTTCTTTTATTCAGGCTATTTGCTATTGTAAAGTACTGGAACAATTGGCAAATTGGAATGCATTTTCTACCCTGCCAAGGGCGTCATCAGCAATCTTAATTTTCCACGATCAACCTGTAAACATCATCGATTTAACTCACCATATCATATTTCTTTTTTACGTGGAGTTAGAACGAAATTTACGTACGTTTACAATGTATCTGTATTCTTTATTATTATTTACATATCTTGTATTATTACAAATTTGCTTTTGCTTTTCTTGCTGCGTCTATTTTTTTGTAGATCAATAAGCTTTATGTTAACAGTCGACCAAACACGCATTAGAATGAAAATTTCGTTTCATAACTGTTGATGAGACATGGATCCACCACCATGCTTCAGATGCAAAAGAACAATCCAGGCAATGTACTGAAGCTGGAGGAAGTGCCCCAAAGAAGGTAAATTTCAATTCAATCGGTTGTTAAGTTTATGGAAACGGTTTTTTGGGACTTCAAAAGTATTTGATTGATTGACTATTGCAACATTTTGGATCAATTAAATGTAAAAATTCGAGAAAAATGGCCTGGTTTACAACACACAAAAAATAATTTTTCATCAAGACAACGCATTAAAGCACAAGAATGTTTAACAATGGCTAAAATCAACAAAGTAACATACGAGTTGCCTTATTCTCATGATTTAGCTCCCAGTGACTTTTACATGTTTACAAATCTAAAAAAAATCTTAGCTGTCAGCGTTTTACCTCAAATAAAGATGCAATTACAATTGTAAACCACTACTTTGAATGCCTTGATGGAAACTATTTTAATCAAGGGACTTAATTGCCAGATAAACTTTGGACTAAATCTACTGAAGTTTCAGAAGATTAAATTGAAAAATAAAAATGCTTTTGAAAAACTAACTATTCTCTTGCTGTGCTAGTCTAAGAAGTTTCCGAACTGCTCTCGTATGTAGAGAAGTTTAATGTAGACTAATTTTTTCCAATGTGATAATAAAAAAAAAAATCGATCAATACGCTTTAAATGAGAAAGTTTGAGCCTAGAAAATGCAGGTAGAAATGTCTGCCGATGAGGTTGTATGACATTGGTTGAAAATGATTCCATGTAAAGGTTTTCCAAAACTACAAAATACCTGTCGCATTATGATAATGTAGGGTATTTAAATTCGGTCACTTTTTTTCCGCTAAGTTTTATTTTTAAAAAATATAACTTTTTATTTATCCAATACTCCAGTGGTTAATATATTCTTTTAATTACTACAGGGTTTGTTGGTAGGCTTTGCCATTATTATATTTGCATAATTAAATGAAAACTTGATGGTTTCAGTAGTAATGAACGTGCTAATGTTTTCGTTTAGTTAATGTGCCATCTCATGACTACTTCAGTATCTAACCTTTTAGTTGTAGTTTAAAAAAAAAATCATTCTAAAACAGACACATTATCATGTTTACGAAGTGTAGTATATTCATGGTTAATTAGTTTAAATCAAAAGCAGACAAAATCGGTCACATTTGACAAATATTTACTTAAAAAAGCGTGACTACTTGTTTTAGCACAAATTTGTTTGACGTTGTTTACTCTTACAAGAGTTTTGCAAGATCAAACACCAGCAAATAAATAAGAAAAGTTTTTTTTTAAATAAATCAACGAGTTGAAATATATGTTGTTTAGTGTTTTTCTTGTTTTCAAAAATAAAACCAAGGCATTTTAAAATAATAATTATGTATGTATCTTTAAATAAATTCTTTGCAATCTTTTTTTTTTTCATTTAAAAACTGCACATAAACTAAAAGTTGACTTCATCTTATATTTTTGTTCAACCATTTCCTTATCCTTTTCTCTGAATGCGTAACAAGGAAATATATAATTTATTTTAAATAAATTTTAAACATGCTCTAAATATTAAAAATATACCACTTGAAAAAGAAAATGAAAAACTGTGTTTCTTTTTTTTTTAGCTCTTTTGCTACAACAGCAAAAAAGTGTGTAAGAAAATTTAAGTTTTATCTTTTTCGACATTTTAAACTTTAACCATAACTCATTTGTGCATAAACATTTGCTGTTCCATTTTTTGCGTGTTGTTAGAGATTATATTGGTAGCTGGTATAAAAAAAAAACATTTATGCTACGCATATTTATGCCCAAAGTTTTCTTTTCTTGTTATAACAGTAAAGAACTTAATGAGTGGATAAGCAGGCAGGAAGTGAAGAAATAGACTCTTAATGTTGCTGGCAGTTTCTGTTTGTTTTTAAGGTGTAGAACTAAATATTGAACTAGAATGCTCATAGTTTGTGAAACTTTTTCATTTAAATATTTTGTGTGAAGCTCGAAAGTATATTTCTTTAATTTTAATACATATTTTATAACAATTTCTTTTGTCTAAGTTTTCATATACCCATAATAAGGAGTATCCTTACAGCTCTAGATTTGCTAGATCGCATGAGACTACTACAATCTATAATTCTATTCAGCATACTTGTCTTTAGTGTTGTATTAATATTTGGCCAAGCAGCTTCACCTATTATCTTTATTCAACATTTCAAGTCAGCGATATTAATTTTTTTTTGCTTGGACCAGCTCTCAGGGGACAACCCCTACTCATGCAATGCATTGTGTTGGAGCTAGGAAAATTGGTTATGGGAGAGAAGATAGAGGGAGTAGTGTTTGTTAACATTTGATTTGAATTTGCCATAATTAAAAGTGGCAGGTAATACTTCGCTGGTAGTTTATTCCACATACGGACAGTACGGCTAAAGAATGAATTTTCTCTATACGAGTAATGTGTTGGGCGATCCACTGTCCAGTCGACCATGAATGAATGAGCCCTGCATGAATAACGTGTATTACGCAAAAAACTACGTGTTTCGGGAACAAGTACCCTAATTTCAGCAGAAAACATTCCATTATAGTATCGATAGAACAGTGAAACACAACGCACATTGCGATGATGCTCTGCTGAATTAATAGAGTTAGATAACCTACTGTCACCGATAAGCATCTTCGCCCACCCCTGTACACGGGCGAGTTACTTTAAAATAGACTTTAAAGAGCCGGCCCATACATGAGAGATGTATTACATTTTCGTTCGAATATAGGTGGTGTAAATAGTAAGCAGATCAGATGGACTGAAGTATTTCCTACACAGTTTTAAGAAACCAAGACACTTGAACGCTTCTTTTGACATTTGAAAAATGTGTCTGGTCCAGCGGACATCACACTGTAGTCTCATGCCCAGAACATCAAGAGCGTCTGATTTCGTAATATTTACACCGATTATAAAAATAGATAAAGCAACATGATCTTTCAAGTTTTATGTGTTAGCATTAAACATTCTTACGTGCGTTAAAAACGACTCTATTCGTACAGCCCCAGTCTGAGATTGTCATATGATCCAGGTTAAGTGTATCATTCATATTTTGTCTCATTTCCCCAATCTTCAAAGGATTTGGTCTATGGTTAAATGAGTATGAATGGCAAATCTTGCTATCATCTGCAAAAGAATAGATAGGGTTTAAAGTTTGACATAGAAGGTCATTTATACAGATGAGAAATAAAGTGGGAGAAATAACAGAGCCTTGCCGTATGCCAGAATTATAATATAGTGCGATAGTGTATAGTGCGATTTCTGAAGAAACTCGAGATAAGTTAATACCGACACCAAAAGCAATGAGTTTCGATAAAAGAACACCATGCCAGACTCTGTTGAACGCCTCATTTTTGGTGTTTTTTTTTACATTTTTTGTGCGAAAAATTCCTTAGTTGGTGTGCGATGCGCTTTTTTGATAATTTAGGTGCTTTGTTAATTTTTACTAATTTTTAATTGCAGTTTTTTAATAATTCATTATCATAAAATCTATGCGATGAAAAGAGACCCCAGTAAATAGATTTTGAATACGAATATATGATAAATGAATACATATTATTAAATTCGTTACATGAAGGTTATTGCTAAAGCTGAATAGGATGAAAATCTTTGTTTGAAAATAAAATTGACATTTTAAACATTGAAATACAAATTATTGTATAGCCTGATGGTTTGGCCTACTGAACTGTAAACGAACAACCAGGTTCAGATGCCCAGTTGAGCCCTAACAAATTTTATTGAAAAAAAAATCAAATAGAAGCAAGTACTTAAAATAGAAAACAAAAATATTAAAAAAAGTACCAAATATGTACTGAAATTACTTCCGTTCTAACAATTAGTACCTCAATTCCAAATCGCATATTGTGAGTTACATTTTGAGTGGTTAAATGCTTATTATTTCTTTGTTAGCTCGTTTATTTAAAAAAGGCGTTTACTATTATTAATTTTACAATTAATTGTTGATAACAAGTTTTACATAGAATTTAAGAAATTAAAAAAATGTAAAATTATTTCAATAAGTATTTTAAACAAACAAGAAATTCTAAACTTGGTGCGTTTTCATTTAAATGGCGCGTTTTTTTTCTGCATTTTCAAAGTTGACAATGCTGTTCCAAGTATATCCACTCATAAATTCCCTTATGCAAAGCATGACTTATTTGACAATAGTTTCTTGCTCAAAGGTGCTCTCAGACAACTACTTTTTCAAGTGCTAAGCAATTGCAATTCGCAATGAAGTATTCATTCATATGTTAAGATCGCAATCTCTATTTCCTGACAAAAAAAAAAAGAAATTGAAAAATATTTTTAACAACTTAAGCTACAAATATATTTACCAGCACGCAATATCTTTTAATTTTTTTATGCTCATACAACTAAAAGGAATAAAATTAAAATTACAACCGGATTCCAAAAGAACAAAAAAGGAAAAAGCTAAAAAAAAAAACATAAGAAGATTACAATATATCACAACTGTTCGGTGTTTTTATATTCTCTTCTGCTTTTTAATACAATCCGACCCAAACGAATTAAAAAGCAGGGTATTTATATTGCTTCAAAAAAAAAAAAAAAACACACACAAAAATAACAAGTAACAAATTGTGTTAATGGGTCTTCTTGCATTAAAACATAAAATGGCCAAAGTCGTTAACTTTTTGTAAACTTAGAGAGAAATAAAAATAAAAATGAACACAACACAACACAACAGAAAAAGAGAAAGCACACAAACCAGCCGTTTTTGGTTTATTAAATATAAAAAATTGGAAATAAACATGAAATACCTACAAAACAATTTTATAAAAATTGTTCTTGCACTATATAATGCGAATAATATTAAAAGTTGGAAACAAAAACAAAAGCGGCATTAAATTTGTGGTTTTTTTGTTTTATTTCTTCCATTTAATTTCGAAAACAGCAGCAAGTAAATTATGATGGTGGTTAAAACTATATTTAAGAAATATAATGTATTTTTAAGTATGAAAACTTAAAAATAGAGCAAAACTATAACAAAATGCTAAATGTGAGCAGTATTTCTAGGAAACAAATAAACTGAGGTAAAGTGCTCTTGCAGAGAAGGTTATTGCACTTCAAAGGTAATATTTTTTACAAGGACTAGAAGGCTCTTAAATTTAAAATCTAGCTTTTTTGTAGCACTTTAAATATAAAATTTCCTATTTATTTAGAATATTTAAAGTGCTATGAAAGTAAATTGTTTTACAGGTAATAGTAACGTAATTTAACTATTAAAGTAATTGCTTGACCTTTTTATTTTTAATATAATTATATCTTTATTTAATGTTTTTACTTATTTATTTAAAATTTAATAAATTTATCATTCTGATACCATGGACCGATTTTGTTGTACAAATAACTTGTGCACAGTTTCATGGCTTTATTAGTAATACATCTAATTTTGTTTTTACATGCTAATTGGTTCCACAAAAAAAAACCCCCCGTGTAAAATAAAAACGTGTAAAAAAGACATTGATCGTATGCAAAATAGGTGATTAGTTCTTTATCTCTAAAACCCACAAGGATTTTTTAAGAACAACTATTCCGGTTTATAATATTAACCCTTAAGCAAACACCAAAATGTGTTCACACAATCGAACCCCAGGGCCTAGTTTGGACTTTTTATGTTGTGTATGGATTTAAATTAAAAATCTTCAATTTCATTATAAACTTCTAACTAGTTCTCAATATCAGAAGCATTGTCTTCATTTCCATCAACCAATTGCCGCTGCCAATCTATAGTAAGAGTTAGGGTTAGATTTTGAAAACCCTTTTAAAGATTTTGTCTACTTCAGTACTCATTGTAATACATACTTACTATATACACTTCCCTGAAGGAAACCTGGGGACAAGTGCCTCCAAGTCACCACTTTTGTCTGCTATTTTTGGTAACGGTTTGGCTACGTTGTCAACAGTATTGTTATTATACAATTATTTTTTTTCAATTGTGAGCCCCTATAGACTAGGCGATAGTGTGCCGGAATATTATTCAGAGGGTTGGGAGTTCGATTCCCGCCAAAGACTCTGGGTGTTTTCGAATTTATTTTTAATTAAATATTTTTTAATATTTTATTATTTTTTTTTTTAATAAAATTCGAAAAATTAGCAATAAATGCATTTTGATTTTCTATTTTAGAAAAGTACCAAAAGTGTAGACAATGTGGTTCCTAAAGAACTACCTTGTCAATAGTACGTATGTCAGTAGTGAATTCTCAATGACACGCACATGTTAAATGTCTATAGTAATTAGCATTGTCTGGGGTATACTAAGTCACTGGTACTGGTGACTGTGTCAATAGTAAATCAGTACAGTGTCACTATTGACATTTCCTGCAGGGTTGTTAACTGCCAACACAACAATAAAAAAACTAATTTCTAAAACGTACAATCACATTGTTTCTGCGTTTTATACAAAACACAAAATGCGAGTATGTAGTTATAAATTAATTTAATCTATCTCTTTTGTTTTGCTTTTATTTGCTGTATTGTCTACATAATAGTATAGGGCCTGGCTGGGTCCTGGTGTTACAAATATGTTGAGAGTAATTACCAAGCCTACAGATAAAATATTTAAATTTTTTTTTGTACAAAACACCTTCATTGAGGAATTCATAAAAAGCTAAGGGGCTTCGCCTAACATATCTAAATAGAAAACCTATAAAAATGATCAAAAATGCCTAGCCAGGTCCTGGTGTTTGCTTAAGGGTTAAATCACATATACAATTTGTTTATACACAAGCATTGTTATTAAAGAAAAAAATGGTATGCACTCTAAGCTTAAAATTAATGTAAAAAAAATGTATGACATGTTCAGTTGACCAGTAAACTTGCTTGTATCCTTAAATTTATGATATGAACATATTTCTTAAAAATTAAATTTAACCAAAAAAAAAATTTGAGACCATGCTAAATGGTAAAAAAAATTTAAAATTTGTTTATTTTTAAATCATATAAAAAACACCGTTGAGAAACAGAATTAGGTGTAATTTAAACAAAATAGCAAACAACTTGTTAAAAATATTTTGTATAACTCTTTTGAAAGAGAAGTGGAAATTTTTTTTATTTCTTTTTTATTTTCTTTTGCCTAAGAGAATTGAAAGAAACAGGAGAATTTATTAATATGGTTGATTTTGGATCGACATAGCTCAATAGACTTAGAATTTTATTCACATAAATATTTCTCAATATTACACACGATTTCTCAAACTTGAACCTTGATTTGAATAATTGAATCACATACGAGGACGGTTCGGCAAGTTCTTAGCCTAGCACAGAAAGAGAATAGTTAGTTTTTCAAAAAAAAACAAAAAATTATTTTTCATTTTAAACTCCTGAAATTTTAATACACTTAGTTCAACGCTTATCTAGCAATACTATCCTTTGATTAAAGAAGTTTTCCTTAAGGTCTTCAAAATAGTGATTTACAACTGTAGTTGCATCTTCGTTTGAGGTAAAACGCTTGCCAGCTAGGGAACAGGTAAAAGTCACTGGGAGCTAAATCAGGAGAATAAGGTGGGTGGTTGTTTCATTTGTTGATTTTGAGAAATTTGCTTTCTTATGCGTTTTTAGTCGACTATTAATAAATGCGGCACCCATTTTGCAGAAAGCTTTTTCATCTGTAGTTCTTTATGTTTTAATACCATAATATCATAATTGAATACCATATCAGGCAGTTTGGCTACAATTTCTGTTGTTGTTGCTGTTTTTGGACGTCAACTAAAGCTGTGTTCATATTATGTGTATTTGTCATGTGGAATGTCACTTTTCTACCCATATGTGATTTCATGTGTATGTCAAAATTTGAGTTTTACATATGGTTTATAAATTACATGTTCATATGTTGGTTATGTCACATATATATGTACTTACTTTTGTTAACTCCATTTCAATTTTTCCCTCCATTTTCAATAAAAAATTTGTGTTTAGTTTTTTTCGTATTTTTGTTTTACAATTAATTTTTTCCGCCACAAAATTTTGGTTATAAAAAACAGCTGCTGTCAGATGATTTGTCACTTGAAAATAGAACTCGTTCTAAATACTAAAATGTCATATGTATTGCACACAGAGAAATAACACATGATATTGTTTGAAGGTGTTCAGACTATATGTACAAATTTGACATGCGAAAAAGTGACAGTCCACATGACAAATACACATAATGTGAACACAGCTTAAGTGGTGCAACTTCAATGATTGTACGACCACTTTTAAATTCATATGAAGGAGCACTTTCACCTAACAAATTCACCATATCATTTTTTTTATATAAATATTAAATGACACCACGAATTTCTAATTTTTTCCATTGTAAAAAAAACACGGATGCGTCCTTTTCTATATGAGGGTGTTGGCAGAACAAAAACAAATTTAACATATGTTCATAGAACAGCTGGAAGTTTCCAAAATACTTAACTTTTTTCTGCTTATACCACGCTTTCTATTCTAGGCTAAGAAGATTCCGAACCGCTCTCGTATGATTGTTTTGAAATTTTGTGTATTGTTAATTTCCCTACTTTAGCACTTTGAAACCCATGTAGAGTAATCTCATTTAATTAATCTTTTAGGTAGACAGACTTACTATTACAGAACCTTAAACATTATTAGCCACCTAGTTGCCATGTGTAAGATTCAATAAATCCTTTCCATATTTTGGTCAGAAAATACAATGAAAGTTTAAAGTTTATTATGTTATCTGGTTTGCAGCATCCATAGCAATATGATATCAAATCCAAATATTGATTAAAAGCTGTGTAGCTTAATAAACACAAACTACTGCTGCAAATTAGCAGTAAGATTTATTTCTGATTTTCTTAAATTATTCAACTTCAATTGTTTACTTTAATATTGTTAGTATTTTAGAAAATTCCTTAATACTTAAGACTTTAAGAAGTTTAACGCTTTACCCTTTATTTTCAACAACAACCCAAATATATTACCAATATTAAGTATCTTTAATTTATAATTTCAACTATAAAAAAAAAATATTATGAAATTTTTAAGTTTCTAACATCTGCTCTTTCCCATCTCGTACACAAAGCAAAAGTTTTTACATTCAAAGATGATGGTAATTTTTCTTTTTATTTTTTTTTTTATATTGTTCAAAGTGATGATAATAGTAAATTTTATAGGTAGAAAGGGAATGAACAAAAAAAAATAAGGCATTGAGTTCTTAAGCCTTACAGGATAAAAAATGCATTTGGCGATAACAGCTGAAATAAAACGGAAACCGGATGTAATAAAGTGTATTTTGAATGAAAATTTAAAGTGTGATATTTTTAGAATTCACTTTAACAAGTCTTACAGTGGTTGGCAGTAAAATCTTTGGAAGTTTATGCATTGTTGTTTTTTTATAAGATATATTGGAAATCACTAAATTATCTATAAAATAAGAGGATTAAGAACTTAACGTAAACACATTAAAGGTTCTAACAGCTTCATTATTATTTAATTTCTAGGAATTAAAACATATTGATATACTATTGCTTTCTGTATAAAAATGTTTACTAAAACAGATAAGTAATATTATAATCCCTTGAATGGTGTTAATAGTTTTATATTTATACAATTCTCAGAATATTTTCGAGTTGATTTTTCATTTATAATTTAAAATATCTGATGTGCACACACATATGATTTGTATTGCTCTCATGTAGCAAGTGAAAAAATTCTTCAAAATTTGTTTTCATTTTCTTTTAAAATCAATTTTTAATTTTAATAAAACGCGCAAACTTTTCCTCAGAAGTTTTTCAATTCGCAACACCATGTTTGCGTTATATGAAAGATATTGCATATATGTACATTAGAGTGCTTCAAGAATGCATGGATGAAAAATAATTTCAAGATATATGCCCTACCCACATCTAGAATTGTTCTATGAATTGCAGAACCATGTTCTGAAAAATATTAAATTGGTAGGATAACGTTAACTGACACCGCAGCTGCCCTCAAGTTTGTAGGTATATTTACAAGGGGAAAATAAGTATTTTTTTTTCAGTTTTTGCAAATAATTTAGCTATTAAATAAATATTTTTGTATTTTAATGTAAAAGAATTGAAGTACGAAATTTTTAATTTAAATATAAGTTTTTATCTTCGTAGCATAAATTTAACTTATTATCAAGTAGAGTTAAAAATTGTTGCATTTTTAATGCCCGTTTCAAAATTCCATTTTCAAGTTTTTTTTAAATTTTGTTTAACTAAATTTAAAATTTGTACAACATCTTCTTTGGAATTTATTAAGGATCTTTCATAGTTTTTCTGTACCAACGATTTTAATTTGGTGGATTGTGGTAAAAACTATTTTTGTTTGCCATACTTTGGCATATAAACAGTCCTGATACTGTTAAACACTTTTCGAAAGTTTTACTCAAAACGGACAACATTAACTTTGTAGTCGTGAAGGTCAAATGTAAAATTTTGCTATATTTGGGATTTATAATGAAAAGTTAGGAAATATTATACGAGAGCGGTTCAGTATGTTCTTAGCCTAGCACAGAAAGAGAATACACCTAATTCTGTTTTTACGCGATAGATACGTTCCTCGAAAACTCGCGTAAAAAAAAACGCGTAAAAAAAGATAGAATATCCATATTAAATGAGGAAATTAGTTCCACGTATGAAATATCAGGTAAAATAAGATAAATAATTCAAATTCATGTTGCTTTATACACAAACATATTTTATTTAAACAAAAAACAATAGAAAAAAAAGTTCATTTAGAAAAGTACATACATATATGCAATATCTTTTCGTCTTTAATACTTAAATTTTGACTGAATTCTTACACTCTTGCTGTCAACTAAATTTATTTGAAATAAACAAGGGAAATCCCCTGTTTCGATAGTGTTGTTTTTTGTACCAGACGATTTTTAGTGCTGCCAACTATGTGCTTAATTTAAATTTCTCCAAAACCAGTGCAAACAACGTTTTTCTGGTAAAAATACATACATTTTTAGATCGCTTTAAATCAAATCTAGTCGCATAAAAACAGAATGAAATAGTTATTTGGAAACGCGTTAAATCAAATTCGCGTAAAAAAAACTCGCTTAAAAACAGAATTAGGTGTAGTTAGTTTTTCAAAAATATTTTTATTTTTCAATTTAAACTCCTGAAACTTCAATACACTTAGTCCAATGCTTAGCTGGCAATTCTATCCCTTGATTAAAATAGTTTTCCTCAAGGCCTTCAAAATAGTGGTTTACAACTGTAATTACATCTTTATTTGGGTTAAAATGGTCCCAAATCTTTTTTTATACATATGAAAAGTATTTAAAAGTCAGAATTAGGTGAGTGGTCAAGCAACTCGTACTTTAATTCGTTGATTTTAGCCATTTTAGAATACTCTTGTGCGCTGGCTTGATGAAAAATTATTTTTCTGTGTTGTAAGCCAGGACGTTTTTTAGAATTTTTACATTTAATTGATCCAAAGTGTTGCAGTAGTACTCTGAATTTATTGTTTTACGCTTTTGAAGATAGCCAATCAATAAAATATCTTTGAAGTCCCAAAAAACTATTGCCAGCCAATTGAATTATTTTTGCCTTCTTTTGGGCACTTCCTCCAGCTTCAGTCCATTTCTTGGATTGTTCTGTTGTCTCTGGAGTATAGTGGTGGATCCATGTCTCATCAGCAGTTATAAAACGATACTTAAAATTCATTTTATATTGCTTAAAACGATCCAAACAACCTTGAGAAAATTTCATTCTTATGCGTTTTTTAACAAATGCGACACCCAACTTGCAAAAAGCTTTTTCATCTGTAGTTCTTCATGCAAAATTAAATGGACTTAAAAAAATAATTTAATGAATTCGTACTTTTTTGAGTTGATTTATATGAAATTTGAGAAAAATATATCTTATGGTTCAAAATTTACAATGCCAACGAAAAAATCTAAATTAATACTTAAACGGGCTTAGGGCTAAAATGTTACCAAACTTTAAAAACCTTGAAAAATACTGCACATTTTATGATAACTTTAGGATATTTTTTACACAAGTTACAAGCTTCAAAGCCGACGAGGCGCCAGTTAACGTTATACTGTCAACCTAATATTTTCTCAGTATGTGTTTCTACAATCCATATAACAATTCTAGGAGTGGGGACGGTCAAATTTCGTAATTTCATTTTTTTGGAGCACTTTAATATACATGCATTCCACTATGTGTGAACTGTTATGGTAAAATATTTTATAAATATTTTATAAAGAGATTATGAAGTAATCGATTTTTGTTTTATAACAATATTTTTTATATGTTTGCTACTTTTTTCTTTGTAAAGTTGCTTTGTGGAAAAACACCAGCAGCAGTAGATAATAATAATTTTTTATATTAAAGTATGTATAATCGATTGAGTTCTAAGTGCAAAAATATTGATGATTTTATGTTTTGTTTTTTTATGTGAAAGTTTTCAAATGCCATTTTTAAAAATTAAAACATGTTTCTAAGATACAGTTTGTTCAAAGAGTTTTTTTAAATAGTTATACTGTGTTCAGATATGCAACTTTATTGCGATAATCGCAATAAACGCCATTATTGAGCTCAATATTACATATAAAAACTCCATTAATTATTGCGCAATAGGTACGAAATTGTTATAATATTGAGTAAGATTTCAACTGCAACACTGTTCACAACTGTGTTTAGTGAACAAAATTGTATAAAATGGCAAATGTCAACAAAAGAAATCATTAAAAAATCAATGTGTAGGTAAGTTTGTTTACATAGAAACACAACAACCATTCAGAGTATTTTTGTATTGTTTTCCAGCTGTCAAATGATTATTGAGTAATTTGCGTATGCCTGAACACATTAAATAATAATGTCAATTAACCGAATATTGACTCAATAAAGTTGCATATCTGATCACAGTATTAAGTTGGCGATAAATTAGGTATAAATATTTTTCCTAATAGTAAGTTATTATTGGAAATGAAAAAAAATATCATTAATTGGCCCTGTAGCACATTTAGTTTTGTATGCTTAGACATTTTGGTAACCCTTATGTCTGCGGCAAAAAAAAAAAACACTTTCTAATGCGTTGCAAGGTACCTGGGTACCTATATGAAAGTTAAGTAGAGAAAAAGCATTTTCGCACTATATGGTTGGAGCGTAGTTAACAGATATTTTATATAATTTTTCTTAACGCATTAAGGTTTGTAATATAATAAGGTTTGCTGTAGTAAATAATATGGATAAACTGTTAGGTGCCAACGGAGAACAAGTCGATGGCCGTTGTTACTATTTTTTAATGCTATTGGCATATCAGCACTATCATTCTATATTATACGAATATATATGGCATTTAATATGCAACATCAGTCTAGTGGTTGTCGTCGAAAATTTTAAAATTTCTAATTGTGTCAAGAAAATATTGAGGGTCGGGCAAAAAATAAAAAAAAAAAATAAAAAAAATCAAAGTCATCGACATCATCTGCAATACATTTTTTATATACTAAATTTTGAAACTGCAGCAACTCCTTTACAAACAAAAGACACAAGCGGACGCATTCCAGTAGCGGGAAGTTGTTAAGAGTGCTTGCAGCTACGTATGAGGCAGAAAAAGACTCATAAAGCTTGTACTGGTTGCTCCAAGCCAATCTGCAATCAACACTCGATTAGTCAACCAATATGTACAAACTCTTGTTCTCTTATTTTCATTACTTATTGAATTTTGTGGTTTTTATGTTTCTGTTTCCAAAAAAGATGTAATAAATTGTTTTTGTTTATAATTTATACAGACTACTAACAACTTCAAATAATATATTTGCAATGGCGAAGTAAATTGATCTCTCAGGCAAATTACACATAAAGGTCTAAGGGCTGCAAGAAAACTCAATCACCGCTATCGATTCGATGTTAAAAAAAATAAAAGGGAACAAATTTCATGTGGAATTTTTATTCACGATAGGGGTGAATTATTTGAAAGTTAGTAGTTCTCAAAAAGTTTCATATATACAAGTTATAAATTTCAATAAACGCTTTGGCTAAAAACGTCAAAGGTACCCTGGTACCTTGGTGCATACATAAGGGTTAAATTCTGATAAAGAATTTTAGTAGTTATGTGTTAGGAAATATTTTTATGAACCATAACTTTTCGTTGACGCACAGAAAACAGATGGCTTGGAAATCAGTTCTCATTATAAAAATTTATTATTAAAAATAACAAATATTCTGTGCACTGTGGCTCAATTTAACAACAGTTTGTCCTAAGACAATAGAATTTAATTTTTGAATTACACGAAGTAAATTTAAAACTATCACAGAAATTACACTTTTTGAAAATATCGATATATTCGATTTGTGCTGATGTTTGTGACGCCCAAGAATATTGATCTAATACCCACCTTAAAGTATACCAATCGACTCCAAATCACTCTGATTAATTCTACTTATCCTAATAAATCTCGGCACAAATAAGTTATATATAAAACCAAATCACACCTACAAAGCAGTGCATAATTGAACGTAGCTACCATATAAAGTCCAAGTTAAATAAAATATAAATTTATTTAGAAATTTTCTTTTATTATTACCATAACCCCAACAGTATTTCAAATTTAAAAAAACAGCATTTAATATAAATTTCATTTTATCATTATCAATTAAAATTTGATTTCCATTATTACAACTTAACTTTAAACATTTGCCAAAGTCTTTAAAATGTTTATGTACAGTTAAATATTTTAACGACATCACTACAACATCCATATGCATCCTTCTATAGCATAAATTCTACTCAGAACTGATTTAATTGCATTTTAATATAGAATTTTATAAAAAAATGTTAATAGAATTTTATAGCTCACCAGCTAGATGCTGGATGCCACAACCTGGGTTATAAAATTATATTTAAATTTTTAATAATATTATTTGCATGGTAATGGTGTTAATACACACATGCATACGTTTATATTTATTTAATATATTGTGGGTTTCTCACATTAAAACCATAATCATCACAACATACTAGGAATATTACTATGACTTCAATGACAAGAATATTCATACACTAATACTAACATTATAGCTTATGTGTATGCACTCGCCAATATGTCGCTATATGTGTGTGCAGGGAAGTTAGAGAAAGGAAATCAGCAATAAACACTTTCATACTTTTAATAACGTATTTCCGGTTTTTATAGTTGGTCTGCTTACGATTTTCCTGCCATTTAACTTGAAAGCTTACAGCAAAGCCATCATGATTTTTGCATGCATATGTAAGTGTTCGTACCTACGAGTATTCGTAAATTTTTATGGCTTTTTGGCTTATTTCTGCTTAAAATTTTCTCGACTGTTTACACACAAAAAATACAAAAGTACAGAAATGTACATATATGGCTGGCGTGTCTATGCGAAAAATAACTGTAGCCGAGGTTTTTATGACGCCGTTAATAGCTTATATTGTTGTATACTACACATATGGAAATAATAACCTTAAGATATTAAACTTGCATTTATTCTATTTATTCGCCCTTTTATGTTTTTATCTTGCGTTTACCTTCTTTTATGTACATACATATGTATGTGTATAATACAGTATAGTTTGATATGTAAATTGCGTTCGAAATGTCTTTGGTGACACTAGACAGGAAATTCAATACATATTTACTGCGACCTATACTAAATAAAATGCAGTGTATAAGGATGAAATACATTTCTATTTTAAAATCGGACATAGAATTTAGCTTTTCTTTCAATAATTAAATTAACATAGAGTGCCCCGATAGACTAGGCGATAGAGTGCCGGACTATCAGTCAAAGGGTTGCGGGTTCGATTTTCGCCAACGACTCTGATTGTTTTCTGCTTCGCAGTTTGTGTTTGTTAATTAAAAAAAATATCTCCGTGAGAGCAGATTTTCTATACCTATTAGATGATCCTATTTTTGTAAGCCACCTAAATTTTGTTAGGAAGATATTTTTTAAGAGCCTTCTGATTTAATTTAAAAAAAGTACATCCAAGTTAAAGAAATGTTTGAAATCTTTATTAAAGACGTTAGGATGATCTTTGTAATTCTATATTTAGAGATGTTTTGCGTAAAGGTTGGCATAGTCTCTCTAACATATTGGCTGGTATGTCACAAATAAATTTTTCAATATTAGGGTCCAGTGCGTCAACCGTTGCGGGCTTGCACCTATGGATAGCTTCACAAAATAATAGTATAAACACGTTTACTCGTACGGTCTCGAATTCGCCTCAAAATTGGGCCATTATTTTGCATGCTGTGTGGCATCTGACACCGTTTTGTTAAAACTACATGGCAGCCAAGTCCAGCTATTACATTTTCGGCAAAAAATTGTAATCATCGCTCTGTATTTCCATTCATAGTGACGTTTCTGACGTCGTCGTTTTTGAAAAAGTACGGTCTAATGATGCCACCGGCCGATAATCCTCCATACCAAACAGTAAATTTTTCTGGATGCATTTGTTGTTCTTGCTATCCTTCAGGCTGCTTTTTACACCAACTATGACAATTTTGTTTTTTTATGTATTCATGCAACCAGAAATAAGCTTCTTCGCTGAACACAATTTTCGGATAAAAAAAAAATGGATCTACATCGAATTGAATTTTGATATAAAAATTCGATAATCTGCAAGTGTTGTTCGTTTTTTTGTAAGTTAATTTGTCATTAAATTATAGACTATAACTGAACATGTTCACAAGTAAAATGTTACAGCTAAGCTTCCAACCACAGTCTAACTAACAAAAAAAACTTCCTAAAAATTCACATTTTATGACGAATGTTTAAAGAATTTTTTACAAGATATCAATCATAATTGTGCTTCGTCATTCAACATAATGTTTTAAGAAAAAAAGTGGATCTTCACTTAACAGAGCATGAATATTCATAATTCAATAATCTGCAAGCGTTGGTCGTTTGTAAGACGATTATTGTTTAACTTATAGATTCCTGGGGCCAAATTACCGCATTCGATATCGAGTAAAATTTATCGTAATTTTCTTATATTTCGATATCGAAATCATTTTTCGATACGATAGCTTATTCGATCACGAATGCGCTAATTTGGCCCCATACTGAACATGCTTAACAGCAAAATGTTACACGAAAAAAAGAATTAAAAAAGAATTTTTTTCTATCCAGTCCTAAATTCAAAAGTGGTACAGACATCGAAACACAAAATATGTGGGAAAAATATTAAAAACTTATGAGTAATGAACTGTTCATATAAAATTCAGCCACACTACATGCATTTTTTATTTAAAAGCCTGGTGCCGATTTTCAGTGATTTGTTTTTCATACATAACTAATATTATCTAGTAAAACAGTTAATCAGAATATGTTTGTACCAGGGCTTAGCAATGGAAATCAATATATTTTAATCAGATCTACATAAGCTTCACAACTGGCCTCCAAATTTAAAGCTGACCTGAGCAAACAATGTTGTGTTGAAACTGTTTGGCGTGTCTTGCGCCAACATTATTTTAATGGCCGAGTTGCATGCAAAAAAAAAAAAACCATTCATAAACCCGAGAAACACACTGTGCAAGCTATATTTTGCCAAAAAGCATGTTTGCAAAGAATCTGCATTTTGGAATTCGGTCATCATAATATATTCGGTTCAGATGTCATGTCGTATGTTTGGTGGAAACCAAATACAGAATTCAGGGCAACAGTGAAGCATGGTGGTTGCAGTGTCATGGTTTGCCAACATTTGATGGCCTTAATGTTATTAAAAATCTATTGTCAATTTTTTAAATCAGCATAAGGAAACACAAAATTTCTAACGAAAACGATTTAAAAAAAAACTGGTCGCATGTTTGCCAAATCGCCTTAAATCTGTCGTAGATAATAAAGGTTATCACAGCAATTATTTAATCGGACAATTGCCAGTTTTAATTTCAAGTTTTCGAAACCCATAAACTTATTTAATTGTCTCCAGCTACGGCCACTTAAACAATATTGTCAAAGAAAATTTAAAGTAGGGTGTTACTATAGTTCTTGACAATAAAAACATGTTAGTAATTTGGAATAAGTATGGTGTATCCAAATGTTGTTCATCAGTTAATGTGAGTCATCATATAATAATCAGGTATGTCACATAATTCGATCTGAATGTTTTCAATTCCGTATTTGCAAATTGATCGTTTTTAATTTGCGTTCTCTAGATTTCCATCGAATTTGTTTATTTCCATAAATCTTTTAAATCTGCGGTTTTAACTTAAAATATGGTAACGTTGTATAACCAAAACAAAAAACATATGATTTTTGTACTAAAAACTATAACAAAAAAAGCGCTAAAATTTAAAATAAAAGTGAATAAATTAAAAAAAAAAATGCCCGGAATTTCAATTGTTGCTTTTTTTGAAATGAACAAAAACATCAAAACGCAGTTGAAAAGCTACGAAGGAGAAATGAAAGGGATGTATCTCATTCTCTGTCATGTTCCAGTGCTGTGTAAGTATTTTTAGTTTTTGTAATTTTTTGACAAAAGTTTTCTTGTTGCTGGCGCCAACTTTGAAGTTTTTAACATTTTATTTAAATATCAATGAGATAATTAAAACAAAAAAAACAATGAAATAATAAAGTTAATTAGTTGTCATTATAAATTGCTAGTATGAGATTTTTTTTAGTATAAAATCATAAAAAATAACAATTCTACTTTAGAAATCTGAAGTGGTTTCATTTCGTTTTTCGTTTTCTAAAGACTCAATTTACGGAATCAAAACCACTTTCGATCGGAATTGAGTTCTGTTACATGGCTGAATAACTGATGTATGTTTTTTTTTTAAACACAAATAAATGAGTATCAATTTGTGTTTTAAATATATTCAGTCACTTTTTTGTTACAAAAATATTGAAATATTAGTGCGACCAGATTTTGTGTGTAAACAATTTTATAGCAAATGAAAAAAATATTTGTAATTAATTCACATCTGTAGCATAAATATACATACAATTTATTTTCATGTTTATTGAATTAATTAACTAAGTCTATTCTTAAGTATAGAAACTTTTGTTTTAATTTCATGTAATATGCATTAGGATAATATTATGCCAAAATGTGCCAAATGTTTCAAAGCATGTTGATTTTAATTATACTTTGGGTTTTCTTTTTCAACTTATTTTATCCTTTCATCTATCTTTTTGTATTGGCTTTTGTTTAGTCCGTCAATATGCCAAAATGTTAGTTATATACTTTTTTTTTAACACAACTAATTAACAGTTTTTGGTTTTTTGTTTTCGTTTTTGTGCCGAATTTTTATTATCTTGAAGATGTTCAAGTTGCTTGTTTAATTCCCCTTACAAATGGTAATCAGTGGAAAACTTAAGCAATTTCATGTTTATTAAGTTCAATGCAGTTTTGCTGGCTATTATATTAAATCCCCTTCATTTTTAAGCACTTCATTAGTTTCTATCAGCTTAGAAATACTCAATATGTATATGTATATGATGTACATATCTAAAATAATTCCCTGGAGTAAAGTTAGCACGCAGTTTGGAAATCATGCAAGTATTGGCATTGCTAAAAAGTTATACTTTCAATAAAAACAGAAAGCACTTTAAAACACGTCAATATGTGTTCAACATGGTAGAGAACTTGTTCTTCTATTCACTACATACTACTACTAGTAGATATTATCATTGAATCAAAGTGATAATTATATTACTATAATTATTTTTAACATCAAACAAAAACAGAACAACGAAATTCAATTTGCTGTTATATTTGAGTACGTACCTTAACAATTGCTAATAAGTCTGCATGCATTTAAAACTTTATGTTGCTTTCTTTTTATTTTGATAATTTGAACTGCAATGAAACAAAGAAACAATTTGTTTATGATATTGTTATTTATCAAAAATTTAATTATAAAGTTATTTAAAATTTAATATAAATCTGTCATTCTGTATTAACCATTATTAACAAAATTTAATTCAAATATGTTTCAAATATACAATTTGTGTATTTTGCAAAATTTTTCTATCTTGTCTGGATTTTTAGCAACATCGATTTTATTGTCATTCAAGATATACATTTTACTTTTGAATGAAAATTTCATGACCAAATTTCATCAAACTATAATCATATTTACAACATTTAGACTCATAAAAAAATTTACAGACACTGCACTATGGTCGAAAATGGGATTCTGAGGCGAAAGAAATTATAACATGTTTTAATGTTTTTCTTACTAATGCTTAAGAAAATAATTATCAAACAAGCTTTATTCATAATAAACATGGACAAATTAAATTAGAAAAATACTTTGCAAAAGAACAAAACTTACCTATAACTGCAAAATAAATGATGATATCATAAAATGAGCTTTAACTAGAATGTAGAATAATCGATTCAATTTGCTGATGACGCCCTTGGCAGGATAGAAATTGCATTCCAATGTGCCAATTGTCTAGGAAATATAACATTACAATGCTATTCTTTGATTTATTTTATTAAAATAAACTCAAGCCCAAATAATCAGAAATTTTCTCCAACAATTTGATTTAAGATAATTGCTTAATAACTTCTAAACTCATATAAAGAATGGCAAGACGAAGGTGTCTGCCAATTTTCATTTAATTTGGCGTTAAAAATAAATAATTGAAAATTGTGTAAGTTGTTAGAGAAATACTAACATAAAATTTAATAGAACCCATTGTAACATTAACATAATTATTATAACTCCATTGTCGATTTGCAGGCTATTTAAGGATAAAGGATATTTTTTGATTCAGAAATCTTTTTTCTAGGCAGATATATACTTTTTATTAACTATTTATAAAGCTAAAACGGAGTCATTTCAGATGACACTAACATTGTTAAAATCACACGACTCGTTAAAAAGTTATTCTATCCTAAACATTGCTAATTTGTTGCAAAAATTTCCGTGGTGTTTAACTTTGAAGACCTATAAAATATTAACTATATATGATATAACTTGGATTTAGACATTTTATTTATACTTAACATATTTTGAATTTTTGCAAAATCAAGCGAAGGTGAAAATTTTAAAACTCTATTTTTTGTTCGACAAAATGTTGAAATTTCACATATTCAAACTATGTGCAAGCCTCTGGAGGCCTCTATAAATCAAAAATGTCTTCAAAATTGTGACCTCTACGCTCTTCACTATGTATAGTGTGGGAATTTGAAATAAAAGGGAAACAAATCTGTAATTTCGAAACGGTAATTCCTAAAAAGTTAATTTTTTTATTTTATTTTATTGCTTTTTAGCCATATTTTGAATGACCCCTCGGTAGCCGCGTTTTTTTTTAGTTTTTTTATATAAATAATTTTCTTTCCAAAATATATACACGCGTTATAAGTTTTCTTAAATAATGTAAAAAGACTAGAAGTAGCTTTTAAAGCCACAAATAATTTTTTTTTAAATTCTTTCACATTAAATGTATATAACTTTTAACTCTGTAATGATTTTTACCCCCTGGCCAACGATGTCGAACGATAACGTTCGCTTAGATAAGACTTAAGACACAAACTGGATTGTGGAATAAAGAAACTTGATTGAGTAAAAAATAGATACAATAAAAAGTTTGTGTCTTAAGTCTTATATAAGCGAACGTTATCGTTCGACATCGTGGGCTAGGCGGTTAAACAATTCTTTTTTGTCTGGGTTTGTAAAAGTGTTATTAATTCACAAAAATAATAATTATCAAAATCAGTAAATTTATGTATCTACTATTTACAAAATCCCAGACTAAAGTGGCTTGTTTTTTATTCGATTATCTGGTAAACTATAAGAGATAATATATAAAAGCCTTTTTTAGTACTCGGCTGGAAGATTTCGTATAAAGCAAAATCTTTTTTTTTTTAAGAGAAGTAACACTCAGTCAATTAATATGCTTATATTTAATTGTGTTACTTTCTTCGAAAAGGACAGGTTGAAGAAGTAAAGATGGTGAAACTAGAAGAAAGTTTTATATCAGAACACTGCAATTGCGCGTTACGTTTGTTTTATGGCTAAATTCACAGTCTTTAGTTAGCTAATGACAAAGGCTTAACTAATGATTCTTTATTCGCAATGCTTAGTTTGCCATAAGAATAACAAGTAATAGTTAAACAATAGTTAGTATTTTAGTTTACCAATGGTTAACTAATGACCGAGAATTCGGCCATTAGTGAAGCGTTACAGCGCCTCTGGTGGTAAGTAGGCGCATTGTATTTAAAGCTTGATTTATAGCCTTTATTTAATTACTTAACTTCGCTGACGTTTCAAAGCTATACCACCAAAGGAGGGCGCTGTGATAAATATTAGTTATGGTGTATAGAAACAAAACTAATAATTATCAGAAACTGATGTTGTTTGAGTGGCAATGGCTGGGAATCGAACGTGGGCTACATATATCAACACATGCTTAATGATTAAACGCGCTAACCAATTAAGCTACAGCACCCTTTAAAGCAAAATCTTTAAAATCGCTTTTTGTTTTTAACTTTTCAAATACCCAAAATGCCCCAAGTTGGGATCTCTGGCACCCCCCCCCTTGTTTATGAGATCCAAATTCAAAACTTAAACTCGAAAAGAATTGCTTTCTAGGCATGTAATTTCTAAACCTCCCTTTTTCCAAACTCCCCAACTGTGCTATGATGGTGTATGTTAAAGTAAGTAACTGGTTATAGGTTACGGGTGGTATGAGTAATATTATATAATTCTTAGTAAGTATACGATCTGTTCTGCATTAATTCATAAACTATAGGTATGGTCACACATGGCAAATATTTACTCAAAAAAACGTAACCATGTGTACAGGGAAGTGGCATAGGTAGCTGTGTACCTTCGCTGTCTGGTCAGGTGACCTCAGCGCTAAACAAGGTCGTGGAGCTCCACCCAATTAGAAGCATTTGGTGACCTCGCGTAAGCGCGAGCCTCTGGGCCTGAGACAAATTGAAAAAGGTTGATCGTATCATTCCCTGAAATGGTAGTGCCTCGTGACCTCCTTGAAACCTAGAAATGCTCCAAATTACAATACCACATACCAAATTAAAAGTGGTTTTTGTCCTTTTACTTTTCTATAGAAGTAAAGGAGGGAATTATTGCCACTTCCGAACGGAATGAAATTCTGTGACGTGGCTGATAGTTTTTTCTTTTTAATTGATGATTAATACGCTAATCACGTTTCAGTTAGCTTTTAATAAGTGACCTTGGTATAATTATATTTATAGAATTCTTTTTCACATAGAATATTATGGACAATGATGTAATTAGCTAATAGCTATATAAGGAAATAAAATTAATGTGTCTTAATATATTTCTATAATAAACAGAGTAGTTTAGCAAATTTTGTAAATCAAAGTGATAAATGACCAGCAAATATTATAAGCAAATTAGCAAAATATTGTATGTTTATACAAAGGAATATTACAGTACTGTAAAAAATAAAAGAAACGGTTGCTTATTTTTTTTTTAAATATTGATAAACTATAAACCGAATACTTTTCTTAATTCTAACATGCAAACTAATATTGAGCTAATGGTAAATATACATATACTGATAAGCTTTGTATTGAATTTTCCGAACTGAAGGTCATGGAAAATATAAGCGAAGTAGGAATAACATTCAATGATGTCTTATACACAAAATTGAAAATGTTATATTTATTGAAATTCAAGCGTGTTAGCATTTAAAAAAATAGATAATTATTTTATAACCATTAAAGAGATTCATAGCAAAGCTGACAGTAAGAATAAACAAAGTCATGAGTTTTTAAGATTTTCTTCTTCGCATCATTGAATATTATGAAACCGTTTATATTATTTTTTCCAACACTGTATGTACAACAAAAATTTAACAAAATATATTTGTAGTAAACTAAGGACTATCTGCCCTATTTATAAAAAAATTAAAGCTGACTTCAAGTTTACTTTAAGAAAATTTTGTATGAAAATTTTGTCTCAAAGCACACTTCAAGCCTAATTTATTTTTGATAAACACGGTAGTATTAGTTTAATACTTGATTATCTGCGATATAATACAAATTTCCGTTCTCTAACATACACCCTGTTATGGTGACCTTAATGAAAGTAGTACAATTTGCTATTTCTAATTATAAAATTGCTTTCAATCATACATTATCATATGCATTCATTCTCAATTTAACTAACACAGCCTTTAACTATTTATTTTTTGTATAGATTTCTTTCATTTCTCTTTCATTCTTTCTCTAGCAATTGAATAAATTAAATATCGAAGACGTGTGTGGACAAAATGTTTTGTGTGGACATAAAATGTATTAGATTTAGAACAAACAATAGCTATCTATCGAATGTATGTGAATAAAAATAGGTGTTTGCACAAATCCCGTTTATTTGGTTGTTAGGATTACCCATGGCTACTTTTACTTTGCGGTAATTTTTAAATAAATATTCTACGTGAATGTGTTCAGTCCAGCTCATGTTTTTAAGGAATTTTGCCATTTCAGTTGACATGGGTGTTTATGCAGACAAACAAGTAAAAATAAAAAAAAAATAAATACTATATATTTATACAAACGCAAACATGTACAACAATACTTACTTGTGGCTTTTTCAGCTTTTAACTGGTATGTTTACTTGTATATGTTTTGTTTGTATTCGTTTTAAGCCAAGATAAAAATCATAAGCAAACCATTAGATTGTTTTCTCTTGTATTGACGTGACATGTTAATGAATGGTTTCCCACATAAAATACACATACCAGGAAATCTATATATACACAGACAAAATCACACACTTACAAACAATTTGTACGTACTTTAGGGTGGCCCCGTTTGTAAGGAGAAAAATAAAAGGTCGTTGTTCCCAACTAAAAAATTCAGTTTGTTTGAAAACACGATTTCTAGAAATTTCTGTCCTGTGATCATGTTCTGTAACTTTAGTTAAAATTTGTTGCGTCGAAAAGATGTGATACAAAATAGTCCAATGTTTCTCTAAAAGTGAAAAAGTGTGTCTGTAATTTATGTCAAAAACTATCAAAAGCGTTTACGTCGTTACGTTAGAAATGCCAAAGGATACAAATCAAAGCCAATGTGAAAATTCAGTGTTTAATTTCAAATATCGTTGACGCTGAACTAAACTTGTTTACAAAATAATTTGCAATTAAATAAAAATAGTTTCGTGGTGTAAAATAGAAAATTTTGTTTTGCTAAAAGAAAATTATTATAGTGGTATATAAAATATATTGTATAAAATATATAGTAATGTGTTATTTCTTGATAAATTTTAGTTAGGCTCGAGTTTATTAAATTTAATTTTCATTAAATTATTTTTACTGAAGTTAGGAATTACAACTTGAAAAATTTATTATTAAAAAATGTTTGATAATTTTGTAATGTGTTATTGATTGCATTGCATTGATGTGAATATTTTTTATTTTTTAAATTATAACTCAAAGCGGAAACCTTTCTCACAAAAATTTTACTGACACACTTTTTCAGTAAAATGATGAGTAATTTTCTTACGTGACAACGATTATTTTCTATATAAGATACAGACATAGTTTTGCGAGAAAATCAGCTGTTTGTTTCAATTTGTGGCATTTCTGTTTTATTCCACACATTTTAATTGAAAAGTTTCTCGATGCTGAAGTTACAGAATATGGACACTGGCGTCTGTTTTCGGCGATCTTAATGTTTTTCTAATGCTACATCAATCATGTTGTAAAAATATTAAACATTTTTAAGACATCATTCTATTTTATTTCAAGAGGAAATTTAAAAAAAAAACTATTTTACTGTGTTGTAAAGCGTGATCCATTTCGAGGTTCCCTAATTTTTAAAGAAAAAAACACAGAAAAATCAAATTTAATAGGAAATTTATTTTTTGAACATTATGTCTATCAAATGTTGGCCGTTGCTACGACGCAGAAGGTCTATCCGTGGAGTCCAATTTTCGATGACTTGTTCGAGCATTTCGGCTGGTAACTGGCGAATGACACGCGTGATGTTTTTCTCCAAGGCCTGAATCGAAGCGGGTTTGTCGGCACAAACTTTGGACTTTTAATGTCCCCACAGAAAAAAGTATAACGCTGTGATATCACACGATCTCACCGAAGTTTTTTTCTCAATAAATCCATTGATTGATGCGATGTGTGGGAAGTGGCGCCACACCAAACCGTTGTTTTATTTTTTTAAGTGGCAGTTCTTGAATCTCTTCAGTTTGTCCTTCGTCCCAAATACGCCAATTTTGTTTGGTTACATACCCATTGAGCCAGAAATGGACCTCATCGCTGAACAAAATGTAACTCGAAAACGTCGGAACTTCTTCTAAGCGATGTCGCTTGGGAAGGGCGAGCGGCTTCAGTTATTGCACAAGCTGTTTTTTGTAGGCTTTCAATTTTAAATCTCGACGTAAAATGCGCCAAGTTGTTCCATACGTCAGTCCGAGTTAATGCGAATGGCGCCGTATCGACTCTCAACGGTCTTCGTGTATACTCTCAGCTGCGGCTATTATATTTTCTTCACAGCGTGCTGGACGTGGTCTATTCGGTGGAATATGATCCAGTAATGCAAGCTAGGTCTCAAAATGAGTAATGGTGTTGCGAATAGTACGTTCAGGAGGCCGATTATGTTGACCATAAGTTGAGCGAAGTGCATGAAACACATTCCTTGCACAACGTGAATTTTCGTAATAAAGTATGACAGTATGACACGACTCACACGTGATCTCTCAAAAAAGGCAATTGAAAAAAGTATAACTACTTGAATCACCCATCATTATGTTTGCAATTGCCTTTAGTAAAATGCAATGATATCTTAAAAAACTTGAAAATATCGCTTTAATTGTTATTTTCCGAGCAAATAAAAATGTGTCAATAACATCTACTTTACTTACTTATGCCCATTTAAAGAATGCTGAGAGTGTAAGACAGTAAGTATGAACAACGTTATAAGCCCATCATGGAAAATGAAGAAGCTGTTCTTATTTTTTGTGAACGCTAGCTTTTTATCTATTTTTAAACTTTCATTTTAGTTGAGAACATCTACAAAATTTGGGGTTACTCTCACGTTCGCATACGTGTTATCAGACCTTTCCTGTACATTCCATTATAACAATTGGATTGGTATGGTGACTGTTAACTAAGTATGAATTTAATTTTAATGATGAATTTTAAATGCATTGGAAATGAAAAGCAGCTGCTACTTATTTCTGGATTTTAAAGTCTATTTCTCAATAATGGTGAGTTAAATAGATGATGCTTACAAGTAGATCTTGGACAATAACATTGCTGATGACGCCCCTGGTAGGGTAGAAAATGCATTCCAGTGTGACAACTGTCTAGAAAAATATAACTTTACAATGGTATTCTTTGAGTTACTAATTAAATTAAATAATAAGAAATTTTCTCTAATTTTAATTTAATTTTAATCTAAAAAATATTACCATTCAATTCTACTACTTGCAACCACTTTGCAGACACTTTTTTAGAGTTCAGTACCATGTTAAATATTTAGTTGAAATTTCGCATACTTTTTTCTGACTGTATAATTTCACATGTAATCATTTAAGTGTGTGTGTATGTATTTTGCAATTTAATATTAGCCTTATTGTAATGGTTGAACAAGTTCTACCTCCTTTAGTTTTCTGTTTTATGTTCTTCTCCTGTTGTTATTTTCATTACAATAGTTTTTATTTTTTTTTGCGTATGTTCCATTAACTTAGGTAATTTTCAGGCAAATGTATAATTTTCTATAGTTTGCTCAGTCATATTGTTCATATTGTAGGCAATGTATGTTATTGAGTTTGTTTTGTTCGGTTGTTTCGTTAAGTATAAGTGAGGTACAAATCTTATTTCACAACAAAAAGCATTTTGTAACAATTATTTGTGGTTAGAAATAAATGGAAAAAACATGTCAGTCAAAGTATGGGAAAATATCATATGTTTGTGTGTACGACTGCAAAGTTATACAATTGCTCACTTCACAAGTGTATGTTGTATGTTGTATATTGTGTAATAAAACTACCAGATTGTGAACATAATTTTGAGGAAAGTCGTATGTTCAAACCTTCAAAATGACAAAAGCGTACTATTTTAAAAACAAATATACAAAACATAAAATATGAATATTTTTCAAAATTAAAACATACCAAAAACCTGTCAACTTCAAAAATCCGTTATTAAAATTTTTCATTATTAAATTTATTTTCTTCTTTTAAATTCGTTGCCACATTAGTTGTGAGTTGAACAAATGTTATTGTGTGAAATAATAAGTACTCGTATACACCCATATAGATTGTTTTTTAATACATATTCTTAGAAGATGTGTTTTAATTTTAGATTTTTATAATCTTGCTTCACGTGTAAGAGGATTAAGGATTTGTGTTTATAAATATTTTATTAAAATTATCAAAATAGTTTTAAACAAAATATTCAAAAGTTTTTGTAATTAACCCTGAATATACGCAGAAAAATACATGTAGGAATGGGACAATCAGCGTTGTCAACTTTGAAATTTCAAAACGCACCAAAATTGAGAAAAAATGCGCCATTTAAAAAAAAAAACGCACCAAGTTTAGAATTAGTTTTTTGTTTAAAATATTTATTGAAATAATTTAACATTTTTTAATTTCTTAAATTCTATATAAAACGATTAATAGTAAAAGTAATAATAGTAAAAGCCTTTTTTAAATAAACGAGCTAATAAAGCTAAAATAAGCATTTAACCACTCAACATTTTGTTCACAATATGCTTTCCGTAACTGAAGTACTAATTGATAAAAAGCGCTAATTTCAGTACATATTTGGTACTATTTTTAATTATTTCTATTTCTTTAAAGTACATACTTCTATTTGAATTTTATTCCAATTAAATTTGTTAGGGCTCCACTGGGAATCTAATTCTGCTTGTTCGTCTACAGTTCAGTAGGCCAAACCGTCAGGCTATAATTTTACAATTTTATTTTCAAACAAAGATTTTCACCCTATTCACCTTTAGCAATATCCTTCATGTTACGAATTTTGTAGTATGTATTCAGTTAAAATACATTGAATTAAATGCAATTAAAAATTAGTAAAAATAATGATTTCATCATATTTGAAAAATTAAGAAAACGCACAGAATTGATCAAAAAAAAAAGGAATTATTTGCACAAACAATTTAAAAGGCACCCAAAATGGTACCAAGTTGATAACACTGGGGACAATATACTAACTATATGTAACAGGAGTAGAGGACAGTTGCTGTGCACAGAATGGTGACTGATATGGGAATGACTGTAATGAAATGGGTGTAAAAAAAGACGGTTTACAGACTGACAAAGGTACACTCAAGGGACACATGTATGTTATGTACTGAAGTCCTGGAAATATTTTAAGTTTTTTTTTTTTTTTTTAAATTAAGTTAAGATTTTATCCTTGTAAATATCTATACATAGTTTTATGATAACGTCAATTTGATATTTATGTGTTTAATTTGTAAAGAGAATAGTGTATAAGTGACATCCACGTATAGAAATTCTGCATACAAGTGGCCCAAAATTAAAAAGTAAATAAATAATTTATATTTTCATTATAAGAGGAAATTACGGCTTGAGTTAATTTTTAATTAATATTTTAAAGAATACCAAAAATTACCAACCAACGGTAGACGCAGCAATAAAACTAACAACAAAGTAATACAAAATTTGTAATAATAATAATTATAAATAAGAACACACACACATTGTAAACGTATGTAAATTACATTCTAACTCATAACTTGTAATAAGAAATATGATTAACCCTCCGATGAGTGACAGTTCTGAACTTCAAGGTCCCTACGGACCATTTTTGTAAATCATGTTTTTTTCATATAAAAATTTTTTTTTTGATTTTTTGTTTTTATTGTTTATAACTAAATTATTATTTTGTAAATTTTTTTTAACTCAAAGACATTAGGGATGATGATAAAAACAAAAAATTCTAAGAACTGGTTTATTGCTAGTAGTATAAAATTAGAATATTGTGCCTTTCCTTGAAAGCAATAAAGTTCATGTCTTCGAATTTTTCGTAGAATTTTTTGTTTTTATCATCATTCCTAATGTCTTTGAGTTTAGGTCTTTGTGTTCAGAACAAGTAAATTATGTGTTGAAACAATACAAAAATTATAATGATGCCCAAAAAAACATGCATTTGTTAGTGAAATTCAGTACAAGGTCCATACGGACTAAAACCTCAATAACTCCTAAAATAATGATCCGATCTGCTTGATTTTTTTCCAAAAGATGCGCAACAAAATGCGCTCACTCATCGGAGAGTTAATTCCCGTCTATTTCTCAATAATGGTGAGTTAAATAGATGATGTTAACAAGTAGATTTCGGACAATAAACATTGCTGAGGACGCCTTTGGCAGGGTAGAAAATGCATTCCAATATGCGTGCCAATTATCTAGAAAATATTACTTTACAATGGTAGCTATTCTTTGAATTATTAATTAAAATTGAATTTATACCACATTAATAAGACAGAATTTTCTCTAATAATTTCTTATTTTCTAACACTTGTTAAGGGTTCTTGTACAACTTATTTTATTTTAACTTTCAAAATATGTTTCGTTCACTATCGTTGTTGTAAGTTTTTCAAAAAAAAAAAAAAAAAACCTCTTGGTTTTGAAAGTGTTTCTAATGATATGAAAAAAAGGATAAGTTTGTTAAGTATAAATTTGCATTTCTATATAGCATGTATATGAAAATAATTTTTAATGAATACGAAGATTTTGTTAACCCTATAAAGCTAACATACGTAAATTTTACATGCAGCTGTTTTTATTATTGTAGCTATACGAGCATCTAGAAACCTAATGGTAGCAAATTCAACAAGTGCTTTTTTCAATAGTTCGCTTTTGAAGCGAGAACGTTAAATGGGGCACGTAGTAATTACATATACACCAACACCTAACTTTGCGTCGAGGTAATGTTTCAAATATCACAAAGTTTACGAAATGTGGCTTTTACAGATTCCTCATTTTTATAATAAATTTTCAAGCGAATTTAAATTCATTGTAAGAATTGTTAAAGCTTCTGCTCTGATATGATATGCCAACAAACGTTAATGTCATTCCAATGTGCTGCTGCTGGAAAACAAAGTTGTTTTTAGAAAACCTTTATTATTATTAAATAATTTGTAAGCTTGAGGTCACTTTAAATTATTTAATAAAAAACAAAAAGGTCGAAGAAAATAGAATAGAAAACCTTTATTATAATCCTGAAACCGAATTATTTACATATGTAAATCAAACCACCTAAAATTATGATTTACATTGTCTTTTTCAACAACTAATGCCGACGTAAATCAAGGGATTGTTTTCATTTAAAGTGATTGCTAACGACCAACATTTTTGTGCTTTAACAACATCAGCACAAAGACATAACATTTAAATGAACTTAAAAAAAAACATTCTTTTTAGAAATTGTTATAAAATATTTGCAAAAAAAAAAATTCAACCTACTTAGCCAACAAAAATTAATTTTATTCACTTTTTGCCAAACAATAAAACAAACTAAACATTCTTTAGAAAGTACAAAAACTAACATGATGAAAAACATTGTTTGAAAAGTAAATATTGAATCAGTAGCCAATTAACTTCTATGCACTATAGCTACATTAAACACATTTAACAAAAAATAAGAATTTAACAATTTTTTTTTTTGTTTTGAAAGAAAGCAGTACCCGAAGGGTTGGCTGCTGATACTTGTTTATATTATCACAAAATCAGGGAAGCATATAAACACGTAAAATAATATGTGGGATACGCTGAGCAATTTCTGGCTACTTTTTAACATAAATTAATAACATTTCTCTTCGCTTGTAACTATAACAGAAAAAAAACACATTCTTTTTTGTGTGGGCTGGCAAACCACATCAATACATTGGAATATTTTTTGTTTTCTTTAAAACAAAATAAAATCTTTAAATCGTATTTAAGGTGAAATAAAATGGAAACCTATGTCTACCATACTCCCTTCTTACTTTGGACTTTAGTTTATCAAATATAAATACACATAGATACTACACTCTGTATCTGTCCTTCGCAATAAAAAAAAGGAATTGTTGTTGCTGTTGTAGTCGTTCTTACGGTTGGCAGAAATGAAAATTAAAAAAAACAAGAACGTGTAAAAAAATAAAAAGAGTTGCCTTTTTCCAATTCACTGCTTGCATACAGTTGGAAACTTTTTTATTTGATTTTTAGCTGTTTCCTTACAATACGGTTGGCATAACTGCGAAGGGGCATTCGCCGATATACGGACACAAATGTTGAAAAAAGTCAAGATTAGACTACGTCCGAGTTAGACATATGCTAAAAGTCATATTTAAATTATAATGCCAGAAGATTACTATTGCAGTAAATGAAATTTCATGTCAATTTAAAAAAAATAACTTTTTTCTATTCCATTTCAAAGTTCTGAGCACCTAAAACAAAAACCAGAACTATGATTTTCAAAATAAATTTTTCACAATTTGGAAGCGTTATTCAGGCGTCAGTCTATTCATGTTGAAATGCCAATATTAATATGTATTTTATTTACTTTCATTACTCTGGAAAAAAAAACCTAAAAAAAACTTCATTTAATAAACTTGAAATTACTACAAACGTATTGAATTCATAATGATTTTATTTTTGATATAAAAATATTGAAATACATATCAATTTGATTAGAATCTGTGAACATTCTACTATGTTCATAGTTTCGTCCATGGTATAATTATACAAGGTGAGTGCAAATCGGCAACAAATACAACACAATAAAGACACAACAGGCATTTTGTTTATGTAAAATAATGTACTACAGTCGAAAACACTTGAAAAATTATTAGTTTTGACATAACATTGACATTGAAAACAAAATCAGTCAGCTGGGCTACTGCACTCACCTTGTATAGTTACACCATGATTTCGTCTTTATACTTCCTGTCTATTCGTTCATAGCATACGTTGATAAAATTTGACACATGTCATTACTTTGAAAAAATAAAAAACAAATTTGAAATTGGTATATTAACATGTTTCAAGCGAATGTTCTTCTGGCACAATATTTTCAGTGCCAAAACATATCTGAAATATAGTCTTGTCCAAACAATATCTAATACTTGGAATCTTCCCAATTTTATCGGTCAAAAAAATTTACTTAGCTACCACAAATGACCAAATTTTTGGAAAATAATGTAATGAATAAAATTAAAACTTAGCAAAAATAACATTGTTATATACAGATTACCTCTTACAAACTAACGGGTGGTTAAATTTCAAGGGCCGATGTTGATTTTGAATAAAACACAAAGTATTTAGGAAATTATTGTAATTTTATTTTATTATGATATATTTGTATTACTGAATTATGTATAGAACAAAATATCGGCCAAATGGGCGCCGCGACCACGGCGGCACACCTCCATCCGATGGTCCAAATTTTCGATGACCCTGAGGCATAATGGAGGTTCTATGCCGTTAATGTGCCGAATTATCGCATCCTTTAGCTCTTGAATTGTTGCTGGCTTATCGACGTACATCTTTTCTTTCAAATAACCTCAAAGAAAAAAGTCCAACGGTGTCAAATCACATGATTTTGGCGGCCAATTGGCATCGCCATTACGTGAGATAACACGGCCTTTGAATTTGTTGCGCAAAAGAGCCATTGTTTCGTTAGCTGTGTGGCAAGTGGCACCGTCTTGCTGAAACCACATATCGTCCACATCCATATCTTCCAATTCGGGCCATAAAAAATTCGTTATCATCTCACGATAGCGAACACCATTCACAGTAACTGCCTGACCGGCCTCATTTTGGAAAAAATACGGCCCGATGATGCCGCCAGCCCATAAACCGCACCAAACAGTCACTATTTGTGGGTGCATTGGTTTTTCGACAATCACTCTTGGATTCTCATTTGCCCAAATGCGGCAATTCTGTTTATTGACGAATCCACTGAGGTGAAAATGTGCCTCATCACTGAAGATGATTTTCTTCGAAGTGCACGATATGCATTTTGATTTGAACGCCCATTTTCATAATAAGTCTGGATAACTTTAACACGTTGCTGGATTGTGTATCTCTCCATGGTTCAAATTGAGTAAGTCTGAAATAGAGAAATGTCAAATAAAATTCGGAAAAAAGCTTGGCGTTTAGGTGTGGTTCGCATTCAACATCGGCCGTTACAATTTAACCACCCTTTACATTTAAAAAATAAAATCGTTGTTTATAAGTTTGTTTTGTCAAAATTCTTACGCCGTCCCAGCACTTGCCAATTATTTAATAACTTACTTTTGATTTCTTATAAACTGTTTAATAATGACTTATTTATAAGCTGTTATATAACTTTCTAGTAATTTACTTGATCACATTTTGTTTTTACAGATCATTTTTTTAAAAAACTTTTCTCAATTTTGTAAGTTAAAGAAAAAGTAAAACAGTTAAAACCACAAATAAAAAACAACAAATTATTTAATTATATTGCCAAAAAAATCTATCTAAATATATAAATAAATCAGTATATAAATAAATATAATGAAATTAAAATAACTTAAATTACCAATATTTACAAAAAAAAAAACTAGACTTCGATCAGCCTTAATATTCTCTAGATTTATTCTTATATTTTCAGATATATGTAGCTCTCTAAGCATCTAAACCAACTTCTTTTACATGCTTTGATATTGTGAGTTTTCAGCATAAACTGGACGGCATAATATTCCCCAAATGTTCTCACTGGGTTTCTAATCTATAGAATATGCAGGCTATTCAAGTACATTAATATTTTCCAAATACAACCATCATGTATAGGTGCGTTGTATTGTTGAAAATTAAATTGCGTAAAATGAATGATTTCTAAAAATGACACTAATTACTCATCTAGTAGTTTTGTGTAAACAAAAGAAAACATGTTGGTGATTGGAAACACTAAGTCAGGCAGACTGTCTTCACAAAAGGCTCCCCAAACGTTTAAGGAACCGCCTCCAAAATTTTGTTTTGAGAAATATCGCGGTTCCTTGCGTAGCTTCCTCAAATAGCTGATTGAAATTTTCTTAACGGAAATTACCTTCAACAAATATATGCAACTATTGACAAGGCTATTGTCCGTTTTGTGGCAGAGTATTAGCCAACAGCTATGAGAGAGAGTAAATGTTTTTTACGAACAAATCTCAGCTTGAATTGGTTTAATTTTATATTTTGTCTGAACAAAAATTTACTAAGTTGCCAATAGGTTAAATTATTTCATACAAATAATTATGCTTTATGTAGTTTAATGGCCATCAGCTAAGCCAACTTCTTTTCATTCATTTTAATACGCTATATTTTAAAATACTTTAATATTTGTTTTTGGACACTTAAAAACGAAAGCTAAATAAATCAATGGCCGCAGTATTACCACTAGTAAAACTAAAAGATATTGCTTACATATGGCAGCTTTGATTTTCCAGAAAATTCATTCGAAATGAGTGAATCGTGCTGCAAAAAACTCTCAGTAAAAAATTTTTCACCAGACAAAACTTTAGTTCGCAACAAATGGGTGGATCCACCTTAAAATTTTTTCGAGTAATAATCTCGGTTTTTTTAGTTATCTACTTATGGTTTATTTGGACACATTTACCTCACATTCATTAATAATCTGAATCCACTTTCTATATTAACTGAAATTTTAACATTTGAACATTGTAGCAAATTGTTAAAAATCGCATAAGCAGAATAAACAACTATTATACTTTTGTAATTCCTGTATTCTTAATTATTTATCATAAAATGTAATTACAGTTATTGCAAAACATCCAGATAGTTTTGCTTCCCACTGTAAGTCTATCACTCACAAACATCAGAATCTGAGTAAATGTCCTCCCGTTAGTCTGCCAAATCGCTGTTCAGTTATATTAAGTTGGTGACTGCAATAGAAACATTGGTCATAGACCCATAAAAGTATGTATTATGGGTACTTCTACAATTCTAAGACGATAAAAAGAAACCACACAACCATATTTGGTTTCAATCGGTAATTAATTGTTTAAGTACTATATAGTATATGTGTTGATCTAGATCGGGAACTCACAAATCAGAAAACATTAATATATACACTTTTCATAAGTTTCAAGAATAAAAGGTATCTACTCTAACTTTATTTCTTATGAAGTCAATGACAAATTTAGCAATCTCAGCCAACGATATTTACACATAAACACATACTGTAAACTTTTATATATATGTATCAGTTTTTTCCTGTTTGCAAGAATATATGTGCAATGGAAAAAAAACCCATCATACATAGTAGATGAGCAGCATTTCAGCTAAAAAGAAACGGGTATACATATCCAGTAGTAGTAAATGAAATCAGATTTCAAAATTCAGTCAAGTGTAGGTTTTCGTGTTATAAACAGCATCTGTTTGGCTTTGAAATTTTGTATCAGAAATGCTAAACAAAATTTAAAGAAGAATAAATATATAAAGTAAAACAAAACCATAATATAAAAAGTTTTAAAGCAACAGGTTGGTTTCAACACAAATAAAGCACACATTTTCATTTAAACAAAATTTGTTGGTGCACAATCTGCTGCTCCAATATCATTAAAGAAGCCTAATAAATGGAAAAACTAATTTATATTTTTTTGTAATTATTACCAGAAAATTAAAAACATTAATTTAAATTTCTAAATAGTTCTGTAAGATAATAACTGCAAGCTCACGCGCATATGCGTATAAATAATTATAAATTCTATTTTTCTATAAACCCTTAAGCAATTTATATGAATTCATACTATGTTGTAGCATTCTCCATTGTATTTATCCCAAATGTATTATTATATTATATGTGCATATGTGTCTTTAAAATTTAGTGCGCTCTGTTGCAAACAACATAAAAAAGGTTTATTTTTTTGTTTTTTGTCGTATTAAAATTGGTGAATGCATGAGAGTGTTTTAGTAACCATATATGTACCATACATATCCCAGCAAAAGTTTATAGTGACTTGTAATTACTCAATACTTTACTTTACCAAACGTCTAAATAACTTAGAAATAGTCGTATAATGACTAATTTATTATTTGTATTAATCTTCCTTACGGACAAGTCATTTGTCATTTCACTCAGTTGTCACTGTGTAAATTAACTCAATACATGTAACTAGTTATAAAGATATTATATTAGATATACATACATATATAGTAATGTCTTAATATATGTAGTTTTTTGTGGCAAAATAATGGCAAAAAATGCTATTTGTTAAGTAGTAAAGTGCCTAAATTTAGCATTATTCTAACCATTACTTGGCAATGAAAGTTTTTGCTGGTATATGATATATAAATTAGTATATATATATATTTATATATATATATATATATATATTGTATATAATGATTACAATATCAAGCCTTAATTGTTACACTGCAGATACATAATTACATTTCAATTTAATAAACAAATGTTTGAACTTTTCTATGCACCAGTATGTGAGTATGAGTATATTTGATTGTATTATTGCAGTTTTAATATTTATCAAATTTTTTTTTTTTTTTTGCAAAAGAGCACTTTTAATTAAAGTGTTTTAAATTTATATTATATCTAATAAATCAACACATCCAAGTTAGTAGTTAATTGAATTAATATACCAATTTTATAACAGTCTTTAAAAGTTCAAAACTTTTCTTTAGAAAATTCTAATAAAAATTTAAAATACAAAAATAGGTATCTACAGGTTTTTAAGTATTGAACAAACATATTGTTCATTTACTTTAAATAAAATAAAGAAAAATTACTTTTACTTGAAGTATATTGGAGCTGTAAATAGAAATCATAGGGATTTTTAATCTAGATTTTATTTAAATTTGCAATAAAACTAAATTTTATATAAACTAAGCTTTACACGTACATTATTTAGTAGGATTGTAAGAACTAATATACTATCTACTAATATACTATCAACAACAATTTAAAATATACTGAGGAATGGTGTCAGTCAAATTACATGAATTTAAACTCATCAAAGTCAAAAGCCATGTATTTTTCAAACAACCTAATTTTGTCTAATATATCAGTAATGAATGAAAAAATTGCGTACGTATCGCATTATAAGTCTTTGGGTATATACTTGATTCTAAACTTGATTTTACTTTGCATATAAGTAATATAATATCAAAAAGCTTTATTGCCTTGGATAAGTTTTGCCATTTGAAGTCAAAAAGAGAGTTGGGCTGTGTTTGTGTCTACCTTCTTTTAGGTATGGGATTGAAATATTTTCCGGAATGTCCCAACAAAATATGATTAAATTACGATTGTGTTTTAACCGTGTAGTTCGTTTTATTTGTAATCTTTGGTATAATGAACATATTTCTGTCCATGTTATTGGCATTTTAGGTTTTGATTTTTATACTTTTGTTAATCAACGTTTATTACTAGAATTTTCTAAGATTATGAAGTTTGGCAAACCTCAATATCTGATGGAGAAATTTGTTTTTGGTAGGTCTACCAGAACCTAGGCACTCTTAATTGTACAGGACTAGATCATTTGTGGTAAGGGTATCTCGAATTTGGAACCACTATATTCCTTATGAAGAACGTAATTTCAGGAGATCACTTGCAAACTTTAACAGTATTTTTAAGAAATATTTCTTTTCGTTTCTTTTTGTTTCTGATCAATGTTTTTATTTTATATTATGTTCTGTTACGTAAAAAAAAAGTTCTAAGATATATAACGTAATACAAAAATTTTGCGGCCCTTTGTTCCTACTAGGAACCACAGGACATAATATATATATATATATATATATATAATACAAAAATATATTTAACTTTAATGTTTGTGCAGAAGTGGGGTTTTTTTTAAGAACATTAAGTGTTTTTATATGAATATCTCTTATCTTTCTAGATGTATATTTTGGAATTTTTCTTTCGCCATACGATTTCTAGGTAAAGTAGGCCTTTAGGCTTGTAATCTCTGAATTTAATAAATAAATAAAGAATATAAACCCTCTTTGTGTTGGGGTTTTAATGTTTGCTGAGGCCAATTATGATTCTAGTTATTTAATATTTTTTTTAGGCCCACTACCAACAAGATGGGGGGTATATTAAGTTTGCCATTCCATATGCAACGCATCGAGGTATTGGTAGAGCCAAAAAGTTTATATTTTCTGGCTCCTAGGACGATCTAACCGTGTCCTTCCGTCTGATGAAGGCATAATGTAGCATCGAAAAAAGACTAAGAACAATGAATATTTTTCCATACATTCTTTGGATTAACCGAAATATTTGGTATTAAAAATGAGCAACATCGGTTCAGTAGAATACGAGTTATAGACCAAAGTTTTAGACAATCTCAGTATTTATCAGACATTTTTTGTTATTTTCTTTAAATATAATGCTGATAATATAATTTTTCTAATATAATTAACAAAATTAAACTGCAAAGCTTTTTTGACTTATCTGCAGAACCACATTCAGAGTCTTTGCCGGGATTCGAAACCGCAACCCTATGACTGATAATCCGGCACACTATCGCCAAGTCTATGAAATTGTTTACACTTCATTTTTATTTTAGAAAGTTGAGTTTTGTTGACAATGCTAAGAATCGATTCACGATTTCTCAAATCCCCCAAATAAATTTAATCCCGGAATATGGCTCTGTGGTACATAAATGCCTTCAGAAAAGCAGTAAGAATTGTAACGCTCAAGTCATTCTTACAAATAATTATTGTGAATAACACAGACAGTAATCTGTTCTAAATAATTTAAATTGCATTGTTATTGTACAATTCAATATAATTTAAGTTAAGTTAATGAATAAGCAAAACTTCAGGTACTTTAAACTTATTAGCCTGTTCGCTTCAATTTTCTTATAAAATCAATATTTAAAAATAACTTTGAAATTATATTAAAATTTTTAAATTTTAATAAATTAAAATCTAAAAATACAGTTAAAAACTAAATGTATTTATTTAAAAGAAATTGTAAAAAATTTTATTTAAAATTAATAAATTTTATATTTCTTATTATTGTTTATTTGACCTTTTTTTATTAAGATTTTGTTAATTATTAAAGCTTTAGGTTTTTTTAATAGAATATTTAAATTTTACATACTCAAACAGTAGCAAAACATTGAAATAAAAAGTTAAATATTTTATAAAAAGACATAAAGCTTTAAACCCTTATTCAAAAACGATTATTAAATTTAACAAACGTTTATTAAGCAAATATTTGTATGAAAATCTGTCTTAATAAACGTTTGTTAAATTTAATAATCGTTTTTGAATAATGGGGTTAATAATTACCGAAATCTTATTAATAAATTTTGTAACTTAAATTTGAAAAGACACACTTCCTTTTTTTTTCTTGGACCAGCACTCATGGGATGTCCCCTACTTATGCAATGAATTCTGTTGGAACTAGGAAAATATGTTATAAAAGGGAGGATAGAGGGAGTAGTGTTTGTGAACATTTGACTTGAATTTTCCTATACTGAAAGTGGCAGGGAAGGGCTGGTAGTTGCTTCCAACACATTCCATTATGGTATCGATAGAACAGTGAAACTAGCGTCTGATTCCTTAATATTCACACCGCCCATAAAAACAGATGAAGCAACATGTTCCGTTGTGCGTTAATAAACAACACTGAATCTTACGTGCGTTAAAATCGACTCTGTTCGTGCAACCCCCATTCCGAGATTGTTTCAAAATCTCGGTTCAGCGTATCATTTATATTTTGTCTCAATTCCCCAATCTCCAAAGACTTTGGTCCATGGTTAAATGAGTATGAATGGCAAATGTTATTATCATCTGCAAAATAATAGATAGGGTTTGAAGTTTGACAAAGAAGATCATTTATAAAGATGAGAAATAAAGTGGGTGAAAGAACGGAGCCTTGCTGTACCCCTGAATTAATCTTGAACTCGTCTGATGAGATCCCATCTTTTAAAAATGAATTTTAATTACCGTTTTACTACTATTACCATAACTTAATTAAAATAGAATAATACAATTTCCTAGTGGGCTATAACTAAAGTGACCATATTTTTTTTAACCAGAAAACGGAACATCGAATAATTCTGATGGGTTCGGTTATATGAAATAAAAATGCGTAGTGAATGGCATTATTTATTTTACGTTACACTACAAAAAAATTGTTTATACATTGTTATATTTTTCAGAGGCACAAATTTGTTTCAATATTTTAGGTGACGATTTCAAATATGTGTGGAACTGTTGGCAGGATTTTTTAATATTAACTTTAACAATTAACATAGCCTTCAGCACTGATACCCTTCATTGAGTTTTATCTGCGATCCACAACTTGTTTATCAAAGAAAATACACGTTCAACTGGCGCATTTGTTCCAGGCAAACATAAAATATATTCAAAGATAATTTGAAAATTTGCATGGTTTTGTTAATTGCTTTTAAAATGTTTACGATTTTCTGTAGAAATATTTTGTTGATTCCATTCATTAATTTTCTGCGATGTTACATGTTTAGATAAGAGTGAATATTCATCGAATACTTCGGTATCTTTATTTCAATCGATATGTTTTTTTTTGTCGATCAATATATCTAGAACTTTTTGAACATCTTCCCACTGTGGTGCTTCTGTTAAGTGTGCCCAATTAAGTTTTTCTAGATCTTTGTACACACATACATATATATGTTTTTACATACATACATACATCTATTAAAAAAACTATCTTTTGACGAATTTGAAGATTTGTTCTTACATTTTTGAACAAATCAACTATTTATTTTTTCGAATTTCTAAAAACGGGACATTTCAAGTTGTTGTCGGAGACAACGGGACAAAGTAGCTGAAAACGGGACGGTCCCGTTCAAAACGGGACGTATAGTCACGTTAGCTATAGTAGGCTCGTGCAATGGCATATTTTTTTTGTAGCAAAAAAAAATTTTAAAAATTTTTTTACAGAACTTGTTTGTTCCAAACTTTTATCTAAGTATTATTTTTCTATGTTGCAGTATGTGTCAAATTTTTAACTTTTAAGTTTTAATCAAGAAAGGAGTAGAATCTAAGAATTTAAAGCATTTAAATAATGCATATGTATGTAGATCCCAACTACTGATATATATGTAAGTAAGTAGGTGGTGGGTATATAAGATTCGGTACAGCCGAATATAAACTCTTATTTGTTCTGTCTATAATTAATAAAAATATTAATCATTATATAAACAATGTAATCATAACAGGATTTAAATAACATAAACAAAAATATATTTCATACCTAAGGATATTCACAACACAAATATCGAATATGTAATTAATTTGGAAAAAATAGTAAATAATCAATGGAAGTGATTTTTTATGTTTAATATTTGATTAATATTAATTACTTACAACTAAAAATATTAATAATTATTATTAATAACATAACGAGTACAAAACATAACTGAAAAAGTAGCTTTCAACATTATTATATACATATATCAAGACCAATATTTTGTTTAATTAATATACATAAATTAATTTAATTAGTTGTTTTATAATTTTATTATTTGTTTACTTGTGTTTTGTGCTTAAAAAAATCTTATCGTATACATCTAATTCTGTTTTTACACGATAATTGGTTCCAGGAAACTCCGTGTAAAAAAACCATGTAAAAAAGACATTGATCGTATGCAAAATAGGTGATTGGTTCCTTATCTCTAAAACCAATTGAAAATAGTGAAAAACAAAGATTTTTTAAGAACAATTATGTAGGTTTATAATATCAAATCACATATTCAATGTGTTTTGACACAAGTTTAAAAGTAATGTAAAAAAAATATATCTATGACAAATTTATGTGATTGTATGCGCTTAAAGGGAATTTCCCTAATTTTGTGTTATTTACAACTGCTCAAATTTATAAGTCTTGTTTCACAGTTTTAGCTGACCAGTTTTTCTTCAACCCTCTTTTGAACTTGCGATTTCATTCAAACACGTCAATTCAATTCAATTCAATTCAATTCAAAAAGAAATAAAAAATTGACTAGTACCGTCAAGCTTGTACCCGTTTTATTCTATTTTCCCTTCTCATCCAGAAATATTTGCCTTGACGAGTCAGAATTGAAGAGTATGAAGGCGGACTAACTTTGCTTGTATTCACAAAAAGGGAATTCCCCTAAATTTGTAATATGAACATATTTCGCAAAAATTAAATATTACCAAAAAAATTTAAGCCCAAAAGATTTTGAATCGTGCTAAATGGAATAAAATCGTGTAAAAAAATTTAAAATTTCCTTATTATCGTTATTACCGTTATACTACCGTTTTAAGCGAACTGGAGACTTCAATATGTGTATGAGTGTGAGTGTCTTATGCTTGTAGCTTTAAAGAAGCCGTACAAATAATCACGACAATCACGATTTGTATTTTGACGTTTTGTTAACCACATAAAAAACAAAATATTCGAGTATACGAGTATGTATATGTTTTACACACTTTTACACTTTTTTATGACGGCAAATACAAAGCAAATGATTTTTTTTTTGACAATCAAAAACGGAGACTGAAATATAACGATTGCACGCACACAACTATGTGATTGATGTGTTTATTTGATCGTCTCCAGAGTGCTTTAAATTAAAACCGTGTAAAAAAGCCCGTGTAAAAGCAGAATTAGGTGTATTATATTTTAGTTAATCATAATAAATAATTGTTTTTTTCATATATATAGTAGAAAAAAAACAGAGAAAAACTATTTGATATGTAATGAAATTCTTGTACTCGTATTTTTCCAGTAGCTCAACATAAATTTTTAACTTTAAAACATATATTTGATTTTTTGCTGTGTTATTATAATATATAATATCAATCGTTTTTTTTATAATGTTTACTCTAGCATTGTATAATACGATGCTGATTAATAAAAAGTAAATATTTAATGAACTAAAGCAAATGGAAAAAGTAATGGATAATTATGTCAGTTTACCATGAATATAAAGTACACCTGAAAAACTTTGTTAATGATTTGTAATTTCTGGATAAAATACTTCTCAATGATTTCTACTTACAGATTGTGGAAAAGATTTCAACTAGCTGCAGGATCCCAGCAGATTTTGGTAAAAATTTGGTATCAATTCAAAGGTTTGGCATGCAATTTCTGTATCCCTTATTTGATTTCTTTAACTATATAAACGAATGCCTGCTGAAACTGCACCACTCTTCAGTAAAGTTTTGGCTTGATTCATCAGTTTTTTGTTATTAAAAAACTGCATAAAAGGAAAACGTCCTAATTCCTCTTAGCTCTTGCCAATTATTAAATATTGGACTATTGTAAAAGGAAAGCGAATGCGGAGTTTCACTGTAATTCTCGACAGTTAACAAAATTTAGCTATTTGCAACAAGTGTGCAAAGATTGCTGATTTTTAAATCAACTAATAGGACGTCCATATTTAGATCTCATGTATTTATTTTATTAATACATAAAAATCTGTTAATAAAAATCTAATACTAGAACCTTGCTACAAAGAATAACAGCCTTATGCAAAAAAACTTAAAACAGGCTGGTAAACCTCTGTTAAGAAAAATTCCTTAAAGTAGCATGCAAAAATAACTTTCAGCCTAACACACGTCTTGTAAAGCGATGACAACATCAACATCGTTAAAATATTTTATTATTTTAACAAATACAGTTTTGTGAATTTTTATCTGGACTTATACAAATTTTTACATTAAATATATTTTTTATGCGAAAATAGGAATTTTCTGAAGGCATCTAATGAAGATAGTAAAGTCAGTTTTAGTGACATTTTTCAAATCACTTTCAAAATGGTATCGCTAGCGGAATTTTAAATTCTAAGTAATATAAAAAAAGGAGTGGGCGGGTATGCAAAGTTTGTAATATATTTAGCTATATGTATCTTGACATATATATTAAATGATAGGTATTTGAAAGATCTTTCCGACAATGTATAACATGACCTACTTTTATAAACCATCTAGAGGTTAATTTCAGCAAAATCATTTTGTTGATCCGATATTTTTAAAAAAAAATCAGAGAAAATCAGCTCAATCATGAATAAAAAATTCGCAGGAGTTTTTTCCCTTTTTATTTTTTTAACATTAAATTTGAATAGGATAAATAAGAAAAGGGAAAATAACTCCCGCGGAATTTTTTCATGATTGGGCTGAATACCTGTATGAGTAAGTATATAAGTTACAAAATCTAAAGGTCAAGAAACTAAGCTCTAATTCAAAGTATAATATTACTGTGTAGGTAGTACAGATTCGGAAATATTAAAGAAAGATGATGACATTTCACCACAAAAAATACAACAAATCTGTACTATGCGTAGCCGGTGTTCTGTGTACCATAGAGGAAAAAAATGTTGTATTTAAATAATTGAAAACAGCTTATGTATGACATTAATATTAAAAGTATAAAATTTGGTTTCAAAGTATGTACAGGGTGGCCAACTTGGACTGACTGATTTGAAATGCTTATAACTTTTGCATTTTTAATTTTTTTTAATTTTTTTTTTTGCAGGTAATACAGAATTACTGCCGAGGGATGCACCACAACGGCTACAATATGCCAATAGATTGATTTTGCTAGCTACAGAAAATGACAATTTTTTGGATAATCTGATTATGAGCGATGAAGCACATTTTCATTTAAATGGATATGTGAATAAACAGAACTGCCGAATTTGGGGTACAGAGAATCCAAGAGCATTGCATCAGCGACAATTACACCCTGTCAGATGCACTGTTTGGTGTGGAATCATGGCTGATAAAGTTATTGGTCCATATTTCTTCGAAAATGAGCTTAATGAACCACAAACCGTCTCTGGGGTGGTATACCGGACCATGTTGGAAAATTTTTTACGTCCGATAGTTCTCAATAATCGTAACATATGGTTCCAGCAAGATGGAGCTACAGCTCATACCGCAAGAGCCACAATGGCAGTCAGTCAAACTTGGCCCACCCTGTACATGTATATATGTATGTATGTATGTGTGTATATTACATTTTTAAAATTATAATTTAAAAAAAAATAATTTAAATTTTTCCAAACTTATAAATCTGTAATTATAATACCTACAGACATGTGACATTCTACCTTACATTAACCCATTACCGCCCTCTGTACTATAATAATACACAACTTAAAGTCGAAGTAAAAATTACATAATGCTGTTTTTCGCTCTGGCAATGCTTTTTGCCAGTCGACAAGAGTACATGTAACGTTCTTGTAGCTGATGTAAATCATAGTTGAAAAATAACAGTAAGGGAAATCCCCGTTTTGACAAGCGACTTAGTTCTTGCTGGATTGCGAGGGCTTTGAAAAGCGTTGGAAAGCATTTTATCTACTTGATAACACCACAGTGTAATTATATCAAAACAAAACGGTTTAGTTCGTATAGAATTGTTTGAGCTGTAAAATACTAAGTGCTGCTGTACTAAGTTTAGTACACTGGGCGTTCAAGGTAAGATAAAGTAGTACGGTGAAGACATTTTTATTTTGGCACTGTGCTTTAGTGGGCCAAATTTCAAAATATTTTTCCGATAATGTTTTTAACAATATATCATTCAAGTATACCAAAATTGAAAGTTATGCCTAAAGTATTACGTACAATACGGCATTTAACAAATTTCGATTGTATGGAAGGTGGGCGTAAAAGTAGGCGAATTTTCTTAATTTGTTTTTTTAAAACTGGAATTGTCTCAAAAATAACCTGTGCAAAATTTCAGAGCTCTACAATGACTCCTTGTATTTAAAGCCGGCGTTGTCTCACTATGTGTTGTCAGTATCAACATGTAAAATTAATTGATGTATGCAAAAGTTAACGTACTATTTTTGCATATGATTTTTCAGCATACTCGTAAGTGTGTTAGGTTTAAAGAGTCTGTTAACTAACGTGAACTTTAATCCTCAAATAACATTTTTTTTGCATAAGGCTGTAATTGTTTAGATTTGCTACTTAGAAAACGAGAAACTTCTGAAATCAATTCACAATTCTCGAATATAAAACAATATGCTTGACGTCAATAAATGTATGTGTATAGAGCTTCTATACATCTGTGTTTACATTCATAGTAAAATTAAAAAAGTTTAATTAACAAGAATTGGACAAACAAACTTTAAGATTGTAGATTATGTCAAAATCAATACTGCCATAAATAAAGTATCTTTAGAATTTAAATTTTCTCAAAAATGTAAATAAAACACATACACAACGATATTATAAATGCGTAATCATTTTTATATTATACAAAAGAAAACTCTACAATTATTTTCTTTTTGCTGGCTTGTTTATAATTTTTTATTGTCGTTGTTATAATGTTAAACCACAAAAATGCCTGTAAGTACAATGTACCTGCAGTTACACAAAATAACAAGGACTGTATAAAAAAAATTATAAGAGAATTACATTGTTGCCTCAAGGACGACATCATTATTATCGTTATTGTTATCACAATGAACATCAGTGGGTTTCGGCATCATTGACACCTTTATGGCAGCTCGTTGTTGAACAAACTCATTATTATGAAACATTTATTTCTACACACCTACCAACACTTGTTTAAATGCAAATACTTACGTTCACATCTTGAAGAATCTTGTTACTGGCTTTGTGTTGTTATTTAAGAAGTTGAAAAAGTATCACCATTTGGTATTCGTAAAGTTTTTTTTTTTCATTTAGTTGTATTTGTATTTAGCGTGAAACATTTTTTGTGCTAGGAGTTTATGCAGCAAATTTCTGTTTCCTGTTCGTGTGTATTATACGGATGCAAAGTCAGCTTACGGCAACAAGTTGCCCCATACGAATTTTACATTTTCCTTTGAAAAATTAAGGAAATCTTAATATGTATGTATATTTTAATTCACACCAAGTAAACCAAGTTTCTATATTATTTAAGCATCAGCTTTTAGAAGCCAACAATTGGGGCTGTTTGAAAATGTTTATGTATCTCCTGTAGGATTGAATAAATATCAAAAAATTCCTAAGGCGTTAGAGCAACAAACATCTCTACATATGCAGACCATACTAATGGTCTTTGTACGCTAAAATATTTTATCTTGTAAAGTTCTCTTGGATAGTTAATATGATCACTACCAGTAAAAACGTAATTTCACCCTCTCAATTAACATTAAATGTGCCTTCCCAGCATTATCAAAATCTAGTTTTCAGGTAACCTGGACCAGATGACATTAATTCATATGTGCTGTAACAGGGCGGTAATGATGTTGTATAATACTTGTCATGGTTTTGTCAAAGAATTGGCGTAGGCTAAAGTGGCATGACTGGAGGATAGTCTGAACAATTTTCTAAATACAATGCTTAAAATCCAAAAATTTTATATATCAAAGAGAGAGAATTACATTAAGCAAACTAATCTGTTTTTAATTCATTTAAAATTTATCTACGACGTCAATTGAATAGAATAGAATTTGATTTGCTGGACACTAGAAATATAAACATTAAAATTTATTAACCTTAACCTATGTGCAATATACAAAACCACAATTGCGAACAGGCTTTATCCACAAATTGGCATCTAGGCAAATAACATCTAGTGTGGATACCGTCAGATAATTTTTCAGACAATGTCCATTTTCATATGTCTTTTATACGTCAAAAAATAACATTAAGGCTTCTCAAAATCAAACAGCAATTTGTGGAAAGCCTTTGCATACTGAATATGTCATTGTATGGTGCGCTATGTGGTCTGGAGGCGTGTTTGTGTCATTTTTTTAATTAGTCTGGAAATGCATTAACGATGATTTTTGTTAAGACAAGCAGTAAGGTGTCATATGTCACGCAGCCACCAAAGCAATGAATTTATTAAAAATCAAATATCCTAATCATGAAATTTATCTGCTAGTTGGCTATCCCGATCATGTGATTTAACACCACTGGCAGTATTGGGCAAACTGAAATCAATCTAACTACAATTACATTACATAATATTCGTAAAAAGTAGTTAAATAATTTAATTACTTATTTTAGTTGCAATCACGATTACTTGATTACTTTTTATAACTACAGAAGAAAATATTTGGGGAAGAAAAGTTTAATTAAATGAAAAAAAGAAAAAAAAAATTACAACAATTAAAACCTCTGAGATAAAGTAACTCAGACAATAGTAACAAATAATTATGAAACATTGTTATTTTGGATATCGTTCATATTATTTTGCTAGGTAGGTCGTCGCGGCACGTTGTGATCGCGCATGCATCACGGCTGTTAGAGCGAAAGCGCAATATCTCGCTATGGCTGCTGATGTTTTGAAAATAACTGAAGTTTTTTTATGCAGCTATATTTTAAAACATATGTATATTCTGTTACTTAATCACCCCTATCGTGAATAAAAATTCCACTTGAAATTTGTTCCCTTTTATTTTTTTAACATTGAATTTTAATAGGAAAAATGTGAAAAGGGAACAAATTTCATGTGGAATTTTTATTCACGATAGGGGTTTATATAAGTTCTTATAACTCAGATAATCAGTAATTATAATTACTTGATTCACACATAGTTTGATTACTGTAGTTAGGTAACATGAAATGAACTACTTTTAATCGTAATTAGTAATCAAATTATAAAATAGTAGTTAACTACGTCCTACACTCGCCACTGGATAATTTTTCGTGGGATTGTGTTAAAGATAGTGTCTATGCGGATCTAATCCAATCGATATAAACCTTACAAAGCCAAATCCGTGCATTTTGCCAACATGTGTTTAAACATTTTAAAATAATAAACATGTGTGATCAGGCTGGATATCTGTCCGATATTATGTTTTATTTATATTTGTCAAACATTAATCTTTCCAATACAAAAAAAATTTGAACAATTTTCATGTAAATTCTTTAATATATATATATGTTCAATTCGCAAGTGTACTAGTGCACTTGTGTACTACTAGTGCACTTGTGTACTACTACTACACTTGTGCTAGTGTAGTATGTTGTAGTGTCGTAGGAGTTGTACGTCGTCTAAATTTACAATTGTTGTACAAATGGTGTTAGTAATTTCTGTATATAAATATTTTGTGCAACACCTACGACATTTTTACATACATATGTTTTTCGAATGTTGTATGAGAGTTAAAGTGTTGTCAAAAGTTATAATATGTATATAAATCAAAAAATAACTGATTTTAGTAAAAAAAAAAAAAATAACGAATCGGCAACACTTAAGCCATAAACTGTTTGACAAATTTAAAACAAGAAACTAGAATTAATAAACAACAAATTTAAATAATGTAAATTGTTGTATTTATTTTTAAGAATAACGATCATCAATTTTTACTAACTTGACCCGATTGATAAAATGTCTGCATTAAATTTTTTAAATTTTTCACGCAATGCAGAAATTATTTTGTTTTTCTTACTTGTATTTGTATTTGTAATTTTATTTATTGATTTTGTGTATGTATTTGTTTTGATATTTTACTTCTGACATTTTAAAGACTTGACATTATAAACATACGACTTTGTTGTTCGCAACTAGATAGTTGTATCATACAATGTACAACATACAACATAACTTGTGAGTTTAACAATTGTTTTGAAGAAAAAAGTTGGTAAAAAAACCATGTAGACACGAAATACAAAATCACAAAGTCGAGTGAATATTAATTAGCTAATGTAAAACTATTAAGTGATATCACATCTCTGTTTTTTGTTTGAAGTTAAGTGAAGTCAAAAGTCGTTATTCCTCAGAGACATCGAAAATTGGACCTTCTGTGTGGAACATGTATATCGTACTCGTAGTCGCGGCCAACATTTAAATTAGTTTATTTTTGAGAAGTTCATATCAAAAATTGTTCTTAGTTTTCATAAAAATTAAAACAAAATGTCTAATCGTCCTATTTATGAATACAGTTTCATAGATCAGGTACTATTATTTATAATACAAATGTGAGATTAAATCTGGCAATTTGTATGCGAATACGAGGGCGGTTCGGAAAGCCTAGCACAGAAAGAGAATAGTTAGTTTTTCAAAAACATTTAAATTTTTAAATATAATCTCCTGAAACTTCAATAGACTTAGTCCACCGCTTATTTAGCAATTCTATGCCTTGATTGAAATCGTTTTCTTCGAGGCCTTCAAAATATTGGTTTACAATTGTAATTGCATCTTCATTTGAGGAATTTTTTTAGATTTGGGAACACGTAAAAGTCGGTGGGGCCATGGGACATAAAACCATAATGGGTTTATGTCTGAATACAAACGGACATAAAGGGAATCTGTACTATGCGAAGCCGGTGTTCTGTATACCATGGAGGAGAAAATCCTTCCGGCAATGCAGTTTTTACATGAAAAAGGGTGAAACACAACATTATTAAAAATATGGCTTTATGTCTCATTTTTGGAAACAAAATTATGGCGTTAAAGCCATATGGTTTTATGTCCCGATCAACCTTTTTTATTTAAATATTTAATGACACCACGAATTTCTAATTTTTCCATTGTAAAAAAAAAATCGCGGACGCGTCTTCTTTGAACACCTGTTTCTATATGAAGGTGTTCTCAAATCTAAAAGAAATTTTTCATGTGTTCATAGTACAGATCGTAGTTTCCAAAACACTTAACTTTTTTCTGTTTATGCAGCCTTTCTGTTCTAGGCTAAAGAAGTTTCTGAACCGCCCTTGTATAAGTTTTTATTTGATAAACTAAAGATAACATTGTTTCATATTTATTTAAATTGTATGTTAGTGTCCTTCTTTATACAATTCATAACAATTTCCAGTTATGAAAACTATTCGCTTCTCCAACTTTTAGTAATTTTGTTAAATTTACTCAAAGCGAATACAAATATGCAATTATGGTGTTTTATAAAACATACCTAAGAAGCGCATGTAAAAACATCAGTACAAACTTTTACTCGTGAGACGGCCTAATTTTAAATTGTAAGAATATTCCTTTTATCGCAGCTCCAGCCAATTTCACGATACAGTGTACTTGCTATAAGCTTCACAAAGCCATTTCAATATGTTGTTCCTTTTGTTGCTATTTCTGGTAAGATAATTTTCTTTTATTTTTCAATATATATATATATTTTTATTTTTTTTCAGTTTCCCTCATTTCCTGATGATGCTGGCGATGTTGCTAATGTGTTTTTTTCTCTTTATCTTGTCTTAAGGAAAATATACAATACAGCAGAAAAAATAACTAGCAACATAAAGGAAAAATTAACTAAAACAACTAACCACACCTTGTTGGTGTATGTACTCGTCTACATATTTGTGGGTGTATAGAAACAGTGCCCATATTTTTGAGATTCTGAACACGACTATACACTCAACCATACTTATTTATGTTAACAACTTCCTGTTTTGCATTTTTGTACTTTTTGCTTGTTGTTTATCACGTTTATTCGTCTGTTTTTCGTATTTAGTAACTACATTGTTAGAGTATAAATGGTTGGCGTGTGTGCGGCATGCTTGTACGCCTATATAAAAGGTGATCCTTTCAGACCTTTTCTTTATTTATTTATTTTTTGTAGCATACTCTCATCATATTTTTATTCAGTATGAAAATTTATTGTGTTCCGAGTTATGTTATATTTGAAATATGAGAAATAAGCATTGGCTTTATAGAAACACAGTTTTGTTTAGCAGTTAATTTCATGTTCTGGACTTGCCAACTGGCTATCTAGCACTTGTGATATCACACCTCACAATTTTTATTTGGAGTTTGGGTGGCGCTGGTGCAATGAGCCGCAATACGCGAAATACCGGTAACAATTCGAGAAAGAGTCATCGAAAGTTGGTACTTCTGAATACACTTTCTGTTTTTATTTTCTGAAGTTTAAAAAACTCAATAAATGAATCACTCTATATGTGTGTGCGCTTGTAAGTATGTGTCGTTAACTATTAATTCTTTTACTTGTGAACATGTGTGTATTGCCGGCAGATATTTTCTTTTTTAAATACAAAATTCTTTTGAACAAAAGTTTAGCCTCCATTTTTTTACTTTACAAATTATTTGCTCATTTTATGTACTTCACCATAGTGATAATGGTAATATAGGGTTTGAAATTTCTACAATAATAAATAAGTATTCTAGATGTGGTTATGTTAGTTGAAATCAAGTTTCCAAAGATCTCAGTTAACTATGTTAGATCTTTCAACTTCTGCAACATACGAGGGTTAAGACCGAATTTTGTATCCGTGTGTGCTCATGTTTGTTTACATCGGCCGCATTTTCTCACTTTATATGATAACCAAACCCAAGTAACATAGAATATTTCGTTAATTAAATAGGATATGGTATCGAACCCAATTTTAATTTCCATTGTTGAATTTTAATGTACATACGCAATGAAATCGTGTATCATCTGGCTTCCATGCCCCATTCTGATACCATATAAAAGATTCTTGAGAGTTTGACCCAGCAGTGAACTTGTTGTTGTTAGTGATTTCAATGTCTACAGAAGGCCAATATGTTGAGCTATTCGCGGCGACAATCACCTTGGTGAATGACCCGACGCATATTCCATGCATTGATTAGAACCAACACAACACGGACGTCGAAATTATTCTAACCTCACACCCTGATAAGTATAGAGAAGATGTTTCTGAACCTCTTGGTAATTCACACCATTGTACCATTTCCGTCTCCTTTTCCCTCTTCGAACTTCGTAGCACTTCACGACCACTTTCAACTACAAAAATTTCAACTTTTATAAATAATGTTTACATCTGCTTTTAATTTGCAGGATTTTTTCTTGATTTCTTCTATTTATTTAGATTTTGCTTTTAATAAATAAAAATATTTGTTCAATAAAAGTAAAATTGTGAGTTATTTATTGTGAATATTAATTGTATATTCGTACTTACGAAAATACACTTGTTAGACTGAACTCAACGAATGTTTTCGGCATATCAATTTTGGAAACTGTGTTTCTTAGACAATAATGTCAAGACCATGGCGAAATTGGTCGAAAATTTAATTATATTGGGGATGAAAAATGCATAACATCAGAGAAAATTTCGATTAAATCTAAAGAAACATCTTGGTTTATCCAAAGTGTAAAATTGCAATCAGATCCAGACAGCAAGCATTCAGAATTTGGTGAAATAATAAAAATTATTCGCTACCCAAAAGAGCGTGTGTAAAGGGTTGAGACGTGAAAAACTCCGAGCTAAAGTTCTTACTGCTCCCTGGTTCAGTAAAATCTTTTGGTCATTCGTTATAACAATAAACTATAATCCTAGATCTTCAATTTCTAATATTTTAAGGGATGTGCAATCATTCACAGTATCAGTAAATATGCGGATCTTAACATAAATCAGTCTTCTGAGACGGATGATATATCAGCACTGTTGAAGCAGTATTTCACGGCTCTATCCCATTTGGTAGCTAAGCTACCAATTCCGTGCCAATGAATTTACCATGTGTTGGAAGGTTGCTAATGTAACGTCGATTCCTAAAAAGATAGCTATGATAATTATCTGATAATTATTACCAAATAGTAATTTTCTCTGCACTTTCTAAAGTTTTGGAAAGTAGTAGAAAGCAACCCCTATTGGATATTAGGGTAATGAGGCAAAATATGAATAATACACTTAACCAAGTTCTTATGCCAATCTCAGACAGGCGTAATGCAAATAGATTCGTTTTTAACCCTTGCAGATCTGACACAAAACTACCAGGAATTGGATTTAAATAAAAGATAAAAAGTTTTTTATATTTAAAAAAAGACCTCAAGCTTGAAAAATTAGTAATAATTGAAATAATAAAGGTCGAATAAAAATACATGTTTCTACTTTTAGCTTAAATTAAATATCAATAACTGAATGTGAATTTCAATCAAACTCTTTTTTTTTTGTTAGATAAATATGTTTTGATTTCTTTACAATAATAAGCAATAGTGTATTTTCGTAAGTACGAATATACAATTAATATTCACAATAAATAACTCACAATTTTACTTTTATTGAACAAATATTTTTATTTATTAAAAGCAAAATCTAAATAAATAGAAGAAATCAAGAAAAAATCCTGCAAACTAAAAGCAGATGTAAACATTATTTATAATTTTTACAAATGTGTAATCTAATATTAATGAAATTAATTTCAATTACAGGGAAAAAACACTAGCAAAAAATTTGATTCGTTATGGTTTTCTTGCAATAAACTAATAGAAAAGTTTTAAATTTCTAATAACAAGAAAATTACATTTTTTAGTTAGAAGAAAAACAAATATTGATTTAAGCTTTGATGTTTACAAACTGTTTCATAACTGAATGTACTACGTATTTATAGAAGATAATTAAAAACAAGTAATTTTTTTAAAACCTGCCCTTTATCGATCATCTTTTTTTATAGCAACTATTTAAAACCATGATTAATTAATTACAATATATAAATAAAATTTCTTATCTCTCCCTATACTTACATGGTATTATTTAAATTAATTTGTTTAACAGATTTAATAAAAATCAGTTTTTATAATTAATGCTTGTTCATTAAAAACTCAAACAAAAAAATAAATGAAAAACTGCACGGTATAAATCTTTTTTATCTCAAAAAAGTAATAGGGCAAAAAAAAAAGGCGAAAAGCAAAGTTTGGCCACATTATGTCCTTTTAAGCATTTTTGGGTCATTTTATGAAAAATTATTATAATTAAATTTTCCACTTTTGTGCATTTAATGGGAAAGACAAAAACGGAAAAACGAACCACCCACCCTCATGCGAACGTGAGTAATAATTTGCTTGCATTAAGCTTAAATTTGTTGTAAAACTACTGTCAGATTTATATGGCATAAAATTAGATTAATGCGTTAATATATGCATATAAAAAAGACTGTGAGGTTTCTTCAACCCATATGACGTTAAATATATACATATGTACATACATACATATATGTAATGTTATATATTATTTACTAAATTTTAATTTTGTATATCATAAAAGTATGCATATTATACAAATAGGAAAATACATTTGGTCAATTCCAACCATATGATACATACCGCAATTTGTCAGTATGTATAGGTACATATTCTCTTTTTACACGGCCTTTTTTACACGTTATTGATTTAACACGGTTTGAAAATAAACAAATTTTATTTTTTTACACGATTTTATACCATATAGCACGATTTAAAATTGTTTGGTTTAAAGTTTTTTTTGGTTAAATTGAGTTTTTGAGAAATAGGTTCATATCACAAATTTAGGGGAATTCCCTTTTTGTGAATACAATCAACTGACTTTGTCATACATACATTTTTTTACATTACTTTTAAGCTTAGAGTATATATTTTTTTTGCTTTAATAACTAGGCTTGTGTAAAAACACAATAAATATATGTTTTAATATTATAAAACTGAATAGTTGTTCTTAAGAAATCTCTGTTTTTTTTTTACTAATTTCAATTGGTTTTCGAGATCAGGAACCAATCACCTATTTTGCATACGATCAATGTCCTTTTTTACAGGGTTTTTCTTTACGCGGATTTTCCTGGAGCCAATTATCGTGCAAAAACAGTATTATACGCATAACATATATTTATTTAATAAGATTGTCTTTAGAATAATTTTGAACCACAAATTAAAACTCAAAAATTAATAATTAAGAAAAGCTAAAAAAATAAATTAAAATTAACTTCCTCTTTTTTGTTTTGTTGGATAGCATAAACTTTAACTATAATTTCAAAACGCTAACATTTTTATTGTCAAGAACTGCAGTACCATAGCGCTACAATTTTCATTTCACAATAGACCAATATTATTCAATTGGCCGAAGCTGGGGACAATTAGCTTTTACATCGTCCTGATTTTGTCTCAGATTCTAATTCATAACTTTGGTTATAATGAAGCGATTTTACATGATAAGGATCATGAATACCTTGTTGGTTCTTAGCTGGCTATTTCTGAATGTTAGTTACGAAATGACAAATTTATATATAACCTCATTCGCCACTTAAGATGGTGGAGGTTAGAAGGAGCAGAAATAGAGATTTCTGAATGAATGTTTTAATGCATATTAGAGACAATGTTACTAATTTTAATTAAGCATTTCAGAAACTCACTCAACATTTAAAGTGTTTGGAGAAAAAACACGCTACTACCGAATTCTAACGATTTTTCTGGAAAATCAAAGCTGCCATATGTAAACAAAATCTATTAGTTTTACAAGTGGTAATACTAGGGCCATTGATTTATTTTGCTTTGGTTTCTAAGTGTCAAAAAAAAACAAATATCAAATTATTTTAACCCTTAAGCAAACACCAGGGCCTGGCCAGGCATTTTTGAACATTTATATAGTTTTTTACTTAGATAACTTAGAAGGAGCCCCTTAGATTTTTATGAATTCCTCCATGAAGGTCTTTTGTACAAAAAAAAAAAAATATTTAAAAAAAACTTAAAATTGTTTATCTGTAGACTTGTTAGTTACTCTCAACATGTTTGTAACACCAGGGCTCAGGCCGGCACTATAGTATTATGTAGAGAATGCAGCAAATGAAATCAAAAAAAAAAATGAGAAATATAATCAATTTATAACTATATATTTTGTGTTTTGTATACAAAATAGAAAATTAGTTTTTAGTGTTGTGTTGGCAGTTAAAAAGTGTATAGTAGGCAAAATCTTTGAAATAGTTTCAAAATCTGACCCTAACTATTATGACAGATTGGCAGAGGCTATTGCCAATGATATAGGAAGCGAGATTTAGAGTGAGGTTAATGTAAATGAAGACGATTCTTCTGATATTTGCAACGATTTAGAAGATCAAAATGAAATTGAAGATTTTTAATTTAAATCCATACAAAATATAAAAAGTCCCAGCTAGGAGCTGGGCTTCGCTTATGTGAACACATTGTGCTGTTAGCTTAACGGTGGAAATATTATGTACTCAAAATGAATGAAAAAATAAAGCTGCTTTTGCTAATGGCCATGGAACTACATAAAACTAAATCAATTCAAGCTGAGAGTTGTTCGTAAACAATATTTTCTCTCTCTTTTAAAAAGACATTCTCTCTACAAATGAAAAAAACTTTTATATACATATGTATGCATGTATGTATGTATATTGAAAATAATTTGTCTTATTTGTATTTAGAGTTTTAAATATATTTATTGATCATATTATATTTTCTTTCATTTTCTATAGTATGTTTTTTATTTATGTATTTATTTAAAATTCAGCTACAAATGTTAGCAACAACTAAGTATGATATAAAGTACAATTATTACTAAAGTAAAATAATTATACTTATATTCTATCAAAAACAATCATAGGTATATTCATTTGAATTCAAGTAGTACGCCAGTCTGATCTTTATTTCCTCAGTTGTGTCAGAAAATCAGTTAAATCTTAGAATTTGCTTAATTCTGCAGATATTCTTCGAATAGGATCAAAATTAATAAAGTTCGGCATTTCAGATAGAGTGGAGTGTACCATCTTAGTTGTCTGTTTGGGACATTAACCCATTAGTGGAAGAAGTTCCCTGACCACTTTCCATAAATTATTTTTACCAATTATTAATAAAAATTATCTGATTAATTCGTTTTAAAAATATTTTATTCAAAAAACTTAGGCGTATGATAATATAGTAATATGTAAAACTTGTTGCAAATTAGGTTTGTTTTTTTCCGCAATGTCCACATCGTTTATCAGTTTTGAAATATTCAATAAGGTGGTTTCTGTCACCAGCAAGATTTCGGCGAAAAATAAGAAAAGACGCACATGCCGAATCGTTGGGATGTGGCTTCTTCATCAGCAACCATGCATTAACAACTGATGCATCAAGGACATGTGCAAATGTTACACACCACCATTGCTTTTGTTTGATTCGCGACCGGTAGACTGCCCATATTATAGCGATGAAAAACTTTTGGTTGGGACTTTTGGTACAGCACCCCTTCCTTTAACGAATCGTTGGCACGATCCCATTTCATTAACATCAAAAGTTTTTGCAATTGTGACAACACTATTATCTTTACATCGTATGAGCAATATGTTCCCATTATTTGTATGTAAATCTCACATTTACAGACCCCCTTTCTTCTTTTTTCAATACCGGTATTGAGGGAAGAGGACATTTTTCTTTTATCTAGGGGTTCATCATTACTGTCATCCCATTGACTACTGCACTACTTCACATTTGGTCGACAAGAATTTTGAACCGAGATGATTAAGAATTGCCTCATGCTCATCATTGTTTTTATCGGTATCGTGATCAGTATCGGCTTCATCTAATGGTGGAATTGTGTAAATTACAATGAAATGCTCATTATTTTCAAGTACATCTAGTTTATTCAATATTTCAGAAACTATAAGTCTATATACATATGAAAAGTATGTACTCAAGCATCGTATCACAATTGTAGTCACTGTATGCAGCTGGTATAGCATTATGTCATAACTTTTTTTTAGAGAATATTAGGTCGAATTTTTTTATATTTATAGTTAGAGCAAAAGTACCATTAATTAGGTTCAATTAAAAGGTTACGTTTGCTATTATTCTTCTACTTCTCAATGTTGGGAACTTTATGAGTGCCAGTCGGCTTCAGTATGGCGAAAGGTTTATTTCAGGATTCTAATATAGATTCCGAAGGCAAAATATAATAGAATAGATTCCAGCTTTTTTATATACACATTGTATTGCGGGTCCCAGATTACAGATGCATATCTAAGTATCGGTCTTACCAACGTTGTGAATAGATTTTTTGTCACATACGGGTTATTAAATTCCTTCCTGATAAGACCAATTGCTTTATTAGCAGTCATAGTTATATGGTAGTTAAAGTTTAGTTCTATCAACGTTCACACCCAAATCAATGATAGAGTCAACGGATTTTAGCTTTGAGCTCTCGAAAATGAAATAAATTGACATTTTTTTAGGTTTAATTCCATCAGTTGTGGAATTTTTTAAATCGGATTTAATATGAGTTGTATGAACTTTTTCCGTCAAAGATGAAAATATCTTCACATCATCTGCATACATTAGGATATTACTATGTTCAATGGAATTGGGAACATAATTAATAAATAGTAGAAATAGTAAAGTAAAGAGATGGCTTCCCTGAACTCCAGATATAACGTCTATGCTTTTAGATTTTGAATTATTGAAAATAACACGATTTTAACATACGATTTTTCAGGTAGGAGCGCACCCAATTAATAAAGTTACCTGTAAAACCAATACTTTCCAGTTTCAATATTAATGAATCATGGTTAAGTTTGCCAAAAGCTTTGCTGAAATCTGTATATATCACGTCCGTTTGTTGATTTTTATTAAAACCAGAATTTATATATGCATAAGTTGCAAAAGATTTGTTGACGTTGAGCGTCTACGGTAGAAACCATGTTGACTTTTTGAGATTATGGATGACATTTGTTGAGACAGAATATCCGTTACATTCCTTGCAAATAACTTTGCGATAGCGCTTAGCTTCGCTATAGAACACATTAAAATCTAATTAGTTTTAGCAAAAATTGGCATATTACTGTATTAGTAATATTTTAGTTATAATAATAATAAAATTTGTATAAATTATTTGATATGAGATTTAGAAATGTTTATCTAAAGCTAATTTATTATTAAAACATGAATTCTAGTTAAAAAAAAATGCATATCGTCACCTAGAATCCAAAAGGTCGTAAACAAAATACATCTTTCTTTAAAATTTTAATCTCATATGACGAAAAAGGCCGCAACTACAATGTTTATAACTGTATAAACCAAAAAGTCGTAACTACACTTTTCATTTAAAAAACAAACTAAATATTTGTTTAACTGTTAGTTAAAAGTTAAATTTTTTCAAATTAGTAAAAAGCAGGCTGTGGATATTTGTGTCTTAACAAATAATAAAATGGATTCTGACAGTGAACATTATTATCATAAGAAAGTTAAAAAAGTCAATAAGATACGTGCAAAAAAATATGCATGTGATACTTCTGGCACAATTTTCTATTAAACCAATATTAAAGACAAATATCAGGTTTTGCCACAACGCACACAAAAAAGTTCGAAGATGTCGAACCAGTTCGGTTACATAAAGAAAAAATAAAAATATTCAAAAAGAAATGGGGCCATCGCTGGGAACTTAAATGTTTACTTCCGGCTGATTGCCAAAGTTTTTACGAAATGGAGCCATCTCCGGGAACTTAAATTTTTACTTCCGGCTGATTGCCACAGTTTTTACGTTAGTTTACCATACACTGAATAGATTTATAAATTTTACTTGGCAAATTTTACTCCATTTCTTTTCTTGTATACAATTATGAATTTTTATTATTTTTTTTTTTTAATTTTGTATATTTTTCTCGAATTCATTAAACTCGTTGTAATGAGTTTTGTATATTTTATATTCATAACAAAACACAGAAAACAAAAAGAAAAAAAAAGTGTAAAAAGAATGAAGAGCGGAATTTTTGCATCCTAATTTTAAAATCTATTAAAAAATTGTTTGTTGTTACGGCTTTTTGGTTTTAAAAAATATTTTTGTTGTTACGGCTTTTTGATTTTAGAAGAACCGATTCCAAAAGGCCTTAAGTACAATTACTAAAAAACTATTATTTTGTAATTTTCCGCCATATGTTTATAAAATTAATTCCGAAACTTGGCCAATAAGAATGAAATAGTTTTAAATATATAAAGTTTTTTGCTTCTCCTGTAAAAAGTAAAATGTGTAGTTACGGTCTTTTGAATTTTCGGTGACGTTATATAAATAAATGGTTTTTATTTGAACAAACTTTAATGATAATCATTATAATAATAAATTTCTAATTATGAATGCAATTAATAAATATTTTATTTAAATTTAAATAAATCTGTATAATGCTAAAAAAAAACGTTTTCACTGTTATCAATTATTTGTTAAAAAAAATATTTTCTGGTGTAGTTTAAAATTTGGCGGTTAATGAAAATGGTCCATGGAAAACATCCACGAAATGGGTATAATTATTAATGCTTCCAGGCATTTGCATGGATAAAGGCAAATTATAATTTTCAATAAATTTATAAAATGTATAGAAATGAATATTATAAAGAATTTTAAATCCAGTGAATTATATTTATACAACAATACTCGCCCTTGTTGTTCATGTTTTTCTCATAATTTGTGGTTGCTTTATTACGAGTTTTTAAAATTTTATATTTTTTAATATTAGTACGTATATGGTACGTATATGTATGTATTTATTATATTTTGTATTATATACATGAATAGCTTACAACAAAGAATGCAACAGAATTTGATAGGAATTTTTATATTGTTCATGTACATTATCGTGCATATTCATTCGAAATGTTGCCTAATTACAGTGCAAATTGAGTATTACTGTATAATACAATATTTTTGTGTAGGAAGTATGTAGAAATACTAATGAACGGCTGAATGATTTTAAATAACTTCCAACAAAATGTACTTCCTAATTGCTTTTTGAAAAATTGTAACATTTCTAAAATATGTGCCAACATGGGCAGCATATTTGCATATTCACGAATCTCTGCTTTCATTTTTATTATTTAGGCAAAATCAATAAATGTAAATATGTTTACATAGTTATTTGTTTTTTTTTTCTTCTTTAGATGACAACAATTTTTATTTGTTAACAAATATTTTTTTGTTTAGATGGAAATAGCGTAAATATTTTCTGCTCCATTCAAATGAGGTCAAACTAATATACGAGTAATGTTATTATTGAACATATAAGTAGGTTCAGGCTCATAATATATCGTATTAAATTGCCGCTCTTTATTTTAAATTATTTACATAATTCCTATTGGTTCCAGGTTTAATGAGATAAATTATGATTGAAACAAAAAATATTATGATTGAAAAAAATTTAACATTCCGCAGCCATAATTGGTAAATTTGTTCATAAAGATGGATTCCAATTCTGTTTCTTGTTTATTTATTCTTTTTATCATGCGAATTGGAGTCAAGCTAAAATTCTTAGTTTGGCTGACCATACTAAAAATATAATCAGCAGCTCTGTATACTTTTTATAACATCGCTCTCTATCCACTGTGTGCATAATCTGACGGTGTTGCATAACTATAAATACATTAAACTTTATTCAATTTAGTATGTAAAAGGAAAAGTGAAACAGTTGAATATACATGTTTGTGAAACGAATAGAAAAACACCTCTTAAAAATGCTTAAAGCAATTAATTTGTGTTTCATAACTATTAAACGATTGAAATAAAACCTATATGTACCCATAATAATGCTTAATATTTTTATACGAATTTTTAAGATCATGACTAGAATTTGACGTGGTTATAAAAACTGAACAGAAATATAGTCCTTACAGAGCCATGAACATCGGTATACAAAATGTTATGATCGGACTAAAAATAGCGACGCAGTGAACAAAATACCAAAAGAGTGGTATTTGTAGGCGTGGCAAAAAAAATAAAAAAAATATTTCTGGAATTGTTTTTACATTATCTTTAATTCTAGGGGTTGACTGACACAACTTTATTATTTTTTGTGTGGAAAGCGAACCACTATAGCCTACATGTATGTGCGTTGTCTTGTTGAATAACAAATTATTTTCATTACTATTATCCAGTTTGATACTATTTTCTCATCTAGTAATTTTGTGTAATCAGAAGAATTTATGTTGGTGCTGGGAAAGTTCTAATCAAGCGTACTGTCTTAAAAAAACTTACCAAACCATTTCAGCCCTTTCAAATTTTGTGGTTCTTTCCAATAAGCTGTTAAAGAAATATGGGCTATGAGGCTAGAATTGTTTTCTCATCGCAAAAAATTACCTTAAACAAATATATGTATGTTTAACCCGTATGTGTTTAAAAAATAACTCATTTTTTACGACAAGGTACCCGGGTGCCTACTCCTTCATACAAATCTCATGAAAAACAATCGTTTAAATACAACAAAGTATCATAAAGCTCTCAAAAAGTTTCAAGCACGATGATTGCCAATTTCTACAAAAAAAAAACAAAATTACTTTCAAAACCTAAAAGTTTCCCATGTACATTGTCAGTCACATAAAGGTTAAAGATAGTCGGCTTACTTGTTTTAATTCAATTTGTAAATATTAATAGTCTAGGTTTTTTAAGCACTCTACTTATGTTTAGAAAAAGTAAAACGAAACATTTTTTTCGGAATGAAACCTGTAAATGCTTAAATTCCACATAGCCAAATAAAAGTGGTTTCATTCAGAAAAAAATGTTTCGTTTCTATAGAAGCCAAATACGGAATTAATTCCCCTTTCGAGCGGAATTAAACTGCATATTATAAAGAATGTTGTATGTGTCGCCTCTTAATAAATATAACCATACTTCAGTAAAATTTTAAATACACTTTTCTACACACACACGAATCCAATTAATTTAGTTACATATAGTTCAGCTAATAATGTTTAGAAATGCAATTAATATTAATAAGCAAAAACATAAAAAACTTGTTAAAGAGATCTTAAAGTGAAAATAATTTATTAAATAATAACTAAAAATATAAGTAGAAAATATATTATTTTTTATAATATTGCTGAGTCCTGGTTCTTGTAAGCTAAAGATGCTACGCCTAAATAAACTAATCTCTAATGATACTCTTACCCTATGGTCAACATATGTTACTATATACGTATACGTTATATTAATAAAAGATTAATATTTTATATTTATCATACGCCATGTACGCACAATTTTTATTGGATTTTCAAAGTCTGAGACAAGAAACAAAGCATCATAATCGTAATTTATAGTCGATTAAGGAGACAATAAAAATATCCGTATAGATTTATTAAAAAGTTCCCAACACCAGCTATATTAGAAGTATTTATTTCATAAATTTAATGCGCATACAAGACACTTGTACTTAATATCTAATATAGCATATTTAAAAGGCTATATAAAAATAATATATTTTTTAATTTAAACACATATTAAAGATACAAAAAAAAAAAACTTATGAAAAGTTTGTTTTAAATCAAGAAATCAAGTATTTTCAAGTTAAGTGTAGAAAAGTAATTTTATTTTTCCTTATTAAATTTCTATTCTATTTCTCCTTCAATCACTCCCTTTTATTATCGTTCAAGTGCTTGAAATATTAATACCATTATGCTCATAAATACTTAATTACTAGAAAATAAATAAAAAAAAAATAGGTTTAGCTCAACCAGCCTTACTGTCACTTAAGTGGACTCTTGCATGCAGTTTGTCAATAAGGCCTTCTTACTTATTTTCCCTAATATTCTCAAAATACTTAAATTTTCCTATACTCATGCCTAATATTAATATTTAGCCATTTCTATTTACCAATTACAGCATATACAATGAATTGGGTTAAATAAATATGAGGGTATTTTAATGTTGTATTCGTAATACTTGTAAATAAATAAACTTGCATACATATTCTTCTTGCTATTTTGTAATTGAAAATTAATTAGTGTAGGTTTGTAAAAAATGAAAAGAATATACTCGTAGCATGAAATAGACTTGTGAACTATTAAAATAAGTATTTGCGTTTTATTTGTATTGGTCAAGTATGGAAAAAAATCAATAAATTTTCTTTTTTCAATATATTTCAATGACACTTGAGAGATTTTTTCTAGTATACGTTCTCATGAATGCATGCTCATGCTCATGCTTTTCAAAAAGTAATTATTAAAGAGGTTTATTCATTTTGAAAGTACATATTATGAAAAAGAGAAAGAAAACTTTATAAACACAAAATACTTTATGAAATTTGACTCTAAATCGATTCAAATGTCATAAACATTTTGTCATATCAGTTACAATATTATATACTAGAAAAAACTTAAAAAAAATTTAAATCAGTTTAGATTATATCTTTTAACAAAAATTAAAAAAAATGAATTATTATAAATTAATTGTGAATTTCGATATATATGTCAGCTTTTACTAAACTAGTTTGAACAATACAGACAGTACTAGACATTGAAATGTAAGTTGTTACGTGATAACGAGTCATTACCAAGTTTTTGCAAGAATTATAAAGAAATTCTAAGTTATTAAATTTGTCCGTCACACAGATGGCAAAAACACGCTACTGAAATAAACAATTGTTTTTAATATAAAACATATATTTTCCTTCCTTCTAGTCTGTATTGCAATGAAAATCAGGAAAGTCGCTTTAGTTGCAAAAAATTTAGGAACCTAAATGTTAGCCAACATTGAGCCGATTTATAAACTTGCCCACCTCTATATTACAGCAAGAAATATTCATCTGATATCCAATAAATTAACGGTCCTCATGACATCGTTTAAAAGTCTCGTAAACTGTGCAAGCTGTAAATTTTTACGCCCTCGTAAATAAACTGTCAAAAATTACATGACAAATTATTTACACATACGTCGTAAATTTGCCCAACAATTTTGGCACGTAAACTTGCGTTGTTCAATTGTTCATTTAACTCAAAAGCTGATTTTTATTTAATTTAAAAACAAAAGACACTCCAAAAAGAAAATTGTGATTTAGGGGATGAATACATGTAGAGAAAAAAATATAGTTGTGCATGTTTACCACAACTACATATTTCAAAATTTAAAATTTTTTTTTTTTTAATATTATGGTCACTGTAATTATTTATATCATTTCTGCAACCATAATATAGTTAAGTTACCATTCACATAATTATGGCAATCATATATATGATTATAGCAATTCTGTAATGTTTATGGTAATCAGTTTTATGATGAAATATTATACCATATTATGTTTTTCTCAATCATAATCAAAGAGCAACAAATTATGAGAAATGGATTCATCATAAACATGATTGCAACAAAAATATACATAGTTACTACAATCGTATTTATGATTGTACTAATAATCTGAATCGTAATTTAACCATCTATGATTACCGCAATCAAAAAAAAAAATAATTACAGTGACCATTCTCCAAGTGCAAGAATATAAGTGAAATCTTTCAAGATCTCTTCTTCCGTCTTACGCTGATTATCTTTAAACAAACAAAAAAAGAAAAGTATACAGAATGTTTTGTTCTCTTCTTGCTGTCTTAATTTTGAATTGAATTGGAAAAACTTTTATGGATGAAAATGTCAGACAACCTCGATAATAAATTTTCCAACATTAGTTACACTGTTTAAGAAAAAGCAAAAAAAGAAAAGAAAAATAATTACATATAAAATTCACATAAAATAAATTATGTGACAAAAAGTGTGATTAAATACTTTTGATGTGCAAATTTAAACTAATTAAAAAAAGCTAAAATAAGAAACTAAGATTCGTTTCGTCTTAAAAAAAATCCGTGTTATTATTTTGATGTATCGTATTCACGGTTCACAATATTTACAACCACGTGCACTGCATGATTGTTTCATACCTTTTTTTTAATTTAAAAGCCCAAAAATTGGGATAATATAGAACTTTCATATATTTTTCTATTACATTAACCTGTTTCGAGATGTAGCTCTCGATTTTTTTTCCAAATTCGTCTTTAACCAATGGCATGAAGTCTTTTTATTTATTTCTTTATGTACCATGTACCATGGTTCTAAGAATTTTGGATTAGACCCTCTAGATAAGATCAATACTTCCTTACTTATAATTGAATTCCATATGTCCAAATAGTCTTGTACTACATGACTTTAGAATCAAACCAAAATTGAGATTGGTCGGTGATAAGTCAGTACAAATTTAACGATTTCAGTGTCTTAGTCCGCTAGTCTCTTGGCCGCTATGTTTCGCGTCAGGTATAAATTATGTGGTCATGGCATAAGGTATATACATGATCAGACCGTGGGATATTCACATTGCTAAGTGCAAGAGGTGTGCAATTTACTTTCCTAAGAGTTAACATAACGTTTACACATTTTCTTCAAATTTTCAACCTCACGTCTGAGCTAATAATCCAGGTCTCTAGATGACATACTTGAATCAACTTGTGAGCTAAAAATGGCAATGACATCTGCAAATGTAGAAATTGTTAAATTATCGCTCGTAAGTACAATAGAGATGTCAACAAAAGTTTTGCTCTGAGAACACTTCCCTGTGATACGCCAGCTCTGACTTCCATAAACTCTACATAAACACTGTACTTAGCCCTAAACAGACAAAAGGTAATTTTCTGTATTAGACCTTTATCAAAGGCATGTGCGACATATATTTTTCAGTTCTCTCCAGTTGTTCCTGCAGACTAAATTGGTGGACAGTGATAATAATTTGATCACTTAAGAAGTGAAAAAGCTTTCCAAAAATTTTTCACAAACAAAATATCAAGCTAATTAGTCTATAAGAGGATGACATCGTCAAACCTTTTCTCAATATTAAAAAATATTGTTAGTACAACTATTGATACATTAGTTAGGTTTTTAACTTTCTGGACTAACTGTTGTTATTCCAGAGTCTGAAACTAAACGAATAGGTGCTTCATCTAGTACAACAATTGCTGGATAAGGGTGATACTTAATCACGGATGGTGTTGATAGATTATAGACTGGAGACTTTTTGGGCTTCAGATTGTCCTTTGTACTTTTTAGAATATCTTCTAGACTGATTGTTATTTTTCCAGAGTCTGGTAGTGTACGATTAGATGGTGCATCTAGTACAAACTCGTTCAGGCATATTCGATGTCATAGTTGAAGACATGACAAAACAAGTACCCTTCACATAAAAACATAAATGCTTTTGTAGCTAGCTGGATTTTATGTGAGCAATGCCGTTGTTTCTAGAGAAGCAAAGAGTACATTCACAGGTTAGATTCCATGGGCAGCCATTCTTAAACAACAGCTCACTTGTGACCATCATGCTGATCCCATTGTGTTACCTGTCGATCACTCGGCATTGGTTGTCTCCCTTTCAAACCATCCACATTCCTTGGCAAAGGTATACCCGCATCTTGAATTCATTCCAAGCATTATTGATAGAATATACGTTCCCGTTTTGTTGATAGGGCAGAGGAAATGGGTGATTGTTTTTTCATACATAAAACATTTATAAAAACTGCTTTCAATAAAGATTTAATTGTATTTAGTTGTAGTATGGAAGCTTCTACACTTTGTGCACTAACTACTTGTAATTTGAGATAACTAAATGAAATAGCTCAACAGAAACACAACTTGCATATATTAAAGACACAGTGATATCTGTTGATGATGAGCCTTGAAACAAATAGGCAAAGTCAGCAATTTTTGTTTTAAGTTTTCTTAAGAAAGACTTTGATAAACACGCATTTCAAACAACTTTGCTTTTCTTTTTACTTTTTTTTTTTTTTTTGCAAAATATAAGCATTTCTTATAACAAATAATGTCATGATGTATTTTTTATACCATGATACATTTACTCTTTCATTTTATTCCATTAAATGTCTAGACGTTAAATAAAGAAACAAATAATTCTCCGTCAGAAAGTTCATTGGTGTTTTATGGGCTCTTACTTACTTACTTACTTACTTACATATTTTCATTTTCACAAAGAACTGTAATATTTAAGGTTTGATTGCATTAAATAAGTATGAGAAAACACAAATTCATACTTATGAAATCTTATTTAAAATTCATTTCTTTAGCCCAAAAACAAAAACAGCAAAATAAAATAAAATAAACATCTAAAAAACTGAAAAGAATATTCGTAAACAAGACAAAGTACCCCACACTGACTGGCTGACTGACACCTCAGGATTAATGTCAGCATGATGACAATACCATGACACAACAAAACAGTTCAACAAGAACTCAAAAACAAAAAAAGCAACAAACTACACTAAAAAATGTAAGTTTTTATTTAAATTTTTGTAATTCTTCTCTCTAAGAAAATCTTTAATGGCAACTGTTTTCAAGAGTTGGGTAAACCCCCTTTGACAAAAACCAAAAAAAGAACAAAAGAACAAACAAGTATAAAGTACAGATTTTTCTTGCAAAGTCACGTCCTTGGCGTTTTTGTATATTTTGTAATGTTGTTTTTCTGGGTAAAACAAATAAGAATTTGTTAATACTTATGGGTCATGTTGTTTCTATTAAATTTTTTATCAAAAATTCTACAAGAGATAAATTTTTTTTTTTGGGCTGTATAGTCTGTGCATTATTTTTTTTTTCTTCTTGTTAATGTGGCCTTCATTAGTTTTTGATTTGTGCTAAAAAGTTACCAACCATCAAAAATGGTCTAGAGCATGTACATGTGTGCGCAAAATTTATGTAGTCATTTCCTATGGAAATATATGTACATATGTGTGTATGTATTTATATTTGTAGAAAATTTATATTGTTATTTAGTCAAATTAAAGGGCGGGAAAAAACGAATAAAGTTTTTAAAATAATAAATGTTTATAAAACACATTTCTTTCAGGAGATCACTATCACGCACAGCTGGATTTAAAATCAGATTCTGTATGTCGGTGGTTTATATTTAATAATGTCTATAGAATATATCAAATGTAAGATATTCGTCCCGAACCGAAACGTATGTATATTCTGGGTCATTATAAGAACTTAAGACGATGTAGCCATGTCCCTCTGTCTGTAATCGAAATGCTAGTTTCAGAAATTTTCCATACAGCAAGTACTCGTTCGTATTTGGCGTTGGAATCAATAATTTGTATTTGAAATTGGCACCTTCTGAAGTGGTTCTAAAGAAGCGCTGCTGAGCACTGTCTTCGAACCAGTTTTTAGTCAAAAACAAATATTCTCAGAATAAGTTTTGTTTGAAATTGTCACGTTAGGAAATAGTTCCAAGAAGCAGGAATTTTTATTGTGTCTATAAATAAATTATAGAATTATGTAGCTCAAGAAACCCCTAATAAATAAGATTAGGAAAATATAGAAGTTTCAAAAAATTGTTTCGGAACCAATAAGTGTTCTCCAGAGCTAGTTATATATAGTATACCTGTAGTGTCAAAGAACTGGTTGCCCAAAAAACCTATTGAAGTATTTTATAATTATAATATCGTTCGTTTAAAAATTCAAAGTTTTGCTAATTGATTCGTTGCACAAGCTTTGAAAATGTTCCTGGTATTTTTAGTTGCCAAAAGTAAAAAAGTTAAGTCACATTTAATTTTTCATGTATGAATCATATCGTTAGTATGTAAATGCTCAGTGTCTTACAAATGTTTTTTCATCCATTTCTATACCTAGAATATCAATACATTAGTCACTCAAGATTGTATAAAAATGTTTAAAAAAACTGAATCAATAAATAAATATTTAGCCTGGATGCAAATCGGCAATCAGATTACTCACTATGGTGAGCCACTAAAAATCTTAAAATACCTGTGTTCTATAAGCCCCCGTTGCGAAATTTAAGTGGTAGTTGGGAAAGAAATGACACTGAAAGAGGGAATCTATTTGTTAATCATTTAAAAAAACTATTTTCCCCAAACAGATCAAATGACACACTTGACTTGCTACCAGTCACACACCAATTAGAAGCAGCTGTACTCCTACGTTTTGAGATCCGAGAGATCGAAAAAGGCTATTATTGATTTAAACTCTAAGTGTATGATCACACATGGGAAATCTTTACACAAAAAAGCGTAACCAATATTTTTTGTACATATTTTTTTGAAGATTTTTAATCTTACGAGTGTTTTGTAAAAACAAATAGGGTGGATTCACCCATTTTTTCGAACACAAAAATTTTTTCCGAAGAAAAATTTTTTTACTGAGAGTTTTTTGCAGCACGATTCACCCATTTCGAACGATTTGCTGAAAAATCAAAGATGCCATATGTAAGAAAAATCTATTAGTTTTACAAGTGCGGCCATTGATTTATTTTGCTTTGGGTTTCAAGTGTCAAAATACAAATTTTAAATTATTTTAAAGTATTTTGTATTAAAAATCACAAAAATAAATTCAAAATGAATGAAAAAAAAGTTGCTTTTGCTGATGGCCATGGAAATAAATACAAAATGCAACCCATTGGCAAGTCAATTCATATTTGTCCAGAAAAAATATAAAATCAAACCATTTCAAGTTCGGAAACTATCAAAAAGAGAGACGTCAAACTTCAAATAAAAAAAATTGTTGGAACAAAATTTGTGTTAAGAACGAATGGGTGAATTCATCTTAACTGCTGTTGTCATTTTTCCTTAGTAAAATAAGTTTTAAAAACAAGAACAAATATTTACCATGTGTGATCGTACCTGGTATTGACAAAATCAGTTTTAAGATGCTTTTGATGCAATAAAAATATTATTATGCAACAAAAATAATACTTCTCATTTTTAACGCTACTGAAACACTGAAGGTTTCACTTTTTAAAACGAGGTCCCTTCGACTCTACTTAAGTGTTCGCACGTAGTGAACTACCACCTAAACCAGCCGAAGATTTCACTGGTACAATCATATAGAGCTATCAGCCTATTGTCTAATATATCAAAGATATTCGTGAACAAATAATATACGATTTTAATTGAAAATAATTGTATTTCGAATCATAAATTTGGATTAAGAAGAAAACACAGTACTATCGAACAAAACCATAGACTGGTAAATATCCTAAAAAATATTGTTTTGCTCTTTTTATCAATATTTCTAAAGCAATTCATAAAGTGTGGCATGATGGTTGAAACTAAACTAACAAGTAAGCACACATAAGCTATTGGAAGTTTATTTAACTTGTAGAACATTTAAGCTTAAAGAATTTGATTTTTAAAGCTCCGCACAACCTATTGAAGCAGATGTACCCTAAGGAAGTATCCTGGGACACCTTTTATACTTGATATATATGTACCCACATCTGATATGCCAAAACAAACAATGTGTAAGTAACATCTACTTTTTGTGTGGGAGTTATGCCCAAGTATGGATCAACGTTCACAAAAGTCAATAGTATAATTTTTACATACTGATCTGTGTAAAATTTCGGTTCGATGTGGATATTTAAGTAGTTTAATAAGTTTTCGGGATTAGTCCTCATAAGGGAAACATGACCTATTACGGCACAATCATCATTACATTTTGTGTGACGATTTATATCTATATGCAAATTGTTTGTGTGGAATTTCAACCAAATAATGCATTTAAGTGAAATTTATATAGGGACTATTTTATTTAGGAAGTAAGGTAACGATGCGCTCTTGATTATTATTGAAAGCTACATTACTTCGTTTTTTATGTTATTTATAGTAAATTTTTATAAATTTAATTTTTTGTCACATTGCTTTCAATATCAATTGGGGTTTTGCTCTTTTTTAAAGATCTTTTAATTTTGTATTTAAAAATCAAGTTAATCACTTCACAAGACAAATAATAATGCACAAATAAAGCAATAAAACTTGACAACGAGATCGCTACGAACAAAAGAGCAAAATTTTAACAGAGCAATATCGTGATAATGTTCATTTCTTGTACTGTGCAAAACTGTCCGAATAGTAAATTTTTTTTGTTTTTTTTTTTATTTTTTTTTTTTTTTTGAAGCAATTTATGTGAGTTTTTGTGCTTTATAATTTAAAATAAGGTTCAATTAAATGAAAAAATACATATATATGATAATATACCTACCTATATTTGTATTATTTTAATTACCTTACTTCCTTAATGAAAAACATCCGGACAGTTTTGCTTCCAACTGTATGTATGAACTCTATGTGTCGAGATTTAAGAGACTTATGTACATTTAAGTGATTTCCGGAAGTAGACTTTATAGGAGGGCTACGGTCCAATATGCAACGTCGTCATCATTTTAAAAGTGAGTATTTATATAATGTGTTGAATTCCAACTTGCTAATGATCTTTATAAGAGATTTATGCCCATAAAAATTCTATACATCTAAAAAAACACAGAACCATCATTTTTTCAAAATAAATTTACACAATTTGGAAGTGTTATACAGTCGTCAGTCTATTCATGTTGAAATTCTAAACCAAACTAAACATAAATCACTCGACAGCTGACAAAATCGCCATCAGTTAAAAAAATATTGGCAACTATAAATTTCTAAAATTATTTAATGCTTTAAATTGTTCAACCTATTATTCACGTGTCTTAGCCCTAACCAAAACTAATTTGCTGATTTTCAATACCAAAAAGTTTTAAACATAACAACAAAATAAATACTAACACAAATTACATAAATTCACAATTATATTATTTGGAAACTTTAAATATCCCTAATAAGTTTTTTTTTTTTTTTTGATATTTGTATATATAGATACATAAAAATGTATTGTAAAAATACAGATACAACTGTAAATCTTTATATGTTTGAAGTTTTTTCTTTCTCTCTCTGGAAATTATGTATGCAGCGTTATACATATTCTTTGTGTAGAGATACTTAAATAGATTTAATACGGTATTAAGATAAAAGGTGTTTTGCTTTTGTCTACTTAGTTGTTGTTAACATAGAGAAAATTAAATGAAATGAATTATTTATGTAATCACATTATGTGCCAGTATATATACATATGTATGTACATAAATATAAGTACCCAGCAGCACTTAAAGCTTTGAATTAGGGAAAGTATACAAATATGTCAATTGAATTGAATTTCTAAAATGTTGACATAAACTTACAAACGCACATTACAGTGATGGTAAAATTAGTGATTATGCTCTTGTGTTATTTAAAGTGTCCAGTTAACATCACAGAGGACACATAAATAACAAATGACTCAAATATAGATCAGTTTGTGTCAGCCATTTTACTACATATACATGAGTGAAAAGTTCTGTTTAACCCTAACCCTCCTGACGAACTTTATAGTAAAATATCTCTTAAACACTAAAAGATACAAAGTTGAAGTTCCGCAAGTTCCTTTAGCTAATCATTTTCTAAAGATTTGCATCATTTTAAGCTGTCCTGGTTTTTTTTTTTTTTTTTTTGGTTGGCTGTGGAGCTACTGAAAGTCAAATATCCCCTACCCTCCTGATAAGGGTACTCGGTTACCCGTATATAAGTTACAGCATTTTATTAAACAAAAGTAAAGGTAAGATTAGTTTTTAAGAAATACAGCGCATCAACAACAAAAAAAAACTGATAATGCAAAAAAACTACGTACACATGCAAAAATTTGTATTTTACATTAAAATAAGAATTTTGGGATCCCCCTTAATATACAGTGCAAGGCATTGTATACGAGGTCTGATCAAAAAATTACCGTTATTTTAATTTTTTTCACAAAGTATTTATTTATTCATCAATAACTATCTTGTTCCCTTCAAAGTAATCCCCCTTAGATATAATACACTTATGCCAGCGTTTTTCTCCAATCTGAAACGCGCTTTTTGGTATCGCCAACAGCTCCTATTTCGATTATTCTTTTATTTTCGCAATCATAGCAAAACGCTTTCCTTTCACCGGTGTCTTCAGTTTTGGGAAGAGGAAAATGTCAGCGGAGCCAAGTCCGGTGAATACGGTGGTTGAGGCAATATAACGGTTTTTTTTTTGGCCAAAAACTCACGCACAAGCATCGATGTGTGAGCTGGTGCGTTATCATAGTGCAAAATCAATGATTGGTTTTTCCACAATTCTGTGCGTTTCTGACGAATTGTTTCGCGCAAACGGCGCATACCTTCAAGGTAGTATTCCTTATTGACCGTACGACCTTGTGGCGAGAATTCATGATGCACCACGCCGTTGCAGTCAAAGAAAACAGAGAGCAAAACCTTCACATTTGACCGTAGATATTTAAGCCGTAATGTACAAATTAACGTACACGGGTACCCGAGTACCCTTAGGGTATTGTTGTTAGGGCTAACAACCGATACAATCAAAACTAAAGAAAGTTTCAATAATTCGACAAGGTTGACAATACCAATATCTAAAACTGCAGGGTAAATTTATGTACACAAACTTTGTTATATATTGTGTATATGATTATACTACATATTTCTTATAATATATTAGATTTATCTAATAAATAAAACACATAAATGATACTAAAAATAATCATAAATACGAGTATATACATATAAATTTGCCTTGCATGAAACTAACACTTAGGAAATGCTTTTAGAGAAATTATATAACTTGTTCTAGAAAACAAGGAATACTGCTGACCTCTCACAAATGGCCTGGAATATAATGGTTTTCAAATACGATTTAATTAAATCAGATGTTAACCATTATTCACAAAAAAAAAAAATAAAAAATAATTTGCATGTTTTCTAAAAACCTGCTGGAAATATTTTCTTTTTTTTATGGATTTTCTTTAAACATACATATGTAGATGTTATTCTGTCAGAAACTTCAATCAGTCACAATATATTTGTACAATTGCTCAGATATAGAAAACAAATTTGGCATAAATTTCTTGAAAATCAGATATTGTCTGAATTAATGATTATAAAACAATAAAAAGTTTATTTTCGGCTATACCAAATCTTATATACCCACTACCAAATCACCGATAATGGGGCGAACGTCATGAAATATTGTACCGTAATTTCTATTTATACTAGGTTTTTTTAGTCGAATTTTATCTCAATAACGACATTTATAAAAATGTTATGCGTATTCCAGTTATAATCAATAATTTACACTTTGTTTATATTTTTACAGCGTGTAACGTAAATACAATGTATGTATGTATGTATGTATGTATGTTTATTATGAATAGTTTGGGATCTATAGACGGCTAAACGGCTGAACCGATTTGCTTGAAATTTTCACATTATATTTCTGTATGTCTGGAAGGAGCTATAGGCTACTTTTTTTGAAATTTTAAGTGGGCGTTGTACCTCCCATAAAACGGGGTCCCTTCGACTCTACTTAAGTGTTCGCACGTGTGAACTACCACGTAAACCAACCAACCAACCTCCCATACAAAGTTAATTTTAAAAATGAAATTTTGCATGCGCAATTCGATTGTTTGTTTAAATATTTGCGGAAAAAATGGGAGTAGTAGCGACAGGGGACGTGGCACCTCCCATATGATGATAATAATTAAAAAAAAATCAAATATATGGTATACAATAAGATATATGGTACAGTTATTCTACCATCAATATTAATATTTAGGACAAGAATGGGCGAACTATCAATAGTGGGCGTGGAACCTCCCATAGATATGATGACAAATTAAATATAGGGAAAGCTATATCAGCTATCAATATTAATATTTACGACACCAATGCGCTGACTAGCAACAATATTAAGTAAATGTTAAAATTTGTATATATTTGAAACCCTTATCTATATATAAAAGTGAATGTGTGTTTGTTTGTTTGTATATTGTAAATCATAATAAAATAATGTAGTAAGATTTAATTTAAAACGAAAACTGTAGATTTTAATAACTTAATAAAAACCGTAATTGCCGGACGATAAGACGCATCTTTTTACTGTAAAATTTGACCTAAAATCAGGGTGCATCTTATCGTCCGGCAAATACGGTATATTTGTTTAACTTTAAACTTTTTATTTCATTACGATACGACTAGCGAAGCACACGGGGTTTTAGCTAGTAAACTATAAATGAAGTACCAAAAAGCCCTAGGCAACTGATGTTGGCTTAAAAAAAAGTATAAATGTTCAACTCTGTATATTCCGTGGTTATTCTCGGAAGTGAAGCTTGTACGGGAGCTATGCTCAATTATGGACCCACGTTCACAAAATTCAATAGTATAATTTTTACATACTGATAACTGATCTGTGTAAAATTTCGGTTCGACATGGATGTTTATGTAGGATAATGAGTTTTCGGGAGTAGTCTTCATAAGGGAAACATGACCTATTACGGTCCAATCATCATTACATTTTGTGTGACGATTTATATGTACATGCGAATTATTTTTGTTGAATTTCAACATAATAATGATTTTTATAAGACCAGTGTAAGTACTGCAAAAATAATACGTGCGGATGATGGTTTCAAACATACCGCGCAACTAAATACGAAATTCTAAAAAAAAAAATAAATAATGATGAAACGGCTACGCATTCTTTATGACTAAGTTTTAAGAAAATTCAACTACTGGCTTAATATAAGTGATAAAACTATTAAAATAAATTAACATCAAATGAATTTTAAGTGAAAGCTGTTAAAAAAGAACTATATAATAATATTAGTGCTGCAAAATACCTATACACAAAGGCTTGGCATCGACTGATGGTCTTTAAATGACGTTTTTCTTTCCAATTAAAGAACATCCTAAAAGTAGGCATCAAAAAACCACAAAGGCAATACAACGATGTACACATGTACGTATTTCGCATTAATTATGATTGTTTTGGTGCGATTACTCTTGTCTTTTACATTCTCAGCGGGAGAAAACTGCGGTTGCGAGGCCTATTACGAGGCCTAATTAACATACATATTTTGCTATGAAGACTTTAGAGCAATTAATAATAATACAATTATCAAAAAATATTGAGTTATAGACAGACACAATCAGTTATTATTTATATAAATTTAATTTGGAACCTGCATTTATTTACCAATAATATCTTCTAAATTTATATTGCAGTTTCGAAACAACAAAATATTTTTTAGGTTTGCGGACGTTAATTTATTGCGTTGTTTTGAGCAATCGGAAAATACACCTCGTACAAAAAATACAAATAATTTGTTTTTTTTTTAATCATTGTACAATGTTAAAAACAGAAATAAAACAAAATAGAAACAAAGATAATAAATAATAAATATATTATTTCTGTTTAGACTCTAAAGTTTAGAGGCCTCGAAACAAGACATGCGATATTTCTCGCTGAATGAGACTGTTTTGCAGTAAACAATTACATTTTATGCTCGCAAAATAAAAGCGCGTAAGCGTACATGAGAGTTTTGCTTACACAATTGTGTATGACGCGGACATTCCTGATATATATACATATATGTATAATATCAAACAAAAAACTATTGTTTAATCATCTTTTTCAAATAAAAAAGGGGACTTTTGATTAAATTTAATTATACCGAATATATTCACTCATAAAAAACACCATTTAAATTTAAATTATAGGGAAACAAAGAAAAAATATGTAGAATAAATTTAACATTCATTATAATTATTGTGCTGTCATCAGTGGTAGCCTACTACCCCAATGTAGCCAGCAATACTAGTACATGATAATACTATATTTTGAAATAAAACCATTTATATAATTTTCGACACTAAAAGTATGCCACGTATAAATATATATATATTTTTTTTCAATTTTAGTTTTTGCTTTTTTTTAATTGCACTGCCTGCCTGCCTGCCTGCCTGCCTGCCTTGTCTTTGTTCGGAACATGTTCGTTTTATTTTAGTAATTTTTGTTTTGTCCGCTTCATTCTTTTATAAATTACGAAATAATTAAAATGAAAACAAAGCAGCTCAAAATTGAAATATTAAAAAAATAATCATATTTCTGCAGTTAACAGACCAGACAACATTTTAAGCATTCACGTACAATGTACATACATATTCCTACTGTTGTTTTTCATAATTTTTTGTTTGTTGGTTTTAGACATTTTTCCGTTGTTCAGTTCAGTAGTAATGAGTTTTTAGTTGTATTTAGTTGGTTGTGTAAGAAAAATGTGTATACATACATAAATATTTTATCTTTATATAAAGCAAACATTTCAGCTCTTGGTCATAGTGTTTGTTCTTTAGCCAGAGAAGAACTAATTTTTAATAAAATGTTATCTATAGAAAGTCACGTGTAATAAAAAACAAAATATCAAGATCATAACAAAATATGACAGCACAGTTGGTTGACTGTTATTGTTTGTAAAAATGCTGCTGTAAAATAACAAGAGCCTTGTCTAAGCTTCAGATGCTTTGTAAGCCAGTATTATAAAAAGTTGTTTGTAATACGTATGGTGTGGTGAAAAGTTGTCTCTAAGGGATATTAAGCATATTTGGCTTAATAATGTAATGTAATGTAATGTAATAATGTGTAATATGAATGTTTAATAAATGTGTAGATAGTTCTGTGATATAAATTCCTGAAATTTAAAGCTTGGATATGGAATACAATTTAATTTTGGTTTGATATTTGGCAAACAATTTGACATTTCTGAAAAGGTGATTTTATTGAAATTTAGGTAGATTTATAAAATTGGAATTTGAGCTTAAGAATTATGTTGTCCTTTTTATTTTAAAATAAATAGTACAATTTTAATTAATTTAATTTTTTATTAAATTCGTTAATTATATTTTTATGTCCTTAATTTTAAGGATATTTTTAGAATATTTTATTATATTTATTTTATTGCGTTTGAAACCTTGTTTCAAACTGCACTCAATCCGTCAACGATCTTGATTAAGTTATTAAAAAAATAGGTGAATTGTGAACGATCATGATTGGTCAAACACTTTCTTTATATTTCTTACGCACTGTACATAAGTTAGTAATATAGAATATTGGCAAGAATATGTATGTATTTGTATGTAACTACACGCTTAAAACGTAATCTACAAAATGAAGATTCTGCATGCCCAATAATGATCGTTAGCAACAAAGAAATAACGATAATTAATTTTGCGTTTTTAATATGTTTCAAAACTAGAAAGTAACAAAATGTATGTTTATGTAAGTATGTATGTTTGAAATATTATTGTGGATATTCAATATATGTACATAACTAGATATGTATAGAAATGGTGGTTAAATTGTAAGGGTCGATGTTGAATGTGAACACACCTAAACGCCAAGCTTTTTTCCGAATTTTATTTGACATTTCTCTATTTTAGACTTACTCAATTTGAACCATGGAGAGATACACAATCCAACAACGTGTTAAAGTTATCCAGACTTATTATGAAAATGGGGGTTCAAATCAAAATACATATCGTGCACTTCGTGATTTTTTTGGTCAATTTGATCGTCCAAATGTGCGTACAATCGCAAAAATCGTGGAAAAATTCGAGCAAACCGGCTCTGTAGAAGATGTGAGAACACCAGTGCATGCTCGTACAGCTCGTACTGCAGAAAATATTGCTGCTGTTCGCGATAGTGTGGCTGAAGAGCCGTCCACCTCAACTCGTCGTCGTGCCCAACAATTGCACCTCACACGCTCGTCTTGCATTTACAAGCTTCCAAAGTGCAATTGGCTCAAGAACTAAAGCCTCTTGACAATTCCAAACGTCGTGAATGGGCAGAATGGTGGCAAGAAATGGCAACAGTGGATGATCAATTTTCGAAGAAAATCATCTTCAGTGATGAGGCATATTTTCACCTCAGTGGATTCGTCAATAAACAGAATTGCCGCATTTGGGCCAATGACAATCCAAGAGTGATTGTCGAAAAACCAATGCACCTACAAAGAGTGACTGTTTGGTGCGGTTTATGGGCGGTTTTTTTTCCAAAATGAGGCCGGTCAGGCAGTTAGTGTGAATGGTGTTCGCTATCGTGAGATGATAACGAACTTTTTATGGCCCGAATTAGAAGATATGGATGTGGACGATATGTGGTTTCAGCAGGACGATGCCACTTGCCACACAGCTAACGAAACAATGGCTCTTTTGCTCAACAAATTCAATGGCCGTGTTATCTCACGTAATGGCGATGTCAATTGGCCGCCAAGATCATGTGATTTGACACCAATGGACTTTTTTCTTTGGGGTTATTTGAAACAAAACCTGTACGTCGATAAGCCAGCAACAATTCAAGAGCTAAAGGATGAGATAATTCGGCACATTAACGGCATAGAACCTCCATTATGCCTCAGGGTCATCGAAAATTTGGACCATCGGATGGGGGTGTGCCGCCGTGGTCGCGGCGCCCATTTGGCCGATATTTTGTTCCATACATAATTGAGTAGTACCAGTATATCATAATAAAATAAAATTACAATAATTTCCTAAATAGTTTGTGTTTTATTCAAAATCAACATCGGCCCTTGAAATTTAACCACCCGTTAAAATAATTATGTAATTATATATATGTAACTCTTAAGCTGGAGGAAAAACTAAAAAATTGTCATGACTAAAAGATTGTCTTAAAGCAGGTCACCTAGAAAAACTATTATATTGTTGTCATATTTTCAAAATGAAATTCTACTGGAACAAAATGTTTCATTTGACTTAGGAGGCTGAAGATCACAGAAACTTTTAATCTACAGAGTAATCTCAACTTATTCAGATTCTATATAAAAAGCTTAAGGTACGTTCACATTTGGCAAATAGTTACTCGAAAAAGCGTAACCACTTGTTTTAGTACAAATTTGTTTGACGTTGTTTACTCTTACAAGAGTTTTGCAAGATCAAACAGCATCAAATAATATAAAACTATATATTTGTTGTGTCCTGTTCTAAACAAAAGAAGTTTTTTTTTTAAATAAATAAATGTGTTCAAATATATTTTATTTAGAGGTTATATCTTTTTAGGCAAATATTTGTCAAGTCTTATCGTGCCTTTAGAACTACTGATGTCTCAGTTACAAGTGGAACCCGTTTTGTGGGATAATATTGTCGAATAATGGGTTATAGACTAGTTCTATAGGTCAGTTATTAGCCCCAAAACAATTTTATATAACCGGTTTATTTTCGAAAAATAAAAATGTCTATAAATTAAAATCAATGAAAAAATTAATTTTGTTTTAGTCGTATAAATACACAAAGTAGTTATAAAATTTAATATAATACATCATTAATTTTAAAAATGCTTTTAGAATTTTGAAAATAATATAACAAATAATTTTCAATAGAATTCTCTCTCTATTTTTTATCCCTTATGTGTGCACCAAGGTACCCGGGTACTTTTGGCGTTTTCGGTCAAAGTTTTTCCATTAAATTTGATAACTTTTATACCTGAAACTTTTTGAGAACTACTAACTTTCAAATAATTTAGTTTTTTTTGCAGCCGTACGAATTGACTTTTTTTTTTTAATTTGCCTGAGAGACCAATTTACTTTTAACTCCCTTTAATGTGCATCAAGGTACCCGGGTACCTTTACGTGTTTTATATGAGAAAGCGGCCATTGCAAGTATATTATTTGAAGTTGTTGGTAGCTTCGAACCTTAAGACGTTAAGAAAAATTATATAAAATATCTCTTAACTACGTTCCAACAAAGTAGGTATTTAGTGCGAAAATGCTTTTTCTCTACTTAACTCTCATATAGGTACCCAGGTACCTTGCAGCATCTAATACAACAGACACTGAGTGAAACCAAAAATCATTTAATCCTTCGTCTGACCCATGAGTCTGGCCAGACCTTTTTCAATTTGAAATGTTATTATAATATATTTAACACTTAGTTCGAGACCTGAAATATCAGGTACCCTTTTACAATTTAGTTTGCTATAAATATTTGGAAAAGAAATCCTGGAAAGGATATAGAAAGACACTTATTCGAATATATGATATATAGTACATTACATTTGTAACACATGGTTTTGGACTCATATATATTTTGTTTTGTAAGTGTTGTTTTTTAATCTTTTTTCATCCAGTTATCTTTTAATATTTATTTCTATCTTTAAACTCCATCTAGTTAATTCATACAATTAAAAGTTTTATTGAAACTGTCATTATACTTTGCACCACCTGTGCTTTATGCTTGTTTTGATGAAAGTTGTAATTCCCCTTTAAACATATGAATATTTATTAAAAATTTATTTAAAAATTATAATACTATAATAGTAAAAATTATATTGAAATAATTATTCACATTTAATTAAAAAAATTGTTAATTTTTCGAATTCAGTACATGAAAAACTGGGTGTGTCTGGCTAGACTCATGCGTTACGAAAGTGAAAATCAAAATATGTGTAAGGCGGAAGGTTTAGCATAAGTTAGGTAAATATAAACCTTCCACGTCAAACCAGCTCCAAGCGTAAAAATTTAAAACAAAAATCACTGACAAAAGAACTTATTTAATAGATGTTTCTTAGTGGTGTCGATATAGACAATTTAAAATTCAAGAACATGTTTAAAAAACTGGTTACAGAACAGTTCCTAATAACTTGTGCCAGCTCTGCAACGACTGTTTAAAACCTGTTCTAAAAGAGAAAATTTTAAACAAAAATCATTGTTAGCAACTCCAGTAGTTACACAAATTTGTTAATGAAAATTAGGCATTGATGTCACATAAACCATTTGGAATTTCGTAATTATATAGATGTTTCCTCTAGAAGGGATTTTAAAATATAAGTCCTTTACTTAGACTTAAAATTTTGCCTTGGAAAAAATGTTCTTTTTTTTTTGTAATACTAAAACGAAAAGGAAATTAAACTCAAAAATATGAGTCATTAAAGTCTATCTGGAATCGTTGCATTCAGAAGAAGACGATTGTAGATCGGTGGTCATTACACTGTATTACACTTTTCAGACAATATTCAAATGTCTCACCTTTTGGCAGTAAAATATTTCCAACCCAAAAAAAAAATAATTTAAGTCCACGATTTAGGGTTATGCGATACGTCTTCATTCATATTTCTAAAATAATGAACGATATTGAAAATTTTCAGCCTAATGAAAAAAGGAGTCAGAAAAGAGTGCAACAAAACAGCATTTTCGGAGCGAAGGAAAAATTTGCTTGTTACTGTCCTGAGTCGGCGCGCAGTATGACTCAGAAATTCCACTTAACTATGTGTGTACCAAAGCATTGTTGTCCTGTTATTTGTGATTTGAACAAAAAAAACATAGCTGTACCACACAAGAATGATAAAAACAAGATTACACAGAGCCCAAAAAACCTTCATAAAAGACTCTTTTCTGACATTATCTAAGAGCTTTTTCTGACGGACCATTTTCGAATGTAATGACCCTCTTTTCTGAGGGTTTTCGGAGCAATTATGATTGTTTTTTTGGGCTTCGAAAAAGGTGTCAGAAAAGACTATTTTCTGGGATATTATATTCATGCAACTCACATGTGATTGATGAAATCATAATTATAATCATATTTGATATGGAGGAATCACTGAGTCTTAATTTTTCAAAAATAAGGATGAATCAGACAGAAACTGTTACTTCATATAGCAACATGATACAAAGCTATTTTTGTGTGGTGAATTCTTCCGTTTCAATTTGATTTCTTTTTAGTCAAATTGTTTATGTCACTGGGGTATATCTTTGAAGGAGAAAATTCAATGGTGCTTAATGGAAAAGTCATTTGCCGATATTTTATTCCATACATAAGCTCTAATGATTCAATAATCAAATTCAAAACTTGCGTTAATTTTAGGACATTCACCCCTATCGTGAATAAAAATTCCACATGAAATTTGTTCCCTTTTCACATTTTTCCTATTTAAATTCAATGTTAAAAAAATAAAAGGGAACAAATTTCATGTGGAATTTTTATTCACGATAGGGGTGATTGTTTTTATAACTTTACTGGTGCAATCTAAGGCTGTTATTTAACCACACATATTATCTCCATTCTCATTATTAATGTGTAGCTTTTCTGTGCCTCGTTTCTAAAGTGTTTTTGACAAATTTTTCATTCGAAATATTTTTAATATTTTTGCTAAATATTGAGCGAGTAATTGTATACCCAGTTTGAACTCTATCTAAATTATCATGCTGTATGACTCTAAGAACTTTAAAATTGTTTTTTTTTTTTAATTCCAAAAGTATTTGGCAGTTATAGTAGTCGACTACACCTAGATATTTATGAACTATAAAACAACCAATGTCAACCAATTTCTTCACTAATATATTAAACTCATGTTATGACATTGTTGAAAATATCACACAATAACTAACCTTATGTTATGGCTTACTTTCACATGGCATGCCAAGCATGTTTGCTGAACATGGCAGAAGTCAACAGTGTAATATTTGTAGTAACGTTAGTCTTGGTTTTCAATTGAAAATTTTTTTGCATCAAGATTAAGTCCACTTTCACCTTCTGCAATTCTGACTCTTCAAGGCAAGTATTTTTAGATGAGATGGAAAAAGTACTAGTCAGTTTTCTTATTTCCTTTTGTTTGTTTCTTTCATGCATTTTAATTGCATGAAAAAGTACGAAAATTGAATCGACGTGTGTGAATAAAATGGCAAGTTCAAAACAGAGTTGAAAAAACTGGTCAACAAAAACTGAAGTGTGTAAAACAGGTCTAAGTTATTAGTTTAGAGTGGAAAGAATAAAAAAAAAAATTATATTAAGAGATTAAAAAGAAAACACATTTCAAAAAGAAAACTTACTCAATATGAACAAACAATTACATATGTAAATCTGCATTCTTAGGCTATGTAGGTAAATTCTGAAAAATTCTATGACCTGCCTGATATACATTTACTTAATTAAAATTACTTAATCATTTGTTAGTGTAGAAAATGTTTTTACCTCTTGTAAAACCAAGTACATGATTTAGATAACAAGTTCAAGAGTGCATATTTAAAAAAATGAAGTTTTTAAAATGTTTGCAATTTAATTGCTTAAATAGTATCTAAATGTTTACAGCTTATATATAATTATTATTTCAAGAGACAATCCCCTACCTTTACGTCTAAAACAATATGTAACATTTGAATTTAAATCATGTACCTTAGTCTATCTTTATGTTTATAGGAAGGCAATAAAAAAAAGCCAATTAAAAATTAATTCTAAAAGCAAGAACTACAAAATAAAACAGGGCAAAATAAGGAAGATATTCTGTTGCTGATAAAATTAAATATTAATTTGTATGTACGAACATATAAATACATGTATATACAAATATACACACATATCCTATATATGTACAGTGTTGGCAAAAATAATAAAAACTGCTGCTTCCTTTTAAATCACATAAAAAATAAAAATTTTATAACTAATACATCGCTTTAATTTTTACTGCCAACTACTGATGACGTTATGGTAACTAAATATTAAAAAAATTTATGGAAAATATTAATCTGCTCGAAAAAAATATGAATAACTTTGTTTTTTCGCAGCATTAAAAATGAAGAAGCCGTTTTTAGTTTATATTTCCAGTACTGTACATATATACACAGAGCGTCAAAATAAAGTCACCACCAGAAAAGCTTAAATATATTAATATAAATAATACTGTTAAACATGTTTTTTTTTTTATTAAATATTTATGTTTTATAATTTATTATATTGCTGTGTTTTCTCCTGGCAGAATCTTCCAACATATTTTTGGACATATTGTTAATTTGTAATTTTGATGTAAAATTTGACGACTTTATAACTTTTTAAGACTTTTTGCGAGTATCAAAAACGGCATAGTATAGTCGCATAGAATATTAACAGTTAATAAAAAATGTGATACGTTTTTCGGATCGTTAAAAAATTTCACGCAGGGATCGGGTTGGAGTTTGAAATATTTTAAAATATATACACCTAAACTGGATGTATTTATATACGTATCACTTAAATGCTATTTCGGAATTTATTCACTGCTTTAAATTTAAAAATTTTCCTACGGTTTACAATTCATAGCGGTTCAAAATTCGTTATATGTAAAAACATGAGTAAAATACCTTAAGTTCAAAGCCTTATAAAAATATAAGCAATGATCCGAATTTTATAGATTGTGCCGTCACTAATTGCCTATATTATGAAGTTTCCAAGGAGTTTTGAAAAATACACCATTTCCAATCAAAATTATATACATAAATAACTTCGAAGAACTATGAACAATTTTTAAGCAAACTAGTGAAACACTTGAAGTAAAAACAATTATGTAGCGTAATGATATAAAGTTCTTATATAAAATCGAAGCCGCATTCAAGTACTTTCAAAATAACAAAAATTTTCTTAAAATAACGTTTAAAAGCATACCGCCAATTAGCAATGGTCAATGGAATTCTTAAGCTGTGTATAGACGGTCGTCAGATATTACAACGTTGTCCGAAAAATGTTCAGAAAATTTCTAACAACCGTGTGAACTTAAAATGTTTGTCTTCCAACATTGTAAGAAAAAGCATTTTCAGTACATTGCTAGACAAAAATATTGTCAGACATCTAACAATCGTGTGAACACAAATTTTTGTCCTTGTTATTGTTTTAAGACAATTGTAAAACACTTTTCATTGGCATATGTGCAAAGTTTATGTATCTACCAATGGCAGCTCTGTCAAAAAATTATTTTTAAATGCAACTCTGTATATACATAAATAAACAAACAAGTGTGAATTAATAACATTTTGGAAGAACAATTTCGGCTGACAGATAAATTTATTGTATGACAATTGTGTACCAATGAAATTGTTAGTTTTCTTACAGTCGTCTGAACTGACAATTTACTTTTTGCTAACAATTTTTCAATGTTAGCATTGCTAGCACAATGCTATATCTGCCAACATTGTAATATCTGACGACCGTCTATACATAGCTTTATTCTTATTCCAAAATACCGAACTAAACTATATCCAATTTGCCAATTTATATGTGGAAAATGGTGCAATATTTGGTTTTCCGAGTGCTTCAATGAAGAAAATTACAAAGGGATAGAATAATCATTGACCCAATTTCAAAAAGACACTGGGTAAAAGAACCGTCAGCATCAAAGGAATAATATATGTGCAGAGCAGAGCGAGTAAAAAGTTGTACAATATATTTATCCACTAGTTTATTAATACGTGAATATTGTGTAAAAAAAAATAAGTACTAAAAAATTGTTCTAAAAAAAATTTATTGAGTTTTTTTGTCGCAAAATGACGGGAGACAAGAGTTTTCATTACTAAAACATTCTTGGCCACTCCGTGGTACTATGTCAATAATTTGGCCTCGAGCTCGAAAAAACTTATTTTAAATTTAATTTTATATTTTACATAATTTTAATTTACCAGATTTTTTTATTTTGATGCGAAAAATCTGTTACTTTTTCGTAAAATACTTTTCTTTTTTTAAGTTCCTTATTTTTATACTTTTTTTAATGGGTTGTATTTTGCTTAAGTTACTTATGAATTATGCAATATATTTTGTTTTAAATTTGTACTTGTGTTATATATAAAATAACACATTTGTTAAACTTTATTAGGTGTTTACTTTATATTGACGCTGTGTAACTTTACTCCGAAATAAAGCTCATATGCAGACACATATACCAAGCGTTAAATACATGCACACACACATTCTTTCATTTCCTGTTTAATGTTAATAATTTTTTATTACATTAAAAATGGCATTAATAAACAGCAAAGAAGTAGACTACAGCCAACAATAATATAATGTTGTAGTTTTTTTTGTCTTTGTTTTTCTGCAAAAGTATGCAACGTCCCACAAAAATAATTAAAATTTCGTCAGTTGCTTTTCTTTTGTTTTAAATTCTCGTCACATTTTTGACATTTAATTGTGTGTATAACATTTTTTTAAGAAAAAAAAAAACTAACAAGAAGCAGGGAATTTAACATTAATATTTGTGTATTATTTTCTCCACATTTCTTATTTTCATAATATCATGCTGATTATGTTTGTTTTCATTCTTGAAATTTTCCATGAAATGTTGATGAATAAAATAGTTAAAAAAAATTTATACGACAGCAATACTGACCGGTGCGTTAGTTGTGCTATATAAAGAGGCAATAGTATGGGTATAGCACCCTCCCATAGGAAACAAGTTAAGTGCTTTGGAAACTTCCATTTGTGCTATGAACACATGTTAAATTTCTTTTCGATCTGCCAACTCCTTCATATAGAAACAGGTGTTCAAAAAAGACGCATCCGCGAGTTTTTTAAAATGGAGAAAATTAGAAATTCGTGGTGTCATTAAATATTTAAATAAAATATGTATATCGGAACAATGATATGGTGAATGTGTTAGGTGAAAGTGCTGCTTCATATTCAACAAAAAAAATTGGGTTGGTGAATTTAAACGTGGTAGCCAAAGTGCATGATATGGTTGTAAATGATAGACGAATAAAAGTGCGTGAAATAACTAATATCATGGGCATCTCAAACGATCCAGTCTATTTAATTTTACATGAGGAACTACAGATGAAAAAGCTTTTTGCAAGATGGGTGCCGCATTTGTTAACAGTCGACCAAATTGGCATAAGAATGAAAAAATGTTTGGATCGTTTTAAGAAAAACAAAATGAATTTTAAGCGTCGTTTCATAACTGTTGATGAGACATGGATCCACCACTATACTCCAGAGATAACAGAACAATCCAAGCAATCGCCTGAAGCTGGAGGAAGTGCCCAAAAGAAGGCAAAAACAATTAAATTGGCTGGCAACGGTTTTTTGGGACACTATTCCAGAAACAAAAGAACAATCCAAGGTCTTCAAATGTATTTGATTGATTGACTATCTGCCAAAGGGTAAAAAAATAAATTCAGAGTACTATTGCGACATTTTGGATCAATTAAATGTAAAAATTCGAGAAAAATGTCCTGGTTTACAACACAAAAAAGAATTTTTCATTAAGACAACGCGCCAGAGCACAAGAGTGTTTTAACAATGGCTAAAATCAACGAATTTAAATACGAGTTGCTTGACCAACCACCTTATTCGCCTGATATAGCTCTCAGTGACTTTTACGTGTTCCCAAATCTAAAAAAAAATCCCAGCTGGCAACTGTTTTATTTCAAATTAAGGTGCAATAAAAGTTGTAAACTAGTATTTTGCAGGCTTTGAGGAACAATATTTTAATCAAGGCATAGTATAAGCGTTAGGCTAAGTGGTTTGAAGTTTCAGGAGATTATATTTAAAAATAAAAATTTTGTTGAAAAACAAACTATTTTCTTTCTCTGCATCACTCTACGGTAATATTTTGGCCCGATGATGAAGCTCGATTTTAACTTTTCCTCGGTATACATAAAAAAACATAAATAAATCTTCACATAATAAAACAACTCCAGTACCGCTTTTTTGAAAAAAGTAATTTTTTGAGTATTCCAGCTCACACCAAACATTACTAACCAGAAATAATATGATAGTAAGTCCTTTTGCTTTTCTATTTTTGTAAAGTATATTATTTGTTATTCTTAACAATGATAAAGGAACAGAAACCTAGATTTGATTATAAAATTAACAACTACAGAGTACTAACATTTTACAGCATACGAAAAGGAAAAAAATAATGTCAACGTATTGTACGAGTTAACATTACGGAAAATGAAAACAGAAAATAAACTTAAAAAGAAAAAAAAGATAGGACAAAAATAAAAAAAATACAAAACTATAAGGAAACTGGCGTAAGTAGAATAATTAAATCCTTGACCTTTGGTCCTTATAATAATAAACAAATACAAAAGATGAGTAAAATGAAAAGACAAAAATTAAAAAATAATATAAAGAAGAATCCACACGAAAAAGGAACAATATATACTCAGCAGCAGCTATTCACACAATAGCCAGGGCACAATAATACAAGGGTTGTAATAGAAAATCAGGACACAATGTCCTGTAGACTTAGACTATACAATAAACAACAACAAACAACAGCCCGAACACTGCATCTTGCCAGCGCCCTCACCACCGACTAGGCAGCAAGTACATACCATAATCATGAATATAAAATTTACTACAACAACAATAAAACACTACTATTAAGACTAAGGAATAACTAACAATGACCATAACTAGGACTACAACATTATGCAAACAAACAACATTTGCATTTTTATTTTTAGTGGCCATAATAACATCACCATCAACCAACCGAAGAACCCTCCAAACAGTCGCTCAATCTGTCTGCTATATAAGATGATTTTCAGTATGTAACCTCCCCCAACCATCAATGTCATGCGACAGTAGTCGTTTTGTCTCCACTCTGTTTGAGTCTGCTGCTTTAGAAGTTGTGACATAGAATAAAACTAATATGACACATTTAGAAAACAAGAAATTATGTAAAATATGAGTAAAAATTGTAAATAACGATTTTAATTCAAATATAAAGATTTTACTCTGTCAAAAAGAATTATAAAAAAGAAAATGCTTGGATAGATGTAAAAGTGTTTTCTGGTTAATGTATCTAATGGAACAATTTCTTGTTAAAAATACTAGGAATGGCTAGCAGTTACTCAATAATTTACTTCTCATTTACTTGCATACATATGTACATATGCCGATGACCTGATAATTTCTGTTACTAGGTGAAAAGATGTAACGATGTCGGGGAGATGCTTGATGTAATCAAAAAGTATTACGAGAAAAAGGGGCTTACCATCAACACAGCCATCAACTATTATTGTGCCAGTTGCTAGACGTAAAGAATCATGGAGCCAACTTTGACTTTGACTCATCTTGACTCATCTATTGAATGCTATAAAATATCTTGAGATTACACTTGACAAAACTATCATATTAAGTATTCATTTACTCAACGTTATCAATAAAGCTATTAGGGCTAAGCTCTATTTGCTAGCGAAATAGTTCAAGACTGATCTTTTTTTTTTACTGTAATAAAACCAATACTGGCATATAAATCCTTAGTGTAATGGAATAAAGTGGAACAGGTGACTTAACTTGAACCTGAAGCATTTGGAAATGGACTAAACTAAAATAAAACTACACCTATGTGTTTAACCCTTAAATGCCTGAAATTGAAAATACGTTCAAATTGCAGAAATAAATTTTTGGTCTAGCATGTATTTCATCTGCAAATTACGAATTTCAGTTCCAATTCAGAAAAAAATACTCCTGGAAAGCTCCAAGACAAAAACAAGAAAGACAGTTTGTAGACGGTCTTAGTAGCTAAACGGGAAAACCCCGTTTTTTTTTTAATACTCAACTGATGACCGTCTATAGACGGTCTTAGGCGTTAAAAGGTTAACACAGTGTATATTTTATAATGTTTAGTAACTTGCTGTTAAGAACTTATAAGTTATAAATGTGTTGTGATATTTAAAGCATTGTTCACATAACATTGCAAACACTGCAAAGTTTTTTTTAACACTTACGATTTTTCCTGGATTTGTTTTCAAACAGAATAAAAAATTAACCCTAAACAGTTACCGTTACCAAAATTGTATGTTGTGAATAATCTGAACACAAATATGATGCGTAAACTTGGTGTATATAACTTTTATATTTGCTTAACTGGGATTAACTGCATTACAAGTCGAATACACTTTCTTACTTACCTAATAAAAAAAACTTAACGACAGAAATTTGACTTAGCGTACATACAGAGAAGTTAAATAAGATATTAACAAGACAAAAATGTAAAGAAAATTAAAACCTTTTCTTTATTTTTGGTAAACAACAAGACGCTAGATTAAATTATTTATTTATTTCTTGAAAAGCTTTTAATGACATGACTTTTAAGATATTATCTTGATTAGGGTTAGTCGTTTTAGACAAAAACATACGAAATAAAAAATCTGTGTATAAAAAATCCTGATGATTGTATCTGCAAACAAAACAACAAGTAAGAAAGTATAGTCGTTCAGGACCAACCATATAATACCCTACAGCCATTATATGTGTAAAAACAAATTTTCAGAAATGGTTGCTATTACTTATTATGGACCAATCATCAGTTAGTGGCATGACTTCTATGCAGACTTTTAGAGTAAAATTTTTCACTTTTAAATGATTTATACATTTTAGGTCATGATTGTTGTATTTATATGTGAAAATTATTTAAAATTTATTTAGATAACATAATTTTTAAGATATTTGTGGTCGTTAAAGTGATTTTCGAAATTAGACCTTAAACGAGAGCTATTCTGGACTAATTATTGACCGATCATCATAAAATTAGGCAGAATGATTTTTGTATGTATGAAACATATTTGTATCAAATATTATTTGAGAACATTTTTAAGAACATTTTTAAGAGAGTTCTGCTTTTTAAAGTATTTTTCAAAAATGATTCTTGTATGGGAGCTATAGTCAAATATTGACCGATCTGTTCAAAATTTTTAGGTGTAATTACACAATGCTTATTTGTGGTGATATTTATTTAGATACGTACATAAATCAAACATTTATGACCAACAAACATCTATTTCGGTAGGACATTTGTATGGGGGCTAAATAAAATAACTAACCCATTGCCACCAATTACAATCCCAACCATTCTTGGGCTGAAGAAACATTTTTTTTAACAAAATTTAATCGTATTATCTCCAAAATAGCGATCTGTACTCTGCGCCTAAGCTTTACATGGACAGCCAGCCAACCAGACGAACAGACGGACACTGTTACTCACGAACTCAAGAAGTGATTCTATGTCGATTGACATAATTTAAGTTGGTTGTTGGACTAATATTTACGGGCGTTACAAACATCAGCATAAATTCCCACTATGGTGGTATAGGGTATAAAAACGAAACTCAATATGAATGGCAATTGAAATGGAAATGAAGTACTGTTTCGCTGAAACCTTTCAGAAGTTATACATATTCAATTTATTTTAATTTAATTTTATTACTACTGTATAAATAATTTTTAATTATTTACATAATATATGTATTATTTTAATTAAGCATTCAAATCGCACAAACATATCAGAAATGTCTGCCTAACATAGAATGTATACAGCTTAAAAATCCACAATCAATATAAAATATTCACATTAAATTGGTATTTTTTAAATTATATTTATCGGCTTAACAAAAATATAAATTATGAAAAGCCAAACCACATGTATTACAAATCAATATTTCTTGTTGTTTGTAATTTTCAATGTATAAATAAATGTTCTATTGTTAATTTTTTACAGTGGGCGTTGGGAGTCAGGTAAACTAAGTATTATTTATAAAACACATTATGAATTTTACAATAATTTTGTTTAAATGGAAAATCATAAAAAAATATTCAAAAATCATTTAGCATTTAATAATTGCATGACATAAATAATTCAAAATGATTTCAATTGCTCCATATTGTTGGCTTTTGTTCAAGTTGGCAGGTTAAATGATTTTATTAATATGATAAATACGCTACAGGGAAACAGAGTGTGTTTACAAGATTTGAAATTAGATTACATTTGTTTTAAACAAATTTAACTGAATATAAAAGTTTAATAAAAATTATAGCAAAAAAAATGTTAGCCTTAAATAAAAATGTCTTTAATATGTGGGCAGAATTATACCTGCATACGATACATTTAACAACAAAAATGTTTGAAAACATAACAAGTTAACTTAATTGTTTGTCATAATAGTTTGTACAGCAAAAAATTGTTATTGTACAATAAGTTTACTGCGTTCAGTTAATTTACGTTAACATGTGTGACATGTGGTCATATGTACAAAGTGTCATATTTTTACTGGGCATATTTAATTTGTCATATATTGCTGTTGATTTTTCTGTATTTGTAAACCAAACTTACTTATTTACTTATTGATAAATACTTCCATTACAATTGAAAACTACGTATATATGTACAAAAAAAAACTACCTCTGTGTTTTAAAAAAAAATTATTTAAAACTGTTTGCAGTTGACATTACCAAATGTCAATGACTGTACATTGTGCTGACAAACAATACAACAACAAAATTAACAAAAGCTAGGTAAGAAAAAACAATTAGATTTAAATTTATTTTATGTCTTAACATTTGCAACATCACTTTAAATGGGGAGAAAGTAAAAAACAACTTGTGTATAATTACTACGAGCAAAAAAATGGTTTTGATGGAATAAAATAAAATCATTATGGACACCACAGGAATTTTATTTTTCGTTTTTTTTTTTGTTTTCTGTTTAACCCATTAAAGACGGCTCATAGACCACTTGTAGGATTTAGACGAAACTTTCAGAATTTTACCTGGAGGTCCATATAAGTTGATTGGTATAAAAAAAAATTATCTCGCCCCATTCATGAGATAGGACATGGGTATTTAAATACCCAACCGTCTTTAACGATATACTTTTTTATATATTTTGTAACAATTTTGTTTTTTATTTCATCATAAATAAAAAGCTATTTATTTGTTTACAAAATTATTAATTTTTTGACCACTCGTAGTACCGGTACACCCTACACTGACATTTCAAATGTACAGTGCTGCTTCGAAGAGCGTTACAAATATTTAAAATTACGCCGTAAAAAGTAAATAAAACTTTGAATTCTATAGCTTAGTACTTTGTTTCTAAACAGGATAACTCGCATTTACAATTAGTAGAAAGGATGGTACTTTTTCTTGTTTTTCATCTTGATGTCACCGCGAGCATACCCTAGCGTTTGAACATTTTTTTACAAGCCATAAACTATTAACACATTTATCGTGTGATGGATTTTTCGCCTTGTGAACTGTTCGTGACAATCGCACTAATTATACTCCATTCCAGGCACCGCAGTGGTATAGAGGTTAGAACGCAAAGAATTCTGATGAGAGAATGTGGTGATTCTCGAAACATGTAAATTCAACCCAAGTTCAATCCCCAGTTCAGCCAGAAAAATTCTCAATAAATTTTAATAGAGATTTCATGTTGTAAAAACATTTCCTCAGTAAAAATAATTTCATGAAAATTAAATTTAATGAACTCGAGCCTGACTAAATAAATACCAAAAAAAAATTAAAACTTAACAGTTGGAATAAAAAATAATAATTGTTCTTATTGTTTTTTTTTTTTTGTAATTTTACCAACATTAATCAATCTCTAGTATTAAATAAAAAAGCAACTAGCAGTCATTATCTCGTATTAGGACAACGCAGGCATTTTTTTACTACTTTAATTTTTTTGGTTATTTAAATGCCCAGTCGACTAAAATGGGTTAAAGTAGCAGTTTTTTTAGACACAATATTTTAGCATAGAATTTATACTTTTTTAATAAAAATTGCATTTAAAAGTAAATTTCTTCTTGAAATTTCTAATTAAATTGCTATTTGTTAAGAATTTGATAAAAGTGATATTAATTGAAACAGTAAAAGAACAAATAAAAGTTTACTAAAACTGGGGCAGAAATGTTGTTTAATTAATTAACAAATTAAAAAAAAAACATTTAAATATCTTGTTTATCTAATATCAGAAGCAGATACAATTATGTAATTAAACTCAAATATATAGTGACAAAATCAATTACTAACTTTTGCTAAAGTAATTTTTGTTTAAATAGAATAGAATACTTTGAATTATTATGTTAATTGCCATTAAAAGCCAAATAAAATTTCTCTAATACTAAAGTATTTTTTATCAATACCATTTCATGGAGATTGTGTTATGCAAACAAATAGAAAAATAACTCTCACTTAAATAAGACTGTTATAAAATTATTAGGATGATAAAATTTTAAGCTTTGTCCTTAACTCAAAATATGTAATCGAGTGATAAAATGATATGCCATAGAAAAAAAAGGTATGTAGATTTCCCAAAAATTCTCTATCATCATTGTGCATACATCCTCCGTCAACTTCTCCCGTTAATGTTTGTCTATTTTGAGGAATTATTACCTAGAGATATTCATAATTTAAAAAGTCTATATATTCTCGGCCCTTATAAGATTCTAAGGTGATCTAGCCATGTCAGTTTGTCTGTTGAAATCACGATGCAGCTTCGAAAAAAAGGACATAGCACTATGAAATTTTTACCAAATATTCTCTGGTCTAACGAAATGTTTGGCATTGAAAATGGGCAAAAGTGGTTTAGTAGGATCCGAGGTTTAGATCATAGTTTTAGACTACCTCGATATTTTTCAGGTATTTTTTTTGCTATTTTCTTCAAATATAATGCAGCTAATACCATAAAATTCTGCACACTTTATTTTTATTAAAGCACGAAAAATCCAAAATTGGTTCATGATTTCTCCTAGCCCCCATACAAATTTCTTTCCCCAATATGGCTTTACAATAATAAGTTTCATGCAAAGTGAAATCTCAAAACGATGTTTTCTTTGCAGCGGTTAATATTTTGACATAGCCCCATACGAAGACCACTAACGAACATAACTTAAATATATAAATATATATATTACAAAAATCACTATTAATTTGAAATTCAACAAAAATAATCCAAATGCACCTTTAAATCGTCGTATCAACTTTCTTGATGATCTGTGCATATTTTTGCCGTAGTCTCCGTATAAAGTCCATAAAAAAATCACGATAAAAATCACAAAGAAATCGAAATACAACAGAAGTAATCCGTATACACATGTAAATTGTCGTACTTAATTTTATGATGAGTGGCGCATATTTGACCGTATGCCCCATATAAAGTCCATTTTCGGAAATCACCTAAATGCGCATAAATCTCTTATAAGCATCAGCAGCAAGTTTAAGTTCTTAACAAATAGTCCCTACATATATAGGCACATTCACACCCAATTTAATGATGATCGATCCATATTTGACTCTAGTCGTCATATAAAGTGCAGATTGAAAAATCACTTAAATGAATCTTTTATTAAAACATTATTACCCTTACATTCAATACAAATAATTCGCAAATACATAAAAATCATCGTACAGAACTCCATAATGATTGGTCCTTAATTGTTTCCTTATGAGGACTATTCACGAAAACGCATTAACCTACATAGACATCCATATCGAACAGAAATTTTACACAGATTTTACATGACATTGCAAATATCCAAAATCAGTTTCCGAGGGCTTGTTGGTACTTGATTATAACTGGAATGTGCATAAAATTCTTATAAATATTATAATTGAGACGAAATTCTACTAAAATTAACCTAAAATATATAAAAATAACAGTACAATATTTTTTGAAGTAGATGATTTGGTGGTGGGTGTATAAGATTCGGCACAGCTGAATATAAACTCTTGCTTGTTCATTTTAAAATTGTTTTAATTTTCATTATTAACAATCAATAAAGGTATTATAAAACACAAGCGAACATATATAATGGTCTTAACTATTGATTGTATTATTTTGTTGTTGTAGCAAAATCCATTGATGTCTTAAATATAAAAAAAAATATAAATTATCTCTTTGAGAAAATTAAAATTTTCTATAAAATTTAGGCTATACGTATGACTATATTTATAGATAGCATATCAGTAAAGATTTTCACCATAAGATCATCTGTAGTTTGATAGAATTAACAAAGATATTCGTTTAATTTCTTACCATCGGTGAAAATGAAGAAGCTGTTCTTATTATTTCATCAACACCGTATATCACTAACCTATTATAGTTGTGGGAAAACTTTGACAAGTTATCAATTAGTTTTAAAAATTAAGTGGTAAGAAATATCAATTATCATTTAGTTTCATTCCAATTATTTACCCCCTTATTCATAAAACTTGTCAAAGGTTTATAACAGGCTTATAAAGCAAATTTTGTATGGATATTTGCCTGTTATAAATCCTTGATAAGTTTTTATGAATTAGACTGTTAGAATTTAAAGCTAATCATTACTACATCACAAACTTTTCATATTTTCATATATGACATTTTAAATGTATCTTAAAACCCAACGAAATCTAAAAGAATGTGTCTTATGTACATTAATATTGAAAATAATTAAATTTTCTCAAAAAATAAAATATATTTAATACTCCTAACGCAATTCATATAAAAAATATGCTTTGATGTCTCTTTTTTTTGGCATTTTATTTGCTAATATTTTCCACCAAGAAAACTTATCAGAGCGAAATAAAACTGAAAACAAATTATAATAAAATTTAACAAGCAAATATTTGTTAAGTATATGAAATGAATTTCAAATATTTTGTGCCATTCTTGTACATATGAAATGAAATGAGCTTAAAACCGGATGAAATTCAATTAATTTGCATGTTTAATGAAATCATTTCCGTTTTTTTTTTTTTTTTGGTGCAAATATACAAATGTTTAGTACACACACTTTATATCCTTAAACACACTAATAACAATTTACATATATGCTTATGTGTATGTACATATATACCTATATATATATAAGTATAAGTGTTTAGATTACCAAATGTTTTGTGTTTAGTTTAAGAGCACAGTACATGGTTTTAGTACTGAGTATCCAACTATTCGCTCTTCGCTTAACCGACTAATTTTAGTTGAATATTCAAACTTAACTGCAGTTTAAAAAAGTTGCTATTATGTTTTATATATAGATATATTGTAGATAAAATCCTGAGGCAAAAAAAAAAAATTCGGTAAACGATTTAGCATAGCCCCCATACAAATTTCGTCTCGAAATATGGTTTAGTGGTACATAGAAGGAGTTTACACGCTGCGACTTTTACCTGCGACTTTCCTCCTGCTACTTGAGTTTATAGCTGAAATTTTCTCTTTTCTCTCGTATTATTTTTATTTAATTTACCAGCTGTGTTGCCACGATGAAATTTCTTTTTATGGGATTACGGAAAATGTTTGGCAACACTGCGAATAACTAAAAAATTTAATAGTGAAATATCGGGAATATGAATACCTGTATAATATATCTGTAATGTAACTAGGTTCTATATGGCAACACATCTGCGAATGAGCGATATATGAGAAATTTAAAATTTAATGTCAACATGTCGTAAGAATAGTGCAACCTATTTTTTTATCATGTGAACGGACGATGAATTTAGAAGGGACACCAAAAGAGAACATCAGCAGAGTTGAGGCGACAAATCGCAGCATGTGAACAGTAAGTACCATTGAACGTACCATAAGAGCGTCTTCTTCATTTTGATGCAAAGAAGAACAATTACCTTTGTTAATTTTTACTGTCAAACAACTCATGATATTATGCTGAACCTATGCCGATAGACTTTCAGCCATGTCACAGAATTTAACTCCGTTCGGAAGTGGAATTGATTCCGTTTTTTGCTTTTATAGAAAAGGTAAAACGAAGAATTTTTTCGGAATGAAACCTAGAAATTCTTAAAATTACAATTCCACAATGCAAATTAAAAGTAGTTTCATTCCGAAAACAATTTTTGGTTTTGCCTTTTCTATAGAAGCAAAAAACGGAATCAATTCCACTTCCGAACGGAATTAAATTCTGTGACATGGCTGAAAGCCTATTTAATGGTGACACCTAAAGTTTTCTAAATTTTATGGCAAATGTTATTTTGCTCGCAAAAATTAAAGAAGATATTTTAAATTTTGTGTTTAAGACACCACTAAGTTTTATTTAAGCAGGAAAATAATAGACTCAACAGTTGAAACTATTTTTCTATTTTCACTTATGTTTTCAATTGCCTTTAAAGAAGAATATATTTTTTTTTTCTAAAATCAATTTTTTTTATTAAGTTACCAATTGAAAGTGATTTGTCTAATAAAAAGGCAAAATCAGTCCTGCTGAAACCCTGCCTGTGAACAATTAGTACTGACAGAAACAGTTTCCGCAGAGTTTTACAACTAAAGTCTAGTACTCTGTTCAAAATTTCAAGTGGAATGCTGTCAAAATACATGTTAAAAAAATAAACATGAAATTTTCATGAAAAAATGTTGCAGAAGTAGTACTCTGTTCATTTTGTGAAAAACATATGAAAAGTATCTGGCAACATTATTTTTTCACAGCGAAATAATTAAAGAAGCAATTGTTTCACGTGGAATTTTCATCCAAAAGCTTTTCTGTCGCTGCTGCACAAGCGGCCAGTAATATTTGTTCATTCATTCTTATTTAACGATTTCGATTCAACACAGATTTTTAAATATTTTAACTTTTATTTAGTTTCGATTTAAATTTACAAAAAAGCAAAACATATGTGTTTTATTTACATAAGTAAAACAATGTGGCGTACTTTCAATAAAAAAAAACGTCAAATTATGTAAATTCGCATGATAGGCAAGATTGGCTACTCGCCAAATTTTCCGTATGAAATAATTAATGTTGCTCAACATTTTTCCCAAATTTGAACATAGTACTAGGCTTAAAGCATGGTACTCAAGAATAAAATCTATCGGAATACATTTGTACGAGTGCAGAATATAAACGATTAAAAATCCGATACTGTCGTGTTCAATGATTTCAAATAAAAACTAAAGCATTCAAAAAGGAATGGCTTAATAAACATTTGTAGTTGTTGTATTAAGAGCTCTCCTTTTTTAACCTCTTGGAGTCATAGTTGAAGCTCACCTCTTCAATTATGACTTCGGAATGCGAAATAAGACGTTTTCTGTCACATATTCAAAGTAAACTGAAATTTTGTCCCGTTTTAACTCTCTGTCAATAATCAAAAGCTGCCAAGTGTTAATATTGAAGAAATCTGGCCAGCGTGATAGAAAAATATATCAACTCCTCAATTTTCGGAGAAAAGTGAAACGTAATAGAATTTTTCAAACCAATTTATCTAATTAATATAGCGTGTAGAACTCAAAATTCATTATTCAATTTACAATATTTAATTTACCAAATATTTGTTTGAGAAGTAAATAAAACAAAGTTAATTTTAAATTAGCTGAAACTTTAATAAAATTAATAAAAAAAAAAAAGATTTTCAATCTGCAACTATTTTTCATAAATCATTATGAACTCATTATATTAATTTTTTAGATTTTTTCTATGAAACTAAACCGCAATACGTCAAAAACACGTGTAGCATATTTTTGATCTTTTTTTTTAGAGAAAAACCACTAAAAATATGTTACACGCAACCTAATGTATGAATGACCTGTTTTAAAAGTCAAATTTTTTTTTTTGAAAATAAATGAGGTTTGTTGTTTTTTTCTTCTACAAACATCAACTAATGACTTTAATTAATTTGGAATCAAAAACCATTTTGTTTTAAATATGCAAACACACAATTCATCACTCATAATTCTAACAAGAAAACTAAACCTAACCATTTTATAAGCCCTTTTTTCCGCAAGTGTGTTTGTTGTTGTTGAGCAAAGTATTGTGGAAGGCATGTAAACTAATCCTTTCAAAAGCACATGTTGTTTTTAATGAGAGTCTACACAATGAATGAAAAGAAACCACATTTGTGGAATTCATAATATGGTTACGCTAACACTGATAAATACACACACAGATTTCCTTTACAAATACTTAGAATAACAAAAAAAAAAAAAAAAAGATCTCCTAAAAAATATAACCTTAAAAAACATGATAAATGAGTAGAAGCTGGCAAAATAATAGACGAGGACATTAACAATTGTGAGATTGTTCCATAGCAGTAGGATTAGTTTGTTTTTTGGTATAATTCCAGTCTCAAATTAAACATTATAGCAATTAACCCATTTGGACCCAAAGCTTAACCGGAAGCAAATGGTTTAAAATAACTTTATTTTAGTTACATTTAGTAGCTAAATGAACATTTTACAAAAAAAAAAATAGCTCATATCGGGAAAAATTTACCGTCCTCAAAGTGGGCCAATGGGCTTATACACATTCTGTTATCAAGCCATCGCACAAACAAAATTTCATTCACAGAAATAAATTGTTCTGTCAATTTCTACTCGAGCTTATTTTTACATATCTTTGACAGACACCAATGGAAATTCTTTAGTTCTGTTTTCTCTTAGAGTACCTGTAGCATGATAACGAGTTTGACGCAGAAAGCATAGCAGAGCATGGCTTGTAAAAAAGTTGTAGGAAATAAATTGCATTTTAACAAAGTCTTGACGACTCTTGACCCCAAAGCGTAATTGCTCACATTTAAATCTGATTTACCACAACAGTAGCCATCTTCACTTGCAATCATGCAATTTGTGTATCCTAATCGCACCGGCTTGCCTTTTATAAATTTCTTGGCTGAATGGCGTCACCAATGGATAGATCCTTGTGAACTGCACCCCATTGGAGAAATTTTAAAATATTTTATCAGATGCATTTGCAGCGGCTTGTCAGAGAAATGCAAAAATTGTTTAAATACCATTAATCTGTTTCTCAGTAAAACTTTGCAATGTTTTAACAATTTTACCGTAGTTTCATTGGAAAAGGTGCATTTGATATAAAAATGCTTCAGCTGTCAACAAAAAAAAAAAAAGATCAGATCTATAATTCTATAATATATCTATAATTTTGTTTTTCAAGGGAATAAATTTAGCAGCTAAGTTCTTATATTTCAGTCAAGTAATCAAGAAAATTTATATTTTATTTGGCAATATAAATAAGCAAACAAAACTTAATAAAATTCATCGGTGTTAAATTCTATGCCTATTTAAACAACCGTCCTCATTTGGGCACGGTGAGAGTAAATGGGTTAATCCAGAAATGTTTTTTTTCAAGTACATTAGACTGGCCTTTAAAAACTATATTTGCTCTTGATGACTATCAACATTAACTGTTTTTTTATATTTCTTAAAAAATTTTTCTGTTAAACATTTGAAACAAATTTTATAATTCTTTCTTTTGAAAAAATTATTTTTCCAATAATTTGTATAACGCGAATGTACCGATCGATCATCATAATACTAGGAGCATGACTTCTACACAAATTATATATTTGCATTCAGTTGTATGTATCTCGATTTCAAAAGACATTTGGCTAATTGTGAAATGATTATTATAAAATGAGATGAAAAGACATGTATATTTATATTAAATTTTATAAGGATACCAACATTTTAATGAAAATTTTTTTTCGAAAATTGGAGTTATATGAAATTTATGACTAATTACAGGCCGATCATCATAAAATTAGACCAATTAGACACTGCGTTGTAAAATTATGTATACATTAAACGTGTTCCAATTTTGTAAGTTAAAGAAAAATTAAAACAGTTTATTATTTAACAACAAAATCACTATTTTACCTCTTACAAGTCTATAATGAAATTAATTAGTATTTCATAACTAAAAATACACTGAAAATAAATTAATTAAAAATACCAATATTTACAAACAATTTACAGTCTTATTCAGAAAAAATTAAAGTAGACTTCAAATGTACTTTAAGAAAATTTTGTATGAAAATTTTGTTTAAAAGCACACTTCAAACCTACTTTATTTTTCTGAATACTGCAGTTATTAGACTTTAATAGTATTTTAAACCTCAATTTTTGAATTAAATCAAAAATTTGATCAGACATACTATACACCAGAATTATTCTTATATCTTCAAATATATACTTTCGTAAATTCGACGGCTTAATATTGCCAAAATGTTTTCAATTGGTTTCTGATCTGGAGAACATGCGAGCCATTCAAGTGCATTGATATATTTCAAAGGCAGCCATTCCAACTCTGTTTGACAACTTCCATGTGTAGATACGTTATTTTGTTAGTAAATAAATATTTTATTCTAAAAGTGCTACCATATTACTATTCTAAGCTCTTTTACTAAAAAAAAGTACTCGCAAATTATTTAAACTATAAAAATTAAATAAAAAGCAAGAAGTAGTTCCAAACCAACTAAAATGTCGTCTAAGAGATTTTTGAGATGATAAACTCTATCAAGTACTTAAGAAACCTGTCACTCACATACGGATTAAGAAATACTTCAACTTTTTACAATTCACGAGACTATTTATTTATTGCGTTTCACACGAATGACATTTTCTGCCAAGTTTAACTGTATAAAATCAAAGACAAGTTATAATATGAATAATAATAAAATTTCACCAGTTACTTCAACGCATTACAATAGCATAGTGAAGCTGGTGAGAGTATAAAAACTTAACAAATGTCTTTTAACCTCTAATTACAAGATTATGTATCTTCCATTACTTAAAAATATTTATATTTAAAGCTGATACGCTTGTATATAAAATACAAAAGCACCCTCATACCTACCTTTAACATTATTTAAAAGATTTAGTTGTAATTCGAGACAAACAAGACAATGTTTTAAAAGTAAAGGAGAAGATTTCTCATTTAAAGTTAAACAATCTTTTAGACAAAAGTATTTATGAAGTCTTCAGCCACAATGTGGTTTAGCTGGAGGGTGAAATCGCCTTGCTTGTTTAATTGTGGTTGTTGCTATTGCAAGTAAATTGTAGGAAGGGGAAAGAAATACAGTTAAAAGAAATTAAACTTACCATTGAAATATTATTAGATGAGTAAGTAAAATGTATCCTTAATTAATATCCTTAATAATTCATGAGAGTGTGGCTAAAATGGGAATTATGGTTTAATTTTGTAATAAATGGCTTAATAATAAACACCCATTGTTTTACACTTAAATATTTATTATTTGAATTTAATATTTTTTTTAGATTCTAAATTTTTAAATATTTTTTTTAAAGAAATTGTTTGAATTCAAATTTTAAGACAAAGACATTAAAATTTTAATAAATTAATTTGATTTTTATTTATTACTTTTCCATAGAATAAATGTATTTTTATATAGCACAACATTTTTGTTGTTGTATGATAACGATTTTATTCTATTTTTCCCCCAAATTTCAAACCAACACGTTGTAAGTTTCACTTCACAAAAACCCCTTACGATTTTAAACCATATTTTACAAAAACTTGCTGCTCAATTTAAATTTAATGTTGCCACTTTTCATTTATCCTTGAAAAACCTACAATTCATTTATACATTTTTAATAGCACACACAATTTTATTTGTTTGGATTTTATTTTACTTTACATTCTACATTTTATTAGAAAATATTATGTTACTAATTCTGTTTATTTTCATTTAATTTGTTTTTGTTTCTTTTAGAACTATTTATTATCCTTTTTGTTACGTATGCGCTACGTATCACCCGTTAACAGGACATGAACGCACGACAACGACATTAGTAATACGACTGATGTAATGGTGAGCTCCAGCGTTATGCCGAACACATATAAAAGACTAGGACACACAGGCCGGAAAAGTCGGCTAAATAACAAGTTTAAAAAAAAATCCTATAGAAAAAATCCAAAAAAAAAAAAATAAAAACAAACACTCACTCACAAATAGACTAACACTCCAACACTCTCACACAAGATAAAAACAACAACATTTTTCTCAGTCAAATGTAGTTGTAAGAATAAAAATGTTGCCACATTGTTGGTGGTTGCAAACATTACAGAAATGTCAGAAAATGTCAGTGAAGTAAATTATGGATTTATTTAATAAAAAATAATACATTCGTAACTAATTTTCTATTAATAATATTTTATTTATAATTTTTCTCTTGTATTAAAAATTTAGAACAGATGTTGGTGCCACGTAATTCCTTCTATGTTCTTTGATAACTGAATTATACATACATTCCGCCATCAAAAATTGTGACAAAAGGTCACAGAATTTAATTCCGTTCGGAAGTGCAATTAATTCCGTAGTTTGCTTCTATAGAAAAAGTAAAACGAAATATTAAATATTAATTCCACTTCTGAACGGAATTAAATTCTGTGACATGGCTGTATATGTATAAGTTTTTTATTCGGTGTGTAACATTAGAAAATATTCGTATGAAACCCAACAGAGCATATATTTTCTTCATCCCTATGAAGTTCTTAATCACTGGTCATCTTGTCCATGTATCGTCTGTCCATCTGTGTGTCTATGAGTCTATGTAAAACAATATCACGTCTAAAATACACAACCCCACCTAACACGATTTCCAAAACATACATTTGTTCATAGCCGTACATAAAGTCAACTTCTAAAAATAACTTAAATATGCATATATCTGTTATAAATATCATTCGTATTAGCCTTCTTACGATGGTGTAGGGTAAAAGTATCACAGAAATGAAGAGTGTTGCGCTTTTTAAAAAGTAAACACATAATAATAGCTACTAGTTTAATAAAAATGTTTGCATATATTATTCTGCTAAACTTTTATAATTTAAAATCGAGAGATTTTTTTCCACTTTTTATTTTTTATTTTGAAAGTTATGCAAAGTAATGGCTATTGTTAGCTATAACATTTTTCCCATCTTTATGACATCATATGTATGCCGCACCAAAAGAACTGCTCATTTTTTGAGACCATCGATCGAGACAAATAGTAATCGTACTGGTCTATAAAGCGCAAAACTTCCCAACCACTTCTTTCTAAATAGTTTTTAACAGGTATTGCATCATATGACCAGCGTTGTCATAATGGAATATTATGCTTTCATGAGTGGCCGCATGTTCTGGCAGGTTTTCGGCCAATGCTCGCTTTAAATGAATCAGTTGCATTTGATGCAGGTTCCCTATGATGGTCTGACCAGATTTCAGCAGCTTATAATACGTGAGTCCAGTATATTATAAGCCAACAAATACATGACGCTAAGATAAGCTATGCATATCTGGCTTTTGTGTCGATTGGGATGGTTGGCCGGGTTTCACAAGAGAACTCTTTGGGTAATTGTAATGCATCAATTATTCATCGCAAGTATTGATTCGCTGCAAAAATTATTTCCTTTAATATAATCGCTTTTCGAGGTCTCTCGTTATCAATTCATATGGTATTCAATTTTACTGCTTTTGGATGCATCTTGCAGCTCACAAACATTTCGAAATTGCTGCTTGAGTATCTCCCAATGATTTTGCAAGGTATTTTTTAGTTTGGCAACAATCTGTAATGATTAATGCCTACAATTCTTGGCGCGATATTTGTCTTCCATAAGTTTTGGTGAGCAATCGGTGTGCTTCAGCGGAACTTTTTTTCAAAACAAAAAAGTAAAGCAAAATTTTCCGCGTTTGACAGTTTGTTGCATCTGAGTTCTTCATTAGCCAAGCAAGAAAAAAACATTGTTCTTAACACTTAATATTACAATAATAAAGTGAGATTGAATGACAGATATTTAGCCTTTAAAATGATATATGAATTACTAAGGACAAAAATTGCGTCATATACGTCATCTGTTATGAGTACCACATTTTTAAGTTATACACCCAATTCTATACAAAAGGCAATGAAATATTGTTAATATATTTTAAAATCATACTTACTACATACACATATGTGGTTTTGTGCTTGTTAGATTTTTCATATGAATTTTTATAAAAATTCTGTTGTTCAATTCTCAAGTGATGTTGTATTTTTAACATTGTGTGCTAAAACTTTCTGATTGTGAATAAAATTTTTGATGTTTATGATGTCAAGCCTTCAAATTGCCAAATATAAAATATCAAAACAAATATAAAAAAGTCAATTAATATAAAATAAATAATATAAGCCAACAAAATTCTATTAAAAATGTCCTTATGTTAAGAATCTCCTTCTGTAACAGACAGAAGAAGTGGTAATGAAATTCAGGAAAATTGTTGAATGAGCATGCTGTGTTAACTGACGTAGTGTTTACCTAAGATTGTCAAACTCTACGGATTGAAATACAAAAGTTTTGATTGCATCCAATAAAATGTAAATAAATACGACAACATTTCATGTACTAAATGCTCTAAAACTCATCTTCCTACTGAGCTCCAGTTGAATGTAATCATCAGTCGACACAACAAAACTTAAACTTTCATACAACATTCGAAAAAAATACATATTTAAAAATATCGTAAGTGTTGTATAAAAAATTTATATACATATATATATATGTAAATTACCTACAACATTTCTACAACCATTGTAAATTCAGACGAAATACAACTCCTATGACACTACAACATCAGATTATTGTGTAGATTCAAACTCCTCAATGAAAGTAGCGCCCACCCTAAAGCTTTGTACGAACATAGAAGAGGGTTTAGTTATTCACATGTATTTTTTTGATATGTATTTTTGAATTTTATGTATTATTGACAATTTACTATTATTAAGCTATTTAAAAGCAGCATTATTATCACTAAAATTAAATAAAAATAAAAATTGTAGATATTACAGTTTAAAGCTTATAGGCAGTTATGTGTGTATAAACACTTTTATAAAGTTTTTCAGTTATTTTCAATATTCAAGACTTCATATTTGGAAAAAATATACGATTGTGTTAATAATTTGTAATTTAAAAAAAAAATATTACTCTAGTTCATTAATAAATTTTCTTCATTTGGCTTTGCATGCCGCCTGAGATACATAATAATTTACGTGCGAAATTTAAATGTGTCAACATATTATTATTCCTTTATTTTACTTCCCTGCAAAGTGGCAACGAGTTTAGCGTTTTTATTGGCTGTGAGAGAATCATCTTGTAAAAATTTCAAAAAGTATTCTCTCTCCAAGAGATAGAAATATAAAAAATACAGAACCTAGTTTTAAAAAAATTTAACTCATTCAAATTATTTTTGTGACAAAAACAAAATGTAAACAGGGTCTACAGGAAATAGAAAAACAAAACTATAGAATAAGAAAAACTCACATAAATTAAAATAAATGCTGTAATTTTTATAATTTATCTTGCAGATTTTTATATTATTGTTTTTTTTTTGTACAGCAATTACAATTAAAATTTATGCTACAGACTTCATATAAATTCTGAAATCCTAGGAAGTGACGTATATAAACAGGATACAAACCTTGTGCTTAGAATAATAAACACAAGAGCTGTGAAATGACGGGAACATTATAGTTGTTTGATGTCATCCGTAGTAATAGCAGTGTAAAATAACAAGAGTAATATCTTACACAAACATTTCTCTCGTATGGCTGTTTGGTCTCTGCGTATTAAAGAAAGTTTATATGAGAGTAACACATTTTGGGTGTATTCTTGCATGCGCAGATGAGACAAATTTTATGACTAATATATTGGAAATTTCTATAGCAGTTGCACAAAATTATTACTCTTCAACTTGTATTAAATGGTTTCTCTTTCAAATTCCTTTCTCTTTTGGTACTCTTTAAACTTCCAATGATAGTTTCCAATAACACAGTTTTCCATCTTTTCTACTCTCCCCAAGTTAACAGCAACAAATGACTATTTCATACTCTCATTTTACAAATTCCAATATTTAATACAAATTTGTCCCAAAATACTCACATTTAACCTACTTCCTGTTTTTTTTGTCCGAAATTTGTCCTTATTGTAAGATACTCGCTCTCTCTCACCTTGTTTGCACACATACTCTGTTGATTTTCTTTATTAAGCACGCAAACTGGGGGAAAAAAAACAGGAACATAGGATAAAGGACGAATAAAAAAAGAACAAAACCGTCATCACATATTTTATGCATATTTTTGTTAACACTTTGGCATATCTACACGTCTTTTATATATTTTAAGCTTACTAATAATTACATTAATAATGATGCTTATAAAGTTGATTATGATGATTATGACGTTGTTGTTTGGTATTTTTATGGTGAAATTATAAAGGAAATTCCTATTTGCTTTGTTTTTTTTTTGCGTTCGTTGATTGTTGTTTCTGCAACTCTTACTTCATTTTTATCTTTTCTTCCCAATAAATAATTCCTACACACTTGTGTATGTAGTGTCTTAGGTCAGAATGTGTCATCTACGTATGTTGCCACAAAATGTGTGTAAATGTAAATGTGTGTTGTAAGTAAAATGATAATGACTTTTGGCGTAGATTCTTTGGCACAAGCAACCGCAATGAATATTCAAGATTGAAAAGTTTTAATTTTGTCTAAGGAAAACATTCTTGGTTCATGATTTATGCTAAAGTAAAAATTGTTTAGAAAAAACTTGTAAATATTAATAGATGATAGACATATTGGGCGGCAAGTGTAACACTAATAAAGCAGTTTGTAATATATAATCAAAAAGTTTTTCCTAAAATGGTGAAATAGTGACTTCATTGCCTTGATATACATAGAAAATACTTTTTATTTAAAGATAGTCATAAGTACCTGTTGTCAAATAAAGTGGTAAATTAAACTTAGTATGTTGTGTGTTTTAAATCAAATTTAATGTTGATTATTTCGCTCAATATTGATTGTGTATTTGAGTTCCTAGCCAATGAATAATCAGGTTTTTTTTTTAACACAATTTATTTTGTTAGATAGGTATTTAAATTTATATTTTATTTTACATACCACTTACATTGGGCTAATAAATAACATGGCGTTACAAGAATTACATTACACAGGTCTTTCGACATTTCTAGATGTGACTTCTGATATATGGGTTCTATCATATTAACATGTAATTTTATTTGGTACACTTAAACAGTAAAGCTGTAGAGTTTTAAATAATACATATTTATGTATTTTTATACCCACCAAGATATATTGTGATCCCATTTGTACAAACATTCAAATGAAGCCACCCAAAAGCATATATTTTCCGGATCATTATGAAATTTTAAAATCAAGTTAAATCTAAACATATCTTGAAAGTACTATTGTTATATGTCATTAAGCATATCATACACAAGTATGTAAGAATTGTTGGAGAAAAATCCTAAGGAAAAAACGTGGAATGATAAAATTTGTCACAAATACGATAGTTTGATCAGAGTGAGAACAGCAGATCGTTTAAATTCGTCAAGTTTAAATAACAAACCAATATCAGTAGAATTTTTAGTTACAACAAAAACATTTTTATACACACATTAAAATGTTGGACGTAGAAATAAAAAGTATATATTTTCTGGGTTCTTATAAGATTCTACGATGATCTAGTCATGTTCTTCCGTTTGTGAAGATTTTGTGAAGTTTAATCCATAAATTGCCATAGCGTCCATAAAATTCTCGAAACATGTTTTTTGTGATAAAACTAAATCTGAAATACATAGAAATTTCGGCACAATATTTTATAACGATCGCCTCATATTAGGTGTTAGCTATTGTGTGAGCGATCCGAAAAATAAACAAGTTAGGGTGCTATATTCGGCTGTGCCGAATCTTTAATACCCTCCACATAAACGTAATAATAAATACAGAAACTACGCTGGTTATAGGACCAGTATATAATTCTGTGTTTTCTATTCAGTCTTAGTGCAAATTTTATTAGTATTTTTTTTTTTGTTTTAAGAGAAGTAACACTCAGGCAATTTTTATGCCTATACATATATTAATTAATTAATTGTGTTACTTTCTTTGGAAATGCATAGGTATAAGGAGAATAGGTGGTGAAAGTAGAGAAAAGCTTTTCATATGACAAGACTGTAATTGCGCGTTATGTTTATTAATAGTACAGTATTGCAGCGCCTCTAATGGTGAGTAGCATTGAACAAAGCTTGATTTTTAGCCATTTTTTAATTATTTTACTTCGGTGGCGTTTAAATGCTATACCAACGTAGGATAGAAAAACTAATAATTATCAGAAACTGAGTTGTTTTGAGTGGCAGCGGCTGGGAATCGAACCCAGGCCACAAATAACAACTCATGCCAATTATTGCCTGAAAGCTACTAAATCCAATTTATCCATATTAATCATATTAGTATAATTTCTGGATTGACATTTCTGATTCATATAAAAGCTGGTTTGATATCGATATTTATTAGTCATCTTTGTGGGTTTAAAATAATTTAATTCGAAATAATTTGGTCCAAACTCTAGAGCATTGTGATAACTATTGCAGATTGCAGCATATATACAGCCTTATGTCATCAAAGCGCTCTGTTCTCTAACACTACATAGTAAACAAATCTTTAGTTTAATCTTTATTTCAGAAACATTAATTCCAGAAAAGCCATGTTTTTTTTCTAAATATATTTCCCTCCATTAAATCTTATTACTTCTTAACATTCCATATATAACCAGCATCCGATTCCTTGGTCTTCGGGGTAAAGTTATAAAGGAAATCAAATACTAAAACATTCGATTTTACAGTGATCTACCAAAGATTCAACCCGAAAGTAATTTGTTTTCACTAAAGAAATGTAATTAATCATATAATCATATAAATCATTTAAATTTGAAGCCATTCGAAGTGTCATTGTTTGACATTTGAACAATTGAAATGAATGTGGAGGGCATGTGGTTTCAACAAGACGGCGCCACATGTCATACAGCCAGAGAAACAGTTCAATTGCTGCATCAGTCATTTCCCGGTCGTGTTATATCGCGTTTTGGAGACCAGAATTGGCCGCCTAGATCGTGCGATTTAACACCTTTAGATTTTTTTGTTTGTGGTTTTTTGAAGTCGATGGTTTACGCAAATAAGCCGAAGACGACACAAGCCTTAAAAGTGGAAATTGGACGCTGCACTAATGAAATACAGCAGCATTTATGCAAAAAGGTCATTGCAAATTTCATTACAAGATCGCGTGTGTGCCAGCAAAGCCGCGGCGGCCATCTGCACGATATACATAACCTCATTCTATACATAACCTCATTCTGTCTACTTTACGATATAATAAAGTTTCATGATTTTTTTTTAAATATCTGTGTTTTATTTAAAATTTAAAAATTGCGTTCTAGTTGGGACACCATTTACATATATTGATGAATCAATATTTCTAGCTGATGTTTGAGTACATAAAATAGGAATATACAAATAATAAATTTGGCAAAAAGGGAATCGATTGACAAGCAATTTGCAGTTTTCACTTTTTCCTATTTCAAATATATTTTCGGATATCTAAGTATATGAAATAACGCTAGCAGAAACATTATTAGACGTTAGCACTCTTTAGTAAAGTTTTGTCCCAATTTAGATTCCTGTCATTATTCAAAAGCAGCAATTGATTGGTATCAAATCGTTCCCAGCTTCATAAAGCTTGAACAATATTGGAGTGTTGCTAAATGAAAGATAGGGCGTAAAGTTAAGTTTTTTTTTACAATAGAAAATGTTAGCGATATGATAAAAGTTTGCAGCGCAGTTGGAAAGAAATGCTGTAAATAACATCCATCAAGGAGGATCAACATAAACGGTGATTTCTATAAAAATAATTAAATTGTAGTTTCGTGTTATACCCAACACCACCATAGTGGGGAAGAAATATTGGATTTGTGCTGCTGTTTGTTACGCCCAGAAATATTGGTCCAACACCCACCTTAAAGTTAACCGATCGACTTACAATCACTTTCTAAATCGATTTAAACGATGTCCGTCTGTCCTACTGGCTGGCTGGCCATGTAAAGTTGTGCGCAAAGTACAGGTCGCAATTTTAAAGATATTTCGATAAAATTTGGTACGTGATATTTTTTCGGCCCAAGGACGGATGGAATTGAAACTGGTGGATTTTTTCACCTGGCCCCCATACAAATGTCCTCCCGAAATTAAGTTTTACCGATCATAAATGTTTGTTTTACAAAAGTATCCAAACAAATTTCACTACAAATAAGTGGTAAATGAAGCCAAATCACATCTACCGATCGGTCCATAATTAGTTGTAGCTTCCATATAAGGCCCATTTCCGAAAATCACTTTAAAGAGCATAACTCTCTCAAATATGTTGGTATTCAAATAATATTGAATGCAAATATATTTCATATATATACAAATAATACGGTACAATTTTATAATGGTAGGTCCATAATTAGTCGAAACTCCCATATAAGACCCTATCTGTAATTCACTTTAACCATCATAAATCTTTTAAAAGTATTTATATCGAGATAAAGTTTAACACAGATAGTATTTATATTCACGGAAGTCATGACACTAAATTTTTGCATGATCGATACATAATAGGTTATATCTCCCATATAACGCCCATTTCTGAAAAACTGGCTATTATATGGTCGGGCTTGACCGACTATACTTTCTTACTTGTTTTAGTTTTTCTTTAGCATAAATAAATGAGTATTAGTTTGTAGTTCAAAAGTATTCAATAGCTTATTCTGTTACATAAGTATAATAAAGTTTTATGCGAATAAAGGTACGGTTACATTTGTCAAATATTTACTCAAAAAGCATAAACACTTGTTTTAGCACAATTTTTTTGACTTTGTTTACTCTTACAAGAGTTTTGGAAGATCAAACAGCATCAAATAAATTAAAACTAAATATTTATTGTGCTTTGGCCTAAATAAGAAAAGTTATTTTTTAAATAAATAAACGAGTTCTAATATATGTTATTTAGTGGTTACGTGTTTTTTTTTTGGCAAATATTTGCCAAATGTGACCGTACCTTAAGACTTTTCAGTTTAAGATAAAATCTATGTTATCATTACGACAACAAACTAACATTTTAATTTACATTATTTTCCATAGATATTAATCCATTAATAACTTAAGCATAGAGAACGTTAATTTCTTGAACTACTTTAAAATATCGAATAAAACTGGGCAATATAAAACAAAATTAATGTACAATATTAATGTATATAAATAAAAACAGTTCGTAGAATTAAAGTTTTTCCTTACAATTTTCCTACACATTAGTTAAGCTACCGCGAAAGCATGGAGCAACAACAAAAAAAAAGAAAAGAAAAACAGTGGTTTATTTAGCATTTGATGGTGCTAGCTACTATTGCAAGTGTTATTCCAAGTATCGCATTGAAGCATATTTTTCTTTAAATTTAGAACAACAAACACTATAGAAATATTGCACGTATACGTACAGTATTGGAAAAAAATTGTGTAAAAAAAAATTATATATTATTTTACTAGTGCTTTAATTCATTTTAAGATAAAAGGAAATTTTTCTAGAATAGATTTAATAAAAATTGTTTGTTACTGTAAGCACATACAATAAACAAACAATAATAACAGTTAAAAAAAAAATAAAACAAAAATAATACAAATGTGGTTGGGTAATACGTAAATAACGTTAAGGGAAATAAATAATTTAAAATTCAGCGGCATTATACTTTTTATTTGCCTTCTTTAGCTGAATACGTTTTTGTTTTGTGTTCTGCCTTTTTAGGATCAGCGAGTATTTATTCTTATTTACAATAATACTTCCGCTTTTACATTTTACTTTTTTTCAGGCACTACGCTAACGTAATGCTAAGCACTTCTCACTGGTGTCTTTCCGGCTGTCTTTGCATAAAGGAAATTTTAAATAGACCAGGGCTGCTTAGTTTGAAGATAATTTGATGGCTATTTAGATTTAATTTGAACTTGTTATTTACAGTTTTACACACTTTGAATGCAAATATTTCAGTTGAAAAAAGCTGTTAATACTGTAATAACAATTACGTTGATCTCACGGTACATACATATTTGTTGGCCAAAATTTTATTATGAATTTTTTGCGACAATCAGGAACAATTTCATATTTAATGGTATTTAAATATTCTCTGTATATTTACATATGTACATATGTATGTAATACAACTGCTTCCATCAATATAAATTTTATTTATGCACAAATATATATACATACATATGTATATACAAATACAGATGCAATTCGTTGAAAATTTATTGGTGTTTTGTTTTTATTTTCCACAGATTCCTATGAATAAATAACCACAACACAGTGGAATTGTACTTAATTAAAAAAGGACTTGTAAGAGATGATTTCAAAAATTATAATTAACTTTTATTTTTGCAATACCCAAGCATGTACTTAACCATGGAAACTAACAACTGGCAATAACCATTATGACAACAATGTGGAAAACTAAATACAAACGAGGTTTTTATTGAACTATTGGTGTAACTATAAATTGCAAATAAAGTTCATGAGTGAAAAATATTAGATTGTAAAATGTTGGTGCGTTTTCTATGTATGAGAATGTTTATGTTGAACGTAATTCATAGAAAATACTGTTCATAAATAAACAATTATTTGAACGTAATTGCAAACGCAACCTAATCGAAAAGTTTACTCTTTTGAATAGAGTTACTGTGCTCATAATAAAGCTCGCAATTCGATGTTGGATTATATAATATACCTGTAATGATGAATTTAGTAAGTTGAAATAAAGTGCTAAATACATTTGTACGCAATAAACCTTTGGAAAATAACTTTACGAATATTCGATGTGAGCTTTGAATAAAGAGGGCTTCCAAAATTAAACTATTATTAGTAAAAGATAAACTAACTAACTAAACTAATATCTAGGTATTTTTTTTTGAATTGTAAATCATCTTCATGTAAATAGAATGGTCAACAAAAGGGAAAAAGAGGTGCTGTATCGTATTATAATTCGATGGAAATTGAAATTGACTAAGCTGGTTAACAATATGTGTAATACCGACTTATGAATCTCTATGATGGTGTACTGCCACTAAAGGAAAATATGTAAACTGCATATATAAATTCCCGTACACTACACACAGTAGTCTTTCAGATGCTCTGAGCACAATATTGTACCTAACTTCAATCACTCTTGGAGTAAGATGCTATATGCAAATGCACTGCAGTACGACTATATCCCATTGCAGACTGCAGATCCAGAACATGTGAAATTTTACTTCTGGCTTCTGAATTTAGCTCCGTACTTTCCAAAGCAAACCTCTGATAACATAACGCTCCTCACGGACTTTGTTATGGGGAATGTTCTCACTCTTTCCAAACGAAAAAGTAGGAGGGTAACATGTGTAATTGATTTAACCTAAATATATACACTGATATTTCTAACTGCAGTGCAGTGGGACTATCTGTTCTTGAATTTAATTTATGCTTTTAATCCCTTCAAACAACAATAGAGCATAATAACTTGTGTAATTTATATACCGAGAAATGCAAATGCATTGTGGTACAACTCTTATATTCTGGATCCCTGAATTAGTGATTTAGTTTCATCATACCTAAACCAAAGCTTTAATTACAAAATCTCCTTGAATTTGTAATGATTTTCAATGTTTTTTTAAACGGGAAATAAGGAAGGTAAAATGTATAATGGATATGACCTGAGAGTCTACATTGATGGCTAATTATGGATTTTTCCCCCGGACTGCTTCAATTCCCGGGACATCGGGATTTTTTTTCAATTTCCCGGGATCCCGTTCAATATTAGAAAATAATAAAAACCATTAAATTGTTTTTTAAAAATTTTATTTTTTGTAACGAAAATAAATTAATCCATGAGATCACGCTGTTAAAAGATAGACATAACAAACACGTATATAATACGTTTATATTAACACAAAGGTACATAAGAAATATTAATAATTCAGTTCTTTCTTATTTGTAAAATAAAAGTAATAATAAGCAAAATATCTTAAAATAAATAATACAAAAAAATTAAAAAGGCTTGTGATCAATACAATATGTCGTCGTTAGAGTGATTGTGTGTCGGCGTGACGGACAAACAAGTTTTTTGCAAGTTATGCACTCAGTAAAAGTCTTTTTCTTTTTCGATGGGCAAAATTTGCACCTTTTCCGTTCCGCGCATTGTCGTTTGGAGAAGGCGTAGATGTTGTCTTCTTCTTGAATTCTTAGTATGAATGCTGCAGAGGCTTCTGCGCGAGGAAGCCGACTACGCCTCTTGATATGTTCTGGAGCTAAAACTTCACCGAGTTTTTCTAAAAATAGGCGCCTTTTGTGCAGCTTATTTTTTTGCCATTCAGGATATATTTCGGTCAATATTATAAAAGCGTTAAGAGCAGAAATATCTAATAAATTAGAAAACAGGGCAACTGGCCACCGATTGGGTTTTCTTTTTCACGAATATGTGCGAACCATTTGGTCCAATGTGTCGACTCCGACTTTTGTCGAATTGTAGTATTCAATTATTTCCCGAATTTTTTTTTGGATGATCTTCCAAAATGTTGCTGTTACGGTGAAGATTACTAAGCAAATAAACCATTCTTGAGTGTATCGGAATCTTACAATAGTAATTTTATGCTTTAGCAGTTCTAATGCAAGATTATGACTCGTAAAAGAATTATCGGTAGTCACATTTTGTCCACCGTATGAAGACACTAAGTCTAGAACCTTGGTTCTGTTCAGCATTGTCTCCCACTTTGCGCAAGTATATTTGGAACTGTAAGCAAAACGTGGTGTCAGAATCCGCTGCTATCCACGCTTTCATGCCATATTTCCTAGGTTTACTTGGAATGCATACTTTGAAAGGACATCTATGTACCTCGGAACGGAATAAGCTGTTCATCAATCGTTATATTAGCACTTGGAACGTAAAGCAGTTGCAAGTTTTGAATCCATTGCTCATAAAATGTGTGAATAGGAGCAAGTTTATCTTCTCTTTGTTCTGATCTTCTTCTTTAACTCCTAACTCATAAATTCATAAACTTCGTGTAGTAATGCGGAATGTATGGAATATTTAAAAAGAAAATAATGTGACTCATTTGTGAAAACGCAGATAAAAACATTTATTAATATTTAATAGTAATTTATTACGATCAGACCATGAAACTAAATTGTCTAGATTTTTTTTTGGCAAATCCAATGTAAAAAACCACCGATTTTTTCAATATGGAATTAACGAGGGCCAAATTTCCTATTACTTGGCTAGAAAAATCACAGGTGACCAAACCAAAATGGCAAGATTCACAAAACTTACAACAAAAAAATTTATATTTTAATACAAATTAACGAAGAAAATTACTTAACCCTAGGATGTTCAACTGGGCTTTTCGAGGCCCATTTTGATTTTGAGTAGTCGCCAAATTTTTACCCTTGGTCTGAGCGAAGAAATATTTGATGTAAACTACCGCTAATGTCATCTAAACATAATGAATTCAGTAAAAATATTGTTGCTATTGATTTCGTAGAACAACCTTGTCTGTTTATGTAAAAATGTTGTAAGTGTACCTAATGGGCCTCATGAAGCCCATATGGAGAACTAATGACAGCTGATCCACATTCAACACAGTTGATCTTCTGATTGACGTTAAGTTGCAAAAATGTGAATATTTTAAGGCATCATTAATACCCACACAATTTTAACTAATTTTGCTAGCATGCAAAAATAAATGTTGGTGGTAGATATGCTGATGATTATTATTCTATTGTTAAATTCAGTTCTGCGCTGGGTGTAATTTCTCTTCACTAGGGGATACATTACTTTTTAAATGTCAAGATAATCTTTCTTTTTCATTGTAGATTCTATAAATGTAAAATTAACAACCCCTGCTGACACCATACAGACCATTACTGACCCGCCGCTATGTTTTGCCGTCTTGGTAACACATTTATTACTAAAGGCTTCGTTCTTGATTCGCCATATTTTTGAAAGAATTTTGATTTTTTTTTTTTTTTTTGGTTTTGTTGTTCTCTGATATAAAAGGTGTCTTACATGGCACTCTATCTCCCAGCAAAAATTTCACTTAGAAATTAAAGGAAAAAGTAATAGGAAATTGTGGACCAGACTACTTACAAAACTACTAGAAAAAGTACTTATTTTTGTTCATACTGTCCCAAAAGAAATCCGCTATAATTTTGCCACTTTTAACGAAAAAATTAATTCGTTGATTTTAGCCATTGTTAAAACACTCCTGTGTGCTGGTGCGTTGTCTTGATGAAAAAATAATTTTTTTTGTGTTGTAAACCAGGACGGTTTTCTCGAATTTTCACATTTAATTGATCCGGAATATTGCAATAGTACTTCGAATTTATTGCTTTACCCTTCTGCAGATAGTCAATCAATAAAATACCTTTAGGGTCCTTAAACGACCCTTGCAATAACCTTAATAGCCGATTGAATTATTTTTGCCTTCTTTGGGGCACTTCCTCCAGCTTCAGTCCATTGATTGGATTGTTATTTTGTCTCTGGAGTATAGTGGTGGATTCATGTCTCATCAAAAGTTATGAAACAACGCTTAAAATCCATTTTATTTTTCTTAAAACGATCCAAACAAGCTTGAGAAATGTTCATTCTTATGCTATTTTGGTCGACTGTTAACAAATGCGGCACACATCTTGCAGAAAGCTTTTTATTCTGTAGTTATTTATGTAAAATTAAATGAAGACGATCATTTGAGATGTCCATGATATTATCTATTTAACGCACTTTTATTCGTCGATTATTTAATACCATATCATGTACTTTGACTACAATATCTGTTGTTGTTGTTGTTGCTGTTTTTGTACATCCACTACGTGGTTCATCCTGAATGCTTGTTCGACCACTGTTGCATATGAGGGAGCACTTTCACCTAAAATATTCACCATATCATTATGAATTTCTTGTCCCGATAAACCTTTTTCATTTAAATATTTAATGACACCAAGAATTTCTAATTTTTCCATTGTAAAAAAAATTTTTTGAGCACCTGTTTTTATATGAAGAAGTTCCCAGATCGAAAAAAAAATTTGTATATAATTAATTAGTGGCGAATTAAACTACAAAATAATGAATTCTGCAAGTCATTTAAATTAAAAATGTAAGTGAAGTTTTTGCTGAGACGTAGGCCATTTTGATGCACATATCTTCTAATCATACTCGCGCTAACAGGTTTCAATTTAAAATGATGTAGACTTCAAGAGAAGTTAAGTTTATTTTAATTTTATGCAAAAATACTTTTGTTACTATATACTTAAATGGAACATATGTTTATTAAATAACGAAGTAGCTACTTTTAATATGAATAACTGTCACCGTATGGTTTTTTGTAGCACATCATCTTTCTCGCTTAACTTACTTAGCCCGGCGTAGGATATTGTTTTTTTTATGTTTGTGCCTTTATAACTTCTAATTCAATTTTTAAGATTATGCCATCACTTGTAATGCCACTCACTATACATACTTAACATAGCGGTAAATTGAAATAAAAATATTCTAACGATAATACAAAAAATTTAATACCAATACAACGTTACTTTAGTGGTAGTAAGCAAACCTATTCATATATGTACTTATATACATTATGGATTTATGAGCATATTTGTATATATACAGTGTGGGCAAAAATATTAAGAACAGTTCTTTATTTTCAATGATGCGAAGACGCTTTAATGTCAAACTGCTATTTGTCTAATGCGATTCTATATTGATAAGATTTCTAGTGGCGCCTCGATAGACTGGGTGATATTATGCTGGACTATCAGTCTGAGGGTTATGGTATCGATTCCCGACAAAGAATCTGGGTGATTTTTGCATACAAGTTAAAAAGCCTACATAGTTTGTGTTTGTTTTAAAAAAAAAGTATCTCTTTAATGGTCATATGTTAATTGCGTTAATTTTGTGAACAAATATTTACCTTCATCCCTCCTAACATGGGTACCCGAAAAATCATTAAAGTAAATTATTTCCTAAACAGTAAAAGATACAAAGTTGAGGTACCGCAAGTTCTTTCAGCTAATTATTTTTTAATGATTTGCTTAATTTTAAGTTTTACTGTTTTTTTTTTAGTTTGCTTTGGAGCCTTAGCAGGGAGAAGGGTACCCGGGTACCCTTTTATAAGTTAAAGCATTTTTTTTAGGAAAATTTAATGTAAGAGTTGTTTTATTTTTTATTTTATTTAGAATTATTAAAATATTTGTATTTAACTTTGTACTCGCATCAATAACCACCACGTGACCACGCCCTTTTAATAGTATCCGTCCACTTTTCTCCCGCTTTGATGTTGGCGTGCAGCATCTTTAGAAAGTTCCTTCGGTATAGTTTTATTTGTTATTAGTTCGAGAGCTTCTCGGACGTTAGCGTCTCATGTTATACGATTATCATTGGCTCTTTTTTTCATATTTTTAGTTGCCAATTGTACGCCAAGTGATTTCAAAAAACCATTACGAGTGCTTCGTACTTTGTTGGCACTTGGATTTAGGCTAGAAAATATACAAAATGCACCGAAGCAGCCACGTCAACCTTGTTAAATAAAAGGGCCAAGGGCCATTTATTTGTTTTGCGTTTAGTAAAATATTTCGTCATCATTTTGGTTTATTGTAAAAATCATTTATTTCTTCCTTTCCGTTAACAGCCTGCTACAATCTTGTATATGGCATTGTCGGCAATAAATAAACCTTTTTCTTCTTCTTTATAACAGACAAAAGATTTCCGCTCTTACTGAATCCATATAGCGGAGCTCCTACATCATCTGTTGGGTTTGGGCGTAGCTCTTTCGGAGTACATGCTTTGTTTTGATGAAGGGTACCAACAAGACTTATGCCTCTCATTTGAAGTCGATTGGCCATAAAAAGGATTCTTTGCAGCAAAAACTTTACTTACAAATAAAGTTAAAAAGGCATAGGAAATTGTCGACCAGACTACTTACAAATCTACTAGAAAAAGTACATCGTTTTGTTCGCAATGTCCCAAAAGCAATCCGTTATAATTTTGCCACTTTTAACCAAAAAAATTAATAACTTATTTTTATAATTATAAGTTTTAGAAAAATGTATATTTGCAGAACTATTAGAACAAAATATTACAAAATTTTCGGAGCAAATTAAAAATGTTCAAAAGATTTAGGCAATTAACTTATGACTATTAAAGAGATTCATAGAAAGCTTATCAGTAAATATGCTTCTTAAGAGCGTCAGTCAATAGACAGTAAGAATTAACAAAACTTATTCGTTTTAAAGTTTTTACTTGTTCACATCAGTGCAAAACAAAACTATTCTTATTTTTTATTCCAATACTGTACGTATGATAACAACAGCTATATGGAGTATAGTCTGTATATTACACACTATCCTAAGTGTGTTTTATTTGTTGTTGTCATTTTTTTTATGCCAGCATTTGAATGAAAGTAAAATGCTTTTAGAAAGCCACTGAATATACTTCTGCAGAGAATGGAAATTGTGATAATATTACGTCATTCTTCAGTACTCTGTACTAAAGTAAAAATATGTGAAGTTATCTATCTAACTATTCATAGCGAAGAAGTCTGCATAATATTTAAGAAAGTGCACATGAAAAAATTTCCGTGTCAAAGTATTTTCATTTTATTCTGCAATTCTTCAGATACCAAAAACGTACAACGTAATTTAGTTTTCTTAAATGTGGATAGAATGTTGCAAAGTTAGTATAATATAAACAAAAGTTGATTAATATCTCAAATAATGAGATCGAATGGCATGTTATAATTATTATACCAAGACACATATAAAGAAAATGTTTTATATAAATGAATTCAGCTACAAACAATAAAATGGTTTATTTTTAAGAATTGGAAATTTATAACCAGACAAATTTATATATAAGTATATTATAATTATGTTTTTTACAGATGCCACAAATACTACTATTTCAAATCTTCTAACTTAACAACATACATTTCTAGCAGTGCATTGAAAACATTTTCACATCTGTTTGTACATTAGGATATGTATATAATATTTTTATTTCTTGAATGCATTTGCAAACATAACAATAGAATACTTGTCTCCAACTTTCACTTAAAATAGCAGAGCTGTACCAATGAAAGCAGGCGAAAGTAGCATAACAATAGAAAATGTCATGTCTTTAGGAATTTGCATCCATTTGTATTTTATTTACAGATTGAAGGTTTTAAGAACTGCATGTGGTATATTTTTAATAATCTTCTATGTGTTAAGATTTTGTTGAAGTTTCATTTATTTATTTTTTTTTTGTTGCGTATGAGTGTTGAAGAATTCAGACTTACACACTATTATTGCTCATACGCAACGTATGTAATAGTTTGGCAAAATTAACTGATCGAAAGTTGCGTATGAGTGTTGACGAATTCAGACTTACACACTATTATTGCTCATACGCAACATATGTAGTAGTTTAGAATAATTAACTGATCGAAAGTAAGTACGTTTACACAGAATTTAGAAACGTTAAACTGTATAATTTGCCGTTTATTTTTTCAAGATTCAATTTGCAATGCAATTATTATGAAGAATTTTTCCTAGTTTAACAGAATTAGATAATTAAATAATTTAAAGAAGAAGTTTATTTAAATTAATAATTCAAAGCATACCATTGTAAAGTAATATTTTTAGACAATTGGCATATTGAAATACATTTTTTGCCCTGCCAAGGACGTCATCAGCAATGTTCATTGTCCAAGATCTACTTGTTACCAACATCTTTTTAACCAATTTTATTAAGGAAAAAGAACAGAAAACTCTAGTAATTAATAAATAATGAAAAATAATTAAAAATTGAGTCGAAAAATTGAACGACACAGAACATTTAAGTATCAAACTAACGTTACCAATAAAGATATACTTAAATATTATGAGGAAAGATATTCATACAAGATGATATGATTGACTATGTGAAATGCTAGACAAAATTAGGGGGATTTTTGAGCATTTTAAACTGCTGGAACAACACAATTTGTAGGGGTTTGCTCATATTATATAGTCAAATGAAAACACTTGAACTGAATATTACCAAATTGATATTCATAGGGCGGTATTACTGATTGCATTCGAGCAAGCAGCTAAAGTTACTGATATTAACTATTACTTCTCAACATGAGGAAGATACAGTGTTTAATCCTCCCTATTACACATTCGTAACGCATAAGTCCAACCAAACGTACTCAGTTTTTCATAAACTTAATTTAAAAAAAACACAATATTTTTTAATTAAATGTGAATAACATATATATTTCTTATAATTTTAAATTAAATTATGAATAAATAATCGTATATTAAATAGGGAATTGCAACTTTCATTATCATCAACACAAACATAAAGCAGATGTGGTGAAACGTGTAACGACAGTTGCAATAAGACTTGTTTGTAACTTTTGAAATAACTAGATGGAGTTACTTGTTAGTATAATTATTGCTTTTTTCCCGAATTAGCCTAACCTTAACTTGTTTAAAAGATATAAATAAATAATAATAGATAACTGCACAAAACATAATTAAAAAAAGCAATAAAAATTGAAAAAATGAATTCAGTAAAACATTCGAAAAAATGTCTTTCTACATCCTTTCCCTGATTTATTTTTTAAATATTTATAGTGAACTAAATTGTAAAAGGGCATTTAAAATTTCAAGTCTCTAACAAAATGCTAAATATATTACAATAACATTTCATATTGAAAAAAGTCTGGCAAGACATAGAATTAACATATTCTGCTAATGACTATTTGGGAGCACCTATTTATCAGATAATCTGGTTGGTTAAAAAGCAATGGTATCAAGTTGTAACGGATTAAATATCCAGTGGAATTTGCCAAGATGAAAAATAGATAGTTTTTGATATATTTGACCAATGTACGGATCTGGCTTCAACGATTGAGAACATATTATACATCACAATTCTTTCAATATGAAAGCGTTATTGGGAATGCTTCTCACATGCACCTAATTATTTTTCAAATATTTTGATTGGTTTAATTTATAGACTTTTCCCTTTTGATAATACTGCGCAACAAATCGGCTAAAATGCTTAATTATATAGTGTAAATGAATAATTCTAAATGTAAATCAATAATGGTTGTAAAACGAATATATTCGTAATAATGAGACTTTGAATTGAAGACGTACAAACTCTAGGAGAGAAATTTGGCAATTTAATCATTACCATAAAGCGGCTATTGTTTTTGGGTATTTTTGAATATCATTTGGTTTTGAAAACTTTAAATTTTTTTATGTTTTAATTTTCAGATTTATTGCTTTCAAGAGACGAACAGCTTTCTTTGGCTAAATATTCTTTGAATTTTCCCTGATAACAATAATATCCCATAAGTATACATGTGGTTTCATCTCGGCGCATGTGACTCTGTCTAAATCTCGTTAACATATTGCGACTTCGATATGAAATAGTCTGCAAAGAAGTGGCCAATCGATATGATGAAATGTTGATAAGGATATGAATTCTCCCCTAAACAAGTAACTTTAAAGTATCACCAATTTATTAAAATAAAACAAGTAAAAAATATAGTCGGTTAAACCCGACCACCGACACCCGGAATATGTATAAACACATTTTTTCAGGTGTGTTGAATTTTTTCTTGACATAATACTTTTAAAATGATTTTCGATATGGATCTTATATGAGAACATGGGCATTATGATTTCTGTATATTAGTGTTGAATTTTATTTTGAGAAATTTTTTAACCGATTTGTGGTCGTTAAAGTGCTTTCCCGAAGGAGATATGGTCAGTTACGAAACGGTTTGCGGAAAATTTGTAAATGTGATTAGGCTTTAGGTACAACTTATTTGTGGCGAAATTTGAAAAATATCTTACACCAGATGTTATGGGAATTTTTAAAAAATTGCAAAAATTCGCATAAAGTTTACGTAGCTAGCCAGCCAGACGGACAGACGGACATAGTTGAATAAACTCAGAAAGAAATTCTGAGTCGATCAATATACTTGTAGGTGGGTGTTGGATTATGGTTTATAGGCGGTGCAAATGTCAGCTCAAATCTACTACACCATCTCTACTATGCCCTGAAAGAGAAAGGGCGTTAACTGTTACTAAAGACGCCTCTTAAAACATCAATAAATGATTATCAATATAAAATAGATATTGCTTTATAAATAGTTATAAAAATGTGCTGGTAGATATAAGATTTATATAATAGAATCGCAGGTTAATAACCAGAAAAACTTGAATTTCGTTAGTTTACGTACTCCTATTTTATTTGGAACATCTTGGAAAAATCTGAGGAACACGATAGGTTTTTATACCCTACATATATATATATTGGATTTGTGCTGATATTTGTAACGCCAACGAAGTAACGTCAACAAAGTTTAAAAACATTATCAAATAAGGAACAAAAATCAGAGTTTGATTACAACAGAGACGGTGAGTGTATGGTATAATCCATTATCAATATTCTCTTAATGTTAACCACAAATTCGTAGCCATTATATTGGAATACATAGCGCTGCTAATAAGTATGCAATTGCTCTATATCCAAAATCTTTGATTAGTAAGTTACTAGAATAGTTTTTGAAACATTCTTCTATTAATTTCAGGCAAAGAATGTTTTCCACCTCTGTAAGATGTTTAATAATAAAACGGAAAAAACATTAAACTCTCATTCGTATGCTTATTCGCGCTGTGTAAAGCAAACAACAAGATCTTACTATGTGTTTTTTTACCATCTTTTTGGCACTTTTTGTATTCGGTAAATGTACGCGCTTAACAATAAGGAACTTTTTGTTGCACTTATTAGATATTTTTCTTATGTTACTTTACATAAACATATACAATAGTTTTATATATTTTTCATTCGTTTTGTATGTTTTTATTCAACATTTTATTCCTTAATGTGTAATTTAACTGCCAAGAATATAGTTTTTTTTTTTACTTTCACAACAAGCACTCGTATTGCATTTTAGTTTTTTATTTTTGATTTTCTTTGTTTCCATATTTAATAAAAGATACTCTCTAAAATGAGCTTGAGAAAAAGATAGAATATAAGAAAATATATAATAGCACTATCTTCAGTTGTACGAGAAATTGAAATAAACATCTTTAAGTGCCATCTGTACAATATTACGAATACAAATACTTTTATAAACGTATATAAATAACTAACATTTTGTGTATTACTAGTGCCTAGCTTCATATTTGATAGAAGAAACATTTCACTGAAATAATCTTTAATCTAAAACAGAAGTTTGGCTGAGGCATTTTTTTTATTATCTACTTGACTCCTTTAGTTAAAGTAATATATAAATATTTGCTTATTATTCAAACTATTAAATTTTGTGTTACAAAAATTTATTTTCAATTTAAAAGTTAAAAAAAAAAACAAATAATTACAAAAAATTACAAATAATATTCTCACAGAGTTTGTAAATAATTTTTTTTTATATATAAATTTTATCTTTGATGAACTAGCCTTCAATGTCTCTAAGAAATTTTATTTCAGCAAAGGTAAATTATGAACCCACAGATAAATGAAAAATCTTTAAACTATTAATGAACTTGTCATTCAATATAGTAACAAAAAAAGTCAAATATAGGAGCAGTATGCGATTGGAAATTATCCTAAAAGCGAAAGGCTCGAAATGGCGAAGTTTACTACGGCCAATTCTTGCGTATACATAGTGGACGTATCTAGAGAAGAATGGTAATATAAAATCTGTTTCATACTGGTAGAGGCCGTGCTGCTTAACCCTGCTGTTAGGTCAAAAAAAAAAACTTATAAGTCCTAGGTATATGACCATTTTGGTCCATATTAGTCTTTTGTAGTAATAAGTAAACAAAAATGTTTTTTTTTTTTGCTTTTAATAATAGTCTACAAAGGATTGGAGCTATTTTCCTTATATCTTTGGGACCAATTGTCAATTTGTTTTGAAATAAAGAACACAGTATATTAAAAACAGACAAAAACATTATTTATAATAACGGCTGAATTTTGAGAAAATTCTACATATAAAAGTACAAATTTTATAAGTAAGCCTGTTAAATTGTCGCATTAGATACACTGTCGGACAAAATAAAGTGCGATTTAAAATGTTTCTGTTTTTTTGATTAAAACATGTACATAGTATTTTAAATTGAATTACTATTTTATATAATATTTATGTACTTCTTTGTAAAGTCTAATCGCTTTTTATATTGGTTGCTTGCAGAAGAAGCTTTTTCTTAGCGAACGTACTTTTTAGACCGCTTTCGTTAACTCTTCTTTGGTTAGTTCGATTCGAAGTATTGAATTCTCGTTCATCCTTTATATCTCTGGCTGTCGTAAAGGAATTTATTTTTGCTAGCTTCGTGGTCTTACATATTCTGCCACAAAAGCCCTTTAGGCTTTTGTTTGACTTTCTTATTTTATACAAATCAATATTTTATACTTACAACTCAAAGCTTTCTGTTTCATGCCATTTTTTCTACGATCTAGTACCAACAAATCTTTTTCTTTTACGGTCTAGATCTAGCCTTATTTTGTGTATATTTAAGTATTATTACATAAAATAAATAAGTACTTTACTATAATTTATTATTTTTTAAAAACTTGCGACAATTTTTTCAGAAAAAAAAATCAAAACAGAAAGCCGCACTTTATTATGTCGAGTAGATTTCTTGTGCACTTTATTGCATTTGGATCAGAAATTTAAATGAGCGACTTTATAAAATTGCAATGTTTATGAAAAAAATTCAGATACATGTAAAATTAAAATATCAAATATGAATGAAAAACGCATTTTATTTTGTCCGATAGTGTATATTATGCACCCAAAAAAATTATATGTAAATTGCAACGAATGATCATTTGCTCATCATGTAGTGAGAAGATTTGATTTTTTTTATTTTTTTTAAATTACTTTCATATAAATTGTCCACAACCCAAGATTCGTAATTTTTTTATTTTTCTAACTTTCATTTCATTACTTATGGTTCAACCGTTTTTCAGGAGGAATAAAATATAAAAATACCCCAATAGCAAACATTTTAAGTTGATATGCTGAATCATTTCTTAGTCAAAGCAAAAACAAAATAAAAATTTACCAAAATGATTCAAACCTAACAGTAGGGTTAAGTATATGTGTATATGTGTAGTAATGAGAACCGCTTCTACGTAGACTAAAGGTTATTGATGGTAATGGGAGAATGGCTTATAAGTAACCATATAACTAGACACCAATGGATAAAAAATATCTTGCCAGAAGAATACTGAAGGATATGGTAGAATTCAGACGTCAACATTAACTGCATTTCAATAATACCGTAGGGGGAAGATTGATATGAATTACAATAATAATAAGAGTAAGTAATCACTAAAGAACTGACCTATCTACAAACGGGGATCATTCATGGATACCATAAGCCTGGAAAATGTCAAACTCTTAATAACGTTTAAGAATAAGCTACAAGCAACAAATTAACATGTGAGAAACTGGCAGAATTCAACAGTCAGTAGAACGAATGACACATTACAAACAAACAAGTAGGAATCTTTTTTAGTTACCCATAAGCAAGATACCAGTAGTGTGATCTATTTTTACTTGAAACAAACTTGTATTATAGTTTATATCGATAACGATATTTATACGAGTTATTTTATTCTTCGGAACCTTTATATGGAGTCTATTACATATTATGGGATAATCGTTATAATATTTACATATAGTAGCTCCCAGCAAAACTCATACAAAAATATTTTTCTATATTTTTTATTTTTGTATAATAATTTCCATGGATACATCTAAAACTTATTCGTTTATAGCGAAATAAGTAATTTATTTCAATCAAATAGCAAAATAACTTAAAACTAATACAGTAACATGTAAGTGATGGAAATGAAATTGTATGTTTTATATTTGGGTCAAATCCAAGCTCCAAAAATAAAGAATAAATGATAAGGGACCAGTAGTATTATAGCAGAAAATCTTTGTTTTTATAACCATCACTAACTTGCACTAACTGCAAGAATTCGCTTTAGCTCTATGCCAAATTTCAAAATTATTAGGACTTTTATAAAAAATGTATGAGCATTTAAGATATTTTCGGAAAGGGACTTCATATAAGGGGTATGAGCATATATGGACTGATGTATGGCATGCCTTTTCATGAAACTTATTGTTGCAGAGTTTTGTATAAGTAATGCTTTCATAGTGTTTTATTGGGGCTATAATAAATTGTGGATTGATTCTAATCATTTGTAGAAGGACTTGTAGTTCTATAATAAAAATAAAGTTTACAAAATTTCTTGATATGATCTGCATTATATTTCAAAATAATAGCAAAAAATATTTGAAAAATATCGAGGTTGTCTGAAACTTTAGTCTACAGCTCGGATATTACTAAGCCGTTTTTTCCACTTAGAATACCAAAAAATCCCTGGATCCCCAATATGAAATTTTTATCCAAAATCACGAAAAAAAATCCTCAATTTGGGGATACAACCCTAAACTGACAACACTGGTTAAATAGTGTGTTTGCGTATTATTTCGGTTTTCTATTCTGAATAAATAGAGTAGTATTCAATCTTAGAAACAAGATTGCTGCAATCTTTAATTTTAATATTTAATATAGAAATTGTCAGAATCGCAATAATGTTGTTGTCACGAAATATAAATATATTTTATTAATTTAAATTACTATTTATTAGATATGAATGATATTCCTTAAAAGTTTATGGAAATGCTTATATATTCACCTCATTTTCTAGATTTCAAACATATTTCAAATATTACGTTATATTATTAAAAAATATTATGGCAATGTGTATTTAGCAAGTGTCTTATATGAAAATCTTTGTATTGTATTTTCTTTCCCATTTCCGGCAATGTTGTTCCAAGGCATTATTTTAAATGTATGTATGTGTGTACACATACATATCTATTGTATGTTCATTAAGAATTCAAGTCACCCAATTTGAAAGAAACAAATGCAACTAAAAACTGCACATCTAAACACTTTTTAACATTCAATATAACAACAGTACAATGAAAACAAACAATAAGCTACATATACGACTACTACGAGCACTTATTATATATTGTTTATTAGAAAATTTACACATACATACATACATACGTTCATAGATCTTTAAATGTATACAACAAAATAGGGAGTTCCATTTAGAACTTTTTTTAATTGTTTGTTTTCAAATTTCATGTGTGACTGGTGTCATACTGTCATCTTATTTTTTTTATTCATTATTGTGTTAAATCATTTTGTTTAGCAGCTAGAAAGTGTGATATCATAACTCTGCATTTTTTCTTTAGTTATTAACCTAAACAATCTTTAGGGCATTCCAAGTCTAGCGCAAGTAAAAGTTTGGAATTCGTGGTACCAGCAACTAATAGCCTTCTCTTTACACTTGCCACTGATGATTGTGGCTGATTTTCTTTATCCGTTGCACAATTAAATAACGAATCAGCATCAATGCTGGTCCAAATTTGTAAGTTAAGATGTGTGGTGGCATTGGAGATGGCTGCAAAGACTTAAGAGACTCTATTGGATATTGACAACTTGTTCAAAATAAACACAAAAATTGCCCTCACCAGTAGTTTTTATCTACCTGAAGGTTTAACTTCCCGAAAGCTAAAAACAATACCGTTGTTTTTTAAAACAACAATGTCGCCTGCATTGGTATTAGTGCTTTATGCACCAGTCCTTCAGAAGCTCTGAATATTATTCTGCACCTAACCAATAGATATACATAACGGCCATTTCCACAAGTAGTGCGTGAGACTATCTGCCTCTAATTGCTGGAAATCAAGAACTCGTGGACATGTAAAGATTTTAAATTTGCTTCCTCCTTCACTACACCAAAACTTTGACTATACAACGTCCCTCATAAACTTCGATAAGAGTTTAAAAGTCACTATTCCATCAAAACGCGAATGGCAAGGGGGACACATGATTAGTGCATTCGACATAAGAGTATACACTGATAGTTCAAAGAAGGAGTGTGGCGTTGGTTCCGGTGTCTTCTGCAATGAACTCAGTTTAAAACTTTCGATACGCCTTCCAGACACAATCTAGTGTATATCAGGCTTAGATACTAGCGATTGGGAAAGCATGTAGAATTTTAGGCGAAAAAAATATTCACGGCAATACAGCCATTTTTGACGACAGTCAGGCGGCACTCATGTCACTCAAATCCCATACAACAACATCTATTCTAGTCAGATAATGCAAAAAAGAGCTGTCAAGGCTTGGTCGTCTAACTGCGTATAGGGACTACTACGATAATGAGAAGACGGATGAACTGGCCAAAGACGGGTGCGCTTTAGATGTTTCAACTGACATTTCAGTTGCAATACCACTTGGGACTATTAAAAGTAAACTCTTCGGACACTACTTTCAAAGGGCTGTATTTAGTACCCATAATATACTAGCTTCTGGAAAAGATCCGTTCAACGAGTGGTGTGGTAGTTCTTAAAACGGAATCTAAAGATTCCACCTAAATACTTGCAGGCAGCAGGCAACCACGTAACCATCCAACTAAACCCCTTCAGCACACCCTTGACAAAATCTTACAAAAAAAAAAAAAAAAAAACAATAAATATAAATCCTATTGAGGTTTTCAAGGTTCCAAATTTCAATAAAACCATCTTTATGAATAATAAAGCTAATAATTTAACTGGCTATTGCCGTTTATATCTCTTCCTGATACAAGTCTTTAAAAATGACATCACGCTTCCATGCATTAATCTATATGCGCTGCAAATTTCAATAAAATCGATGTAACCTTGTTGGCTGGATTGTTTATGAAATAAAAGTACTAACTTTACTGGCTTTTGCTCTTTATATATCATTTTTAAAAATGACTTGACGCTTCCATACATTAATACGTTTTAAAATTCAGTAAAATCGTTTCAGCCTTCTCGACGTGATTGTGGAACAAACAAAGACAGGCATGTACAATATTGCATAGTATTTAAAAATTCAGGAAAATTCAAAAATTGACGTCATAAATAGACCAATTCTGCCTAACGACTATGTTTTAGTGGTCCAAAACCATATCTTCATATCTCGTTGGATGGTTTCAAAGTCTATAACGATCAAGTCTATATTAAAAATTTTAAATCAAACACCCTATACAAATACGTATTTTAATAGCATTGGCAGTGGTCATGACAGAATGATGTTACTACTTTGTTTAAAAAAAAAATATAAAAAAAATGCAACAAATGCTGAAATGTCACTGTTTGTTCGAGTATGCAATACATATTAATGTATCGCAAATCTACACACCCACAAAAACAAAACTATATTAGAAAACTATGTAGATGAAACAATATACAAACACGCACACACATGTATATATATATATATATATATGTATGCACACACAAACATATGTACAATCACATACATATGCAAACATACATACATACATAAGTACTTCATATACTAAACACATGCAACATAAATACAAACATTTCTATATATGCATGAATCTATCTCGTTTTATGTATAGAAATGAACACAAGCTGTGTTCAAATGTAAAATAAACTTCCGTTGCAGTTGTTACTATTTCACTGAAATTGAGTAGGCGGTTTCATAATTTAGTAAAATCTTATAAGTAATAAACACCAATATAAAGCTATGCTATTTTTCGAATTAAACCATAACTGACGAAATTGTTTTCAGAATAATTAACATTAACGTATATTTTTTTTTAAATTTTGTAAGTTAAAAAAAAAGTTAAGCAGTTGACACGTATGTGAGACGAACAAAAAAAAAGCAAACATTATTTAACAAAAAAAAAATCTATTATTTTTAAATTTACGTCTTTAAAATGGAAATTAGATTGTTTGATAACTATTAATACACACAAACTAAAATAACTTAAAATACCAATATTCACTAAAAGTTTAGACTTTAATAATTTGTTAGCCCTTTCAGACCTAAGTTTTGGAATATGTGATCTGTACCACGTATGAAAACACAGTCAAAGATTAGGTTTCATCATTTTTATATCCGTCAAGGATTTTTAGGAAACGTACACTTGATGCATCTCGGTCGATTTTCATTAACATTTTTCACTAAAACACATTTCTATTGCATGAAACGTTTTCAATTATTTTGAAATATTAAAATTTATTAATTTTTTGGGCCCTAATCTTCATCTCACTCATCAACATTCTGAACTTAACTGAAATATCAACATTGCAATTATGTATTCAAAATCAAATTTGATGTTTGTTTTTATCAATTAGGAAAACATACATCTTGGCGGCGTTGTCATATTTCATCCATTTTCTAAAATATGCGAGTGGTACACATTACACGCATAGTCCACATTACCCAAAGTTACTCTATACTCGTATGTAGTATATAAAGTTCACAAACGAAAACCATTTAATCATCAATAGTTTTAAATTTTATTTCCAATGCACCCACCTACATACATATATTCCCACTGAGCAACAAAAATATTTCAGGAAAAAGGAATAAATACACTGAAAAAATGTTACTAGATTAAGTGGACTGTAATATATTTGCAAAGGCTTGCAAAAATATTACTCCATTGTAGTAGATTGTTTGCGAAATAAGAAACGCAGCAAATTTTATTTAAGAGCAAACGGAAAAAACGCATACGTAAAAGTAAAAAAAAGGAAACGTACAACGCGTTGAAACGTCAAGCTGAATCAGCGAGTCAGCGTGTCAATGTCAGTGAACAAAGTAAATGTGAGTATGGCCATCTAGTTACAAGTGCATTTGTAGATGAGTTTGAATGTGGTTGCGGTGTCCATAAGAGCTGATTTATCCCACAAACAGAGTTGAGTGTAAGAATTTATTGTGCTTAAGCAATGAGTGTGTGGGAGTGTAAGTACATAAGTTTGCTGAGTGTCTCTGTGTGTGTGTGTGTGTGTCAGAGTACTCATTCCTTTTCCTGTTTCTTACTGTCTAGTGGCTGTGTGATGCATTGAATGGTAGTACAGCATTTGTATGACACATGGTCAGCAAAGTATTGAAGTAATGCTATTTTTTTTCTTCTGTTTGTTCTTTTATTATTATTTTTATTTTATGTGTTCCTCTTTTCCAAACTTACTCAGGACCAACTTATTGTGCATTATATTTCAGTGCTGTCAGTAAGTATGTCTATGTGTTGTTTTGCATTGGTATGTGTTGATGTTGTTGCATACCAATGTGGCAATGAAATATTTAGTGAAAAGAGAAATTGCATCTTATTCATAATATTTGTAAGTAATTATACTGGTATTTTCTAACTGAGTAGTAATTCCTTTTGCATAGCGTTGTTGTTTTTAGTTTTTGTTCGTTTAATAATATGAGGAATTTCTTGAGTTTTTTACACTTGCAATTAGAAAATTTGTTAATATCTGTAAAATAAATAGATTTAAAAATTCAAAATATTACAATCTAAAATAAATTTATTGCAAAAGAGAGTATAATTTGTATAACTTTTGATAGATGTTGTCTTTTCCATTAGAATTATTGCTGCAATTTCTTTAGTTACCAAACAGTATTTGTGTAGGGTAAGATGTAATAAAACCAAACCATATTGTAAAAAGTAGAAGAGATCACAAATTAAACTACATTTGTTAAGCATATGATATTTGTCAAGAAATCAATGTAGAAAATAGATTGGGGATTGGCACATATTTGAACATTGCTATTGTTCATTGCTCATTGGTCATACATCTTAAAGCTATATAAAGTCGTATTGCTGGTAACGAAAGGCATATTCCGATTTATATAGAATTTCACATATGTATGTTTATATAGCAGCAACTCAAGTGACGTTTCAAAGAAGGACATTTCAGATATGTAACATTTGTAAACAGTTGGCAATTTTTTGAAGCAAAGTGAAGTATACAATGAGAAATGCAGTGCGCAGCACCTGTACATGCCACACAAGGACAACTTGAGAATTATAGCGGTGCTAACTCGTCACTGGACAATTGGTAAGATTGCCAGCAGACTCGGACTTCCTTTCAATAATAATCGCGGCATTTCCTAGGAGGAAACAGTAGTTCATCTTCTCTATGAATGTTCGGCTCTACTCTAGACTAAAAGTTTTCAACACCGATATACTAAACAATCTAGCGGAGACATCAAGTATTAGATGGTGCGATTTTATCGGATACCTGAACGCAACAATCTAGATATAGTACTCTTTACATATTAGCATCTAGATACGATCTTGTGTTATCATTTATCTTAACAAGTAGTGAGGTCCTTTTCTAAACGGAATTAATAGATTTCACTTTAATGCTTGCATGTGCATTAATGTAAGCGTAATTTTTTGTTGATCTTCTCAGAACTATTTATATATTAACTGAGGTGTTTTCGAGTTGATTTACAGTTTTTTGGGTGAATCAAAATTTGTCACCTCGGTTGTCACATATGATCCGACAGAATTTACCGCCTGGCGCACGATGTCGAACGATAACGTTCGCTTAGATAAGACTTAATACACAAACTTGATTGTGGAATAAACAAACTTGATGGTGTGAAAAATAGATACGATAAAAAGTTTGTGTCTTAAGTCTTATCTAAGCGAACGTTATCATTCGACATTGTGGGCCAGGCGGTAAATTCTGTCGGATCATATGTGACAACCGAGGTGACAAATTTTGATTCACCCAAAAAACTGTAAATCAACTCGAAAACACCTCAGTTATAACCAGGTGAAATTTCGTTACGATTTCTCTAATAGCTTCCGAAGTGCCGAATTATTTTCAAAAATAAGTGCTTCTAAAGGACTGTGCACCACCAAAAAGATGGGGATATATTAAGTTTATCATTTCATTTGTGACACAATGAAATATTGTTATATTCTTTATATATTCTAGGTTCCTATAAGATTCTAAGATAATCTAACCATGTCCGTCTAGCTATCTGTCTGGCAATATTTTAAAGTTACAATAGAGCCTCAAAAAAAAAAAAAAAAGATTTAGAACAATGATATTTTTTTTGGGTTCGGCAATGTAGAATTTTATACTAAGAGAGCTTCATATATGTGAAGACGATTTTTTATAACCGAAATGCTGTTAAAGCGCTATAAAAAGAAATCATTTTTGCAGCGAATCATTACCTACAATCTGTATTGTTCAAACTGAAATCTAACAACTAATTACGATTTCATTAAGTAGTTAGTAATCATAATTACAAATTACATATGATAATCGTAAAAAGTAGTTAAATATTTTGATTACTAACTACATATTTTAGCTGCAATCACGATTACTTAATTACTTTTTATAACTACACATTTGAAATGATGTTACAAGAATATATTTGTGAAAGAAAAGTTTAAATAAACGAAAAGACAAAAAAGATGACAACAATTAAAAACTCTGACAAAAAGTACCCCAGAACAAAGATTTTACTAAGCAAATAGTTATGAAATATTGGTTTTTTTTGTACATCTTTCGTGACATATTGCTAGGTAGGTCGTCGCATCTCGTTGTGATCTCGCACTCGACACGACTGTTAGAGCGAAAGCGCAATATCTAGCTATGGCTGTTGATGTTTTACAAATAACTCTGTATACTATTACAGCACATGACATATTTGTTTAATTAGAAAATATAAGTTCTTATAAATCTAATAATTATTAAGTATAACTAAATGATTGCAGCAATCAACTTAACAACTATTGCAAGTAATTTATATACTGTAGTTAGGTTACATGTAATCATAACTACATGTATTTAATCACTTTTAATCTTAAATAGTAATCAGATTAGTTAACTACGCCCTATACTGCCTACAATGTCTCGGCCAACCAGCCAAATCGACACCAAAGTCAAATATCCTTTGATCTAAGGTAATGTTCTGTATTTGGTGGAACCAAAAGGATCCTTCTATTATGAGAAACTATTACCAAAATACCATTTAGAAATAAGCTATTGGGAAGTTTTGTCTCACTTTCCTTATAGGCCCCGTACGACTACTACTAGTGTCGATCAAAGTATAACGCTCTATCTGCGATAAGCTTTACTTCCCAACAGGGTACTCGAAATTGGCTTGACTCGTTCTTGGGATCAAAAGACGAGCAATCCATATATTGCCAGAAAGTTCGAAAATGGCCTTACCTAACAATTGTGAATACTTTGAATAAAAGCTAAAACTTTGAAAACCTTACGCATTCTTAAATTATAAACCTAACTTAATTCTGTTTTTACGCGATTTGTTTACGCGAATTTGATTTAATGCGTTTTGAAATTAATATTTAGTTCTGTTTTTATACGATTTGTTTTGATTTGACGCTATCTAAAATGTATGTATTTTTACCAGAAAAACGCTGTTTACACTGGATTTGGTGGATTTTAAATTAAACACATAGTTGGCAGCACTAGAAATCGTCTGGTACGAAAAACAACACACTCGAAACAGGCAGTTGAAAGTAATGATGTTTTATTTTCTTAAATAAAATACTAAACCTTTATTATGTACATTTTTATAATGTTTACACCATATTTTAAAGATGTCGCATTTTTAATGATCAGAATTGAACATAAAATCACAACAGTGGAACACTTTTTTCATGTACAGCTGTTTTTGTTTTTTTTGTTAAAAAAGAAGAAGCAGATAGCTCCCTGGTAAGATCACTTGGAATAAGACAATGAATATCTCTCAAAAAGACCAATGGCATCTTCCCGACTAATACTCAAATTCTTCTTAAACTATGAAAATTATATATATAAACATATATAAGAATAACATATATAAGAATAAGGAGATATTGTCCTATGAAATTTTCAGAGTATTCATTAATTATGTTCTCTACAAAGCCTTTCACTCGCGATTGTGGATTTCTTTTCATAATCATATCAAATATTTCATCATCATCAGATGATGAAGATGAATCCAACAAGTCATTCAAATTTTTTTCAGCACATAAAAAAGTAGTAATATTTTCCATTTTGTATATTTTTTTAATTAACACAAATACACATTCATAAACAAAACAAATGTCAGCTGTTTTATCGTGCGATTCTCACCCTCTGAAAATACAGAGTGTGAAAGGTGCAATATTTTTTCAATTTATATCGTGACATTTATAGAAAAGAACACACTACACTTTAGCAGTGTTGACATTTTTTTAGAAAAGAACACAAAACAATTAAAAACGGTGCGAAATGGGAAAAACGTGTAACATTTTTGCCAGAAAAGAAAACGCCATAAGAGTGTAAATCTAAATATAAATCAAATTAAAGGCGAAAATACATGATGCCGTATTTATAAAAAATTAAAGTAGACTTCAAGTGTACTTTAAGAAAATGTTGTATGAAAATTTTGTCTTAAAGCACACTTCAAGCCTATTTTAATTTTTATAAATGCGGCAGACGGTATGTATGTACTTTTCTAAATGAACACTTTTTTCTATTGTTTTTTGTTTAAATAAAATATGTTTATGTATAAAGCAACATTAATTTAAATCATTTATCTAAATTTACCTGATATTTCATACGTGAATCCAATTCCCTCTATTAATATGAATACACCATTTTTTTCGGGGAACGTATCTATTGCCACGTTGAGAGTTGTGGACTGTTGCGAAAACGCAACGTTCGCTAATAACATGCAAGTATTACTTATATGCGTATATGGTTTTTTCGTTAGAAATTTAATTCATTTATTTAGAGGACCCACTTTAACGAATCTATCAGAAACGTCCATTACATTTACTTTTTAGTTTTTGAAACATTTGATGGGACACATATTGCTGGACAATGGGCCCATCTAATGTAGGTTGAGATGACCAATAATTTTTAATATGGGAAAGAGTATGATAACCTGACAAAATTAAACGATAAAAATTTTATCTAGTGATATTGACTAATATGTTTTTTGATTAGCATAAATATTGGACTATTTTAGAAGCATATCCATTATTTTGTCATCTAAATATTGCAGAAATAGTTTCAAAGGCGACTTTCCAACTAAATTGGAGAATTTTGATAATAGTGATATATACTTAGATATATTCGACCGAGCCTTACTTATTAATTTCACAATTTTATTCTGAAGTGGTAAGACGCAAGACTCATCTGGACGTTCGAAGTTGAAATTTATTCGCTTTGATTTTCTCCATTTTGGAACACCAAATTTAACTTCTTGCATATATTTGATACGTATAGAAGGAAGCTCGTCTTTAGTTTTGTAGTCCTTCACTGGTGCAGCAAAATCATCGACATGTGAATGATATTCAATTTTACCGCAAACGTGTGAATTACCTGGAATTCAATTTATTAGGCTTTCATCATCAAGATCCTCTTCATCAGAAATGGGTACATTTCAAATTGAAAAACGTCTGCACAGCCTTATGTGTAAAACGAAGGGTTAAATAAGTACATATCAATATTTCCCACATACTTTTAAAATCAATTGTCTAACTTAACAAATTATTTAATTAAATTTTAAAAATTTTACGCATCACAACGGCAGATTCTTTTAAATTTTTATATGTTTTGTTTTACTTTTCATATATTTTTTTTTTTAGAAGACCATCAGGACAACACTTCCCCTATTGGATGGCATAATTTTCGTTGTTGTTTTTCTTATTAAACATGCCATTGATGCCATATAACAAGACCTATGTATTTGTTGAAGTTACGAAACGTACCAACAGTTAATATGATTTTGAATTCAGGCGTTGTCATCTGGTTGTTTTTTCTTATTTAAGTTACAAACACAATTTTTTGTTTTTTTGTTGACAGAAATGTGGATGTCAGTAACGTCGTTGTTGTCCTCTTTGCTATTTTAATTCTATTGCTACTAGTTTGGTATGTCATTATCATAAATTTTTATGCTAAATACATTTCGTTGTATGCTGCGTATCATAAATGTTGACGGTGAACATAACAGCTACAAGAAAAACAAACATTAAACAAAGTTTTTTCAACATTTTGCTGATAAGTATGCACTCGTATTTTGTTTCATACAACACAGCTGTTTCGAAATGTGAGAGAAATTTTGTTTGTTTTCCAATTTTTTTTTTATATTTTCGTAAAACTCAAGTTGCAAGTGGCTAATTTTAGTATGTGGGAGAGTTCATGCAGGGTGTAGGCCAAATTTTATATTGGTCGTACAATTTGTAGTCGAAAAAAAAAACATTAAGCAGATTGAATGATTTTTGGATGATATGTGTTTATACTGCAAAGGAAACAAATATAATTAGTTTTGGATTTGCCTATTTTCACTTGACGCTAAAATACTAAAATTTCAAACAGCTGCATTTCCATATATTTACATATGTACGCACCAGCTTTACCTCCTTGAGATTAGAATTTACCTTTTAATTTACCTGCCAGCCTCGATATTTATGTTTAAGTTTCTGACTTTTTTTAAGCTTTATTTTTTCATTTTTAAAACAGCCTTTTAAATGCTATTTTTTATTTTAGGTTTAAAAATATTCTACGTGCAATTATGTATGCTCCCATTAATCTGGCATCGTTCGATTGTTAAAATAGTCAACAATTTGTAGAACAAATAACACAACCATTTATTTTACAATTGTTAATAAACTGTCAACATGAATTTTAACTCATTGTCATTCCACACTTGAAAATTGTTTAAGTCATCGGCAGAGCTCTCATACATATAAATTCTAACAGTATATGAGAAATTACATAAAAAACGATATATTATGTGAAACTTCTGAAAAATGGTATGACAAAAGTGCCAAATTTTAAAATGAAACTTAAAACAATTCAGGCAAAGTTTACCAGCAAATATGCATACAGTTCTGAAAATTTATTTTCTATCATTGGATAATTCACTAAAAGTAGTAAAACAAAATATATGTACATACGTATGTGTTCTATCATATTGAAAAGTAAAAATGTCGCTTTACCACTGTTGAAATAACCATGATTGAAGCTCAAAACATAAATGGACAAGCATACAGTCAATAGTTGACTTTCGGGTGGAAGTTTGGGGGTTTAAAAATGATATGCAATAAAATCAATTTGCTGAGTTGCTACATTAAGTAGCTTAGGTTATTTAGGGTTATTAAAATTGTTAAATCAAAAAAAAAGAAATAATATTAAAGTTAAAATTCCAAAGGTATTATTAAATATTCGATAATCTTTAAACAGACGACAGCAATTTTCCTAGACACTATACAAATTCTCCAATAGCTCCAATTATTCTGCGAATGAAACAACTATTACAACTGTTTTATACGAGGGCGGTTCGGAAACTTCTTAATCTAGCACAGAAAAAGTATAGTTAGTTTTTCAAAAACATTTTTATGTTTCAATATAATCTCCTGAAACTTCAATACACTTAGTCCAATGCTTATCTAGCAATACTATGCCTTGATTAAAATAGTTTTCCTCGGGGCCCTTAAAATAGTGGTTTACAACTGAAATTGCATCTTCATTTCGGGTAAAACGATTGCTAGCTAGTAATTTTTTTAGATTTGGGAACAGTTAAAAGTCAGTGGGAACTAAATCAGGATAATAAGGTGGTTGGTCAAGCAACTTGTTCTTAAATTCGTTGATTTTAGCCATTGTTAAAACACTCTTGTGCGCTGGTGCTTTGTCTTATTGAAAAATTATTTTTTTTTGTTGTAAGCCAGGACGTATTTCTTGCATTTTTAGATTTAATTGATACAAAAAGTTGCAATAGTACTTCGAATTTATTGATTTATCCTTTTGCAGATAGTCAATCAATAAAATACCTTTAAAGTTCCAAAACAAAAACCGTTACCAGCCGATTGAATTGTCTTTGCCTTCTTTTGGGCATTTCCTCCAGCTTCAGTCCATTGCTTGGATTGTTCTTTTATCTCTGGAGTATAGTGGTGGATCCATCTCTCATCAACAGTTATAAAACGACACTTAAAATCCATTTTATTTTTCTAAAAGCGATCCAAACAAGTTTGAGAAATTTTCATTCTTATGCGATTTTGGTCGACTGTTAACAAATGCGGCACCCATCTTGCAGAAAGCTTTTTATTCTGTAGTTATTTATGTAAAATTAAATGAATTCGATCATTTGAGATGCTCATGATCATTTAATAACATATTATCCACTTTGGCTGGAATTTCTGTTGTTGTTGCTGTTTTTGGACGTCCACTATTTCATCGTCATTGCTTGTATGACCACGTTTAAATTCAAAAACCCAATTTTTTACTGTTGCATCATTCTGAATTTATTTTCCCGATAAACTATTTTTATTTAAATATTTAATGACACCACGAATTTCTAATTTTTCCTTTGTAAAAAAATCGCGGATGCGAACACCTGTTTCTATATGAATGCTGGCAGGTCAAAAAGAAATTTATGTGTTCACAGCACAGATGGAAGTTTCCAAAACACTTAACTATTTTCTGTTTATACAGCGCTTATTTTTCTAGACTACGAAGTTTCTGAACCGCCCTCGTAAAAGACTAAAACTTATTAAAAATTTAATTTACCGCGACTACTTTTACAGCTACTTTACAATTTTTTCATATCAAGAAATATGAAACAAATCTTTAAAAAGTTTCACAAATAAACTACAATTTTTAATTTAAATATACTTTTAGCTATAATATAAATATTTATAAACAATCCCAGCAAAAACTTTACTTACAAATTAAGTTAAAAAGTAATAGGAAATTGGCGACCAGACTACTGACAAATCTACTAGAAAAAGTACTTCTTTTTGTTCGTGATGTCCCAAAAGTAATCGGTTATAATTTTTCCACTTTTAATCAAAAAATTATTAACTTATTTTTATACTCAGAAGTTTAAGAAAAATGTGTATTTGCAGACCTATTAGAACAAAATCTTATAAAATAAGTATACAAACTTAATCAATTTTAGGAAAACTTATTGCAAATGATATTAATAAAGATTTATAATCATATACTAAGGGCTGTTTCACACATTTCAGTTTCAGCTGCCCAGTTTTTGTTCAATTCTGTTTAAAAAAATTTTGAAAATTGACTAATAACTTCAAGTATGTAACCCTTTTAGTCTCTTTTCCCTTCTCACCCAAAAATACTTGTTTTAAAGAGTCCGAATTGAAACGAGTGAAAGTAGACTAACTCCTCTGAATCTATTTATTTGAAGTAAATTTTTGGAAGGATTTTTTTTGATGAAGCGTATAGCAAAAAACGTAATCTATGGGTGATTCTAAGAGACCATAGCTTTAAGTCGGATTTGGAGCCCCCAAACTTTCAAAATAGATATTTTACGAGATATGCATAGAATAATTTAATTAAATTCGCGATAAACTCGGATAGAATTATAGTAGATTTCTCAATCTGGATTTGTTTGAAAGGTATTTTTATCACCTTTCAGAATCTGTATTGATACCAATATTTTTTTTATTATTAGTAGAGATATTAGGAATTGTTTGTCGAAAAATAGCCTAAAATGAATTCTGAATTTTCTACGATTTTTTCCGATTATGTCAATATGGACGATATATTATTTGAACCAGCATTTACTCGACAGATTCCATATGATCACTTGGTAGAGTATCTATTTAGATTTCGATGAACCGCCACAAATTCCAATGCACATACAAGGAACAGAAAGACATGTACAATTATTAACGAGTGTTTCAAAACTAGTTATAGAAAAGAATCGTGAATTATGGCAGTGGCATTAGAAATTCCTAAGAAAACTCCTCGAAGGGAAAGTAAAAAGGACCTTAAAAAATAATATTACCACCTTAAAACATTAAATTGTAGGTCGAGAATAATATCTAAAAATAAATTGAATTAAAAATTTAAAAATAGTGTTTTTTGTTGTCGAAACCTTGAAAATGTTCATTTTTTCAGATCGGTTTTCCTACAAAAAGGAGTTAGAAAACAAAAAAAATTATCGTAGTAAAAGTTGTTGGAATAGATCTGAACTTTCATAATCTGCAAAAAAAAAGATATCGAAAAAAAATCGTAGAAAATTCAGAATTTATTTAGGCTATCTTTCAAATAAAGCTACGAAATAATGAATTCTGGAAGTCATTAAAATTAAGAATGTAGGTAAAGTTTTTGCTGGGATTATTATATGAATTTGTAATACGAAATAACTTTCAGCTTCAGCTAACCATTACTAGTATATAATTTTATACATATAAAATTAAACTTTTTTATGCCTCTAGAACAGATTGTACAACGATATTCATAAAATTTTCTGGCCCCAAAATTTAGCAATTTACAAAACGCATTAATAAGGCAATTTTTTTTTTTATGAAACGATTTATTTATAAAGTGACCTGGGTGTGTGGTTTTGCACACATTTATAATTTCTACGTAACATTTTGCTCAAAAATTTATTATCGGCTGAATATATTTTATTCATTTTTGGACATTACTATTCATTAACATTTGTGGTTTTTATATAACGGATGGAGGGAAATGTTGTTCAAAAATAATATACTTAAAGAAACTGAGTTTTCAAGAGCTCAGAATTTGAAAAAAAGGCTTCAGTTTGTTTACTGATAAGTATCATTTGCATTTATTAATTTACTATTATTTATTATTACATAGCATCGTGTGAGGGAAACTCCTATTTAGGTGGGATGACAAATTGACTCCAGATTCAAATGTACATCACAACACTAAAATTTTTTTTAACTCGCAAAATATGCAAAACTTATGATTAAAAAACTTTCAAGTAAGAAATGAAGAACATAAAAGAAAAACTTAAGCAAAAGTCCTTTCACTAGTTTAAAAATTATTTGGTCAAGACATAAATACAGAGACATACACAAATACATAACTTTTGTAATGGTTTAATTTTTTGTTGACCAAATCTCTGCATTTAATTAAAATAAGTTTTTGAAAATCCCAAGAAGAGATAAACTTAAACCAAAAAGATAAATAATAACAAGATAATGAAGGCTGCAAGTTCAAGGTCATAAATAATGAAATAATAATTGAAAAAAAAAGAAAACAATTTGCAAGATATAATTTCTTTCTTGCTAAAAGTATATGAATTTCTATGCACATGTTTTTAAAATATAAAAAAAATGTGTGCAAAGTATTCTTCAGAATAAAGAAATCTTTTCCACATGAAAAAAAGAGAAAATAAAAAACATGAAAGTAACAAATATAAATTTCATTGCAAAAGTTTCAAAATAATAACAGCTTGTTATGAATAAAACAAACAAGAAATATACAAAAGTTAAAGAATTCCACAATAAAAGAAATTCCATGCAACATAGGTACAAAATCTTTTAAACCTTATTTTTTCCAATATGTATATTTATTTAACTAATGGTAACCAAGAAAATTACAAAGTATTTTTGAAGACAAAATAAATTCACTTTGTTATATTATTATTAACGGGGTAAATATATGCTCAGTTCAATTGATTTCTTAACAATCACTAGACCGAGGGTAGATTTAATTAAAAATTTCTTAAAAACTGAACCTGATAAATTGTAATTAATTATTATATTCTTTTGCAACTAACAGCAGTATACTTAGCAATATTATAACTCTCAATTCATCATGCTCATGAAAACCCATGACTATAAATATGTATATCGAATGCGTATGTAAAAATCAGAAAATCTTGTAAATTATCTAGTCTTTGAATTTGCTATTGGTGCTTCAAATTACTGAACTTTACAGAAATAATCAAATAAACGCAGCTAAAAAAATTAACTTTTAATCGATTGAACAAAGTTACAAAGTTCAATAAATACAAAGGAAAAGCAAAAAAAAAAAAACCAGCACAGACTGACTAACTGAAACCCACGGCATAAAATATGATAGATGGATGGCTGGACGGTCAGAATTATTAAATAAAACATGCTCAGCATAGTAATTTGATACCGTCTAGTTCATACAGGATGCCCCTATTTTATGTAAAGTTCAAGTACAAGGTTTCTAATAACAAAATAACTTTTTGAAATGTTACGTTTATACTTATAATACACATAAATATCTGTTTGTACCTTTAAAGATAGATGTATCATATTAAATAGAAATATGGTTATTGAAAAACATTTTTTAAATTTATTTGCATATTTAAGCTAATAACGTAAACATTTAAATAAATTTAAGCAATTTTGTTTAAGCAAGTTTTAGATAGTAAATTTCTTACAATACTAACAATAATAAAAAACAAGTAAGAAATTATATGTATAAAAACAGATTTCCAGAAATGGGCTCTTTAACCCTTTCAGACCGTGATGCATCGTTTGTGCGGGTGGGTTTCGGTTTCAATATTTTTGCTTCTGTTAACCCAGTTTGAAATAGACGTATTCCATAAATTATAAAAAAAGCTCTGAAAGGGATATGCGAGCTATAACCTATTATGGATCAATCATCCAAAAATGTAGTGGCATGACATCTGTGCATATAAATATTGTGTTAATTTTTATCTCCATATAAACTCTAATAACAATTTTATAGATGTTGAAGTAATATTATAAGGGGATTTTATATGGTATCTATCACTAATTATGGACCGACCGTTATAAATTTCTTTGTCATGATTTTCCTATATTTGAAACTTATTTGTGTTCATTTTTATTTGGATACTGAATAATATCAGAAGATTTATGGTTGTTAAATTTATATTGGGAAGTGGGCCTTATATAAGAGCTGTGACTAATAATGGACCGATGATTTTTGTATATATAACACAGGCTTATGCTGAATATGATTTGGATACCAATATTTTAAGAGAGTTAGTTATGCTCTTTTCGACAAAGGTTCTTTTGTGGGTGCTATGGTCAATTATGAACTGATCTACATAAAATTTATTGATGAGATTAGGCTTCATGTACAAGTTATTTCTGGAAAAATTTGTTGAGATACGTGCATAAATCAAATATTTATTACCGATAAACCCCTATTTCGGGAGCATATTTGTATGGGTGCTAGGTGTAATTATAAACCGATTTCCGTCCTTGGGCCAAAAAATATCATGTACCAAATTTTGTCGAAATATCTTCTAAATTGCGACCTGTACTCTGCGCACAAGGTTTACATGGACAGCCAGCCAGCCAAGTGGATAGACCGATATCGTTAAATCGACTCAGAATCATTTTATACGTTAAAGCACACTTTAAGGAGTTTGTCTTGTAATTAAATCTGGTGGTAACCAGTTAAATACATTGATAATTACATTAGATGGCGTAGTTCTAAGTGAATCTGTTTCCATAATTTATTCGTATTTTTTTTTTTTTGTGGTTTTTCTTCTGCAAAGCTACACACCAAGCCGTTATGCTGAAGAATAGAATTGGTATCCACCAGTTTAAGCAAATTGCCCTTTTATTTCAATATAATGCATTTGCCGCTTTAGTGATTGTGGGTTGTAGTATCCAAGGTATTTGATAGTATAACACAATATTAATACTCTACTGATTCTAGAAATAAAAAATTGCGGGATTTTATATCTCCTTGTGAATAGTACTAGTTCTGTTTTGATTTACTTTCAACCTAAATTTATTTTTATTTTTAATTTATTTATTTATTAATTGTAGTCGAAAAGCGTATGTATGCCAAAGGTGATTACATAAATTTAGTATCAACAACGACAATTTCAAATATCAGTTTATGAGACCAATAAGCATTCTTACAAAGCTTTTAATAGGTTTTTAATTCCTGGCGCCATTCCAATATTTTCGAGAGTATACTGGATTCTTACCTTGCAACTGCCATCGTCCGCATAAGCATGTTTTCTCCATTACAGATTCAATACACCTACATATGTATATTACAAATATATCACAAATGAGATGACCGTAGTTGTATAGTGGCGTTAATAATATATCCTGATTTTTAGACTTACTAATGAATATGGTGCAGTCCTGATAGATATAGTCTTTGTCCAGGCATGTTGAGACCTTGATAGAATTTCTGGCTCTGGTAATGATCTAGATAACATAACAGTATTTTATGTATTAAGGATAGCCTTAGACTTGGACAATAGAATATTATCTGATAGGATGTGGATTTTAATACGACATGGCCTGAAAATTATCTGACACTATGCCAAAAGATTATCAAAAGATAATCAATATGGAATCATATGCATCAAATTATGCAAGATTCTTTATTTGATTTCAAAAAACTTGCTACAAATGTTCCTTGATAAGGACAGTATTTTGTTCAGTAATGTTAAAAAAATCAAAATTTCTTAATGACTTCCAGAATTCATTATTTCGTAGCTTTATTCGCCACTTTTTGTATTACTAATTGTTTACGAACTTATTGATTCTTCCAAAAAAAAGTCCAAATATGCTCCACTACTTTTAATCAAATATAAAGAAAATAATGACACACTCTATTTTATAATATTGGACAATTCAACTTTATTTAAAAGTCTATTACTTTTGACTGCTTAAAGAATAATGAGCTAATAATCAAATACACATAATTGTTGAAGTATAATATATAAATATGCCTTGATTATTTAATAAGAATAAATTAACAAAACAGTTACTTTATTTCTCCAGTTGTTTTACACTGAGTTAATACATACTGATATACATATGTATAAGACAAATTAAAAGGGAGTTTGGTGATCACTGCAGTAAAACCAGTATTATGTGATCTAAATGATCGTAATCAACGAGACTAATGATTATTACATACTAATTATAAATAAGTCGCTAATGATAATTAACTTCATTTATATTTTAAATTCAAAAATTGTATGGATTTCGGTTCTATACAAGAAATAAATTTAGGGTTGAGATAAATTTCTCAACACTAAATATATATTAAATAATTACTTATATATATCTTTTACATATACTATATATACATATATATAAAAATATCATAATTATAAAATTTAAAAAATTTACTTCAAATAAGCAGATTCAGAGGAGTTAGACCACTTTCACAGGTTTCAATTCTGACTCTTCAAAGCAAGTATTTGTGGGTGAGAAGGAAAATGATAATACTTAAAGTTATTAGTCAATTTTCAAAATTTTTTAAACAGATTTAAACAAAAACTGGACAGCTTAAACTGATATGTGTGAAACAGTCCTTAGTATATGATTATAAATCTTTATTAATATCATTTGCAATAAGTTTTCCTAATATTTATTAAGTTTGTATACTTATTTAATAATATTTTGTTCTAATAAGTTTACAACTACACATTTTGCTAAAACTTGGAAAAATTATAACGGATTACTTTTGGGACATCTCGAACAAAACTAAGTACTTCTAGTAGACAGACTACTTACAAGTCTGGTCGACAATTTCCTATTACTTTTTAACTTAATTTGTAAGTAAAGTTTTTGCTGGGTAAGTAAACAAAAACATATTTTGCAGATTATTCATATTTTACAACAAGTTAGTATATTTGTTTCTAAGGTATTTACAACAAATCATAAAATTCTGTTTGAACTTTAACAGTGTTTAACAAAACTTGGCACTTAAAAAAATCTAATTTTTAAATTATATACAATTATATTAGCAATTATATACATTATCATTTAGATTCAGAAATTGTCTATATCTTAATTTTCTTGCACACTGTACTCTCTTGCTCTCTGTACTCTCTATGCAAAGGCTGAGATTGGTAAAATTATAGTATAAACTATAAATGAGTGTAAAATACATATTTTATAAAAACCTAATAATTTACTGTCTGTAAATTTGGTCTTCAATTTGGTTTCCCATTTTATTTTATATTTCGATGACTTTTACTACAACGTTAAATGAAATTGTTACACTCAAATATATATTTATATATGTAGTAGATATAAGAATATAAATATGTATAAGTATGCAGTACATATTTGTATAGAATGGCAATAAATTTTGCAACAAATTTCAAATAATAAAATAAAATTGCAATTCTAACATAGAGTAATAATATAAAAAAAAATTTACAAAAATTACACATTGTCGTGGTTGTGGTGGTTTCTTCATGGAAATCGCACAAATTTGGGTCAATTGCAAAAATTTGCCAATGTTAGTTTTTTACCCTGTATAGACATCTATAATAATAATAATAATATTGATATAATGATGCTAATACAACCATATTTTTACACAAAAACGGATTTAAAAACAAATCGTTTTTGAAACTAATAAAATAGAATAGACTAAAGTAAAAGTATGGAAACTTTTTTTGGAAATAAATTATGGAAAATGAATTTCACTAGTAAATATTTAAAATTTTTATATTATTAAATAAAATATCCACTAAATTGGCACGCATCGGTATTATCAGGCTTAGCGGCTTTATACGAATAAAATGGCAAAAAATAAAAAAAATCAGTAAAAACTTTACCACAGTTCTGTCAAAGACAAGCGACCGTATATAAAACCACAATGAAACCTCTAAAAGTATTCCCCAAAAAATACTATACTACTTTCACAATGCTATCATTTGTCACAATACCAAAAAAAAAAGCTTTTTTTATATATTGCATCATGTGCATTTTTATTTACCAAAATATACATATGAATGTATTTACACATACATACATATGCATACATACAAACATATGTACACAAATTTTAAAATGTGTGATTGTATGCGTGTTTAGTCACGGCTCACAGAGAGTAAAGTGTACAAAAAAAAAATATTCAAAATATATCATAATAAATCTTCATCACTTGAACACTAAATTGACATTTTTGCAACCGAGAGCAAACGACTGATGTTGTCAGCAAAATGATAGACAACACTAACAGCTCTGTGTGCATAATAAGGTTGCCATATTCATTCAAATTTTTTAGAAATTCTAACGAGAGATATTGTAAAGAAATATTCTTTCTGCCTTTGCCTTGATCTTTGTATACCCTATACCACCATAGCGGCAAGGATATATTGGATTTGTACAGATGTTTCTAACGGCCGAAAATATTAGTCTAACAGTATACCAATCGACTCAGAATCCCTGTAATAATATCTGTCCGTAGCTCTGACTTGTGCGCAGAGTTCAGCTTACAATTTGAAAGAGTTTTCAATAAAATTTGGTATTTTCAATACGAATGTCGTCCTGAAATAGGAATTTTTAATTTTTAAACGTGTGCAAACAAGTTTTATCTCAAATAAGTTATATTTAAAAGCAGATTTTTGTCACCATAATCTTCCATAGCTGGATGACGATATATTTATTATTATAGAATAATCTTTGACATTTACATTTTAAAAATAATTTAATTTAAATATTGGTCGCGTCTACGCTCTAGGTGTCCATTCGGAAACCCCAATCTCGATTATCTTTCTAGCATTGCTACTAAAATTTGCGAGTGGTATTAGTCCCAATTTATAAGAAGACATTTCTTTGAAAATATTTATAGCATTTTTCTTTGAAATTTCTGCGGTGTTCACACAGCACAATTCTTATTGCTTAAATCGGTCGTATTTTCATTTCAGAGTATACACACATTTGTAATGTAATACGTAGAAGAGAGTAACACGAATTGCTAGTAAAGGGTCCGCCAAATAACATTTTTTTTGAAAATGCTATAAAAAAAACTACTGAATATCTTATCCAATTTCTTTTATTATATAAAAGTACAATCCTTCCGGTTATTAATGGAAAATAATTTCATTTAAATGGCTGCCTCGGCTGGCCATTCAGTAGTCTACACGATCGGTCCAATTTTTAAGCACATTATTGTTTGCAGCTGTATTTCACCAATGGCTTGACGAATATTGTCCTTTAAAGCGTCAATTGTCTCTGGCTTGTTGGCATAACACTTATCTTTGACTACACCCCACAAATCATAGTCCATCGGTGTCAAATCGCAGCTCCGAGGTGGCCAAACGACATCAGCTCTGCGGCTGATAATTCGATCTTCAAAAAAGGGCGCAAAACATGGAGTGTAGCTTCGGTTGTGTGGCACGTAGCGCCGTCCTGTTGCAACCAAATGTTGCCTATATCCTCCTCTTCAATTTTTGTGAACAAAAATTCGTTCAAAATGGCCCGATAACGATCGCCATTGACTGTAATGGTCACTCCTTGCTCATTTTCGGAGAAAAATGGCCCAATTGTGCCTCTGGGCCTTGCTTGTTTACATACCCGCCAAGATCAAAATGAGCTTCATCTGAAAATAAGATTTTTTTTGGCAAAATCGGCATCTTCTGTAAGTCGATCGCAGGCCCACTTAGCGAAGCGAAGACAAGCGTTACACAAGCATATTCGTTCAGCGGAAGGATAAAACTAATTATCTATCAAATCAGACATTAACTAAGTGTTACCATTCACGAAATAAGCACTAGTTGAAAAAAACGTTAGATGGCGGACCCGTTACAAACAAGTGTGTACTCTTCTAAGCTTCCCCTTACCCTTAAGCTTAGCTTAAAAAATTGCTTCCAGTAAATTGGGACTTGCAATTTTGGGCTCTAAAGTTTGTTGCTCGAAGTGTACGTTAGTAATGCTGATGTCAAAGTATGACAACATTCACGAGTGATGTGTGAAAAAAAAACAAATAAAAGAAGATGAAGGTCTGTAGAGACAGTAGAAATCAGTATTGACGACTCCTATAAACTCCAAACTAAAATAATAATAATTAAATTGTCTTTCTTTCTTTCTTAACTAGACATATGTTAACTAAAATAGACTGTTTAAAATTCATTTAATTATAAGTTTTATCTTCATTATTTCGCTTTTAGTTTAGTTCACGTACAAATCCCATTGAAATTAGCCTGTATACAGATGTGCTCCATAATATAGCAGTGGTTGAATTTAGATAACATTTTGTCACTTTTCTCTACGATTTGGATATGTTTGAAATCTAGCATCTACAACTATTCTTGATGTAGTATTTAAGAAAAGTTCGGATGTTGCTTCATTGAATGTAGTATTTTCTGTGGAATTTTTCGGTTTGCTTTTAATTATAGCTTTACTTTCTTCTTGTTTGCAATCTATGATTAGTTTGTATATTTTTATTACATCATTTGCGGTACTTTTGGAAGCTTTTGATTTTTTCTATAACTTGACCCGATAGAAATTTTTGCATCATTTTATTGCTATTTTGATTTATCATTGCTCTGCAAACATATTCAGAGAGATTCATGGTGTAATTATACAAGGTAAGTGCAGCAGCACAGCTGACTGACTTTGTTTACACTTTACTCATGTCATAAGTAATATTTTGTCAAGTTTTTTTGACAGTAGTACATTATTTTACACAAACAAAATGCCTTTTGTTTCTGTATTGTGTTGTATTTGTTGCCGCTTTGCACTTACCTTGTATAGTTTCTCCATTAATAGATTCAAGTTTTTGACAGAATAAAAAAGTAAAAGTAGTAGAAGCTTTAACAATTCTTAGCGTGAATTGTCTGGATATGTCTGCAAGCAAATTTGCAGCATTTTTGTTTCCTAAAAAACTAGAATCACTTAGTGTTGTCTGGATGCATGATTTTTGTTTCGAAAATTCGATGATTTAACACCACTTTGGGGATTATGTTAAAAATTCAGAGCCAATCTAATAAAACTCATAATCTGTGACATGATTAAAAATAGACTCGATATTTTTCCAAAATGCGATGCCAAATTTTATATATGAATGGTTGTGTTGGGCATTGGTTTTTATATACAGCCATGTCACAGAATTTAATTCCGTTCGGAAGTGGAATTAATTCTGTTGTTTGCTTCTATAGGAAAAGCAAAACGAAAAACGTCGTGAATGCGACAAATAAAATTCGGAGAAGTTACCGCTGCTTTCACAGTGATTTAGGGTGAAAATTTTTATTTATTCGTGTATAATTTGCACAAATTAACTGCATTAAAAAATACATAAGTGAGAACAAGTGACAGCGTTATATTTGGCTACGCAGCATCATATAAACCATCACAAATATTTATTTTTATAGTTTTTTATCTCGATATCTTAGGGGGAGCCACTTAGCTTTTTATGAATTCTTCAATGAAGGTGATTTGTACAAAAAAATTTAAAAAATAACTTAATATTTTTATCTATAGTCGTGGTAATTTTTCCCCACATGTTTGTATCACCAGGGCTCAGCCAGGCCCTATAATATTATGTAGATAAACTGGAATAAGATTAATCCAATTTAAAATTTTATATTTTGTGTTTTGTATAAAAATCAGAATCAATGTGCTTGTATGTTTCAGAAATTAGTTTTTTTTTTTTGTTGTTTACAATGAGTACTGAGGTAGACAAAATCTTTAAAACAGTTTTAAAAACTGACCCTAACTAATATGTAGGATTGGCAGAGGCAATTGCCAATGATATAGAAAACGAAATTCACCATGGGTTTAATGGATATGAACACGATGCTTCTAATATTTGGAACGAGTTAGAAGTTGTTAATGAAATTGGGGATTTTTAATTTAAATCCATACAAAATATAAACAGTCCCAGCTATGCCCTGGGGTTCGCTTATGTGAACACATTCTGGTGTTTGCTTAATGGTTAAATTTCATTTGGATAAAAATATGTATGGAGAACAAAGGTTTTCATATATTTGCAACTACAAATATTTACTTAATCAGCCTAAGTGGTTGGTTTTTTTTAACAATATGTAGATAATTTTTACAAGGTCTCATCATTTAGGTTTTAATTGTTTTTCAATGTTTTTTTTTCTAAATTTTTGGTTGGATTGCTTTTGAAAATAATATTGTTTCGATGTCCATATTTATAAGATAGATAGGTTAATGTGTTTTTCGGAAGCGGTTCATACATAAAAGCTATGAACTATAATGGGATGATCTTTAAAATTTGATAAGGCGATTTTTAAATATTGAGGATTATAATGATTATTATAGTAATTCGAATATCAACAACCATAACAATGTGTACTTTAGTGATTTTCGAAGTGGTCTTCATATGGGAGCTACGACGTTATAAAATTCAATACGTTGATTATTATTGATTATTTGTCTTAAATTTAAACCTAATAATTATTTTGATGACAAAAGTATGCATAATTTAGTGTAGTTGGAAGTGCACTTTATACGGGGGCAAACATGGTCGGATTATAACCAAATACCGCTTTGTGATTTTTCTCTACGTACAAATTATTTCTGCTGAATTTTGTACTGATACGATTCTCACTATTATCATTAGAACTATAATAAATATAATTAATGAAAAATGCCTGATATTATTTGCAATATATTTAAAGAAAACAGCAATATATTTCTACGAAATATTTAGGTTGTCTCTAGTTTTGTACCCTGTTTCTTCCAAACCAATTTTTTTTTAAGAGAAGTAACACTTAGGCAATTAATATGCCTATACATAATTGCGTTACTTTCTTTGGTAAGGGGATAGATTGAAGAAGTAAAGGTGGTGAAAGTAGAAGAAAGCTTTATATCACAACTCTGCAATTGCGCATTAGGTTTGTTTTAGTGCAACATTGCAGCGCCTCTGGTGGTGAGTAGGCGCATTATTTTTAAAGCTTGATTTTATAGCCTTTATTTAATTATTTTACTTCGGTGGCGTTTAAATACCATACCATCGAAGGAGGGCGCTGTGATAAATATTAGTTATGATGGATAGAAAGAAAACTAATAATTATCAGAAACTGATGTTGTTTGAGTGGCGGCTGGGAATCGAATACGGGTTACAAATACCAACTCATGCTTAATGATCAAATGCGCTAACCAAATAAGCTACAGCACCCTTCAATTTAAAAATAGCTCTAATTAACAAATAATAGTTGTGGAATATTTATCTGCTTCAGATTTTCCCTCGTGGTTGGACAGACGGAAGGACAAACTCTAAAACTAAATCTTTTAATTGCTACAACTAATCTTTCGGTGAAACTGTCAACATAAAACACACACCATCAAAAGGTTGTTCTCATTATATTCAAGTTAATTAAAAGTTGTTTAAATATTATAAAATTAAATATTATTATTAAAATTAATTGATGGTTTTAATATAGTAGGCATACTTCTAGATTTCTAGATTTTTTTGTATATTTTTCATCCCTAAAAATTATGTTTTCCTGAAAGTTTTATGGGAATAAACGTACATAATTTACCCTCGCCTTTTTTAAACTGATTATTATTATGAAAAGATTTGCTGGCTTCTAAAAGCATAATTCATGAAAACAAGACTTTTTTTATTTACATATTTTATTGACGGACATTTTTTAGAAAAGGGCTTGCAATCGCTTCGTTTCAAACACTTCTGATGACAACTCTCAAACCAACGCCTGTCTATTTCAGAAAGTAATTTCCAGCTTTCGTTTTAAGAACCATTAAACAACATTATTGTCAATGGTAACCCTTTTTATGTGCTACTAGTCTAATCTTTTATGCAAAATATTTCATATAAACTTTTATAATATGATGTTTTGCTACCAAAAATCGAAATCTACAAACACTCACACCACTTGAAAATGGCCAAAACAACAACTTTATTTTATATAAAAAAACACACACACACAGCCGAACACAAATACGCACATATCCTTACAAATAAAATGTTCATACTGGTACGTATGTGTACTAATACACGTTTGTTTGTTAAGTATTTATCCCTGGTTGTGTGCGTATATGTAAATGTTTGTTTGTGTTTTTTTTAATATAATCCATTCAAATACTGTCGAAAACGTTGCAAGCATATGTTTTTAAACATTTATAAACGGAAATCATTATTAAATTGCGTGGTAAATCTATTTTAGCTCCTGCCACAACTACTGCTGCTACTGATGTTGTTGAAAAAGGGATAAACATGATTGTTTGCATTTATGTAAAATGTTGATTTTTTTTAATACCTCATTCACCCTGATAGACGACTATTTGGAATGTTTGTGTTAATCATTGTGCTTGTAACGTTGTTATAAGTTGTATATCAATTATGTCTAATATTATATCTAGTTTGGAATAACAAGTTCTTTAAACACACTCAGATAAAGTTATAAAACTGATGAGGTTTTCTTGTGTACTGTTCTTTAAGTTACAATAATAAACTTATAAAGAATGGATCAAGTAGTTAAGGTTAAGTTGTAAGTATGGCATTGGTATGTAAAAAGTATTGAAATCTGGTAGTTCATTATGATACAATTGTGAAAAGTTCTTCCTCTCAAATCATAACTAATTTCTATTACGATTCTATTTTATATGCCAGATTTAACCAAAGATTTATCCTTCTTAACTCATTTGGATTCCCACAGAAATAAGTACCGAAAACTTTTAGTATAATTAAAGATGAATGCATAGAAACTGATAACAATCTTTAGTCGCCTATCCACGACATCTCCAAAAACCATTCTTATTAATACTGCTACGATATTGCATTTTAATTTAAACTTAACAGTTTATAAAACCTGGTGTTAAAATTTTACTCTCTCTTATTACAATTTTTGCGGAGTAGGACAACATTAACTGTGAAAAGGGTAAAAAAAAAACCTGTGGGTAATCACTATAGAAATAGACATTTCCAGTGTCTCCGCTATATTAATATGAAAGCTGTGAAAGATGACGCTTTTGTATAAATAGTGACATCAAGAACATCAACCAGTCATATCAGCCTTGATTTCGAGAAAGCATATGACACTGCTTGACAAGCTGGCATTTTACTCAAGATGATTGATATGGGTTTCGGTAGTAGGGTTTGTCGCATTGTATTCGACTTTATTGACAGTCGGAATTATAGCGTTAGATTGCATGACAATCGAGCGGACGAAAGGACTCTGGTGGTTGGTGTACCTCAGGGATCACTGTGATATGTATTATATAATATGCTGCTGATATTGCAACTTCTGAGCTGGGATCAATGTTAACTGGCGGTATATTTCTGCAAATGTCGAATTCGTGTGAATATTAATAAGACTGTTCCTGACATTATTAAGGGAAAACGTAAATATCTATATCCAAATAGCAGACAATGTAAACCTTTTCTTAGGATTGATAGTGAATGTGTGAATATCTCAGTCAGAATGAAATAACTTGATGAGAAATAGAACTCTAGAACGTACTAAACATACTTATGAGTCATATGACCGCATTCATGGCCATTTTGATGGACTTAATACGAGGATTTGACTCTTGCTGTATCGCCAGAGAATGTCACTTATGTTCTGTGCTTTTCCACTCTGGTCTGGATTATCATCTGCTCAGATGAAAAAACTTAGGATATGGAAGAGACGAATATTGGTTTCATGTATTTGCAGACTACGGCACGATGGCATTCATCGTACGCCTACTTCCAACTTTGGTAGGATTGAATACTTTATGGTGAGTTCGAAAACAGCATTTTTCAAAGGAGAGCATTCTCTTGACAGTCTCGTTCGGCTTTAACCCTTATGTGTGCGGCAAAACAAAAACACCTTCTAATGTGCTGCAAGGTACCTGAGATTTAAGTAGAGAAAAAGCATGTTCGCACTAAATACATTGTTGGAGCGTAGTTAAAAGATATTTCATATAATTTTTCTTAACACCTTAAGGTTCGAAGCTACCAACAACTTCAAGTAATATACTTGCAATGGCCGCTTTCTCATATAAAACACGTAAAGGTACCCGGGTACCTTGATGCACCTTAAAGGGAGTTAAAAGTAAATTGGTCTCTCAGGCAAATTAAAAAAAAAAAGTCAATTCGTACGGCTGCAAAAAAACTAAATTATTTGAAAGTTAGTAGTTCTCAAAATGTTTCAGGTATAAAAGTTATCAAATTTAATGGAAAAACTTTGACTGAAAACGCCAAAGGTACCCGGGTACCTTGGTGCATACATAAGGGTTAAAGAACTTTGCAATCTGCAGGCCATTTAGATGTTTAACAATATGTTCTATAAATTGGTGCAGACCTCTTATTCTATGATAAGAAGATATGACACTGGATATTTTAAATGCGGTGTACACCACTGATCCATAGGCCCTAGAATTTTGCGTTGAAATCATTTGTTAATCAGAATAAAGCATAAATGTCTGCCTCCCTTTCTCTTTTTTTATGGATTATGATGTAAATTTAAAAGTATTATAAACCAAATCTATAGATATGATAATTAGTATTAATTACAATAGTACTACGAAAATACTTAGTATGTAGGAAATAAGTAGAATCAGAATTAGTTTTATAGTTTTAGATATGTTAATTTTCTGGGAAATAATTAAACTTGTAAAAAAATCAAACATTCAATTTATTGTAAATTTTTTTTTTTTGTATAAAAACAACGATTGACCATTTAAATTTTTTTGTTTAACCCTTAAGCGAACACCAGGGAGCCCTTAGATTTTTATGAATTAATCAATGAAGGATTTTTGTATAAAAAAATTAAAAAAAAAAACTTAAAATTTTCTATCTGTAGTACTGAGTACTGAAGTAGACCAATTCTTTGAAACAGTTTCAAAATCTGATCCTTACTATATGATAGATTGGCAGAGACAATTGTCATTGATATAGAAAACGATATTTAGATGGATGGTTGATGGAAATAACGAATATGCTTCTGATATTGGCAACGAGTTAGAAGTTGATAATCAAATTTTAGATTTTTAACTTAAATTCATACAAAATATAAAAAGTCCCAGCTAGGTCCTGGGGTTCGCTTATGTGAACACATTCTGGTGTTTGCTTAACGGTTAAAATTTGAATAGGTAAAGAGTTGTTATAAATCTTAAACAATTTTAAAACATCAGGTTAATTAAAAACCTTTGGTTTTAAAAGGTAAAAAGCGCAACAATACTAATTTTCACCCTGTGCTTACCAGAGTATCTCATGTATCTAAAATTTGTCGCATAAATATTAATGTCCTTTTGATGATAACTTTTATTGAAAAATATGCTATACAATTTAAAAAAGTACCGATTAATATCAAAACTAGATATACATATGTATTTCGAAATTTTCTTCTTCAATCAAACTAATTATATTTAATATTCTGTTGTTGTCAGAATATCAAGTATTATGGTTTACACCAACTAAATGGACCCAAGTGAGCTGTGCATATGTACGGCTGGCAGACTAAATAGAGGAAAATCTTTAGAAAATAGTAGCTATAGTTCTTCACACAAGTCCTTCCCTCGAAGCCGTAACGTGTTTGCAATAGATAGACATTTTTGGTTCTACGCGGTGATTAACGAACAAGATCCATATTTTGTTTAATCTTGGAACATATTTCATTCAGATAATATTTTTTTAGTAGTGTGCCAAACACACGACTCAATCTATTACAAAATTCTAAATGGTAATGGTACGCCAAAAAATATAAAAATATTTACACATACATATATAGCAGACGAGTAGTAGTAGTGGTAGTAGCAGTATTTACTAAATATTATTCATCAGTATTGGCTGACTGCTGTGTGTGATGTGATGATCATGCACATGTAAATATTATCTAAATTACATCGTTTGCCATAATGGATGATTGCAAGTGTGGTAAAGTACTTTTTGGGTACATATGCATATATTTAACTATTGCACTAATATTACTTTACTTATTTGTATAATGTTGTCATTTGCATGGATTTTTATATTTAAACAAACATAACAATTTAAATGCTGTCATTTATTAATGTTTCTTTTTTTCAACGCAGAAGAGATTTATTACACATCCATTGAAATGATGAGGGTGGCTGTTCTAGCAAGCGTATATAGAAGATACTTGGCTGGTACTTGCCAACATAAATAATTTTTAATTAAAAACAGTTTGCATAAGGGTCCATCCAATAGACTCAAAATTAGAGTTGAAGGCTTACACATTTCTAAATTGTTGTTTCTATTTTCATTTTTATAAAACAACTATATTTTGTGAAGTATGTTGTAAATTTATTATTGTTTTTCTTTAACAACTTTCCTAACACACAAATCCATTAAAATATTAATAGCTTTCTAATATATCAAATTTCGGTAGTTAAAAAAAAATATAGCAAAATATTTTTATTTAATTTATTTCTTTGTTGACAATATCTTTTTATCGCTAAATATTCCATACCACCATTTTTGAAACTAATAGTAAATTCGACTGAAAGAAAATATAAAAAAAAACTTTCTGCCTATTTTATTTTATATTTATGCGCAATTTATAAGTCTATTTCAATAATATACTTTATTGAATATCAAATCAAATTTTATATTGTACATATATATTAGGTTTTTAGGTCTCTTTTTTTTTTTTGTCCATGAATATTTAATAAGAAGTCAAGTAAACCATAAAAATCAACTAAGAAAGTTTTGTTGGTCAAACCCGGCCATTTAATACCCTACAGCCAGCATATATGTATATGTGTACCTGTGGACTGGCGTCTTTAAATAGACTCAGAAAAATTATTCTGATTCTGATCGGTGGGTGTTGGACTAATATTTTGGGGCGTTACAAACATCAACAGAAATCCAATATACCTGCTACTATGGTGGTGTAGGGTATAATTAAATATCGTAAATTTGTACATTGACAATTGAATTTGCGACAACAAACTACATATAACGGTTGCTAATATTTACTATATGTATTGCCAAAACTACGAGGGTCGTGCATATTGAAAATATTGACAATTATATAGGTAAATCAATACTTTTACAATATTTTTATAATAACCCTTAACCGAAGGTACCCGGGCACCTTTGGTGTTTTCAGTCAAAGTTTTTTCATTGAAATTGATAACTTGTATATCTAAAACTTTTTGAGAACTCCTAACTTTCAAATAATTTAGTTTTTTGCAGCCGTATGCCTTGACTTTTTTTGTAATTTGTCTCAAAGACCAATTTGTAACAGCTTTTAATACCCGGACCCTATTAGGTGTTTTATATGAGAAAGCGGCCATTGCAAGCATATTATTTGAAGTTGTGAGTAGCTTGGCATGAATAAATAAAATTCTGTATAAATTATAAATAAAAACAGAAACATAAAAACCACAAAATTCAATATGAAAACAACTAACTTACAACTACGACAATGGTCGTTAAAATGGAGTCCCAGGTGATTAGCGTGCTATGTAGCCTAACGTCCAGTGTCCCGTTAATACTGCCAGCATCCTTGAGATATCCTTTCTATTCCGGGTTATCAGTTGCATAGTACGTTTCTCGTTAAAAGATGGCCACATCAACTTGGCTATCCTACATGTGTCTAAGTTACGCCACCTATACTCAGCCTTTGTAAGAAAATGTCTGAGGATAATGATTTTGATAATCCCCAGTGGAATTCTACTGAGAAAGCATTGGAGATATCTAAGGCAGATTCCATTCAGTATTGGTAGTTTGTAAACAATTTTTAATGCTTTGTTTTGTATTGAAGCGATTTCAGTGAAATGTTATTTTTATTGTAAGCATATATAATTGATAAGTAATTCAAATGCGATTGAATCAAATATGGAAATATCATCATCCTTGATTTAACATCCAGTTTATTTTTTAATATTTATAAAATTCCAATTGCTGGAGCTATTTTCCTTTTCAAATCGGTTATATGTTAATCCCGTGACAAGTTACTTTGCAATGTGATTCCTAAATACTTAACGGAATGAATTTTGTAAACAGCTTTTCCATTATTAAACACGTTCAAATCACTACTTTTACTTAAAACGTATTAATTTGGTTTTATCAGGGTTAAGAACAAATCGATTTATTTTTGTATTTTTAGCCCGTTGCTCAATATTTTCCTGACACAAACCAATGCTTAGATATTTTAAGAATTTTCGACGTCGATCACAAGACTAATGTTCCATAGGATGCTAGTGCTGCTATGTAAATGGCATTAAAAAATAGTGACAACGCCATCGACTTGTTCTGCGTTTGCACGTGTATTCACCTCCTGTTAACTACGCTCCAACAATATATTTAGTGCGAAAATGCTTTTGCTCTAATTACCTTGCAGCGTACTAGAAGGTGTCTTTTTGCCACACACTTAAGGTATAATATTGTAAAATTAGATTATCAAGGATTGTGCAAAAATTAGCTGTTAAATTTATATTACCTGTTGCATAAATATTTTAAAATTCATGTAGCAAAAACCTATTGAATACTTTTGAACAATAAGTACCAATTTAAGAAAAGTTTAAAAAGTAACTCAAATTTATTTGATTTTTAAGGCCGTGTTTTTGCTCAGACGGATCGCATTAACGGTTGCGCAATCGGTAAAATTTGAAAAATACCTTGCCACATTAAACCTTGCTTTAACACTAGCCCAATATTGTGAAATTTGCTGAAAGTGAAAGCAATTAGGGTGTATATATTTTTTTTGCTGACCTGATTCCTGCGACAAAAAATTATTGCAGCCTTGTATGGAAACAGCGTACTAAATCTGGCTTATAATTTACTGAGAAGTGGTGACATCTAATAATAATAATAATAGAAAGCAAATAATTCTGAAGCATTCTTTTATTTTGATAACCATTCATAGAACACAGCTTAACAAATCTGACCTGACAAATCTTGAAATTTTTACCAAATTTATCGATTTTTCGTTTTGCTAAATCATGAAATTTTGTTCCAAAAAAAATAAATTTTCATAAAAAGTTTTTGATATGTTTCATTATTCATTCAAGGCAGTTGTTGAAGATTGTTAAAACTTTACCAGAAAGCATTCGTCTTCATTTTATAGCAACAGACTTCTGGTTTTCACTTAGAGTACAAGTAAATATACAAAATTTAATTGCACGATAGAGTTGTAAACACGGTACTTACACTATTGTTATATTTTTTCCAAGTTCATTGGCTGAGAGACTAGGATTTTGCGTCATTAAACATAGTATGATATTTGTAGCATTCCGCTTTCTCATAAAAACATTTTTAATTTATTTTTATGTATATTTTATAACATTGAATCTGCCTTCTTTTTGCGTAAGGTCTGTGCTTACTTGTATCATTTTTTATCACATTTTTACAATATTATGATCACATAATTGTAGTAATCATGTGTAAGATTAAATTGATCATTTATCCCAATTGTGCATAGGCTTCGATATAAACATTGCCTTATTAACCTAATGTTAAGACAATCCTCGTATTGCTAATATTACTGTACTAATATTACACACACACATACATATTATGACCACACATTCATAAGTATGGATGATATTTGCACATGTATAAATGTATGAATATATAAAAGAAGCAACACTGGTTACATTTAGAGTATAACAAAAAGAAAGAAAATAAAAAATGGCAATCACTTTCCAATAAAAAAAAAAATAAATAAAGACTAATACTCACACTGTCTTTGTGTATTAGAGCATAAAGTTTACTTTAACTTTGTTTGGATTTGGTTTTTTACTGTACAAATTTTCACTTTTGGTCATACACGTCTATGGGAATACAGACAGTATATTTATATTTGTGTATGCGTAAGTGTATAGAATAATTTGTTAGTTACAAGCCCTAAGTGTCTATATACATAGTTTTTATGTGATTTAGTTGTTATTTTTCTTACATATAAATATTATTTTCATCTGAAATTGGGGATGCCCTAAAACAACTTTATAGGTTATGGAACCGACATATAATATGTGGCTTGTTTGGTTTCTAGGGTAGAGAGAGGTCCCAGTTTCAAAACTTTATACAAAAGTGTTCTTATAACATGGCGGTGACCTAGAAAATGATAAATCGAATCATTTTATATTATTATACTGGTTATTATGAAACTTATTGAAAAGCAGTAGCTTTGTTTTACAATTTATAGTACAGGGTGATTTATTTCGATCTTTTTTTTTTGAATTTAAATAAATCTCTTGAAATTTAAATATTTTGTGTTGCCCCAAAGAAAAACCTCTGATATTTACTTTTGATTTATAGTCATATAGTCGTCTTTATAAGAATGGAATTGATATGGATCAAATATGTACTGATGCATGATGATGATGATTTTTCTTAGCATGATTGATACTTATTTTTTCTGAAATTTATATGAATACTGCTTTTCTGTCGGCATTAATTCCGATAAGACATTTGTATGTGACTATTAGAAATATTGACCGATTCTTACCATTTTCAACAGGACTTTTCCTTTAATAATAAAACCAAAATATGCAAAGTTTCATGATATTATCTGCATTAGTTTTATATATCTGAAAAATATCGAGATAGTCTGAAACTTTGGTCTAATAAATCGGATCTTACTTGACCGATTTTGCCCATTTTCTATACATTACGGTGAAACAAAGAATGTTTGGAAAAAATGTCATTGCTCTATTTTGCCTTAAATAGATGATGAACATGAACATGGTCTTAGAATTTCAAAATACCCAGAATAATATTTTTGGGTTCTACGACCAATATTTCAATGTGTTACAAATGGAAGGACAAACTTAATATACCCCCATCTTTTTGCTGGTGGGTATAAAAATATTAATTTGTAAAATCTTAAATCTTATTTCTCATTATTTCAAAGATATTTGGTATTAGTTATTATTTTGTGCCAATGGCAATATCGCGCACAACATAAGCAACTTTTAAAAACTTAGACGACATATTCTAGAAACAAAAAGGTATGATTGCTAACACCGCGTCATATGGAAAACTATCTATTTTTGAGTTTACATATACGTCTGAATTTATAATTTAGAAGAACAATAAATACCAAACACATTTCGGAAAGATAACGTTGCTACATTCCCTGATTAAGTCTGACAAACACTGCTTCCAGCTTCTAATTTCAAATACATAAATAACAAACCAGTCAGCTTAAATTTTTTGTAAATGTAAATATTTATTTTTTATTATTATTATTAACTTTTACACATTTTACTAAGTGGTTTAAGTAATATAGTTTTCATTGCACATTAAAAACAACTTATTGAAATATTATAGCTAAATTTTCCAAAATCTAATTTTAATTTTCAATTTTCAAAAAGTCGCTTTCTACAACACATTAAACATAAATTTACTTATAATTATAATTTACTTATAATACTTATTCTTAAAAAAATAAATAAGAAATTTCATTTTAACCTACATATAATGGAAAAAGTCGTTTCAGTTCTTCTTTTTACGTGGTCTGTAAAAAGTTTTTGAAAACGCATTATGCTGGTTGAGCATCCTTTTTCCGTTTTTACTTTTGGCAGTATTACAATTCATACTTGTCTTTTTTAACTTTATTTCTTATTGAAAAATATTTTTTTTTTTATTCTCTGCCATCATATTTTTTTAACGCAGACATTTTCTGCTGCCCGTACAGAGAGACAAGCATGACAAATAAAATAAATGTAAAAAATGACGGCCAGAACAACAAAAAGAAATAAAAGCAAGCGGCATTTATTCATTCGTTCGTCGTTTGTATGGTGAAAGGCAAAAGAAAGGAGCAAAAAAGTTGACAATTCTTTGGCAAATTAAATTATTGCGGGCTTTATGAGATGTAGAGGAAAATATAAAGGGTTATAGTTTTATTTTATTTTTTGAAAATTATTTATATTCTATATACAATAAATTTTATTAGGAAAATGAATTGTGTAAGTAGTAAACCTTAAAGAGTTTTTTTTTCATAAGTATGGTTGGCGAAACAAATTAAACTAAAAATGTATTCTTATTTTAAAATAAATAAATGAATTTGATGTCAAACAAAAAATAGTTTACAGCAACCTAAAAAAAGAATTTGGTATCATTTAAAAGAAATTTATAGGCTAACAAACAAAAAAAAACATTTATTGCAAAAATGTACATTTTAAATTATTTAAACTAATAGTTAATACTAAAAGAAAAAAACAAAAAATGCTCCCTTTTTCACGTCGCAGCTTATTTTAATTGAGCTGGCTAACATATCTCGTGTTCGTCTGAAAAATATTATTTTTCCAGAAAAACGAATTCACACACAAGTTGCACCATGTAAGGCTTTAAAATCAAATCCTTGCGAAAATTAATCTCACTTGCGACATTAAATTACATTTATAATGTAATGCATAATAAAATTAATTATTAATTATTAATATTAAAACTTAAATAAAAAATAAATTCTAAAAAATGTAGGATTTTCTTAATGTATCTTTTCAAGGTATAATACACATCACACTGCGTATGATTAATATGTAATTAGTATAATAAGATACGTATACGCTAAAAAATTGTAATTTAGTTTTTATTTGTAAGTGTGATAAAAAGTGTAGCATATTTTTAGGATGTCATTTTATTTCATATTTTACATTTTAACGTTTAATGAATATTGTAGTAGTTTGATCAGTTATTTATCTTATTCTTATATGGGCAACTTCAAAAATTTACGGCACTTAGAATTTTTATTTTTTTGTCTGACATCAATGTCGATTTGCGTGTCTATAAACCGATATTTGAGCATGGGAAATCCGTTCGCGTTAATCATTTTTACTGCGGTTTTAAGTTAAAATTTAAAAAAAAAAATATATAAAAATTACAGTTTTTGAGGTTAGAAACATTTTTTTCCCTCCATAAAATTTTAAATCTTTCAAATTTTTTCGTGCGTTTTCAATTTTAGTATCAAGCTCAGAAAAGTCTTCTATTCGATGTACGTCTCAGCACAATTGATACAGCGCTTTAGTTGTCACAAAGCGAAACGTGTTTGGGAAAAACTGCCGCTGCACGCGCCCAGCTGGAAAAATTTCTTTTTTTTTGCACTTTCGAAGAAGAATCTTTCGCGAAGAATCTATTTACCTATCTATCTACCTAAACATGTTCCCATGCCATGTTTTGATATAAAAAAAAGCTTTAAAAAAAATGTTTTTTTTGCAAAAATTTTCAAAAGTTCATAAAATGTTTACGTTTAAAAATTTTAAAGTGCGTTTTCGCCTTGGAGGTACCCTGAAGTTACTCACATCACGTAATACACTACCCAACTTAAAAGACAATTCAGATTGTCAGACGCAAAAACGATACATTTTTACAAAATTTACGCTAATTTCTTTTAAGTTTGTGATCTCCGTGATACGTTATTGGTGCCCTGACACCAACTTTATAAAATTACGCAGTTTTTTTAATTCTGCACTTAAAATTCATTTTTATTAAACGGCGCAAATATCCTCCAAGTCTAGTGACAATATTTTGTATTGGTTTGGATCTAAAGCTAAAAACTATTACAAAGAAAACGGAATGAATGAAAAAACTCTTGCAAGTTTCAAGTCGTGTTTTTAATTTTTCGAATTTTGGATGACCACCAATTCTTAAGGTGAAGATTTTTCAACGTAAAACTTTGCACGTCGTATCCTTCAAGTATAGTTATCCAAACCCTGTACAACGTTTTTTTTTTCAATTCATAAAACTTAACGGAATAAGAGTCATAGTATGTAGGTTTCAGCAGGTGCTCAAAAAATTTTAAATACCCCATATAACAATTTTTATACCCACCACCAAAAAGACAGGTTTGTCAATCCGTTTGTAACACATCGAAATAATAGTCGTAGAGCCAAAAAGTCTATATATTCTGGGTTCTTTTAAGATCCTAAGACGATCTAGCCACGTCCGTCCGTCTGTTGAAAGCACGATAGAGCTTTGAAACAAGACATGCAACAATGAAATGTTCACCCAACAATTTTTGATCCACAGAAATGTTTGGTATTAAAATTTTGTAAAATTGGTTTAGTAGGATCCGAGTTATAGATTAAAGTTTTAGACTACCTCGATATTTTTCAGATATATTTAGCAATTTTTTTTTAAATATAATGCAGATAATATCATGCAACACTTTTTGGGTTTGAATATAGAAGAACAATATAAAGAACAATGGAATATGGCTTTATGGTACATAAATGTCTATAGAAAAGCCGTATCCATACAAAATTCTGCAATAATAAGTTCCATGCAAAGTGAAATCTCAAAACCATATTTTGTTTGTATCGGTCCATATTTTGATCATAGCCCTTATAAAAACTTCACTTCCAAAAATCACTTAAATGCGAATAAATCCCTTATAAAAACCACTATCAAGTTGTAATTCAATAACTTGCATATACATATAATTAATCATACAGAATTTCATGATGATTGGCCTTTAAGAGGTCATAGTTACCTTATGAGGACTAGTCCCGAAAACTCATTAACCGACATAAGCATCCATATAAAATTATACTGTTGTTGTTGGCTTTTGTAAAAGTTGGCCCATGATTGACCATAACTCCCATGCAACGTCCACTTCTGAGAATAACCAAATATTACGCAGAGGTGACAATTTTGAGGATTCAAAAAGCAAAAATCATTTCTCTAGGGCTTTGAATACATAATTTATTGCTAGTTTAATTAAATCGCTTTATGTACACGCTGCAAAAACATAAATAAAAGTTAGTTCTAAAAGAAAGAGATTAATTTTAAACGGAATATTCATAAAATTCTCTAAATATCGTTATTGAAATAAAAATGTCGGCACATTAATAGGTGAGATATAGGATTCGGCACAGCAATTGGAAATGATCATGAAAATAACAGTAAAGTCCTTTATTGAGTGAAGTTCATGAAGCTAAAAAGAAGGCAATACTACACGAAACAATGTATGATTAAAATGTAATTGATTTAAATACATCAAAAGTATAGTTTTGAGACACAATATTTTTTCAGGCGAAACTTGTTTCAATATTTGATGATTGAGATGATTTTAAGAGAAATAAAATTCGTGCCTATCCACATTATTGGGTTCAAAATAGTTTTCAGTTATTTTATCAATAACTCTTATATATAAAACAAATGATTTCTGAATATTTTTTTTTATTTTGAGTCTTTTTCTGCATAATTATAATCTCTTGCGTGCTGTGTGATTACTGTAAATATTTTTTTAATCATTTTATGTACTTTTAAAGACCATGTGTGTTTTTCATTTAAGACTAATCTGACGTCTCTCTGTAGATAACTAATTATTCATGCAACATAGAGTAACAAAATTTCCTCCAAAAATCTATTATGCATCATTAAATTTGGAACAACTTTATTAACCCCAATAATATTATTGTGCATAAATTCGTGTAATAAAATGCAAACTTCGCAACAAAAAAAGAGTGTATATAAGTGCTGGTACTTAATATTTACAATCCGCATACAAACATACATACTTTTTCACGCATATCCTTATATATGCATATATACATATATACAACCAAATATTTATGTAAAGCAGTTTAATGGATAAAAGTCATATTGACATGAATGTCAATATGAGTTGATATTCCACTATTACTGCCATATCCATATATCTATCCACAACCATGACATACGCCAAGGTACTGATGAAAATCACTTTTGGGTAATATTGCACATAAAAATTAACACATTACTGTCAAGTGTAAGATTTAAAATATGAACAGCATAAAGTACAAAAAAAAAACACGAACATATACCAACACAATACATGATCCCAAAGGTTTAATAAACTTTTGCTCCTCACCGAATCCATGATTCCTCAGCCAAAACAGTTGTTGTTGTTCAGTAACAAAGATGAAAACATAAAATATATATTGATAGCAAGTGCTACCAAAGTAGCAATGCGGAAACACTTGTGTTTCATAAAATACTCCACTGCAAGTGTTGCCAGATTAATGGAAAATTAGATTAAGCAATTTGCAATTTGCGTCTGATATATAGAACATTCATTCACAACCAAATGCAATGCCACAACACACATGGACAAATATATGTATGCAATCCAACTATTCCAGTTGATAGCGGCAGTGGCCATAAGCAACCAATACCACAAACTACCAGCAACATCAACTCTAGAGCGGAACATGTTTAAATATAACCAAGAGCAATTGCAGCCACAACAAGGGATGCATGACAACATACATACATATAAATATGTATGTTTAACTACACACATCAGATTCCAATGCAAGCACGTATGTACGCCCGTACGTATATTCATATTTAGGATACGTCTCGCAGTCGTTTAAATCAAAAGGCCAAATTCACATTTCTGCCTATATTCCTGTAACAGAGGCCCTTGAAAATTCATCTTCAATTTAATAATAACATCTGCATTATATTCAGCCATGTCGAAGAATTTTAATTCCGTCCGCAAGTGGAATTAATTCCGTATTTTACTTCTATAGAAAAAGTAAAATGAAAAATTTGTTCGTACTGAAACCTAGAAAATTTAAATTTATCAGCTTAAAGATACAATTACACATAACAAATTAAAAGTGGTGGCATTTCAAAAATTTTGCTTGTGCTTTTTTACAGACGTAAAATACGAAATTAATTTCACTTCTGAACGGAATTAAATTCTGTGACAGGACTAATTTAAACAAAATAGCAAAAACTTTGTAAAAAATATATAATTTTTATGGAGGTTGTCTCACATTTTGGTTCACATATCTGGTTCTACTCCTCCGATCTTTCTGATTTTCAATACGAAACTTTCCGACAAAATATAAAATGTTTTTCTGGAAATTCCTTGGAATTTAGTTGTGCATTTTGAACGTGAGAGTGTTATACATGGGCATACATATGGATATAGCAGAATCGACTAAGAATTTTATAAGGATTATGAATATGTTTCATACGAAATGATATACTTTCATTCACCACTTGTGGTGGTGAAGTGTATTCTATAGTAAATAAATTTAATAGCATGTAAAACATTTTTAAGTTCATTTTATCATGCTATTTATGCATATGAGAGTGATTTTCGGAATTGTAATATGTTCTTTAAATACATTAAACTTATTTTAATTTTTGTATGGAAGCTTGATTATATGGAGGCTTGAGAGGTGTTATTTCTTATAGTAATTCAAGGGATTCCAACATATAGTTAATTAGCTAAATTGTTTAGCTTTCTTAGACGAATTCGCAAATCATCTCTGCAATATACGAGCATATGCATTTCGAAGACTATTCGGTAACTAAGTATAATAGGACTTTTAAGATACTGCATCACCAATTATTTTATTTTAACCTTTTGTTTTTTTTTTAGTTTATTCAGAAATGATTGCTGTTGTGTTTGTAGATGTTTCCTTGCAAAACAAGGCATTTACTGACAATAATTCAGTGCAGTTATTGCGGCAAGTCTCCGTGGAACATATATTTTGCTCTGCAATTTTCAATATATACAGCCGATGCACACACTTGCTGATATGTAGACATTTTTTCACATATAGTAGATTTATTTAAAATAAAGTGTTGTCAACTTGCAGTAATTCGTGTAGGCTGTAACCATTGTTTGTGAGCAGCTTCGGTTTGAGAATGTGTGGCTTATAAGGCTGTAGTCAATGTTAATATGTTGGCGGTGGTATTGGTGTAGTGGCGTTGGTAGTTATGGTTGTTGGCTGGTGGTTGCTTAATTACGCTCACATTTTTCCTTCTGCTACTTCAGACATACAGCCATGTAGACATTGTCGCAGATGCCGCGATTTTATTTTTATATTTTTGAGTTGAGGGCATTGGTTGATTTCTGTTAGCTGTTTTATATTCCATACAATTTTACTTTGTTGCGTATAATATCTTTTATTTGTTTGCTTTTATATATTAACCATTATTTTTACATTTCCTTATGCATTTTTTTGATGCATTTTCAATTTATGGCAATCGGCAAGTAAATGAGGAGAAAGTAATATAAACTGATGTTGATGACAAGCGTTAATTAACAAATGTAAAGCGTAATAAATATGAATGGTGGTTTTTGTGTACACATATGAGTTTACGCCATTTATTGCCATTACATTATGATTGAAAAGATATAATGTGTCATTTAATTTTAATTTTCATTATTTTTTATTTTTAAATGAGAAAACTTTATATTTTTTTAGAACTTTGAAAAGCAAATTTGAGCAATTTATCTCGCAAGATTGCTATGTGCAGACTTGCTTAAATTATATAGGGTATTTTTTTAAATGTATAGAACTTTAAACCTTACAACTAACACCACGTAAAGTTGACGTACAATGGAAGTTTTCCTAAAGCGCTTCAGTTAATGTGACAAAATTTGTTTTTTTCCTTTTTATTTATTAAATAACTTGTATTAATTCATAGCTAATTATATTTAATTAATTTTAGACTCAGTAAACAAAACATAGTGCCGCGTTTTTACAAATGCGTTTTTTTTTGAGTAGTGGCAATATTTACAATATGTATGTACATATGTATGTAATTTTAATGTGCCTCGTTCCCGGCCCAATTCTCTCTTCAAAACATATGAAAGACTAAAAATACATTGTTTATATATTTGCGCTTGCGTAAAAACTATTGGAAAAAAAGCACTTGTTGAATTTAGTACCATCAGGTTAATAGATGCTCGTGTAGCAACAATACAAAAAATAACTGCACGTAAAAATTACGTATGTTAGCTTTCTAGGGTTAATAGCTTTTTGTGACTCTGAATTGATTGAGCACTTATTGACCTACCACTGATTGACCTACTTTAAGCTGTTAAGCTATTGCGTATAATATCTGATTTTTGTCATTGCTAGTATATTGTACTAAATGGCTATTGACGGTTTCTTCATTATTTATGAAAATTTGATTTGCAAAAAGTGTTTACCACGCGTAATTAAATTAATATTAAACTAAAGTTTTTCTAAGTCATTAACAAAGCAAACACATACAAATCTAATGGTAAACTTTGATATTTTTTTTTTTTTTTTGCAAATTTCCCAAAAGACACACTTGTTCAAAATTGAGTACATGCAAGTTTCTTTGGTATGCAATAAAAGTGCACAAGGCATACACATGTACTCATTTGTGCTGCCCACTGTAACTATAACACATACAAATCTAATGGTAAACTTTGATACTTTTTTTGCAAATTTTTCAAAAGACACACTTGTGCAAAATTGAGTACATGCAAGTTTCTTTGGTATGCAATAAAAAGTGCACAAGGCATAAACATGTACTCATTTGTGCTGCCCACTGTAACTATAACACATACAAATCTAATGGTAAACTTTGGTACTTTTTTTGCAAATTTTTCAAAAGACACACTTGTGCAAAATTGAGTACATAAGTTTCTTTGGTATGCAATAAAAAGTGAACAAGGCATAAACATGTACTCATTTGTGCTGCCCACTGTAACTATAACAGCAACCTGAAGGTATACCAATCGGCTCAAAATTAATTTCTCATTTTATTTACCGATATCCTCCCATTTTTACGTCTGCCGTTAGGTATTGGAGTGTCAAATCTTCCCGCCAGAGATGGGATGACCCACATATATGAACAATAACTAAATTAAGCTTTAATGGACAATCTTGAATTTGATTGGTTTTTAGAGTTTGTGTTAAGTTTTAAGTTTTGGTGTATTCTGACGTATATAGTAAAATTTTATGGCCAACATTTTTGTAGAACATTTCATCCCCGCCCTTCCCCTTTTTCGGGGTGTTTTTTACAATTTCTTAGAATTAAGCAAAAATGCCGTTATGAGGGTGGATTTAGAGGGTTAATATGTTCTAAAAAATATTTACCATACCATTATCTACAAAAATGCTGAACATAACCTACACCTCAGACGTAAAGAAAACATAGTTTTATATACCGATATGCTGCAAGAACAGGCCAGAGCTGGGAATTTTTAACCGCTTCTTAAATGAAATTCTGATGTGATCTAACAAAACGCCGACACACGTATATTTTTTGTTGGTCTCCTTAACAACAATCAATCATCGGAACCCCGTAATTTTTTTTTTTTTTTTGTTGTACTGTGTAATTTGCATATACAAATTGTATGATGATCAAACTCAAACATTATTTCAATGAGTACAAATCTCTTATAAATGTTGGTATCCAAATAAAGATCAACACAACAAAATTTTAAGATGATCATTGCATAATTACTCATTGCTACAAATTTCAAAAATCAATTTAACGACCATAAATGTCTTAAAAATCTAAAAATCAGTTTAACCCTCTTTCATATTTATGTAAGGTTTATATCGAAATAAAATTAAATACAAGTAATTTATATATGCACAGTTGTTGTGTTACAAAATTTTATCAAAAACTCGAAACTTAAAAAATGTTTAACCAATTCAGCTAAAATTTTAAATAATTTGTTGTTTGGATGATTAAGAAAAATTAAGGTATGGTCATTCAATTTACTCAAAAAAGCGTAACCACTTGTTTAAGCGCAAATTTGTTTGACGTTGTTTAGTCTTACAAGAGTTTGGCAACATCAAACAGCATTAAATAAAATAACACTAAATATTTGTTTTGTCTTGTTCTAAATAAACGAAGTGTTTTTTTTTTTTTTTGAAAAATAAACGAATTCAAAATATTTTATTTAGGGGTTACGTCTTTTTCGACAAATATTTGACAAGTGTGACCTTACCTTTAGATAATAGAAATTCCAAAAAGTGCAAAAATAAGGCCATTCTAGTAATTATTAATTGTTTTGATATTTGTAATTTTGAGTTTATTTAGGTAGAGGATACTAAATGTAATTTTCAATTATTCCATTGAAGCATAATCGATTCCAAACAACAAATTAAGCGAAATACATACCAAAAAATTTAATATATTTAGACATATATGTATTTCCTGCAGCATATATGAATATAATTCCTGACAAAACATTTCCCAACATTTGTGTTTATTTTGATTATGTGTACTAACTCAATAATTAATCTTATTTTTTTGAATAATTCAGTTTGTCGTAAAACTACTCATAAAAAATACCAAATTCAACTGAATGAATACACAAACAAAACAAAAACAAAAACCATATTGTAAATAAACAATTTACAATATTTTTTTTTTCCATAAATATACTCAGCATATTCAAATTGACCATCAGCTATTTGCATTGAAAAAAAAAACTGCATTTATATAAATATTTAAGCCATAAAGAGCAGTGTGTGTGCAATATGTGCTTGCAAATTTCCATGAATTGTCGTTTTAGAATCTATGTTAAGTTTTTAGTTAGTAAAATAATCCAAAAAGTAGAGTAAATTTACTTAAGTAGAATTCTAAATCCCCTAAAAATGTAATAGCAAAAAATGTACATGCAAACTAAGCTAGTAAAAGTATTGCAAGAATACACCTAACTCAGTTCTAATCTTAACGATTGTTTTACAAAAGTCTTTGCATTTTGTTTGTTGTGGTTTGTTTATATCTATTATTATTATAGTTTTTAATATTAAGGCTCTCGAACGTATATCTGGCATATTAATACAAAATTGGACTTCGTCAAATATATTATAAACATACGATCAGAAGCTAATAAGGATTAAGATTCCACAAAACTTAGTGACATTTACATATGCAGACATTTCACAGAATTTCATTCCTTTCGGCAGTGGAATTAATTCCGTAGGTTGCTTCTATAATAAAAGTGAAACAAAAAATGTTTTCGAAACGAAACTTACAAATGCTTAAAATTACAATTCCACATAGAAAATGAAAAGTGGTATTATTACGAAAAACCATTTCCTTGTACTGTTTCTATAGGAGCAAAATATAGAAACGGTATTAAATTCTTTGACATGGCTGAAATTATATAGTAAATAGTGGTTTTATTTTAATAGATTGCCTTAACTCTTTCATATACTTTCGATCCACCTATGCTGCTTACTTTAACGCAAAAGAAATATTGCCAAGAATTACAGAACCTCTCTGCTTTTACTTTCCCTAGCACAAACATATTTTTTTTCTACTACTTCCATCTGATTTCTTCATTTCCAATTCATTTTAGTTTATAGTTAAGCTTTTAATAGGGAGCTAAATCGGGCCAAAACTTTTCTGAAGAGTTGTGACATCTAATGCAGCTAGAGTTACTGTAGCTATTAATTTATTTAAATATCCGAAGTCATATTTGAAGAGGTAACGAAAATGATGGCCTTCAGACCATAACTGCATATTGCTTGCCAAACTATTTTATGCATATTTACTAAATCTATTACTTTTCACCTACCACCATTAAGTTTGTCACTACGCTTGTAACACATCAACATATTGGTCCTACAACCTAAAAGTCTATATAAACTAGGTGCTTATAAGATGCTAATCCGATCTAGCCATGTACGTCCTTCTGTTGAAAGCACAATAGAGTTCTTATTTTCTATTATAAAATAAATTTTCAACAAACATTTTCTGATCCACCGAAATGTTTGGTATTAAAAATGGGCAACATCGGTCTAAAAGGATCCGAGTAGACCAAAATTTTTAAAAATCTCAATGCAGATTATATTGGGCTGTGCTGAATCTTATGTATTCACCACCAATATTTAGTATACATTTCACCAAAATATGGAAGCTAAGTAGTTATATAAGAACTATGACCTAATCATCTTCATACAATTCATTATTGTGATTTCTATATAATTAAACGTGGTGCTTACATGGGAATTACGATCAATAATGGGCTGATCGTTGCAAAATTTAGTATGTCGATTTTCATGTATATGATAATTATTTGTCTCTAATCTTAATATGAAAATGGTTTTCATAGCAGAGTTTTGTATATAAAAGTGATTTTAAAAAGAGGGCTTTTTATGGGAACTATGATCAAATATGGACCGATTAAAAAAACCGGTTTTTTAATTTCTCTTTACATTAATCTCTTTCTTTGTTGAATTTTTTATATACATATGTATATTATTTTTTATAGGTATTTATGTACCAGAAAATCATATTCCGGGAATACATTTGTATTAGGGCTATGAGAAATCGTAGACCAATATTTACAATTTTCGAAAGGACTTGTTCTTTCTTTATAATAAAAATATAGTCTGCGAAGTGTTATGATATTATTTTATATTTAAAGAAATTAGCAAAAAATATCTGAAAAATGTGAAAGTGGTTGGAACTTTGGTCTTTAACTCGGGTTTTACTAGACCTATTTTACCTATTTTCAATAACAAACAAAGAATGTTTGGGAAACTTTTTATTATTCTAGTCAGATGGACAGAGAGACAGACAAACGGACGAACATGGCTAGATCGCCTTTTTGGACCACCAAACTTTATTTCACTGTGTTACGAACGGAATGACAAACTTAATATATGCCTCATATTTTTGTATGTATTTTTAAATTTTGAATAAACGTTAAAGTTCCTCAGTTCAATATCAAGCAAGTCTTTCAAATATTTATACTATTTTTTGATTCTTTTATTCACATCTTATTCAAATGGATAAAATTATAAAAAATTATTTTTTATTCTAACTGAAAACATTCGGCTACATACAAAGGGGAGTACCCTAATTTACATGTATATGTATGTATTATGTATATCAAAACGGTTTTGATAACTTTATGTTTTTAAAATTTTCAGTATTAAATACGATTACCACATACATATATTGAAATATACAAAAAAAAGTCAAAAAATCTCATACTCACTAAGTAGTACATACAAAATATATTTATGCATTTGAACTGTAACAAGCAATTTTGTGTTACACAAAGTACCAATAAAAATGTTATAAAAAATCATAAATGTATATGAGATTTTATTTCAAATGCATACAAATAATTTTATTTGTTTGCATAACTTTTTAATACCCATTTTTATGACTGTTTATTTTTTCTAAATAATTTTTTAGAACTTACACATATGGTAAAAAGCAAGTAGTTTTAAACTATGATTCCTGTCATCCTTTAATAGGATTTTACCTATGTCCTTGACTTAATCTAAAAAAAATCTAATTTTTTTCCACTGTTGGACCCATTATGACACATTAAGCTAAAAATATACCATAAATCTAAAGGTACGGCCACACTTGGCAACTATTTGCCGAAAAAGACGTAACCACTACATAAAATATATTTAAACTCGTTTATTTATATTAAAAAAAACTTCGTTAGTTTAGGACAAGGGATAACAAATATTTAGTTTTATTTTATTTGATGCTGTTTGATCTTGCAAACCTCTTGTAAGAGTAAACAACGTCAAACAAATTTATGCTAAAATAAGTGGTTACGCGTTTTTGAGTAAATATTTTCCAAGTGTTTAATAGTGTTTAATAATAAAGTTTAATAGTGCCATCGATCTTCTGCAACCGAGTAGAGTAAATTAAGATGTAAATCATTTGCTAATCAGCAGTGAAGATACAAGTGTTATCAGAAAACTTTCGGTAGCCGAAGAGTTTCAAACTCTTTAGTATAGAACACGTTGTGCAGTTGACGTTGATTGGGTGTCTTCGCTAGCACATAAACAGGCTCACATTACAGTTTATCGTTGTTGCTTTCTCCAAAATGTCTAGTAAGATATTAAGGTTAAAAGGCCACAGAAAATATATGTTATGCGTCTGGAGCCATCAACCGCTTCAGCTGCCTTTGCTAGTCATGTGTGTCTATCATGCGATAGAATGAGAAGAATTTAAGCATTAAACACATTCTCTACAGCAGGCTATCGACTACAATATGTCAAAAAGAAAATACACACGTTTATACGTGAATCATTTCATTCATATATGTGAACCATTTCATTCACATATAACCGTGTGTATTTAATTTTTGACATATTGTAGTCGGTAGCATGCTGTGGCGAACTTGTTTAATACTTTAGCGATCAGAAAGCTGGCATTTAAGTGTTTACTTAAAAACTTATTTTTCTGTGTAAGGGTTAACAGTACTTAACCCTTCAATAATCGTTTTTGTTCATTAGGTACATCTCTACTTTTACTAAGTTAAATCATCAAGCAATTTATCACCATTAGCTAATTCATAGACTCATGAATTAGTAGTAAAAGCCCTTTCAGAAGGTTATGTATGTGAAGGAAGAGGAAAGTTACTTGGAGATTTTTCTGGCATGGGTGGCCCACCCACAATAACGGTAATAATTATCTTTACACATACATTTTCAAAATGAGTCAAGTTGTTTTGGAATTATTATATTTGGTATTTTTTTAGACAAACTTTTTGAAATCTAACTCCTGAATATTATATATTTAAAACTCTTATGAATATCGTTGTCGACTTCAACTCCAATCGTTTTTTTTGTTATAAATATGGGTAACGAGTAAATATTTGAAACAGATCAGTTGTATGTAAGCAAAAATCATACTAGTTAATTTTGTTATGATCAATCCACAATTTAGCTATAGCTCCCATATAACATACACTTCCAAGACTAAGTATATACGAGTATGATATTGTTTTGCACTTTATTATTTTTGCACCAATTTAAAGTCATATTTTTATTTGGGAAACAGCTAAAAGATTTGTTTGTTAAAATTCTACATTCTAAATTCAAATGATTCAAAGCTAAATTGGTTTGTATTTCAAACAAAAATATTCAAAACCTTTAGGCAAAATTAATATATTGTATAATATGACTGTATTAATGCTGTTATTTTCGTTTATAATATTATCCTAGCCTTCAATCTAGCACAACCTATTATATTTGAAGTAATTGGCAGTTAGCACTTATAATGTATATTCACCACACACACCTCTCATTAGCAATATTGAAGTACGATCCGACATCAAATATTAACAAGTGTGTAAGTACTTATACACTTGTTTCTATGCCGAATTAATGGCACTTTGAATATCATTAAAAAGCCCAATGTACACATTCGAATAAAAAAAAACACAATACGCCTGTATACAAAAATATATCGATTTAAATAAAAAGACAAAAGTATAAAATAAAACAAAAATAACAAAAATTTCAACAAAAACGGCTGAAAAATAACGCCTGATTACTACTGATTAACAACAAAATCTGGAAAACCAACAATTTAATGAGCATATAATCAGATGAGCACAGGGATATTAATAGCAGATACTAACGAAAAAAATATAATACTCTCAGAAGCAGAAGAGTCTATAAAAGTGATGGTAAATTGGAATCATAAGAATGTGTTTTTCGGGTGCTTTATATTTCAAAAGAAAACAAAAAATTAAATAAGCGTAATGGTTTTAATATGAATATACACATACATATGTACTTATTTCTATATATACATATATGCATTTACATATTAAATTTGCTTGTTGACAAGCAAAATGTCTACAGGGAACTTCCGTAGTTTTTGATTTTTCAACACAAACACATATGCATATTAAAAGCAATGTTCGCATTTTATCTTCAAACACGCATTTGGGAAACTTTAAACACACACAGCCACCTCGTACTAAATTACCATTTTATACTAGATTTTCATCATTTACATTTCTGGGTGTATTTTTTGCAACAGTGGAGTGTTAAATAGCACATATACAATGTTTAACATTAAAAAAGGCTGTTTATATTTTGAAGCGAAAATAACGGCTATGAAACTTAAAGCAGCTCAACTACATTGGCTTCTCGGTCGAAACTCAAACTTGTCGTTAGACAACAAAATTCTCTTATACAAGTCCATCATAAAACCAATATGGACATATGGCATCCAATTATGGGGTACTGCATGCTCATCTAGCATCCAAAAGCTACAAAGAAGACAGTCCAGAATATTACGACAAATTGCCTGCGCCCCATGGTATATACGTAATGATATTATCCACAGAGATCTCAATGTTCCCACTATCCTGGAGGAAATTAAAAAATATTCAACTAGCTACATCGATAGCTCGGGGTCTGCTTCAGTTTGAAGGTCACCAGAGGCTAAAAAGAACCGATACTTTGAGCCTAACTAGAAGACATTTTTAAAATGGTTACATTTGTAACAACTAATAAACAACAAGTAGAATAAAGATTTGAATACATATTGTAAATTTCAATAAGAAAGATTCAATAATAAAAAAACATATTTAAAAAAAAAACAAAATATTTTTCAAGAATTCGTAGATCACACTACTGATACTTGGTTGTGGCACATCCAAATATAAGCTCTTACTTGTTCTAATTCAAATATATATATATGACTCGTAATACAATTGTTTTCAATTAAAATCAGGTACAACTTCTCGAATAGCTTTGATATATTCCGCAATAGTCTGATGGGTCTATATGACTTTTGAATGATCTTTTCCCAGCTAAGGTAGCATAATAACCAGTGAAACTTTCTATTATTTCCATTCCATAATAAGAAGTATTATTTTAATTGCTATCCAGGGTAGCTCCTTAAGTAATACCAGGTGTTTTCTTAGAATTTAAGTAAACAATAGCATTTTCTGTCTCTCGAATCACAAAACTAGGGATACAGCTGCTGCTAACTTTTAGCACGTTAATTGTTTCATTTGATGTATTTAGAGTAAATACTTTTTTTAATGATTAACCCTTTAGTGACATTTCTTGATCGAACACCATTCAAGTTTCCCAATGAGGGGGAGCTTACATAAGACATGTTGTTAAAGACTTTTAGTGGCTCTTTAAGCCTTTCTATGTAATATTTTAGCTTACTTTTGAGTCACTCTCTTCTAATTCTTCATTTTTCATCTAAGATTGATTTTTAAGTACATTTTAATGCCTTACTGCTTCTGTAACGTTCAGCTTCTGTACAGTTCTAAAGGTGTTACAAATTTCAGTAAAATCAGAATAACGGCAAAAGCGCAACCACTTTTTTGATCGACACTGTATATTTAATTCCCAGTTAAGGAAGTACATCTCTCCCTAATACTAATACTGAATGCTGTAATCTCTTATGTATTTAAAGAAAAACTGAAATGAATAAAAAACAAAACTGTTAAAAAAATATATGTATATAAAAAACATGTGAAGAATTGAATTTCTTATCACACGTTTCAAATTAACCTTTACTTTTATACACACAAGAGTATGAACATTTAAATGGATACCAGGTAAAGAAAAATTTACTTATAAAGAATAACAAAAACAACAGCAATATACAAAATAGAAATATCATCACGACATAATCAACTGAAAATACAAATACTATTCAATATTAACACACACAATCATAAGCAGGCGGAAACAACAATTTGCAAACAATGGGTTGAGTGGGTTTTAGATATATTTCAGCAGATTTCCTGTTATATCTATAATTTTACTAAATAAGCCAAATCGGCACAAGTACATTTTTGATGACAATAAACTTTTGAAAACTCCAAGACTTCAAGGGAAATGTTAGCAATTAATTAAGTTAAATTGGTTTCGTTAAAATAGTTTTTAAAAAAAAGTTGATTCGACGAGTTTATAGCCAAAAAACCATATAAACAATATGCTGAAAATTGGCATTTGACTGCAAAGTTCGAAGGTCGATTAAAAAAATCCGAACTGACGTAAACAAGCGCCTCGATACGGATCTCTATTTCAACCCTCACTCGAAGAATCGACATAACTTTTGCTAACAATTTTACCCACAAGCTTTGATATTGAACGATGTTTTTCGTCAGCGCCATTTATTGGTGGCAAAATTAAATCAAAGTTTTCTTTACTTTAGACGCCTTAATATTTTTAAAAAGCTTTTTAAGGTCGAACGATAAAATACTATTGTTTTTAAATTAATATCAAAAATTTAGAATTTGTAGTCAATCGTAAAGAAATAGTAGAGACAACACAGATTAACTACAACCCATTTTGACGACTTGTTCAGCGAGAATGAGAAAGTTTTGCAAATAAATTAATTGAAAAATTGGTGGAGAGTATGTCAAAACTTGTAGAATGTGCTTGACGAAATAAAACACTTTTGACTAAATATTAAAATTTTATCATTCCCAAGCAAGTTGTTTTCATTTTGCATGTATGTACTCACATTCAAGGTCGGGCAAGATGATTTTAAAAATTAACTTTCATAAAAACTATTATGGACTATGTCTATTAGTATTTTAAAAATTTACGGGAAAGCCAATTCAATTTATTTGAGTCCGATAGCCGGCGTTATGTGTGGCGCAAACCTAATGCGGAGTTTTGTCCTAAAAATACTAAGAGAACTGTAAAGCACGGATGGTGTGGGATTGCAGACGCTTCCGGTGTCTGAAAACTTGGATCTTGATATTTTGAAGGCAAATGTTAATCAAAGTGCTCATAAATTAAGGATTGCTAATAACTTAAATTTTTACCAGCACAATGAACCGAATCACACATCACTGAGTCCAGACCTTAACGTAATCAAGCATTTATGGGAAAGCTCAGACGTCGAATGCAAAATAGATTATGTACCAGATCAGCTCAGAGCTGCATTACTGGAAGAATGGAACCAAATCCTAATGTGTGCAAAAAAGACTCAAAACTGTCGAGAATCAAATAGGATACGCAACAAAATATCTTATAAACAATTGAATTTAATGACCTGACCGACTTTCAGTGTGATAATACTATTAAGGTTTTTTTAATTATTTTGTTTTTGTTTATATTATATTAATGGTAGAATACCATATTTATTTCTTTTTGTGTTTAATAATAAATAATTTCTTTAAATTTAAAAAAAAAAAATTTAAAATCCTAAGCTCTCTTTTTTCAAATAGGGTTTAATATTTTACAAACAGTTTGCTCGACTTAATGTGAGCCACTGTAAGTCTTTTTTCTTAGAACTTGATAATTGTAGTTTTGCTTTATAAATAATTTTATTAAATATTAAACATAAAAAAATGACAAAAAAACTTTTTTTAATTTTTTTATTAGTTTTATTTTATGTAATAATAAATGCACAAAATATTCACATGCACTCATTTCCACTTTATTTTAGTAATGAATGCTTGACATTTTTTAACTTTTTAAATATATTATAAGACTATCTTGCTGCCAATCTATGAAATCTAAAAACAACACACTAAATATGGAAAATTATGTCTTCACTTTTCTATTTCGATGGAGGGTATTTAGCATTTGTCACAGCTTCTACTTAAACTGACATATCATGATTTAACAATTTATTTATGCTTAAGTAATTTTTCGAAATTTACTACCTACAAAAATACTTGCAGCCCATAGTGCCAATTGATATACATACATACATATATTTTTTTATTCGATGTAAAACTCCAATTTTTTGTTTATTTCATGTAAAGCTTATTTAAATATCTAATATCTTTGCTGTTATAAGTGTCTCAAAGAGTTTGTATTTCACTTCTTTGCGATGTTTGGAGTCCCTTGTCATGCTGAATGCGAGAATAAACGAACATTATTAGAGTTTATAGGATATGTACTTCTTCCAACTCAAAAGAAAATATTTCTTTGTTTATATATTTTAGAAATTCATTGTTAATGTGCCATCATTAGCATTACATTTAAATATAATATTCTATTATAGAGTGAAAAAGTAAAATGTAACAAATCTAAAACAATATAAGCATCAACAATTTTATTCATTTGATTTCATTTTTTTTTTTTTTGCCTCTGGGAGTTGAAACAATTGTTCTTATTTTTTAATTTTCTTAATGCATTATTTAATCAATTTTTAATATTTTTTTATATAACGAAATCCTAAGTCGACATCACAAATATGGAAAAAATTTTATGTATTTATATTTTTGTGTCAATAAAAGCTATTAAACACTTTGTTTTCTGGCTGAGAATTCTATTTATTTATTTTTTTATAAATTTGCTTATCCTACACAACAAGATATAATTCTTATAATTACAGTAAAGGAATTATATTTGTTTAAAACATGAATAGATTATCACAATTTAGTATTAAAAAAATAAAATAAGGAGTTCTGTGATATTAGCTTTAAGATAAACTTGACTTAAGTTTTGTGGTCGTTTATTGTATATTATATTTTTATTAATTATTTGATTATTTATACCAAAATTCTGTTCGTGATGTCCCATTTTTTAGTATTTTAGTAACTAATTAATAATAAAAATTAATATCCAATGATAAAAAACATCAAAGCTATTATTTAGAACGAGACCCCTGAAGAAGTTATAATAAAACTAACGAAACGTTGGGTAAATAAAATAAAAAATAAAAATCGAACAAGTTTTTTATTTACGTTTGGAAACAAACATTAGTCTGAAGGAAACTCCTCAAAAATTATAAAATAAAAATTATTTATAAAAATATGAGAGGAAATTAAAAATTTTACTATGAATTTAATAACTTTTTTTATATATAAGAAGTCTAAATAAAACGGGTATTCAAATTCCTTTAACATTCATTTCACTCTTGTGTTGAAAACTTTTATAAAAAATTAATATTTTCATTTAATTTGAAGCATTGTTCATAAAACATCAAAAGCATTTAGTTGGTTTAAAAATATATTTTGATAGATATTCATGCATGGAAATCGGAAACGAAAACGAATGAATTTTAGAAGTCAATTTGTTCGTAATATTTCTGTATTGAAAAACTTTTGTCATATAAAGAGAATCTTAAAACAAAAATTTTAAAAACTAGATTATAATTGCATTAAAATGTATTTCCAAAGCTGATTAGTTTTCGATTTCGATTTCCATCACATGCCTGATTAAAAAAAATAACGTTGCATGGTTAAACATAGAATTAGATTCAATAACATATTTCTTAAATGGGAAAAAGACTGAACTTACCTTCATGTCCAGTGTTTTTATTTATTGAATTTTGTGGTTTTTATGTTTCTGTTTTCAAATAAGATATAATACATTGTTTTTATTTATGCCCAAGCTACTAACAACTTCAAATAATATACTTGCAATGGCCGTTAAAAGTAAATTGGTGTCTCAGGCAAATAACAAAACAAAAGTTAAGACGTACGGCTGCAAAAACACTAAATTATTTGAAAGTTAGTAGTTCTCAAAAAGTTTCAAATATACAAGTTGTCAATTTCAATGTAAAAATTTTGATTGAAAACGCCAAAGGTACCCGGGAACCTTGGTGCATACATAAGGGTTAAGAATTTAGTTGAGAGGCGGCTAGCCTTTTGGCTTCTGAAAATAATTACTGAGAACTTTCATGCTAAACATGTCACTGTATGTAAGGTGCGCTATGTGGTTCGAGCGATTCGGTAATTTTTTTTCGAAAATTCAACTGTATATGCGGTTATGGTACATGGATCACGCCATCAAGATAAGTCAATCACTGATATGAGTTTTCAACAGGACGTTCCCACATGTCACACAGCCATTGCAATACTACCTGATTGGTTTTTGTGGGACTACGTTTAAAATAGATTACAGCCTAAATAATTAGTATCCTTGAAGTAATAAACTAAATTGGCAAGACAATTTGCCAAAATTTATGTATGTTCGTGGTGGACATCTATTCTGTATAAAGCAAATAAAATATATAACTTTAGAAATTAGATTAATAGGATAATCAAATAATTGTCCTAGCTTTTGTCTAATTACTTATCCCCTTATTCATAAAAACTTACAACAGGTTTATAAAGAAAGTTTCCATACAAAATTTGCTTTAATTACCTCTTATAAACCTGTTGTAAGTTTTATGAATAAGGGCATTAATATTTTTTATATTTCAAAATTGCTTCACCTAAATGGCCATTTTCATTCATTTAGTTTACTGAAAAGTTTCACAATAAAAGAAAAATAGTTTTGCACTTAATTAATTCTCTTTAATTTTAAATTTTTATATTGTTAAAGCTGTTCATTTATTGTTCATTTGCATTAACTTTTTTGAACAAAAAATGCGAAAATAAAAAAAACATGAACAGTATATGTAAATGTAATGCAATGTATTGCAATGTAAAGTAAATTCAGTCTGTTTTAATAAATATATGGAGAGCGTTTTTTTTTTATTGAAGTCTATTTATGGGAATCATAGGCAATTACATATGTATGTAAATATTTATATTGCATTTATATTGCTTAAACCAAACTCTGACTAACAAACTCTAAACTCTGATCCTTAAATGACTAAAGGTACGGTCACATTTGCAAATATTTGCCGAAACCAGACGTAACTACTAAATAACATATATTTGAATTCGTTTATTTACTTAAAAATACTTTTCTTATTTAGGCCAAAGCACAACAAATATGTAGTTTTAATTTATTTGATGTTGTGTGATCTTGCAAAACGTTTGTAAGAATAAACATCGTCACACAAATTTCTGCTAAAACAACTGGTTACGCATTTTTGAGCAAATATTTGCCAAATGTGACCGTACCTTAACAAAGAAAGAATTTTGCTAGAGTCTACTTGTAATAAGACAGACGGACTAAAATTTAATTTCAGACCAATCACTTCATACTTTACGAAAATCAGATAGCAAAAATATAATATTTTCTGCAAGGTACTTCCTTTTAGTTTTGCCGATTAAATAATAAAAAACATTTGTTTTATATTTACAATTTATTGCAGTTGGCTGTATTTTTAAATTCATTAGTTGGTAAAATTTAATTTACACACTGACATCAATATGCAGACATGGTATGTACGCGTATTATGTAAAACTGTACATATACTTCCATAAGTGACATTTAACATATAACAAAATGAAGGTTTACTCTTGGCTTGGGACTATCAACACAATTATTATAGCAAATGAGCGGTATATTAAGTTTGTCATTTCGTTTGTATATATATCGTATATATTGTTATGAGTCCTTATGAAACTCTAAGACTATCTCGCTATGTTCATCCGTCCGTCAGTCTATTAAAAGTACGATAGAGTCTTAAGAGAAGGACTAGAGCAGTGGTATGAAGCAGAGAAAATTCATGAAGCTTGTACTGGCTGCTCCAAGCCAATCTGCAATCAACACTCGATTAGTCGACCAAAATTTGCGCCACAATTTTATTGCTTTTGTTTTCATTACTTATTGAATTTTGTGGTTGTTATGTTTCTGTTTCCAAATAAGATGTAATAAATTATTTATGTTTATAATACATGCAGACTTTTATTTATTTATGCAAAGCTACTAACAACTTCAAATAATACACTTGCAATGGCCGTTCATATAAAACACGTACATTGGTCTCTCAGGCAAATTACAAAATTCCTGGCGTACGGCTGCAAAAAAAACTAAATTATTTGAAGAAAAATGTTCAGATACGCAAGTTATAAATTTCAATAAAAAAACTGAAAACGCCAAAGGTACCCGGATACCTTGGTGCACACATAAGGGTTAAAAAAAACAGAAAAATAATGAACATAAAAAAATAATGCAACTTTAACGGAAAAGTAACAGATTTTTCGCATCAAAATAAAGTAAACAGGTATATTCAAATTGTGTAAAACATTGTGTTTACTATTTTGTTTGTAGTCCTTTTGCCTGCATCACAGCTAACTATCTTCTAGACATAGAATCAAGCGATATGTTGGGTCGTTTATCCTGTATTACTGCAAGAAATATTTCTATGCCTATTTTTTTGCCCAGATATTCCCATTGATGCTCAATTGGATTGAGGACTGGGAACTGCGGAGGATGATCTAGAGCTTTTAAACAATGATTGAGCAACCATTATTTTAAAATTTTGGAGGTATGCTTAAGATCATTGTCCTGTTGGAAAAACCAGTTTTGCGCTAGTTCTAATTTCTCTTACTTGTTTTTAAAATATCGAGATAGTTTTCCTTTCTTATTGCAGATTTGATAAATGTAATATTACCAACAGATTACAATTCCACAGCATTACTGAGCCGCCGCCATGTTTTACCGTCTTGGCAATATATTTATTACTAAAAGCTTCGTTCATAGTTGGCCCTATTTTTGGGAGTTTTTGACTCTAAATATCTTAAAAAACTTTCTTTCATCGATGAAAACAATATTATTCTCAAAAACTTGAGGCTCGTTTATATATATTTTTTTTTAAATTCAAACCTTTTGTTTGGCTGTTCTTTAAATAAAGGGCTTCTTAAGTAAACATGTAGGCTATTTGTTTTAAAATATAATTAACAAACACAAACTGCAAAGCTTTTTTGGTTATCGCCAGATAACACCAGAGTCTTTGGCGGGAATCGAACCCTCAACCCTTTGACTGATAGTCCGGCACTCTATCGCCTAGTCTTTTCCCGAAATGTTCATAACATTTTCGGTTATTTTTACAGCACTAGATGTTAAGTTTGCTCTTACTTCTCCTACTATAGTTTTTACCTTTTTGTAAGTTACTGGTCGTTTTACAACAAGCTTAATTTCTCCGGTATTCGAGACACAGAGATTTATCTTTTCTATGTAAGAGTATATAAGCTTCGACGCAGTCTTATTTGTTATATACATATAAATAGATTTAGAAATTCATATGTGTGTAAATGAAATTAAATTTTATATCCTACGGCAGAAGAAAATTGTAAAAAGGATATTATTTAAACCAAATTAACAATATGTGAATAAATTATTATTTTATTTGAATAAATTATAAAATGCATTGTATCATGAATTTTAGCCTAAACCAACTAATAACGAAAGAATTTTAAATTTTTAAAATTAACCTTGTTGGAAATTAACTGCAGGATATTTCAATTAATTGTTTTAAATGCATTAATTAGTCGTATGAAAGGAGGAATTATCACTTAGCCTATTCAATTATGGCAGAAATTTTACAATTCTACAATATATCACTTAATGTTAAATATATTTGACGTAAGACTTTATAGAAGGCCTAGGAGAGGTACGGTCACACTTGGCAAATATTTGCCGAAAAAGACGTAACCTCTAAATAAAATATATTTGAACTGGTTTATTTATTTAAAAAAAACTTCGTTTATTTAGGAGAGGACACAACAATTATTTAGTTTTATTTTATTTGACATATTTGTTTGATGCTGTTTGATCTTACAAACCCCTTGCTATTTGATCTTACAAGGGTTTTGTAAGATCAAATAGCATTAATTAAAATAAAGCTAATTTTTTGCGTGTCTTGTCCTAAATAAAATGGGTTTTTAAAATAAATACAGAAATTCAAATATGTTTTATTTAGAGGTTACGTCTTTTTCGTCAAATATTTGCCAAGTGTGACCGTACCTCTACCCAATTAAGTTTAGTGCAAAAATATCCCAAACAGAACTATTTATTTTCGTTTGGTTTCCTGTTGGCTTCTCCTAGGCTGTCTGTAATGATCCCTACCATTTAGAAACCAGCTAGTTTTGTGTAAGTTCCCGTTTTATAAACTTCCTATCATCCAGAATAACAATATAGTTCACTTATGATCATCCTACTGACCACACCGAAATATCTGTAACAGTTTGTTCTGTACGCTTTTGGCATTTACTCAATACATCACTAACATACATATATAATTACTATAATACGTATACGTTAAAATATTTATATTTTTTTTCCATTTTACCTTGAAATTATACATCAGTAAAACGACTAGGGAAAAAGTGTAAAGCAAATATTGTTACATGTCAAATTTTAAATTATTAATGCTTCATAAAATTAACAATATTTAATTGTTTACTATGTCAGCCAGTCAGTCAGTCGTTTGGTCGTAACAAAATTGATTTTTTTTTATTGCTATTATTGTTACATTATTCTTACTGTAGTTAGTCCTTGTCATGACACTTGATAACAAAAACAAAAAAATTATAATATTGTTAGTGTTCATATATCAAAACTTTGTTATAAACATACAGTCTCTGTCTAGCAGCACATTCAAAAATAAAGTTGAGTATACAGAGAGACAGTTATAATTCTTGCAGGGCCAACCCACTGGATTTTTTTTATGAACTCACAAGGTCAGGAATTGTTTTACTTGCAAAATTTTTATTCCCATAAGAGGATTTGTTAAATTCCAATATAAGCTATTATCGCCATCTAACAATAAAGAATGAAAATTATTCAAAATCATAGCAAATGGAGGGTTCTATAATTGGCTAATATTATTATATCCTATAAGCTAAAGAACTAGAACAATTTAGTTCTAAGGAAAATATCTTCGAGGCTACATGATTTAATTAGCACATAGTGAGAAAATTAAAAAAAAAAGCAAACGGTAAGGTCAATTGCAATACAATTCCACATGCAAAGATAGGTGTTTTGGAGTTGTAGCTTTAAATCTGGACCTCAGGGGTGGTGCCAGAGGTTTTGGCGTCCTCGGGTATGTGAGAAATTAAAAACTATACCAATTCTTTGTTAGTAAACAATTGATGGTGACTGAAGAATGGTAGCTATATTTAGAAACCAAATCTAAAAATCTTCTGTAGTGTAGGCAGTTGAGTAAGATGTTTGATTACCCAATAGAACATAAGATAATTTCAAATCAACTTTAAACTCTTTTGAGTTTTATAAACCCAACGTTTATCACATTATTACAAATAATTGTTTTATTTCTTAATATTCTTTAGTTTTGTTTGAAGTTTCCTGTGTCACATTATGTCCAATATACAAAGATAAACAAAAACTAAAACCATCACTAACAATATCACTAACAAGGACATAAAAAATGTCCTTTTAACAAAAAATCTTTATAGTCGATTTGCTGTTTGTAATTGTTGTTTTACACAACGACACAAACATATATATATTTATACTTTCATATGTACATAACTATGAATATTGTACATAAAGCAATACGTATTTACATACAGACATAAATATATGTATATATACATATAATGTAAATACATTTTAGTAAAGTAAATTTACTTAAAAAATTTTAATTAAAATAAGGATCAAAATGAAAATTACTATACAAATTTCATATTGTATTTCTTGCTTTGGTTGCCAGTACATACTGTACGAAACAAAAAGTCTCATACACATACTCGTACAGAAGGACAAATTTTATTTTATTATTAAATTGATATGTGTCTGTGTACTATACATAAAAAGTCAAACATACCTAATAGACCTGCACAAAGAAAATAATTTTTTCTTCAAGTAACTATGTTAATAAAACATATGTTTGAAATCTTAGAAAGTTTATTTAAATTGTAACATTTTTATAAAGCTAAAGCAAAATTATCCATACAACAAAGGGCAGGTTTAACAATCATGCATAGTATGTTTATATGAGAAAAAACAATAATGTATGGATGGATGTTCCGTCTGCTGTTTTCTTACTTCTGACTAAATATGCCCGTGTGTATGTGTATATGCAGACATATGTTTATTTATTTATTTAATTGCTGTTGTATTTTTATATATTTTTTTTTATAAATTTTATGATGAGAAATTATTTGTAATTGTTTTTTCATTACTGTTGTTGTTTACATCCTAAACTAGTATAGGATGGCTGTATACCTATACAGACGACAATTTAAATACAATTTACCACTTGTTTCAAAATGCATATTCCAAATTTACACAAAGCAATTCTTTAAGCTCAGCTGATTACCAGCGTTGTCAACTTTGAAATTTCAAAACGCACCAACGTGGAGAAAAAACGCGTCATTTGAAAAAAAAAATCACACCAAGTTTAGATTTTCTTTTTTATATAACATGTTTATTGAATTAATTTCACATAAAGAGTATAAAATGTTGGTATTATAAATATAACAATCAAATTGTCTTCAACAGTTCAGCGTTAAAAAAATAAAATAAAAGTTAACAAAAATACAAAATAAACAAATTTGTTTGTATCGCTTTGTACTGGAAAGATATGTAATTGATTTCTTCTTTTTTTAACTTTTTTAAAAGAGATTAACGATTAATTGTAAAAGTAATAATTATTTAACTGATTGTTCGACCTTTTTATTTATTAAACAATTATATTTTATCTGCGAGATTAAGGTCTAAAATTGTTTTTATTTTTATTTTTTTATTTATTCCGATATTTCGCTACAACAATATTAGACCTTAATCTCGCAGATAAAATATAATTGTTTAAAAGCAATAATAGTAAAAATATTCGGAATTAATTGGTAGAATGGGCTAATTTCAGTACATATTTTTCAAATATTTTGTTTTCTATTCAATAATATTTATTAGGGCTTCACTGGGATTCTAACCCTGGTTCTTCGTCTGCAGTTCAGGCTATACAAAAAATTTTATTTTCATATTTAAAATGATAATTTTATTTTCAAACAAAAATTTTCATTCTATTCAGTTACGTTCATGTGACGAATGTTTGATTATCATACATTCGTATATAAAATGCATTCAATGGGGTCCTTTGTAATCGTATAGATTTTATGATAATGAATTATTAAAAAACTGCAATTAAGAATCAGTAAAAATTTAAATTTCATCACATTTTCGGAAAACTTAAAAAACGCACCGCGTACCAACTATGAAACTTTTCGCACCAAAAACTTCAAAAAGTACCAAAAATGGTGGGGCATCGGGGTGAGGGGAAGATAAAACTTTATTGTACTAGCAATTCGTGTAATTCTCTTATTCGTATTACATATGTATGTACATACAAATGTGTGTATACTCTCAAATAAAAATACGAGCGATTTAAGCTGTGTAAACACCAAAGAAATTTCAAGGAAAAAATTATATCAATCTTTTCAATAAAAATTGCTTCGTGTAAATTGGCATTTATAGTAGATTAAATTTTTATTAAATATGTTGAGCCTTTACCAGTTTGCAAAATCCTTCGGCATAGAGAGTCCCAGTTTTCGCTACATGGCTTCCAATGTCTTAATTTCCATGGACATTATGACATACAATAAAGTATCTGTCTCTATGAACGCTATGGTAAAACTCATAAATGAACTATATTATGAAGTTTTCAATTAAGAACAAGAAAATGAGTAATAACCGGAAGTGCAGAGTCTTATATACCTACCACCAATATAATACAGTTGCCGATTTTAGTGCATTTTGTATAAAAACATTTATCTGATTCAGTCAATTTGTTTAATTTTAGCGGTAAACTTTTCCTAGAATTATGTTTTTGAATGTTATCGGGAGAAATATATATACATATGTACTGTGGTAAGTCAGATCAAAATTTTGTCCTATAGCGGCTAAACCTGCACAATTTTTAAACATTTTTCATTTTATCCATGTTGTTGTTGTTAGATATATAACAGACGAGCAGACAATTTGTATTAAAAATTTTTAATAGGCTGCTATTGACCATTTCAATATCAAATACAAACTATAAAGACATAAAACGTTTCTCAATTTTCTAAGTTAAAGAAAAAGTATAAAAGTTTAAATTACATGGATCTAAAACGAACAAAAAAATAAATATCATTTAAAAAAATAAATTCTTATTTTTTACCTCTTAAAAATGTATAAAGATATTAATTAGTTTCTTATTATAGTTTATTTGAACTTTTTTATTATTAAAGTTTTAGAAATTATTTAAGACCTTAAGTCTGTTTTTATAAAAAATTTAAATTGTATTTCAATATTTCGCTACGACTTTGTGGAGCTTCTTCCTCAAAAAAAATATTAATTTTATAAATTTCAAAATTATTTGTCATAGGAAAAAAAGGATACGAAAACTTTCAATATTTGTTTTAACAAAATATTAAAACAATTTTTAACAAGTAGAAAATATTACTAATTATACAATATTTGTAAGATGTGTTATTTTTTATGTATTAAATGTATGCAAATCTACTATGCTACATTTTCAAAATCTGTTTGTAGTTGATCCTTTTATGGCCGAATTCTCGATCATTAGTAAACCATTGGTAAACTAAAATACTAACTATTGTTTAACTATTGCTTGTTATTGTTATGGTAAACTAAGCATTGCGAATAAAGGATCATTAGTTAAGCCTTTGTCATTATCTAACTAATGACTGTGAATTCGGCCTTTAGTTTTAGGTACATTAATTATCTATAACAACGTCGTTTGTAGTTATTTTCAGTGTTTAATACCGATACATTTCAAAGTTTGGATAGTACTTTAATATACTACAATGAGAAGATAACGCAGTTTTTTTGTAAAGTAATATTGTCTCTATATCTTTGGTCTGATTTATGTCCAGCAATTCTGGTTTTTAGTTTATTTTTCGTGGTACATATATATACTTTATTACAATTTTCTTTAGCATTTCCGTCACAAGGTATTTTATATACAGCATTTGACATGCTCCATTTTCCTTTTTTATCTTTTGTTTTACTAAATAATTTATGTAATGTGTTTATAGGTCTTGTAAGCCATTCTATATTTATCAGAACAAAAATTTTTGATCTCCTCAATCGTTCTGATATATCCGAAATATAAGTTATTGATTTGTAAATTTTCGGTTCTATTTTATTTCTTGTATTGTTTTTATTTTTATTGTTTACTTCTGAATTTGCATTTTAATGGCTTTTATTACATTTGCTTATCATCCCAGCAAAAACCTTACTTACATTCTTAATTTTAATGACTTTCAGAATTCATTATTTATTTATTCACCACTTTTTTTATTACTTATTATATATTTAATAATTACTTATATAAATATATCTTAAAAAGACCATAATTATAACATCTAAAAAATTAAAACTTCAAATAAATAGATTTAGAGGAGTTAGTCCGCTTTCACACGTTTCAATTCTGACTCTTCAAGGCAAGTATTTTTGGGTGAGAAGGGAAAAGAGAATAAAAGGGTTACACACTTGAAGTTACTAGTCAATTTCTTAAATTTTCCAAACAGACTTGAACAAAAACTCGGCAGCTAAAACTGAAATGTGTGAAACAGCACTTAGTATATCATTATAAATCTTTAGTAATATCATTTGCAATAAGTTTTCCTAACATTTATTAAGTTTTATAATATTTTGTTCTAAGTATAAAAATAAGTTATTAATTTTTTGGTTTAAAGTGGCAAATTTATAACAGATTACTTTTGGGACATTGCGAACAAAAATAAATACTTTTTCTAGTAGATTTGTAAATAGTCTGGTCGACAATTTCCTATTTCCTTTTAAACTTAATTTGTAAGTAAAGTTTTTGCTGGCATACTTAAAAATGTTTCCAACCTAATACTTAAATTGAATAGAAATGTAGTGTACAACATTGTCATACTAGATCAGAATAATAATTTGTTGTATTTATTTATTATATGAACAAGTTTTACACATACAGACACACTTATTGTAATTTACACACTTATATTAAATACTAATGAATAATTTTTCCCAAAATGTTTAAAGATTTTAACCTAAAGTTAAATAAAATTCGGTCATTTCGTTTAAATAGTAAATAATGATGGAATGAATATGCTTTTAATTTAATTTTTGTTTTATGCCTTAAAAATAGTTTAGCTTTTTATAGTCTAACCAAAGTATATTGCACTTTGGTAGAATTTAATTTAAATTATTTCAATGAATATAATTTTTAAATACTTACTGGAAATATCTTTAAGAGTGCTTTATATGTTCAAAGGGAAAGTAGTATAAGTCAGCTTAAGGAAGCAATAACATGATTTTATTAAACATTTTGCATATAGCAATAATTACAACGTTTTATGAACAAAGATAAATGTTAAAACCTTAAATGGTATCGCCAACTATCTTTCTACATATTTCAATATCTGTAAGAGAAGCACATACTAGTTTATCTTGTGAAAATATAGAGGGACTACCTAAAGGTTCAATAAAAATCGAAAGTATTATAGATTACAAATTATTTCTGAAGAAGTTTTGGAAACTGCAGTTTTTTTTTGTAGAAAGATGACACTTAGTTGTAGGACTTAGCATAAGGATTTAAAGTTTATGGATTCAGTTGCAATTGCTACTTTCGTACAAATATTTACTAAAAGTAGTTTTCGGACTGTTTATCTATAATCACTCTGCTCTAAATGATTATACGTAATAGCCACCACCAAAAAGCAATATTTATATATATATGTATATTCTGAGTCCTTGTAAAATTCTAAACCAATGTAAGCCTATAATAGGCCGAACAGCATAAAATTCCATACGGATATATTTATATAAATACGAATTATTCATTTCGATATTCAACTTGAAAGTCAAATTTTAAAGATACTTATCAGCATTTAAGTGATTTTCGAAAGTGCCCATTATATAGGAACTATTTTGACCATTTATTACCGATTCTTACTGTAATTTACAAAGATTACCTGATTTTCATAATAATCTTGAGTGTAATTTAACAATTTATGAATTTAAAAGAACATTTTTCCATATTCACAACAAGTTAAGAAACATAGTATAAAAAAGGATAAGATATAAAGTGAGGCTTTTTTGTTTGCATTTGATCTCAATAATATTATTTACAAAAGATTTATATGGGTGGTATAGTACAAGTGAACCAGTTATGGACTGATAGCTTCTAAATCCAGTATACTTTAATGCGATTTGTATTTATTTAAGGCTAATTTTGGTTGAATTTCATCTCAATAACGTTATTTACAAGAGTTGTATGGTTGTTTAGTATGCTCGGAAGTGGACTTAATTCGGGACCTATTGCTAATTATTGGCTGACAGTATAATTACCGTATAACCGATATTAGTATGATTTCTGGATTAAAATTACTGATCTATATAAAAGATTGTTCGATATCAAAATTTATTAAACATTTTTGCGGGCTTACGAGTATTTGTCTTTCGCAAATGTTTCTTGTATGGCAGCTATGACAAATTATAGGCCGATCTTCTTAAATTTTGGAACAGTGATTTTTATGCATGCGAGGATATTTCACGTCGAATTTCAACATAATAACGGTATATTTAAGATATATGTTAGTATTAACGTAGATTTCGGGAGTGGACCTTATAAGGGGATATAGTCAAATATGGACCGATTTTCTCAAAATCCAGTAGTTTGATTTTGGCATGTATGTAAATGATCAGTGTAAAATTTTGAATCGGTACCACTATTTATAAGAGAATTATGAGTATTAAAGTGATTTTCGGAAGAGGGCTTTATATAGGGCATACGGTTAAAAATGGACCGAAATTCACAATATTTTGTGGGATGATTTTTGTGTATATCTAAATGATCTGTGCAAAGTTTTGAGTCCGTACCGATATATATACAGGGATATATGTCTTTTTCAGATGTGGTCCTTGTATGGGAGCCATGACCAATTATGAGCCGACCACCATAAAATTTAGTACAACAATTTATTTGCCTATAGAGATTATTTATGTAAAATTTTAGTCGTTTAACAATATTTACATCTGTTTTATACGTATTTAAGTGTTTTTGGTAGTGGACTTTATATGGGGTCTATGGTCAAACATGAACCGAACTGAATTTTGTCTTGATATTCCAATTTCATAGGTATTTATGTATAATTGAGCAATATTTCGGGAAGAGTTTTGTATAGGGGCTATGAGAAATCATGGACTGATTCTTACTATTTTCCGCACACTTTCTTCTTTTATCATTAAAGCAACATATAAAAAATATAAAATTTTTATGGAGGTTGTCTCACATATTGGTCCATCACTCTTGTCCTTTTGGAACGCGAACGGCCTCCGCCAACATAAAAACGAACTGGAATACTTCCTGATGGATAAGCAGATTGATGTTATGATGATTGCTGAAACTCACTTGACGTCGACAGGGTACTTCAAAATTAATGGCTACGTGTTGTACGATACTAAAGATCCCCGCGGAAGAGCTTGTGGAGGTTCGGCAATTCTTATAAAGAACAGAATAAAACATTATCTAATGAATAACATAAGTGAGGATTACCTCCAAGCAACAAACATTTGCATTGAATTCTGTCAATACAAATTTGTTTTATCATCGATTTATTCTCCGCCTCGATTCTCAATAAAAGAACACCAATACCATAACTTCTTTAATTCCCTTGGAGCTAGATTTTTAGTTGCTGGCGACTTTAACGCCAAACACACATTTTGGGGTTCACGTCTGGTAACCCCAAAGGGTCGCGTACTCTTCAACACCATTGCTCAAATGGGCTTAGATGTACTCTCAAGCGGACATCCCACCTACTGGCCGACGGACCGACGGAAGATTCCCGATGTTATTGACTTTGGAGTAGTGAAAAATATCCCTGTAGAATGGATGCAAGTGGATCCTTCATTAGACTTGTCCTCAGATCACTCTCCTACTATCATTTCAATGCATTTCCCTCAAGTGTGTGGCTCTCCATTTAGAAACATGACTAAGACCCGAGTAAGCTGGATAAAATACAAAAAGTATTTAAGTTCTCATTGCACGGAAAATATTGTGTTGAGAACTACCGACGATATCGATCAGTCGATTGGCAACTTTACCGAGGACCTTCGACGAGCTGTGCATCACGCTTCCACTTATCACGTTGAATGTAGAAATAGGACAAACAGAACTTATTTATCTGAACTCGAACATCTCCTATCAGAAAAAAGAAGAATGAGAAGAGAGTGGCAACTTCACAGGTCTCCTGAACTGAAAGCTAGGCTACGGGTATGCAGAGATATACTAAGACATTTCTTAGAAACCCAAAGAACGGCTTCACTTACATCCTACTTGGAGGGTCTTGATAGTACCCAACAATCTGACTACTCGTTATGGAGGGCGGCAAGAGGTTTAAAAAGACCAGTGAGAGGAAAACCTCCTTTGCGAAATCCGACTGGTGACTGGGCTAGAAATGATTCCGAGAAAGGGACATTATTTGTTAACCATTTAAGAAATGTGTTTACTAAAAACAACTCAAATAATGCAACTGATTTGCCACCACTCGTTATTAGACCTCCTGTACCTCTAAGACTTAGCTTTAATGATATTCAAAGCCCTATTGGTACTCTGAACCTTAGAAAGGCTCCAGGTATGGATAAAATCAGCAATAAAATGCTTGTGGAGTTACCTCGTGTAGCTAGAAGAATTATCCTCTTTATCTTCAACGCTATTTTACGCCTAGAATACTATCCTGCAGATTGGAAGGTGTCTATGATCACTATGATTCCTAAGCCAGGGAAGGACCTCACCAAAGTAGAGTCATATAGGCCAATTAGCCTATTGCCGACAATTTCTAAACTGTTCGAAAAATTGTTAATGACTAAGTTGATTCCAATTCTGAACGACACTGAATGCATTCCTAATCATCAATTCGGCTTCAGAGCTAAACACAGCACCATCGAACAAACACACAGATTGGTAAATGTGATAAGAGGGTCGTTTGAAGACAAAAAATACTGCTCCGCCCTTTTCATTGATGTGTCCCAAGCGTTCGACAAAGTTTGGCATGACGGTTTAATGCACAAAATAAAATTAACTCTGCCTGCTAACACCCATAAACTTATGGAAAGCTATTTATACGGTCGCAAATTTAAAATCAAAGAAGGCAATTTTTTAAGCCCCGCTCAGCCAATTGAAACAGGTGTGCCACAGGGTAGCATACTGGGTCCTACTTTATATTTGATTTATGCCTCCGACATGCCGTCAGACCCCAAAATCCACACGTCAACTTTCGCAGACGATACAGCCTTTATCAGCGTTCACAAGGACCACCAAGTAGCATCACAGAATTTGCAGAATTACGTTTATAAACTAGAGAATTGGCTAGAGCTTTGGAAAATCAGGGTTAATGAACAGAAATGTATTCATATCACTTTCACATTGCGAAAAGAAACTTGCTCGTTCATCAAAATAAATAATCAAATTATTCCTCAACATAATGAAGTCAAATACCTCGGCATTCACCTCGACCGCCGTTTAACTTGGAAGTCTCATATTGAAGCGAAACTTACACAAATGAAATTAAAAGCAGGGCAACTTAATTGGCTAATTGGCAGAAATTCTTCACTAAAGTTGGACTGCAAACTATTGTTGTACAATGCAATTCTAAAGCCAATCTGGTGCTATGGAATTCAATTATGGGGTACTGCCTCAGCATCAAACATTGAAAAAATTCAAAGGGGTCAAAATAAAATTCTACGTATAATTACTGCAGCTCCATGGTATGTTAAAAATTCTCGAATTCACAAAGATCTATGCGTGCCATCAGTAAAAGTTGAATTTACAAAACACGCGTCAAAGTATGTCAGCAAACTTGAACACCACCCAAACCCACTTGCACGAGACATCCTCAACTTTAGTGGCCATAATCGGTTGAGAAGGAGGGATACCCTTGCTTTAGCTCAAGCGCAAAATAGATGACTGGATCAGTTGATGTGAATTTTTTTTAGTATCATAAAATTTTTGTCTAGCACTGGCTGGGCTTATTATTTTCTTTTTAGTATTAAGATTTGAATACTTATTGTCATTTCATTATATGAAGATTCAATAAATAAATAAAGGCTATAAAAAAAAAAAAAAAAAAAAAAAACTCTTGTCCTACTATACAGATTTTGCTGGTTTTCAATACCAAACTGCTTAGGAGAACTTTAAGTGGATTTCTGTAAAATTTGTTGATTTCGGTTGTGGTCTTTGGACATAAGAGTGTTTTACATAGCCAGACAGACAGACAGACGGACATGACTCAATTGACTTAGAATTTCGTAAGGACCAATAATATATATACTTTGTTGGGTTTTAAATGAATATTTCTCAATGTTACACACGGAATGACAAACTTATATATTCACCTCATTCACCACTTATAGTAAATAAATGTAATTTTTTTATACTATACTTTAAAAGTGCATAAATATTTATTTCTGTTTACAAAAAATATCATAATATGATTACTTTCGATCATAATGTAATTTTTATATATCATAATATGATTATTATATGTCGTAATATGATTAATTTAGATCATAATATGATTACTTTAGATCATATTACGAAATATGGTTACATTGGGTAATATTATGATCATGTATGACAATTTTATGATTATATTAGGTTATAATATGATGCTATAATATCAAATTATGATTAACAAGAAAATATTATGATGAAATATTACAAGATAATTTATATTTCATGGCACTTATATTCACAATGTTTTGACGACAAGCATAAATCTTATCATAATATGTTGCTCTTAAATTATGTTTACCACCACTATGTTTTTTCTCTGCGTGTATGACCAATTATATTTATTTCGATTATAAAGTTATAGGACTTTTCCTTTTATGCTAGAAATAAATTATGAAAATTACATGATACAACTGCATTACATTTAAAGAAAACAGCAAAATACTTTTGAAAATTTTGATCTATAAAATCTACTAAATCGATTTTGCCTTATTTCAATACCAAACAGTTTTGTCAAATAGAATGTTTGGGGAAAGATGTGCAAACATAGCTAGTTCGTAGTAGAATTTTATTAGGACCCAGTATGTACATGTTTTTTGGGTTTACAACTAATATTTCGATAAGTTGTAAATTGAATGACAAACTTTAGGTCGCAGGTATAAAAAAATAGGTTGAACGGGGAAAAAAAAATTGTTAGATCAAACTATATTGAAAACGTGGTTCTCATTATATATATAATACTTTGATTTAGATAACATATAAATAGCCGAATTTAGTGATATTTACCACTAAAATTTAACAAATTAGGTGAATCAGATAAATGTTTTATACACAATACATATATAGGATTAACACTCTTACTTGTGTACACTATGGCTACGTAGATTCAGAAAACGAGGAGATAAGTTACATAGGCCCAGGAGTTTATAAACTAATAACTAAGTCTTTTCAATTGTTAAAAAACAAATTTGCAGACCTCTTTGAGAAAATATACAGTGTTGTCCCAAAAACAAAAACTATGTATTTATATAAGTAACTAAAGAGTAAAATTTATCCCATACTATTGTAGCATTTGTATGTCCTATCTTGATTTCTTGTCTTTTATTAGTCAAAATTAGCCTGCAATACTTGTAGTATTTGTCTTATTATAATTAAAGAATTCTAAATGTTTACAAAACTTCAACTGTCAAACCAGTTCGTAGGAAAGTTTACACGAACATTTAAACTTACTGACTTTTTACACAAATATTTGCAGATATTTTGTTTTAAGTTTTTTTCCACCCGAAAAAAAAATATTTTAAACGAAACATTTAGCAATATCTTTTGCAAATTTCTTAAACTACTTTTTATTATTTAAAGTTTGTTTTTGCTGGCGTAAAACTTTAAATCAAAGCTTACTCCAGTTTTCTCTTAACTCTTGATAAAATATGTGTAAATAGTTTTATTGTAGTTTTGTAGTTGTTGTTTAAACTTTTTGTTGCTTCTTGTTTCATATTACAAGCAGAAGCACACCATAAGACTAATTTGTTGCAGTAATAAATCTGCAATGCAATGACAATACATCTAAACATGAAAATGCAAAGAAGCAAAACTAACTAACAGCATACACAAACATCCATACATACTCGCACACTTATTAATGCGTGCAACATGGTATGCAGACCACATGTCAAGGACTTCATTTAGTGTAAACCACAACTACACTAACCAACAACAACAGCATCAGCAACAACAGCAAAAATACAGGCACCAGCAACAATTGCAATAACACAACCAACAAGAGTAAGAAAAATATTGCAAGACAAACGAACGAGTTATACAAAACAGGCAACAAATAACAGCACAATGGGATGCGAACTATTAAATAAGGAACATATTAGACTTTACAGGAATAGAAAATTTGTTTGTTAACAGTCTCTCTAAAAATTACAGTAATGTTAGGAGCACAACTGAGACTAAAGGCAATTTTTGGTCGCGAATATTCGTCTCTAGAAAATTAAACATTATATTAAAATACACACAATAACGGCGTCGGTTAAATTCGCCATATGCGGCGAACTCTGAAATAGAGTATATTTCTATTTTTTTACGCCGGCGAGCGACGAACAAGCAATACGGGATGATCATGTTTCGCTTTAGTTTTTAATGTTTTAGTAAATAATGTTAATTTTTACTTAACTCTTGTTTTATATAATTTAAAATAAATATACAAAATAGTTAACAATAAAAATTGTGTTTACCTGTGTTTTTACAGTACAGTTTTAACTGTCAGTTTCAACTGTTCAGTTCATACGTATATGGATAATAATTGCCAGTTCAACTTAACTGTTCAGTTTAACTGAGAAATTTAAAATTGTTATATGTATTTTTAACTGACAGTTTGAAGTGACCGCGTGTGAGGGTTCAACTGTGCCGTTCTCAGTACAATTTGTGTTGAGCGAGAGTTCGTATCATGTCGCGTAAACAGAACCAAATGACAGTTGATTTTATTGCAATATATAGGTTGGAAACTTGCCTATGGCAAGTTAAACCCCTGGCCCACGACGCCGAACGATAACGTTCGCTTAAATAAGACTTAAGACACAAACTTGATTGAGTAAAAAAAAATAGATACGAAAAGAGTTTGTGTCTTAAGTCTTATCCATGATCACGCACAAAAAAAATACTGCCTACACCAAGGTGGCGAAAAAGTTACAAGAAGTAGAACCTGACGCGGAAAAGAAATTTGTTTTGTCAAAAATAAACAGCATAAGATCCACTTTTCGCACAAAAAAAGAAACTTGAGGCATCAAAAAAGTCTAGAGCATCTGCAGGCAGCATCTACAAGCCGGTACTTTGGTACTACAACCTGTTGGATTTCCTACATGATCAAGACACCCCAAGAACAGCACTGTTTACGCTGTTTTTTTTTTTTTTTAATTACAAAACCGTCCTGCTCGTTCGAGTCCATGTTAAAAACTGAAGTATTGAACACAGTTAAATCTGTCAGTTCAAACTGAACAGTTGAAACTGTACGTGAGAGGCCGGCTTTAATGTTTATTTTTATATATATATATATATTTTAAATATCAGCTGTTATACGAAAACTGAACTAACTAAATTATTAAAAATTACATATATATTATTTTTCGTCATTACTATGTTTCGTACGACGAATTTACACAGCGAATTGTCACCAACTAGTTCGTCATGTTGGGCAAAATTCATCGTTCGTCCCAGTTGTATTCCTAGCATTATGCTCATTATATGGCGGCAATGATAAAAAAAAATGGCCCGATATTCACAAAATCCATTACTATGATTTTTATTTGAATAAGAATGAGATTGAGATTTAAGTGATTTGCGAGAGCTATGACAAATTATGGATCGATCGCATATTGATTCGATTGGCTTTGTATAAGCTTTATATTTAACATAATCTCTTGACTTAATATTTTTTATACCCACCACCAAAACGCTTGTCATTCTATTTGTAACGTATTGGAATATTGGTGGTAGAACCAAAAATTCTATATATTCTGGCTCCTTATAAGACTCTAAAATCATACAGCCATGTCCGGCCGTCGGTCCATCTATTAAAGGCACGATAGGGCCTCCAAAAATGGACTCACAGTAATTAAATTTCTCTCAAACATTCCCTGTTTCACGGAAATCTTTGGTATTGAAAATAAGCAAAATCGGTCTAGTAGGATCCGCGTTACAGAACAAATTTTCAGACAACCTCGATATTTTTCAGATATTTTTGCTATTTTATTCAAATATAATGAACACTTTATTTTTATTATAGAGACACAAGTTCTGTTGAAACTGATAGGAATCGGTACATTTCTCATAGACCCATATAAATATCCCGGAATATGCCTCTATGATACATAAATGCCTTTATAAAAGCAGTATGTATATAAAATTCAACAAATATTAGTTTCACGTAAAGATAAATCACCAAGCGGTATTTTGTTTGCATCGGTCCATATTTCACCACAGCCCCATATAAACTCCATTTCCGAAAATAACTTTTATGAGCATAAATCTCTTACTATCTAGTTAAGATTCCTTATAAATAATCCGCATGTACATATTAATCTCACAACCGAATTGTATAACGATCAGTTTATATTTTACAATATCCCCCATATAAAGTCCACTTCCAAAAATTTTTTGAATGCTTATAAACTTTGAAATTCGGCTAAAATAATCCACATATATAAATTATTTATTTATTTATTTATTTATTTTACTATCATTACAATTATTATAATAAAAATAGGCTTTTGGCTTATATATAAACTACAGTAACCAATTTTATGGCGATCGGCTCATAATTGGTCATATAGGAAGCCCTGCCGAAAAAAACATTAGCCTTCGTAAATAGGTTATAAATATAAATATTAAATTGAGTAAACATTTGACACTATTGTATTTTTTGAAGGTCGCCCATAATTGGCCACATTTCCCATATAAGGTTCATTTCTGAGAATAACTGCAATTTAAATATATCGTTTTGATATTAAGGTATCGTTATTGAGCTATGAAATGCATCATAAAACTCAAATGCAGTAAAACATTTAATGACGATCGTCCCATAATATGCAATTAAACCAATACGAGGGATTCAGAAATCGTTTTCGATGCAAAATGTTACACAAATTTATTTCAAGACTGTGAACTCCAAACACTCTGATATACAAGTGGTGGGTATATAAGATTCGGCACAGCCGTATATAAACTCTTACTTGTTATATTTAATATAGTGCCAGAAAATAAACATATGGTAAATCGTTTGATTGTAGGATCAATTAACAGATGAATTGCGTAAAATTATGAGAACGAGAAATTCTCGTTGCAATAAATTCATTGTTCCTGTGAGACATTGTGGCTGAAGAATTTTCTTTTTAAAACTACTTGTCTATGATCAACCACATTTAGTTGTTAAAATTTCTCGATAGCGTGATTCAAGGATTTTCCAAAAAAAAAATTGCCTCATCAAGCTTTGAGACCAATACAGTGACACCTTCAACATGGAAAAACTTCTCAATAATATCTCTCTGATTTTCAGAAGCCCAAATGAGATGCATGAAAATATCACGCAATTTTAGAATGTAACTTTTACAGGAGGACATCAAACTTCTTTTTGAAAAACTCTTTATTAAACATACAGTTTTAATATTTTGACAAAAACACTTTCCGAATTATCTAAATTCTTATTTCTCACTCTTATTGCCACTGTGCAAACAGAAATTTATATTTTTTAATAAAGTTTATCTAAAGGAGTGTTAAACTAATCTTTTCTCTACCAGAGAAGAAGAAAAATGCCAGATATTAGCAACAACTATAAACATAAGATTTTCCTGTTTTACTTATTACAAAGAATCATCCATCTTTTGAGCTAATATGTATATACAAGTACATCGTACATTGTGGGTTGGCATCTTTGGATAATAATTTAAATATTGCCTTTATAGAAAATGCATAAGGAAACAGAACAACAAACATTTTTCGGTTAAAATTTTAATACCAGTATTAATATGTATGTATGTATGTATTTGAACAAGCAGGAAACTAAAATAAGTAAAAATATAAGAATGCTGAAAAAAGATGCATAAATGTTTAAGGACCTGTAAATACGAGTAAGTACAAGGATATAAATCATTGCTTACCCGTAGATATACATAACTTTAGTTTTAAAACACAATAAAATTTCCAAAGTTTCGTTTTGTTTAAAATGCAAACTATTCTAAGGGCTGTGTACATAATATGTATATGTATGTTTGTCTGTTTGTGTTTGCGTTTGAATATTGTTAAAGTCAAATGTGTGTTAAAGTTAAATAAGTTTTATACAAACCATGTTTACAAATATAAATACAAATACAAATATAAATGTATGTGTGTATGCACCAAAGTTTAAGAAACGCATTCGTGTGTGTGTGTTTGCTGTTGTGTTAAGTCAAATTTTATTGTTTGTACATTTATGTTGTTCCTATTGTAGTTTTGAAATTGTTAACAAAGATTTAAAACTAATTTTGGTCAATGCTTTGCCAAAAGTTGTATGTAAAAAAAAAAACCATGCAAAATAGCTGTTCATTGTTAAATTTGATGCACAGTTGTGGTCATAATATTAGAAAATATAAATTATATTAAAAAGAGTTTTTCTCAAAAACTTTAATTCTGCCTTCGCTGCAAACCTTTTCAAAAATATTTTGATGTTTTAATACAAGAAGGAGTAAATCTTTGAAAAACATTATTATATAATTGGGATATATAGTGTAAACTGTGGTCAAAATGATGAAATCCAATATTATTATGAACTTATTTAGTCACCAGAAGTTAGTGAACAAATCATTATTAATATTCCTTGCCATTTGAACTTCATTTAGTAACAATATACACGAAACAATTCTTTAAGATAAGCTATTTATCTTTTGGACATCGGGGTGAGGGGAAGATAATATAAGAACTGCTTGGTCATAGTTTATCGCAAACAAACTAAGTAAGAAAATAAATTAACACAATTTAAAAAGCAATTAGCATTAACCTAAGTTTACTATAATTCTGTACATAACTGTTAAGGAAATGGCTTTCATAGAACTCCTAAATACTATATCTTGTTTAGTTGTATGTGGTTATATTAAGTTTTAATTGTAGTTTAATTTCCGTTAGAGATTTTTGAAACAGGTCAAATGTTAAACAATGTTTTAAACTAAACAAAACTGCATATGTACGAGTACGCATACTTATTGTATAAGCAACATGTGTATTACGAGTAGAAAAACTTCAAAACATTATTTATTTTAAAAGATAAATAAATACATGAAACAGAAACCAAAACTACTTGTAAAAGTTGAATTACTGACAGCAATAGTAGAAGTAATAAAACTAATAAATTGTTGTAATAGCAGATTCTTTTATCAACTCTCACGGTCTAGCATTGTTGTTTATAGACATTATTTGAACATGTTTAAGAAGAGTTTCACGGATACAAAGTTATTTTAGGAATTCTCTTATGGTGTTCTATTAAGGCATTTAAAAAAAATGCAATAAAGTTTAAATTAAATATTTAATTACAAAGTTTTTTTTTTTAAAGCTCTTGGCAAAACTTTTAAGAATGTAAATATATAAATATATACCACTACGTAGTGAAACTGAAATAATTTTCAATTCCACATAGGCAATTCTATGGCGTTATAGAAAACGACTAAAAGTTTTATTCTAGGATGAACAAAACTGGAAATGAGATTTTACCTTTTAAATCATTTTCACAAAATTAGAACACAAATAGTTTCTTCTTTTTTCAAGCAATAAGGTCAATTGCATTTTATATACAAATATTTTATTTTATTTATATATATTAATTTCCGATATTTCGCTATCACAATGGATAGCTTCTTCAGGGATAATATTATAATAATATAGCGAAATATCGGAAATTAATATATATAAATAAAATAAAATATTTGTATATAAAATGCAATTGACCTTATTGCTTGAAAAAAGAAGAAACTATTAAATATTAAAAAAGGTCAAATAAACGAACTAAATATTAGAACACAAACTTAATAAAAATTTTACTTCCACTTTATTTTACAAAAGTAGAAGCCAGCAGAATGTGTCAAAATTCGGTAAACATCATTAAGTTATTTACTCACTACCTCATTGAAGTTGAACTTCAGACAAAGTCCTCGACTTAACCTTTATGTCAACAGCTATATACCCGGCTATGTTTTGAATTTTAAAAACGCTGTATCTCTGAAAGTGGCTATTATAACTATCTGAAATTTCATGATATCCTCACTAGAAGTGTTTTCTACTATATTCTGATGTTTGAATAAAATTGGACAAATCAGATCATAAATGTGGTCATTTTTTCATTCCTACCCCTTACGTCAACAGCTGCATGTATATGAAAACAAGTAACAAAAAGTAATATTACATGTTTATTTCATAAAATATGAGAGTTTTTAATAAAGTAAACAAATAAATATGAAATAATTTACAATTAAAACAAATAATATGAGATAACATGTTAAAGTTGTATTTGAATAATTTTTAAATGCAATTTTTGCATTGCGGAATTGTGGCACATACGGGCTTTTGCATAGTGAACAAGATTTCCTGCTTAGTCGGAGTTTAGTACATATGTATTAGTTACTTTTGGTTTTAATTCTGCCGGTGTTGTCTCGTTCTACCACACCTTCTGCGGATTCTTCAACGCCCAAAGGACCACCATTTATGGCTTCAATTGCATTCCGTGTAGAGAATATTCTTGTAATATAGCTATTCTTGGCTCTTTTTCCTATTTCATGCTTCGGCAGTTGTACACTGAGATTGTGCAGGAATATCCTACGACGACTTGTAGAAGTCTTCAACTGTGGATTATTCTTATTATAAACTATGTACGCTGCAAATGCTGACACATCTAGGATATTGTAGAAAAACGCCAAATGGCATATATTCGTTCGTCGCTTTATAGAATATTCTGCCAAGGATTTATCCATGTTATTGACCTCACCTTTATGTTTATTGTAGTGCAATATCATAAGTGGCTTCCTCTTTGAACCTTCTACTTCACTTGTATTATGGGTTGTAGAAAGGACTACAACTGATTAGTTTTTCTTTGGCTTGTAGGAACATATGGAAATATTGTTGCTGTAACCAAAAATAGTTGATTCTACTTCACGTCCTTTTGGAATAACTAACTGCGGTGGTACAAAAACACGTCGTTTATTTGCCGTATCTAACATCGATAATTTTCTGTCTTCAGTTTCTTCTTCCAGGTTATAATCTGGTAATTGGATTTCTGTGATGTCGGAGTTATCTGGATCTACGTCAGCTTCGTTTTCGTTTTCAATACCTTCAAATGCTATTGTTTCATCATCACTATTATATTCTTGTAACTCTTGGAGCTTTTGCCGAATATATTCTTGTTGCTTTTCCAAATCAAGAGCACTCACTTGTCGCCATTCAACATCTGCCATTATTATTTTTTGTACTAAACGGTATCACAATATTTTTTTATTAAATTTATATTTTTTAATCACTTGCCAATCAATCTTACATTCAACGGCGAGCAACTAACAAGTATTTCTTTTTTATTGTAAATATTCATACATGAAAACAAAGACAAAATGTAAGTATTCATGCATAAAAACAATTCAAAGTAGGGGAAAAACACAAACAAAATTCAAATAAAACATATAAAAACAGAAATGTATTTAGAAATGTGTGAATTCCCATATAAAATGTACTTGCGTACCCGGGTATGCTTGCTGTTGACGTAAGTATAATTTTTCTGCTGTTGACATAAAGGTTAATAATTATCTCTTATGGAAAATTTATATTTCAAAACTTTACAAAGTCCTGGTGCGTATTTTTTTATATCTGTGTAATTTTTCTAACTATTTTTCTTAATATTGCTTTGTTGGCTAAACCAATGATGAAATTCTTCATCACATTCAGAATATTCTAATTTGAAAGTAAACAAATAATGGATTTTGTAATTTTTTAACTCTTTCTTTTTTCTTAAAAATAAACTTTCTTTAGGAATGTATAAGAAATTTACATTTGCTGAAAGGAAACTTTTTAGAGATCATTTTAATAAAAGAAACATATAAAATTTTCCAAATATGTTGTCTCTATGATGTACCGAATTTAAGCTATTTTGTATCAAAATGTCAACTTTCGGCCATACGTTCTATAATTTAACAGATAACACGGTTTTGAAAATAAAGTATTTTACCAGCCCCGATAAAAATGTGGCAAAATTTTGAAAAAAATAATTTTTGTTTTTTTTCTCAACTTTTTGGGAATTACTGGATTTAGTTTGTACTCTTATTACATTTTTGCCTAACTTATTACTAAGTTAAGCAAAATTTAATCCACATTGCAAATTGCATTGCACTATGTTAATAAGTAAAGATTTTATTACATATTTCTTGAATATCGGAAAAATACTATATAAATATGTCTAAATTTTTATAAAATTGCAAATATCGGGTACTATTCCTGCACCTAATTGGTTTATTTAGATAAAATGATTATAAAATTACAATCTTATTCAAAAAGATTCAAGGCAATATCTCGATTAGATTCATAAATATATTGATTTTAGCTTCAAAATTGGTGTTTTAGAAAATCCAATTTGTTTGGTAGATATTTGACTACATCCAAAAATTCCGAAATTTATTTCAATGCATAAAAATCTATTATAAATATTGTTAGTAGGTTAAAATGTTACACAAATAATCTTTATGTAAATGACAAGTAAGAGTTTATATTCGGCTGTGCCGAATCTTAAGGTACGGTCACACTTGCCAAATATTTACTCAAAAAAGCGTAACCACTTATTTTAGTACACATTTGTTTGACGTTGTTTACTCTTCAAAATAAAAGTAAATAGTTGTTGTGTCTTGTCCTAAATAAACGAAATTTTTTTAAATAAATAAACGAGTTCAAATATATTTTATTTAGTGGTTACGTCGTTTTCGGCAAATATTTGCCAAGTGTGGCCGTACCTTTACATACCCACCACCAAATACCAGTAGTGGGATCTATGAATACTTGAAACTAATTTTTTTACATTTGTATTGGTAACGATAATTAAATTTAAAAATGCATCTCAATTTAACATTTACAAGAACTTTATTCCGCACGATATACGGGGGTGTCACCGAACTAAAGACAATCACATATTATATTTATCTCGTTTTTTTTTCAGAACTGCTCTTTGTTCATATTTTTGCAGCTTGTAAAGATTTATTTTGAATTTACTAGTAAATTGTGTGGCTTTTTAAAGCGTCAAAAGCTTTTCATCTGTAAACTCTGTGGTTATGCTCGAAAGTGGACGTTGTATGGGAGTCCATGGTCGGTTATGGATTATTTTTCACAAAAGCCAATAGTATAATTTTTGCATTTTTTGTGTAAAATTTTGATTCGATATGAATATTTATATCGGTTAAGGAGTTTTTCGGAAGTTGTCATCATAAAAGAGCTATGACCTATAATGAACTGTGCAACATGAAATTATAAACAGCGATTTATATGTATGTATAAGCATGTGAATGATTTATGTTGAATTTAAACTTGATAGTAAAGTTTTCGGTGGTGGAAATATGTAGGGTAATAAATAGCCATAATATTAAAATATTTTAAATAAATTATTTTCTGCGTCAACTTGATTTTCAAACAATATACGTACATACATACTTAAGTATAAAATACTAATAACATTTCCACAAAGCCTGTAAAAACACAATATACCTATTCCAGTCTTTACACCAGTGTAGTTTTGGTAATTCTCAATATATTTAGGTGGAGGGTATTTAACTTGTTTCTTAGATCTAAATGTTAAATTTTCCTGCAAAAATTGTTTTAAAATTTTTATAAATTTAAAAACATATAAAATGTAAATAAATATATGTTCGAGTATGTATGTATATATTTAGACTATTACAATCGACGTTGCGTTCTTGGCATGTGGCACATCCATGGAACAAAAAAACTCATTCTTCATAACTTCAAAACAAAAATGACTAAAATATTATATGAATTCTCATACAATCATTGGTCAATGCAGCTGATGTTCTTTCTCTACTCGTTCTATGTGAAAATAATCAAGTAGAAAGAAAACTATTTCCAAGACAGCACAGCGGATGATAGGTGGGCGGTCGGATGGATGATTGTGAATGTTAATATAGCTGACTGAACAAAATGTTTGACGTTTGAAATTCCTGTTTTGTTTTTAATATAAAATACACACACACACACACACACACAAAGCCAACACATGCACACATTCATGAAAATTTCAAGGAAGCTTGTATAAGAATCACAACGTCTAACACATGCATGCCATGTGTATGGTGTCTGTGTGGGAATGTATATACATATATAGTATGTGTAAATTAAAAATAAGAGACAGAAGTTCATAACTTGTTATAAAACTCAGTAGGATATCGCTACAACAGACAATTTCCGGACAACTTTAAGTAAAAGACTTTGTGCCCTTTATACATCCGGCCTCTTGCCAACTTTTTTTCGTTTCGTTTTTTTTTTTTGTTTGCAATTTTGTTTTCCTTTTTTAATTTTGTTGTAGCTTTTAAAATCCAACTTAACATACAACCGAAATATGAAACAGAAGACCATCAACCAATTGGTTGTTGGTTGGGTGGGTGTTAATGTCTTTGGTACAATGGTCTTCGCTGGGTTTGATGACTCAAGGAAGGTGGTTGTTAAGATGTTAAGAATGTCAGCAGGCTGTTATGAATGGTTTATAATAAGACTATTAAAGAACAATGATAAAAATTACAACAACAACAACTAACAGCAATGAAAAAGAAACAACAACACAAAGTTAAGGTTATGCCAAGCAATATCCCCATGGATTGGGTGACTAAGTCATAGTCTTTGTTATAATAATTTCCAACACTCTGGGATAGAGTAAATGTTGAGAACAAAAAAAGTGATAAAAATCTTTAGAGAAGATATTAATAATATATTAAAATTCCTGGGTAGTTTCTAGTTTAGTTACAATTGAGAGCAGAAAGCAACAAAAAAATATATAAAGAAGCTTGAAAACAATACAATACTGATGTATATAATAATAATAATCTGGCATTTACTGCTTTTTCTTTCTTTAGCTTGTGTTTTTTGTACTTAAAGACATGTCCAATACAGCTGTTGCTCAAACTAACTTGCCAGTGTATTGTTGTGTGCTCATAAACTATGTCCATAGACTCCTGGTTTTTTCTTTAAAGTCCATTGGGTTGCAAAGTCAATTATGGTGATAAAGTAAATTTGGTTGGTTGGTTGGTTGGTTTCTTAGTTGGTTTATGAGAGTTTGCTAATATTTAAACTTTTTACTCCAGAGTCTTTATTTAAGTTTAATCATATGAATGAATTGTGTAGACATCTGGCCTTTTGCTTGGCATATTTCTATTCTTAACCATGAGTGAGATAAGCTTTAAAGTTCAACGTTTCATTTGTAGTTGTTTACAGAGTATTTGTAATCTTAAAATTATATTTCTGAATACAGAATACTGTAATCTGTGCCTAATCTTAAAAACTGATTTATAACGTGGTTTTGTAGTCGGCTGAGGTAACTTAGTCGTGACCAGGGTTTATTTACGGATCCACAAACCTTAAGTAATAATACGAAGATTATTATGTACCCTTCATGGGTTTAGCGAAAATAATACTTTATTGAAATCTTCTCAATTCTGAAATATATGTTAAAGTAAATTACGAGAAATAGCTACGTGATTCAGTCGCCTACTGTTGGGATGCGGTTGAGATCGGTTGTCGCAGGTTCGGGTATAGCAGGATCGGATTCATGCAGGTTCGGTACTCTGCACTCGGGTTTGACATTGTCAGGTGCGGGTTTAGATCAGGATCGGGTTACTCAGGTTCGGCCTTATATCAGGATCAGGTTTCCACAGCTTCGGGTTAATATAATAACTTAATTCTAGATTCTAAATAATACAATATTGCTTAGGCTAGGAGAACAGACAGCCGAAGCCACTGTGAGAACAGACAACTGAAGTCACTGTGAGAACAGACAGCCGAAGCCACTGTGAGAACAGACAACCGAAGTCACTGTGAAAACAGACAGCCGAAGCCACTGTTAGAACAGACAGCCGAAGCCACTGTGTATATGTGTCGGTTCAAGACCACAAAATTTCGATAGATTTTACGAAAGTAAAACCTGTTCGGTTCCTCAGTTATAAATTATAACTTAATTATAACTTCCAAGACTTGAGAGAATAAACATTACTGCTCGTTCTAAACTACACTGGTATAATATATACACATAGAGAAAAAATATAGTTTGCGGTAATCATAATATGGTTAAGTTGTGATTTAGATGATTACTACAATCATTAATACATAGCAGAATCGGTCTAATGACAGTTTTATTTAGAATTATTTTATTTTTGGAATTAAGCTGCGATCACTTGTTAAGTATAGGGTAGAGGTCTCTAAAGCATTTTATGGCTCTGTCTACAATATGCTCAAATGTCAGCAAATGTCAGTTTTTTGTCCAGTACAACTCCGAGGTATATGACAGTATCACTGAATGGTATAATAACGTTCTCGTTACGAAGTGGTATCGATGGAACACATTTTGGAGACTAATTGAAATAAAATAGAATAGCTTGAGTTTTATCTATATTTATTATGGTTTTCCATTTTTCATAAAACGTTTCAGGAGACTGTTGTAAATAATAAATGGAATATCAGTCCATATTTAACCATATCCTTCATAATAGGCCTACTTCTGAAATATATATATTTTATATACAAAATTATTTGTATCAAAGTTTATGAAGCTCGCTCTATAATTGGTCATAGCTCCTAAATAAGAACTGAAAAACAAGCAAACCCACAAAACTGTATAACAAATATCAATATCTAGACAACATTTTATACCGATCTGTAATTTTAATCCAGAAATTATGCTAATATCGGTCAAACCGCAATATTGCTGGTAGATTTTGTAACTGTCAATCTATAATAAACAACAGTTCCAGAATAAAGTAAACTTCCGACTATCATTATAGCAACCATTGAACATTTTAAAACTACGTTACTATATTTAATGAGAATTATTCCTCTTGCGAGTATTTGAAAATTTTTAAAAAAATTTTTATTCGTGACTAGAAGATTAGAAGAAATTCAACCCAAATAAGCCACAAATGGAAAAAAAAATCAAGTTCCTGCATACTGGATTTTAAAGGTATCAGTACACAAATGTAACAGATTGTATCATCTCAAATCTAAGCTAACAGATTGCATAAAAAGATTAAAAAAGCTCTTGGATTTCTTCTTCAAATTAATTGTAAAATTTTTTGGTCCACTTCCACTACAACATCGATAAAACTAATGCTTGTAGCGCCCATAAAAATTGGTCCAATACCCACCTTAAAGTACACCGATCGACCGAGAATCACTTCCTGTGGCGATTTAACGATGTACGTCCGTCCGTCTGTCTGTGTACCCGTCTGGCTGGCTGTCCATGTTAAGCTTGTACGCAAAGTACAGGCCGATAAATTTTGAAGTGATTTCAATAAAATTTGGTACGTGATATTTTTTCGGTCCAAGGACAGATGGGATTGAAACAGGTAGAAATCGGTCTATTATTTTACCTGGCCCCCATACAAATTGGCTTCCGAAATAGAAGTTTAACGATCATAAATGTTTTAATTATGCAAGTATCCAAACAAATTTCACAATAAATAATTTTTAAATGAAGCTAAATAATATCAACAAATTTTGTGAAGATCGGTTTATAATTTATTATATAAGCCCCACTTCCGAAAATCACTTTAAAGAGTATAACTGTTTTAAAAATGTTGGTATCCAAATAATATTGAACAAAAATATGTTTCGTATATCTAAAAATAATATGGTAGAATTTTACGATAATCGGTCCATAATTAATCGTAGCTCCCATATAAAGTCCACTTCCGAAAATAACTTTAAACAGCATAAATCTCTTAAAAATGTAAGTAGCCAAATAATATTCAACAAAAATAAATTTTTTATTAACAGAAAAGATGAAACTTAATTTTATAATGGTCGGTCCATTAGTCGACACTCCCATATAAGACCCTCTTTGTAATTCACTTTAACCTCCATAAATCTTTTAAAAGTATTTATATCTTGATAAAATTTAAAATATTAAATGTTTATATTCACAGAACTCATGGCACTAAGTTGTTGGATGATCGGTCCATTATAGGTAATAACTCCCATATAGCGCCTATTTTCAAAATACTGTATTATACATATGCTGGGTGTAGGGTATTATATGGTCAGGGTTGACCGACTATACTTTCGTAATTGTTTTAGTTTGATAAATTTTTACATTACAAATATTGTAAATAATGGTATTAATTGGTAATTATATCAATTATAAATCCGAACCGAATAAAATACACTGAATAATAATATTCTAGTACTAACAACAGTGTAGTTTTAAGATTGGGCATAGCCGAATATGGCACTCTAACTTGTTACTGAATCGGTATTTCAAAAAATGTTAGAGTAGACTGCAAACAAGGTTTTTGGAATATAGACAGAGTTATACATGCTCTTAATTATTAATGCAAAATAAATAATTTTATGATTTCCTCTTCAAATTCATTGTAGAATTTTTTTTTTACTTTTATATGGAAACAGTTAAACTTATTATTAGCATATCGTAACAAAATCCATGAGGCGTAGTTTTGAAGGCTTTTGAAATAATTCATGGTTTACATAGCATCTAGTTAAGGGTAGATCTTTTGTGGAGTTTTTTTTGCCAATTTTTTTATTTATTTCTATCATATAATTTTATAATTAATCCTTATTATTTTCTACCTTCTCTTGTTTAACTATTATGAAAACAAATATGTATCTCCCAGAAGAAAGTCACTGACAATTATACAATATTAATTTCACTGCCAGGGATATGAAGCAGACTTCCTTTTATTTTCCTTATCCATATTTACCCGACGGAAGACAACACGTTTCGCTACTTAACAATTTATTGAATAAAATTTACAACAAAGAATTAACAGAAAAATAAATACAAACATAATAAATACAAATTGTGTTCATTCCCGCTGTCTTACAAACTGAGGAGGCTTTGCAAAGCTTTTAAGTTTGTTTGTTTTTTATTTATTTTAATTTAAGCACTTTTTGACCATCTTGCCTTTTCTCCGTCACGTTATGATTGACCCGGATATTCGTTATTTCTTAATATATAATTCTTTTGCTGCTTTTGCACTTTTCGTAATAATTTTTTTTGTAAAATATTTTTTTTCCAATTTCCGGCCATCCGGTTCTGGTTGTATTGCATGGCGTTTATTGTTAATTTCACTGGCAGCGTTTGCAAGTTTGTTGAAGAAAATGTAATATAAAAATTATGAATATATTGGCTGATAAATATGTATATATAGTATGTATGTATGTAATTATTGGAGGAAGAAATTTTTCAAATTAAATTTCATCAAATAATAATTTTCTTCGTTCACTTGTATACTGAGAAATGTGTCAAAAAAAAAACAAAAGAATATATTGGAAAATAGATTTGGTGAGCAGCTAGTTTCGCTAGCCGCCTAGAACTACTGATATCACACCCTGGCTTTTTTGAGGTTATATGAATACAAGTTCCCGATAGCAATGCTAGAAAGAGTAATTAAAAATTGGACCTTGCAAATCGAGTACGGCGTGTTAAATAAAATTATTTTTGAAAAATAAATGTCAAGGATTTGTAATTCGGGCAAAAAATCCAGTTCTAATTTAAGTGCTTTATGTGAAATTAAAAATGGTAAAAATAAATTATTTTATATACAAAGCAATATATTTTCTAAAAAAAAAAGTTATTCTGCAAAAAAATATCAGTTGGAATATTTGTACTAGTACTGCAAAAAATTTAAAGATTAGAAAAGCACTGTAAATGCTAAATGTTATAAAGCGATATACTGTGAGCGTCAATATAAAGTAAACATCTAATAACGTTTAACAAATGTGTTTTTTTTTTATATATACCACAAGTACGAATTTAAAACAAAATATATGGCGAAATTCATAAGCAACTTGGACAAAATATGTATAACTTATTCACAAAACCTATAAAATTACCCTTACATTTTAAGTATTTTATATTGTAAACCCTGAATTTATTAAACTTGAATTTAATACACACTAACTTGATTTTGACACGTAAAAGAAACGCGGCAGTTAAAAATAAAAACTCATACTCTTCAACTAACTACCATGGCGAGCGGTCAAACAAACAACACATCAACGACCTTATTTCTTCTATAAAACCCAATCAACAAAATGAACATCAATTCACAACAAACAAACAATCAAACAACATAATATAAGATGTATTAAACATCTCATAAAATTAAATATTAAATAAGTTAAGTAAAATTTTAAAAAACAGACATAAAAATTAGTAAAATAAAAGACATAAACAGTTCAAATTTAGTTAATTTGTTTTAAATAAAACAATTTCCAAACAAAATCCACTTTATTATGAATATTATCATAACAACAGCATTCTTATCCCTTTTGTTCAGGTCAAATATAACAATTAACATTCAATTTGTTCAAAAATTGTTACGGAAAATACCAGCTCTTTCGCATCAAAAAACATTGCTAATAGCTGATAATTTTTTAGATAGCGAATAATCGAGTTTTTCAGTAAAATCAAGTGAAATTTTGTTCTATTCCTGTAGGTATTCCTTGCAAGAAATATCTATTTGCCGAATTTATTGACCAGATATTTCCACAGCTGCTCAATTGGAATGAGGTCTGGGACTGCGGAAAATTATCTAAAGTTTTTGGACAATGATTGAGCAACCACTTTTTCACAATTCTGAGGTATGCTTAGGAGGTGACATCATTTCTGTAGTACATATAAAACAGTTTTTTAGAAATGAAAATCATCCAAAACGATCATCCAAAAATTTAGTGCCATGAATTCGAATTGTGTTAAAATTTATCTTGATATTAATAGTTTTAAAAGCTTTATGGACATTAGGTGAATACCGGAAAGGGAGTTTCGACTACTACTTATGGATCAGATTATAAAATTAGGTGTTATCATTTCTGTATATATAAAATTTATTTGTGCTGAATTTTATTTGGATAGCAACATTTGGTTATTTAAGTGATTTTCTGAAGTCGGCCTTATATGAGAGCTATGATCAATTATGACCCGATCTGCACAAAATTTGTAAATATGATTTGGCTTCTTTTAACACTAATTTGTAGTGAAATCTATTTGAATAATTGCATAACATTTATAATTGGTAAACCCCTATTTTGGGAGGACGTTTGTATGGAGAAATAATTCGATTTCCACCAATTTTTTTAGCGATTTAGAATAAGGATGCAGCGGATATTTATAAGAACAAAATTTATTTTAGTTTCTTCTTTTAACCTTTTCTAAATATTTTTAAATCATTTTAAAACATTAATGCCATCGGATTTTATGTGAACCATTCTTTATATAATGTATATTACTATTTATTTTGCAATCGCTTTTAAAGTTTACAATATATGTTTAACAATTTCATGTCAAATTCTCAGAATTGACTCCAATTTATGTTGGCCACTGACGACAAACGAAGAAACGAAAAAAAAACAGTTTCATGTATCAAAACACACTTTGAGCAATTAGTTTTTTTTTTTAAATTATATGCATCTATAAATGGTAAAATACATCAAACATATTAAAATAACGAACATGTTACTAAACTTCAATAAAAATAACAAAATTTATAATAAATTTTCATACAGTTTTTTTATCTTCATTAAAAAAAGAAATATTTCTGTGAAACTGGTTGAAAAAAATTCATGTTCAACTAACGCCCTAAAAAACCATTTCGATACCGATGACAGATGACACCCGCAAACGTTTCGTTATTTTTAGGTCTTTCAACTAAAAAGAGAAGCAAAAAACCATGTGATATCCACTCAAACTACCTTTTAGAATGTCATCAACACAGAACCATAAGGCAATAAAACTGTCAATGGTGCTAACAATCTGGAAACTACGAATCTTGTCAAGTGTGCACAGTGTGTGAGAGTGAGACAAAACAAAACAAATTCAGAAATTTATTAATTTCAAACGCATTTTTTTAGCCTAGGTGTATCTTTGTATTATCTTTCCCTTTTCGTGACAAGCCATTCAGTTGTTCATTTAGCAAGCATTAATTTGTCTAATGAACCATTTTATATAAAAATAGATTTTTGGTGTAAATTATGAGAAATTACAGATTAAAATTATGACTTCTACAAAAAAAAAACAAATATTGGTAGAAAATGAGAGTGATTAGTGGTACATATATTTATACCAACTTAACAATTTGTAAAAGAGAAAATGCATACGAGTGCAGTTCGGAAACTTCTTTCGCTACCATAGTTATTCAAAACATTTTCATTTTTCAATTTAATTTCCTCAAACCTCAATACACTTAGTCCAACGCTTATGTATAGATATATATTTTAATCCCTTGATTAAAATAGTTTTCCTAAAGGCCTTCAAAATAGTGGTTTACAACTGTAATTTCTCTTCATTTGAGGTAAAATGATTGCTAGCTAGGAATTTTTTTAGATTTGGGAACAGGTAAAAGTCAGTGGGAACTAAATCAGGAGAACAAGGTGATAGATCAAGCAACTCGTACTTTAATTCGTTGATTTTAGCCATTATTAAAACACTCTTGTGCTCTCGTGCGCTGTCTTAATGAAAAATTATTTTACTCTTTTTGGTTTTGATAATGTGTTTTATTCTATAAATTGTTTTTTTAAGCAATTAGGTCAATTGAAAAAACATTTTATAGAATATAAAAAAAGGTCGAATAAAAGAACTAAATAATTATAATGTTTTTTATTTTATATTATTATTGTTATTAATTTTTTGGTGTGGTATTTAATTTATTAATTATTTATTTATTTATTTAATTCAATGTCGTGTGCAGTCCAGTTTTTTTAAAATTAAATAATTGAAAAGTGCAATACAAATGTAAACCTTAATTCATTATTACGAAAATAAAAAATACCCCTGATGTAGTTCGAAAAAAAACGAACGAAACGTTGGGTAAAACAAATATATAAAAAAACCCGTAATGTTTTTTATTTACATTTGTTAAAGAATTGTTGATCAAAAATAGCCCGTGAGGGAAAACAAAAAACCTCAATAATAATATAAAATTATTTTTTTGTGTTGTAAGCCAGTATATTTTTCTAGACTTTTTCCATTTAATTGATCCAAAATGTGGCAATAGTACTCTGAAGTTATTGTTTTACCATTTGGCAGATAGTCAATCAATCAAATACCTTTGAAGACCCAAAAAATCGTTGCCAATTAAATTGTTCTTGTCTTATTTGAGGTATTTCCCCCAGGTTGGATTGTATTTTGTCTCTGAAGTATAGTGGTGGTGCCATGTCTCAACCACAGTTATGAAATGATGCTTAAAATCCATTTTATTTTTCTTAAAACGATTCAAACAAGCTTGAGAAATTTTCAGTTTTATACGTTTTTGCTCGACTGTTAACAAGTGCGGCAACCATCTTGCAGAACGCTTTTTCATCTATAGTTCTTTATGCAAAACTAAATGGAGTTGCTCATGCCCATATTATTAGCTATTTCACGCACTTTTATTCTTCGATTATTTTATACCATATCATGTACTTTGGCTACAATTTCTGTTGTTGTGGCTGCTTTGAACGTTCACTACGTGGTTCGTCCTCAATGCATGTACGACCACGTTTAAATTCAACAACCCAATTTTTAACTGTTGCATATGAAGCAGCACTTTCACCTAACACATTCATCATATCATTATGAATTTCTTGTACCGATAAACCTTTTTGATTTGAATATTTAATGATAACACGAATTTCTATTTTTTTTATTGTAAAAAAATCGCGGTTGCGTTCTTTTCTATCACAGAAAAAAATAAAAATGAGTTTCAATTAAAATATTTGTGGAATCAATTAAAAATTTAATTGAAATCGGACCTGTAAACAAAATGATAGTATCAATTAAAAAAAATGTGAGATTTAATTGAAAATATCAGAAAAAGTAATTGAATCAATTAAAATTTTAATTAAAAATTATTTTAAAATCAATTAAAGGTTTAATTGAAAAAAAAAACATAATCTTTTTTTTCTGTGATATGAAGAAGTTGCCAGATCGAAAAGGAATTTAACATATACTCTTTAACATATTTACGATTTTGTTAAAATTACTATAAAAAGCAACAACTTTTTTTCTGAACACAGAAACAAAATATGTTTTCCGTTTGTAAATTTCTGCCCCAGTGTTTCCTAATTTCAAAAAAAAATATTTATATTATTCTCCGATCTCCACTCTGGTGTTGCTAACAACTTAACCCAACTTAAATATAAGAACTGCTGACATTTATATATGCATGTTCGTGTTATGTGCCTGTGGTGGAGTTTTATGATTTTACACAGTTTAATCAAACGTTTTGTGGTAAACATTTATTCAAACACATGTTAGTTATTGTAAGTATGAGCAGACATTACTTTATGAACTAAAATAATGTTTACTGATTCCTACAAACCATAGGCATCACTCAGAAGTAATAAAAAGAGCACATCCTTTTTATGAGCAGTGAGTTATCAATGTCATAAGTTGTATATAATTTTGATTTATATCAGAGTAATGAGTTAATCTGGTAAGTAATTGCATACAATGATAACAATGTTAAAGATTAAGTTAAACTTTGTTTTTTATTTTTTTTTTTACTTTAGTTTATTTAGTTATAGATAATATTTATATTCATTAAAACTAACCAACAATAATTATTTCAATTCTTATATATAATAAATTTTAGTTATTAGTTCAGTCAGTGCCGGACGAAAATTGTTTGATAATTGCAGATTTTATTTATTCAGTTGGCATTCTTCCTTCTTGTCGTCGGTTGCGACCCACTGTATCTCTTCTGCTTAGTCGAATATTGTGTTATTTAAATGTGCGGTCTAATGGGTTTGGGTGTACTTTAAGCTTATTGAAGTATTTTTTTGAATTTTTTGGATCTCAGTTTTTACCAAAGGCTCGTCTTTATGAATATTCGAATTTTTTATATACCAGGTGGCAAATTCACGTAGCAATTTGTTTTGGCTTTATGATTGAGCTATAAAATAGGAGTTTACAATCTAAACTAAACCTAGAGTTTCTACCAATTTTGCATCTATATGGGATTTCCATGAAGGGCATCGATCGAGGTGTATACCGAGCTATTTAACTTTGGATTGTTGTGTTAATGCTTGATTATTGATACAAATAGGAGAACATGATTATCTACGGAATGTAAAGGTTATATGTGTGCATTACTGCACTTTAATTTTAACATTCATTGCTTCAACTATTTTTCTTGAGGGTTTTCATAAATGCTTAAAAATCAGTATCATCAGCAAATGTGAATGTGTAAGTACGTTTGTTTATTGGCATATCAGATATATATATCAAGTATAAGAAGGGTCTCAGCATACTTTCCTGAGATACAGCTGATTCAATAAGTTGTGCGGAGCTTTAAAAATTGGCTGAGAAGGGAAATGAAATTAAAAGGGATACAAACTTGACGGTATTAGTCAATTCAAGTTTAAAAAAGAATTGAACACAAACTGGGCAACTAAAACTGAAGAGTCTAAAACAAGACTTACAGTATTTTATAAAGAAATATCTGAATTTCGCATTTAATTAATTCAGGTTAAATTAAAATGTCAAAAAACATTTAGTTTATTAAATTTTAAATGACATTTTAAGTATAGAATTTAATTCATACATATTTTCAAAGAATTCCGTATTTCTGTTATTTAAATTCATTTGGCTGAATATTCTTTTGAATATTCAGAAGTTTTTGTACAATTTCCCCGTTGAAATTTAGAAATGCTTCTAAAAATTTTAGTTCATGGAATTCAGCATTTAAAATTGCTTTTTATGTTTACACATAAATGAGTAATTTCTACTATCCTGACTGAATATGATTTGGAATTATTGTACTTAAACTTAACAATTGTCAATAATTAAGAAAACACAACTATTACTTAGTTTTGTTTTTGAAATATGTCATGTTCTTTTTAATATTTATGATATTAAATGAGAAAAACAGTTGTTGTCTCAAAAAAGAGAGAATTTGGTAACAAAAACATTAATAAAAACAAACAAATGATGGAAAAATTTAATAATTCAGAAAATCGTCACTTTCAATGAAAAAATCGTCAAAACGTCACTTTGACAGAAAAGCGTCAAAATTACGATAAATCGTCAAATCCGGCAGCTATGCTGGTCATTTATAAGTTAAAATGTTTAGTAACATTATTTTATAAAATTATAAGACAAGAAAGAACTCATCAACAACACACATTGGGGAAAGTAAAGGGATTAAACTCAGCAAATGATTCTGAGTCGAGCGATATACTTCAAGTTGGATTTTAGACTAATATTTATGAGTGTTACAAAAATCAGCAAAAATCCAATATATTTTCCCCACTATGATGATCTAGGATATAATGGCGAATAAAATATAATAAAACACCTTGCAACTCCGGATACAACAAGTATATATTAAACTTAAGTTACGGTCACACTTGGCAAATATTTGCCGAAAAAGACGTAACCACTAAATAATATATATTTGAACTCGTTTATATATTTAAAAAGCTCTTTTTATTTAAGCTAAATGACAACAAATATTTAAATTTGTGCTAAAACAAGTAAATATTTGCCAAGTTAACCATACCTTAAGTTATGCTGAGTTTTAATTCAACACCAGCACCCATAAGAGATTTATAAACTTAAAACTGTAAACTATAAACTGTCTCATAAATACAAGGATTTTCCGTCCTTTTTCACTTTAAATTTCAGTTAAATCCAATAATAAATTTCAAACTGCCCTATTTATTTTTTCTATTTCTGATTAAGAATTTGTTTCCATTTGTGAGAAGAAAATCGAAAATTAAAAATTCAATTCATGTTCTTGTTATTGATTGCATGTAAACTTTTAGTATTAAATAAATCTGCAGCATTGGTTTGATATTGAAAAATCAAAACTTTTAATGATTATTTAAGCCATGTGCTGTAGTCATATTGCAAACAGCAACATTTCAGTTTTCTTATGACCATAAATCTTAACTATCTCTTTTATTTGTTTTTTTTTTTGTGAATTTTCTAGTTTTTATTTAGATGTTTTGTACTTTACATCTGGCTTGATTTAAAAAATTGTTATATGGATCCGTATACATAGCAATTGCATGTCATTGTCTTTTAAACGTGTAAATATCATAAATGATTTTCATACTATTTACTTTTCATTTGCTTCATCTGTATTTCTAAAAACATATACATATATTCACATGTATGTGTACTTACATGTATATATGTATGTGCGAATGTGTGATTATTGCTCAAGTAAATATTTTACTACTGAATTTTACGATTTTATAACGAATATGAATGCAAGTTCTATTTATCATATCTATATAGGTATGCATGTACATAGGTGGGTATTTGTATCTTTCTACATATACATACATATATACATGCAACATATTTCTAATAAATGCATAAATTCATATAAACGTTGTTTGTTATTTTTGTTGTGGTTTAAAACTGTCAATATGTATGATTATGCTTTAGTAAAAGTACAGACATACACGTACATATTTGATAGGATAGTGATTCTTTTCTTATTATTCTATGTTTTACTGGTTACATCCTTTCTAAATACTTCAATATTTATTTAACTTAGATACAGGCAAATACAGTACAGTTGTATAAAAGCATATTGCACTAAATACGAGGATCGTTGTTTATTACAATGAAATTTAAACCATAATTATTTGTGTAATAGAATCAAACTCAGAATTTAGAAACTTACTTTTACATTTAAGTAAATGGGACTTAAAATCTTTAATTACTTTGACATAAAAAAAATTCAGTTTAGTGGTATTTTCACCTAGTTTCTAGATTCATTCTCTTAAATGTTATTTGGAGCTACATGTGTATAAGTCTAAATTAAGTCAAGTGATCTTTTTAACAATTTCCGCACTTTTTTTTTTTGATACTTCCATATTCATAGAATAATGCAAGTGTTTACACACATGCCTCGTTTTACATATATTGTATATTGCGTATTTGCAAGCTGATGATTTATTGGTATTTGTTTTAACTCTATGTCTTGTTCTACCTCTACATTACAGTTTGTTTTTTTTTTTTTTTTTTTGCTTCTTGTTAGAATATTAAATAATATCTTGATTTATGATTGTGCGTATGATTTCATATAACATGTATTTCATACTTGTTACATTCTCTTTTGAACTTATCATACCTTAAACGGGCGCTCAAAGCAAAAGTTTAGTAAAAATTTTATTTACGTTTTACTGAAGTTCTCATGAGCCATAACTGAGTAATCCATATCAGGTCGAACGTCATCTATACCAATTTTCTCAGTTGACTAATTTTTTTGTGAGCGTATTAAGTTCTCTGTCTTTATTTTAAGATTTACCAAATTGCAGTAGTGGTTGCCTCAACTTTATCTTGTGTGGGTGGGTGTTTGTATGTAGCTGATATACGAAAGTGTATTTGTTTAAGTAAATAATAGATATTGTTGGTATAATAAATAAAATGCCTTTTATTATTTTTGCGGTAATTGTTGTGTCTAGTTGTCGGTTAAATGTGTGAATTATGAATTATTGTTTCATATTATTAAGCAAATCCTAATGTTATGGTTAAGTAAATTAGTCTTAATGAATAGTGTGGTTGAAAATATTTCCAAGCTTAAAACAGATGGTCTATTCCTAAGGAAATGAGTTCCTATCAATTTCAGTTGTTCAAGGATATGATATGATGGTAATATGTACATAAAATCCGGCCGCATGGTGGCTATTCCTTTCATTATATTTGTATGAGTGCTTAAGAGAGGAAAATTAAAATTGAAAATTCGACATTGTTTGAAAGCTCTGAACTGATGCTGGTTTTCGAATCTAGAAGCAGATAAAATGGGTACTTTTCTATTGATGTAACATATCTAAAATGCATCTACAATAGGTACCGGGACCAAATGCTTATGTTTCAGCGAAGCGACTAAAATATTATACAAAAACATTATATGGTTTGGCAATAAATTTGCAGTTATAATCTCTTCAACTATGACTTACTTATATAAAAGAATGCCAACAGAAATGTTTGGCTGGATCTCACCAGTCTTCAGTTAAGTTTCAGATAAATTGTTTTTCAACAATAACTTGGTTTTTCAAAGAATTTATGCAAAAAATAAAATATTATATTGTATTTGAAAGAGTAATGTTTGCAAACATAAATAAAACGTTATATTAGAAATATGTTCACCACCATTGCTCATAAAGATCTACATTCGTATATAAAAATGTTTAATCATATTGGCGGGTCTATTATAGTCTATTATAATTCCTCTCAAAAAATATTTTTACAAAAAACAATATTGGACTATTGTCAAAATAAAGTCAAAGAGAATTTGTACTAATGTTCTTCAAAATAAACAAGTCAAATAATAAACGGTCAAGATCGACCATATTATACCTACCCTACACCAAGTATGTGTGTAAAATTTTTTTCCAGAAATAGGCGCTAATTGGAGCTATTACCTTTTATGGTCAGTGCATGACTTCTGTGCAAATAAATATTTGTTGTGTTAAATTTTTATCTCCATATAAACACTTTTAAAATATTTATATATTTTAAAGTGATTTTCGAAATGAACTATGACTAATTATGGACCGTTCATCATAAAATTGAGTCGAATGATACCAACATTTTTAAGAGATTTGTAGTCTTTAAAGTGTTTTTCGGAAGTGGGACTTATATGGAAACTATGACTAAGTGTGGACCGATCAAATTAAAATTAGGCCGAATGATCTTTTAATATATTAAACATATTTGTATTGAATATTATTTGTATTCCGAGATTTTGCAGAGAGTTATGCCCTTTACAGTAATTTTTGGCAATGGACCATATATGTGTGTTATGGTCAATTATGGACCGATATGCACAAAATTTTTATATGTGGTTAGATTTTATCTATTTATCTATTTTTGAGAAATTTGTTTTAATATGTGCATAGATCGATCAAACATTAATGACCGATAAACCCCTATTATGGGAGGACATTTGTATGGGACCTACATAGGTGATTTCAACAAATTTCAATCCCAACCGACCTTGGACCGAAAATATCATGTAGTAAATTTTATGGAAATATCTGTTTTCGTACTCTGCGAACAAGAATTGGCATGGAGAGTCAGCCAGCTAGACGAACGGACGGACATCGTCTAATCGACTCAGGAAGTTAGTCATAGTCGGTCGGTATATTTTAAGGTGGGTTTTGGACTAATATTTATGGGCATTACAAACTTTATATATATATATACCCTGGTCAATCGTATTTCAGATCTGAGTGGAGGAAAAACTCTGAGTGGAGAGAACAACATAATATGGTATCACTTTTCATCATAAAACAGATTACCATAAACGTTACATATTTGCTATAGTCATAATAATGATTGCTATAATCATGTGAATGGTAACTTATCCATATCATGGTTGCAGAAATCATATAAATAATTACAGTGATTATAATATTTTAAAAAAATGTTGAAAAAGTTGTGGCAAACATGCACAACCAATTAACTCTTAATACAAGATTAAAGAGTTCCAGCTTCCTACATGAAGATATAGGTCAACTTTGGACTTACTTACTTTAATAATAAAAGGAAAATGGCCGAGAACTTTCTAGTTTATCTCAATTTATTGGAATGAAATAATATTTTTATGCAAAAGACAAATTTTTGTAATGTTATATATAATTCATAAAAATGTAATAGATTTACAAAATGGGTGTTAACAATAGATATAATTATAATAACATTTAATTATATTACACGTTAATAAATGTTAAGTGAATATTATTACTCTAACAAGAATAACGTGGCAATTTGAGGGATTAATTCACCGCCAACCCAATTTATATTCAAAAACAAGTATATCCTGGTAAAAGGTATAAAAATGTTATAAAATTGGAATAATTACTTAGCGCATGTGGATCAAAAAGTTGTACAATTAAACGATTCATCCAACTGGTTCTTATAAGAGAAAATTTATTTTACTTATTTCTGTTAGCTTTCCTTAAATATTAGTGAATGGCGGCTCAAAAATTATACGAATATTAAAATGTTTATACGAGTGGAGTTTATGTTAATAATTCTTTATATATAATCATGCACTTAGCAAATTATTTATAATTATTAACCACCTTCCAGAAATTCTTATTGGCATATAAATTCTTCTTGACTGGTTCATAAAGGATCCAAACCATTGTTAGTTAGTTAGTAAATTTACTTTAAATGTTTTACTCATGCTTAAGAATATTATTTTTTTAAAATACATTCTAATATCAGACTTTTCTTCAGCAAGACAATAAAAGCCTCTATTGTTTATATTGTTTTTCTACTTGAGAGATTTTCCATAGATTCGAAGTTAAGAGAAAAGTAAGGTGAAAGAAAATGAAATAAATGAAAAATTTTAAGTTAGTAAATACTTTAAGACTCGTAAACATAAAGCACTTGTAAACAATTTGTGCATAAAACCGCAATAAATGTGCAATACATTCATATATACATATATAAAAGAAGTAACTAAATAGTTTGGGTCAAAAAAATAGTTCCACACATATTTTGATTGTGATAAAATTAATCGCAAATAAAAGGATACTATTAAAGTGGAATAAATATGGTTAGTTCCCTTTAAAGTAGTTAACAATGTCTGAGGAAATTAATACAGAACTCGTCAAGTGATTGGTTTCCTTATTGAAAGGAGTTTCATAAAATTGTTCACATAAAACCCGGTCTCAAAAATGTGTTAATGTTTATGTAACAAAAATAGCAACTGAACTCTTTTGAACAACAATTTAATACTCATTCGTAGATATTTATCTTTATCATGCATAGATTTATTTTGAAAAATATTAACGTTTCTAGAGGTAGTCTTACATTACTGTTCATTACTCTAATCCTAAACTGGTTAGAAGAATAATAAATATTTTTTTTTTTTTTGTAAATCTGGTCAGAACTAAATGTTACACACCGAATAACAAGTGTATTATAATAGTGTTTGATGTCCGCAGTTTCAATTGCTAAACAATTTATTCACTCATATATTTATGAACGTACTCACGCTGTTTGTAAGCTTCTGAAGTTTGTCTTTTAACCCTTAGGTGTGCGGCAAAAAATACGTTCTAAAGCGTTGCAAGGTACCTGGGTGGTACCTATATGAAAGTTAATTAGAGGAAAAGCATTTTCATACTAATTATTGTTGGAGCGTAGTTAACAGATAAAATAATAAAAATAAAATAAAAACTAAAGTAGAATACAAGCGCAAAAGGAGAACAAGTCGATGGCTTTTGTCACTATTTTTAATGCTATTAACACACCAACACCAGCATCCTACATATATTATACGAATATATTTGGAATTTAATACCCAAAATCGTCGTCGAAAATTCTTAAAAGATCTAAGCATTGGTTTGTGTCAGGAAAATATTGAGCAACGGGCTAAAAAAACAAAAATATATTCTTATTCATCGACATCATCTGCAAGAAAAAATGTTTATATATCAAACTTTGAAACTGCAATATCTCCTTTACAAACTAACGACACAAGCGGACGCACTCCAGTAGTAGGAAGTTGTTACGAGTGCTCGCAGCTATGTACGAAGCAGAGAACGATTTGGAAAGCTGGTACTGGCTGCTCCAAGACAATCTGCAATCAGTACTCGATTAGTCAACCAATACTTTTGTTCTCTTGTTTTCATTACTAATTGAATTTTGTGGTTTTTATGTTTCTGTTTCCAAATAAGATGTAATATATTGTTTTTGTTTATAAAACATACAGACTTTTATTTATTCATGCCAAGCCACTAACAACTTTAAATAATATACTTGCAATGACCGCTTTCTCATATAAAGCACGTACAGGCACCCGGGTACCTTGCTGCTAATTAAAGGGTGATAAAAGTAAATTGGTCTCTCAGGAAAATTACAAAAAAAAAGTCAATGCATATGGCTGCAAAAAAACTAAATTATATGAAAGTTAGTAGCTCTTAAAAAGTTTCCGATATGCAAATTATCAATTTCACAACTTTGACTGAAAATGCCAAAAGTACCCGGTTAGCTTGGTTGACAGATAAGGGTTAAGCTCTCATATTGTTAGATATCATGTTGTATGATAAATGTGGTTTAAGCAACTAAATAATATGTATACGGAGTGGATCACAGCCAAAATTTTTAAAAATCACTTTAATGAACACAAATGTCTTTAAAATATTAGTGTTAATATAAAACTCTACTAAATAAATATATTGATTATGCCACCTAATTCAATAACGATCGGTTTATAATTAGTCGACGTTCCCATATAACGCTAAATTCAGACAATCACTTTAACGTCTTAATATTACTTAACAGTTAAAAAAAAATTCAACACAAATTATTTTTTATGTGATCACAAAATAAATCGAAATCCAAACTTTCTTGTGATCTATCCATAATTAGTCATATGTATCTATAATATAAGGCCCACTTCAGAAAACAACATTTTAAACAAACCCGTGTTTTTAATTACTTCATATTATTTAAATTATATTTCAAATGTAGATTTGGAATATCCGGGTGTTTCCTCCAGGAATGCTTATTTCGTTTGTAAATTTTTAATATAAATATGCGACTGTTGCACAACATTTTGATCCACATGCGCTGCATATTTATTTAGAATTGTAAACTTTTGCTATAGCAGCTTTCAAATAATGACAGGAAACTAACCGCATTATTAATATTCAGTAAACGTTTCTGCAAACTTTCTCCTATAAAGGGTGATTTTGTTTTCTTTCTTCTATAATTGAACCATGAATTGACTTATAAACGAATTACGATTATTGAATTTTATTATCATAATTCATACTCGGTTAAGAAAGAGCAGCGTGCACTTTTCTATCGCAAAATTGTCTGCAGCGATTTAGCTCATTTCTGTTTGAATGGATACGTTAACAAGCAAAATTGTCGTATTTGTTGTGAAGAGCAGCCAGAAGCATTGCAAGAACTGCCAATGCATCCGGAAAAATGCACTGTTTACTCTGGAGTATTGGCCGGTGGTATCACTCAACCGCTCTTTTTCAAAGACGAAGAAGGCAGCAACTTTACTGTGAATAGCGAGCGTTACTGTGCGATGATTAAAAACATTTTTTTTGTCAAAAATTAAAGAGCGGGCTGATATGTGGTTTTAACAAGAAAGGGGACACATGCTACACAGCTTGCGAAACGATGGCCCAATAAAGAGGCGAGTTTGGTGAACATTCTATTTCACGTTTCGTCGCCTAGATTGTATGACTTAACGCCTTTAGACAATTTTTTTGTAGGGCTCATATCTATAGGAAAAAGTTCGCAACGCTTGACACACTGGAAGAAAATATTGAAGAATTTACTCGTGGCATACCGGCCGATATGTTGGGGAGAGTATGCCAAAATTGGTCCCAGGGTATGAACTATTTGAGAAGTCGACGCGATCAACATTTACATGAAATTATCTTTAAACATTGAATTCTATAGATCGTTATATCGACTCAAGTACAGATTTCATAAATTTCTCTGAATTTTATGTGTTTTTTTAAATAAAATCCGAACGTGCTTTAAAAATCACTCTTTATATATACATATGTATATATACATATGCATGTGTAAAGACATAGTTGACAAGGTGACAAAAAGTGTGGTTTTCAGACCACAACTGCATATTGCTTGTAAAATTCAACCATTTTCTTGTATATATATTTTGGGTCTACATCGCCACGTTTCGCCGGTTTAGACCGGACGATTTTTATACACATATGTTCCATCAGCCACAATAAGGCGGTTGTTGAATTTAATACTTAAGACTTGGTCGTAAACCCAGTTTTATAGGAATAACTTTCTTGTTTTGCTCAACGTTTTCAATAAATTTACAAAACCTTTTTATAATTAACTGGTCGAAAGCATTTTTACACAAATTCCCCATATTACATACCAACTATCAATTATGTAACAACTAATTAAACTTTGAATATCAAAATATTTAAAAATGCTCTTTCTACTCACACATATTTTTCTGATCGTAGCTGTACGTATTTAAAGAAACTTTAATTCCTATATACTTACAAAAGTATTTACAACAATTCAATTGTATATATTTATATAAAAGTAAAATAATATTTAAATAAAACTTTACTTTCGACTTAGAGTACGAGTAGTTAGTTAGTAAGTTGAAGCATTGAAAATATTTAGACTAAACATGATTCATGTATACCCTGCTATTACACATGTAATGTTGCATTAAGTTTGAATTGCACAAAATAACGGACAAATATTTCAAGAAAATTATTCAAAATTTGTTTTTACTTAATAGTTAGACAAATATTACAAAATTTTTAATTAGCAACTACTTAAACAAATATTTACTTACAGTCTTATTCAGAAAAAAATAAAGTAGACTTCAAATGTACTTTAAGAAAATTTTGTATGAAAATTTTGTCTAAAAGCACACTTCAAATCTACTTAATTTTTTATGAATACGGCAGTTATATTTTAATATTTGTTTGGAATTTTTAAGCTGTTAAAAATATTTTAAATAATTATTAACAGAAAATTAAAGTCAAATTTTTAAAACTTTATATTTGTCATCTTAAGGAAATAATCTTAAAAAAAAGAAACTTTTTCGGTTAAAGAAATATGTCTTGAATATTAAAAAAAAAACAAAACTCTTTTTAATTTTTTTACCCACGAACAAAACTTTACAGTGATATTCCTGGTTATTAAAATTTGCAATCATAACGATACCATCTAAGATGTAACTTAGATGTTTGGACTTTAAGGTATATTTATTTCAATTTTCATAAAATCCGACCCGAAAAAAATAGTATTTCGGTATGTTTTCACTATAAATCTAAAATATAGAGAAATTTGACCTTTGAACTTCATGATTTAAGAATCAACTTTGGCCGATTTTATCAAAACTTTTGGGATGTGTTTAACATTTTCTATACTGTAATATTCCGCATGTAAATGTTAAATAACATAATAGTAAAAAATTTAAACTTATTCGCCAAAATATGTAAAAAAAATGAGTTTATACAGAAATCCGAAAATTTAAAATCACAAGTATAGAAAAACTTTTTTTTTTCAATATATATTCTTAATAAATTCCAACAGTGGTGGACACAAGGTTGGCAATTAAAGCAAATGTTGTTTGTTATTTTTGATAACATTACGCCACTCCACTTCACTTCACTTTTTATTTTATTAATTTGTTTCATTTCGTTGAATTTCATTCCAAAATACAACTACCCAAAAAAACTATAGACAGTAATTTAGCACGAATTCAAAATGGTATTTTCTCATAAGAAAACAGAAAAAAACCCTAATTAAAATCATAATATTAAGTAAATGTGCAGGTATATCTTCTGGGTATACTCTCCACAAGAGCCATACAGCGCTCTTTTGGAATTGCTTACCAATCATTTTGAATTTCATTCTACAAATTGGGCAAATTGTTGGTCTTACTGCTGTTATACGAGTATGTTGCTCCACAGCATTCCATAGTTTATCGTTGTCGTTCCTCAAACACAAACTAAATGCTATATTGTCCTCAGCATATTAAACCATTGTATTTAAAAGTATTCTTTGATCCGAATACTATAACAGTATATAGTAGCTATCAACCTATGTAAAAAACCAACACCCTTGTCCCAAAAACGCTGCCTACACCTTCACATTCTCACTACCGTGCTTTATGGTCTTATAAGTATTGAAGAATTTACTCGTGAGATACCGGCCAATATGTTGGAGAGAGTATGCCAAAATTGGTCCCAGGTTATGAACTATTTGAGAAGGCGACGCGATCAGCATTTACATAAAATTATCTTTATCGTTGTGGTGCATATTTAAAGGATGACATATGTATCTTTTTCCAACAGATCCAAACGTACAACATTTTGATTTATGGCACCAGATGATTTTCTTCCAGAAAATTATTGGCTTTTCTAAATGTTCACGTTCAAAATAAATTCGGGACTGTTAGTTTTTTAGAAACATGTGGATTTTGCTGAACAAGTTTTTTCATTGAGTATTTTGTTTATAATTTTAGAGGACACTTCAATACCGAGTTTTGTTATAAAATCTCTTTGAATTATGGAAGAGTTTTAAGAGCTCCATCGTAATTCTGCACTTAGACTCTCTAAATTCTATTTTAGTCTATTTTACGGCTTTTCTACGTTTTGGAGCCTGTGTAACATTTCCATTGTATAATTTCTTAAAATTGTTTAATTTGTTCCCCTACAATTCTTATTCAACGCTAATAGATGGGAAATTTTTAAAAATTTTAAAGTTGATTAAACAGTTTTTATTTTCTATATCTTATAATTACGATAATTACGTGCGCATTTCTATTCATAAGTTTATAATGTCCATAATATAATACCTCGGACTTCCAAAAATCACTTAAAATACCTTAAATCTCTTTAGGGTATTTAAATAAAATTAAACAAAAATAAATTTAATTTATAAAAACGTCACGTTACTTATTTTGTTTTTACTTTTTTTATATATTAAGTTGGTCATTCCGTTTCCAACACATCGCAATATTGGTCGTAGAATCAAAGAGTCTATAATTTTGGTTCCTTATAAGATTGTAAGACGATTTAACAATTCCTGTCCGTTAGTTGAAAACATGATAGAGCTTCAAAAAAAAGGACATAAAACAATGCATTATTTTTTCCATCGAATGTTTGATATTAAAAATTGGCGAAATCGGTAAAGTAGAATCCGAGTTATGGATTAAAATTTTAGACAACCCCAATATTTTTCAATAATAACATGGAATTTTAGGCATCTTATTTTTAATATAGAAGGACATGTTTTATTGAACATGGTAAGAATCGGTCCAAGACTTCTCATAGCCCCCATGTAAATGTTTTTCCAGAATTTGGCTTTATGGTATATAAATGTCTATAGAACAGTAGTATCCATACAAAATTAAGCAAAAGTCTCATGCAACGAGAAATCTCAAAACTCTTTTTTGTTATCATCGGTTCGTATTTTGACATAGCCTCATACAAAGTCCACTTCAGAATAAATTTCTTATGAACATTACTATCAAGTTTAAGTTCAACAAAAATCATCCACACATTTACTTATTTATTTATTTATTTACATAGTTTGTCTATGGAAATAATTTCCTTACAGACTGTTTACAAAATATTGTTTAGCATATGGGAATAACATACATGTAACAAATAATTAAGAGTTTATTAATTATTAATTTTTGTATGACATTAACATTTAACGTAAAATCAATAAATCTGTACAAATGGTTAAACTGATTACGTACATATAAATCGTTTTACAGAATATAATGCTGATCGGTCCATAATAGTTCCGCAGTACTCATTAATTTACATAAATCATCGAACCGAAATCTTACACAGATCAGTTATAAGTAGGTAAAAATACAACGTTCACTTCCGAGAATAACCACACTGTGTAAAGACAATTGTGACATTTCAATTTCATTTCAATTTCTTAGGATTTTTTGGTGTCGAATTTATTGAGTGTCGAAGTAAATCGTTATACGCTGCAAAAGTATAAACAAATGGCAGTTCTGAACGAAAGAGATAAATATAAAACTTTATTATTTTCTGTCTCGTGACACCTGTATACTTTGTGGTATAACTAGAATATGCATAAAATTCTTGTAAATGTTGTTATTGAAATGAAATCTAAGCAAAATAAGCTTCAAATAAATGGAAATTACGGTACAAGATTTTATAACAGTCGCCCAATAACAGCTAATAGCAGACATATAAGAGAACCGCAAAATAAAGTAACCCGTATAATTATTGTTAAAGAAACAAAATGTAACAAAAATAAGTTTTAAGTATTTATAGATCACACTACTGTGATTTGGCGGTGGACATAGCCGAATATAAACTCTGACTTGTTTATTTGTTTGTTTTTATCTGGAAATAATTTGTTCATGTAATTTGTTACAATTGACAGATTGCTAAAATTTTTAGGGTGAAAATTTTTAACTTCAAATTAATGCAATACATATTTACATACATACATATGTATGTACATATACGAGTATGTTGTACAATATATTGCTTTTTCACATTACTTTCTATGGTTACATCAATTAAGTGTTTTTGAAACACTATCAACCCTATGCACAACTAAATTTATCTCAATCATAAAAAAAAACGTGCTGATTGAATATTTCAAGCAGTAACATTTTGAATGACAAACATAAACTACATACTCTTATTATTCTTTAACTGAGGTTTTAAAATGAATGAAATCCTAACAAATATATAAAAAAGTATTCAATGAAAACCACAAGTCGTGCTCTTTCTCATGCTCTGCTGAACGTTTATGAAAAAAAAAAGAAAAAACAAGAATATTAAGAATGACAAAAACAACAACAAAATCTATATAAACACTACAAATAACAAACTTGAGACATACAGATAGACTATACTAGTGCAAGAATGTGTGTGCAACTGAATGTATTTTAAGTAGTGTTAGTGGAGTAGTAGTAGTAGTTGTTTTTTAGGTTTTTTATTCTAACTTCTGACATTTACTGTTCCAGCAACGACTAGGGATAACAATGAAGTATGTTTGGGGCATATTTTGGCTGCAAGACACGTAGTTAAAACATGATTTATGTGCTTAAAAAAACTACCCATATAACTATATATGTATATATGTGTATTTACACTCCCTCACAACTTAGTTTATATGTATGTGTATCTAGTGCATTTTCATTTTTTATGACTACATGAAATTCATGCACTCACACATTTATATTAGTGACGGTTTAAGGAAGTTTTATATAGTCCTACATACAATAAAGAACTTTTCAACAAGAGCTTTGTTTTTCAAAACTAAAATAAAACGAAGATTTTATATGAAAAGTATTAAAATTTGTATTATATTGGCAAGAGTAATTAATATATTAAAACTGATGTATTAAAGATGTCCACCACTACCATTGTCATGTAGCACGAAAAATGTGTCCTGTATTATTAGTTCTAAGGCTTTAAGTGGACCTGTAAAGGCTCTATCTTTAATAAAGATAATCCCATAGAAAATAAAAACCCAGTAACGCCAGCAGATATATAGTGCACCACACCGTTACAGGTTTAACATGGAAAGGCTAAAAAGCCCAAATACGTCAATTTTATCAGTTAACTTTTAAATTTAAATCTACATTTAACTTTTAAAATTTGGGACTCACAAGGACCGATAGTTACACAATTTTTTTTTTGAAATGTATCAATTACAAATTTACTGGAAATTGTATTCATTGTAACAATTGTCAAAGTTTTTACTACTAATATGTCAACAAGCAAAAGTTTAAAACTTTTATGCTATTAATATATGTTCCTGTTTGAAAATAGAGTTCTTGTTAAAAACCCCTTTACTTGCATACTTACATATACAGATTTTTAAGCAACAGAGGTTAAGTTCTTTTTTTGTACAAATCTCTGCTTGGGTTTCTAATGGCAACACTTTAATGTATAAAAATGTTGGTTTAAATATTCTCTTGATTGACAAGAGTAGATAAATCATGGCAGAAAAGTGTGTCAAATTTACACCAGCCTTTAGTTTTTTTTTTTTTTTTTTCTTTGCTGTTTTGTTAGTTTGGCAAAATTTATTGACGCACCAATGGATTTATTAAGGATATATCCGAAAATTATATGTTTTCTCTTTTACTTTGATTTATCTCTGAAACTAGCCTGTAATAATTAAAACTAAATTTCAAAGTATAAAAGGCCAAGGACAATTACAAAGTTTACTGTGAACAGAGCAAAAAGAAAATGGAAAAGTTGGAAAATATGTCACTAGCTGCAAGTCCTTCTTGGCTTTAAAGTATTGTTCACTTAAACGCCGATACATTACAAAAGCTTCATTAAAACCTTGTAGCAACACTTTAGTGTTTTTCTGTGATATGTGTTTAAACCTTATCTAACGTAATTTGGTCAAAGAATGTTATCGCAATAGAACAAAACAAAAACATAAATGATGTTTCAAAACGATACAAGCCAACTTGAACATCAGAAACTTACAAGGATAATAATACGTTCAATATAGCAAATTTCGACAAGTACCACGTAACAACACTAGTGAAAACATTTTAATCATTTATAATTAATGAAGACCCATGTAAGGGAGCTGACACCAATTATGGGACAATAGCGTCAAATATATATGAGTATTTTAGAGACTTTTGTAACATTATTTGCCCATATATGAATCTGACGATATGAATTTGTAAGAAACACTTTCATAATACATTTTGGTTCATAACATAACTTCATATATGGATTTGCCCATATATGAATCTGACGATATGAATTTGTAAGAAACACTTTCATAATACATTTTGGTTCATAACTTTAAAACTAAGCAAATTTCGATCTTTAAATTTTGTTTAAAAACTTCTTGCTTTTTGCGATGCCGATCTTTCAGCTTTTTATCCCACGATATACTCTCTTTGAGCTATTGATAGAAATAACATGTATTCTATCTTAATGCGCTCAAAATAACAGCGATTTACTTTCAGAAATGTCAGAAATATTTTCTGAGTAATCTATGTTGAAACAACCATCCAATCGTTCCCATAAAAGTAATGGCTTTTAAAAAACTTAAGTTGTTTTTAATTTTTAAATTGCATTCAAAACTAGTGTTTTTGAACGAATACATTCGTGCTGAGTCGAAAATACGTCTTAAGATAACAAATAACTGATTTTTTTTACATTTCCTATAATATCATTTATCTTGTAAAATTGATTTGATTAATTTTATATTAACTATTTCTAAGTCCTACCTTTCATACCCTATCCTACATTAGACTTTATATTCAAGTAATAAAATCATCTTACAGACATATAATTGTATAAGATCACTTTGGCATTTTCATTATACTCTACGCCACCATAGTAGGGAGAGTATATTGGTGAGTATATACCTTAAAGTAGTTATACTAAAGGACTCATATTCACTTCCGAAAACGGTTTAACGATATTCGTCCGTCCGTCTGGCTAGCTGTCTATGTAAAGCTTTTGCGCAGAGTACAGATCACAATTTTGAAAATATTTCAATAAAATTTGGTACATAATATTTTTGCGGCCCAATGAGGATTGAGTTTGAAATTGGTCCATTATTTCAGCTAGCCCTCATACAAATGTCCTGCCGAAATAAGGGATTATCGGTCATAAATTTTGCCACAAATAAGTTGTACAAATTTTGTGCAAATCCATTCATATTTGACCATAGCTCCCATAAAAGGCCCTCTGCCGAAAATAAATTTAAATACCATAACTCTTTTAAAAATACTGGTATCCAAAAAAAAAAATAATAATTCGATCCAATTTTATGATGATCGTCCATAATTAGTCATAGTCCCATATAAGGTCCGAAAAGCTGGAGACAATGATTCCTTATTTCATCGATATCAATCCATTACAAATTTTTTTTTAATAATGGCGGGAAGCTAAATCGATGGTGTTGCTTAATAAGGGACATTGCAGCAGGCATTTTTTTTGTATAAATATATCTTAGTTGAAGAGATGAAAAAGTGTTGCTTTGCACCAAATTTATTCATATGTTCCTATATTTTTAGTTTGAAACTCTGCAACATAAAATGTTAGTCCCGATAGCTGTTTGAATTTCCTTTGTTTAGGTACATACATACATTCCAATATCCATAATAAGGCCGTCTTTGAATTAGTTTAAAAATTTACAGTAAAGATTACCTTACCTTTACAGCATCCACACTTTTTGTCATTGTTGGAGTGACCCGCCGGATTGTACTTTATTGCAAGTTCCTTGTTCTTATGTTTTGTTTATGATCTCCGCTTATTGTGTGCTTGTATCGTATTAAGACACAATTTACAGTACTTTTTAGAAACACTATATTTTTTGGAATAACAGAACCCAACAATGCACTGTGAGTAAAAAGTAGGATTTTTTGGCATAAAGTCAATTTTTTTTTTCAATTCATATTTTGAAATTTAACTGATTTCATTAATCTAGATACCCATATTAGAAAAATAATATTAAATATAAATTTTGGTGACAACCCTTTCTTGCTGGCATGTTTTTAAAGTCAGCTGATTAAATATCACTTTGTTTTGGTGCAACAGGCGGTAAACATCAGCTGAGTTCGAGTGCTTGTGAAAGTTGAAGTTGAATAAAATTAAAAAGTGTTGTTATGGAAAATATTAGTGGAGTTATGTAAAATTATTATATGCCACCAATTTGGTAATTATTATGTATTGTTGTCCAATTGTGCAATGTTTTATTTATGTATAATATTAGATTGAACATAACATTTATATTTGTGTTTCGTGGATTATAATTTTTAAACAGCAAACCAGTGCAAAAACTAGCAAATGGCAACTTATTAACTAAATTGTGTAGACTAATGAATAGCTAACCATTATTGCTCCAATTTGCTCTATTTAAAAATAATCGCTTTTTTTAAGGTAAAACCTAGTTGCATGTCGGCCAGACCGGCTATATAGCAGCTATATGAAATAGTGCACCAAATCATCTTGGGAGCATAAAAAATGTACACAAACGAAATTTCAATGCAATAACTTTAAAATTAGAGTTTATGCCAAAATAAACGGGAAAAAAACCATAGTGCAGTGTTTGATTTTCAAGAAGTTGTACATGATATTGTTTCTCTTTTGTTTACCATTGCTCAGCAATCATGCACTTATCTTCCAACCGATCAGGTTTTTTTCTGAGAACTTAAATATATAATTAACCGGCACACTATCGCCTAGTCTATCAGGGCATCCGAAAAACGATTCTTTATTATTTTTTTTTTATATCATCCTTTTTGGAGGATGTAATTATTTGTATATATTTATTTGTCTTTTTATAAAAATAGAGCAAAGATTAAAATAAAAATAGATTTAATTGCAAATAAGTCTATAACCAGTTGTAAAACGACCATATTTTATATTTATATGTTTATTTTATGATTTGAATTTCACGTTTTCTATTGCAAACTACATTTACATATGTATGTTTAAACGTATATACATACATACATATATCTTTTTACATGTAAATGTAAATTACAGCAGTTTTTTAGAATTTTTAAATTTTGCCATAGTAAAGATAAACAAATATGTATGTACTATAAGTTTTTAGTTTTATTTTACATACATATAATTGTTGGCATGTAAATGAACAAAAAAAAAATAACAATATAGCGTAAAAATAGTTTTTAACTAAAAAACAACATTTGTAATATCTACTGTTTCTTTCTAATGACTGCAACAACGGAAATTCACATTGAAATAATAAAACTAAAAAACTATATAAAACAAAATTAAACAAAAATTCTAGAAATGGTTAACTAAGCCACAGATATACAAACTAGACTAATTTAAATGCAAACAAGTTAGAATATTTTTCCCAGTTTGTGTCGAATTATAAAGACCAGCTATAGATATTTTCTTTTCTTTAGATATTTTCTTAGGAAATTTTATTGTTAAAGGCAAATCATAATTACCATATGTTACATTCAGCACTTTCTACCACTTAAGATCTACTAACTATTTTCCATTCAAGTTCTAAAGTTCTCTTACTTACTGTAGCGTGTTCGATTCTTTATATGGAAATATTTTGTTATATTTTCTTGTTACTAATTTAAAAACATAATAATTTGCATAACTGCAATATCCATAAAAAAATATTCTTGTTGTAATCGGACAGTGTAATGGAAGTACGTACAAAGAATTAGAAAGATACAAAAAACTGTGTAAGTAAGAGAATTTGTGTTTAATTTTTCTTCGAGTAATTACTTTAGTAAATAATACTCGTATAGAATTCAGCAAAACATTTCAGTAGAAAAAATACTCTATGCTACAGAAGACTTTTGTGAAAACTAATGGACCCAACATGGGTTTTCATATGGGCTTGAGTGAGCTTCTTTTAAGGCTTGCGAACTTACCAGCTAAATTAGAATTCGTCAAGCTAAAAAAATACGTTTTCATTTAAAATTCAGCTATAAATAAAAAATTATATTATTCCATCAAATACTTTAATAAATTTACTAATAGTTGTAAAATATTTGCATATCGTTCATGTGTAAATTTGCTTATTATTGTGCAAATATTTGGAAGCAAATTACGAATGCAAAACCTTTTTGATACAACAATTTATACGCTTGTGGACTAGTTATTTAGCCCTTCGATGGTTGAGAAGGTCCCTGGGTAACTTTTTTATTTTCAAACTCAAATTACTGCTTGATGGTCCTTGGGAATTATAACCGACCCTCACATGCATTCCAAGGAAATTTTATGTAGAATCATTGAAAAAAACTTCAAGGCGATCCGACCAATAGTTTTTTTTCTATTGAGATTTACAGGTGTGAAAAGATCCGCTGGAACCTTGTACTGAAATTTAAAGAAATTATTAACAAATGCTCTTTTTTTTGGTTTGTTTAATTGTCTGAACACAATTAAGTTAATTTTTGGATTATTTTATTGTGCTTTTCTAGAAAATATAATAAACTTTACGTCCTTTCAAAAATGCAGCAAAAACTGCAACGCCAACTTTGCGTACTCGTGCTTATAACGTGGTCGACTACACAAGGAGGACTCCTCGACCAGTAGGAACCACATATAATCCATTTATCATATTCTGCTCGATAATCACCGAAGACATGGCGTATATCATGATATGCGAATTGAATCGTAAAGCAGTTTCTATATAAAATTGCATACAAAAAGAAATGAGTCCCTGTGGAGTTCATACAAGGGCAACGGATGACTCACTCGTCGGCGGATTAGTAAATTATATTGACTTGAAATCACTTTCGGAACTAATTCTACATAAGTGTTATTTAACTGATGACATTGCTATTTACTAAGCTTGAATTCATTAAATAGACATGCCATTCGATCTTAATCATTATGAAATCAAGCACGAACAATTTCAATATATTATACATTATTTTATAGAAGTACTTTAGCTTCACAATATTGTTGCACAGTACAAAATCTAGTAGTGGTTAGTGGTTGCTACATCACTGGGTTAAAATGTGTTAATTATTACAAATCCGTAGTGCATCCGCTTTTACTTGTTTTAAATAAAATTTTTTGAAATCAAATCCGGTTTAAAAACATGCGAACGAAAAATAATCGGTGTATTCTACTTAAAAATACTATATCTACTTTGAAAATATTAAAACAAATTTACATTCTGGAAAATTTAATTCTTGTTAGGCGATTTTCATTTCTCCAACATACACCAAACAATACATCAATGTGAAGCAAAATAAATGATAAATACTTTCACGGATACTAAAATTTGTATGCATATTTCTTTAACTGAAATGTATCACTAAGATAGAAGATAGATAGAAGCTTGTTGGTAAACATCAGTGGCATAATTCACCAATAATTGCCTAAATTTTCACAGTATTGTTTAGAAACAAATTTATTTAAAACATTTCACAAATTTATACGAATTTTGGCTCAAGAAATAATCCTGACTGCGGCCATGCGAAGATAATTCAGTATGTTTGTGACCAAGTTGGAACATTTTTATATGGACCACCTAGCAACAATGAGCTACAACATAACTTATTTTCTTTCACTTGCAATCTATATATATATATATGGCTTTCTAAAAAGCAAAAAGTTCAGATTAAACCATGTAGACTATTTAAATTTGTAAAGTATGCTTACAAATTTTCAAACAATTTAGTTAATAGTCTACGATTTGCAAACTTAAATATCAAGTTTGGTAAGTTTTTGAATTCATAATTCATGACACGGCTAACGCTTTGTACAAAAAGCTAGTTGAATAATAATCTTATTCTGATTTGAAAAGATCTTATTCAAAGGTTTCACCACAAATTATGATTTTTGATTTTTCTGACGGAGCAGTTTTTTTTACACCGCAGTACGTATGTAAACTTATGGGACTATATTTGGCCCCTAGTCTAATGAGAATTTATACTTTCAGCATTTCTGCTGCAATGCGAATGTTGCAGGTTTAAAAAATTGACTGAGTGGTAGAATCACGAGAATCGTCAAATCATATTCAAACTGATTGTTATATCTGCCTGACAGGTCATATATTTAGGATATGGGATAAAGCCCAACAATATTCTTATAATTCTGAAGTGTCCTAATACTTGCAAAAACAAAATCGCACTATACGAGTTGTTATAGATGGGTTCTCATAAGATGTTGAATCAGGGGTACCACAAGGCTTCGTTCTTTCTCCTACTTTGTTTCTATCATTTCTTTAGCAGATGACATCACCATTTGCCATTCAACTATAGGGCAATGAGGCATAATATGAATGATACACTTAACCAAGATTCTGTGATAATCTCCAAATGGGCTTTTGTGAATAGAGTCGCATTTAACGCACGTACGACTTAATGTTGTTAACACACAAACGCAAGGCAGATCATGTTGCTGCAGCTGTTTATATTGTAGTTATTAAGGAAACAGACGCTCTCGATGTTCTAGGCTTGGGAATCCAGTGTGATGTCTGCTGTACTAAAGACATTTTTCAAGTGCATTGGTTTTTTTTAAAGAGTGCAGGAAATAATACTTCACTCCATCTGATCTCCTTATTATTTATACCACCCATAAATATTCGACCGCATATGGAATTCAACTCTCATGCAGGGGCCAGTGATTCGATGTCTATTTTGAAGTTACTTAATGGCGTACAGGAGGTTTATTGCTTCACTGGAATATCGCCACAATATGAGTTGTGTTTCAGTGTTCTATCGATAATATAATGGAACATGTTCTGCTGAAATTAGGGAACTTGTTCTCGAAACCCATTATTTTATGCGTAATACACATTCTTCAGAAGTTTTTACTGTCACTTTCAATATAGGAAAATTCAAATTAGTTATTTAAAAATACTACTCCCATTATCCTTCCTCCCATAAACTATTTTTCCAGTTCCAACAAAATGCATTTCATGAGTAGGGGTCATCCGCTGATTGCAGGTCTAAACAAGAAAAAAAAACTATCATCACCAGCAGTTTTCTGTTGGGAAGAATAGGAAGACTCTTAATAAAAACCATGAATTATGGAATAACCTTTTACTGCAGGTAACGTATGACCAACACTTATGGAAGGTTTTAAGTAATTAAGAAGTCATAGTTCTTCCTTAATGTTTGTTTTTGTGAATGCGTTAGTTATGATAATGAAAAACACTATAACATAAAAGAATCAAAAGCCAGGAGTCTTTTCAACCTGGAAGTTTATGAAATACAACTCATATTTCTGATTCTAAGAAAGTGGACGGACGAATGCATTCGTTTTACACGCTATAAGTCTATAGAAATTAATTTTGTGTGTTTTTAATATCTTTATATGAATTAAGTTAATATTTTCCTTGTTTCAATAGTCTTAAGATAGTCAGCACAGAACAGTAGTTTTTCATTATGTGTTAAAAGCCTTTTTTTTGTTTAAAAAAAAATATTTTAAGTTTTCAAGAAAAATATACAGTTTATATTCTTAATATAATTTTTTACTTAATATTTTTAATGGTACAGCTAAATTCCATCATGATTGTCTTATTTTTTGCAAAAGCTTATTTTTATTATTTTCTAATAAATCGCAATTTCAGAAAATCTTTCCTCTATACACAAATATAAAATTTTGTATCTTAAAAGTTAGCACACAATTCAAACAGTAAACTATACATACTGCAAAAAATTTTACATACGCACGTACTTGCCTGCAACTAACTATAACAACACGTTGAGGCAACTTTATTATCATTGCAACGATAAGCATGTAACCACAAGAAAATATGATTTGGCTTCTTTCCTCTAACCTCGTACTGAGAATATTCAATGGAAAAATAAGAGCAGCGTGTTAGTGTCGGCTTTATGTACATACTGCATACATAAACTGCAAATATGTAGTGTGTTTTTCTTTATTTTTGTTCACCACCCCCCTCCTAAAATTTCTTAGAGCGCTATAAACTACAGAACGTTTTAAATTTGTTCCTGTTCGCTTCTTGTACTATACAGAGTATGGCGCAGGCGTGTACTGCTGCACGTAGTAAAGTTGTGCGAAAATGTTTATCATTTAATTTAAACTTATTTAGTTAATTCGTAAAAAAGAAACAATTTTCCAACAAGGATTTCGGGTGAAAGTTTTCTATAACTAATTATATTTATATATTTATGTAGATTTTGCATGTATAGCAAGTACATATTTATGTATGTAGTGAGTAAAGTTCGTATATGTAAGTGATATTGTTTTAACGTAACAGCCCATTTAGATAAAGTTAAACTAATTTAATAAAAACTAGATACTAGAAATTGTTATGCATTAAATAAACAATATTTAGATATCAATGACGCTAAAAAAAACACAGTAAGTATTAATATTTAGATCAAATGAAATGTATTATAAACCGTGTATATAAAATTAACTATTACATATAATCATGTATAAAAGTAAATGTGATTTTTGGAAGTGTGTCTTATATGGGAGAAATTATGGCTACGTTCATCTAAAATCATGTGATGTGATTTGAGGAAGCATTTCTGCTGAAATTAATCCAGAGACCAAAATCTATCATTATAGTGTTCAAAGTATGCAAAAAAGTGTATCGTAATTTGCATAAAAGAAAACAAAAATGTTATTGAAAGAAACTAATCAAATCAAACAAGAGTTTATATTCAGCTGAGCCAAATCTTATGTATACACAACCTATATGCCAGTAGTGTGTTTTATATGTACTTGCAACAAATTAGTTTTACACTTTGTAACGACAACGATGTTTATACGAGTTCACCAAGAGTGGTGAATGAGCGTATATTACAACAATCCTATTTATTTATTTTTTGACCAAGATGTCATATTTGAAGTTTTTGAATTTGTTTCCTGTATAAGCTAATTGGGCCTAAATTATTTTATTGTAAATTAAAACTATATTTAATTAGAATTTTTTCCCAACGTTTCGACAATTTTTGGTTGACTTCTTTAGGGGAACATAATATGTGTATATATTAAATTAAATGGAACATAATTTTATAATTATTTTATTATAGAGTATGAAATTTAAGTTATCAAACCAATAAATTATTTAATTGCAACCCTGTACGTTTGTCATTCCGTGTGAAGCTTTTTTAATATTCATCTGAGACGCAACAAGGTATATATTTTCTTGCTCCTTATGAAATTCTTTAAATTAACAAACGTTTATTAAGACAGATTTGCATATAAAAATTTTCTTAATAAACGTTTGTTAAATTAAATAATCGTTTTTGAATAAGGGGGTAAGTCGATTTAGACATGTCAGTCTGTCTGTCTGTGTTAAACACTCTCACGTCCAAACTATACAACTTAAGTAAACGAAATTTCCAGAAAATATTTCTGTAGGTAACTTTGCTATTGAAAATCAGCAAAATCTGTTTAGGCCAACCAGAGTTATGGACCAATATGTGAGACAACCTCCATAAAAATTTGATATTTTTTGTCCATTTTATTGCAGATAATACCATGAAATTTTGTATAATGGTGCGGAAAATAGTAAGAATCGGTCCATGATTTCTCATAGCCCCCATACAAAAATCTTCCCGAAATATTGCTCAATTATACATAAATGCCTATAAAATTGGAATATCAAGACAAAATTCAGCAAAAATAAGTTTTATGCAAAAAGAAATCGCAAAACGAAATTTTTTTTTAGTTCGGTCCATGTTTGACCATAGATCCCATATAAAGCTCACTTCCAAAATTCACTTAAACACGTTTAAAAGTGGTACAAATAATGTTAAACGGTTAAGATTTGCCATAAATATTCGTTATAGGAAAATAAATTATTGTACTAAATTTTACGGTGGTCGGCCCAGAATTGCTCATAGCTCCCATACAAGGACAACATCCGAAAAAACCATTTATATGTTATAAATATCGGTACCGACTCAAAACTTTCCGAAATCACTTTAATACTCATAAAACTCTTATAAATTACGGTGCCAATCCAAACCATATTATGGTTACCGTAATAATTAAAATAATTACATTGAAAACAATATTGGTAAAAAACTTGTAAAAATATTGACAGTGTTGTGGTAAACATGTACAACTCTATTTTTTCTCTGAGTGTATATGACCCGGTACGTACAAGAATTCAGGTATAATCTTTTGATTCCGTTTTGAAGAGTATAACTCTATTTTTATACAGACGCTAATTGGTAAGGAATACTACAGGTATCCGATGAAATCCCATCTTCTGATCTGCTAGATTGTGCTGTTAAAAACATTGAGTCTAGAGTTGTAAAAAGTCAGACATTCACAGAGGAGATGAAATACTGTCTCTTCTTTCTCTGCGGCAGTGATTATTGAAAGGAGTCTGCTTGCATGTGACCAGTTCTCGAGCTGTCCTTACGTTTTCTATTCAGGAGGTGCGTACTGCATTTTTCATTGTATTTTGCTGGTCACATTTTTGTAGTGGACTTGTTTGTGTTCAAATTGCGCCGCTTATTTTCAACCTTTTTAAAGTAGTGACTTTTAATGATCTCATACCGCTGTTCACCGTTCATTATCCTAGTAATCACTATGGGCAGGAAACCAAACTAGATTAATGTCAGTTAGACGACCCATCCTAGATAGTTCTTAACTGACTACAATAAATGCTTTAGTATGGGACTTATAGTAGCATTAGTGCCGCTTGGCTGTGGACATAAATTGCAGTGCTGCTGCAAATATTTTTATCGCATAAAATTCCACATACTTTCCTAATCGCTAGTGTCTCAACCGGAAAAACGCTAGATTTATCATTAGTATATATCCATCAATCATGGGACCTCCTCTTAATTCACGTCTATATAGAATAGTGATTTTGATCATCTTATCAAAATCTACGAGGGGTGTTGTATAGTACAATGAAGGCAGAAGTAAATTCAAAATATTTGCATGTCCATACGTTTTTGATCCCCAGAAAATATAGGCAGATGTTGTGTTGCTTGTGAAAATGGCCATTTAATGTAGAACTATTGGGATAAGGTGCAGAATAGTATTCAAAGTATGTATGTATATGTAGGACTAGTACGTAGTGCACATATGGTACCAATGCAGGCAGATCTCTGCATTATGTAGCTTTAGTGTGTGACTAAGGATCCATAAGTTAATATTGAACGAATTATAGCTATATACATACATGTATGTACAGTAGGACCTCGATTATACGTGATGGTCGGGACCAGCAGCATTACGGATAATCGATTTTCACGATTTCAGGCCCGACTGTACATAGTATATAATAATATATGTATAATGATTTCATCAAGAAGCTTTTACGGATCTATTTTTACGAATACAGTTTTAGTTTAGCATTTTTTGCAATAATTAATTTTTTTAAATATTCTTTAAATTGATCGAAAAACTCGAAAATGTATGTAACCACTTATCACAAAAAAAAAAAAAAAAAATAGTAGAAAAAATTTTCAAACATATAAAGCAAAACGGACAAATGTACAAAAACACACAAAAAATCAATTAAAATTCCTTTCTAGAAAATACTTGTGAATTCTAATTAAACAACACTTAAAAATGTCAGTATTGTCAACATCAATGATGAATGCCTTTGACTGTTTTTTTTTTTTTTTTTTTTTTTGTGAACAAGAAAATTAAAAAACAACGTTTATGCAGTTTGCGGTCGATCCAACATACCCAAAAGAAGTGATGCAAAAAATCACAATAATGAAATAGAATTCTAAAATAACATAGAGCATTGATTTTGAGCCAATTTCAGTCACAATATCCGACATACCAAAATATATATAGATATGTATGTATGTATGTATGTATGTATGTGTGTATATGTTAAAGGTAATTTTTGTCATGACAAAATTTTTCACTGCTTTACAGAAAATTTAACGGTGAAATGATTTTGCTTTCATTTCTGTTCTTTTGTTGATTTTACTATATTTTGGCTTATTGGACTTTTGCTAAGTTGAATTCTTAAATAACAAAAAGGAAAGCAAAATAATCGAAAATAATGAAAGCCAAAAAAAAAAACTGTGTAATAAAATTCAAACTGTAAAAAGTAAAAGAAACTTGTTTAATGGAATTGCATCACAAGTATCAGTACAAAAGGGAAATGTAAGTGTAATCAAAAAGGTAGCATTTAAATTAAATAGAACAAAAATTGGGCAAGAAAGAAAACTGAATCAAGACCTTAAAAATATATTGGAATACGATCACCTGGTAGATTGAAAATAAAACCTTCACTTCTTAATGGCAAATATAAATTAAAATTAATTACTATTGGCAGTAATCATTTGTATTAAATCCGTTTTTTAACTTGCAAACTAAAGTAATACCACAAAACCATAAAAATCCACTCAATTACAACATAGACATTTTCCCATGTATGGCTTTAAAAATGTCTCAAGGAATTAATAAACTAAAATAAAATTCTCATACGTCTTTTGCAGCAACTCAACTCTACTCAACACTTTTAAATCACTAGACTATATTCAAGTAATTACTGTACACGTCTGGCGTTACAAGTGCAAACAGAAATGTTGTAACAGCCTGAATCGATGTATGGTTAAAACGAAACCTATTGAATACTAAACCAATTTGCAAACATGTTAACTGGATCATCACCAAGTAACACTGTAAAAATAAAGGCAGTTTGTTAAAGATAAACGTATGTTAGCAAATATGTATATATGTACATGTACTCTGTGTAAACCACATGAACTTTTTCGGTTCATGCTATTTTGTCTTTAAGCAAGTTCTTTTGTTTAACGTTTTCGCTTTTGTTTAGCATTTTTTGTAACAGATATACAGATTAACATGCACTCGTATACATATATTTATAAACCTACAGTGCGTAGTTTTCTTCAGTTTAACACAATAATTTTCATTGGAATACAAAGAAAAAAACATGGTCAGTAGGTTCAGCTGCAGTATTTGGAAAATCCCGTATTAAAAGAGTTTTATTTAGTTATTTAATTTGGCACCCTACGTTCTGTAATGTTGGTGGATATGTCATTAAACAATTCAAAGTTATTCCATTTAAAAACTAACAATACTAACCAGGCCTATTAACAGCTCACCAAGCGTTTGTATTCCGTTAAGTAAATATTAAGGTTTTTAAATTTTTGGTATTTCCAAAGTCCCACATTGTTTCAGCGTTGCACTTAAAAACCAAGTGCACCAAGTTAAAGTAAAACCAAATAACGTGTAAACTGTCTATTGGTGAATTCGATTAATAACATCATATGCTGACTAATTACCTTCAATATTCAATCTATATTTATCAGCAATATTTATATATAAATATTTATTGCGTATTTATGAATGAAAAAACATTGAAAAGAATTTATAATTTATTATTATGTTTTGTGTTCTTTGTCAGTTAATATATTTCTTAAAGATATAACTAATTGTAAAACATTGTTCATATAAAACCCAATCGTATATATGTTTAAATATTAAGAAAAATTAGTAGAAGAATTAAAATAAATGTTCATTAATAAAATTCTTTTTTTTTTTTTATTTCATTAACTGCATTTTTATTGCAAATTGCAAATATTTTTATTATTGTCAAGAAGTGAAGTGCTGCAAATTAAGTCCGCTTTAACACTATTCAATTCTGACTTTTCAAATCCAGTATTTTTGGCTGAGAAGGGAAAAGAGAATATAGGGGTTAAAAACTTGACAGTTTTTTCATTCAGTTTAATTTCCATTCCATTCATGCATGTTAATTTGCATGAAAATCTAAGAAAATTGAATTGTCGAGTGTGAATGAAATGGCAAGTTCAAAAGAGAATTGAACAAAAACTGGTCAGCTGAAACGTGTGACACAAGACTTACTTCCTTTGAAAAAAGGAAAATAATAGTCATCAAAATTAGGATAATAGGGGTACCATTTTATTTATCTATTAAGTATGATTTCTTCTTTTTCAAAACTAACGAATCGGCAAAAAACTTTATTGAAGGTTGGTGGCGTCATATGAAAGGCAGCCAACAAAGCATTATTTCGTAGAGACATCCGTATTCATAGTTTAAGAGTTGATCAGAACACAAATTTAAAAAAAAAATAAGTTTGGAACATAATATCAAAACCTTGCCAAACCATGATTGTTTTATTTCATAAAATTTATAAATTTTCAAAACTGTTTTGCAATAAAATAAAATATCAAAATATAAAAAAAATGTTCTAATAAATGCTTAATAGTTATTTGAAGTTTAAAATTTAAAGGTTATCTTAATGCCAATTTTATAATATTTTATTTAAAATTATTTTATTAAATATTATAAAAATATTAAGAAAAAACAATGATCTATATTTTAATTCGGCTTAATTAAGCCATAAAAACCTAAAATCACAAATACAGTTTGTAAAGCAATTTCGGCCATCAATTAGTTTATTAATAACTTTAAACTATTAACTTAACAACCAAACTAAATAAGCTATTAAATTTATCCGATTTTTCTTTTCCAGCATTGGTAGCAAAGAAACCCCAAAAAATATAAAATAATTGCCATCCAGTATATAAGTATATTTAAAGTGTACGTATGAGTAATATATGTCCTTATAAAAAAAATTAATATTACTTATACGTAACCAACTTTTTTTGTAATACTAAACACTTTCCACGTTTCCAATTAAAACTAAAATTCAATTTGCTGGATTATACTCATTCGAGTATTCAGTTACATTTAAGCAGTACAACTTGTAAGTAAACGCAATATGCTTTTGAAATTTGTAAGTCCTGTTTTACACTCTTCAGTTTTAGCTGACCAGTTTTTTGTTGAATTCTCTTTTGAATTTGCCATTTCATGCACACACGTCAATACGATTTTCGTTCTTTTTAGTTTCCGATATTTACTAAGAACTTTTGTATACACACCCCACCAAATAGAGTATATGAAGCTTGTCATTCCGTTTGCAACACATTGAAATATTGGTCGTAGAACCAAAAAGTCTATATATTCTGTATAGATTCATCTAGTAGGATCCGAGTTATAAGCCAAAGACAACCAGATAGTTTTTAGATATTTTTTTGCTATTTTCTTCAAATTTGATGCAGAAATGAAATTTTCATTTTTATTATAGAAAGACAAGTTGTGTTGAATATGGTAAGTCCCCGATTTCTCAAAGCCCCATACAAATCTCAGAATTTGGGTATATAAATGCGTGCAGAAGAGCAGTATCTTTACAAAATTCAGCAGAAATGAGTTTTCTTCTAAGAAAAATCGAAAAACGATATTCGTTTTGGCTCATATTTGAACATATGCATGCTATAACGTAAACTTGCGAAAATCACTTCAATTCTCATAAGATCGACAAAAAAAATGTATATATACATAGTATATTAAAATCGTCATAGCCAATTTCTTGCCCATTGGTCTATATTAGGCCATAGCAATTTTTCCGAAAATCCCTTAAATATGCATAGAAATAGAATTATCATTATCAAGTTTAAATTCGCCACAAATAACAAATATATCTATGATACTTCATATTGAATATTGAATATGATACTTCATATTGATGGGCTCATAATATGTCATAACTCCCATATGAGCACTACTGCCAAAAAAAAACTCAATAATGACGTAAATATCTTATAAATATCAATACCGAAGCAAAATTTTACAAAGATCAATTTAATGTATGCATTAACTGTACTCTTGGATTTTGTGAAGGTTAATTCGTAATTGACCATAGCTACCATAGATCCACTCCGGAGAATAACTGAAATACTCGCCACAGTCGAGTATGAAACTCTTACTTGTTCAAAATTCAAAAAGGACAAAATAAAATACCCAGTAAAAAAAATTCGTGTTTTTTGAAGCACTTAAGAGAATAAGCGCATAATTGAGCGCTTCAATAAAAGCGCTCTTTTGAAGCAGTAAATGCTTACGATTAAAATATACAAACAGATGCTTTTTTTGTGCTGACAACATATAAGGTTTTAAAGTGAAAAACAAAAATTAAAGTAAAAAAATTAAAGTATAGTACAGATTTACGTATAACAACGAAAGTTACAAAACGAATATCGCGCTTCTCATTTTAGGAGAGTGCTTTATTTGCATGTTTGATTAGGTTAAAAGAAGCGTTTCTTGTCAGCAGAAAGTAGTCCTCCAAACCGAGAACACCTCATATAAAAATCATGCATCCCATCAGCAGGCTTGAATCGATTTGAGGTATGAATTCATACATAAAACTTGCTCCTTTTCGAGCACATTTTTTACTGGGTATATAAATATGAATCACAGTACTAAATAGCACCGGGTTTGTCTAATTAAAAAATATTGTAAACGTAGATAAAGCGGAGCGATACTGAAGTTCAGTAATGATTTAAGTACGAATAAGACATTTTTAGTCGCCTATTAAACACTTTCAATGTCTTAGCAAACTTATATTTTCTTTTTCTTCTGCAGCCTCTGCTTAAGTCACTGAACAAATACCAACTGTTCATGATTAATTACATCTTTAATTTGAGCTACGCGACGATTCTTATCTCTTTTTGCTTCAACAAATTTTGAAAGTTCTATTTAAATATGTAGTTGTTGTTGTCACTTTTTCGCCGCATATTCTACATTTTCTGTTTCCTTACTTTCCTTTCAGTTGTGCTTATTCTGGGAAGGATGTTTGTCAGTCCGTATTTCTTTTTTGCTTTTAGTAACTTATTTTTAGAGTTACTTGTCAGTAATTTTCTTAGTGTTTGTGTGTGTTTTCCCCCGTTTGTCGTTTGTTTGGGTATTTATGTGTATTGAGTAGTGTAGACAGTTTTACGAGTTCATGGGGAATTTATGTTGGCTTAATTTATGGCCATGATTAAATGGTAAATATGGTTCAGCTGGCGGTGATTTGTTTAAATAAATGGCATTTAATTGTTAACATCTCTACCATTTTACTATTGCATTCGTAATACATACATATCAGTTCAATAGTATAAACGAAAAACTTACAAAATCAACCAAAATTTATCAAAGCAACCAAAAAAAAAAAAGATATTTATAAATACTTATTATACCAATTATTGTTATTATGGAGTATTGTAGATTGTACAAGGTGGCGCAAAAGTAAACTTCCAATCAGGCGCTCTTGCTGGCCAGTGCAAATCGCCAAAACGGGAGATTAGGCGCCCGGGAAATGCATCCTTCAGCATATCGGTTGTGGCACGTGCAGTGTGTGCCGTTGCACCGTCCTGTTGGAACCACATGTTTTCCTATCCCAATTCATCAAGTTGCGCAAAATTAATAGCATTTTCTGATAGGAGGATTACTTTTGCGCCACCTTGTATTTTGATATATTACAAAAAAAAACCCAACAATTAAAATAAATTTAATTTCTTGGCAGATTTTAATTTTCAAAGTGTTTTTGCTTACTTATTAAAATGTGCATACATACAAACATACATATATATATATATATATATATAATTAGCTAAGACCATAAGAGGATTTATTAAAAAGAATATTACCAATCGTAAGCTTTTGAATTTGAAATTTTTAATCGTGAAGCCAATTAATTATTTTATAAGCTGACTAATTGTCCCGTTTCAATGTTTATCAGCAACATTAATATTCAAATATTGTTGAAGGTTTATGAATGAAAAACAATAAATTCATTAAGCGCTTAAAGTTAATAATTAGGTATTAATTTTTTGTTTTCGTTGGATATTACACTTCTTAAAAAATAAAAGCCATTGTATAGTCTTTATGTCTGTCTACAAATATTTATTAAATTGCTAATATTGCTGTTTAACATTTATAATTCACAATCAATAAAAGACAAAATAAGAGTTGAATACGGAGCATAACTAAATTTTGACATTGCCATCATACAACACAATCATTATTATGAGAAGTAACACTCAGCCCAGGGGATAGATAGAAGAAGTAAAGGTGATTAAAGTAGAAGAAAGCTTTATATCACAACTCTGCAATTGCACGTTATGTTTGTTTTTAGTGAAGCGTAGCAGCGCCTCTGGTGGTGAGTAGGCGTTTTATTAATAAAACTTGATTTATAGCCTTTAGTCCACTTTAACAATCTTTTATTCTGACTCATCCGGGCAAGTATTTTTGGATGAGTGGGGAAAAAAGAATAAATGGAGTACAAACTTGACGGTTGGTTGGTTTACATGATTGCCCGCTGCCTGCAAGCATTCAAGTGGAATCTTTTGTTTCCGTTTTGAAAACTATCACACTCGTTGAACGGATGACAGTACTAGATCTTTTCCAGATGCCAGTACATAATGGGTACTATATCCAGCCTGTTACGTTCAGGTATCCGATAAAATCGCAACATCTAATGCTGCTAGGTTGTTTGGTATATGATTATTGAAAAATGTGTGTCTAGAGTTTGGAAGAATTGGACATTCATAGATAAGATTAAATACTGTTTCCCCTTTTGCCGCCTCCGGCCAACTGCAGCAGTGACCATTGAAGGGCAGTCCGTGTCTGCTCGCATGCTTACCAATCGTCCAGTGACCGGTTAGCACCGCTATGATTCTCGAGATGATTTTTCGTTTCACATTAAAGAGGTGCAAACTGCGTTTCTCATTGTATGCTGGCCACATATCGGTCTTAAGCATTAAGCACAAAAATTCACAAAACTTTATTTGTAGGGTACGGTCACACTTGGCAAATATTTGCCGAAAAAGATATAACCACTAAATAACATATATTTGAACTCGTTTATTTATTAAAAAAAAGTTTTCTTATTTAGGCCAAAGCACCACAAATATTTAATTTTAATTTGTTTGATGCTGTTTGATCTTGCAAAACTCTTGTAAGAGTAAACAACGTCAAACAAATTTGTGCTAAAACAAGTGGTTATGCATTTTTTGAGTAAATTTTTGCCAAATGTGATCGTACATTTAAAACAATAAAATATTTCAACGTCACTTTAAAGTAGGTATGTAGCTGCTTTAAATTATTTGATGTTATCATCGCATTGCAAGACGTGTGTTAAGCAAACAGTGGTTTTTGCATGATACTTTAAGGAATTATAAACATACATACTGACGAATTGGCTATTAACAAAGCAATTTTCAAGAAGTATTTTCAAAGACACTATAGTAAAAGAGTAGACATGGGAGAAAATGTGTTCAAAAATGTTGTCTACAATATAAGCGCGTATATACTATAATTTTATCGCACACTGTATTCTACTGCAAATGATTTCGAACTTAAATTTAATATAATCGTTTTATTTTTAGCATCCAATTAATTAAAAAAATTCTTTACTTCTAAACCAAAGATTTACCAAAATAAATAAGTATGTAGGTATGTATGTATGTGAACATGCACTTTATTCAAAGCATTTCTATACCCACACAAAATATGTCCTTGCCAAATGCACTGTTGCATTTGCAAGTTTAAATATTGCATATAATGCCAGTGTCATAAAGCTCAACTTTAATTTTTAAAACACTAAATAACACTTTAAGTTAAAAGTGACATGTCCTTAGCACAAAAAAAAACACAAAGCAAAAAAGAAACCCGTAAATAAAAACGAAAACATGTACAAGCAATTACTGCTGAACCATGTGTAAATTTTTCATGACCACTTAGTCCTTAGAAAACAACCAGTAGATGTTGCAAGAGATGCTTATGTTGTTAGAGTTCTTAGGGGGCTGTCGTTGTCGCCATTGTCATTGCTGCTGTTGGTTTGTTTGTTTGTTACTGTGGCTGTTTGCTGTTGCTCTTGTTATTGTTGGCGACATTGTTTGTTATTATTGTTACTATTACTGTCAACTTCAATGCCTCCCAAGGCACCATATAAGTACTCGTACCACAACAGCAAAAAAAAACACAAAACCTACACAATGCTCTCTCCCATAAATAGAAACAAAATGTAAGAGACAGCAATTATGCCAGCATAATATGGCTTAAAATTGTTTGATAATTTAAGACAAAACATGTCAGTCTACACCAGTGGAGCGCTGCAGATTTAGTAATTCAGTCCGCAAGAAAAAAAAAACGCTGAAATCAAAAGTTTTCGCATTCATTTGACTTTATATATTAATGCATTTAAGTGATATTTAAATAACTTTATGTGTTTGTGAATAAAATATCGAAAAGATGAGATTAAAAGTTAAGCATTACGTTTTTAAATAAAATCACTTTTTTATTTAGTTAAGTTAAATTATATATTCTAATAATTATACGTTTTGGATTATTATCCCTTATGTTTTAATAATTATTTATTTACAAAATTTAATTTAATTTAAAATTATATTTTAATAATACATACATACATATATTGAATTAGTATCCTTTTATTATTTATACAGACATATTGGACTATTATTCTTAATTCGTTTTTATAATTATTTATTAATTTACAAATCTTTATTATCAATCATCGATTTTTGTTATGTGAACTTTACTGTTCGACTGGCAAAATCTGATTGATTTACTTATTGATACTTTATCATGATTGTACATGCCTTGAGTTGTTTACTTAAATTGTAACGGTTTTTATAACAACAATAACAATAATATCATAAAACTTATTATAACATATTTTATTCTATTAATAGAATCGTTGAAATTCTTTTGGTTTATTTTAAGTAAACAACCAGTGGCATCGTATGAAAAGGGACACAATGTAAAATAATATAATATTAATATTGATTAAAAATTAAGTGTACATATGTATTTATGTACATATGTATGTATGTATGTATATACAAAATTTAACTATTGAACAAGAAACTTTGGCCTAGTTGAATCTTACATACCCACCATTAATTTGGTTAGTTTTATACATTCAATTATTAAACAAGTAAGAGTATCCTATTAGGCTGTGCCAAATCATCTTTATAATGATAAGTCCAAACAAAGTTTTTCATATATTTTCATCAAAGACTACCAGTTCAATCTTTCCAGGTCTTGTCGTTTAGGACTTATCATGTTATAATTGGTTTTATATGACAGAACCGCAAACATTTTGTTCTAAAATTTTTTAAATGTCATGCCATATAAACTGACTTCTGATACACTATGAAAGTGCAATGAAATTAAGAATGTTAGTAGTTCTGGTGATAAATTGAAACCATTGTTTTTAATTTTAACAAATTGTTAGTAGTATGTAAGTATTTGTAATCGTATATCTAATGAACTTTAACTCAGATTTTCTATATACTATACAAATCAGATTTTTAAGAAATAGTAATATATCTTTTTTACGTTTTCTTTTTGGGTGGAGTTAAATTTCAAGGAGGCGATAGAGTGCCTGCGCATCAGTCAAAGTGTTGGGGGTACGATTCCCGCCAAAGCATCTAGGTGTTTACTGCACATAATCCATAAGCTTTGCAGTTTGTGTTTGTTAATTAAAAAAAGAGTTCAAGAACGGTCCCAGTATACTTATTTAGGGCACTCCTACTTCAAAAGCTTGTGCGGAAATTAAAAAGTCACCTTCGACCAGTTAAGTTGCTTTCCAATAGCTCATGCATGTATGCATGTGAATTTAGTTTCAATTTGTATATTAGACCATCATGCCACACCTTATCAAATGCTTGATGAATATAACAAAACAATGTTTCAAATGTTTTCCTTACGACACTTACTGTGTTTTCTTCTAAATCCAAATTGATGATTCGCTATAAAATTGTTTTCAATTAAAATCCGATACAACATGTTCATGTGTATCTTCTCGAATAGCTTCGATATATTCGACAATAGGCTGATGGGTCTATATAATTTTACTTTTGTTTGATCTTAACCCAGCAGAGAAACCTTAAGTTTTGAAGGATAATGTTCAATTATGAGGATAATTTTAAAAATAAAAAGTTTATTAAATCAAATTAGCTGGCAGCCAAATTCTGTTGTTCTTAGCTGTATGTTTTCAGAATAATGTATACGTAAATATTTTCTATATTTACGCCAATTTATACATCTGCCTGTAAATATATTTGGATCAAAAATGTTTACTGGGTCAACCTATTTTGCACATTTGTGGTCATATGACTTAGCCATTAGCAATAGCACTTTTTATATTTTTAAACGTCGAAAGAAGGAATTAAGTTAACATTGTTTAGCAATTCATTACTTACACATTTGCGTTTCATCTCACTTTTTCACATTAGAGACTAGTACTATAAATGATGTGACATTTGAAGTTTTCAAATTTAAGGCGTATGCTAGGTGTCACTATATGTAACTACATATGTATGTCTCAAAATAATATATATTTGTATTTTCTTACATTGCATTAAAGCAACTTTTCGATAACACAATTCAACAAGCTCACTTTAAGTATTTTAACAAACTTTTGCACAAATTCTGAAATTAAATACTTGTTTTTTGTTTCAAAGACAAACGTTTAATTGAACAATTTATTCACAATTTAAGTACTTTATTTTACAATTTGATATTTTCTTTTGAATCTCTTACAACACAACCCATTAACGTTGGTTTTGTATTCATTACATGTCATTTAATAAAAAACAAAGAAACTTCAAACAAATGTTACTACTTGGTAGTTTAACTTGCATATCATTGTGTATTTCCAATCACTGAGACTGAGACGGAAGTAAAAAATTATGGTTAACAACCAGTTTGTAAGTACTTTTAAAAAAGTGTTTCAGCTAGTACATAAAGTACTTGCCACGACAACTAAAATTAAAATATTTCAAAAGCTTAATTTAGCTAACATGTTACATTTAATTGAACAATTTATGTGCTTTGATTTTTAAATAACTAAATTATTAATGAATGAATTTTTTATATTTTTAATTTTAATTGAGTTTTACTAGAATTATTTAAAGACGTGCTGCATATATTCTGTCTATGCTATGTAAACTCAATATATAACTTTCATCGAATTCAAAAAATTGAAAAGACTTGGGGTTAGAAAATTAATTGCCACTTTAAATAAAAACTAATTTTTTCCAACTGTTGCTCCCATGAAAAAAACTGTTTTTCATTTTATTGAAATCATATGTGTCGTATGAGCGATTTTTTGTATTTATTAAGAAAAATAAATAATACGCATACGCTACGTATGCTTATAAGTCATTCAATTTTAATTTTCTTAAAAAATAACAATTACACCAATACCTCGCTTTGCGTTGTTTTGTTTTGCACTTTTTCGAAGTTGCGTCGCTGCTTAATTAATACTAATATTCACTGTGCGTTGTTAGATTTTAGAAATTGCGTTATTTTGGATTCGAGACTTAATTGTTTTTTTTTTAATTCTTTAAAATATTTTTCTTTGTATATACTGGCAGAGTTATATTTTTTTACTTACACTTGTAATTTTTTTGTGTGGAGAGGGTGCTGCTGGTAGAATTACCAAAAATACAAAAAAAAACAAAATTAGATAAGCTAGAGGCGGTAGGTACGAATATCAATTGCTACAGAGTCCAATAGTTTTACATGCAGTATCGTCAATTCAGATATGACCACATGATGTTCTTCACACTGGATTGACGAAAGGCCAACCAATATTACACGTTTTACAAGACACACAATTCACAACTTCCGATACAGCAATTGTACAGATCACTGTACAAACACCTTGTTAGAGAGTTCGGGCTATCTAGACACTGCCATCCATAGCCTAGGTCAAGACAATTATTGGACACTCAGCAATCGCTCCAGCTTCTAAGCGCTCTAGTACTGCACTGATCAACCATTACTGCCAAGGATGAGAGATTACAGCGGCCCATCCTAAAACCGCTCTTGTAACCCTGTCCAGGGCAGATTGTCAGCACAAATGCTACGAATGCAACCACTCCAATACGTTTTCTGAGCACATGGCTAATTGCCGCCACTATTAATAAATGGTTCTGTTGATTCGGCAATAGCACCTAGAGATAATTTGGTGGTCCGAAATATGCGACTAGCATAAACACCAGTCTTTAAACCTGCGATTTTAGGTTTAAATCACAGCCACCACTAAGGGACCAGCAACCACTTATCAGTTAAGGGACGAATATCCGGGCAGATCCCGTGTTGCTAGATAAGTCCATCATCAGCTTTAAGTTTCATGGGGTGATACAATCAACTCTTCCAAGATTCGAGTTCCGTGCAGTTCATGCCACCAATTTCGCCATCTCTACCCCGGCATTCAATTGCTATAAGAAAATTTAGTTTGCGTTGTAAAAAAAACGGGTCAGCAAACATAGAACCAATTTTTTTTATAAAAAAGCTTATGGCAACAGCCACTATAGACTCATCAAACAGGGATTAATTTTAATTTTGTTTTTCATAAACTAATTGAATAGTTTAATTTTTTTTAATTTAATTGTATGTTATATATTAAAAGTTTATATTATTTTTGTTTTCCAAATGTTCTATTTTCTATTCTCTTTTAAAAAAGCAATATTTTCGTAACCCTGGAACATATGTTCGATCTTTACATGGTTTGCTATAGAAAATATTAATTCACTTTGCGTCATTTCAATCTGAGTCGTCTTAAAGTTTTTTGTCACATATATTATGTTTAATGCTAAGCAAACTAATTTACAATGCTAAATCGAAAGCAAAAATTTTCGGCAAATAAATAACTACTGCCAAGGAAAAACATGTCATTTCAAATGTCTGCATAAGGAAAGCAAAGTTTAACGTTAGATCTTTTTTTTGTACTTTTGTGTATTTATTGTATCTTCATTGAAAATGAACTAACAATAAGTATATCAAATCTTATATCTAAAAAATTTTAATTATTAGTCTACATTCTTCCTTCTTGTATTCGGCTCAGATCCGCTGTATCCCTTCTTCTTAGTCGAATATAGCCACTATTATTTAATATGTTGTGGGCTAATGGGTTTGGGTAAACTTCAAGCATGTTTAAGTGTTTTTCTGCATTTTTTTTTTGATCTCAGTTTTTACTAAAGGCACGCGTAGGTCTTATAGATATTCGAATTTTTTATATACCAGGGGGCAATTGTGATCATTCGTAGAAATTTCTTTTTTCGTCTTTGAGTTCTGTTTACATTGGAAGCTGAGACTGTTTCCCATAGCTTAGAGTTTCTGCCAATGAGCCAATTAATTTGTATCAATTTCAATGTCATTTAAGTCGACGATCGAGGTGTATATCGAGGTATTTAACTTCGGCATGTTGTGTTATTGCTTGATTATTGATATAAATAGGAGAGTAGATTCTCCACGCAATATAAAAGTTATGTGTGTGCGTTTCTGCTCATCAAGTTTTATCATCCATTGCTTTAACCAGTTTTCTAATTCAGAGGGTCTTGAGGGTTTTTATGAATTCTTAGAATAGCAGTATCATTAGCAAATGTAGATGTGTAAATACTATTGTTTCTTGGCATATCATATGTGTATATCAAGTATAAGAAGGGTACCTGGATGCATCCTTGAGGTACTCCTGCTTCAATAGGTTGTGCGGAGCTTAAGAAATTTCTTTCTTTAAGCTTAAATGTTCGACCAGTTAAATAGCTTTCCAATAGCATATGTGTGTTTACGGTAACTTTAGTTTCAACTTGCATATTAGACCGTCATGAAACACTTTCTCAAACGTTTGAGAAATGTCAATAAAAAGATCTGTACGTATTTGTTTTATTTATGTCTTCAGAAATGTAGTAATTTGATAATTATTTTAAACTCTTTGCAAATTATCCAATACAAATCAAATTATAATAAAAATTATTAAAACTAATAAAGAAACTATGAAGAGCCATTAAGGACAACATTCTAGCAAATACCAAATGCTGCTATTGTACGCGATTTGTAGCTTAAAGCAAGTCAATGATGGCTCATAAGAGTTCAAAAAAGGCGTTATGTTGTTCACAAACCACAAATCAGCGTTCGCAAAAAGCTATTAATATATGCGGAGGAACAACTCATAATATCAAAAATAAAGACAGGCAAGAAGCACCAAAAGATGCTTCTATATCAATAGGAAACCCCGTTTGTCGATAGACAGCAAGCCGTGCCCCTCGCGATATTGGTTAGTCAAAACCTGCATTATAAATAGAAAATGTCAAGGCTCGGTTAAAGATTCCCAGAGAGCACAGAAATTGGTACACAAAATAAAAACCTGAATTGGTGATAAAGTAACAATCAAGCATGGTGGGAGTAACATCATGATATTGGGTTACTTTACATGGTGGCACCTTGGATTATTGCAAAAAATCAAAGGAATGGTGAGTAGACTATCTGCGTATTTTGCAAACTCATCTCCAAGATTTTTGTAGATAAGAGCGTATATCATATGGATGAAGTTAATTTTCAGATGGTTGGTGACCAAAAGCACACTTCCAAAAACGTGGCTTAGCTAGCAGAATTTTCTTTAAATGCCAGCAAAAAGTCCCAACCTCTATCCGCTTGAGAATTTGTGGTCAAGCATAAACAGATAGTGGCAGTAGCTTTGCGAATGAGAAAGTGTTCCAAAGCATTAATTAAATAATTGTTGGACAGTATACAAAAACGTGCAAAAAGTGTTTCAAGAAATAACTGCATTTTGGCTAAATATTAAAAATACTATCAATTCCTAAACTTTTTTTTAGTTTTAAATCACTCAAATCATTTTAAATGAATTTTTGTAATTTTTTTTAGATTTAGCCGCCCCTCACTAACCCCCATTTTAGTTACGAACCCATGTAATTACAAATCAACTCCAAAATATTTCAACTCTGACTGTGTAAAATTTAATTAAGACATCTTGCACCATTCACGCGCTACCGAATTATTTCCAAAAGAAAATATTTCTAAACCACTGTGCAGTGTATGTTACTGCATCTGCGAAAAAATTCTAGAAATTGCAATAATCACAAGTATATCTTTGTACCACAAGTTACAGTTAAGTACCAATTCATTTTTAAATGTAATTAAACATCACTGATCTGTGGCATCGTTTATCGTTATAAGTGTTTGTAAGTACTACTACTTGCATACGTCTGATGGTACATTTATGTATGTACATTCAGCAGGCAAGAAAAAAGTATGTCAAAGTTTTCATAATTACACTGATATGCAATTAATTTATGACAACTTGTCTTTTACTTTATTGTAGTAGTTTTAACTAACTAGTACAACAATGTAAAAGTAGTGGTAGCAACAGACTTTGTCGTCAACGTCATCATCATCACCAACATCGTCGTTTAGCATTTGATGATGATTTTACAAAAACGTCTATGCATTTTATGTGCTTGAAAATTTGATTGCTGTTGTGGCTGCTCATGTCTGTGGGTAAGTGGAAGAACAAATTATGAAAAAATAGAAAGAATCACACAATAGAAATATTTTGTATGGAATTCTTTTTGAGCCAAGTAGCTGGAAAATGAATGAAAATGAATGTGTGCTTTTGTACAAAATAATAATACATACTTATAAGGTGGGCCTGAAAAGTTTATAATATCTTTTTTATGGTACAAATAGGACAATATTTATCTATTGGTAATTCGAATTTAATTTAAACATACATAATTGAAAATATAACTGAAGACCAAAAAAATCATATCTGAAAACTAGATTAAAATTTCTCAGACCGCCCTGCATGTATGCATGATGCTGTATACGTACACAATTTTTTCTTCACATTTGCTTTTTACTTTTCTCTGTATACTTTCCAATTTTTTTTGTTTTTTTTCCTGAATTTGAATTTTGTTTTATTGTCAATATTTCTCTTTTGTTTTTGTTTTATGTTACTGCTGTTGTATTTTCCTTGTTGTTTGCAAAGGAGGTTATAAAACATTCTACCAGTGGCAATATGTCAGCATTAAAAAAGATTTTCTCTCTAGAGTTTATTCCCACTTCAAGTCGTTGTAATTGAATGCTTTATATTGATAGGAACAATTTTCCTCCAGCAACAAAAACATTGTTTATTTCAAAGATTTTAGTTATTTATGAATCTTAAAGGAAAATAAATTCAAATGTGATGAAATAAAGTTTCAAGTGGACGAAAATAGACAACGGAGTAAATTTACATATAAGTTTTGTATTATTGTAGAAATACAAAACACAATTTTATTAAATTTTTGTATGAAAGTTAGTAAGGAAATATTAAAATGGATTATTTAAAGTCAGAGCTGCTTTAAAAATGTATTTCTGGTATATTGCATTCAACCGAGCGCAATATACGAGGGCGATTCGAAAACACAGAAAGAGTATAATTAGTTTTTCTAAAATGTTTTTATTTTTCAATATAATCTCCTGAAACTCCAAGTGTGTCCAACGCTTATCTAGCAATTCTATCCCTTGATTAACATATTTTTCCTCAAGGTCTTTCAAATGGTGATTTACAACTGTAATTGCATCGATTGTCAGCTAAGAATTTTTTTTAGATTTGGGAACATGTAAAATTCATTGGGAACTAAATCAGGCGAATAAGGTGGGTGGTCAAGCAACTCGTACTTTAATTTGTTGATTTTAGCCATATTTAAAATACTCTTGTGCGCTGTCTTGATGAAATATTATTTTTTTTTGTTGGATACCAGGATGTTTTTCTAGAATTTTTCCATTTAATTGATACAAAATGTTGAATTTATTGCTTTACCCTTTTGCAGATAGTGCATCAATAAAATACATTTGAAGTCTAAAAAAAACCGTTGACATAAGCCTACCAGCCAATTGAATTGTTTTTCCCTTCTTTGGGGTAGATAATTCCTCCAGCTTTAGTCCATTGCTTGGATTGTTCTTTTGTTTCTGGAGTATAGTGGTAGATTCATGTCCTATCCGCAGTTATGCTTAAGTGTTTTGGGTCGGCACCCATCTTGCAGATAGGTTTTTCATATGTAGTTCTTCATGTAAAATTAAATGGACTCGATCGTTTGAGATGATTTTGACATTAACTAATTCACGCACTATTTTTCGTCGATCTTTTAATACCATATCATGCACTTTGGCTACAATTTCTGTTGTTGTTGCTGTTTTTGGACGTCCACAACGTGGTTCATCTTCAGCACTTGTACGACTACGTAGAAATCCAGCAACCTAATTTTTTGCTGTTTCGTATGAAGGAGCACTTTCACCTAACACCATATCATTATGAATTTCTTGTCCCGATAAACCTTTTTTATTTAAATATTTAATTACAACACGAATTTCTAATTTTTCCATTGTAAAAAAAAATACCGGAGCAGCTGTTTCTATATGAAGGAGTTTCCATATCAAATAGAAATTTAACATGTGTTGATACCACAGATGGAAGTTTCCAAAACACTTAGCTTTTTCTGCTTATACTGAGCTTTCTGTTCTAAGCTAAGAAGTTTCCGCCCTCGTATTTTAGGTGGCATGATAGTCCGCTTTGACATTCTTCAGTTTTATCTAAACAGTTTTTGTTCAATTCTCTTTTGAACTTGCCACATCATTGACACGTGTCAATTCAAAGGAAATAAGAAAATTGACTTGTACCTTCAAGTTTAATTCGTTTTTCCCTTCTCAGACAAAAATACTTGCCTTGACTAGTCAGAATTGAAGAGTGTGAAAGCGGAAATAGAGTGAGTAGAAAACAGTTCGTTACATTGAAAGCTTTTAAAATTCATTAAGAAAAGTTTATTTGACAAAATATTTCTGCTTTCTATGTGACAATCACCAATAGTTTTTTCTAATCACACAGAAGACAACTTATAAAACAATCAAAAGCTTTTTTAAAGCAAAATACTTAAAATACAAAAGTTGTTTCATTACTTGCACCTATATTTCAATATTTTCACGCCACATTTCGTCACTTATGCGCCGCAGTCATGTCTTTTAACCCATACATTTATATACATTTATATACTCATACTTTCTGACACTTGTTTGTGCTTATATATATTATGTTTGTGTAGATATCAAACAAATTAATTTACAAACACAAATACATCAATTAGTAATTAGAAACTTAAGTCAATTATACTTTTAATTATGAAAATCATTACAAACATTTACACCCACTAACTATAAATAAAGTTATAAATTCATTCAATCCACTCCATTCATTAGGGAGTGGTATGGCAAATTTAACAGCAAAAATTATTTTATAATCGGTTTAAATAAACCAACTGAACACCCTATACCCCTATGCTTGTAACTATGTGTGTATGTTAATGTGTTAATGTTCATCAAAACGACTTATTTATTTACAAGAATTCTTTGAAGTGGTTTTAGCTTGGATGTGGTTTATATACATACATATGTACATTAGGGTGGCCCCAAAATAAAGTTGCGGATGTTTCCCACTAATATGAAAATTTGATTCATTTTAAGACTACGTTTCTCAATTTTTTTGTCCTGGGCTCAATATTTGGTGAGATCAAAGATAAAAATATCCTTTTTAGAGGTTTTTTGATTCTTATTTATACATACATAAATGTATACGTAAATATGTACTTACATCTAACATGACTATGTAAAAGTTTTAACTGTATGTATATCTACTTGAGTGAGTGAGTGCATTAGCAAACTCATCTACACGTGTAGGCAGTGAAATGTATTTTATGGTTTTCACTTAATAAGTACTAATTTACAATATGCTCGTACTCGAACTTGTTTATACAATTGTATGCATGTAAACTACACATAATCGTATAAATACGTTTATTCACCCAAATGACGATGGTTGTTTACGAAGCTACAGTATAAACAAACAGATTTATTCATTAATTCTATTATTTCTATGAGGTTCGAATTGCATTTTTTCCCATAAAATAGAAAACTTTTATCTCTCTAGGCACACAAAATAATTTACATACATATTACTAAGTGTCGACTTTTGCAATTTTTCTCAATGGTGCAGATTTAATTTACTGGAGTTAAACATTAAGAAATGCAGACACATGTCATTTTTTAGAAAAAATCCGATTGAGACTTCTTATTATATTGATACTGTTATTTTAAATAAAGTTGAAACCATATGGGATCTTGGCATACTGTTGGATCATAGACTTGATTTTCGCGAAGCCTATGGGGTACTTGAATTCATGAAGCGCTGGTCTAAGGAAGTTTTAGATCCTTATATTACAAAACTTTTATATACTTCTCTTGTTTGACTAATTCCTGAGTATGGATCAATTGTTTGGTATCCTTGTTTTTCAATTCATAACAATAGTATTGAATCGGTACAAAAGCAATTTTTAATTTTTTATCTCCGTGGTCTTGGTTGGAATTCTTGTGTCTTGTCACCGTATCAAAGTAGACGTTTAAAACATTTATCGTGCAATGGAACATTAAACTTTTTGCATATTCTAGTTGTTTTTTCCACAATCTTCACATCTACGTTATGTTGCTATTTAGTTGTATTAGGTGATCTTTGCGGTCATAGCGTATTTCCATACTACCTCTACCTCCAGCAACGTTCGACTTTTGTGGACCTTAATGAACTGATTTCATGCCTGACAGATAGCCCAAAACTATTTTGCGACGAATTTTAAGTAGAGAAACTTTCTCGCAAGGGTGCGATATTTAATACAATCGCCATGTATTTGCAACAGCTATATCCAAAAACTGAGTAAATAATGGCCACCATCATTTTTCACAACGAATTCTTGTTCTGTATAAGAATATCTGTTTATCTAGCAGGTCGACATCGCCCATAATTTTATTATATTCGCTAAACAAACTAGGGATTGGGACAGTTATATAATGCTTATCTTTTCTTGAAAAACGCTTGGCATTTCCTAACGGTAATGGGTCATTGTAGTTTGTCGCCATTGTCACGGTTTTGTTGTATTTCCAACGTACCATCTGTATTTCGTTCTCTTTAGCAAAACGCATTTCATTATGGCATCTGCTTTTTCTTCTATATTTCCTTACATGGCATTGGAGGACACTGCTTTGTTTTATTCTCACGAATAGTTCCTGTCGCCCTTAGTTTAATGTGTCCCAAGTCTTCTAAAAGTCCGTGAGCCGTACAGAAATTAAAAAAAAATAACTTCATAATCCTCTATTGTAACATCTACCGAGGTTTTTACAACTTTGAAGCCTAAGGAATATAAATGAAGGATATAATCTGAGCGATAAGACAATTCAAAAACAATAAAATTTTTAAATTTTTACAAAAAAAATATTTTATAAAATATTGATACGAAATACCTCACAAGATATTAATATCTCAAATTAATGAGTTAACAAAACAATACGATTGTTATTGAAATATGCATGTGTACATCATTGTTTCTATTGTTAAGGTATACTTAGCTATTATTGTTTAGATACACCTTCCATAGATAATATTATATTAGAACGGCTCACAAATCAGTAATGTGATCAACCTTAGATACTAAAATTCGATTTAATTAGCTTTTTATCTACATTAGTGGTTCCAGTCTATCTTTGCTTCTAGCAACTTTGAGAAATTTTTTTATGGCAAAAGAATAAAAAAACTGAGTTTCAAAAATGTGAGACTCGACTTGTTAGTCCCATACTTGAAAAATAACATAAAATGACTTATACATGGGAAATTGGGTATTTGCATAAATCGTTTATGGGCAAAGCAGTAACAAGAGTGCACTGATATCAGTCTAAGATATACGCATTCAATTCCCATCAAAGACTCTGTTGGTTTCTGCAGACAAGATAAAGGCTTGACAGTTTGTGTTTCTTAATTATTAGATCACATAAGCCTCGTTTTTTGAATATAAGTTTGTTGGATAATTAATCCCTCAAATTATCAGGTTATCCCACGATCCATTCAAGTAAGTCCCTTAAGAGATAATGGCAATGACGCGCGAGTTCTTCCTTCACACAGAACTGAATTATGACTGAGATAATCCTTATATTAAACTTTCGCATTAGTTTCTAACATTCTATGGACACAACTGTGGTATGTCTGTTCCAATTCGGCAGAAGTGAATTCACAATCTCTTTAATCTCCAGAATTGCTTTCTGTAAAACAAAACAGTATCGCTGGACGATTTTTAATATTGAAACATTTCGAATCCTGGAGTATGTCTTATATCTCATACGGCGCATACATATGTAATATGCATTTAAACATAATGAAATGAAATGAAAGCCGTATCCGTAAATTTATTATTCTAAAATATAAAAATATAAAAAAAACTTAAAAAATTAAGAAAAGGATTACTTCAATTAAAAAAAATTAACGGAAATGCCAAAAATTGGATTTTTTATAATTTTACTTATAAGGTCCACATATCTATTGGTGCTGATAATATTTTCATACTTTAGGAATAAATAAAGAATAACCCGAGCTTTAGAATTTTAAAAGTTATTTGGAAAATTACTTTATTTTTATTATTTAGTTATTTTTATATTAAAACAAGTCATAAAAAATAGTCGATCAAGCCCGACCATATAATTCCCTATACCCAGTTTATGTGTTAAAACAGATTTTCAGAAATGTGCTCCTATGTCCTATGTCCAACCATCCTATGTCCAATCAGTGCATATAAATATTCAGCGCTTGGTCATACAATTAAATTTCACTTAAATAATTCTTATTGAAATTAAAATCGTATCTTAAGAATGCAAAACATTTTCTTATTCTTATATTCTTCAAATTGCTGTTAATCGAAAACTTATTTCTGTGCTGAACTTAATACCGTAAACTTTATCCAAAAATAATTTCTGTTAAGAGGAACTGAAAAATGATGAATGGAATAAAAAATATTTCTGTTCTTCTTAATTTGCTTTCGATTTCTTTTCATTTCGTATCCACTTAACTTTCTTTCGAAAGTTTAAAATTACATTAAAAACAACTGCAAAATAAATATCGATAAAAATCATGACGATATTGGGATTTCTTTTCTTGTTGTTGCCTCCTTATCCTTCTTTTATTTTCTTTGAATTTTCAACTACAATATTCTTGAAAATAAAAGCCACACGAAATACTTTACTTACCATAAACTGCAGCTGTGTGTAACATTCGTGGCTGGATGGTTGGGTGACTGGATGTTGTGAAAGGAAGTGAAGGTAAAAACACAACAACATGAGGAAAACTATTACAAACACAAAATATACAATTTAAGGATAAAACAGAACACACATATAAACATAGAAATGAACTAACTCTCTTGTACATATATACAAACATGCCAACTCTTGTATTAATGTTTTAACTAAAACATACACATGCATTTTCACATCAAAAACATATACATACAATACACACACACACACACACTCACTTATACATGTGAGAACAACATGAACAGCAGCAGCAAAAGGTGTTAAAACAATTAACTGTTGGCATGTTTAACTTTTAGGTTTTTAAGGTTTTCTATACTGTTGTAGTTTTTTTTTAGTCAGGTTGTTTCAGCTTTTTTCTCATATGTATTTTAGCAATGAATGCTGCTGCATATGTGTTGTACGCTGTCACAAGTGCAGTTAAATGCAACAAAAAATACTTATTTTTATTTCACATATTCACCTGCATACCAAACACACACCCACTAAATAAAACTATAAGCTTAATGTAAAAGTGTCACAAATGCACACCTGCACATTGACATAAATAGTTATTTTAAAATAGTACAACTACTCATACTTGCAAACAATTGCACACACATTATAAGCAGGAAATCTTTGCTTAAGTTATTTAAATTAATTATATTTTAAGAAGGTTTTTTTAATACAAACCTATATAATTCTAACTTTACCACGCCAACAATTTGAGAGATTAAAGTATTGAAAAGTAATTTTGAAGACAACTCGTTGAAATTTCACTCATAAACCTTTATGGGGGGAGGCTATTAAAAACGGCAGATTATCAGTAGCCCCCCCCCCCCCCCCATGTAATTGTGTCTTTTGAAACTATTTATGTAAATTTTCATAATTCGACCAAAATAAATTTTAAATACAAACAAGTAATAGGGTTAAACCAACATCAATATACAACAGTTGCCGATTTTTGTGTATTTGTTATAGAATTTTGTATCTGGTTCATTTAATGTGATTTATTTTGTTACAAAATTCTAGATTTGTTAAAATGCTGCAGGTATTTTAACCGGTTTTTGAACATTAATATTGGCAATAACTATTTGTGGAAAATTGTTTCTATGTCTACGCTTATATAACCTATTGTGTTCTAATTGTTTTTCAATGACAGTTGGGTGGATATTTTGCTTTGGTCCATTTTAATATGATCAACAAAGAATATTTAAAGAAATTTTTATTCCCTTAAGTCCTTCCTTTTAGACCTTCAGCAGGACATGACTAAGTCGTAGTAGATTCTATGAATTTTACAAGGACCCATAACATACATGTATAACATTAGATAAGTGTTTTAATATGTTTGAATTTCATGCCGTTGACAATATTTATAAGAGTTTTATGTGTGTCAGACTCGAAAATAAATCTAATTTCAATTATGAACAAAATACTGTAGGATACATACGACTGACCAGTAAAAAATAGTTTTGTTTGACATCCAAAACATTATTTTTATACCCACCATCAAGAAATATTGGTCGTAGAACCAAAAATTATATATATTCTGGGTCCTTATAAGATTCTAAGATGATCTAGCCATGTCCAACCGTCAATCCGTCTGTTATGGGCACAATAGAGCTTCAAAAAAGACATGGAACAATGAAATTTTTACCGAACGTTCTATGTTTCACCGAAATATTTTATACTCAAAATGGAAAAAATTTCTCCAGTAGACCAAAGTTTCAGATAATCTCGTCATTTTTTAGATATTTTTTCTAATTTTCTGCAAATAAAAGGCAGATAATAACATGAAATTTTACATATTTTATTTTTGATATTAAATGTCGAGTTCTGTTGAAAATGGCAAGAATCAATCAACGATTTCTCATAGCCCCCATACAAATGTCTTTCCGGAACTAAGCTCTATATAGCCATAGAAAATTCAGCAAAAATATAGTATTTCATGCCAACGAAAAATTTTAAAACGATATTTTGTTTACATTGTCCATATTTGAACATATCCCTCAAAAATAAGTCTCTTTCCGAAAATTTTGTAAAACTTAAATCACTAGCAAGTTCAAATGCGCCACATATAACACACATATTGATATAAATCGTCACACATTTCATGGTGATCGGCCCATAATAGTTTTAGCTCCCCAAGAGTACTACTTCCAAAAAACTCAGTAATCTACTTAAATATTTTATAAATATCGATTCAAACCGAAATTTTGCACAGATGAGTTATATGTATGCAAATACTACACAATTCGCAAGTTTGTGCAGGTTAATCCATAATTGGCCATAGCTAACATATAAGATCCACTTTCAAGAATAACTGAAATGTCCATAAAATTCTTGTAAATATTGAGACGAAATTTAACAAAAATAAGCAGCAACTACATAGAAATAATATTTCATGACGATCGCCTCATAATAGGTGATAGCTCTGATCCGAAAAATAAAGTAAGTCATATACACCCCTATCGTGAATAAAAATTCCACATGAAATTTGTTCCCTTTTATTTTTTTAACATTGAATTTTAATAGGAAAAATGTGAAAAGGAAACAAATTTCATGGGGAATTTTTATTCACGATAGGGGTGATACATAAACATGGTTATCAATACAAAATGTAACACAAATTATTTTCAAGTATGAATAAATCAGATGACCAAAAAGGGTTTCTTTTGCTTTTGCCATTGTTTTTCGCTTCCTGCTGATTGACTTTTGGTTTTACTTTTCCATGAGTTGCTTGAAAAACTCTTGTTTTTGGAACATTCCATCAATATGGAAATGTCACTCATACTTCTTTATTGTTTTAGCAGCTATAAAAGAATTTATTTTTCAAATAAAATGCTTGCTAGCTAACACCATTATTAACACTTGTGGTTAATTGTGGTTTAGAATTATCATAAATATGTCCCAAATAATCTTTGTTAAGTCTAAGTTATATCTCCTATAATGAACAAGATTTAATTTGCATTATAGTCATTATCGTAGTCACAATTTAATGATGTAGGCTAATTATAATGTGAATATATTATTATAAGAAATAGCGAGCATTTCAAACTAATTTTAGACTAACATATGGATATTTTATTTCGTGTTTATCTGGCTTATATTGTACATCAATTTAAAACCCATTTTAAGTTTTGTCTGCATTGACGTGTTCAGAATGTGGCTTCAAGTATTACAAAAATAACAAAATGCTAAAAAAAAAAACAAATAAGCATGTACGAGTATGTCTATAATAAATGAAAAATGTGCTTCAGCAGGGAACATTTGCTGTTAAAATGAGTTTTTTTGACAGCATTTTATATTGTTAATGTGATACATGACATTTTCCTTCATTAAATACATGTCATTAATATGTTTTTGATTTGTTATTAATTGGATTTGTTTGCGTTAAATTCACAAGTAAAGGTTTGTTTAACGTGTCGTCAATGTATTAAATGACAAATTTAAGACAAAAGCCGCAACAGGTAACACTTTGATGAACACAATGAATATAAGTAAAACGATTTTGTGATTGATACATTTGACAATTACAGATAACTAGAATAGAATAACAGAGATTAATTTGATAGAACATTTGAGTGTTTTTCTAATACAGTGTTTATACTTTAATTAATTTATTATTTACAGCTTGCAAAATTCTATATTGTAATTTATTACACGAAACGTGTCATCCCATTTTAGATTCTAAAATAAATTGACAGCTATAACAACTACAGTGTTGGAATAAATAAAAAGAATGATATTTTCAATTTAGCATTTAACCCCCTTATTCAAAAACGATTATTAAATTTAACAAACGTTTATTAAGCAAATTTTTATATGCAAATCGGTCTTAATAAACGTTTGTTAAATTTAATAATCGTTTTTGAATAAGCGGGTAAGACATCATTGAATTTTCTAGACTAAAAAAACTAGTTGATTCTATGAATTAATATTCAAAGATATTTTAAAAACAAAATTTTAAATATCATTGTTAATATTTATTCTGAAAAAATTACCATTTTCCATAAATTTTCCTTATAAGCATTATAGAGATTCATAGCAAGCTTTTAAGTATAGTTTCAACATTATTTTTCAGTGCCAGTGTTAAGGTAAGGTCACACTTTGCAAATATCTACTCAATAAATATACGATTTACGTCTTTTTAGGCAAATATTTGCCAAGTGTGACCGTACCTTTAGAAAGCTAAAGGACATTCAAAATTATGCTCTAAAATAGTGTTTTATAAAAAATACACTTAAAAACACAAACTATGCTCCTAAAATATAAAAAATATGCCATAAAAAATTAAAAATGAAATTTTGTTTCAAACTTAAAGTTTTATTAACCCTCCGATGAGTGACAGTTCTGAACTTCACGGCCATGTGAAAAGGTTCCTATAGACCTTTTTTGTAAATCATATTTTTTTTCATATAAAAAATTTTTTTTTTTTTGATTTTTTTTGATTTTATTGTTTATAACTAAATTCTACATACAAAAATAATTTTTTAAATTTTTTTAACTCAAAGACATTAGGGAGGATAATAAAAACAAAAAATTCTAAGAACTGGTTTATTGCTAGTAGTATAAAATTAGAATATTGTGCCTTTCCTTGAAAGCAATGAGTTCATGTCTTCGATTTTTTTGTTTTTATCATCATCCCTAATGTCTTTGAGTTTAGGTCTTTGTATTCAGAACAAGTAAATTATGTGTTGAAACCATAAAAAATTATAATGATGCCCAAAAACATGCATTTATTAGTCAAATTCAGTACAAGGTCCATACGGACCTATTCACACGACCTCGTACTATTCTCACTAAAACCTCAATAACTCCTAAAGTAATGATCCAATTGGCTTGATTTTTTTCCAAAAGATGCGCAACAAAATACTCTTGGAATACAAAGTAACTTTGGGGGGTAGTTGTTGTAGCCGAAGTAGGAGTAATTTCAGTTTGAAAAGGCAAAAAGGTCCCTAGGGACTTTCTCATTCAGGGTTAAAATATTTTTTAAAAATTAAATAAAATACCAAATAAATTTAATTTGGTTATTATGGAAGGAAGTTTAATAAACCATTTTATTTCTAGAATTTCCCTATATAGGCATACTCAATAATTCGTTTAATTTTTTTTAGAACAATATATTTTAACTATATCCTTATGTATTTTAATTTACTCAATTATTTATTTAATCTTACGCCACCTAATGTTTATAAATATAATGTTTTTGTTATATTTGAAAATATGTATATCTATAATTTGTTCTTACAAGGGCTGTTCGGAAACTTCTTAGAAGTTATATTATAAATAGAAAAAGTTAAGTGTTTTGGAAACTTCCATCTTTGGTATCAAAACATGTTAAATTTCTTTTTGATCTGGAAACTCCCTCATATAGAAACAGCTGTTCCGAGATTTTTTTACAATGGAAAAATTAGAAATTCGTGTTATCATTAAATATTCAAATAAAAAAGGTTTATAGGGACAAGAAATTCATAATGATATGATGAATGTGTTAGGTGAAAATGCTCCTTCATACGAAACAGCAAAAAATTGGGTTGCTGAATTTAAACGTGGTCGTACAAACATTAAGGATGAACCACGTAGTAGCCATAATGCATGATATGGTATTAAATTATCGACGAATAAAAGTGCGTGAAATATCTAATGTCATGGGCATCTCAAAAGATCGAGTGCATTTAATTTTGCATGAAGAACTACAGATGAAAAAGTTTTCTGCGAGATGAGTTTTAAGAAAAATAAAATGGATTTTAATTTAAACTGTTGATAAGACAAAAGAACAATCCAAGCATTGGACTGAAGCTGGAGGAAGTGCCCATAAGAAGGCAAAAAGAGTTCAATTGGCTGGTAGGCTTATGTTTTTTTGGGACTTCAAATGTATTTTATTGATTGACTATCTGCAAAAGGCTAAAACAAGAAATTCAGAGTACTATTGCAACATTTTGGATCAATTAAATGTAAAAATTCGAGAAAAACATCCTGGCTTACAACACAAAAAAATAATTTTTCAATAAAACAAAGCACCAGCGCACAAGAGTGTTTTAACAATGGCTAAAATTAACGAATTTAAGTACGAGTTGCTTGACCACCCACCTTATTCCCCTGATTTAGCTCTCAGTGACTTTTACGTGTTCCCAAATCTAAAAAAAAATCCTAGCTGGCAATTGTTTTACCTCAAATGAATATGCAACTACAGTTGTAAACCACTATTTTGAAGACCTTGCGGAAAACTATTTTAATCAAGGGATAGTGTATTGAAGTTGCAGGAGATTATGTTGGAAAATAAAAACGTCTTAGAAAAACTAACTATTCTTTTTCTGTGCTAAGCTAAGAAGTTTCCGAACCGCCCCGGTATAACAACTAATTTCTGTTTAGATTTTTGAAGAGTCTTATTTACAATACTAATACTTTTATATAATTAGTGGCTTGATTATATTGCACTTTCTCAATCCGTGTGCCCCTGTTTTATTCTCTAAAATTTTACACATTTGGTATTTTTGGCTTTTGCAGCTTTCACCATATAAGTATGTATTTGTTATATAAAGCCTGCGGCATATACATATATGTTTCTTTGTATTTATATATTTCTTCGCTTATCTTTGGATATAAATATATATTGGTATTTAATGATTTCTGCGTATCGTTGATACAATTTGCATAAAATCTATCGATATGCCTCGAATTTTAGCAAGGATTTCGAATAAAATTTATATTCTGATAGTGTTGGTAATATAGAAATATATGTAAAAAGTTTATAAAGGTAACAAAAATATGCAGTTATGACTGAAATATGCAAAAATATGCTGCAGAGAGCAAAATATGCACTATTAAATCAATGCCAAAACGCTGAAAATTGTATGAAACGGATAAATAACTAACTCACAGGTTTATACGAAACACAGCAAAAATTATATATTGCGTATTTTTGGTTGCCCTGTTGATAGATATATAATATTCGTGACAGCTCTATAAAATTATTTTCAGTTTATTATGTAGAAAGAATATAACATAATATGGGGGATAAAAGTAGTTGGTCAACAAAATTTAATATTTTCTTTAAACTAAGATATAAACTACGAAATATTTAAAAACATATCAAAATAAAATTGCAAATAATACACAAAAAAGTCTTTTTATGGGGCAACTTTTGTTAGACACAAATTAAATAATTATTTTGGAAAAAAAAAATTGTTGAACAAATTATATTGATATTAATATTTTGATTCTCAAAAAGGGCCTAATAAGTTTTTTCTGAACTTTCCCGTATTCAATATTGAAACTATTCATTATCTTATCAAAAACAATTTAATTTGTATGTTAGTTGTAATAATAATATTTTTTTGATTTAATTTTAAAGCGATTAATTTCGGCTGAATTTTATTTTAATTAGAAATTGTTATTGAAAGAACATAGAATAATTATTACTGGTTTCAGAATATATATTTTTTAAAACAAATATTATCTCATTTTTTATATACTAAGCCGTATATTCATTTATAATACCATTCTACTTTGACAGTTGTAACAAACATTCCAGTGGGCCACTTTTGGTAAGCAGAACTAGCGCTGTGGGATGAACCAAACGTAATGTTACGATTATTAAATTTAACAAAGGGTTATTAAGACATATTTGCATATAAAAATTTGCTTAATAAACGTTTGTTAAATTTAATAATCGTTTTTGAATAAGGGGGTAAATGTTTTAGTAATTATGTTGACCATAAGTTGAGCGAAGTGCACGAAACACACTCCTCACAGAACGTGAATTTTCGTAATAAAGTTGAACGATTTGCAAACGTTGTTCAGGCGTAAGTCTTTCCATTATAAAATGCCAAACAATACTAAACAAAAATAACATGACATCATGACATATGACTCACACGTGATCTGTCAAAAAAAGGCTATTGAAAAAAAGTATCTCTACTTGAATCGTTCTAAATATGTTCTTAAATTTGGATCTACTGCTAGAATGTTAAAAATTCAGTTTAAAAAAAAATTTTTTATGCAAACACAAATTTTGACAAAAGAATGAATTTCTTTGATTAATAAACTTTTATATACATATATAAAAAAAAAAACAATTCTAATATAATTAGTAAGAGACAGTGTTCGCACGTTAAACCACAGACAGGAGCTTTATGTTAGTTTATCTAAAATAAATCCCATACAATTTTGTCAATAAATTTCTTATATATGCATCCTTGATATACTCCTAAATTCTAAGTATAAATTAAATGTAATATACACATACACCATATATTGTATTTCATTATAAATATTACAAATTGTACAATAAAAGTAATAGTATTTACTCGTTTACCATATAATGATGGTTAAAAAAATGTATAGAGTAGGAAAAAAAATTGTATTGCACAATTGTAATCATAACTGGATATCATGTGGTTTATTTAATTCCTTTTCATTTGTATGTTTGCTTGCTAATGGTGCCAACGAACACAGCTACAGTAAAAACAAAAAAAACGACAAATGATGTTTATACAACAACACCAACAACAGCAATAAAGACAATCACATTAATGTCAACAACAAATAACTACCATAAGCCGGATCATTATACCAACAATATAAAAACCAAAAACAAATACAACTAAAAATAATCGAATCAAAGTGATATAGGGTAAATGCCGCACCATTATCAAAACTAGAGGGGGATGCTGTTGGGTGGTTTGTGTTCAAGCACAAATAATTGAACATTTTGTCTTCCTTTTTTTGTTTTTTTTTTTTGTGAAGCAATAACGTTGTTTTCCCTATTGGACTATGAAGGCAACATAGTGAAAATCGTTTGAGTGTAAGGTGCTGAAAATGGGGTGGGAGATGGGGGGTAGGGGCGGGAAAAGCTGTGGTAGTGGCTATAAATGGCTAAAAGCTAAGCGGATTAACACTGTTATTTTAAGTTCACCAAACGAAAGTAGAATAAATTAATGAGTTTTCCTTCTGTTCTCTATTTGTGTTTGTGTTTGGTTTGTAATGTTTTTATTTTCGTAATACTCGTTGTACATGTATTCATTTTGGTTTAGCTTTTTTCGCATTTCGTTCTTGGTCTCAATATATTGTTTTTGTTTGGCTTTGTGTACGCGTTTTTTTCCACATCCTCTTATTCTTATGAACGTATAAAAAAGTTGATTCTTTTTTACAAGTTGAATACTGCAAAGCCCAGTTGGTAATAAAATCACATTCGTGTTTGTTCTCAAGGTTTACTTTTCAACTTAGTCTTGTTTAATTGGATGTGAATGAAACTATTCCCTTAGGTTGAACGATATAATAAGTAAACACGAAGCTAGCATACTTTTTAAAATCTAATCCAATTATTTAAAAATTATGTCCAGTATAAAATGATGTTATAAAATTTAACAAAAAAAAAAAAAAAATACAGTTTTGTCAGTTTAAATGTAATGCAAAAATTAAATAACTGGGAATCTTGAGTTTTTATTTTAGAAATGTATGGAACCAGTATAAATTGACACTAACTCGAAGCTTTCGCCTGATCCTCAAAAATTATGTATTGAATTTTTTATTGCTACCAATCGTTGAAAGGAATTTATGTGGGTTGCTGCAATAATATGAAAGCTATGACGAGTAAGGGACCGCAGCTATTTTATTTTATGATTTCGTTTTTAAATTAAATTTTAAACTAAATTTAAAAAATTATTTAGTTCTTTTATTCGACCTTTTTTTAATATTCTATAATTTGTTTTTTCAAGCAATTAGATCACTTTTAATATTTATATATATTTTTTGTAAAAATTGCATTATACCTGAGGCAGCTATCCATTGTGATAACGAAATATTGAATATTAAAATATATAAATATTAAAACATTTGTATATAAATACTAAAAGTGACCTAATTGCTTGAAAAAACAAATTATAAAATAATAAATTTAAAAAATATTTTCATCTTTTATTGCTACCAAAAAAAGCGGACTTCTCAGTCAACATACAATCTACTTGGAAATAATAATGGGACCACATTGTTTGGCAGCAGTACGTTGGTTGGCGTCTACTTGATTGGCAATGCGATCCAAATCATGTTGACCAATTTACGACCAATTATTCATAATTTTCAATAATGCGGGCATGTTCCAAGGCTTGCAAAGCTTTGAGTGCAGCACCTTAGCAGCACGCCAGAAGTGAGAGGGGTAAACAGCGTTGCGTTTGCGGCCACCATAGTTTTTAGTAATGGAACCTATACCAACGGGACTGTGGTGGTACAAGTGACAAATAATGTAGAACCAATCGGGCTCATAAAGAGAACCGGTTCTCTTTAACGCAAGATGCTCAACACACATGTGTTAAAGCTGTTGCTGACTTCTTAAAGAAGGCAGGTAAATTTAAGATGCCCGATCAAATGGACATCATCAAAACAGCCAAATATAGCCAGTTACAAGGAATTGGCTCGATTGGTTCTACATTCATTGTACTTCAATATTGCATTACTTGTACCACCACAGAGTATGTATGTATGTGATTTTGTATGTACTTATAAAGAATAGAATTAATTTTCCGTCGAAAAAGTCTTGCCAGCCAAAAAATTTTTTTTTTTTTACTTTTTTGGAGCTATTGCAGAGGCACAACAGATTGTATCTAAATAAATTGGCTGATACTGATGTTTACGACAAATTATTTCAAAAACACTGCATCTGCTGTTAAGGAGCATTCGAAAGATTTAATTGGATTTCATTTGATATGGTTATCAGAGTAATTCCAAAACAAAGAAGGAAATCCAACGCTGAAAGGACTTAAAAATTTTTTAGAAAATAGTGCGAATAAAAAAAATAATTTTATTTATCATTATATACAGGGTGGGCCAAGTTTGACTGACTGATTTTCGAAAAGTTCTCGCAGAAGTGCCATTGTGGCTCTTGCGGTATGAGCTGTAGCTCCATCTTGCTGGAACCATATGTTACGATTATTGAGAACTATCGGACGTAAAAAATTTTCCAACATGGTCCGGTATACCACCCCAGAGACGGTTTGTGGTTCATTAAGCTCATTTTCGAAGAAATATGGACCAATAACTTTATCAGCCATGATTCCACACCAAACAGTGCATCTGACAGGGTGTAATTGTCGCTGATGCAATGCTCTTGGATTCTCTGTACCCCAAATTCGGCAGTTCTGTTTATTCACATATCCATTTAAATGAAAATGTGCTTCATCGCTCATAATCTTTGTGTTGTAACAATTGATCGTCCGGATGCATAATAAAATTCAACAATTTTTACACGTTCTTCCACTGAGTATGACGACATTATGAAATTTTATAAAATTCTGTATTATCTGCAAAAAAAAAAACTAAAAAAAATTAAAAATGCAAAAGTTATAAACATTTCAAATCAGTCAGTCCAAGTTGGCCCACCCTGTATTAACACATTCCATAACTAGCTGGTTTTAATATGACATATGACAAATACAGCTGTACTTCGGATCATACAAATAAATATAGTACAACAATGATATGATTAAGAGTTCGATCTCAAATAAATATAAATAGCAGTGAAGAGTTGAAGGGCAAATAAGGTCTCCTAGTTAACAAATATAAACTCAAAACGCTGATTGTTTTTGGTTGGACACATATTAAATCTTCAGAACAGTTTTTTTTCAAAAATGTGGGAACATTTTAAATTCCAACTTAGGACTAAATTAGAGAAATAGAGCGAATATTCTGGAAAAAGGAGATTTAATCGAATGCAAACAATTTAGGGTCCATAACAATGCTCGTCGCGATTTATTAAAGTTATATGGAAATTATTATTAAAAACAATCTACATATAATATTGAAAGATTTAAGACCAGTGATAAAATGGCTTTCAATATTCTTGAGTAAATCAAATAGTCTAAACTACGAAAATATCTTGTAAATAGTAAATTAAATTTTGATTTCTTCGAACTTTTTTTGATAAAATAAAAAAGTTGACTGAAATATTTAGGAAAATACACGAATTAATTGTCTATCCTGTAAAACTTCATTGGAAAGTTATTCAACACCTCAATTGTTCCCACTGTGCAGTGTATTGTCTAATAAGATTACCACCATAATCTTAGGATTACACCAATTGTTTAATGTAAGTTTTAGAAACTATGACACTGCCTGGCGCTTTATAGATTGATTTATTATGAATTTCTTTGGTTATTTTGTCCATTCAACTGAAGATAGTTTACTTAAAGACTTTTCTACTTTAGGTATTCGTTACATACGCATTCAGAAACATTGCAGACAATAATTTCCACCTGGGTTGTAATTGTTCCTACTCAAAGCTTTTTATGCTATTGAATTTTTTTTTCAGTTCTATTTTTTTAAAGCAGGATTTTATGCCACGTAGTATCATTATAGTCACCATTCAATGAACCATTATGCTGTATGTATGTATTTTTTTCTACCTACTACTCTCATAGTACAAACTTAAGTACATTAGGGAAGACCCCAGAGCAAAATTATCTATAATCCAAACTAAACTAATTACTTCTTTGTTACACTGTTATTAACCAACATTTTTGTGCGTGTCCTAGATTTTAGAGATCGTGATTAAATTGTTACTTAATTATAGTTTACAATTGGTGCCCTCCTAATGTATAGGTACTTTGTATTTACTAAGTAAATACATTTATCCAAGTACTATTTGTATGGCAGTTTGTTTTATTGTATTTGTTTTTAGTACTTTGGTCATCTGTTCTTTTCCGGTTTCCGCTTTGCTTACTTTTATTTGTATTTTGTAATTGTTATTATATTGAATTCATTGTATAAAAATGTTGCTTTTGTTACAAATTCATGGTTGTTTTTTTTTTATTCTGTAGTTTTTTTCTTGTTCTCTTTTTAGATTTTCATTTATTTTATTTGTAGAGAAAATATCTTTAAATATTTATTTATATACTTCCAATAGCGATATGTCTTGCAGTGATATTTTCTTTAAATATATATTTGTAATATGTTGTTTTTGGAACTAATATTGGAAAACGGATTTTTTATTTAACAGCACAAACAAATATTTTCCTGAACAATTGTAATTTAAAAGCAAATATTTTTTAACAACTTGTCATTCTTGTTATTTTAGTATTTTTTTAGGAAAACGTTGTTTGGTAACAGTTCATACAATGAGTTTCACTATCTTAATCATAAATATCAAAATTATGAAATAAATTTATAAAGATTAAATACATTTATTAAAGGTGGTAATTTATATGATGTTTCTAAGAATATTGTCATCAATAGAATAAACAAGTAGCGAGGGCGGTTCGGAAACTTTTAAACCTAGATCAGAAAACAGAAACTTTCATCTGTGCTATGAACACATGTTACATTTCCTTTCGATCTGCCAACTCCTTCATATAGAAACAGGTGTTCAAAAACGATGCATCCGCGATTTTTTTACAATGGAAAAATTTTAAATTCGTGGTGTCAGTAAATATTTAAATAAAAAAGGTTTATCGGGACAAGAAATTCATAATGATATGATGAATGTGTTAGGTGAAAGTGCTCCTTCATACGAAACAGCAAAAAATTGTTTTGCTGAATTTAAACGTGGTCGTAGAAGCATTGAGGAAGAACCACGTAGTAGACGTACAAAAACAGCAACAACAACAAAAATTGTAGCCAAAGTGGATGATATGGTATTAAATGATCGACGAATAAAAGTGCGTAAAATAGCTAATGTCATTGGCATCTCCAATGATCAAGTCCATTTAATTTTGCATGAAGAACTACAGATGAAAAAGCTTTCTGCAAGATGGGTACCGCATTTGCTAACAGTCGACCAAAATCGCATAAGAATAATAATTTCCCAAGCTTGGTTGGATCGTTAAGAAAAAGAAAAAAAAATGGCTTTTAAACGTCGTTTCACAACTGTGGATGAGACATGAATCTAGCACTATACTCCAGAGCCAAAAGAACAATCCAACCAATGGACTGAAGCTGGAGGAAGTGCCTCAAAAAAGGGAGACACAGTTCAATCGGCTGATAGGATTATGGCAACGGTTTTGTGGGACTTCAAAGGTATTTTATTGATTGACTATCCGCAAAAGGGTAAAACAATAGTTTTTTTTTAAAAAAGAAGTAACACTCAGGCAATTAATATGCCTATATATAATTGCGTTACTTTCTTTGGTAAGGAGATAGATTAAAGAAGTAATGGTGGTGAAAGTAGAAGAAAGCTTTATATCACAACTTTGCAATTGCGCATTATATTTGTTTTAGTGCAGCATTGCAGCGCCTCTGGTGGTGAGTAGGCGCATTATTTTTTAAAAGCTTAATTTTATAGCCTTTATTTATTTATTTTACTTCGGTGTGTGATAAATATTAGTTATGACGGATAGAAGAAAACTAATAATGGCAGCGTGAGTGGCAGCGTTATTCATGTTGTTGTTAGTGTGCGTTTGTTTGCAAAAGTTGTTATGTTATTCAAGCAACTAATTCCAATGTATTTTTACCAAATTTCTTATGTTTCGTACACTTTTGTAATTCTCATTTCTTGTTTGAGATTTTTTGTGTATCATATGAGTTTGAAAACTTCAAACATATTGGTGAAAGGTCTATTAATGATATGGCATTAACACTTACAAAATGCAGGCATGCTCATGTGTTTATTATCTTAAACCACAACAAATAAAATTTTTTGAAACATGTATTTTTACATAAAAATTAATTTTTTTTTTTTTTGTTGTTATAATAGTTTTTTTTTATTAAACTGAATTAATTTTATTTTTGAATAAAAATATATGTTTTCTAAAAAGTACCAAAATGTTGAACAAGTACTCTTTTTGTTGATGGTCAGTACCATTTCACTTTTTAATTTTTCCATCACTGTTGGTAACTGTTATTTACCTGATATTTTTTTTTCTTAAGTTGTTTATATGAGTCTTTTTTTATATTAAGCGTTTAACATTATTTTTGCTGGGAAAAATCTCTCATCAATACATCTTCACTTTTATTTTTGAACATCACTGCCCGGGTGTAACTATACAAGGTGAGTGCAGTAGCACAGCTGACTGAGTTGGTTGACAATTTACTCATGTCAGAAGTAATAATTTTTCAATTGTTTTTGACAGTAGTGCATTATTTTACATAAATGAAAAAAATGCCTGTTGTTTCTGTATTGTGTTGTATTTGTTGCCGCTTTGCACTCACCTTGTATAGTTACATCATGATCACTGTTCTAGGCAAGCGATATTTTATTTCAAGCGGACTAACTACTTAGAAATTTCATTTCTCTTTTGCAAATTTCACCACTGTGCAGCGTTCTCAATTGACCAAAAATCTATATATTGTATGGAAGTCTAAAATAGACTTTAATACCTTAAAAAATTACATCTTTTGAATAAATAATAACCTGTAAATAATTCGAATTATTCGAACAAGTCAATACATGTATATGTTTTATATGATTTATTCGTTTTATTCGAACTAATAAAACTCGATTATTTTGGTTATCCTAATACACACAATTTAAATATAATTTATTTTATTATTAACCATACATAAGTAAGTATATGAATTAAACTAAATATTATATGTGCATTTAATTATAAAAGAAGGCAAATTGATTTAACACCAGCCTCATTATTTAAGTTAAAAGTTCATTTTATTTATATTGTTGAAATATTAAATTATTTGATTTTAATTAGAATCGTATATACATACATATACATATTACTAATAACATATTTTGCATAGATTTTTATTTATTTAAAATAATAATATATTTACATAATAATCACTATATGCTCTATATATTTACATAATATGCACTTATTTTATGAGTACATAACACACACATGTGTACTTATTTTATACATTTCATGCCAATTATATTTGCCTTTTTCAATAATAATTGGATTTATTATTCATTTCACATTCAGAAATTGAATTCGTTTTTCTGAAATTTTACAGAATTTTAATCCCATTAGTATGAACTTGTTCAATACAATAATAGTGTAACTATAAATAAAACGTTCGCTTATGTGACCCAACAATAAAGCAGACAACTGTTGAAAATTGGTGAAATGATTAGGGCAAAATAAAATAGGCAATAGCGATTTTTTACAATTAAAATGAAAAGCTTCGTTTAAAAAGTTTTAATGCAAAATAAAAGTTTGTAAATATTACTATTAACTTGTCTTTGTATCTCAACTCTATAAAAGCCTGCCCTGTTAATGGTAAAGTAAATAAACAATGTTTAAAAAACTGTTTAATTAAATAGAATAATACCAAGTAGAAAAGTCTATGCTGTGTAATTAGTTCGTATAATAAACTATTATCTAATATGTATGTATAAATATGCATGAGTAAATTAATTATTTATATTGAAATTTTAAATCAAGTTAATTCGGCATTTTTGTAATAAATATACAATTTGTTTTATTAATATAATTTGGTCTATACACACTGTGTTTCATTACAATAATCACACTTGTTGTTTGTTATGTGTTGTAAAATTACAAAACACATTCTTAAAACGTGCAAAATTATTTAAGGGTATATTTTTTATCCAAAATTTGGGAGACCACTTCATTAATTTAAAAGAGAAATTTTTCATTAATTATTTGTTAGTGTTTCATAACTATAATTACATTTCACAATAAACAAAAAAAAAACGCTAGAAAAACTTCATTAATTTAAAAGAGAAATTGCTCATTAATTATTTGTTAGTGTTTCATAACTATAATTACATTTCATAATAAACAAAAAAAAACACTAGAAAAACTTCATTAATTTAAAAGAGAAATTGCTCATTAATTATTTGTTAGTGTTTCATAACTATAATTACATATTTGAGAAAAAAAAAACACTAGAAAAACAAAATTATAACTGTTATTATCCCTATTATGCAATTTTCCAAAAAAATTGCTAAGTTACGAATCGAGTCAATTCACTTTATATAAAAATTGGCTAAGTTTTCGGGCAATTGCCAAAAAAAATAAACTGGTCACATTTGTGCAATAGAAGTTGTTGGTCGTTTGAATTTGCAAACACTGTACAAATGTTGTTGTTTTTGAAATGTTTAAAAAAAGTTTAAAGTTTAAAGTTACGGTCAGACTAGGCTAATATTTGAAATTTTTCGTCATATATTTCATTGCTTGAATCTGACCACATAGCTATACAATTTAGAGCAAACAAAAAATATTTTCTATTAACTAGAGAAGGAATTTAACTAATATTTATCTTTTCGAGATAAAAGTTTTTTATTCAGGCTAATAGTTCGAATAATCAAGAATACTATTGTAAAGTACTGGAATAATTGGCAAATTGGAATGCATTTTCTACCCTGCCAAAGGCGTCATCAGCAATCTTCATTGTCCATGATCAATCTGTAAACATCATCTATTTTATATTTTCATATGTATGTGCATACATTAATACATATGTATGTATGTACATATGTACTTATATATACTTATTCAATGTTTGTCAATTTTAAGGGGTCGGAGGTGTTTCTTATGCCCTTAATCTTTTCAATATCGTCAGAATCAGAAGACGATGAGTAAAAAAAACATTTTTAATTTAGAATATTTTCTTTAAAAAATTTTGCTCAAGTAATTTTTTGCAGAACCATGTGTTTTTTGCTTACATTTTCTTTAATTTTATTCAGTGTTATAAGACGTGCTTATTTAATTTTTTTACAAGTAATGAATCGAATCATTAGAACATTTTGCACAGTCGAAATAAATTTCGATTCGAAAACAATTTCAATGACGACTGCCAGAATTAGCCCCCTGTTCGTTTTTGTCCAGACAAAATATAAAATTAAACCAATTCAAGCAGCGAGTTGTTCGCTAAAAATATTTTCTCTCTCTGAAAAAGGGAGACGTTAAACTTCTTATGAAAAAAAACTTTGTCCGAACAAATATTTTGTTCAGAACCCTTCCACCTCTTGACAAAAATCACTATTGATGGTCTAGATGGTTACAACAGCTATTTAAGAGACCTACGGAAGGAACTGTGATAATTCTCAAAAATAAATTTAGGCGGCAATTCTTTGATGGTTAGGGAAGCTTTCTGTGAAGGCAGTATGCTTGATTTGCCGTTTGCAAGCACCAAACTTAATTTTTCTTATTACACAATATTACTAGATACGATAAAAAAAGCAATTTATTTTTCAATAAAACTACGCACCTATACATGAAAGTGTTCAAATAATGGAACGATTGTTTTCAAAAAATATTATTGTTTTTTAATGGGTCGCATGTTTTCGAGATCATTAGCTCATGAAGAACATTTGGGGAATATGAAAACGGATAATATGAATGCGTATATCACCTAAAAGAAGCTCCTATAGATGCTTGAAGATCTCTATCTAAAGATATCAGAATACATATATACTTAAATCTTGAATATACTTTGTGAAAGGTGATATAAATTATAGGAAACATTTTTTTATAAAAAATAAGGGAGGAATTGATTTTATTGTCAGAAAGAAAAAAAATTTAATTGAAAATAGAATTTAGAATATTGAAGAACGATTTTCGAAAAGTAAAAAGAAAATTTTGTAAATTTTTTTAAAATAAAATAAAATAAAATAAAATAAGATATAATTAACTTGGAAATTGTTAAACCTACAATAAATAAAAAAAAATTACACACGTATCTTCATTGTAAATATATTTTTTTTTGAACGAATTGAATACTTTCTAAAACCCAAATACCAACTGCAAAACCTAAGTCTAAGGACTAATTTTGATCCTGTATCCTAACACTCCAACAAATTTTCCAGTCCCAAAAAGTACATGGGCTAACGTGGATGTGTTATAAAATTCTGTTGCAGTATATAAACTTTGTGGGACAGAATAAGGAAAGAAGGTTTTCTCTAACCAGCATATTTAAGATCCTCAGCATAATTAATATAAGTCAGCTCGCTAAACAAAGATCTGAACATTGGAAACTCCCTGAGGTCCTAAAATCGGCATTCATATATAATTTGGACAGCACAACAAGCAAAAGAAATAAACAAACCTATAAGATAAGCTACATTGGACATTAATAAATAGTAGATATAAAATAATTTTAATTTTAATTTCTTTAACATCACTTTTGACACTAACATAACTATACCATATATTGTGAATAATAATAAAAAAAACATATATGTATTTAATTGTTTGTAAAAGGGACACTTATCTACTAACACTAACATGCATACAACATAAATACATTCATAAGTTTACACTACATTAACACTATTTTAAATGCCTTCACTTTAAAATCAAAATCCATATATCGGATAATATAATATCTATCTAAAGTAATATCCAGTATGCTGACTGACAGGCCTGCAGTCATCGTAGGAACTTTAAATGGTGAGTTTGGAAAACAATTTTGTTTTTTAAGAAATAGAAAATATATAGAATGTTAAATTTGATTTCAAAATTATATAAAAACTAAACCATAATAATATACTAATGCCCTTATTCATAAAACTTACAACAGGTTTATAAGAGGTTTATAAAGCAAATTTTGTATGGAATTTTGTTTTATAAACCTGTTGTAAGTTTTTTATGAATAAGGGGATAAATCTATACAGTATTTCATTCCTTCATTAATTTTCCTTTAAAAAAAATCTCTAAATTTGCATATTTGTTTTAAATAATGATTTATTTTACAATATATTGTTAATAAACATTTAAAATATATGCTTTTAATTTTAAATGATCCTTAAATTATTAATTTAATGTAATTTGCAAATTTTGTTTACATTTGATTTGTTTGTTTCTTTTAAAATGAAAGAATTATTAAATATACTAGAACATAACTTATTAATTTTGTACTGAATATACATTTAAAATGGAACTTGTAAGATTTAATCTTGAATAGCAAATTTCAGGGGAGGGTATAGACAGGAATAGGTCAAATTACACCAAGTATCTATTCCAATATAGTTCATTTATATTCCTACTCACTAATTTTTTCTTTATTTTTCTCTTCTCAATATACTTTTGGTAGTCGTTACTGGGATTGATGCTACTATTTTTTTTTTATTTTTAAGTTAACGAACTGGCTTATTTAATCAGAAGAAAGATCCCCCCCATTATCCCTGAGCTAGTAGCACACTCTTCTGAAAGATAAGACCTGACTGAAATGGTTCGTTACAATTGGTTTAAATGGTTTCCTGCTGCTGGCAAGCGTTCAAGTGAAATTTTTTGATTCCATTTTGAATCCTAATACTTAATAATAGGTATTTTAAGTTATTTAAATTTCAGTGTATTTATAGTTATGGAACACTAAATAATTTCTTAATATATTTTTAAGAGGTAAAATAAAAAACAATATTTTTTTTTTTACTTTTTTTAACATACAAATTTGAGTATGTCAAGAATAATGTTATACAACGTAGATCTAAATCTAATCTAAACTTTAGATTCATTAATATAAAGAGTATTCTGTCATTCAGTAAATTTTATTCAAGCTAAAAACTTTAATGCAAAATTTTAGGTATTTTTTATTAAAGTTTAGTGTACCTAAATTATACTCGTACATTTTTAAAATACATTCTTTAAATTTTAAAATTAGATTCCGTGAAAAAAAAATGAAAATTTTAAAAAGCATTAAATTGAATTATGAAAACTTGTTGCAAACATTTAGATGAAAAGCACATAAAACCAAAACCTCTAACAAAAATGAATATTAAGCAACCTTCATGAATAACGAATAATTTTATTTTTTTTTATTTATGAATAATTTATGATTTTCCAAAGAAGTTATCAAAATGTGAAGAAATTTTTATAAATATTTATAGTAATTTTTTGGAAATAATTCTTTTTTTATACAAAGTAATTTTTCGTTATACTTTTCTTAGAAGACTTTCTATGCCGAAAATCACTAACAGCAAATGATACACAATGAATGAAATAACAGATTTTTCGTTAAATGTTAAAATCGTTTTCTTTATTGAAAAAAAATATTTAAAATATTTTAATATGAATCAACATTGAATTAATTTTCTCAGCGGTTTCATAGCAAATGATAAATTTAACTCTGCATAAAGTACTAATCAAAATTGTCCACACACACACACACACACAGACACAGCTCTTTATGCAGAAGTGTAAAAGCCAAAAAATGTTATTTGGTTGCTGCAACTAAAAACTTTTGTATTTTAAATTTTATTACGGATTTTTTTCCTATATTTTGTGTTTTGTTCGTTTAGCTTGTAAATGTTGCAAAACTAGCAACGACCAACAAAATAAAAATCTTTATGTGATAAAGTTTTTATGACAAAAAAAAAAAAGCAACAAGAAAACTAAAATAGCAAAAAACCAAACAATTTAAAAGCTGTAACATTTACTTTTACGTACATAAAGTTGATGGCAAATGTTGCAACTACATGTTGTTTTTCAGTATGGAGGGTGTTTTGTTAAGGCTAAAATTGTTTTTTAAAACCAACATGTTTTTCCTTCTTAACTCGATTTTTCCAAACTGGTTATAGTTTATTCAGGCTTTTATTTGCTACTGCTGTTGCTTGTTGACTCTTAAGTTTATGCTATTGCACTTGTTATTGTTGTATGCTACCGCTTTTAAAGTTGTAAGCATTAAAGTAGGACAAAAAGAATGTGAAAGGTTATTAATATTTCACTTTAAAACTAGTTTCTAAGAATTCTTTTTTTTTTACGTAAAAACCTGGGGATTTTATTATTTTGTCATGCTTTGCTAACAATTTGCACTCTACATAATACCGCTACAGTATTAATTTATACATAAGAGTAGCTCTAAAGAAATTTTTGTACTGTTATATATTGTCATGCGCTCTGTAGTATGACATAAAGTCAACACCACATATTATTAAAAAAAAAGCTTAATTATATCAATACAAATAATATTATATTATATATATATATCTTTATTCTCGATATTTTTCCTGGAGATGCTAGACAACTAAGAACGGAAAATCGAGAATAAAGATTTTATTTAAAAAGTATTAAACAATTATTAGAATATTAATAAAAAAAAGTTCAAATAAAATATTGTTACGTTTTTACCTTTTAAAAACATAAACCACCGTTTTTAAAAGGTAAAAACGTTTATATAAACCGGATCCCTTTTAATTGCAAAATAAAAGCGTCAAGAGTTTGAAGAAAATATATCGAGAGTTTATTAATTCAAATGACACAAAAACAATTGTAAATGAACACTCTGTCTTTTAAATACTCGCATATATGAGGTCTGATCAAAAAATAAGCATTATTTTCAAATTTCGTGAATTACGTATGTTCGATTTTTCCATTTTTTTCTGTTATGTTTGTACGCATGTCTGTTATATATGTTGGTAATATCTGCCATTTTGAATTCTCAGTCTGTTTTTGACAGATAAAAAGTTTTGTGTAAAAAATTAAATTAAATGCGCAAGGACATTTAAAATATTGACTGTGGCGTTTGGCGAGTCTAGAATGTTCGTGTCTAGAATATTCAGCCAAAGTCGTTAAAACTATTTTTTATAACAGGGTTTCTCAATAAAGTTGATAAATTAAAACTTCTACAAATACCAAACAAGTCTATGTCGATAAAGATGTTGTATGTTGATATCAAATGTTAAATTTAATTTGAAATACAATTTCGTAACACTATCCACCGCTTAAGCCTGTTCTTATCGAATAGGTACAGATTCACCTTTCCCATAGGCAGCTAATCGTTCTAAATGTTCAACTTTCATTTTACACCTCTTGCTCTTGTATTTCTGTATTCTGCGGATTACGTCGTTCGATTCCTTAATCACTACATATGGTCCATCCCAGTGAGGTTGTAGTTTGGGAGAAAAATCCTTCCTTCGCTGTGGGCCCCACAGTACAACTAATAATAGTTGGCCTGCGTTAAATCCTTCACAATTTACTAAACGATCATGTTTGGCTTTCACTCTTTCACACGGCATTTTAATTTGTATCCACACAAACTCATAGGACTCGCTAAGGTCACACTTCTCTTGGTAAACGTCTGATAAAAGCCCAACACCAAATTAGCAAGCAATATGGTTTTTGTGTACATTTGAATTATTAAAGACTCGTTATATTTTCTTCAAACCACTTGACAATTTTATTTTGCTATTAATAAAAATCCGGTTTATTTAAGGAAAATAGACCACCGTTTTGAAAAGATAAAAACGTAACAATATATTTTTTAAACGGCAAAAATTGGCATTTCCCACTCAACTGTAAAATTATCTATCGATTTTGCAGAAACTAGTTTTAGCTACTTAAGTACAAAATAAGATTCATGTGAAATAAATCCATTTACCAGGGAAAGAACATGTCACGGCATTAAGAGTTTTCAAAATTATTCCCATTTATTTTCATCGTCATCCACTTCAAAACAAATCTGCCCAGATAAGAACAGTCAACTTAACTCCAATTTGCACAATATTAAACAGAGCAAGATTTATCGCAAATTATGAAAGTAAAAATTCAATTCTACAAATACTGACAACAATCTTAACAGCACATTCTCGTCAGAAACTAATTTTCACCATTTCAGAAAATGTAATAGAATGTAAGAACAACAGAAAGAAACCTTTCATTTTATTATATAAAAATTGATTTAAGTATATTTACACTGGCATCTACCCCTAATTTCGTAACTACGAAGTTTGAAAATTTTACAATTTACATAAAGCAAAATACATGTAAAAAAGGCATGTAAAACAAAGTATTGTATAAAAATATAAAAACCTTTTTTTAAAATCCATTTAACTAAATTCATTTTTATTTAACATAAATGATGGCAAAAATCATATATTTCACATTCAAAGAGCATCACCACACAAATACACAATAAGAACAACTCCTAACAAACTCATTTCAATCTAAAAGGAGCAGAAAAAAAGTATGTAGGTAGTAATAGAACCAGTGATTTTTTTTACCCAGTTACTAAGTGGGTGTATTTCTATCAACAATTTAAATATTTTTGCTTCGATATAATATTATATTGTCTTGTAATATTTACGTTAATACAAGAAGAGATTTAAAGGTATGTACTCTTTTAAGACATACATGTTTGCTTTTTACAACATTTTAAATTGAGATTTAAATTTAATTTTCAATTGAATGTTTGTAGCTTTTAAGATTGATAACTATAACCATTTATGTAAATTACACCAAATATATAAGGAATTTTATTTTCATTTAAATATTGTACAGCAAATAATTCATATTAATGCTATATACCTAAAATACTAGCTGTAAAGAATCTATTCCTTTTAAGTCTATTTAGGAATATGTTTTCCAAGTTTAACTTTATCCTTGCACATACAACTATACAAACACACATACACATAATATACTTATATTTTTAGTATTTCTCTATACATATTTTATATTTAGCCAAAGGATATCAAAAACAATTTATCCCTTATAATATTTGTACATGTGTCGTACATTTACAAAGGAGTATGGATTGTTCTTTTGCCATTCATATTGTTCATCTTCTATTGTTTCGCTAACATTCGATTTAGACAAAATATTATTAAACAAAAACAATAGCACAACAGTAAAATTGAAAAAAAAAAATACGTTTTACTCAAACATATGAGCTTAGGAATATATATGGCAACTTATCCTTAGATGCAAAGTAGAAGGCAACAAGAAAGTATAAAGTGGAACTAGATTTAAAAGATGAAGAAAATAAAAAATAAATTGGTATTATCATAAACCATAAAAAAACAAGAAGTACAAAAATTGTGAAATGAAATCCAATTTTTTCATCTCTAATAATTTTAAGAAATTTTTTTATAACTTGTAAATTGGTTTATAAAAGGATGCATATGGGTCTTAAAGGGAAATGGTCAATTACACTTTGACTTTTAGTTTATGCATAGCTGGTATATACAATTTTTAAAAATAAATAGTTTTTTTTTAAGTTTAAAGTTCACAAAAACCATATTAAGAAGCAATTTAAAGTGAGAGTGGCTGCAGAATATGGAAAATTGTATTAAACAGTTGAGAGGAACTTTTAGCAGTTATTATTGAGGTACGAGGGCTGTATTATTTCTTCAGTGCTTCTAAGGTTTAAACTTGTTCTAAATACCCTACTGACTAAATTTATTTATTTTATTTTATTATTAAGTCAATGGATTAAATCCTTACAGACTATTAAAAAAGTATATTGAAAATTACAATTAATTACAAAAGATTAATTATTTAATAAACTAATTATTTTATGTTTAATTACATTTGTTGAAAGAGACAAATCAATTATTTCATATAGATTGTTAAATTCACAAAATAATCTTCTTAATGGATCAGCTTGAGCATAATTAGTGCTAACATGTTTGACATACAGTGGCTTAAAATGGCGGGAAAATCGTTGAGGAACATTAAAAGTAACATTGTTTACAAGGAACTCGGAGCAGACTTCACCATTAATTATATTGATCATAAATGTTACATTAAGTATAGTCCTTCTACTAGATAGAGTTGGTAATTTAATCAATTTAAGTCTATCGATGTATGATGGAAGGTTAATATCAGGATTCCAAGGTAACCCACGTAGACAAAAGAGTAAGAATTGTTTCTGTACAGACTCTATACGCTGAATATGAATATTATAATAAGGATCCCAGATAATGGAGCCAGATTCCAATATAGGTCTAACTAAGGAAATGTAAAGTTGTTTTGTGACATACGTATAATCAAATTCCTTAGCCCAGCGCTTTATAAATGCAAGTACACCTCTAGCTTTATTTATCATCATGGTAATGTGCGAAACAAATGCTGAAAATTTAAGTTATTTGAACAAAATTAGTCTTCACAAACAGACATATTTGTTGATTAATGTTTCTAATCTATTTATATCTAAAACGTCTATAATTCTGTTAAAAGTATCGCAATCGACTCAAAATAACTTTAATTAAAGTTCACAGTAAATACAGTAGGTTTTTATATTGAAAATAAATATGATTAAACTGCTACTATTGTTAGTAATATTTGCATTTTTCACACTGACCATGTATGTATGCGTATGATTAATATCTGATAATTATAACAAGTATACTTCATCATACTCATGCTACAATTGTTTTTCAATTCACAAGCGATGTTGTATGTTGTACTTTGTATGATACAACTATCTGATTGTGAACACAATTTTGAACAAAGTCATGTGTTTATATTGTCAAACCTTCAAAATGACAAAATAAAAATATTTAAAAGAAACAAATATACAAAACATGAATATTTGTTTATACCCACTACCAAAAAGATGACGGGTATATTAGGTTTGTCATTACGTTTGTAACACATCGAAATAATGGTGGTAGATCCAAAAAGTCTACTTATATATTCTGGATTCTTATAAGATTCTAAGCCATGTCTGCCCGTGTGTATTTTTACGCTAGAGCTTTGAAAAAGCATAGAACTATAAAATATTACCAAACATTCTATGATCCACCGAAATGTTAAAAAGAAAAAGGGCAATGGCTGCTAGTTAAAAAGGTGTTGCCTACTTAAAATTCTGCATATCTAAAAAAACACTCTATACTAAGAAAAAGTGAATCAAAATGTTGCGCAAAATGTCTGCATATCTAAAAAAACACTCTATACTAAGAAAAAGTGAATCAAAATGTTGCGCAGCACCTTATGTGATGCATCAAAACAAATATACGAATTTTTTTAAGGGAAAATTAATTATAGTTTCTTTTGTTTTTGCTTTTGTTTATAAATGCTTGTCAATTTGTATTTCAAAGCATTATGAGCCTTACATAATGTACGTATTTGTTTCAGAACATTTTACAAATTCTATCATATTTTCGAATTATAAAATTAATATTATGGCGCTCATGAAAGCTGCTACAAAAAAAAAACGTAATAACTTATTTTCTGTGTAAACAACCTGTTCCATTTTTATTTTATAGATTGGTCTTTAAATTTAACTAAAATAGAACTTGGGACAATGAAACAAGAAGTTTTATAGTGCAACGCTTTCACGCTTTAGATTTCGTAGTTTCCGTATAAAGAGTATAAAGGCGCATGTTTGGCGGCACTCTTCCTAGCAGATGGATTATAATGAGGCTTGTGAAGAATTTTGCCGAACGTGACACCTTTGCAAGAAGGCCTTATCATCAAGATCCCTCAGTTCGGACGCAGGAAAATATCGCTGCTGTACCTGCTACCACACAATCGAATCATCGAGTTTCGACAAAGAGCTTATCTGCTCAAATGAAACTTTCCAAATCGCTTGGAATTTTTTTTTTTAAATAGCATTCATATGGCGTCAGAGGATGAAAACGTCTTAAACTGCATTTTTATGCCTGACGAGACACATTTTGATTTAAAGGGCAATGTTAACAAACAAAATTGTCAAATATGGAGTAACTCTCACCCACAAATACTCCATCAGATGCAATTACATCCACTTCGCATCACAGTGTGGTGTGCAGTTTATTCAACGTTCATTGTTGGGCCTTACTTTTTCGAAGAAAACGGTTTTACTGTTATGGTCAATGGAGACCATTACTTAAAGATGTTAAAGGAATTTTTCTTTCCAGAATTATGCCAAAAGAGAATCTCTTTCAACTTTGTTTGGTTTCTGTCATTTTGACAGAATTGCGGCAAAAATTTCCAACAAAATTAAATAGTTGGCAATCAAAACATGAAACAATACTAAACACACTACCAGACATTGTATATTATTACCAAGAACTACTTTAAAAAAACATTTACATTTAAAGCAATCCTAAAGAAAATATTGTGAAACTAGTACACTCTAACTAAGAATTTTAAATAAAATGTTACACATGCAAAGTCGATGAAGTAGCAATTAACCAACCTGAAAATTCTCACTCAATAATACTTAAACTTGTTTGCCTTAACTTTATGTTCATTCTTACAACGCCAATGGCATCAAAAGCACTTTTACCCAAATGAACATGCACCAAGCAACAGCTACACTACAAATATGACCGCACTTTAAAAGGTACTGCAGTTTGTTTTATTTTATTTTTTGCAGTTTTGCAGCTGCCAAAAAAAAGAGTGCTAAAAATATAAAAAAGAAATAAGCCGAAAAGTTTGGAATTAAATATAAGATGAGGTAGACACTTGAGGTTTTAAGCCAAAGATTTTTGTATGCAATTTTTAGCACTCCATAAGAGAGAAAATAAATGAAATAATAAAAAAAATAGAAATAAATAAATAAACTCTTTAGCTGAATACGAGTATTGCTTTATTTTTGGCAAAAAGAAAAGAATACATGCATATAAGTATGTATGTGCACACAGAATGAGAAAAAAAATACGTTTGGATTCATTTAAACCAATCAACTATAAAGTGTTAGTAAGTATTAAAACTAATGTAAACTGTTATACTGGCAGACAAACACACTTATAAAAAAATACAAACATCTATATATGGATGTATGTATGTATTAGTAGTAGTGGTTAAGTAAGTGCAACGTGCTACAAAAATTGGTATGAGTTGTAAAATTTGTAGTCGTACCAAAAGCATTTGCAGCAGCCATAGTTGAAAGTCTTTACTTAAGTGGCGTGTATCCATTTTTAGGATTGTTTTGTACAGACTCTGGCATTTACAAGTATAAGTAGTTTGGAGTATTTGCTTTCTGTAAATGCTTATATCTTTCCATTTTATTTTTATTTAGCTCCTCCGTAGCTTGGCAGATTTTTTTTTGTGTTGTTCCTCCTGCCATTGCAGTAAAAGGTTAGAGAGATTTAAAAAAAATGTACAAAAAGCAAAGCAAAGCAAAGTAAAGTAGCTGTAAGGTATAGCTGGGAAAAAGTATTTTGTATAAAATATAAACATAAATAAAATAATGCATTTTATAAGTATAACAACTTAAAAGTGCACAAGTCAAGTGCACACAAACAAACAAGCAAACAAAATGACTGCGAGGTAAAGGAGCACGGAAGCAACCAAGTAACTAAACAAGGAGCGTTAGTTGTTGTGAAAGTAGAAAAAAAGGACACTGCAATATTTGTTTGCTACAAAATATTGTACTAGAGTTGAATTCTTTCCCAGCAGATTTGTTAAATTCTGCTGTTAATTGAAGGGAAAATCCTTAAAATATGAAAACATCAAACAAACATTACACTAAGTGTTTTTTTAATCTTTAAATTTATTGTTAATATCCGATCTGTTATCTCGATACTCAAAAAGTTTAAGAACTTCTATTTAAATCAATTGGCATTGAAATTGCTCCTATTGTTATCAGCTCCCGTTAAAGTATAATAAATTTCATTGGGTTATCTAGTGACTGTGTTGTGTTATGTGTTTGCATTGTTACTATTATTAATTGTGCTTTTGCCCAAGAAAGATTTATGTTTTCTCTAAGTTTGGTTTTTTATTCTAGCCAAGAGCTAAGAGGAAAACTAAAAATCGAAATAATCAAATAATTACAAAAATAAAACTAAATATTTGCAATATAATTAAATCCAAGTTTATTAAATGGAGTTTAACTTTCATATTACTTTAGATTTTATATTAAACTATGAACAAATTTTAGTGTGTTTATAAGAAAGATTTATATTTAATAGCTGTATAGTGAACTTTAACTATATTAAAAATCTTTGATAGAATAACTATATACTTATGTACATTTTCACCCAAAGCATAGATCGCGTAGAACACGGTCTCATAAATATTTTAATAATTATGTGACATATATTTATGTTCATTCACTCACTGGATAAATTGATTTTTAAGTTGTTATATATGTATGATTCAATTTACTAATTTAATTTTTTTTTTAAATAATGACAAAGATGTAAAAACTGGAAAAACTTCAAGTTTTCTAATATTTGAATCGTGTTTCACATGTCTAAGATACATTTCAAAGAAGATCGGCTTTAAAATATAGCACTCCGAATCAAAATACCTGTCAAGGCTATAATTACGAAATTATAAAAAACTTCCAAGTTTTTGTGATGAATTCTAAAAACTAATTTTGAGAGATTCTTAGGAAATATGTCGACTTTATTATTCTAAAAACTTATAAATACAGCCTTGTATTAATTTGAGTCTAGCATGATCTTTTAAAATTCTTCAAAGAACCCAACATAAATGAGCCAGTAAATTTTAATATCAAAACTTCATCTATAAGCTCGAGTCTCAGAAGAAAAGGGTGGGGTGTCATAAAGCCATAGGACATAAAGCCATAATGCCTTTATGTCTCAATTCAAACGGACATAAAGCAATAATTTTGATATGCCCTTAAGTCTCATATCAATTTTAGTGGAATGGGACATAAAGTCTTTATGGTTTTATGTCCCATTTGATGTTTTGCCTTACAAATGCTTTATTTCACTTGATATGCCTATTTATCTATGAAATTAATGATTTAAAAAAAATCCTAAATTTGTAGGATCCAGGAATTAAAGGTGCAAACATTTTATAAAAGGAAAAATTAATATGTTGGCAGAGATGTGTAACTGCTACTGTTACGGTTTCTTGCTTATTAGGACTCTTTACAATTCTATATATGTTAACCCTCTTATTCATAAAACTTATCAAAGGTTTATAACAGGCTGATAAAGCAAATTTTGTATGGATATTTGTTTTATAAGCCTGTTATAAACCCTTGATAAGTTTTTATGAATTAGACTGTAAGTAAGTATATGATATTTTGGTTTCATCCGCTTGTTACCACCTTTAATTTACTTATTTATTTGGAATTTGTTTCAATGCCAATGCATTCCCATGAAATTATCAATGACTTAAAAATATTTCAAAATATTATTGAATGAACGAATAAGATAGGAGTATGCATATCTCGTTTTCATTTCACCTATTTTTGGCTAAATATGAGTAAACTTACAACAGGTTTATAAGAGGTTTATAAAACAAATCTTATATGAAAATTTGCTTTATAAACCTGTTGTAAGTTTTCTGTCAATACTCCTAATTATTATTGTCTCGTTATTATTTTGTTCAGTCTTTAAGTGATCAATGGTTTAATGTAATTTGTTATTTTGTAATTCTATTTTAAATAAGTAAATAAGAGTTTCTAGAAGCAAATATTTTATTAATTTATATTTACCAAATATATATGTTTGAGCTCATTGTATGTATAAAATAATTCCATTGGATATGGTTTGGAAAAACTTTTGTTTTGCAAAAATTGTCACAGGGGCAATATTGTACTATTTCCAACATTTGTCCAATTACTTGTTGATTCAATATTTTTTTGTGTATTTATATGCAACCAAATTCTAATTAATTTCAAAAAAAAATTAAAAGTTTTTAAAACTGTTCCAAAAATTGTCTCATTGCCAAAGAACAAGTTTCATAACCCTAACCGTACTGACAACATTTTACACACGTAGACTCCTGACAAAGGTACCCGGGTACCCGCGTGTGTTTATTTGTCCGTTATTATTTAAATTTATGCCATATAAATACAACGCTATGCATTTTAAAATGGGGAATCCCCTGTTTGTATTTATATTTTATATTTTGGTTGAATGGAATAATTTACACAGGCAAGCCACCTGATGGTCAACGACAGGTAAATGTAGGAGAAAACATCGTTCTAGATCTGGTGAATTTCTACAAAAAATCTGGAATAAATGTAACAACCGACAATTTTTTTACTTTACTTCCTTTGGCCAATCGGCTACAAGTTAGAGGAATAAGTCTCGTCGGTACCGTTCGACAAAACAAAGCTTATATTCCAAAAGATCTACGTCCAAACCTAACGGACGATATATGAAGGTACACCTCGATATGGTTTCAACAAAAACGGAACACTTTTGTCTGTTGTGACCAAGAAGAATAATTGTGTTTTCCTTCTGTCAACAATGCATTATATTCGAGGGGAGCCATATACTAATGGAAAAGAGGAGATTAATGACTTATATAACAAAACAAAAGGCGGAGTAGATATTATGGACCAGATGGTGTCTAAATATACCACCAAAAGCAAAACAAATGGATGGCCATTGGCAGTTTTTTTCAACATGATTGACGTGGCTGCATTGGGTGCATTTTGTGTATGCTCCAGCCTTGATTCAAGCGCAAAAATAAAACGAAGCTCTCATCGAGGATTTTTAACATCACTTGGCGTGGAGTTGGCAACTAAAAAAATGAACAAAAGAGCTAATGATAATCAAATAACACGACACTATAACGTCCGGGCAGCTCTAGAGCTTATGACAAATAAAACCATCCCTAAAGAAGTTTTCCAGGATGCTGCGGTCCCATCAGATACAACCAAACGAGATAAAACTGGACGGTTGCCAATAAAGAGTCGCTGCTACCTTTGCGTGACTAGTACTACGTGATGTTAATTTTTTTTATTTTTTCTTTTATGCAACAATATTAATAAACAGTTTTATTTATTTTTTATACATGTAGAAAGTTTTATGTAAAAAAAAATACTAAAATTTTTACTTTTTTCATACAAAATGTAAAAAGTTATATAAGGGTACCCGGACTTTGGGTGGCTCCAGAGTCAGAGTGCTTTAGATAGGAAAAAACTTTAGAAAATGGTTATCTGAAGGAACTTGTGGAGCCTCAAATTTGTAATTTATTTATTTTAGGAAAATTTTGACTTCAAAGTACATTCGGGTACCGTGGTACCCGTTTTAGTATGCTTAGGAATAATAACTCTACATAAGTATTTTAGAATCACAAAAGCGTTTTACAAAACTGGTAACATAAGAAATTGCATCATCAGTAGTTACAAGTGCCCCTGGCTGCCCCGATAGACTAGGCGATAGTGTGCCGAACTATCAGTCAGAGAGTTGCGGGTTCGATTCCCGCCAAAGACTCTGGGTGTTTTCTGCAGACAAGCCAAAAAGCTTCGCAGTTTGTGTTTGTTTAAAAATAAAACCAAAAAAGTCATTGTCATTCAAGAATCTGGAGTGGTTCTGATGACACTCGTTCTAGAACTAGATATTTGAGAACAACTTCTGAACATGTTCTAAAGATTTTATATTAAAAAAACAAATGTGAACATAACCAAATGCTAAAAAACTAAATATTAATTTAACATAAAAATTAAACCAACTGTTGTTCTGCAACATCATTAATAATTTTTTTATTATAATATTAAAGTTTTTTCTACTTTCTATTTAATTCTTGCTTTTTCCCTTTGTTAAAAAGAAAAGGAAATACATCATAGTGAAAATTGTCGTTTCAACTCCATTTCTAACTATAATTACTATAGCTACTAATACAACAATAACAATAAGTTTGCTTTTTTCCTGTTCAAAAACTCATTCCACTTTGGCAGTAACAGTAACAATTAAATGACCATGATAAGTGGTTAAATTACTAGCGAGAGAAAAAAAAATTAATAAAAAAAAGCAAATAAAAAAAACTACAAAATCTAAAATAAAACTCCAGTTAATTCCCGGTAGAAATGCTGACGTTGTCACGATGTCATTGTATTTCACTACAACACATTTCTAAACATTTTACAGTCATTTTGTTTGCAGTATGACATAAAAAGGTAAAGGAAACGGAAACAGAACAACGATGTGTAATGAAAACACACGATGAACAAAGTGTTCGTTCAGTCATTACTTAATTTTTTTTTATGAATTTCTGTCAAACAATTTATAATAATGTTTAATTGTAGCTAAGTTTATGTGAGCTTTTGTAACTTGTTTTAGGAATTAGTTCAAACTAAGTATTCCTTCAGTTTTCTCTAGAAGTTGGAAAACTTCTTGTAAACTAATTGAGATATAATCACATGTATATAAACACAATTTTTTGTATTTTTAGATGTTATAACAAATACAAGAAATCTATAGAAGGGTATATAGATGTCGTTTTAGTCCTTCAATTACTTTTTACATTTTTATTTTACTCTTGTTTAAGTGATAAATCGTCGTTAATGGTTTAAAACACCCAACAAAAATTTTACTTTAAATTTAAACTGCCGATTTCCTAATCTTAGATGAAATGATATGAAAACAATAACATAGATTTATAATTACTTATTTACAAAAAAAATGCTCAATTTAATTTTTTTATTTTAGAGGATAATTTTTAAAGGTAATTGGCAATAGATTTGATATGTGGTAATAACTTATTTAGTCCTTATTTGTAATGACTTATTTAACTTTCTATAAAAAACCAATATCTTTAATTGTTTTTGGTGAGTATAGGGCTATGGAAAAGTAAATGATGCGTTGATGCAATCACAGGTTATGTTATTGAATGGCATCTGTAGATTATCATATACTGCTCACCAGCAAGTTCAAATTCAAAACAACAGAAGGAAAGAAATAAAATAAAACTAGAGTCTCATAAATCCCAATCAAATGGAATTTATTTGCTATAGGCATATGTTCCTTATGGAAATTTAGAAAGTAACGAAACATGTAGCAACTACAGGGTGGCCCAAAATTAATGAAGGTGTTTGAATTCGATTGGTCAGAATTTTTTCTGTGGGGATATGTAAAGTCTAAAGTTTTTAAGAGCAAATCCGCTTCGATTCAGGCCTTCGATTCATTCATCCAACATCACGCATGTCATTCGTCAGTTACCAGTCGAAATCAAAGAAAATTGGACTCAACGATCTTCCAAAAATAAATGCCAACGAATGTTCTTTCAAATGATAGTAAACATTCCCCATTAAATTTGAATTTTCCGTGTTTTTTCTTTAAAAAAAAAGTAGGGAACCTCAAAATGGATCACGCTTTATATTTGTGCATAAAAAAAAACGAAAAATAAAATATGTTCACAAATTTTTTCAAAAAAATGTTTGTTAATTTTGATTTTTATTTTTCATCATATACTCGTATGTACATATATATGTAGCTTCACTTTTGACGAATCTTGTTGCATCTGTGAAAGAAGGCTTATCAGTGTACATTCACCGTAGGATCGCCAGTATTAAAGATTTCTTGAATAAAATAGTCAATAATCACATTAGACTGCAATTCTACAGCAGTCCATAATTAATTAATCTTAGAAGAAAGAATTCTGAACAAATATCTGGAGATATTTTTCAAAATACAAATATTTATTCTCAGTCTAAATTTCTTCATTTTTCCTGCGTTTTATTTACTTGGAATTTTAAAATCATAAGTGTGTGATTATCCTTTTTTTTTTTTTTTTTTTAAGCACTTAAAATTGTTTGCATAATAAGTAGAAAATTAAAAGAAAAAAAAAACATAATTAATCTCAATTTAAGTGCTTACTAATTAACTATTAAGCATCCTTACAGTTTATTCAAAAAGCCACGCGCAAACGGAAACAAAACAACAACAAACAATATTATTAACGTACACAAAATACTCATACAAACTAACACAAAAATACATACAAACATACATACGAGTATTTACACACAAACGCAGAATTTAATCTACATATATTTTCAACTCGCTTACACACACACACAAAACAAGTTAAACTCATCAACATTTTTCGGGGAACACACGACACAACGAGATGGAAAATTAACAACAACAAGAAGGTAGAAAAAAAAAGCATGAAATCCCTTCATTTGTAAATGCAATGAATTTCCCAAACAATTAACTTGGTAAAATGAAGGAAACCAAACAAGTATAAACATCTTTGCACAAGCATACCTAAATAAAATATTTAAAAAAAAACATTCCCTGACGCTACCCCCTGCCCCGTTTTCTACAAGCTCCCCTATCTGACAAGCAAACAGTCATACAATTTTAAAGTATTTCTTTCTTTTCTATGTTTATATTTCTATCATACAATTCTACTTCTACTACTGCTTCATCTACTACGTCTGAACTAATTTTGTCGTCAAGTTGATAATTATCACAACAGCGTCATTTGAGTGAAGTTGGCGTAGAGGAGTGGGGCAGAGATGTTGAGAAACAGGATGAAAAATTGTAAATATAGAAATAGGAAGAGTATTTTAAGTAATTGCATTTAAATACATACAAAAAAAGGAAGGAAATACAAGATGAAAGCATAGAATGGAAAATAGAAAATGTAATAAAAGAAGTTTTCCCTAAATACACTGAAACTACGACTAATTAAAGATTATGACACATTACGCATAGTTTAGAACATCAATGAAAATATCTTATAATAAATTGGTTTTAAAAGTTCAACAGACATATTTGGTGTTTAAAGTGTTACACAACTTTATTATCTGCTTAGTATTTATTATTAGCAGCATAGAGAAGTCAATTTTCACATTGATATAAAATTTCAGTAATACTACAAGCAGAGAAAAAAATCTAGTTATACTGTAATTATTTATATAATTGCAACTACCATAATAAGGTTGCTTAATTTAATTTTTTTTTTTGTAAGTATAGCAAAAACGCAAAAACCTTATTACTTTGACTTCTTTGTCCGTCCGGCCATGTGCAAGCCTTATTTTAAACACCTTCGTTTAGAAAATTTACCTAAAAAATTAATTTTGTAATATTACCGAACAGTCAGGAGTTCGTAAGAACACCATTTTTTAGTTAGCGTTTTTTTTTGTTCATAATTCAGACAACAGAACCCAAGTCTTTTTTACAATCCATTCGGGGTGTTTGAGTTCGACTTTCTAAAGTCGCTGCCATAATAACATAAAATGCACAAACAGTAAATTTCTACAATGACTAGAACTATTAATAATATTGAGCTCTTATAACTCTTTCTTGATAACTTTCATAGCAGATTACTAAAATATACTTTTTAAAAGAGAACAGCGAAAATTAAAAAAAATCGTTCCCTCGTAATTCCTATAAAAATTAAAACATAATTCGATGCAACACCAATGTTTCATATTTCTTAAGCAACACATAATAATTTATTTGTAATCAAATAAGGTTTAAGCAGAAATGGCATAAATAGGTTAAAAAAGAGCAAGAGAATCTAAATTAAGCATCTAAAACTTATAATCTCATACAAAAATCCGTGTTTTTAATTGGATGGGTCTCATTAGCTGTTGCACAATACATCGATCCATTTGCGTCATATACTTATTCCATTACAGGGACAATTAGGGGCGCTTATATATATTACATTAAGTCGACCTGATGTCTTCATACCAATCAATTTCCGTTTTTGCATAATACAAGGGACATAAATATCCGAACTCATAGCTGACATAAACGTTAAACTGGGAGTGTTGAATGCTTCTTTTGGATTTGTTTTAAATTGGAAATAGCCTTGGCAATTATATTGATATTGTATGGGCACTGCTATATGTTCAATATTTATCGCTTCAGTATTTATGTTATTTTTGTGCTGTGCGGGTCGTTTATCAATGTCGCGAGAAAACCAAAAGAAAGCCTGTTTAGCTATTTTGCTTGCTTTTTTTTTGAAGAAAAAAGTGGAAAGAAAAATTTGGAGCATAAAGTGGTTGCAGGATCGGAAAAAAATATACGCACTTAAGTTTAATGGACACAATTATTATTATTTGTCACTTTTTACTGACTGAAAATGCTACACGTTCAATATTTATCACGAGATCCACGATCCGCGATCTGAATTTCATATTTTAGGCCATTCTGCGATATGGATCGTGATCCATCAATATTGCATGCTACACGTTTAATAAATATCGTGATATTTCTAGTACGTGTAGCAGTACCCTATGAATAATATACATACATATGTATATATATTCAATATACATACATATATTATAAATATATATTAAAAATAACGGGACCATACATCCCGCTTTTGCCGGGATTATGGTGTTTTTTGAAGGCTCATCCCCCGTTGTGAAAATCTACAACCCGCTTTTCAAACCAAAATCCCTCTTTTTACTATTTTATATTTTGCTAATTTTAAAGGAAATACAAAAGTTAAAAACTATAACAACAATTGAAATTCTTTCAACATTTGAATTTAATTTCTTTTATTTTCCTGTCAACGATAGTAATTCTCAAAAAATAAAAAGAAATTCCCAAAAATCTTTTTTTACAAATGGCATTTTTTAAAGGTCCACATTTCTTTCGGGACATACATTAAGGTTTTCTAAACAGCTTTTCGTTTTGTAAGCCCAGTTTTGGCATTTTAGAAACATATATATTTTTGACCAGGATAAGATATTGGTTCCCAACTGTGTCAATGTATAATTGGAAATGTTGCTGTTTAAGTAATAAAGTCAATTCGAGGATATTTTAAACCAGACAAATATTTTGAAATTTTAATTTTCAAAAGCGTTTAATTTAAAAATTAATATTGAAGATCTAGCTGGAGACTAAAACTAAAAATATCTTTGAAATCGGATGAAAAACAACAAAAAAATGGCAAATTATTGTGTCAAAAGAGATTATTTTCTAGCTCAAAAGCATGGCCCATGTTCACTTTATCCCGATCGGACCAGACGTTTACAAATGGCAGATATTTTAATAAAATATTGATTCTGCCCCACTGTTTCTGAATTATCTACTAGAATTTTGAAAAAAAAAGTTCAGTTCACTTTATAAAGGTTCCAGAACTGGTTCTTAAATGTTATTTTATTTGGAAGTGCTTCAGATCAAAAATTACGAATGTTTGTTTGTTTGCACTTTTCTGTTAAAAATCTGTCATTAATTATTTTCCAATGATGATTCTGAATTTAAAATTAAAAAAACGTTTCAAAATTAAATCTGCGATTAATTTAAAACACCCGCTTTTTCATTTCATAATTTTAAAATCCACACGTAGAGAATAAATATAGTTGTGCATGTTTACTACAACTATTTCAATATTTTTAAATATTGGTTTTTAAATATTATCGATACTGTAATTATTTATATGATTTCGGCAACCATAATATGGTTATGTTAACATTCACATGATTATAGCAATCATATATATGATTATAACAATTACCTAATGTTTATGGTGATCAGTTTTATGATGAAAGATTATACCATATTATGTTGTTCCCTATCATAATCAAAGAGCAACAAATTATGATAAATGGATTCAGCATAAACATGATTGCAACAAAAATATACATAGTTACTACAATTACCTAATGTTTATGGTGATCAGTTTTATGATGAAAGATTATACCATATTATGTTGTTCCCTATCATAATAAAAGAGCAACAAATTATGATAAATGGATTCATCATAAACATGATTGCAACAAAAATATACATAGTTACTACAATCATCTGAATGGTTACTGCAATCATAAAAATAATTACAGTGACCATAATATTATTGAAAAGCTTGTACAAATATAATCATTGTTGTGGTAAATATGTACAACTATATTTTTTTCTCTGTGTGCAGCTTTTTTATAATATTAACTTCCAAATCCCGCTTTTTCATCCTTATTATCCCTCTTTCTGATAAAACCCGTCTGGTCACGTCAATTATACATAACTTTTAACAGCATATGCTTACTGACCAAATTCTTAGAATTTCAAGTCTCATAGATAATTATCCTTTAAATTATTCTAAATGCTTAGAATTTGTTTAATGAAATTTTTAAAAGTTCAAATTAAGATCAAATGCTATTTTTGTTTGAATCACATACACATCCTGAATAACTAAAGAGTTGTTTAAAAAAAAATATATGTACATAGATCTATAAATTGTTTAACTTTATGCCATGAGTAACAACATCTGTATAAATTTAATCAAAATACAGAAAGTTTGCAATAACCATTTAGTAATTCTACTCTTCATATTTTGTCACTTCAGAAATATGCATTACAATAAAGAGTAAAAGAGAATATCTGAATGCAATCAAATTGCATTTGTTTCAAATAATAATAACGTCGTATATTGTATGTCTAACCTTCAGGCATGAAATAGCAAATAGACCAAACAGCCAACCTAACCATCCAACAAACATTTAGAGCAAACACAAATATTCTGGTTTGCGATGACTTTGCTTGGTAGCCAAAGGACCAACCAGGCAGCCAGCCAGCAATTCATGATGTAGATACGGATAGTAGACACATACAGTCTTAACAATGAAATTCATGACAATTTGTACAGTATTTATAATCAAATCAAAAAAAAAGTTTTTCTTTTTTTTTGTTTCTCTCTTTTACTTTGAAACTGATTGTACATCAACTGTAACCCGGAATAAACAATGCAACAATTTTATAGCAAATTTGATTAACAAATAAAAAATAAGTTGTAGAAATAAATAGAAAATTTAGATATTTTAGACAATAAAAATAAAACACAAAGACAACTGACAATAGTATGATAATAAAAAAGAAGGACTTTAGATATTGATTGACATTTAAGGCTGTATAAAGTATGCAATGAAAGGCAGGGTGGGAGGAGTTAGAGACAATCACAATAAAATCTGTTTTGAATGTATTTAACTAACGAACACTTAAATGTTGCAATAAATGCATTCAACTGTAATGAATTGTAATGATTTTAAAGTATGTATATTGTTTCTAAATTTATTGTACAATGCGATGTGCCAATATTAAGATTGTTATATTCGCAAAGAAATTAAAACGAATTATATTGTGACTAGTTTTTAAACGCTATAAAATAATAAATCTTTAAACCAGTTAATGCAAATTTAAATATGCAAGTTCTATTATTTAAAGAATTAGTAGTAATAACTTTTTTATTATTTGCAATAAAAAGAAAACAATAAAACGAAGGAAATATAAATTATAATGTTTTATAATTTTCAAATAATAAATGTTTTAAGAAAGCCTGAAGTTGGAGAAATCTCAAAAAAAAATAAGCTCTTACTGCGGAAAATTTGTGTATTTTACTTTTAAAATACATCCAACAGCACCTCCTCAAAAGAAACTTTAGACCATTTAAGAGCTTTGTGGTCACTTAGTAGCAAGAGGCATATTTGAGTTAAAATATATTTTTTTTATAGATATGCCTCTTGCTACTTAGTGACCACAAAGCTGTTAAAGGAAATGGTCTAAAGTTTCTTTTGGGGAAAAATAAAAAAAGGGCCCAAATTGAAAAAAAAATAAAAAAAAATTATTTAAAAAAAATGACCGGCACCGCAGTGGTGCATGTGGTAAAACGCAAAGAATTCTGATGAGAGAAAGTGGGATTTCTCAACAACCCAGGTTCGATCCCCAGTCAAGAAAAATTATCAAAATTTTTTATAATAAATTTTTCAAGTTGTAATTCCTAACTTCCGTAAAAATAATTTAATGAAAATTAAATTTAATGAACTCGAGCCTAACTAAAATTAACAAAAAGTAAAAAAATAATGTTTATATGTTGTACAAAAGTGGACAAAAACATAATAAACAAAAACAAATGTATTCAAGTTTTCGAGACGAAGTCTTGACATGAATACGAAAAAACTGAAGAAAAGGAAAAAACAACTATGAATAGAAAATAATAAAAAAATGATAATTACAGAAAAAACTTCGAACTACCAGCACTAACACTGGTTAAAGGATTGATGTTTGTCTGTGATTAGAACGCAAAGAATTCTGTTGAGAGAAATCCCATTTAAGAAAAATTATCAAAATTTTTAATAATAAAACAAAAAATTTTTCAAGTTGTAATTCCTAACTTCAGTAAAAATAATTTAATGAAAATTAAATTTAATGAACTCAATTCTGACTAAAATTATCAAGAAGTAAAATTAACAGTTCAATTATGAAACAATAATTATTCTATAAATTAAAAAAAATTTTTTTAAAAATTAAAAAAAAAAATTTGGAATGATTGAAGAAATAGCTATCTATAGTCCTTTGGACAATTTTTGTTAGGACCAATAGGTGAAAAGTTACACTCATTTTAAAAAACCCCTGTATGACCAAAATGTCCAACTTTGACCCCCTCTAACTCCGACACTTCTTGACTGATAGAGCTGAAAATTTGTGCCTAGCCTACTATCCAATAGTACTGACCATGGTGCAAATAAATTTCATCCAAATCGGAAGACATCGATTTTAATAATTAGGTCACTTGACGTGAAATTGCCCATATGTATAAGCAAACTTGAACTGAAATGAATGTGTAATACATGTATTGATATATCAATATTAACTGTTGTACAACTAAATGACAGTATAAATACTTACTTGCCTCTCCGTCTGTCTGTCTGTGTGTCTGTATATGGTTAAAATTATGTTGATACTCGCATGTAGACTGTTTTCATGAATACAAATTTGCCTAATCGGCATCATACACAGACAAAGTACTGATAAAGGTCTGTGTATATTGTTGTCTCTTAAAAGTGTGTAAGTATAAGTTAGCGTTGCTATAACTACGTGTATTTACAAATCCCTATTATTATGAATCATTCTAAAACTGGAGCATCCATTGACATGTATATTAAACCTGACCTTATTTTTCTGGATTTAATTTTTTTTAGTATTATTATTATTTTATGTTTTTTTTTTAATTCAACAATTTGTGAATGGTTAAATTTTTCCATTCCCTAGAAATATTTATTTTAAGAGCAGGCCTAGTACACATCTTCCTACATTCCAAGCTATATACAACTAGACAGCCACACAAATCTACTTCCATTCAATCAAAAATATATTCATTTTAAACTGACAGTAATAATAAGCATAATGACTAAGTAGTGTAAGTAAATCTACATTTGCCTGAGTGCAAGTGTGTACGTGTGTGTAAATCAATATAGATGTATGTTTGTGACATATACAAGTACATTTAGCCATATGAAATCGTAAATATACATTTAGTACCACCGCAATGCTCATTTCGTCCCATAAAATCAGGTTAATAACACATGAGGGACAAATATTTAAAACATATTGGTAAATAATATTCTTTAATTAGTTTTTAATTCAAAAAAATTATAATAGATATTAAATTTTAAATAAGTTTAAATAATAAATCAAAAACTGATATTTATTTTCTTTTCAGGGGTCAACTTTTGAATGAGTTCTTTTGCTATCGATATTATATTCAATAATTTTTTTTTAAATAAGGCCCACTCTCATAAATCACTTAAATCTCTTTGAAATTTTGGCATCCAAATAAGTTTCATATATACAAAAGTCATGTCAACTTATTTTATAAAGCTTGGTTCAATGCTGATAACGAGATAAAATTACTTCAAATAATTTGTATACACACAACAAAAAATATATTGTCATACATGTTTACCACAACAATGTCAAGGTTTTTAAAAGCTTTTCAACAATTTTATGGTCACTGTCATAATAATATGGTTAAGTTACGATTCAGATGATTACAACAATCATATCTATGATTGTAATAACTATGTATATTTTTTTTCAATCATATTTATGATGAAAACATTTATCATAATTTATTGCTTTTGATAATGATAGAGAACAACATAATATGGTATAATCTTTCATCATAAAACTGATCACCATATACATTACATACTTACTGTAACCATATATATGATTTCTATAATCATATGAATGGTAACTTGACCATATCGTGGATGCAGAAATCTTATAAATAATTACATTGACCATAATGTTTTAGAAAACGGTTTAAAAATGTTGAAATAGTTGATATAGTTGTGGTAAACATGCACAACTATATTTTTTCTCTGCGTGTATGAATATAAGTCATGCCTGTATGTTAACGCCGTAGCTCCTATATAAGATCCACATCCGAGAAAAACTTGTATATATCGTTATTGATATATATGTACGTAAGTATATTCAACCGAAATAAGCCTCAAATACACCAATACCTCGCTTTGTGTTGTTTCAGTTTGCGTTTTTTTTTTTCGAAGTTTCGTCGCTGCTTAATTAGTATTAATCTTCACTGTGCGTCGTTAGATTTGTTTTGGATTTGAGTTTTTAATTTTTTTTTTGAAATTTTTGCAAAATCTGTAAGATCATTAGATGCTAAAACGATGTCCAGTACAAGAAGTGCTTCCATGATCGAAGTCAAGTCCTTAATTTCTAGTTGGATTGAAAATCAAGTTGCGCAGGGAATTCCATTAAGTAAAATGGTATTTCAGACAAAAGCAAAAATCTTATTTGATGTCATAGAAAGTAGAGCATTATCCAACGATAATGCTAGTGGTAGTAATACAGACAATTGCAACAAGGAAATTTATTTTCGTTGAAAAAAGTTGTTTAACAAACATTGGACAAATTTTTTGTGAAAGAAAGCCTAGAACCTATATTTACTATAGAAAATCTTAAATCACTTTGCGTTGCTTCAACTTGTGTCGTTTTTTTTACGTAACACCGACGTAAAGTAAGGTATTGGTGCACATAGAAATTATGGAACAATATTTTAGAATGATTGCCCCATAATAGGTAAATGATGCGAAAAATAAAATAACTTGTATAAATGTCGTTATTGAGACAAAAATTTGTTTTAAGTGCCAATAAATCACACCACTGGTATATTGGTAGTGAGTATATAAGACTTGGTTTAGCCGAAAATAAACTCTTACTTGTTTTTCATATACTCGGTATAGAGTATTATATGGTCGGACTTCACCAACTACAATGAAAGCTCTGCTAACGGAAGGCAATCACCTCTTTTAAACAGACAATATTTCTAGTCCCTTTGTTTTATTAGAATTTTTAGAACAGATAACTCTGGCCGGACTCGGGCACTTTTTTCCACAAAATACCTCCAGTAGACAGACAAAATTCAAAAATTTTTACCGATAAAGAAATAAACATAACACATTTATTTATTTATTTTTTATTTATTTATTTCAAAAATATGCCGCAAGCCTATAGGGCCAAAATTCGCAGTACTACTAACAATTCCATAGCATCAATCAATAATATTAATACAATTATTTAGAAATAATACAATAATTATTAAGTTAGAAGAAAATAAAAAAAATAGGATTAAAATAAAAATAATGAAGAGAGTTCCTAATATTTGTACAAGACCAGTAAATAATGTTTTATTGCAGGAAAATGATTGGTAACCCATTATTAAACAAACTAAGCACAATTTAAAAAATAAACCGCCTGACCCACGATGTCGAACAATAACGTTCGCTAAGAAAAGACTTAAGACACAAACTTTTTATCGTATATATTTTTTACTCAATCAAGTTTGTTTATTCCACAATCAAGTTTGTGTCTTAAGTCGTATCTAAGCGAACGTTATCGTTCGACATCGTGGGCCAGGTGGAAAGTTTATATTACAAGTAATGGCACTCCTAATAATTTTGACTGTTTGAGTGTACCATGGTCAGCTCGAAATAGATAAAAAATATCTATTCAATATTTGACAAATTTGACAAGAAAATGAGTTTGAAATTTGACAAACTGTATGAAAATCTGCGATCCTCATACGGAGTAAATGAACTTCATAATATAGTCACGCAATATGATCGACTCATATGATCGACGATCGAAGTGTCTAGGTATAATAAGCGTATGTGTTCTACTAGAACTACCAAAAATATATTTTTGTAACAGATATGATAAATTTCCATATTTAAATTTCTTTAAAAAAATAAATATGATTTTCCTCATATTTATATATTGGTCAAATTTACAATCTAAAATTAGTTTCTGGTATTCGGAAACATGTTTCCGAACACTTAGACCGTAAATATATCAAATTACCCTATTGAAACATTGTGGCAGTTTCAAAATATTTATGCAGATGTGCCCGAGAAAATCTCCAAACAATACAGGAAAAGTGGAAGGCAAGTCGTAATAGCAACACGATATCTCACAGCCAGTGGCAAGTAACAAGCCACATTATAAACGCTGTGTAATGTCATATAAACTCTTGTAATAACATAATTAACATGTTTATTAAATGAAAGATTATTTTCCAAAATAACAACCAATGTTTTATATTATGACACAAACTCCAAAGGAACATTATCGATTAAAATTCTCAAGTTAACATCCAAATTATTCAAAAGAGAAAATGACTTTACATTTAGAAGGGTGTAATTCCATTCCACTACATAATCAGGAGTTGTGTATCATCAGCTTAAGTATAACAATTTAAAACAGATAATCTATGAAACAAGTCGTTCATTTATGTATAACAAGAACAATAAAGGTCCCAATATTGAGCCTTGTGGAATTCATCTATTAAGGTACTTATATCGTGAATTTAACGTCCCTACTTGCACAAAATGCTTACGACCACATTAATAAGAATAAACAAGTCTGCAACCATACGAGCCTAAACCGTATTGATTAAGTAGTTTTCCCACCAAAATATTACGATTTATGCAATATAAAATTGTGTGATTTCTCTTTTTAGTATCATTTGCAGATTGTTGTATAGTTTCTTTTTTTAAGTTGTTTGTTGCGTTTTTTTAATGTGTTCTTTTGCGACAGTGTGTCGATAGCGTGAAGTGTTAGTTATTAAAAAAAATGTATTGTAGGATGACTGGACAAAATTCTCTTACAATAAAAGAAAAAACTAAATTAATAAATGTGCAAACAGAAGAAAACCTTTTAGTGCGTGAAATTGCAAAATGGTAATAACAAAAAACGCTTTGGAAAATATGTCACTAACACTTGTGTTTTTTTCTTCTTTATTTTTTCAAGATTTAATGTTGGGAAAACTCAGGCTGCAAACATTCTGACAAAATAAGGAATATCTTAAGGCCGTATGACAATCTGGAGTTAACATTAACTACAAAAGGACCGGAAGTTGACAAGATGACATACATACTTAATAGCACAAAGTTCAGACATTTTTATAGTGAACTATCCTGTGAACAACACCTCCCGTTAATGGTCAAATCTGCTGTGACGACCGATGTCCGCCTACGGGAGATTTCACTGTATATATTTTACCTGTTTTATTTTATTGAGAAAACAAAGTTCTTGTTGTAAACCGCTTTATAACTGTAAATTTGACATGTGTAGAATTTTCTTAGGAAACGAAAATAATATCATTCCTAAAGCATTTTGTTTCTAATCAATTTATGCCATAGCTATTCATACTAACATACTTTGTGAAGCATTTGTATTTATTTAGCCAAAACATGAGTAAATACCATTTCAAATTACTCAAGTTTATTGTGCGAGTCCAACAAACTTGCTGCACATTTAATAAAGTTATTATAATTACGGGGTCTTTTGTCAGATTTTCAAAACACTTAATAGCTTTAAGTCTTTTGATCATTATGTTGCTGGCTGCCCTTCACCTTTATATCCCTACATACAAACATGCACACCCAACTAATGACAAATACATTCAACATAATTAAACACACAAACACGCAGACTGTTAAAAGCAAATAACAATGTGTTTAACCGAATAACACACATACACATACAAATCAAATTCTATATAATTTATTGGCTCTTCTCAAAATAATCTACAATAGTATGAAATTTCGTTTTTGTTACATGTTTTGTCACTGTCATTGTCATGGCCTAAAGTTAAGATTCATAATTAAACACAGATATTCTTTACATACACACACCGTAGCCAACAAACAAACAAACAAACACTTGTACAAAAGGTATGTGGTACGTGCAAGTTAATATAGTTGTAATTTGTAACAATACGCCAGGAAATCATTTAAATAAATTGAGTTGCAGAGCAACATTAAACGGATGAACAAAAACACATTTGAGGTCAGCATTGCAATTGAAAATCAAGGGATTTTAATTTGCTAAAGGAGTTAAATTTCCGCTAAAATAAAAACATAAAAAAATAAATTTCCATACTAATTTTTTTCTTTTTTTATAAACTTCAGCAACATAAGCGTATATTAAATTAATGCCTTCATTATGACATAAAAGCTGTTGCTACATGATATGATTCTTTAAAATTTGCCACGGTCTTGGTAAATAAAGTAATATTTTAGGTTTTTTAAAAAGGCCCCAAAAGAAACTATGGGACTTTAAACTTCAAACAAGCTAAAGTAATATTTTGAATAAAATAAAATAAATATTTTATCTAAAGTACGTCAAAAACAAATGTGTAATTTTTTAATTAACAAATAAATAATTTTTTGATGTCTAGAATCTAAATATTCTTCTCATTGATATTGGTGAATTTTTTTGAGCTGCCATCAAATAAATGTAAGCAATAGCTGTAGTCAATAACTCTTTTCCTAACACACAAAATTATGAACACAGATTTATTTTCTTGTTCGATTCTGTTCTGATTCTATTGGTTTATAAATAAAGGCCTTGTTATACCCGTTTCCATGTATATACTGCATTAGGGTGGCTCTCAATTTGCATTGTTTTCGATGCTTTCAATGTCTAAAGCTGTTCTTTGTCATCTAAAAATTAAATGTCAACTTAAAATTCCAAATTTCATCTTAAAAATCCAAATAAAATTGAGAATTTCAATTTGAAATTAAGAATTTCAGAAAATTCCAAATGAAAAAAAATTAAATCCAAAATTCATTTGGAATTTTCTGAAATTCTTAATTTCAAATTGAAATTCTCAATTTGTTTTGGAATTTTCTCAATTTCAAATAAAAATGGTGTAGTTGGTCTTAGATTTGTTCAAGAACCCATATTTTTTGTGTCTACGACCAATATTTCAATCGCAATGACAAACTCTATATGCCTCCATCTTTATTTGTTGGCACAGAATTCAAAATGATTAAAGTAGGTATAAGGTATATAAAACGGAATCCTTTTAATCAGTGTTGTCAGGAGCTGGCTAAAAAAAAAGACGACAAGTGGGCTTTAAAACCAGCCAGAAAAAGTCTAAGTGCGTTAAAAAAATTCTGCAAAAAGGCCAACACCAATTTAATTCGCATTTTCTGTTTTGTTTCCAACTAAACTAAAGTAAAAGTAACATGAAGTATTAAAATTGCACAAGCATATGTATGAAAGTAAAATATATGAATTCAAGGGTATATTTTCATGGATTGGGTCTAAATTTATTATTTAATATTTTTAACTCAAAATTTAAGACGCGATAGTTATTAAATATACGAAACAATATACTTTTTCTGAATTCTTCAAAAATATTGTTATATTTTTAACGAATCTTTAAAAATGATTTAAATAGTAAATTTTAACGATGACTACAAAAGTTTATTGTTTAAATAATTTAGCATTTTTCAATTGGTTTTTGAAAAATTTGCATTGATTAGTTTTAAATACTTTAGTATGAAATTGAAATCGGAATTAAGTCCTGTTTCACACTCTTCAGTTTTAACTGACCAGTTTTTGTTCAATTCTTTTTCGAACTAGCCATTTCATTCACACACGTCAATTCAATTTTCGTACTTTTTTATACAAATGAACATGCACGAAAGAAAAAAAAACAAAAGGGAATAAGAAAATTGACTAGTACCACCAAGCTTGTAACCCTTTTATTCTCTTTTCCATTCTCATCAAAAAATACTTGCCTTGACGAGTTAAAATTGAAGAGTGTAAAAGCAGACTAAGAGATCTTTTTTAATGAACATCTAATATTTAATAATTCATTTAACAGTTTAACTTTAATTCGATTTCTTTTCACAATTTTAATAGTACAAAATATCCTCTGATGCTGTGCTTAACGAAATGTAGTACTAAAAAGCTAAACACTTAATACAGAAACACAGTAAATGGATTTAGTTGCAGAGCGTGTATTTTTAGACTCTCATACTTCTACCCAAAAGTCAACTGTTGATTCTAGGTTCAATTATGGTTAAATATTTGATAAGCTGTGTAGTGCTGATGTTTATAACTCCCATAAATAAAATTCCAACACCCACCTTAAGAATACCCATCGACTCAGAATCACTTTCTGAGTCGACTTAACGAATTTTAGGTCGTCCATCTGACTGGCTGGCTATCCACGTAAACCTAGTTCGCAAAGTACAGGTTGCAATTTTTAAGATATTTCAAAAAAAAATCGGTACATGATATTGTTTCGTCTGAAGGACGGTTGGAATTGAAATTGCTGCATTATTTCATCTAGCGCCAAACAAATGTCCTCCCGATATATGACTCTATCGGTCATAAAATCATTTATTCACGTATCCCAGTAAATTTCGCCACAAATAACTTGTTCATAAAGTCTAATTATACCAACACATTTTGTGCAGATCACTCCATTATTGACAATGGGAGCTCCCACTTAAGCGATCATAAATATCTCAAAATTTTGGCAACCAAATAAAATTCAACACAAATAAGTTTCATATACACAGAAATTATTTAATAACAGTCAGTTCATATTTCTAAAGAACTATTTTTGCACATACTTATGTATACTGGGTGTGGTGTATTATATGGTCGGGCTTGACCGACTACACTTTTTTACTTGTTCATTTTCAACATGAGAAGAATATATTTTCACTATTTTTAGTGAATTACCAACCAATAAAAAGTCAATTTTTTGAAGTGTCGTCATATTTGCTGGCAACCTTTGCCTGAACTGTCTTTAAGCGTATTATTTTTTTTTTCGAAATTTCACCTATTGTTTAATTTTTTATATCATCTCTCACATAAATTGTTAAAATTTATATGAAAACTATGCTTTTTTTAAATAATTAACAAACACAAACTGCGAAGCTTTTGGCTTATCTGAAGAAAACACCCAAAGTCTTTGGCGGGAATCGAACCCGCAACCCTTTGACTGATAGTCCGGCTCTCTATCGCCTAGTCTTTCAGGGCACTGACAACTAATGCTGATGACATTAATAATGTGTTAAAATTTAAGTTACCATTTTAGTACCACTTTAGTAAATGGTACTGTTGGTTGTCCTTGAAATGGTTTACCATTTTTACAACATTCGATGTCAGATTAACAAGAGCTTATATAATTGTACATTAAATATTTCTTAACTAAAAGTAAAAAATAAGCTGTTTTAAAAACTAAAAATACTAAACAAGCCAGAAGCTTAAACAAAAATTTTGAGGCTAAAAGGCAAATAAAAAGGCACAATCTAGCTGCAAAAGGGCTAAACACCACACTAGTCACGCGTCCCAAAGTTATTGGATCGTAAACGTTTTTCAATGCTAGAAGAACGCAGAATATTATCAAAAGAAACTCCAGGCTACCCTAATACACACACATTAACATTCGCAATAATTAATGAAGCATATTGTCTTGTTTTTTTTCTGAGCTCTTGTACGAAAAAAAAACAAACAGCAATTTTTTCATTATCATTTTACTATATGCAGCAGAATTAAAAGCCAACCATTCATTACATAAATTAAGTTTACAGTATTCTCTTCGGTATATATTTGTGTACATTTCAGTGCTTGCGTAAAGTCTTTTTGTAATGCTTCTACAAATTAAAGTAAGTATTTGTAACATACAATTCTTATAGCAACACAAATTCATGTGAATACATTCATACATACATACTACCTATATGATAATTTACACATGAATTTAATTGTTTTATAATTGTTGTAAATAAATTACTTGTACAATTTTTATTACAACAATCTGCATGGCAGATAAAAGAAACGTTACAAAAGCTTAACCGAAAAATCATGCAGTCATATTAATTTATGAACGAATACACATTTTAATGTGTATGAAGTACGTTGCTACGCCAACGGTTAAATGACTGAAGCGTATGAGTTTTATTGAATTGTCAAAAAATAAATATTACGTATACGCATTGACTGTGTCTGTTGATTTTAAATATCAAAGATTAATTACGACTATGTGAGGTACATATAATACTTTAGATCTTCTTTAAATAATTTTAATTTTTAATTGCAAAAATTTAATGTAACAGGTAGGCTTGTTTTGGTACTTAAGCAATTATTACTCCGGCTGAAGAAGATTACTTATGAAAAGTTTTAACACTGTTTTAATTCATTTTAATAAGATTTTCATATCAGCTATAATACTAAACATAACTGAAATGTATGGTTTGAAATATAATATAATATAATATGACATTTGTTTGTTAAGCTTTTAAACAGCTGAACAAAAATAGGAACAATTGCAGGGCTTAGCGATATGTGTTAGGTAGTGTTGCTAGCGTAAAGCGAAAAGTTTTTTAATAACTTCTTTGTCTGTATAGTTAATAAATTCTTAAGTTGTTTTGTATTTACTTCAGGATGTTTGATATTAAGTTAAAGTAAATAAATATCAATGATGCCGGACCGTTTCTTACTATTTTTCTCGCGCTTTCTTCTTTTATCATGTATTAAAAAAAATGGTTAAAAAATCAAATTTTTATGGAAGTTGCCTCACATTTTGATACATAACTCTGGTTCTCCGATATCGATTTTGCTGATTTTCAATACCAAACTTACCTGCAAAATAAAAAATATTTTTCTGGAAATTTCCTTACCTCTTTCAGACCGTGATGGGCGTGTGACTTTCGGTTTTAATATTTTTGCTTCTGTTAACCAAATTTTAAATAGACTGGCATGTATCGATTGTGCTGATTGTTTTTCTTTTTTTTATCATATATTTAAAAAAAAATTAAAAAAATTTTTTAAAAATTTAAATTTTTTATGGAGGTTGCCTCACATATTGATCCATAACTCTGGTTCTACGATACCGATTTTGCTGATTCTCAATACTTTTCTGGAAATATCCTTAACTCTTTCAGACCGTGATGCACCGTGACTGTACGGGTTGCTTTCGGTTTCAATATTTTTGCTTCTGTTAACACAATTTGAAATAGACTGGCAGGCATCGATTGTGCTGTTTGTTTTTTATATTTGCTTCTCACATTTCTCTTCTGTTTGACTTACTGTGACTTGAATTATTGCAAAATTCTTCAGTCACATTTCAGTTTTAGCAAAATGAACCGTGGAAGTAAGTAAGAGTCTTTAATTACAAAAGTATTAATCGTTTACAAATAATGAAGTGCACATATAATAACTAAAAACTTATAAATTTTAATATTTCAAACTAATTGAAATCATTTCAGACAATAAATATGTGTTTTAGTTAAATATATTAATGAAAATCGGCGGAGATGCATCAATTTTGCATGTCCTAAATATCCTTGAAGGATATAAAAATGAGAAAAACTTAATCATTGATTATATTTTCATACGCAGTAGAGATCACATATTCCAGGTCTGAAAGGGTTAAGTTAATTTGTGTATTTTGGACGTGAGAGTGTTTTACACAAACGGTAAGACGTACAGACAAACATAGCTCAAGACTTAGGCCGCGTTTTCACTATCTTTTCACAATGTCATTTTTGTTGTCAAATTGTCCAAATTGTTGGCAATTGTATGAAAACGGGTTGTCATATGGCGTCATCTATGTTTACAATCATGATTGCAATTATGAAAATCATGATATGACAACCCGTTTTCATACAATTGCCAACAATTTGGACAATTTGACAACAAAAATGACATAGTGAAAACCAAGCATTAGAATTACATAAGGATGAAAAATATATCGTCTCTTAATAAAACAATAATGAATTTGTATTTTTTTGCTCTAGTTTAAAATTTTTGTTTTATTAGACATCTGGCAAAACATTAATATTTTAGAAAATAATCGATTTTTTCATAGAAATATTTTGTGCGAATAATCAGGCTAGTAGCAGATTATATTTAATAACTTACAAGTGCTTTAATTGCAAATAAAAGGACTCAAATTACCACGATGTCACTTAGGCTATTATATTTGTTTTAGTATATGTATGGAAATCATTATACACTATTTTAATTAAATCTTTTTGTGGAATGAATGTTCATGCAGTAAAACATAGTATTCGTGCTTAACAAGGCATTTTATTCATAAATCACTGTCATTTTGTGGTATGTCAGTTACACGTTGTTAATTCGTTTGCAATACAATTTTTAACTAATTAAAAATTATATAAAAAATTGCAATTTTCAACAACATTCATCTAAGGAAATATCAAGGTCATCCAAGCAATTTTTATTTCCCTCCGGTTGAGGATTTAAATAAAAAGAACGAAAGTTGTTGGGAATGACAGTTTTGGCACACAACCCTTTAAGATCATTGTACTTTAAGGAAGACATGAAAAGCCGTTGCTTAAATTTAGGTGGCAAATTTTAGGTCTCACAGTTATAAGCGATTGATTTTTTTCTCTTTCTTTGTATAATGTCAATTGTTTGCCACTCGGCGTCGCAATTTTCTTTGTAGAACAGCGAGTTAAGATTATTTTTCTCCACTTTAATTTGCTTATTCTTTAACTAATTCACTGAATTGTTTTCGTTATTTTTTTTTTAAAGTGTGCCCTAATATGCTGAACCATTCCTTAAGATCATAAATGTTGCCATTTTTCGATTCTATTTTTTTATAAAATAATAAAAATAGTGATTAACAAAAATAGTGTAAAAATAGTTAGTAACAACTAGTTAAAACACCGTAACCTTCAATTACATAATTATTAATAAAAAAAAATTCCAAACACAAAAGTATAAGCTATTATTTCAATTGATCTTTTGACCCACTTTATGGAAGTAGAAATTCACCAAATTTTTAACACATATACTACAACATACATATATACACATATACTCGTACATAAAATGATTTTTGAATCATGGGTTTTATATGGAATCTATAGCTAATTATGGACCGCTCATCAGAAAATTGGGCCTAATAATTTGTATCTACATATATGAAACATTTTCTGTTGAATATTATTTGTTTACCAACATTTTTAATAGAGTTATGCACTTTAAAGTTGTTATCGGAAGTAGGCCTTATATGGGAGCTACGACTAATTATGGACCGTTCGTCAGAAAATTCTCCATATTATATGTATATACACGAAACATATTTGTGTGCAATATTATTTGGATACCTTTTAAAAGAGTTATGCTCTTTTAAAAAATTTTCGGAAGTAGGAATATCTTCAAAATTGCGACCTGTACTCTGCGCAGAAGCTTTATATGGACAGCCAGCCAGGCACACGGATGGACGGACAGACGGACATCGTTAAATCGACTCAGAAAGTGATTCTGAGTCAATAGGTATACTTTAAGGTGGGTGTTGGACCAATATTTATGGGCGTTACAAACATCAGCACAAATCGAATATTGTGGTGTAGGGTATAAAACCCCAGAATGTTTTTCGAGGTCAACAAGCATATAGGATAAAAACATTTTAATGGAAAATAAGAGAAATACTTACATGTAAGTACGTATGTAAATAATATCAGACACCTGTCGGCTTTTTTTTTTTTTGATTAAAGGCGGACGCATTTAAAATATTATTTCTAAATTTATTTCTTTTGGAGATATAGAGGTACTGATTTTACCCGTTTTTGCCACATTTGTCTTCCTTAGCGACCGAATTTCCAAAAATCCAAAAATTCTTAGTGGATCTGCATGTTATAAAAGGAACCCATTACGCGAATTTCAGGTTTCTAGCTTTAGCGGTTTGGGCGGTGCGATGATTAATAAATCAGTCATGTTACTCTTTTATATACATATGTAAATATATTATATTATATATATTATATTAGATATATAGATTTATGATATTAAAAAAATTCAATAAATATTTTAAATAAAAAATAAATTCTAAACTTGGTGCGTTTTTTTTTAAATGACGCGTTTTTTTCTCCATTTTCAAATTGACAACGCTGTTGGTATAATAAAGTACACTACCGCAATGATTTGCGTCGTTAATAGGGACCGGAGAAATGCAACGCAAACCGAAACGATGCAAATCGAAACACATAGTTCTATACAAATGTACCGACTTTTTGTTGAATGGGTCCCAAATTTAAAAATTTAGACAGAAGATTATATTTTTATTGAAAAGCCGACTTATGGTACGTTTGATTATATTTATTTCAGCAGGTCTTTATTATTATTTTAAAGAAATAATTGAAAATATATTTTCAAGCAAAGAATAATAAAATATTTAGGGAGAAAAAAAAATCTATTTACAAGCATACATAAAAGCACAACCAAAATTAATTTAATAGCACGTAACTTCATATTGTAAGTACGAATAAAATGGGAATTCCCCTTTTCATACGCAAGTAGGCAAAATATTCACATGTAATTATGGAATTATGGTATATAGCGATTCAAAGCAGATTGATACAAAGCAGATTAGACCACATTTAGAAAGGCGACGCAAATCGAAACAACACAAATAAGATAGACGCAAATCGGGACTCTGGTGTACATTACTAATTGTTTTTCCTATGATCGTTTGATCAGAACGTCGTGAAATTTTTGCTACACACTAGTAAATAAAAGCTAAACTGAATAAACACAAAACGTTTAAGCATTTTACCAGAATGGTGAAAAGATGAAATTAAACATTTATACAAGTCTGTTGGTATTTCAATTGAACATTACAAAGAAAATATCTTAACCTCGTTGCGACTTTCATAAATATTTAATATGACCATAAATGCTTGTTTCTCATTTCAGGCTAAAAATAAAATTTACTTAATTCATTCTTAAAACTTTCCACATAATTTACATCTATTCGAAAGTAATTTTACTAATAGTAAACAAGAAATGTAACGAGTTGTGTTGTACAAATGTTATAAGAGGAAACAAAAAACTAGAACACCAACTGTAACATTTTCGACAACCCCTCACAGAGGGTAATCAAAAAACAATAAGTTTTCTTGTTTATTAATTTATATTTGCAACTTTTGTTCGTTCGTGTTTTCTCCGCGTAGTTTTGTTTTCCTACTCATTTTTGAACATTGTAAAATTCCGCTTACATTATGTTTACACAGATTTAATATTTGTTACTCCAACACCTTTCTAAGCACCAACATCATGGACACAGAAATATTCATTCACACGCACAAATAGCATAAGTAATGAACATTTTAAATAAAATTGCAAGAATGAGGGCGATATTAAAAACACGATTTTTGTCAACGGTTCTGTGTGTGTTTGGGTGGGTTTTTGTGAAATTTCCCTGCTACAAATGGGTCACATTGTGACTTTGTTTACGCATTTATTATGTCACAAGCTTTTAAAAACTCATTTAAATTGCAAAAGAAATGGAAATATAAACAGAGAAGGAGTGAACACTGTGTGATAGTATGTTATTTTAAACTGTTGACACCTGCATATACTGACAGCAGTACATACAGACAGAGAGACAGACAGACAGACAGTTAGAATGCAAATAAAATTACAACAATAACGGCAAAGCACGGCAAAATGCGGCAAAAGAGAAAATAATATATAAAATTGCAAATGTAACAACAACAACTGTAAACACTGACAAAAGGATGATGAAAATTAAATTAAATTTCTTGCAAATCTTTAACGAAAAAGAAAAAAAAGTATTGCACTGAAATAATAAAAGATATTTAAATGAGCACAAGTATAAATGTTTATGACAATTTGTGTTAAGTAAAAATGTAACACTTTTAAACAAATAACTAACCAAAAAGAGATTTGCTTTATTCAGTTGTAAAACAACTTATCTCGATTTAATATACTACTCCTGCAGCTGACATTTCTGATATTTAAATAATGACACATCGTTTATAATATCTAGTTCTCTTCGCTTATATTTTGAAAATAAGTAAGTTTATTAAATTAATCAGTTGAATTGATTTTCTAACCGCCAACGGTAAACATTCGTTCAACATTTTAAATTATTCAGAGTCTTGCAGCAAAAATTCTTTGAAAATATTTAGTTTCATTTAAATTCGAGTCATTAATTGCGCTCGGCAACACATACATACATACATATTTTGTAAATTTGCCCAACAATTTTGTCTCGTAAACTTGCGTTGTTCAATTGTGCATTTTGAAAAAAAAAAGACATCACAGAGTAAGATGGCGGAGGTCAGTTCTGTCTAAAGATAGTAGTGATAAAGGAATTACTTGCAGGAATAAGGTCCATGAAAAACTATGTCATTTTTAATCAAATTTAGAATTGCTTGAAAACCATGCCCATGAGAATTGTGTGATTTCGGGACTGAATGATGAACAAAGAACATAAATGAAATCTTCCAAAATCTCTTCTTCCGCCTTGTGTTGATTATTTAAAAACAACCAAAAAGTAAAGTAACATAGTGACAAACACAAAATGGTTTAGGCTTACCATCAGTTGCACCAAAAAATTCAAACGTTAACATACCACAAACGGTTACTTTTTCAAAAACTCTGAGTAATTTAGTCTTTTGGCTTTGGCATTTTTAAAAATAAACAAAAATTTTAAGTTTATTTCATTTTATTTATTTTTGCATTGACGTTTCTCACTTCATGCAACAAGTATCGCAAGTTTGCCCAATTGCACAGACAGCAATTTTAAGCCACATCATGATGCTGTCCACCTGTCACACTTAATGTAAATATACCTCAGTACGATTATGTTACATACCATGGTATTCACTTAGATAGAAGACTTACTTAGCGTCGTCATATAGAAAGCAAGAGATTTCACATGAAGTTAAAAGCATCTAGCCTTCACTGGTTAATCAGTGACAAATCTAAGCTAAGCCTAAACTATAAAGTCACCCTGTATAAAACAATTTTTAAACCAATTTGGACATGTGGCATTCAATTGTGGGGAACTGCTAGTAATACCAGTATTGAACTTATACAGAGGGCCCAAACAAAAATTCTTAGGACCATGACGGGCGCACCATGGTATATAAGAAATGAAATCATCCACAGAGATCTAGAAGTACCATTGGTAAAGGCTGAATTCAAAAGGGTCCGCGAGAACTACATCAAAAAGCTACCAAAACACCCGAATCCTAGAATTCTAGCTCAGAGCGAGACGTAGTCGAGGCTTCGTAGAGCTTAACAACCAATAAGAAAATTAATGCTCTGTTAGAGAGCAATTAGATTTATTTTAGTTTTAAGATTTGAATACCTATTGTTAGGCCTAAGGAAATAAGGCAGATTCAATAAATAATAAAAAACATTAAAAAAAAGATCATGATTACAAGGTCCTTTTAGAGGTGTTTTGATTTTTTGTTCACATTTCTTCAAAAATTAAAAAATTTTTTTTTTAATTCAAAAATTTTCAAAATTTCAAACAAAATTTTATTTTTTTTTTATTTTTTCACAGAATTTACTTAAATACTTAAATTTCTTGGTTATAAACATCATGCAATTTAACACAAATGGTTTTTCCCGTTTTTTAGCTTATAAAATTTACTTTATTTTAATACGCATTATATTAACGAATTGTGTTAACAGAGATTGTCTTTTAGTTTTCGAGAACCCATTGAATGCGCCTCTCAAAGACCTTTCATATGATGCCAAATTTACATATAGTTCCTTTGGAAGAAAATATGAAAAGAATCAAAAAACCAATAAAAAGAAACTTTTTATCCTCTGATCCAGCTCACCAAATATTGACCCCAGGACAAAAAAAAATTGAGAAAAGTAGTTTTAAAATTAATCAAATTTTCATATTAGTCGGGAACATCGATACCTTATTTTTTCTCCATACAAACGGGGCCACCCTAATGTACATATATATTTTGAAAGACAAGTTTAAGCCGATGTTCTATTTCAGATGTTTAAAAATTTGATTTCATTTTAACCATTTATAATTGATGTACATAATTACCGATTCGTACCATTACATTCAGAGTTTATCTGTTTATCATAAAAATATTGAGTGCAATTTAACAATTTATAAAATGAATATCCCAATTGGCTCAACATTTTTCCATAGTCACCTTAAGCTAAAGAAAAGTACATACTCGTATATAAGTAAGGTTATTTACAAGAGTTTTGTGTGAAAGACTTGGCCAAATAATGACTGATAATTACTACTGAATTTTGTATAATTGCTAAATTGGTGATTTTTTAGCAACCGGCAAGATTGTTTTAGCAGCTCAGCTATTTTCATGTAACACTGTTAAGCATGTTTAGTTTGGTCTGCAATCTAGACATTAATCAACTTGCAAACGAACAACGCTTATTACTGATTATTGAATTTTATTATAGAAATTGAGTTGGATGAAGATCGGAAAAGCGTGTTAAGCGACGAAGCTTATTTCAGGTTGAATGAAGCAAATTTTTGTTATTTAGTGTGAAGTTTTGCCAAAAGCATTGCAGAAACTGCCAATGCATCTCGAAAAGTGGCATCATTGGATCGTACTTTTTCAAATACGATTAAAATAGGAACATTACTATGAATGTAAAGTGCCACTATATGATGATTACAGCTTTAAAAGAGCTGAACTTGGCTGGCATGTCCTTTAAACAAGATGGTGCCACATGCCATACAACACGCAAAACAATGGCTCAATATATACGTATATATTCGTACTGTTTAGTTCTATAAGCAATATTTTAATGTGTTATAAACCAAATACAAACTTACTACATCACCCACCTTTTGGGTATAAAAATCTAAATTATCTTTAACACCAAACAAAAGTTTTTACTCTTTTAATTACATACGTTTTTATATAATATTCTTTATTGAAATTGAAAATCTTTGCAAAACCCACTTCTTTCTGACACTGTCTTTATTTATTTTAGCCGGCTCATGAATATTACAGATTTCGCGTTAGTATGTCATTATGTAAGACAAAAATTGAGTACGAAACATTATTTGTAAAATATTGTATATTTTAAATGTATTTTATACAAAACTATTCCTCTTGTCCTCCATCTACGAGTACATACACTGCCCTGTTTTTGTATAAGCAAAAAAAAACTGCAAAAATATATACAATTTGAAAAACTATAGAATAATTTGAATGCATATAAGTACAAACATATGTTATGTATGAATATGAATGTGTGTTTGAATGAATTTTAAATACAATGTATAAATATGTTACACTGGCATATTTATGAAAATCTTTTTAAATCCACCAACAAAAACATAAGGCGTATATTAAGTTTGTCATTACGTTTGTAACACATTAAAATCAAAGACGATCTAGTAATGTCTGTCAATAGGTTTCATATACTATACATATATAAAAATTTCACTAAAGAATTTTATGAAGATGGGCAAACAATAAACCATAGCTCCCACAATAAGTACCACTAACTAAAATATATAGAGATCGTAAAAGAATTTACCACACATTGATGTAACTAATACAATGTCCAAAAACGACCAAAGGGCGGAATCTATAAAAAGTTTTTGATAAAAACATATATAAAAAACTTTGCTCTCATTGACATTTAGTATGAGTATGAATCTGGGTGAAATTTACACTAAATATTGATGGTGGGTAGGTATATAAGATTCGGCACAGTCGTATATATAACACTTTTGCTTGTTTAATTTACATACACATGTATATACCTATATACATATTTATGTATCTAAGTAAGTTTCTATATACATATGTACGTATGTACATACATATATATTCTATTGTAGTTGAGTTTGCATATTTTGTATTTCATTGTTCAGAAAGCATGAATGTATTTTGTTTCCTTTTCATACGAAAATAAACCACCGCCACGCGTATGTTGTATCCATTTAAAACTACATTAAACCGTCATAATTTACTACTTTAGAATACAACACCATGTGTAACATGTATTTCTTATTCCTTTTTTTTTTCTTTAACATACAAATGTTCTGTTTTTGAATATACCACCTATACATACATAGAAATTTGTGTCGTTTTTTTTCATTATTTGTTACTTAACATATTTGCAAGGATAATTTAAAAGAAATAAAATGTTCTCTTTCTTTTAAAGGAGACAACAAAAAACGCAATCTGAAATGTACAAAGGAAAGAAATTATAAAATGTATAACATTACCACATCATGGCCACCGCCATCAACGTCAATGCCGTCGCCATACATGCCTATTGCAACCGAGCTATAAAGTAACAAAAACAAAAGAAGCAGCCGCTACAATGACAGCAACAATAATAATAATATTAATAACATTTTAGGCTCATTTTTTAACAAATGGAAAATTCGTCTTATTTTTAAATTATATGAAGAGGCAAAAAAAAAATATATAAAATGCTCGTCATTGTTTTATTTCAATTTTAACGCTAGAATTAAATTTTCCCGTCCTTATGTCAATTCTTATATAGTATATGTACATTCACAGTCACATATAACACGCCACTCACAATTACACATACTTGCACACATTCACTCAATCAGCTCATCCCAAAATACAGTGGAACTGAATATAAAGCAATATGTTATAAAAATATGAACTTTAGTTAATAACATATGATTTCAAAGATATAAATTGTTTAGTACTAGATGAACTATTTAGACCTAAATTCTGTGAGAGTTTAATATACATATGTATTTTATTTAAAAATCTAAACCCCAATACTATTAATAAATGTTTCACATTTCCATACAAATTTTACTATTTATATAACAAAACAAGTTAGAGGCTAAAGTTATACGAATATATTGTATATACACTTAACTTTTAATTAATATTATTATTTTAGTATAATATACATATAACATAATTATACAATATTATATAAAAAATATTATATTTTTAGTTTGTGCTCCTTCCTCGTATTGCAATGCCACTTACTTAAATTAAAGCAAAAGAATTTAAAAAATTCTATTAATAGAACAAACTTAAGCAATTATGTCAATAGAACATAATATGTTATAATACGATTTATGATATTATTGTTATAAAGACCGTTACAAATTAAGTAAACAACTCAAGGCATGCACAATCATGATCAAGTCTCAAGAAGTAAATCAATCAGATTTTGGCAATCGAACAATAAAGTTCACATACACGAGTTTGAAGCATTTTGAAGAGCAATTATGAAAAAAAATTCAATCGTGTAAATCTAGCTTAATTTTAACCATTTATAACACTGGTTTACAGCCAAAAAATACCAAGAACGCCACATGCCTAGATAAGTTAATTGGGACCTCCTGAACACGAAACTTTTTGGGAAACTACAGAAGTCCTGATTACGCTGAGAAGATCGATGCATTACTGCAAAAATGCAATGCCATTGGTAAGCGTTCGATAACAATGATAACGATACTTATACGTGTTATTTAATTTTTCGGATCCCATAAATTGAAGCTATTAATTTTTTATGGGTCGATCGTCATACAATATTATTTCTACTAGAAGCTTATTTACCAGAGTTTTTTTTGTGTATTCCAGTTATTTTCAGAAAGGATCCTATATAGGAGAGACCTTCACAAAATCAAATAGCAGTTTGTGTTTTTTGACAATGTTCCTCATATGAGAGCTAAGATCCCATCTTCCCATCTTAATAACTAAAATACAAATCTTAAAACTAAACTAGTACTAAGATAGGACCTCCTGTATTCTTGTTAATATTTAATCTTATCCATTTAATATTCACATCACTTCATCATCATTGTAAATAAAATTTAGTGTCATATTAACATTGGAACAGTGCATTGCACCATTCCCAGTGTCTAGTAATAAATTGAAGAGTGCATTACAATCACCTTCAATTTGGCACTTTTTTGAGCTAAATTTTATCTCAATAATGTTGTTAACAAGTGTTTTATAGGTGTTATAGTGGACGAACTATGGACTGGTAGATTTAAAATACAGTATCCAGTAACATGATTTCTATTTATTTTAGGCTTATTTGGTAGGTTGAATTTCATCTCAATAACGTTGTTTAATGGATTTTAAAATAATACTCGGATTAATGGACTGGCTGCCAGTAATATAATTGCCGTATGACTGATATTAGTATGATTTCTGGATTAGAATTACTGATCGGTATTAAATGTTGGTTCCATATCGATATTTCTTAAGCATATTTGTGGGTTTAGTTGTTTTTCGGTAGTGGTTAAAATCAATTATGAGACGATCTTCATAAAATTCGGTACAGCGAATTTTGTAAATACATATGACGATATATCATGACAGAATGAAACAAAATACTGTTTTATGATTCCTTTTTATATTAAACTTATTTCTGCTGAATTTTTTTATTGATATTGTCATTTTAAAATCATTTATTTACCACTTAGCCATATTTCGGGTAGAAATTTGTATGGTGGTTATGAGAAATCAAGTAAAGATTTTTACTAATGTAATCATAGTTTGTTCTTTTAACATAGAAATAACATGTTAAGGATTGTCTCTGATATTGACTCAAAGCTCTGGTTGTACTGCACTGATTTTATTGATTTTCAACACCAAACTGCTTAGGAGAATTAGAAATGTTATTTTGTAAACTTTGTGAATTTTGTACATGAGAGTGTTTTAAACAGACAGACAAACGGCCATAGAATTCAATTGTCTTGGAATTTCATATGGATCAAGAATATATGTATATATACAGTGTGGGTCATAGATGGTTATTTCTCAATGTTACACACATAATGACAAACTTATATATACCCTTACACTTGTGGCGGTTGCGGGTATAAAAACACGATTCTTCGTTTTAATCCAAAATTTATATTAATCTATTAATATTTAAGAAAATTTATTTCCTTTCCACCAAAAAAAATGATTGGTATATTGACTATGTGGCCAGATTTACTGTGAACAATGCTTAATTGGACATTTATTATCCATATTTCAATAAGCCTGCATATTTCATTCGACCCCACTGTGAAACGGAAATAGAAACAAATACACAGTAATTTTCTTTGTCATCACAAAGGATAAATTGCAAGATACATTTAAATTAAGTATGAGCAGTTGCTGTATGTGTGGCTGTTTCTTCCTACGTATGTCTGTCTAGCTGCTTGTCTTACCTCTTTTCTCCACCTATTATGTTCATTAGACTGGTCCCTAAAAATAATTTACTTTTTTTATTATTAGTAGTATTTAAACACATGCTGGAAATCAATTAAAATTTGTAAAATTATACCTTTTTGTAAAGTATTTCTAAAATATTATCGTTTGACCTACAATTTTATAGTAAAATAAGATCCATACAAAGCATATGTATTTTTTAAGGGCAGATCTAATGCTAATTTTATATGATTGTGTGTTTTTGTGGTATGTGGTGTGCATTGAATCGCACACTTGTGTTTCATGTTTTTTGTAATTTCTTTCCTAAACTTTTTTCATATATTTGTTCTTTTTTGAAACCAAACAAATAAAAACTAAATGCGGAAATAATAATCTAAATTCAACAATTTTATAACAAAAGTGACAACATTGTTGTCATTTGCTGTTAAAAGAAAAAAATTCTGCTTTTTTTTATTTAAAATAAATAATTTTTAAATCTGCATGAGTTTAATGTGTCTCTCTAAGTGTAATCCATTTAGATACAGGGTGAAAAATTATTAGTACAGGGTGGGCCAACTTGGACTGACTGATTTGAAATGTGAACACGGATGCAACTGTGTCTACTCGTCGACGAGCTACTCAATTGAACATCTCCAGAACATCGCTACGACGTATTCTAAAAGTTTATCTGAAGATGTTTCCATATAAAATTCAATTGGCCCAAGAAAAGTTATAAGCAGTTCAAATCAGTCAGTCAAACTTGGCCCACCCTGTACTATAGGATAGTTCCAAAATTCGATATTATTAAAATTAAATTCAACACTTAAATGCGCACTTTATTACGTCTAAATCAAATTCATATCATGATCCGATTTCATTACCAAATTACTAGCCTTCATAAAATTATAATCATAACTATAACATGTAGCCTCATTTAAAATTTACATAAACGGCATTGCACTTTGGTCTAAAAAAATATTCTGGAACGAAAGAGATTGTAAAATTTTTTAAAGTCTTTATAACCACCACCAAAAAGATGGAGGTATATTAAGTTTGTCATTCCGCTTGCAACACATAAACATGTACTTATTTGTGCTCTCCACTGTATACATATATCCATATCTCAGGCTGTTGGTAGTAATACACTTTTCTAAGATCGTAGCTATTCTGCGGGTCATATCATGTATCAATAATTTTCTGCAATGAATATTGGAATACTAAACCATAATTATGGTTTGCTGAAAAATATCAAATAGTGAAGTTACATAATGAAAAATCGTCCAAAACAAATCATGCTGGCCCTGCCTGGCTAAATTTCAAGTATAGTAATTGGTTGACACAATACTTATGCAATGCGATAAAATACATATCAAGCATGGTCCATAATTTTGTCAATTATGTTCAGTGTTGGCAATTTAGAGGCTAGGTTTTGCCTTTTTATTTGCATTTTAGCCTCGAAATTTATATATCAGCTTCTGGCTTTTTTTTTTGATTTTTAAAATGAAATTGCTGAAGAAATAATACGCCAAAAGATGTTAAATAGAATAGAATTGAGGCAAAGATTACCCGCCAATATGGAGAGACTGCGGAAAATGTATTTTTTATTGGTTGATAATTCACAAAAAATAGTGAAACTAAATATATTCTCTCATATTGAAAGTAAAATTTTAAGCTATACCGCTATTGAAATAATAGCGATTGAAGCTCAATAGCGAAACCTTTCAAAAAGGGACAATTTTAGAATTAACAGTTTACCTTGGTAGGAGGTATGAAAGCTTAAATATGCTCTTCAAGAAAATCAATTTACTGAGTTAGTACATTTACGGTATAATTCATAAAAAATTAAAATAGACTTTAAATATACTTTAAGAATATCTTGTATGAAAACTACTTCAAAACTACTTTATTTTTTATAAATACGGCAGTTTGTGTTTAGCTTTTTAATACTTTTTTTTCTTAATGCAGAGATTCAAAGGCTATTTAGTTTTAAAAAAGTTGTGATATAAAATCGAATTAAAGATGAAATGCTAAATGCATTATTAAATACATTTGATGTTTTTTAAGAAGATGATCTCCTACTTCCGATTCTTCTAATTTTTAATTTTACAGTTGTCGCTCGATTATATGAATATCCAGTTATGTAAACATCCAGAATAGTGAACAACAAAATTTAAACATATAATGTTCTAAAGAGTGAACACAGCCTATCTATATTATGTGAACAGCTATCAACCGATGATTTTGTATACCCTTCACCATCATGAGAAGGGTATATATAAGTTTCTCATTCCGTTTGTAATTTCCACAATTTAATTTTCCGAAGTATGTAAGTTTGTTAGGGCCGTGTTTACCTTTCATGCGGTATATTTTATTTTCACGTTTTTTAGTAACTTTGTTAACCCTCCGATGAGTGACAGCTCTGAACTTCACGACCGTGTGAAAAGGTCCCTACGGACCTTTTTTGTAAATCATGTTTTTTTTCATATAAAAAATTTTTTTTTGATTTTTTTGTTTTTATTGTTTATAACTAAAATACGTGGTGTTGTAGTGGCCGAAGTAGGAGTAATTTTACTTTGAAAAGGCAAAAAGGTCCCTAGGGACCTTTTCACTTGTCGGAGGGTTAACTTTCTTATCAGAATAATGGTCCCTATCTGTATCCATTTTATTATTTGGTAAGACACGAATATCCACAGCATTCTTGTTACTAATTTGAAAAAAATTTAACTTTTAGCTAACTTTGTTTTAATATATTTCGTTTGTTTTTTTTTAATTAAAAGTGTAGCTACGACTTTTTGGTTTATACAGTTGCGGCTTTTTGAAATGTATTATTAAAATCAAAGCATAAGAGAGAAAAATTTTAAAGAAAGATGTATTTTGGTTCATTACATAATAATCAATCAAAAAATCGATTTTGAATTTTTTATAGTTACGGATTTTTGGATTTTAGTTGACGATTTCTACTTGTACAGTACAGTTTAATTTTAATACTTCAGGTTACTTTTACTTTAAATCGAAAAAAAAATAGAAAATTCTAATTAAAATTGTGTTGGCCTTTTTTTAAAGCAATTTAACCTTTTTGGCTCTTTTTTAAAGCCTATTAAGCTTTTTTTTTGCGAGTTCCATTTTCAAATACCGCCAAAATAAAGATCGCACAGAAACAAGTTTAACTGTAGCTATTATCAATTTAAAAAACCAGTATCACTTACACACCCTGTATGCAAATTCGTGTGGATATTGTTTTATACATATATTGTCATTCATATTTATGTCCTTATTCATTTATTTGTATTTGTAACGAGGAATGTAATGTATCTGTGTGTATATACTCGTATGTACATATGTATGCACGTGCATAATTGTGTATCAATGTAGTAAAAATATAAGAATGTACATACATATGTTTGGTATGGTAAGCTACTACTACTTTGTTTCATTTATAGTATTTGCTACAAAAATTCTGTGAAGATTTTTATAACAATCTTGAACACGCGTCGTCTTTTTGTTTTATTTCATTTTTGTAGTTGCCACATTTAGTCATTTACAACAACAACAAAAATTGATATAAAAGAAATACATACATTACACAATGAACAAACAAATGAACGGATTTATTAAGCTGTGTTCACATTATGTGTATTTGTCCTGTGGACTGTCACTTTTACGCATGTCAAATTTGTACATATAGTCTGAACACCTTCAAACAATATCATGTGTTATTTCATTGTGTGCAATACATATGACATTTTTGTATTTAGAACGAGTTCTGACAGCTGACAGCTGATGTCAGATGGTTTGTCACTGTATAACCAAAATTTTGTGGCGACAAAAATTAATTGAAATTTTAATAAATATAATTTATACCTAATAGTAAAACAAGAATACAAAAAAAACTACACAAACTTATTATTGAAAATCGGGAGAAAATTGAAAAGTAGTTAACAAAAGTAAGTGCATATGTATGTGACATAACCAACATATGAACATGTAATTTATAAACATTATGGGTAGAAAAGTGACATTCCACATGACAAATACACATAATGTGAACACAGCTTTAGCTGGATAATACTTAAGCTATGTATAGAAGGTTGTCAGATCATACAATGTTGTCAGATTTAGCAATGTGCTTGCAATGTACTGACATTGAAAAATAGTTAGCAAAAAGTAAATTATCAATGCTTTTTCTTACAACGTTGGAAGACAAAAAGTTTAAGTTCACACGGATGTTAGACATTTTCTGAACATTTTTTGGACAACGTTGTAAGATCTGACAATCGTGTTTACAAAGCTTTATGCACTGTGTGGCCAGTTTAGGGGCCACATTGTTTTTATTTGTTTCAACTACAAAGTTAATTGAAATTTAAAATTATATTTAGTAGTAAAATTTTAAACCCACATCTGTTATCATTTGAGTTAAACAAGTCTAAAATCTTAATTAATATACATATATTCTTTTACACAAAAAAATTGTTAATTGAGGATTTTTGGTAATATAAAAACGAAAATTGGGAATGAGTACTGAACAAATACTGGCAACACTGCTTATAAAATATGTATTTGTTTGTTTGTATTCGTTTGATTGTCTATATATGACTGCGTATATGTATATGTGTTACGTAGTATGGTTTGATTGATATATTAAATGTTGAAATATCTTTATATCTAGACGTATATGCATGTGTATCTGTTGGTTCGAAAATCCTTATGTGTAGAAAAAGCAAGCAAGCATTAATACATTCACAACAGTAAAAAGGGGCATATACATAAATTTTGCACTGATTTAGTGACATGCTCAAGTGTTAGAAAAAAAGATTTTAGTCTGAGTAAAGAAGATTTATGAAGCTTTAACACATTTATAAATGAAATGCAAAATTTTGACAAATTGGTCTTATAAATAAGATTTTTATTTCATCTAAGTATGTGTGAATGTGTATATGCTGCTATTGTGAAAGGCTTCTTTTAGTTTCTGTTTTCTTTTCTCACATAATTTGATGTATTTCTTTGCATTATAATAATTTTAAAAAAAAAATATATAAAAAGATAAAACAATTTATTTGGAGGCTCAATTTATATTCGAATGTATTGAAATGCAAAAAGAAAAATTATTACTTTTTTAAAATGTTGACTAAGGATATTATATTAGATTGAATGGATGAGCATAATGATTGTAAATAGTATGTAATGAGCAAACTTTAAAGAGTTATTATTGTAAATTTTAATATTTTTTATTAAGTAGTTTACATTAGTTTTAATTTATATCTAGGGTATTGGTCTGGTCAGACTACCGGACGCTTATGAGCCGATATAGAAAAAATACAGTAGTTTGATATTTGCATACATACAGTATTAGCAGGAATGATGATGGAACCCTTTCAAATAATACTTATTATCTAATATTAACCTCTCTAACACAGGGTATACATACATAAGTGTCACGCAACGGAAGATAATCAAGCTTCAAATCAAATCATTGGATTTTATTGAAAATGAAATAAATAATCTTTTATTTACATTAAATTAATGACCTTGAAAGCCTGCTTATAGGAAACTATATAAACTATTAATACAAACTCAAATTGTTTTGTTCATTTTGCTCTGTCCAAAAAATACGTGTTGTATATAGGGCTTTGCTTCTTCACATTACCAACATACTACCTCAAAATATTTTCTTTGTTTTATTAAGAGAACTGTCTTATCAGCTGGTTATAGCCATTTTGAATCACCAGTATTGTCACCTCTGCATACTCTGTGCTCTATAGATAAGCTTTTTATGAATATAATTGTCTTAAGTTAATTTGTTTGGAAAATATAATAATAATAATTCATTGAATTTCTGTTTTAAGCAAAATAATATAATCAATAGTTAGAACCATTTTTTCTCTGATCACTTATGTTTTCAATTGCTTTTAGTTTAGAAAATAGTTAATAATGGTTTTTGCAAAGCAGTGCACTTTATTTGAAAAATATATTATTATAAATTTTTGAAAACAATAAAAGCGTATAAGTGACATAAAATGAAATTCGTCAAACTAGAAACAAGAGACTCCACTTGAATGCTTGCTCGTATCGGGCAACCATGAGTGGAACTGCAATTCTAATGGATTGTTCCATAACAAAGGATTTTCAAGCAATCAACAGAAAACTTAAAACAATGACAAGTTGCAGGAAGAGAAAAATATTGACACGATTTGATCTGTACGTAAAATCAAAAAAACAAAATCCATTTTACTCATCTCAAGAGCTAAAACTTGAAGTATGTGCAGATACTACAAGCCACTCGATTGGAAATATCCTTCAGGAAACAGGATTAAAGCCAGTAGTTCGAGCTAACAGAATGTTACAAATAGATTGTGTTTTGCTATGAAATATTTTCAAGGGAAAAATTGGTGAAATGTACTTTGGTCAGTGTTTGGTTCTGATGACAAAACCGCCAAAAAACCGTGAAGCATGTAGGAGGTTCGTTAAAGATATGGGGTCGTTTTTTTCTGCTGTTGTCGGTGCAATTTCTTGGATAGATGGAAAAATTTGCACTGTGAATGACGTAAAAATATTGCAGAACCAAATTCTACCCAATGCCACAGAAAAATGCCACTCCTATGGAAATACATACAGGGCAATGATCCCAAACACATATTCAAACGGGCCGTCGCTATTTCCGAACTTAAATCCTAATGAATACCTTTAAGAAGTGTCAAAAAATATATATAAACTTAAAAACAACATGTAAGAAATTATTTCCGGCAGTAACAGTTTTTCAGAAATCGGCAGCTTTGACCTATTGTGGATTGATGATTAAATTTTGATTTCTTAGCATATCCATATTGTTTGTGTTCAATTTTAACTCGATATAATCACTTTTAAAAGATGTATGCTTTTATTTATGTTAAAGTGATTTTCAGAGATGTGGGTCTGTTATGGCAGCCTTGACTAATTATGGCCAACCTTTATAAAGTTAGGTGACATGATATCTGTATATATAAAATGTGTGTTGAATTTTATTTGAATACCAATATTTTTATAGAATATATATGTGATTTTCGGATTTGAGCCTTATGTGGAAACTATGATTAATTGTAGACCGCTAATTATATAATCAAGCTGTTTAATTTGTGTCTATATAAAACATATTTGTATTTAAATTAATTTAGATATCAATAATTTTAAAACATTTATGCTCGTTAAAGTGATTTTAAAAAGATGACCATATGTAAAAACTATTATGGTCAATTATAAACCGATCTTTGCAAAATTGTTAGATATGGTTGGGCTTCATTTACATGTTTGTGACGAAATTTGTTTGGACTATGTAAAATAATTGACCGACTTCAACCAAATTCAATCGCATTCATCCTTGGACCGAATAATTACAATATACCAAATTTGGTCAAAATATCAGCCAGCCAGCCAAATGGACACACGGCCGGACATCATTAAATCTATTCTGAAAGTGATTCTCTGAAGTCGATCTACGGATCTTTAAGGTGCGTATTGGACAAATATTTTTGGGTGTTAGAAGCATCAGCACAAATCCAATATACCCTCTCCGCTATTTGTAGGGTATAAAAACCATATCGCTCATTTGCTACAATAACGTCATAACTCAAAATCCGTATTTTTTGAACTGAGTAATACAAAATATGCGCCGTTATATAGTCTTTCATATATAGTTTTATCTGTTTTTAAAAAAGTCAATTATTTTTTGTGTGAGAGTGTAAACATCAAAATAAAAATGCATGTTTTCTCGTACATATATTTGACAAGTAAAAATTTAATAAATACAGATTCGAAATATATTAACATCTACTATTTAAATCAGGTTTTATTTCTGAAATCGCATGATTTGTTAAAAATTTATTTAAGAAATAGTAAAATGTCATAAAACATTCAAAGCAGTTTTTCTCGAAACGACTTTTTTTGAATTACTACATTGTTGCAGCAAATGAACGATATGTGGGACTGGAATTACATACCCCCTGAAATGAATTACATAACATGTGGGATCTATTAATCATATGTAGTGCGAAGAAGTGTTAAAAATGTATGTTGGAAGTTTTATATAATTCTGAAAAATCAATGAAATAAAATTTGTTTATTGATAGAGTGGTAATATAATATTGTTGGTTATGTTTTTTAAATTAATTAAGAATAATCGTTCCTATTATTATTTTCAAACACTGTAGCAGGCAGTCGTTAACTATTTTTGATCAAAATATATATAGAACTTTATTCGGACTTACCACTAGACCTAGACATGTTTTTATTCTGATGAAATTTAAGTGATATTAATGAAATTTACAACTATTTTTATTTTTTAGTTATATTCAACTGGGCCACATATTTGGGAAGCTACGTCGAAACTCCTGAATGCAATTAGCCCACCAATTAGAACACCCGCGGAGTTTTATTCAAAAATAATAAAAATCTCCACAGTGTTTTTTTACTTACTCATTATTCGTTAAATTCATGATGTTAATAGTAGAGCGAAATTGGGCTTTTTCAATAGATCTGTCTAGGACGCTTGAAGAATCTTCATCATCCAAAGAAGAAGACAGATCCATAAGTGCGAACATTTTTTATACCCCTTAGTATCTTTGTATTTATAGTTATTTGCTTTAAAAGCTTTTTTCTTCACAATTTGAAATATTTTCTTGATAAATAACCAAACAAAATTATTGAACAGCTGATAGGTTTGTAGCATTGCCAATGCAAAATAAGTGTGGCTTTATGTAAATTCTTATTGTAAATTTCAGTATCAACATTTACAATGGCAACATTTACCACGCAATGATTTGACAGTATTGTAACAACGTAATATTTCTGCGTTCGCTAAACGCAATGACGCAGTGATTAACAAAATTTCATATTTTTGGTGATGCGTTCGCAAAAGCGTAGGTGATGGGTGATTTGATGCAAGTGATTTACAAATTTAGAACCTATATTTACATATACATTCATACATATATTTCACTAAATTTTTTAAATTATATTCACAAATTACTTGCGTCAATTTAAGGTCATAATTAATACTATTGTAATCACCTGACAGTGATGGCTGTAGAAAAATGTATACACAAAAGTATACATCTTTATGTTGTGATTTAATAAATGTTTTTTTGCAATTTGCTGGAAACGTGAATATTATTGACCGATGTTCGTACATTTAAAATTATAATATTGGTTTTTGTGCTGCGTGCATTTCGTTGATTCAATAATGATTTTTCATACGTATGAGCATTCAAGTAGTAAGGTAAACAATATGGATTCATTTATTTATATTTGTATGTTTATTTGTATGACTATGTTAAATATTAATAGTAATACGGTTACTGACACAATTTTACACCCACGTATTCATTGCTGTAGACACACTTATAAATAATTGTATGATCCTTACACATTTAAATATTTGTGTATGGAAGTACATGCAGATATACACTTGAGATTTTACTTTAGACAGGCTGGAACTCGATTTATGATTACGAAATTTTAATATTATATGAATGATTCTCTGCAAATTCTTATTCTTATGATATTTTACAAATTTTAATCTAATATTGTTCAATTTTTAATTGTTATTCGAATCAAATGTGCTTTATTACTTGATATGCTTTCTAATTAAATTCATATCTAATAAAAGTATTTTATATATCAAACGGACATTTTGAATTTAATTTTTTTTATCAAAATTTCATAAAGTTCATTTGAAACAATAACAAGTTTGGGCTATGGATAAAGGTTTAGGGGTAAATCCGGAGAAGACAGAATTGGTTCTTTTTACAAGGAGGTATAAGGTTGAAGCCTTTAGGCTACCGATACTAGGAGGTGTAGAACTTGGGCTATCTGACAGCGCCAAGTATCTAGGAGTATTCCTCGACAGTAAGCTGTCCTGGAAGAGGAGCACGCAGGAGAGGCTTCAGAGAGGTTTAAATGCCTCAATGCTTGCAGATCATAGATAGGTAGGAGTTGGGGTCTACAGCCGTCAGTTGTTGGATGGCTCTACACTTTGGTGGTTAGACCCAGTCTTACTTATGGATGCTATGTTTGGTGGGAGACATTGCGATTATCCAGTCATAGGAACCTTCTGTCTAAGGCTCAGAGGTGTGCTTCGATCGGCATCACAGGGGCCATGAGAAGCACTTCTCAGGCGGCGCTGGATGCTAGAGAGAGACACAGGATTTGCTATATTTACTGATGGCTCAAAGATGAAAGGTACAGGGGCGGGGGTCTACATTGAGGATCTTAACATCAGAATATCATATAGGCTTCCCGACGACTGTAGTGTTTTCTAGGGATCTTGAAGGCCGTGGAACTGATAAGAGACAACATTGACAAAGGTCTGGAGGTCACTATATATGTGGACAGCCAAGCGGCTCTTAGAGCGGTAGGGGGCTGTTATGTGACCTCCAGGTTGGTCGATGATTGTAGGAGAGCTCTAGGAGAAATCTGAGATGAATACGTGCTGAGACTGTGCTGGGTACCGGGTCATTCCAATATCAGTGGGAATGAATTGGCTGATGCGTTGGCGAGACTTGGCTCAGAGTCGGAGGAACCTGATTGCCTGGCGGCGGTCAGGCCTCCTACAGATCAGAGAATGGGTTCTAAGCGAGACAAATAGTGCCTGGGGAAACCTAACGGTCTGCCGAGTGTCAAGGACTATATGGCCGGCGTTTAGGAAGTCCGACTCGGAATCGTTACTGGGCGAGAGCAAGGTGTGCGTAAGAACCATGGTAGGCGTTATCACGGGCCATTGTATGATAGGTAGAATGGCAAGGATAATGAGATCTGACTTGTCAGACATGTGCGGGTTGTGCGAGGACCCAGAGGAACTGGAGACGATCGAGCCATTGTCCCAGGTTACAAGTTAGCAGGTTACTGGGCGAGAGCAAGGTGTGCGTAAGAACCATGGTAGGCGTTATCACGGGCCATTGTATGATAGGTAGAATGGCAAGGATAATGAGATCTGACTTGTCAGACATGTGCGGGTTGTGCGAGGACCCAGAGGAACTGGAGACGATCGAGCCATTGTCCCAGGTTACAAGTTAGCAGGTTGAGGTGGCTAGCCAGTAGACACATAGGCAAATTAGGGGATGTCTCGGGTTGTAAGCTCGGGGATCTCAAAGGATTCGTAATGAATATGGCCTGGCTGCGCAACAGGAGAAGGGGCTCTGTGAGGGCTTAGGCGTTTCACTCTTGGAACGCACTAAGTGTCTCAAATCATTTCCGAAAGCCATCACAATGGACCGTATAGGTCTCTGGGTGATGGTGTGCGGACAACCTCACACCGGCCTTCTAACCTACCTACCTACAAACCCGAACAAAAAATACTCTACACAGAGTATATGAGCAAAAACGTTCGTATAGTCTTCATTTAAAATTAAAGGATTAATTTATTTTTCTGAGCTAGTTTATTGTTTGTATATCTGATTATAGTTACTTATTGTTGCATAAATATGGGTGCATTTCAAATAAAATTAAACAACAAATTGATTACTTACGATACAGGCAGACAAACAACAGTATAATTGAGCAACAAAAACAAATATACAAATAAATGAAATCTATATGAAAAATATGTTGTAAAAGCAATTGTGTCGATATTGAACTGGGCTCAGTCAAACTAGTACCTTTACTTTTATTATAGACAACATTGTTCGGCCAGCCACCTAGAGATTTAATTGTTACTTGGCTATCATAGTACAAAGGCGGTTCGGAAACTTCTTAGCCTAGTCCAGAAAGCGCGGTATAAACAGAAAAAAGTTAAGTGTTTTGGAAACTTGTTTTGAAAACATCCCCAAATTTTTAACAATGGAAAGATTAGAAATTCGTGGCTCATTAGATATTTAAATAAAAAAGGTTTATCGGGACAAGAAATTCATAGTGATATGGTGAATGTTTTAGGTGAAAGTGCTCCTTCATATGCAAAAAGTGGTAGCACAAGCATTGAGGATGAACCACGTAGTGGACATCCAAAAACAGCAACAACAACAGAAATTGTAGCCAAATTGCATGATATGGTATTAACCATAGGATGTTTAACTGGGCTTTTCGAGGCCCATTTTGATTTTGAGTAGTCGCCAAATTTTTACCTTTGCTCTGAGCGAAGAAATATTTTATGTCAACTACCGCTAATGCCTTCTGAACATAATGAATTCAGTAAAAATATTGTTGCTATTTATTTCGTAGAACAACCTTGTCTGTTTATGTAAAAATGTGGTAAGTGTACCTAATGGGCCTCATGAAGCCCATATGGAAAATTAATGACAGCTTATCTACATTCAACACAGTTGATCTTCTGATTGACGTTAAGTTGCAAAAATGTGAGTATTTTAAGGCATCATTATTTTATTAGTTTGGGCAAAATTTATTTCGATACGTTATAAATCACACATTTATGATCGATACAGTCCTTTTTCGAGAGGACATTTTTGTGGAGGCTAAGTGAGATAATGGATCAATTTCAACAATAGAAAAATGTTCAAAATTGCGACCTGTACTTTGCGTGGACAGCCATTAAATCGAACCAGAATGTGATTCTGACTAATATTTTTGGAAGTTACAAACATCAGCACAAAGCTAATATACCCTTATACTATGGTTATGTAGGGTATAATATAAAAAGAAACATAATGATTTTAAATACCTTGAATTCTATCCTATATATTAGATATGGATTAAAAAGATTAAATAAATGTTTTCAAATTACAGAAGACTTAATTAAGGCCTAGTAAAACAAAAATTATGAAAATTTTTATGAAAATTATTAAAAAAAATTTGTGGTACACATAAAATGTCGACGAAAGTAGACAAAAAACATAATAAACAAATGTATTCAGGTTTTCGAGACGAAGTCTTGACATGAATACGAAAAAACTGAAGAAAAGGAGGCAACATGAAAATAGAACTTAATAAATAAAAATGATAATTACAGAAAATTTCGAACCACCAGGTAACACTGGTTAAAAGATTGATGTCTGTATGTGGTGGAGAGGGTTAGAACGCAAAGAATTCCGATGAGAGAAAGTGGTGTTTCTCGAAACATATGGAAATTCAACAACCCAGGTTCGAATCCCAACCAAGAAAATTAAAATTTTTCAAGTTGTAAAACAATTAATACTTCAGTAAAAATAATTTAATGAAAATTAAATTTAATGAACTCGAGCCTAACTAACTAAATATCAAAAATTAAAAATTAACAGTTCAAATAAAATAATAATTGTTATTAAATAAAAATATTTAACAACTAAGTTAGCTTTTAGTTTAGACACATGAAAAGAACCTTAATTAATTTTGTTCTCGCGTTCAAAGTTGTATTATTTATATAAACAGTTTATTTTTTAATTATGCGTACCTCAGATGCGTAAAAAATTATTTCAAGAAAGTATTTTAAAAAATTTAGAACATTTTGTTTTGGCATTTTAAAACAAGTTTTAACATATTTTAGCTTATTTTTAAACTGATTTACCAGCTTAGGTTTTTAAGATCAAATAAACATTTTCCTCATACATAGGTGTACATTTTTAATTTGCCAAGAGATTTTTTCAAAGTTAATTTTCTTTTTCCGGAATATCAAGATATTTGTTTAATCGAATCTGGCAATCCTATTTTTATTTATTTTAAGCCCATAGGGCCAATAAACCGGTACAAAAATATATGACATACAAATAAATTTTAAAAATAAATATTGTTTTCTGTTATGTTGGTACACATGTCGGTTATATAGTATTGTAGGTATGCATGTTGGTAATATCAGCCATTTTGGATTATCAGATAAAAAGGTTAGTCGTGTTTTGGTGTGCTCTTCGATTTTTTACTATTCGAAAAAATGGATCAAAAAATCTCTATTAAGTTTTGTGTAAAAAAATGAAATTAAATGCGCAAGGACATTTGAAATGTTGACTGTGGCGTTTGGCGAGTCTACTATGAGCAGTAGTGGTATAACCGGTTTAAAGAAGGCCGAGAAGATGTCAATGACGATGCTTATCCTGGTCGCCCGTGCACGTCAACAACCGATGAAAACATTGAAGCAGTGAAGAAAATGGTTCTGGATAATCGTCTAATCACTATCAGAGAGGTTACTAATGATGTTGGCATATCGTTGGGCTCATGCCATGCAAATTTTTACGGATGTTTTAGGCATGAAACGTGCGGCAGCGAAGATTGTTCCAAAACTGCTAAATTTTGAGCAAAAACAACGTCGCATGGTCATCGATTCAGATTTCCTCAAAAAGGTCATAACTGGTGACGAATCATGGGTGTATGGCTGTGACATTGAAACCAAAGCCCAATCATCCCAATCGAAACGTCCAGAAGAGCCAAGACCAAAAAAAGCACGTCAAGTTCGGTCAAATGTAAAGGTATTCACCGGACCAGTCCCCCGCTGACTTTTTCCTCTTCCCAACACTGAAGGCACCGATGAAAGGAAAGTATTTTGCTACGATTGAGGAGATAAAAGAAAAGCTGTTGGCGATACCAAAAAGGGCGTTTCAGAAATGTTTCGAGGATTGGAAAAAACGCTGTCTTAAGTGTATTACATCTGAGGGGGATTACTTTGAAGGGGACAATTTAGTTATTGATGAATAAATAATTATTTAAAAATATAAATAACGGTTATTTTTTGATCAGACCTTTTGTATGTGAGAAAAGCTAAATATTTAAATAAAAAACAAAAAGAAAAATATATAAATAATATAAGCAATAATAAACTTACAAATCAAAATATGTACACTAGTTCGATTGATAACACTCTTCACATATCGTCAGCAAAAATGCAAAAACCACGCACCTACATTTCATTATTCATTTCAGAATTTATAATATAAAATTTGATATTTATAATTTTTGCATAGGTTTTTCCCTCACTCTAATGTTAGAAAACCTAAGTAAAAGAGTTTTTAATTTTAGGTGACTATATAATCGTGTATTCAATAATTCCTTTATGGACACATACATAAATATGTGCATGAAAATGTTATTGCATACATATATATAAAATAAATTATGAATAATAATAATCTATAAAATTATTTTCGTATCCAAATATATACAAATGTAAAATGCAAGCAAAAGATACATACACATAAATATATCTATCTATCGATGTGTGAATTTTTTGCTGTGTGTTTCTCTACGCACACATATTTGAAAATTTAATCAAGTAAGCCTCGTTGAAATTTCATTCTTGTGCAGACTGTAAACATTATTATGAATTATTATTTACATGCACTCATGTTCAATGTTCACTAGGGTGGCCTTTAAATTGCACTTTTATGATTTTCATGGCTCCGAAAGTCTAAAATTATAATTTTAATAATAATAATTAAATAATTTATTTTAATCATGTAATAACCAAATGCTGGAAATTTGAGTAAAATTACTTATAAAAGGCCGATATGCGGTATAACGATTCAGGATTATTGATGTCGGTTTTAATGATAATTTTCATAAAAGATTTACTTTAATGATTCTTGAAACTGGTTCCTATATGCACAATTATGGGCTAATGTTCATAAAATTTGGTACCATGATTTTTATGAACATGAGAATAGTTTGTCTTAATTGTTAACCTGATAACTATTTTCATAACAGATTTTGGCTTATTTGTGTGTGTGTTTTTTTTTTTGTACTATACTTTATATGGCACCAACTATCAAATATTTACCAATATTCACAAAGTCGAATTATTGATGTCAAATTTCAACTTTATAAACATGTTTGTATAAAATTTACGCGTATTTAAGTGATTTTCGGTAGTGAATTTTATATTGGGGCTATGGTCAGTTATGAACCGATTCAAAATAAATCTTTAAATCTTTCTCTTTAATTAAAAATGTGCCAAGTCCTTCCCGCCTAACAGATCGATTGCTAGATCGTCTTAAAATTTCACAAAGACTCACTGCCGTATTTATAAAAAAATAAAGTAGGCTTGAAGTGTGCTTTAAGACAAAATTTTCATAGAAAATTTTCTTAAAGTACACTCGAAGTTTAAAATTTAATGAACTCGAGCCTAACTAAAATTATCAAAAAGTAAAAATTAACAGTTCGATTATGAAATAATAATTATTCCATCATCATTTTTTATTTTACCTCTTAAATACTATAAATACACTGAAATTAAAATACCAATATTCATAAACAAAATTTACACTAATAGATCTCAAAGCATCTACAAAAGCTTTTTTTAGGTGATACGTGCTTTCATATTGTCAGTTTGATGGTTCAATATTCCCCAAAAGTTCGCAATGGGGTTCTGATCTTGCCGACATGCGGTTCATTCAAATACATTAATATTTATCGAAGACAAACATCCCATTGTTCGCCTTCTATACAAACAAAGTTGTGTTAGTCAACCTCTAGGTTAGGTTAGGTTAGGTTAGGTTAGAAGGCCGGTCTGAGGTTGCCCCACACCATCACCCAGAGACCAATACGGTCCATTGTGATGCCTTTCGGAAATGATATGAGACACTTAGAGCGTTCCAAGAGCGAAACGCCTAAGCCCTCACAAAGCCCCCTAGGATTAAAGATAATGTAAAAATTCTATAATTTGTTTTTTCAAGCAATAAGGTAACCTAACAAATTATAGAATATTAAAAAAAAGGTGGAATAAAAGAACTAAATAATGATAATGTAAAAACAATTTCAGAAATAATTTTTTTTTTATTTTTTATTTTTTTTGCCACGCCTACAAATACTGCTCTCTTAGTATATTGTTCACTGTGTGGCTACTTTTAGTCGGATCATAACATTTTGTATACCAGTGTTAATGGTTTTGCAAGGACTACATTTTTGCATTTAATAATTTTTTACTACCACGCAAATTCTAGTCATGACTTTTAAAAACTCGTACAAAAATATTTAGCATTATTGTGGGTACGAACCGTGTTTTTAAAAGTCATTACTAGAATTTGACATTTGACATTGTACAGGTGCGTTGTGTTGTTGAAAAATAAATTGTTTTTCATTAAAATTTTCTAAGTATTGCTCTTACTGTCCTGATGATAACATCAAGTAATTTCGTGTAATCAGAAGAATTCATTTTGGTTCTAGAAAGCACCAAATCAAGCATACTTTTTTTAGATCATCACAACTCAATTATTTCTTATCGGTAAAAATCACCTTAAAACTGTGGAGGGCGTTTTTTTTAATGCTATACACTCGTGTATACTATATACACTGTATACCCAGCATACCATTCTAGGAGCGCTCCGAAAAAGATGTCAGAAAAGACTCTTTTCGGACTTATATGGTTTGCTCGATAGGAACAAAATTCTGTGTGCGCGACGTTGACACACGTATACTATAACCCGTTTCGCTGTCTGATCTCGCTACCCATTTTTTTGAGTACACTCAAACCAAAATGTTTAATCAAGAATGGGAAAATGATTTTTTTTATATTATGTTTATGTACATACTTATTTTATTATTTAATAGTATTTATATATATTTTCTTTCGTTGTTAATTATTAGGTAATATTAAAATTTAATGATAAACTAATTAACAACGAAAAATATTAAATAGTAAAATAATATATTTACATAAATATGTAAATTAAATAAATTATAATTTAATTTTGCAAATTTGCAAAAAAAAAATAAAATTCAAATCAAATAAAAAGACTAAAATCGAAAAAATGTCTTTAATTTTGGCAACTGAAAAATTATTTGAGTGTACAATTATTGTCGGTCGTTCGTTTTTTGCTGCTTCCAACACTAGCACATATGAGTGAGTATGTGTGTGCCCGATACTGTCTTAAACAAATATATGTGAAGGCTGGATTCGATTTAGTTCCCTAGTTATTCCAGTGACACATAATTAAAATATGTCAATCATTTGTGCAAAGTAAAAAAGATTTGTGGAACTTTTATTGAGTTTTTATACAAAAGATTTCGAATTTCAGGTGAAGTATCAAAATAGCACTATTCATTATAGATTTTAAAAAATTAAACTATATTTCAAATAAATAAAATAGAAAACAAATAAAATAAAGCTGATGAAACAAATAACTTAATAATATTTTGTTGCATGGCATTTGTTGGCAATAATGATGCTGCAGCATTTCGGCATGGAGTTAATTAAGTTTTCTCATCTTGCTTTAGGTATTTTCGACCACGACTCCTTCGCCACAGACCTAAGATGCTCATTGTTAGTCGGTTTTATTTGAGAAACACTTTTCTTGACGTCAGCCCAAAGATTCTCTATTGGGTTCAAGACAGGTGATTGCGCTGGAAATTCCATGACCTCAATATTATGCTCAATGAACCACTGTTGTCTTGTTGGAAGACGCAAATCAATGGCATTTCCTCCATGGCATAGGGAAGCATAACACTACTTACGGTACAGTCACACTTGGCAAATATTTGTCGAAAAAGATTGTGTAATTTCCTTCAGCCTTTTGTGCTTAAGTAAAAATAAGCATAACATTTTTTTTTTTTTTGTTATTTAAAAAACATCTCTCTTTCACACACCCTTTCCATGGATATTTATTGCATAACAATGTAAATTATTTAACTACAATTATTCGAAAATTTATTATTGTTATTGAGACAAATTACGAATTGTTAAACTATATAGTATAATATACATACATGCATAAAAATAACTGGCAGGAAAGCGAAAAAAAAAACAAAATTGAAAAAAAAAATACAGTGATTGTAAAGGGTGGTTAAATTGTAAGGGCCGATGTTGAATGTGAACCACACCTAAACGCCAAGCTTTTTTCCGAATTTTATTTGACATTTCTCTATTTCAGACTTACTCAATTTGAACCATGGAGAGATACACAATCCAACAACGTGTTAAAGTTATCCAGACTTATTATGAAAATGGGCGTTTAAATCAAAATGCATATCGTGCACTTCGTGATTTTTTTTGGTCAATTTGATCGTCCAAATGTGCGTACAATCGCAAAAATCGTGAAAAATTTCGAGCAAACCGGGTCCGTAGAAGATGTGAGAACACCCATGCATGCTCGTACAGCTCGTACTGCAGAAAATATTGCTGCTGTTCGCGATAGTGTGGCTGAAGAGCCGTCCACCTCAACTCGTCGTCGTGCCCAACAATTGCACCTCTCACGCTCGTCGTTGATGAACATTATGCATAAAGACTTGCATTTACACGCTTACAAGGTGCAATTGGCTCAAGAACTAAAGCCTCTTGACCATTCCAAACGTCGTGAATGGGCAGAATGGTGGCAAGAAATGGCAACAGTGGATGATCAATTTTCGAAGAAAATCATCTTCAGTGATGAGGCACATTTTCACCTCAGTGGATTCGTCAATAAACAGAATTGCCGCATTTGGGCAAATGAGAATCCAAGAGTGATTGTCGAAAAACCAATGCACCCACAAAGAGTGACTGTTTGGTGCGGTTTATGGGCTGGCGGCATCATCGGGCCGTATTTTTTCCAAAATGAGGCCGGTCAGGCAGTTACTGTGAATGGTGTTCGCTATCGTGAGATGATAACGAACTTTTTATGGCCCGAATTGGAAGATATGGATGTGGACGATATGTGGTTTCAGCAGGACGGTGCCACTTGCCACACAGCTAACGAAACAATGGCTCTTTTGCGCAACAAATTCAATGGCCGTGTTATCTCACGTAATGGCGATGTCAATTGGCCGCCAAGATCATGTGATTTGACACCGTTGGACTTTTTTCTTTGGGGTTATTTGAAAGAAAAGGTGTACGTCGATAAGCCAGCAACAATTCAAGAGCTAAAGGATGAGATAATTCGGCACATTAACGGCATAGAACCTCCATTATGCCTCAGGGTCATCGAAAATTTGGACCATCGGATGGAGGTGTGCCGCCGTAGTCGCGGCGCCCATTTGGCCGATATTTTATTCCATACATAATTGAGTAATACCAATATGATATAAAATTACAATAATTTCCTAAATAGTTTGTATTTTATTCAAAATCAACATCGGCCCTTGAAATTTAACCACCCGTTATATGCATATATATACTTACTCGTACGTACAAAAATATGCTGTGATTAAATATGTAATTTGTAATAATATTGTAATGAGCAACAAACAACAGCAAAAGATAACAAAATTTGTAAAGAGAAAAACAAAAAAAAAAGAACAAAACAAACAAAACAAAAAATAATATAAATTACAATAAAAATTATGAAATATCATGTACATATGATTTAAATTTAATTTATAAAAAAATTATATACAATATGTACGAGTATATTTGCATTCTTTATTACACTAAATGAACTAGTTGAATGTAAAATAACAAGTTGCAATATACATGCATATTGTATTTAAATAAAATAACTTTTATCAGGCTTTGTTAGTCTTTAAAATACTATGTAGTTCCATGAAGAATTAAAAACATTAAATTAATTGCGAATTAATGTTGAGTAATTTGTATCCAAAAGATAAATAATAAAATGTTATGGGTATATACACTATTTGATTAAAATATCATGTTTTAAGTACACCTACCTATGTATGTGTTTATATAAATTTATCAATAAATTTATCGTCTGATTCACTCGATTTCTATATAATCAATAATAAATTGTTTAATATGTGAAAATATGTATAGCTACTATTCATCAACAGTTTTCATCATAGACCGCAGAATTATTTGTTAAAAAAAAAAACTTTAGAACATAGAAAATAAATGTATCTAGATGCGTTACTGAGAGCAAAAAACCCCTAGTCTGTTGTCGAAACCCTAAGAACTGCAATCACAAAATTCATGTAAATCAATATGTCAGACATAAAATTTTGGACAGAGGAAATATCCTTATTAACATTCATAGAACCAGTGATATCGCAACCACTTCCGAAACCTGGGGCCAAATTACCGCATTCGTGATCGCATGAGCTATCGTATCGAAAAATGATTTCGATATTGAAATTATGATAAAATGTAGTAAATTTCTTGCTCGATGTCGAATGCCATAATCTCAAATAAGAAAATTACGATCAATTTTACACGATATCGAATGCGGTAATTTGGCCCCTGTTCTGTGGAATGGTATTCTGGTATAATCGGTACAGGGATTTCCGAATCGGTACAAAAGCTTTCTTAACTCCATCTAAAAAACAAAAAAAAACGTCGATGGAAGCTCTACGTCTATCATCGTTGTTAGTGCATCCGCAGAAATAGTTCCAAGTAAAAAACAATTAAGAGTTTATATTCGGCTGGGCCGAATCTTATATACCCAACACCAAATCAAATCAAATCATTATGGAGATTTATAAAAGATTTATGCACATTTAAGTGATTTCCAAAAGTAGACTTTGTATGGGCGCTACGGTCAAATATGGACCTGTTATCATCATATTGAGAGTGAAGTTTTATATATATACATTAACTATTTGTGCCGAATTTAAACTTGCTGCTGATGCTAATAATAGCTTTATGTGTATTTAAGTGATTTCTAGAAGTGGACTTTATATTGGGTACTACGATTAAATATAAACTGATCATCATAAATCTGAGTTCGACGATTTTTATATATGTGTTGAATTCCAACTTGATACTGCTTTTATCAGGGATTTATGCGCATTTAGGAGATTTGCTGAACTCGACTTTTTATGGTGGCTATGGTCAAATATGGATCGATCATTAAGAAATTTGGTACGACAATTTAAATGTAATTATATTCTGATTATGTTTGGTAAATTTCAACTTGATAGTCATTCTGATAAGATGCGAATTTTAGTGTTTTTCGGAAGTGGACTTTATATGGGGGCTACGGTTAAATATGGATCGATCATCATGAAATCTAGTAAGACGATTGAAATGTATATACGGATTAGTTGTGCAGAATTTCGACTGTTTAGTGGTTTTTATAAGAGATTTATGTGAATTTTATTGATTTTGGAAGTTGGCTTTATATGGGGGCTACGGCCAAATATGGGCCGATTATCATCATATTGAATTTTTGTATATGTATGGACTATTTGTGTTGAATTTAATTATTTCAGAATTATGGACCGATGCGTCGGTTATAAAATGAATTGTCTTGATTTCTGTATATATAAAACATATTTGTGTTCAGTTTTATTTGCATACTAACATTATTGAGAGATTTATGGTTGTTAAAGTGATTTTGGGAAGTGGACCTTATATGGAAGCTGTGACTTAGATATTATTGACCAATCATCACAAAACTGAACCAAATGATTTTTGTATATATGAAACAGGCTTATGTTAATTATGATTTGGATGCCAATATTATGATGCATAAATCAAACATTTGTGACCGATAAACCCCTATTTCGGTGCTCTGCGCACAAGATTTACGTGGACAGCCAGCCACCCAGCCAGACAGACTAATGGACGGACAAGCATCGTTAAATCGACTGTGAAAATAATTCAATATTTATGACTGTTACAAACATCAGCACAAATCAAATATACCCTCCCCACTATGGTGGTGGAGGGTATCTGGAAGAACTGCTTCCAGAACCGTTCCATAGAACTGTTATTATTGCTGTTCGTATTGATTTCGTTTTACTTTTCCGGATGTTGACAAGTTTAATTCATTAATAGCTTTATTCATTCAGAGCTAAGCAAAACTATATCCAGCACAACAGTCACTGCTGACCAGCTTTATTCTCAAAGAATTGTGATCCAAATCCACATCAAACAGTGACACGTTGTGTTAGTTTTTGTTTTTCGATAAACGTATTTCGAGTTAACAGAACCACTAAAACGATCAACAAAAACATCAATGTAAAAATACGCTTCAATCAAACAGTGATACGTTGTAAAATATTCTATCAATTTCAAAAGTAATTTTTCTGTAAAAAATGAAATAAATTTTAAATATACTTCAAATGCCCACTATAAAAGGTGTTGGGAGAACAAAAATAATGCGATTGAAGTAACATAGCAAATACATACATACATATAAATAAAACCAAAAACAGTTATTTAAAATTCAAATCAATGATTTTAGAATAAAAATTACATTATGTATTACAACAATAAGAATGAGAAGCCAACACCTACTTTAACAAGAAAGACAGAAAGTTAAAGAAAATTTCGGCTGAATGCAAAATGAAAAGTAAAGAAGACCCTTTTCCTTATATCCAGTAAGTTTGTTGTGCGTGCGTTAGTATGACACGTGATCATTAAAAATACTTTAAAGTTACTTTCCTTTCATGCGTACCTGTACTCAGACTCCCTTTTTGTTAAAAAAGAAAACACTTTTGTATGTAAGAATGTGTATGACTATATGAATGTATTGCCTGGTAACACATATGTTTCTTGATAAAATGCACACAATAAACTTTATTTAATCTTTTAGAAATTTACATTTGTTTGGCAGAGAATTTAAGTGGCATTAGCAGAACCTCAGAACTAGTACTTTTGTTTGCAACTTCAGAATATAATTCAGTTGAAATGTAGTACATGTTGAAATGTTTACAGCGAAATGTGCGAAGAGAAATTAGCTTAAAGGAATTGGGATAATATTAGTCGGAGATTAGGTTTATATTGGAGACACGATCCAATAAGAATGGATTAATAATATTATCTGCCAAGTTTTCAAAATGTTTACTTACTTCTCTTCAAACATATAATACCCTACACCGAGACACCTATGCTCGTTAAAATGGTTTACGAAAGTGAACCATATAAGGCAGCTATAGTCAATTATTGAGCAATCTGTACAAAATTGAGTGTTATTTGGTTTTAGATACAAATGAATGAGCAATCTTGGACAGACGAAGGGACTTCGTTAAATCATCTCAGCAAGTTGATATTTTAAGCTGATATCTGTAATAGAAAGATTAAGGTTTGACAATTATAAATGAAAAAGATATACATGAAATGCATACATACGAGGGCGGTTCGAAAACTTCTTAGCCTAGCACAGAAAGAGAATAGTTAGTTTTTTAAAAACATTTTTATTTTTCAATATAATCTCCTGGAGCTTCAATACACTTAGTCCAACGCTTATCTGGCAATTATATCCCTTGACTAAAATAGTTTTCCTCAAGGCCTTCAAAATAGTGGTTTACAACTGTAATTGCATCTTAATTTGAGGTAAAACACTTGCCAGCTAGGAATTTTAATTTACTTTAATTCGTTGATTTTAGTCATTGTTAAAACACCCTTGTGCGTGGATGTGTTGCCTTGATTAAAAATTATTTTTTTGTGTTGTAAGCCCGTATGTTTTACTAGAATTTTTCCATTTAATTGATCCAAAATGTTGCAATAGTACTCTGAATTTATTGTTTTACCATTTGGCAGATAGTCAATCAATAAAATACATTTGAAGTTCCAAAAAACCGTTGCCATAACCTTACCAGCCGATTGAATTGTTTTTGCCTTCTTTGGGGCACTTCTTCCAGTTTCAGTCCTTTGCTTGAGTTGTTCTTTTGTATAGTGGTGAATTCAGGTCTCATCAACAGTTATGAAACGACATCTAAAATCCATTTTGTTGTTCTCAAAACCATCCAACCCAGCTTGAGAAATTTTAATTTTTATACGTTTTTGGTCGACTGTTAATAAATGCGGCACCCATCTTGCAGAAAGCTTCATCTGTAGTTCTTCATGCAAAATTCAATGTAGATGTAAAAATCGTATGTAAATCTTTGTTCAGAATTTTTAACTACATTTTGAAAAAATTGCGAATCTATTTCGTTAATCACATTACGGATTTTGTTCTGTTAAAACCACCTGTCAGTAATGAATTATAGACCAAGCAAAAATTTTTTTCAGAAACACCACCGAAATGTTCTTCAATGAATTCATCAAAGTGAATGGTAGCCTGCACCATGCACCATATGCACCTTGTAAGGCTTCTAGGCCAAATCCGTAGCGGTCTCAGTAGGACGATATTACGAATTTCAAGAAATATAGATTCTACACTTTCACCATTTTACAAAGTGAATTTCTAATATATTTAATGCGATTTTCTAGCGAAACTTTTTAACAATTGTTAAAGTTTCTACTACTGGGGCCAAATGGCGGCATTCGATAGCGTATAGACTATCATATCGATTAATATTATGATACGAGTCGTATCAGCTCATTACTGCATTCGCTTTGTATCGAATCGTAATTAAAAAAAAAATTGTAATAGATTTATAACTATATGTATGTTTTCTTCATGTTAACAACCCAGCAAAAAATTCACTTACAAATTAAGTGAAAATCTAATAGGGAATTGTCGACCAGACTACTTACAAATCTACTAGAAAAAGTACTTATTTTTGTTCGCAATGTCCCAAAAGTAATTCATTATAATTTTGCGGCTTTTAAACAAAAAATTAATAACTTATTTTTATACTTAAAATTTTTATGAAATATGTAGTTGTAGACTGATAAAAACAAAATGTTATAAAATAAATAAACGATTGTATTGTATTTCAATTTAAATTTAACAGCATGTGTATCAACATACAACATCTTTATTAACAATTGGCGTGTTTATCGACATACAAATTGTTTAGCATTTGTAGAAGTTTTAATTTATAAACATTATTGAGAATACCCTGTTATAAACAAAGCTGCCAACATTAAGTTTTAACGCCTTTGGCTAAATATTCTAGACACGAACACTCTAGACTTGCAGTCCTGAACATTCTAGTATCTTAGCTCCGAATCATCCAGAAGTTAAGATCGGTGTACAAATAGATTAACAGGTCCAGTCAATTTAATCAGTTTATTGTGAGTCATCGTGGAGAAAACATCAAAGTGTTCTCAAACAGTAATTTAAGTGTGTTCTTAAACCGTAACATACTTGTGTAAAAAGACAGTGTTCATTTTTAATTGTTTTTGTGTACATTTAAATTAATAAATACTCGTTATAATTTCTTCAAACAACTTATGTCAAGTTAATTTGAAATTAAAAGGAATCCGTTTTATTTCAAGGAAATAAACTACCGTTTTTAAAAAGTAAAAACGTAACAATATCAATTTGCTTTTCTGAATTTAAATTTGAATTTAAATTAATTTGAAATTGTATTTTCTCAATTTCAGCTTGAAAGGGTCGTAGATGGCTTGATAGAATGGCTGTTATTAAAATCCAACCCCAATTTTTTTTTTTGATAAGGAACTATAGAGACTATGGCAGCAAGATATACAAATCAATTTGTATATAACTTTGTATTTAATATTTTCTATGTATATTTTTCTAATCAACACTGCGTATTTTCATTTCTAACAACTAACCAGTTATACCCATAGTGACATTGTAGCTCTTTCTTTATAATAACGAAAAAAATGCACACTCATAAACATTTAAAAGGATTTAGCGTATTGCTTATAAATTTACATACAAACCACTAACCTTAACTATCACAGGATGTTAAAAGCTTTGTTATCTTTCGCCTTTTATTCACTTACAAAATTCTCATTTATTGATGAGAAGGCTACACGTAGCGACATAGATAAAAGGAATAAAATGCAGCGTTCAAAAACAGAAAAAACAAAATTTAGAAAATTTAAACGTATGCATAGTCATACAAACAGATTTACATAAATATTAAATATAAAGGAATTCCATTGATTATAACGCTGACATTGTAACATTTTTTTGTTTTACCTTTTTTTATTTCTTTTAAAGACAAGCGTATTCACATACGTGCAAATACCTATCAATAGGTTATAATACATAAATATTGCGATAAAAGAGAACAAATACAGACACATGTAATAAATATGTATATAAAAATGTGTATATACATACATATGTATGTACAAGTACGTGTTACTAATGCGCGGAAACAAGGCAGTTAAACGACAATAACAAGTTAAGGCTGATTTGTTTTTTTTTTCTTCCTTTTCTCGTCTTTTTTGGCTCTACCATAAAAAGGGCTTTTTCCGAGTTAAATACTTGTTTAAGTTTCAAATACAAGTCCTTTTGTAAAGAATACATTTACACAGTAACACAAAATGACACACTACACAGTACACGTACACACACACCCACAACCACTTCAGACCATGACTATGAGTACGTTTTAACAAGCTTTGTAAATGGTACAACAAAGGGGTGTCTTTACATTATGACTAAAAAGAAAGAAAACACATAACGAATTATAAAGAACAAAAAGATGAGAATGAAGAAAGACAAAAAAAAAACCGTTTTGTGTGCAAATGTGATTTAAAGGCGACATTTGTGTTAGTTTCAAGCACCTGATGTCACATTATTATCATTGTGTGTCTGCTTTTTTTTCATAAAAATGCGTCTGTAAGTGGGTGCGTTAGTACAGTGTGTAGCAAAATAATGTGTAAGTTTTAGGGGAAAATAAAATCAGTATGCTATATTCGGCAAAGATTTCTGTGCAAAACATTTATCTAAAGCACTTAATTTGCATTGAACTTTTGGGAAATAAAGCTGGCTTTTCTAAACGGCTGTATTCATATTTTAATTTAGAAGACTTACATTCTCTACAATCCCTCCACGGGCACAGATGTGTGGTTAAAATAGCGAAACTTTGACATGTTATTTTCGATATTTGAAAATGCTGGGATAGATTTTTAAAAGACATAGTTGCGCGTAAGAGAGCGTATGATTTCGAGTTATGCGCATTTGAAAATAGAAATTTCAAAATTTAGCCAAACCTTGGTAGGATTTTTTAAATATCGGGCAGAGTTTTTATCGACTTTCCTCAAAATTTCCCTTCAGACACAAAATATTTGAAAACAATATAGTTTTGACAAAAAAGATCCTTAACTCCTTTTTTTTTTGATTTTCTTTAAGAATACATAACAAATTTTGAAAATATGTTGTCCCTACGGTGTTTCGAATTTGATCTATTTTTTATCAAAATTTAAACTTTAGGCCATATTTTTGAAAATCCCAAAGCTGAAAATACAAAAAGTACCATTAAACTTATTACTTTAATGGGGTAATGTTGTGTTCCTTATTCTGCACGATTGAATAAAATTCAGTTAAGTTATATTTAATTAACTTTATTATAAACTATAAACTATTATAAACTAAAGATTATTAAATATAACTTAACTGAATTTTATTCAACCGTGCAGTATAAGGAACACAACAATTTGGCGACGAGGTAAAAGAATAAAGAGGGGTAAATAAATAATTAAAGTACAAACTGCGCGTCTGCAAATTTTGACAAGCCATTTTCTTTTACGGAAAATTTACATTATATTATATTTACTGGTAATATAATTAAAAGTTATCTTATTGGAGGTACTTACCACAATTGCACTTTTACTTTAATATCACTATCACACTTGGCAATTATTTACTTAAAAAAGCGTAACCACAAATATATGCTAGAACAATAAATTTCATTTGAGGTAAATTGCTTTTTGGTAACAGGTAAAAGTCACTGGGAGCTAAAACAGGAGAATAAGGTGGGTGGTCAACCAACTCGTACTTTAATTCGTTGATTAGCCAATGTTTAAACACTCTTGTGCGCTTGGGCGATGTCTTGATGAAAAATTATTTTATTGTGTTGTAAGCCATGACGTTTTTCTCAAATTTTTTGCATTTAATTGATCCAAAATGTTGCAATAGTACTCTGAATTTATTGTTTTACTCTTTTGTAGATCGTCAATCAATAAAATACTTTCGAAGTCCCAATAAACCGTTGTCATAATCTTACCAGCTGATTAAATTGTTTATGCCTTCTTAGGGGCACTTCCTCCAGCTTCACTCCATTGCTTAGATTGTTCTTCTGTCTCTAGAGTATATTGGTGGATCCATGTCTTAGCAACAATTATAAAACGACGCTTAAAATCCATTCTAGTTTTCTTAAAACAGGCAAAACAAGCTTGAGAAATCTTCATTATTATGCGGTTTTGGTCGACTGTTAACAAGTGCGACACCCATCTTGCAGAAAGCTTTTTCATCTGTAGTTTTTCATGCAACTCGATCTTTTGAGATGCCCATGACATTAGCTATTTCACGCACTTTTATTCGTCGATCATTTAATACCATATCATGCACTTTGGCTACAATTTCTGTTATTGTTGCTGTTTTTTTATGTCCACTATGTGGTTTATCGTCAATGCTTGTACGACCACGTTTAAATTCAACAACCCAATTTTTTACTTTTGCATATGATCATGATGATCATTATGAATTTCTTGTCCCGATAAATCTTTCCATTGTAAAAAATCGCGAATGAGTCTTTTTGAAGCCCTGTTTCTATATGAAAGAGTTGGCAGATCAAAAAGAAATTTAACATGTGTTCATAGTACAAATGGAATTCTCCAAAACATTTAACACTTTGCTGTTTATACCGCGCTTTTTGTTCTAGGCCAAGAAGTTTCCGCACCGCCCTCGTAGTGGTTACGTCTTTTTCGGCAAATATTTGCCAAGTGTTACCGTACCTTAAGGATTTTTATGTTGTATGTTGTAAACTGCAATTACAATTCACAACATTTATCGGCTTAATCGTATGAAAAATGCATGTTGTGTTGTAGTCGAGACAACACAACATTTTAGAGTTGTGAACGATAATCGGGCCCTAAGTTTTTTTTAACTTTTTTATTTTTTGTTTATTGAATCTGATATTACTTCATAGGCCTTGCCTTACAATAAGTATTCAAATCCTTTACCTAAACCTTAAAAACTATTTGCTCTCAGTTGAAAGAGCCATAATGAACGAATGGGCCCTAAATTAGTAGTGTGGTAAATCAGCTCTACGAAGCCTTGTTTTATCTTGAGTTTTAGTAAGCAATTTAGCTAGCGGGGTCATATGGTTTTGCAACTTTAAGATTTATCAAGATATAAAGATATTAATCTTTTACCAATGGAGCTTCTAAATCTCTATGGATGTTTTAATTTTTTATATACCATGATCATGACTAACGTCATGATCTTAAGAATTTTTGACTGGGCCCTCTGTATAAGATCAATACTAGTATTACCTGCAGTTCCCCATAATTGAATTCCAAATGTCCAAATTGATTTTAAAACAATCTAATACAAGATGACTTTACAATCTAGGCTTAATTTAGATGGGTCGTTAATTAGCCAGTGCAGATTAGAAGATTTTCATATGTATGCCGAGTTATGTGACATTACAGAGATGGACGATTTCTTCTCCTAAACGTTAACGTAACATGTCGATTCATTTACACGTATTCTCCACACGTCTGAGATAATTATCCTGTTCTCTAGATGCCACACTTGTATCCACATGTAAGCTAAGCATGGCAGTGTCGCCTGAAAATGTAAAATTAATTAAATTATCAAATCACAGGTTGGCACGACAACATTCCCCTGTGGAATTCCAGCTCTGATTTCGTAGTCACTTGTCACATATGTAATTCAATAGCTTTTTTGTGTTTAACCTTAAATAAAATGTGTTAAGTAACATTGATAATTTGAATATTGAAAATAACACTTCCTACAACAAAACCTTTTTATAACGATTACAAGTAACTAGGTTTGTTAGGTTTCCTTTGTTTTGCGTTCTTTTTTCATCGTTATACAGGAGATTTTTAACATAACGAGCCAAAAGCAGCGAAAGCTAAATACAAAAGAAAATGTCATCGTCATGTCAGATTATATTTAAATGATTTTTACATTTTTTTTTTTTTGTTGACTTTGTTGTTAGCAACACAACAAAAAACAATTGTTAAAGGTTACAATTTTTGGTATGTCTAATAAAGATAGCATTGCAGGTATTTAAAATGGGCCTTTATTAAGATTTTACAACGTTGGTACATAGACTCCATCGTATGTATGTTTTTCTTTAACAATAAAATTTGGATTAGTAGATAGAGATGTAGTAGACATGTTATACTAGAAATCTAAACAAGTACATATGTACTTAGTATGTACGTATATACATACTAGTGTTATTATGTTTTAAGAAGTTTGTTTAAGTAGCATTAAGCTGGTAACACGATTGTATGACAAAGAGGTGGACGTGTTTGAAGGTCTTGAATAGCAAACATTTTTAATGAGTTTTAAATCTTTGAGATTTTTAAGATTTTTGGTATTTTATGTGTAAAAGTCATGGATATTCAATGTAGTGATATTTAAATAGTTAGAGATTTAAAATGTTATTGCTAGGAAAGTAGTAAGTAAGTAATAAAGCGTGATCCATTTCGAGGTTCCCTACTTTTTTAAAGAAGAAAACACCGAAAATTTAAATTTAATGGGGAATGTTTATTATCATTTGAAAGAACATTCTAAGGCATTTATTTTTTGAAAATTATGTCTATCAAATCCGTTGAGTCCAATTTTCGATGACTCGTTCAAGCATTTCAACTGGTAACTGGCAAATGACACGCGTCATGTTTTCCTCCAAGGCCTTAATCGAAGCAGATTTGTTGGCATAATCTCAGTTGCGGCCGCTATATTTTTTTCATAGCATGCTGAACGTAGTATATTCGGTCGAATATCATCCAATAATGAATTTTGGGTCTCAAAATGGGTGATGACGTTGCGAATAGTACGTTCAGTAGGCGGATTATGTTGAACGTAAATTTTGGTAAGTTGAACGATTTGTAAACATTGTTCAGGCGTAAGTTTTTCCATTATGAAATGCCAAACAATACTAAACAAAAATAACATGACATCATGACACATGACTCACACGTAATCTGTCAAAAAAAGGCCATTGAAAAAAGTATCTCTACTTGAATCACCCAGTATTTTAATGAAATTGTTTGGATTTCAAGGGATTTCAGAAAATGTTTCTTTTATGGAAACTATGGCCATAAAGAACCGTTCATAACGCACTATTTGATGCTTAAGCTTAATAGTGAAAGGCCAATGTAAGCGGCATGCGGCCGCGGACGGCAAAAGTAGAATTTTTTCAACTTTGCCGCTTAAAACGATGTTGCCATACACATGTATATAATATGTGACATAGTATGAGTTTAGTTAAAAATTAAAATTTATTTCCATTTTCCTATTTTCTAATTTTTTTACACAATGTACACACTAATAAGCGTTTATTTAAGCTGATTTCTGTCCGCGACCGCATGCCGCTTACATTGGCCTTCCACTATAAAAGATGGCAAATGAAGAATAAACAAATAGTTGTCATTTTAAATTTGTTTCAAGTAACATTGAAGGCGTTTGTCGCAATGATATGAATCTCTGCCAATGTTGCACTTTTATTTAAGATCAACGCATTAACAAAAAGTGACTGGTGAAACCAGAAATCAAGAAAGAGCGATGATTTACTCAAAACTTTTAAATTAAAATAAAAGAAAACCAAAACTAAAGAGTGCATTTTATAATGAAATAGAAATGTTTGTTTTTAGAAATGAATGAAATATTTTGCCTACAAGCGTTGATTGTGAACGATGTTTTTTTATCAGCGTCATATATTGGTAACAAAATTAATTCAAAATTCTCTTTACTTTAGATGCCTTAATATTTTTAAAAATATAAAAATGACTTAATGACATATTATTTTTCTCTATATAATTTTTATTATAATGTTATTATATTTTTAAACTATTGATGGTTTATAAAATTTTGTTTATAAACAACAAAATTTGCTTAGTAAATTTAAAAATTATAGGTCTGAGAACAATTATATTTATATTTTATGTAAGTTACTTTTTTCAATATATAGTTTTCATTAGTAACAGAATACATTTTTATTAATAATCCCGATAATTCGAATCCCGGGATTAGCAAATCCAGTCCCGTTTGGCATCCTTAATTTATACCCCTTAATATAGGCGATCATTCTTGAAGGATATAAAATATATCCTTGCCAGCAAAGGGCTCAAATCTTTCGGCTAATTTGCATACAAATGCAAAAATTACATAATTTCAAAATTTCACATTTAAACTTATACTATGTCCTTCAATAGCTTTCATATAATTTCATAATTTTCCTTTGCATCAGAAAGAAAACACATACCCGTCCCCTTAATAAAACACTAGCGTATAATTTGTTTGCCATTCGAGATAATCCAATTTAAAATGTTTGTTGTATTAACCATCTAATACTAAATAAGCGATTTGGACGCCTAAAAATATAGTCACAAAATAGCATAAAGCATTAATTTTTGCTCAATATCTGTCTTAAAGCCAAATCCACTTAAAAATCAGTTTATACTTGAAAATTCTCCCGATAATCAGGCAACAGATCTTTACATCAGAGCTAGTGCTAAGGATGTTCGAAAAATAATCAAAAATAACGTTAATGTAAAAAAAACTCCGGGTTACGATAAGATTACGCCATCCATGATTAAAAATTTACCGTGTGTTGCTGTGATCAGGCTATCTATATTATTCCGATGAACTGGAAAATTGCCCAGATTATAATGAACCTAAGCCAGGAAATGATTTAACGATGGCATCTTCATAAAGACCGATAAGCCAACTGTCTTGCATCAAAGCTATTTGAGAAAATGTTACAAATGAATAACCATATCACCAGTTTGGTTTTCGAGAGCATTGTAAATAAGCAAAACCGACCCAATAGGATCTAAGTTATAGATTAAAGTTTCAGACTACCTCGATATTTTTGAGATATTTTTTGCTGTTTTCTTCAAATATAATCCAGAAAATATCATAAAATTTTGCACACTTTATTTCTATTATAGAAGAATAAGTCCTGTTGAAAATGGTAGGAATCGGTAAACGATTTCTCATAGCCCCCATTAAAATGTATTTCCGGAATATGGCTTTATGGTACATAAATGTCTATAAAAAAGCCGACAAATAAACACAATTATGCAAAAATAAGTCTCATGCAAAGCGAAATCTGAAAACAATATTTTCTTCGCATAAGTCCATATTTTTGATTTATTTTTGATACAAAGGCCACTTCCGAAAATCACTGTCGTAAAAATTACTATTAAGTTGCATTCGACAAGCGTAATCAAAATATACATTTAAATTGTCTTACCAAATTTCATAATAATCGGTCCATATTTGACCATAACCTCCATATAAAGTAGAGTTTCGCAAATCACTTACATGCGCATATATCCCTTATAAAATCACTATCAAGTTGGAATTCAAGACAAATAGTCCATTAATATATATATATATATATAAATCGTCTATCTCAGATGTATGATTATCGGTTTATATTTGACCTCAGTCCCCATATAAAGTCCACTTCTAGAAATCACTTAAATGCTCATAAAGCTCTTATAAACCTCCATAATAGGTGATTTGGTGGTGGGTATATAAGTTTCGGCACAGCCGAATATATACTATTGTTTGTTATATTGTTCCGAGGTTTGGTTTCAGCTCAGAGAGTTTGATAATCTCTTCCAATTGTCCAGCCACTATCAAAAGCTTTTCAGCTAAACAGGCCGCAACTACGCTATTTTTAACACATTCAGAAGGTCCGATTTTCTATTTATCGAATTGTTAGAAATAAACAATGGCTTTTAATTGCATTTAAACTGGATTTTCTTTATTTTTGAAAATATTTCTACATTGCTATAAAGTCCAATATAGGGGCCACCCTAAAATACTCTCACTCCAGAGAGCTTTTCAATTTAACATCGAAATGAAGAGAAAGTGCTTTGTTGTCATTTTAAATTTTCATTTTAAAAGTGTACGAGTTCATAAAAGAAATTAAGAAAAAACCAACATTAAATTTGACCTCTTTTCATTCAAAAATTGCATATATTTTGCAAGCAAAAATACCAAATCAACACACATACAAACTCGCATACTAAGGTACTTTTCATCCTGAAAAAAATAATATAAGGAGAAAAGAAACGAACAAAATCATTAAAGAAATTAACAACATAAAATAAAAAATATATGCATACTTGATGGCTCAAACTCTTTCGTACGTTAATGTAAATTTTGTATACCCTACACCACCATAGTGAATAGGGTATATTGGACTTGTGCTGATATTTATAACGCCAAAAAATATTAGTCCAATACCCAACTCGATCACTTTCTGAGTCAAGGACGGTTGGGATTGAAATTAGTTGCAATCGGTCCATTATTTCACCTAGCCCGCATACAAACTTTCTCCCGAAATATCAGTCATAAATGTATGATTTAAGCACATATCCAACAAATTTTTCCACAAATAAGTTGCATATAAAGCCTAAACACATTTTCTGTGCAGATTTTATGCAGAGAATTTAACACAAACAATATTTACAAATATGCACAAAAGTCATGTCATTAGATTTTTGGATGATCGGTTCATAATAGGTCATTTCTAGAAATATGTTTTTCAACATATACTGGATGTAGGGTATTGTATGGTCGGTCTTGACTGACTATACTTTTTTACTTGTTTAAGCAGGAAAACGTTCTGGCAATTTTGTGTTTCTTTATGTAAGTGACATTAATGAGGCGCCGTAATAATGCAATTACCACATTATTTTGGTTAAAAATAAAGAAGGAAAAAAAGCAACAGCAGCAACAGCAGCAACAGCAGCAACAGCAGATGAATATTAAAAGAAATTTATTAAAAAAAATTAAAATAATGGTAAATTTACCTGTACCTGATAACTTCCAATTAGTAATGTTACCAATTCATTATTTTACTGAAACTGTGCACTCAAGGAAAACGTATATATTTTTTATATTTAATGGATATTCATTACAATCACAGCAATCAGGTGTTTTGAGTACTTGTACATATATTCGTTTATTATGAATAGAGTAATTAATTGGGAAATTATTTAAGGTGGCCTTAATTGTACACACTTGAATTACTTTGTAGTTATTTTTGAGGTGTGTCGATAAAGTAAAGGTAACTTATAAATACGAGTAATTGCATAAGAGATGATCATTTATTAGTTGTATGCTCAGTATTTACATAAAATCGGGTGGCAAAACCTAATAGCAACACTTTCATATTTACTTTGCCCGACATTTACACATGCAAGTGCAAGTTCGACAAACTCAATACACTCACATTTTTTACTAATACACTCACATTTTTTTAACTTGCAGATCTACTCGAGTTTGTCGAATAAGTCCAGCAAGCCATATGAGTCCGAAAAGAGTCTTTTCTTACAACTTTTTCGGAGCGTTAACGCTCTTTATGAGCCCAAAAAACAATCATAATTGCTCCGAAAACCTTCAGAGAAATAGGGTCATTACTTTCGAAAATGGTCCGTCAGAAAGAGCTCTTAGATAATGTCAGAAAAGAGGCTTTTATAACGGTTTTTGTTGTTCTCTGTGTAATCTTGTTTTCTTCAATTTTGTGTGGTACAGCTATGTTTTTTATTTTGTTCAAAGCACAAATAACAGGACAACAACGCTTTGGTACACACAAAATTAAGTGAAATTTCTGAGTCATACTGCGTGCCGACTCAGGACAGTAACAAGCTAATTTTTCTTTCGCTCCGAAAATGCTCTTTAGTTGGACTCTTTTCTGACTCCTTTTTTCGGAGCGCTCCGAAAATGATCTTTTGTTGAACTCTTTTCTAACTCTTTTTTCGGAGCGCTCCGAAAATGGTATGCTGGAAGTTTTCGTGTACACAGCACTCGCATGCAAGTACTTGCATGTGTAACGGCAGGGTTATATATTATACACGCTTTGAAAATAAACAAATTTTAAATTTTTTTACACAATTTTATTACCCCCCGTTGCAACATGCAAGTGCAAGTTCGAAAAACTCAATACACTTACAGTTGTTTACTAACACAATCATATTTTTCGCACTTGCAGCTCAATTTGCAAGAGAATTTGGTTGTAAGTAAATTTTTGGCACTTGCCGTAAGTAGAATGACAAATAAATAAACAGTGCTACATTGCTAAAAAAAAGCTATATCTATAACAAATTTTCGGGATTTTACAAAAAATTATAAAGAAAGAAGAACAAAACTATTACACAACACATCTTAATAGTATTTTTAAATATAAATTTCATGTATTTAATAAAAAAAATTGTAAATTACAAGTTTTTTTCCGTATTTTTTTCTTTTGACAATACGGAAATACTGGATCCATATGCGTTTGAAAATTAACAGAATTTTATGAAAAAATTTTGTTTGAAGTTTCTTTGTTGACGACATTTCAAAAATTAACTTGCACTTGCTAGTGTAGCCACTCAAACAAATATTGTTGTTTTTCGGTATTTTTCGTAGATAATATGTATACTCTACTTGCAAGTAATTACTTGCTTGTGGCACGATTCAAAATCTTTTGGGTTTACCGACTACAACATGTCAAAAATAAAATACACACATTTATATGAGAGTGACTATATTGACGACAGCAGGCAACACGATTGCAGGTTGTTGTCCATGCTGATTTTTTCGTCGCTGTCAAATTTAAAACTGTGCAAAATTTATTAAAAACGTAAGTCTTTCGAATGCTACTTGTAAATTAATTTTGTAAATATCCTGCAGGTCTAAGGTCGTAAGTACAAAACACCAACTGGAGAAGCTCGTTTCTCTCATGGAAAAGATTCACTTTTGGCAAAAGGTATTTGCTCTAAAGTTTAAAACTAAAAAAAAAATGTCACAGAACAAAACCGAATACCAGGCAACAGGAGGAGGTCTAAACACTTTACAATTGTATACAAATATTGAGGAGGCCGTAATTGGTTTACTGCAGTTTGAAACGTGCTTAAATTCACCCAAAGGAATTCCTTTCTCTGCTTCTGGTAAGGATTCGTCTTCATCAAACCATAATTCAGTGGTGGTCATTTCAAATTGAATTTATTTTTCTTTAAGAATTTATAAGCAAATATAGCGCCAGCTGATAGAAATGTACTATTGTGAATAACCCAAAAAGAGTGATTTTCACAATAGCGTTTTTTCATCGATTATGCATCATAATACCAAATAATCCTTCGATAAACAATTTCGACCACAGTCGAAAATCGAATTAACAGTGTTGACCATATAACATGTATGTGAAGCAAATTAGTGCTTACAAGTATTTATTATTATAATATGTTATTATAGTATATTTCTATTATGTTATAAGCATGACCGACAAAAAGAAAATTTAACAGTTTTCCGTAGTCTTTAAGGCTTTATTTAATTGGATTTTTTTTTATTTTCAATGAACCTGTTCCATGAAAAAAAACGCTACTTTAAAAAAAATACATTAAGTGGCACCACTGATATATAAATGAATTGCGTCAACAGCTGTTTATATTTTCATTGTTTTGTTTGATTAAAGTTAGTAAGTGTTTTATTGTTTAAGATTTATTATTTTTATTTACTTCTTGGTTACATTTTACTAATAGCTTCTATAAAATTAACAAAATTCTCTTCAGCCATTATATTATTTAGAAAAATTCGAAGAACAAATTTATTTTTTATTAAAACGTCAGATTTCGGGATCAGCTGCTGACTATGTAGCTGTCGTTTTCAAAATAACTAAGTAGCTGGCTACCGGTCGGCATAAGTACCCATCGGCATTTATACTCGTGTAGTCGTGTAGCCTGCTGTCGCGAATGTGTTTAATGCTTTAGAGTGCATATCCTTTTTTTTTCTTTAAAAACTATGCTTGTGTAAAAACACATATACACCTATATGTGATTTAATATTATATACCTGAATATTTGTTCTTAGAAAATCCTTGTTTTTCACTAATAGGTTTTAGAAAGACGGAACCAATTACCTATTTTGCATACGATGTCTTTTTTATACGGTTTTTTACACGAAGTTTTCCGAAACCAATTACCGTGTAAAAACAGAATTAGGTGTATATTTGTTTTCTAAACATAACTACCGACATTCTGTCATTCTGATTGGAAATTTTGTTGTCGGTCAAAAATTTTGCCCGATATTTAGAAAAAACCCCACCCAAAGCAATGAAAATGTTTGAAATTTTAATTTTCAAATGCTTATAACTTGGAAACTATCAGACATAAATAGCACTATTAAGATGTACAAACTGCTTTACTTTGAGCGCTCACAGCTTGGCCCCTAGAGGGTATGTAGGGTTCATTTACAAAACTTGAACTCGAATCATGTAAAATTTTATCACGATCATACCAGACGTATAGAAATGTCAGATTTATTAAAAAAAATCTATCTTTTCTCACAGTGCAGCGGTAAATCAATTGTTGAAATGGCACTGTAATGTACCACAAAAAATAATATGGTTTTCATTGATCGTTCATATTCATGTCGTTGTCTGTATATTGAAAATTTACTATAAAGGTCTTTATTTAATCTAAGCTATTAAAAAATAACGTACATTCAGTTCCAACCCCCAGTTGATGCTGAGTTATGACCTATCCAGTGCCTGCTATACAATTAAATGTAAAAATTAATTTGCAAAAAATTTAACAAAATTTGTATTGAACAAAGTATGTGCCATTTATTTAAACTTACGCTGTATAAGCCTAATGTTGCAAAAATATTATTGTTAAGTTTCAATCCGTTTTTACTGCCGTATTTATAAAAAATTAAAGTAGACTTCAAGTGTACTTTAAGAAAATTTTGTATGAAAATTTTGTCTCATCTCATTCTTCTAAAAATAATTTCGTACTTTAAAAGTGTACTGCCTTTTAACTACGCATTTCAGATGTTTGCTAAATTATTACTTAAATATTTATATATCCTTTCGTAAAATGAATGCAAATGTTTGTTTAACTGCTTTCTTGTTGTTTCAGTTTTCCTTTTCCTTGGAAACATTTTGCAAAATAAAAAACTTATGAAATACTTTTTCACAGACATACATATTTTTTCAATTTTTTATCATAATTTTTTATCATTATTATTATATATGTATAACTTTCGTGTGAATTATTTGTACATATCTACTAACTGGAGAGAAGTTTTGTACACAAACCAAACTCAAATACAAAGAACTTCAATGAAATCTACAGAATATAAATGCGCCATACTTTTTGGAAATAAATTAGAAATTATATTTTTATTAAATATAAAATTATAGGCAAACTTGATGCAAAAAAATGTTTAACCAACGCCTACAAATTCAAAATCTTCATTATACACAAGTGCAAACAACTACGAAAGTATACATAGTCGGTGAAGCCCGATCATATAATAACCTAAAAACAGTATATAGGTAAAAACAGATGTCATGATCTCTGTATATATGAAACTTATTATACCCTGCACTACCATAGTGGAGAGGGTATATTGGATTAGTGCTGAAGTTTATAACGCCCATTATTGTTGGTCCACCAACCACCTTAAAGTACACGGATCAATTTAGAATAACTTCCTGAGTTGATTTTACGATGTTCGTCCGTCCGTCTGGCTGGCTGGCTGGCTGTCCATGTAACACTTGTGCGCAGAGTACACGTCGCATTTTTACAGATATTTCGATAAATTTTGGTACATGACATTTTTTCGGCCCAAGGACGGAGGGGACTGAAACTAGTGAAAATCGGTCCATTATTTCACATGACCCCAATACAAATGTCCTCATGAAATAGGGGTTTACCGATCACAAATGTTTCAATTATGCAAGTATCCAAACAAATGTCATCACAAATGCGTAAATGAAGCCAAATCACATTTATAAATTTTGTGCAGATCGCTCCATATTTAGTCGTAGCTCCCATATAAGGCCCACTTCTGAAAATTACTTAAAAGAGCATAACTCTCTTAAAAATGTTGGTATCAAAATAATATTGAACACAAATATGTTTCAGATATGTATATGCAAATAATATGTTACAATTTTATGATAAGAGGTCTATAATTAGTCGTAACTTCCATATAAGGTCCACTTCCGAAAATCACTTTATCGACCATAAATTTCTTAAACATTTTGGTATCTAAATAAAATTCAACACAAATCAGATTAATATATACAGAAATAAGGATACCTAATTCTATAATGGTCGGACCATAATTAGTCAAATATCTCATATAAGATCCTCTCCGTAATTCCTCCATAAATTTTTTAAAGAGATTTATATCGTTTAACATACATAATATTTATATTCACAGAAGTTATGGTACTAAATTTTTGGATTACCATATAGCGCACATTTCTGAAAAACTGTTTTATACATATAATTGTTGTAGGGTATTATATAGTCGGACTTGACCGACTATAATTTCTTACTTTTTTGTGTTCAATTTTATTTGGATAGCAATGTTTTTAAAAGAGTTATCCTCTTTAAAGTGATTTACGGCAGTGGTCCGTATATGGGAGCTATAATCAATTATAGACCAAACTGCACAAAATTTGTAAATGTTATTAGACTTCATTTATAGTTTATTTGTGCGAAATTTGTTTGGATATGTGCATAAATCAAAATCTTATGACCGAAAGCCCCTATTTCAGGAGGACATTTGTATGGGAGCTAGGTGAAATAATGGACCGATTACTACTAATTGAAGTTAATCGCCATTGGACCGAAAAAATATCATGTTCCAAATTTTATGAAAATACCTTTGAAACTGCGACCTGTACTCCGCGCACAAGTTTCACATGGACAGCCAGCCAGCAGCCAGCCAGTCAGAAGAACGGGTGGACATTATTAAATCGTCGCAGGAAGTGTTTCTGTGTCGCTCGGCATACTTTAATTTGGATATTAAACTAATATTTATTGGCGTTACAAACATTAGCTCAAATCCAATATACTCTTCCCACTATGGTGGTGCTGGGTATAAATATTACGTTGATTTACTATATATATACTCGTATTTCAAATAAATTGTTTATACTTTTTTTCGGTATAATAAGAATAATAAAAACAACAAGTATTCAGTTTAATGTAAACATTTTGAAAAATTGTTTTAGGTAAAAAAGTAATGAAGAAAATAAGAGGTCCTGTTGTTGTCGAAAGCAAAAGGACCAACTTTAAAGTACATCTAATATCGCATCATAGCAGTCTATTTGTATGGGTATGTATTTGAACATCTGTTTAGTTGTGTGCACTGTGTGCATGAGAGTTGTAAATAAATAATAAAATAGTGGCTGTGATAATATTGGTGTGAATGTTTATGGGTTTTTAGGCGCAATTAAAAACTGCAACACATGCGGGTATATGTGTATGTGAAGCTGTAGATGTATAATTTGCATATATACATCTTTATCTCTTATAGGAAAGGAAAAAGAGCAGTGTTATCAGTTGTCTATAATATTTGTAACATTTTAAATTAAAGAAAGGTAATATTTCTATAGAAATAAAACATTGTTTACTTTATGTTTTATTTAACTGTATTCATGTTTTACAATTTGTTAAAAAGCTTATAAATCATTATTCACATCACAGCCGGTCACATCATTTTTTAACATTTCTTTAAATTTCTGTAAAACAAGGGATTGAATAATTTAGCATCACAAATTTTTGTTTTGTGTTCATGGATTGCATTAACTGTTTTGCACATTTCAATACATTTATATATTTAGTCACACAGTGGGGGAATTAAAAAAAAATGGAAATATATCACCCTAGGTTGGTCTGGCTAGGAAACTGGCTATGAACACTGCCTTAAGGCTAAGTGCAATAGGCACATATAAGCATGGACAGTACGGAATTGTAATAGTTTCAAGCTTCTCATATAATCGAGGCGTCCCACTTTGGGAACCGCTGACAACGCTGCTGGTCGTTTTTTAAGACCAAATTCAAAACAGCAAGCATGTAAAACTTTATTGTAAGCGCACTTACCGTTTAGAAATTACAGATTTATTTCACTTTTCTCTAAATTTGCCCACTATGACGCAAAATGAAGCAATAAAATTAAAATCCGTAGTAACAATCCGATATGTTTGTAAAACAACATGATTGTGATTCCTACACAGGTGTTCTCTCTCATTTTGCGTGAAGCTTGCTTTCTTTTGTTTTACCATCTCTACTTAGAGTTTCAATAATTTTCAGTTCCTTTTTAGTTTAAGCTTTTTTTCAACCATTGATCTCAACAATGTCGGATTTATGAGAAAATTGTACAAGATTTCTATTCTATTTTGATTCTCCATTTGCACTTGTAATAATATGTGCTGAATGATTAAATATTTTGAGAGCTATGCTTTGAAATCAAATCACAGATAGAAACTAAAAGTTTTTAAAACAAAATGCTTCTCTAATACGGCTTCTACTATTATAAAATCACTATTAAACTGCTTATGTCATTGTTCCAATTGTTTAAAGAATACAAAAAAGAATTTTATAAAAAAAAATTAAATTACGAAAGGAGCTACAATTCGTATATACCTAACTAAATTTCATTTAAAACCCATCTCCTTCATGTTGTGTAAATTAAGAGAACACATTACATTTTACCATTCAGCCTTAATTTTATTTTAATATAAAAATTAAGAACACATTCAATTACACATTTAAAAATCCGCACAATGGCACTAGCAGTAAAAAAAACAAAATGAAGAGGGAAAGAGAAAAGCACATTTAAAAAACAAACTACTAAAAACAACAGTTCTAATTAAAATGTTCACGAAATAAAATAAAATGTAAACTGTAGAAAACTGAGAAGAAACAGCTTCATTGCCATTCATTTAAAACGCAGTGTGCGTTTTATGACTTTTTGGGAAAATATTTTTTTTTGTTTTGTGGTACTAACCAAAGATACAAATTCTAAAGTATTTATGTAGAACGTTTAGTTGTATGTTTATGTGTTTGTTTTTTTTTTTATTTAAAATAGAGAGAATAGCATAAGGGTCTAGATATAATACACATGTCGGTATATGCATCATTTTCTTTCGACATAAATTAAAAAAATGTTTAAATAACTTTTCTATTATAAGCTCTAAATTTGAATGTGTATATTATAAATATTTAGTATAATGTACAATTTAGTAGTAAAAAAATTATAAGAAACTTTTCTCTTGGTCCAAAGGAAAATTGTAAATTTAAATTTCAAGCACAGAAGCAGATATTTTATAAAATAATTATTGTATTTTTAGTAAATTTTTTAAACGGAGTAGTTGGTTATGAATCTTATTTACTTTTTACTTACTTTTTATAAAATAATATTCATTCTTAATCGAATCACAGAACCGGACGTTTGAATTAATTTACATATTCAATTTAATATTATCCGTAATATATGCAACACAATTAAGTAGATGTTTATATGAAATAGCCCAGCATACCATTCTAGGAGCGCTCCGAAAAAGGAGTCAGAAAAGAGTAAAACTAAAGAGCATTTTCGGAGCGCTCCGAAAAAGGAGTCAGAAAAGAGTAAAACTAAAGAGCATTTTCGGAGCGCTCCGAAAATGAAGTCAGAAAAAAGTCCAACTAAAAAGCATTTTCGGAGCGAAAGAAAAATTTGCTTAAAAAATTATTTTTTTTTTTCATTTTAATATATGTACATAGTTTATTTAAATGAATTCAATTTTATTTTATTTTTTACTGTTAATAATTTTTTTAATTTTTTCCATTTCTAATTTAGTTTATTTGTAATTGAATTCTCTTTTTGTTTAAGTAAAAACAATTTAAAAAAAAATGTGAACTTTTAATTTTTTGTATTTAAAATTGCAATGACTCTTTTCTGACATGATGCAAGAGCTCTTTCTGAGCCCAAAAAAACTCTCATAAAAGACTCTTTTCTGACATGATGTAAGAAGAGCTCTTTCTGACGGACCATTTTCGAATGTAATGACCCTTTTTTTGGGCTCATATAGAGCATGAACGCTCTGCAAAAGGTGTCAGAAAAGACTCTTTTCGCACTCATATGGCTTGCTGGGAGTCAGTCTAAAAAGTTTTTTATGTGCATAAAAAATGCACTTTATGTACTGTGAATGTCAATAAAGTTCATAAGTAACTTAAACAACATTAACAAAAACTAAAAATAAAAAAAGCCATAAACAAATAATTCAACTTTAACAGTAGCAGATTTTTCGCGTCAAAATGAAGTATGTAAAACATTGTGTAACGATTTATTTCTTTTTTTTTACATACATACATATTTATGTAAGTATAATAATGACAATTAGCATACATTCCCAAATTATAGCATGCGATATATTTTCTTTTGATAATTTTTTTTTTTCCATTTCCATTTTTGCATTTGTATGTTTGTTTATACATTCACTTGCATATTCTCAATCTCGTGATTTTAAATATCTTTTGTCGCCCTTTAGAAACCCGACAAACAAATTATCTTCTAACAATGTTAAAGAATAATTAGTCTATTTCTTTTACATTCATTATAATTTGGCACATAAAATAAAGCTTTCCGCTTTTTATTTGATATTAATTAATGATCACTTACAAAAAGACAGTTCTGAAGTAAAGTCAATCTCAGAAGTTTCCTCCATAAAATAAAATTTTGATAAAAAAAAAAAAGTGAAAAAATGTGGTTAGTGGAAAAATCCAAAATTATTTAATTTTTTTTCTTAAGAATCGAAACGTTGCTGTTAATATTATTTGCAAATAAAAAGCAATAAGTTCAACGCACATTTTGCACTTGGATTTAAGCCTATACATATGTGCACAAGGAAAGTGACCACTTGATGTCGTTTGATTAATTATTAACACGTTTCATTTTATTCGTTGAATTGTGGAATCTAATGCTCTCGCCAAATATATGGAAATATTGCATAAATCATCTTATCAAGTGATAAGATAGCCCAACATCATTGAAGCACGTTTCGAGCCTCAAATCTAATACTTGAGTTATAATTAATTATATATATTATACAAAACTATATCAGGTAAATTTTTGCTGCCAATTGGCATTCTTCTAATAAGTAATATCTAATTTTTGTCAAATAATTCAATCGTAAATTATAATTTTAGCTTATTTAGAAACTAATCATAATATAATTATCAACATCTTTTTTTTTATATTGCATATCTATGAAAATTGAATTTATATTAATTAAATTAAATTAAATTTATATGATCTATGAATATGCTTCTAATTTTAAAATTTTGATAAAAATCATGATACTTTGGTAATTTTGAAAAAAGGACATGATACAAATTTAAGAAATACACCTAATTCTGTTTTTTACGCGAATTTGATTTAACGCGTTTCCAAATAAATATTTCATTCTGTTTTTATGCGACTAGTTTTGATTTAACGCAATCTAAAAATGTATGTATTTTTACCAGAAAAACGTTGTTTGCACTGGTTTTGGAGAAATTTAAATTAAGCACATAGTTGGCAGCACTAAAAATCATCTGGTACGAAAAACAACACTATCGAAACAGAGGATTTCCCTTGTTCATTTCAAATAAATTTAGTTGAAAGTAAGAGTGTAAGAATTCAGTCAAATTTAAGTGTTAAAGACGAAAAGATATTGCATGTATGTACTTTTCTAAATGAACTCTCTTTTCTCTTCTTTTTTGTTTAAATAAAATATGTTTGTGTATAAACATGAATTTGAATTATTTATCTTATTTTACCTGATATTTCAAACGTGGAACCAATTCCCTCATTTAATATGGATACTCTATCTTTTTTTACGCGGTTTTTTACGCGAGTTTTCGAGGAACGTATCTATTGCGTAAAAGCAGAATTAGGTGTACTTAATTTTTTTATTTATAACTACGCAACATTTGTTAAAATATGCTATTCTAATTTTCAATAAACTACCGATTAGTTAAATTAACATTATATATTTAGATTTATATAAATTATATTAAATTTAATACATTCATAAGCTTCTATATTATTTAAATTTACTATAATAAATATACTTAAAATGTTTTTAAAATTTTGTAGAATATTATAATTATAAATACGAATTAACTATTAACTAAATTATTTGTATGAGTATATTTAATATCTAATCTACACTATAATATGTATTATTTACAAAATTTTTAATACGTCATCATCACAATCATCTTGTCACATACATAAATATATTTTCGCATTGATGGGCCCACCAATCGGAACGATATAAAACGAAAACAGCATTACGATTACTCAAAAACATAAAATTTTGTAAGTAATATCATAAAAATAATAATATGTAAGTTTCATTCATAATTTAATTTATATACGTGTTCTAATACAGTCCGGTCCAGTCCGATTCTGTTTTCCCCCTTTCCATACTCTTATTTCTTAAACTATATTTTTTATTATTATTATTTCTTTAATTTCATTATTTTACTTAAAATAGTAAGCTTTCTGCACTCTGTGCATCAACATGTAAATATTCAAGAGTTCTCTATATTATTTTGCTCTTTTGATTTTATTTTCTCTATTTCTTTCGATGAATAAATTTTTATTAAGTTTAATTTGTAAACATTTTTTTTTTTTTTTTTTTTTTTTTTTTTTTTTTTTATTATAGCCTTTATTTATTTATTGAATCTTCATATAATGAAATGACAATAAGTATTCAAATCTTAATACTAAAAAGAAAATAATAAGCCCAGCCAGTGCTAGACAAAAATTTTATGATACTAAAAAAATTTCACATCAACTGATCCAGTCATCTATTTTGCGCTTGAGTTAAAGCAAGGGTATCCCTCCTTCTCAACCGATTATGGCCACTAAAGTTAAGGATGTCTCGTGCAAGTGGGTTTGGGTGGTGTTCAAGTTTGCTGACATACTTTGACGCGTGTTTTGTAAATTCAACTTTTACTGATGGCACGCATAGATCTTTGTGAATTCGAGAATTTTTAACATACCATGGAGCTGCAGTAATTATACGTAGAATTTTATTTTGACCCCTTTGAATTTTTGCAATGTTTGATGCTGAGGCAGTACCCCATAATTGAATTCCATAGCACCAGATTGGCTTTAGAATTGCATTGTACAACAATAGTTTGCAGTCCAACTTTAGTGAAGAATTTCTGCCAATTAGCCAATTAAGCTGCACTGCTTTTAATCTCATCTGTGTAAGTTTCGCTTCAATATGAGACTTCCAAGTTAAACGGCGGTCGAGGTGAATGCCGAGGTATTTGACTTCATTATGTTGAGGAATAATTTGATTATTTATTTTGATGAACGAGCAAGTTTCTTTTCGCAATGTGAAAGTGATATGAATACATTTCTGTTCATTAACCCTGATTTTCCAAAGCTCTAGCCAATTCTCTAGTTTATAAACATAATTCTGCAAATTCTGTGATGCTACTTGGTGGTCCTTGTGAACGCTGATAAAGGCTGTATCGTCTGCGAAAGTTGACGTGTGGATTTTGGGGTCTGACGGCATGTCGGAGGCATAAATCAAATATAAAGTAGGACCCAGTATGCTACCCTGTGGCACACCTGTTTCAATTGGCTGAGCGGGGCTTAAAAAATTGCCTTCTTTGATTTTAAATTTGCGACCGTATAAATAGCTTTCCATAAGTTTATGGGTGTTAGCAGGCAGAGTTAATTTTATTTTGTGCATTAAACCGTCATGCCAAACTTTGTCGAACGCTTGGGACACATCAATGAAAAGGGCGGAGCAGTATTTTTTGTCTTCAAACGACCCTCTTATCACATTTACCAATCTGTGTGTTTGCTCGATGGTGCTGTGTTTAGCTCTGAAGCCGAATTGATGATTAGGAATGCATTCAGTGTCGTTCAGAATTGGAATCAACTTAGTCATTAACAATTTTTCGAACAGTTTAGAAATTGTCGGCAGTAAACTAATTGGCCTATATGACTCTACTTTGGTGTGATCCTTCCCTGACTTAGGAATCATAGTGATCATAGACACCTTCCAATCTGCAGGATAGTATTCTAGGCGTAAAATAGCGTTGAAGATAAAGAGGATAATTCTTCTAGCTACACGAGGTAACTCCACAAGCATTTTATTGCTGATTTTATCCATACCTGGAGCCTTTCTAAGGTTCAGAGTACCAATAGCGCTTTGGACATCACCAAAGTTTAGTCTTAGAGGTACAGGAGGTCTAATAACGAGTGGTGGCAAATCAGATACGTTATTTGAGTTGTTTTTAGTAAACACATTTCTTAAATGGTTAACGAATAATGTCCCTTTCTCGGAATCATTTCTAGCCCAGTCACCAGTCGGATTTCGCAAAGGAGGTTTTCCTCTCACTGGTCTTTTTAAACCTCTTGCCGCCCTCCATAACGAGTAGTCAGATTGTGGGGTACTATCAAGACCCTCCAAGTAGGATGTAAGTGAAGCCGTTCTTTGGGTTTCTAAGAAATGTCTTAGTATATCTCTGCATACCCGTAGCCTAGCTTTCAGTTCAGGAGACCTGTGAAGTTGCCACTCTCTTCTCATTCTTCTTTTTTCTGATAGGAGATGTTCGAGTTCAGATAAATAAGTTCTGTTTGTCCTATTTCTACATTCAACGTGATAAGTGGAAGCGTGATGCACAGCTCGTCGAAGGTCCTCGGTAAAGTTGCCAATCGACTCATCGATATCGTCGGTAGTTCTCAACACAATATTTTCCGTGCAATGAGAACTTAAATACTTTTTGTATTTTATCCAGCTTACTCGGGTCTTAGTCATGTTTCTAAATGGAGAGCCACACACTTGAGGGAAATGCATTGAAATGATAGTAGGAGAGTGATCTGAGGACAAGTCTAATGAAGGATCCACTTGCATCCATTCTACAGGGATATTTTTCACTACTCCAAAGTCAATAACATCGGGAATCTTCCGTCGGTCCGTCGGCCAGTAGGTGGGATGTCCGCTTGAGAGTACATCTAAGCCCATTTGAGCAATGGTGTTGAAGAGTACGCGACCCTTTGGGGTTACCAGACGTGAACCCCAAAATGTGTGTTTGGCGTTAAAGTCGCCAGCAACTAAAAATCTAGCTCCAAGGGAATTAAAGAAGTTATGGTATTGGTGTTCTTTTATTGAGAATCGAGGCGGAGAATAAATCGATGATAAAACAAATTTGTATTGACAGAATTCAATGCAAATGTTTGTTGCTTGGAGGTAATCCTCACTTATGTTATTCATTAGATAATGTTTTATTCTGTTCTTTATAAGAATTGCCGAACCTCCACAAGCTCTTCCGCGGGGATCTTTAGTATCGTACAACACGTAGCCATTAATTTTGAAGTACCCTGTCGACGTCAAGTGAGTTTCAGCAATCATCATAACATCAATCTGCTTATCCATCAGGAAGTATTCCAGTTCGTTTTTATGTTGGCGGAGGCCGTTCGCGTTCCAAAAACAAATTTTTAAATAAATCATTTCTTTAAAATGGCTTGCAAGATAGTGGATTGCATTTTCAGCATTTCCTGCATCATGGATGTCATGGTGCTCGTAAAAGTGTTCATAGTTTGGACAAGTGTCTGCAATGTTGTCTCTAGATTGTTGATATGTGGCTCAGAATATTGCGATATAGGTTCCTGCTCCAGACCTGGCATATTAGATTTGACCACGTTTGCGTAAGAAACTTGTCTAGAATTAGGAGCGTTTACGTGAGTAGTTGGTCGTACAATTTGAGGAAAATTCTTACTCGACGTGAAATTAGGTTGTTGAGGATGATCAGGTAATACTGGCGACTTATTGGTCCTTATGCCCTTCAAATAAGTATAAACTGGACAACCTCTATAATTAGCGGTATGATTTCCTCCACAGTTACTGCATTTTTTTATTTTTAAGTCCGTTTTGGACTTATTACATTGAGCAGTTGCATGTAGTTCCCCACATGCAACACAAACAGACGGCAATTTACAATACGCTTTGGTGTGACCAAATTCTTGACAATTAAGACACTGGACGGGTCCAACACGCTTATGCGGTTCCTCCACGGTAATTCTACGATGCAGAAGATAAATAAGATTGTAAATTGGATGGGACTCGTTTTTCTTTAAGGCAACATCTCCAGGTTCCAATTCTACCCTGAACATGGGCTGAGGAATCTTTTCACGGTTTCTAATATTCACTACGCTCTTGATTTTGAACCCTTTGTCCATTAATCCGTTCTTTATCTCCGCAGGATCAACACATGGGTCTATACCCTTTAGAACGACTTGGAGTCCTTTTGCGCTTTTGAGCTGATAGGTATAGAAATCCCTGGTCTCCCTCTCCAACTGGTTGGACAATTTTCGAAAATCATCTTCCCTATTCACTTGGATCTTTGTCTCGCTGATTTTTCCATGTTTAATTGAGGTTACGCTAAACATGTTCTCACCTATTACAGCAACGATTCCTTGTACCAGTTTATTGGAAGTGGGCTCTCTCAGGTAAATTGGTGGGGGCTTAAACGTCTTTTTCGGTATTTCTGGGTCATCCGTCTGAAGTAGAGCAAATCTGTTTTGATCATTTGGCTTATCACTGCTGACGGTCTTAGGAACTTTATTGGAATTGGAAGACATTTGAGCAGATGTCGGGCTCCTCTGTCGCTTGAGAACGGTGATGTACTTATCCATACCTACTTGTTTTTTGGGTTTGACTGCACTATTTGATGAAGATGATGATTTCTCATCGGATGAGATAACTATATTGGGCGAACAGGAACGGCGCCGTATTTCGGCTTTTGTAGTGAGAAGAGACTCCACGGATTTTCTTAAGGATTCTTCCTCAGAGATCCATAAGTTTTTTCTACTGTAGCTTAGCTCTTTCTCAGAATTACATCTGAGCGGGACACTCATGCAGTTGTTTTGCGATTTTTAAATTACCGAAAAACCACTATTTTTCCACCTATTACGATATCTTTTTTTATATATATATATATATTTTTTTTTTTTCACTTATTACAAGTTTTTTTTTTTTTTTTATTTTTTTTTTCACCTATTACGAAAATTCAGCCGCACTAAAAATAACACGTCCGTCCAGTTCAAGCAACACTATGTGAATTTGTAAACATGAGATCTCAATCGTTTAATTTGTGGGGAATAACAACAAATATGGGTTATTTTGCGTAATGAGTGAGTTCATGTATTTTTAGGGACGACTTTAGTAAACTCTTGGTATTTTAGTTGTCAAGGTGTGAAGACAAGAGACGGAACAAATATACCCTACATGATGCATATCCAGCCATGTCTATTTTTTTTTTATAATTTGCATTTTTTTTTGCCTTTTTTTAGTAGTTTAATTTTTGGCCTGAGGAGAAACTTATAAGCTTACGCGCAGAACGAAATGAGTTGAGAACCAATACTACTATATGTGGAGTTAGCCGGACACAGATTTACATGCCATGAACCTTTTGTTTCATCAACTTATATCAAGTTTTGCAATTTTTATAATTATTATAAAAACAGCGCGTAACAATTGTATTTAGTGTTTTGCTTGTAGTCATTCTACCTTTATCACAGCTTACAATCTTGTAGAAATGGAATCAGCGAGTTTTTTTTAGTAAAATCAGAAGAAATTAGGTTATCCTTTGGAAGAAATATTTTTTAATCTAGCTACCTTTTTCACTAGCTACCTTTTTCAAAATGCACAAATTTGGTATTACTGTTTATACAATTTATTTATAATGACATCCATAAGGTATGCTACACTTTTTAAGTTGCGTCTGTCATATTGATTGAATATAAAGGTATGTAACGTAATACAAAAATATATTTAACTTCAATGTTTGTGCGGAAGTGGGGGTTTTTTTAAGCACTTAAGGTATTTTTTATATGAATATTTCTAATCTTATTTAGATATATATTTTGGAATTTTTCTTTCGCCATAAGATTTCTAGATTAAGTAGGCCTTTAGGCTAGTAATCTCTGAATTTAATAAATAAATAAATAAATAAATAAAAATATGTTTATATGAAGGCGTATATGTACTATGACAATGAAATATTTATTACTCATACGCATAGTATTCCCAGAGGGCATATTGTTCAACTTTCTTTCTTTCTTTCAATTTGGACCACTATTACAAAATCTAAAGACTATTTTATACAAAAAGCCTATTTCAAGAGCCTATTTTATAATTTTACATATAAATCGATTTTTGTTGAAAACTTTAATAATTGCAGATAATACTAGCTTTACGAATTTTAAAAAGAGCGTGTGTAATTTTTTGGTAAAAGGTATGTGCTAAGGAACGAAATATGAAGAACTGCAAACTTATGGCCAAACCGTTGCCTTTTTACCAAATTTATCTAATTTTGTATATGTATATACTATGAGCCTCAAAAGTGAGTAAACACAACAAATTATTTGATTTTTTTTTAAGATAATGAAAATCCTAAAATCTATCCATCGATTGAAATTTAAAAGTTTCGTTTTGTTGGATATTTGGTTGAATAATAGATTCGGTTATGAAAAAAATTTAAGTTGAACTATAATGCTTTTCATAATCTTAAAAAAATCAAAAAATTCACTGGTGCTTACACACTTTTGAAGCTGTGTGTATGTATATTGTAGGTCGTCATCCCTTCGCTTCTACACTATTCTGCCTTTCACTACGATTTGAATATTTAATTGTTTGATATGTTGTAAACTAGCATGCACATATACTTGCGTTTCTTAAGCTATTGTCGTATGTTTTGCACAATTTATATTCGAAGAGACACGGATTTCGCTTAATTAAACGTAGTATTTTATATGTCTTGATTCGCACCCTTAAATAGGATAAAACTGACATTTTACTAGAAAACAATAATATATATTTTGTTTTAGACATTTTCAAATGTTAAATTCGAGGTTACATACAAAATGCACTAATTTGGTATTACTGTTTATACAATTTATTTATAATGGCATCCATAAAGTATGCTACACTTTTTAATTCGCGTCTGTCATGTTGTGTAAATATGCCTATGAAGGCGTATACTTATTATACATTGAAATCGAAATACTTACGAGTATAAAACAAATTCAACCACATCAGTGTCTAATATCAGCAATGGCTTACTATCTAATAATTTGCGAAAACCACATGCATCGCGTTTTAGAAAGATTCAAACATAAACAATTCATATCAGACCACTCCTTAATGAGTCTAAAATCCCTATTAACTTTCCGTTCCAAAAATCTAGACATAGTTCCTTATCATCTGCCAGTAATTGAACGTCATCTGCGTATGTTTAACGTTTACAATAAATCATATTTTTGAACTTTTAAAATAAATGGCAAAAGTTCATTTAATGCAAACCAATGAAACTTAAATATTTTTTTTATTATTTATTTATTTCAAATTTATTATAATTTAAATTACAATAAATAATATACACAGCACTAGCTATAACAGGCTATCGGCTTTCAACTTGAATATAAAATTCGCATTTTTTACTTTTTGCCCAATATCGGCACTGCTTTAGTTCATATTCAACATAGTCAATTTACAATTTGTTAAAAATTTATAAAAAAAAAAAAAAAAATAGGCTATAGTATGTAAATAAAAGAGAAAGAATGTTAACTTCTATGAAGATCAACAAACACAGTTGAAATAATTTGTTTCTCACCAAAGCATAAAAAACACTATATAACCCCCTTATTCATAAAAACTTACAACAGGTTTATAACAGGTTTATAAAGCAAATTTCCATACAAATATGAACTAAAGTTTAATAAGACTGGGATCTAATGAAAAATCTATAAATCTATATAACTAATTAAATGTGTTGCACATCCTTCTGAGTGGGTCAGCATCAGTATAGTTTGATCTTAAAAATCTTATTGGCAATGAAGAAAAATTTATGGTAGGACATTGTGGAACATTGAAAAGAATTTCATTTATTAGGGAATTAGAGCCTGTAACACCATTAATAACATTCTAAATAAATGATACAATCAGCATAACTCTACGAGTATTAGTATTGGCAGCTTAATAATAGCTAGACGAACAGGATATGATGATAAGTTAAGTGGAAGGCAAAACAAGAGAAATTGTTTTTGCAACGATTCAATAGCACTGGAATGTGTCTGATAAATTGGATCCCAAATAACTGATCCATACTCAAGAATCGGACGCACAAGTGACATGTATAATGTGTTTGCAATATACTGCAATGCATTAAATTATTTAGACCAACGTTTTACATAGCCAAGCATACGCCTGGCTTTATATATTATAGAATTTATATGTGGTTTAATTTAGAATCATATAATATACCCAAGACCAGAAAGCTTTCAACCAAATCCAGTTTATGATTTCCCAAAAAGTAATTTGCAGTTATTGGCTTATATCTTGCAAAGCTCATAGTTTTAATTTTTTTGTATTAAGTTCCATTAAGTTTTTAGCATACCAATCATAAAATAAGTTAAAATCCTTTTGCAGAAGTGTATGATCTATTAACTGATTGTAGCTTAAGAAAAACTTCACATCATGCGCGTACATTAATATATTCGAAAATTGTATTACGTTCGGTAAGTCATTAATGAAAATTGAGAACAGTAGAGGCCCCAAATGGCTGCCCTGTGGTACTTCAGATAATACTTTTATATTTTTGGAGATACAACTTCTAAAAAGCACGTTTTGTGTCCTGCCTAATAAATACGAGTATATCCAGTTTATTAAAAGTTTTGAGAATCCCATTAATTGCAGTTTTTTAATAAGGTTTACTTTATTATTTTAACCTCTTAGTGTTTATTTAACATGACATAAATTATACGGAAATTTACAATAAATTTGTAAATTAATTTAATTCATAAATTATGTCAAAATTATAGTGAAATTATTAAACACATTCATGTTTTAAAACTTCTTCCAGCATGTGCCTGGGCCGCAATTCATTTAAAGTACATTAAAACTATTTAATTTTATTTTAAATTTAAACTAACTAAAACATGTATATTTTGTATGAAGTTTTTTATTGCATGGCTAAAATGTAGCTTTTAATGGGGGGAAGTAAAACAAAAGTTTGTTTGTGTATTGAAACTGTTTGTAACATATTAATTTAATAATCATGATTACATATGGACTACATTCGAATAAATTTTTAGCTAAGGGTTGTTTTTGCTATTTCAATTAAATACAAGAAGTATATTACTGATTTCTCAAGTACATACATATATGTATGAAAGAATTATATTTAAAATTAACTAATATTTTTTTTTTTGCATAATTCTAAAGAATTCAAAAATTCTTAATATTTTGAGCAGCTAACCATTATCTTGTACAGAAACTATTGCCGTATTTAAAGCAGGGTTATTACAAATTCGTTCTTAACCAACTGAATTTTCTTTTTTACTTTGCATAAAAGAATCACATGTAAGTAAAATATTTTATGCATTGTTAAATTGTCTGCAAGTAAAAACTTTTACATAAAAATTTTCATTGAAAAACAAATAAAAAAACTGCTTCCCAAACCATTATCATTTTCACTTAAAATGCCTTCAACAATTAGGACAAAGAACGCTTTTGTTTCTTGTAACATATTTTTTTTTTGTTTTTACAGCCACTACTCTAATTGTCATTTTAATGCATGAATATGTGACAGCGGTAGGCTGTAGTTTTCTGTTTTTTTTTTTTTTTATAAAGAAATATTTAATTTTTTATTTTAAGAATTTAGTCAAACGGTCTTTATAAAAAAAATTTAATTTTAATATTATAAAATTATTAAAAGTTTAGTTGCAGAAATTTTGAATTTCATAAACATGGTTTTAAAAATAAAAAGCAAAATCCTGGTCTCTTTGACAATGACACCAGTGCAAAAAGTATACGTTTCTAACCTATCATGCAATTAAATTCCCATTGAAAAGCATAATGGTGTTGCTATAAAAGTTTTATTAAAATTCAACAAATTTCTTATTACACAGAAAAAAAAAATCATGTTTTTTTTCAATTCAACCTTTAATTGATTTTAAAATAATTTTCAATTAAAATTTTAATTGATTCAATTACTTTTTCTGATATTTTCAATTAAATCTCACATTTTTTTTAATTGATACTATCATTTTGTTTACAGGTCCGATTTTAATTAAATTTTTAATTGATTCCACAAATATTTTATATTTTAATTGAAACTCATTTTTATTTTTTTCTGTGTAGGGTTGACGAAACAGTTACTGGAACCAAAACTTATGTTGTAGCAAAACAAGGGATAATTTTGGTTTAACAATCAATTTGTAGTTGTGCTCTAAGGAACAACACTTCTGTCACTTCTCAACTTTGACTACGGATGTTTATAAAAATATTAGCAATGTTTTTAAAGGAAATTTGATTTGAATTGATGCTGTTTGATCTTACAGAACTCTTGTAAGAGTAAACAACATGAAACAAATTTGTGCTAAAATAAAGTGGTTACGCTTTTTTTTAGTAAATATTTGCCAAGTGTGACCGTACCTTAACAAACAATATGCATATTTTGTTAATATTTCAGAAACCCTTTAAACTAGTAAATCCTCATTTGCGCCAAACGACAATATGTATACATGCCAATGGCAAAACAAAAACAGGTACAATACAATAATAATTTCTAACCCTTCAGTTTAATGTGTCTACAAACACACCAATTGAAAACACCTTTATGAAGAGTATAAATTAATTCAACACTGCAACTTTTTGCATTAAATTTAACCTTGTTTGTTACTGATGCTCTCAACACAATAAAGTAAAACAAAATGTATTTCACTTTATAATTTCTTTAGAAAACAAGGAATTTGTTTAACAAAAATACTTGGTATGTTAACGTAGAAACAACAAGGACAATAACAAACAAACAAAAATTAAAAGCAAACATTTAACAAAACCTACAATGGCTTAACTAAATTTTGTAACAAAATTATTGCAATTGTTGTGTCTTGAAAAACATGCCCAAAATAACCAACAAAAAAAAAGCAGGCAAAAGTAACAAAAAAAAAACAAAAAGCAAAAAGACAAAAATAGTCCTATTTAAAATTCTATGTTAAAAATGCATATAGAAATGGCAACAATACAGTTAGTTTTATACATAAGAATGTTACACATACATACATATATTTATACATGTACTATATATATAAACATATACATGTACATATATACATTTGTACTTGCATTCATGTGTATATGTATTATATTTGTTTTTTTTTTTGGTTAAATAACACATAAATAAACCCATAAACAGGGTATATTTTAAAGAAATGAGTTTATTAAGTTAAAATTTGGTTCTTCTCAGTTTAATGAGTGACCACAAATTTTGTTGTGTAATATAAGTTGCATCGCTGTATTTAAATAAAAACGATTTTGCCCCACTGTGTGAGCCAGTTGCCTGCAATATATAAAATAAAACTTTGAATTTTAGAAAGGGGATAAGGTTTGTGCAGCTTCTAAAAAGTAAATATTATATTTTTATATAAGTATTTAGCATTAATGAAAATCTTAGGACTTGTAGATTGATATTTTAATAAAATAAATTTAGTTTAGATACTTTTTTTCCCCATGAAGAATAATGTAAAACTTGAGTTAATGTGAAATTTTAAATGTTAATGATATCCCAGCAAAAACTATACCCCCCGTTGTCACATGCAAGTGCAAGTTCGAAAAACTCAATACACTTACAGTTTTTTACTAACACAATCATATTTTTCGCACTTGCAGCTCAACTTGCAAGAGAATTTGGTTGTAAGTAAATTTTTGGCACTTGCCGTAAGTAGAATGACAAATAAATAAACAGTGCTACATTGCTAAAAAAAAGTTATATTTATAACAAATTTTCGGGATTTTACAAAAAATTATAAAGAAAGAAGAACAAAACTCTTACACAACACATCTTAATAGTATTTTTAAATATAAATTTCATGTATTTAATAAAAATACGGCAATACTGGATCCATATGCGTTTGAAAATTAACAGAATTTTATGAAAAAATTTTGTTTGAAGTTTCTTTGTTGACGACATTTCAAAAATTAACTTGCACTTGCTAGTGTAGCCACTCAAACAAATATTGTTGTTTTTCGGTATTTTTCGTTGATTATATGTATACTCTACTTGCAAGTAATTACTTGCATGTGGCAACGGGGGGTTACATTCTTAATTTTAATGACTTCCAGAATTCATTAGCGTTATTCGCTACTTTTTGTATTAGTTACTAATTATATATTTAATAATTTCTTATATACGAGGTCTAAAAAAAGTATGTTCGATTTACGCAGTTTTTTTTTTTTTTTGTTATGTTGGTACACATGTCTGTTATATATGTATGTTGATAATACCAGTCATTTTGGATTGTCAGTTTGTTTTTGACAGATAAAAAGGTTAGTTGTGTTTTGGTATGCTCTCCGATTTCTTACTATTCGAAAAAATCGATCAAAGAAACTGTATTAAGTTTTGTGTAAAAAATGAAATTAAATACGCAAGGACATTTGAAATGTTGACTGTGGCGTTTGGTGAGTCTACTATGAGCAGAACACAAGTTCAATTGGGGTATAACCGGTTAAAGGAAGGCCGAGAAGATGTCAATGACGATGCTCATCCTGGTCGCCCGAGCACGTCAACAACCGATGAAAACATTGAAGCAGTGAAGAAAATGGTTCTGGATAATCATCTAATCACTATCAGAGAGGTTACTGATGATGTTGGCATATCGTTCGGCTCATGCCAAGCAATTTTTACGGATGTTTTAGGAATGAAACGTGCGGCAGCGAAGATTGTTCCAAAACTGCTAAATTTTAAGCAAAAACAACGTCGCATGGACATCGCTCAGGAGCTGTTGAATATCGTCAACGATGATCCAAATTTCCTCAAAAAGGTCATAACTGGTGACGAATCATGGGTGTATGGCTATGACATTGAAACCAAAGCGCAATCATCCTAATCGTTCCCGTTCCCAAAACGGGGAATTTTAATTTATATTTTTTTGTTTTTTTTTCAAAATTGGCCAAATTTGATTAGGGCCACTGGGAGATATGTTAGATTAAATGAATTATATTTCCCACGCTTTTACATTAATTACTACAAAGTAATTATAAATTGGGGATTGCCAATAACTTTAAATTTTACCAGGATAATGACCCGAAGCACACGTCGTTGATAGCAAAGAACTGGTTGTTGTATAATTATCTTAAAGTCCTCAAAACACCTGCGCAAAGTCCAGACCTTAACGTAATTGAGCATTTATGGTATGATCTCGGACGTCGGACGCAAAATAGATTATGTACCAGTTAAGACCTGCTCAGAGCTACGTTACTGAAAGAATGGAACCAAATAAATCCGGATGTGTGCAAAAAACTGGTTGAATCGATTCCAAAAAGGTACCAAGCAAAATACTAAATATCACACTTTCAGTGTGGTTAATGTACTACTATTAAGGTTCTTTTAATTATTTTGTTTTTGTTTCTGTTATATTAATGATAGATTAATAACAAATAATTTATTAAAATTTGAAAACAATTTTAAAAAATCCCAAGCTCTCTTTTTTCAAATAGGGTTTATTATTTTACAAATAATGTATATGTATGTATGTATATCAATATTTGCGATATAAAAAATTTTAGATCCATGTGAAATTTCGTTAACATATCCTCATACTATATATGTTTATGTATGTATACCCACTGCAAAAACAGTTTTTCGGAAATGGGCGCTACATAAAAGCTATGATGTGTTATGGACCAATCATCCATAAATTAAGTGGTGTAACTTCTGTGCATATACGAGTAAATATAAATATAACCGAATTGTGCTCACCACGAATAACTAGGGGATTCCCCCTTTTATGTTTACTTTAATAAACAAAAAAATAAATTGTAGTGAAAATACAAAACAATATAAAAAAACTTCCAGGTTCTAATTTCAGAGCGAACAATACATTGGAATGGCCGGTTCTAATTTCTGGACGTTTCTAATTTTTGAGATTCTACTGTATAACCAAAAATCTAAAAAAATCCATTTTCGGAATTTTTCAAAACTTTTTTGGAAATTGTGGGTTTTCTTACCAACATTTAAAATTTTGTTTTAATTCGTGTTGGTTTTTATTTGAATATCAAAATTCTTTAAAAAGTGAAAAAGATCAATTCAATAAAATTTAAATAAATAAACAAAATTTAATTTTGTATTTAGTTAAGCACCCTTTACTTTTACATATAAACTGTATGAATACAGTAGGTATTTTTATACAAGATTTTTTTAGTTTTTTTTTTTATTGCAATTTTGTTTCGTTTCCTTTTTTTTTTTTTTTTTTGATTTTTTATTGTAAATGTGTATTTTTGAAGAAAAATGCCGGTGTGTTTGTGTATGCATATGTATGTGCAGTTCTATTACTATTTTCTATTTGCAACATTTTGCCAACAATGCATATAATACGACAATGGTTTGTCATGTGGCATATTGTGTGTATTAGTGTGTGCATATGTATGAGAGTGTGTTTGTTTGTGTGTATTACTCAATGTTGGTTGGTTTGTTATAAAAACAAATTGTTCGTATGTTGAATATTTTGAATATTTTATTTATGTACGAGTAGTATGTTGATTTCATTTCTTAATAGAAAATAAAGAGGAAAAAAATAGAATTTTCATCTTTATACAAAATTTAAAGTAGAGTGAGTGTGCAATATTTTTTTTTTTTAAAGAGCCTTGATGTGTCGTAATTAGATTTATTACGATTCTTTACGTTTTTATTTCAATATGATTTCGTAACATGAAAAGAGCAAAAGTATGCATTTAAAATGTAAAATGAATTACAAGGCTAGTAATGTAAATAGTATATGTACATCTAAAGAAATCAGGGTGTTTCTTTTGTCAATTACTAAATTATGGTGTACAAGTAAAAGTTGAACATTTCTTTAGATTCTATGCTCAGTGAATAGTGTAATGTAACGGGTGATTCAAGTAGAGATAATTTTTTCAATAGCCTTTTTTTAACAGATCACATGTGAGTCGTGTCATGCTGTCATGTTATTTTTGTTCTTTGTTGTCTGAACAACATTTACAAATCGTTCAACTTTATTGCGAAAATTCACGTTCTGTGAGGAATGTGTTTCGTGCACTTCGCTCAACTTATAGTCAACATGATCCGCCTATTCGCAACATCATCACCCATTTTGAGACCCAAAATTCATTATTGTACACGAAGACAGTGGAGAGTCGACTGACGTATGGAACGACTTGGCGCATTTTACGTCGAGATCTTTAATTGAAAGCGTAAAGACGGCGCCACTTCCCACATAACGCATCAATCAAACAATTCAATCAATCAATCAAAATTATGTGCTAACCGAGAACACTTCCGTGAGCACATAATTTCACGTTAGACTTTTTCATGTGGCGATATGTAAAGTCTAAATTTTATGCGGACAACCCCGCTTCGATTTACGCCTTGGAGGAAAACATGACGCGTGTCATTTGCCAGTTACCAATTGAAATACTTGAACGAGTCATCGAAAATTGGACTCAACGGATATACCATGTGCGACGTAGCCAACAATTGATAGACATAATTTTCAAAAAATAAATGCCAAAGAATGTTCTTTCAAATGATAGCAAACATTCCCCATTAAATGTAAATAATCGGTGTTTTTTTTTCTTTAAAAAAGTAGGGAACCTCAAAATGGATCACGCTTTATGTGTTAAATATGAAATACCACCGATTGTTGTTTGCTAATTTGTCATAGCAATTAATGCACATACCTGATAAACTCCACTTAGTATAACAAATTATTAGGTATTTGCAACAAAATTTTCTTACATTTGAAGACATTAAATTTACATTAAATTTATTTTTAGCGTTTGTGTATGTGTTCACAACCAATATTACACTAAGATTGTGAGATTATGTTTCGTACACTACGAATAATGTACGGTACAAAGTACACGTTCACTATCTCGTAGTGCACATATGTGTACTGTGGAAACGTAGTGAGTTTAGTGAATTTTTTAGTGTACGGTGGAGTTTTTTTGGGTACGAGTAGCAAAGATTTTAGAGTGCATGCATGTGGTGATTATTTTTTTTTTTTTTCATTATTTATGTGATTATTCGCGCTCTATTCCCGTTGACGTTGGGTTTCGTTTTTAAATTAGCATTCTTGAAATATATTGAAGCTAAAGCGCCCTGAAAATAATCAAATAAACTCGTCAGTCAGTGTATATGTGTAAGTGTCGTTTGCTTGTAGCTTTAAAGACATGGTACAAATAATCACAACAATCACCATTTGTATTTTGACAAATCATGTCGTCGTCGGATAATGATTTATTCAGCCTTATTATGAGTGTCGTTTTCTTTTTACGACAACGACTGTTTCGTAATAGATTAAAGAAACAAATTTAATTTTATCTTTAATCTATTACGAAAGAGTCGTTGTCGTAAAAAGAAAACGACACTTATAATCTATGTCTTTCTCCACTTTCTCTCTGTTGATACTTTATGTTACTCCTTTCTGCTGACACTCTCTGCTAATACACTCTGCTGTATAATCTTTGCTGAAAACCTTCTCTGCTTTTGACACACTCTGACGTTAACCTTCTCAGCCAGAGTTGAACCTATCGACCTCCGGTTAATCTGCAATGAAATAAGCCTGCTTTGGCGGATATAATCCGCTCCACTTGGATAGATGTCATCCATCCTCTATCCAGTAAAACGAATAATAGTTCCTTTATTTATCCTATCTATTACCAAAAAAATCCACATTTTTATAGAATTTTCCTAGAATTTTGGTTCCTCACAACCCCATATAACAAAACCATAAAACTCTTGTAAATGTCATAAAAAATCACGACTTAAAATATTCGGAATCATTAATTTCGTAATGTCATCCATTCTCTATCCAGTAAAACGAATAATAGTTCCTTTATTTTTCCTATCTATTACCAAAAAAATCCACATTTTTGTAGGTTAACATTCCTAGAAGTTTGGTTCCTCACAACCCCATATAACAAAACCATAAAACTCTTCTAAATGTCGTAAAAAATCACGACTTAAAATATGGGGAATTATTAATTTCGTAATGTCATCCATTCTCTATCCAGTAAAACGAATAATAGTTTCTTTATTTTTCCTATCTATTACCAAAAAAAATCCACATTTTTGTAGGTTAATATTCCTAGAAGTTTGGTTCCTCACAACCCCATAAAACTCTTGTAAATGTCGTAAAAAATCACGACTTAAAATATGGGGAATTATTAATTTCGTAATTTTAAAAGTAAGACATTGAAATATTGGTCGTAAACTTGCAGTTAGAATAAGGGGACCCACAGTCCTATCACAACATTAGAAGACATTATTTCTAATTCTGGGTTAAGCTTCTCGTTATTGTTTTAGTGAATTGATCGAATTTGTCTTAGATTCTCTTTAAACTTTTAAAAAATTTATATTTCTTTTAGGTAATCTTTTAATATGACTCCTTTTATTTTACAAAAAATATTTTTTTTATTATTTGTAATGAAACTGTAAGCTCATCAAATGTTTTTATTATTTTAAGTCCACATAATTATGCAAACAAACTGATGAAAATAAAAGTAATGAAATCATTATATAAACAAATTCGAGCAGTTTTGCACCGTACTTGCAATACATAATAACTACAATACCATATCATTGAAATCGGAGATGTTACACAAAACTGTTGCTGTGCGCTTTCAGATGTATCCTTCTAGCTCATACGATACTGCCCTTCTCTCGTTTAAATTCCACATCCCATCATTATTAAGACAACCATATAACTAAATAATTAATTCTCTCGCAAATAAACACAAAATAAATCATCATTTTGCTGTCGATAAAAAAAAAAACATAACGAAATCTGTGGCTGTGCTTTGTTATATATTTGAAATCCTATTAATTAAAATTAAATAATAAAAGTAAAACCTTCTGTTTACGCATCACGATAACCTCAGTTCATACAGTGTGGCGCTTGTTATTTTGTTTTTGTTTTTTTTTTTTGCCACTGCGACCAAGCATGAGTGTCTTGTATGGCACTTATAGACAATTGGTCTCAGTGGGTTATTTACCGCTTACACTTTACAATAATCATCAGCAGCATCGCACCACATCGTCATATTCAATATACAAATTATGAAATTGCACACACAGAATTTGTATAACATTGGTAGAAGCGGCAATATCACAAGACAAATACATAAATTGATGTTGATAACAATTTACGAGTACCCAGCTAACACTGGCAGATTTACAGAATAAAGAGTACAACGGCAAAAAGAAGTTAGTCGACTACATATAGAAAAAATTCATTGTAAACAATTTTTAAATACAAAATTCTTATGAAATTGAAATAGAAATTTTTATTTTACTACGAAATAAATTGATTCAATAAGTATTTGAAATGTATTAAATAAATAAAAAAAAAGGCATATTTGACAAGAAAAGTAAACTTAGTACAATTATATATTCCACCTAAACTTGGCCAGCAATTAAACATTTTTCTCCAATATAAACTCTTTTAGTTATTGAGTCTGCTTTTATTTCCTAGGCCTTACACTAAGAATTCAACTACACTGGAGCCACGATTTGCGTCTACTCTATTTGCATCGTTCCTATTTGCCTCGCCTTGTTAAATATGGTTTAATCTGTTTTGCATTGTTTTTATGATTTGTTCTCTATCATAATCAAAGAGCATCATATTATGATTAATGGATTCACCATAAACATGATTGCCACAAATATAAACATAGTTACTACAATCATATAATTGATTTTTAAGTTACATCTAAATTGTAACCATATTATGGTTATCGCAGTCATATAAATAATTACAGTCAACATAACATTGTTAAACAACTTGTAAAAATATTAACATTGTTGTGGTAAACATGTACAAGTATATTTTTTATCTGCGTGATGTCTAAGATAATTATCTAGTTCTCTAGATGATATACTTGTGTATAAACTAAAGGTACTGTCACACTTGGCAAATATTTGCCGAAAAAGACGTAACCACTAAATAAAATATATTTAAACTCTTTTATTTATTAAAAAAAAAACCCTTGTTTATTAAGGAAAGACACAACAAATATTTAGTTTGTTTCTGTTTGATCTTGCAAAACTCTTGTAAGAGTAAACAACGTCGAAATATTTGCAAAGTGTGACCATACCTTAAGAATGACAGTGTCATCTGCGAATACATACGTCTAGGGTGTAGTAAGAAGTATAAGCAGGGAATATAAAATCCAAGCACTAAAAACTATTCTTGCTATTTTCTATCAAGCGACAGTAGCACATATTTTCCTTTAAGTGTAACATCTACTCAAAATGCTAAATTGAAATGACTGTATTCTGTATAACAGTAGATTGCATGTTGACTACACCAATGATGTTTATGTATAAGTGCGAATGAGTACATGTACATATACATATATACAATATATGTATGTAAGTGTTAGTGGTAGTGTCAGTAAGACCACATGTAGCTTTATATCTTTATAATTTTTTTGTTTTTGTTTTTCGGTTGTGCTACCAAATATCCTCCAGCTAAATACGAAAATAAAGTATGTGTATACAAATACACATACACTTGCATTGCACAAACTTAAATAATTTTTGTAACTATGTATGTGTAAATTAATGGATACATACAAATATAAATTTACACATCTACTTAAGTACATACATATGTATGTATGTATGCATGTATGTATGAGTATGTATATGTTGTATATTTAAGTTTTTACATTATTTTGTTTGTAACTACATGCTTGTTATAAACATACTAAAACATATGCACACACAAATATGAATTTACATAAGGACTAAGATCAGTGCAAGTTCAAAGGTTCCCATCAAATGAAATGATTTTATTAAAGAAAATTGCTGAGAACTATCGCTTCCAAATGACAGATATATTTATATACCATCTACAAATAAAAGTGGCTTTAGGAGGAAAATCGAAAATTTGTATAGTCAGTCAAGCTAGACCATATAATATCCTACTCCCAGGATAACAAAAACAGTACCATGATTTATGTATGTACAGAACTTATATGTGATCAGTTTTACTTGCATATCTACATATCTAAGTGATTTATGCCCGTTAAAGTGATTTTCGAAATTAAGCTTCATATGGAAGCTATGAGTAACTTTGGAGCGATCATCAGTAAATTAGATTAAATGATTTGCATATATAAAGAGTGATAAATTTCGAGGTTTAATGGGGAATGTTTATCAAATGTTGGCCGTTGCTACGTCGCAGATGGTCTATCCAAATTAGTTTTATTTTATTTGATGCTGTTTGATCTTGCAAAACTCTTGTAAGAGTAAACAACGTCAAACTAATTTGTGCGAAAACAAGTGGTTACGCTTCTGGAAATAAATATTTGCCAAATATGACCATAACTTAAGATACGAACCACGCAGAATTTTATAGCAAATTGTTAAAAAAAAAATAACATACTAAGAACAAATAACAGTTATTATTTTAGTTTTCTATTATTATTTATTGTTTATCATAAAATGTAATTATAGTTATGAAACACTAACAAAATATTAATACATAATTTCTCTCTTAAATGAATGAAGTAGTCCGAATATAAAGATATCATTAACCATACTCTTAAAAAATTGTAAACGTTTTAAAAAACTGTTTGTAAATTTACAACAAACTTTAAGTGCAATTATAGTAATGCCACACAGTGTATATTTATGAATTTAATTCGTACACTAGTTTAACTGACATAAGACCTTATAAATACTTTGTACCATAAATAACTCATATGTGTGCATTGTATTCTACTCATTAACAAAATAAATGTGAAAGTGTTTGTTTGTCTGTACTAAGAGGGGTGTATAAAAGTGACTGTATGATAAAACAAAATTCATCATAATTACAATACGCGACTTGTTTGTTTCCTGTTTATTTCATTTTCTTCTATTTCTTGTACAACAACTGAGGGTGCAAACAAAACTTTTTTATAAGAATATAATTTTTTGGTTTCATATTTATTATTATGTTTTTTTTTTTGTTTGTTTTTCTGTTACTTGTTACATTTTCTTTTGATACATGTGAGTACTTCATTCAAATATTTAATTTAAATAAATGTGTGTGTATGTAGTATATGAGTTTCTTTGTATTAGACCAGCCCATAAATTATAGGTTTGCTTTGCATTAATGTTATTTTGTAGTGAAAATCAATCAACTTCCGGTGTGGCTTCTCCGTTTGGCCTCGAATTGCAACAGTTAGTTTTAGCCACTAAAGATCAACATAAGTAACATTGAAGCCGAGTCTATTTTATAGAGCAGGTCTACACTATTATTATTTTTTACATATGTATGTATGTAAAGGAGTTTTCAATAACTACTTGGTGTCCAACAGGGGCATATTAGAATAATATGAATATTTTGATATTTTATTTGTTGCTATATGAGGAATTAAATTTTATTTGAAAATGTTGGATCTTTTAAAACTATCAGCCATGTCACAGAATTTAATTCCGTCCGAAAGTGGAATTAATTCCGTTTTTTTGCTTCTACAGAAAAAGTAAAACGAACAATTATGTTTCTTAAAATTCATGATATTTCCGGTCAATATTATAGTATTTTGAGACTACATTTGTGCTTTTAAAAATCCAAGCGTAACTGTTAAGCAGCCTTTGCATGCTGAACGTGACACTCTATATGGTGCGCTAACCGGTGCCAACGAAGTTCTTGCATAACAAATTTCCCGATCGCAAAAAATCACAAAATCCAATTGAATCAAATTACAGCCTTACAACTCAAAATAACCATATAGACCCGCCATTTTGACGAAATATGATTGCAAATTTGTATAAACGAATCGACTTTTACATGCGTGACCTCTTTCCAATACAAATAAAAATTTCAATGATTTTCATATAAATTCTTTTAAAAAAACAAAATTCTCATTGAAAACCCCTTTATATATATAGCATATGCACAGCAAGTATATACGATACTTAAGCATGTTATCTTATAAATTACATGCTACATTCATTTACTGGTTCGTACTTGTTACGTACTCTCATATAAATTCGTATTTGCATAGTTCCGTACAAGTACAAAATAACTTTCTTATTACATTAAGGGGGGGTAGAATTGTGAGTTTAATTTCTGATTGGTATCCTGTATAACCTTGCAATAGCTCCAAGAAGAGAACACAAATTCATAAAGATTTAATGTAAATAATATTTTACAACTCTACCGGATATATTTATACTTTGGAGATGTTACTTAGTTAAATACGCCACATTTATGAAGACATAGTAGATGTAAAAGTTTATGCAAGGACAGTTATTATATTATGAAAAAGTTTAACCAATATGTATAGAAAAGTAAATACGTATAAAGTGGCTGAAAGCAAAGTAATTAAATAAAATACAAAATGATCAAAGCCTTATAGAATCTATGACGTTTTAGCTATGCACATTTCTCTGCTAACGGCCTGGAGTGATTCGAGGGAATAAAAACGTAACCAAATATTATTTGCAGATCTGAAAAAATTTAAAAATCGGAAATAAAACATAAACACCATAAACCATGCTATAAATGTAAGTTAATGGACAACTAATGCCGCTATACAACCTTAGACCATTTCTTCTTTGACACCACGTTTTACCATAAAAGTAGTGGTGGCTGTATTCTCAGGAACCCGTCCTTGACGTCCTAATATCTCTGGCATTAGTAATACTAGCTACAGTGGTTTGCTACTTATCTAATAATTTTCCTTGGCTTTGTTGATTGACTAAGCTATGGATGGCAGGAATTACATATCCCTAGCTCTTAGGCAAGGTGCTCGTTACATTTATCGTTGCAATCATGTACGAGTATTTGCAAATTGTATGTAGCTGGCATGCTCTTCGCAACACATACATTAGTATGTTCTTGCTGGACATACAATGCGGTGGTGAGCCGAGTTCACCCACGTTTGAGTGCGCCGCCTACTAAGGCCGATAGCCAGGAACCCATTATAATCTTCAACACATCTGCCAATACTTTAGTAAGACGTTTTTTTTTTCGTTTTGCACCAGGCAAATTTTCTGCGGTATTGTGTATATTGTGTATACTTGCTTATATATTTTTTTTGCACAGTGATGCCTTCCGTCTAACGTAGGGATTTACCTTTTCTATGTAAGTATATTATGAGTCTCAATTGATACTTGTCTTTGTCCCATTGTAAATGTTTCACTGTTTTTTTAATGATATATTATGATACGTGGAATTATTCTGAACTGCACTTTTACATTACTCTTTTAAACAAAGAAAAATTAAAAGAATTAACGCTAAAATAAGCTTTTTGCTTTTGTGTGAAATGCCATTTTACTTAATGGTATTCCCTGCGCAACTTGAGTTTCAATCCAAATAGAAAGCAAGGACTTCATTTCGATCATCGAAGCACTTCTTGTACGGGTCATCGTTTTAGCATCTAATGATGTTGAAAATTTTACAAAAATTTCAACAAAAAAAAAACGCAACCTCGAAGTTAAGCAGCGACGCATCTTCGAAAAAACGCAAACCGAAACGACGCAAAGCGAGGTATTGGTGTATATCAAAATGCCATATAATTGTTAAAATAATATTATTTATGGTAATAGAATTAAGCTTTTGTTTTAATAATATGTGGGTGGTGTTGGCTTTATTTTGATTTCGTTCTCGATAACATTTAAATGCATGAATCTGGAATTAAATTTACCACTAAAGCCAGATAAATGCTTTCATACAAAATTAGTGACGCGTTCACTGTTACTTATTATAAGCTCCAATGGATGTAGAAATCCGCTAACAATGATGTCCGCACGATTAATCTGTCTCCTAAGACTATTGTTTTCAGCTTAAATTTTTTTTATTTTTGAGTTGACAATTTTTTTGAACTTAGCATTGTAATTCATATTGTGGAAAAGATCTTTTTGATTTCCATAAGTTGCATTGTAATTTCATGCATACATTTTTCCAAGTTATCCAGTTGGTTATTTAAGTTGTCAAATTTAACATTCCTATCTTTAAGACAGGTGTTACACTTGTATGTCAGACTACCGCCCATTTTTTAATTACATATAAAGCACTTTTTGTTACAGATGGATTAAGCTGTGCAGAGCATTCCTGATGGAAGTATATATAACACCTGTGTGACATAAGAGTTGCAGGATTAATTCCGCCACTTTCTGAGATACTTTTACTTGAACTAGCCATTTTTAACTAAACAAACTTAAATTTCTTCATTCTTCACACAAGGAATTATTTCAGCATGATTATGCATGCACAGAGAGGATAATCATTGTGGTCTAACAAGAGGTTGTCATACCATAATATATTCATTGTGGTCTAACAAGAGGTTGTCATACCATAATATATTCAAAATTAGTTTCGATCAATTCAGCACTTATTATTTATAGACCTCATATTCATCTTTATTTAATTTGTTATACTGATTTGTTATCTGTCCAGACCAAGATGCAAATCCTTGGAATAAATATTAATAAATCAGTATACTCGTAAATTTGTGGTTCAAAAGTATTTAGTTGCTTATTTTGTAACATAAATATTAAAACATTTATGAATACAGATTTTATGTGAACTATGCAAGGTTTTTTAAACAAAGCTTTGTAATATTTGTCTACATAAGGAAACCTATTAATCTAAAAGATAGTTGTCATTAGCCTGTATGTAGAACTAACAGTTCTTGGCCATTACATTACATTAAACTTCCGTACTTGTTTCAAAACTTGTTTCGAGTTGAAATACAGCTGGGTTCTACATCTGTAAAATGAAGTGGAAGTGAAAATTCATTCACCCCTATCGTGAATAAAAATTCCACATGAAATTTGTTCCCTTTTATTTTTTTTTAACATTAAATTTTAATAGGAAAAGTGTGAAAAGGGAACAAATTTCATGTGGAATTTTTATTCACGATAGGGGTGATTAAGTTTGTGTTCTAATTTTAGTGAAAATGATCGGAAAAGTAAATTATAATTTCCAGTTTGGTTCATCAAAGTATAAAAGTTTCATTCTTTTTCTAGAACACAGTGAAATTGTCTATGTTGAATTAAAAACGTTTTCAGTTTCACTTCATAGTGGAATATAGAACTCAGGCGTATCGCTTTCAATGAAATTCCAAAAACACCTACATAGTTCAAACAAGCTTTATTCAACTTCCAGATTTGACAATCCTCCCAAACCCGTTTTTCCAAACCCTTTAACACTAGTTTTCCTTTTCATTTTATATTTTTGAGCGAATTTTTCTAATTTTGTTACTTTTTTCTAACACCACAAAATTTGCATATTTCATGTAAGTTTTTTATATTTGAAATTCACACATTTGTCAACAATTTTGTACTAGTTTTCACAAAACTAAAATTTCCATTTTTAATTCGTATTCACCACCATCAACATTCAATAGTTACGCAAATGAAGCTGTGTACGTTAGAAAAAAATATACTATAACTACACTCAAACACTTGTAACCGATGACAAAAATGTTTTGAATTCATTTAAAAACAAAATATCAAATAAAACAAAACAAAAGTTTCAACGAAAACTCCAAAAAAAAAAAAAAAAAAAAAAACATCCATATTTGAAAATTTGATTTGTTAGCAAAAACAAATGTGTAAATATTCAATGAACAAAATAATATGTTTCCAGCATACACATGTACACACAAAACCCACATGCAATACAATACATACTTAACCTAACACATACTTCCATCACAAACCTTCATACACATATATATTTCATTTTATTTTAAACTCTTGATTTTTTCTCATACATAAATATACATTGCAATATACTGTGAGCGTCGATATAAAGTAAACACCTAATATTGTTTAGACAAATTTTTTATTTATATTTGAGACAAGTACAGATTTAATACAAAATATATTGCACAATTCATTAGTAACTTAAAAATAAGGAACTTAACAAAAAATCATTCAATTTTAACGGAAAAGTACCAGATTTTAAGTTAAAATAAATATTATATTTACTATTTTGCTTATAGTTAGTCCTTTTTGGCCTTATCACATCTGGCATAGAATCCATGAGTTTTTTACTGAAATAAGGCAAAATATTGTTTCGATTCAACTTGTATTACTACCTTAAGATTATCCTTGCAAGAAATATTTCTTTGCCTATATTTTTTTTGTCTAGATATTCACACAAGTGCTCAATTGGATTGGGATCAGAGACTGCAAAGGATGATCTAAAGTTTTTGGACAATGATTAAGCAACAACTCTTTCATAGTTTTGAATGTATGCTGTATGTATGTATTATTGTTTTGTTGGAAAATCCAGTTCGGCGCTAGTTCTAATTTCTCTCTAGCAATTTCTTTACACTATAATCTTCTTTTTCATTGTGGATTTCATAAATGCCTGCCTGTTTTACCTTCTTGGTAATATATTTATTACTAAAGTCTTCGTTCTTGCTTCGCTATATTTTTGGGGGCTTTTTTATATGTAGGCGACTTTGATGCGAAGATCTTCTAATCGTACAGGATTTCCAGAACTTTTCGTAACACAATCAGCTATTTTCACAGCAGACATCTCTTACTATAGTTCTTACTTCAGTTTTTATACCCTCCACCCCTATAAGTGGTGAATGAGGGTATATATAAGTGTGTTATACTGAGAAATATTCATCTGAGACCCAACAAAGTATATATATTCTTGATCCTTATGGGATTCTAAGTCGATTTAGCCATGTCCGTCTGTCTGTCCGTCTCTGTAAAACACTCTCACGTCCAAACTATACAACTTAACTAAACAAAATTTCCAGAAAAACATTTCTTATTTTTCGGGTAACTATGGTATTGAAAATCAACAAAATCGATTTAGGCCAACCAGAGTTATGGACCAATATATGAGGCAACCTTCATAAAAATTTTATATTTTTTGTCCATTTTATTGCAATATTTTAAAATATATTGCAGATAATACCATGAAATTTTGTATACGTTGTTTTTATGATAAAAGAAGTAAATAGTAAGAATCGGTCTATGATTTCTCATAGCCCCCATATAAAAATCTTCCCGAAATATTGCTCAAATATACATAAATGCCTATAAAATTGGAATATCAACACAAAATTCAGCAAAAATAAGTTGTATGCAAAAAGAAATCGCAAAACAAAATTTTTTTTAGTTCGGTCCATGTTTGACCATAGACCCCATATAAAGTCCACTTCCAAAATTTACTTAAATACGTATAAAACAGATATAAATAATGTTAAACGGCTAAAATTTGGCATAAATAATCTTTATAGGCAAATAAATTGTTGTACTAAATTTTATTATGGTCGGCCCAGAATTGGTCATAGCTCCCATACAAGGACCACATCTGAAAAAGACATAACCGTATGCCCCATGTACAACCCTCTTCCGAAAATCACTTTAATAATAAGGGTAATAAGGGTACCAATCCAAAATTTTACACAGATCATTTACATACATGCCTAAATCAAACTGCTGGATTTTGAGAATATCGGTCCATATTTCACTAAATCCGCTACATAAAGTCCACTCCCGAAATCCACGTTGATACTAATATAAATCTTAAATATACCGTTGAAATTCGACGTGAAATATTCTCATATGCATAAAAATAAGTGTTCCAAAATTTAAGAAGATCGGCCCATAATTTGTCATAGCTGCCATATAAGAAAACCATTTCCGAAAAACAAATACTCGTAAGCCCGCAAAAATGTCTAATAAATTTTGATATCGAACAACCTTTTATATACATAAGTAATTCTAATCCAGAAATCATATTAGTATCGGTTATACGGCAATTATGCTACTGGATTTTGTAGCTGTCAGTCAATAATAGCTCCTGAATTAAGTCCACTTCCGAGCATAACAACCAACCATACAACTCTAGTAAATAACGCTTTTGAAATAAAATTCAACCAATATAATCCTAAAATACATAGAAATCACATTAGTAAATACTGGATTTAGAAGCCATCAGTCCATAATTGGAACACTTCTACTATGCCATATTTAAATCTCTTAAAAATAAAATTATTGAGATCATATTCAATTAAAAAGCGTTTCCTTATAATTTTATCTTTTTTTATACTCTGTTTCTTAACTTGTTGTGAATATGGAAAAATGTTCTTTTAATTTTATAAATTGTTAAATTACAATCAAGATTATTATGAAAATCAAACAAACTCTGTAAATTACAGTAAGAATCGGTAATTACAACAATTATAAATGGTCGAAATTAAATAAAATTTCATTTTTTAAATTAAAGTTGGTCGTAAAATTGTTATTTAAACAATATATAAAATACTAATAAAAATTGCACTAAGACTGAATAGAAAACACAGAATAAGAATATTCTAGTCATATAACCAGTGTAGTTTTTCTATTTCTTAGTACGTTTAGGTGGAGGGTATTTAAGATTCGGCATAGCCGAATATAGCACTCGAACTTGTTTATACTCGTTTCTTAACTTTTTGTGAATATAGAAAAATATTCTTTTAAATTTATAAATTGTTAAATTATACTCAAGATTATTATGACAGACAAATCGAAGAATCGGTAATTACATCAATTATAAATGGTCAAAATTAAATAAAATTTAAAAACATTTAAAATAAATTATGTTGGTTGTAAAATTGTCTTTCAAACAATATATAAAATAATAATAATTATTAGCACTAAAACTGAATAAAAAACACAGAATAATGATATTCTAGTCCTATAACCTATATTCTATTTCTTAGTACGTTTAGGTGGAGGGTATAAAAGATTCGCCACAACCGAATATTACACCCTAACTTGTTTTTTTTTTGTAAATCAAATTCTACTATATAAAAATGCAATATAATTTTCTAATGTAATAATAATATGTGGTTTTGATCAAGAATGATTACGCCAACACGCGTAAAATTTTAAAATGTTCTGCGCATTTTGGAACTGTGACGTCACACGTTCTGTGTTTCTATTGGCTAATTTTTTCTCACTTGTTTTTTTACTGTCGGTTTGCTTGCATTTGCTCACTGCACACTTCATGTTTATATTTTTTGTTGTTTTTTTTTTTTTTTTGTTTGTTTTTTTTTTTTGCTGTTTAACTTTTATTTTAGAACTCTCAGAGAGATTTCAATTTCAAGGTTGCCAAGTATCACGTAAAACATACATTTTACGAAAGAAATTTTAATTCTAACACATGAAACATTATTGGTAACCCTTAGAATGGAACTTCTACGTCACATAACGGGAAATCATGCGCATGGCGTAATCTTTATTTTATCATTCTTGGTTTTGACCATGGTGAAATTATACCAGGTGACAGCATAGCGCCAGCTGATTATTTTTTGCTCTATTCATGGTGAAATTGAAAATGTCAAAAAGTTGTTTACAAATAGTCAAAGTTTATATAAAAACGTTACAAAATTATTTTATTTTTGAAAATGCTAAAAATGCTAATTTTTTTTGTAATATAAATATTAAGATTCCTCTTTAAAGTGATTTTTTTTTTTTTGCTGCAGAAAAATGCGTTGTTGTTATACAATACCTATACATACATTAATTTTGAAAATAAAGAATTTTGCATGTTTTACTTTGCAAAATTACGTATTACTTGTATATTTAAATAAATATTATGCGTAACTTAAAGAAAAATTCTTTGAGCAAATAAAAGAAACAAAAAAATCACTATTGTTTTCTGTTTTTATCCATGTTTGTATATTTGTTTTCTTTATTTTATGCCAGATATTTTTGACAGTAACGAAAGTATTACACAAACAAAAATGCCTGTTGTTCTTGCCTTGTTGTAATTGTTGTAGCAATGCTGTCACCTGGTATTTAATTTCACCATGGTTTTGACTATATTTTGGCACTCACAGTATATATGAATAAATGATAGATAGATGTTTTACTGAAACAAAAATTACAATAAAAAATTAAGAGTTTTTAATCGGCTTTACCGAATATTATATACCCATCAACAATATTAAGGGGAAATTTAAACTAGATTCTAAATTCATACGTTTAAAACGTTTAAATGTTAGCAAGTCAATTTGTTAGATTTGATAAGTTCTTTGAACATTCATAAATGTGTGTGGCAAATTCTTTCAAGGTTTTCTTGTGTAGGCGCTATCGGACATTTTTTTTCAAAATTTGCAAGTATAACTGTTTAACATTTTGATTCAATATTGATATATAAATTAATAAGTTTTTTTTTTCTACGACTTATTTTTCAATATGTTACAAATGCAATAAATAACTTAATATACCCCCTGCATCGTTTTGGTAGTGGGTATAAAAACACAAAGAAAAAGTTTTAATTTCTACCTGTATGTGTTTACGGGTACCTTTTACGTATGTTCATTTGTGTAAAAATAATTGGTTAAAACAACAATTTTTTTAGTGTCTTTTTCAGTAATGAAATGGAAATGTAAGTTAATAGAATGAAGGAAAAGTTAACTGCAAAAGTTTTTAAATATTTACATTTGTTTCTATAAATTAAATAAATAATAAATTAAATATATTAAATATATTGTTGTCCGTTTAGTCAAGTTTAACTCATAATAAATCACTACAAAATAAATACAAGGTACTTTCGTTTATTTCTACATATGTTTTATATTATTTCTTTGGAAATCCGCCTAAAACTCTTTATGAAAAATTTGTAAGCTAAAAATAAAATGTATGACATGAAAAATAGTTTATTTTTTGAACATAGAGGGGATATTGATTTGAAATATTCTTTTCCTGATGAACAATTTTATTGTTTAACAAACAACATAAAAATTGTTACCGATATTTCAACAAAAAAAAAAAGACAGACCTGGATTAAGCAAAAATTTTTAAATTTGAATTTTAACTCGAAAACTATAGATGCTAAATAGCACATTACATCATATACATTTTTTTAATAATAAAATCTTGGGAATTGTATGAAATCCACAAAAATTACAAACGTTTAAACAAATTACATGTCACTTTTTGTAACCTATTTTAGGCCCCACAGCTCTTCCCCTAGAAAGTTTGCTGCTCTTACGTAAAATTATGTCTCAATCGGAGCAGCGGTTTAGAAATGAGAAATATATTTCTAATAGATGTCGAATATTTCCCATAGTGTGTAAATATATTTTGCATGGAATATATAAAAAAAAACGTTAACATTTTTGAAAGAAGGCATCTGAAGAGAAATATAAGCTTTTTGTATATTTATTTCTTTTTTATATATTTGAAACTGAGAAATAATTTAGGACCTAAAGATTGATAATTTAGTGAAATAAATTAATTTTATAAATCTTTAGCATGTCATTTGCTTTAAAATTTAAAAAATATATAATATGCTGATTTTCATTAAAGGAAAAAATATTTCAATAAATGTCAAATTTTAACGGTTAAAGATATCATAACGAAATTTTAAACTAACACAGATCCAAATGTCTTGAAATCAAAGGCATTATATTTTATGCCATTTTCAATAACAAAAATTCCTAAAAATAGGGATAATATGTTACAAAATTTTATTTTTTTTTTATTAAAGTGCCCACTGTGACGTTATTTACCATGTGATAGTCAACAAACTTTCTATGTATGTAAGTAACATATAGAACTATACAAATATGAGACTTTTTAGAGCATCGGTGCTTTGCATTATTAGTATTTTTTACTTAAACCCAATTTTTTTTGGCCAAAGATAGGGTTGGGAGGGCTATGTTCTCTTAAGTTCTCTTTCCGCATCATATAAAAATTATAAATACGTAGTCCCGAAGAAAATTTTTTTTAAGAGAAAAGTTTTTTTATTCAGGCTAATAGCTCGAATTTTTAAGAATACTATTGTAAAGTACTGGAACAATTGGCAAATTGTTCCAAGGGCGTCATCAGCAATTTTCATTGTCCACGATCCATCTGTAAACATCATAACCGTTTTTTGAGAAATAGAATCCGAGAATTGTAGTTCCTTTTTACGTGTTATGAGTTAGAACGAAGTTTACGTACGTTTACAATGTGTGTGTATTCTTTATTGTTATTTACAAATCTTGTATTATTACAAATTTGTTTTTGCTTTTCTTGCTGCGTCTACTTTTTTTGTAAATCAATAACAGCAATGTATGTATGTATTTGTTGTCATTTCCCCTTTTTTTCTTGGTGGATTATGTTATTTTTGTAACTACGAAACACCGGAGATTTTTTCTTAAAACAATAATTAAAAAAATGTTCGCCAAAAATAATTAAAAAATGTGGACCTTTTAATATGATCCAACTTTAGAAAAAATATCTACAACGATAGAACAAGATTTTTTTTTAAACCATTCCCAAAATGGTCACTCAAGGCGAAAAATAGTAGAACTGGTTAACATTAACCGCCTGGCCCACGATGTCGAACGATAACGTTCGCGTAGATAAGACTTAAGACACAAACTTGATTGTGGAATAAACAAACTTGATTGAGTAAAAAAAATAGATACGATAAAAAGTTTGTGTATTAAGTCTTATCTAATCGAACATTATCGTTCGACATCGTGGGCCAGGCGGTACAGCTTCCACAGTGCTAAAAATCACTGAGCGCTTTATCCATAAAAATCGGGTGCTACATAACAAAGAAAGAATGACACCAAATAAAATTGTCCATGAGTATGGTGGACGAAACATTTAAAAAAATTTTTTTTTTTTATTGTATCTTCATTAAAAAAAATTAACTAACAATAAGTTTTCAAATCTTATATCTAAAAAAATTTCAAATATTAGTCCAGCCAGTGCCGAAAATTGTTTGACCATTATTTATTTTATTTATTAAGTTGGCATTCTTGCTTGTTGTCTTCGGCTCAGATCCGCTGTATCCCTTCTTCTTAATCGAATATAGCCACTAATATTATTAAGTATGTTGCGGGCTAATGGGTTTGGGTGTACTTCAAGGTTTTTTAAGTGTTTTTCTGCATTTTTTTGGATCTCAGTTTTTACCAAATTTTTTATATACCAGGGGGCAATTATGATCATTCGTAGCAATTTGTTTTGGCGTCTTTGAATTCTATCTACATTTGAGGCTGAGGCTGTTTCCCATAGCTGTATTCTATAACACCATATAGGTTTTATGATTGAGTTGTAAAGCCAGAGTTTGCAATCTAAACTTATCTTAGAGTCTCTGTCAATGAGCCAATTAATTTATATCAATTTCAATTTCATTTGAATCAATTTTGCATCTATATGGGATTTCCTTGTAAGGCGACGATCGAGGTGTCTACCAAGGTATTTAACTTCGGATTGTTGCGTTAATGCTTGATTAGTGATATAAATAGGAGAACATGATTCTCTACGCAATGTAAACGTTATGTGTGTGCGTTTCTGCTCATTAACATTTATCCTTCATTGCTTTAACCAGTTTTCTAGTTCAGATATATGATATTGTAGGTAGTGAGATGCTTCTTGAGGGGTTTTCATGAATGCTTAGAATAGCAGCAGCATCAGCAAATGTAGATGTGTAAGTACGATTGTTTGTTGGCATATCAGATGTGTATATCAAGTATAAGAAGGGTCCCAGGATACTTCCTTGAGGTACTCCTGCTTCAATAGGTAGTGCGGAGCTTAACTTAATCCCCTTCTTTAAGCTAAAATGTTCGAACAGTTAAGTAGCTTTCCAATAGCTTATGTGTGTTAACGGGTAAATTTAGTTTCAACTTGTGGCATACTTTATCAAAAGCTTGAGAAATGTCAATAAAAAGAGCGGAACAATATTTTTTTCTTCAAATGTTTTATTTTGATGATATTGACAAGTCTCAATAGTACATACTGTGTTTTCTTCTAAATCCAAATTGATGATTTGGAATACAATTGGTTGCACTTAAAAAAAAAATAAGGGCAAATCCATCAGCTTTACAACTGGCCTCGAAGGCAAACATTTGAAATGTTGAAATTGTTCGTCGTGTCTTACACCAACACGATTTTAATGGCCGAGTTTTACGCAAGAAACTGTTTATAAATCCGAAAAACAGACTGTGCAGGCTAAATTTCGCCAAAGAACATGTTTTCAAAGAATCTGGATTGTGAAAATCGATTCTCTTCCCCAATGAAACTAAGTTTAACATATTTGGTTCAGGTGGCATATTGTATAATTTGAACCAAATACAGAACTCAACAAAGGAAACCTAAAGGCAACAGTGAAGCAAGATGGTGGCGGTGTCATGGTTTAGGGCTGTAGTACATACAACATTTTTTGGAACAACCATGAAGAAGTTGAAGCAATTCTTTAAACATATGTTCTATTGCTAATGCACTGACATTAATAAGATATAACATAAAATATTTACAAATTACAATGTTTTAAATTATTAATGTCAAAATTTATTTTAACTAATTTTATTTAAACGTACGCACTGATATGTGTAACAAATTTGTTTCATTATAAAACACAAAAGAAATTCAAGTTATTTGAATTTAATTTCAACTATTCTTTAATTAATCACTTGAATATTTGCACGCTTAAGTCAAAAGTTTTAAGACATTTCTACAATTTAAATCAACTATAAAACAATTGCAATTAAACCGTCAAATTAAATTGGCAGCAAATTCATAGTAAAACTATTTATTCTGAGTAATATCTTCATTACTGCAGTCAATTAAGCTAAAGTGTAGTGTGAAGTAGAGAAACAACCAAACAAACAAAGCAGACAAGCGATAGAAAACAAGCTAACACAACAATACATCACTTACTTAAACTAGTTTTCCATTGTTTGGCTCAGCAGTGCACAGTGGTTGCACTTATATTGCAGTGTGTGATAAAAATATTTTGAATGAAAATATCTTGCTGAAACTTACACAGTATATTTTTGACATTTTAAAAATTAAATTTAATACTAATGCTTTTAAAACTAGTTACATAGTTTATACTATAGATTACTAATATAAAATGATGTAATTTCGCCTTAATTTTTATATTTTGTAACCAATAATAGTGTTTCAGATTTTATAACAGTAATAACATTCATTAGCCTGGATATGTCGGAGATAATAATGTCTTCGTTCGTTTAATATATTAAGGAAACAATTATTATACAAAGCTGCTTTTCGACATACCCAGGATGTAAAAAAAAAACTTTTAGGCCGGCCAGGTGAAGGCTTCTCGAAAATCGGTTTCGAATACGCGATAATATTTCAGTTTTTCCTTATTTTGTGTATGCTCTCATTAAATACTTTTACAAATAATGGACAATAAAGCGAAACACATAAAAAATACATAATAAGTCATAATAATCAAAACAAATCAAAACTATTATTCAAAGAATGTTAAATCTTATGTATTTATTTAAAAAATTTCCAAAATGATGACTTTTTGAAGAAACCAGAGGATATCTAAATATTCTTAATAAAATTGCTTTATAAAAGAAAAAACGTAAAACGAAAAAAAAACAAGTACAAAAAGTTAGAAAAATTTGGTATTTTTTGACAAAAGTTATTCCTAATTATAAAAACCACTTAACCGATACCAGCCTATCGAATAATTCGAAAATATAAAACATTTAAAACTGGTCGGTTTCTTTCAATTATGAAAAACCAGTTAACCGGTATCTGTTTTTGGTTTTTGACTACTCTATGTTAACCTCAAAATAAGCCGAATTTTCGACAAAATGCTCTTGGATTTTTGTTGTTGAGGTATATCCGGACAATTCAAAATGGGCTTCAGCGTGTGTAATTTTTGTAAAAACGAAATATTATTTTGAAATCTGCTTGTTCAGATGTAAAACTAAAAATTTTTTCTAACTTAATTTCCACCAAATCTGCTTATCATTTGTTCATTTATTTTTCAGCAAATCCGTATCAATAGTAAGCTTCTTTCAGGTAAAACAAGTTAGAGTGCTATATTCGTCTGTGCCGTATCTTAAATACCCTCCACTTAAATATAATTAGAAATACAAAAACTCAGTGTTTTTTATTCAGTTCTTAGTGAAAATTTTATGAGCAAAATAATTTATTTCAAATGCTTTGAAATTGTATCTAATTTTAAGCAATTATAAATTCTTACCATTTCTAACGGAGTTCGTCTGATGATCATAATAATCTTGAATGTAATTTAACAATTTATAAAATCAAAAAGAAACATTTTTTCCTTATTTACCACAAGTTAAGAAACTGAGTATTAAATGTATTAAGATTGTAAAATTAGGCTTCTTTTGGTTAAATTTCACCTCAATAACACAGTTGTATGGTTGCTTGTTATACTCGGAAATGGTCTTATTCAGGCAGCTATTGCCAATTATTGACTGACAGCTACAAGTTCTGAATAAAAATTTCTGATACATATAAAAGTTCGTTTGTCGCATTAGACATTTTTATGGGTTAAGTAGTTTTTCGAAATTGGTACTTATATGGAGGCTATGACCAATTTTGGGCCGATATTCTTAAATTTCAGATCAGAGAATTGTACGCATAGAAGGATATGTGACATTGAATTTAAACATAATAATGGTATATTTAAGATACTCGTGCATATTAGTATAAAGGTAAATTTCCGAAGATATATTTATAAGATATATAAAAAATTTAATGTCTTTTACGGAGGAGGTCCTTATATTGGAGCTTAGCTGGTAACAATATTTATACCAGATTTATACGTATTGATGCACTGGGTAACTTCCTAGTCCATAAAGAAAATTTTTCCAAGGTATTGAAAAAAATACAAAATGAAGTTTTTTTCTTTGGAAATAAATTTATTAAGAAGCTCCGTGCTTCCTTTCAACTTCACTTCAATTTCAAGAATGTGTCGATAATATTTTTCAATATTTCGTTTACATGAAAAAATGTAGAAATTAACAGAAATAAAAAAAATAGAATAGACTTCGTGTCTTAATACTCTTATACGTAAGAAAATGGGTAGCAAAAGGAGATACCCAGTAGGAAAAATTGACAATTTTATAAAAATAACAAAAAAATGAAAAAATATAAAAATTTATAAAAGTTGTTGAACATGGTTTAACACGTATTTAAGTGAATTTTGGAAATGGTGTATATGATCAAACATGGAATGAACTAAACAAAATTTTGTTTTGCAATTTCTTTTTACATGAAACCTATTTTTGCTGAATTTTGTATTGATATTGCAATTTTGTAGGAATTTATGTTCCACTAAATTAAGCCTTGATTTGAAAGTAATCCTATATAAGACAATTTGGGCACATTGAATTCAATTATGGGGAACTGCAAGTAATACTAGTATTGATTTTATACAGAGGGCTCAATCGAAAATTCTTAGAAACATGACGGAAGCACCATGGTACATAAGGAATGAAAATATCCATAGAGATTTAGAAGTACCATTGGTTAAAAATCTGTATATCTTGATATATTTTGAAATTGCAAAACCATCCGACCCCGCTTGTGATTTATTGCTTACTAAAGCTCCATAATGGCTCTCTCAACAGAGAGAAAATAGTTTTTAAGATTTAAGCACAAGATTTGAATACTTATTATAAGGCCTATGAAGTAAAGGCAGATTCAGTAAATAAATATAAAAAATATATTGGGGCTATGAGAAATCATGGACCATATATTTATTTGTCTGTCGTATAACTAACGTGTACAAAATTGTACTACCTGCAATATATGTCATATAACTAACGTGTACAAAATTGTATGGTATTATCTGCAATATATTTAACTCTCCGTTGGGTGAGAAGGTCTCTGGGGACCTTTTTCATTTTAAAAATTTAATCCTTGATGGTCAATGAAAAGTATCCCACCAATAGTTTAGTTTCTATTGAGATTTAAAAGTGTTTAGTACAGGAACTTGTGCAAAGGTCCGCTGGGACCTTGTAGTGAAATTTCAAAAAATCATTACTAAATTCACGTTCTTTTGGCTTGTGTTATTGTTGGAACACATCACAAACGTGTTCTTGAAATTTTAGTTACTTTTTGGATTATTTTAAGGGTCAGACCCTTTTTGAATACTTGTTACCTGCTTTATGTTTGAATACATCAAACACGTGTTCTTTAAATTGAATTTACCTTTTACTTTTTTTTTAATAAAAATTTAATTAAATAATTAAATAAAAATTTCATTTACATTGATTATATTCTATACAAATAGGTCACTGTGGATCTTCTACTTTGTATAAGAGCAACGGATGACTCAATCAACAGAGAGTTAAACAAAATAAAAAAAACTGCTGAAAAATATCGTTTTGGTTCAAACATTTATTTTCTACCATATCGATTGTGCTGATTTTCAATACCAAATTGCTTACGGGAATTATAAACGGTTTTTCGTAAACTTTGCTAATTTCGATCACTTAATTTGGACGTGAGAATGTTTTACACAGAGAGACAGACGGACATAGCTTAGTCAACTTACAAAATCATAGCGATCAAAAATATATATACTTTGATGGGTCTCAGATGAATATTTCTCAGTGTTACACACGGAATGAAAAACTTATACACATTTACCTTCATTTACCACTTGTGGTGGTGCAGGGTATAAAAAGCTGTCAATATTAAAAAAAAAACACACACGGAAAAAGGAAACTACAAGGTGGCGCAAAAGTAAACTTCCAATCAGGCGATCTTGCTGGCCAGTGCAAATCGCCAAAACGGGAGATTAGACGCCCGGGAAATGCATCCTTCAGCATATCGGTTGTGGCACGTGCAGTGTGTGCCGTTGCACCGTCCTGTTGGAACCACATGTTTTCCAATCCCAATTCATCAAGTTGCGCAAAATTTATAGCATTTTCTGATAGGAGGATTACTTTTGCGCCAAATTGTATATGGTATAACTCCAAATAATACTTTCCAATACACTAGAGCCCCTATTAGCGTCGTTAATAGGGGCCGGTAAAATGCGACGCAAACCGAAACGACGCAAATCGAATCACTTTTTTCTATGCAAATGTACTGACTTTTTGCTGAGTGGATCCAAAGTTTGAAAATTGAGCAAGCAAAATCACATTTTTATTAAAAAACGTCTTATGGTTCGTTTGATTATATTTATTTCAGCAGGTCTTTGTTTTTATTATAAAGAAATAATTGAAAATAAATTTTTAAGCAAGGAATAAAAAATATCTTTTAAGAACAAAATCTATTTACATGAATATGTACATATGTATATGTATTGTACATAACCCAAATTAATTTAATAGCACATAACATCATATGGAAGGTATGAATAAATTGGGAATTCTCCTTTTTACACGTAAATAGGCAAAATATTTACATGGAATAATGGTATATAGCGACGCAACTCAGAAGCAAAACCACGCAAAGCAGATTGATACAAAATTTCAAAGCCAACGCAAATCGGAATTAAAATGAAACTTAAATTTAGATAGGCGACACAAATCGAAACGACGCAAATAGGATAGACGCCAATAGGGGCTCTGGTGTAGTTACTTTATTCTATAAAAAAAAACACTTGTATTTTAAAACTTTTTAAACTTTAATATTTAGGATTTACTAATCGAAACCACTATAAATCTATATACTCAAGAGATTTATATGAATTTTTGCATTTTTTTAATTAATTAATACCCTATAAAAACAATATAGAAAATAATGCAAAATATAATGTTACCGTATGACAGCAATCACTGTGCAGTGATTGTTTGTGGGCACGTCTATCAGTAAGACGTGAGTGTTTATGTGTGAGCATTGTTTGCACCACTGTTCGAGTGCACATAAATTGCATTTCGTTCAGGTTTATTTTCTATGCAATTTTCCTACTATTTACTTCTAAGTTGTTCATTGTTCCGCAACAACAATTATAAATAGTTTTTGTTCGCCTCTTCGTACTTGGTCATACATACAAAAACAAAATTGTATTATAACTAGCATACTCTCATACACATTGAAGTATAGAATGTATAAGAACTCATAAGAGTAGTAAGAGTATTAGTGGCACTTTGGAAATGAAAAAAGATGTTGCTGCAGTGTTGCCAGAAAATGAATTTCAAAATATGCTAAAACTTGAAAAACTAAGTGCCAAAATGTTCTACAGAAGAAAAAAAAAGTGCTAAATTTTTTCAATGTAACAATACAATTTTTATTTCAAATGTTACAAATATAAATTATAGTTTTTTCTAATTTTGTTCATAACAATTGTTGGCTTGTTTTAGTAGATTACATTTCATATATTAATTCAAAAATTTCCGTGTTCATTTACTTACCACACCGAAAGAAATTTAGTTGAAATATTAATAAAAGTTATTTTTTATTTCTATAAAAGTATTTTTTGGAGTAAAATAGTGAACATTCTTTTTATCAAGCAAATTATGCTAAAAAGCATTTAGCATAATTTTTAAAAATTTCAATGCATTTTCGAGAAACAAAATGCACTGCAAGTGCTAAAATGGCAACACTGTGTTGATGATAAGATTCTTATTCAATTTAATTTTTCTTGAATTATTTCTCTTACTTCAGTTGACATTCCTTAAGGACTCATAATCATCATCATGAGTCTATTTATAAGGCTTTTATAAAATTATTGAATAAAGGAATTGTGCCTTTAATAACCTCTAGAAATATTTGTTTTTTTTTTATTAAGAAATGCATAATACGATTTATTTATTTAAATATCCACTACCATTACTTTTACCAAAAATAAATCCAAATGTATTTTTAACCTTTGTTATATGTAGTTGGAAAATTAGGTTATTCTTACTGAATCTTTGAAGTTTGTATCAAGTCGAAAAAAAACCAAATTTACCAGTTTTAACAAATTTTGGTTTTTGGCATTGAGATGCACTTCCTACTGTACAGGAATGATAGTGTTTTTAATATATTCTTTTAATAAATTTGTTTAAATATTGGAATTTCACAATGTCAACGCTTTTTCCTATTAAAAATGTATATTTGTAAACATTTCCATGTTGTTATTACTTTTCAAATAATATTTAACTTATTTGTGTTACTTGTTGAAATTTAATGCACGCAATTAATTAAGGTCACGTATACGTCATCATGTGCAAACCGTCGTTTATGTCTCATCCTCTCTCTCCCTCTTTTTTTACATTCCCTTTCATTTACACCATTGTCTCTATGCATGTAAATATATTGAATTTGAAGTGTAAATGCAGAATTTTATTTAAAGTTTTTCTATTTTTCTATTTCCTACAGTTGTTATTGTTGTTGTTGTTGTGATTGCTGCCGCAGCAGTAACTATGGAATCACGCACACTTACATAGTAAATACATACAAATACATTCAAAAACTGTTACACAGTTTATACACAAACAGTGTTAAAAGGGAATGATAAATGTCAGTTGAAACTGTTAAAATGTTGTATTTAGTTTTCCGAAACGTTTTTAGAATTTATTAAAGTGATAAATAAAGGTTTTTCATATAAATTTGTACTTTTTCTTGTTCATTTTTTTTATATCAAGAGGTCAGTTTTTTCACAAGTAATTAAATAAATGATCTTTTTAAACAACATTCGTTTACTACAAAATACTTTTCTTTGACTAAAAACAACACTTGAATATTTTGGAAAAACAGGGAAGCAAAGGGTTAAAATATTTAAATATTTTAATGCTAGTCGTGAGATAGAATTACAATACATTAAAATAAAATGTAAAAGATATTTTTAGAACATTATTCATTTAACACTTTTGGCCCAGCATTGTGAACAATTAACAATTTCTTCCCCAAAAAATTCGAAATTTGAAATTTATTTTGAATAATGTTTATTAATTAATTAATGTTGATGAACAAAAGTACATAAATCATTGATTTCAATGTGCGAGAGATGGTTTGTGCGAGTGATGATTTGGACATGAAAGACAAAGCTCACACAGGCCAGCCCAAAATGTTTGGAGACCAAGAATTGTTCGCATTAGACAATGCAGATTGTTGTCAAAGAGCTTGCAAAATCAGTTGGAGCTACTCAACAGGATTCATCAAAAAGCACGAAAATTTGATATCATATGAATTGTAGACGAGAGATCTTGCTGATATGCTGTTTAAACGTTAAAGTTAATGAGATTTTGTCAATCACTCTAGATGAGTGCTAATTTTCTGATAGATTCCTTTTACAAATATATAAATGTTACTGTCAAACATTAAAATTGAAAACTGAAATGACGATCTGATACCGTATACCAAAATATGGTGAAGAAACATTGGCAGAATCGATGTCATCCTTTAACAGTTCTATATCATTGATTACTGTGCACCGCTGCTCCCATTGTAATGATATACAAATTTATGGCTTAAAAAATATATTTACATTGTAATTATTATTTGCGATTTTGTTCATGACGTAAGTTCAATTGATCTATACTTCTCATACTCATACTCTCTCAAATAATGCGTAATTTATATGTTTAGAACCAAAGATTAAACTAAACTACAAAATTTATTGTACGTCAAATTTATAATTTTTAAATCTTAGATAACAAATTTCGGTACAGGTCAAACAATGTTTCCGAATTTATTCATACAACATTTGTATTATTTAAGATATACGAATTTTAGTACCTCCATCACTCGCTCTTGATAGTCCGCCCCATTTTCACCCGCCTATTCCTATGAACATCAAAATTATAAAATTCGATAAATCTATTATAGATTTTCAGATAATCGAATAGTCGGGCATGTTTTTATTTTCTATTGCCTTTTTTAGTCCCCCATATAAAAACAATTTTCGAAATTCTTAGTAATACGAAAATATAAAAAAATAATATTTTATTTAATTTTTATTGAGAAATTTAATTTTATATACAAGTACCAAAAAAGTACGCAGAATACTTTTTTTGGCTTTAAGAATTACAAAAAAGTACCAAAAATTTTTAGGCTTTAAAAATTTAAGTTTAAAAAACAATACCAAAACAATTCTACTGCTTATTGAGTTAAACCATATGAATGATATTTTGATGCTCATTAAGTATGTAAGGTATATTAAGTTTGTCATTTCGTAGACCCAAAAAGGGTTTATATTATGCGGTCTTATAAGATTCTAAGACGAACTAGCCATGTCCATTCGTCTGTTAAAGGCACGATAGAGCTTCGAAAAAAGACATAGAACAATAAAATGTTAACAATTTGTTTCGCCGAAATGTTTTTTATTGAAAATGGGCAAAATCGGTCCAGTAGGATATGATAGTAGGTATAGAAAAGCCGAATCTGTAAAAAAATATGTTTAACGCAAAACGAAATCTCAAAGCCATGTTTTGTTTGCATCGGTCCATATTTTTACATTGCTCTATAAAAGTCCACTTTCGAAAGGCACTTAAATGCGCATAAATCTCTTATAAGCATTAGCATCAGGTTAAAATTCGATACAAATAGTAGGGTACATTCATACCCAATTTTATGACGACCGGTCCATATTTGACCGTAACCCCATATAAAGCCCCATTCAGAAGACCACTTAAATGCGCATAAATGTCTTACAAACATCACTATCAAGTTGAAAATAAATTGTCGCGCAAAATGCCTTGATGATCCGCCCATAATAATAGGTGATGATCGGCCCATTATAGATCATAGCTCCCTTATGAGAACTACTCCCGAAAATGCATTAACCTACATAAACATCCATATCGATCCATATCCATACATCCATATCGATTTTACTCAGATCAGTTATAAGTATGAAAAAATTGGTCCATAATTGGCTAAAGCTCCCAGACAACGTCCACTTCCGAGAATAACCAAAGAGTAAACAATTTTGAAAAATCCAAAATCAGTTTTTTTAAGTAGAAATAATTTTGGAAAATTGTCATTGAAATTATTTGTTATGCCTAAAATTAGAGATATTTTTGTTGAGAAAATTGTTTTTGACAAAAAAAAGTACCAAAAAATTGTTAGACCTTCGAAATTCGAATTAAAAAAAAGTACTGAACCAATTCTTTTAGCCCTATGAATTTTAAATAATATTTCTGTGTTTATTTATTTAGAAGATACATAGGGTAACAGGTGGTTCCTATTTACACCAGTTTTGATTGACTAGAATTTCGAATTTCCAAAAGGTATCAGACACCTGTCCTGTCATTTTTTAATTAAAGGCAGACAAACTTTATAATTTTATTTCATTTTTATTAGTTTTGAGATACACGGTTACGAATTGGACCTGTTTTTGCCCGTTTTATCCCCCTAAGTGGATAATTTTGATATAAAAGGAACTTAACACCTGAATTTCAAGTTTCAAGCCTTAGCGCCCAAGGCTGAGCAATGACAATGTTTTATTAAAGTCTCTTATTCGAACTTTTACATAAGTTAATACCAACATTTTTAAGACATTTTTGCTCGTTAAAGTGAATGTAAAGTGAAATAGTGTCATTTATGGTGGATTTTTGACCGATCAGCAGAAAATTTCTGGATTTGATTTGCTTTCATATATAAATTATTTGCTGGGAAATTTGTTTGAATCAAAAATATATGTCCCCAAAAGTCATATTTCGAAAGGACATTTTTGTGGGGGCTAGGTTAAATAATAGACAGATTTCAAATAATTTCAATAGGCTTCGTCCTTAGCCAAAAAATAAATTTATAAATTTAATCAAGATACGAGTATATTGCAAATTGCGAAATGTAATTTGTCAAGTCAAGTGGCAGTCTAAGTCGATCTTTGTACTTTCAGCTGGGTGTTAGATTCTACGTCGCTATGATGGTGTAGGGTATAAGACATTCGTATGTTTCAAATATTCTAATATTTTAAATAATTTAAATCATCGAGATAGTTGTGGATTTAAATTTTATTTAAATGTTAAATGTAAATTTTAAAAGTTTACTTATTTTCTATTTGAAGTTTACAAAAAAAAAACTACTATAAACTCGTAGTCTATGGCTTAATACACTGAGATAAGAGTAATATCTGTGATTCAAGATTTCAAAAGGACGAATAATTATTCAAATACGAAAGAGTTGCCGTTAAACACATATTTTGTAATTAATTTAAACAAAGTTAATGACTTTCAACAAGCTTCAATTCATATTATAGTTGTATAACTAAAAACTCTAATTGCAGTTTTAAATTGCCAATTTTAAATATTACCTACTGTGGCATAAACTTTGTACTAATGTTTCACCAACAAATTGTGAGAAAAAAAGACCTGTAAGAAAAAAAAATTTTAAACTCCAGTGTTAACGATATTTTGTAAAACTTTTTCCTTCTTCATTCGCCCAAAGAAATGTTTTCTACTTTATGTCTGTTCTTTCCGTCTAAACAGGGATAAATTTATTTAAAAAGTTTCAGTTTGTACTTTTACAAACATAGATTTTTTACTTTTGTATTTTTTTGGCAAACACAGCAGGTTGTTGAAGCTGCATGCCACGGCTACTAAGAAATAGTTGTAGCTGATATCCGGTTGCAACTTCAATTCATAGAAAAATGTGAAAGATGAAAATAAAAAGCTTATTGTAGCAATTGAATACTGTTTGTTTGTCAGTTGATTTGTTTTATTTGTATGAAAAAGTGTAAAAGAAGAAAACAAAAAACTTTTAGCTAGAATGCTAATAATGCAACATAAAATAAAGAACGAAGTGGGTTTTCTATTGTAGAAGATAAGGATGCCTTAAGTTAGGTAAAAGCTTAAATAAAGAGAAAATGTTTTAGTTTTACAAATTTTGTTAAGCAACACATTTTGCTGATATATTGCGTTGTATGGTATTTCAAGAAACTTGTAAATACAACTTGCCCAGATTACCCGCCTAACAAACCCTAAGCATATAATATTTGTCCAGATTTTCAAAAGATATACTAAGGGGAGATTTCCATATAAAAATTTGCTTAATAAACGTTTGTTAAATTTAATAATCGTTTTTGAATAAGGGGGTATATGTTAATATTTATTACATACTGTCTTAAAATAGCTGTTTGAAAAGTTTGATGGCTCATTGGTTGATGACACAACTCTCTGGATGCATGCTACAAGTATAATAAATATTGCACCACCAACAGTTTGTATCTGTTGAAAATTTTAAACTACTAAATTCCCCTCTTTGTCTCCTGCTGTACAACTGTAAAACAAGCATTATCACCTGTACATTTTTTTTTGCCAATAACTGAAATAAATAAAAAAAATATGGAAAAAGAGCAGAAAAGTAGATTTTGTTCAAAACTAAATCTAAACAAAAACTTTTTCTTTTTGGCTTATATACCACAACAATAACTACAACAATAATGCACAAAAAATGTTTTTCTAATATCAAATCCATCACAACTTGTAGAGGAGTAAACAGAGTCAGTGTGTTAGTTCTAACCATTTGTTTATGTAATGAATTTCAACATCAGATTTTATGACGAAGAGAATTTTTGTTTATTAATTTTATCTGGCATCAAATATCTAAAGGAAAGTTAGTCAGTTTATATTTGTACGATAAGCGATTTAAAAGTACTTTCATAACGAATTTATTATTGTTAAATATAAATGCTATTGTCTGTAGTCTAGATTTAACCCTTAAATGCTCTTGGTGTCTTTAAAAATACAATCATATACAAACTTCCCATGACCATAAAGCATTGTTCACTTCAATGTTTTTATTATTATTGGATACTGGTTACTTTTGTACCAAAAATTTATACTAACTTATAATATTGTTGAATTGGTTTGGCTAAAGTGGAGGTTCATATAAATCATTTCATTTTTCGGAAGATTAGTGACTTTCAAAGGACAGTCCATATTCAAGAGATTGTCGATTAATAATCCATATTAGGCTGTTATTGATTTGTTCAGGTATACATATCGACATGATCAATTATAATACAAATGAGTCAGATTTGATTGATCTATTTATAAATGCTTTAATCTGTCAAATTCTATAGTCTGTCTGTTAATAGGCCTCCCAAAATACTTACCTCGACACATTGTAAGATCTACTGTAGCCATCAAAACTTTAGAATTTTACAATTTTAGAATTTAGAATTTTACAGAGCGAGATATCCATTTCTGGCTTCAAAATAGAAAGACATGTCGTGACGGTAGCGAAAAAGCCAAAGTTTTTTCCTACAGTATGTAAATATCAACTACACAGAAAAAAAATCATGTTTTTTTCAATTAAACCTTTAATTGATTTTAAAATAATTTTCAATTAAAATTTTAATTGATTCAATTACTTTTTCTGATTTTTCTGATATTTTCAATTAAATCTCACATTTTTTTTAATTGATACTATCATTTTGTCTACAGGTCCGATTTCAATTAAATTTTTATTTGATTCCACAAATATTTTAATTGAAACTCATTTTTATTTTTTTCTGTGCATACGATGTCAAAAGTGTATCAAACCCGTATGTGCATAAATCGTACACGAACGGTGTCAATTTTGTAACAAAGAATGTTGTCAATTTGATACCGCGCTGTTGTCGATTTGACACCGCATTGACACCGTTTGTTGTCTCTTTCCTTTCTGAACTAAACTTTCGTATAGTTAAGTTTTTAAAGGGAATAGTATTTGGAATTATAGTATTTTTAATATTAAGTCCAAAGCCCGTTATATCGCAAAACACCTTTTACACATTTTGGCGTATACGCCAAAAGTATACTCTTTACCAATTTTACAATTAATTCATTAGGAATACTCTCTCACTCAGGTTGAACCTCCTGCTAAAGCTCGCTCAAATTGGTTGGAGTTAATCAGTATAATTCCAACTGCCTCTTCACAATTGGGCAGAAATTCAAAAATCTATTGAGGTCGGAACTTTTTCTGGCCATTGTATTCTTTCTTTAATTTTTGAATGAGTGCTTTGGATCACCATCCAGCTGAAAAGTAATTTTATTCTCACGATAGACGTTCGTATCTACAAAATCTCATTCTCATTATATTTTCAATTCTTTGCAGTGGTACGAGATGTCGCCATCTAAAGCAACCACATATCATGACATTTCTCTCACCTTCATTGTTTCCTTCACTTGGTGTCTTTGAATTCTCTGGGCTGTTTGGCGCCAGCAATATTGTTAACCGTCGGTTTGAATAAAATTAATTTTGGTTTCGTCTGACCGGATCATACGTTTCCAGTCTTCTACTGTCCAATTTTGTGCTATCTGGCAAAGATTAACCATGCTTTAACATTTTTTATCACCACTGAGATTTAACCAATATCCCGAAGGGCTCGGCGTACTGTCCATCGACCAACAAGTTTGTTTATTGCTATAGAAGCAACTTTTGGTGTTCAACACATGACTTTTTTAATTTCATGAGACGTTCGTTCGCATTTAAACGTGGTTTGGGAACAACAGAACGCCTTTTTTGGACACTTATAAACACTGATAGACTTACTTTAACTTGTTTAGCTATTGTTCGGCTATAATAGCTACTTTCTGTCATCGCTAGAATATTGTCCCAATGACCCTTGTCAGTTTATTCATTATTTATTATAATTTGTATTATAATTTGATTTGTGTTGAATTATTTGCAAAAAGTGCTTATCACATGCAATGAATATCAAACTAATGTTTTGTTTTGTGTAACCCTAGAATGTAAACATAATTTTTAGCTCCTTTATGATAAACTTTGTTTGTAAGGCGACTTTGATAAAAAAACGCATGTATGACTTTAAAACTTAAAAAAAAATTAAATAAACAAAAAGAAAACATATTTATTCAATGTTTAGTAACAAAAATAAACTAAAACCAGTTCATTTTATAAATACCCAAACCGGAACGAAACTTATATTCGGCATAAAAATGGATATTCGGCCTAATCCGAAACAAATCAAAACTTTTAAAATATGTCATGTATTATAATATGTTCAAATAGTTTTAAAGTGCCCTAAAGTACAGAGACTACTTCATAAATCTAGTTTTTTTCATCTTGAACTGACAAATTTTTTTAAAAGAACAGTTTTTAACGTATTCTTTTATATTTTACAATAAAATATAATTTTTTGTTTTCTAATAATTAAATTAAAAACGTGTATTACTTTTAATATTCCATCATCTATGTTTTTTCATTTATAAAAGCTTTAGTTTCGGTATTCGGTCAATATTTGGCCGAAACCCGAATATTGATATAGGGTCAATTTTCAATATTTCTTTTTCGGCTTAATCTAAAACCGAATACTTGATCGAACTATAAAACACATACAAATCTAATGGCAAACTTTAATATTTTTCTGCAAATATATCAAAAGACACACTTGTGCAAAATTGAGTACATACTAGTTTTTTTCTTTTTTTGTATTAATTGTTTATTTGCCAAAAATTATTATTTTCCATTTTATATTTGAACACGATATATGTATGTTGTTCAGCATTAAACCTAAAATAAGTGACAAAAACATGTTTCAATTTTCTTTATTAGTTTAATTTGTATGCAATAAAAAGTGCACAGGGCACAGTTATGTATTCATTTGTGTTCCACACTGTACGAATGTATGTATCTCTGCTTGCCTTGCAGATTTTCCGATGTGACACTATTATGAAACAATCGAAAATCTTGGGAATATAAGGGTTAACATCATTATTTAAAAACTACTAAATTTTGTTTTTTAACAAACAGAAACTGCGAAGCTTTTTGGCAGAAAACACCCAGAGTCTTTGGCGGGAATCGAACCCGCAACCCTCTGACTGATAGTCCGGCACACTATCGCCTAGTCTAGTCGGTGCACCCTCAGACATCATCATGGTGTAAAGTTTGTCGTCTCAAAGTTATTGAAATGAAGCCATAGGTTGTTATGATATTCACTGTAATCAAAGCTTTTTATTTGGACAAATTCAACCTATAAGGGACTAAATATTACTAAAGAACTTGCTTAATCCTACACAGATAGAATTAGTGGTAAAATCGAAATTTGATTAAAACAGTATTGTATCTATTGTATATTGCAGAAAACGTAAATACTACCAAACAACTTTTCACACTGCCTTCACAATAAACTTTAACCTTCTACTACATATTCACAAAAAAAGAAACTTCTACATACACATTCAAATACCAGTTGTACGAAAGTGTTCATGTGAAAGTGTATCTTTTTTATGATGATTTTTTAGCGACGGTTTATATATAATCAGATTTTTATTGTTGCTTCCTTTACGAAAAAAAAACTATTTTAATTTAATAAATTTTTCTATTTTAACACCTTTTAAAAAAGTTATTAAATTTTTTGTTTTACAAAGTTAAGCTAGATTTACACGATTGAAATTTTCTTCAAAATTGCTCTTCAAAATGCTTCAAACTCGTGTAAACAGCAAAAATTCATTCTTCAAAATTGATTTATTTAACAGTTATTAATAGTTATTAAATAAATAAATTTTAAAGAAATTCTGCTGTTTACACGAGCTAAAGCATTTTGAAGAGCAATTTTGAAGAAAATTTCAATCGTGTAAATCTAGCTTTATATGTATTTTATTGCTAGAGGTTTTGAGTGCATGTTGCTGTTTTCAAGTTTGATTAAAATTCTAACATAATTATAAATTAATGAGAATATGGTTTAAAACTTTTAATTAAATGTTGAACATTATTTTGAAACAAGAATATTTTTTTATATATTGACAAAATATTATGAGTTTTCTAGTTATATTTATGTACATATACTGCCGTATTTATAAAAAATTAAAGTAGACTTCAAGTGTACTTTAAGAAAATTTTGTATGAAAATTTTGTCTTAAAGCACACTTCAAGCCTACTTTATTTTTTATAAATACGGCAGATAGTGTTTAATAGAAGCTGTTATGCATTTTCAGTAGCATTCAGCATTTAACATCATACAACTACAGCCACATTGTATTGAATAAAAACAGCTGTGGTAAACTTGAAACTTGCTAGTAACTTGTTTTATGTGGATCGTTAAAACTCTATCTATTTTAGATCCTGAAATTCGGCAATTTTTAAGAATTTGACAAGATGTTAAAAATTTTATTTCTATTTGTTTGTTTCAGTGCGCACGAATGATTGAAAGTATGATTGAAGCCGATTATGGATTAAGGAATGCATGAATTAAATAAATATAATAAAAACATATACATATACAGTAGTTGCTGTAGTACCCTGCAAAAAACACGAGTAGTCCATACACGCATGCATGGACTACTCCACAATGGACCAGGAGTACTCCAAACATAACAATCCATTTGTATGAAAAAACACTAGTCCATTTAACATTACGATGTCCTAGGACTGGACCATATAATCCAGCTTTGCATAACACGGGACTAGCCCCAAAACTACTCCGATTTCGGCCGTTAAAGCACGAATAATTGTCATGTAACAAGAAGTTCTGCTTTGAAAATGAAATGGTCCATGAGTGCATTACATAGGACCATGATGTAGTCACTACATTTTAGCTACAATGGACCACGTACTCCACAGATTTTTGCAGGGTAGTAGCTCGGTCATATGAACTAATTCAAACAGAGCATCTTTACTAAATGGTTGAGTTTACATAATCGAGAGAATATTAAATAAGTAATTCACATGATTTTTATTACATTAATTTTTTATTTTCAATAACTCTTTTTAATAAATAATTTACATAAAAGAAAGTGCAAGAAAAGTATGTAGGTATGTATAAGTAACGTGACCAGAGAGTGTTTATTAAAAAGCGGGATGTTGAGGATGAAAAAGCGGGATTGCGAAGTAAATATAATGAAAAATCGGGATCATTATTTCTAAAACTAGCAAAATCAGAATCACTGCAGAATCCTTTTTGTAAATTGTTAAATGACATCCATATTAATATTTAAAAAACTGTTAAAAAAACTGTTAAAAAATATTAATTTTTATATTTTTGTTTAGAACTTATAAAAGTTACCAAAAAAAAAACATTAATTTAAAAGCCAGTCACAATTTAAACAAAAAAACATAATCTGAACATTTTTCAAAATTGAGTTATTCTTGAAGAAACGTTAAAATTTAAATAGTCAGAATCTAAATTTTTTTCAAATAAGTCTGTCATTTCTAAATGGCTGGTCCGATCGGCACTATCTGAACACAAGTACATGGATAACCTCGCTATACTCAGAAAATAAAACGAAAATCCCACTAACTGGGTTTTTTATTTTTCATTCGTTGCTGGTAAAATACTTTAACGGTCATTATAATTAGGAAAATAACGTCAATTAAATTAATATGTTTAAAGCAGAGGCCAACGATCACAGTTTTCAGTTTTTATATTTTCTTCCAAATTAGCCAAAAGCGCGATTTTGGTTTAATAAGCGGGATATAAAATTTAAGCGGGATGAGCCTTCAAAGAACGGAAGAATCTCGCCAAGAGCGGGATGTATGGTCACGTTATTTATGAGTAATATTTGTATACATATATCTATATATATAAAAGTGATTGTGTGTCTGTATGTATGTATGTATGTTTATTATTATTAGTTTGGGATCTATAGACGGCTAAACGGCTAAACCGATTTGCTTGAAATTTGCACAATATATTTCTGTATGTCTGGAAGGAGCTATAGGCTACTCTTTTTTTTGAAATTTTAAGTGGGCGTGTTACCTCCCATACAAAGTTAATTTTAAAAATCAAATACTTAGGAAACTATAATAGCTGTAGTACTCAAATTTTGCATGAGCAATTCCATTATTTGTTTAAATATTTGCGGAAAAAATGGGAGTAGTAGCGACAGGGGGCGTGGCACCTCCCATATGATGATAATAATTAAAACAAAATCAAATACATATATGGTATACAATAAGATATATAGTACGGTTATTCTACCATCAATATTAATATTTAGGACAAGAATGGGCGGACTATCAATAGTGGGCGTGGCACCTCCCATAAATATGATTACAAATAGGAAAAGCTATATCAGCTATCAATATTAATATTTAGAACACCATGCGCTGACTAGCAACAATAGTAGTAAATGTTAAAATTTGTATACATTTGAAACCCTTATTCTATATATAAAAGTGAATGTGTGTTTGTATATTGTAAATCATAATAAGATAATGTAATAAGATTTAATTTAAAAGGAAAACTGTAGGTTTTAATAACTTAATAATTATATTTATTTAATTCCAAACTTTTTATTTCATTACGTTACGGGTAGCGAAGCACACCGGGTTTTAGCTAGTCTATATATATACATATATATCAAATAAAATCAATCATACGCCACAAGTATAAACAATATATAAATATGGACATTTATAAATAATATTTAGTAATATTATAATATAGTTATGATATTTTATTCTAACTTTTTTGATATTATTATATTTAATTTGTATGTCTCTTTTTCCAAAATGGTTAACTCCATATCTTAGTTATTTTTTTTTTTAATATTTAATGTCAAAATACCTGAATTACATATAAGTATTGGGTATTATAATAAAATATGAGTGTGATAATAAAAATAAGCAAGAGTTTTTATTCGGCTGTGCCGAATCTTATAACCCACCACCAAATATGGAGCAGACGTCATAAAATATTGTATCGTAAATTCTATTTATTTAAGGTTTATTTTGGTTGAATTTCATCTCAATAACGATATTTATGCATATTTACATACTTATAACTGATTTGTGTAAAATTTCGGTCCGATATGGAGGTTTGTATAGGCTAAAGAGTTTTCGGGAGTAATAAAGGAGCTATGATCTATTACGTGTCGTTCATCATGATATTCTGTACGATAATTTGTGTTTAATTTTTAACTTAATATTGATTTTTTTTAAGGGATTTATCCACATATCAATGATTTTTCGAAGTTGAATTTATATGGGGGCTATATGGTCAAATATTGACCAATTGAGTTTATAAGTAATTTATGCGCATTTAAGTGATTTTCGGTGCCAATATAAAATGTGGACAGATGCAAACAAAATATAATTTAAAAATTTCTTGTTGCATTAAACTTATTATTGCAGAATTTAGCATGGCTTCGGCTTTTCTATAGAGAAATATATACCATCAAGCCATATTTCGGGAAGACATTTGTATGGTGGCTATGAAAAATTTCTACGATTTTCAACAGAACTTGTTCTTCTATAATAGAAATAAAGTATGCAAAATGTCATGACATTATCTGAATTATATTTCAGGAGATGCAAAATTTAAATAAATTAAATTGAAATTAATCCAAATTAATTGGCTCATTGGCAGAAACTCTACGCTAAGTTTAGATTGCAAACTCTTGATTTAGAACTCAATCATAAAACTTATATGGTGTTATGGATTAAAGCTATGAGGAACAGCCTCAGCTTCAAATGCAGACAGAATTCAAAGAGGCCAAAACAAATTGCTACGAATGATCACAATACAAAAAATTCAAATATCCATAAAGACCTAAACGTGCCTTTGGTAAAAACTGAGATCCAAAAAAAATGCAGAAAAACACTTAATAAAACTTGAAGTAAACCCAAACCCATTAGCCCGTAACATATTACATAATATTAGTGGCTATATTCGAAGAAGAAGGGATACAGCGGATCTGAGCCGAAGACAACAAGCAAGAATGCCAACTTAATAAATAAAATAAATAATGGTCAAACAATTTTCGGCACTGGCTGGACTAATATTTGAAATTTTTTTAGATATAAGATTTGAAAACTTATTGTTAGTTCATTTTTAATGAAGTACAATAAATAAATAAATAAAAATATGAACAATTTATTATTTTTTATTCGAACTGTTAATTTTAAATTTTTTGATATTTATTTAGTCGGGCTCGAGTTCATTAAATTATTTTTATTGAAGGTAGGAATTGTTTTACAACTTGAAAAATTTTTAATAATAAATTGTTCTTAAAATAGCTAGGGCACAAGCTTAATGTTTGCTATTGTACTTAAAGTAGTACATATAAAATGTCGATGAAAGTGGACAACAAATATAATAAAACAAATGTATTCAGGTTTTCGAGACGAAATCTTGACATGAATACGAAAAAACTGTAGAAAAGGAGGCAACATGTAAATAGAAATTAATAAATAAAAATGATAATTACAGCAAATTTCTAACCACTAGGTAACACTGGTTAAAAGATTGATGTTTGTTTGTTGGCTAGCAGGCACCGCAAGTGGTGCAGTAAAAATAATTTAATGAAAATTAAATTTAATGAACTCGAGCCCGACTAAATAAATATCAAAAAATTTTAAATAAAAATATTTTAGGAAAAAAAAACAAAAAAATATCGAGGTAGTCTGAAACTTTCGCCTTTAACTCCTAGTATACCGATTTAGCCCATTTTTAACTCCAAACATATCAGTGTATCAAACAAGGTTTTGTAAAAATTTCATTGTTCTATGTCTCTTTTTCGAAGTTTTATCGTGCCTTCAACAAACGGCCGGACTTGGCTAGATCATCTTAGAATCTTATAAGGACACAAAATATATAGACTTTATACCCCTCCCCCTTATATTTTGTGGTGGGTGTAAAAATATATTTTTTTTAACTACTTTATTTTTAGTGAGTTAAAACATTTAACAACTAAGGCTTCCAAGTGTAAATATGTATATAAAATTTACATAAATTAAGTCAACAATAATAATTAAATACAAATATGTGAAAAAATCAATATGCTTAAAAATAACAAATATACAATATTACTTTCTTATTTATTTTAATATTCATAAGATATTTGCTTAAGTTAAGTCAATATATAAACAACAAATTAAATACACAGTACAAGTGTTTCCAAAAATGCTACATTTCTACTGCTGCACATTTTATAAAAATTTAAACTATAACATGTATGTATGTATGTATGTATGGGAATGTTGTTTAAAAAAAATAAATAAATATAAATATGTATGTGTTTAACTAAATGTTTGCGAATATTTTAAAATGTACAAATTTTTCCTTAACAATTCTTATATCAATTGTTGAAATTAATTTTAATATTGATATAAACAAATATTGTCAAAATATCTAAAATTTTGTAAACAATACACACAGCCATACTTAAACACTTTCTCACATACACACAAAAGTACGAGTAAATACATATACATACATATTTTAAATATAAATAAAATTCATAAAATAAAACATAAAAAACTTTTTCTCACCCTCCTCACATTATACGATTTTGATTGCCATTTGCACACTTATATTCAAATACTACATACACACCTAAATATACATACATATGTATATTTGTGTGTGTGTATATATATTTATACTGAACATTTCGATATTTACAAACCATTATCATATTATAGAAAAATAAAACCAAAAAATATCATTCGAAAAAATGAAAAAAAAAAAAGTACTGGGAATAGAAATAATAAAACAAGAAATCATACTGGACCATATGTTGTAGAGTTTTTGTTGTTATGACATTACTCCTGTTATTCTTGTTGTTGTTGTTTTTATTTATGTAAATGTCAATAAAGTAATAAAGTCACGTATTTTATTTAAAAACAAAAACTCCAATGAAAAAAATCGAAACGAAAAAACATAAATGAAAGATCCAGACAGTAAGACAAGGTAGCTTTGAACAAAATTTTAAACATGTGGATATTTCATACCAAAATACATACATACCTGTTCAAAGCATAGATATAAATGTTTGGATATGTGCATAAATACCTATTGATGCAGGTGTGGACACATACAAAGTTGCCAGATTAAATTTAAAAATATCCAACATAATTTTTGGAATAAAAATTTGGTCGTATTATTGTTTCAATATTTATGCAACAAAAAATGCAATTTAATACCAATTGTTTGATATGCATCTATGCGTTAATACACTGTGTTGTTTTACCATAATTACACTTGATGTTTGCTATTTGTTGTAAAATTACAAACAGTTTTTTTAAAACGTGTAACATTTTTTAAAACAGTGATGATGTTCAGCCCATAGAACAATTGTTTAAAAAATTTATAGAAATTTGTTATGCTATTTTAAAAACTTTCATGCAGTCGTCGTTGAGCAAGCGATGAAAACATTTACTGATGGTAATTTTCCTTTTTTTTTTAAATGTATTAAGATTTCTTGTTGCTTCTTATTGGACGAAGCATATTCAACACATGGAATTCAATAACAATTGAACACGTTTTTTTCTTATTTTAAGCGTTTAACATTATCAGCCATGTCACAGAATTTAATTCCGTTCGGAAGTGGAGTTAATTTAGTTTTTTGCTGCTATGGAAAAAGCGAAATAAAATTTGTTTCGAAATTAAACCACTTTTAATTGTCTATATGGAATTGTAATTTTAAGCATTTCTAGGTTTCATTCCGAAAAAATTGTTCGTTTTATGTTTTCTATAAAAGCAAAACTCGGAATGACTTCCACTTCCGAAAGGAATTAAATTCTGTGACATGGCTGTATGTATGTTTGCTGAGTCACCAATACATCCTCATTTGTATTTTTGAACATCACTGTTTTAAAAGTATGTTTAATGATCTCCTTTTATTCAAAATTTGGGAGTCTACTTCATTAATTTAAGAAAGAAATTGTGCATTAGTATTTTGTTAATTTGGATTCACTCATTTGTTCCGAACTAAAATGTTGTCTGGAGTTTTTTGCAGTGATGGAAAATTACTTTTTGGAATTTTTAGAAACTATATAAATAAAATGTACTTGACCTCCACGGTACCATTTTTAATATTTGTTAAATTACTAGATTTATTTTTTCAAGAATAGAAGAAATAGAAGTTTTGACTTCTTACGATTTTGAAATCCTAATTAATTACATTTTAAGCTTTAATTTTGGATTAAGCCTCAAAATCATTTAGTGTGAATTAATGTGTTAGAAACTCACATTCTTCGATAATTGAAGCAACAATTTCTTGTTGTAAGATGCATATATCAAGATCAAATTGATATTAGTTCACAAAATTTAATAAAATGTCTTTGCATTATTACATTGCACTATTATACAAATAGTAACTTAAATGATAAATTTATCTACATATTTCATTCATTTCATACCAAATTTTGATGCAACAGTATTTTGTAATTGTACCAAATGACTCGTGGTAGTATCACGGTACCAACAGTGTCTAAAATGTATCAAAAAAAGTACAATGTAACATGTTTGCCAACACTAATTTCAACCTATTTTGAACGATTTTTTTTAGAAAATCAAATGAATGATGGTTTTTGCTTATGGGCATGGAAATACATAAGGCATTATTATTTGTATGAAAAATGTAATCTATTGGCAAATCAATTTATTTTTGTCCATATAAAATATACAATTAAAACAATTCAAGCTGAGGGTTGTTCGTAAAAAATATTTACTCTGTCACAAAATGAGAGACGTCAAACTTCATATGAAAAAACTTTGTCCAAACAAATATTTTGTTCTAGCTTCAAGCGCCCTAAAGATGATCAAATAAACTCGTCAAGCAGTGCATATGTGTGCGTATGCTTGCAGCTTTAAAGGAGACGTACACGTATTTTGACTTCGTAGCGTTCGTATCAAATCATATCGTATTATCTAAAATAACATACACCGTTTTTTTTTCTTTTTGTTAAATACGTAAAACGCAAATACAAAGCAAATGAATTTTTACTGTCAACCACAACCGGAGACGCTCAAATAATCGGTCGTCAAATAAAAAAATAAAAACTTTTTGCTTTTCATCAATCATTATCGACAACTTGTATATGTAGCCGAAAAATAAAGATTGCAAGCACACAACTATGTGTTTCATATGTTTATTTGATCGTCGCCAGGGCGCTTTAAGTTATGGTCACACATGGCAAATATTTACTTAAAAAAGCGTAACCACTTGTTTTAGCACAAATTTGTTTGACGTTGTTTACTCTTACAAGAGTTTTGCAAGATCAAACAGCATCAAATAAAATAAAACCAAATATTTGTTGTGTCCTGTCCTCAATAAACGAAGTTTATTTTAATAAATATGTATACGATTTCAAAAATATTTTATTTAGTGGTTTCATCTTTTTCGCAAATATTTGTTTGTGTTCCTCAAAAAATAGAATGTACAAAAACGTGGTAACATTGTACATTGAATTTTTCTTGTGTACATGTAATTCAAATACAACTATACAAACGTACATGTGTATATTTATAATGTTAGAATTGCCTGTTTGTTGTACAAAAAAATATTGTTACAGTTTCCAAAAAGAAATAACAACAACAATAAAAGAAACACATGTCTTATTGTCAGTTTATATGTCAATAACTTCAGTTTAAAAATTCTCTACTCCTCTGCTAACTTATACACATGTGTAAATCCTTCCGAACGAGTATTGGATAGGATAGAAGCAGGGTATGCATACATATGTATGTGTGTAAGTGTAAATATTTTTATTCTTCTCGCTCAACTTTTCGTTAGACGATCAAAAATAACAAACAAACATTTTTGTTTTAGGGATTTTTTATAATTTTTTTTTATGATTTATTGATTGCTGTATACGAATTTTAATTCTTTTTTTAAATTGCGGCTGTTATTGTTGTGTTTTATATTCTTTAGATTTGTTGGTCTTGATTTTGTGTTTTTACGTTTTTTTTTCTCGTTCATTATTGTCTCTTTGTATTTCTGGAGCAAAACTTAACTCAGCAGCAAAAGTGTAAAATCAGTAAAATTTCGCACAAAACATTTAGCCAATTGTTGAATTTTTTCTTATATGGAGAATACTTCTTTTTTAAAATAAAATTCCTAAATAATTTTATGGTTATTTCTTTTTTATTGTTGGGATTGCTTTTTTTCGTTTCAGTTCATCTTGTTTTGCCACAAACAAACAAGTTTTATGACTTTATCCACCTTTGTGTATTAAGCAATATTAAAATGTATCCTTTTATGTAACACAACTTAAAAAAAGGTGTTATAAATACCTATGAATTGTTCGTATTTCGTTAAGTACATATTACAAATCTTGCTTGGTGCTCAACAAAAGAAAAACGATTTTATCTCCAGAGAAGCTATTTATTTGTTTTATTTTTAAGCTACATGGACTTATCTTTTGTTGGGGAAAATTATATTTCTTTTGCTAAAGGTAGAAACAACAGCTGTACGAATAGACAAATTTAAATGCCTATACATATATACAAATACTCGTATATATATTCAAAATAGATAAATGGAGAAATAAATTTAATTTTTATAATTTAAAATTACGAAATTTAATTCTTCAAAGTTATCCGTTTTTATTTCCAAAACTATCTCATTCTTACAGTATATTTCAATGTTATTTTTTGACCGGAAATACTAATGTTTGAAAGTTAAATTAGTTGACACACTTTAACGGCAAAAAAGTACAATTTAATTTTTAATTTCGTAAATTTTCATATTGAAAATCGTTAATATTTGGACCTAAAAACATATTTCTTAGCCACCTTTTTTTAATATGATTGGAAATTTTGTTATTTAACTAACAAACAAAATTTCAGGAAAAATTCTAAATTTAAAAAGCGGACCACGATATGGCAAAATTCGGAAACTACAAGACAGGAATCGAAAGGTATTTCCGGAGACATTCGGAAACTATAAGAATCTTTTAGCACCCACACCAACCCCTGGAAACTGTGTATGATTCAATTACAAAACTCCTTGGCTATGCCCTTGTAATTTATCTTGATTGGAGCTGGCTGCTCCAAAAAAAATTTATATACAGTCCCACAGTGCTATGTCAGTTTTGTTTAAAGAATTTGTCCACGATTTTTTTCATTTCATTGCTAAACGCTCGTACAAATATATTGGCAGAATGAATACAGACTATGTCCAGAAATACTGGTCTTCGAACCAAAATGTATATATATTCTGGATCTTATTATTCTAAGACGAACTAGCTTAGTACTTTCGACTATTAAAAACACGATAGAGTTTCGAAAAAAGGTCTTAAAGGAATGATATTTTTTAACCCAAATGTGTCAATCTGAATCTGAAAGGGAATCTGTCAGACAACGTCTATATTTTCGAAAAACGTTTTGTGATTTTCTTTAAATACTGTGGCTCACAGCTTATTTCATGTTCTGCATTATTTATTTTTAATGCTCCATAAAACTAAAACTAACCAGAACTTAAAAAAGAAATTGTTATCATTTAAAAGAAAAAATTTTATAGTCTATCAAAAATGTAGATTTTAATATATTAAAATTAAAAAACAAAATAATGCTCGTTTTTCACGTCACAGCTTATTTTATGTAGGCAATTTAAAACTTGAAATTTAAACTGTCAATTACACGATTTAATATTTGGTGTGATAGTATACAACAGATTTTTTGAATAATTTCTAAACATCACCATAAATTTTTGTTTCAACAAATGTTGAATTTCCAGTACCAGCAGCTGGCATACAGGCCCAAACCATGACACTGCCACCACCTTGTTTTACTGTTGCCTTTAGGTTTTCTTTGTTGAGTTATGTATTTGGCTTTCACCAAACAAACGATCTGAAGCGAATATGTTAAATTTAGATTCATCGGCAAAGATGATCAAATTCCAAAATGCGGATTCCTTTCAGACATGCTCTTTGGCGAAATTTAGCCTGCACAGTCGGATTTTCGGATTTATAAACAGTTTTTTGTGTGCAACTCGACCATTAAAATCATGTTGGCATAAAAAATGACGAACAATTTCAACGCAACGTTGTTTGCCCAGGTCAACTTCGAAGGTCAGCTGTGAAGCTGACAGTCTTGATTTGCTCTTATTTTAATTCAAAGGTGTCGCCCATCATGCTCACTGAAAGTTTTATTTTGTGTCTTTAAGACTTTGTTATTGACCCAATTTTCATGGATGATGCGCTCAATAATTTTTTGGACTGTGGAAGCTTTTAACCAATTCTGTTATTTGTCGCTATGATTGGCCATTTAAGAAATTGTTTAAAACCAATTCTTGACTGTAATAGTTTTTCTTTTTCATTTCTTGTTAGTTTTCTTTTTATGGAGCTTTGAAAACAATAAAATGGGTGTATAACTTAAAGATGCGGATTTTTTTTAAATGTTTAGCATTAAACATTTCCACAATATAAATTTGTTTAAATTATTGCCCATTGTTTTTGCCATCTTTCTGGCTACATACGGATTACCCACAAAATCTTTTGAGGCCAAGAACGAAACAAGCCTGTTTTGAATTGAAGCGTATCCCAGGAAGATCGTTCTGCATTGATCAAAACAAATAGTAGTCGGGCGGCGTAAGGTGAGGCCATAGTTCCCAAAAACTTATTTCTAAATAGTTTTAACAGATATTGCAACATGCGGCCAAGCATGGTCATGATGGATATTTTAGGTGTTTTTCGACAATTAATTATATGAAAGCATTCAGTGCATTCTTTTGATGGTCTGGACAGAATTCGAACATCCCGTTGTGCATCGATCGTAACAAATAAAAGTTCGGCTGAGCAAGGTCTGTACTATAGACATCATAACCACTTCTTCCTTAATAGTTTTTAACAGCAGTTTGCAGAATGTCACCGAGCTTTGCATTGCTGAATATTTTGGGCGTTTTTCAGCCATAGCTCGCTTCCAATGAATTTTTTGAAAGCATTCAGTACAGGTTCGCTTTGATGGTCTGGACAGATTTTTGGTCCCACCAAATACAGAGTTTTACATATGCACCAATTTCGGATACCCCTGCAGTGAAGCGTATCCCAGAGACAGCGCTCTGTGTCGATCATAACAAATAAAAGTTGGATGTAGCGAGGTCTGTACTATAGATTTCCCAAACACTGCTTTCTTAATAGTTTTTAACAGTTTTTTGCAGCATGTCAACGAACTTAGCAATGTTGGATTATTACGCTTTCAGGTCTGGTCTCATATTATTGGTGTTTTCTGCCAATGCTCTCTTCATACGAATCAATTGTATGCGTAACAAGTTCTCTCTGATGGTCCGGCCGAATTTCAGCAGCTCATAATATATCTTTTGGTCGCACAAAATACAGAGCATTAACTAAGCGCCATGGATATTTAGCTTTGGTGTCGATTGAACTGGTTGGCCAGACTTGACATACGATCTTTTACACTTTGGTTTATCGCAATGGATGCAGTTTTCATCGTAAGTAATGATTCCTTACAAAACTGATCTTTTTTTATAGCGTTTAAGCAGCATTTCCAATATGCCGAATTCCTCTGTTTTTAAATGAATCCTGCTGCTCGCAAACGTTTTCAATTAATACTACTTAAGTGGGTCCCAATTATTTGCAAGCTGTTGTTGAGTTTGGCAATAATTTTCATAGAATGAATGAATGCCTCCAATTCCAATTATTGGTCTTTCAACTTTTTTGCCATCTTTGTCACTATAAGCTGGGGCGAGCAATCAGTTTGCTTTAGTGATTGTATGTGGCCAACATTTTTCTGAACAATGCTTTATTCATGTTACCGTAGTATTATTTTAAAAATGATTAAATTTTTAGAGCATGGACGCTAATATGGCCTACTGTTAATCATTAGAATTGAAACATATATTTTCCATTCCATAATTCTATGTAAGTTCTAAGTGCATAATACTTCATTACTTATCTAAAAGTTAGACAAACAAATTCTATTTGCATAAATATGTAAATTTTAGTAACTAAATTAACATTAATAAACTGTTTCAAGAAATTAAAATTATGTTATTACTTGTAAACCCACTGATTTACGTAGAATATAATTTGAATATTCTGTTCAACAGTTTCTAATCTACAAAGCATTACACAAGAATATAAAACAGAATTTTATTAAAATAAAGGAAAACAAAATATATTATTTAAATCAACATAAAATATTCAATTGTCTGGACAAAATAACAAACTGTTGGATACAGTTTTGGTGATTGAAGGTAAATTGTGTTTTATATAAGTATATATGTACATACAGGCACATACATACATATATAGGATGTTCTTTTTAGATGTATAGATGTTTAGTTGGCAACACTTTTTCAAATGACGGCCATTTTGTCAGCTGTCAAGTTATTTATGTTTAATTTGGTTTGGGCTGCCAAATAAATTTCGGAAAAAATTGTCAAAATCCCGATAAAAAAGAAAAAAATTGTCATTTCGAATTTTAAAAATCATCAATAAAATCGGAAAAATTAAAAGTCACTATTTCTAATAGTGTTTTTAAATTTTTATTTAAAGGAAAACATAAAAATTCAAGTTTATATAGTCTCTTGTACAATACATATCAAAATACATAAACGTTAACTTTTTAAATAAGAAATCACAAAAAAAATAATGTTAAACACAACTTGTGTAACATTGTTATAATATTTTAGTCCTTTTTTTCACTCTCTTCAATTCTGACTCGTCAAGGCAAGTATTTTTGGATGAGAAGGGAAAATAGAACCAAACTTGACGGTACTAGTCAATTTTCTTATTTCCTTTTGTTTTTTTTTTTTTGTTCTGTCATGATTTAATGACACGAAAATTGAATTGACGTGTGTAAATGAAATGTAAGTTCAAAAAGGAATTGAACAAAATCTGGTCAGCTAAAACTGAAGAGTGTGACACAAGACTTACAGTATTTTATAAATAAATATCTGAATTTATCATATTTTATTAATTCAGGTTAAATTACAATGTCAAAACAATTTAGTTTATTACATTTTGAGCATGGTGGAACTATACAAGGTGAGTGCAAATCGGCAACAAATACAACACAATACAGAAACAACTGGCATTTTGTTTGTGTAAAATAATGTACTACTGTCATACTGACATAAGTAAATTGTAAACAAAGTCAGTCAGCTGGGCACCTTTTATAGTTACACTATGATTTTGAGTATAGAATCCAATTCATCCATCATATACAGGTACTTATTTTCAAAGATTTCCGTATTTTTGTTATTTAAATTTATTTGTTAAAATAGGAGAAGTTTTTGTAGAAATTTTTAGTTCATGGAATTCAGCATTTAAAATTGCTTTTTATGTTTACAGATAAATAAGTAATTTCTGACTCAATATTATTTGGAATTATAATAGTTAAACTTAACAATTGCCAATAATTAAGAAAACACTAATATAAATTAGTTTTATTTTTGAAATATGGCATATTTTTCATAATATTTATGATATTAAATTAGAAAAATAGTAGTTGTCCCAAAAAAAGGAGAGAATTTGGTAAACAAATGATAGAATATTTAATTAATTCAAAAAATCGTCACTTTCAATGAAAAAATCTTGCGTTTTTGAAACCAAAAAATCGTCAAAATGTCGATAAATCGTCAAATCTGGCAGCTGTGATTTCAACATGAACAGACTGATGCCTGAACAACACTTTCAAATTGTGGAAATTTATTTTGAACATAAAATCAATTTTCATAAGCGTATTTTGTTTAGCGATGTTGCTCACTTTTGGTTGAATGCATACGTCAGTAAGAAAAACTGTCGTATTTGGAGTGATCATAATGCTCAAGTGAATGTTGAGACACCTTTACATCCAGAAAAACTGATGATTTTTTTTTTTTTTTTTAAGAGAAGTAACACTCAGGCAATTAATATGCCTATATATAATTGTGTTACTTTCTTTGGAAAGGGAATAGATTGAAGAAGTAAAGGTGGTGAAAGTAGAAGAAAGCTTTATATCACAACTCTGCAATTTCCCATTATGTTTGTTTTAGGGCAGCATTGCAGCGCCTCTGGTGGTGAGTAGGCGCTTTATTTTTAAAGCTTGATTTTATAGCCTTTATTTATTTATTTTACTTTGGTGGCGTTTGAATGCTATACCATCGAAGGAGGAGGGCGCTGTGATAATTAATAGTTATGATGGATAGAAAGAAAACTAATAATTATCAGAAACTGAGGTTGTTTGAGTGGCAGCGGCTGGGATTCGAACCCACGCTACAAATACCAACTCATGCTTAATAATCAAATGCGCTAACCAATTAAGCTACAGCACTCTCTCTTCTTTAAAAACGAAGCTGGCCAGGGCATTGCAGTCAATGATTACTGACTTTTTCGTTCATCAATTGAACAGTCATGATGTGCAGAATTTGTAGTTTCAACAAGACCGCGCACCATGTGACACAGCCCATCATAATCATCTTTGTTTTATTCCATTTCAAAGTTCTATACATCTATATACATATAAAGGTAGATTGAAATGTAATCCGTAATTGTTAACAATCAATACATTTATATTTACGAGTATATGTTTGAATGTACGTACTTTAACAAAAAGTTACCAAAATAAAATAAACAGAAAATAAAATGTATAAAGGGACTAGCAGGCAAATGTTTAGTTGTATATATTGAAGCATACCCAATTAGATATTCAATTTCAAGTTTAAAACAATTACATTTACCTTTTTTTTTTAAATAAAAATAAGCAAAACGAATGGAAAATTAATAATTTGTATACAACAGTAATGATTTGGATAGCACTCGAAATTCAAAAAGAGATTTTCATCAAGAAATGACTTGTTTGTCATTTGATTTAATTCAACCAGATACGTTTGTTTTTCTGTCCCTACTGTGACATTGTCTGGTAGAGATAAAACGGGCATTTGTCCTTAAAAAGTCAGAATAAAGTTCAATTTAAAAACAAAACATTATTAAATGGAACTTTTAAAACGTAATCTGATTTGAAATTTAAATTTTATTACGCTAATTTGCAGCAAACCCTTAATAATTTCAAAGTTTGCAAACTTTAAATTAGTGTGTTAAACACAACATTTACAAAAGCAAATAATTACTGAAATTAAGTTACAGCTAACTGTAAAAAAGGGCCTTTCATGGTATATAGGTCAAAATCACAGAATCCAAGAGGTAAACAATTTAATTTAAGGAAAAATATTTTTTTGCAATTTTCACAATATCCTTTCATGTGCCATTTTTTTTCCTCAATGCTACTTTTTCTCGTCCTCATTCATTCATTCGTTCATTTATCATCTTGCATTTCTTAAAGTTAAAGTTGAAAAGAAGACTGAATGAACGTAATAAAATTTAAAGCTGCAAGGAAACGAAATTATATAAAAAACATTAAAAATGTGCATTTAAATTCATATAAATTACGCGCTTTCAGTAAAAGACAAACAACAACCGACGAAGCGCAAAAGTAGGAATTAAATTAAACGTCAATCATATGACAGGAGAAAAGATGTAAAGGTAATTGAAACACGAAGCAAACTGAAACCAAAAAAAAAAAAAAACAATTTACAAAAACAAGGTAATAAGAAAGTGCAAAAAAAATAACAAAAAAAAAACAATATTATCAACAATCAAGCTTTACAATTACCAACTTAGACACCTACACGCAGACTGTAAGTCTGACAAACCAAACGCACAAATGCGAATGAATATTAGGAGTATTTATAAATTCAACTTAAATACAGAAAGAAATCAGGTAAAAAAATTTGGAATGAATAACAAGTATACTTCAGCTTGTTCAGTCAATATCTATACAAAAGGATAAAGTATTATGTATTTAAGTTAATGTTTGAAACTAAAAAATGTTCAACTTTCATTCGTTTTGTTTAATGGCGTTTTCTTTTCTGGCAAAAATGTTACACGTTTTTCCCATTTCGCACCTTTTTTAATTTGTTTGTGTTCTTTTCTGAAAAAATGGCAACACTGCTAAAGTGTAGTATGTTCTTTTCTATAAATGTCACACTATAAATTTAAAAAGTGTTGCACCTTTCACACTCTGTATTTTTAGAGGGGGAGAATCGCACGATAAAACAGCTGACATTTGTTTTGTTTATGAATGTGTATTTGTCTTAAGAAACAAACAAAAATATACAAAATGGAAAATATTACTACTTTTTTATGTGCTGAAAAAATTTTGGAAGACTTGTTGGATTCATCCTCATCATCTGATGATGATGAAATATTTGATATGATTATGGAAATAAATCCACAACCGCAAGTGAAAGGCTTTGTAGAGAACGTAATTAATGAATACTCTGAAGTTGATGTATGTCAAATTTCATAGGACAATATCTCCTACTTATATGTATATGTAATGTATGTTTATCTATATATATAATTTGTATAGTTTAAGAAGAAGTCGGGAAGGCGCCATTGGTCTGCTTTTTCTTTTTAACAATAAAAAAAAACAGCTGTACATAGAAAAAGTATTACACTGTTGTGATTTTATGTTCTATTCTGATCATTAAAAATGCGACATCTTTAAAATGTGGGGTAAACATTATAAAAATGTACATAATAAAGGTGTAACATTTTATTTCAGAAAAGAAAAAACAGTCCAAAGAAGAACTTAACATATAGCCTTCATTTATTCTAAATTAAATTCTTTGCATAATTTGCTCATCACGTTTCTCTATTCACCGTTTGGACAATATTTTTCAACTCAAGGAGATCGATGAGACTACATCAAAACCAGCTGCTAGTAACATAAGTTCAGTATTCCAATAGATCATTCTATATATGTAAGTTTAGAAGCCAAAAGAAAATTCGAACTTAACAAAAGAGAAAAAACTGCTTCTTTCAAGCAGAACGTTATTGCCAAAGGCAACAACTGTGAAAGGGAACTCCAAGTCTGCTTAAATGCTTGCGGAACTCCAATGAACTGATAACGCTGTTGTTAAACTCTACTAGTTTTAAGCTGTACGAACGACTGACAACAACTTACATAGTTCACGAACCATCTCTTCATATTGGTCGCCATTGTGGATTGCAAAATATCCTAAAAGAGGCTGACATTGATGTCTGAATCGCAGACCCTCGATAAGTCAAAGGTCTTTCACAAGGCCTTTGCTGGTGAGATCATTTTCGAACATCTTGGAGAGTCTTTACGATTATTCTTCAAATGATCTAAACATCCGGTACTTAACTCCATGCTCACCAGGGTATTACAACATTAACATCGATATACCGTCTGAACCAATCACCTTTGATGGTTTGACTGCATTGATGTCCCCTCCAACTTTAGTTGACATAAATAGCTGCCACTCACATACATACGAGTTCACATCATAGTTTACGATCCATCTCTTCATATTGTTGGGCATTGTGAATTGCAGAACCTTCGATTAGTCAAGGGTCTTTCACAAGGCCTTTGCTGTTTTAAATCCAATGAGATCATTTTCCGACATTTTCCATCCGGTACTTAACTCCATGCTCACCAGGGTGTTTCAACATCAACATCGATATACCGTCTGAACCAATCGCCTTTGATGGTTTGATGGCAGAATATCTTGTTTTTTACAATTGTTTTTTACAAGGCCTTTGCTAATTTAAGTCCAGTGAGATCATTACCGGACATCTTGGAGAGGAGAAGAGTCGAGAGTTTTTGCAACAGCTGACACGATGAATATCGATGTTTAGGATTGTTCTTCAAACGATCAAACCATCAGGTACTTAACTGCGCGCTCACCAAGCGATTCAACATCAGCATCGCCTTTGATGATTTGACTACATCTAACTTTACTTGATATACATAGTTGACAATCCATCTCTTCATATTATTGGACATTGTGAATTGCAGAATATACTATAAGAGAAGAGTTGAGAGTCATTTTAGAAGCAATAACTGTCTGGCATTACAAATGTTTTATTCTCAGCATTTCCTTCTAAACTTAAATAATGAAATTACATTAAAAAACAAAAACCTAAATACATAAATGGGGGAAAATAGAAACTGTTTTAAATTGTTTTCTATTACTAGTTTATAATATAAGCTCCTCTATTTCCATGTAATTCTGCGAGAAATGGGTCACGACTTAAAAACTTATATTGAAATGTGAAAATAGTGAAAGAGAAAAAAATAAATAAAAAACAAAATCAAAATAATTGCAACAATAATTGTTAAGATTTTAAAACAATTGCAAGTATTTTTTCCTTCCATTATTGTTCTTATTTCTTTCTCCCTCTGGTAGCAAATCGTCATTGATACTTCGTTGTCCATTCAGAAATAAATGGAAAAAATACAATAAAGAATTTAACAGTGAGGGGTGCGAAAAAGGGGAGGTAAATGTATAGTAACAATGGAAATAAGAAGAATAACTACTGCAAATTACATTTAATATTATTTTTTAAAACGACATAATTATATTTAAAAACACAAGAGTGTTGTAAATTTTTCGCCATGGTAAATCTGGTGTGACACACAAAAACATGAAAACATCACAATCTGTCAATTTGGTTTTGGTTTGGTTTATCAAGGGTATGAAAAATATCTTTTTTGTATATGAGAAGACAAAAGTAACTTTTGGTAGAGCAATTCTAATGAGATTTACTCATTTAATGTTTCAAACATAAAAATAAATCGAATACACCTTCATATTGAAAATTGCAAAATAATTGTATCTGATTTCTATAAAATCTAGTTAGTATAAGTTCTTACGAATATATATTTGCTGTATTAAACTAGTCCAGGAACAATAGTACTTGTATAATGCACTACGGACTTTTTATGGAAGCTTTGACTTATTATGGCCCGGTCATCATTAAATTTAGTAGCATTAGTTCTTAGCATATAAAAATTATTTGTGTTAAAGTAATTTTTGGAAGTGATAGGAACTTTGACTAATTAGACCAACCATCATAAAAAAGGGCGGATGGATTGTGCATATATGGAACTTATTTGTGCTGAATTTTATTTGGATACCAACATTTTGAAGACAATTATGCTCATTAAACTAATTTTCAAAAGTTGATCTTATAAGGGAGCCATGGCAAATTATGGACCAAACCATATGGAAATTTTTAAAAATACCTACATATATATGTATGTATATAAATCAGACAATAATAATGTGCAAATTCACTATGAGTTGTGTATGACATGTTGTATATAAAGTTACATGTTAAACTATATCAATGGATAGGAAACTGTGTATACATATTTCTTTTAAAAATATATAAAACTTTATACAAATAAAAAATTCACTTTTTGTTATTTTGAGTTTTTTGCGGAAACAAAAATAGTTTGAACTGAAATAAAAATTTTATTTATAGCATTTTTGTGCACAACCATTTTTTTAGATTTTTGGCCATATTGTCTATACCAGAGGCAGGGTTATCAAAACCCTTTGCAGAATAATTTAGAACATATTGGGCAATATAAAATCATTTATCATTTTTGGATATCGACTATGCGATTTAAGAACATTTGCTAAAATTAATTCTACATAAAAAATAGCTATATTTATCTCCTCTCCCTGTCCCTATCCCCTCGTTAAAGTTAGCTTTTTGAAAAATATAAATACGTTATAAGTTTTCTTGTGTCTTCAAATGCATGACTCTATGATTAAATAATTATTTCATTACTAGATTATTAACCCACAAAAAGATTGGTAAATATTTGAATCCGCTATTATCAATAACTAGACTAGGGTGGCTACAAAAAGTTAGAAATTTAATTCTCATACGCGAACATCTCGTAAACTATAAGAGATAATATATAACTACGAATAAGTAGATATAGCTATATATATATACGAAGAATTGGGATCATTTTTAATTTCTCACATGTCCCTGTTTGAGGCTCTTTGACACCGACCCTGATGAGCTTTGAGGTCAAAATTCAATGCTTAAACTCGACAACACTTTCTCTCTTAATTTTATTTCCCTTTTTCCCAAATCCACCCACTGTGCACTGTAGCAGTATAAAAATAAAACTAATAAAAAAAATGTTAAAATGTTTTTTGTTTTTTATGTTTTTTTTTTTTTTTTTTTTTGAAATTTAATCTAATACTAAATAGAAAATAAAAATTTTCGGCAAATAAATAAATAGTACAAAAAAAATCAGGCATGTACTCTATTTTGCACAAGTGTATCTTTTCGATTTTTTTTTCCAGAAAACTATCCAAGTTTACTGTTAGATTTGTTTATGCCTCAAAAGAAATATTACTTAGGTATTAATTCAATTGCATGTGGTAAACACTTTTTGCAAATTATCCAACACAAAACAAATTGTAATAGATAATGAAGAAACTGTCAAGAGCTATTTAGGGCAATATTCTAGCAATGATAAAAGTAGCTATTCTACGTTAGTAATAGCTAAACAGCCTAAAGTAAGTCAACCATAGATCATAAGATAGAAAGAGGCCTTCTATTGTTAGTAAGCCAACAAAAGCTCTTAACGAATGCGGACGCACGTCTCATGATAAGAAGTTAGAGTGCTGTTTTCGACTGTGGTAAATCTTAAATACGCTTCACCTAAATATATTGAAAATTACAAGAACTACACTGTTGTTAGGACTAAAATATCCTTATACAGTCTTAATGCAAGTTTATTAATTTGATAGACAAGTTTACGCACAATAAAATTTCCTTCAAATGTGTTGAAATTTTAGCTAATTTTAACTATTTATAATTGATGTAATTACCAATTCTTACCATTATTTATAAAGTTTATTTATGTTAATCATAACAATACATATTCTCTATATGTAAATTTAATATTTATAAACTTAAAAACTGGGTCAACAATTTTCCGAATTCTCCAATTTAAGGAAATAGTTTTAAAAAGTGTAAAGTTAAAAGGTGAAACTTATTTTAGCTGAACATAATAATAACGTTATTAACAAGAGCTTTATGGGTGTCACAGTGGAAGTAGACCAATTATGGACTGAGGGCTTTAAAATCCATTTCTCCGTTATCCAAAATCCGTCATTTATATTTAGTTTTAGAATTTAGAATTTTAAAACTTTTTATAATGATATTCGGAAGTTTGCTTTATTTGGAAGCTACGAGTATTGTAAATTATGGACTGAAGTATAATTGCCTTACCACCAATATTTGTATAATTTGTGGATTAAAACTATTGATCGGTATAAAATGTTGATTCATTTATTAGAAATTTTTGTGAATTTACTTGCTTTTTAGAAGTGATCCTAATATTATGTGCTGATCTTAATAAAATTCAGTACATAGAATTTCCCGTCGAATTTCAACAAAATACCGGTCTATTTAAGAGATATATGATTATTTAAGTATTTTTTTGGAAGTGGATCTTATATGGGGGATATGATCAAATATGGTCCGATATTCACGAAATCCAGCAGTTTGATTTTGTCATATACTTACAAGAGTTGTGCAAAATTTTGGATTCGTACCGTTATTTATAACAGATTTATACGTATGTAAGTGATTTTCGGAACTGAACTTTGTACGGGGGCTATGGTAAAACATGGACCGAGCCAAAAAAAAATATAATTTTGTAATTTATTTTTACATTAAACTTATTTTTACTGAATTTTGTATTGACATTGTAATTTTAAAGACATTTTTGTACCATTTATGGCCGAATTCTCGGTCATTAGTTAACCATTGTTTAACTATTATTGTTTAACTATGGCAAACTAAGCATTGCGAATAAAGAATCATTAGTTAAGCCTTTGCCATTAGCTAACTAAAGACTGCCCCCCCCCCCTTATTCAGAAACGATTATTAAATTTAACAAACGTTTATTAAGCAAATTTTTATATGCAAATCTACCTTAATAAACGTTTGTTAAATTTAGTAATCGTTTATGAATAAGGGGGTGTGAATTTAGCCATTAGTCATCTTTCGGGAAGATATTTATATGGGGGCTATGGAAAATTATGGAACGATTCTTACTATTTTCATCATAGTTTGTTCTTATATCATAAAAATAACTTGTTTAAAATTGCATGGCTTTTGTAGAAAATATTTAAGCAAATTACCCAGCAAGCCATATGAGACCGAAAAGAGTCTTTTCTGACACATTTTTCGAAGCGTTAACGCTCTTTATGAGCCCAAAAAACAATCATAATTGCTCCGAAAACCTTCAGAAAAGAGGGTCATTACGTTCGGAAATTGTTCGTCAGAAAGAGCTCTTAGATAATGTCAGAAAAGAGTCTTTTATGAGGGTTTTTTTGGGCTCTGAAAGATCTCTTAGATAATGTCAGAAAAGAGTCTTTTATGAGGGTTTTTTTGGGCTCTGAAAGAGCCCTTTGATAATGTCAGAAAAGAGTCTTTTATGAGGTTTTTTATCATTCTTGTGTGGTGCAGCTATGTTTTTTTTTTTTCAAAGCACAAATAAAGGACAACAACGCTTGGGTACACAAATAATTAAGTGGAATTTCTGAATCATACTGCGTGCCGACTCAGGACAGTTACAAGCAAATTTTTCTTTCGCTCCGAAAATGCTCTTTTGTTTGACTCTTTTCTGACACCTTTTTCGGAATGCTCCGAAAATGATCTTTTGTTGGACTCTTTTCTGACTCCTTTTTCGGAGCGCTCCTAGAATGGTATGCTGGGTAGCAACAAATATGTAAAAAATATAAATTTCTTTCCAGGTTGTTTCAGATTTTGATTCATAGCTCAGGTTCTATTGGACCGATTGTACAGATTTTCAATACCAAACTATTTAGGCGAATTATAAATATTCTTTTGTAAACTTTGTGGATTTTGATTATGTATTTTTGACGTGAGAGTGTTTTACAGAGACTGTAAGGATCAAGAGAATACATATACATCAAGAGAATACATATACATATACATTTAGTATACTTTGTTAGCAGTGTTGCCATTTTAGCACTTTCAGTGCTAGATTTAACATTTTGTGTATCGAAAAGGCATAAAAAACAATTTTTTTCTCGAAAATTTTTTTACTATTTTACTCCAAAAAATACTTTTGGAGAAATAAAAAATAACTTTTATTAAAAAATGAACACGGAAATTTTTGAATTAATATATAAAATGTAATCTATTAAAACAAGTCAACAATTGTTATGAACAAAATTAGAAAAAACTATAATTTATATTTGTAATATTTGAAATAAAAATGGTATTTTTACATTGAAAAAATTTAGCACTTTTTTTCAAGTTTTAGCATATTTTGAAATTCATTTGCTGGCAACACTGTTTGTTAGGTACCTATATATGACTGTTTCTCAATTTTGACTTATATTTACCCTGGTTCACCACATTGTGATGGTGGAGAGTATAAAAAGACAAGTTATTTACACCAAAAGACGCTTCTATAGAAATAGAAAAATCGATAAAACTGTAATATTGCAATAAAAACTAAAACTAAAAACCTGCATCTAAAATTTTATTTAATTCAATATTAATTTCTTTTGGAAGCACTCTAATGCAATATCTTGAAGACGTCTTCTTTTACTTTGTTTTGAGGAACAATTTTATTCTGCTGCTAATAAATTGCACTGCAGTACTCTTAAGACGACACAAATAGCAAAGAAATCGTTTTATTTTCTACTTTTTTCTTAAGACTTTAAGTTTCAAAATAAAATGCTAAGAAAATATAAAGCCTTGCTCTAAATGAAAAAAGGGATACAAAACATACCAAAAATACTGAAGATATAAGAACAAACAAAACCAGTTAGAGTGCAATATTCGGCTGTGCCGAATCTTAAATACCCTCCAAATAAATACAATAACAAATACAAAAACTGCACTGGTTATAGGACTAAAACATCCTTATTCCCTGTTTTTTTTAGCGCAAATTTCTTAAGTTCTTTGCACTTATAATTTTTGAAAGACAATTTTCGAACTAATTTATTGCAAATGTTTTGAAATTTTATCTTATTTTGAACATTTATAATTGATGTAATTACCAATTCTTACTGTAATTTACAGAGTTTGTTTGATTTTCATAATAATCTTGATTGTAATTTAACAATTTATAAAATTAAAAGAACATTTTTCCATATTTACAACAAGTTAAGAAACAGAATATAAAAAAAGATAAAATTATAAGGAGACGCTGGAGCGGTCAAATTGAATATGATCTCAATAATTTTATTTTTAAGAGATTTAAATGTGGCATAGTAGAATTGGACCAATTATTGACTGATAGCTTCTAAATCCAATATTCACTAAAGTGATTTCTATGAATTTTAGGCTTATTTTGGTTGAATATCAGTTCAATAACGTTTTTTACAAGAGTTGTATGGTTGGTTGTTATACTCGGTAGTGGATTTAATGTGGGAGCTATTTTTAATTACCGTATAACCGATATTAGTACAAGGTGGCGCAAAAGTAAACTTCCGATGTTTTTTGGCTGTTATTAAAAAAAAAAATTAAAAACTTTGATTCTTCTTGTGGATTATTTCTATTTGGTCTTTTAATTTTTTTACATAAAGTCGAGAATATGATGTCATGTAAATGGCCGCCGCCACAGTTGATTGTCATTTGAGCTCTTTTTATGAGGCTTGTTGACATAAACCCGCGACTTCAAAAAGCCCCACAAAAAGAAGTCTGGAGCGGTCAAATCAGGCGATCTTGCTGGCCAGTGCAAATCGCCAAAACGGGAGATTAGGCGCCCGGGAAATGCATCCTTCAGCATATCGGTTGTGGCACGTGCAGTGTGTGCCGTTGCACCGTCCTGTTGAAACCACATGTTTTCCAATCCCAATTCATCAAGTTGCGGCAAAAAGAACTCGTTGATCATTGCTCTGTAGCGCTCACCATTCACAGTAACCGTTTGGCCCGCGACGTATTCGAAGAAAAAAGGTCCGATGACTCTTCCAGCGAAAACAGCACACCATACAGTGACTGTGAGCGGGTGTAATGTCTACTCCGGGGTCTGCCACGCCTGGCAGCTTCTCGTGTTATGTCAGTCTCTTCGAGGCGAGCGGCTAAACGTCGCAGTGTTTCACCAGTAGGCCTTGGACGGAAATCTGCGACGAAATTTACGTTGTGCCAAAGTCACCGACCGATAATTGGTCAAATAAATAGTCAGCATTGTTTATTAACGTGTATTTCGCATGTGTTTACTACACAAATGTCAAAACAGAACTGACATTAGGGGCCAATCGCAAAGTGTATAGCATTTTCTGATAGAAGGATTACTTTTGCGCCACCTTGTATATGTTCTGGATTAAAATTTCTGATTTGTATAAAAATTGATTCGATATCGATATTTATTAAACATCTTTGTGTGTTAAATTGTTTTTCGGAAATGTTCCTTATATGGAAGCTATGACAAATCATGACCGATTTTTATAAATTTTAGAACAGAAAATTTTATGTTTCTGTTCGAATTTCGACATAATAATGGTATATTCAAGATACATATTAGTTTTACATATACTATACATATTAGTTTAGGGTTTATAGTCAAATATGGACAAATGCTCTTAAAATCCAGCTGTTTGATTTTGGCATATATGTAAATGCTTCGTGTAAAATGTTGGATCGGTACCGGTATTAAAGTGATTTTTGGAAGAGGGCTATATGGTCAAATATGGACCGAAATTCATAAAATTCTGTAGTATGAGTTTTGTGTTAATGAGCTATGGAAAGTTTTGAGTCGGTACCGATGTTTATAAAATATATATAAATATTAATGCCTTTTTCAGATGTGGTCCATATATTGGAGCTAGGAGCAATTATGTGCCGACCATCATAAAATTTAGTACAACAATTTATATATCTATAAGAATTATTTGTGTCAAATTTTAACCTGCTAACAATAGTTATAACAGTTTTATACACATTTAAGTGAATTTTGGAAGTGGACTTTATATGGGGTCTATGGTCAAACATGAACCGAACTAAACAAAATTTTTTTTTGCAATATCTTTTAGCATGAAACTTATTTTTGCTGAATTTTGTATTGATATTCCAATTTTAGAGGCATTTACTTGTATGTACCATTGAGCCATATTTTAAGAAGATATTTGCATGAGAAATCATAGACCGTTTCTTGCTATTTTCCTCAACAATTTCTTTCTTTATCATAGAAATAACGTGCAATGTATTATCTGCAATATATTTAAAAGAAAAAATTGCAAAAGAAATCCATATTATATTTTTATAACGGTTGCCTTACATTTCGGTCCATAACTCTGGTTGTAATATACCGATTTTGATAATTTTTTAAACCAAACGTTCCTACAAAATAAAAAATATTTTTCTGGAAATTTCGTTAAGATAAGTTTGTGTGTTTTAAACGTGAGAGTGTGAATTTCATAAGTATCAAGAATATATAGATTTTTTTTTTTGGGTCTCAGATGAATACTAACAAAGTTTCACACGGAATTACAAACGTAATATACCCTTATTTACCACTTGTGGTAGTGGAGCGTATAAAAAGAAATTAAAATGTGGTATAAATTGCAAACATTTAAACAATTCAGAAGTTGACAACCCTAAATAAGCATTCAAGCTCAGTAATAGAGATTAGAATCTAAATACAAGCTTTTTTATAATAGCAACTGCAAACTTCAAATAATTTTAAATATTATTCGTATCACTATTATATTATTCGATAATATTAGAAATATTTACGTAATTTGTATTGCCCATCAATGATATATTTAGGTACTTTAGGTACAAATATGTACTTTAAAGCTGAAATCTAGTACTAAGACTTTCATATTTACACACAAGCCGCACAAACATACCCAATCTCATTTAAGTACAATCAAAAAATTTGCCAAAAGCACTTTTAATATTCAAGTGTATTAAGTGTACAAAACAATAAAGAAGAACATTTTCAAAATGAACAAGTCAGAAAATTATGGACAGCAGAGAGAGACTAATTGGAATCTTTAACTAAGAAAATCTTCAAAAAGGATTAAAAGATTTTCATAATAAAATGTAGTAACGGCAACTAAAGCTAGTGATGGCTCGATTTGATTAGAATTTAACAAGTAATTTTAACAACTATCAGAACAAAACACACACGAACATGCTTCTAAAGGTGCAATCGCATTTTGCAAGTATTTACTCAATAAAGCGTAACCACTTATTTTAGCACAAATTTGTTTGGCGTTGTTTACTCTTACAAAAGTTTTGCAAGATCAACCAGCATGAAATAAATTAAAACTAAATATTTTTTGTGCTTTGGCCCAAATAAGAAAAGTTTTTTTTTTTATAAATAAACAAGTTCATATATATTCTATTTAGTGGTTACGTCTTTTTCGGCAAATATTTGGGAAATGAAAAATCATCTGTTCTTTTTTTGGGGTAAAAAGTAATAAAAAAAAATTTTGTGGAATCTTACTTATAGTTAAGTTCACAGTTGGAATCAGATTTTTGCTTGCTTTATTCTGTTTTAATCATGACTTTTATTCTCTCGACTAAAATTGATAATTTATTTCTTTACACGGCTTCGTCTAAGAAGCTTAATTTTTCAATTTTTATATTTTTTCCTTTAGTGATATGTTACATGTCTTATATAAAATCAATAGTAATTTCCTAACGAATAGTATTAACCATACATAAACAGCAAAATAGCTAAAGAAAATTCTGTTTAACATACTCGAGGAGTAACAATTATAATTTCAATTTAAATGGTATTTTTGCCAAATTGGCATCGCAACTACAATTCAAACCCTGAAAACAACAAAACAGAAAAGAATTAAACGACATTGCAGTAGAATAGAGTTTAATTGTAAACAAAAAAAGAAGAAATACATTTGAATAGGGAAACATAGTTTGAATATTATGAAGATGTTGAAATTGCTAATGAAACTAATATTGAGGATGACATTGATGATTGCGTTGAAAAAGGTGAAACTTAATATTTTATATAATTTCTTGATAAATTTTTGTTAGGCTCGAGTTCATTAAATTATTTTTACTGAAGTTAGGAATTACAACTTGAAAAATTTATTATTAAAAATTTTTTTGATAATTTTTCTTGACTGGGGATCGAACCTGGGTTGTTGAATTTACATATGTTTCGAGAAATCCCACTTTCTCTCATCGAAACATATGTAAATTCAACAACCCAGGTTCGATCCCCAGTCAAGAAAAATTATCAAAAAAATTTTTAATAATAAATTTTTCAACTAACTTCAGTAAAAATAATTTAATGAAAATTAAATTTAATGAACTCGAGCCTAACTAAAATTTATCAAGAAGTAAAATTAACAGTTCGATTATGAAATTAATAATTATTCTATTTTAGATAATTAAAAAAATAAAAATTATTCCAATAATTTTAATTGTATGATCGAATTATTCGAACAAGTCAAAATCTCTATTTCGTATTATTCAGTTTATTCGAACAAAAGAAGAATCAAATTATATTGATTTAAGTCAAATGAGAAACAAAAAATAGAGTGCCACACCTGTCTGATTAACATATTAAACCTTGGACGTAAAGATTGTAAAAATAATTAGTCGGCTTTTGTTTTTGACCGCAGTCTTACATTTTCATACCTCCACCATCACAAGTAGTGAATAAGGGTATACATAATAGTCATCTAAAACTTAACCAAAAATGTATAGTCTTCATCCTAATGGAAATCTTAGTCTATTGAGCTATGTCCGTCAGTCTATCCGACTGTCTGTGTAAAACACCCTCACACCCAAAATACATAAGCAATATCTAAATAGTTTACAAAATATCATTTATAATTCTCCTAAACAGTTTGTTATTGAAAATCAGTGAAGTCGGTTGAGCAGAACCAGACTTATAAATCAAAATATGAGACCATCCCCAAAAAATTTATATTTTTCGCACATTTTTGTTTGCTAATTTGTTTAAATATTTTGTAGATATTTTATGATAAAAAGACAATACCTAATGGAAATAGTAAGAATCGGTCTATGATTTCTGTTCCCGAAATATATGTAAATGGTACATGAATGCCTTTAAAATAACAGCATTAATACAAAATTCAACAAAAATATGTATCATATAGAAATAAATCACATAATAATTTTGGTTGGTTTGGTCTATGTTTCACCAAAATCACGAGCCCTTTGTGATATTGGTTATATCCCAGCAGTAAAAAAAAAAACAAAACCTGCATTGTCGATTAAAAATGTTTGCCAGAGATAAACGATATTGCTGGCGCCGAACAGTCCAGAGAGGAACGTTATGATAGGGGATACCGAGGGTTAGCACCTCGGACCACGGCATAGAATCGTAGAAACGACGAGGAATTTATTTTGCAAACTCATCATCCCGATTAAGCCAAGAAGAATAACTTAATATATGGGGAATACAAAAAAATCATAGACCGTTTCTTAATATTTTTATCACAGTTTGTTGCTGTTTATCATAGAAATAATGTGTGCAAATTTTAATGAAATTATCTGTAATATATGTTAAGAGAAGAGCTAAAATTTCAACTTTTTTTAAATGTTGTGTTAGTTTGTGGTCCAAAATTCAAATTTTGCCCATCTTTAACAACAAACAGGTCATATCAGCAAACAATATTTAATCTTTCAAACGTCCTCTCTTGAGGCCCTATCATGTCTTTAAAAAATCTAACTTCCGTATATTTATATTACTTCACTTCTTAGAACAATTTTCAATTCCACCAAAACTCAAGACACTTTTCCTTATTCTATTTGATCACACTGTAGCTGGCGAAAATAGACAATTCGAATATTGTTTGTCTACCTACGTTTATGTTTGATTTTAACTGTGTAGTTTTGTGGTTTTCGGTATTTAAGCGTTTGTAATAACGACGTTGTACTTATTTTAAGTCGTTTTCGTAAACACCCCAACAATAATGAAAATACAAATACATTTTTGTTTAAATGCTTGTGTTTTAGGATGTGTATTAGGATATGAAAATAAAAATGGCAAACAAAAAACAGAAAAATTAAAAAAAAAAAAAAAACAAACACTAAAAATAAGAAATAAAAATAGATGATACAAAATAGCCCAAAAATAAAATGAACATATCAATTTAAAACGGAAACCGGAAATGGTATTTAAAGTAATCACATTTTAAATCAAGACTAAACGTGCCAAATGTCAGAGTTTATTTATATTTCTTTTTTGTATTTACACATACATATATTTTTAGGTTGAAAAATGTTAAATTGTTTGTAACAATTTAAGAAATGTAAAAAAAATTGTCACTAAAACTCATAAATGTTATTTTGCATATGTTTGCCAAGGGATATTACAATGCAGGTGGATTTTTTAAATGTATGTATGTTAAAACTAGCATATTATACATTAGGAAATTCTGCCTTATTTTCAAATTTTTAAATGTAAATTAGTTTAACTATTAAATGTAAACTTTATTCCTTCTTTTAAAAATATTGGCTTTATGTTTAAACTAACAGCTACTAATTTTATTATTAACCTTTAATTGTATTTAAAATTAGTACAAATAAAATTACCTTAATAGATTTCCATAAAGAGCTGGATTAAATATTTGTTTTTAGCAAATAAAAGAAACGAGTTTTTGGAAAAACAAAAAAATTTAAACAAACATTTAGACACATGTTTGAAAGCACACAAGATTGATGCCTGATTTTCTGTTACCAACAGCCATAACAAGCATACGTATTCCTCGCAGGCTAATTTTATGGAAGAACTCTGAAATTGAAGATTTAAAGTTATAACGAATTTGTTGCACACTTTCTTAACTAAATTTAAATTTATTAATAAACTGATGACGGACTTGTCATACCAATGTGCCAATTGTCTAAAAATATTATTTTAAAATGGTATTCTTTGAATTATTGTCGGTCAGACGGTCAAGCCATCATATAATACCCTACACCCAGTATACGAGTATGTATAAAACAGTTTTTTCTTTTGTGAATATAAATATTATATGTGTTAAACTTTATCTCGATATAAATACTTTTAAAAGATTTATGCAGGTTAAAGTAAATTACGTAGAAGGTCTTATATGGGAGTTGCGACTAATTATGGACCGATCATCATAAAATTCTACAATATTATATGTATGTATACGAAACATATTTTGGTTTAATATTTTTTTGGATACCAATAGTTTTAAAAGAGTTATGCTCTTTAAAGTGATTTTCGGAAGTGGGACTTATATGGGAACTACGACTAATTATGAACCGCTCGTAATAAAATTATACCGTATTATTCGTATATATATAAAATATATTTGTGTTCAATATTATTTGGATACCAACATTTTTGAGTGAGTTATGCTCTTTAAAGTGATTTTTGGAAGTGGACCTTATATGGAAGCTACGACTAATTATAGACCGATCTTCACAAACTTCTTAGATGTGATTTAGCTCTATTTACTACTGATTTGTGGTGAAAAATGTTTGGATACTTGCATAATTCAAACAATAATGATCGTTAAACCCCTATTTTGGGCGGACATTTGTATGGGGCCAGGTGAAATAATGAACCGATTTCCACCAGTTTCAATCCCATCTGTTCTTGTACTCTGCGCCCAAGCTTTACATGGACAGCCAGCCAGCCACACGGACGGATGGACATCGTTAAATCGACTCAGAAAGTGATTCTAAGTCGATCGATATACCTTAAGGTGGGTGTTGGTCCAATATTTATGGGCGTTACAAACATCAGCACAAATACAACATACCCTGCCCACTATGGTGGTGTAGGGCATAAAAAGTGGTAATGTAATGTTGTTAGTTATCTTCTTGTCTTTATAAATTGAGAAGTATTGTTCTTATTATTTTTTCTAAAACTGTACTTATACATGTATACATACTTATACACATGTACATATATAGGTACATATAAATCACTTCTCTTAAATTGAAACATTAAAAAAAAAGAATAAGAAAGTACTAATATTTGATCCGAATAATTTATCTAATTAGCTCTCTATCTGTTACCAACAAACTTGTTTACTGTGTCACAAACGTAGCGCTAAAATTAGCATACTTACACTGTCCAAGTGGCTGTCAGTGGCACAAAGACAAACGTGAATTACAAAAACAAGTTTGAGAACAAATACACAATGTACGAGAAAAACAGGCCCGAAAATTCTACACATTGTTATGTGGAATAAAGTTATGTATGACTTTGAGCATTGCAATATACAAATGAATAGTTGCACATGAAGACTTACTAACTGCATACCTATCTACAACATAACAAGCAGTCAGTCAAGCAACTGCAGCTACTGGTAAGCAAACGGGAATAGGCAAATAACAAATATAGAAAAAGCGTACGTACGTATGTATATCAATCAACAGCAATTGAAGTTTTTACTTACATAGTGGTGCTACCTAACTAGTACTCGTATTGGCAGCAGGAGCATAAACGGTACCAAGGAAATAGTACTGATATTAACATGGACTACGCAAGGCGAACAAACCAATAAAACGCAATTTCACTTCTCCTAACAAGACATGGAAAAATACTGGGAAAGAGAGAGAGATAGTGATATAAAGAAGAGCGGGAGATAGTGTAAAGACGAAGAACATGTGCTGTAGTTTTACAAAATTCTTTGTTTCATCAAGAACGGAGGCAATATTCAGCAAATAAGCCCCAAAACATTAGTTTATAAGCCTGATGTGTGTACGACAGTGTCAACACACACTAATACATACACGTATCTATGAATTTCTAAGTGAGTGTGGCTGTGTATGTTTAAACACTTGTGTATATGCACGCACAGTGGCCTTAAAAATAAATGTTTTAAATTCGAATTTCTAACCATTTTAACTACATACTTGTAATATTTATAAAAATTTGTTTTTATTATTTATCACAAAACATGGGAATATGATGAAAGAGAGAGCCAATCAGGTTTGTGTTATTACATCGTTCTGACAACATTTTTGGAGTTTCGGTTCAAATAATTTTGCTTGTTTTGCTTTCGAAAATTATGCTTTAACCCACTTAACTTATCATCAAATCCTGCTCGTCTAGGTCTTTTTAAGCTGCCAACACTAAAAACTCGTAGAGTTATGCTGAATGTATCATTTATTTTAAATGTTATTAATGGTGTTACATGCTCTAATTCTCTAATAAATGAAATTCTTTTCAACGTTCCACAACGTCCTACCAGAAATTTTTATTAATTGCCAATAAGATTTTTAAGATCAAACTATGCTCATGCTAACCCACTCAGAAGGATGTGCAACACATTTAATCAGTTATATAGATTTTTCATTACATCCCAGTCTTATAAAACTTTATTTAATAATGTGTTTAAACTCACACTTCAAGTGTACTTTAAGAAAATTTTGTCTTAAAGCACACTTCGAGCCTACTTTAATTTTTTATAAATACGGCAGATAGTGTTCTGGTGTATATGTTTTAAGTTTGTTCATTTTTAAATTTTTGTAAATGTCTGCAAGGAATAACATCTATAGACAATAAATAAATAAGTAAATGAAAGACAAAGTTATTTAAATTGATAAATATTTACCGCCTGGCCCACGATGTCGAACGATAACGTTCGCTTAGATAAGACTTAAGACACAAACGTTTTATCGTATCTATTTTTTACTCAATCAAGTTTGTTTATTCCACAATAAAGTTTGTGTCTTAAGTTATATCTAAGCGAACGTTATCGTTCGACATCGTGGGCCAGGGGGTTAATCTATTATTAATAGAAATTTGCTAATAATTCATATATAAAATACAATATTCATAAAAAATAATAAGAAAGATAATTTTCAAATTTTTTTTTATACCTACTAGCAAAAAGACGGGAGGTATATTAAGTTTATCATTCCGTTTGTAGCACATCGAAATATTAGACGTAGAACCAAAAAGTCTATATATTCTGGGTCCTTATAAGATTCTAAGACGTTCTTGCCATGTCCGTTTGTCTGCAAGATTTTTGAAGGCACGATAGAGCTTCGAATAAAAGACATAGAATAATTTTTACCATTTTACCAAACATTCTTTGATCCACCGAAATGTTTGGCAAAATCGGTTTAGTATGATCCAAGTTTCTGACAACCTCGGTATTTTCAGATATTTTTTGCTATTTTCTTCAAATATACTGCAGATGAAATTTTACACAATTCATTTTTATTATAGAAGAACAAATCCTGTTAAAATTGGTAAGATTCAGTACACGATTCTTCATAGTCACCATAGAAATCTCTTACCGGAATATGGCTTTATGGTACATAAATGTTTATAGAAAAGCCGTAACCATACAAAATTCTGAAAAAATATGTTTCATGCAAAGTGAAATCTGAAAACTATATTTAGTTTGCATCGCTCTATATTTTGACATAGCCCCATATATAAAGTCATCTTTCGAAAATCACTTAAATGCGCATTATTCTCAATATGAAAATCGCTATTAAGTTAGAATTCAACACAAATAATTCATATGTGTATGTCATAGATATAAATTTTTGTTGGTACAAGTTGGCGAATAACAATTTTGTGTCAATCAATATTACGATTGTTCGAACATGCAGAAACACCAGCAATCAGCTGTTGTATTTTCCAGCAAATACATTGTTACATTTTTACCTTTTAAAAACGGTGGTGTATTTCCTTTAAATAAACCGGATTCCTTTTAATTGCAAAATAAAAGCATCAAGTAGTTTGAAGAAAATTCGTTATATTTGTCTTTGTCCGCTTTCACACTCTTCAATTCTGTCTCGTCAAGGCAAGTATTTTTCAGTGAGAAGAAAAAGAGAGACGAAGACAGAATTGAAGAGTGTGAAAGCGGACTTTATTTATTTAAACGTACACGAAAACAATTAAAAAATAAACACTCTGCCCCTGGCCCTGTTACTCTATTTATACAGCAAACACAATTTCTGGATGGTTCGGGTCTAAGATACTACATAGATATTTGTGACTGCAAGTCCAGAATGTTCGTGTCTAGAATATTCAGCCAAAGCCATTAAAACTTAATGTTGCCATATTGCTCAGCTATGTTTATAACAGGGTGTTATCAACAATGTTTATAAATAGAAACTTCTACAAATGCAAATGTTGCAAAACATGTTGTATGCTGATAAACATGTTGTATAAGTATAAATTTGTACTGAAATAAATTAGGTTGCCATTTGTCTATTATAACCAAAAATTTTATATTCTTTCAAAAGTTTTCACATATTGGTATACAAATTGTTAAAATAAATTCGATAATTTTATGTTATCTATTATTACACCTATTGGTAATGATTTGTAAATTATTATAAGATCATTGCTCCGTCTTCCGGACAATAGCAACTTTGGTGTTTCAAAAGGTTTATTGGTAATTTGTTAGCCAAGTGATTGACAAAATAATGTTTCGCCAATTCAATCATTTATATTCATATACATAGTGATATAACACTAAAATTATTGATTTATTAAAACTGATCATTGAATTAGTCCCACTGTGCCACCATATGTACAAATCAGTCTATTTTGGAGTAACAAACAAGGTAATAAACGCTGTACTATGAATTCCTTTTCACCGCACAGCGGAAACGGATGTTAACAAATGGCCAGCGGATATTATGCTGATTAGGATGCTAGAAGGTAAAATTTAAACGTGTTATTCTGCCACTGCAACTGCAACTACAAATTCTACTACAACTTTTAATACAGCTTGTTTCTATTGCTTTTGAATAGTAAAATGTGTATTTTCATAGACTGGTTAGAAGTGAACAGTTTTGTTTGTCAAGTTTAAAATGAGTATTTGACATTTATGTGTTTGCATGTTTGTACTTATGTATATGGAAGTTTTTCCTATAGAATTCTTCTTTTAATATCATTTTGAAAATTGAAATGACCCCAGGCTACGCTTATTTGATATGACACAATTTTGTTGAACAGAACAAAAGGCCTTAGTTAGCTAAAGCTTACACAAGAACACTTTCACTGTGCAGGCGATTTTTTAGGTGGTTAGCAAACAAAATTATGGAATTAACAAAATAGGAAATGATATTTATGTAAATTCAATAAAGGAAATTTCTAAATAAAATATTATATATTAATTAACCATACTACCGTATGGTTCAGCATTCTAGGTAAATTAGTAGAAAATATTAAAAACTTACCATTAGAACAAAGGATATGTGAAGTGTCACATTGGTTACGTCGGAATTCATGCAGACTTAAAATAACGGGACATTATTCTCAAAAACACTTAAAAAACTATAGGGAGCATAAGTCATTTTTTGGAATCATATTTGTTAAATTGTTATCTAAACTAAGTGTAAAGCAAGTGTTATTGTGAACAACCATATAACAACCATTATGCTTTTGTAAACTATGTTATTGAGATGAAATTCAACCAAATTAAGCCTAACCTAATAATTTTTCACTCTTTTATTTAACCTGATGAATAATATGAAACAGTGTTTAACCAATTTTTATACACACCACCAAAGGGGTAGTATATTAAGTTTGTCATTCCGTTCGTAACACATCGTAATATTGGCCGTAGAACCAAAAAGTCTATATATTCTGGGATCTTATAAGATTCTAAGACGATCCAGCCATGTCCGTCCGTCTGCAAGTTTATTGAAGGCACGATAAGGCTTCGAAAACAAGACATAGAAGAAACATTTAATTTTTACCAAACATTCTTTGATCCACCGAAATATTTAGTATTGGTTTAGACAACCTCGATATTTTTTAGATATTTTTTGCTGATAATAACGTGAAATTTTTCACACTTTATTTTTATTATAAGAGGACAAGAATCGATAAATATTGGTCCAAGATTTCTTAAAGCGGCCATAAAAATGTCTAGAAAAGTTTCTTAAAACTACTAAGTAATACAAATATATTTTAAATGGATTCAACGGAAGTTCTCTCAACATTAATTATTTAGTGTCCTTATCTATGTTCTTTTGTTGCCCCCATTTAGTACAAATTTCAAAATAATAAAATAAAAGTTTGAAATATTCGACAAATTTCAAAATATTTCACATCGTCCTGCTTAATCTGGATTCTTCTTCCGAAGGAATGTTATATCTTCGACATTCGTATCAGTCTTCACATCGTCATCGGCGATTTCAACATACTCCAGATTTACTGGAACTGGAATTAATTATATCTATTATTTATAAAAATTAGATAAAATTTGAAACATTTAAATAAATTATAATTGTACGTTATTAAAAAAAATAGTAATAAAATTTGCACTAAGACTGAATAAGAAGAAGAAACACAAAATAGTTATGTATTCTTCTAGTCCAGTGTAGTAGTTTTTGTATTTCTTCTTATATTTCGGTGGAGGGTATTTAAGATTCGTCACTGCCGAGTACTCTCATGCTTGTTTTTATGTTAAATGCGATAAAACGTAAATTACATATTATTACAGTCAATATAATACTTATAATCTATTTTATTTACAGCATATTTATTGATGTATATAAGTAATTTTCAACAGAAGTTAATTTGTGTGCAAAAATTATAAATAAATTTTAATGCGTGAACTATAGACAAAAAATAATAATTTTTATCGAAATTTTTTTTTTTTGTTACTACAAAACTAAATTCGTTTTATGTAGTGTACACAGACAATTTTTTAGTGCGTATTAATATAAGGTATTAATTAGTTTTACTAGTATATTAGATTTTATTATTTCTATATATGTAAGTGAACTCGCAGAAACGTGAACATCCAGTAACATGAACTACCCAAAAACATCAACATTTATTTTTTTACATATGTATGTATATACAAATTGATAAATAGATTGCGATATAAATAAATAAAAATATTTATCACAAAACGGAAAACGGACTTCCTTTTCCCTATTTGTTACCAAATTCAGCAACCACCACGTAAAACTATAAAATAAAAAAAAAAAAAAAAAAAAAAAAAAAAGCACATTACCTACTTCTAGGATGACAAATTTTCAATGACCTTGAACAATTTCGAATAACGGTATATTTGTGGTGAATTTCTTATTTGTTAGCTAATTCAGCAACCACCCCGTAAAACTGTAAACTGCACATCCATTGCCTGCTTTTAGGATGACAAATTTTCAATGTCCTTGAAAAATTTCGAATAACGGTATTTGTGGTGAATTTATAAAAACTCATCACTATTTTTATACTTACCACGATTGTTTATACTCACGACGATTTTTCACCACCTTTTTTAAATTCACCACATGGCAGAAAAAATTTTCTGTGCAGGGTGGTCGGTCGCTTTTTTTGCCTTCCCCCTCTCCGTCAGTCCGACCGGCCCACTCTTTTTAAAATTTCTCCGTCAAGTGCCTCTCCTTCCTGTAGTCGTTCGTCGTAATCGTCGTCGTCGTCCTTTTTGCATTGTTTGTGCGTGTTGTTGCGGTTGATTTGAAAAAACGACCCCGGTTGTTCTATTTTATGCGAATTTTTTAGAAAAAAGTATATGGGAATTTTTGTGGTTCTATTTTTAGACAAAAAAGCATGCCATCTATTGTTCGTAATACATAAAAAAAACATAAAAAATCCGTAATTGAACTTAGATGGCGCTGTTGTGTTTTTTTTTTAGCGATTTTTGAGGAAAACCAGGTTTTAGAAAAAAGCACTTTTTGAGAAAAATTTGTCGGTGCTGCCCTCTATTTTCGTTAATCCGAACAAATAATTTTAGTTTAAAAATCGATGAATACGATTAATTTACACCTCTGGCAGCAATGGCTGCGATACATTGTCAACAACAGCTGTTTGCCGGTTTTTGTTTTTTTGCAATCTCAAAAATTCCATCAAACCGCCAAAAATGCAAAACCAAAAAAATACAGTTGATTCAGAAAGTGAGCGGTCACTTTACATATATTAAGATGCTCTTAGTGGTAATTAAAAAATCCCATTGTATATTCTCAATGCCTAACCCCCCACCCTCCTTATTGAAACCACTAAATTACAATTGGTTTAGGCATTTAAGCCGCATAAATTTATAATACCAACTTTAACAAAAGCTTTTGTCCATATACAGTACGAAAAGTGCTTTGTAAGTCTGAGTACAACAGTCGTATTTCTCGTAAGAAACCCAAAGAACATCGAAAAAAATCGAACGACTTTTGGAACAGAGTGGTTTTTAAATTTAATATATACGATAGAAGATGTAGAGTGTGGAGAAAACCAAATGAGGAGTTTAAAGAAAAAAATTGTGTGCAACTTTTAAACAAGGGGTGGCTCAGTTCTAATGTGGGGATGTATCAGCGCTTCTGGCGTTGGAAATACACATATATCATAGACGTCATAATGGATCCCAGGGAGTACATACATATATATAACTATTTTTAATTATGCGTTGTGATTGTGAATTAATTTTTATTTATGTTTTTTACTAGTTTTAAATATTATTAAAGAACCGCTCGAAAAATTTGTGTCAACTTCTTTTGTTAGTTAGTTAGTACTTTTAAATTTAATTTATGGGTGAGCACTCACTTTCTGAATCAACTGTACATCCATATCCAAATAATTCGAAAGCAATTTACAACAACATCAACTGACAATTGGAGAATGAAAAAAGCACGCCGTAAACTGTCAAATTGAAGAAATTATTTAATTTTAAAACGAAAACTGTACGACTCATTGCGGTTCGGTAGTGTACAAAATACCACAGATATAATAAATATTAAACAAATTAAGACTGAATTAAACAAAAGTGTGTAGAATCAATAGGAGAAACAACATGTCGTTGGCGTTTCAAAATGCAGAATCCGTAAAACAGGCCCTATTCGAGGAGCTGCAAAATCTATTAAGTTCCGAGACCAATATACGGCAATCGGCTGAGCAGAGAATGAAACAATTGGAATTTACAGAAGGTTGGTTTAATAGAAAACACACTCGCTCACTTCCATGCCATTGAGGGGTGCGGTTTATATGCAAAATCCATACGTGTATATTGCTCTAAATGGTATTTTTATTTTAAGGTTATGGCGTGTATCTTTCCGAATTGATTATGAATCAATCTTTTGATTTGCCCTTAAGGCAAATCGCCTGCATTATGCTGACACGTTATGTGGAAAGTCATTGGAATGAATGTGATGAGGAAGGTAATCCCAACGAGGCTAGTGCTGGCGGTTTGGCTACTGAGCAGGCCAAACGCACCATACGAAATATATTACCCAATGGACTTTACGATCCCAACTCAAAGGTTAGACTTTCGGTAGCACATACCATTTCTACAATTGCCGCCACCGACTGGCCTAGTGTATGGACTGAGTTATTTGACATAATTATTAAATGCTTGGGCGGTAATGAGGATTCTATACATGGTGCCATGCAAATTTTGCAAGACTTTACGTATGATGAGAAACAAATCAAGGAACTTGGTCCCGTTGTCATCTCGGAGGTCTATCGTATATTTGAATCTGAACAAAACTATTCGATAAAAACTCGCACATCTGCCATTAAGATTCTGAAGCCACTGTTTCTCTCAATCAGTTTGAATATCATAGATAAACAGGAACAGGCTTCCATGATGAACTCAATACTAACCAATTTTATGGAGAAATTAATGCACTACTTGTCAATGAATAGTGCAACTGCATCAAATTTTATGCTGCGCACGGAAATTGTTAAAAGTAAGTAAAGAAAAATATTCGTACCTACGTATAAAATATAATTTGCATTTTAAACAAAATCTAAAAATTTTAATTTTGCCGTCCTGCTTAGTTCTCACATTCCTGGTTACCGAAACGCCCAAATTTATTCAACCCTATATGGAGCGCATTTTGCCCATCATTTGGCAACTGCTAACACAAATTGCCGATACTTATGTCAAGGTCACCATTAATCAAACCGAGCCAAGTCCTTTTCCTGTAGGCGATGGTGATGATGAAGATGAACTAACAAATTTCTCAACTATGATCATACAAATAATGGAATTCATACAGTGTATTATTGGAGCCGGAAAATTCCGTTCTACTATAAAAAATGTGTTAACCGATCTAATTTATATAATGATTGTTTACATACAAGTGCCCATGGAACAAATACAAGATTGGAATGAAGATCCCGAAAAGTTTGTGGAAGATGAAGATGAGGGCGGTGTGGAATTAACTATAAGAGTTTCGGGTCAAGATGTTTTGGCTGTAAGTAGTAATATAAATTTTTTTTACAAGAATTAAATTTTAATTTTAGCTTCTTGATATCATTACAAGGCTTTAAGTGATGAATTGGGCCCTAAAGTTTTGACAGCTCTGCAGGAGGCCTTGGCACGTCACATGAATGTGGCAGAGGCTGAAAAATCTGCTGGTAATGTGAATTGGTGGAAAATTCAGGAGGCTTGTATGGTGGCTGTGCATGCATATAATGATCTTATTTTGGAATCAGAAGAACAATTTGATTTACTCAATTATTTAACTGTGGTACGCAATTGGTTGAATCATCAAGAATGTCCTCACTTAGTGGGTCGTGCTCTATGGACTCTAAGCGCCTATTCTAAATCGAAACTATTCAATCCTCAGATGTTAGAGGAAATTCTAACAGTTACATTACAAAGTCTTCAAGCTGATAAATCCATAGTATTGAAAATAAGTGCCGTAAGGTAAATAAATACAATTAAAATTATGTTTAAACAACATTCTTTAAATAAATGTATTCTTTAACTTGTCTCTAGGGCTATTTATGGTTTCGTGCAGGCTCACGAAAAATCTGATGTAGATAAACGAGCATTAATTCAAGCCAAACTTCCCGGCTTTCTAGACGGCATAATGGCCATAATACCAGGTTGTAAAAGTTCCGTTCTGGGAATGCTACTTGAATCCCTTACAACCATAATAACTGTACGAAGCCGCTAACTATTACACACTTACTTGTTATTAATTTTCCCTTATTATATTGCAGTTTGATCCCTCGTTTGCTGTGCAGGCCCAAACGAAACTGACACCTTTAGCTATTGCAGTATTTCTTAAATATCCAGAAGATCCCTTTATTTTGGAAATTGTACAAGATCTAATAAAAGCTTTATGTCAAAATCCTCAATGCTTACAGCCACTACAGGAGAAATTTATACCTACAATTGTTAGTATTTTAGCTTTGCAAGGGGAACAAGCCAACAACGCTAAACAGGATATCGCCCTAGATGTACTCACTACCATTGTCAAGTATTCACAGGCTCCTCTACCTCCTGCGCTAATAGAAAATGCATTCCCAGCTATGATCCATTGTGTTTTACGCTCCGATGATCAGGCTGTTATGGTTGCTGGTGGAGAGTGTTTGCGTGCTTTTATTTTTGTATCGCCTGAGCAAATTTGTTCGTATAATAACGGCGAAGGCCTCAACTACACCATGCAATTGACCACAATGTTACTAAATCCCATGAACAATGAAATGACTGCTGGACAGATTGGTCGCTTGGTCATAACCATCATCACCAAAATGGGTAACATGTTGGGTGAGAATGTAGATCTCTTGCTCAAGGCTGTCATCAGCAAAATGCAACTGGTGGAGTGTTTAAAAGTCATCATGAGTTTAGTTGTGATATTTGCTCATCTCTTCCTCACACAAATGGATGCTGTTTTGAATTTCCTCTCCACCGTGCCAGGACCTACTGGCGAACCGGCCATGCAATTTGTTTTCAGCAACTGGCTGGCTAAGCAAACTTCATTCTTTGGCACCTATGAACGTAAAGTAACCACCATGGCTTTATGTAAACTTTTTGAATATGGTCTTACTACCCAAGATTCCCGTCTCACTTCTATAACCATTAAAGAACTTGTCGAGACTGAGCCTACGGGAAATACGCCTCGTGTTAAAACACGCTCCCAAAGCAATGCCAATCATGAGTGGGTAGCTATGCCGGCTTTGGTAAAAATGTTTAAATTACTTATCAATGAACTGGATCACCTTAAAGAAGCCAACTTTGCTGACTACGAAACTGATTCGGATGATGACGAAGATCCTTCTTCTGGTGCTGCTGGCGATAAACCCTTTGTCTCTTCTCCTAAGACACGTTTCATATCAGATTTATATTTCAACGATGATGATGAAGATAATACTGACGATGATCAGTTAACTCAAGAGTTGTTAAAAGATCCTCTATTCCAAGCTAATATGGAGGAAAATCTTACAAAATTCTTGCATAACTTCTCAAGCAGTGAACACTTTCCCATGTTTGTTAGTCATTTGACGACATCCGAAAAGAATGTTTTAAAGTCCATACAAGTTGAAGTGGCATAAATTTAAATGTTTTTTCTTTTGAATTTAATTTGATCTTTTTCATTTTTTTTAATGCTCATAAATTTCATTATCTGCTATTTTTTGTTTGCAAATTATTTTCTAAGCGTTATACTTAAATTGTGTATTGGCTTCATTAACTATCCATTTACTAATGTATGCTTTTAAAGTTCTTTTTTACATGTATTTGAAATAAATTGTAATTATTGAATGCTCAAAATTTTGCATTTTTCAAATATGTACATGTTTCTTAAACTTTTTCCAATTTCTAATTTAATATAATTTTCTGCACAGTTTACAAAAGAGGTTAAGATGGCATCCATACTTTGACGATTGTTTAATTTAAACTTGGCAGATTTTGAAACAAAATCTTATTTAGTGATCAGGGGCCAAATTACCGCATTCGATATCGAGTAAAATTTATCGTAATTTAGTAAATTTTATCATAATTTCGATATCGAAATCATTTTTCGATACGATGGCTCATTCGATCACAAATGCGGTAATTTGGCCCCAGGGTAGCAAAGTAGTTCTGGGTTGATTAATTTGCACGCCTTTGGCATAATATCTTGAGGGACTTATTAATACTAGTAGACCGCCATTTATTACTACAATTGTAGTACAATTTATAACTCAACATATGAGCGAGTACCTTCAGCTTCACTTTTATCACTCTTGATATATTCATCTGAATGTTTAAGCGTTCCAGATTCCTTTATCAAAATATATGTCAACTAGGGACGTAGTTGTGTTAACACTCCGCCATAAAATTGAAACAATCTTTAGTGCGGAGGCATATTGTGAATTATGTGCTTAAGAAACAAATATTTCATTCAATCATTGAGAATTTCTCCCTTCGTTCTGGACTATTTAATTTAGATGTGAACAACAAATTACTGATGCTATGAAAGAAGAAATTCGGTGCTACAATTAGGAAATGAGCGAAAAGTGTTAGAACAATTATAGCCCCAATACAAATGTATTCCCGGAATTTGGCTCTATAGTACATACATAAATGATTATTGAAAAGCACTATTCATACAAAATTTAGCAAAAATAGTCTTATTCTTTCAGAACTGCACTTTGTTTATATTTCTGCAGTATAAGGTGTAACATTTAGCGATTTGTTTTTTTTTTTTGAAACGTTAAAGTTGTCTCGGCTTGTATGTGAACAATAGTAAAATGTGTACATAGTTATAACTGATCTGTGTAAAATTTCAGTTCGATATGGATGTTTTCGGGTGTAATCCTCATAAGGGAGCTATGACCTATTACTGGCCGATCATTATGAAATTCTATACGACGATTTATATGTATGTATATGTGAATTATTTGTTTTAAATTTCAACTTAATAGTGATTTTTATACGAGATTAATGCAATATGTATAGCAACCAAACTAGAGTTGGGTTGCCAATAGGCAACGCAACTGACATGCAAGTTGTTATTATGTAAGGCAACATTCGATTTTAATATGTACCTATGTACATATATCTACATACATATGTATATACAAATATAAATAATTTAACAACAAAATAATAACATTTAAAATTTACCAATTAAAATAAAATCAAAGCAACCATAAATTCTCGGTTGGCATGTTCGGCAACTGAAGTTACCAGCTGACAGTTACCATCTGTAATATGTTTTTGGCAACTGTTAACTCCACTGAGGATCGGTTACCATCCTTAATTGACCCATAAGAGAATTTTCGAATTGGACTACGGTCAAATATGAACCAATCGTCGTAAAATTGGGTATGAATATTTGTATATATGTATGGACTGTTTGTGTCGAATTTAAACTGGCTGCTGTTCGTATAAGAGATTTAGGCTCATTTAAGTGATGTTCAATTGGGGCAAATGGGATAATAGCACACAGGATTTCTGTAGGGTGTGTGGGGATGCAGAGGAGCCAGATACAATAGAGCACATCATGTGCAACTGTCCTGGGTTGCAGCGTCATAGACTTAAGTGGCTAGGAAATAGATTCCTGGACGAACTCAGTAATGTTGCCGACTGCAAACCGAGTAACATTCTGGGTTTCATTAGTGGAATAGGATGGCTATTTAAGGGACATTCTACGGCGTCTCCAAATCCGTAAGTTGATATTTCTTCTTTCCTTCTTTCTCCTCTTAACAGGCGGTTTTGGTTTCGTCTTTCATTCTAAATCTATCATTATATTCTTTTCTTCTGAAGGGAATCACAATGGACCACAGGGTCTCCGAGTGGAAGTGCACATAGTGTACAACCCTTCCTATCTATCTAAGTGATTTTGGGAAGTGGACTTTATATGGGGCTATGTCAAAGTAAGGATCGATGCAAACAAAATATCGTTTTGAGATTTCACTTTGCATGAAACTTACTATTGCAGAATTTGGTATGGTTACGGCTTTTCTATAGACATTTATGTACCATAAAGCCATATTCCGGGAATACATACATATGTATGGGTACTTGATCTTCTATAATAAAAGTGTGCAAAATTTTATGCTATTATCTGCATTATACTTGAAAAAAATATCGTGGTTGTCAGAAACTTTGGTCTATAACTCAGAAGGATCTGATTTTTCCCATTTTCAATACCAAATATTTCAGTGGATCAAAGAATGTTTGGTAAAAATTAAATTTTTCTATGTCTTACTTTCAAATCTCTACCGTGCCTTCAATAGACGGGCATGGCTAGATCGTTTTAGAATATTATAGGGTGCCAGAATATACAGACTTTTTGGTTCTACGTCCAATATAAAATTCATAAATTATAAATACCTATATACCTATGTACTTTTTTAGAATTTAGAATAAAACACTTTTGTTTAACATTATAGAGTAATATAAGTTTATTTCAAACACTGTGAAAAAAGTATAAAAATTTCTATTGTATGTATTTTTTGTAATCTTTACAAAGTTAATAATGCTTGGGAAAACCAATTATTTACTACATATTGTCTTTTTGATAAATAGGTATTTCTTTTTTTATGCATAGACATATTTCATATTGTGTTGATTGTGCAAAAATTAAAGGAATGAAATCTTAAGATTTATGACAACAAATGCCTTGTTAAGAATAAACACTACCATAAATTATGCCCAGATATTTACTTAAATTTGTAACGAAATATTATTTCATAAAATAATAAAGTATAAAGATTAAGAGAAACAACTACAGTATATATGTATGCAACGTCATAAACATACACGTTTGAGTTTGTGGATAAATGCTAACAAATATAGAATTTCATTCTATGTAGTATGTGTATGACCTGTTTAATTTACAATTTAAGAACATCATTGGCAGCAGCGACTACATGGCAAGCAGAAATTCCGAACATGTCAATGAGAACAGTGGGTGGTCCGGAACGTGGTACTGTGGGCACAAACAAATGTTTGACAACAAAGTCACGCTTATCAGCCAAAGCTGATAGGACAGCTTCTCCCAAACCACCTTGTCTGAAAAGAAAATGAAATAATAAATTTTTGCTAAGAAAGCATTTTTTCAGATAAAAACTTACTGGTAATGATCTTCTACGACGACAATACGGCCACCACAGGCACGACCATTTTCGACAATCAAATCAACATCCAAAGGTTTAACGGTGAAGGGATCAATAACACGAGCATGAATGCCAGCCTTCTCCAATTCAGCGGCAGCATTTAAACATTCGTACAAGGTAATGCCAGCACCAATCAACAAAACTTGGTCATTGGCCGATTGCTTGACTACCTTACCTTTGCCAATAACGAAGGGTTCATTGTTGTCGTACAATACGGCTGTGTTGGGACGAGAGGTACGAATGAAACAGACACCCTTTTTGTTGGCGGCCAATTCAACGGCACGTTCACAACTGACAGCATCAGAAGGATAGAACACAGTACTGCCTGGAATGGTACGGAACATAGCAATATCTTCCAAACCCATCTGAGAGGGACCATCTTCACCAATACTAACACCACAGTGGGAACCAACGAAATTAACATTTGTTTGTGAAATGGCACCCATACGAATTTGATCGAAAGCACGTGTGAAGAAAGTGGCAAAGGTAGATACAAAAGCAATAGTACGATCACGGCAAGCAGCACCAATGGCCACACCAACCAAATTCTGTTCAGCGATGAAGCATTCAACATAACGTTCAGGGAAGATCTTCTTCAATTTATCGGAGAAGGTTGAGTTCTTGGTATCACCATCCAAAGCAATAACACGGTCATTGTTTTGAGCCACCTTAGCCAAAGCAGTGCCATAAGCCAAACGGGTAGCAACTTGCTCACCCAACTTATAGGCTGGTGGTGCGGACAATTTCACATTTGTAATGTCTACAACTGGAGCAGGTTTAATCTTGGTGGGAGTTTGAGGTGCCAAGGCGGCGGGACGAGCAGATGAATCGATCATTAAGCCCTGCAAGTGCTTGATAACTTCATTGGCTTTGTCGCCCAAGGGCTTGCCATGCCAGTTGTCCAAATCTTCAATGTTGGGGAAGAATTTACCTTTAAGGGTCTTGGCAATAATGGCAGTGGGTTTATTCTTGGTGGTGGCAGCTTCATGGAAAGCCTTGCACAATTCTTCAACATCATGACCATCTACGACCAAAGCGTTGAAACCAAAAGCTTCCAAACGTTTGCGATACACATCCATTTGATGTTGCAATGAGGTGGGCTCGGATTGACCCAAACGGTTGACATCGAAAATTACGCACAAATTGTCCAATTTATAATAGCCAGCAAAGTGTAGAGATTCCCAGATGGAACCTTCGGCAGATTCACCATCACCGACAACAACGTAAGTTCTTTATATATGCGAATAGAGATTGATAACATACATAGTTAAATATGAGTGTGGAAAATTGTTTGTTTTCAGGTGCATTTTTAAAAATGAACTTTATTTTTTAAAAATGTAAGTACATTTTATTTATTTGTAATATTAAGCCTTCGCGGCCAAAATAAAAATATATTACATACATAGTAATAAAAAAAGTAATATTTTCTTCTCTAAGCATACCTGTAATCAGCCTTATCGAAGTTCTTGCCAACGTAAGCCATACCAGCGGCAACAGCAACACCTTGACCCAAAGAGCCGGTACCGACATCAATGAAATTCAAACGAGGTGTAGGATGACCTTCCAAATCGGAATCGATTTTACGCAACTTTTGCAACTCCTCAACGGGGAAAAGACCAGCTTCAGCCCAGGCAGCATATAAGATGGGAGCAGCATGACCCTTGGACAAAATGAAACGATCACTTGAGGGATCACGAGGGAATTTCATGTTTAAGCGCAAAGTATTGAAAAACAATACCGACATAATTTCGGCAATCGAGGCACATGATGTAGGATGACTAAAAGGAATAAGAAAATTAAGTTATAGTTAAAAATATTTAATATTTTTTTCCATGATATTAAAATTATGTTAATACAATTATAATATAATTAAAAGTAATAGCACTGGCTGCCTAGGCCATCAGTTAAATTAAATTTTATAATTTTTGTCGATTTGAATTTTATTAATTTTTTTATAAACATAAAAACATAATAGTGAGTTTAACTCAAAAATAATAATCATCGATAGAAAATCAAACAGCACCTTTAGCAGCACTGAAGTATCTTAATATTTGATGAGTTCACTTCAATCAATAATTACAGATTGCAATCTTCTTTGCAGTGAATCGATTAAACTAAAAATATAATATTTTTGTCAGATACTATTGTTAATGTTTCACTTTTTTTTAAGTTGGTCTACATATTTTCTATGGGACTCAACATAATAAAATATAGTTAAAAAGTAGCCAGGTTCTGCACATTATTTATCATCGTCTTGATATGATGTAGTTTTTATTTATATCTTCTGTTATTATTAGCATCAACAAAGCCGACATTTTGGGCACTATTTCCTTTAAAATGTTAAGATAAATCTCTATAGATATTATTCATCCCAAATTAATATCTTTCAACATCTTGATTTGATATGCACTGCATTCTCATTTCAGATAATTTTCCAAATTTTATGGTAGGGAGAATATTTTTTAATTTCCAAACATAATTGGGCATTGAATGAGCATTGCGACAATAGCTAATCTCTTTCCTATATTTTGTTCTTTCTTTCATGCAATCTGTAATATTTGTGATTCATGAGGATTTTCTTTTAATAGTTTTTTGTGATATTTTTAGCCCAATGTAAATTTTTAATTCTCTAGTTAGTGTTATCGTCATCTTCAACTTTTTCGGCAGAACAATATTATTGGTCAATGGCAATTGGCCTAATTTGGACCTATTAGGTACCAAGTTTTTGTTAGTATTGAATTGGGTTAGCTTGAAGATTTTGGTGAAGACAATAACTGGTCAATACGGCCAGAATCAGTTTATGAGACAATCACCTGGGTCCTACATTTGTAAATTGAAGTGTATCTGAAATTTTCATTAAGTTTATGTTATAAATTTTGTGAAAATGATCTAGTGTTCTAAAACACTGTGAAATTGTCTACGTATATGGAATTGAAAACGATTTCAGTTTCACTTCATAGTGAAATATAGAACATAGACCAATAGCACTCCAGCTGTTTGCTGGTCTTGATAACTTAACCAATTTTAAAATAGATAATATCAGCAAACTTATAGAAGAAACAAATCTTTAAATGACAATGTGTTGAGACTTAAGTTAATTTTTAGATGTTAGTCCTTCTTCGTGTTAATTTTTATAATTCTTATAGCAAATCTCTCTTATTATATACTAGTTTCTAGTTTTGTTGAGAGAATTATTTTCAAATATTTATCAAATCGTTGACCGATTCTTACCATTTTCAACAGGAATTGTCCTTCCAGAATAAAAATAAAGTGTGCAAAATTTCATTTTATTATCTGCATTTTACTTGAAGAAAATAGCAAAAAATATCGTGGTTGTCTGAAACTTTGGTCTATAACTCGGATACTGGACCGATTTTGTCCATTTTTAATACCTTCAACAAACTTATAGTCTTATATAAGGACCCTAATATTTCTACAATGGTAAGTGCAAATCGGCAACAAATACAGAAACAACAGGCATTTTGTTTGTGTAAATAATGTACTACTGTCAAAAACACTCGAAAAAGTATTACTTTTGACATAAGTAAATTGTAAACAAACTCAGTCAGCTGGGCTACTGCACTCACCTTGTATGGTTACACCATGATTTCTACCTTATATTATGAATTTAAAATGCGCATTAAGATGGGGATAATTCACGAGTTAATTTGAATTAAGACTGTTAATGCAAATTAACGCTGTCGTCTGTCTACGCTATAAACTACATTGCACAAAATTTCAAAATCAAATATTCTAACTCAAATTGTTTTGTTTTGTCCACAAAATTCTTGTTGTATGTGCTTTGCTTTTTCACATTACCAAATACTACCACAAAATAGGTATTTTCTTTCTCTTTTTAAGAGAACTGCCTTATTGCAACTGATTGTAGCGATTTTGAAACGTCAAAGTTTTCACTTTTACACTCAAAAATAAAATCTTAATACTTATGTATTCGTTTCTCACAAACGTGGTTGCAAAACAATATGTTGGGGGCTTGTCTTTTCCATTAACATTGTATGTATGGATGGATGGATGTTTATATTTATATAGGTATACATACATATGTATGTATATCTTTTTATTATACTTAAGAATTTACTGTCTAGTCGGCCGGCACATGTATGCGATATACATATAATAAATAATGTGTATACTATAAGCATTCAATATGTTTAATGTGGAGACCACGTTCATTATAAAAGAGAACTTGTTTGCTCATTACTTCTCCACTATTAGCGAAAAAGCAAAAAGATTGGTTTGGGTTCATTGTTTTTTTTAAAGATCAGCACGCACATGTTTTCTTTTTGCGTATGAATAAAAGCAAATTTAAGTGCTAATCTGTATTATTGATAAAGAATCAAGAAAAACGTAGTGTTATCATCTTTTAATATGTGAAATGGAAATGCGATAACCAATATAGGTATATTCATAATTTTAGGCAATGTTTACATAAATATATTCAGGTCTACAGTTTTTTTTTTTTTTGAGAGGTGTGTCCAGTACGTAAATTTGTTTATAACGATTATTTGTTTCTACCTTTATTACAGAATTGTATACCTATTCATAATTAGGAATTTTGTACAATAATAAAATGTGATTTTGTTGTTTTTATTAAAATTCCATAAAAAGCAAAAATTTAATTGGATATTTATTAGTGTGATAAAATGTTTTGATATTAAAAAAAATAAATTAGAAGCAATGCCAATTTTTTGTAACTTGTGAGAAGTTTGCAGGTCCAAAAAATTTAATTTAACATCTATTTTTCTACAAAATTATTGATATTATTGTTATTAATTTATTTAGTAATATTTGAAATACTACTATATAAGAATTTGATTCGTATTATTTGAAAGGCTCTGATGTACCTACATTATATTTAAATTAAAAATAAATGTCGTTTTCATTAACATTTTATTCATTTTTTACACTTGTAGTTCATTTTAAAATATTGTTTTTATTGTATTTAAATACCTTAAAGTATACTCGACTCAGAATTATTTTCTGAAGCCTATTTTGGTCGGCGTCCGTCTGTTTGTCCATGTAAAGTTTCTGCGCAAAATTTTAAATTTAATAAAATTTGGTACATGATAATATTTCGGCTCAAGGACAGTTGGGATGGAAATTGATTGAACTTATAGCTCCCATATAAATTCACTTCCGAAAATCACTTTAGCGACCATAAATCTTTTAAATTTTATTTTATAACGGTTGGTCCATAATCCAGCTTTATAGGTACCTATATACTTTCTTGTTTATATAAAAGTTAATGTATTAAGTTTAAATCTTTGCCCTATATTTAGTCATTTTAGTGTATCTAGCAAAAATTTAATTGATGAGAAACCATTTAATTATTGCCCTCATAGTTTTGCACTTAAATACTGCTCTCATAGCTTTATTTTATAGCTTTTTCAGTCTCTCTATTTGAAAATGTGTTTTTTATATATATTTATAACAGTTATCATCGATACTTCGCTTCTTATTCTCATAAATAAAGGGTTGTTTTTGATAGGACCAGATTGTTTTACAAGGTCAAACCCAATGCTAAGAATTTAATTTGTATTGGCTTACATCTAGCTTCTTATTCATTCGACAATGATAGCTTTTTGTTATCATACACGCAGAGAAAAAACATGGTTAGTAGAGCTGTGTCGTTAATGAACGAACGGGTTAAAATGAACGGATCACTTCATTGAACGGAATGAGCCGGTCATTTAACTGAACGGTTTTCGTTCAATAGTGTACGGATCAATTTCGTTCAGCTGCTGTTTATCAAAAGACAAGAAGAAAATCACATTCAATAAGGGTTATAGGTATTCATTCGTTGAAAGTGAACTATTGAACGAATCAGTCTTGAATAAATGAACGAAAATGACCGGTCACTGAAATGAACGACCGGGCACAACTCTAATGGTTAGACATGGTTACGACAACTAATCTGTGTTTTTGGTAACAATATATTGTTGTTTTAATAAAATCATATTAAAATAATTGTTATATTGAAATAATTGTTATTTTAATATGATTTTAACAGTATTTTAGTTACTATAAAACGACTATAGTCGTTTTCCTGCGAAACATACCGATAGATATTGAATCACGATTCAATGTAAAAAAAACCAAATGATAATCTAAAATATCAGGAAACTTGTTCGTAGGAATATGTACTGCATCATTTATATACTTAAATATTTAATACTTATAGTGTTTTATTTATAACTACATACATACATACTAGGTATATAGTATGAAAGCGATTAATATTATTTTATGAATGTACTAAAGCAAAACACACAGACTTACATACTACACTACATATTTTGTAAATTAATGAAAGTCCAAATGAAACGTAATCATAAATTAACATACATTTGTACAACGAATAACAAACGCGCTTTTTTATTTTATTGCATTCTGTTTATACGAAAAAAAAAACTGTTGCTAAATGACAAAATTCTGTTATCATTCGCATATAAAAAGGTAATAGGAAATACAATTGCAATAATTGGTTTAATAAAATCAGGCGATAATAATTTTAATAGCAGTGCACTTATGTATGTACATAAAATAGGTATACATACTTATAAATGCAAAGAGTGTATAATAATTGCGTTAAGAGATTGCAATGATTTTGATAATTAAACCAAATAATATTAAAAAATTACCAATATGTATGTACATACATATTACATATTTATAAATGAATTGTAGATAATTAAGTTTCTCAAGTTATTAATCGGAAATTTGTTTTATTAAAGTTCCATAACCTTTCCAAAATCTACCTATACTACTTATTATAAGTTTAGGTATTGTCCAAATTTACCAAGACCGATTGTATCTAATTGCTAACCGACTATTTGGTAGAATCTCTACAGTTTATGCATATTTGGATTCTAAAATAATTAAAAACTATCCTGTTTTATGGCCAAATTGTATTACAATTTTGGGAAAATTTGAAACCGAATATAAAATACAACAAATATAAATTACATTTTTGTATGTAGGTATAGAATGTTTTTTTTTAGATGTATAGAACTTCATGTTGGCACTTTTTCAACTGTCGGCCTTTTTGGCTACTGTCAAGTGATTTATGTTTGAAATCGTTATTCTACGCCGATAAGCCCGAAACAATTCACCACTTGGAGGACAACATTCGCCGTGTTATTGCCGATATACGGCTACAAATGTTGGATACAATGGACCTCCAGATTAGACTACGTCCAAGCCAATAAATTACAATGTCAAAATATTCACTCCTATCGTGAATAAAAATTCCCCATGAAATTTGTTCCCTTTTCACATTTTTCCTATTAAAATTCAATGTTAGAAAAATAAAAGGGAACAAATTTCATGTGGAATTTTTATTCACGATAGGGGTGATTATCTTTTAAATAAAATAAATTTCATGTCAATTTAAAAAAATCATCTTTGTTTTATTCCATTTCATGGAAATCATATAATTTTTCTAACATTGGATTATGTGTTTGTAAAGTTAAGTCTAATTGGATTTATCAAAGAAAATAATTTTCAACAGATTTAGTGTTCTATTTTCTTAATAATTTATTGTTTTAACGGTACTAAATATTAAAACATTTTGCTTTTGTTTGATGTACCTATAACTAACTAACTTTAACTTTAATCTGTTAAATATTTGAAATTTTAAAATAAAACAGATATATGTAGGTACATACTTATTTTTCTGTTTTTCTTCTTGTACAACGTTTTACATTACTTTTCTTAAGTTGTTAAAAAACTCGAGATGTAATGAAAACCCTAAATTATAACGTAACTTTTAGTACCTCAACAAAATTAACCAACATTCAATTTTCTCTTCTCTCAAGTATCCGAAACGTAACCATTAGTAAATTGAGTAGCAATTTGATATTTATTCCATTTTTTTTTTCAAGTAATGTTCTACAAGGTCGAAAAAGGTCATTGATTAATAAACCACAAAAAATATTAACTAATTCCTTATCGAAACTTTTGTATTTGTTAAACAGTAAGCAAAAATTTGTTTATTAAACTAAAATACATACATACTCTAGCAGAATTTAATGTTCAACCACACACGTGGTTTTCATTTTGAGGTTTGCTTTGACAAATTTAAAACACATTAAAAATTATTCAAAATGAAAAAAATAGAATAAGAACTGTTATTACACTAAATTTCAATAGTATTATTTTGTAACCTGAAGGTTAAACAACTTTTCCTCTCTTCAATATAAAAAACACATTTACATTATTTAATTATTATTTACAATTTTTTTTTTTTATAACCTTTAATAAAACACACATACACCGGCAACGTTCAGTGGAAAAAAAACACATTCTAAACTCACCCAGATTTGGAGGCTTGCGTGGAGGTTATAGAATGTATACGCAAACGATGGGCAATATCTTTCAATTCTTGAACAGCTTTAGCTTCAGGCTTATGGTATGACATGATGACGTTGTTTAATTTTATAAGAGTTTAGAACACTTGATAATAACTTGAAAATATTGCAAAGTAATAAACGTGAACTTTGTGCTGATGAATCTTTTATTTTCTCAGTGTTCTACTGTTTCCTTAGCTGTTTCGTTGTTTAGCAGCCGGCTTTCGAAATCAAACTGACAATTCGGATTTTTAACACAACGTTAGTAGATGTCTAGTGACGGTAGAGTTGCCACTAACAATATGTTGTTGCAACAGGCGTGGACAAGTTTATACAATTTTCTTTATTTTTATGATGTACACACAAATAACTCACTCTATTCTATATATTCTTTCAAGCAATTTAATAAAGTGTCTTATACTGCCAATAACATTGATATAATATGAGAGATAATTGTTTGTTTTATTTCTTATCTGAATATGAATTTGTCTTATGTTGCCATATCATAAAATTACAAACAATTTTCTTAACTCTTGAAAACATGAAAAAATTTGTGTGTGTAATTCTGCAAACGTTTTGTTTATGTGCGCACAATACGAATATACACACTTACGGCACATTTTATGCATATAAGCTTCCCAGTCCTAATTTGAGTTTTATATGTAATAACTGCAATTATCGTAAAAAGTTATCGACGAGTGTTGCCAGGTTATCGCAACTATTTAGCAAAAAAAATTAGAGGACATTTTATTTAGTCAGCAAATATAATTTTAGTATGTATATAAAAGGAGTTAAATATAAGGATTTTCGGGGTAGACAGTATTAGACACAAAGAATGCTGATGACGGCTTTAGCAGGCCAGAAAACGTTACATTTTGCTAGTGTCTCTTTGTATATTTCTGTATGATTTTACATTTATGCTTTCCAACGGAAAGCTAATGTAGAACATATGATGGAAATATACAAAAATGAATTTCAAATTGAATTTTATATTTAACTAGAAGGCAACTTCGAATAAAAGAATTTTATAAAACAATTTTTACTCGCAAGAGGAACAAATTCTCATTCAGTAAGTAAACACGTAATTTTATTGAGTAATAGTAATTTTGAAAATAAATAATAAATCTATATCAAATATATTTTGTATAACAAGTTATTTAATGCTGATTTACAATGAATTCTTAGAATTTATGCTAAAATGTTCAAAATTTGTAGTAATAGTTTATATAGAAAACAAAATGAAAATATCAATTTTTTTGTATTTTTCATGGAAATTCTACTGTTTCCAAAAGTAATGCAACACCTGCACATTTTTGCCGTTCATTCCATTTTTATACATCAATTTTTGTTTTAATTATACAATAACTACATATAATTTTAGCGAGTTAAAATATTAACCAATATTCTTATTTTATATAATAAAAATATTAATTAAAAATGTATGACATGTAAAATATAGAGTTCTTCACCAATCTATGTTTTCTATATAAAACTCGAAAAAACATCTTGTATCAGAAATTATAGTAATATGTATGAAATAATTTCATTTAAATTTTAAATACATATACATACCTATACTGTTTCCGTTCACGACACAATTTTTAAAAACCCCAATAAATTTATATTTAACGTCTCGCTAATGAAATGCATGCATCTGGCAACAACAAAAATAATGCTCTTAATATAATGTGTGCACATATCTGTGTACTGTAGGTATATAAAGTAACAAATAATTTCAAATTTGGGGGTTTCGTTATTTCACAAGAAAATAAAGTGCGTTGTACAATATATTTTTATTACGAGAATAATTTTGATAGCAGATGGCTGTTTCATAATCCTAAACATTTTTTTTTATATAAATTAAAAATACCATTTAATTTAACCTTTGATATTGTTATTATTTGTTAATGAAATTAATAAAAACTACATATGTACATACATACATATATTCAACTATAATACATATGAATAAATTGAAATATATTTTTGGACCCCATTATTTTGGCTGCCAATCATCAACTTGTAAGTATGTAATAACATTCGTAAAATTAAAAACAATTGAATTAGTATTCGTAATTATAAGAAAGTTAACAACAATTTTCTCTTTAAATTTAGCTTAAGCCCTACACTAGAATTATCTACATATGTACATATCTCACATAAACACTGCGGCTACGAAATAGTACCAATATGATGACTAACCTAAATACATACATATGTATGTAGATCATGATGATACGAAAACAACATTCATCTTAAATGTATGTATGCATGTATATATCTATGTATGTATGTATTTTGTATTTTTTAAAATAATTTCGATTAATATGAATTATTATCACAGGGCTAAGATTTCCACGATGAAAATCAATAACATGGTCTTATGCCCATTCTCAATAAATATGTATGTATGTAGGTATATACATATGCTAAAATTTATACATTTATAATAAAATACAAATGCACTAAATTCTATACACTTTGAAATGTTATAAAATGTGGAATAATAATTTTAAAATATGCAAAAATAAGTTTTAATTTGTTTAAAATTACATATGTACCTACTTGGTTCGGAAGATTTAATAAAAACTTATTTAACCCATTATTAGACGAAGTTCCCTGCCCACTTTCCTCAAATAATTTTCACCAATTATTCAGGCATGTGATGGAAATCGATTTCGAAAACGAATCAGTTTTGGAAATACATTTTAATGCATTTATAATCTAATTTTTAAAATTTTTGTTTTAAGATTCTCTTTAGTAGCCCAATATATCTTTATATTTTATGTGATAAAAGTTTTTCAATACAGCCACCATATGGAGTATCTGTAGTCATTTTGTTAGTGCTTAGATGGGGTACAATACAAAGTACTTTGGGGTACCATACGTTTCAAGATAGGATGTAGCAAAATTTCGGCGAAAAATAAGAAGCGACGCACATGCTGAATCATTGGGATGTAGCTTCTTCATGCCATGCATTAACAACTGATGCATCAAGGACATGTGCAAATGTTAGACAACACCATTGCTTTTGTCTAATTCGCGAGTGGTATACTGCCCATATATAAAGGAAAAACTTTTGGTTGGACTTTTGGTAAAGCATCCCTTCCTTTAACGAATCGTTGGCACGATCCCATTTCATTTTCATTACCGGTATTGAGCGAAGAGGACATTTTTCTTTTATGTAGGGGTTCATCATCACTGTCATCCCATGAAATATCTGTTTGTACTACTTCACATTTGGTAGATAATTGTTTTGGACCGAGATGATTAAGATTCGCCTCATCCTCCTTATCGTTTTCATCGGTATCTTGATCAGTGTCGGCTCCATCTAATGGTGGAATTGTGTAAATTACAATGCTTGCACATTGTTTTCAAGGGCATCTAGTTCATCCAATATTTCAGAAACTGTAAGTCTATATATATATGTGAAAAGTATGTATGTATGTACTCTTAATGTACACATGTACCTATAACGCTTTTTTTTAAGAACAAAGACTATATGGAAATCGTCGGCTGGCTTCAATTCATTCCCAATTTGCAACTCGTTAGGTTTTTAAGCCAAATTCTATCCAAACGATATTTTCATTTGAACGATCCGATCGACTGTAGCGGTCTCAGAAAAACGATTATGTTGTCCAAAAATAATCCAAATTTTAAACAATGTTTAATTATAATTTCGAGCGAATTGAATTCTAACAATTACCAAAACTTCTACTTCTGATATGACAGCAAGTAAAATGTAAAAACTTTTATATTATTTCAAAGTTATTATTGAAAAATCTTTTATTTACATTGATAAAGCTACTCTGCAATTAGAAAAACAATTATATACAGTGGTGGTCATATAATTACAACATTCATACGAACAGTAACTTATACTATTTTCATTTTATAAAAAGACACCAAAAACATTTTTTTACTACTTAATTCTAAGTTTGACTGCTTTTATTTGCGCTCTTAAAACCGATATCATATACATATCTATGAAAATTAAAAAATTAAAGAAGATTTAAGTGTTGGAGAAATAATTAAAACATTCACCACTGTCTTATTATTCCTAATAATTTTCCAATTTCCGTCAAATAATTAAAGATTTAAAGACATGACGTCAAATAATTAAAGATTTATCTTAAATATTTTGTCGGATAGCCTTGTTTGTTATCACATGCTGGTGATTAATTGGACGGCAAAACTTTGCTTCGTCCAAGGTATGTTATTCCAAAAACTTATCGGTTTTTTAAAGTTTCTTTTGCAAACTCTAGCCTTGATTTTATATTCTTTTTCGAAACAAAAGTTTTGCAGCCACAAAGAGAAACTAGATTTAGTTCTAGATAAAACTTCAATCCCATGTGTGTGTGCTTCAACCTGTACTGGAAATTTTAAATGGATCAGCCTGAGAGAATCTTTTTATAATTTGATCTTTTCTTTCGCTTTTTGAGAGCTCTTGCAACATTTGTAGTTATTCCATTTGTATTTAAATGATTGATGGTGTTGTATACTTTTCCTCTGGAGCAACCAGTATATTAGAAATTTCTAATACAGTTTTAACAAAAAAAAAAATATTGAAAGGTACCGTTAAAATTGAAAAAGAAACATTAAACATTTTAAATTGGATGAGAATGGAAATATGTTTTAATTATATGACCAAAACTGTATGTATATAATAACACAATTTCTGTCCATAAGTTAAAAAGTTCTCAAAATTTGGAAATAAATTAATACCTTTCATATTACACTTCAAATAATGTCACTAATTGATATTTATATAGGTACAAAAAAACATTTAATCATTTTCTTAACCTTGAGGTCGGAATTTTTATTTATGTATGTATATGCATTATAAATAAAAATCAACTCAATTAGGTAAATGGGTTTAATATTTACTGAATCTCTGCTTTAGATAAAATGACTGGTTCTTGTTCCCTATTTTATACCAACTAAATCTTTTCTAAATTTCCACCATTACAAATATAACCGCTGTCGAACAACCGCATCAAGATAGAAGACGATGAGTTGTAATTAAGCCACTGTCGGCAAATCACATTTTCCAATATTTGATATAAAACACACATACACTGCCACTTTAACTAAAATACCTCTCCCTGCAATATTTTGTAAACATAAGAGTGACAAAAATTAAATAGAATCTATTCTACCGACAGTGTGTCAGACACAAGACGACAGTGGTTCCAATTGTAATCAAGCTGATCACTCTTATTTACTGTTACCCCGATCTTAAAATGACATCAATTTGTTGTCGCACATGAATTTGTCGATGTTAGATGTTTTTGTTCAAACAACGTTGTCAGATCGCAAAACTTTGTCCGCCATCAAATGTAGTTTTCACACAAAAACACCGCCATTTTAGAAAATTATGAACTTGAATATGGAAAATGTGTATGTGTAATACTGCCGACGTTTTGCTCATGTTCGCACAAAACGCAACAATGTTGGTAATAACGTACTTATAAAACTCAGCTTATGGAAATGTATACAAAATATGGTGGATGTTGAAATTAGACGTAAAAACTTTAAATTCAAAATAAAAAAAAATGTCTGCATTTTTTACGACAATAGAATGCTATAAAATTCTATGAAAATAAAAATAATAAAGGTCAAAATTAAAATTTGATAGTTTGGCGCCAAATTCGCAAAAACCGACGAACAAATACTTTACAATCTTTTGAAAATGAAATAATATTTTCTGAATGAGAACGTTGCTGACAAATATGAAATCAACAGATGTTGAAATGAAAGCTAATTTAAAACACTATTATACCAATATTGTTTAGATAATTATTATTTAAAACATTTCACGCATATTGATCGGTAATTATTTTTAATCGAACCAACTGTGTGTAATTTATACATTTAATGCAGTAACTCACACAAGTCCGGCAACGCAAACAAAAACAGCTGAGAACTATCATCATTTTGTGTTTTTATCGGTGTATCAATCACAGTAGAGTTTGCATAAAAAAAAACATTTTATTTAGTTTTTTTTAGTTTATTATAAATTCGTTTTGTATTGAAGTGAATTGTGTTTGTTTCCGTAACTACACTATAATACAATACGTGCGTTATAAACTTTTTATTATTTTTGTGTGTATGGTGACAAATTTAAAAATAAAACAATGAATAAGCTGGTAACAGGGCAGTTCCGTCTTGTAAAGCCCCTTGGAGAGGGTGCTTTTGGTGAAGTTCACCACTGGAGGCATGATGGAACTGGAGAAGAAATTGGTATGTTGTATTGTTTTTATATACAATAATAATGATGATTCATAAGCAATTCTTGGAATTCATTTATTGTTTTGCTTATTGGCGCTTTTTCCATATCTACGTGTTCCATTGATTGTGTGACATTAAGGAAATCTAAATTAAATATTTCGCCTGTATGTATGTTTATTTAAGTTTAATAAAATACGTGTATAACTAACTATGCAATAGCTCAAAAGAGTAACAGTTTTGGCAAAAAAATGTCTAAATGCAAAAGTGTAAAATATTTATACAAATTAATACCTACATATGTGTATGTACATTATGTATGGCTTTTATAGGTTACATCTATTATTAAATACAAAGCATTTGTGCAAAATATTGGTAGATGTGGTTATTTATTTTTCACAATTTGTTATGGAGTTTATTGAAAATTAATTTTTTTTACTAAACAAAAAAAAATGTTTATGTCTCAACAAAGAACAGAAGAAACAGAAGTATGTATGTTCAAAAGAGAAATGATAAAGCTTAAAATGTAAACAATAGTGAAAGAAAAACAAAAAAGTATTTCAAACCTGTTAATACCGCACCTGTAAATAATGTTGATAAATTTCTGAATTTAACCAAATTTTTACCAAGGGTTCAACTTTTTATTGTTGTCTGCTTGTAGGTCCCGAGTTAAGAACGCTAAGTTTAGGCTAGTAGATGTTAATATTTTTTTCATATACAATTTTATTTGTATCTTTACTTAAACAACTATCCATTTACATAGTGTTCTGAGTGCATCTTCCATTCTTAGCGAAATAGTTTGCAAATGGGATCCTGAGACTGCCACTGCCACGTCGTCCGCGTAAGCAACAGTCTTATGTCCAGCGATATCCAATTTTCTAAGCATACTATTTATGGCTATGTTCCAGAAGAGTGGAGATAACACGCCTCCTTGAGGAGTCCCTCTTCGGGCAAATCTTGTTATTATTGTTGCACCAATTTCGGAACTTATGGTCCTATTGTCAAGTAGATTCTTAAAAATCTAGTTATCGACTCGTCAATACCTAAGTCATGTAGAGCAGAAATTATTGCCTCAGATTTTACATTATTGAAAGCTCCTTCTATGTCCAGAAAGACTCCCATTGTAAAATTGCCAAATTCTAGAGATTTATCTATGTGACAAACTAGTGCATGAAGTGCCGTTTCAACATATTTACCGTTCAAATAGGCATGCTGAGATGGCGATAATAGTGTTTGCTCATTATGTAAATATCTATGATTCTCTCCAATGTTTTCAAAAGGAATGATGATAGACTGATTGGTCTGAAGTCCTTTGCTTTTTTTTGAGAGGTTTTTCCTCCTTTTAGGATGAATTATACATTATATTAAGTAAAGCTAGTGGAAATATATGACCAAGAAAAACAGGCTCGATAAATGTTCGTAAGCCAAAGAGTGACTAGATCTATGTTGTATTGTAGATCAGCTGGTATAATTCCATCAGTGCCCGGAGACTTAATGAAATCTAAGCTTTTTATAGCCCATTTAATTTTGCACTCGCTAATATCTATTGAGGAGGTTATCCGATTAAACGGTTGGAGTGCGTTTATCGGGATTGACAACAGATTACCCGGAAAGTGAGTGTCCATGAGCCCTTCCAGTGTCTCACGTGTCTTTTGTCCACTACCGTCCGGTTTTTGAATATAACCCTGGGTTGTTGATGTTTTCGATAGGATTTTACGCAAGCGACTGGTTTCGGATGCACCTTCGACGCCATCGCCAAAGTTTCTCCAAGACCTACGCTTGCGCTTTTTTGATACCATAGCGGTCAACAATTCGGTTGGAACCGACGTCAAGGTCGACGATCCTTCCTTTACCAAGGTCACGGGAACAGCTGCTTGGTCCGTAGCGTTCAGAGAGATGGTTTTGGCTAGTTTCTCATCAGCGAGGGATCTTTTAAAGTACTCGGCCTGACATCCATGTTTTTATACCCTACACCACCATAGTGGGAAGGGTATATTGGATTTGTGCTGATGTTTGTAACGCCCAGAAATATTGGTCCAACACCCACCTCAAAGTATACCGATCGGCTCAGAATCACTTTCTGAATCGATTTAACGATGTCCGTCCGTCCGTGTGGCTGGCTGGCTGTCCATGTAAAGCTTGTGCGCAGAGTACAGGTTGCAATTTCGAAAATATTTCGATAAAATTTGGTACGTGATATTTTTTCGGCCCAAGGACGGATGTGATTGAAACTGGTGGAAATCGGTCCATTATTTCACCTGGCCCCCATACAAATGTCCTCCCGAAATTGGGGTTTACCGATCATAAATGTTTGAATTATGCAAGTATCCAAACAAATTTCACCACAAATGAGTAGTAAATTGAGCTAAATCACATCTAAAAATTTTGTGAAGATCGGTCTATAATTAGTCGTAGCTCCCATATAAGACCCACTTCCGAAAATCTTTTTAATGAGCATAACTCACTCAAAAATGTTGGTATCCACATAATATTTAACAAAAATATATTTAATTGAAAATCGCGATTTCTTCACATTTTGTCTTAATATATTATATATGTATATAGACGACAAACTTATTTCTGTAAAAAAATGTGGGTTAAGTCTTTTCTGTTTTATGAAAACGTTCAATAAAATCGTAAGTTTGGAACGTAGAAGCTTAAAATTTTTAGGAGCATTTTATTTTGGGCATTTCAGGTGACGGTATGTAAGTATAGTTTTCTGTGTCACTGTATGTACACATACTAAAACTTTGAAACGTGATGTTATTAATATTTTTCCTATCGATAAGAACAACAATCTTGTTCTGCGTTATTGTTAGTGTTTTCAAATCATTAAATAAATCAATAATAAATTTTACTCTGCACAGAGAAACAGTACCTAATAAATACATAGTAAAATAGAACATTTATAAGATTTCTCTATGGTTTTTTTTTCAAGAAGGAATTCTTATTATTTTTATAAGGAAAACCTTTTTCAAAAAATCAAGAAGAAAACTTACGATTTTTACTAGGCTTTCTTATTGTTTTTTTCAAAAATGTTTTCTTTTTGATTTAACTAGGCTTTCTTATTGTTTTTTTTTTCAAAAAGATTTTCTTTTTGATTCTGTAAGGCTATCTCTTTGTTTATTTAAATAATACTTCTTGATCTTGTTTGATATTATAATTCATATATTTACTTAGAAACTTAGAAATAATAATTAAGTTTTATTAACAGCATATTTTAAAAATATAATAAAATATATTTACTTAGAAAGTAATTTAATATAAAAATAATTTTTTTTCTTGTTTCCCTTCAGAAGAAAGTAACTGATCCCTTGGACTGCAATTGTGCTGCAGCCAGCACTTTTGCTTGAAATATTTATCTTTGAGAGAGAAAGATACATATGTATATTACTTTAAGAAATTTTATATATCTATACCGTTATCAAAATCTTTAAAAGTTTCCTCCGCAATGCTACCACTATAGTCATCGAATTTTCCTTTTTCAACATTAGTCCAACGAGAAAATAATTTTCCTGTTGGATTTTTCCGATTCAAAAAGTATGTTTCCTAGAATAATCAAAACTGGTAATAGAAATATATGTACATTAAATAAAATTTTGTTTAGATTTCTTACCGGTTTTTCTTTAGGAAATTCATCACAGATAGCATAAGACCATTGCTGCATTTCTGCGTATGTTAATTTGGATCTTGTGCCAACATACTTCTCAATAAAACAGTGCACTAAAGTCTTCTGATTTTTTTTGAGTCAAGATAATTATTTTTTTTCATTAAAAGTTAGTACTAGCTGTCCTTTCACGGTATTTCTAATTAGGTTTGTAAGGATAGTACCACATATAGAATTGTCTCCTGACGTTTTTGTACTTAGTGGGAAATCAGTATATCCTGAATTACTGAGTTTCTCAAAATTCTGTCCAACCAATCCAATATCCGACTATTTGCCTCCATTCGCTTAGGGCTGCCCTTAATTTAATCAACTCCCCAGTATATTTTTTGTCCAGTTTCTTGAATAAATTTTCAACATCTTCAATTTCCATTTTTTTAATATGGTTGTTGATGTAATTCTAAAACTTAAAAGAATGTCACACGTTTCATCACATAGTTCCCATGATTTATAAATTGGAAAAATGTCTATTTTTTTTTAGTTAAGCTTTTGTGATCTGCCATTATTCAAAATATTATTGTTTATGCTTTTTTTATGTCCTTTTTTTGTTGACATTACATTCAAATATAACACTTTTCAATAAATAAAACAATAATTTGATTTAATTATTTAAACCACATCCACTGTCAATAATTACATTTTTTATTTAAATTTAATTACTTTTACTCTTTTAGGAAAATAGTTTTATTATCTCTTTCCACTCCTTTACTTGTCGCTTGTTCATTTTTAACTAAAAGTTGTTCGCCGCAACACTTGTACAAACACGCAAACAAGCAAATTGTCTTTGTGTTGATTTGTATGCATTCATGAAATAACAAGCCAGCTACAATAATCAAGAAGATATTCTTATTAACAAATTCAATAAGATAATTTGCACATGATCAAATAGAAACCTAATAAAATCAGTAAGGAATACCTAATAAAAATACAGCGTATTAAGTAGCCTAATAAAATCCATTAGAAGTACCTTTTTAAAAAAAATTATTAGGTAGACTAATGAAATTAATAAGAAATTTTTTTTTTATGCAATTCATAAGAAAACCTAACGGAATTTGAGTAAAAACATGTAAATAACAAGCTTTTTAATTTTGTGTGTTTTACTTATTGAAAAAATTAAAGAGATTTATACCATGAAAATAATAAGGAATCTCTTTAAAAAAATCTTCGTTTCTTTTTGCCGGAATACTCCTCACCCTAAAAGCGTTTCGTAGTGAAAAATTTCTTGATTCTACTAGGCAGTATTCGCTCTGTGTGCATAATTATGTATGTAATTATGAAAAATATTAATAACATCACGTTTCAGAGCTTTTAGTATAAGTACATACAGTAACACAGAAAACTATACATACTTTACTCATCAACAAAAAATAAAACTTAGTAACGTTAATATGTTCAAATACATAGATATGTCTCAGTATGTGGCCATCAAAATTGCAGGCAAACAATGCCATTTTTAGAAAATATTAATAAAAAACAATGTATTTTTCAACAAGACAACCCACCCATTATGTAAGTCGTCAAACAAAGAGATGATTGGCTTCGAAAAATATTGATGTACTTAAATGCACGTTGTGCATTAAATATATTTGAGGAATATTAAACCGTCGAATTTATGCTTAAACCCGACAATATGAAGTATATATCACATAAAATAAGCTGTTTTAGATGCTTAAAGATATATGTATATCTAAATATATAAAAATAAATCTGATCGAATTTTGGAGTTGATTGACTAACACATTATTAAAGTCCACATTTTTGTGTATATTGGTATTTTAAGTTCAGTGTATTTATAGTTATGAAACACTAATTAATTTCTTTATAAAGAGGTAAACTAAAAAAGAATGATAATTTTTGGTAAATAATATTTGCTTTTTGTTTGTTTAACATACTGTGAATCACAGCTTATTTTATGCAGTGCAATTTTTGTTTTCAATCAGCTGTAAGCAAGCAGTTTTTTTTTTTTTTTTAGTTTTAATGTTATTTTGCAATAAAATATTTTTGTTTGTTAGACTATAATATTTTTTTTTTTAAATGACATTAATTTCTTTTTTAGCTTCTTTATAGTTTTCTTTTATAACGGAGCGTTGAAAGCAAAAATTTGCACTGCATAAAATATGCTGTGAGCTTTAACTTACAAAGCGCAGTGTATTTAGGAATATTTCGCAATGAAAAAATCCAAAATTATTTTTTTAAAACAAATGTGTTTTATTTATTGTTCGAAATATTTCTTATATACAAAATTTAAACAAGTAAGAAAGTATAGTCGGTCAAGCCCGACCATATAATACACTACACCCAGTATTTGTATAAAACAGTTTTTCTAAAAAGGGCGCTATATGGGAGATATTACCTATTATGGACTGATCAGCCAAAAATTTAGTGTCATGATTTCTGTGAATATAAATATTATGTGTGTTAAACTTTATCTCGATATAAATGCTTTTACACGATTTATGGAGCTTAACGTGAATTACGGAGAGGGTCTTATATGGAAGTTTCGACTAATTATGGACCGACCAATATACAATTAGGTGTCATCATTTATGTATATATGAAACTTATTTGTGTTGAATTTTATTTGGGTACCAACATTTTTAAGAAATTTATTAAAGTGATTTTCGAAAGTGGGCCTTATATGGGAGCTACGACTAATTATGGACCGATCATCATAAAATTGTACCATATTATTTGTATATATATAAAACATATTTGTGTTAAATATTATTTGGATACCGACATTTTTAAGAGAGTTATGCTCTTTAAAGTGATTTTCAGAAGTGTGTCTTATATGGGAGCTATGATCAGTTATGTACCGATCTGCACAAAATTTGTAGATGTGATTTGTCTTTATTTACCACTCATTTGCGGTGAAATTTGTTTGGTACTTGCATAATTCAAACATTTATGATCGGTAAACCCCAATTTCGAGAGGACATTTGTATGGGGGCCAGGTGAAATAAAGGACCGATTTCCACCAGTTTTATCGAAATATCTTCAAAATTGCGACCTGTACTCTGCGTACAAGCTTTACATGGACATGCCAGCCAGACGGACGGACGGACATCGTTAAATCGACTCAGAAAGTGATTCTGAGTCGATCGGTATACTTTGGACCAATATTTATGGGCGTTACAAACATAAGTACAAATCCAATATATTCAATAAAAACATCTCAGACATTTGTGAATTCATTGGTCTGGTTATCAATAGCCACAATTTAATTTGTTTATTTATTTACTATACGAGTACAATGTGTGTATGGAAAGAATATTCTGTACAGTACAAATATAATGATTAACATATAATACAAACAAACAAAGGCATTTATATATTTTGCTTCACTCTGGCTGGGTTAATAATGTGGAGTTTATTTCTTGATACGAGTATTGTTGTGGTTGGGCTATTACTTGAAACAATTAAAACAAGTGAAACTTTATTCTACAACGAACCAAACAGGAAACGATATTTTACTTTTGAAATCATTTTCACAAAATTGTAAACACAAACTTAATGAAAATACAAGTAAGAAAGTATAGTCGGTCAAGCCTGTGGTATATATGCATGACGTAGAGCTAAGTGTCAAACATAAACAAATTAAAACTAAACATAAACAACTCTAAATTCGTCATCATGTATATCTTGCACCCATAGCAAGCATGTGTATGTAATTGGTTAAGACATAGTATTAGGTATTCATGAAATATTATAAGCAAACCATATGCATTTTGTTTCAATGTCACAAATAGAATTTGAATTAACAAGTGTTTTTGTTTAAAGGGCAAAACAGTTCAAGTATGTATTTTTTATCACTCTCGTATAAAGGTACGGTCACATTTGGCAAATATTTACTCGAAAAAGCGTAACCACATGTTTTAGCGCAAATTAGTTTGACGTTTGTTTACTCTTACAAGAGTTTTGCAAGATCAAACAGCATCAAATAAAATAAAACTAAATATTTGTTGTGCTTTGACCTAAATAAGAAAAGTTTTTTTTAATAAATAAACAAGTTCAAATATATGTTATTTAGTGGTTACGTTTTTTCGGTAAATATTTGCCAAATGTGACCGCACCTTAAGAAATGGAGCAAAGGCTTAGAATTTCACTTTATTTCCAAATCAATAGTTCGATTTCTAAACGGACTTTGAACATAAAATTGTACTCAATGAAAATTACACTCAATAGTAAAATTTAATGAAACATGAATAATATATTAGATTGCTAAGTATTTTAAGTTATGAGTGACTTTAGAAAATAACTCAGTTCTAGATTAAGAAAATTCATTTCATGTTAGGTTTATGAGAAAGAACATTTTTGAAGAAAGCAAAGAGTTTAACATCAGAACTCAAAACCAAAAGAACTACGCCTCATAATTTAATATTACAAGTCCGACCATATAATACCCTACACCCAGTATATGTATAAAACAGTTTTTCAGAAATGGGCGTTATATGGGATATATAACCTATTGTGGACTGATCATCCAAAAATTTAGTGTCATGATGTCTGTGAATATACCACCAATTTAAAATTAGGTGCATTATTTCTGTATCTAAGAAACTTATTTGTATCAAATTTTTTTTGGATACCAACATTTTTTAGAAATTTATTATCGTTAAAGTAAATTTCAAAAGTGGGCCTTATATGGGAGTTACGATTAATTATGACCGATCATAATAAAATTATACCGTATTATTTGTATACATATGAAATATATTTGGGTTCAATATTATTTGTATACCAACATTTTTGAGGAAGTTATGCTCTTTAAATTGATTTTCGGAAGTGGGTCTTATATGGGAGTTTCGACTAGTTATGGACCGATCATAATAAAATTTTACCGTATTAGTTTTAGACATATGAAATATATTTTCGTTCAATATTATTAGGATATCAACATTTTTGAGAGAGCTATGCTCTTTAAAATGATTTTCGGAAGTGGGCCTTATATGAGAGCTACGACTAATTATGGACCAATCTGCACAAAATTAGTAGATGTGATTTGGCTTCATTTACCACACATTTTTGATGAAATTTGTGTGGATACTTGCATAATTCAAACATTTATGATCGGTAAACCCCAATTTCGGGAGGACATTTGTATGGGGGCAAGGTGAAATAATATATCAATTTCAACCAGTTTCAATCCCATACATCCTTGGGTCGAAGAAATATTATGTACCAAATTTTATCGAAATATCTTCACAAGCTTTACATGGACAGACAGCCAGCCAGCCAGACGGACGGACGGACATCATTAAATCGACTCAGAAAGTGATTTTGAGTCGATCGGTATACTTAAGGTGGGTGTTGGACCACTAATTCTGGGCGTTACAAACATCAGCACAAATCCAATATACCCTCCCCACTTTGGTGGTGTAGGGTATAAAAACTCAAATATTTTTGGTTTGGTTTAACGAAAAGATGGGATATATTTTAATTATTTGAAATTCTATGTACAGTCATCATTTTTTTTTTTTTGGTTGTTATGAACAAACAAATTTTTTGGTTGTTCTTTATAAACATTCTGGCATCATAATTTCTTTTGTTGTGTTGTTCCTTTTTATCATTATAATAATTCACTAAATTAAAATGCACTAGTTAAAGTTAAATAAATATGTTTGTTGTATGTACTCGTATATGTGTATTCTTGACGACATTTTGAAAATGAATTATTTTAAATTTGCGTGCTGGCTACGTCACAGCTATCAATTTTTGAGAATTTTGACAAGCAGTATGTGTAAAAAATTCGAAAGCCATACTTAAACGTGTAACTGCAGCGTAATGCATACAATATTTATCTTTATTTTTATATAAATTGTGTTCACTCTATTAATAAACATGACATTCTCATTTGTAGATACTTAGATATGTACATACACTCTTCATTCAATACTAATTAAATTCTGGGAAATTTGATAATATTACCCAACTGTTATACATATTACTGTATAATAAAAAATATTAAATTAATATTAAAAGCCAGTGTGTGCAGTGTTTTTCTATTTATTTATTTGTTTGTTTATTTTATAATTTACAGCCACCAAACATTTAAAAGCCAATGCAAAATTAAAACCAGATGAAATAGACATTTTGCATAAACGTTGGTTACAAGAATACAAATGGATGCAAAATCTTCAAACCCGCCACATTGTGCGTGGATTATCTATTACGGAACAAGAGTTTTTACAACAACTTGTTGGACTTGTTGGACATTCATTACCTGTCATTATAATGGAATATTGTAATGGTGGCGATCTGAGAAGTCATATGAATCAAGTAGCAAATGTAAATGGCTTGACAGAGTATGAAGTGCGAAACATTTTGAATGCCTTACTTAGTGCCATTCAATATTTGCATGATAAGCTTAATATTGAACACCGTGATATCAAACCTGAAAATATTGTTTCGCATGTCCAGGGCAATGAAAGAATCTATAAGGTAAATTTTGTGTCTATATTCGTTTCTCTTTATTTCTTCATTCAAATTATCTCACTAAAAAGCTAATTTTATTACAAATTCATTTTTAATATAGTAAAAAAAAAATATTTTTATCATAAAGCTGTTTTTAAACACAAATTTAACCTTTAATTATACAGAAGCCAAATTTTAATCTAAAGCTAAAATACTTTTACCGAGTTAATCGAAAATACCGTAATCGTTATTCTATAAATAATTCTGAATTATGAAAATCTTATATACCCACCCACCAGAACTAACATAATACATATTTTATATATTTTGATTCAAAACTTTTAATCGGTTCAACCTATTTTGTTAATAATTGGATAGAACGGTTTTCAACATACAGACGGACATAGCTAAATCTTCGTAGATTCTATGGGAGCTATAGTCAATTATAGGCTGAATCCAGTATGATTTTTGTATACTATATTTATAAGAAATGAATTTTTCGGAAGTGTTTCTTTTAAGGGAGCTACGACAAATAATTGACCGATCTTCATAAAATTGATGATTTTTTTATATGTATTTATAAAAGGATTGATGTTGAATTTCAATTTGATAACGATGTTGTTTATAAAATTCAGTACGGCGATTTTTATATACATTAGGTTTATTTTAATTTAATATTAATACTTATTTCATAGATATTATAGACCGAGTAAATTTTTTTCGAATACGATTTTTTGAAGTGGTTTTTATATGTGGGCTATGGTCAAATATGGACAGATCGTTATGAAATTTGGCACTATGATTTATATGTATATGTGAATTATTTGTGTTGAATTTTAATTTAATAGTGAATTTTATAAGAGAATTTTGCGCATTTAAGTGATTTTCGGAAGTGAGCATTATATACGTCTATGTCAAAATATGGACCAATGCAAAAACAAAAAATATCGATCGTTGTGAGATTTCACTAGCATACAACTTATTGAAAGAACGTAGAAAGTTATTTTATTCTTGCATAATAGACATTGTCTTGAGATGAACAATTAAATTATGCAAGAGATTTAATTATATTTATATTTGTGAAGAATTTTGTGTGAATACTGTTTTTCGATAGACACTTATGTACTATAAAACCATATACCGGGAAGGCATTTGTATGGGGGCTATGAGGACTGGTTCTGTTATATTAAAAAAAGTGTACACAATTTCATGATATTCTTTGTATTATATTTGAAGAAAATAGCAAAAAATATTGAGGTTGGTTGAAACTTTGGTCTACTGGACCATTTTGCAAATTAAGATCTAATGAAATAACTTCTTCACGAAGTCAAGTATCGATAAACTAGTATTTCAAAACTATGAATTAAGAGGATATATGATTTAAAAACAAATTCTACAATTGCTTCTCGAAAATGTTTCAAACGTTATAGTTTTCTAGTCGAGTCCAATGAATTGACTACCAATTATACCAGTGGCAGATAATATGTTCTACGGTCTCCAAAAAATCTACATCTTCGCAAATTCTTTGTTATCTCACCTAATTGTGCTTAGCCTTTACGTTCAGGGATCAGTTATTATTCTCTCTAGCACTCTAATTCTACTTTTATCTAGGCCCATTAGCCATAAGACTCACTGTCCTACAATCTATTCTAATTCCCCATGACCGGAGTAGGACTTCCTCTAATACTGACCTGTGATATTAGCACAGTGGCGGTGTCACTGTTGCTTGAAACGTGATAACATTAGGTAAAAAACCCCAACGAAAGTATGAATTAAAGAACTTTTTCGTATAAGTTGTTCCGTTAATTTTAATTGAAAATTGTTGAATAAAGAATTATTTCATTACTGTTCTATTAAATAAGTAGCTACCATAACAAATTGATTCAAAAGTTCGCAACATTAGAGAAAAAGAATAACTAGCTATATATATGCATTTAGTTTAATAATAAATTGTCAATTAAGCTCTTTCAAAGCTGCCACTAGGAAGGCTAATCGTAAATGTAAAACTCTCTTAACTGATGTGATAATGTGATACAAAATACGTAAAGTTATGTACAGATGGTTGTCAGATCTTACAATATTATCGGAAAAATCTATACAAAATCTCTAACAACCGTGGTGACTTAAAATTTTTTGTCTACCTACGTTGGCAGAAAAAACATTGTCAGTGCATTGCAAGACAAAAATATTGTCAGACATCGAACAATCGTGCTGACACATTACTTTGTCATAGTCAGATCATTTTCACACACTTTTTACTGTCATATGTGCAAAGTTTATGCATCTAATGTTATTGTTCCATGACAAGATTTTAAAATTTTCAATTTAACACACACACAGTTCTGGCAATGTTTTACAACGAATCTGCCAATTTTTGCTATACAACAATGTGATAACTGTGAGAGAAAAATTTATTATATCACAATTGTCTGCCAATAAAATTGTAAGGATTTTCTTACAATCGTCTAAACTGACAATTTTTCTTTTTGCTAACAATTTTTCATTCTCTGTACATTACCAGCACATTTACAGATTTGACAACATTGTAAGATCTGACAACATACGTAGCTTAAGCCTTACATACATATATGTATGTATTGGTTTCAAAAGCTTTATATATACTTTTGTTTCAATATATGTACATGTTTTTTATATATTATTTTTAGCTGACAGATTTCGGTTATGCTCGTGAAATTCCAGAATATACTATAGCACAAAGTGTGGTTGGTACCCGCAACTATGTAGCACCTGAAGTAATTGATCCTGGCATTTATACAAAAACTGTCGATTATTGGTCCATTGGCACAGTGGCGTACGAAATAATATGTGGCACACAACCATTTATACCCCATCAGACATTTGTGAATCGCATGCGGAACATACAAGTTAAACCACAACAATGCATTGCTATTGTTCAAAATGTCGAAGATCCAACTAAAGAAGATTTTCGATTTATTAATACTTTACCAACCCAAAATCGCTCAGGTACTATTTTTATCAATTACATGGAAAATTGGTTACGTTTGGCTTTGGATAATAATTACAAGACAAGAGGCTGTAATAATAATAATGAATTAAAATTCTTTACTGATTTCGATGTAGTATTGCAAAAAAAAATTGTTTCAGTTTTTTCTTTAAAGACGTACAAAAAATACTATTATGACATCGAAACATATCCAAGTATGCAGACATTTTTCGAAAAAATTGCTGTTGACAATAAAATTGATTTAAATAATCTATTTGTTATCTATCCGCCATTGCATCCTCATAAAAATCCACAAAGTCCTTTGGATTACTTTGTTCCAGAATGGTGTGACACTAGTAGTACTGATAATCCACCCGTTATGTTATTTGTGGGCGAATTTTTAATAAAAATTCAGTTTGATATAAATGAGGAAGAACATTTCGGACATATAACGGACACGATAAGAGCATGTATTGGTCTAGATCCAAAAGAAGATAACATTCCATCATGGCTGTTGAAACAGTTTGAGAAGGATATCCATTTTATATTAACAAATGAACAGCACCAATTAGAATGTTATATAATGGGACTGCATAACTACATAATAGAAATCGAATACCAACTATTTAAATTTAAAGAGACCATAGATACGATAACGAAGAAAACCTCAGAGCTAAGCGGAAGCGTTAAACATGCGAATATAGTTCTAAGTGAATTTATTAATATACAAAACGGGCAGGTATGATTTAAGGAATAATGAATTATACACACAATATTGAACTTCTATGTTTTAGATTGCAAGCTTAGCTAAAGAAAATGCCAATTTATTTACTCAAAAATCCCAACAATTGGAAGGAAGTATTGTACCTATGCTCCGCGACATATACACTAAAACCTTACAAAATGTGCGAGAGCTGGCTAGCAGTCAATTGTACAAAGAAGAAACAAAAAAAGATATTTTTCAAGTGTGAGTAAACAAAGTCAATCGTTACAAATATTTATTCTTAATGATCTAATTCTACTTTTAGTTTTAAGTACCGCAAGCATCTTACTAGGGATTATACAAATGCTGAGCGCCTAGCGAATGCTCAAAGTGCTTTCGAAAACTGCATGCAAGCATTTAGTGGATTTAAGAGGAGTATAGCATGGTATGCAGTTCGCGAAAAAATAAATCAACATCTGCTAGAATTCAATCAATTACGAATAGATGGTGGCAATATTTCTAACGAGATTGTGCGCTTGGAAAATGAGTTAAATGAATACACCCGATCTCTCATAAGGCAAGTGATAAACGATACTACATTGCCTATGACTATGAATTCATTGCATCTCGATGGAGCAAGTGCACATGTCTCATTAGCAGCTTTTGATAATGAAACTCCAGAACTACTAAACGATTTTCAGTCCATGTAAGTACACACATATATCATTAAATAATGTTTTTTTTTAACAGAAGGTATAACAATTTTTTATTAATATTATGTTTTTTATACCCACCACCAAAAAGATGGGGGGAACGGGAACTATTAAGTTTGACATCGAAATATTGCAAGTTTCATAATTTATCATTAAAAGAGATTAAGTTGTGGCGTTAAGTAGTGAATAATTGACATTGAAAAGACAAACATCCAGTGAGAGTTGGAATATCGTAATAAACTTACATAGAAAGCTAAATCCCAGCGTTAAATACATAGTTAAAATCGTTGAAAGGCATCTCTGTACAATAAAATGAATTATAGACAAGTCTACCAAACACAGTACTGTAGAAAATTTTCCTGGTGCAACCAAAGCGTCTTAAAAAAACAAAAGTAAGAGCTATTGTAACATCTAGAGCTGTAACAATAGATGGAAATGTTACGAAGACTTCTGGAAAACCTGTAGCCGTTACATTAAGGAACAACCAAACCAAACGTTTAAAAAAATATATAAACAAGCCTCAAATTTTTTGGAATAAAGAACCAGAAAGTCTATATATTCTGGGCCCTTAGGTTAGGTTAGGTTCCATGGGCAGCCGTTCTTGAGAACTGCTCACTTGGGTCCATCTTGTTGGTCCTATTGTGTTACCCGTTGGTGGGCAACACGTCGGTTCACTCCGCATCGATTGCTGTCCTATCAAACCATCCAGACTCCATGGCAAAGGTGTAGATGCATCTTGGATTCATCCCTGATAGTTCACCCAAACACGAAAGAATGGGTGCCCGAGTATCCGTTCCTCTTCCTCCTCATTATGATAACTTCTACAAAAGTCGTTATGTCGTAGACCGAGACTTTTGGCGTGTGTCCCAAAAGTACAGTGACCTGTAAGTAGAGAAACAATAAGCCTAATTAGGTCGCGGCGAAAACCAAGTAATGAATTCGTCCTTCCCACATCAAATAAGGGCCATGTTGACCATGCAATAGAGCAGGTGATCTCATTCGTCCACCTTACCTGAGCAAGCCTGAAGATTTCACTCTGGGTCCTTATAAGATTCTAAGACAATCTAGCCATGTCATGTAAAAGACTTAGAAATGAATTTTTTTCCAAACATTCCTTGTTTCACCGAAATTTTTGGTATTGAAAATTATCAAAATCGGTGGTCCATTCCAGGATCCGAATTATACACAAAAGTTTCAGACAACCTATATATTTTTCAAACATTTTAAATATAATGCAGATAATATTATGAAATATGTTTATAATAGAAGGACCAGTCCTGTTTAAAATGGTAAGAATTGGTTTACGATTTCTCATAGCCCCCATACAAATGTCTTCCCGGAATATAAATGTTTATAAAAAGCAGTATCCATACAAAATCCATACAGTATTCATAAGTTATAATCAAACTGAAAAAAGAAGATCATAATCTCAGAGACTGACCAATTTTAAGTTAAAAAGTATTTAAACCAAACCATTCCTTCATACATGTATGAAGGAATCTAGCCTTCTGACGTCTATTTTCGATAGTTCCGCCAAATTGTGCAGGTAAAATTCGCCCATACAGTCCAATCTTTGATTTGCAACAGTCTCATTCTCTGTTTTATTATGACAACTTCTACAGAAGTCATAGTAGGGGAGATTTAAACTCCTAGCATGGACTGTCTGTGACATGCAATCACTGCTACTACATCCCGCCCTTGCTGCCGCACAGTTCATCTTAAGTAACCATCTAGTTTGGGCGCATTTGTAGAGTTCATCATAAACCCAATGTTTGCACGACGAAAGCGGAATTCCAACCAATTGATAAGTTTCCTCTACTGGGAGAGGGACTCCAGTTTTGGCCTCAGAGTTCTACTGATGAATGTATCGCCATCTCATTAAGAGATGCCCGACATTTTAGGACTAAGTTGGATGTATTATTGACACCGGAAAGAGTTTTGACGGCGGCCTGACTATTAGTATAAATACGAATATCAGCACCAAATACTCGGTAAAACCTTAGCCAAATTGTGGTCCTACCCAATTCTGAAATCTCAGCAGGTTTTAAAAAAAGGTTCTGTAGTGCGGTTAGATTTTCTGTGAACATCGCTTTAATTGGCAATTAATTTATTTTCCAAACATGTCGTCTTTCTTTCTTTTGAATGACTTGTTCTTGTCTTGATATTATATAGCATTTTTATAGTTTTTCTAGATCTATCGATATTTTTGCCACAATTTTAGTGCCAAAACTAGAAAGATTCAAAAAGGAATTAATTCTGTAAAAAATTAAAACACAAATTAATTAGGTAATTTAAACATGTTAAAGCGTATGAATTAATTCGTAGTAAATTCTTAAGGAATTATTTTTTCTTAAATTTACTTGATCGTTTAAAAATAGTTTGCAATATAGCAATATAGTCGAATCGCGTTGAAAAAAATATACAAAAATTCGGAAAGTGTATTTAAAAATAAGAGGAAACAAGCGCACATAAACCTACCACTGTGATTTCCAACACCTTGTCGTATTTTCAGCTTGCACGAGCTTCAGCCTGGATAGAGTTTAACTGTCTTATCCATAAACAATAAAGTAGGTTTGAAGTGTGCTTTTAGACAAAATTTTCATACAAAATTTTCTTAAAGTACATTTGAAGTCTACTTTAATTTTTTATGAATAAGGGCATAATTGTTCACCGATTTAAACTTGCTGCTGATTAGAGTCTTATCTAGTTACACGGGTAATAGTTACAAGCCGGGGACTTTGTCTGTGGTTTATACTTAAAGACGCGGGAAGAAATATTTGTTTTAATGTTTGATGTTTGTTTGCAAATTTCGGAGAACCAGCACTAGTGATAAAGGTGCTATTGCCGAAACAGCAGAGCCATTGAAAGTAGTAGTGACAATTGGTTTTGTGCTCCGGAAATGCATTAGAGTGGTGGATTTCGTGGCAAGTGTTCTGGAAACCCGCCCAGGATAAGGTCATAAAAATGTACGAGAAGTTGCAAATTGTATATTCCTTGCAAGTCATACATACGGTGGTGGCCCGAATGTTCATCAGCCTTAAGAGTGCCGTGCGTTAAGCCCTAAGGTAAGGCACTCACGTATTGAATGTATTGTGTAAATCGGGTGCGGCCTCTGTATAGGAATAACTGCTAATTGCATGATGCGAAGTGTAAGCTGCTGCCAAGTTGTAGTCTAACTTGGCACCAAAAACCGCAGTTTTTCTGTTAATTAGTCACTGCTGTCGCGTATTTTCATTGTCGAACTTAAGGCATTGTTTTATGCACATCATACGATCATAATAATGCAGATTTGTATATTGGACAACGCGCTGGGGGTCCCATAATTCTGCAAGAGGTTCACTAAGCATACAAAATAATACCAAAAAAAGTATATTTGAACTCTTTCAAAGTGATTGGTTTGCATTCCTTTGTTTTCTTTGGATTTGCCAAATTTCAAGCAGCTGTCACTTCCCTGCCCTTCCGATGATTCCTCCATGAGTAGTCGACCACGTTATGAGTGATATATTCGAACAATAAAACAAGCCAAATAAAATGCATTTACTAATGATTTCTTGAAATTTTACTCCCGTACTCAACACCTTTAAATCTCAATAGAAACTAGTTTATGCATTATATACGATTTATTCATAACGTCACTTTTTTTTATTATATTTTAAAGTTCTGTAAACTAAATATTGACTGCATTTTTAAGAGTAGTTTCCATTTTGTTAAATAAAACTTATAGCATATCTTTCAGTAAGAGAAAAAGATAACTGATTTGTATATAAATAAATTTTAAAAAATATAGACTTCTTTTAAATTCTGACATTGATGTATACTTACAAGATGAGTGCAAATCTGTAGCAAATACAACACAATACAAAAACGACATGCATTTTGTTTGTGTAAAATAATCTACTACTGTCAAAAACACCTGAAAAAGTATTACTTTTGGCATAAGTAAATTGTAAACAAAGTCAGTCAGCTATGCTACTGCACTCACCTTGTATAGTTACACCATGACTCTGACTATTGAATTATGGAAAATATAAAAAAAAATTCTGTTTGTGTATATAATAAATGTAATTGGTGATTTATAATAAATTTATAATTTATTTGATTAAACTTTGCTGTATTGCTATTTTAAAAAAATATGTTTTATTTGTTACATTTCAGCCTAAATGACATGGAGACATCGATGAATCTGGAGTAATAGGCAGTGCCGTACATTTTATTTATTTTATGTATTTCTAAATACATACTTCACTTATCAATGCACATATCGAGGTTCAAACAATATTTAAATGCTATTTATAAGTATTTTGTTTTTAAGTTACTTTAATATTAAAATTAATTTAAATTTTATACGTTAGCTTTACAAAATGTTAGTTTTTATACTTCGAATCTTATGCGCATATAATTAATACTAGACTGAAAAAAACATTTATTATTTTACAAGACAAATCTGGTAGCCACTTTTTACGTCTGAAATTTTCTTCCATACTAAGGGCACAAATTAAATTTTGTATTGATTTTTTTTTTTTTAGATATTAAGTAATGTTTGCTTATGTTAAAATTGTTTTCGCCATAAAATTCGTTAAATACAAAACATATTCGCTAATATGTATAAAAAATGTTTTAGTGCTCCATATTATAAATATGATGTTAGGATTATTCAGTGTATCTAATGTATAAAGGAACATTGTTAGTTTACAGATATTGTGATAGATAATTGCACAATTCACAACCGTTTTTATATCGTTGTATAAATTTTCAACTGCATTGTTTTTGTTATCGAAAATATCTAACTTACAACTATACTACAATAAAAGTTAGGCTGTGAATTGTACAAGAGTTATATAATTATTTTTTATATTAAATACAGTTGGAAATTTTATATTGCTGGTTCTCAAAGATTTATTCAATGTACAAAATTTCCAACTGGTATATTTTTAATATTGTTTGTAAGCATGTAAGTTTTCATACAAAAAAAAAAATAAAAGTATATATACAAAACAAGACAAATTTATTTTGTCTCTTTATTATTTATATAGGCATAAAAATACGCTTAGTTTGCAATGTCAAAAATGTTTGATATGTCAGCAATAATTCTCTTTATAATTTAGGTCTGCAAACGAAACTATTCACAGTTAATTAACCATTCATAGTTAAAAGTTATTGTTTAAACAAAAATGTTTTATTTTAAATCAATTTGTAATATTTTATGTACCTTATTGTTCATTTGGAGTTTAGTGTTTGCAGCTTCATCCTCAAAAACGGAACGTTCAAAATTGCGTGAGTACAAATTGTGGAAACTAATTGCAATAATACAGGCATGTGAATGAAATCGAAATCGAAAACGAATCAGTTTTGGAAATACATTTTAATACATGTATAATCTAATTTTTAAAATTTTTATTTTAAGATTCTCTTTAGTAGCCCAATATCTTTATATTTTATGTGATAAAGGTTTTTCAATACAGAAATATTACGAACAAATTGACTTCTTAAACTCATTCGTTTACGTTTTCGATTTCCATTACATGCCTGATAACAATATTAATAATAATTCCGGAAAAAATCTTAAAAAAGAGAAGAAACTAAAATGAATTTCTCTATAACTGTTGCACAACATTTCGGTCCACCTGCGCCGTATACTTATTTCAAAATGTTAACTTTTGTTTATTGTCAATAAATTTAGTGACACTACGCTTTAACTTAATATCGACTCATGGCCGAAGCTGTGGGAATTAAGGGTGTTTATATACAAAAAAAAAAACTAGCCAAAATTATTACACCAATACCTCGCTTTTCGTCGGGGTTCCAAAAAAACACGACGCAAATTGAAACGGCGCAAAGTGAATTAAGATTTTCTATAGCAAACCATGTAAAGATCGAAGATAGGTTTTAGGGTTACGAAAAATTAAGACGACGGCTTTCTTTCACCAAAAATTGGTCCAATGTTTGCTGAACAGCTTTTTTTCAACATAAAATAAATTTCCTTGTAGCAATTGTCTGTATTACTGCTTCTAGCATTATCGTTGGATAATTCTTTACTTTTTATTTCATCAAATAATCTTTTTGCAACTGGATTTTCAATCCAAATAGAAAGCAAGGACTCCATTTCGATCATCAAAGCACTTCTTGTACGGGTCATCGTTTTAGCATCTAATGATGTTGCAGATTTTGCAAAAATTAAAAAAAAAATTAAAGACGCGTACCCAAAACAATGCAACCTCGAAAATCTAACGATGCACAGTGAAAATTAGTACTAATTAAGCAGCGATGCAACTTCGAAAAAACACAAAACGAAACTAGACAAAGCGAGGTGTACACTTGTATTTCAAATTCAAAATTAATAGTTTGAGCTTTCTGATAGCTTTAGTTTTGATTTGATATAATAATTCAGAAGCGGATTCACGGTGTTCCTAAACTTAATTGATCCACTGTAAATATTCGAAGTGATAGCTGAAGAGGAGACATAAGGATGGCTCTTCAGACCTCAACTGCAAATTGCTTGCCAAAACCATTGCCTTTTTACGTTTTTATATATTTTTATAATTTTACATATATTCCATAATATAAAGCATGAGTGCCCGTTTTAAATTCACAACTTTTAAAATTGACATCGTAGCATAAATAGACCCACCCGTTGTACTCTAAGATCACTTTAAAGCGTTAATGGTTATCTTCAAATAGGTCCTGAAGTTCCATAGACGGGCATATATCAATAATTCGATTCAGATAGTGTTTATGAGTTTAAATACTCGTATCAGGCAATACGCCATCCACAAAGAAAAAGCTCCCGAAATATTTGCACACCTTTAAAAGATTATAATTTATTTTTTTCCTAAAGGCTTATACAAATCGTTTAAATATTTTTTTTAAATAACAATAAATCCAATCCATTAGCATCATTTGTCAAAGTCTGTCGTCGTAATGATCCACAGCTAAACAAGTGTGCCCGTAATGCCCTGTACTCTCTAAAGGATCGCTTACAGGTTGGTATACCTGAGCTGCATATACCCGCCATGGAACCATTGATAATACCCGAAATTAAAATGAATCAAGATACTGGTGCGGTTTATGTGAAATCGACATATAAAAATATACACATTTTTGGCTTGTCGAATTTCACCATTAAATCGTTGGCCATTGAACCTTCGAAAATGAAATTCACCACAACCATGATGTTTTCGAACATTACAATTAATGCCGACTATGAAATCGATGGTAAAATAATGATGATGCCTTTGACTGGTTCGGGACCATGTAATGCCAATTTCAGTAAGTTATTTTAATGGTGTTGAAATTAAAAAAAAAAAAAAAACTAAAATATTTTTAACTACATATCTGCCTTAGCCGATGTTGCCTTGACTACAGTGATATTGGGTGAACGTCAAAAGAAAAATGGTCGCAACCATTTGAAAATTAAGGACATCAAAGTTAACTATAACGTTGGCAAAGTAAAATTAAATTTGAACGACTTATTTAATGGTGATAATTATTTGGGCGATAGTATGAATTCATTTTTGAATGAAAACTGGGATGCTTTGTCAGAGGAACTGAGACCACTGCTGCAGAAGGCCTTAACTGAGGTGATGCAGTCGTCGACCGATAAACTTTTCAAAACTTATAGTTATGATGATTTCTTGCCATTGTAAATATATTTTTATCAGCCATGTCACAGAATTTAATTCCGGTCGGAAGTGGAATTAATTACGTATTTTGCTTCTATAGAAAAAGTAAAACGAAAAATGTTTTAAGACTAAAACCACTTTTAATTTGTGTGGAATTGTAATTTTAAGCATTTCTAGGTTTCATTTCGAAAAGACTGTTCGTATATATTAATTTCACTTCCGAACGGAATTAAATTCTGTGACATGGCTGTATTTAAGCAATTATAAAGAAACTATTTACATAAATGTTTTAATTATTCATATAAAAACATTCTAATTTATATTAATCTTACACATGTATTATTTGTTTTTATTAATTTTTAATTATACTGCATAATAAAAATTAATAAACTAAATAATAGATCACAAAGTTAAACATTTATTTACTTGTCTTATTATAAAACTACATTACAGTATGTACTCCTAAACTGCATCATGGCGAATTATAAACAAGTAAGTAAGTAGTTCAATTACAATATACTCATAATTATTACATTCATTATTCAATGGGTTTATTGAGATAACACTTCGATGAGCACATAATTTCACGTTTTGGGCCATCAAGATCGTGTGATATCACACCGTTAGACTTTTTCCTGTGGGTATATGTAAAGTCTAAAGTTTATGCGGACAAACCCGCTTCGATTCAGGCCTTGGAGGAAAACATCACGCGTGTCATTCGCCAGTTACCAGTCAAAATGCTCGAACGAGTCATCGAAAATTAAAGTCAACGGATAGACCATCTGCGACGTAGCAACGGCCAACATTTGATAGACATAATCTTCAAAAAATAAATGCCAAAGAATGTTCGTTCAAATGATAATGAACATTCCCCATTAAATTTGAATTTGTGTTTTTTTTTTCTTTAAAAAGGTGGGAACCTCGAAATGGATCGCGCTTTATAATCAGAAAAACTTCAGATTAGTAGAACCAGTAATATTGCACCATTTCCAGAACTCGTTACAGTATTATGATTCTTAAGTAATTCTATTTAGTTTAATAGCAACTCGTTATTTGGAACTAATTAAAACATTAGTTCCAGTCCAGCTCTAAAGAACAAAATTTAGTTATGGAAAAACTTTATGGAAGCAATTAACTTTGTTTTGTGAAAATGTTTGTTTATTTGTCAAACAATCAAAATTGGGAAATGCAGTATACAGTGGCTCAAAGCTTATGTTATGCAGTGCATTTGTTTGTTTTCAAAACTTCACAAAAAGAAAACTAACAGGAACTTAAAAAAAGAAATTGGTGTTATTTAACTGAAAAAATGTCAAAGTCTAAAGGTACGGTCAGATTTGGCAAATATTTGCCGAAAAAGACGTAACCACTAAATAACAAATATTTAAACTCGTTTATTTAAAAAAAAAAACTTTTCTTAAGCTAGATTTACACGATTGAATTTTTTTTTCAAATTTGCTCTTCAAAATGCTTCAAACTTGTATAAATAGCAAAATTTCTTAAACATTTTTTTATGTATTTAATAACTATTAATAACAATTAAATAAATAAATTTTGAAGAAATTTTTCTGTTTACACGAGTTTGAAGCATTTTGAAGAGCAATTTTGAAGAAAATTTCAATCGTGTAAATGTAGCATTATTTAGGCCAAAGCACGACAAATATTTTTTTTTTAATTTATTTAATGCTGTTTGATCTTGCAAAACTCTTGTAAGATAAACAACGTCAAACAAATTTGTGCTTAAACAAGTGGTTACGCTTTTTTGAGTAAATATTTGCCAAATGTGACCGTACCTTAACAAACAAAAATAATTTATTGCAAAAATATACATTTTAATATATTAAAACTAAAAAACCAAAAAAAAAAATGCACGATTTTTCAAGTCACAGTTTATTTTATGCAGGCACGCATGGTGAAATTATACAGCATGCAGGCACGTGTGGGTTTCGAAAACTTACACGATTTAATATTTGGTGTGACAGTCTTTATTATATAAAACAGATTTAAGGCGATTTGGCATAGATGCGTCCAGTTTTTGGGTAATGCTCTGCAAAATACTCTACCACTCCGTCAGTAACACTTCTTTAATAACATTAAGGTCTAGCGACTATGGAGGCGGCGGTGTCATCAAATTTGTGCAGTTATAAATTAGCCACGTTTGCAATATACCCGACTTGTGCTTTAGATAGTTATACTGCGCTTTCTAACAAATTGTAATTCAGAACCTGAAGGTACTTAAACTTGTCATTTGAACAGAATATGTTGAACTTAGTTTTATCTGAAAAAAGACCGAATTCTAAAATGCAGATTTCTTGCAAACATGTTCTTTGGTGGAATTTAGCCTGCACAGTCTGTTTTTCAGGTTTAAATCATGTTGGTGTAAGACATGACTAACAATTTCAATGCAATGTTGTTTGCACAGGTCAGCTTCAACTTCGGAGGTCATTTGCAAACTTGATAGTCTTGGATTTGCCCTTATTTTTCTTAAAATGTGTCGCCCATTATGCTCATTAAAAATTTTATTTTATGTCTTACTGCCGATTTCAATTGATGAAGCGTTCCATGAATTTTTTGGACTCTGGAAGCTTTAATGTGAATCATTTCTGCTATTTTTCTTTTTGTTGTTTATTCGTTGTAGGCGGACTAATTTGAATTGTTTTAAATTATAACTTGACGTTACAGAATCGGACTCACAATTTAACAGAAAATATTGATAGAAGTAGAAAAATAGAAAAAGAAAAAACCAACAACGTTGCATTGAGCTATCGGTAGAATCAGTAGAAATTGACTGCATAAAATAAGCTGTGGAAAGTTTTTTAAAAAATCTGCTTTGTAAAATACTTTCTTAGAAATTCTGCTAACAAAAATCATTGGGCTCAACGCCAAACTAGAACGAGTACTGTCCAACAAAAATTGGAGCTTGACTGTAAGCATTTTTGTAATTAAGAGAAAATAAATTCCACTTACAACGTGCCTCCAGAAGGCAACATTTTTATATGTATAAAACTCACACTTGAAGGAAGCATATTTCTATAATACTACCTGCCTCGTAAGGGTTTAGAATAAATTCAATAATTACTATCCCTACTTCCCTGTAAGGGATAGGAGTCAGATTTTCATGTATTTTACACTATTTAATGCTTCTTAGTAAGGCTTAGTAAGGCAAGCGAATACAGTAGAAGTTAAAACTGACTTTCTAGCTTCCTAAAATCTAAAATTTTTGTACTGGGTGGATATATACACCCGTTCTAAAACTCGTTGTGAATAATACAGTCTTTTCTGGGTTTAACAATTATTTAAAACAGTTTATTTTATAATTAATCTATTCTTTATAAACAAATTTATAAAACTAAAATAAATACAACAAAATATTAGATACAAAATACGTATGATAACAATAATAAAAATCCAATTAAATTAACCATAATTTCAATGGCATTTTCGAGAATACATTATTCCACAAGCCATGGAATATATCGGCCAAACCCTTTTCTAAATCTGGTCTCAATTCGTTTATAACCTCATTACCGTTCTGATTCAGAAACCCATTAATGGAAGCTGCCAATATATCATTGCCACTGAATAGATTCTTTAGATGAATGCGCATAGCGCCCACATTAAAAGTGACTTTCATATCATCAATATGTATGATTTCCTGAAATACATTTATACGTATGATACTTATATTAAACAAACATTCCTAGTCTATAACAAAAAAAAAAAAAAACTACTTACCTCTGGAGAATTTTTCAAACTGATGCGCGTGTAAACAGCTGTTTTAACATCTTTTAAGGCCATATTTACATCACCATTACCGATAAGAGGCAGAACTAAGATGTGACCATTAAGATTATATTTGGCTTTGATGCGTAATATTGGTATTTCCAATTCAAAATTAAGGATTTTCTTCTCCAGATCTAGCCTGTTGCGATAAGAAAATATTTAATTTTGTTTGCATAAATTTTCAGTTTTAATAGGCAAGTTTAAAAGATAACATACACTGCTCGTTTCACGGTGGCATTAGATGGGCCACTTACGATTAGATTTTGAAAACCACCGGCTAATATTAAATTGCCACTGCCTTTTTGTACAGACACCTGATCGATGTGTAACGGCTCAAAACCCTTTACTCCAATTTCTGGTATACCAGCAGCCAATGCCGGAAAACATCCTTCAAACATTTTGCGAAAACATTTATTTTCGTTCGGTTTATCGCGGGGACAGCTTTTTAACCAAGTGGCTGAAATGGCAGAACACAAAGGAAACTTTAAATTTATATGTACATAAACTCGCAGCAAACTTTCAAATGTTTTCATTCGATGTGAAATGTAATTTAAAACACCTCTATAAGATTTGATTAAAACTTAGAAAATCTTCTACTGCTTATCGCAAAGTCCACTTTTCCATTTCAAAATTATTCCATGTCCCCCATCTCAATTATTTTTGTCATTTTGTTTGTAATTTCTAAAGTTAATTTTCAATACTACACCCATGGTGTAACTGTACAAGGTGAGTGCAAATCGGCAACAAAGTCCCGGGTCACACACTGCCACTTTTGCTGTTCAACTTTTGAGTTTGTGGGTGAGAGGGGAAAGAAGTGTGGCACCAAATACCACTCCCGGGTCACACACTGCCACTTTTGCTGTTCAACTATTGAGTGTGGCACCAAATACCACTCTTCTTTCCCCTCTCACCCACAAACTAAAAAGTTGAACAACAAAAGTGGCAGTGTGTGACCCGTGACAAACCCAACGCAATACAGAAACAACAGGCATTTTGTTTGTGTAAAATAATGTACTACTGTCAAAAACACTTGCAAAAGTATTACTTTTGACATAAGTAAATTTTAAACAAATCAGTCAGATGGGCTTATGCTACTGCAGTCACCTTGCAAGTTACACCATGACTACACCATTTCCAATTGTGTTTCAGAAATTTTTACTTGTATTTCAGAATTTTTTATTTGTATTTTAGTAAATTTAATCTGAATTTCTATTAGAAATTTCTGAAATACAATTAGAAAGTTTTGAAATATAATTAGAAATGTATAACGACTCCATGTATTTTAATTATCCAAAATTAGCCATTTAGTTATAAAATATGTTGTAACATCTATCTATATATATAAAAATGAAATGGTCCATGTATGTAATGGCATCACGTGAGAACGGCTGGAGCGATTTGGCTGATTTTTTTTTTTACTCGATTCGAAATTCTCAGGAGATGGGTTGTGAAGAAAAAAAAATTCCGGCTAAAACTCGGAAATTTTAAGTTGTTAATATATTGCCTCCTTTTCACTTCTCATTTTTCTTAATAAGAGACATCTTTGAAGAAACTTGAAGAACTGGCACCAAAGCCTCCTTTTCACTTCTCATTTTTTAAGTATGAGATAATTTTATGAAAACTCAAAGAACAAAATTTTACTGCCTCATTTTCACTTCTCATTTTTCTTAATAAGAGACATTTTTTTAAGAAACTTGAAGAACTGACACCAAAGCCTCCTTTTCATTCTATATGAAATACAAATCATTAGTAAATACCGAGCGAAACTGGGGCGGTCAGCTAGTTACAAATAAAAATTAAAAAGTATAAAACTACTATGAACCCCGAAAAAGCATGAAATTTACTCGTTTGGAAAGCACTGAAGTAGATCATATAACGATTCTGAAATATTTGCTACAGCTATTCTCCGTAGTATGTAACTACACCTTTTCAAGTTCAAATTGAGAAATTCCAAATTTATATTGAGAAATAACAAATTGAAATTCAGAAAACGAAATTAATTTTAAGGAAAAAAAATTATAATTTAGAATAGCATATTGACAATGAGAAATAACAAATTGAAATTAAGAAATGTAAATTAATATTGAGAATATGCAAATTCAAATTGAGAAAGCAAAATTGATATTGAGAAAAGAAAAATTGTAATTGAGAAATAAAAATTTGTATGAAATTGTTCAAATACTTTTTCTGACTTATAAAATCAATAACACGATTTTTACTTACAAAACTAATAAAAAATTTTATTTCTTAATTTTAATCTAGGCTTTCTTAATTTCAATGTCGATTTCATAATTTCAATTTGTATATTCTCAAACTTGAAATGTTGTTATTGTTTGTAAGCAAAGAGTTACAAAATCAAAATAACTAGTTTATATAAAACTGAAAAACTTAATTTCTTGATAAATTTTAGTTAGGCTCGAGTTCATTAAATTTAATTTTCATTAAATTATTTTTACTGAAGTTAGGAATTACAACTTGAAAAATTTATTATTAAAAAATGTAGAAATGTAGGTAGAACGCAAAGAATTCTGATGAGAGAAAGTGGGATTTCTCGAAACATATGTAAATTCAACAACCCAGGTTCGATCCCCAGTCAAGAAAAATTATCAAACATTTTTTAATAATAAATTTTTCAAGTTGTAATTCCTAACTTCAGTAAAAATAATTTAATGAAAATTAAATTTAATGAACTCGAGCCTAACTAAAATTTATCAAGAAGTAAAAATTAACAGTTCGATTATGAAATTAATAATTATTCTATGAAAGACTTAATAAAATCAAACAATTTATCTCAGAACGGGTTCTAGAAGTAGTAGCGTCTGACTACTAATGCGCCTACTCACCACCAGAGGCGCTGCAATTCTGCATTAAAAACAAACATAATGCAATTGTAGAGTTGTGATATAAAAAAGCTATCTTCTTTCACCACCTTTATTACTTCTTCAACTAACTCCTTTCCAAAGAAAGTAACGCAATTATATATAGGCATATTAATTGCCTGAGTGTTACTTCTCTTTAAAAAAAAAAAAAAATCTAAAAACAAATTTAAATATTTTTATTTGCCAAATTGACAATATCCGTTAAGTTCTGCAGATGCGAGGCAGACTTTAGTGGACCTTATGCTTTAAAATGTGTGTAATTTTTTTTAAAGCAATATACATAGTTATGATCAAAAGCTAATAAGCTGTGGCGTCAAAAATTTAAAATTTTGCTATTTACTAGTAAATTTTTAAATATGAAGCAAAGATAGCACACTTAAGTAATTCTTGAATTATAAAATCACTGATATTATAATTAAATTTTACTAAATATTCACTTTTTGTAATTATTTATAGTCTCATATTATTAGCAACGGACTGGGTAGAAGTAATTTTTTATTTTTTTTTTTATATCCTTGAATAATTTAATTTTAAACTTTTTTTTTCAATACTCGTAGGTACTTTGTTTCTTACGTTTTTCTTTAAGTTGTGGTTTATCATTTACAATTTCACGTGTGTAAGCCGTTACAGTTGTTACGAAAACTGCTGCCAAAAAGTACAACTTATAAGAAACGGACATTGTTAAAAATAATAGTTTTATTTATAAATTTATTTAATATTAACCGCCACTTAAAAGCGCTGTCTTTAACGTTACAGACCCAAATGTTTTCTGAAGTTTTTTTCACAAAAATATCTTTAACATAGCGATGGTAATCGTAACTGAAAGTGCGCCAAAACCGGTCAAAGACTCTAACCCAAACTGTTGGTTGGTTATGTTTTTTTTTTTTTTTGTTTTTTTTTGCTTTTAATCTGCCTCACTGCATCAATAATGATAATATGCAATAATGTTTTTTTTTTTAAATATGTTTATATATTTGGTATGTAATTTATGGTAATCTTGTTGTTGCTTTGCGTGTTTTTGTTTGTTTATTTTCTTTTCTTTTTTGCGCTGCCTATTCATGTAATATTTACTTGGTCATTATGTACATATGATGGAAGTAAGTTACAGCTGTGCTATGCTGGTATGTCGATAAGTTAGTTGCAGTTACAAAAAACTACTGAATAGAAATATAAACCATGACATTAAGTCAGTTAATCTATTTTAAAATAATAATGAAAGTGGTTTTCTTGCATACGCGCCACAAAGTCAAAAAATAAACGAGGTATCTGTAACTATTTTTCTTTGCTGTTACTTTTATTCGATTCGTTATAAACTACTCTTGTGGTGCATGATTTCAAATAGCTCACATACAAATATCCCTTCTATAAGTAAATAGTTTAAATAACCAGCTAACATCACAGTATTTTGTGCGTTACTCTTTTGTAATTAACTTAGGAATTATAGTATAAAGTATGATGTAAATTGATTTTCAGTGGCTCACAGCTTATTTTATGCTGTGCATTTTTTTTGTTTTCAAAGCTCCATAAGAAAAATTACATGAACTAAAAAAAATTTTTTTCTAGTCTAAAGGTATGTTCACACATGGCAAATATTTAGTCAAAAAAGCGCAACCACTTGTTTTAGCACAACTTTGTTTGACGTTGTTTACTCTTACTAGAGTTTTGTAAGCTCAAACAGCATCAAATAAATAAATAATTTGTTGTCTCCTGTCCTAATAAATGAAGTTTTTTTTTCAAATAAATAAAATTTTTCGGCAAATATTTGCTAAGTGTGACCTGACCATACCTTAACAAACAAAAAACATTTATTGCAAGTCAATTATGCAGTCAATTTCTGCTGTATCAATAGCTCAATGCAGCATTGTTCGCTGTACATTTTTATTTTTTTCTACTTCTCAATATTCAATATTTTCTATTGAATTGTAACGTCTAATGCCAATTTAAAAAACATATGTACTTCAAATGATGCAACGTTAAAACAACAAGAATTGGTTTAATATTATTTCCAAAATGGCGACTCACAGCGAAAAATAGCAGAAGTTGTTAATATTAAAGCTTCCACAATCCAAAAAATCAGTTAGTGCTTCATCCAAGAAAATCGTTACTATAACAAAGACAGAAAGACACCAAATAAAATGTGGAGAAACATTTTAAGAAAAATAAGAGCAGATCTAAGGTTTCACAACTGGCCTCCGATGTTAAAGCTGAGCTAAGCAAACAATGTTGCGTTGAAACTGTTGGTCGTGTGTTGCGCCAACATGTTTTTAATAGTCGAGTCGCAAGCAAGAAACCGTTTATAAAACCGAAAAACAGACCATGCAGCCTAAATTTCGCCAAAGAACATGTCCGAAAGGAATCTGCATTTTGGAACTCAACAAAGAAAACCTAAAGGCAACATTAAAGCATGCTGCTGTCAGTGTCATGGTTTGGGCCTGTGTGTCAGCTGCTGGTACTGTGAATTTAACATTTATTGAAATAACCTTGGACAAGTTTAAGTACCTTCAGATTCAGAAGTAAAACTTGTTGGAAAGCGCAGAGAACCTGTATATAAGATCAGATTTTAACTTTTACTAGGACAACGATCCAAAGCACAAATCGGGTTTTGTGCAATAGTGGCTTATATTTAACATTTGCCCAAGCGGTACTGACGTAGTGGTCGTATTACCAACGACTGGTCGCATCTATGCCAAATCGCCTTAAATGTGTTGTAGGTAATAAAGGCTATTACATCAAATATTAAATTCAAAATTAAATTGTGTAATTGACAATTTTAATTTAAAGTTTTCGAAACGCATACGTGCCTACATAAAATTAGCGGTGACGGAAAAAATCGAGCATTTTTTTGGTTTTTTTAATATTTTTTTTAGCAATAAATTTATTTTTTAAGTTCCTGTTAGTTTTTTTTTTAATGGAGCTTTGAAAATTAAGAAATGCACTGCATAAAACAAACTGTGAGCCACTGTATAATTCCCATGTAAGGTGGCCTAAATATTTTAATATTTATGTAACAAAATAAGCAATTAAAAAGTTTTGAGCCACAAATTCATGCCCATTTATTATTATTTAAGAAAAGTTGAAAGAAATTAAAATTAATTTGTTTTTACAAAAATCCGCGTTTCTATTTTGATGGATAGCATTAACTGTTGCTTAACATTTCAATTAACATCCGCAAACTAATCGCTATAATTTTTTTATTATATTTATTATATTATAAAGCCCCTTTCAGATTAGGCAACTTTATTTGTGCAAGTCTTGTGTTTGTGGGTGTGAGAGGAAAGGTCGGTTGGAAGGGGAAAGAATTGCCGAATTGCTGAGTACAGGCTTGTTTGTACTTGGCAATTCTGTAGCTGCTGTCACTCTTGTCTTGGGATATTTATTTGTTTTTGATGTTCAAAAGAAAATAAATAAAAATGAAAATTATACTTGCGCAATTAAAGTTGCTTAATCTGAAAGGGGCCTAACTTTCTATTGACTATAGTCCAATATTTATTTCTTTTACTTGATTTCTTCCATGATGACAGGGATCTAAATGGTACAAAAACATTACTGAATGCAGCTAACGTTTCTGTAGACAATATCGGAAATCACTAGCGGTGATCTTCAGACCACATCTGTGAATTGCTTGCGAAACCATTGCATTTTTACTTAATGTATCAGTTTTTATATTTAAGTATAACTTAAAAATTCGGGGTTTATTAAAATTTTTAAATTGTATTTCAAAGCATTTGTCGAACATATTCATAATATTGGTTTATATGGGTTCTACATCAAAATAACTGCCCATCTGAGGCTAAGAACCAACCAAGCCAATTTTGTTTACCCTGCTCTCAAAGACTTGTTTCTCAATAATTTTTAACTGCTATTGCATCATGTTTCCGAGCGTTGTTTGTGATATTGGAATATTATATACATTTCTGGCGGAATATTCTGTACGTTTTTCGGACAATGCTCGGTTCAAACAATTTAGTTGCATTCGGTACAGTTGCATTGGTTCCACCAAATACATGAATATTCGGCTATGGTGTCGATTGGGCTGGTTGGCCAGGCTTGGCATACAATCTCTTTAAGCAGTATTACGGACATTCAAAGTCATATTTTATCTCTCGGCTTCAATTAATATGTTACTTAATTTCCCTGTTTTTGGAAGAATTCTGCCGCTTGCAAACGTTTTGAAACTGCATACTCTTGTTGAGTTTGACAACAATCTTCATTGAGTAATGCCTCCAATTCTTGGCCTTCAAACTTTATTGGCTAGACTGGGCGGTCTTTGTCTTCCATACCAAAATCACCACTTATGAACCGAACAAACCATCTCTCGTAAGTTGAGACCGATGAAACAATTCACCGGCAACTGAGAAATAAATATTTTCATTAAATTTTAATTAGCAAACATTTAAACAATGAGTGAATTTTGTTATGAATTAATTCTATTATGAATTGTCTTAATAATGAATGAATTCTATATAACTAAAAGTCTTCTAAAGAATTTGTTTTGTTGAGATTTTGATTGTATACACATTACTTTTCAATTAGACAAATAGTTTAGATATATAGGTAACGTGACCATACATCCCGCTTTGGCGGGATTATCCCGTTTTTTTGAAAGCTCAACCCGCTTTTTACTGTGACAGTTTTTTTTTCTAATTTTAAAGGAAATATAAAATTCTCTAATTCTTAAAAAATGAGACGAAATTCACAAAAATGTTTTTTTTACATTCTTCTTTCGGGCATATGAGTACATTAAGGTTTTCAAAACAGTTTGTCATTTTGTTTACCCAGTTTTGGCATTTTAGACTAAACTATATTTTTTGACTGGTAATGAAAATATATTGGTTCCAAACTGTGTCTGTGATTAATTTTGCTGTTGAAGAAATAAAGTAAATCTGAGGATATTTTAAACCAGACCAGTATTTTGAAATTTTAATTTTCAAATGCATTTAATCTGAAAATTATAAGAGCACACGCTTTAAGCGTCAAAACTTCGAATGTTTTTTTTAAAGGGTTTTTTCGAAAGATCAAGATTTTTCCGCAAATCAAGTTTGCAAGCAATTGGTAACTTTAATTAATTTTAAACCGCTAAAATATAAATGTAAATTTTAAACATTTAATTTGAAAAATTCTTTTATTTTTGGTTTCATCATGCGTTCGAATGATATAAACGAGATATTGGCTTGCTAAAACCTTCAATAAGGTTTTAATTTTTAAAAGAATTCCAGTCGAAATCCCAATTTTAAATCTAAACAATTCGTTTTAATCACTAGTACACTACATCACCGATTCCTTAGCTTAGTTTGTTTAAGTTTTTACGGCACATTTTTGTTAAAACGCTGCCATTAAATATTCTGAAGCTAGTTCTGGAATTAATGATGAAAAAACGTTTAAAATTTAATTATAAATATGCGATTAATTTAAAACACCCGCTTTTTTCGTAACATAATTTCAAAATCCCGTTTTTTCATAATGTTTACTTCAAAATCCCGCTTTTTGTTAAAAATCGTCTGACTTTCCCAAACTTTTGATTCGATTAATAAATACACAAAGTTTTCGTCTGGTAAAATATTTATACATTTTCCAAGGAATTCCTGCTTAATTTGATCATAGGAAATACATTAACACCACATTTTTGTGCCAATGAAAATATTTCCCTCCCAACTTACCCAACAACTTTATTGACCAACTGACAAATAAAACTTACCAACTTATCATTTATTTGCAATACATACTAAGCAAATTCCAGTTAAAAGATAAAACAGATGCAGTTTGTTACTAGTAGCAATATACATACATCCATGGAATATTCTTGTTCAAATAGCGCCACAAAGTAAAAACATAATTATGCAATTTTATTTTAAACTACTTGTGCTCTCATACTTTGTTACACTTACTGACACCGCAAACGGGTTAAATAATTTTGTTACCAAATAATTTCAAGTCACGTTTGTTTAAGAAAAAAAGTTCAAAATATTAATAATAGTTGTAGTATTGTTTAGACATTTTTAACAAAATTGTCGCGTGTTAATTGAATGTTGCTGATTATACAGCATATTACCAGTGTGGTAAAGTGGGTATAATTTAAGTAAAAGTAAACATACATTATAATATATTATGTCTTAATCTAAACAACTAATTTAATTTTATAACCATAAAATGTAAAGACTTAGAGCACAGGCATGTTAACTACATTTATAAACAAAAGACTTAAAACACAAACCTGCAACAAATTTTTTTTTTTTTTTTTTAGCAATTTTTCTTATTTATTGTCTTTTATATACCCAACGACTGCCTATATGTGTTTTACATGTTTATCATTTACAAATACGATATCGTCTTAACTATTATCACATGTACTATGCACATAACTAAAAATTGGTTTCTTTAAAACTGCATTTAAAATTTGTTTATTTATGCTAATTATGAGTTCATTGATATTGAAAAACCTTAACCCAAAAAAATATTGATAAACAAATAAAATTGCTAGTAATTGAACCATTAGATTTCAAACATTTATATGTAAATATAAAAAAATATTTGGGTTAACGTGTTTTTTTTTTGGCCAGGGTTTATAAGTTGTTTATGCCTTGGTATCACTAAACAGACTTGTACAATAAATTTTAGGCCAAAAGCCAAGTTTCTTTACCAGCTATGCACAAATAGTTTTTCAATCTACTTGTAATAAATAATTAAATAATAATAATATTTGTTGTTTTATCACGAGATACAAAATGCATGCAATCTTACATAACGAATTTAATAAAATTTAATAAAAATAAAAACAAATAAGAAAGTATGGTTGGTCCAATCCAACCATATGATACCCTACAACTGTTGCTAATATACATGTAGTAACTATATATATTAAATCACTTCAGTTAGAAGCAATCTTCACTTCATATTTAAGTAAATTTGTGTCAAAAGTGGAACTTAAAAGTGAAACTTAAACATACATTTCATTATAAAATAAAAAAAAATTCAGGGATGCAAAATTGAATACGATCGTAGTTTTTTGATACGATTTTCATAAAATCCCGCAACTCGTTTCACACTTGCAAACTATTATTAGAAATTAATGCAAATATACAAAAATATATTCCACATTTCTACAGAATCAGAAATATTTGCTGTTCGATATAAGCATGTCCATTCATGTTAAATTAATGTTTTTTATACCTTTCACCTTCATGAGAAGGGTATATATAAATTTGTCATTCCGTTTGTAATTTTCACAATATAATTTTCCGACCCTATAAAGTATATATATTCTGGATCCTTTTAGATAGCGGAGTCTATTAAGCCATGCCCGTCTGTCTGTCTATTGAAATCAATTTTCTGAAGTCCCCAGATATCTTCGGGATCCAAATCTTCAATAATTCTGTCAGACATGATTTCGAAAAGTTTGCTATTTAAAATCAGCAAAATTCGTCCATAAATAACGGAGATATGAGCAAAAATCCGAGACAACCTCTGAAAATTTCATCAACAAAACTAAGTGTATTAATATTGTTACGAATAATTTCATCAACAGATAGCGCTGATCAAACAAAGTGTATTAATATTGTTACGAACAAATTCATCAACAGATAGCGCTGATCAAACAAAGTGTATTAATGTTGTTACGAACAAATTCATCAACAGATGGCGTGTTTATCGACATAATTATGCATAATATAATTATGCATCCACAACATGTTATAAAATAAAGAGTCATTTAAACGTAAAAAACCCACTAATTGCAAAATGAACTCATTTGACACATTGGCGTGATATTTGCAATGCATTTCCTTTCCTTTCCAGTATTTTCCAGTATTTTCTATAGAAAATCTTGTGTATAAATATTTTTTCTGTAGAAAATCTTGTGTATAATATTATTTTCTATAGAAAATCTTGTGTATAACAGTATTTTCTATAAAAAATCTTGTGTATAACAGTATTATCAATAGAAAATTTTGTGTATAACAATATTTTCTATAGAAAATCTCTTGTATAACAATATTTTATATAGAAAATCTTGTGTATAACAGTATTTTCTATAGAAAATCTTATGTATAAAATTATTTTCTATTGAAAACTTTGTGTATAACAGTATTTTCTATGAAAAATATTCTGTATAATAGTACTCTTTATAGAAAATCTTGTGTATATGAGTATTTAATATAATTTATGAATTTAAAATAAAAAGAAAGGTCGAACAAAATCAAAATTTAATTTAATTTATGAATTTAATTATTCGAACCTTTGTATAGAGACAGAGTTGGGAAACTTTTTTTGTAGTTTTTCAGATTGAAACGAGTTTCGCAGGTGTCATGTTAATATTACATATATATATATAATATTTTAAAGCACTTAGTAGTGTCATAATGTGTATCACTTATCTACAGAGAAAGAAACACAAAAAAATAAGTTTTTTAAATTTAATTAACCCCTATTAAATAACATTTGTTTAATTAAAGCTTCCTCCAGAGAAAAGCACAGACAGGCATCTTTCATTCAGTACTGAAAATACAACGCATTTAAATAATACATACTCGCGCATCGTTATTAAATAAATACATAAAAAACTAAAAAAAAAGTATTTATTATTATTAATTATTGCAAGCCGGCATATATAGCACCACAGACTCAAACGTTCGTTTGAGTTGAATTTTTCATTCGCTTTCGTATTGGAAACACATACATATGAACATTTTCTATGTTCAATTTTTATAGTATTTTAAGCCTACAGGCCCTAAACAAGCGTAAAGTAACACAACTTATTTAGCCTAATGTTTATTATATCCCATATTGTAATGTGATTTTTGGTGGAGTTTACATAGCAGTCGTGTTATAAACATTTTCGGAGTAGTTCTTCTGACTCAGTCATAACGTAGTTTTGAAGATTGTAAGATTTGACTAATAAGTTACTTTTTTTTTATCAATAACGAAGATTTTTGATTATTTTAAACAGACCACGATTAATAATAAATATTAGCCCCAGAAATTTTGTGCCAAGATTTTGTACTAGATTTCATTTTAATTTCAACAAAATTAATTTTATATACAATTAATTATATCAATGTATTAATATATTCCTGAGAATTTTGTTATTTTAAAATTGGTCCATAAATAGCTGAGATATAAGGATTGCATGTAAATAATTCTTTAATGAAATTGTTAATTTAATAAAGAATTAATTCTTTTTATTTTGATCTTTTATCATTTTACTGTCATCTTATTTTTATTCAGTATTTTTTGACAATTTTTATCATGGAAAGTCTCACACCGCCAAAGCCTACAAATTATTCAGCTGTATTACCAAGATCTGTGTTTGTAAATACATCATCTAAATGAGAAATATGAAAAATAAACAATGATTTTATTTTATTAATTTTTTTAGCAGCTAGAAAGCCTGATTCTGGTGATTCATTTATAGGTTTTTTATTTACAAATCAAGCGTGACTAGTTTCATACCGCTTAGTATTTTTAATCAGTATTTGTTTCTTAATTTATCATGGAAAGACTCACACCGCCAAACCGTATAATTATTAAAGTATCAACAGGCCGCCTAGATCGTGTGAGACCACACCTCTAGGATTTTTGAAGGTTATGTGAAGTTTAAATTACTGGAAGCCAACATTACTCTTAATTCGAGAGGTATTACTCTTGCTGAGACCAACATTTGAATGAAATGATCTTTAAAAAGCGAATGTCAAAGATTGTTCTTTCGGGCCATTATACAGTGACCCTCAGCTTATTTCAAAAAAATTGGTATTAGAGAGCATTTTCGGTTCTATCCGGTTCTATTCGGTTATTGAGAACTTATGGGCAATTTTAAATCAAAACGTCTGCAAACGCCAGATTTCGACTCTTAAAACTGTGCTAAAAGAGGAATGGACAAAAAGAACTCTTCAAAGCACGCTAAAGTTAGTGGCATCTATACAAAGAAGGCTAAAAAAGCTGTAATTTATCAAAAGGCCATAGTAAGTTTTAGAGATAAAAAATTTTTTTTCCTAATTTAAATGTTTTTTTTTTCTATATAACTGTGTGAAATAAGCTGTGATTACTTTTGTACATACATATATTTTTAGTTTTTAGCTTGTAAGTTTTTATAAGTGTAACTTGGAGACTGAATAAAAATCCTATTTTTGATTTTAGTATACTATGCTATTATAAACTTTTATTTAAATTTTGTTTATATCTATGTATCTTTATTTCTAAATTTATATTCTTCTTAACAGAAGCTGGTTAAAATATGTTTTATTTTAAATTAAAAAAAACTAATCACCCTTTCTTCATTTGTCCCAACACAGATAATAATAATACAGATCTAGTCCGTTGGTGGTGGTCCCATAGTACCACTATCATTTTTCGACTTATGAGGAAACTCGCCTTCTATTTTTGTACAAAATTTTGCTAAAAAAAAAGTACTTTTAAGTGCTTGTCTTTGCTTAAATTTTGTTATTTTCTCTATACCTATCGAACGCATTTATCGAAAGTTCAAAACACACTAATCGAAAGTTTATAACACCAATTGAATGTCACCTCTAATTTCTTTAGTAAACAATTGTCTGCCGGCTGTGTTAGTTCGGTCGCTGAGTATACTCTGTGAGTTCGGTATGCGTAAGAAAGAAAATGCAAATAAAAGTTGGTAGAAATATAAGTAAAAGTGTGTAGAATATAAAAATAATAAACAATTTTCAAAAGAGTTGGTGTAATATGAAATTTAATGTCGTAAATATTGTTGGCGGCCATTTCATTCAGTAGTCTAATGAGATGTTTTGTTTGTGTATATTCCACAGTTGTTTATTTAGTGGTGTGTATTTGTGTTTGTGGTGTGAGAATGGGAAAAGGAGTCAAAAGAAGAAGTAAAGTTAATCGGAAGAAGAAATATAAAATTAGGAAATGTGAAAATAAAAATGCAAATATCAAATTAGAAAATATTAAAAAGAAATCAATATGCATTATAAAAATCTAATGGGCCTGTTTTGCTTTATATTTTTATACCTATTCCTATATATTACTATTTAACATCAAAAATATTCACAATTAAGGATTATATTATATTTCAAAGGGTAAGTGTTATTACGTCTTAGTTTAAGTCTTTACAATTATATATTAATTGATCTTTTCATAAAGTTTGTTTAAATATTTCCAAACGGTTAACGTTTGCCTAATAAACTATAATAAATATACACATATCAATTAACAAAAGGTATATTTCGGAACCAAGCAAAACAGATTCTTATGAAAAAATAATACAAATTAATTTTATAGAAACATACGACTCTCTTCTATGTATATTCTGTAGATCCCGGCTAACAATTGGTCAAAGCTCTTATATTACGCCTACTCTTGAAATAAATATTCTTTTCAAGATACAATTCAGCACAGGAAAGTTTTATTAAACAAATTATCACTCTACCTAATTTAGTTAAGTTTGGTTTATATAATGGCGGGCGCCTTGAATTATGGCCCCAATGGAAAAAACGAAAAATGACCAAAATTTATTTTTTTTACGAAAAATCGCCCTAAAGGTTATGAAGTATGTAAATGAAATTTCACCCCAATTTTTTTTTAAATTCTGTTAGAAATAAAGAAAATAGGAATTAAAGTTTAAACATTTTTATACTCATATTATAAATTAATTAAACAATTGTTTAAAAGAAAAAAATATAAACAAAAATACCACGTTTGAAATTTCGTTTTTGAAAATAATTAGATCAACATGAACAATAATATTTTAAAAATCGCGCGATTTTAATACGTTTGAATTATACGCCCTTTCCAGTTTATATCATGTAATTTCATTTATATTTTCAATCATTTTTACGATGATAATTTTTTTAAAAAAAGATTATTATTATTGAATATTTTTTTAAACCACGCGATTTTGCAACCTTTTTACAAAAATAATTGAGCAAGCAACTTCTCAGACCATTTTCGAAATCCGTTTTAAAAACTACGAGATCCATATCGAAAATGTTGTTTTTGATAACTTGCAAAAAACTTCCTTTCTCTCTTTCTTTCATTAGGTCATCGCTCGAAATTTACTATATTTTTAAAGAGTGTAATTATATTTTTCCATTTGTATACATATTTATGATTTCAAATTAAACAATCCACTTCAAAATCGCTCTAAGAAAATTACTGAACAATTTTAAACCAAAACCGAAAAAAATTTATTTTTACAATGTATTGCACTTTTATAAATTATTTCTAAATAATAATATGTAATCAAAATTTATCTAGAATTTCAAAAAATCAAAATTTTGGTTAAAATGTGCTGTGAGCCACTGTATTTTAAGAGTTTTATTTTAAATTAAAAAAACTAATCACCCTTTTGTCATTTGTGCCAACACAGATAATAATAATACAGATCTAGTCCGTTGGTGGTGGTCCCATAGTACCACTGTCATTTTTCGACTTATGAGGAAACTCGCCTTCTATTTTTGTACAAAATTTTGCTAAAAAAAAAGTACTTTTAAGTGCTTGTCTTTGCTTAAATTTTGTTATTTTCTCTATACCTATCGAACGCATCTATCGAAAGTTCAAAACACACTAATCGAAAGTTTATAACACCAATTGAATGTCACCTCTAATTTCTTTAGTAAACAATTGTCTGCCGGCTGTGTTAGTTCGGTCGCTGAGTATACTCTGTGAGTTCGGTATGCGTAAGAAAGAAAATGCAAATAAAAGTTGGTAGAAATATAAGTAAAAGTGTGTAGAATATAAAAATAATAAACAATTTTCAAAAGAGTTGGTGTAATATGAAATTTAATGTCGTAAATATTGTTGGCGGCCATTTCATTCAGTAGTCTAATGAGATGTTTTGTTTGTGTATATTCCACAGTTGTTTATTTAGTGGTGTGTATTTGTGTTTGTGGTGTGAGAATGGGAAAAGGAGTCAAAAGAAGAAGTAAAGTTAATCGGAAGAAGAAATATAAAATTAGGAAATGTGAAAATAAAAATGCAAATATCAAATTAGAAAATATTAAAAAGAAATCAATATGCATTATAAAAATCTAATGGGCCTGTTTTGCTTTATATTTTTATACCTATTCCTATATATTACTATTTAACATCAAAAATATTCACAATTAAGGATTATATTATATTTCAAAGGGTAAGTGTTATTACGTCTTAGTTTAAGTCTTTACATTTATAAATTAATTGATCTTTTCATAAAGTTTGTTTAAATATTTCCAAACGGTTAACGTTTGCCTAATAAACTATAATAAATATACACATATCAATTAACAAAAGGTATATTTCGGAACCAAGCAAAACAGATTCTTATGAAAAAATAATACAAATTAATTTTATAGAAACATACGACTCTCTTCTATGTATATTCTGTAGATCCCGGCTAACAATTGGTCAAAGCTCTTATATAGGGTTTTCTAATAGCTACTTGACAACTCTGAATTTAAATTGTGAACGCACTATTTCACTGATCATCTAATTGTTGCTTTCTTTTTTTTCAGTAAACTTAACATTTTCGTTATGGTAAAGTACACGAAGGAACAACGTTTGGAAATTATAAAAATGTACTACCGAAATTCGGAGTCGGTGACCGCAACTTTAAGAGCGTTAACTCCAATTTTCGGTCGTAATTATCGCCCTAGTAGACAAGCAATAACAAGTTTAGTGCAAAAATTTGAGTCTACATATTCATTGTGTGATGCTGTCGTGCCAGTGAGACAACGGCCTGGTCGAAGTTCCGAAAATATCGCTGCCGTTCAGGCGTCCGTAGCAAACGATTCAAATCAGTCGATTCCGCGGCGTTCTCAAGAACTGGGCATCCCCAAGACCACTTTATGGCGAATTTTGCGTAAGGATCTGGGTTTACACCCATACAAGATTAAGCTGACTCAAGAATTGAAGCCGATGGACCATTTGAGTCGACGTACGTTCTCCGATTGGGCTCTGGAGAAGATGCACCAAGATGATGAATTTCATCGCAAAATCATCTTCAGTGACGAAGCTCATTTTTGGCTCAATGGGTTCGTCAATAAGCAAAATATGCGTTATTGGTCTGCTGAAAATCCACATGTGCTTCACGAATCACCACTTCATCCACAAAAAATTACTGTTTGGTGCGCTTTGCATGCCGGCGGCGTCATTGGGCCATATTTTTTCGTCGACAATAACGATCGTCACGTTACTGTGAATGGCGATCGTTATCGCGCAATGATTAGCGATTATTTTTGGCCCGAATTGGAACACATGGACTTGGATGACATGTGGTTTCAACAAGACGGTGCCACAAGCCACACAGCACACGTTACAATCGATTTACTGAAGAGTAAGTTTGAGTTGTCAAGTCCTTATTGGAAAACCCTATATTACGCCTACTCTTGAAATAAATATTCTTTTCAAGATACAATTCAGCACAGGAAAGTTTTATTAAACAAATTATCACTCTACCTAATTTAGTTAAGTTTGGTTTATATAATGGCGGGCGCCTTGAATTATGGCCCCAATGGAAAAAACGAAAAATGACCAAAATTTATTTTTTTTACGAAAAATCGCCCTAAAGGTTATGAAGTATGTAAATGAAATTTCACCCCAATTTTTGTTTTTAAATTCTGTTAGAAATAAAGAAAATAGGAATTTAAGTTTAAACATTTTTATACTCATATTATAAATTAATTAAACAATTGTTTAAAAGAAAAAAAATATAAACAAAAATACCACGTTTGAAATTTCGTTTTTGAAAATAATTAGATCAACATGAACAATAATATTTTAAAAATCGCGCGATTTTAATACGTTTGAATTATACGCCCTTTCCAGATTATATCATGTAATTAGTTTCATTTATATTTTCAATCATTTTTACGATGATAATTTTTTTAAAAAAAGATTATTATTATTGAATATTTTTTTAAATCACGCGATTTTGCAACCTTTTTACAAAAATAATTGAGCAAGCAACTTCTCAGACCATTTTCGAAATCCGTTTTAAAAACTACGAGATCCATATCGAAAATGTTGTTTTTGATAACTTGCAAAAAACTTCCTTTCTCTCTTTCTTTCATTAGGTCATCGCTCGAAATTTACTATATTTTTAAAGAGTGTAATTATATTTTTCCATTTGTATACATATTTATGATTTCAAATTAAACAATCCACTTCAAAATCGCTCTAAGAAAATTACTGAACAATTTTAAACCAAAACCGAAAAAAATTTATTTTTACAATGTATTGCACTTTTATAAATTATTTCTAAATAATAATATGTAATCAAAATTTATCTAGAATTTCAAAAAATCAAAATTTTGGTTAAAATGTGCTGTGAGCCACTGTATTTTAAGAGTTTTATATTAAATTAAAAAAACTAATCACCCTTTTGTCATTTGTGCCAACACAGATAATAATAATACAGATCTAGTCCGTTGGTGGTGGTCCCATAGTACCACTGTCATTTTTCGACTTATGAGGAAACTCGCCTTCTATTTTTGTACAAAATTTTGCTAAAAAAAAAGTACTTTTAAGTGCTTGTCTTTGCTTAAATTTTGTTATTTTCTCTATACCTATCGAACGCATCTATCGAAAGTTCAAAACACACTAATCGAAAGTTTATAACACCAATTGAATGTCACCTCTAATTTCTTTAGTAAACAATTGTCTGCCGGCTGTGTTAGTTCGGTCGCTGAGTATACTCTGTGAGTTCGGTATGCGTAAGAAAGAAAATGCAAATAAAAGTTGGTAGAAATATAAGTAAAAGTGTGTAGAATATAAAAATAATAAACAATTTTCAAAAGAGTTGGTGTAATATGAAATTTAATGTCGTAAATATTGTTGGCGGCCATTTCATTCAGTAGTCTAATGAGATGTTTTGTTTGTGTATATTCCACAGTTGTTTATTTAGTGGTGTGTATTTGTGTTTGTGGTGTGAGAATGGGAAAAGGAGTCAAAAGAAGAAGTAAAGTTAATCGGAAGAAGAAATATAAAATTAGGAAATGTGAAAATAAAAATGCAAATATCAAATTAGAAAATATTAAAAAGAAATCAATATGCATTATAAAAATCTAATGGGCCTGTTTTGCTTTATATTTTTATACCTATTCCTATATATTACTATTTAACATCAAAAATATTCACAATTAAGGATTATATTATATTTCAAAGGGTAAGTGTTATTACGTCTTAGTTTAAGTCTTTACATTTATAAATTAATTGATCTTTTCATAAAGTTTGTTTAAATATTTCCAAACGGTTAACGTTTGCCTAATAAACTATAATAAATATACACATATCAATTAACAAAAGGTATATTTCGGAACCAAGCAAAACAGATTCTTATGAAAAAATAATACAAATTAATTTTATAGAAACATACGACTCTCTTCTATGTATATTCTGTAGATCCCGGCTAACAATTGGTCAAAGCTCTTATATTACGCCTACTCTTGAAATAAATATTCTTTTCAAGATACAATTCAGCACAGGAAAGTTTTATTAAACAAATTATCACTCTACCTAATTTAGTTAAGTTTGGTTTATATAATGGCGGGCGCCTTGAATTATGGCCCCAATGGAAAAAACGAAAAATGACCAAAATTTATTTTTTTTACGAAAAATCGCCCTAAAGGTTATGAAGTATGTAAATGAAATTTCACCCCAATTTTTGTTTTTAAATTCTGTTAGAAATAAAGAAAATAGGAATTTAAGTTTAAACATTTTTATACTCATATTATAAATTAATTAAACAATTGTTTAAAAGAAAAAAAATATAAACAAAAATACCACGTTTGAAATTTCGTTTTTGAAAATAATTAGATCAACATGAACAATAATATTTTAAAAATCGCGCGATTTTAATACGTTTGAATTATACGCCCTTTCCAGATTATATCATGTAATTAGTTTCATTTATATTTTCAATCATTTTTACGATGATAATTTTTTTAAAAAAAGATTATTATTATTGAATATTTTTTTAAATCACGCGATTTTGCAACCTTTTTACAAAAATAATTGAGCAAGCAACTTCTCAGACCATTTTCGAAATCCGTTTTAAAAACTACGAGATCCATATCGAAAATGTTGTTTTTGATAACTTGCAAAAAACTTCCTTTCTCTCTTTCTTTCATTAGGTCATCGCTCGAAATTTACTATATTTTTAAAGAGTGTAATTATATTTTTCCATTTGTATACATATTTATGATTTCAAATTAAACAATCCACTTCAAAATCGCTCTAAGAAAATTACTGAACAATTTTAAACCAAAACCGAAAAAAATTTATTTTTACAATGTATTGCACTTTTATAAATTATTTCTAAATAATAATATGTAATCAAAATTTATCTAGAATTTCAAAAAATCAAAATTTTGGTTAAAATGTGCTGTGAGCCACTGTATTTTAAGAGTTTTATATTAAATTAAAAAAACTAATCACCCTTTTGTCATTTGTGCCAACACAGATAATAATAATACAGATCTAGTCCGTTGGTGGTGGTCCCATAGTACCACTGTCATTTTTCGACTTATGAGGAAACTCGCCTTCTATTTTTGTACAAAATTTTGCTAAAAAAAAAGTACTTTTAAGTGCTTGTCTTTGCTTAAATTTTGTTATTTTCTCTATACCTATCGAACGCATCTATCGAAAGTTCAAAACACACTAATCGAAAGTTTATAACACCAATTGAATGTCACCTCTAATTTCTTTAGTAAACAATTGTCTGCCGGCTGTGTTAGTTCGGTCGCTGAGTATACTCTGTGAGTTCGGTATGCGTAAGAAAGAAAATGCAAATAAAAGTTGGTAGAAATATAAGTAAAAGTGTGTAGAATATAAAAATAATAAACAATTTTCAAAAGAGTTGGTGTAATATGAAATTTAATGTCGTAAATATTGTTGGCGGCCATTTCATTCAGTAGTCTAATGAGATGTTTTGTTTGTGTATATTCCACAGTTGTTTATTTAGTGGTGTGTATTTGTGTTTGTGGTGTGAGAATGGGAAAAGGAGTCAAAAGAAGAAGTAAAGTTAATCGGAAGAAGAAATATAAAATTAGGAAATGTGAAAATAAAAATGCAAATATCAAATTAGAAAATATTAAAAAGAAATCAATATGCATTATAAAAATCTAATGGGCCTGTTTTGCTTTATATTTTTATACCTATTCCTATATATTACTATTTAACATCAAAAATATTCACAATTAAGGATTATATTATATTTCAAAGGGTAAGTGTTATTACGTCTTAGTTTAAGTCTTTACATTTATAAATTAATTGATCTTTTCATAAAGTTTGTTTAAATATTTCCAAACGGTTAACGTTTGCCTAATAAACTATAATAAATATACACATATCAATTAACAAAAGGTATATTTCGGAACCAAGCAAAACAGATTCTTATGAAAAAATAATACAAATTAATTTTATAGAAACATACGACTCTCTTCTATGTATATTCTGTAGATCCCGGCTAACAATTGGTCAAAGCTCTTATATTACGCCTACTCTTGAAATAAATATTCTTTTCAAGATACAATTCAGCACAGGAAAGTTTTATTAAACAAATTATCACTCTACCTAATTTAGTTAAGTTTGGTTTATATAATGGCGGGCGCCTTGAATTATGGCCCCAATGGAAAAAACGAAAAATGACCAAAATTTATTTTTTTTACGAAAAATCGCCCTAAAGGTTATGAAGTATGTAAATGAAATTTCACCCCAATTTTTGTTTTTAAATTCTGTTAGAAATAAAGAAAATAGGAATTTAAGTTTAAACATTTTTATACTCATATTATAAATTAATTAAACAATTGTTTAAAAGAAAAAAAATATAAACAAAAATACCACGTTTGAAATTTCGTTTTTGAAAATAATTAGATCAACATGAACAATAATATTTTAAAAATCGCGCGATTTTAATACGTTTGAATTATACGCCCTTTCCAGATTATATCATGTAATTAGTTTCATTTATATTTTCAATCATTTTTACGATGATAATTTTTTTAAAAAAAGATTATTATTATTGAATATTTTTTTAAATCACGCGATTTTGCAACCTTTTTACAAAAATAATTGAGCAAGCAACTTCTCAGACCATTTTCGAAATCCGTTTTAAAAACTACGAGATCCATATCGAAAATGTTGTTTTTGATAACTTGCAAAAAACTTCCTTTCTCTCTTTCTTTCATTAGGTCATCGCTCGAAATTTACTATATTTTTAAAGAGTGTAATTATATTTTTCCATTTGTATACATATTTATGATTTCAAATTAAACAATCCACTTCAAAATCGCTCTAAGAAAATTACTGAACAATTTTAAACCAAAACCGAAAAAAATTTATTTTTACAATGTATTGCACTTTTATAAATTATTTCTAAATAATAATATGTAATCAAAATTTATCTAGAATTTCAAAAAATCAAAATTTTGGTTAAAATGTGCTGTGAGCCACTGTATTTTAAGAGTTTTATATTAAATTAAAAAAACTAATCACCCTTTTGTCATTTGTGCCAACACAGATAATAATAATACAGATCTAGTCCGTTGGTGGTGGTCCCATAGTACCACTGTCATTTTTCGACTTATGAGGAAACTCGCCTTCTATTTTTGTACAAAATTTTGCTAAAAAAAAAGTACTTTTAAGTGCTTGTCTTTGCTTAAATTTTGTTATTTTCTCTATACCTATCGAACGCATCTATCGAAAGTTCAAAACACACTAATCGAAAGTTTATAACACCAATTGAATGTCACCTCTAATTTCTTTAGTAAACAATTGTCTGCCGGCTGTGTTAGTTCGGTCGCTGAGTATACTCTGTGAGTTCGGTATGCGTAAGAAAGAAAATGCAAATAAAAGTTGGTAGAAATATAAGTAAAAGTGTGTAGAATATAAAAATAATAAACAATTTTCAAAAGAGTTGGTGTAATATGAAATTTAATGTCGTAAATATTGTTGGCGGCCATTTCATTCAGTAGTCTAATGAGATGTTTTGTTTGTGTATATTCCACAGTTGTTTATTTAGTGGTGTGTATTTGTGTTTGTGGTGTGAGAATGGGAAAAGGAGTCAAAAGAAGAAGTAAAGTTAATCGGAAGAAGAAATATAAAATTAGGAAATGTGAAAATAAAAATGCAAATATCAAATTAGAAAATATTAAAAAGAAATCAATATGCATTATAAAAATCTAATGGGCCTGTTTTGCTTTATATTTTTATACCTATTCCTATATATTACTATTTAACATCAAAAATATTCACAATTAAGGATTATATTATATTTCAAAGGGTAAGTGTTATTACGTCTTAGTTTAAGTCTTTACATTTATAAATTAATTGATCTTTTCATAAAGTTTGTTTAAATATTTCCAAACGGTTAACGTTTGCCTAATAAACTATAATAAATATACACATATCAATTAACAAAAGGTATATTTCGGAACCAAGCAAAACAGATTCTTATGAAAAAATAATACAAATTAATTTTATAGAAACATACGACTCTCTTCTATGTATATTCTGTAGATCCCGGCTAACAATTGGTCAAAGCTCTTATATTACGCCTACTCTTGAAATAAATATTCTTTTCAAGATACAATTCAGCACAGGAAAGTTTTATTAAACAAATTATCACTCTACCTAATTTAGTTAAGTTTGGTTTATATAATGGCGGGCGCCTTGAATTATGGCCCCAATGGAAAAAACGAAAAATGACCAAAATTTATTTTTTTTACGAAAAATCGCCCTAAAGGTTATGAAGTATGTAAATGAAATTTCACCCCAATTTTTGTTTTTAAATTCTGTTAGAAATAAAGAAAATAGGAATTTAAGTTTAAACATTTTTATACTCATATTATAAATTAATTAAACAATTGTTTAAAAGAAAAAAAATATAAACAAAAATACCACGTTTGAAATTTCGTTTTTGAAAATAATTAGATCAACATGAACAATAATATTTTAAAAATCGCGCGATTTTAATACGTTTGAATTATACGCCCTTTCCAGATTATATCACGTAATTAGTTTCATTTATATTTTCAATCATTTTTACGATGATAATTTTTTTAAAAAAAGATTATTATTATTGAATATTTTTTTAAATAATGAAAAATTTTACTTTTACAATGTATTGCATTTTTATAAATTATTGCTAAATAATAATATGCCATCAACATTTATCTAGAATATCGTATGCGATTTTTGGGGTCATTTTTTATTTATATAATTTTAGCATATTTTAAAAAATCGAGGAATGAAAAGTACAGCAACTAAATTTTTTGGGTTTTTTTAATTCCATTGTTTTGGGGTTATTTTTTTTATTTCTCCTAAAATGTAAAATCCCCAAAATAAATAGATAAAATTCCAAAAATTTCTTGTTTTTGTCTTTTGTGTATTTTTTGGGGATATTTTTTATTATTGGCATAGCCAATAAATCTTACTTGTTTAACATAGTTTTGATTTTCCTTCTTTAACTGTTAACAAAGGAATTATGTAGGTAAACGATTAACCTTTTTTCTGTTTTAAAAATCGTCCGGCTTCAAATATTTTCGTGTAATTCTAGGGACCGGTTTTTTGTCGGCATGGAAGACCATCTAGTAACATTGTTAGGGCATATATTTTTTACAACAAGTCGATCTTTTTAATTTAAACTATCAAAATTATTTATTCAAAATAATAACTTGGTTGACAAAGCAAATAAATATCGACATAAAAATATAAATTATCGATAAAATGTAAAATTTTCTAAACATTTTGTACATGTTGTTGTCTTCGCTAAAATGTTTCAAATAGTAGGTTGTTGTACTAATATTTTTAAAGCTGAATTGAGGTGCTTGTCTTAACTGAATATTCATTATGTCTCTCTCACTATTAAAAAAAAACAGGACTATAGAAAGTTCACAACAATAACATCGAACTAATACCAACTCTTTAGACGCAATTTACATGAAGCAATTATTTAAGCTAAGCTGATTATCTTTTAGACATCGGGGTGAGGGAGAGATAAGACGAGTACACACTTTATTGTACTTTTAATTTGTTTGACTCGCTTATTCGTAAATGTCAAAAATCACAAGTGCGCGTATACTAAAAAAGAAAAATAAGGGCGATTAAGCAATATTAATTTGCAATAAGATTGCAGCATTAAACACATTCACCACAGCAGCAGGGAAAAATAATCATTCACATATAAACGTGTGTATTTTATTTATGACTGCTGCTGCGAATGTGTTTATTGCTGGCTTCGTGCGAATTGGCACTTAGTTTAGTTAATAAAAAATTGTTGGTCAGCCGAATTAGTTTTTAGTATAAATTTTTAAGTTCTAAAATAATATGACATTAAGAATTCTCAAATGAAAGTTTATCTAAATAAAAAGTTTTTAGAAAGTGAAAATAAAAACAGTTTTCACGAAACAGTTAGTAGTATACGGAATTTATTGATTTATATTTATGTATACTGTGTTCGGATATGTTTTTGTAAGTTTATCTTTTAAACTAGTAATCTGTTAGTCTTGGCCAGATCTTCATAATTTCACTCAAACCACTAAAAAATCTAGGACTATCGACTGTTTTTTGGAAGGAAAATAAGTCAAATTGAGGAGAAATTTTTTTTAGGAAAAATCAAATACTGGCCGAATACACCTGATTCGTTAAATCGAAACATTTGTTTTATTGAGATTATTTTAAATAGATTTTAAGCGATGGAACAACTGCAAATCGCTTGCTATTTTTTATTATTATATTTTGGGTGAACATCCGCTTCTTTTGATGAGATTTTGTGATTTCTTAACTCCTTTTAAACAATAATCTAAGGTAACAGAAAATTTGAGTTTTTAAAAAAATAAATCTAGGGAGATTTTCACAAAAATGGAAGAATTTTTGGAAATAAAAGTGAGCACTGATTTTTGTCCTTTAAGCTATAAGGCCTTTTTATAACTTTTATAACTTAACTCAAAATGGAAGAATTTCGTGGCCCTTTTCCATAACATATGCATACTCGTATTTTAATATATATTTTTTTATTCTGAAATTATTTCAGACATTATTCATATTCAATATACCATTTTTGCACTGGCAACAATGTTTGTAATTATTGATAATTACGGTATAATTTTAATTTTTATAATTTATGTCTGCACTAAATTATAAGTTCAGATTTAACATTGTAACATTAATAGGCACATATTTGTTTTTTATAGATTTTCATATGCAATGCATAATAGAGTTTTCGGACAAACTGAATTTTAATCTTCTAACAATTAAAAAAGAACATAGAATTTGCCATTCTCTCGATAACAGAACTTGGTCGGTAATAGTATTTCTTGAATTTAATTTTTTTATTCATCAATTGTTTATTAGAGGCAATGTTTTTGATATGATTTTTCATATTCAGGGCTACGGCTGTTGTCACTTTAGCTAATCCTTAGACAATTAGGACTAGGATCATTCCTAAATGTTTTGAAACATTATTTGCTGTGTTTTTTCAATATTTTTTTAGAGATTCCTAGGCATCCAAATTTGGGCCATACAAAATAGAATATATTTTATTGGATTTTCTCATAGATAAATAATCCGAAGACTTATCATTTTTTTGGTAGAAAAAATTCTTGTGGCTCGTAAATACATATAAAGTAAAGATTCACCCATTTATGGGAACAGATCCCAATCCAAACTTGGCCTATTTTTAAAGAAAGCTATGGTTATAAAATACTAGTTTAAATATTCCAAATATTAATAAATTTTGTGGAAAAAAATAAAAATATCTGTAAGAATCCCGTTAATTTGAATTTTAAATTTTCATTTTGACGTCTTATTCAGTATTATTTGGCAAGTTATCGTGGGAATCAATCATACTGCAAAAACGTACCCAAATTCAGCTTTATAATGAAAATCAATGTTCTGTGAGAAGTGTTTTTTGTGCACAATGGCTTTATTTTTATTATTTCGTTGAGTAGATAATTACAGGTTCTGGTTCTTTAATCTGGTCATCCAGATCTTGTGATATCACACCTATATTGTAGCCATGCTGGAATGGACAACCAAAGTCAAAGATTGTTCTTTCTAACAGTACTCAGGATTCCGACATCAGTCTATCGTAACAACTAGAGAATCGGAATCGATTTACTTAAAAAACATAATCATTTTTTTAGATTTCGTACTTTTTTTTATATAGTACTATGTATTTCATTTAAAAGTACCGTAGAAGTACTCTCCGACTTTCAAACTAATTTTTAGTATTTTATGTAACAGTTACCCACATTTAATTAATGATTTTTAATAAATAATTTTTAGAACAAATTAAAGAACATGAATAAAATTGTCTGGCTATTTTCATTTAATTTATTAAAATACATATAATTTTATACTTTTTTAAATTTAAAATTTTACACTTTGAAAATTTTAACTAATATTTGTATGATTATTAATACAACTACTAAAATTACTGTATAAATTTATTACTTTTTTATATAATAAGGCACATTCAATTAATTGCCATATTCTTAATTTACTTAATTTTAATAATAATAATAATAGTAATAATTAAAAATTACACAATACTTTGTACAATGAAAACAGAAAAAATGCACTCGTTATAATAGAGGAGGGATACAAATATTTAATACTTATATTAAAATTATAAACATTTCTAATACAATAATGAAAAAAAAAACAATAACTAAACTAGTATAGAAATATAAGTATTTAGAATTAAATTATTGCAATTACATAATTATATAGTAGATTTTTGTAATAAAAAAAATTAATTTAAATTTAAGTCTTTTTTGTGTAATTTTATTAAAAAGAGACCATGAAGTTTTGCTTTTTAAAAACTTTATGGCGACTCTTTATTTCATGATATTTGAAGTTTTCCCACACGCAAACAATCAGTTTTCTTTAATACACATTTAAATGTCCGAGATCCTGTAAACTCTATCACGTATCTCTGTAATACTGTTATTGTAACTTTTACGAGGTGGCCATTAATTTCGCCGCCTGTATAACGTTATGCTGGTGATGATATACACCGGCCATGTCTGAGGCCGTTGCACCATGCACTCCCGATGAAGAACCTGTTGAGCCACCGAAAGCACCAAACGAGGAACCAAAATAGCAGTTATTAACATAGTCATAGTTGGTGGCATTCGTTTCGGATTTAACACTGTAACCGCCTAAGCTGCCACCACTACTCGCTGAGGTGGGCACATGTTGCGATAGCGAAGGTGAGTGATGATGATGGTGATGTGCTGCCGAGGCCGCATGATGAGCCGCAGCTGCAGCATGATGATGATGGTGCAAATGATGGGCATGATAATTGGAACTGGCCGTACTCGAGGGCGATAAGCCATTCGACAAAACATTACTGGTGCCCAAGAGATGTTCGTACTTTTGTGTGCCAAAAGCCGAGCCTGACAACTGCGAGTGACTCAAATTACTTTGGGCGGCTAAAGCTGAAGGTGAGTACAAATTGTTGCTGTGCGCGGAATTGCCGTTCGTAGAGGAGGTGGAGGTATTGGTAGTGGATCCTATGTGGGAGGATGATGTGTAGGACGAGACATTATTTAATAACCTTGTTTGTTGGGCAGAAGTGTGTGGCAAATGCATATGATGACTTAAAGAACTATGCAAGGCAGATGTAGCGGAACCCAGGCTTAAATTATGCAAAGCTGACGATGAACTGACCGATTTGGCAGCTAAATCATTTTGTAGCTTTGAAGCTAACGAACCAGGTAGACTATGGCGTTCTAGTCCTAACGAAGGTTTGAGATCTGTTGAAGAAAATTGCAAAATATTAGATTTAATAAGATTTACTTGCATAATAGACTTACCTTCATCTTTGATCTCTTTGCCATTTTCGGTGCTACCACCTGATTTCTTTGGCTTCCTTTTTCTAGTCTGTATGCCATCTTTACGCATGGCCAAGGGTCTATTCACACCATGCAATTTGAAATATAAGCCGCATGCATTACAAACAGGTTCTCCCTCGTTATTACGTCTCCACAAAGTTGTTGTGCGTGTACCACAATTGGTGCAACATAAACCCAAGCGGCGAGTGGCAGTCTGAAATAGAGTTTAAGTAAATATTTATTGAAAGTTAAAATTATATAATGTTTAGTAAACTTGACACATTTTGAAAATGTAATTATTAAATATAAGATAAGTTGCTCAAATGGTGGGAGTGTTAAAAAATATGGTTTATGTATAAAACGTCTGGGGCCTGCTAAGGATTTACTGTCTAGGATTTATGTTCTGTTCAAACGCGATGTAGTTGGTTGTATATAACTTCATAGGGAATTTATATTAGCCGCCTTCGTGGATAACGTGGGTTCCTCCAAAAGCATTAAGATTTAGGCAATTATTGATCAGTTAGGAACCAGAATTTCTTGAATGAAATAGTTGGCTTGCTTGACAGCTGCAGTAAGAATTAAAAAAAATTTAAGGAAACAAATCATGAAGCTTACTACGACGAATACGTTAGTTTACGAATTTTGGTAATTAATTTCGGAAGTTCTCTCAAATAGTGATCCTAGAAAGGCACAATTTTGGTTTGGATCTGATAGTCAGCTAGTGCAGTATTAAACGGTAACGAAAGGAGATAGGTACAGGATGGAGATAGTCACAGGAGCTGGTGTCTTTATAGAGGAGACTGATGCTCGGATATTTTCGGCCTTGAAAGCCTCGGAATACATAACTGGAGGTAAATGTGGCTATTTATTTTCACAGAAAAGTGGTGCTGCAATCTCTGTAAGTTATATCTACATGCTAATGAGTTTGTACAAGGTTACGATACACCGACGAACTTATGATCCATGGTTTTGAACTGGTTCACCAAACCTCCTATGTGTGACTGTTATAGGATAATATATTAGGGTAGTTAAATGAATGGAATGTTTGATTCCTGACAAATATATGGTCTAAATTGGACAGGACTCAAACCAGATAGCTGTTTGGATTTGACAGCTGTTAGGATGTGGGAGAAAGTCGATAATATTGACTGTGTACAACGTAGATTACTGGGTAGTCGATTTTATGATGCAGTAGAACACATTATTAGGGAAGCTAAGAACTATACGAATACTTGTTTCCCATTCTTAACTTAATTTAAACAAAATATTAATTAGAGATACAAAACATATATAAAATATAAAAAAAATTAACACTCACTGCACTCACCAATCGCTTGCTTGGCTTGATCAATGGCCTATTCATGCCGTTCATTTTATGATACAATCCGCAAGCGTTACACAAATAATGACCCGTACCGTCTCGTCTCCATAGCGGTGTGCTTATGGCTCCGCAATTCACACACTCTCTACCCTCACCAAATTGAAAATCAATAGCACTATCATAGGGTGAGGAACGCTGGAATCCTGTCGGATCATAGGCCGCTCTCCAAGAGCCCATCATAACAGCATTTTGTGTATAAAATTGAGGTGGTAATTGCGTGTGAGCGGTGCCAAAACTGTCCGATGTCCAAGCATTCTGAGCAGCAGCAGTGCCAAAATGTGCCGCAACATGCTGATATTGACTATTTGTTAAAGCTCTATTAGAGGGTACATAGACGGGGGCACTGACGGTGGCGGCGGCAGCAGCAGCCTGTTGATGATACGAACTGACACCGGAACTGGTAGCACTGCCACTTAAATCGGGATAACCGGCCGACGAATGATACATTTTCGCTGTGTACGAGGAGAAGTCCTGTTGATGATCCAAATTACCAACTGTGGAATGTCTTGGGCCCAAGGCAAGTTGATAGTTTGCCGACGTAGAGTTGGGAGATGCTAAATCCTGATGCATAAGAGTAATTTCAGCAGATGATGAATGTTGATCGGAATTTGACTGCAAATGAATTGTAAAAACACAACAAATTAATAAAATCATACAATACAATTTTCAGTAATACATATATAGAAATGGTCACCCTAATCCTTAAATATGATTGGCCTATTTAATTATAAAGGTTCACACCCTTTTTACTGCTTTTTAAAGTATCAGAATATTTAAGTTCTTTTATAAACAATGCTTTCAATGCAGCCATTATTTTCAATATGGCCCATCCCATTATTTAATTTATCTGGCTTAGCAGTACGCATGCTTTCTTTAATATGTATTTCCACTATCGCCATCACCATCATTTTCATCTTCTTCATAACCACCACGAAAAGTAGTATGTAGTATATCTGCATGACGTCCAAATGCAAGATATACATACATACATTTAGGCGAGTGAGTATAACAAACAATTTAAAGCCTTCCATAAATTCTTTTTACATAAAACTAAATTTTTAATGGCGTTTTTGCACGTTACATTTTTTTGTCTGACTGACTGGTTGGCCTGGCCACATTTTTCTCTCATTTTTTTCCTCTCTTACACGCAAAAATTGTTTTTTTTTGCTTGCATATATTTCATTTTATTGCTTATTTCTTTTTTGCAGTTTTTGCTACAGTTGCAGTTGAAAGAATGCATTGCACGTTTACAGAAGTTTGTCGACAACTTGTAATGCCATAAACACATTTGGAATTTTTATTTTGCTTACAGTCAGTCGTAGTCGTATTTATTGGTTTTTTACCATGGTCATAATGTCTAATATGAATTTAAATTTATATTTTGAAAAAAAGTACGAAATAAGTAAAATTATGAACACAATATAGCGTTGGCGCCGGCACGATTTGCCGTTGTGAGAGAAATAAGAAATGTATGTATGTATGGGTTTTTACTGAAGTATGGAAATACCACCGAAATAACGAGTGAACTTAGCCCTGGTAAATTAGGTTTGAGTTCACTCTGTTTTTCTGAATCGTCTGATGGGTAGATTCAATCAACGAACTTAAATTGTGTAAGGTGTGTAAATCAATGCACAATCCGTTAATTTTTATATTCATTATTTATTAATAAGTATGTAGGTTTGTAGTACATAATTAGTAAATCGCTTCCTGACTTAGTCCATTGACTTTACGTGAAGATAGTTAATCATTTTTTATATTTATTTTAATCTTCGTAACTGAGAGATATATACTGTGAGTGTCAGTATAATGTAAATACTTAATATTGTTAAAAAAAAAGTTTTGTTATAATTCATAAGTAAATTAAGCAAATTATAAACCATTAACAACAAGTAAAAAAGTATAATCGGTCAACCCCGACCATATAATACCCTACACCCAGTATATGTATAAAACAATTTTTCAGAAATGGGCGCTGTATGGGAGATATAACCTATTATTTACCGATCATCCAAAAATTTAGTGTCATGATTTCTGTGAATAAAAATATTATGTATTTAAACTTTATCTCGATATAAAATACCTTTAAAAGATTTATAAAGTTTAAAGTGAATTACAGAGAGAGTTTTATATGACAGTTTCGACTAATTATGGACCGACCATTATAAAATTAGGTGTCATCATTTCTGTATGTGTGAAAATTATTTGTGTTGAATTTTATTTAGATACCAACATTTTATAAAAAATTTATGGACCTTAAAGTGATTTTCGTAAGTGAGCCTTATATGCAATACTTTTGTATGGCGGCCAGGTGAAATAATGGACCGAGACCCACCAATTTCAATTCCACCCGTCCTTGGGCAGAAAAAATATAACGTACAAAATTTTATCGAAATATCTTCAAAATTGCAACCTGTACTCTGCGCATAGCTTTACATGGAGAAACAGCCAGACGGACGGACGGACGGACGGACATCGTTAAATCGACTCAGAAAGTAACTCTGAGTCGATCGGTGGGTGTTGGACCAACATTTATGGGCGTTACAAACATCAGCATAAATCCAATATACCCTCTCCACTATGAACATTAAAAAATGATTCAATTTTAATGGAAAAGTAAAGTTATGTAATTGTATGTATTGTATTTAATATTTTGTTTGTAGTTCTTTTGCCTTTTTCATAGCTGATAATCTTCTAGATATAGAATCTTTAGGTTAACCTTGCAAGAAATATGTCTTTGCTTTTTTTATCCAGATATTTCCACAGGTGATCAATTGGATTGAGTCTGTGGCCTACAAAGGATGATCTAAAGTTTCACTTTTTTATAATTTTGAATGTATGATTGGGATTATTGTCCTGTTCTGCGCTAGTTCTAGTTTCTTTACACTAGGATCTACATTGTTTTTTAAATTGTAGAGATAATCTTTATTTTTCGTTGGAGATTCTATAAATGCAATACTGCCGACCCCTGACGCCGCCATACAACCACAGACGAATACTGAGCCGCCGTCATGTTTTGTTTTTGGTTCGCTTTTATCGGTAAAAAGGATATATATATATATTTTTTTACGAAATTCGAACATTTGTGTGGCTGTTCTTTGATATAAATGGCTTCTTAAATCTACCACTTAGCTATTTGGATGAAAAGATCATCTAATCGCACTCGCGCTTATAGATTTTCCATTTTTATTTTTAGAGCAATAGATGTTGGGTTTGCACTTCCTTCTCTTACTGTAGCTCTTACTTCAATTTTTGTATGATGCCTTGGTCGTTTTGCACCAGGCAAATTTTCTACGGTAATGCGTTTGGTTACTTGTCTATAATTGTTTTATTGAACAGTGATGCCCTCCAACGATTTTACATATTTCACGTGAAAATGATTGATTTGCCGAGTCTTAATTGATGTTTGTCTTCGCATTGTAAATTGATAAATTATGAAACTTTCAATTATTTTGAACATCACATTACCGCTATATGTACATTGAAATAAAGAAATAAATAAAAGAATTGCCACTACTTTTGGAATGAGAGTTTTGTTTTTGCATAAGTATGATGCCACTATTTATTTTATTTTGAAGAGTAAAAATTGGTATATTTTAATCAATTAAAATGGTAAAACCTTTGGTTTTTTGCTGTGGTTTTTGTGAATTCAATTATATTTAAATCATTTTTTAAAAAGCAATACAATATTATTTATACTAATATGATGAAGCTTTTCTTCTAATAGTGTATGGTGTTGACTTTATTTTGATGCTCACTGTAGGTATTACTGACCTGTGTACCAATGTAGAGTACTAAACAGAGAATATGTTAGTCTAAATGTCGGTATGTATATCAAGGCAGGGTCGGTTTATTTTTAACTCTTATTAGTAGAAGAATTTTAGAAAATGCTTTCCAACATTATTCATTGGCTCTACCTGAAGACCGTCTTCATCCTTCTCTTTTTACACATTCGAGAGCATACAGATTATCTTAATATTTTATTCTTCGTAAATAAAAAATATTAATCAATATATGTCAACATTATCTGTGATCTACATGAATGTAGATCACTAAACAAAGAAAATGCCATTTTTAATATCGGCTACAGGCCCACACAAATTTGAAACAAAATTCTAGTAAAAACTAATTTTATGGTACAAACGAATTTTTAGCCAATCGAAAACTGAAACGAATAAGTTTTTTATTTGTAGCAACTGAAATACGATTAAAATGCAAAATAATAAGTATTAAAATTTCAATGGCGTATTGGTAGCTCAATGAATCACACTTCACATAGAGTTTCGTGTTCTATTTTAAAGGAACCTGCGGTTTTTCAAGGCATATTCTTCGTTTTTTACGATTTTCAGTAGACAAATTTACAATTTAGAAATGAAAAACTAAATTTTTATAGTTTTCAAACATCTAAACCTCGGTTTTGGAAACTCTAACCTTTAATTGCGATCATGATCTTGGGGATTTTCTATTACCTTGATGTTATTGAAATCTAGAGAATTGCGATCATGATCTTTCATGTCATCTTGGTGATGTTCTATTACCTTGACGTTATTGCAATCTACTCAGGCTTCATGAATCATCAAATGCAAAAAAGTTTTTAAACTTAGACCAGAGTCTTTATCTGAATCTGTGGGAAGCAGTAGCCTCAGGACTTGCCCTGACTGGTTGTTGGAGATATACCTTCAGGAAGCACATAGTGGCTGTGGTTTAAACTCAAAATCTCGAATAAAATATTGTTGGCTAAATGAATGATGTTTGCACCATTAAAAATTTTCGGACATTTAAATATATCACTAGGTACAATTGAAGAAACAACAGTGCTTTTGATAGTTGTGATGGCAATTGGTCTGATGCTTAAGAAACGTATTGAAGCGAGCGGTTGTCGTGGTTGGCAGACTCGGTCTCAAAGAGGGTCAAATGTTCAGTTGGATAGGGGACCAATTGACCTTTTAATTCTGGGGCAGTAGTGCTATGCTGGAATAGTTTATAGCTGGAGCGAATGCTAATTGACTATGCCATGGATGACGGATATTAGATAGATGAGACTCTGTAGCAAAGTACTTATGTATATATTTATCCATGTAGTCAAGTACAGTAATACAATTTGTAAGTTTTTTGCAAGTCCTACAATTGCGATTGTGTGTCACGGACATGGTCAAATGTTCAGTTAGATAGGGGACAAATTGACCTTTTGATTCTGGGGCAGTAGTACTATGCTGGAACAGTTTATAGCTGGAGCGAATGCTAATTGACTATGCCATAGATGACGGATATTAGATAGATGAGACTCTGTAGCAAAGTACTTATGTAAGTTTTTTGCAAGTCCTACAATTGCGATGGTGTGTCGATCAATTAACTGTGAGGTCAAGTCCTGATGGACTTGGCTTTCTGTTCTTGAATAACACTTTCAACCCACTTTCTTAATAATTAGTAATTTGTATTGCATAAAGTAAATAATTTAAAAATTTTAAATTTGTTTACTGAACAAAAGATTTTAAGACAAAAAATCACACAATATTAACAAATTCTTTCACCACAAACTGACTGACTGCAATCGATTAAAACATAATAAATTATTAAAAATGTTGAAAAGTATACAACAGCAAAATAAGTTAATCTTATCATTAGATGACAAAAGCAAACTGATAAATTGACAACTTTTAAAAATAATATCTTAACTTTTTGCAAAAAAAAAAAAAATTCAAATAATAAAAGTATTGAAAAATTATTTAAATAAATTTAAAATTAAAAATTATATGTGTAATAAATAACCCACAACTTGTTAAAGTAATTTAAATATTTCTATTTCTTTAATAAATCTCCCATAAAGCAATAATGAGTCATGCAACCTCATCAAATTGAGCTGAATGAAACACAGCGCATTATTTTTTTTTTTGCTAAAAATCAACACTTCCTCTCCTCGTTTTTAAAACACGTCAAGTTCCAACCAGCTTCATCAGTTTAGTGTTCATCACACAAATTACTTTACTTCCTTCGAGTTGTATAAGTATAATGGTATTTTTTTTTTGAATTTTTTTTTGCATGAAAATATTTGTTTGCGTGTGTTTGTTTAATTTTTCATGTGTCTGCTGTGGTGGAGATCATCACATCTTCCTGATGCCATAAATAAAGTCAAAGCTGAACACAACAGACAAATTGATCCACTCGAAAATGCATTAAAATATAAAACGCGCATTTGGGAGAATGAATGGTAAAAGAATTGTGGGGGAAAAAACGAATACGCGGTATTAATATAACAAAGAAACCCAAACGTACTCGTGCACTCGTATTGCGAGGGTTTCAGATATTACAACGTTGTCCGAAATATGTTCAGAAAATGTCTAACAAACGTGTCAACTTAAAATTTTTGTCTTCCAACGTTGTAAGAAAAAGCATTTTCAGTACATTGCAAGACAAAAATATTGTCAGACATCTATCAGTCATGCAAACAGAAATTTTTTTCATTGTCATTGTTTTAAGACAATTGTCAAACACTTTTCATTGTCATATGTGCAAAGTTTATGCATCTGCCAATGGCAGCATTATCATAGAAATGATTTCTAAATGCAACTCTGTATATACATAAATAAACAAACAAGTGTGCATTAATAACATTTTGGAAAAACAATTTCGGTTGACAGATAAATTCATTGTGTGGCAATTGTGTGCCAATGAAATTGTTAGTTTTCTTACAGTCGTCTGAACTGACAATTTATCTTTTGTTAACAATTTTTCAATGTCAGTACACTGCTAGCACATTGCTAGATCTGACAACGTTGTAATATCTGACGACCGTCTATAGATAGCTTTACTCTTTTCTTTTGCAGTACATACCAGTGTTGGTAAACATGGTACAACTGTATTTTTTTTTTTGATACATTTTCGACTAAATTGGTACTGTGGTACTAAGACGAGTCATTTGGTACATTTTCAAATTACTATTGCATTTCAGAAGAAATATATACAGAAATATATGATTTAAGTTATTTTGCACATTTGTATAGTAGTGCAAGTAGAAGAGATGATTTTATTCAATTTCATGAACACTTTGGAACTGATATCCATATGATCTTAAAATATGCATCTATAAGATTTTTAGCTGGTTGAATTATTGGGAAAAATGGTAACCTGTGAAATATTAATTCACATTAAATAATTTTGAGGCTGAATTCAAAAACTAAAGCTTAATGTTTAGTTAATAGGAATTTTAATATATATTAAATTTTTTTAATATATTCTTGAAATAAAAAAATTTTGTAATTTTGAAATTCTAATCGAAGTATGTAAGAATATATTTATATCCTGATACTTCATAAATAAGAGTACCTATAACACTCTTATTTATGATAATAAACGAAAATAATATTCTTAATGATTCAGAAGTAGCCTAATTATACATTTAAAGAAATACAGGCAAATCCCGAATAAAGATAATTTACAGGAAATATTTTCTCTACTTTATCTTTGTTTCAAATGCATTAATATAAAATGGTTACTTTATCCTTTGATAACTTTCTTCCTGCAACACAAGTTGTATATCGTGAATAAACGTTTTATCTGGCAGCATTTTCCAATAGAGTTAGATTTTGATTCTTTAAAGAAGTCTTACCCCGTATTCCTTATTATCACCAAATCAATACCGAAGATTTATTTCCATTAGAGTTCGACGATGTTTTGAGATATTCTAGTTAAACTTAAATGTCAGTGTTAAAAATTTGGTCTTTCGATTATAAAATTGTTTAAACATTCGTTATATAAAGTAATGTTAAAAATTTTGCCGTAAGTGACTATATCGAATTTGTTGTTAAAGTGAGTTTATGGTTAAGTTTTATTATTATTTATTAAATAATAAAATGTGACCGTGGAGGTCTAAAAAGTACATTTTATTTATATAGTTGGTACAAAATCCAAAAAACCATTTTCCATCACTGGTACATACTACTATAAGCAGTGTTGATACTTGTTATGGAAAACAGAAAACCGCTGTAATGAAATTACTTTAAAATAATTTATTGGTTTGCATTTTGAATAGTTGTGTAAATACACAGAGAATACAGTTTCATTGTGTCAACTGCATTTGTTTGCCATCAAATGATTTAGAGCAAAATCATAAATTAAGAACTGAACTGACACAAACTCAAGTGTCTAGTTCCTGGGTACTAGACACCAATTGTAGTATACCTTCTTTCAGAACTCTGAACTTCTTCAAGAAAGCCATGATATATAATTGATAAACTCTTCCACAAATTGTTTATGTTTATAGCCACCACCAAAAAGATGTTAAGTTTGTCATTCCGTTTGTAACACATCGATATGTTGGTCGTAGAACCAAAAAGTCTATATATTCTGGGTCCTTGTAAAAGTCTAAGACGAACTAGAAGCGTTCTTCCGTGTGTCAGTCTGTAGAAGACACGATAGAGCTTAAAATAGACATATAACCATGAAATATTTACATTCATGCATGATGCACTGAAATGTTTGGTATCGCAAATGCTTAAAACCGGTACAGCCGGATCCGTATTATAGACCAAAGTTTTAGACAACCTCGATATGTTTTGCTATTTTCTTTAAATATAATGCAGATAATATCATAAAATTTTGCACACTTGTTTTTATTGTTATAAATAGAAGAACAAGTTGTGTTAAAAATGAAAAGAATTGAATTTTAGTGATGTCTTCTCGGAATATGGCTCTATGGTACATAAATACTTTTTAGTTTCTACAAATAACTTAAATGCTCATATATTTCATATAAAAATCACTATCCGATTGAAATTCGACAGAAGTAATCCACATGCATATATAAATCAGGGTACTGAATTTTATGATGATGAGTCCATATTTGACCCTAGGCCTTATATAAAGTACATTTGCGAAAATCACTAAAATAGGCATAAATATCGTATAAAAACAACGATCAAGTTAAACTTCAACACAAATAATCCACATATACATATAAAACTGTGTACCGAATTTTATGTTGAGCGGTTCATGTTTGTCCGTAGCCCCCATATAAAGTCTAATTCTGAAAATAACTTAAACGATCATAAATCTTTTACGAAATTACTATTTAGTTGAAATTCGACAGAAATAATCCATATATATGTAAATTATAGTAAACAACTTTGTGGTCATTGGCTAATAATTGGTCATAGCTGCCAAATAGGGACCACTTCCGAAAAACACATTAACCTACGCGAATATCTTCTAAATATCGATATCAAATTGAAATTTTTACCGATCAGTTAAAATTTACTATTGGATTTCGTGAACGTGAATACATAATTAGCCACAACAGAAATCTAAAATATATTGTTATTGAGGTGAAAATATCGCTATTGAGTTATGAAATTCACCATAAGTCTCAAATACAGTAAAATATTTTATAACGATCGTCACATAATATGTAATTGATCCCATAAAGGGCATCTGAAAATTAAAATAACTCGTTAAAATGAAACACAAATTTCTTTCATATAGCACACTACTCATATAAAGGTGTTGGGTATATAAGATTCGGCACAGCCGAAGATAAACGTTTACTTGTTTAATATGTTTAATGTAATCGTATATGTAATGTGTCCTTTTACACCGCTCACGATTTTTAAACTTTTCTTTTAAAATTTGATTTTTGCAATTTTGTCAAGTGATCTAGATTAAGCATGTGTCATTTAATATGAATGATTAGACGATGTGCATTTGCTTTAGCATATTCTATTGGATCTATAGCATTCATTGTCATGTAGAAATCTTAATAATAGAGTCCTTGATTACAGCTTATTGCTTGGTGGACACTTTATTCACGATATTTAGGATGAAATTATTGTCACAGTTCTAGCTCTTTCGAATAAAAGTTCTATAAGGAAGAAATGCAAACTCAGGTTAAGCATTCAGTTAGACGCTTATCACAAACTATTTTCGTATAGATTTCGTCTTATACTTGTTCTACTTTAAGTACTAACAATGAAACTGAGCTACTAACACTTAAAAATCTAAAATTATTCTACCGTTTCTACTTTATGATCATTTAGAAATAAAATTAAATCCAGATGAAGAATTTGGAAAAATAAAATATAAATTCTAAAAAAAAACTTGAATAATTCAATAATTAGAACTGTAGAGATCAATTAGGCATCAAATCAAATAAGCTTATGAATCGGTACAAGTATCAATTTGTCAGAAAAAACACTTTGCAGTTATACTCATATTTATTTCTGCGATGTTTATATTACTTCACAACGTTGCATGAGTGCCTGGCAAATTTTCCTCGACCTTATAAATATTTAGAGCTCCTTGTCATAACGATCTTTTAGGTTATTTCTTCTCTTGAGTTGATGATGAGTACGATCATTTCGATGATTGTTTATTTGTTTGTAGTAAAAACTTATACTTGCCTTATACTCAAACACAGTAACAAAGTAAACTATTTGGAATACATCTTTCTATATTGCTCAGAATTGACTACTACTTCAAGTAGTGATAATTTATAATGATCGCTTTTCATAAATTTTGTGTGTGTGTGTGTTTGTTCCTTTTTTTTTTTTTGTAAAACTTCAGTTAGTAAGTCATATATTTTTTCTGTTTTTTTTTTTTGTTTTTTTATTTTAAACCACTTAACGTTTTATTTCCTTTAACACTCAAGTGTTTATATAAAATGTTATGATCGTTTATTTTAAGACGACCTTTTTTGATACGGTTTTTATGGAGTATGGAAATAATATCCTGTATTAAAGATCAAGTGAGTCTTTGTCGTCTGTCTGTTGTGGTGTCTGTCCATGAGTCTTTTGTGTGTTTGTTTTTGTATCGATTACTCTGTGAGGAGATGACTGTAGTATATGGTCAGTATCAGAGAAAAAGCAAAGAAAAGTGTTGTTGTGTAGAGTTTTAAAAGTCACTTAAATTCAATGTATGCATATTTATTTTCTATTTATTTAAGAATCTTTTAAATTACCAATAATTTTTAGTTATGTTAGTTTTCCCTAACAAGTTCTAATACTTAGAATACTTTAGTATAAGATGAAGATTTTAGTATAATCTTTTGTATAAGACGAAGTCTTTAGTAGAAGATGAAGTCGTTAGTATAAGATGTACAAGTCCTTATGGAAAATCAGTTTTTCATATATTACCAAGTCTTTTGTATAATGCGGAGTCTTTAGTATAAGATGAAGTCTTTATTATAAAACGAAATTTTTATTATAAGACAAAGTCTTTAGTATAACAGGAATATTTTAGTATAACGAATAAGATGACATCTTTTTATAACACGATATAAAATTAAGTCTCTAGTATTAAATTAGGTCTTTAGTATAAAGTAAAATCTTTAGTATAAGACGAAATCTTTAGTATAAGACTAAGTATTTAACATAAAACTAAGTCTTTAGTATAATACTAAGCCTTTGCTATAAAACTAATGACCGAATTCTCAGTCATTAGTTAACCATTGGTAAATTAAAATACTAAATACTAAATACTTGTTATTCTTATGGCAAACTAAGCATTGCGAATAAAGAATCATTAGTTAAGCCTTTGTCATTAGCTAACTAAAGACTGTGAATTCGGCCAGAAGTCTTCAGTGTAAGACGAATAGTTCAGTATTATAATTCGTCTTTAGTATAGGATAAATTCTTTAGTATAAGACGAAATGTTTATAATACGGACAGTGTTGCCATTTTAGCACTTTCAGTGCTAGATTTAGCAGTTTGTTTCGAAAATGCATTGCAATTTTTAAATATTATGCTAAATGCTTTTTAGCATAATTTGCTTGATAAAAAAAATTTTTTCTCGAAATTTTTTAAACCTATAAAACTATAAAGTTTTTTCATTTCAATCCTAATACATGAAATTGTTTAAAATAGCAAAACATAAAAAAAACGCTAAATGAGCCTTTTTCTGATGACAAATTATTATTGAAAATAAGAACCTTTTTTGATTCCCCCAAGATACTTTTAAGATTTAAATTGATTTTTTATTGCTGTTTGTTAATTTCTTTTATGAGTTTGTTTTTTTTTGTCTTCTGTTCAGTCTCTTTCATCTTTGGCTGGTTTTCAATCCTTTTATTTTTGTATTTTTTTCTTCATCACTCGTCCACCTTTATTGGTTTGATGACAAGATTTTTGTTTTGAGTTAATGTTGCCTAAAAATGCTTTTGAAGTTGACCGATTATAAGAAAAAAATGGGTTTGCTTTAAAAAAAAAGAAAGATTTCAAGCTTGTTAAAAAAACGTGTGGCGTTTATGGAAAGAAAAAATAAAAAATATATAAACGTGTGATCAAATTGCATTGATTTTACAAAAAAAAAAATTTTTCAAAATATTTGCATATTTCGGTTCATACTTGAAATAATCTAAAATTAACATCCTGCAAACAGGTTTTCATGTGTGCATCAAAAGTATGTGCTTGAGGGAATGACATCAAAACGTTTTTACCGCTCATTATAAATTTAGTTGGTAGAAATTCTTTGCCGGCGGCATATTTAAATAAAATTTTAAATTTATTATTTTTAGAATTTTTTGAAATTAGTTGAAATTTTAGATTAGAATTAATCAAAAAATATATATTTTTCTAAATACAATAATACAGCGTTGTGTTTTACCTTTAAAATATTTTAACGTCATTTTTGGTTTAAATTATTTATCTCCATTTATTGGCGTAAAAAGTGTTATATCTTACAAAATGTTAACAATATATGTAATTAAACTTTCTAATATATTTCAAATTTTCTGCTTAGTTTTTTTTTTATAAAAATAGGAAATGTATTCATTTTAGGTAGTTTAATTTAATTTTATATAGCTCATTTGTTACAAAAAGGCCATAACTCGATAAATGTAGTTTCAAGCAAAATGATTTTATTTGAAGCAATAATTTTTGCTACTGAATAGTATTTCGAACAAAAAGGGGGAGACATGGCGATAATTTTAAGGAAAAACGATAAGGAAAAGTAATTGTAGTCCGTAAATTTACTCCGATTATGAAACATGATATCGTTTGGTTTCTATGTTTTTTAAATAAAATTTGTATAAATATGTAAGTATATGTATCAAAACATAATTTTAAATTTTATTGTTTATAACTAAAATTCTTTTTAGCTCCATGAGTAACGGACATTATAGTAAAAAGATAAAACTAGCTAATCGAGTTAATGAAAAAAAATCCAAATTCTGAGTTATGATCTTCTTAAGGCAAATGTATCAATAATTTTTTTTATTTCTTTCACTTTTTACAAGCAATTTATTTTTTTTATTACATTTCCTTTGAAGACTCAAATTGATTGATTGAATGTTAATGAAGTGTTAATTATTTGAAATGGTTGAAAGTGTTGAAAGTGCTAAACAAAGTGGAAGTAAAATCAGCATTTTATATTGCCCTACATTAAACAGACACTGAATGCGATAATATTGATTGAGTCTAGGGGTTTGTATTTATTCCAGATTTCTGCATTGCGGGGAAATTTATTGAAACGCTAAAGCAGAAAATATATAGTGAGCATTAAATTTTGATATTACTATTTAATATAAATTTATAAATTCTTTTAAATTCCATTTTGTAAATTCCTTACATGATGAATATAACAGTCTTTAGTATGACACATAGTCTTCAGTATTAGACACAGTCTCGTGTATAAGACACAGTCTCATGTATAAGAAACTGTCTAACGCAGTCTTTAGTATAAAACACAGTTTCTAGTATAAGACGCAGTCTTTTGCAATGCGCATTCTTTACTATAAGATGCAGTCTTTAGTATAAAACAGTCTTTAGTATAAGCGGAGCCTTTAGTATAACACAGTCTTTAGTATAAGACACATTCTTTAGTATAAAATACAGTCTTAAGTATAAAACGTAGTATTTAGTATATGAATCAGTTTCTAGTATAAGACGCATTCTTTAGTGTAAGACGCAGTATTTTGAAAACGATGCAGACTTTTCTCTAAGATTTTATGTTTTATTATTACACAAATTCAGGCATATCTTTAGGCTAAAATGTTGACAAAAATAAAGTAAAATTCTTTCAAATGTGCCCAGGTGATATTCAACTCTGGCGTCATCCTCTTTGCCTTAATAATTGGAAATAAATGAAAGCAAAAGATTTGGATTAACTCAAAAAATATTCTAAATTGAAACGTCTTGTTTTTAGCTTATTAAAAGCAGTTTTTTGAATGGCTAACCTTTGAACTGTGTGTAGATTGGCAGATCCTAAAATAAATGGAGAACTTTATAATAAATCTATATAAAGTCCACGATATTTTCAATAGAACGGCATTATCCCTTGCACCGTAAATGATAATGAATGATGGTATTACAAAATATTCACGTAAAAGTAATATGTTCAATTCACAAGTACTGTTGTAATGTTGTAGGAGTTGTATGTCGTCTGAATTTACAATAGTTGTACAAATGTTGTTGGTAATTTCTATATAAATATTTTTTACAACACCTACAACATTTTTACATACATAAGTATGTAGGGTTTTCGAATGTTTTATGAAGGTTTAAGTATTGCCAAAAGTAAAAATAAGTATCTTAATATAAAAATTACTCATTTCCGTTTAAAAAAATAACCAAACGGTAACAATTAAATCATAAACTGATTGACAAATCTAAAACAAGAAAATAAAATTAATAAACAAAAAATACTATGGTATGTTTTAATTTTGAAAAATATTCATATTTTATATTTGTTTTTAAAATATTTTTCTTTTGTCATTTTGAACGTTTGACAGCATAAACATACGACCATGGTGTAACTATACAAGGTGAGTGCAGTAGCCCAGCTGACTGACTTTGTTTACAATTTACTTATGTGAAAAGTAATACTTTTTCAAGTGTTTTAGACATAAGGCGCATGCCGTACGAATGTGGCTGTTGTTTAATTGTCGCCTTTTTTACGAAACGTCACCACAGTCCCCAGACATAACTGTTATTGAATATTTATGGGCACATTTAGAAACCGAACTGAAAAAATATACGATTTGGAATAAAAATGATCTTGTTAAAGCTTTAAAGGACGAATGGGTGAAAATTGATCCATTTGTATGCAGAAATCTTGTAGAATCAATGCCAAGAAAATTGGAAGCAGTTATAAATGGCAAAGGTCTTCCTACAAAATATTAAATGCTAATATCAATAGCTTAAGATAAATGTACTCCAACTATCCGACTACTGTTTTGATGGTGTTTTTTTTTTTGTATGGAATTAATTTTTTGTGTTTTTAGTTTATAAATGAATTGATTTTTTTAGTTTTTTATTTTATGTCACATACCATGACATATTCCAAAATAAAAATGTGTTAAATATTTTTTTAATATGAAACCTTTTGTATTTTAGTTCATTTTAATATTGTCCGACGACTTTATCGACTCACTGTATTTTATATTTGTTTTTAAAATATTTTTCTTTTGTCATTTTTAAAGTTTGACAACATAAACATACGACTGTGTTCAAAGTTGTGTTCACAATCAGATAGTTGTATCATACAATGTACAACATACAACACCACTTGTGAATTAAAAAATAGTCTCTACGCAAATAATTGTTTTTTGTTTTATCCATTTTAAACACTGAACTTTTCGCAATTAGTTAACTGCAACAAAGTTTACCACAAGAGAAAATACAAAATTATATTTAAATGTGGAAATTATACTTAAATAAAAATCTGACCTTGACCTAGGCAATTATTTATTAAAATATACAATATACGAGTACTAAAGCTTTCTAGCTTCGCTGACCACAGTGATTTTATAACAGAGTAGAGTAAAAAGTTTTGGAAAATTATTTGTTTTTTTTTATTATTTTAAATAGCACTTTAAAATATTTCTACACTTTTCTGAACAAAAATTTTCAATATGTATTTTCTTCAATTGGTATATAAACTATATTTTTGGGGGCCATGTGTTTTGGTTTTATGATGAGCAATTTTTATTTAAATACAATTTACGCTTTAATTTCATACATCATCGTTTTTATTTTAATGGATAAGATAAAGGAAATAAAATATAATGTATATGGAAATCTCAATGAAAAATTTGTTGAACGAAGACAAAAAATAATAAACTTTTCAAGGGTTTAACATTTAACGGATTTTTTTTTGAAGAAAATTAAAATTAGAAAACAATTTATTTTCTTAGAAACAATTTTTAGCAATTACATACGTCTATAATAATGGGAAATTATAAAACATTTGATTTCTATAAATACACAATTCCAAGAGATTCAAGAATATTTTTAAAAGAAAGAATTTTATCAACGTTTTTGGCGTGATTGGTGTTTCGGGGTTATAGATTGGTTCTAGTTCTGAGACTTTATTAAAAAGGGAGCTGTCGCTTTAACATGACAATAGGACATTGAGGGTTAAACGGACACCATTTAAATACTTAAGTTACGGTCACATTTGACAAACATTTACTCAAAAAAGCGTAACCACTTGTTTTAGCACAAATTTGTTTGACGTGGCTTACTCTTACAAGAGTTTTGCAAGATCAAACAGCATCAAATAAATTAGAACTAAATATTTGTTGTGCTTTGGCCTAAATAAGAAAAGTTTTTTTTTTTAATAAATAAACGAGTTCAAATATATGTTTTTTATTGGTTCCATTTTTCTCTGAAAATATTTGCTAAATGTGACCATACCTTTAGTCGTGAAACTAACTCAATAGCACTTGTTCGATTTTGGATATTATAGATTAGGACACAAGACTATTAAATTAATAGTTTTTATCAGTTTCAATTAACAACAATTTAGCCATAATTGGCTTTTTAGGCGTAATGCAACATGAAAGCTGGATAAATAAAGAATTTTTCAACAAGAACAGCGACATATTGCTTTGACAATTGTTACCATAAATTCAATTTAGCCCGAAAATTTACTATCACCCCTATCGTGAAAAAGAATTCCACATGAAAGTTGTTCCCTTTTCACATTTTTCCTATTAAAAATCTATGTTAAACAAATAAAAGGGAACAAATTTCATGTGTAATTTTTATTCACGATAGGGGTGTATGAAAATGTTGGTTTTGTTAAATCTACATTCCGTAAAATTCGAGATATTTGCGGGCAATGTTACTGTTCTATTATGACTTTATTAGGAATTTAGACCATAAAATGCTGGATTTTAGGTTCTGACAATTAGACAGCACTTGTTGAGAAGCCTTTGTATGCTGAAGGCGTCACTGTATGGTGTGCTATGTGTTCTGGAGGCATGATTGGTATATTTGATTGAGAAAATCGGCTAGAAATGAAATGAGCAACACTTTAACTCAAGTTAGAAACTTATAAATTATTTTACAATTTTAATTGTTTTTATATTTAAATCATTTAGAACACTTACTTCACCGTCGCTTAAGAGAATTCCCATTTTCTTAATTGTTTTCCTTATTTCACTTTTTTTTTTATTATTATTAGATATTTTTGTGTAATTAATATTTAATCAATTCACTATTTGTTTTCTTTAAATAAAATAATCTTAAATTAATTTTTATTATTGATTTCTTTTCATTCAAACAATACACTTTTAAATTTATTTTAATTTTTCATTTGTTTGCAAACAAATTTTTATGAGGTTTTTATTTTGTTGAATAATTTTCAAACCATTTTAATAAATAGTTTAAAATTTTATTTGTATAATAATTAAGACCTCATTATAATATAAACAAGATTTTCTATTGAAAAACGCGTTTTCTCATTTAGTTATAAACTTAATATTATTATTATTATCATTATAACAATACGTTATTGAGCTTGTTTAGTTTTGTATCATTTCGTAACGTATGAATGGTTGAATATTTTGAACTGTATTCCTTGAGGCCAGTTAAGATACTAAATAATCAAAAAAAAACTTGTCAAAGTAAACACACAAACTTAAGCAACAGAAATCCATACATCCAACCATCCAGTCAACCAACCAGTCAGCCAGCCAGCCAGCCAGCCAGCCAGCCAACAGTCAGTTTAGGTTATGTAGGTAAAAAGCCGGTATTACATACAACAAATAAACAACAACAAACACTACACTACTGCACAAACACCAACAACATTCTTAAAAAAAAATAGGTACTACCAACCACTTCAAAACTCAATACTACCACAACAGCTCAGAAGTCAAAAAGTTGTTGTTTTGTTTATTTATTGTATATTTATTTATTTGTATATGTAAGTTAGCGCACGTGTATTTGTTGTTGGTATTTGGGTTTGAAGTCAACATGAAAAGTAAATTTTCATCAATGAAACCAGCACTGAAAACCCTTAAGAAAATTAAAATCAACAACAACATCATTAGTGAGAGAGTTTAAAGGCTAAAGTGTATGAGTTTTCTTTTGATTTTGAGTGTTAAAAAGAGATAGCCTGTTTGTGTAAGGGATACTAAATATTTTTCAAGTGCAAATAGAAAATACAGGTAATCTAGAGCAATAAAAACAACAAAATCAATAATAATAACAACACTACTTCAATCTTGATACTCTACACAAAGAAACTCCAAACACTTAGTCTGAACAAGAGGAAGTAAAACTACTCACATACAGTAGCTCACAGCTTATTTTATGCAGTGCATTGAACAGGAACTTCAAAAAAATGGTGCAATTTAATAGAAAATATGTTATAATCTAACAAACAAAAAACATTTATTGCAAAAATCTACATTTCAATATATTTCAAGTCACAGCTTATTTTATGCACTTAATTTCTACTGTACCGATAGCTCGAAGCAGTTTTTTTATGTTTTTTGTTTTTTACTTCTATCAATATTTTCTGTTGAATTGCGAGTCCGATTTTGTAACGTCAAGTGTTAATTTAAAACAAGTTCAAATGAGTACAACAATAAAACAACGAGAATTGGTTTTAAACCAGTTCCAAAATTATCACCCACAGCGAAAAATAGCAGAAATGGTTAACATGAAAGCTTCCACATTCCAAAAAAAATCATTGAGCGCTTAATCCAAGAAAATCGGGTCCATAACAATGGCAGTAAGGCATAAAATAAAATGTTTAATGTAAATGAGGAGTGACACATTTTAACGAAAATAAGGGCAAACCCAAGGCTATCAGCTACACAATCTCTGATGTTGAAGTTGACCTAGGTAATAAACCGTTTATTAAACCGAAAAACAGACTGTGCAGGCTAAATTTTGCCACATAACACATTTGAATTGTGGTCATCTTCGTAGATGAATTTAAGTTAGTATATTTGGTTGAGATGGCATGTCGTAGGTATGTTTGGCGGAAACCAAATGTAAAACTCAACAAAGAAAACCTAAAGGCAACAGTGAGGCATGGTGGCGGCACTGCCATAGCTTGGGACTGTATGTCAGCTGCTGGTACCGGTAATTTAACATTTGTTGAAACAACCGGTTAAGGCACCTTCAGATTTTCAAAGACAACTTGTTGAATATCGGGTATTGTGCAAACGTGGCTAATATATAACTGCACAAATTTGATGACACCGCCACAGACCTTATTGTTTATCAAAAATCTATGGTAAATTTTAGAAATAAGGAAACACAAAATTTCTAACAAAACGATTTAAAAAAGCGCTACCAAAAACTGGTCGCATCTATGCCAAATCGCCTTAACTCTGTTGTAGATGGTAAAGACTGTCAAACCAAATATTAAATCGTGTAATTGCCAGTTTTAATTGCAAGTTTTCAAGATTTTTTTTTCTTTTAAATGACACCAATTGCTATTTTAAGTTTCTGTTAGTTTTCTTTTTAGGGAGCTTTGAAAACAAAAAAATGCAATGCATAAAATAAACTATGAGCCACTGTACATACATGCATAGTCATCAGGGATGAAATAGTTGTTACAATTGTACTTTATTTGGTACCATTTTAACCAGAAGGTAACAATTGCAAACCAATAGCAATAGTAATGTTTACAACCAATCGGTAAACAAAAATTATTGGAAACAACAGCTTTTTCAGATTTCGCAAAGGATTTATACTTAAGTTAGACTTCTGTGGCTATAATACAGGCCTCGGTATAAAGGGCGATAATAATTATGTTATTAAAAAGTACTTCTTAAAGTTTATACTATATGAAAAAAAAACAAAAATTAAATAACACTTTAACCGGAAATGAGGAGGTTGAAGAACTCACTTAGATAAGTTTTTTTTTTTTTACCGAAAATCATCAAATTTTTTTTATCTTATTCTGAAATATAAGTTTTTTGGTTTAACAAAACAATCTTTATTCATTAAAGTTGGCTTCTTAATTCTATGAGCAATTATTTTCTGTTTAGAAACAGTTTATAAAAATAGAGAGAAACTTTAGGGAATCCTAACCTTTAGCATAGATAAGTGATTCATAGTGCTATAAGTAACAGTTAGGACAAATTTAGTAAAGTCCAACTCCTCCCTTATATCATAAGTTTCATATTTATTATAACTTATTTCACGATCTGCTGCACTGTGCAATGAATACCTCTCCCCTTTCCGGCTGAACATTATCCCACTTATTCAAAAACGATTATTAAATTTAAAAAACGTTTATTAAGCAAATTTTTATATGCAAATCTGTCTTAATAAACGTTTGTTAAATTTAATAATCGTTTTTGAATAAGGGGGTATGGCTTATAAATTCTCTTTATAATATTATAAAATTAAAATAGCTTGTACAATTTCAAAGTAAAGCGGTTTTAACAAGAACTTTGTTCTCCGATAGGGATATATTAAAATAAGGAAAAGTTTTGATATTTTAATTGTGAATGGATCAAACTATCGGGAGATGTTTACAACAAAATTTTGGATTATTATTGATAATATTGATATAGTAGTTTCAAAAGACTGACAAAGAATTTATTGCAACACGATTGCCCGACGGCATAATTTCACATAATTTAGCTGTTAATTGATCTTGTGATTTAGCACAACTGAATTATATTTTTGTGGAGCTATCTTACATTTTGCCAAAATGTAATTGTAAATTTAAATTGTCAAACCCTACTCTTAAAATTCTATTATGTGGAGTGCAATAAAAAACTTGTTATAATATTTAAACAAATTTCGTTAGTTGAAGTTTTAGTGTTTTCATATCGACTTCGTGTATGACTTTTAAAGTAAATTGAAATCGAATCTTACAGCAGCTGATATTTACAATTTGTGGTTTCAACATACCACAAAGTCAATGCACACTAATGATTGTGAACATCAGCTTTGGATGCTACAGGCACTTACATTATAAAGATTAATTTTTTTAAGAGCTTAAAAAAACACATACAATTTAGAGAAATTTATAAAATCTTTATTTGAGTCGATAGAGCAATTTATATAATTCAATGTTTAAAGATGATTTTATGTAAATGTAGAACGCGGCTACACCTCAAATGGTTAAATGGTTTGCCCAAAAATAAAGGCGTTAAATCCTACGATCTAGGCGGTCAAACGTGAAGTAAACCATTCTTTTATTTTGGTCAAAAAAAAAAAAAAAACTCTTCCAGCTCTTGCATTTTGGGCAAAAAAAAATTGTTTTCATCGCAAGAATGTCTCAAAAAATCGTCGACCTCCAATGGAAAGTAGGCTTTCATATTGATTCCTGAACAAAAGGAAAAACAAAAAATATTTAAGTTAATTTCAAACCCATAGAAATTAAAAATGATGGTGGATTTATTGGAAAAGAGTATACAATGTAAGACTTCTAAAAGAATCAGGATATAAATTATCATAACGCTACCTGATGAAGCATTTATCCAAGGGTAGAGTAAATATTTTAATTTGCAGTAATGTATCTGAAACAAAGCAAATTAAACATCTTTGAAAGGGAAAGAAACAAAGCTCATTTCGTAATAAAAGTTTTGCTGAAAATTATCTTCATTAAAATTAGTCATATTTAGAATAATTTATAGAACCTATCGAATTTTTTGATTTAACGAGTAGACTTGAAAATATATCGTTCGTTATACCGGCATTTACCTGTATTTGTTTAAATATATGGTTAGTCATTGTTTAAATAGACTACTGAATCTACCTATATAAGAACATTATTTTCGTTTATTGTCACATATTTATCTATGTATTTTATTTGGAATATCAATTTTTTGATGCAGAAATTTTAGGAAAGTGTACCAAATAACTCGTGTTAGTAACACGTTACCGACTGAGTCTAATATGTATCAAAAAAAGTACAATTGAACCACATTTGCCAAACCTGTTCTGTATACAGAGTGTGTATGTATATCCACCTATGTTGAGACTATTTTGGTTCTGGCGAACAAATATTTAAACACTTTCGTGACTACTGAAAGCTTCTTACGGATTCTCATAGTTAAACTCGGATTAAAGTCTTTCATACGTTTTCCTGATAATGTTAGTGTTTTTCAGGCCGATACATTGGCAATTCAAGAGAATGTCATCTTCGTCGACTCGCTTTATCAGACAATAGAATGAAGCACTTTTCAGAAGGCAGAGTGCAAATGTGAAAAGTTTCCAGGGAAATTGAATAGAAACTGGAAAAATATTTTAACAGGTCATTGAGTGAATGTCTAATCTGAGGTTAATATTTTAAAGTATCTAGACTTTATTTAGTTTCAGAATTTCTAAACAACATCAAAGAAATATTGATTGTATATGATTCATAATAAATCAGTTTAATGTGTAATTTTGAATGAAAGTAGTATGAACGCTACTCAAAGCTAAAATCATAAAAGAGAAATCTTAATATCAGTAAATTAAATAATTCTAATGATATTATGGTACAGACCGCATTATTAAAAGTAGCTCTAAAACAGATGCTGGAATATATAGATGAAGGCAATCAAAGGGAAGAAAAGGAAAAAAATTAAAACAATTTTAGCCAAGAGAAGTACTTCATTTGTGACTGAATCAAAAAAAGTGCACATTGTGACAAAAAGATGTAGATTGCTGAAATAATTACAAATAATAAGTCCTTTATTAATATTAGAGGGTGCTGTAGTTTAAGTGGTTAGCGCATTTGATCATTAAGCATGAGTTGGTATTTGTAGCCCGGGTTCGATTCCCAACCGCTGTCACTCAAACAACATCAGTTTCTGATAATTATTAGTTTTCTTCTATCATAACTAATATTTATCACAGCGCCTTCCTTCGGTGGTATAGTATTGAAACGCCACCGAAGTAAAATAATTAAATAAAGGCTATAAAATCAAGCTTTAAAAAATAATGCACCTACTCACCAACAGAGGCGCTGCAATGCTGCACTAAAACAAACATAATGCAATTGCAGAGTTGTGATATAAAAAGCTTTCTTCTTTCACCACCTTTACTTCTTCAACTATCCCCTTTCCAAAGAAAGTAACGCAAGTATATATAGGCATATTAATTGCCTGAGTGTTACTTCTCTTAAAAAAAAAAAGTTTTAGATAATTCTTAATTTGAAATAAAATTATATATAAGTAGGTACCTTTTATTTCTAAATATTTCCTAACATGAATTAGTGTATTAAAAAAACCACAAATGTTGTTAATCGAAATCTTGGTACAATTAAGTCTGAAGAAGTACCAATATGTACTATTATTGGTACAATATCTACTTACCAACTTTGTTATTATCAATTAACTTTCTTTTCTCTATTCATACCGCTGTCACTCGTTGCACATTTTGTAGGCGATGACAAAAAATTAGGCAATTTACAAATAATCGTCAATAGATTTCCTCTATATACACAAAAGGCAAAAGCAACGAAAATAAATCTACTTATATCTCTGCAATCCTGCACATTGGAACAGGTTTCAATAGAGTTGAGTTTGTTATGGATATTGTATTGTCTTGTATTGTATTGTATTGTTTTCAAGTCCACTTAATGATTTTATTTTCAATTTGTTTGTTGTTGTTTCTGTTATAAGTAGATGCACTTTAGTCACTTCTTAGGTCTAATTCATGTGGGTTTGAGGATCATAATGAAGAAACACAACAGCACGCATTTGAACATGACAAATGAAAGGCATGAAAAGTAGGTTGGTTGAGATCCCTTTGGAATTGTAAATATAAACAAGAGGGAATTATTGCTGGTGTGTTTTGATTTAAGTAAACATATACATATGTATACGAGTATTTATGGGAAGTGAAAAGAAAGATAGTTCTGTTCTAAAAAGCAGTAATTTTCACTCACTTCCTCTCAGTTTTTGCTTCTCTAGCTTTCATAGGACATTTTGTAAAATTTGTTCCAAAAGCGTCAACTTATAGAATTTTGAAATATATTTTTTGTTAAGAATTATTTTGCTTTTAATTTTATTTATTTCGTTTAAACAAATAAAATTCCCTAAATAATGTATCGATATTCAAAACGTGTATCATACAGATTTTAGTTCAATATTTGGAACACTTAATGCAAAAATTCAAATATCTACAGTGACTCACATTCAAAGCTGGGCATAATGATTTTAAAACTTTTCTAATAATTTTGACTATTAAATTGTTTTATTTGATTTTTAATTTATGTTTATTGATAAAGAGGACATTCGTATTGCCTAAGCCATAGTGTGAACATTTATTGCACAAGTTTTTTAATCATGCCGCGTACAGTTAAGCAGTCAACTTTGGAAGAGCGAAAAATTATAATTATGTGGAAGGAAAAACCGAACGCGAAATTGCCAATATCGTCAAGAAAAGTAAGTCCAACGTCCACGATGTTAATAAACGATACAAGGAAAATAACAGGATTAAAAATAAACAAAGAATGCCATTAAAGATAAAACTAAGCCCGAGAGTTGAGAAATTTATATGTAGTACATGAAGTAATTTGTTTCTGCTCCAAAATTGGCTACAATGCTAAAAAATACCTTTGGAAAAGAAGTGCATGCAGAAACGGCAAGAAGAGTGCTGAGCGAAAAAACAGAAAGGATCGTATAGAATTTGCAAGAGAGCATATTACAAAAAATTTTTCTTTTTGGAGCATGGTAAAATTTACTTTCAATGAATACTTGTTGGCTATATCTATCAGCATTTTAAAAATTTTGCGGGCAAACGCAATCTCAATCTATTTGAGGAGTTTTACCCTAAAAATACTAAGAAAACTGTAAAGCTCGGGGGGCTTGTCAGTGATCGTGTGGGTTTACATGGCTGCTTCTGGAGTCGGTAATCTTTATATATAATGCATAATGGATAAAAACATGTATCTTCATATTTTGAGGGCAAATGTTAAACAGAATGCTTATAGATTGGGGATTGTCAATAACTTTAAAATTTAACAGGACAATGATCCGAACCACACACGTCGTTGATAGCAAAGAAGATGGTTGTTGTCCTAAAGTCCTCAAAATACCTGCGCAAAGTGCAGACCTTAACGTACTCAAGCAATTATGGGATGAACTCGGACGTCGGATACAAAATATATTATGTACCATTAAAGACCAGCTTAGAGCTGCGTTACTGGAAGAATGGAACCAAAAGAAAAAAAAAACTGGTTAAATCGATTCCAACAAAACTCTAAGCTGTCGAGAATCAAAAAGGATACGCAACAAAATACTAAATAAATATCTTATAAATAATTGAATTTAATGACCTGACCGACTTCTGGTATGATCATACTATGTATAAAGGTTTTTTATTTTCTTTTTGTTTCCATTATATTAATGACAAAATACCATATTTATTTGTTTTTGTGTTTAATAATAAATAATTTATTTAATTTGAAAAAAATATTTAAAAAATCCTACGCTTCCTTTTTTCAAATAGGATTTAATATTTTACAAACTGTTTGTCCGACTTTCAATGTGAGACACTGTATATACATTCCTCTTAATCCCTTTAAATTCACACAGTAATCGATACATGGGCTACATGGCGCTACATATTTCTACAAAGCATCAAATGATATCATTATCTGCCTCTTTCCTCTCATCCGCAACATTTCTCTTCTGTGCACCTCACACGCCTAACTTTCTTTGTTTAGTCTGTCGTTTTTTTTTTAATTTTTTCATTATATTTATTTAACAATTTCCAAGAAAACGCGTGCTACTTTTGTTTACTCTTCATCAAAGTCCGTCTCTGTTGCTTCTGTTCTTTTCAGTTGTGTTGATTGTATCATCAACAGCGGTTGATGTTGGTGATGACGATGATGATACGATCAAGTGTGGAAGATACCATTATTGTTTGACCATAATGAAATAAATAAATATAAAACCCAACAACAACAACAACAACAAAAATAACAAATGGAAACTGTAAATAAATATCCATTAACTCAGCTGGATATATTACACTTTTTTATTGTTCTTATTGGGGTTTTTTCAGCCTTTGGAATCTTTTTAAATGAATTATTGCTGGCTATAAATTTTTAATAAGGAGGTGTTTTCTTAAAAAAAAATATGAAAATGATATTAATATAACAAAGAAGACATTAATGTCCAAGATGGTGTATGTTTAATAAATGTTGCACAATATGGAAGTTAATGGATTTAGAATTTTTTTTAATGAAATATTAATGGAGTTCATTTGTATGGTAGTATAGAATTAAAATGTGTTATATTCCATCGGTAAATTAGAAATTTTATAATATGAGTCCGGATTAATTATAATATAAAGTTTCACAGTCTTATTCATAAAAAATTAAAGTAGACTTCAAATGTACTTTAAGAAAATTTTGTTTGACAATTTTGTCTAAAAGCACACTCCAAACCTACTTTATTTTTTTATGAATATGGCAGTCAATCTTTAAAGTGTTTAAACTATTGTAGTAGCAGAACTATTATCCCTTAATTTTGTAAAACACTTTTATTCACTTTGACAAGATTGGGATAAAATTTTTTGAAAAACAAGCTCTAATTTTTTAGAAAATTCTTAGATCTTGTTTTCTTAAAATATGTAGTTCAAACACGAGGACGGATCGGAAACTTCTTAGTCTAGCACAGAAAGAGAATAAATAGTTAGTTTTTCAAAAACATTTTTATTTTTCAATATAATCTCCTGAAACTTCAATATACTTAGTCCAACGCTTATTTAGAAATTCGATCCCTTGATTAAAATAGTTTTCCTCAAGGCCTTTAAAATAGTGGTTTACAACAGTAATTGCATCTTCATTTGAGGTAAAACGCCCGACAGCTTGAAATTTTTTTAGATTTGGGAACAGGTAAAAGTCACAGAGCCAAATCAGCAGAATAAGGTGGGTGGTCAAGCAACTCCTACTTTAATTCGTTGATTTTAGCCATTGTTAAAACACTCTTGTGCGCTGATGCATTGTCTGGATGAAAAATTATTTTTTGTGTTGTAAACCAGGATGTTTTTCTCGAAGTTTTACATTTTATTGATTCAAAATGTTGCAGAATGTTTTTCTCGAATTTTTACATTTTATTGATTCAAAATATTGCAATAGTACTCTGAATTTATTGTTTTAGCCTTTTGCAGATAGTCAATCAAAGAAATACCTTTAAAGTCTCAAAAAACCGTTACCATAACCCTACCAGCCGGATTGTTTTTGCCTTCGTTGGGGCACTTCCTCTAGCTTCAGTTCATGGCTTGGATTGTTCTTTTGTCTCTGGAGTATAGTGGTGGATCCATCCATGTCTTATTCACAGTTATGAAACGACGCTTAAAATCCATTTTATTTTTCTTAAGGCGATCCAAACAAGCTTGAGAAATTTTAATTTTTATGCGTCGACGTTAACAAATGAGGCACACATCTTGGAGAAAGCTTTTTCATTTGTAGTTCTTCATGCTAAATTAAATGGATTCGATCATTTGAGATGCTCATGATCATTTAATACCATATCATGCACTTTGACTACAAATTCTGTTGTTGTTGCTGTTTTTGAACGTCCACTATGTGGTTCATCCTCAATGTTTGTACGACCACGTTTAAATTCAGCAACCCAATTTTTTACTGTTGCATATGAAGCAGCACTTTCATCTAACACATTCACCATATCATTATGAATTTCTTGTCCCGATAAACTTTTTTTATTTAAATATTTAATAACACCACTGTAAAAAAATCGCGGATGCGTCTTTTTTGAACACCTGTTTCTATATGAAGGAGTTGGTAAATCGAAAAGAAATTTAACATGTGTTCATAGCACAGATGTAGCTTTTTAACTTTTTTCTGTTTATACCGCGCTGTCTGTTCTAGGCTAAGAAATTTCCGAACCGCCCTTCTAATAGTTCGAATGATTCGCTCGTGTAGTTGTTAATGGCCAGGGTAACTTTTGTTTTGTGCGGAATCGAACGATTTCGTCTTATTGAGCTTATTACGATTTGAAAAAAGTCAAGAAGAATAAGCTATTTATTTCACTTGATCAAAATCCTCAATCTTAGTAGTCAATTCGCTATATTTTTGAGAAAAATAAATCAAATGATTTTGTATGATACACCTGATTATTGTTTTCATTGCAAAGTGGGTTTTCAAAAAAAAAAATTTTTTTACAGACAAAATCTCCCATTTAATTTGTCGCGAGTCCAGAATCATCTGTATGCCAACGGGTATCAAAAGAAACATTCTCACAGTTCTACTGACTCGAGTCGTGGACAATAAAATATGAATGCTGATTTCTTATACAATATAAAATCATCTATACTAGTGTCAAAGTTCTCGTAAAATCGTTTATAATGATATTTTTTTAATAAAAACGCATCTGGTTAATAGTGTTTGCGATCACGGAATGATTATCTAGTTTGTTTGCTAATAAAAAAAAAAAAACGGCAAAATATTGGTTGGGAAGCCCGAGAGACAATTTAGTTACTAACTGAATATACCTCTCCGTTTGCCTTCTTTTTAAGATTGAATGTAGTATTTAAACTTAGTTTTGTTGATCCCTGAATTTTATGCCAACGAATCTACGGAACAATTTAAACGCTGCGTTGCAATAATGGTGGGAAATTTTGTCATAACAGTGCGTATGTGATAATAAAGGCCTTAAGGCATTTCCTCCATTTTGTCTCATTTATTGTAACAACAGAAATAAAATTAAAGTGAAAATTTTAAAATATAGGCAAAAAAAAAAACACAAACAAATATAAAACAGCCTCTCCCTCCAGCTTAAGGATATTTTCCTTTAGCTTTTGAATTCATGGATATACTTCTATTCGAATGTAAAAGAAAGAGGATTTAAAAAATCATATAACTGGTTGTTAGTTCCGTCTGACAAACCTTATATTTAGAAAAAGGTTAGGGTATTTCTGAAAAAAAAAACGAAACCAAGCCAAATATATCATACGATTCCGATGTGTCTAAGCACTGGCGACAAAGAAGATCACAAGATCAATTTTCTCAATATTAAATTGCGTAATACCTAGTAAATCAACACAACTATACAGGATACGACAAGGGTATCCAAAGAGAATAAAAGAAGTAAGAGATTTTTAAAAAAATGTTTATTCGAAGTTTTACTTCAAGTTAGATATACAAATACTCGCAAGAGGAATAATTCTCATTTAAGAAGTAAGAGATTTTAATATTCATCGAATCCATCTTTAATAACAAACATCACTTATACTCGTATATATTTTAATAGTCCTCAATATCACTTTCTTCAACATATTCAACACCACATCCACCACATTGACAGTGGTTCAATTAAAAACCATCGGTGTATATAGAAATCATTATGATTTCTTTTCTATTATTTATTGTGCTTTCCTGTAAAGCGTCATCCATTTCGTCATCCAAAAAAAAAAAAAAAACTGAAAACTCAAATTTAATGGGGAATGTTTATTATCATTTAAAAGAACATTCTTTGAAATTTTTTTTTCGATGATTATGTGTATCAAATATTGGCTGTTGCCACGTCGCAGATGGTCTATCCGTTGAGTCCAATTTTCGATGACTCGTTCGAGCATTTCGACTGGTAACTGGCGAATGACACGCGGGATGTTTTCCTCCAAGGTTTGTCCGCATAAACTTTATACTTCACATATCCCCACAGGAAAAAGTCTAACGGTGTGATATCACACGATCTTGGTGGCCAATCGACCGGCCCAAAACGTGAAATTATATGTTCACCAAAGTGTTCTCTCAATAAATCCATGATGGGTGGAAAGTGGCGACTACTTGCTAAATCGAAATGTCGCCGAGATCACGAGTTTCAATTTCAGGCATCAAATTATCGGTTATCATGGCACAATAACGGTCGCCATTGACAGTTACGTTCGCACCGGCATCATTTTTAAAGAAATATAGACCGATGATTCCACCGGCCCACAAACCGCATCACAGCGTCCTGGACGTGGTCTATTCGGTCGAATATTATCCAATAATGCTGGGTCTCAAAATGGATGATGGTGTTGCGAATAGTACGCTCAGTAGGCCGATTATGTTGACCATAAGTTGAGCGAAGTCCACGAAACACATTTCTCAAAGAACGTGAATTTTCGTAATAAAGTTGAACGATTTGTAAATGTTGTTCAGGCGTAAGTCTTTCCATTATGAAATGCAAAACAATTTTAAACAAAAATAACATGACAGCACGACACATGACTCACACGTGATCTGTCAAAAAAAGGCTATTGAAAAAAGTATCTTTATTTGAATCACCCGTTATATTCATAATTTTACACTCAACAGACCACTGTTAAGCACTTTACAGTCATATTACTTGAATTTTGAAAAAAAAATTACTTTTAGAATGGAATTCTCTAGAAGAATTTGGACAAATATCGAGTTGTACATATATCCGACTATATAGAGAAGGGTCCTAAATGAAACTATATTAGTGGGATTTCTGAAATAATTTTGGAATTTGAATAAAACGATTTTGAAAGAAATGTAGTTTTGAAAAAAAGTAACTTTTAGGATGAAATTCTATAGATGAGTTTGAACAATTCTGGAGCCTGTCACCATTTCACAAGGTCAATTTACAATTTATAAATTTATTATTTCGGCTTTTCGTTTATAGCTATATAAGTATGTATTCGAACTGTTGAACATATGTACGAGTATGTATGTATATATCACCATACTTTTTTAATTTAATTTCCTCTTTATTTAAAATTTTATCAACTAATCGTCTCATTAATCTAAGTTATAGACTTTTACTAATTGTTTTGGCTCCAAACAAAAACTCCAGACAAAATTAATTTATATCTTTTTTCTTTAATTTTTCTATTGATACAATGAATTTTCTTTAGTAGATGAAAATAAATAAAGCTGATGATGGCGGTTGTTGGTGGCGTTCAAATAGAAGGGTTTGTTTTTATGTTTTATTAAAAAAGAATCTTTAAAATCACTTTAAATACTTCTAAGCCACTTTGGGGTATTAAAAATCCAAATGAAAGACAAGTTTTAAGCGTCGGCATATCTTTTTTAAATTTTGAAAAATCGTTAGGCATGCGACATTTTTTTTTAGATGTAGATGTTGTTCTAATGTTACATTATTTCCAATGCGATCACTGAAAAATGAGGCAAGAAAACCAAAGCCGAATATAGAAAGAAGAAATAATATAACATTACAACATTAACAGCAACTTGATGGAAGAATACACCAAACAAAAATCCTAAAATCTACAAACAAAAGTGTAGAAACAAATCTATCTTTCAAGTATCATTTGAAAATCTTTATATGGACGAGTAAAAGTATTTGGTAAATATTTTGTGTTTGAGTGTTTCATTATTTTAATCATTATCATTATTATTTGGTTGTTTTCTTTATGGTTGTTGTTGTTCTTGGGGATTTTAAAGTTTGTTTTCATTTCAACTGTTTGAACGAAATCCATTTGATCTTGATTTGTATGTGGTGTAGAAAGATCAATATATTTATTTGTCCCATATCGGTTAAATACTCTTACGTATCTGTTGTATCTGCATACTAGTTTTTTTTTTGTTTTGGATGGATGTATGTATGTGTGTACTTTGTATACCGAAATGTTGCGTCGGCAAACTTGAATCGATTTTATTGATTTTGGACTTTTGTTTTTTGTTGGTTGTGGTTTTTTATACCCTCCACTACCATGAGTGGTGAATAAGGGTATATATGAGCTTGTCATTCCTTGTGTAACACTGAGAAATACTTATCTGAGACCCAACAAAGTATACTCGTATATATTCTCGGTCCTTACGAAATTCGAAGTCGATTAAGCCATGTCCGTCTGTCTGTCTGCCAGTATGTCTGCCTGTGTAAAACACTCTCACGTCCAACAAGGTTTACAAAAAAAACCTCTTATGACCGAATTCACAGTCTTTAGTTAGCTAATGACAAAGGTTTAAGTAATTAATGATTCTTTATTCGCAATGCTTAGTTTGCCATAAGAATAACAAGTAATAGTTAAACGATAGTTAGTATTTTAGTTTACCAATGATTAACTAATGACCGAGAATTCGGCCATTATAGTTCTCCTAAGCAGTTGGGTATTGAAAATCAGAAATATCGGTACAGTAGAACAAGAGTTATGGATCAAAATGTAAGACAACCTCCATAAAAATTTGATATTTTCAATCGATGTTTTAAATTAAATATTTTGCACATAATACCATGAAATTTTGTACACGCTATTTTATGATAATAGAAGAAAGTGTGAGGAAAATAGTAAGAATTGGTCCATGATTTCTCATGGCCCCCATACAAAAATCTTCCCAAAATACTGCTCAATTATACATAAATGCCTATAAAATTAGAATATCAATACAAAATTCAGCAGGAATAAGTTTCATGCAAAAAGAAATCGCAAAACCAAATTTTTTTTTTAGTTCGGTCCATGTTTGACCATAGATCCCATATAAAGTCCACTTCCAAAATTCACTTAAAATTTAAATTTAAAATTTTAAAATTTTATATAAACAATCTTTATAGCAAATAAATGGTTGTACTAAATTTTATGGTGGGCGGCTCATAATTGGTCATGGCTCCCATACAAGGACCACATCTGAAAAAGACATTTATCCCTATATATATATATATATTGTATAAATATCGGTACCGACTCAAAACTTTGCACAGATCATTTACATATATACAAAAATCATCCCACAAAATTTTATGAATTTCGGTTCATGTTTAACCGTATCCCCCATAAAAAGCCCTCTTCCGAAAATCACGTTAATACTCATAAATCTCTTATAAATAAATTTTGAATCGGTACAATTTTACACGGATCATTTACATACAAGCCAAAACCAAATTGCTGGATTTTAATTATTTAAGGTCCACTTTCGAAATCTACGTTAATACTAATACATATATGAATATCTTAAATATACCTTTATTATGTTGAAATTCGAGGTGAAATATTCCCATATGCATAAAAATAAGTGTTTCAAAATTTAAGAAGATCGGCCCATAATTTGTCAAAGCTGCCAAATAAGAACCATTTATGAAAAACAACTAAACCTATGGCTCAGAAATTTTAATCCAGAAATCATATTGATATCGGCAATTATTCTACTGGATTTTGTAGCTGTCAGTTAATAATAGCTCTTGAATTAAGTCCACTTCCAAGCATAACAACCAACCATACAACTCTTGTAAATAACGCTATTGAGATGAAATTCAACCAATATAATCCTAAAATACATAGAAATCACTGGATTTAGAAGCTATCAGTTCATAATTGGTCCATTTCTTCTATGCCACCCATAAATCTTTTGTAAATAATGTTATTGAGATCAAATTCAAACACAAAAGCCTCACCTTATATCTTATACTTTTTCATACTCTGTTTCTTAACTTGTGAATATGGAAAAATGTTTTTTAATTTTATATATTGTTAAATTACACTCCAGATTATTACGAATATCAGACAAACTCTGTAAATTACAGTAAGAATCGGTAATTATATCAATTATAAATTATCAAAATTAGATAAAATTTCAAAACATTTAAAATAAAATCACATTAGTGAATTACGACCAACAGGTAAAATTGTCTTTTAAACAATATATAAAATTCTAATAAAATTTGCAATAGGACTAATTAGAAAACACAGAATAAAGACATACTAGTCTAATAACCAGTGTAGTTTTTGTATTTCTTATTACGTTTAGGTGGAGGGTATTAAAGATTCGGCACAGCCGAATATAGCATTCTAACTTGCTTTACATATATACAAGTACATATGTACGTGTGTGTTCGTATCTATATTTTTTTCTTAAGTGGATTTCATTTGTGGGTAGAGTAGATTGGTATGGATGGAGTCGCTCTTATTTTTTTCGGCTGGTTTTTCCTTTTGGTCTTTTTTTGTTTGCTTTTTTTCTTAATGCAAAGTGCGCCAGACTACTTTATTTGTATTTTATTTAAATTAATATTAATTTGTTGTAGACTTGAGTATTTACAATATTTAATTTTGTTGCTGTTGTTGTCGTTTGTTTGTCGTTTGTGTGTTTTTTTTTTGTTGCTGTTGGTGTTCTTCACCCATCTGTGATTTCTGGTTGTGGTTTTTATGCTTGTAATTTTATTAATTTGTGTTCATCTCACATTTTTTTTTTTATTTTTTTTATTTTTGTTGTTTTTATATGTTTCGTTTTTCGATGAGCCATAAAATACTAAATTACAAGACAAAACAATTAGATAGAACAAGATATCTTACAAATTATTATGATTATTGATATTTTTTTTTAATTGTGGCGGCATTTATCGTTTTTAATGCGATTGTTGTTGAAAAAAAAAATAAAACAGTATATTGTGTATTGGAAGTTAGTTATTGCATACTAAGTATAACACTCATACAAATTGTTGATGCGTGGAATTTGTCAAGGCTGTATATAAGAATCTACTCCAGACTCAAAGAAATACACTCTCATGGGTTTTATAGTAAAAAGAAAGACTAACAGTCTTATTCAGACAAAATTAAAGTATACTTCAAATGTACTTTTTATTTATTTATTTATTTTCAAACCTACTTTATCTTTTATGAATACGGCAGTTATTCGATGCCAAAAGATGCTGCTTAGTCATAGTTAGATTCTCAAAAGATCAGCAAAATATTTAGGGACGAATTTATATAGCATATTAGATAAGAGGGAACCTGAGTATAAAAATTTAATGTGTTTATCCAGCACTATAAAGCATTTTTTTTTATATAAAATCATGGAAAAATGGACAGACTACAAATGAGGTTATAAAATGAGGCAAATTATTATTAAATGAAAGCAGAAACTTAAGAAGAAAATAATATGTTCCGTAAAGTAAAATACAACAATGATGCAACACCATTGAAACTACAGCAAAAAGAATAGATGAGGATGCCGGCTTTCCTTCCTAACGTGCAATTATATATCCTTGGCAGTGAAAAGAAAAATTGTAGTGCTATAAAACGGGCACGTATTTCTTATTACAAAGTGTACAATAAATTCAACAACTGCCTTATTATGGATGATGAAATATACAGTGCACTCGGGATATAGTGAACTAATTAATGCACAGGCCTGTTCACTATATCTAGAAATTCACTATATACAGTTTAAAAAAAATAAAAAAAAACGAATTCCGTATCGACTCTTGAAGCCTTGGAGCCAGCCTGGACTTGCATTAAAATCACCCGCTTCGTTCAATAGTTCATGCATTGTTATGGCTTTTTGCATAAGCATTTCACCGCTTACTGGTAAGTGTTTAGATCGCTGCTTTAAAAATCAATTAAAAAGTCTTTTTTCAAGACGCGGATATTCTGCTTTTCGAAATGTCTTTCTGTTAAGGGCACTTTTACTTAAGCATGGAACTCCGGCTTCAACTTGGTTTTTTTATGCCACTTATTGTGGATTTTGTTACATCAAATCTCTTTGCAAGAACAGTTGCTTCTAGTCCATTTTCTAGTTTTTTAAGAATTTCTTGTTTCACTTTAATGGAAAGAAAATTTCTTTATTTTTGCGCACGCATTTTTTAATAAATTTACATATAAGCACGTGTCAAGATCGAATTTTAAACTGAAGTCAACTCATTAAATGTGTATTAAAACAAAATAATGCAAAAACAATGAATATATACAAGATAAATAGCTTTTTTGTTGTCAATCATTGTGCAAAAAACTGTGTTCACTTTATAGAGGTTTGTGAAGTTCACTATTTAGAGTAACTAATGTAAAAAATAGCCAGTTCATTATATCGGGTAGTTCATATTACAAAGTGTTCACTATACCCCGAGTGCACTGTATGTAAAAACGGACCTCAAACCGCTATCAGGGCTAAAATTTCAGTTTGCAGCGAAACGAGCGGATGCTGATTTAAAATTTTAAAAAATATGAAATCTAAGAATTTTGATAAAACTTATCTATTGACTGCTTTGCAAACATTTTGCTGATTTTTGGTAGACTAAAAATTCCCCTTTTGTTGCCGCTTCAACTATGGCTTTGCTTATTTATATAATATAATCAGGCATATGATGGAAATCGAAAACGAATGAGTTTTTGAATTAAATTTTTTCGTAATATTTCTGTATTGAAAAACTTTTATCACATAAAATATAAAGATATTGGGCTATTAAAGAGAATCTTAAAATAAAAATTTTAAAAATTAGATTATAAATGCATTAAAATATATTTTCAAAACTGATTCGATTTCGATTTCCATCACATTCCTGAATATCTGCTGGAACATTAGCTGTATTTTATTAAATGTTTCCAGTCTTCATCAAAATCTGCAATGAATTGGCATCGAAGAATTTAGGTTGACGTATTGAACAAAACATATGAGCAGGTGAGAAGCGAAACTCTTTCGTTTCATGTTTACAAAATGTTGGCTAAAAACTTGCTACAGCTTATTAAATGAGCCAAATAAGTTCTTAAATATTAGAATATTTTTTATTAAAACCTTAAAATTTACAAATTCATTAAAAAAATAACTAAAGAAAAATTAAGTTTTGAAGTTTAGAACGAACAAGTTTTGCTACGAATTTCGAAAGAAACGAGTTTTGCTACATTCCATATGTAGCAAAACGAACGAGTTTTGGAACTTAAAATAACACACCAGTAAAATAAATTATTTAGCTTCACTATATTTTAAAAGTTATATTTATTTATTAAAACTAAGGAAACTTGTTAAGAAATTAAAATAGACAAAGAAATTTATAAACAGACAAAGAAAGTATTTCATCTTCAGTATACTCCTCGTTGTTTTCTTCTACGTCATGACCAGCATTGTCGTTGTCCAAAATCGAAACATAAAATTCCAAGGTTTTGTTTTGTCTCCAATTTTCTCCAAAGTGATTGGACAAAATGGCTGCAACATCTTTTTTCTTTTCAGGTTTAATCGCCAAATTTATGGGAAGTAGTTTTAGATTAATATCTTTGATTTTTTTTCCTCGCCTCAAGAATGGTGCAGGGACGCAAGAATTCATTCTATAATTAATTTCCCCTTGCAAGGTTATATGACCATATTAATGGTTGCTGTTTTTCTAACAAATTACAATAATGATCTTAATAATTGTGAGTAATAATCTTAACAATTACAGTAACATAAGGAAAAATTAATACATACAAATATTTTGAATTTAACCACACACGATGGTACTATGGCTCACTTCAAACAGGGGCAATCAACGAGTTTTGCTACGGATTATGCAACGCTACAGTTTTGACAATAATTGTTAATTGGAACAAAACAGTTTTGCTTCGAACTGCAATTTTAGGATATAAGAACACATAAGAAAGGATATGAATTGATACAATCCGTATATTTATTGTTATAAAGTAGCAAAATAACTATCAGCATCCATTGTTATCTCATGTTTTAAATTTTTGGAACAATCGAGTTTTGGAACTCAAACGCTCATATGAAACTGGGTAATTGTCCCCAGCTTTAGTTAATTGCACAATATTGGGCTTCTGTTAAAGACAAGTTAAAGAAAAGCGCAGGTAAATTACAATGCTGTACGATGTATTAAAACAAAAAATCGGGTTTCTGAAAAAATGTATATTAATTTCATCTTACACCGTTTCTTAAAGATTAATAAATGATATCAATTTGTGGTTCAAAAGTATTCAATCGCATTTTTTTGTTATATAAATATTAAAATATTTATGTGACATATTTTATGTGAATATTCAAGACAACGACTGATTGTTACAAAAGGGATGTAAAACCTAAATTATTTGATTGCTTAAGCCACATATGGTGGCAGAAAGTTACTCATAAGGTAGGTTTTAATGAACTCGATTATCTTAGTCTAGTAGGACCAATGAAGACCATGCCCGACAGCATTTATAGTAATAATTATTCATAAGGTACTTGTAAAATAGCTCAATTAACTAATAGGACAGTCCTATTAGAGCGACGAAGATTACGATGTCAGTGGCTCTAGAAATAACTCACACATGCGGGTGCTGTAGCTTAATTGATTAGCTCGTGTGATCATTAAGCATGAGTTGGTATTTGTAGCCCGGGTTCGATTCCTAGCCGCTGCCACTCAAACAAGATCAGTTTCTGATAATTATTAGTTATCTCTCTATCCATCATAACTAATATTTATCACAGCTTTGATCAATGCACCTACTCACCACCAGAGGCGCTACAATACTGTACTACTAATAAACATGGCGCGCAATTACAGTGTTGTTATGATAACAAAATATGCCATTCCTTTGCTCCAATTAATCCGGAGTCAGTGAAAATGAAAAATGATATTCTAGAAATAATGCCACATACAAAGCCGTTCAAAGCAAAAATTGTTAATACCGCACAACCAGTAACTTTATTCCATTTATACATCGACTAGTCTTCTTAAAACTTATTATTAATTGCATTGGATAAAATTATAATAATAACAATTTATAAAAAGCATGAAACATTTACATTATATAATATACTGGTATAGAGTCTTAGATGTAGGAGTATATCAAACGTTTTTGAGGATATGGTAGATAGTGCTCCTATTAGGCAGACCTTCTACAATGTTCGTAGTTAGGTTTCACTAATTTCATTAAATTCAACTTCTAGCGATAGTGCCAGACATTATCATTTACAAAAGCTTCTTTATTTTGAAAATTATCACAATATTTATCCAGTTCGCCAACTTAAAACTCACAACACACAAGGTAATTTATCAGAATTTACCTTCATAAGCAATGAAAGTAATAGCGGATAAGAAAAAGTAATTACAATATAACAAGTAAAAGACAAACTTAAAATAGTAAAACAAACATACTCTCAAGCATAATCGCATGAATATTCAAATGTGCAGCTGATATATTTTTTTTTTTTTTACCAACATATTCGTACATTAAACATTGTCACAATCAATGGTTTTCGAAGCAGAAAAATATAACATATAATAAAACAACATCAAAATACGAAAGTGTTTTCCCCTGGCAAAGAAACGTTTGTTTTGGTGGCGTTTTTTTTTATCAAGTACTTTTCTTGCTCTTGTTACAAAAGCGTAACTTACAAGTGTGTTTTATACCAGAAAAAAAAATTAAATAAATGTGAGTAAGTAAGTACGATTGAATGCATGTGCGTGTACTTGTATGTTTGCATAATGATGGCGGAAATGAAGTATTATATGTACTCATACGCTATGAGTGTGTAACAATTGTTTTTAAATACTTACTTACTTATGGATAAGGCAAACATACAATTATATAATTCTAATTAATTTTCAAGTATTTTCGTTAAGAAGTTTGGTTGTTTGTTTTCTTTTTGTTTTTAACGCAACTGCATAATTATTGTGGAAATAGATAAACACTTCGTTCGGTTGCAAGCAGACGAGCAGGAGTATTCTGAAACAAAAGACTTAAGCTACAAACTTGCCGTTAAAACGCACTTTGATGAATGTGAAATTCGATAAGACATTTGTTTTTCTATCTGAATAATGCAAAGGCCTAGGAATTTTCTTGATAGTATTTAAATGTGCAGACTTTATCGCATTCATAAATTTATGTTTGTGATAATTATGACAAGTGTCATAATATAGAGGGTTACTTTTTAACAAAAATTAAAAGAAAATGATTATAAAATAAATGTTTACATATTTTTTATGAGGGTCCAATTATTTTATAAAACGACAAGCTATTTTTCAAATTTCATTCACGTTTTGTTTTATACAATAAACCCATGACCTTTGAAAACTCATGAAATTAGATAAAATTTGATAAAATCAAAATTCATAAAATCATCAACACTAAATAACTTCGATTTGTATTCTTTAACTGCTACTTTGGATCTTGAGTTCGTTTAATTTGGAGCCTATGGTTTTATGAAGTCTTAAAATTAATTATTTTGCCAAGGAATTAGTCTAATTTAATCGTAGAATATAGTTGAACAGAACCGAAAGTTCTGGGACCTAAAGCATACAATATGTCTAAAAACTCTCGGCTGCAACTCTTCATACCGAAACTCTGTACCTCTCTTCATACTGAAATTTGTTAATTAAATTATTATTAAGATTCTGATAAAATTCTATTCTGGGTGCTTTATTCATAAGTCGCTCGAAGCAAATGGTATTTTATCAGCTGAAAATCAGATAATTTAAGATTTTGCAAAAGAAAAAAAAAAAAAAACTATCACCAAGAATGAACTTAAAATTCCATCTGCCTAAATGGATCCATCAATTGATCCAAATAAGTTTTCTCTCGAAGAATTTATAATGTTTGCCTTCTTGGTGTATTGAATGAGTTTAACAAAATCACACCAGATGGGATAATTAGAGTGTTAAGATTGTGTTTTAGATTTTTCTTCGGTGAAAAATCACCACAAGTGGTGCATTCAACATTAAATTTCATTCTAGTCTCTGAAATGCAATATATTCCATTTATTCTCGAAACGCAAAGTAGAAATGGTGTGGCTTGTGGGCCGGTGGAATTAACGGTTCATATCTCCATATATGCAAACATAACCGCAATGGGGACCGTTATCGTGATGCATGAAATTGAAGCTCGTAATCTCCACGACATTTGGTTTCAGCAAGATGGCCCCACTTCCCACACATCGCATCAATTAATAGATTTATTGAGAGAACACTTCGGTGAGCACATAATTTCACGTTTTGGGCCGGTCGATTGGCCACCAAGATCGTGCGTTATCACACTATTAGACTTTTTCCTGTGGGCATATGTAAAGTCTAAAGTTTATGCGGACAAACCCGCTTCGATTCAGGCCTTGGAGGAAAACATTCGCCAGTTACCAGTCAAAATGCTCGAACGAGTCATCGAAAATTAAAGTCAACGGATAGACCATCTGCGACGTAGCAACGGCCAACATTTGATAGACATAATCTTCAAAAAATTAATGCCAAAGACTATTCTTTAAAATGATAATAAACATTCCTCATTAAATTTGAATTTTCTGTGTTTTTTTCTTTAAAAAAGTAGGGAACCTCGAAATGGGTCACGCTTTATTAGCACGCCTATAATTGTGGTAAACTATAGAAATGACTTTTTCGTTTTGAATTATGTTTTTACGTTTAGGAAAAACAAAAGCCTCGGGGCAACAAGACCTTTATCCAAGGAAAATAAAATACACTCTTGATTAGTATATTATAGAGCCATTATTAGATTATTATCTATAACTTGTGAGCATATTATTTCTGATTAAGTGAATTATAAAATTATGTATTCGTATTATGTTAGCATAATTATACAGTATTCTGATCTCTTAAACACTTTCTTTCAAAAACCCTTATTTTTCCATGTACGATAGAGATATATTAAAGAAAATTGGACAGTCATAAGTAAGAAACTGGAACATAAATAATTAGTTTTTAGATTTTATAAATTTTGAATGATGATTTGAATGATTTGAATGAATGCTTTTAAAATAGATTTCTTTAGATCTTGATCAAAATATAAAAATTTATCAATGTGTGTCCCTAGATACTTTACAGCATCTCTGTTGGGAATGTAACAATTTGATGAAAGGGATTTTATTCCAAACTTTTTCCAATTGCTTATTAAAATACACTAAACTTTCATTGTGGTTTCCTACAAAACAAACCATTCCAGTGACAATTTTTATTAAACTATTTGTAGGCTTTTGTCATTTCTCATTATTTTAATAAAATAAATTTATTATTTTTTAATAACATACAAAAAATAAATAAAATCAACTAATAAAAATTTCCTTTATAAAAAACCTGTTCAAATTATTTTTATTTTCCCTCTCCTAAACCATCTTCCCACCACTTTATTTATGACCAATTCGCAACTAGTCTTTTTGATATTTTTCCCAAATGTAGTAGAAACAGTAAAACACACAGACACACACGAAAAAATTATTTAGTGGCGTTTTTTACTCGCGTTTTTTCCCTCATTTGATCTCAGCCGCATGTATGTTGTCTTATTTTCTTGATTCAGTGTCTTAATGTCGGTCGGTTGCATTCAAATGACCACACTGTAGTGACAACTTTTCGGCACGCGGTTTTACAAATTCCTACAAAGACACAAACATACATTTGTATTTTATGGCAATATTTAAGTATGAATGTACATCGGTTGTGGACGGATGGATGGATGTAGAAATGTATATCAAAAAACTAAAGCCGGTCTGGCGCATACATGTGCTGCAGTGCTAACACATTGATGGAATGACCCCTTATGGAAATGTTATGTTGATGAGAAGAGTTGAAAAGGAGGGGGGAATGAAATTTTTAACGTCTTTGGCGTAAAGTAAGAGCCAGTGTTGATGTTAATGTGCTGGTGTCAAAAACTGAAAAGAAGGGCTTGTTTGCTGGCAATATTGATGGTTCCTTTAGCGTACACTGTTACACATAAGACTCATAATGAGAGGAAATAAAGCTTTTAAGTGCCTTGGCGTCATAGAGGCTTAAAAGAAAAAAAAAAAAAGAAAAGAAAATAAAGGAAAAAACCAGCAACAACAATAACAACTTAAAAATGGTCTATACCCTCAAACACACTGTATAAGAGATTAGCCTTTGTTGTTACCTTATATTACGTTTTTATTTTTTAAATATGTATGCATGAGTTTATGTGAGAAAATATAATTAATTGTAATTGATACGATTAACATGTTTTTTCTTTTTCTTTTGTTTAATAGAAATGTACCCGTAATATTGAAATATTTATATTTATTTGTATTGTTATTTAAAAATTTCTTGGTCACGAGATTTATGTCTTTTGATTGATGCCCATATTCAATTTAATTTCAAAGTCATATTAGACTCCTTAACTGTAATACAGTAGTGGGCTTGTTGTAGTTAAGAGAAATTCATGCACATTTGGTATGATGCCCATATTTACATTTATACATGTATAAACGGATTTGTAAAATGAAATGCTTTTTATACACCAGTTTATTGCTTTTTGTATTCTAAAGACTTTTATTCTTTTATTGTGAGTGTTGTACGAATATAATAAATATATCGACAGTTCAATTCCAAACCATGCTATGTCGACTTAGCATGTTTTTAATTTTTTTGCGTTTTTGAATTTAGATTTTTTCAACTTAAATTCTGTCAAATTTTGGTTGTGATTGGCTAGTCCAATCAATAGTTATAAATAACAAAGTTCTACCTCATATGGGTTTTTAAATATCGCCTGTAAACTATAGGAGCTTTTCCTGTAAAACTAACTTTTTCGACTTAGCATGTTTTGGAATTGAGCTGTCGATATATTCGGATATTCTGGTATTAGAGAAAGAAAACTAATGCTAGCACGAGATTTTCTCACAATTTTGAAATACATCTAAAATTTCCTAACTTTAGATATTCTGGTATCAGAGAATTACAACTATCGCTTGTTTATGATTTTTTAACTAGTAAATTAATCTATCGTTAGCTTAAAATTTTCTCAAAACTTTTAAATAAATCTATTAAGATGATCTTTTAAAACAGAAAGAAGATGATCTTTTAGAAAAGAATGAAATTAGAGAAAGCAATATATAGTTAACTCAAGACCTACCATTATAAAATTAGATGTCAACATTTCTGTATATATATATGAAACTTATTTGTATTGAATTTTATTTGGATACCAACATTTTTAAGATATTTTTGATCATTACAGTGATTTTTCGAAGTAAACCTTTTGTGGAAGCTATGACTAATTTTGGACCGCTCATTATAAAATTTGTCCGAATGGTTTTTGTATATATCGATGGCTTAATATAAAAAAATGCCTAATTCTATATTTTGTTACTTTTACACACAAAGAAAAAAACTTAATAAAATCCGTGAAATTTTAGATACAATTTTTTTTATAAAAGAAGCAACGCATTTTATTTCTCATTTTTTATTTTTATTTTTTTAATGAAGGTATCGAAGATAGACTTTTGTTTCATTGATTTTTTTTATATTGAGTTAGGCCTTTTTTATATTAAGCCATCGATATGAAATATACTCGTGTTGAATACCAATATTTTTAAAAGACTTATACTGTGTTACAGTGATTTTCGAAAGTAAGCCTTATATGGGAGCTTTGATCAATTTTGGGCCGATCTGCACAAGTAGATGTGAATTGGCTTCATTTTATTAAGTACAAAGATTGCTGTTGGAACGAAAAACGTATAGTTAGAAGACCGTCGAACACTTCCTCTACTAATATCCCTTATTAGCAAAGAATGTAAACTAATAAGCGTTTGAAGATTTTCTCTTAACAGGGCAATAAATCCATTGTAATGTCTTTTTTTATTCACCTTTAATATTCATAGATTTCCTACTATCTTAGTTAAAACAATTTAGCGTTTACGCTAAGACACCATTATAAAAACATAAATTAAAACTACAGGTACATTAAATTTGTTCCTACTTAATGTCACTTACTCGTATTTAGGTTAAAGGCACATTCAGACAACCAAAATCCAATAGAATTTTAAGCAGACCTAAAATTGTGTATATTTGTTTTTGTTTTAAAGTGTTGTGACCTCTCATTGACCTCATGCCGTGTGTTACGTGGTAATTGCATGTTAAAGTGTCAAAAAGTAGCTTAAGTCCAAACTAGACATGTTCGTCAGTCGTGCAGCTCACTGAACACTTTTATGGCTCATGGCTGAAATGTTCACTCAAATAGAAAAACTACCCGCACTTTTGTTGGGTAGTTAGAATAAATTTTGCACAGACTAATACTGCAGCACAGGAAAATGTTTCTTTAAAACCTTAAGTGCGTTACAAATGTGTATTTTACACAACAAAAATGTTATAATTTCACGTGCAATTAGAATTTTATGCAGTGAAATTTCTGAGTTCTTTTTGGTTCAGTTTAGTTTAGTTTTTTTTGTTTTCCTTCACAGGGGAAAAAAATCCATTAAAACGTAACAATATTGGCGACAACATTCCGCTTACTTGCTGAGTCTGTCTTACAAAACCTAGCGGGGTGTTGAAATTGCTGTGTTTGGTTGTTTTGGTGGTGTCTTTGTTTTCTCAAGAAATTCTCTACTCATAATTTCATATTTTATCACAAAAAAACAAGTTACTTATTTACAAAATGAATAACAAAATGAAACAAAAAATCACAACAAGTTTTCAGTTTAAAAATAAATTATTATTTGTTAAGATTTCTGAAATAATTTTATAATGATTCTGTAAACTTAATGGAATTTAATCGTTTTGCTGTTATTATTATATTATTAATATTGTTTTCTTTATGTTCAATTATCGCTTATAAAAAGGAAGTGCTTTAGTTTCCAGATAAAGAAACAATTTTTATAGAATTTTGTTATTTTTTTTTTCTTGCCATATATTATTTTACATATGTACTCGTACATGTTTTATCAGCCATGAAAGTGTTAATCACATTTATTAATAATAATGCTGGATATTTACAAAATGAATGTAAGATTTTAAATAAGCAAATAATATGATCACGATCAGAATTTATTTAGGGTTAGGGGGAAATAACTGTTATATAGAGAAATAAAATAGAGATTGAGTGCACTATGGTTTTTTTTTTCTTTATTTTGGCATAAACTCTAATTTTAAAGCTATTGAATTGAAATTTGGTTTGTGTACATGCCAAGATGACCTACCAAGTTTCATATGATTTGGTGCACTATTTCATATAGCTGCTATATAGTCGATCTGGCCGATTTGCCCCAACTTTTTTTTTATGAAGCTATTGAATTGAAATTTCGTTTGTGTACATTTTGATGCTCCCAAGATGACTTACTAAGTTTCATATGATTTGGTGTACAATTGCATATAGCTGCTATATAGCCGATTTGGCCGTCTTGCCTGCATGGGCAAAGGAATATTTACCTTAAAAAATCGATTATTTTTATACGGAGCAAATTGGAGCAATACTGGTTAGTTATTTATTAATCTACACAATGTAATTAATAAGTTGCCATTTGCAAGTTTTCGCACTGGTTTGCTCTTCAAAAATTATAATCCACGAAACACAACTATAAATGTTATGTTCAATATAATATTATACATAAATAAAACATTGCACAATTGGACAACAATACATAATAATGTCCAAATTGGTAGTAGGTAATAATTTTACATACCTCCACTAATATTTTCCATAACAACACTTTTTAATTTTATTCAACTTCAACTTTCACAAGCACTCGAACTCAGCTGATGTTTACCGCCTGTTGCACCAAACCAAAGTGATATTTAATCAGCTGACTTTAAAAGCATGCCAGCAAGAAAGTGTTGTCACCAAAATTTATATTTAATATTTTTTTTTCTAATATTCTAAGATTAAGCAAATCAGTTAAATTTCAAAATATGAATTGAAAAAAAAAATTCACTTTATGCCAAAAAATCCTACTTTTTACCCACAGTGGAGTGTATGAAAGAGCAAAAATTTTATCGATATAAAGAGTAAAATAAAAAGAATCAATGAGTTCAAATATGACTTTGAATATTTATATGTATAATGCAGGAATGCCTGCAGAAAAGTCAAAGTTCAAATATGATTTTGAATATTAATATAAAGGAATGTCTGTTGTCTGCTATTACTAAAGGTTTGGTGCGATTTAGCTCCCTGTCTTTATTAAGAAGCAGCAAGAGAGTGGTATCAAAGAAATAATAGAAAAATATAGAAACGCCCCTAATTGTCCACAGATTTGTTGAATTAAAAAAAGCGGTGGTTCTTTAGGTGCTTCTAACATGAAAACTCATCTTAATTCACTTAGACTTTGTAAAACGCCACAATTTTCTAAATGTTACGTTGAATTACATTTTGCAATTCACGGCGTTCAAGCATGCATTGTAAGCTGATTCTTACGTTGTTGTTAATACAACTGTTTGAAATGGTGTATTTTGTAAAACGCAACGCTGAATTTTTTATCACTTGCGTTGTCAAATTTAACGCCTCCATTTTGTTGGCGTTAGTTTTAAAAGTTGAATTAAAATATTATTACACTCATAAACAATTCAGTAATCCGTACTTAAATCAATCCTTAGCGGTGTCAATAGTAGGGTAAGTACGGATTTTCTTATGTCCGAGTTTGAATTAAACCCAAAATGAGCTTGGTTCAAGAATTTTGAACTAGATTTAAGCTCTAATTCATATTTGATGTAATCCTAAAATCGGATTGATTTCAGAATGCCCCAGATATAATTGATCCTAAAATGAGCTAAATAATACGAGATAAATACTTCGGATCTCGGTCGGCTAACTACGGCTACAATATTATGAAGTAAGAACCAAGGCCTCGTCTGGTTATATTTTGTTCGTTCGGAACAGATTATAACTGGATCGGTACTCCTATTCTTACTTGCTTTATTGTGATATTCTTATATATCTTATATTAAAATTCATATAGACTATTTGAGAATTATAATAGTGAATTTTAACGTAGGAAGTAAGTCTTAATTTTCGCTTTAAGAGTTACCTTCTTGATTTAAGAGCAAATTGGACTTAAAGTAAGAATTTCTTACTCAATAAATTGCAAAACCTGATTTTGAGAGCTTCTGAGAGAGTAAGTTTAACTACGCTCATTTCTTCTCTGGGATTGATTTAAGATTTTTGTTCTTAATTTAAGTAAAATAAGTCTTAGTTTTCGTTTTAAGATTTATCTTCTTGATTTAAGAACAAATTGGACTTAATTTAAGAGCTTTTTACTTAAATCAAGAACACTATTCTTGTTTTAAGAAAATCTGCACTTGATTTGTCAAATCAATCCCGATTTTTACTTATTTTAAGTATGAACTAGTAAAAACGTACTTGAAAATTTAAGGTTAAAACTGAAAAAAATAAACTTAATTTTAGAATGCCATTTTTCTTTCTGTGTACTATCGAACAAACCCATAGACTTGTCAATATCATCAAAAAAAACATTTGAAGAAAAAAATATTGTTCTGCTGTTTTTATTGACATTTCTCAAGCTTTTGATAAAGTGTGGCATGATAGTCTAATATACAAGTTGGAAGCTACTTAACTGGAAAGCTACTTAACTAGTCGCACATTTAAGCTTAAAGAAGGGGATTAAGTTAAGCTCCGCACTACCTATTGAAGCAGGAGTACCTCAAGGAAACATCCTGGGACCCTTCTTATACTTGATATACACATCTGATATGCCAACAAACAAGAAGCATCTCGCTACCTACAATATCATATACATATCTGAATTAGAAAACTAGTTAAAGCAATGGAGGATAAAAGTTAATGAGCAGAAATGTACACACATAACTTTTACATTGCGTAGAGAATCATGCTCTTCTATTTATATCACTAATCAAGCATTAACACAACAACCCGAAGTTAAATACCTTGGTATACACCTCGATCGTCGCCTTACATGAAAATCCCATATAGATGCGAAAATGACTCAAATTCAAATGAAATAAATCTAAATTAATTGGCTCATTGGCAGAAACTCTAAGCTAAGTTTAGATTGCAAACTCTTGATTTAGAACTCAATCATAAAACCTATATGGTGTTATGGAATAAAGCTATTAGGAACAGCCTCAGCTTCAAATGTAGACAGAATTCAAAGACGCCAAACAAATTGCTACGAATGATCACAATTTCCCCCTGGTATATAAAAAATTTGAATATCCATAAAGACCTAAACGTACCTTTGGTAAAAACTGAGATCCAAAAAAATGCAGAAAAACACTTAAAAAAGCTTGAAGTACACCCCAACCCATTAGCCCGCAACATACTTAATAATATTAGTGGCTATATTCGATTAAGAAGAAGGAATACAGCGGATCTGAGCCGAAGACAAGAAGGAAGAATACCAATTTAATAAATAAACTAAACAATGGTCAAACAATTTTCGTCCGGCACTGGCTGGAAATTTTTTTTAGATATATTTACTTAATATTTGAAAAACTTATTGTTAGTTCATTTTTAATAAAGATACAATAAATAAATAAATGAAAAAAAAACAATTTGAAATATTTTCTTGATAAATAATAACCAAACAAAATTATTGAACAGCTGATAGGGTTGTAGCATTGCCAATGCAAAATAAGTGTAACTTTATGTAAAGTTTTATTTAAAATTTCAGTATCAACAGTTACAATGGCAACATTAATCACGCAATGATTTGACAGTATTGTAACAATGTAATATTTCTGCGTTCGCTAAACGCAATGACGCAGTGATTTACAAAATTTAAAATTTTTGGTGATGCGTTCGCAAAAGCGTAGGTGATGGGTTGAACGCAAGTGATTTACAAAATTAGGGCCTTAATTTGTTTGCATCACAACTATAGTAAACATCATAAACCATTTTTTAAATATTTCTTTTTGTAAAAAACCTAAATTTGGCAAACTAAATGTTACTCGTGGGTTTAAAAAGGTAAAAATAATTTCATTTGAATTTGACTGCTTGACCAATTGACTTTATTTACTTAACTTGAACGTGTATTTTAATTTGAGTTTTATTTGTATGTATGCATGTATGTGCACTGAGTCATCAAATAATTGTCATGTCATAAATTAAAGGCGCTTAAAAATCACACACATTTGTGATTATTTTTTTTTGTTGTTTAACGTGTATCGCTCATAAATCACCAAAAAAAAAAAGAAGTGGAAAACAAAACCATTCTTTACGTATTGTACTTTTGTATACTTGTCCCTAGTTTCACATAAAACCAAAAAAGGAAGATAGTAACAGTAGAATGAAATTTAAATACGCTAAATTATATTATTTGTTATTTTTTTTAAATGGCAACCAATTTGTCTAAATGAATAGTGAACATAGTTTAATAATTCTATATGTAGAAAATATAAAATATTAACCATTAGTAGAAAGAAAATCATACTGTAAATTGAAAATGGGTCTTGAATTTGATTTGTTTACAGGTAAATAATCGATCAGGTTCATATAATTTAATTTGTTTTATTAGTTTTATTAATGTACAAAAATTAAAAAAAAAAATTTTAAATAAAAAAAAAACAAGTAAAAATGTCAACTCGGTCAAACCCGACCATATAATATCCTACACGTATATGTGTATAAACAGTTTTTCATAAATGGGCGCTACATGGGAGCTATGATCTATTATGGACCGAGCATTCTAAAATTTCGTGGCAGAAAATAAAATGATTTTCGGGAATGGACCTTATATGGGAGCTAGGTCAATTTTGGACTGATCTCCACAAAATTTGTAGATGTAATTAGGCTTCATATACCTACCAGTTTTTTGAGGCAACATTTGTTTGACTATATACATAAATCAAACATTAATGACCGATAAACCGTGTTTTTAACAAATATATCAGAGACACTTTTTTTTTGAACATTGTCTTTTCAATCATCAAAAAAAAAAAAAAAATTTAATCAGTATTTTGCACGAGTCCAATAATATGTACATTAGGGTGGCCCCGTTTGTATGGAGAAAAAATAAGGTATCGATGTTCCCGACTAATATGAAAATTTGATTCATTTTAAGACTACGTTTCTCAATTTTTTTGTCCTGGGGTCAATATTTGGTGAGCTGGATCAAAGGATAAAAATGTCCTTTTTAGAGGTTTTTTGATTTTTTTCATATTTCTTCTAAAGGAACTATATGTAAAGGTCTTTGCAAGGCGCATTCAATGGGTTATCAAAAATAAAAAAAAAATTTTTTAAATTCAAAAAATTTCAAAATTTCAGACAAAATTTTATTTTTTTTTTATTTTTGCATATATGTAATTTACTTAAAAAATTAGTTGAAATTTCTTGATTCTAAACATTATGCAATTTAACCCAAATGGTTTTCCCGTTTTTTTAAATTCTATCTATTTCAATTTTTATTAATTTTTTTTAAACCTAAATTCTTCCCTCTCTGACAATCTCTGTTAACTCAATTCGTTAATGTAATTAGTATTAAAATAACGTAAATTTTATAAGCTAAATAACGGGAAAAACCATTTGGGTTAAATTGCATGATTTTTAGAATCAAGAAATGTCAACTATTTATTCAAGTAAATTTTATGAAAAAATAAAAATAAAATTTTGTCTGAAATTTTTAAAATTTTTGAATTTAAATTAATTTTTGATAACCCATTGAATGCGACTCACAAAGACCTTTCATATGATACCAAATTTACATAAAGTTCCCTTGGGGGAAATGTTGACCTTCTACTATTAATATTAAGTGTGTTGCTTGTGCATGGTGACGTTTTTTGTCTCTCCAGATACTTTTAGTATTTTGAGTTGTGACCCTTTTGTATTTAGGGTGCGATATGTTCTCTTCAAAATAACATAAAAGTTACTAAAGACAAAAATCACATTCAAAAGATATACCATCTGCTATGAATTTCGCATTTTCAAGTTATACACCCAAAACAATAACCAAATATTATGAACTACAATTGGAAGAGAGACAAAATGAGCACCAATATCTCATGTCTCTGATTAAAGTCCTAATACTAAATGGCAATTTCTTTGCTCTTCCGATTTTGTAAATATTTTTATCTCTACTCATATACTAAGAACTATTAAAAAATTGTGAATTTTACGGTAACACGCAGAGTGTTTGATAACAATTTTTGTTGATAAAAACTCGCTAAAAATTCCTAAGATTTTGTGTTATTTTTCTCAAAATTTCTTACATTCTTTCTTCAAACATATTCATCTCTATTGCTGTTTCACTCTAACAATTACAACATCAAGGAATATCTTAACTGTGCACACAGATTTTATTACTTTAAGATAACTACTTAAAATATTTAAGATAACTACTTAAAATTTATGGCCAAGACTGTCTGCCTGTCAAAATAATTTTGACTTATTGGACAATTTAAGGTAACATGTGCCAGCACGAGCTAAACAAAGATGAACAGTAAGACAGAAATAGAGAGCTAGAGGTTGTTAGCTAAATAAGGTGTCATGTTGAGCTATTGTAAAAAAGGTAATTCGTTAGATGACCGTCTGACCCTAAACACTGCATAACAATTGCGCCATTGTCTTGACCATTGTTGAATGAAGGCGCCAGCATTTAATTGCCAAACAATTTTAAGCAGAAACATAAAATTGTAGCAATAAAGAAATATGTATAAACGAATGTACATAATTGTTGCTATTTTAATATTTGAACAAGTACAAGTAAAATGTACTTACAGAGCCAAGTACTCTTATTATGGTTTCTTAAACATTTTAAAATGCTTTTAATTTTAAGGTCATTTGTTATAGGTTTTCTTTTAGCAGTGTTTCAGGACGAAACTAAAAAAAGTGAAAGTGAAAAGGGTTTGTTTATACTCGTATATTGTTCCATATATAGAGAAATATAGGGAAGAAATGTTTGTTTTTCTTAAAAGGGTTAATTTTATTTAGTTGATTGATTTTAGTCAGAGTACCTGTCGTGTTTGAAAAGCGAGAAGAAAAGAAAGAGAAAAAAAACATTTGTGTTGAGGTATTTCCAAAATGTTTAGCATGCAAGGATATTTTAAGGATAATTAAGTAGTTTTTAGCTGCTATTGTGACAGTACAAATAAAGTAATTAATTTTTGAAAATAAAACTTGATCTTACTAAAGATCTTAACACGCAGGGGTTGCTTTTCGTTGCCAAATAAAATGAAACACCAACAAGCAGTATATTGCCCCGTCTAGGATTAATATTAAAAGAAATAAATAAAAGCAAGAAACGTTTAAATTTAAATTAAATTTAAAATTTAATTTTGAAAATTCTACTTTTTATAGAGTGAGTTAATAAAGCATTGTTTACATAGAAATCGGCCACACAACAGAGTTTTTGACTTTTAAAATAAATTGGTTAGAATATATTTGTACAAGTGCCCTTTGTAAACTAGCTTCAGTTGGTTGTTAACTAATGTTCTATGTTACTCTAGTCATGAAATTAAATTAGAATTAGATTTCTAATTGTATTTTGGCATAGCTAAAAATTAAATTCAAATTAATTAAAATTATTAAAAAACAATAAACTATCATACAATTGAATTTAAAACAATTTTGAGCCCTATATTAAGTTTTTGTTCATGCAGCTGTATATATTAATGTCAGTTTCAAGTTTTCTTTTACATAACTTCAATTATAAATACGAAAAATATACAAATACAAAGTTATTCTTGTAGGAAATAAATGCCTGCTCTATCTCAATTATTTTTGTATTTATTAATGTAATGCCAATATAATTATGTATATTCATTTATATAATTTTACGAACCGAGCTAACTAAGCCTTGGTAATGAATATTTACTGCATGAAATTGCCAACTGTAATTTGACTAAACAAACTTAGTTTTTTCAAGCATTCTAATTCGTGCTAGCAACATTGTTCTTAATACCAATTAAATTTAACCCATTTTATTCGTATAATACAAATTATTCAATTAAAAAAACGAAATTCAATAATGAAATTTTTTTAGATTTTTATCTGCTTGAATTTATTAAAATTTTGTATAAATTCATTCAGCCAAATGAGAGTATCAACATAGCAAAAATTGGAGCTTGGTTGGTTGGTTTTCGTGGTAGTTCACTACGTGCGAACACTTAAGTAGAGTAGTCAGATTTAAAGTCGTTTACATCATAATAAACTTGCAAATGGCAACTTATTAATTACATTGTGTAAATTAATAAATAACTAACCAGTATTGCTCCAATTTGCTCCATTTAAAAATAATCGCTTTTTAATGTAAATATTCCTTTGCTCATGCAGGCAAGTCGGCCAGATCGGCTATATAGCAGCTATATGAAATTGTACACCAAATCATATAAAACTTGGTAGGTCATCTTGGGAGCATAAAAAATGTACACAAACGAAATTTCAATTCAATAGCTTTAAAATTAGAGTTTATACCAAAATAAACAAAAAAAAAGCAATCGTTAAAATATATACACTAATACCCCGATTTGCGTCGACCCGATTTGCGTTGATTCGATTTGCGTCATCAAAAAAAAGTTGCGTGACTTCGAATTGCGTCGTTGATGTTTCTTTTTGCGTCGAAAAAATACAAATTTGTGGCTTCGAATTGCGTCGTTAATGTTTCGTTTTGCGTCGTTTTCTATTACATTTTGTGCATAGAAAGGGGATTTCCCTTTTTACTTGTTTTGTTCAAACCTCTGTGACCATTCCCTTGGAGTAACACAAATTATTTTGTATGTAACTTATAAAATTGAATTACATAATTATATGTTTATGTTGATTTTTTACATGTATGAATTGGCTTTAATTTATTTTTTTACTTTACGTTATCTTTTTGTTGCAATATATTTTAAAAAATTACCTATATACATTATATACATTTATTTATAGTAAAAGTTTTCAACTTTTCTAAAAATTTTCTTCTGGAACGAATTAACGAAAAATCCATACAAATATATGGAGAAAAGTGATTCGATTTGCGTTGTTTCGCATTGCGTCCCTTTTGGTCGGTCCTAAATAACGACGCAAGTCGGGGTATTAGTGTACCTCTGTATATATGAGACTTATTTGTATTGATGTTTTTTATAAGAAGTAACACTAACACTCACTTAATTAATTGTGTTACTTTCTTTGGAAAGGGGATAAGTAGGAGAAGAATAGGTGGTGAAAGAAGAGAAAAACTTATCATATGACAACACTGTAAGTGCGAGTTACGTTTATTTTTAGTGCAGAATTGCAGTGCTTGTGGTGGTGGGCACGAGCATTGATCCAAGCTTGATTTATAGCCATTATTTAATTATTTTATTTCGATGGCGTTTCAATGATATACCACAAATACCAATTCGTGCTATAATCAAGCGCTAATAAATTAAGCTACAGCACCCTGAAAATTTGTAGATGTGATTAAGTTTCATATGCAACATATTTGTGGCGAAATTTGTGTGAATAACTACGTGTATAAATCAAACATTTCTGAACGATAAAGCCTTATTTCGGGGGGACATTTGCATGGGGGCTAGTTGAAATAATAGACCGATTTGAACCAAATTCAATTCCAATCATTGTTCCAAATAAAAATTTGATCGAACTATCATCGATCAGCGATATCGACAGCCATCCAAACGGACAAACGTTGTTTAATCAACTTAATGATTCTGAGCTTTTTTGCGTTACAAACATCAGCACAAATATCCACTGTGTTGGTAAAGAGTATAAAAATTTAATTATTCTAATAATTGCATTAATTCTAAATGTGTGGATGAATTTTTGCAAAAAGTAAAATCTCTTATTCGAATTATTTGTTTCATTTGATTAGAAGAAAAATCTAATAATTTGGTTACCCTAATAGGAAACCTTGATTTTGTTATTCCGTTTCTCACACATCGAAATATTGGTCCTCATTAAATTCCGAGAAAGCGAATGTTTTTGTATATTGAAAATTGTTTAAGAGTAGCAAATTTGTCATGGGTACGTTTGAACATGAAATAATTCCACAAAAGTACAATCTTTTTAACGTTTATATGCCTGGTCACAATTTTGGCATACTGTAACTCTACTTGTTTCTAAGCAAGCTACTTTTAAAGTAGTATTTAAAAAACTTAGTCCATATACTTTATAAGGATTTTTCAAGCTTAGTGCAAATTATACCACTAAATAGTTGAAAATATTTCACCATTTATATCTTTGATTTCCAGCTGATTCCAGATATTGAATTTCTTGTTGATTGGTCTTGGATATTAACTGATACTGAAATAAATTAGTAATAATAATCTAAATTATAATTAAATATAAATCCTATGTTAACAACCATTTATGGGTTAAGTTTTTCTAAAATGAATTCTTATTAAATTTCACTGACATATGACATAAAACAAAGTATGTGTCTTAAGTCTTACGTTTTTTGTTTGTGTGTTTCTTTGAAATTGAATTAAATACGATTTGCTTACAATTTTCATGTCTTAAAACAATTTTGTTTTTATAATTAAACTGTATGAAAATGCTACTTCCAAACAATGTCTATGTGCTTCGTTTAATTTAATGGAGCATTTTAATGATAAAAAAAAAGAAATACAAAATTTAAAATAAAAAAACGTTCAAATTTAAAAAGAACGAACAATTTTGCACATTAGTGCAAAAACTAATGTTAATGTTTTTTAACGCTTTAATTGTGTGTTCAGCATTTGGTTGTTGTTGTTATAGCTATTGTTTTGTTTTATGCTATTTGGAGTGGCAATACAGAATGTAGTATGATTTATTAGCAATTATAATATTTAAGAAAATAACTAACTGAAAAAACACATTTATCATGGCATTATTTATGAGACTACAATGTTTGGATTGAGTGGTAAAAAAAGTTAAATGAAAAATAAATATGAATAAATTAGTATCGACACGCATACAAACACTATACACGCAAAACAAATGTAGCAAACCAAAGAGGAAAAAAACCTAAGCAAATATTAAAGAATTAAAATTGTAAGTGCTGGTAGAATTTATGACAGTAAAATAAAAATATTAAAATTGCGTTTTTGAAGCACATTTTCGCAAGTTTTTTAAACCAATGCAATAAATATCAAAAAAAGGTGTTTTCGCTATTGTTGTTTTATTTTCTTATCTTGATTTATTTATTGGATTAAATGCAAATTAATTTTAGGAATTGCTTTTATTGTTTAATTTAGAGCATTTTATTGTTAGTTATTTTCGTTTGAAATGTAATAAAATTTAATTCTTAATAGACCATTAAATTGTCGGATACACCTTGTTTTATTTTATAATATTGCTATCTGTAGCTTTGTTATCTATTAAATTTGTTTAACTGATACTGATTGTTTTTAGCATTTTCTCACTATTGAGGTTGGAACTTCTTCAATTGATGTTCTCACAAAAATCAAATGTTAATTTTAATATATTTTTTTTTTTGTTATTTTACAGAAAATTAACATAAATTGACAACATTTATGATTAGGCAAACATGCAAAACAACAAAATTAACATAAATGTATGACATTTGTGTATTTTTTTTTGTTTATTTCCATAATGAATTTAATTTTACGCAGATGGTTGCTGAAGTTGTTTAATTTTGTTGGTAAAACATGAGTTTGTGAGAGAAATTTATTGCCTTAATAATTTGCTAACAGTATTAAACTGTTATATGGATCAGTAGAAGAGTTAATAATTCTCATTCTGCTTCAAATAAATGGTATTTAAAGAAGAACTCTGTTTTCTAGTAGGGATAAATTTAAAATTGCTGTATTTGGACTTTTGAAAATCCAAGAGCAATTGTTGAGAAGCATTTAAAATTTTAAATGTTGAAAAGCGACTGAGAAGTATTTTATTAAAACTCGGTTTAAAATGCTGTTACGCTGAATGGAACATGCTATCAAGAGATAAATGTTAATAAAAAAAATTTTGGCCTCTTATTGATGATACCACATTTCCTGATCTTATAATTTCACAAAATTGAGTAGCCAATTGTGCGATCCAGTTTAGCATCACTTGATTACTTTGTATGGGAATATTTTGAAGATAAAGTCTATGAAGAAACAAGCTAATCGAATACAGCCTTAAAACTTAAAATTCGTGCAGTGATTAACGAAATAGATCCCCCGATTTGCAGAAATGTGAGGAAATAAAATTTACCATTCCCGTTTCCCGGGGATAAAATAGTTCGGCAAATCCCAAATCCAAGTCACCACTCTTCAGTAAAGTGGTCATTATTCAAAAGCTGCAATGGCTTGGGATGTTATAAAGAAAAAAACGTTGTAGTCTAACCAGGTAAAGACCAAAACTTAAATTCTCACTGGTTATCGTACTCAAATCAATTTAAAAATAGATTCAATTGATTCAAACATGTTATTTATAGATATCGTGTTCATCTTTAATTGATCAAAAATATCGAAATTCAAAGTCAGATTTGGTCACGCCAATCCTAGGGATAAACTGATTTAGCCGCTGAACTTTTTGAGATCTGGTCACATAACTTCTTAATTTGTGTAAAATCTTCATAACAACAAAATATAACTTTGAATCTTAATGTTTACTTGAATTTAATTTTGATTATTATTTAAAATTTAAAACTGACTGAAACGAAAAAATATGGAACAACATTTCAAAAAATATTTGTATTTAGTTTAAATTTCAGATTATGTTTTACAAATTGTTGTACATGAAATAAAATATACGCAGTGGGTCCAGAATTAAAATATTTCTAACTGGTTGCACTTAGTCATGTCATAGAAGTTTGTGGCGCTTTTGAATCTCAATCTGGGCATCATTATTAAATTATATTGGAAATTTGTTTGTGGTTTTAGTTAAAAACAAAGAATAAGATAATTGGTTAAGCCTACGATTTTAACGTCTGCTTATATTCTCTTATAGTTTATACGTATTTGAAACTAAAATTTTACCATAACTTTTTTTGAAAATAACGGACAGAGAGAGTTTTCCATTAGTTAAACATTAAATAAAAAAAAAATCATATGAAAAAAGTTACAAAACTACAACTAGAATTGTGCATGTACGTTTAATTTTACATTTCACTGTACCTATACACAACACATTTCTACTCCAACGCATTGCATCTACTTAAGTATCTCAACTATATTAATGTATTTTTTATGCATGTGTGAAACCTCATTTGCCAACAATTAAAAAAAATAAATTAGACATTTTATTTATAACGAATGACATTAACAGACGAAAAGCATTATTATTATTATTAAATCATAAATTCATATTCAATTGATACGTTTGTGTTTTGTTTCAAAATAAAATGCTACTTGCTGTTGTTCGTATAGACAATTGCAAAACAAACTCACTCAGTCATATAAATACCCGGTTTATAATGACAATAACTTGTAAATTTATAAACAAATGACATAATTACATTTGTAAATTATACATTCTCACACTTAAAAGCAGGAAAAATACATACATACATACATATGTACGAGTATGTAAGTGTTAATAAATTCAAAACTTAGTGTTGTACGAGTATAGATAATTGTACATTTACTATATGTTCCCTACATTCTCTAATGTAGTGTAACAGGTAAATAATTAAACAAAATGTTCGTAGTTACTAAAAATTTTGTGTTGAAACGTATTACAGCCAGAGAAAAACCCATTTCAACATTATTACAAGTTAAATAACAATATCATGGTCACTGTAGTTAATTATATATATACTAGATGGCATTTGCGCGCGTTTCTACGTCACCAATTAAAATTAACTTGAAAGTAAGGCATTACAAAAATATTCAATTCATTTATTGATTTTGTTCATTTTGAAAAAAAAGTAGGAGGTCGAAAAAGTATTCTTAGTCATGCCGGAGTCTTAGTTATATCCCGGCAAAGTTTTAGTAAGATCAGTCCAGCGGTCTGGCCTTCCCGGCAGGCGTTGTAATTCATTAAAAAAAGTGGGCGTTAGAGTAGGCGTGTTCATACTCAGAAACCGTCCCGGGCTCATGCACAACAACTTTGCCAAAGATAATCACACGATCACATACATAGTTTACGATTCTATAAAGGACATACATACAAACATTTATTTTTTGAGATGGGGCATGAAAGTGTGCGTGGCACATAACTTTTTTATTTTTGCCTCGCCTTCAGTAAGATGTGTATACAACTTGTTTAAAGTAATTCTGTAAAAAGCCATGCAGAAGCAATTAATCAATTTAAAAAGTGGGCGTTAAAGTAGGCGTGGCCCTACCAACTCAGAAACCTTCCCGGGCTCATCCACAACAACTTTGCCGAAGATAATAACGAAAATAATAATAATATAAGTGTACTGAAATTTGACCCTTTTTACAGCTTTATATTTGAGTCATGAATAGCATGTTCTGGGTTCTTTTTTGTTTGGATGGAAGAATATTTTATCTTTTTTTATTTTTAATTGAATAAATAATATCAATTATCCTTTTTTGTTACCCGTGAAAAAATAATTTTCAAAAAAGTACCTATTAATTATTCATAATACGTACTATTGAAAATAATAGTTCATGAAATTTTTAGTGAGAAAATATATTTTGATAAAAAAGTACCAAAAAAAGAATACAATTTTTAGGCCATAGGAATTCGAATTTCAAAAAAGTACCAAAAAGATTTCTAGTCTTTATTAATCTGAGCCAGATGCATTTAATATAGTATTTCTATGTTTATTTATGTAGGAGATATACATGTTAATGGAGCGTTCTACGGGGACTATTTTTATCCCATATGGTCACTTGAAATTCGAATTTCAAGAAAGTACCAGACACCTATCGTCTCTTTTTTTGACGCATTTAAAACATTTTTTCTAAGTTTATTTGTTTTGGAGATATAGAGGTACTGGTACTTATCCGTTTTTGCCCCATTTGCCCCCCTTAACGACCGAATTTCCAAAAATCCCTTCTTTCAATGCATTGGGAGTTATTTCATAATTTTTGTTGGGAGTTATTTCATTTGGGAGTTATCATTGGTACTTATTTCATCGCAGTTGGGACTTATTTAATTTTAGTTGCAAATACTATTTTATTGTTGGGAGATATTTCATTTCTCTTAAAATTGCATTTTAGTAAATTTTGATGGTTTTGCAACGGTTCTTAAAACTGTCTTAAAGCAAGTAATTGCAAATATCTACAGGGAATCTGTACTATGCGAAGCCGGTGTTATGTATACCTTGGAGGAGAAAATCCTTCCGCCAGGCCGTAGGCCTGCAATATAGGGAATTTGTACTATGTGAAGCTGGTGTTCTGAATACCATGAAGGAGAAAATCCTTCCGCCCGGCCGTAGGCAGAATACCGGCTTCACATAGTACAATAGGATTTTCTCCTCCATGGTATACAAAACACCGGCTTCGCATAGTACAGATTGTATTTTTTATGGTGGAATGTCATAATCTTTCTTTAATATCTTCGGATTTATATTACCTACATGGTCATGTTATACCTTAAATTAAATTATTATTACTATTATGTATGTATGTATATGCTTACATATAATTGTGAAATAAAAAGCGTTCATTTTTGTTGGGATTTATTTTTACATTTTGAAATAAGTCTCAAAAAATTGGGACTTCTTTCATTTTGCCTTTGCAAGTTATTTCATTTTTTTTTCAGCTGGGCGTTATTTCATTTTTCATTGGACTTATTTCATTGGGATTTATTTCATTGGGACTTATTTCATTTGGGAGTTATTGCACTGTACCCAATCATAGTATGTTAGAGTAACGATTCACATGATTGCAGTAATCATCTTCACAGTCATCTTTGGGATACAAATCTTGAACATGTTTGTAGTAAACAATTTACTAAATCATGTGAAACGTAACTTTTACATATCATGGTTGCTGCAATCATATAAATTAATACAGTGACTATAATAACTACTAACAAAAATGTTGAAATGATACCTTGTACCTTTAATATACTTATAAGTTTATATAATTGCGTAGTTCATATAATTTGTTATTTAAACCATTAACTTGTAAACAATTTATTTTTTAAGTTGCCAAAAGTATGATCAAATTAATATGCCACCTAGATACTGGTGGAGACTATAAAATTAAATATGAGCGCAATAAAAATATATTAGACTTTTTATGTAAATAATTTACAAAACACTTTAAATCAATTTAAAATCTATTAACAACATTGCAAATTGTTGTGTTAAAAGCAGCAAAATGCCTTTAAGACATTTAATAATAATAAAAAAACATTTTTTTTAATCGTGTTGAGCTACTGTATACTTTTTACTTATAACGATGAGTTTTATTTTATTGCTTAATCATAAAATTTAGCACTTGTTCATATGTATGTATATTTAAGAAAACACTTTTTAATAGTAATTACAATTTTAATAAATGTAATTCAAAGCTGGAACTGAAAATTTTTGCAAAATTTGTAATATCTTATTAAAACATTTGGGTATGAAACTCGTATACAAAACTATGAAAACAATAATATTAATTGGAAAGTTATTGAACTACAAAATTTTGTCGTTAAAAGATAGTTACAGAAAGTTGGCCATCATTTGTAAAATAAAATATTCTTTTGTTTTTTTTTTAAACCGTAAAAAATAGTGTGTTAGCTGAGAGACTTCCTGAAAATAAGACGTGTTTTTATTGTGCTTTCCTAAAACTGTTTCAAGAATAAACAAAAAATAAAATTAACAAATATTCTTTCGATTTTATTAATTGTATTTTTATAAAACAATCACTAATTCTGTGTTACAACAAACTGTGATTTAACAAACAAACAAACAATAACGTCATTTATTGTTTATTTTGCATTCTAAAGTACTGATGTAGGCCGATGATGTTAAACTTTTTTAACTCTTTTAATGATACAAATGAACATAGTTTACTAAGTTGCCGACTTTTGCAATTTTTCTCAATGGTGCAGATTTAATTTATTGGAGTTAAATATTATGAAATGCAGACACATGTCATTTTTTATACAAAATCCAATTGAGACTTCTTATTATGTTGCTACTGTTATCTATATACTATATGTATATAAAATTGAATGTGTGTTTATTTGTTTGTGTGTACCTTATAGGAGACCAAACATCTGGACCGATATTTTTGAAATTTTCACAGCATTTAACTGGGACTCTGGTATGATTAATAGGGTACTTGTTTTTGACCACGCCCACTTTTTTAAAATATTGTTTTTTTGTGTCTCCTGTAAAATTTAAAAAAAATGGACTTAATACATTTGCGAATTAGACTAACGATATGTATTTGACGTATGTACTAAGAACGAGTACTTTAAAAATACAACACAAAATAACGCAGGTCAGGTCCAGCTAGTTTTAGATAAAGTTCAACCCATATGGAATCTTGGCATACTGTTGGATCATAGACTTGATTTATGCGATCACATCTCTATAATGGTAAATAAAGCCAATGGGGTACTTGGATTCATGAAGCGCTGGTCTAAGGAATTTTTAGTTTTATATACTTGTCTTGTTCGACCAATTCTTGAGTATGGATTAATTTTTTGGTATCCTTGGTTTTCAATTCATATCAATAATATTAAGTCGGTACAAAAACAATTTTTAATTTTCTGTCTCCCTGGTCTTGGTTGGAATTCTTACGTCTTGCCACCGTATGAAAGTAGACTTGCTTTGATAAAATTGCCAACTCTAATTAGTCGACGTGGTGTTGTTGATTCGGAGTTCCTGCTTAGTCAACTAAACTTTAATGTTCCTGTTAGACCAACCTGCAATTTTGAACTCTTGGCATTAAAATAATACCGTTCTGTATATGTAAATAAATAAATAACAAATTTATACCATATATAGACAAACAAAGATAAAATGTTGTAGTCTACCCAGTACTCCAATCGATTTTATATTTATTACATTGATTAAGCACATGTTACTTATAGATATTATGTTGATATTTGTTTGATTTGTTATACTTAAAGAAAAAAATAGTGAACTTTAAAGTCTTTGGGTTAATTTGCAATGTACAAATAAAAAATGTACCTTGACAGCAAAAATTCTGTTTTAGTAGAATTTGGCAGTTTTTGAATATTAGTTCTTGACATAAAAAGTTAACAGTTTTTCCTAAAATTCTAAAAATATCAAAAATTAATAATTATATTTTGTTAGAAATGTACTCGTATTATTCAGTGTAAGTTTGTGCTAAAAAGTGTAAAATCTGTACAAATTTTAAAATCATATCATATCAGGGATGCAAAATAAGATTTTACAAATTGTACTAAATTTCAAGAAAAAGTGTACTTTTTCAGCCCAATTGTACTAAATTCTTTTCTAATTTCTTTTAATATTTTTTTTTATTAAAAATTAACTAAAAACGTTCATAACAATTCATTTGTACATACATATATAAGTGTGTAAAAACTTTACAAATAATAAAAAAAACACATTAAAATTCATTCGTACTAAGTACTTAAATATACATATGTAGGTAAACTTAAAAATTAATATTAATGTTTTAATTTCAAAAGGTACATAAAATTCCGCGAGAGTTTTCTCCCTTTTCCAATTTTTCCTATTCAAATTCAATGTTAAAAAAATAAAAAGGGAAAAAACTCCCGCGGAATTTTTATTCATGATTGGGACGAAGGACTATTAGTTGATGAGATCTGAATAAAAGTATTATTTATGACATACAGTATACCCCGGTTAAATACCTCACTAAAAAATCCAAAATTTTTGGGTACTTATCCGGGGAAGGTATTTAAGCGTTCATGGTTATTTATTTTATAAAGGTAATTATTTTACAATTAAATTGTGCAGCTATTTGGTGTTTTATTTCATCCCTTTTTTTTTGCAATAGAGATCAATAAAAGTTGTTGCTTTATAGATAAAGATGTTTTCTTGGAAGCCATTGCATTAAAAATGTATTTAAATTTTTAATTTGATCAAATTCAGCACCTTTTTGAAAACTATAATTTTACCAACACAATAAATGAAAACAAATAACAAGCACGAAGTTAACTGGTGCCTGAATGAAATTACAAAATTGTATAAAAAGGTACTTTGGGTAAATAAACGAAGTTAAACCAACGAAAATGTCAGTGATGGGAAAATTTTTTTGAGGTAATTACCCAAATTGGGTATTTAAGCGAAAGTTATTAAAACGTGTTGTTTTGTTTGAAAAAATATGAAAAATAAACGGGGATTTATAAGGCGAGGTAAATAAACGAAAAAGCCAATTAAGTATGGGGTATTTAACCGAGTATACTGTACTTCTTGCTAACAAGTTCTTACTCATTTCTTAATTGTAGCAGCACGAATTAGTTGCCTTCAGCAAGTCTGTAGTTTTTATTATATTTTGATACGAAAATATTCTTTACACATTTGCAGATGAATGTGGATGGGATATTATTCCTTTAGCAATTCTTGAAATATCAGTAAATATTAGTTCATTTAATTCATTTCTTATACCTTCGACCAAAAAGTACATACGAGTATATTGTAATAATATAGGGAAACATTTTAAATAGTGCTAAAAAAGTACAATTGTACCAACTTTTGCATCCCTGTATCATATTGTTTCTTTGAAATACGCCACAAGAATTGAAGGAAATGAAACTAAGCCTTCTTATCACAAACGGTTGGGTTAAGCATTTTTCGAAATGGTATATAAAAAATATGTAAATTTGTATTATACCTACATATGTAGTTGTCAAAAGCGACTACATTTTTGAGGAATAAATTAATTTTTTTTTGTTAGATTTGTTTATCAAGGCCATAAATTCATAAAGTTCTATCTGCAGGTCTATTTATACAGCAGATATCTGATAAATATACTAAATAGCTTTAGCTTCTTTTAAACTTACCCAATAGTCTGGAGTTCATATAAAACGTTCCAATCTCATAGCAATTAGTTTCTATTGTTTTATGTTTATAACTCTTTAGATGATTGTATTTGTTTCTAATAAGTATATATACTATTAGATCATTTTTTTGCTGATGTATTAATCACTATAGTGACATAAGTGACAAAATTTCCATTAAATAATTAATCACTTAATAATTTAAATTAAATTCCGTTTTTTATATACATACATATGTATATGTTTCTACTTTACGTTTACAAACACTTTAATTTTTTTTTGTATTTTTATATAAATTATTGTTGAGTAGATACAAAGCCACTGTTTGAATATAAATTAATAAAAATTAAAAAGACAAAACTAGAAATCTGCATAACAATTAAAATGATGTTTTACACAAATACTTTTATTGTATCTAGTAGCTGGAGATAATTAATCAAATGAAAACAACAAATGTTAAGATATAACAATAGATACTCTGGCACACAAACTCAAAGGCAGACAGGTATTTAAAAAAAAAACCTTACACCAATAGTAAACAAAAATAGTTTTAATAGTTTTTAAATACTTAAAAAATTTGGATTTGTTGATATACCTATGTGAATTTTAGTTATGATTAATGATGTGGTAGTAACAATGATTTGAACAGTTTTTGTTTGTGAAGAATTTATTGTTAAGCGTTTTTAGAATGTATTTTTTTCCAGATAAGGGGCGTGTTTTTTTTAAGATAGTTTCTTTTTTTTAATGATTTTATTGATAATTTAATGATTTATAGTATTTTTTTTAATATTTGTTATTATGTTTTTATATATAATACATATACATAATTATAATTAACAATTTTCATTTTTTTTTTAAATTTTTTAACATTTTCTGATTTTGTTTATACTATATAATTTTTACAAATTTTAATTTAACGTCGGCTTTTTAGCTTTTATGCAAATTTTATGTTATTTTCTATTTAACCGACAATTGTGTTAACATATCAAATTACGCGCGTTTTCCGCGTTAATTATAATAACGACAAATATACACTAGTAGCGCGTTGGCGAATTTCATTTTACACAAGTCTTTAAGGAGAAATAACAAAGAACAACAACAACAACTAACCACAAACACGTTTCAGAAGACACACTCCAGCAAAAACCAACAAAAAGAAACTCTTTAATTGCCTTTATATATAAGTGTTATAGTAAACATTTGAGTTGTAGCAAAAATTTAAAAAAAAAATAAGAAAAAGAACGAATACAAGATGGAGCTTTAATCTGAAACTCCACTTTTTTGAAGTTTACTTTAAGGAGTTTTAAACCCACACATTAAAAACGCACATACACACGTGCTCAATAAACACAAACACTAATAACCAGTTGCTGTTGTATTTGAAAAAAGGTTTTCTTTCTTTGCCGACGCTAATGAAAATTCTTAAACTTCCGGTTGGACAACGAGTCTGGCTAGTGTATTGTTTTATTAAAGTTATAAATGCTTCTGTTCTGTTTCATTACGTACGAACAACAGAAAAGTAAACAAAAACTAAAAACTTGTTTAACTACCTTACAACAACAACAATAACAATAACAACAACAAACACCCCATTCATGTCTCCATATCTAATGAGAGTTTTTTTTTCGCTTATTTATTTTTGCTATCAAAAGTGGGAGTCGCCGTTTCATTTGTACTTTCCTACAAACACACATGTTGTTTTGGTATATTAGTGCTCTCTGTTTTAATTTTATCTCTCATCTGTTTATAAGTATTTGTTTGTGTATGTATGCAAGTGGCTCCCCTTGTTTCAATAAGCTTGATTTTTTGTTTAGATATGTTTGTTGTTTCTCCCATTTACTCTCACACAACACTTTTTGTTTTTGTTGCTGTATCAACAATAAACAGACTCATATCTCTGGGGACAGCCCACTTTAGTTAAACCAACGATAAAGTATGTAGTTTGTCGAAGAAGAAGAAGAAAATATATATAAATTGATTGGGGGTGTTTCGCATGTATCACGATTTGTGATAATGGCTTGTGTTCGTATACTTCTTCCTCAGAGAGGAGTGAGTAAATAGGCAAATTGGCTTAATAAAAATATTTAAAATTTTTTTAAATAAACAATAGCAAGGAGATTTTAAAAATAATACTACTAATTAAAAATTTAAAAGATTACATAATTTTTTTAAATAAAATTTAATATAAATGTTCCCTATTCTTTTGACCTGATCAATACTAGAGTTGTGTCGTACATGAATTAAACCTTTAATTTCAACAATTGTATTCGAAAGGTAGATAACAAAAACTGTCTCATTATAACTTATTTTATATTATATTTATTCTCAAAAAGAAACAATTTTCTAAAGTTTAGTACCTTTATTACAAAACCCAATTTTATTGATCTACAAAAAAAGTAAATTTCGTTCTAACTCATAACACGTAAAAAGGAAATATGATAATTCTCGATTTCTATTTCTCAAAAAACGTTGAGTTAAATAAATGATGTTTACAGATGGATCGTAGACAATGAAAATTGCTGATGACGCCCTTGGCAGGGTAGAAAATGCATTCCAGTTTGCCAATTGTTCTAGTACTTTACAATAGTATTCTTTGAAATTATTTGAAAATTCGAACTATTAGCCTGAAAGAATAAAACTTTTCTCTTAAAGATAATATTAGTTAAATTATTTCTCTAAATATTAAAACAACTTTAATTTTTACTCATGAATTTGAGCCCTCCTAACTGTGTTGTAAACTGTTAACATATTATAAATATTTGTATGACATTTGTTGTACTTAAGACGGAGTAATACTAAATTAAACATTGTTGCAATAAAAGGTATCTATAATATCGTTAAATGACTAGCGCAGTGCAGCATAATAAAAAAAACATTGTTTTGTTAATGATGAAAATAATTTGTTTTGTAAACTAAATTATAATAAACTTATAAATAAATTATAAATTTCCAAAAAAAACTTTTTTTAGAATAAAACTTGAAAACTTTTTGGCATCCCAAATCTCAGACCTAGAAAAGTTATAAGATATTTTGTGTCTGATGAAAAATTTTATTATTTAACTAACTACATAAATAAATTTGAGGAAAATCGATCAAGAATTGGTCAAAATTTTAAAATTTCAATTTTAAATACACATTTTAAAATTGAAAAAATCGAAATCTATAAAATATAAATAGCACACGCAATTATGGTCAAACAAATTACATACATAACAAAAGTGTCCTATTTTTATACCCCACAGTTCCGCCTTTCTAGGCTAGAATACTAAAATACTCCTTTGCTACTCTCATGCAGCATTGCAATTTGTCAAGTCTTCCCTTTTTTGCAAGGTTTTTGAGAGACAAAAAGTTTTTTTTTATGAAAAAAAGTTTTTTGGAATTCAAAATTTATGAAAAAACTGATAAAAAATGTCGTGAGATATTCCGTTTTGATTATTCACAATTGATAAAGATTGATAAAATAATAGATTAATAAATAACATTGATAATTTTCTTAAACAAGTTTAAGTTTTATATAAAAAGAAAGTTTTTTTGAAAAAAAAAAAACAAGTCAAAACTAAAAAGTTTTCTTCAAAATTTATATGGCATCGCTGTTCTCATGTAAAATTGTATCTCGATCGTAGCAGCAGTTTGGACTGATATATTTCCAATAAATTTTGAATCTGCCATTGTCTGTACATATATTTTGCATGCGTTAAAATTTATGAAAGAGGACGAGGTTTGTGGAGCTTTTAAGGAGTAAATATAAGCTTTTCGTAGGTATACGTATTTGGTATTGGTGAAAAGTTTAGAACTTGAAGATTGATATGATTTTGTGAAATTAAATAATTGTATAAATTTTTCGGATGTCATTTACCTTAAAAACTAAAAAAATTATAATATGCTGAATATCCTCGAAAAAAAATACATATAAAATTTGATTTAATTTTAACTGAAGATATAGATCCAAATGACCTTAAATCAATGATATTATAATTGTTGCCATTTTTTATTTTCATACGTTACAAAATTTGAATTTTTTTTTTATCAAAGTACCCACTTTGGTGTTGTTTACAGTGTGTTCGTGAAAAAAAACTTTCTGTGTATTTAAGCAACATATAGGGTTATACAAATATGAAACTTTTTAGAGGATCGGTGTTTTGGCTTTTAAACATTTTCAACTAAACCTAATTTTTTTTTTAATTTGCGTAGTTTGGATAGAATTGGGGGAGGGCTATGTCTGCTCAAATAATCCAAATTTTATTTTACACTCTTACGCGTTAAGTTCTGTTTTATGATAATATAAAAATTGTATATATGTACATATATACATATCTAAGTATCTGCTTACAAGTGTTCGTTAATTTATAGTCCAAAATAGATCTTATCATATATTTAAATACAAAACTAATCTATCATAGATCCATATTGTGGAAAGAAAATGTATGGGGGCTAGTAGAAATCATGGACCGATTCTTATCATTTTCATAGGCGTTTATCCTTTTAATCTATCAATATATGTAAACAAAATACCAAAAACTTTTTTAAAAAATATAATATATTGAGGGTAATTGTTATATGTAGTTGAACTGTTCATTTTTGATATATTTATTTAGTTAGGCATGAGTTCATTAAATTTAATTTTCATAAAATTAACTGAAGGTAGGAATTGGAATTTTTGGAGGTTATCTCAAGTTTTGGTTCATAATTCTCGTTTAACACACGGAATGATAAACGTACTTATATACACTCTCATTCACCACTTTTGGTGGTTAAGGGTATGAAAATGGAAGGGTATCGGGGAAGCATAGTTTTGGTCACACATTTTTTTAAACATTTTTGCAAAATTTCACATTTTTAAAAATTAAAAATCTTTGTATTTTATTAATTCGGCTTGAGGTCTGTTTTACTAAAAAAAACTTAAAAAATATACAAGAGTTAAGCCGAGTTAATAAAATACAAAGATTTTTAATTAACAATAGAAAAGGGCACATAATAAACAATCATTTTTAAAAATTCTTAAAACTAGAGAGGAAATGTATATTATATATTACTAAGCATATTATTGTAATCATGTGAAGTGCAAATTGCAATATTGTGACATTATAGACATTAGGTCTAAAACATTTCTTTAAATAAATATACTTTGCAGATGAACGAACGGATGGACATAACTATATCCTCACATAGTTTCAAACAAAAATTTATTATATTATTTTGTTATTAAGGGTTCCGGTTTCTAAATTATTAATAAAAACGTTTGAATAAATAAACAAACAAAATGTTTGTCCCAATTAACACGAAGTAATTCTTTAAGCTAAGCTGATTACCTTTTAGACAATTGATTACACTAGCGATATGTGTTACTCTCTTATTCGTATATGTATATAACTATATATACAAATGTGTGTATACTCTCATATAAAAAAAATAAAAATAAGAGCGATTTAAACAATAAGAATTGTGCTGTGACAACACCTAAGAAATTTCAGGGAAATAATTGTATCAATATTTTTAACAAAACATTTTTCGTGTAAATTGGAACTTTGCTTTTGTAAATTTCTTGCTAAATTTCTAACTTATTGAAAAAATATGCAATATCATATTTTCTGCTGTGTGTCGTACATATGTACTCGTATACATAAATACATCCGTTTCATAAAATTTTAATAATTTTGGCATTGATTTGTTACTGCATATGTCTGTTACATTTCTGTTGCTCTTTACATTCGCGCAATTCACAATCTTGTGCAAATGGTACTGTATAATTGTATTTCCAAAAAGATTTAGCATATTTATGCTCTTGCTGTGTATTTTGTTAGTGTAGAGTAAAAATATGCTAAAAACCTTTTTGCAAATGCAATGATGCAATACCATTTGCACAAGATTGTGAGTTGGGCTATTATATTTTTGCATATTTTGTTCAAAACTGCATATCATTGTTGCATATTTGCCTTTTTTCATTAATTTTTTTTAATATAATTTTATTTATTGCTTTGTAATTTGTCTTTTCTTTATTAGACTTACATATTTAAGGCCTGATGATAATTTGCTTAAGTTACATAAAGAAAATAGTCAATATATTAACAATACCCATTATTTTCTATGTTTATTGAATTTTTGACAAAAATTGTATCAAAGATTTGAAGATATGTTATAGTTGGATAGAAAAAAATCGCAACAAAACATTTTTTAAGCCGCAAACTTAAATAGATCAAATCATTTAACTATTGCTTTATATAACAACTACAAACAAGGCAAAAGCTGCCATTGAAAATTTACTCCAAAATTTACACACGCTCTCCATTGAGTTTGTGATACTATTAAGGATACTAACAAAATTGTTAGTAATACAATTTTATATTTTAAAAAAATGTTTAAGATCCATTGCAACATTTAGAGAATAGTATACGGAACTGAACTTGTAAATATTAGGGCACACAGTTGACCCAAAGCATAATATCATGAAACTAAGCTGTTACATCGAATCATGCGAATTAATACCATTTGATTTTTAGTGCGGCTATGTTAAATATAGAGTGTACATAGAGTCAATCGAATCTATTACAGTCTCAAAACTTATCGACGTGATCAACGAAATACACCCATTATTTGGCAAAATGTAATTAAACATTTTTAAAATAGAATCGACATTTGTAGGTCATATAATTTTCATTTATTATTGTCAAACCTTAATCTTTTCAAATAAACATTTCAATGATTTTCATATAAACTCTTTGTTGTATTTTGTTTTTACCAAACTTTTATCGACAACTATAGGGAATCTAGATATAAGGGAACTATAAGTCCCGGATCACACAATGCAACTTTTGCTGCTCAATTTTTGAGTTTGTTGGTGATAGGGGAAATAAGAGTGGTCTCCTCTCTCTCTCTTTTTTCCCCTCTCACCCAAAAACTCAAAAGTTGAGCAGCAAAAGTTGCATTGTGTGATCCGGGACTAAGGGATTCTAATAAAATTGATGACAATAAAATTTCATATAAATTTGTACGAAACTATTCCTGTAAACATTTGAACACACCGATTGAGACAGTAAAATATTTTATTATTAATATAATATAATATTATTAACAAAATATTATAATATAATATTATTAATTATTATTAATACAATATAATATTATTAATTATATAATAATATAATATTTCTTAAAACAAAACTGAACACCGAAAAAGACGTAACCACTAAAGAAAACATATTTGAACTCGTTAATTTATTAAAAAAAAAACTTCGTTTATTTAGGGCAAGACACAACAAATATTTAGTTTTATTTTATTTGATGCTGTTTGATCTTGCAAAACTATTGTAAGAGTAAACAACGTCAAACGAATTTGTGCTAAAACAAGTGTTTACGCTTTTTTGAGTAAATATTTGCCATGTGTGAACATACCTTTAATTTTGAATTTTGGTTGATTGTTGAATTTTGTAAAAACTTTATCGTAAATAATGTAAAACCATTTTGTTTTTTACTGCGATTTGGACATTTAATTATATGCAAGTTTTGAAAACTACCTTTCAAACGTATTATGCTGGCGAAATTTATACTTGTGTTGGATTTTTTTACGCGAAAATGGTTGGAAATACCTGGATTTGCCTCATGACAGGTAGTATTTTCTTTGTTTCCGGTTACTGGTTTCTTTTAAAAACATTATTGTTTAATTTTGTTTACGATTTGTTTAAGGTTTGCTTGTATTGTTTACCTTTTGGCTCTTAATTGCTTACCTCTCATACAAATATACATATTTACATTTAAAAGAGTATTGAGTAATCACAATTTCAATGTTCATAAACTCTATTGTTAATTTCAAACAGACCGAAATTACAGTAATCTTTACAATAACGTAAACAGCAAATACTGTTACCGTAATAACCCAAAATGCCGTTACATTTTTACCGTTTCGAACCGGTAGCCATCGTTGTAGAAAATTCTGGCCTATAACTTTTACTCATAAGTAAAAATTAAATAAGTTTGCTGTGCAAAACGTAGTAATATTAAAGTTTTCTTTCCTAAACATTTTTCTTTGAGTATGAGTTTTTTTTTCTTTTAAATATTGTGAAAAAAAACAGAAGTGCACTTAATTTGTTAAACGTTTCCAACATTATTTTTCCATAAAAAAAGGTCAAAGACCATTGAAATAAGAAAAACTTCAACCGAAAAATAATAACAATAAATAAGCCACTATCTAATGTTAAATTAAATGCACGATACACGTATATTTCTAAATACATACATATGTATTATGTATGTAAAATGTAATAACATATATAAATATGTATATGTATATACATACAGTCAGTCACATTTAAAGTCGGGCAGGTTGGTGTTAAAAACTTTAAGACGCAATTTCCAGGTTGTAATAAAAGAAACTTCATTTTGCTCTTTTGTGTTTTATCACAGAATGTTTTTTCGTTAAAAATGTACATGTGTAAAAAACTGAAAAAAGTCACTTTTACGGCTCACATTTAAAGTCGGGCAACAAATACACATTTTTACAAAAAACAAAGATGTCAAATATTTCGTTATTTTTTTAATTTCTCCAAACAAAGAAGGAAGAAGGAAATGAAGGCAAAAATTTAAGAAAAACTATTAAACACGGTGGTGGAACGGTTATGGTTTGGGGGTGCATGGCGGCTTCGGGAGTTGAAAATTTGCATTTCATTGATTTAGTAATGAATACCCATGTATATTTAACAATACTTATACAAAATTTGAAAGACAGTGTAAGAAAACTCGGCATAGAAAATTACTTTCAATACTAGTAGGACAACAATTCAAAACATTCTGCGTATGATGTAGAGAATTGGTTGCTGTATAACTGTCCGAAGGTGATCAAAACCCCTGCACAAAGTCACGACATCAATGTCATTGAACATTCGTGGGATGAATTAGGTCGTCGGATGCAGAACAGGCAGTGCACATCAATTCAAAATTTAAAACTTACTTTGCAGGAAGAGTGGAGTAACATTAGTCGGGATGTGTGCAAAAAATTAGTTCAATCTATGTCGAATCGCTTAAAAGCTGTTGAAAATCAAAAAGGTGGCGCCACAAAGTATTAAATTTTGCTTTTTCAAGAAATAAAGTGAATTTTTTATTTAGTGCCCGACTTTAATTGTGAGACTGAAAAGTGGCCTTATTTAATTTAATCCATTCTTTACATTAATTAAGATAGTTTAGAATATATTGTTATTTCTGTTTTTGAATAAAAGATATTCTGTAATAAAATAGAAAAGATTAAAACGTAGTTGGTTTCATCAGAATATAGATATTGTATTTAAAAGTTTCCACGTGCCATCTGCCCGACTTTAAATGTGAATGACTGTATATATATGTATGTGTGTATTTATGTTTATGTACATATATACTCGTATGTTGCAACAACATAAAAATATAAGACGAAATATGGTTCTAGTTAGTTTTAAAGTCTTAAAAAAATTAATGTGACTTTTGCATTTTTCCAGCAAATTCGGTAAATAACGAAAATGTCAGAATTCAACATAAAAACACAATGCCAACAAATATATATAAGTAGGAAAGCAGTCTTAAAAGTCCTTTAATAAATATATTAAAAAGAAAGACAATACGTTTTAAACAAGTTTTCCCAAGCATCAAATACTATAAGAAATCAGTTAAATCTATAAATAAGATTATCTGTTTGTTAAGTACATTCTAGTTAGACTTTCGTTTAAAGTTGAACGCCATAAACATTTTTTTTGTAACATCTTATCAGTTCAAATGAAACAACTGGCAACCAAAAAGAAGACAAGAAAAAAGAAAACAAAAACGCAAAGCATTAAAACCCCTTATTGATTTAAATGTTAAGGCGTGCCAACCAATCAAAGAGCCAAATATAGAAAAACATAAAACTCCACCTTTACGGAAAAATAAAACACAAGGAATGGAACGAATTAAAAGTGGTAATAAAAAAAAAAAACCAAAAAATTAAACCAATACTTACAACACAATTGCCAAACGACATGAAACTAGTTTTTCCTTCATGCAACAAGACACAACACACTGCTACACACAACATAATTTAGAAAAAGGCCAAAAGGAATTAAAGGAATTATTGCCACATTCAAGCACTCACACAAACACAGATGTCTGACGATGATGGCAGGAATGATAAAGAAGGCAAATAAAATTGATACACTCATACACAAAAGCAGATAGACACCGACATCGCCATCCACATCAACAGCAAACACCGATACACATCTTAACCAACTGACTTTATGTAATTCAAGAACAAAGCAATACAGAAACAGTAACACTGGTTAAAAGCCAAAACAACAAAAACACCTTTTTTTTACACTCGCATACACTCACACATGGCAGCCAGTCTGACTTACACTTTATGTGGTATAATATGGTGGCATGCCACATGCCAGCTTTTATTATAAAATAAATTCGTAATGGTGTCCACAAATGTAGTTTTAAGGTTTTTATTTGCTTTTCTCTCCTGCTTTGTAATAATGGTGGTTTAAGAAATATTTTTTTTTTCATTTTTCTGCTGTAGTCTCTTGCAGAAAACTGACCATAATGATGATAAACATGCATTTTAATTGCTTAGTTTAAGAAAACAAATTCTAAATATTTAAAAAAAAAAAAAATTTCTCACGGCTGTAAAAAACTAAAATTCAGAAAAATTTTTTTCCAGAAAATCAATGACAAATGTTTGACGGAATTCACAAAACTTTCAAATAGTATGTCGAAATCAGACGGTTATATTGTTTTTAGCATGGTGTAATTATACAAGGTGAGTGCAATAGCACAGCTGACTGACTTTGTTTACAATTTACTAATGTCAAAAGTAATACTTTGTCAAGTGTTTTTGACAGTACTACATTATTTTACACAAACAAAATACCTGTTGTTTCTGTTTTTGTGTTGTATTTGTTGCCGATTTGCACTCACCTTGTATAGTTACACCATGGTTTTTAGCAACAAATACAACCCAATACAGAAACAACAGGCATTTTGTTTGTGTAAAATAATGTAGTACTGTCAAAAACACTTGACAAAGTATTGCTTTTGACATATGTAAATTGTAAACAAATTCAGTCAGCTGTGCTACCGCATTTACCTTGCATAGTTACACCATGGCTGAAACCTTATTTCATAACATTATGTGTACGAACCATGGGGTGAAAATTTCATAGTTTTCGAGAGGCTACGACCATTTTTAATAATTGGGTGTATAATTTTAAAATATTTTTAAATAATTATCTTTTATTTTGGAACATTGGTACAATATACAGTGGCGAGCACACATGGATACATACATACATGTTTTATAACTATGACTTAAAAACCCAATTAAACTTTAAAATTTTTAAAAATAATAATGGTTTTTTATTTAAAATCTTAAATAAATAAAACAAAAATGAAAATAAATTGAAATTCATGAATTATTAAAGCGAATGTGAAGTTTTGGGTAAATTTATGTGAAATGACAATGTATCCACATTTGCACGTTAATTTTTTTTTAAACTGACAGCAAGAATAAATGGACAGTTGCAACGAATTTATGTACATAAGCACCGTTATTTGATATTTGTAAAAATATTTTAGCTTTTATTTAATTTTAAAACTTTTAATTTTGTACAGACACAAATACTCGTACGGTCACACATACATACTTATGTATATAAATGAATGACAAGCAAAACAGCTGACTTCTGTGATGCCACTTTTTCGTTTTTTTTTTGCTCTTGAGGAATTTGTAATTGAAGGATTTTTTTTTCGAGTTAAAGTATTTTTCAAAAAAAAATTCCTAGGGAATATTCGTGATTGGGCTGAATATTTTAGTAAATTGCGTTCATCGCCATTAAATTTAATAAATTTGATAAAAAAAAAAAAAGATGTGAAAAACTTGTCAACAAGTTGGTAATTTCTTCGACAAAAAAAACTTTAAAAAGTAATTGATATAATTATGTTTAGCCAGTAGAAAAAAAAAACTGACAAATGAGAAACTCGAATGTTTTCTAACCAATTTTTTATTTTCCTATATTAACGCCAGTAGAAAAAAAACTGAGAAAGGAGAAGCTCGAATGTTTTCTAACCGATTTTTTATGTTCCTATATTAACGCCTTGGCCCTTATTTCATTATCCGATTTGATGCAAATTTTCAGCCTGGCAGTTTTATAAATCTATAAATAACCTGACTGCACATCCGAGACTTCAATAAACGTCTTACACTGTTTCGCACTAGTGACTTGTATATATTTCGTGTGTGCGGCATATTACTTACCATACAACCCACGCATACCATTTAATTAAAATTTTCGTTATAAATATTTAATTTAAAATTTTCTATCCGTCTACAAATGGAAATACATTGAATATTGCATGCATGCAACATTCTCGTCAAACTAAAAGTTAAAACATTACGTTTTAATGTCACCACAATTTAAAATAAAAATTTCTAAAAGACAATAATGAAACTGGTTAAAAGTATTAACACATAAATTTACTCATACATATGCATGTTTGAGTTGCGTCTTAAAAGGGGCATCATTCTAAGATAGTCACCAATTAAATGCTTTCGAGAAAAAATACAAGATGTTGCAGATCATTAGTTATCGTGTTACATAAATTCTTGTAGCAACAAATACAGTCCGGGTACTTTAGTTTGCATCTAGTGCAGCGGCTTGAAAGTGAGCAGAAACCACAATCTCTGAAAAACAATTTAAGCGCACTTTTTAATTAACATACATGTGTAAAATGAAGTTACACCTTTTTGCATTTTTTTTATGCATATGTAGCAACAAAATACCCGTAAGTATATACAAACATATATTTTGTTTTTATATATATGACATGTACCCGTACAGCAACACAATTAATTTATTAGACGAAACCATATTCAAATCACTTGTTATTCTTGCTATTACTCGAAAACCACAAAGTATAAGTTTGTTAAAACAGTTTAAGTGGAAAAATGATTCTGCGTACTTAATGTGAGTGTTATGGGAGTATTAAAATTATTTTTTGGTTTAAGGCTGGCGCCTTTGTTATCCTATAGAATATTTATTTATCGATAAACTTAGGAAAATTGTTTGGTTTTTTGAAAAGCAAAAAAATAAAAACTTTTGTTTTTACATACCGAGTCGATTAGTTTACAGATTAATATTGATAATAATTTGTTTAATACATAATAAAATATCTAATAAATAAATTATGCAGTAGAATATTGGTGTTACAATATTTTCCATGCGCAATGACATTTAAAAAATTCAAGGTAATGCGGTCTTGAGATAGATTTACGGTTACTATCTATAACCGGTTACCGAATACAGCTACCTCTGCACATCGAGACTCCCTTGCTACGTATGCTTGTAAGTTACAACTACCATCTGACCTAGAGTGATCATTAAAAAAAATGTTTTTAAAATATACATATACAGCCATGTCTCAGAATGTAATTCCGTTCGGAAGTGGAATTAATTCCGTATTTTTTCTTTGCTATAGAAAATTACAATTCCACATAGCAAATTAAAAGTGGTTTCATTCCGAAAAAAATTTAGAAGCAAAATACAGAATTAATTCATTCCACTTCCGAACGGAATTAAATTCTGTGACATGTCTGATAATATTTAGCAAAACAATTTTCATACCTTAATAATATATATTTTAATCTTAGAATTTACAAATTACCCTTTTAGAAATTACGTATATTTGATTTTTTGGTGTGCCAGGGGAAAAAGCTAAGGTTATGCCCTATAGGTTACGATATCAACTATGCTTAAACTATCTGACAATAAACCAGTTACTTTGTATTCATTCGATTGTATTTGAGGCACATTTGCGTCGATTTGTGTTATTTTAAGGCAAATGTAGGAATGTACAATGGCTCACAGCTTATTTTATGCAGTATATTTTTTTTGTTTGCAAAGCTCCATAAAAAGAAAACCAACAGGAACTTAAGAAATTGTTGTCACACTTGGCAAATGTTTACTCAAAAAGCGTAACCACTTGTTTCAGCACAAATTTGTTTGGCGCTGAAAAGTCTTACAAGAGTTTTGCAAGATCAAACGTCATCAAATAAAATAGAACTAAAAAATTGTTGTGTCTTGTTCTAAATGAACAAAGTTTTTTTTTAATTTATTTAGTGTTTTTTTGGCAAACATTTGCCAAGTGTGGCCGTACCTTAACAAACAAAAATAATTTATTACTAAACTGTACATTTTAATATACACCAAGACCTCGCTTTGCGTCGTTTCGTTTTGCGTTTTTTTTTTCAAAGTTGCGTACTAATTTTAACTGTGCGTAGTTAGATTTTCGAGGTAGCGTTGTTTTGTGTTCGAGTCTTTAATTTTTTTTTTTTTTAAATTTTTGCAAAATCTGCAATATTATTAGATGCTAAAACGATGATCCGTTCAAGAAGTGATTTGATGATCGGAATGTAGTCCTTGCTTTCTATTTGAAATAAAACGCTATTTCACACAAAAGCATAAAGCTTATTTGATGACATAAAAAGTCCAACGATAACGCTAGTGGTAGTAATACAGACAATTGCTACAAGGACATTTATTTTACGTTGAAAAGAGCTGTTCAGAAAATTTTTTGTGAAAGAAAGCCAACGTCTTAGAATTTTCGTAACCCTAGAACCTATCGTAGATCTTTATATGGTTTGCTATAGAAAATCTTAATTCAGTTTGCGTTGCTTCAATTTGCGTCGTGCTTTTTTTTTTTTTTTTTTTTTTTTTGAACTTAAAATGAGGTATTGGTGTATATAAAAACTTAAAAACAAAAAAAAAATGCTGGATTTTTCACGTCAAACATATAAAAATAAATTATTTTTTATTACTATTTTCGAAAAATGGCACTAATTTCTCATCTAGTAATTTTGTGTAATAAAAAGAATTAATTTTGTTGTTTGGAAACGCCAAAATCAAGCTTACTGTCTTCACAAAAAGCTCCCCATACCATCAATGAAACGTTCCTTCCAAAGGTTTTACTAGCGGTTGAAACCATCTAGACTATTTGGCATTCCAATGTGCCAATTGTCTAAAAATATTACTTAACAATGGTATTCTTTGAATTTTTAAAAAATTAATGAACTCAAGCCAAGTAAAATTTTCTCTAAATTAATTTTTTCTCATCGGAAAATATCACCTTAATCAAATGTACCTACATATGTTTAAAAAGTTTAACTATTTTAAGAGATTAAAGGCTTACATGTCGAAGCCTTGCAACAGACAACAGCTTTTGTCAAGTAATAGTGCGGGGTTTTTAGCAGTCTACGAGTACTTATGATTTGAACACATTTACCTCATAATCATAAATAATCTAAAATTCAACACAAATAAGTTTCATATATACAGAAATGATGACACCTAACTTTATAATGGTCGGTCCAGAATTAGTCGAAACTCCCATATAATACCCTCTCCGTAATTCACTTTAAGCTCCATAAGTCTTTTAAAATTATTTATATCGAGTTAAAGTTTAACACATATAATGTTTATATTCACAGACATTATGACACTAAATTTTTGGATGATCGGTCCACAATAGGTTATGTCTTCCATATAGCGCCCATTTCTGAAAAACTTTTTATACATATGTATACTGGGTGTAGGGTATTATATAGTCGGGCTTGACCGAATATACTTTTTTATTTGTTTTTAATTTTTTTTTTCGGACCGTTTTTTGTGCTTAAGTATTAGTATTAGTGAAGTTATATATTGAATTTTGAAACTTTAACATTGTCTCTGTTAAATAATTAACATGACTCTGTTAACATAAATGGTTTGTGTCTAGGTAGTTAAATTTCAAATATATCTTCACGTGCATTTAAATTTTTACTTATATCTTCTCTGATATTCAAGTGCATATAGTAAAAATATACTTTTAGTATATTTTGCAGTTGTTTCTTTGGCCAGAGTGATGAATTTAATGTTATTTTTTTCAAGCTAAAATGGCCTAAATTTATTCAATGTAAATAAAAATCCAATTTTAATTACAATATTTTCCCTCTCCCATTTTAGCTTGAAAAAAATAACATTACTTTTAGTAGTTAAGTACAACGTCCTTAAATGAATTGTGTAGTATGTATTTTGTATTCTTTATGTCACTTTTTAACTCAGCAACATAAAAGTACTAAAAAATAACATCTTCTTCAATTTATCTTCTTAAAAAATTTGATTAATTATTACTTTTATAAGAAATTTACATAGCTTAACCCTAGTTTATTTAGCTGAAAAGTATTATTGACAACTTTTTAGGACATTTAGATTAATTAAAATACATTGTAAATTTTTAGCCAATTTTACATACCTAAAAATATTATTGTAGATTTTTGGTGGTGGCTTTATAATAAAATATTAATAAAAACTATACACTTTATTCCCAGCACCTGTTTGCCAAAAAAAAGAAAAAATGCAAAAACAAATAAACAAAAAGAATGAAAACTTTTGCTCTACATAAATTTGTTGACAACTTATCGGGGCATAGATGTCAACCATTAACAAATCATTTTTATCAGTCGCATGGCCAACAATCTCTACAGTAAATTAAAATGGCGCCATTTGTAAAATATCAATTGATAAAACAAATTCCTTTTAAACATATTTCTTTCTACAGCAAAAAGACAAAAAAAAACACAAACATACATATGTATGTATAAGTATTCACATATTTTTAACAGCAAAAGAATTTTTGATTGATGATCACTGCTGCAGCAACGAACTTAAGAAATGGCCGGAAAAATGTTTGCTTAAAGAAACAAACAAAAAACTTTTTCTTTTTTTAAATGATAAAAAAAAACCAATCTGGTAGAAACATCATCAATATCAACAGTGCAGAAGCAGTATCAGCAAATATCACTTTTTTTTTTGGCAAAAAGCAAATGCAACAATACAACAAAGTTAACAAAAAATCAAGAGAATATTATGTGTATAAGGCATTTATGCTGCAGTTAGTCTCTAAGGACTAGCCAGCAAGAAGCCTGATGAGGCGAGGCAAGGAGATAGTGGTTTAGTGCAAAACATGCTATAAGGCGCCGTCTAAATTACCACTAACAAGTTTCGTATACACTCGCACTCTCATGGATTTCATTAACTTTTAACTAAACTATACATACGTATAAAACCCTATAGATCGTGTACTTAAATGTAAACACAGCACAATTTTTATATATTTCTTGTTTAAGAAACTTTTTATGGGCGCCACTTTTTTCTTAAAATATTTTTTTGGAGTTTTTGTTTTAAAGAAAGAAAAAAAAAATAAAACGTTGTGTACGAAACGAAACAAAATCCCTTTTCTTAATCCCATCATCCATTTTGTATGCCACAGACAATATACGTACGACCACAACAGCAAAACGTTACAATATTCATGTCAGCTATAGTTATTTTGAGATGTTTTACAGAAGAGTTTATAATAGTAGCATAGCTTTCACAACTGTAATCTCTTGGATTAGTATATACCTCTATTTTATAAACAAATTAAATTTAATTTTATATAGGGTGGTTTTTTAGATGTAGATATAAAACTTTAAGTTGACAACACTTTTTTAACTGGCAGCCATTGATGTATGTTTAGTTTGGTTTGGCATTTCAACATGAATAGACTGATGCCTGAACAACGCATCTAAATTGTAAACATTTTTCTTTGAAAATCATGGTTCTATTATTTTTTTTTTTAGATACATATATAGAACTTTGAAAAGGAATAAAACAAAGATGTTTTTTTTTAATTGTCATGAAATTTATTTTATTTGAAAGCTTATAATTTAAATATAACTTCTGGCATATGACTGCGACGGCTCGCTCGGACGTAGTCTAACCTAGTAGTCTATCGGCGGTAACGCGGCGAATGTTGTCCCTCAATTGGTCAATTGTTTCCGACTTATCGGTGTAGACTAGCGACTTTAAACATAAAGCACTTGACAGCTGACAAAATGGCCGCCAGTTAAGAAGTGTTGTCAACTTAAAATTATATACATCTAAAACAAACACCCTTTTAGATGAACTGAGAATATTATGGTCGAGAAGATGTGTTTAAACTATTTCTGATATTCTACAGGATTTACAAATTTTTATTCATACAAGCACTCAAATACCCAAGTCTCAAATGTGGTTTAGAGCTGATATCTGTGTATTTCTTTCCAAACTGGCTAAACTTGAAAAAGAAGCTTATCAAGGGCCTAGTTATATTACTGTATTGCACAGGTCACTGTGTAAGATTAATTATTCTACTACTGTTGGATGTATATGATTACATCCGAATAATTTACTAAGTAAATCGATTCATAATTAAGCATAGCATAGACCCTCTTCTGAAAACCTATACTTTCTTATTTGTCTCTAAAAATTACTTTATGCAAATGTTATAAACGATGCATGCAGAGTTGCGTTTTGATGATGGTGGAAACCGAAAACCAATAGTTATTTTTCGATTTTCACATGGATGGTAAACGTAGACCTAACTAAGGCTGGCAGGATTTGAGTCCTGGAGATTCATCCATCAAGTTTTTCTAAATGTTTTTTTTTCTAATTAATTGTGATAAAAATAGGTATGATTTTCTAAAGGCAAGTAATATGAGTTTAATTGCTCTGAAGTCAAATCAATATAAAACTGAATGATTATTTTGTTTTTTAAGTGTTTCTTTATTTATTTCGAAATGTATTTAAAAAGGACATTTTAGAGAATGTGTAAAATAGGTTCTTCCAAGTCGTATTATGCTATGACTTTCTATACGTTCCTGTTCGAGGGTTGTAATGCAAATCATAAATATCTGTACGAGTATATGGCACTTTTTCCTGTCAGCCTTGCATGATTACATTTTGTGCCATCTGTTGTCAGCCATCGAAAGACTTTCTTCTTAATATCTCAAACGGTATTACGACAAATGCTGCATATGCAACATTTAAAGTGGATCCTTCCATGACCTGCTCGTTCATTTTCTCAATTACCGTAAAAGTATTAATGTGCAGAGAGCCAAACTAAAGTTAGAAAGACGATCTTCTTGAGATTTATAAGTCATATGAAATGTTTAAAAATTAAACGGCTGAACTGAATTATTTGAGACTTGGAATACGATATATAAATAACTTAGGGTTTGAAAATATTGTATGCGGAAAAATAAATTTTCCTGAAATGAAATAACGTCGAAATACATTTATTAGCTTCGTAAATCTAACAAAAAGTTTGCAGATACCTAACAACAAAAAGTTTGTGAAACGAAGGGTTTTTTCGGAAACCTTCAGACTCAGACACAATACAGCATCAAAAAAAAAATAGCCAAGCCATCTAAGCTGTTTGGGCTTGACGTTAAAACTTTAAAGACTTTAAAAAATTTAATATCTATTTAACTGAGCACATCTATTTAGTATAGAAACTTTATGGCAATAGTTAAGAACGAATAACTAAATACTTATACCTGTATACAACTAATTTTTAAACTCCGCTCTAATTCGCTCCAAGATCCTCACAACAAACTTCAGAAAAAACCTCAACGTAACTTCAAATTTCTCTACCAGATGAACTTTTTCATAAGATTTAGATAAGCGGTGAGCATCTTTTTAGTGTTTTTAGTCGAAATCTTTTAGCAGCTGCAATCTGAATATTGTATGTTATAGAGGTGAGATGACTGTCTAACTTGGCTGTCTAAACATTGCATACACACAAATCCTAAAAAAAAGCAAGGCTTGGGAATAAACAAATACACATTTACACTGACTTAAAAGAGATGCTCCAATGCTTTACTCCAAAAAGAAAACAGACACAACCAAAATTAAGAAAAAAAAGCAAAGATAAAGATAAAAAAATTGGTTGAGACCTGCATAAAGCAACTTACTCATACGGCTTTAAACTAGTATAATGCCTGTATTGTATTGTTTTGTATACATATACACACATGAATACATACTTGTGTATAAACCTGGCTTAAATATTGAAATACATATGAATATGTACGTACGTATGTTTGTAGGTACTATGCGCCTCTTGATAACAAATAACAAGGGAATACCTTCTTTTTTTTTGTGGTCAAGATTTTTAATTCTTGGAAGTTTATAGTTTTTTCCTAGAATTTCGTTGAGATTTCTCGGAATCGAATTAAAAGCAAATGATAAGTGTTTTATAAGGTTGTTTTAGAAAACAAAATACAACCAAGATCTCAACTTGTTTTTCCTTTCTTTTTAACTTGGCTAATATGGAATTCCCTTTTTTTTTATTTGTTTGTCAAATCTTTGTAGTCTTCATGTGGTATATTGTTATTACTTTTACGAGTATGTGTATTTTGTAGTTGTTGCCTTTGCATATTTAATGAAGTTGAAAGATGTGAATCAATGCTCGTTATATGGTTGGGATACTTTTATAATCTCAACAGTTTTTTCTTTCTGTCTTATATAAACTAAAAATGCTGGTCAATAACAATAAACTTGAATAAAACATTTAAGTTAGCCAAGTATTTGTTTTTTTCCAGGTTATGAGTCTAGCATGAGAAAGGTTTTGAAAAGGATAATTAAAACAAAAGACAGTTTATGCAAAAAAATATTTATTTATTTCTTATAAACTTATATACACTTATGTTTGTAGTCTTTATTCTGAATCATGGAACCATTTGTTAGTTTAAAATTAAAAAATAAACATTTGCATATCTGTCAACTAAAACATTGGCTTAAATTAATGTTACTTTAGTCTTTGACATAACTAATCACTGAAAACTGATGATCTTGGCTACAGATCAAACAGTTTTCACCTTTTTTGGTATCAATTCATGGTTTATGGTTATTTATGCATGTGTTGGAACTAATATTATATGTTATTGGATGGTAGATAGAGCGAGTAGAGCTTGTGGATGTTTGATTTGAATATCCTATATTGAAAGTCATAGAAAAGACACAAACATCTGAAGGATGTTTGTTCCTCATACAGACGGTATGACTAAAGAACGAATTTGTCTTGTAATATGTTGGCCGATCCACTATCCAGTCGAGCACGAGTAGATGAGCCTTGGATAAAGAACGTGTATTATGTAAAAAGCATTCGGTTTCAACATTCCTAATTTCAGCAGAACATATTCCATTGTAGCAAGACAATGAAACACAACTCACATTGCGACGATGCTCCAAGTGAATCAACGCTCTTTCGCTATCTTCCGTACGCTGTATATAAAATTTGATTTCCTTTTACGATCGAATATAGGTATTGTAAATAACAGGGACAGCAAATGGAGTGAAGTACCTCCTGCAACATTTTAAAAACCAAAGAACTTAAATACTTCATTTTGCACTTGAAAAATGTGTTTAGTTCAGCATTCATCATAGCCTAGAACATCCAAGAGCTTCCACAAAAAACAGTTGAATCAATACAATAATATGTAGTGAGTTTGTTGGTTAACATACGACATTTAGTCGTGCATTGAAATCACAATCAAGATTTTGAATAATATCATAAGTATCATGTTTTGCCTGATAGCCCCAATCCCGATAGGCTCGTCTATAGTTGAATGAATTGCAAATATTAATATCATATGCAAAAGAATAGATAGGGATGATAGTATAATGTAATAAAGAATAATGTAGGAGAAAGAATAGATCCTTGCTGTACCAGTGATTAAACCTTGAATTCGTCTGACGATAACTCATCTACAACAACTCATATGGGTTTCTGAGAAAGGTTGGTATTGATCAAAAAAGGCAACATCGAAGAATCAGAGAATAGACGACTAATACATTTCTAAACTCCTCGCACATACACGGGGACATCTATCGACTGCCAATAATTTTGATCACCTATGGGGTACTATGAATGGTTTTCTGTGAGAAATACACAACTTATTCACTTATTCACTTTTGTTAAGGAAAATCTAAAATTAAGTTTAATATAGATATTTTATTTTATTCGGCTTGAGTTCATTTCTACTGATATAATTTAAGGTATACCACCAATGAAAAGTTATTTTTATGCAATTGACACATTGGAATGCATTTTTTCCTACCCAGCTAAGGGCGACATCAACAATGTTCATTGTTCAAGATGTACTTGTAAACATCATCTATTTAACTCATCCGTATTGAGAAATAATAGTGTGATAAAAATTAATAATAATATAAATTATTACATTAAAAATTAACTCAAGCCGAATAACATAAAATTTCTCTAATAATAAATATTTAAAGTGCAACGATAAAGAAAAAACAAACTCTAAAATGATTATGTTTAATATTTATAATACCCAACACCACCATAGTGGGATATTGGATTATAGTGTTGAATTTATGCTTATGTTTATAACGACCATAAATATTGGTCCAATACCCACCTTAAAGTATACCGATCGACTCAGAAGCATTTGCTGAGTCGTTTAAACGTTGTCTGTCCGTCCGTCCTTCCGTCTGTCTGGCTGGCTGTCCATTCAAAGAGTAAAGGTCGCAATTTTGAAGATATTTCAATAAAGTTTGGTACATTATATTTTGTCGTCACAAGAGTAAATGGAATTGAAACTGCTGGAAATCGGTCCATTATTTCTCCTGGCTCCCATACAAATGTCCTCCCGAAATAGGGGGTTTACGATCATAAATGTTGGAATTATGCAAGTATCCACAAAAGAGTGGTAAACAAACCACATATACAAATTTAGTGCAGATCGGTCCATAATTGATCATAGCTCCCATATAAGGCCCACTTTCGAAAATGACTTTAACGACCATAAATCTCTGAAAAATGTTGGTATCCATATAAAATTCAACACAAATAAGTTTCATATATACAGAAATGATGATACCTAATTGTATATTGGTCGGTCCATAATTAGTCGAAACTCCCATATAAGACACTCTTCGTAATTCACTATGAAGATAAAGTAATAATATAAAAATAATATTTATATTCACAGAAGTCATGGCATTAAATTTTTCGATGATCGGTCCATAATAGGTAATATCTCCCATATAGTATTATATGGTCGGGCTTGACCGACTATACTTTCTTACCTGTTTTTTATTTGACCTTACATTTAAAATTAATTAGTTAACAATACACGATTCTTTGTTATACGAGTACAATCCAAGTACATAAATAGAATTCAAATGTTAAGCAAACATTTATAATTGTGGCTTTAATCAGTTGTATTCATTACTTCATAATTTTATGTATCAAAATCCAATGTTTTATTAAGCCACAAAACAACACATTGACATAGAAATAAAGAACCTGAACTAATCAGCGCCAAATGGGAAAACATTTCCGAATTACGAGTGTCATAAAAATAACAGAAAACACTTTAACTTCTGTGACACTATGGCACAAGTATGCATTCCAACAAACCAAGATAATGAGTGGAAAAAAAATATTAAAAAAATAACTCAAGTAGAGGGAGGGAGAAAGAAAAAAAAAGCTAAATTTGAACGAAATCATAAAATAATAACTTATCACGCTTGCCACACACTCCATGGGGTGATAATAATGATAACAGCCATTTTTATTCACGCCATTTTTATTTTCATCGTTTTACGTTTTGCTTGAGCAAAAAAATCAACAACAAAGGGAATACAAGAGAAGGAAGGAAATGGCTAAGAAATGTTCTGTCTTTGCATAGAAATAGAGCTGGAATATGAACCAAGTATCATTTTTTTATTTTATTTTAGATAGAATTTATAAACATGTACAACTATAAAATGTATCTAAAATGTATATGTAGCATAAATAAAAGTGCAAGTAGGTATGTTTAAATGTTTTGCACTATTTTTTTTATTTTTTTTTTTTTGGCTTTTAGCAGAACGTGTGCCACTTGTTGCAATCATTTACTTTATGACTCCATTCGTTGCAACAGTTTATGTGTATGTGTATGAATTGCTGTAGAATAGAATTGATTGTGGCATTTGGCAGCGCTATCTGAAATTATGATGACATGACAACTGTGTGACTATGCATGCTCATTCAAAATGCATTGGACATGAACAGCAGTAAATGCAAAAGCAACAGCAACAGAATGGAAACAGCATCGTATGCCATTGCTCTACCAAATGAGCTCTTAAAAACCAATGTATCAGTTACTTAACGAATGAGTAGCATTTATTAAATGTTAGATAGAAGCTAAAGGCCCGCTGGTAGCCTGACCAGGCCAATACATGCAATGTTTAATCGCTTTTGTAACTAATGGGAGAAGAGAATTATAAATGTGCTTAAAGGTGGTAATATTAGTTGAAGGTAATGTTTGTTTTCAAAAAGAAAAAAACTACCATATTGAATTACTGCTATTAACCAGCTGATGTTTGTCCTCCTGGCATTGATCGAATATATGAGAAATTATGGGTTAATATATAATCGTAGTGAAAACCGTATGGAATCTTCAACTGAAATTCCCAAATAGTTTTTTATATCTGAATGAATAACGTAATTTAATAATGAATAAGAACATCCGCAGTTGTATTATTTTTTATATGAAAACATTTAAACAATAATGGTAATGTAATATACAGTAGCTCACAGCTTATTTTATGTAGTGCATTTTCTTGTGTACAAAACTTCATAAAAAGAAACCTAACAGGAACTTAAAAAGGAAGTTGGTGTCATTTAAAAGAAAAACTTTTGTAGTAGAGAATTGGTTTTAAACCATTTCCCAAATAGCCATTCACAGAAAAATTGCAGAAATAGTTAACAATAAAGCTTCCACATTCAAAAAAAAAAAAAAATCATTGAGCGCTTTATCCATGAAAATCGTGTACATAACAAAGGCTAAAAGGCTGGTGCCATATTCACCAAATTTTCAAAGAGAATGATGAACTACAGATTGAAGAAATATAACACATTTTAAGAAAAATAAAAGTAAATCCATGGCTAACAGCTTCACCTCCCAACATTATTTAAATGGCCGAACTGCACGTAAGAAACCGTTTATAAACCCGAAAATCCCGAATTTCGTCAAACAACATGTTTGCAAGGAATCTGCATTTTGGAATTAGGTCATCTTCTCCAAAGAATCTGAGTTTAACATAATCGGTTCAACTTATTAGAAAGCGCAGATAACCTGTGTATAAGATCAGGGGCCAAATTACCGCATTCGATATCGAGTGAAATTGATCGTAATTTTCCTAATTGAGATTATGGCATTCCATATCGAGCAAGAAATTTAGTACATTTTATCATAATTTCGATATCGAAATCATTTTTCGATACGATAGCTCATTCGATCACGAATGCGGTAATTTGGCTCCTGATTTTTGATTTTACCAGGATAACGATCCAAAGCACTAATCGTGGCTAATAGATAACTGGCCATATTTGATGACACCGCCTCTACAGTCGCCAGACCTTAATGTTAGTGAAAATTTATGGTAAATTTTAGAAATTAGCATAAAAAAACACAAAATAATAATAATTTTCAATGGGAATAGATCTTTGAAAATACAGAACACTAATTTTCGCTTTAAAATATGTGTGGCCTTTTTGCATATGCAATCATATTTCCACGTCCAGATAGACTGTTCCTCACAATGAAGCATTTATCTCAAATTATTAGCAGGATGATTTTCAAACATGCCAATATATTTTGACAGTATCATCTACCTGTACATATCTGGCCTTACTATAAATATTATAAAAACCTCAATGTCACAAATAGAATTTAGTCTTATATTCTCTTATCGATTGGAATAATAATTTACTTTGTATTCATAGTTTAAAAAACAAATAATAATCAATCTGTATATCTTCATCCACAAACATTCCTAACATTTATCTAGTCCTTGTAAATCTTGGTGTGTGTCAATTACCTGTTTCATAGTTAGTTAAGACAAAGTTGTTAGGGAACAAATCAGATGGGCATATAGAAAATCTATTTTGAAACATTAATTTGCTCTTAGTTATTAATATTTCCGATAAACATTTGGAGATTTTATTGTTCTTCATCAATCCTAAAATTGTCTATATATTCCGTTACAGGGACTATATTTTATTTCAGCGAAAAAAAATAGGAAAATTCAGTACTATTGTTAATTCTTTAGTACCTTTTTACGTCGATAAGTACCGCCTGTTACAAATCCCAATTCTGTATCAAATGGTGTGTGCTATACCAAAAATTGGTCCACTACAGTAAGGCAACCTGATAAAAGGGTCACTACTAAATAGTTTCCGAATTCGCAAGTGTCTCACCAGGACTCCATTTTTACGCCAGTTATCCCCGTTAAGAAGCTTGAGTTCTTCAAGCCAGATCCTTTACCAAGATATGAAAAAGAAAAATGTGCAAAATAGCTCATGGTAAATGTTGGCCAGATTTTCATGGCCTTTGTTCCAACTTTTCGATTATTGAAATATTCAAGTTTTTAATACATCAAACATCTCTTCTATGACCTATAGCGGAGTGCAAATGGTTTAGATAAATTGAATATACTATTGCTACTTAAAACTAAATGCATACAAAAAGCAAAGCAAAAAGCAAAAAGCAAGGTTTTTAGACATCATAAACTGCCCTAATAATGACTTTATATAGATCATATCATATAATATACACACATCTATATTTAGCGCTTATTATAATATTAAACTAATAAACATTTAAATAGGTATGTTCAGCTTTTAGAGTATAGTTTCATATCTTTTAAATTCGAAATTAAAAACTAATAAATAACATTAATTGCTTTTAAGCTTAATTAATTACTATGATTTTTATGCTATTAAAAGTCGTTTAAATCAATTTTAGAGACAAGCATATATGTATAGTAAACATACATACATACATACTCGTATATACATAAATGTTAGTTTGAATGTTTGTATTTCATTTAAGTTCAATGATCTTCACACGCTGACATTTTATTATGTGTGACTCTTTCTCACACTCTCTCTGACAAAAACGCATACAAAACAATTACGGCTGCATATGTTTAGAATTTTTTTTTTAAATGAGAAAGAGAGAGAGAGAGACTGATTTGCATATAAACATTTTTTAGATATATGGGTTGATATCGTTTGTGACTAGGCGCCACTTAAGCATCTCTTTTTCTTTGGGCTTTTATTTTTGTTTAGAGATTAAGGCTTAATACCGCCGCCGACGTAGTAAATACCTGTATGCAATATATAGTATGCGGGCAAAGCAAATGATGTTGCAGCCACATCAACTTTAACTGCAGTACGATGATCATGATCATGATCATACCATGACCATCTCTGCTCGCCATCATTGGGCCGGCCACAGCAGCACGTTTTATAACAAATCGACAAATGACAAGAAAATGCGCTTTATAATCTTGAATTTAAAAATGATAAAAAAAAAAAAAATTAAAAATGCTGATGCATTATGTATGCCTCTGAAAAAGCGGGCCCACAAATAAAACTTTACATACCGCCTTGAAGGCATATGAATATTTTATTAGAATTAAAAGTTTTTCACATTTTTTTTTTTTTGTTATAAATTTTTAACTTGCCATCAGACTTACTTAAATGAAGAGTAACCTTCTAAGGAATAATGAAATAAGAGGAATTTCCTTATACTTTTTTAAACGTAATATTTATTTAATGAATACTTAATGCTTTAAGTTTGGAATTTATTTAAAGAATATTGTTAATTTTTAAAGGCTTTAATGTCTGCCGCTTTTGGTTAATGAAGATTTGGCTAGTTACCGACTATTATGTGAAAAAGGAAGTTGAAGTTTAGTTATTTAATATCATAGTTTTAGTTGTTCTTATTTAGTATGTCCTTCCAACAAAATCATATGGTTCCAATGAATTGATTCTTTACGAATAACGCACCATGACTGTTAGCTTCTAGATGTTATTAATCAAGTGTTAGGGTCATTTAATGAAAGTATTTTAATAACTCAGATATAAATCTAAAAACGTTCAGCAACATCTTTTCTATTCCAAGATGTTGGAATATATATTGGAATCAATACCGACTGTAATACGATCCCTGAAAGATATGTCTACCAAGTCAAGCTGATTCCTGGAAGGTGGGACATTCTCAGATGGAAAGAAGAGACATACTAATGTTGATTCATATCAGTTCATTAATAAAGTGGTTAAAAGCTTCAGGTTACAGTTATCAACATTAAGTTTTAAGAAAATAGATTTATGCTATTCTTAAACAAAGTTTAGCATTGCACGGTTTCCACCAACAATTTGGTTAAAGTTTTAAAAAACTATTACAAACAAATCCAGAATTTGAACATTCAAACTATATCTTGGTTGAGTATCTGGTTTGCAGTTTTTATATCTAGAAATGCAAGTACCTTGCTAATGTGAACTAATGCAGATAATTAATAACATTCCATTCGCAGTTGATACTTTAATGGCCGAATTCACAGTCTTTAGTTAGCTAATGACAAACAAAGGCTTAACTAATGATTCTTTATTCGCAATGCTTAGTTTGCCATTAGAAAACCAAGTAATAGTTAAACAATAGTTAGTATTTTAGTTTACCAATGGTTAACTAATGACTGAGAATTCGGCCAGAGAGTTCTACGTGGAACCTCATTTGAGAATTGTTTAGCTAAATACTCGTATATAATGTTTGATATGCCACAGCATTTTCTTTATATAAATAGCATTTATGTGCTACCCTTTTTATAATCATTTAGGCTTCTATACATACATACATATGTATGTATGCACATACATATATGTATGACCATATTCCCAATAGACCAAAACCCTTTAGAAAAATATTATAATAAAGCTTGCGAGCATAAGCCTTAAGCTTTAAAAAGACTTGAGAAACTATAGAAAAACAATTATAAATTATTGTAGAATAATCAAATAGGAACCCTCGTGATAATAGTACTGAAATAATTATTTAATAAGCTTATATTCTCAATTTTAGAAAAAGCTTCTGCAAATAATATTTTATTAACCTAAATAAAGATAAGCTTATACCTACAATTGTAGAATAAGCTTATTTCAATAATTTTTGGTTGGAATTTGGTTATGCTTGCAAATAAGAAACCTCTTTTTCTGCTCAGTGTCCTTCCAACATAATTTTTCCGCCAGTTCATCATTAAAAAACTTCCGCCAAAAATTTTTTTTACAAAACTTGGAGCTTTGGCTACCGAAGTCTTTATCCTTAAAAAAAATAAATAAAAAAAAAACCTTTAATGGCATTCATAGTTAAAGAAAGGAAAAAGTTAAAATTTTTCCAAAAAAATCAAACATGTTTACACTATTTTTTGCACCCAGCTTTTCAGTTCATAACAATTTTTAAAAATAAAAGTAAAAATAATTGTTAAACTTACAAGGTAGAATATGCATCAGCAGCTTCTTGAATTTTATTTTCAAAATCATGGAACTCCTCCATATTTTGGAATTGGTTTATGGGAATGATTTGTTTTTGGTCATTGCTTTTTCTTGCTCAGTTCTTTGACTTCATTTTTTAGGCCCTGTATTTCATTGGTTAGTCTTAGGAACATATGTAGGTTGGAGAGCAGATACCACTTGATTTGCAATTTCTAAATTATTTTTGAAAAAAAAAAATATATTAATTGGATTATTAATAATTAAAACTTAACTATTTATTTACCGGAAGATGTTGGCACGTCTGCACATAAAACATTATGGTGTTGATTTATGGAATTGCTAAAGGACTTTGTTTTATTAAATTTTGCATTTTTTATTTAATTATTAATTTTTTACTTACTTTTGACACTTTTTACACTTTTTTAATTTTTTTTATTTGTTTATTAAGCACTCTTTTAAATCAAAATTAACAATGACAAAATGCTTGCCATCATGTTTAATATATATATTTATTGTATACTATTTATTATATACTATGTTTAAAAACATATTGTGAAGGATAATAGTTTCTCAAACATGATTAAAAAAAAACTTTAGTATTTTTTTTTTTAAAAAAAGCTTCTTCTAAAGTACTATTATACTTTGCTTATTTTTTGGTCTGTTGGGTTAATATTTTGATTATTTAAATACATCTACACACTATAATACTTATAAGTTTGATGGGAAAAATCAAATTCCTGCGCAAATTACCATTAAAAATAAAACATTTTTAAATAACGTTGTTATTTTGAAATATGTCAACTATGTTGACAAAATCAAATCATTATGTCATCAATTTTTAACGTCAAAATGACGCACAAAGAGCCATACAAGTTTTGAAAATTCCACAACTCTCGCCCGAGTATAAAATGTAAATAAATATGTATGTAGGTATGATTGCAAATTGTTAAGGAATGATGATGATGATACTTTGCATACAAACGTTTACGAATACTCAATCATACACGCACTGTCGCTAGTGTAGTGTAGGTACACTTAATACTCTTTTAACGAGTTTTTAACATACTTTTAGGACTTGTAATATTCAAAATGTGTGCAATTTGCAAACACAATTGCCTTTTTCTGCTACTATATAATCAACTATATTGATCTAAACAATGCTTAGAAAATAATTTGGAAAGATCGTTTAATTTAATTACGACTTTAATCCATATACGAGTAGTTATATATGTATTATAAATGTCTTTGTAAGTTTGTTTGTTTGTTCCGCAATCACGCCTAAACGGCTGAACCTATGCTATCTATTATTTTTCAATACTTGGACCTGGAAGGGACAAAAAGGGTAAAAAGCGGTAAGTCCAAACGGCTGAACCGATTTTATTGAAATTTGAAACGTAAATATATTCATACTTGAAAGCGTCAACAGGCTATATATTTTTTTCAGAATTTGGACCAGGTCGGGATTAAAAGGGGAAATCCGGAAAAGCTAAACAAATTTTATTGAAATGTAGAACGCAGATTGATCTATTTGCAAGACTTGGATTCGAAAGCGATAAATTGGGTAAAAACCGGTAAAATTTAATATAACGTTGATACCGGGAAGAGCCAAAATATGAAAAAATTTTAAAATTTGTCTCTGAAATAATGATTGTCTGTGTTATGTAGAAACAGCATTTTTATTTTACATTTCTGTTGTCACAAAGTTGTGTATTAGAAGAGTAGTTCTTTGTGAGTCTATCTTCAAGGGAATAAAAACCAATAAGTAGTGAAATTTTCTGCTTAAATATTGATATATTAAAAAAATTTGAGTAAAACATTTGGAGAAATTTTTTTTTGAAAATTTCTTTTAAACAACTTTTAATTGTTTATAATATGGCACTTTTTCGGTATATATATTTTAGTACTTCAGTTGGTACTTTCTTTGATGATCGGCAATATTTCCATTTAAAATCACTCTTTGATTTTCAAATAACCCTTAAATGTGTAGTACTTTTTACTACTTTAGTAATATTTATTAAAAATTAGTAATTTTCTTACAAAATAGACTTAATATTGAGTTACCACTATATGTATGCTTTAATATATCCCGCAATTTAAACTGAAAGGGTAAAAAGTGTAAAGATTTGTGTGTGTGTGTGTACTTTTTTGGTACCATTTGTATCTGTTGTTTTAAGACAACGAAATTTTTGAGAAGTTAATTTTTCATCATAACGGTAATAACGGTTAAAAATGGGAATTTTGCATTTCTTTGAAATTAATCACTAACAGACTTACAGTTCTAAATATGGACCAAAAAGTAAAAAATTGTATAGTTGGTACTTTTTGTATACTTTGTTTTAAACTGATGAAAAAAATTGTTTGTCGCTCTCTGCAATCAGAAAAATATTTATTAGGAAAGATCTTTTTCGGTAGTCAACCTTTAAGGATTATTAAGTACATAAGAATTAAGTATATTCCTCTTAAAGGGATCAAAAGTTTAATAGTCTACTAGCATTGATGACCTTAATGTTTTTTGATGTTATACATTATGGCCAAAGATGTGAAAATAACGAAGGCTATTAAAATTTTAAACGTAAGTTTATTCATTTTCAAAAATATGTACGATTAACAAGCTGAAATATACGTTTAGAAAGGGAAAATTAAGAAAACAAATTTAACAGTTATCATCAACCAGAGATTTAAAATCTGAATGTCAACAGTGCGTTGTTACAAAATTTATTTTCGAAATAGTTAATGAATTTGTTTCGAAAAAGTCGCATAAAAGAATTTGAGTTGTATGAATGGTTTTTTTCCTCCTACTTATTCTGTCACTTTACACACGAAACATGTTAAATGATCAGCGGCCAGGAATAAAAGATCAATAATAGCTCGGGCAGCGCCGGGTACAAAAAGCTAGTGTATAAGAATTTCATTGATCCACATTCCAACAAAAGTCAAAAGAACTGATTTATACTAAGCAATATTTTTAAACGTGTATCAAGTGTACAAAAACATTTCAGTCTATTAGCGTAAGTATAAGTGAATCAAGGCAAGAATACGGCACAAAGTCGGCTAAACTTGAAAAGAATAACAAACAACGCTTCTTCACGTCACCTCACAAACAGTCGGATTTTAATAAAAACGATCGTAAAACAAGTTTGCCTAATTGATCGAGCGTACGCCAAACGAAAAACACAACAAGAACAAACAAATTAACAAAAAAAAATATATATACTAAAATCACACAAATATCAAAAGATCTTTCAGGCGAGAGGAGTTCCAAAATTAACCAACGATCAGTTTTTTGTTAGCAGGCTAAGTTTGAACAGAGCAGCAGCAGGAGAAGAAGGACGTGAAAGAGTAGAAAAGACAGTATTAAAAAAAAAACCTTTTTGTGCATAGAGTGCCACAGTTGTTAACAGGCCATTAAAATGAAAATAATTCAAAAAAACCCAAGGCACAAAGCTGTGATTTTTAGGCTTTTGTTGTTGGCTTTGTTGGTGGTGGGCAAAGTTGATTTTAAGTGGCGTTATGAGTTCAAAACCAAACTCAGCTGTGTGGAGAGCTTCCTCTTTGGCTTGAGTAAGAATAAAAAATAATGCAAAAAGACACACACGCACACACAAAGTTAAGGAATATTTTACGTTTTGAACCTTAAGATGGCGCAAAAGAAGGCTTTTAAGCGATGACACCAAATTGCTATTTAGCTGTTTTTTTATGGTTGCTAAAACAAAAAACACGGCAACAACAATGAAAATAAGTTGTTGTATATTTTGTTTTGGAGTAAATCCACGATTCCAAGTGAGGCGAAAAAGGGTCATTAAAATTAATTTGGTTCAATTTAGTTGCTGCCAAACTGTTGACAATGAAATATCGCCCAACGATCGCCATCACCAAAGAATGCACTCAGTCATTCGTTCACTTCTCAGACACTTTAGCAGTTTGTTTTTTTTTTTATTTTGTTCTCATTTGTTACATGGCACGGTGGTATAAAGTGATCTTTAAAGCAACGATTTGTTTTTAAGTTGAGCATTTCTTAACCCTTTTTGAATATTTAATGCCTAAAATTGAAGCTCGTGATCTCGGCGACATTTGGTTTCAGCAAGACGGCGCCACATGGGATCAATCAATGGATTTGTTGAGAGAACACTTCGGTGAGCACATAATTTCACGTTTTGGACCGGTCGATTGGCCACCAAGATCGTGTGATATCACACCGTTAGACTTTTTCCTGTGGGAATATGTAAAGTCTAAAGTTTATGCGGACAGAACAGCTTCGATTCAGTCTTTCGAGGAAAACATCACGCGTGTCATTCGCCAGTTACCAATCGAAATGCTTGAACGAGCGACCGAAAATTAGACTCAACGGATAGACCATCTGCGCACACAATTTTCAAAAAATAAATGCCAAAGAATGTTCTTTCAAATGATAATGAACATTCACCATTACATTTGAATTTTCTGTGCTATTTTTTCCTCAAAAAAGTAGGGAACCTCGAAATGGATCACGCTTTATTACAAATTTCTTGCTGTTTTTATTGCTGCCTTTACCGTTCTAAAACTATTACTTTACAATTGTAATCTTTGAATTATTAATTAAAATGAACTCAAGCCAAATAACATTTTTCTAATAATAAATATCAAAAGTTCAAGAATTTTTCATTAAGAAGAAAAAAAAAACAGATAACTCTAAGAATTAACACAATTGGGTTTTTAAAAATTTACATTTGTTTTTATCCAATTTTTATTTGCCAGACTTAACCTTAGCTGCAATGTAAATTTTGTCCGTCTCAACCACTGTTCAAAATACATTTAACCCACTAAAATGCTTTACCAACAACAATAAATAACAAATCTCCATAACATACATACATATTTACGCTTATATTAAATTTATAAATTATGTCGTCATTAGTACTTAAATTGGCTTTTAACTCATTTATTTTATTTTAGTTTTATTTATATATTTTTTTTTGTTTTTCATTATTTTACAAATTGTTTGTCTTTGGAGTTCTATAAAAAAAAATACAATACAATACAATAATTATTTACTAAAAAAAATTTAACTAATTTTACAAATTATTTATAATAATTTGTTTAATTAAATTATTACAAATGAAGCTTTATTAATAATTATTAAAAAGGATATAAAATTAAAGTAGTCTCTTGTTTTACATATTATTAAACTTAATATTATTAATATATATAAAAAATAAAATATTTACTGGGTGTTACTTAAATAAATATTTAAAATGTCTTTAGTAGAATATTTAGTAAAAATTTCCAATTTTTTAAGTTAAAAAAATAAAAGGATCATTTCTTAAATTTACAATTTTCGCTTTTTGAAAAATTTCAAAACTTGTGCCATGATTTTCAGCCAGTTTTTGTATTGGTTTCTTAAATTTGAATTAAATTTGTATTGAAATTTGGCACAATCTTTCTTTTTCGCACTTTGATAAATTCCTAAACTTTGGCCTCAAATATATCTTGGCATATATTTTGTTTTTGTTATCCTTTAATTATTCGATGTACGTTCTGGTAGACCAGTACGTGTTATAACACTGGTGGGTATTTCACTGCTTTGTGTCGTTTGGGGCACTTCTATTTTTGGCACTCTGAAAGAAAAACAAATTCATTATTTATAAAATTTCATTACTAATAAGTTATTAACAATAACAGTAAATAAATTAATTTTATATTAAACAAGCGAAAGTTTATAGTCGGCTGTGCCGAATCTTATATACCCACCACCAATTCACCTATTATGGAGTTTTATAAGAAATTTATGCGCATTTAAGTGATTTCCGGAAGTAGACTTTATATAAGAGCTACGGTCAAATAAGGACCGATCATCATCATATTGAGACGGACGATTTTTATACTATTTGTGTTAAATTTGAACTTAGTAGTGGATTTTGTAAGGGATTTATGCTCATTTAAGTGATATCTCTCTACTTTATATGAGGACTATGGTCAAATATGAACCGATCATCATCATATTGACTATTTGTGTTGAATTTGAACTTAATTTAAGTGATTTTCGAAACTGGACTATATGGGGCATACGGTTAAAAATAGACCGAAATTCACAAAATTTTGTGGGTTGATTTTTGTATATATGTAAATGATCTGTGTAACGTTTTGAGTCGGTACCGATATTTATACGATATATATATATATATAGGCATAAATGTCTTTTTCAGATGTGGTCCTTGTATGGGAGCTATAACCAATTCTGCGCCGACCACCATAAAATTTAGTACAAAAATTAATTTGCCTATACAGATTATTCATGTCAAATTTTAGCCGTTTAACATTATTTATATCTGTTTTTTTACGTATTTAAGTGATTCCCGGAAGTAGACTTTATATGGGGTCTATGGTCAAATATGGACCGAACTAAAAAAAATTTCGTTTTACGATTTCTTTTTGCATGAAACCTATTCCTGCTGAATTTTGTAGTGATATTCTAATTTTATAGGCATTTATGTATAATTGAGCAGTTTTTTGGGAAGGTTTTTGTATGGGGGCTATGAGAAATCATTGACTTATTCTTACTATTTTCCTTACACTTTCTTCTCTTATCATAAAAAGACGTGTACAAACTTGGTACTATCTGGTATTATCTGCAATACATTTAATTTAAAAAAATTTTAAAAAAATCGATGAAAAATATAAAATTTTTGGTTGTCTTACATTTTGATCCATAACTCTTGTTCCACTAGCTGATTTTCAATACCAAACTGCTTAGGAGAACTGAAAACGGTTTTTTATAAACCTTGTTAATTTCGGTTGTGTCCTTTGGACGTGAGAGTGTTTTACACAGACAAACAGACAGACGGACATAGCGCAATCGACTTCAAATTTCATAAGGATCAAGAATATATATACTTTGTTGGGTCTCACATGAATATTTATCTGTGTTAGACACGGAATGACACCACTCATGGTGGTGGAGGGTATAATATAAACAGCGTAAACAGTGGTGCAAGAAGTGGTTATTACAACGAAATTTATATTCCTAGATCTATATATTGTATTCAAATCTACATATTTAGATCTATATATTGCAATAAAATCAACTATTACTTGGTTCTGTTTACGCACTCTCGCTCTACATAAATTGAACTGAGAACGGTACAGTTTAACCCCCACACACGTTCACTTCAGTTGAAACTGTCAGTTTAAAATATAAAAATTTTAAATTTCTCAGTTAAACTGAACTGTCAGTTATTACCCACTGACTGTTGAAATTGTACATGAAAATTTTATACTCTGAGTTTAAAACTCTCAATTGCTTTCTAAACCATTAGAACCATTTTCTAAATAAAATAAGGCTCTGTTGCTTATAATGATATTTGTTCAAGATCCTAGCATACTTCTTATGAAAACTTAATCTAAAAAATCTATTTTTGTAAATGATATTCAAAATTGCTCTCTAGACGAAACAGGTATCCGATCTATGCCTTCTTTTTAGACAAAATTCTTAAAAACATTTAAAATCTCGAACCCTTTTCTTTCTTCTTTCGAAACATGTCCTTGATATTTGTTCGCTCTATAAAATAAATTTCTTTCGCAAAACAGTTCCAAACGACATTTTTAGGTGAAATCTCTCTTCGGTTCAAACCTGCTTTCACACGAAATATATGAAATATATTTGCGTTAAATATTATTTGGATACCGACATTTTTGCGAGAGTTATACTCTTTAAAGTGATTTTCGGAAGTGGAAGTTAAATTTACTCATTGTAGTCCTAGACACATATATTTAAAAGGGCAGCAACCAATTCAAAGTATTACCCTTGGAACTAGTTTTAGAGATGCCCTGCAGAGCTAGCACATCCTTGTAGCTAGTTTTAAAAATGCTCTACTTTGCAAAAACTCGCTTTTATAACCCGTTCTAGAACAGTTCTTTCAATTGTGATTTCTTATTTTGCACAAAAATTGTTTTGCTATGGAACTAATAAATGATCTATAGAACTAGTCTGGAATCAATGTATTACTAGTGACAAAGAGCTGGTTTCTCTTGTAATTTAGAATTAAAAAATTTGTGTTAAACACAAGAGTTCTAGAAGTTATTTAAGAATTTGAAATGGTTCTGATTCTAACTGATGCTAGAATTAGTTACTTTACAAAAATTTCTCATACAAATTCCAGGGCTAAATAAAATCGTTTCAAACATTACAGAAACTCTTAATCACCCCTATCGTGAATAAAAATTCCACATGCAATTTGTTCCATTTTCACATTTTTCCTATTAAAATTCAATGTTAAAAAAATAAAAGGGAACAAATTTCATGTGGAATTTTTATTCACGATAGGGGTGAATATAAATTGTCTACTCACTTAAAATTCGCTGTACTTGGTAGATGAGGTGACTGACTCTGGGATGGTGGATTGCTATACGGTGAATGACTATCCGAAGTAACGTGGGTCCGTGACATATTCAAAGACATATCGGGATGACCAATAGATACCGTTCGAGGAGCTGTTGTAGTCATGTCTTGCAAGTCAGCTGGATTAGGAGGTTGAGCATTCAAGGGTAGACCTAAAGTTTGAACTTGTGAAGGATACAGTGGGCCGTTGGAGTGCACCATTAAGTTACCGCCACCTGGTGGTAGACCTAGAAAACATAAAGTTGAACAAATTAAACCTGTATTTAGATGCATGGAGTTAAGCATGAAAACTTACTGGGTAATTGAGGTCTCATGGGTGGGGCCCCACTATTCTTTGGTTTGCGTTTTCGTTTTTGTATGCCTTCCTTTTTCATGGAAAGTGGACGATTCATGTTATGTAGTTTATAGTACAGGCCGCAGGCATTACAAACGGGATTACCATCATTGTTACGGCGCCACAAAGTCGTCGAATTCGTTTGACAGTTGGCGCAGGTTACACCAGTCCGTCTATTATTGGCAGCGGCAGTGGAAGCTTTGGGCTTTGTTTGTCTGGGACCTACACGTACGTTTTGACGTATGGGGCCTCCATAACATGAAGGACAATAACCGTTGATTTTGCTGCCCAAAGGAGAATTACATTGTTCACATTTGTCCGCTAAAGGAGGTGGAGCCTCATAATGTGTTATGGAACTGGTGGGGGCCCAAGAGCTAGCGGATATATTGCCCGAGGGATATTCTTCAACCACCTGCTGATGATAATTCTATATTAGAAAACAAATGTCAGGACGATTTGTTTTATAATTTATGAATGGCGGGGAAGAGAATAAACAGAGAGGGAAAAATGGAAATGAATTTACTGATGCTTAGCCGGGTGGTAGAGGAAATGATGTTTCTAAATTAGTTAAATTACAGTTACTTACAAATCCCATATTGGAATATTCCACACCGGCCGTTGGCCATATACTCTGCTCGGCCACTGAGTTATTTACAGGATCAAACAAGGCCATTGATTGATATTGCACTGGTTGCCGGAGTATATTTAAACTGGGATCATTTTTGGTTATCAATTGATTTGGGGCCGGCGAAACACTATATATGGTATTATTTTGACTTAATTGATATGAAGACGTGGACGAATAATTCAAATAATGAGCATTGCCCAAATCTGTAAAAGTTTTCGATTCATTTGGATGGCCATTGGGATCCACTACAGCCGTTTCATAGTATAGAGTAGCGGGACCATTACCGTTATCATTGAGACTTTGCACAAAACGGTTATCGTCTTCGAAGCGCAACAAATGGGTGGGATGGGGTATAGATGCATGACCTGAACTGGACAAATTGTGGGGATTTTGATGATGTAATGCTGAAGTTGGTACCACCATTGCTTCGGAAGTATAGTTGCCATTAGGAGTGGGACATTGTTGTTGCTGCTGTTGCTGAAGTTGTTGGGCGGCTTCATTTTGCACTTGGTCTTTGTCTATGGATTCTAGTTTTATAGTGCCACCTGCGGCATCGGCAGTACATATAATTGGCTGTCCATTCTCATTGGTCGTGTACGTATAAACGGTGGTACCTGGTGGTGGCTGTTGTTCCTCATTGCGTGGCGCCATTTGTACATACTCGGGCGGTGAATGATGCTGGCGTTGGTATTCACCAACCGTTTCAGGGTCTTCGGAATCACGATGCACTCTAAGAGTGAAAAAAGACAAATATATTAGATTTATTGAACAATATTCAAAAGCAATTGAAATTTTTTTTTTAATTGCACTTGGTATAATTAAAGTTGATCTTAAATTATGGTGAAATTATTTTGGATGTTATCTTATAAATCTCTCTTGCACGATATTGTTGAAATTATGTCAAAAATTCAAGGTAGTAGTGATTTCTTGCCACTATTTAAGCCATTAATCGACGTGATTCTCATAAATAAATCTGATATATTGATATTGCATGTTATTGTCAATAGGATATCTGTGGACTTCGGAAAACTGATTTCAGTAAACACACACGGAGAAATCACACAGTGGTTTTGAAAATTGTATTTAAAAAATAATTCGTGAATCATTGAATGTATTTTATAATTTAATTGAAGAGTTGAAGATTTGACACAACTTTTAAATTTCAAACATAAAACCCTTAGACCAGCAACATTTTTAGGTTACTATTGCCACAATTTCAACTTACAGTTCTCCGGATGTTGTTATAAATCTGCGTTGCTGGGTCCTTTGTAATGGTACATATTCTTCCTGACTAGGATGCTGTTGTTGGTGTTGGGATTGTTGTTGTTGCTGCTGTTGTTGTGGCTGATTGTTTTGTGTTTGTATTACAGCATTAATGGGTTGGGATTGTTGCGATTGTATGATGGTGGTAGGATTTTGTTGCTGTTGTGCCTGTTGTTGTTGAGTTGCTGGTGGTAGATGTTGTTGTTGTTGCTGCTGCTGTTGCTGATGATGCTGAGTGGTTAATTGTTGTGGCTGCTGTTGCTGTTCAATTGCTGTTTGCTTTTCTATTACCGTATTAGTATTTGTATGATTCAAATGCTCTGGACCATTACTTTCCGTTTTAATTTTATCCAATAAATGTGTGTGATATTTTTCAGGCGGTTGTTGTACTTGTTGTTGCTGTTGATACCTTTGTTGTTGCTGCTGTTGCAATTGATCTTGTTGTTGATGTTGTTGCGCTTGTGGTTCCATCTGCAATGAAGTACAAATTGAAAATAACTGGTCATTCTTTAAAATATTATTTTACAAGTCGTCTGACTAAGACAATATTACACAGTTTTGTAGTTTCATGTGTTGTCTTTTTATTTAACAACTTTGTTTACTTAACAACTAATTAAAAAAAGTAACAAATATTTCTTTAAAAAAAAGTTTAGTATTTTTTGTGAAGTTTTTTTTTTTTTTGAGATTTTGCAAGTTCCGGTGTTAGGGCCGGACATATGTATGTACGTACATGTGCATATGTTTTACCAGCAAGTGCTAAACGCCTGCCATTTGCCGATTTATTTACATTTTAAATTTCCGTCATAGTTAACTGCTTAGTGTTGTAAAAGATGAGTAATCGGTTACTTAAATGTTAAGGTATCGGAATCACTTATTTAAACAACGTTCTTCTGTCTGTTCATTTCGCAATTCACATAATTTAAGCCTATAGGAACTGGCTGATAAGCTTTTATGACTACATTCTTTTAAAATAGATGTTCTCTACCAAATACCTCAATACATATTCGATAACATTCGTTTAATGAAAACTCACATCACTTATACAGCCTACAATAACTTTATTAGTGTGGAGATAATATAATGGAAGGCTTGATTATCCTGTTCTTTTCCATTAATGGAATGTGTTGACAAAAGAATAATATTATGAAACGAAACTATCAGCAGCAGAAACTTTAAAAATGTTATTTGGAGGTGATACCGCAGCAGATAAAGTGAAATATTCTAATAATACTGTAGTTATGATCCAGAATGTTTATACATAAATGGAGACCTTATAAAAACCTTAAGAAATATACTAAAAAACCACATCCAATTTCAAGTTATAATTTATTTAAAAAATATAATATTATTCAATAAAAAATTCAAAAAAAAAAAATATTAATGTTTTCTATTAATATATAAATCATATATTATTATATCTCCATTCCTTAATGGAAATCATCTCTCAAATATTTTCTAAATCAATTAAATCCCACTTCAGCATAAAGAAGACCACATACTGGATACCCATTACTCTATTCCAATACATCACCGAACGCTATACACTAAATAAACAGAACTGCCAGCGCAACAACTCATCAAGACCCAACGAAAAAAGTGTTAAATTTTTTTTTTTTTTGACATCACAATTCATTTTAGGCGGTAAAACATCAAAAATCTGAAATAGAACTCATGAAGTAAAATAAAAACTTACAAATTGTCATCTACAACCAACCTTTAAAATAATGAAAAAAAAGAGTACAAAAATGAGCACAGAACAAATACAATTTTAAAACAAAAATTTAAAACGTCACAAGTTGTCATCATTGAAACGTTTCATTGACAAAACGTCAACAAGTACACATATGTATGTATGTATGTATGTATGAGTTAAGACAATAAATGGCAAGAGCCAATAACTAACCTATAACTAGAGTAACAGGAAAGCGATCATTCACTCAGTCAGTGTCAGCCACAGCACTACTCTAGAATTCCCCAAAAGCACAAGTTACCGAGTGTATTGACAAACAATAGTGACCAGTCTTTTCTTAACATGATTTTCATTTCTTATAAGTCATTCTTTTTTTTAGGTTTGTAACAACTTTTGAGCTCTACAACACACTCTTACCAATGTTTACATACTTGCTTGTTCATGTCTTTTAGACATGATTTACTTTTCTTTTAATTTGTCAGAAGACATTAATAATAACACATTTATTGACATAAATTATGTGGGTGAAAAAGGAAATGAGAAACAATGTCATACAAATACATGAAAAATTCAAAGTAGTAACCGAAATATCTTCGTGGTAGGGAGTTTTAAGTCAGTCTGTTTGAAGTAAACTGATTTGTTATAACACATTAGTTGGGGAAAATGAAAAAAGAAATGGTACCAATAACCAAATGCCAATCAAACTTAATCTTAGTCTAGTTTTGCATAACTTTAACGAATTTTCTGTTTTTGTATTTCAAGAAGTCATATTATGGTCCATTTTCGCAATGTCTAGTTATTTTTGAACTAGAAGTTATACTGACAGTTTTCATACCAAAATCATTTAACAGTCTGTTAACTTAATGTTAACAAATAACCAGACATTTTGAAAACTAGCTTAAATATTAATATTCGCAATAAACTGATCTATACAAAATTATTATTTTGTAGTTATTAAAAATTCCTGCAGAGATTATTCCAGGACAATTTCAGTTCCCGGAAAATAATACAAAACATTAAAAAGTTTACAAAGTTTTTTTTTAATCAAAAATATTACTTCTTCAAATTAAAAAAAGTGCCGCTAAAACATACATATTGCTCACCGAAGCTCATGGTGAATATGCTGCATGGGTTTCAACGTGCAAGAGATGGTTTGTGCGGTTCAAAAGTTGTGATTTTGACACGGAAAACATAGATCGCCCAGGTGAGCCAAAAAAGTTTGGAGACCAAGAATTGCAAGCATTACTCCATGAAACTGGTTTGTCAAACTCAACAAGAGCTTGCAAAATTATTAGGGCCTATATAATTCCAAAAATTTTGCGAGCAGCATTATTCATTCAAAAGCAAAGAAATTGTACGATATGAATTGAAGCCGAGATACCTTGAAAGGCGATTACCGAAGCGAAAGCGATCGCATGTGAAGCTTGGCTAACCAGCCGAATCGACACCAAAGATATTTATCCATGGCACTAAGGTAGAGATCATTACTTGGTGGAACCAAAGATACCTATCTATTACGCTAAGAGAAAAATAATTCATTCGTTAAAAGTTTTTCACTAGAAATATGACAAATTAGAAATATTTGGTTCTACCGAACGAATTATTTTTCTCTTAGTGTATGAGCAGCTAAAATCTGGCCAGACCACGACAGATAATCTGTACCGAATGTGCGAAAGTGATTCGCATACGGCGGTCGGTAAATATACATAAATCTCCAGATACTCGATAATACCTCAGCCAGTTTGCAGCTCGCTTTATGGCAGAGATCTCTGCTTGAAGAGCAGAACAGAAATCAGGAAGCCTAAAGTAGGATTTGATCCCAAATTCCACAATATAGAATCCACCACCGTTTTAGTGACGTCTCAAAGAGGGGAAATAGAGTCCTATTTCCCTCTTGAGTCCTAAAAATCCTTATTGGGGATATAGAGCCCATCTGCCAATGAGGTCCTATTCGGGATACATGTGGAGAATAAGAGATCGAAAGATGGTTTCGGTATGCAGTAGTGAATGAAACCCAGAAATGCTTAAAATTACAATTCCACATTGCAAATTAAAAGTGGTTTCATTTCGACAAAAATTTTCGTTTTGATTTTTCTATAGAAGCAAAAAACGGAATTAATTCCACTTCCGAACGGAATTAAATTCTGTGACATGGCTGTATATCTAGATATCTATCTAATGACATTAATATTGAGTCATGCATATTTTGTAATAACATTTGATGATTCAAATTAATAATAGCAAAGGTCAACAATATTACACAAAGTCCAATACATATTGATTACTCATTGGAAAAACATTTGAAAACTAAATTTTGTTATAAATTATTTATGCTTTAAATATACGAGTACACTATTGACAAAAATCCATAAACAAAAAAAGTTTTTTTTTTATAAAACCCATAAATAAAATATGTATATCATGGTGCAACTATACAAGGTGAGTGCAAATCGACAACAAATACAACACAAAACAGAAACAACAGGCATTTTGTTTGTGTAAAATAATTTACTACTGTCAAAAAAAACTTGACAAAATATTACTTTTGACATGAGTAAAGTGTAAACAAAGTCAGTCAACTGGGCTACTGCACTCACCTTGTATAGTTGCACCATGATGTATATTAGAGCTTTTAAAAGAGTGTCATTTGAAAATGAAAAGGTAAACATTTGAAACGTCATTACATACGAATGCGAGTACAAGATAAACGCAAATAAAACGTCATACGATAAAGAATAACAAAAATTGCATAAAATATCACCTAAATACCTGTGTTTATGTTTATAGTTTTATCACTGATTGCGATAACCAAATACAAGATAATATAAGACATTTATCGATAATAAACATGCAAAAAAAAATAACTATATTATTCTACAAGACTTTGTTTGATATTTATAGCAAATATATCAAATAAAATAAAACAAAATACTCGTATGTAAATACCTTTAGTAGGAGTCTGAATAAAAGTGATTTTGTTTAACAATTAAAATTTAAACAAAATTCTATTTGTAGTGCTTAAAACTTAAAAGATAAATTACTAATTTAAAACAGCAAATATTTATCATTTAACTGTTTGGCAAGATCAGATCACACATTCAGTCAATATAAATAATGTATGGACTTCTTACGAGTATATGTATTATGCTGTATGTATTGTGTTTTTGTGTCATTCATTATCGCTTCTCTCTAGGGTTATCGATCTGTAAATATATGTAGTGTTCGTTTTGGAGTAAAACGTGACAGATTTTTGTTTTTAAACTGATTTGATATTTTATTTCCATTTGCCACTTATCTCACGTGAGTTAAGGTTTTATCTATATACTTACATATATAAAAAAAAATAAATGTATATTTATTTGCTTATGAACAACAAGCAAAGAGTGTAACCTGTAGACAACGCTAATATCTTATTCGAAACTTTCGATTTCAATAATATTTACAAATCACTGTTATTGAAAGTAATGTATACAAATTGTATTCATATTTGTTATTAGAAAAGTCTCACTATTGTATTTTATAGTTTGTCAACAGATAGTTTTTGTAAGATACTCATTATAAACATTTATAATCTATGTGTACTCGTATACTTTGCACATTTGCACATCTACGAGTAAATATATACATACATAGCTTTTAAAAATCACTAACATACTTGAGATAAGTGGGACGATTTTAAAGGTCACGATTAGGCAAAAATGTTACACGTTTTTTCCCATTTCGCACCTTTTTTAATTTTTTTGTGTTCTTTTCTGAAAAAATGGCAACACTGCTAAAGTGTAGTATGTTCTTTTCTATAAATGTCACACTATAAATTTAAAAAGTGTTGCACCTTTCACACTCTGTATTTTTAGAGGGGGAGAATCGCACGATAAAACAGCTGACATTTGTTTTGTTTATGAATGTGTATTTGTGTTAAGAAACAAACAAAAATATACAAAATGGAAAATATGTATTACTATTTTTTTATGTGCTGAAAAAATTTTGGATGACTTGTTGGATTCATCTTCATCATCTGATGATGATGAAATATTTGATATGATTATGGAAATAAATCCACAACCGCGAGTGAAAGGCTTTAAAGAGAACGTAATTAATGAATACTCTGAAGTCTATGTACATATGTCAAATTTCATAGGACAATATCTGCTACCTCTTATACATACATATGTATGTAATGTATGTTTATATATGTATTTAATTTTAATATTTAGTTCGTTTATTTGACCTTTTTTTTAATATTTAATAGTTTCTTTTTACAAGCAATTAGGTCATTTTAATTTTATATAAAAATATTTAATTTATTTCTATATATTTATTTCCAATATTTCGCTATCACAATGGATAGCTTCTTCAGGGATAATATAAGTTTTGAATTATAATAATAATTCAAATTAATTCATTATAATTCAAAACTTATATTATCCCTGAAGAAGCTATCCATTGTGATAGCGAAATATTGGAAATAAATATATAGAAATAAATTAAATATTTTTATATAAAATTAAAATGACCTAATTGCTTGTAAAAAGAAACTATTCAATGTATTTAATTTTTATAGTTTAAGAAGAATTTGCATATTAGTCGGGAAGGTGCCATGGTCTTTTTGAGAGATATTCATTGTCTACTTTCAAGCGATCTTACCAGGGTGCTATCTGCTTCTTCTTTAAAAAAAAAAAAAAACAGCTGCACATAAAAAAAAGTGTTACACTGTTGTGATTTTATGTTCTATTCTGACCATTTTAAAAGTCACGTTTAGGAAATTTAGGAAATGTTTAAGTAAAAGCTAATATTCACATATAACAGGCGGCATAATCACAACTACTGTTAATAAAATGTAATAGAATTGGATCCAATTACTGGTTGAAATAAATTATGTGTATATGTATACAGTGCACTCGCGGTAACGTGAACTAATTAAAACCAATGGAGTTAATGTTAGCGAAGTTGTTCACGTTAGCGAATGTCATTAAAAAAATATATGTATGTGTTTTTACACGCTTGAACGTGAAATTCTGTTATTATAATTTGCATTATGAAAATATAAAAATAAAATTATTAATTAAAATTGATTACAAAACAAATAGAGATCACGAGAAAATATCAATTGAAATAAAATTACATAGGAAAATAAACCAGACTCATCATCATTATAGATTCTTCAATTTTTTGTTTTATTTTTAGCTTAAATGGATTTTTTCCCGGTCCCTGTTATGTAAGGTTTACACATTTTAAAATTGTTTCTTTTTTCTTTTTAATGCTTGGCGACATTATACTTTTTTGCTAAACTAGTCACACTTGTTCCTTTCTGCAAACTATGTATATAAAATGTTTGCCTTTTCTTCTAACTGCAAACATTTAGATTTTTTAATACTCATGCCGACTGATTGACCACTTTGCATAATAAAAAAGATTTAAAAAGATTTAAAATAAAATTTTTATACCAAACAAACAAAAAATAATTTAGAGGATACACACATTTTTTATATAAGGGGATTCCCTAAACTTTAAGCATCGAATTTAATGTATTTCAGTGTTGTCTGCAAGCTTAGAAACATATGCAATGAAAAAAAATTGTTCACGTTATAGAGCTTTCTGACTTTGTTCACGTTACAGAGTAGTCAACGTAAACAAAAGTTTGTTCACGTTAGACGGTGTTCATGTTACCGCGAGTGCACTGTATGTGTAATCATGACAACTAATTTTATAACGGCCGGTCGATAATTAGTCATAGCTCCTATATAAAAAACACTTGTGAAAATCACTTTTAAATCTATAAATCTTTTACAAGTATTTATATAGCGATAACATTTAACACAAAGAATATTTACGTGCACAGAAGTCATGCCACTATATTTTTGGATTATCGGTCCCTAAAAGGTCATGGGCTCTATTTTGAAAATCTATGTTTACACATACATACAGTGTAGGTTTCTATTGGGCTTGACCGACTATACTATACTTTTTTACTTGCTGTGTTAAAATAATAATTTAAATTATTAGTGAAACCGTTTTTTATTTAAGCTACAATATTAAATACATATCAATAAAAATGCAAACTTACAATCATCATTTATCAAAGATTTTATGATTTGTTTAACATTAATAAATTTAATAACATTTAAAAAGGCATATTTGGAGTCCTTGCTTTAAAATCACTTTAAATAAAATTTCCTATTTAATGATGCTTTTACATTAAACTTTAATTTTTAAAATATAAATTTCCTTTAAATTTGTTTTTTTTTAACCAACAGAAAAACCAGAATTCATTCATAAAACTTCTGCTGCAACTTCCTTTAAATAGTCGTAAATTACCTGTCATATCGAATTCAATGTAAGTGTTATCCTTAATATCCTTTTTTCCTTTATTTTTTGTTGCTGCTCTGTCCTGTATTTTATACTCGTACATACATATTTTAAAGTTAAGGTGATAATATTGTCAAATTGATAAGTAATTTAGTTTTCAGTTGTCCTGTTTCAGGCTGGACATTTTCATGAATGATTTTTTTTTTATTTTTTTCCAGTTTGGATGTGGTGTAATGTAATGACATTCTAATGGATTTAGGCGACATAAATTCTAATCATTTTAATTCTGTCTGTTTTTCCTTTTTTGGACCAATGCCATGTGTTTTTTTTTTCTTTTTTGGTTTTACCGTCATGAGAGTGTTGCTGTAAAACATAGTGACACTTTTTAAAACTAAAAAAAAAAAATTGACTGTTTTTGTCTGTGTTTTTGTTTTTGCTTTTGATGTTGTTGTTGCATGAGATAGTGAGGAATTTTGACGCCACTTTACCTACGGATCTTATTTAATTTTAACTGCTCGTAAAGATAATGGATCTTTCAGCTTTTATTTTATTTTTATACCCTCCACCACCATGAGTGGTGGATGAGGGTACATATATATACATAAGTTTGTCATTCCGTGTGTAACACTGAGAAATGTTCATCTGAGATCCAACAAAGTATATATATTCTTGATCCTTATGAAATTTTAAGTCGATTGCGCTATGTCCGTCTGTCTGTCTGTCTGTATGTGTAAAACACTCTCACGTTCAAAAGACACAACCAAAATCAACAGGGCTTACAAAAACCCGTTTGTAATTCTCCTAAGCAGTTTGGTATTGAAAATTAGCAAAATCAGTATAGTATAACCTGAGTTATGAATCAAAATGTGAGACAACCTCCCTAAAAATTTGTTATTTTTAAACATTTTTCTTTGAATTTATTTTTAAAAAATGTTGCAGATAATACCATGAAATTTTGTACACGTTATTTACATGATAAAAAAAGAAAGTTTGAGGAAAAAAGTAAAAATCGGTTAATGATTTCTCATAGCCCCCATACAAATATATTCCCGAAATATGGCTTAATGATAAATAAATGCCTGTAAAATTGTAATATTAATACAAAATTCGGTAAAAATAAGTCTCATATAAACAGAAATTGCAAAACGAAATGTTGTTATGTTCGGTCCATGTTTGACCATAGACCCCATATAAAGTCCATATCTAAAATTCATTTAAATAGGTATAAATCTGGTACAAATACAGTTACCAGGCTAAAATTCGACACAAATAATTTTTACAGATATATAAATTGTGGTACTAAATTTTATGATGATCGATCCATAAGTGGTCATTGCTCCCATATAAGGATCACATTGGAAAAAGTTATTAATCTTTATATTTATCTGATAAATATCGTTACCGACTTAAAACTTTATATATATCATTTAAATATACACAAAAATCAGTCCGCAAAATTTTATGAATTTCGGTCCATATTTGACCGTATCGCCCATATAAATCCCTCTTCCGAAAATCACTTTAATACTCATAAATCTGTTTTAAATAACGATACCGATTCAAAATTATACGCGGATTTTGAGAAAATCGGTCCATATTTGACATATAAGGAGCACTTTCAAAATTTACTTTATTACTAATATGTATCTTAATATCTTTATATATATAATTCTACTGTACGTGTGCTGTGACTGAACCCCTCCTAAACGGCTGGACCGATTTGCATACATTTTTTTGTATGCGTTTGGGTGGCGCTGCGGGTGGTTTAGATTTACAATTCGGTCCAATTGGAAAAAGGGGCGTGGTACCTCCCATACAAACCACAAATTAAAAATCTATTATTTCTGCTCCTGATAACGGTATTTGAACAAAATTTGGTACGTCGGTTTGGCGTGCATTTTTTAAGTGCTGCTGCAAATATGGGCGGGATTGTACAAAGAGGCATGGTACCTCCCATACAAACCACAAATTAAAAATCTATTATTTCTGCTCCTGATAACGGTGTTTGAACAAAATTTGGTACGTCGGTTTGGCGTGCATTTTTAAGTGCTGCTGCAAAATTGTATATATATATTGTATATTATGTATATAATTCTTTTTTGCATGCGTTTGGGTGCCACCTTGGATGGTTTACATTCATAAACCAGCCCGGCAGATGGTTCTGCAGTCGGTATCTAGGTTAGTCAACTACACTGCCCCTTTTCAAAAATGGCACTGGTGGCCTTTCTTATTATAATAGACCGATTGGCATGAAACCTTTCCAATAAAAAAAAATTTTAAGGCAAATCAACGTTTGCCGGGTAAGCTAGTACAATATATAAAATAATAATAAAATTTGCACTAAGACTGAAGAATAAGGATATTTTAGTCCTAAGCCCAGTGTAGTTTTGTATCTCTTATTACGTTTAGGTGGAGGGTATTAAAGATTCGACACAGCCGAATATAGCACTCTAACTTGTTTTCTTTTCATCTTATTTTGTTGATTTCTTTTCTGATGTTTTTGTTTCAATTTCAGAGTTTTTATGTGTGGCTGTTTGTTTCAATTTAAATTGATTTTGCGTTTGGTATTTTTTTTTTATGTATGGTTGGTTGTTTTTACTGTTGATTTAAAGGTTTGTTATGTTTTATTTTAACGTTTTTTTTACTATTGGTCAATTGCGATTATGACTCATGGCAAAAATCTTTCCAGATAAAGGTGTTTCTTTTATTAATTTTTAAATATGTAATTGTTATTTCATTTTAAAACCTAAAAAAAATTGTCGTAAAATTTAAACCATTTTCAGTAAAAAGAACTTTTTTTTTTAATGGAGCGAACAACATTTTGAGAATATCTTTTTAAATACTTAAGACAAATCAAAAATTCTGCCTGCTTCAAATTGCAACATTTTCATTTTAAGATAATTTAAAAACCCTTAAGTAATCAAGAGCGTTAAAATACTTTTTCTATCAATTTGAACATTAAGGATCATTGTCGTAAAGCAGTTGCTATCAATTATCGCTATTGTATTTCCTCAAAACCTTTTTGAACTTAGCCCTTCATGTTGTATGTTGTCTGTCTGTTTAATGAAATTCTATAACCATTTCTTATCAACATCTTTAGATATGTGTATTAGACACGCGCCTAATAATATTTTGCGGCCTTTAAGTGACACTTATTTTCATTATTTTCAATTGTAGACTGAAAAAAACTGAAAGGTGAATCTTTTTTTCACTCTTTCTTCGTTACTATTACTATTTTATATTTTGTGAGTGTTTTCTTATGTGGGCTTAAAACCTTTTTTTTATGCATTTCTTATCAATTTATTTTTTCCTAATTGTTTATAAAATGCCGCCCGCCTTCTCAATGTCTTCGTTATTATTTCCGCTGTCTGTTGTGTTCTGTTTTAAAATTTATTTAAAAACCCATAAAACCCACTCTTAATTTTTTTATTACTAATTTTTTTCTAGAGTTTTAGTTTTAATTCCTTTTTTTTTTGTTCATTTAATTTTATTTATAATTTATTAGTTTTATAACGTGTTAAACTGTCATTAAAGGCTGGCTGTCATTTAATTATTTTCATTATTATATTGTTCATTTAATTTAACAATAATAAAAGTATTTATGTGTGAAGGTATTTTGTTTTGAGAAGGAGGAGAAAATTCAAGGCAAAAGGTTTATGAGCAAAACTCTGCTTTAAGTCATAATTAAATTATTTGACTTTAAAAAAACATGATAAATAATCTTAAAGGAACTACGAAAGCTTACTCAGTCCAGTTTTTATTTAACCTGTGATATATTGCAAAATTTTACAATTTATGAATTATTATTAACGTGACCATACATCCCGATTTTGGCGGGATTATCCCGTTTTTTGAAAGCTCATCCCGCTTTTTACTGTTATGCTTGGTTTTCACTATGTCATTTTTGTTGTCGAGTTGTCCAAATTGTTGGCAATTGTATGAAAACGGTTTGTCATATGACGTCATCTATGTTTGCAAAGATCTATGTTTGCATATATGACGCCATATGACAACCCGTTTTCATACAATTGCCAACAATTTGGACAATTTGACAACAAAAATGACATAGTGAAAACGCGGCCTTACAGTTTTTTTTTTGCTAATTTTAAACGAAATATAAAATTCTCAAAAAATGAGACGAAATTCACAAAAATATTTTTTTTACATTCTTCTTTCGGGGCATACGAGTACATTACGGTTTATAAAACAGTTTGTTGTATACAAATACCCAGTTTTGGAATTTTAGACCATATAGCCTAAACTATATTTTTTGACTGGGTATGAAAATATATTGGTTCCAAACTGTGTCCGTGTATAATTTTGCTGTTGAAGTAATAAATGGCAGATTTCTTTAAAAATATTTTGATTCTGCTATTGATTTCTGGATTCTTAAATGATTTTTTTTGGAAGTGCTTCAGATCAAAAACTTCGAAGAATTTTTTTTAAATGTTTTTTTTTTCGAAAGATCAAGATTTTTCCGCAAAACAATTTTGCAAGCAATTGTTCACTTTAATGAGTTTTAAACCGCTAAAATATAAACACACATTTTAAACATTTAATTTGAAAAATTTCTTTTAGTTCCGAGTAATATAAGCTAGGTACTGGTTTGCTTAAACCTTCAATAATTTTTTAATTTTTAAAAGAATTCCAGTCGAAATCCCAATTTTAAATCTAAACAATTGGACCAATATTTATGGGCCTTACAAATATTAGCACTAATCCAATATACCCTCCCCACTATTGTGGTGTAGGGTATAATCACTTCCACTTCATTCTAGAAATGTAGAAATGCCAAAGAAAACACTGAGGGGTATAAAATTGTTCTCAAATATTTTTTGATATTTTTAAAATATTTTGATAGTTGCTTTAAATGTATTGCAACTGATAGCATGCAATTTTGCAAATATTATGTTTTTTATAAAAGAAAAAGTTTTGTTGAAAATGATAAGAATCGGTCCATGATTTCTCATAGCCTCCATAAAAATTTCTTCCCGAAATATGGCTTTATAGTACATAAATGCCTATAGGAAAGCAGTATTCATAAAAAATTTAACAAAAATAAGTTTCATGCCAGAAGAAAAATGTCCAGCTATGACCTAATATTTTCCGATCATCATGAAATTCGGTACAATAATTTATTTCAATTCAAACGCTAAAAATTGACAAATTGAAAGTAAAACGACTAAATCGTGTAGATTCAACTACATAATACCAAAGTGTGTATAATAAAAACTAAAGACACATACATATGTACATATGTATATTTAATAAAATACCCTGCAAATAACGCGACTAGTCCATACATGCATGTAAAGACTAGACCAAAGAGGAGTAGGAGTACTTCACAACTACTCCAAATATATGAAAACGATTTAGGTCGATTTAACATTGCGATGTCCTAGGATTGGACCATATAACACATCTTAGTAGTCCCAAAACTACTCCATGCTTCTACTCCATGGAGTACTCAAGAGGGTTAGTTTTAAACAACAACTCAATATGCAATCGTGTTAACACGAAACCATGTCGTTTAACTACAAACTCTTGTTTAACTATAACATGGTCCATGACTTCATTTCATTGGACCATGTTGAAGTAGTCCAGTTCTTCTAAAATGGATCACGTAGGCCCATATTATTTGAAGGGTATATATAAAAATGAATGTATGTACGTAACTTATGGACTCCAAAACGGCTGAGCCGATTTTGATGAAATTTTCACAGCATGTTACTGTGACTCTGGAATGAATTATATGGCACCGCCCATATAACCCAAAAAATTAAATCACCATATTTTGGGCATTTTTTGACCTACGTCAATGATATGTTGTACATATGGTATTGGCATAATTAGGAATACGTGCCAGGAGAAAAGTAGGTGGGACCACGCCCCTTTTTAGGAAAATTAAAAATCGTAATATAGTCATTAAATTTTCACAATAGGATATTCTTACAAAATAATAAATTCTTGACTATGTAAGTGGACAAAGGGGCATGGCCTCGCCCACTGAAATGCATCGCTCATATGACGCGCTTCAGTATCCTATTATTTTTCCATATGGAGAAGATGGATATCACTTTGAAATGCGTCAAATCAATCAAGCAACCCGTAAGGCCAATTATTTTACTGCGTATTAAAAGATAAATAATTCAAATTCATGTTGCTTTATACACAAACATATTTTATTTAAACAAAAAACAAGAGAAAAGAGAGTTAATTTAGAAAAGTACATACATACATACATACATGCAATATCTTTTCGTCTTTAAACTTTAATTTGACTGAATTCTTACACTCTTACTTTCAACTAAATTTATTTGAAATAAACAAGGGAAATCCCCTCTTTCGATAGTGTTGTTTTTCGTACCAGATGATTTTTAGTGCTGCCAACTATGTGCTTAATTTAAATTTCTCCAAAACCAGTGCAAACAACGTTTTTCTGGTAAAAATGCATACATTTTTAAATTGCGTTAAATCAAAACTAGTCGCATAAAAACAGAATGAAATATTTATTTGGAAACGCATTAAATCAAATTCGCGTAAAAAAACTCGCTTAAAAACAGAGTTAGGTGTATTTTTTTTTGTGATCAAATTGGCTTTATGTGAAAAATACTTTCAAAAAGCACATTCTTATTACACAATATATTGTAACACACAATATTTTGTGTGTTACACATTTACATATGTATGTATGTATGTATGTATTTTTAAACTTCCTGCTATTTGATTCTTTTACACAAATTTTATTCTTAACACAAATGTACCAAAACACAAAACTTCTTTAATTAGGAATATTAACAAAAAAAAGTAATAAATTTTAAACTTATTACATTTGCATCACTTGCCAAATAGAATTAGACATATAATAATGTGTTCTATATACATAACTAAAAATTAGAAGTTATTCATAGAATTTAAATATTCGTTTAAATAAATTTGGACATTTTTTAAAACTAACTTAGTATTAAATAGGCATAACAAAGTAACTAAAATAAATATTACATATATCGACAGCTCAATTCCAAAACATGCTAAGTCAAAAAAGTGAGTTTTGCAGGAAAAGCTCCTAAAGTTTACAGGCGATATTTAAAAAACCATATGAGGTAGAACTTTGTTATTTATAACTATTGATTGGACTAGCCAATCACAACCAAAATTTAACAGAATTTAAATTCAAAAAATCTAAATTCAAAAACTCAAAAAAATTAAAAACATGCTAAGTCGACATAGCATGGTTTGGAATTGAACTGTCGATATTGTTCTATATTACTTAAAAACGACATTAATGACAACAAGATTTGTCCATTACACTAACAGAACAACTTCCAACTCAATGAATATGAATCAAAAAGTAAAAACAACCCAATAATAATTTACGAGTTGTAAGTTTCACTGTTTCTTCGCTACTTGTTGTGACAGCTTAACATTTTATGGGGTTAATGCTTCTTTTAATTTAGAAATTTAGAATTATAATTTATATTTTTGGTATTTTAAGATTAGATGAAGTGGCACTTTACTCCAGTTGTAATAATTTTCAATTCACTTGCACTTGTTAGACACTGCTTCTTAAAATTCTCTAAATGGTTTTTATTTTACTTTTAAAATAGTTTCTTTTTTGTTTATTATTGAGTTTGTTTTCATTTTATTATATGTATTCTTTTTTTTATCATAATCAATGATAATTTATTTAAGATAATTTATCTATTCTTGAATTTACCTTTAGATGCATTTTTGAGTGTATAACACTTTCACACACCATGGAACTTAATATTTGCATAAAAGAAAGCGATAAAAAAAGTATATATAACAATTTGTATATATAGGTATTATTATTTTAAAAAAAATATTATTCTTTTCAAAATAGCGTTTTGTTTCCTAAATATTACACTTTATGCGATTACAATTCTTTTATCAAAAATATTTTTTTTTTTTTTTTATATATTTTTGTCCGTTTTATTTCCGTCAAGTTAACGCTATTGAAGACGCGACTCATTGCGCGTTTTAACACCTATTTTTGCCCAAAAACCACGGAACTGAAGAGGATCGTTAACCACTACCACTACATAATGCGGCAATTGCCACCACCGACAATTGAAACCAATACCGAGACAGAACAGTAAAATCTCTAACCTCAAATTGTGTAAGTTTGTTGGGTTTTTGAAGTGGTGTGCGAGTTGGGTTTTCAGATCTGTGGTTAACCAGAACAATTAAAGAGCGGGAAAATAATGAAACCTAAATGAAATCGGCATATGTGTGTGAATTATGATTTATTTATTTATTACAACTACACAAGCAATCAACTAAATCAACTAAATAATAATGAAACTCAACGCACCTTTACCTGTACTTTTCTGTTTGCTTCATATTTTGGTAAGTGTTGCACTCATATCCATACATACTCGTACATCGATAAAGTCCGTGAGTTCGTATCTATGTTAGTGTTTGTTATCTTATCGCTTGTTTGCGTTCGAACAGATAAGAAAGTGCCCAGATGTATGAAATGTAGTGAAACAGTGTAGACTTATTTCGATTCTTACAAAGTTGTTGATTTTTTTATTCATTCTAGACGGTTACTGTTCTTGTTATGAATATTGTTGTTGTTTTATTTATTTATTTATATTTTTTGTGGTTGTAGTTATTGTTGCTGATAAGTATCGGTGTGTTACAAATTGCGCATGCGTGTTTAGTTTTACTATTAACAAATTTTTAAAATTTTTTTATTTGATTTTTTTTATGCTTGTATTTGTAGGGGCACACAGTTCCCTAAAGTTTGGGTTCTTTAGAACGGAATTTTTTTAAATAATTTTCTTAATATTTAATACAATAATTATTTAATATTTAATCATAATTTTGTCATAACTGTGACTTGAATTTTAAGGATTTTTGGAAAAACACAATTGAATTGTTGGTAACAATTTAGACAATAAGCTTATACTATTGCTGAGTTTTAGCAGAATATTTTATTGAAATTGTGAAATGTTGACCTTTTTACAGCTGGTGTGAAGTAATATTTGGGTTCTGTTGATTAAATGTTAGTCAGACATCAAAGAATATCCAGAATATCTTAACGGAAGGCAATATCACTACTGAGAGATGTGAGAATTCAGACTGAAATTGTGAACATTAGCTGTACTACCATTATACCGGAAGGGGAAGAATAGGTAAAAGTAATAAGAGTAAACAACGACCAAAAACCGATCTATAGAAAGTTGGTTCAAAGATTTGCAAAAAGACTTCTATGAGTCGAATAATAGGTAAATACCATCGTATCCCCGATCACAATACTGTTTTTCAGTCAAAGATGTTGTCGATTATTGATGAAATGATTGAGGGAAATTGACAACAAGAACCCAATCCGTATCTTTACGGACAGTCAGATGGTTATCAAAACCCTAAGAAACCAAAGTATTAAATCCCGAACTATTTTACATGTAATATTTTACAATGCAAACACGATATAAACATTTATTCAGACCACGTTAATCTGGAGATAAGATGGATCCCAGTCATCGTGATATTATCGCAAATGAGAATGCGGATAAGCTATAAACCTGGAAAATGTTAAACCCTTTCAAATGTTTAAGAAAGAACTAAAGGACAGAAGCACGTCAGAGACTGACAAAATTATACAATCGGTAGAACGACTGCCATATTATGGGAAAAACCAAATCAAGGATAATCGAAAGAGATTTTGAGCCTCAATCGACCACTAAACAGAAGGCTAGTCATTAACTGGTCATACAAACCCAGCTGGAAAAAGTTGCTGTAAAGAGGCCTTCTATAAGGTCCTATTTTGTAGTCACAAGTACTTCCAGCCACATTGCAAAATCGTTTTAATTTTACACGATGTATCATGGTTAGTCGAGGACTTACCTAGAAACACATGGTAAACAGAGGTGTCACGAAAAGGAAGATAATGAAGTTTTATATTTTCCTCTTTCTGTGAGAATGTTTTTTTTCTGGCGCAATAAATTCATTTTTGGAAGGTCTACCAAGTAATGCCTCATAGAAGGCGTAGTTAAAGATCTGCTAAATTAATAATTTTGTTGCGGAAAGTTAAATAAAAGAAGGGGTTTAAATTTATTTTGAATTAAAAATAAAATGTTGGTAGCATTTTAACACATCGTCGTGCTCTATCCGCCATTTTATACATATCGAGTTAATGATGCCACTTTAGGTTTTCGACCTCAAATTTTTCAAATGTGCAATCCATTTTCGGCTATCTCGTCCAGTTTCTGAGATAACTAGTGTCTATTTTGTTCTATATTCTTTAAACCCAAATATTTTTGTGCTATTTTGCTCTATACGCCATTCAGTGTCGTATAGAGCAAAATTTCAATGTTGAAATTGATTTTTGATTGCCATTTTGCTTAGTGCTAAATATAAAAATATTTTTCAAAATATTTTTCTATTATAAAGAATTTGTAAGAGTTTTTTCTTTTGTAAAGTATACTCTTGTTATGTTTTAAAGTATACTCTCTCTTTCTCATTAAGAGAGGGAAAGAGTAACGTAAACATTTTTTAACAAATTTTAACGGATTAACAGTTTTATCCAAAAAATTTCTAAGCCTGGACATTCACAAATCCAAGAGGTCGATTGCGTTCACAGTGCCTTAGACAAATATCTGAAACCTTTGGAAATCCACAGTATTTTGTCCCTCGTTAATTATTTGAAAAATTTTCAAACAAATAAAATAAAACTTAAAATTATTGAAATGCAATTCTCAGGTTTTAAGAATTTTTCCAGGATATCTAACTAATTAAATTTTTCTATTGTTCCATTTAATAAAATAAAACTTCTTCAATATACTAAAAATAATTTTTTTGAAATAACATATATAAAAACTCAATCGCAGCCCCATTTTAAGTTCGCAAAAATATTAAGAAAAGGTTGCCGAAACCAATTATTAACAACGTCAAATATTTTCAAAATAGACTTAGATATTGTTAAAAAGAAAGAAAATGTTAAAAACGAAAAAATTTCCGATCTTAAATTGTTATTCAATTTTATATTCGAAATAGACAAAAATTATTATCTGAGCCAGATAAATTAATCTTAATTTAATACTTTGTTAATTTTGTTTTAATAATTTTAATATATTTTGTTTAATCTTATTTATTTATTTTTGGCCAATATGTTGTAATTTGTTGTATTTGGTATCTATTTCCGTATAAGCTACTTGGGCCTAAATTATTATATTGTAAATTGAAACTACATTTAATTACAATTTTTTTCCAACGTTTCGTCAATTCTTTGTTGACTTCATCAGGGGAATATAATATGTTTGTATATATTAAATTAAATGTAACATATTTTTATTTTAATATGATTTAATTTTTGGCTTTTATCTAATGAATATATTAATTTTTTTATAAAAATTTTACTTGTGTTTTACATTTTTGTTCATCCATTTTGCTCTACGTGTATGTATTTGCAGCGAAATTTTTTTAAGGTGGCGTATGGAGCAAACAGGAGTTTTAATACCGTTAGAAAATATCCCGTTATAGATGTGGTCGAGAAATAAAAAAAAACGTTTAATCCGAGTCATCGTTTCAAAACAAATATATTGTGTAAAAATCTCAAAATTCTATCGTATAGTTTTTTACAAAAATTATGTTAAAACTTCAAGATCGATTTTCTCAAAATGCACTTTTGGCACATAGAACACTTAAACTCCCGCACGACGACTTGCTAAATCATCAATGATTGTTTCCATTGCTCAACACTCCTATATATCGTCACAATGAATTTATAAAAGCCCTAAGTTACATTAAAAACATTTACAAGACAAGCAAAAAACTCTCTAATGTAAACAATTAACCAACCTTTTTCAATTTTTGGAGTTATCATCTTTTTTTTATGATTTTAAAATTTAGCAGCAACACGTATGTATTTTGATACAGTGCATCATAATCAAACAAAAAGTGAATTTTTAAATTTTTTGTAACTTAGGGCATTTTTTAAAACATAATACAACTATATATATTGCTACTGATATTTTTTTTTTGCCAGATTAACTTAGAGGGTTTATTTGCAAACATGTGTATTTGATTTTAGTCTGCTTTTGATACAACTTGTCACTCAAACCTACTTCACTATTAATTGCATTAGCATCATATAAATAATACATTCTTTTACTTGTCTGCTTCATGTATGCATTCTAAAACCAACTATACAGCAACAAGAACATGTGTATGTTGTTTCATTACTTCCATTCAGAAAAAAACAAAAAAACTAAAAAATTATTCTAGCAATATTTATTTGATTTAAAAAAAACTCTTATTTGTTTTTCTGTCAGCGTCGTATGTCAAATGGAAAACAAAAAAAATAAAAACTAAGTACAAGTCTCAGTTTTTTTTAGAGCAAATAAGTAAATGTGGATAAGGTTGTGCATTTTTCATAATATTTATGTATTTCAGAATATAAATTGTCATAAAGTTTGTTGCCTGTAGTAAATGTTTTGTGGTGTCATAATTTAATAAAACTATTTATAAGTTTGAAAACAAAAATTAAATAAAATTTAAACAATTTTGAAAAGTTGAAAAACACTAGAATACCAGAAAATTAATTTATAAATTTTGAACATAACTCCCGTAAACAAACATAGAAAAATATTTCAATTAGTTAACATTAGTTTGATCCTTAAATTCATTTTACAATTGAACCCAGCAAAAACTAGATATTGGCTTAATTTTTCAAATAGTTTCCCTGAAAATTTGAGCAGGTTTGTGTTTTTGGGCTGCCAATTTACAATGTCTAGAACATTGTTAACCCATTGATATCTGGGCAAAGTTAGACTTCTACACTTAAAAATATAAATTATATAAAATTTATTTATTAAGATAAATTTTGGAAGACTATTTATACTTTTTATTGGACTGCATTAAAACAATTTAACCAGATGTCGAAAATGTGAAAACTTATTCTAAAACTAATTTTGCTAAAGTTTTGACTAAGTATTTGGAGAATCTAATATAAAGGTTCAGCCAACAGCCTCTTCACTAGTAAACAACTGATGCATTTCCGTATTGAAATGTAGTCAGTAGGCCTGACATTTCGTTTTTTTTTTTTTTTATTTATAACTCGTACTTTGGGTCCTTACGACAAATTAGTTTTTATTGTTGTTACATATAACTAGTTTCAGTGATATCATACCGAGGATATATTTATAAACTGTTCTGGATACAACTTGTCAATGATATCGTCAAATTTGCGATGTCTCAGAGTAATAGCAATTTAATCATTTACTTAGTAATGAAAGTTTTTCAGTATTTTAACAAATTTTGGCTGCATGAATAAATTTTAATTTTTAAATTTTCATTACTTCGATTCGTAAAAGCATGTCCATATTTTACACTTCCTAAAAAAGCTAAAAGTAACAACTTAAAATAAGCTAATATAAACAATAAAACAGAGATCCAAATGTTGTTCTTACTTTCATCGATGGCAAATGTGAACGCAATCATTAAGATTATCAGGCATGTTCTGAAAATCACGTTTTTGTAAAGTGATTTGAAATCACCGAAAAGATGTTTTGTGCACAAAAATTAAATCTCGTGATTTAAAACCGGCCATCTAATAGCCTAATGATTTCAAATCACTTAGAGTTTTTTAAGCATTTTTTATTGAACTCTTATAATAAAATTATCACATTTAAAATAAAACTAACTATTTTACACAGAACAAACTTAAAATTTACAAATTTAGTAAGAGGTTGTATTTTTTGCGGACCATTTTTTTCGATTTTTTTCCATTTTTCGTGATTTACTTTTACTTTTTATTAGTCAACACAAAGAAAATCAGCTGTTAGCTCGTGATTTAGAACAATGAAAATCACTACTAAAAATTAAAAATCTAGTTATTTTCAGAACACCAAAATATTCCTCCCGTGATTTCGAAATCGTTCGTGATTTAAAATCACCGTGATTTCAGAACATGACTGTATATACAACAACATATTCAATGGTTAAAAACAGAGACCGCAAATAACTCGCCCATATAATCAAAAATCAAAATTGTGATTTATCAGGCATGTCACATAATTCGATCGATCGTTTTTACTATGCGTTCTCTAGATTCCGATCGATTTAGTTTATTCCCAAAAAATTTTTAAATCTTGGTTTTTAACTTAAATATTTCAACGTTGTATAACCAAAACAAAATAAGAAACATAAAAAGTATAACAAAAGCGAACAAAAAGAGCGCTAACAAAGAAATTTTAAATAACAGTGAACAAAAATGTTTTTTTCAAATACCCGAAATTTCAATCGTTGCTGTTCTAAATGCACTAAGACATCAAAACTCAGTTGAAAAGCTATGAAGGATAAATTTAAGGGATGCATCTGATTTTCTGTCATATTCCAGTGCTGTGTAAATATTTTTTATTTTTGTAATTTTTGCCAAAAGTTTTCTTTTAGCTGACACCAAAAACAAAAAAAAGAAACAATGAAATAATGAAATGAATTATTTAAGTGTCATTATAAATTAGTAGTATGTGTTTTTTCAGTATAAAATCATAACAAATAACAATTCCACTTTAGAAATCTAAAATGGTTTTATTCCTAAAAAAAAATTAGTTTTTCGTTTTATAAAGACTCAATTTACGAAACCAAAACCACTTTCGATCGGAATTGAGTTCTGTGACATGGCTGTATACTCGTATTTTGTTTTAAAAAATAATCACTCATAATAACTGTTATGAAATGATTTTTGGTATAACCTTTATGAATTTTTGTTGTTTTTTTAAGTCCCGGGTCACACACTTCCACTTTTGCTGCTCAACTTCTTTTTAATTCTCTTTTAAATTTGCCTTAATGTTCACACAATTTTACACAACGAAGCAAAGAATGAAGATAAATGTTAAAAAATACCTACAGCTAACTTCGTGTTTATAATTACGAATGACTCAACAAAAGAAGCTTCCCAATACAAGCAGCTCCGTACCAAATACCACACTTCTTTCCCCTCTCACCAACAAACTCAAAAGTTGAGCAGCAAAAGTTGAAGTGTATGACCCGGGACTAATGCTTTGATGAGAGACAAACTGTTTCAATTGTGGTTGATTTTATTAAACGTTAATATTCTTTCTCTTTTATTTACATACGAGTACTAAAAACTATTTTTTTATAAATTTGTAAGAAATTGTAAATTGAATATGTTGAATATGCCGATATTGGGCAAGAAGTAAAAAAAGCAAATTTTATATTCAGACTTTATTGGTTTGCATTAAATGAACTTTTGCCATTTATTTTAGAAGTTCAAAATTACGAATAAAAATTAACCCATATTGATTATTTCCGTTATTTTCTTTTCTGTTTCTCTCAACCACAAACCGAAAATGTTCTCTTATAAATCACTCTCTCTCAGTGATATAAAATAAGAAAGTAATTTTAAATCCTAAATGGTGGCAATTAACCACTAAAATTAAAGTGTAGCCGTTATTTTCGGTCTGTTTTAAAGTCGGTTCGGTCGGTTTTAAAGTAAAATTTTTGTTATTAAATTACATTTATTAAATTTTATAATTTCAATAAAATAATTACATTTACCCCCTTATTCATAAAACTTGGCAAAGGTTTATAACAGGCCTATAAAGTAAATTTTGTATGGATATTTGCTTTATAAGCCTGTTATAAACCCTTGATAAGGTTTTATAAATTAGACTGTCAATGTTTAGAATAATTTATAAATATTATCAATTAATACTTTATTACTATTAATATTAAATAAAAAGAACAAAATACTTAGACGAGACAAATAATTAAATAAAAAAATTTTAAATTCATGAGCTTCATTTAATCATTTCCTTGTTAATACAGTATTCTTAAAAAACGTAACCTGCAATGAGCAAATAAAAAAAAAAATAATAATTATTGCAGTGCTTTTATCAAATGTAAAGGCTAACCCCCTTATTCAAAAACGATTATTAAATTGAACAAACGTTTATTAAGCAAATTTTTATATGCAAATCTGTCTTAATAAACGTTTGATAAATTTAATAATCATTTTTGAATAAGGGGGTATATAATGGATATTTATCCTCGTATTATAAAGTGTAATTTATAAAAATTAATTAATTAATGCAGTAAGTTTGTGCCAGTTGTTTTCAATGTTCAATTCTTATTATTATTGACTCTGAATGTGAAAAAAGTGAAAGAAACTGGCATCCTCATCGATAAACCAAAGCGTGAAAAGCCAAAAACATTGCGTACACACGAGAATATTGCTGCTGTGGCAAAAAGTGTGCGTGAAGCGCCATCAACATCAATTCACCGTCGTTCTCAACAATTGAACATTTCGGAGACATCATTGAGACGAATTTTGCATAAAGACCTTGGTATAATGCCATACAAAGTCCAATTGGTTCAGGAGTTGAATCCAACTGACCATCCAATGCGTTTTCGCTTCGCTAAGTGGGCCTGCGAACGACTTACAGAAGATGCCGATTTTGCCAAAAAAAAAAAAATCATCTCTTCAGGTGAAGCTCATTTTGATCTTGGCAAAATTGTAGCATTCGAGGCACATTAAAAAGCCGATGCATCCAAAACTAGTCACTGTTTGGTGCTGATTTTAGTTCAGAGGCATAATTGGGCCATTTTTCTTCGAAAATGAGCAAGGAGTGGCCGTTAAAGTCAATGGCGATCGTTATCGGGCCATGTTGAACGAATTTTTGTTCACAAAAATTGAAGAGGAGGATATTGTCAACATTTGGTTTCAACAGGACGGCGCTACGTGCCACACAGCCGAAGCTACACTCGATGTTTTGCGCCCTGTTTTTAAAGATCGCATTAAGCCGCAGAACTGATGTCGTTTGGCCACCTCGGAGCTGCGAAATGACACCGTTGGACTATTATTTGTGGGGTGCCGTCAAAGATAAGTGTTACGCCGACAAGCCAGAGACAATTGACGCTTTAAAGGACAATATGCGTGAAGCCATTGGTGAAATACAGCTGCACACAATCGATAATGTACTTAAAAATTGCACCGATCGTGTAGGCTACTGCATGGCCAGCCGTGGCAGCTATTTGAATGAAATTATTTTCCATTATTAACCGGATGGATTGTACTTTCAAATAAAAAAAGAAATTTGAGAAAATATTCAGTGGTTTTTATAGCATTTTCAAAAAAAAAAAGTTATTTGGCGGCCCCTTGGGGTTATTGTCAAAGAAATTTTAAAGCGGATTTCGGATTAAATATGCAGCGCATAGTTATACATTGAAATACAACAACATGTATTTTAGTAAATTTATCTCCGCAGAGCCTAAAGGGCATTTTTTCCAAATATTAATAAATGAGCTCAAAAAGTATTCAATAGATTTTGTTGTTAGAAACATATTACAACATTTATGCTACCAAATTTTATGTGAACAATACTTTAAAATAGAGCAACAACGTTAGTTATTTAATTTTATTTTCAAAGTACCTAAGCATTCGATAGCCTCAAAAAATTGTACTTTGTATTTATTTATTCATTGCGCAATGTTTTTGGTTACTTGTTTTATTATTTTTCATTTTAATTGTCAACATAAACTGTGCTGTTTGACACTTTTTTCCTTTGAATTAGAAGTTTGTATTTAAGTGTTTATAGTCTAGTTAAACATTAATTATGACATCAATAAATAAACTGGCATTAGTAAATACAAATATGAGTATAAATTATTTTATATGCCAGCCTTGTGTTACCAAAGTGATGATGTGTTCTTTACAGCACTTGTAATTAAAAGTGGGTCTTAGGAGAAATTACACGATACGCTGAAAAATTACAGTCTATCAGTCCAATCATGAATAAAAATTCCGTGGGAGTTTTTTCCCTTTTCTCATTTTTCCTGCGGAATTTTTTATTCATGATTGGGCTGTATATAAAGCACGAGTAAATCCACTGCTGTTTGTTGAATAGTTTATAAGTAGAACTATTTGTCTGAGTGGAATTTGGACATTATTTGTTAGTATAGCAGAACCTATAGGTTCCTATAGTATAGTTACTTTAGTAATTGGGTGTGTGTAAGTGAAACTCTTTTAGATTTAAATGTTAGAGGAAATCACTTTTACAGCAATTCTATAAATATTCATTAAACTTGCCACTAATAGATCATTGATCGCGATCAATTTATATAAAACTAGGTCTAGGTTATATTTTATCCTATACTGACAATGCTTTGATATATTACTTAGCCAAAATGTAGAATATTTGTTTCAAATACTCTAGAACCGTTACAGAATCGCTAAAAGGTGTTAATTTACCTTTTACAAGGCCAACTTCATATTAAAGTTATACATTCCCAAGCAACCAACAGCGCTATCAGTTCTGTTTTTGAGCAGTGTCACAACTATCCCATGTTATTTAAGCTACGGTCACACTTGGCAAATATTTGCCGAAAAAGGCGTAGCCACTAAATTATTGAAAAAAAAAACTTCATTTATTTAGGACAGAAAACGACAATTATTTAGTTTCATTTTATTTAATGCTATTTGATCTTGCAAAACTTGTAGAAGTAAACAACGTCAAACAAATTTGTGCTAAAAAAAAAAGTGGTTACGCTTTTTTTTTTAGCAAATATTTGACAAGTGTGACCGTACCTTTATAATAATTTTTTTTCCGAAAGCCACCATTGTCATCTTTAATTCACATCTTAATTAATTTAAACTTTAAAGAAAAACCTCGTTAAAATATTAATCTCAAATCTAAAATATTTAATTACGTTTGCGCCTTTATTAACTTAAATAACTTTGGCATGTGTTTTTTAATTAACTGTCAGGCTTTTTTTTTTATCAAGTTTCTTAAATCAAATATATGTAGAAAAAAATTATTTTATATTGCTTAATTTTCATAAGACTTGACTTTGGGACAAGTGCTTCAAAATTTATTGATTTCTTTGTATTCATTTCAATTCAGTTTAACGTATTCTTATTTACAAAAACTTTATGTAGCTGCTGGTACACACTTTTATTTTCAATTTAACTACAAAAACAAAAATATGTAGTCACACAATAAAAATATGACTTCACACAAAATTTATATGAAAAAAAAAAAAAAAAAACTCAAATATTATAAAAAAAAACAATAAAACAGAGCGCTTTTGTTATCAGCAAGTACTTGAGGTACAAACTCGAAAAAGAAATAGTACTAAACACTTGAAATATTGGGAAAATAAAAGAACATTATCAAGATATCACCATCAGTTAACGTTATAAATTCATCAATAAGTATTCATTTCATTTCATTTTTTAGGACTTTTCAATATGTAGCATATAGCACATACATACGATTATTTATTAATAATATTTCGTGTAAATAGATAAGAGTTTAAGACAAATAAATAATAATTTATATTTTATATCGAATAACAAATTGTATATAGACATAATAGACACTGACGCTAAGTGTTTAGTAAAAAACAATAACAAACAAATGTTTAACCTTAAAGTGGGATTATACGTATTGGAAAAATGTACAAGTGTAGGATTTTACTTTTTTATAGTTCAATATTACTCGTATGTCCCAGAACATGTTCTAACATAACTTGATCTCGAACGAGTGTCATCAGAACCCACTTACTGTTTTTTTTGTTTATAAAGAGTAATTTTTTTAATTTGATTTAAAAAAAACCACACATAAAATGTAGAGAAATGTATGAAATCTTTATTTGATTCGATAAAACGATCTACATATATAATTCAAACTTTAAAATGGTTCATACGCTGGGTCCAGTTTTTGCATACTGTCTCAAAGATATCGGCCGGTATCTTACAAATAAGTTCTACAATATTAGCTCAATCTACGCTTCCGTTTGACCGACTCAAACATGAAATAAACTGTTAACCGAACTCGCTTCTCAATTATGCCATTGCTTCGTGTGCTGTGTGACATATAGTATGACCATCTTGTTAAAACCGCATGTCAGCAAGGTCCAGCTCTTCCATTAATGGCTAAACAAATTTGTAATCATCTCATGATAGCGCTCCCCAGTTCCAGTAATGTTTCTCTCTTAAAAAAAAAGTACAGTGTAGTGATGCCACCGGTCCATAATCAACACCAAACAGTGAATTTATCAGGATGCATTGGCCGTTCTTGCAATGCTTCAGGCTGCTCTTCACACCAAATGTGACAATTTTGCTTGTTTACGTATACATTCAACCTGAAATGAGCTTCGTCATAAAATAGAAGAAGTACATGATGATGCACTTTTTTAACCGAGCATAATTTTTTATGTTCTTTTTTAAGTCGATTCATGGTTAAATTATCTGTCCAAACTGAACATGTTTAACAATGACATGTTACACGAAACAGCTGAGCTGCCAAAACTAGTCTTGCCAATTTCTAAAAATATCACCCTTTATTTGTATATACCCCATGAACCTCGCCTTGTAAATCCCCGTTTGTTTTTCATAGTTTTTCAAACAAAACTAAAAAAAAGTAAAAATAAAAAAAACTTAATAATTCTGTATATAATAAAAAGCCGGGATTTTTTTTTTTAGCTAAAATACATATATTCGAAAGCAGTATAACCCGTATTCTAAAAAGTCGATCTTCTGAATAATATAGTTTACACGGTTTGCCCGGAGTCTGTCGTCTCTGTTATTTAATTAAGGATTATGACAGACCACTTCGTGTAAGTTGGCCATGCTTATTACAATTTACAAATGTGTTTAATTGTTTGGTCCTTTTTGTAAAAAGGTGGTAAGTAATTGTTTTTCGTTAAATTCGTTTTTATTCCGCATTAACACAATTATCTTCACAATTGCTCACAATAATCTTGCATCTGTTCTGTTTGATCTTGCAAAACTCTTGTAAGAGTAAACAACATCAAACAAATTTGTGCTAAAACAAGTGGTTACGCTTTTTTAAGGCCCCTATTATAGGCTGCATTCGACAATCGATATTCGCTGGCTAACGAAAATCGACTATCGAATATAAAATGTGTATTATAAGTCGGCATCGCTGTCGAAAATTTCGTTGTTCAACGAATTTTTTATCGAACACAAATTTGCTGTCGACGCTGTATGAAACTATGCAAAGTTTAATTAAAATGCAAGAATTTGTTTTTTTTTTTTTTTTGGTTTTGGTCAACCAAATACTACTTGTAAATTATTTTTGTTAATATCCTGCAGGTCGTAAGTAGAAAACAGCAATTGGAGAAGCTCGTTTCTCTCATGGAAGAAGATCCACTGTTTGCTTTAAAGTTCAGGCAGCCAAAAAATTACACGGAAGCTTAATTCTATTCATCGGACGAATCATTAAACCATAATTCCGTGGTGGTCAATCCAAATTTAATTTATTTTTCGTTAAGAATTTGTAAACAAATATAGAAATGTACTATTGTGAATAACCCAAAAAGAGTGATTTTTCATCGAATGTGCACCATAAAGCCGGTCGTCAGATATTACAACGTTGTCCGAAAAATGTTCAGAAAATGTCTAACAACCTTGTGAACTTAAAATGTTTGTCTTCCAAAGTGCAAAGTTTATGCATCTGCCAATGGCAGCATTGCATAGAAATTATTTCTAAATGCAACTCTGTATATACATAAATAAACAAACAAGTGTGTTTTAATAAAATTTTGGAAAAACAATTTCGATTGACAGATAAATTTATTGTGTGACAATTGTGTGCCAATGAAATTGTTAGTCTGATGACGTCACAATGGGCCGTATCGGTCTCTGGGTGAGGGTGTGAGAATGACTTCACACCAGCCTTTTTACCTACCATAGTCGTCTGAACTGGCAACTTACCTTTTGCTAACAATTTTTCAATGTCAGTACATTGCTAGCACATTGCTAGATCTGACAACGTTGTAGTATCTGACGACCGTCTATAAATAGCTTTACACATCTACATTTGCTGAAGCATCTACAAAATCATATATCTGAATTAGAAAACTGTTAAAGCAATGGAGGATAAAAGTTAATGAGCAGAAATACACATATGCGAGTAGAACCTTTACATTGCGTAGAGAATCATGCTCTTCTATTTATATCAATGATCAAGCAAGAACACAATAAGAACACAAAATTGCCTTACATGGCAATTTCATGCCAAAATTACTCGAATTAAAATGAACTAAATCAAAATTAATTGTCTCATTGTCAGAAACTCTAGGCTTAATTTAGATTTAAAACTCGATCATTAAACCTGTATGGTGTTATAGAATACGGCAGTGGGGAACAGCTTCAGCTTCAAATGTAGACAGAATTCAAAGACGCCAAACAAATTGCTACGAATGATCACAATTGCCCCCTGGTGTATAAAAAATTCGAATATCCATAAAGACCTAAGGCACGTCTTTGGTAAAAACTGAGAATCAAAAAAATGCAAACAAAACACTTAAAAAAACTTGAAGTACACCCAAACCCATTAGCCCGCAACATACTAAATAATAGTGGTTATATATTCTAAGAAGAAGGTATACAGCGGATCTGAGCCGAAAACAAGAACGAATAATAAATAAAATAAACAATGGTCCAACAATTTTCGTCCGGCTAATAATTTAATTTAATAAGATTTGCAAAACTTATTGTTCGTTTTTAATGAAGATACAATAAATAAATAAATGTACAAAAAAATATTTCATTTCTATGTAAAACCCTATTTTTACTACAATATAAGTCTTGTTTCACACACGTCAGTTCAAGTCCCTTTTGAACTTGCCATTTCATTCACACACGTCAATTCACTTTTCGTACTTTTTCATGCAAATCTACATGCATTAAAGAAAAAACAAAAGCAAATAAGAAAATTGTCTAGTAATGTCAAGTTTGTATCGCTTTTATTCTCTTTTTCCCTTGTCATCCTAAAATACTTGCCTTGAAGAGTGTGTGAACGGACTAAAGTTTTGTTTAATTTGGAAAATTTTTTAATGTGTAAGTTTTCAAAGAGGCTTACAAATTTATTTCTTTTCACAGAAACCAATTAATGTCAATTACTTAATTTCTCTATATTGTAAATAGCTTAAATATATACATATATATACATATATATATATATATAGCGACATAGTTATAGTTACCCTGAATTTGCATCATAATTGAGCTGGTTTTTGAGAACATATCAGACCATAATGAAAAACATGTGAACAAACATGTCATACTTTTCCATTCATTCATTTATTCATTTTTCATAAACTGTAATATTCAAACTTAAAAAACACGCACCCATTTTTATTACGCTATTTAGTTAGTTTCGGGGGATTTTTGGTTTGTTTATTTATAGAGAAAAAAATCCACCAAAAATTTGAGTACGAATAGACAATAATGAAGTCTCATAAAATATACATATACTATATATATATATATATGTATGTATGTGTGTGTGTGTGAGCCTATTATACCAACATTTCAGGGTGGATTTTGTTAAAAATACAGAATACAACAGCAATACAACAAATCAATTCATAATGTTTATTTGCCATTAACATTATTGGGGTGGGATTTCACAAACAAAAACGAAATGAGGAAAAGAAATCCATTATTTTATTAACCCCAAAAAAACAAAAAAAAATACTAAAACTTAAACATAATGGTGAAAGTAAATGGAGTTCTGCCATTATTATTAATATTATTTTAACCTGTTGGCCATAATTTATGGAAAAAACTAAAAAAGTACATTATTTATTTATAAAACTCGTACTCGTATTCTACACATGAAATATTTATAACAAGCATAGCTGCCAGATTGGACGATTTATCGTCATTTTGACGAATTTTTGTTTTAAAAATAGCAAAGTGACGATTTTTTCATTGGAAGTGAATTTCATTTGCTTGTTTTATTAATGTTTTTGTTGCCAAATTCTCTCTTTTTTTTGAGGCAACAATATTAAGGCATATTTCAAAAACAAAACCAAGTAATAGTAGTGTTTTCTTAATTATTGACAATTGTTAATTTTAAGTATAAAAATTCCATAAACATAAAAAACAAGTTTAAATACTAAATTCCATGAACTAAGGTTTTTAGAGGAAACAATTTCTGAATTTCAACGGGGAAATTCTACAAAAACTTCTCCTATTTAACATAACATCGAAAGAATATTTAGCCAAATAAACTTAAATAACAAAAATACTGAAATCTTTGAAAATAAGTACCTGTATATGTTGGATGAATTGAATTCTATACATAAAATGTTATTTAAAACTTAATAAATTAAATTGTTTTGAAATTGTAATTTAATCTGAATTAATAAAATATGCTAAATTCAGATATTTATTTATAAAATACTGTAAGTCTTGTTTCACACTCTTCAGTTTTAGCTGACCAGATTTTGTTCAATTCGTTTTTGAACTTACCATTTCATTTACACACGTCAATTCAATTTTCGTACTTTGTAATGCAAATCAACATGCATGAAAGAACCCCTCTGTTCTCTTTTCCCTTCTCATCCAAAAATACTTGCCTTGACGAGTCAGAATTGCAAAGTGTGAAAGCGGACTAAGATATTATAAAAATATTACACAAACTGTGTTTAACATTATATTTTTTGTGATTTCTTATTTATAAAGTACAAGAGACAATATGTAAACTTGAATTTTTCTGTTTTCGTTTAATTATAAATTTCAAAATACTACTAGAAATATGTAGTGACTTTTTATTTTTCTGATTTTTTTTGACGATTTTTAAAATTCGAAATGACGATTTTTTTCTTTTTTATCGGAATTTTGACGATTTTTTACGAAATTCATCTGGCAGCCCTGATAACAAGTAATAATTTCATATTTTGTAGTTTTCTGTTTCAGTTAATTATGGCTGACTTGCATTACTTTGAAACATAATAAATATATTTTATGACTTTGTTTTTGTTTTTGATTTTACCCTACCTCCTTGGTATGCAATTAATAAAAGTCGTTTTTATTTATTTACAAAAAAAAAAACAAACAAACACAATTACAATTATATTTATATTTATGAAATTAAACAAAAAAAAAAAAAAAAAGTAAACTAAACATTATTTGAAATTCTACTCTGTTATGAAAACAAAATGTCCATGCCACCATGTGCTGCACGTGAATATATTTGAGATAATATTAATTGCAAACATACATCAGCCACCATAAATCATGTCTTGTTGCATTTGGTTTAGTGCAACATATAAGCTTGCAACTCGTATGTACTTGTATTTATTATACAGACATACAATTTTGTATGTCTGCTGGTCCAGGCAGCTTAGAGAACTTTTCTTGATCTTTAAATGTCTTAAGATTGCGGAAATGTTTAGAGAACAACTGAGTAGCTCATGTACGAGTATTTAGCATTAGTATGATTAATTTCTGTTATTAAATTGCAATGTGATTTTATGCGGTTTTCGTTTTAAATTTTGATTGTCTATATACCCTACACATTTAACTGAATACGCACGAAATGTGTAAGGGTGTGACCGTACCTTTGGCAAATATTTACTCAAAAAGCGTAACCACTTGTTTTAGCACAAATTTGTTTGGCGTTGATTACTCTTACAAGAGTTTTGCAAGATCAAACATCATCAAATAAAATAGAACTAAATATTTATTGTGTCTTGTTCTAAATAAACAAAGTTTTTTTTTAAATAAATTAACGAATTCAATTATATTTTATTTAGTTGTTACGTTTTTTTTTTGGCAAATATTAGCCAAGTGTGACCGTACCTTAAGAATTGCAGACATTTTCAAATATTCAGCCATGTCACAGAGCTTAATTCCATTCGGAAGTGGAATTAATTCCGTATTTTGCTTCTACAGAAAAAGTAAAACGAAAATTTTTTTCGGAATAAAACCTAGAAATTCTCAAAATTACAATTCCACATAGCAAATTAAAAGTGGTTTCATTCCGAAAAAATTTTTCGTTTTACTTTTTCTATAGAAGCAAAAAACGGAATTAATTCCACTTCCGAACGGAATTAAATTCTGTGACATGGCTGATTGTGTGAACCAATATGAATGGAAAATAAATTTTTCTTTAACAATCTTATTATTTATAGAATTTTTGTAAATTAATTGGCATTTAAAAAGCCCTTGCTGATTAACACCTTAGATTGCTTAAAGGGATTTACTTTATTTACATAGCCATCCAGTTTGGCATAGGAAACTGTCATACATACTCTTTGGCCGCTATTTGAGCATCCTGCTGAAGGATTTCGCAAATGCTTAGAATTATAAGTCAATTCGTACTCCAGGACACTACCTGATGTTAAACATAATACTGATTTTGCCTTGGTTATACGTGTTTTAGTTCACTTTTTCCCCACTATTGACGGCATGGAGAATTTGACGTTCCGCATGCTGAATTTAAAGTATGTCCACAATTAAAATCTTGGAATCCTTTTTGGTTGGAAAACAACACAGACGTTTTGTTATTTGACTTATTGACAAATCAGTAGTTACTATGAACTCTATTTCGCCCGAAAATATTCTACATAATCTTCTGAGACCGCTATTAAGAATTTGGTCCAAAAATTTGAGTCGACCGGCTAACCGACATCAACGCGTTCGCCGGTTCGTTTAAGTGAAAAATACAAATCTGTCAATTCCTAATGTTCTCAAAAATTGAAGCATACATTTAAATTCAAACAAATGGCAATTTTGAATAAGGATTTGAAGCCTCACATGTTCCAACTGGCGTATGAATTAATGCCGGCCAACCCTGCACTACGTTGCAGATTTGCATTCACGAACAAAACGCTGGGTTTTTTGGAATAATAATCTTGTTTATTAATCGACTTACTATCAAAATTTTTAATTTATTTTAATTTTTGTCTTAAATTTTATTAAGAAGATACTCTGAGCAGAGGTTGGAACATACACCAGTATGATGTTAAGCATTATTGGTTTAGCATTTACTCTTTACACAATTCTTCTGTTACACCATTTCCGTTTGTTGGAGTTTCACTATTGGAGTATAAGGCACAATTTCTGTAATCAACTTGATTGAATGGTCAACCACAGATCGAGCATAATTTCGCGATAATTTTAAACAGGTATATGGGAAAACTAGAGCTGCCATGTATAATCCAAATTTTCAAAAATCCACACGCAAAGAAAAAATATAGTTGTGCATGTTTGCCATAACTATTTAAAAATGTTTAAACATTTTTTTTTAATATAATGGTCACTGTAATTATATATATCATTTCTGCAATCATAATATGGTTAAATTGCCATTTACATGATTATAACAATAATATATATGATTATAACAATTATATAATGTTTATGATAATCAGTTTTATGATGAAAAATTATAGCATATTATGTTGTTCTCTATCATAATCAAAGAGCAACAAATTATGATAAATGTATTCATCATAAACATGATTGCAATTAAAATATACATAGTTACTACAATCGTATACATGATTGCAGTAATCTTATTATGGTTACCTAAATCATAAAAATAATTACAATGACCATAATATAGTTGAAAACCTTGTAAAAATATTGACATTGTTGTGGTAAACATGTACAACTATATTTTTTCTCTGTGTGCATTTTCATATCAAGTTTGTGCCATTATTCTGATTTCAGATAGCATGAATTCAAGTCATTATAGGATGTATGAAATAAGATCAGGAGTTATCTTGAACTATATAACATCTCTGAATGCACTAGGACAGTAGAATTAATTAACATCATACTGAATATCAGGCGCTGATAAACGCTCTGTTAATTAACTAAAGCCAATGGATGTAGGGTTGCTACTCGATGTATTTTTGAGGAATGCTAGATAAAATCCGGCTTTTAAATTAAGTGTATAAATCTGATGAAGCTAGTTTTTACTTTGACATCAGAGAAGTTATTATAACTAAGTAAGAGTATCCTTAAGATACATATAGAATATTGGGATTATTTTTCTGCTAAGATCAACAACAATTATTACCACTCTAATAAGTATATATCTACATATGTATATAACTATGATCGGTATATCCGGCATATAAATAAACAAACTACAATTGCATACTATTGCTGACCTTTTGAGATTATTTGTAGTAACACACCTCAAGTCATTGTGTATCCATTACTTTTTCTTTTATATCTTCTTGTTAATTTCATATGAGTATGATCAATATGCTTAGCTTGTTTGAACAGCAACCATTTTATTAATCAAAAATTATTTATATTTTATTTACAAAAGTATAGTTTGCATTTAAGATATTTCACATACATACATATACATATATAAAAGAGTATATAAATACAAATACACACGATTTGAGATGCATATTTAGCTCTGTACCAGTGCAGTAACTATCTTTTGAAGTTAATAAATGACTACCATTTTCCAGTATCTAAGCGCATTAGACATTAAGCTAATGTATCATTAGTTAGCCACTGTAATAATAGCAATAGCTGCAGTAACAATAACAATAACTACTACTACTATTAACAGTATAATAGCAAATAGCAACACTAACAAATGCAAAAACTGCCACAACAATAATAATAATAAAAATAATACAGGTAATAAAAAATAATGGCAAACATTTACGTTTATTGTTTCGATAGTATAATTTTTAAGAGAAGATTATTTTCTTTAGTTTTTCTTTTTCGAGGCAGCAAGAAAAGTTTTTTTTTACGAAAAAAAAAAACATTTCATTTAAAAATATTACTAAAAACTAAATGCTGCAGTCAGTGTGACCAGATAAAATATGCTAAAACTTGTTTTAAACTGCCAAAAAATGTGCTAAATTTTTTAAAATACTTTCTTGAAATAATTTTTTACAATCTGAGAACAAACATGATTAAAATATTAACTTTTTATATGAATAATACAACTTTGAACTCGAGAACAAAACTAATTAAGGTTCTCTTCATGAGTCTAATAGTTACATATAATTACATAATTAATTTATATATACATATGTACATATCTACCTATATTCAATATCCATAATAATTTGTATAATAGCTTAATATTTCAAACATACTTATATACAGATATATACATACATATGTATGTATATATTTTGTTACTAATTGCTAGCTTTGCAACATTTTAAAAACACAAAATTAATTATCGTTATTTCTTTGTTGCTAACGATCATGATTGGGCATGCAGAATCTTGATTTTGTAGATTACGTTGTATGTATGTACATACACATGTATACACACAAACACTGCATACTCTACACTTGGTTACAAGCACGGTTTTACACAGTTTTAAACCTTGTTTTACCAATTCATTTTGTTGCTAAGTGCATTGTAGTAATTATCAAGATTGGGCATGAAGAATAATTGAAGTAAGAGTATGTAAATCTGTATACACATATTTACATACAAATACATATTCTTACCAATATTCTTTACTTACTTATGTACAGTGCGTAAGAAAGCTAAAGAAAATGTTTGACCAATCATGATCGTTCACAATTGATCTATTTTTTTAATAACTTAATCAAGATCGTTGACAAAATTGAGTTCAGTTTAAAACAAGATTTCAAAGCAAGCATAATAAAATAAATATAATAAAATATTATAAAAATATTTAGTTCGTTTATTTGACCTTTTTTTAATATTTAATAGTTTCTTCTTCTTTCAAGCAATAAGGTCAATTGAATTTTATATAAAAATATTTAATTTATTTATATATATTAACTTCCAATATTTCGCTATCACAATGGATAGCTTCTTCAGAAGAAACTATTAAATTATAAAAATATCCTTAAAATTAAAATTAAGAACATAAAAATATAATTAAAGAATTTAATAAAGAATTAAATAAACTAAAATTGTACTATTTATTTAAAAAAAGGGCAACATAATTTCTAATGAGTAATTTTCATATAAATTTTCATACTTTTTTTTACTGTATCAGGCTATAATAAAGTCTTCTGTAATTTGAAACATTTATTTAATATTTTGAATCCATAACTAATATAAAGGATAGAATTCATGGTATTTAAAATCATTATGTTTTTTATTTATTTTCTTATACCCTACATCACCATAGTAGGAAAGGGATATTAGCTTTATGCTGAGGTTTGTAACACCCAAAAATATTAGTCTAACATCTACCTTAAAGTATACAAATCGACTCAGAATCACTTTCTTAGTCGACTTAATGGCTGTTCACGCAAAGTACAGGTCGCAGTTTTGCAGATATTTCGATTGTTGAAATTGGTCAATTATTTCACTTAGTCTCCATACAAATGTCCTCTCGAAATAGGGCTCTATCGATCATAAATGTGTGATTTATAAACGTATACAAATATATTTTGCCATTAATAAGTTATAGATGAATGCTAATCACACCTACAAATTTTATGCAGATCGGTCAATAATTAGTCAATGCTCCCATATAAAGCTCAATTCCGAAACTCACTTCAACGACCATAAATCTCCTAAGAATGTGCAACTACGAATTAGAAATCATGGCACCAAATTTTATAACGATTGGTCGATAATTAGTCATAGCTCTTATATAAAAAAACACTTTTGAAAATCACTTCAACATGTATTATAATCGGTATGGTCTGACGATACATTCTAACTTAGTTTTTATAGAATTAATTTTACTAAATATACGTTTAACTTTTGAATTACTAAATTTTAGTTTTAAATTTTCATAACAAAAGATGAAAGGTAGTTTTCATAAAACGCATTCTTGTATGTATTCACAAACTTGCTTCCAAAATTCTACGGCTGAGTTTTTATTTTCCCACTCATATGAAGTTAATTTCTACCATTTTAGTTCAAGAGTTGTAATTTCATCTGTCAATAAATTTGTCATTTATGCTTTAAAATGTTCATATAATATTCCTTTTTTTTTATTGTTTTAAGCTATTTTGAACAGAAAATAAATTAGTATTCTTAAATTTTAAAATGCTAAAAAATGCTAAACATATTATTAATCAAAAATCAAAAAAAAAAAAATAATCTAAATTTAGCCGCAAAAATGCTAAAATGGTCACACTGGCTGCAGTTAAATGATTAATTCAAATATTGTGTTTATGTTACCGTATGTTTAGGTTTTATTTTTGTTTTAATTAAATATGATTGAAGATGTGTTTTGCTATTTTGCAAACAATTGTTATAGGTATCAACAATTGCCTTTTGATGTATCTATGGCTCATTGACTCCATTGTTTGTAACTTATTTTCTGCTCTTAGGCCGTTCCATGTTAATGAAACCAATCATAATTGATTGGTAAAAACAATAAATTTTGTTCAGTATGTTTTTGTTTTCAGTTTGTTTTTGTCATTTTAATAATGAATATTATTGGTATATATGTACATATGTATGTACTACACATATTTCGACACAAATGTCAATCACATGACAACGAAACTGTTAAAAGTTCTTTTATTTTATTAAATTTTGTTTCTGTTTTTTTTTTATGTCATTTTCTGCGCCATAAAGTAGCCAGCCATATTGTTAAATACAAAGTACGTTTCTATAACAACAGTGTGTTATTTAACCCTTAAATGCTTCACGGTACCTGAATCAAATTACAATAAAAATACAGGTTATCTAAAAAGAGTTTACTTTACAATACAGGCATGAAACCATTTATTTTGATATGAAAACAATGGATATTTTCTTATAATTCGAAATCAGATAGAGTTACAGATATTTGGGAATATTTTGCCTTTTCCATGTATATAGGTAGCTATAGAATGAGGTAAAGATAAATAAGATAAAAAAGGTCGATTCTGATGGTGATATGTATGTGCAATAAATAAAACTATATAATGATAACAAAATTAAGAGTATGGAAGGCAGTGAAAAATATTTTTAAATCTTCTATACTTATCCAAAATGGTGAAAAACACAACCGAGAAATTTGCTAATCACTTAGATTTACCTCAAATATAACAAATTCTTGTATTACTCCTGCAATTATTAATGAGATTGTGCCCGCTCAATAAAATTCAGGTTCTTTACCGATAATTTAGAAGTTAAAACTCTTAAAGAAGGAAAAACACTTGGTATGAATAAAATTACTTCCACAGTGATTAGTAACTTGCCTTATTCAAGTCTTAGTTATGATTCCTAATAACGACAAAGTTGGTCAAGTGACGTCCTTTTGTTTAATCAGTTTGTTGTCAATATTCTCTAAATTATTTGAAAATTTGCTACTTGAAATCAGGACACATCTGAACACCATCAATGTTATTCCTAACCATCAATTTGGTTCGATAGTACTGAGGAGTATCTACGAAAGTCATTCAAGAACAAATAATATTGCTCAACATTATTTATAGATATTTTCGAAGCATTTTATAAAGTCTGGTACAATGGACAAATGCATAAAATTGCTTGCTTATTACCTGCTAGCGTACACAAATTACTCTAATCTTACTCTAATCTTCACGTCGAAAAATTTCCGCAATTAAAGGTGGTTTTAGACGGTATATATTTTGCTGTCTACTTGTCAGTTGTACGATACATATGTAATTGTACATGTCTCTCAAAATTAGCAATTTTCAGGCAGTTTATAATTTTTGCTTTCACACGTCGGTTTTTAGTTTCATGTGACATAATCTACAATAGAAGGCAACAGCTGTTTTCGTTGTGAATATTTTCGCGAGAGTTTTGTATTCTTGCAAATATGGTTTGAAAAAAATGGATCAAAAAAATTAATTCTATAAAATACAAAAATAAAAAAAATTAAGCCAGTGTTAAAGAGATAATGGAGCCAAAAATTGTTGTATTTAAATTACATAAAAATTAATATGTATAAATACGTTTTTTAAATACATATTTTAATACGAATTTATTGTTTTGTTTAATATAATTTTTTCTAAATATAAATTTGCTGAAACACAAACACGTTGTTCTTGACGCCATAAACAATTGACTTGCAAAACAGCTGGTTGCAGGTGCTTTGTCAGATCAAAATAAAACATACTCTAGTTTGCAGAAGCATTTTTTTTTTTTTGCTTTTACACGACGTGTATCCATTTTGCAGTGAAAAATTTCACAAGCACACTGCAAAATACATACCGTGTAAAACTACCTTAAGTATTAACATGCATAGCATGCAAACATCTTTAATCCTACATCAATGAATTGGAGAAATGGCTACACAAATGGAAAATAGAAGTGAATGCTAGAAAATGTTACATTTTCTTAAGACGGAATAGTTGCTCCCAAATACAAAGAAATAATATCAGAATTTCCTAACAGAATCATGTACGTTATCTTGGTATCCTTCTCGACAGGCATCTAACTTGGGCATGTTAGACTCTAAGAAATAATAACAGGTTTGTTTGGTATGTTAGAAAACAAAACATCCATAGAGATCTCCATGTTCCTACAATACGCGAAGAGATCAAATCCCCTTGCTATAGAATTGAAATCCTTTGAAGGTCACTGATGTAGGGAATGAATGGAAGTATTAGACGTAGCCAGATGATATTATTAATGAGTACTTTTTGTTTGTTGTTTCAGTGGCAATAGCAAACTTAATTATTATTTTTTGAGCTAATAATATTAATAATTATTTTGAATTTCTAAAGCAAAATATTTAACAAAAACTTTGTCCACATAAAATCCGCCCATTGCAACACTTTTGCTTTTGTATATGACTTGTTTTTTAAATCAGCTACCGAATCTGAACCAGTCATTTCTATTTAACAGTTCTGATTAGCAGAAAATGTATGGATTTCTATGTGTGTGAAGATAAATAAAAACCCATTTATATATTGTAGGGTACATAGCACAATTGGATAGAATCAAAATATTGGTAATAAATCCGGCATCTTGCCGTGCCATGGAATCCCAAATAAGAACTTCATATCGCCACGGTATTTATGAAAACTATATTGGCAAATCAAAAAAAAAAGTCAATATTTCGTCCATTGTATTAAAAAAAGAAACAAAACACATTTAAGGGTTAATAACGATCAATCGTTACGATCTTATATTACACGCAAACACTTCATTCTATTTCAACAACGCACAAAAATTTGAGTTGAAATTGAAAAATAATAAACAATTTATTCCTTTCAATTGCAACGAAAAATAAACTTCAATAAAAAATATATAACTGATTGTTAAGTTGTGATAAATTTTAATAAAAATAAAACACACATACATATATACACACATACATATGTATAAACAATTTATGGCAAGTTAACAAAAACAACAGCAGCAGAATTATTTAATTTTTTTTTTCTACACTGGACATTGAACACACAATTTGGATGTTGAAAACACTTTAAATTAGATTTTTTATAACGATTCTTTATTATTTTTTTCACACGAACACATTTTAAGAAATTCAAAAGCTTTCTAAGAATTGATAAAAATCGTTATTTTTAAGTATTCACAGATATGTATTTTGTTTGTGACAAAATATACAAACAATTTTCCAAATTTCTTAACATTTTGCAAAATTTTGCAAAATTTTACCATCACGGCGATTTTCACGAACAAACACACACGACACCGTCAACTTTTTCTAAACTAAAACTCAAAATTTGATTTGGCTGAAAATGGAATTTATTTTAAATTTTTAGTAAAACACAAAATACAAAAAATATCACTCTGTGCTAATTGTGCAAGTATTTCAACTGATATTTCCTATCAGTTTTTCCTATCGTGCCCCATAGCGTACAAGTACGTAATGTTGAATACCAACATATCCGATATCTGAGAATAGATAGTGGCACTAGATAAGTTAACGTATCATTTCAGAGATTTCGCCTACAACAAGCCCCCACTATTTTGTTATAGTGTTTGTAGTTGTTGTTGCTGTTATTAGTGCTGCTGATATCAATAACACGATGGCTTCCTTAACCTACTCCAAGGAAGATACCCGGCAAAGTGATAAGTTTAACAAAAAGTATATCTAGTCTAGAATAAGTCTGCCACAATTGCAGGTGGTAGTTTTTACTTCTGGTATCTTAAGAAGTCATATAAGCCATTTTATCTCAAATTCAGAGTTTAAAAACAACTTTCGTGTACAAATTATTATAAGAATATAAAAACTGATAACCCACATACATTACCAATATTGGGTTTAGTATACAAACACAAAAAATGTTTTTTTTTTATAAGGGTTAGGAAGCTCCACGTTTCCAATCTGCATTTTCTTTAATATTTGCTTTATGATGACGTTTTTTCCGGTGTGATAATTTTTGGTGACTTTTTCGTTCAAGTTTTAAAATTGATAGCGCGGTTGTTGTCATCAGCAATTAAATAAATATAAAAAGTTGGTTGGTATTCCCTAAATGTGGTTGATAGTGCAGCTTGTAAACAGTAGATGACATTACAATGTAAACTTTATTATTTATTTCGGAATTTCAAATTCTTAGAATATTTTTCAATAACACACAATCTATAAGATTAATTTTAGTATAACAAACTTATTAAAAACATAAATTTTCTATAGTTTATTTATCGACAACACAAGTTTTCAATAGAAAATTTATCGATAACAAAAATTTTTCCCAGATACTTGATCGAAACACAAATATTCATTAGAAAATTTATCGACAACACAATTTTTCAATAGAAAATTTATCGATAACAAAAATTTTTCCCAGATACTTGATCGAAACACAAATATTCATTAGAAAATTTATCGACAACACAATTTTTTAATAAAAAATGTATCGATAACAAAAATGTTCTCCAGATACTTGATCGAAACACAAATATTCATTAGAAAATTTATCGACAACACAATTTTTCAATAAAAAATTTATCGATAACAAAAATGTTCTCCAGATACTTGATCGAAACACAAATATTCATTAGAAAATTTATCGATAGCACAAATTTTCAATAGAAAATTTAAAATATTCAATATAAAATTTGTCGATAACACAAATTTTTGATAGAAAATTTATCGATAACAAGGATTTTCGGCAGATAATTGATCAAAACACAAATATTAATTAGAAAAATGATCAATAACAAAAATGCTTTTTTTAGACAATTATCGATAACACAAGTTTTATGTAGAAAATGTATAGAAACACAAATAGAAAATTTATCGATAACACATATTTACAATGCACAATTTATCCATAACAAAAATTTTCTGTAGAAAATTTATCGAAACACAAATATACTATAGAAAATTTATCGATAACAAATATTTACAATAGACATTTATCCATAACACAAATTTTTTTGTAGAAAATTATCGATAACTCAAGTTTTCTGTAGAAAATTTATTGAAACACAAATATTCAATAGAAAATTTATCGATAACACAAATGTTTATTAGAAAATTTATTCATAAGAAGAATTCGCGACAGATAATTGATCAGTACACAAATATTAATTAGAAAAATTATCGATAACACACATTTTTGTGTAGAAAATTATCGATAACACAAAGTTTTAATAGAAAATTTATTGATAACAAGAATTTGCGACAGATAATTGATCAAAACACAAATAATAATTAGAAAAAATATCGATAACACACATTTTTTTCTAGAAAATTATCGATAAGTCAAATTTTTTGTACAAAATTTATTGATAACAAGAATTTTCGACAGACAATTGATCAGAACACTAATATTAATTAGAAAAATTATCGATAGCATACATTTGTTTATAGAAAATTATCGAAAACAAAAATTTTCTGTAGCAAATTTATCGAAACACAAATATTCTATAGAAAATTTATCAATAAAAAACATTTTCTGTAGAAAATTTATCGAATCGATAACATAAATTTGTCAAAGAAATATTAACAATAACAAAATTTTACTTTGAAATGTTATTGGTGCACTTTCTTTTTAGGGTGAAAATTTAACATATTAAGGATAGCATTTTAAACATTTCATTAATTCAATTAGATCATTCTGAACTGAAACGAGTTGTACTAAATATTGTAGTGTTACTTAACATCAACAAATAAATATTTCAAAATTGAGAAATGAAAAATCCAAAGCAATTCTTAACGATGCCAACCCAGCATTATGCAAATGTATCCTTTTCTTTTAAACAAAAAATTATAAATTTCAAACTAAAAGTTTTCCAATCACTAAATTTCACAACTTACAACCTTCCAATGTATTCTACTCCACTGTAAAAACATATACAAATTTTTAATTATTGGTTGGGGAAATCCCACTGACCCAGCTAGATAAAAATATCTAATCTTGGTTTTTTTTTTAGCAATATTTATAAGATAATGAAGATTTGCTATCAATTTTGTTTTAACATTTCCCCATTTTCATTTTCGTAGGATATCAGCTGAACAAGAGTTTAATGTAGGTTTGTGTTTTACTTTTAATTTTATTTCATTTTATTTTGCTGGCACTTTTTGTTGTACTGTATCTCCCTGTAACGTTTTGTATCAGTTTGTTTGAACTGATAATGGTTCACTCCTAAGATAATAAGCGATAATAATTTGAATTTCAATTTTTCATTTCTTAACTTTGGTTTGGGTATCTAATCACCGTCAACAGTTTATATTTGTAATTGGAGTTTTAAACAGTGAAAAAAAGGCAGAAATATCGGCACTTTTTGTGACAAACAAAAGAAAATGTAGAAAAAAAATTTAATTAGGTTTTAAATAAATCTTTTCAAAAAAAAAAAAAAAACAAATCAAAAAAGTGTTTTTTTATTTCTTACGAATATATGTAATACATATTATGTATAGTGCAAAAAAGTCATAAATCATCCATCAATAGATATGAACATATGTCATAATAAATAAATAAATGTTTTAAAATACATACATACATATGTACATATGTACATACATATGTATGTATATTGGAAAATATTGTTAAAATGTGTTTATTTATAAGTTGAATTTATAATATTTGTACTGAGTCATTGTATAGGAATAATAAAGTCCAAATATAAACATATGTATAACATTTAAACGTGCACTTTTTTTTACTCATTTATGGTTTTTGTGACAACATTATAATATTCTATCTATGTAAATATCCATAAAATTTTCATAAATTAAGTTTTACCAAAAAAAAGTTTAATTGCATTTTTAAATCACAAGATAATTCCAAGTAATTTATGCGAAGAACTTCTTCTAAACCCTCTGATTATTAAAATACAGTGCTACACATTCATGCGTCGTATTATAACAAAATAACTTCAAAACCATTCCTCGAAATTACTCCATTAATTTATTGCGGTATTTAATTTTCTATAGTTCGGTCAATAAAAATACTTTTCATTACACCTTACAAAAATTAACATTTGTTTATACGAAATGTACGAGTATTTTGTATATACGCGGTGGGTGGGTGGTCAAGCAACTGGTACCTAAATTCGTTGATTTTAGCGATTGTTAAAACACTCTTGTACGCTGGTGCATTGTCTTGATGAACAATTATATTTTTGTGTTGTAAACCAGGATGTTTTTCTTGAATTTTTACATTTTATAGATCCAAAATGTTGCAATAGTACTCTGAATTTATTGTTTTAGCCTTTTGCAGATGGTGAATCAAGAAAATACCTTTAAAGTCCCAAAAAACCGTTGCCATAACCTTACCAGCCGACTGAATTGTTTTTGCCCTCTTTGGGGCACTTCCTCCAGCTTCAGTCCATTGCTTGGATTGTTCTTTTGTCTCTGGAGTATAGTGGTGAATATATATCTCATCAACAGTTATGAATCGACGCTTAAAATTCATTATATTTTTCTTAAAACGATCCAAACAAGCTTGAAAAATTTTCATTCTTATGCGTTTTTGATCGACTGTTAACAAAAGCTTTTTCATTCGTAGTTCTTCATGCAAAATTAAATGGATTCGATCATTTGAGATGCCCATGATCATTTAATACCATGTCATGCACTTTGGCTACAAATTCTGTTGTTGTTGCTGTTTTTGGACGTCCACTACGTAGTTCATCCTCAATGCTTGTACGACGACGTTTTTTAAATTCAGCAACCCAATTTTTTACTGTTGCATATAAAGGAGCACTTTCATCTAACACATTCACCATATCATTATGAATTTCTTGTCCCAATAAACCTTTTTTATTTAAATATTTAATGACACCAAGAATTTTTAATTTTTTCATTGTAAAAAAATCTCGGAACAGCTGTTTCTATATGAAGGAGTTTCCAGATCAAAAAGAAATTTAACATGTGTTGATACCACAGATGGAAGTTTCCAAAACACTTAACTCTTTTCTGTTTATACCACGCTGTCTGTTCTAGAATAAGAAGTTTCTGAACCGCCTTCGTACTAAAATCTATAAGATATTATATGTACATAAATTTGATTTCCGAAAATGAATTTTATATAAAAGCGACCCTGACAAAACTTCATAGTATGTTTAATGTTTGCATAAGATTTGCTATTTAATCATTTTGGCATTAAAGTACTACGTTAAAGTGTTATACAAAAGTGGACTTATATAGAAGCTGTGGTCATAAATCGACCATACATTTCAAATTAAAAAAAAAATTTTAAGAATTGTAACAAAATTCACTACCATGCTTTACGAATTAATTTTTTTTTTTAATTTAAACGAATTACCCATAAATTGTATAAAAAGAAAGTCTAAATAAGTACTAAATCAATTCGAAAAGGGATGTTTCTTCATTATTCAAATATCATGAAATTATGTACATAAGTGTAGCAAATAATTTAAATTTGGAAACATACCCCACTGACTCATGAAATGGTAAAGTCGGTAGACTCAAACATACACAATTTAATTCTTTTCACCCGATTTTAAAGATTTTGATACATTCTTAATATTAAAAATAAACATAATACTGCAATTCAATTTGAAACTTCTGAAATCCAATTGAAAATGGTGTAGTTGTGGATCTAATAGAATTTTTCCCGCTGGGTCTAGTTTTGCTAGAAATTTTCCAAGACACTTACATACTCGTACAATAAAGGGTGATTTTTTAGCTATTATCTTTTTGGCAACACTGGTTTAAACAGCTGACGCACGTTTCGTGTTTTGTTTCACTGTCAAACATCTTCAGTTTGGTATATAATTTAACCATGAATCGTCTTACAAACGAACAACGTTTGCAAATTATTAAATTTCATTATCAAAATGCGTGCTCTGTGAAGAAAGTTCATCGCGCGATGAATTACCGAAAAATTGTGTTCAGCGACGAAGCCCATTTTTGGCTCAATGGTTACGTAAATAAGCAGAATTGTCGATTTTGGAGTGAATATCAGCCAGAAGCATTGCAAGAGCTACCAATGCATCCAGAAAAAGTCACAGTTTGGTGCGGTTTATGGGCTGGTGGCATCATTGGACTTCTTTAAAGATGATGCGAATCATGGGATGCGCTACCGTGAGATCATATCCAACTTTTTTCTGCCCACAATGCAAGAGCTTGACTTGCATGACATGTGGTTTCAACAAGACGTTGCCACATGCCACACAGCACGCGCAACAATGGACTTATTGGAGAGGCGAGTTCAGTGAACATTTTATTTCACGTTCGGGACCGGTCAATTGGCCGCCTAGATCGTGCGATTTAACGCCTTTAGACTATTTTTTGTGGGGCTATGTTAAAGCCCCTGTCTATAGAGACAAGCCCGCTTCAATTGACGCATTGGAAGACAACATTGAAGCATTTATTCGTGAGATACCGGCCGAAATGTTGGAAAGAGTATGCCAAAATTGGACTAAGCGGATGGACCATTTGAGGCGAGGTCCAGATCAACATTTGCATGAAATAATCTTCAAACATTAAATTATATGGATCGTACTATCGATTCAAATAAAGATTTCATGCATTTTTCTGAATTTTATGTGGGTTTTTTATTTTGAAAAACTTTCCTATAGCTTTTAAAAAATCACCCATTATTTGCATATTTTTCGAATTGTATATAATGGTATTTTTAAATAAAAATTTACTATTAGTCCATATGTTACAAATTAGTATTGTGTATATGTCTGTTACAATTTTGATCTTTGGAGTCGAAATCCCCAAAATGGAACTTTGGAATTTTTTGTTTGTTGATTTAATGATGTTGCACAGAGAAAACTTGATTTTTTAAAGCCTGAATTTAAAATGTTTATTACAAAACTCCAGCATAACACTCTTTCAAGCAAAGCTAAAATTCAAACAAAACCAGATTTGGATGCCGCTGAAACTAATCAAAGTATTTTAAATACAGTATGATCGAATATTTGAATATTTCGAATTACACCAAAACTAACGTTTCGGGCAATATTCGGTATTCATGCAGAATTTTTACCGAATACACATTTAAACAATAGATTATGGAATTTTAAAGAAAAAACAAGTTTTTAATATTAATTATAATAATGGTCAAATGTCTAAGAAAAATAATTTTATGTTTTCAAAAATAACTAGACCTCTAGATGTAGTAGCTACAATATGAAATTGAGAAAATGTCCAATTCAGTTTAAGACTAAAATAAAACCCTAAAAAATATTTCAATTCTTGAAACTAATAAGTATTATTTATTAAGTGCATCAAGTGGCAGATGCAGGTCTATTTTTAGTTCTTCAAATAAATTTCCATTACATGCTATTTAAAAAAAAAGTTTTTCAAAACAAAATATAGCAAAGAATTTATATTAAGAAAGAATAAGGATTGACAATTATTAATACAAAATGATATTGCAGAGATATCGACCACGACCACGCGTTCTTTTATCTAAATGTTCAATCATATATTCGCAAAATGGCGGGACTATTTTGTTAATCACGTTTCAAGGCTATAAATGCTTTGTATACCAAAAATATCCCATGATCGGGAATTTCGTGAAATTGTGCAATCGGGAAATATGGTTTGAAATGAATTCATTGTTTCGGTGGCTGTGTGATATGTGGCGCTGCTCTGTTGAAACCACTTGTCAGTGATAACCATATCATCAATAATAATAATTGTTCACATCTCTCGATATCGTGATCCATTTACTGTAACCGACTTTCCAGTCGAACTTTCGAAACCAAAGACTTCTCAATAATTACTTTTGGATTTTCAGAATACCCAAATGCGGTAATTTTATTATAAATCTAAAGCAAGTAGATAGTCAAAAATTTTTAATACTTCCCCGTTAGAAAAGAAAGTTTTCGTTACAAAACTTTTTATATGTCTTAAATTATGGTCACACTTTGCAAATATTTGCCGAAAAAGACGTAATTACTAAATAAAATATATTTGTACTCGTTTATTTAGGACAAAACACAACAAATATTTAATTTTATTTTATTTGATGCTGTTTGATGTGGCAAAACTCTTGTAAGAGTAAACAACGTCAAACAAATTTGTGCTAAAATAAGTGGTGACGCTTTTTTGAGTAAATATTTGCCAAGTGTGACCGCACCTTTAGGTCTAACGAGTCTTTTCTTAAAAAATGCCCAGTGGGTTTCTGTGGAATTAAATGAAGGTTTAAAAAATTTTTAGAAACTTATTTATTACAAACGAAATAACAAAATTAGTCGTAACTTATAAACAATTGTATTGAAATGATCTAGCATTACTTCAAGACATTAGCGCAATTCACAATCTTGTGCAAATTTTATTCCATCATTGCATTTGCAAAAAGGTTTAGCATATTTTTGCTCGGCACTAACAAAATACACAGCAAGAGCAAAAATATGCACAAGATTGTGAATTGTGCTACTATATAGTACATATATGAAAACCTCAATATGACTACAGTATTGCAGTATTATTAACTAGAGTGAGAAAATTGCCAAGTTACCTAAGTTAGTTTTGAATAATATATTTCAGCCATTTAATTTAAAAACTCTGTAATGGAAAATATGTATGTGCTATGTATTTTAAAAATGAAAACCTTATACAAACCATCTTCATTTGTACCCTTTATAAGAAGAGAATAAATCACAGTCATGATGTATTTGTGACACAACATTTGTCTTTAAAAATGTTAATAAAACAAATTCATGTCAAGATGTTTCCAACAAACGAACTAACACACAAACAGCAGTGCTGGAGACATTTAACGAGTGTATGTGTATCAATGTGGAAATAAACTTTACTTTACTAGGAGCGGACTGACTGTAAAAAGAGTGAGTGGTGAAGACAGACATACGTTTTGATTGTTTGTTAAACAAACAGATCTACATGTAGAAAAGTATAAAGTAAATAAACGTCAGGAATTTTACAACACATTCTTATCAATATTGTTTCATACTTATATTTTTTTTTATGTCTTAAATACTCGTTGTAGAGCAATGATAAATAAGTATGAAGAAATAAAAAAAGAACTAATGCAACAACAATTGCAAGAAAGCTGTAATAATAACAATAATAATGATAATGATAACAACAATAATAAAGTGAGGACATTTGAAGACCATAAAAAAAATACGATGAGCATGAACGCCAGCCATACATTTCACAAAATACAAAATAACAAAATACTTAAGAAGTTAAACGACTGATAGACGGACATTTTGAAGAACCCAGCGACAGGCAGGCGGACAGACAGAACCTTAGACTATACAAAATAATTGTATGGGCTTTAAGGTTATAATTAAGCATTTAATTAAATTATATTAAGTATCATTTTATGAGATTGTAAAACTCTTAAAATTTTAGAATTTACATAAAAATGTTCTCTGGCTGTATGTATTTGTAAATGACAAAGATGTAATACACATACATACATATGTATACATACATATGTACATATGTATGTATGTATATTTTAGACTGTTTCGCTAATTTTGAGCGTCACTTCCCTGGATCGGTTCCTTGGATTACAAAAAAGATACCTAGGGTATTTTCTTGTTTAAATAAAACAATTACTAATTCGAATACGAGATTTTAACTGGTTGGAATAATTCGATCACACATTTAAAAACAAGTAAGAAAGTATAGTCGATCAAGCCCGACCATATAATAACATACACCCAGTATATAAATTAAACAGTTTTTCAGAAATGGGCGTTGTATGGTATATATAACCTATTGTGGACCGATCATCCAAAAATTTAGTGTCATGATGTCTGTGAATATAAATATTATATGTGTTAAACTTTAACTCGATATACATAAATACTTTTGAAAGATTTATGGAGGTTGAAGTGAATTACGGAAAGGGCCTTATATAGGAGTTTCGACTAATTATGGACCGACCACTATTACATTAGGTGTCATTTCTGTATATAAGAAATTTATTTGTGTCAAATTTTATTTAGATACCAACATTTTTAAGAAATTTATGATCGTTAAAGTGAATTTCGAAAGTAGGATCTTATATGGGAGCTACGACTAATTATGAATCGATCATAATAAAACTCGATTATTTTTATACATATGAAATAGATGTATTTGGGTTCAATATTATTTGTATATCAACATTTTTGAGAGAGTTTTGCTCTTTAAAGTGATTTTCAGAAGTGTGCTTTATGTGTAATTATGGACCGATCTGCACAAAATTTGTTAATGTAATTTGGCTTCATTTACCACTCATTTGTGGTGAAATTTGTTTGGATATTTGCATAATTCAGACATTTATGATCGGTAAACCCCAATTTCGGGAGGACATTTGTATGGGGGCCAGGTGAAATAAGGGACCGATTATCACCAGTTTCAATCCCATCCATCATAGGGCCAAAAAATATCACGTACCAAATTTTATTGAAATATCTTCAAAATTGCGACCTGTTTTCTGCGCACAAACCACATGGACCGCCAGCCAGACGGACATCGTTAAATCGACTCAGAAAGTGATTCTGAGGCGATCGGTATACATTAATAGAATTATTCGAATAATTGATTTTTTTTAAATAAACTACACGATTGGGCTTTTCTTTTCATCTAGTCATACATACGTAAATTTGTATGGTCTGAAGGCACATTTAATAACATGCTAAAGGACAAACTCATCAATGTCATCCTCAATATTACTTTCATTCAAATTTTCGAAATCTTTTTAACTATCAGTTTTATCTGAGCTAACATTTCGATTAGTAGTATTTGATATTGGTATTTGGTACTATTTTATAGGGGGTAAAAATGAAAAACAAAAAAATGTTTTGGACATTTTAGCTTTGAAAACCAATTTTTAATCAGAAATATATTTAAGATATTTTTCTCAATTAAATTTATTAATTGCTAATTAAAGATTTTTTTACTTAACTTTTTGGTCTAAAATACAACCTATTAAACGCTTATTAACAGAATTATATTGACGAGGCAAGATTTTTGGAAATTCTCATAAAAATATTGCAAAAATAACAGTATTAGATCTAGCTACTAATATCTTATTTGCAGAGTATTTAAGGATTTTAGACTTTCGGAGATTTTCATAACAAAAATAGTTTTTTAGCCAAAAATATGTTTTGCTGGCTTTTCATACAAAGAAGGATTTTCAGTGCGAAATATAAATTAACACATATTGAGCTGCTATTCTTGATTGACGACTTATTTACAAAGATGTTGACAATTTTAATTATTATTTTACCAGAAATATTAATGATCACTGAACGACTAAGTTTTTCAAATAAAAAATTTAAGAGATCCTTTTCTTGAACGTTTTATTTTAACATAAACCGAAGGAAATTTATTCCTAAAATCATATAATTTCAATCCATTTAACTGAAGAGTAGTTATTTATTTGAGTTTTAAAAACCACCGAATAGGTACTTTATGAAGTACAAGGGTGTGTATGTATGTAGGTAATTAATTGGCACTTAGAAATAAATTATAAGTTTCTAATGATTTGTTTTATAAACAAATAAAAACAAAGGCAAATAAATGGTAAACAAAAATAATTCTCTGAATTAAAAAAAAAACACCTAAAAATATTGCAGAATTTCTAGAAAATATATGAGTAATATATAATTCTTTGCGATTGTTTTGAACAAAGAGTCTATATCATGATAAATGACGGGTGGATAAAAACAATAAATTTATTTATAGTTATTTGGAAATTGACAATAACTGGTTAAGGGGCATTATTTACAAATCAGTTAGCGTGTGTATATCAAGTGATGAACTTTTTTGTTTGAAAGTTCTTCTAAAAAGGAAAAAATAAATGCTGCTTTTAAATAATGGAATTAGATTTGGCAGAAGATTTTCATTTGTATATTAAACAAGTTTGAAATTCTAGACAGGGTTGTCAGATTTTTTTCACCTTCGTCGCCAAAACAGCTGCCAGAAATCGCCAAAAAAAATCGAAAAAAATTAAAAATTAATATATGTATTATTTTCCATTTATGAAGATTATAAATAAAATTTATTTTTACTTTTTATCAGTTTATAAACACATGATAAACATAAAATTGAGAGTAACATAGATATGATATTTATGTATGTATGTATGTACATATGTACTTTTGATTTAGTACAATTCATAGTTGAAAGCACGCTTTCCACGCTGGCGTTGCTAGTCGGAATGATCAGCATATTAAGAAAAGCCAAAGCAAACTCTTTAAAATGAACTTTAGGCCAGAAGTCTAGTAACTTTGTTGGCATTTCTACTAATATAAGCCAATTTTGACCACTGAAGTTCATACTCGCCTAAAGACACTTCTGGATCTTGCAAAAGTTTTAAAGAATTTTGTATCAATAAAAATTTTGCCTGTGTCAACGGATTTCCACATTTTAATATTGAAAAATCTCCATATCCTTTAAAGGGTCTCATATTTTCCGGCAATCGATTCAACATTTCTTTTAAAAGTCTCTTGAGATATGTATATAAAACATTTTTGTTTTAAAATTTTTACTTGGTCCATTTACAATATATTTTGTTTAATTCAGTTTTAAACTCAGCAGCTCCACAATCAATTGCATCTAATGAAAGAAAAGAATCAGCTAAATCGATAGTTGATTTTAAGGTGCACAAAAAGTCATCAATATTTTTAATGTCATTTAAATTTGTTGGTTTAAAAATTTTTGATGAAAAAATATTTATAACAGAAACTATTTGTTCGTGCTTCCTTGTGCCGATTAAAATTATAAATTTTAAATTATTAATTTTATTTATAATCGGATTGATAAACACTAGAAACAGTTGATTGATTTCGTCACATAACTCGTTATATATATTTTCGGCACTTCAGTCATTTTTAACAGTCGATATTAAGGAAAAATTATGTTTTAACTCTATACACTTCTCCAAAATTTTTTGACTGCGGTTTCATATGATAACCAACGAGTTCCAGAAACTTGAATGAGTTTCCTAAAATTTCTGAATCAACTTTACAAAGTGGCGACACAACTTAAACAATGTTAATAGGATGCCAGATAAGAAAAATTAGCCAAAAAAAAAAATCGCCATCTCATTTAGAAACCGCAAAGAAATCGCCATGTCGCTAAATGGGAATTTATATCGCCATAAGCACTAAAAAATCGCCATATCTGACAACCCTGATTTTAGATACCAAAGGGAAGGTAAAATGATGATTTCCTATGGAGTGTATTTATTTATTTTGTTACAATTAAATTAATTAGGTACCGAAAATAACTGGTCCCCTTTTAGTTTATTGGTGAGTTGTTACCATTTACCATTAAAAATTGTTTATTTTTTTATATCACTGATGGTAAAGTAAAAACCAGAAAAAACAATCAAGATGAGTTATAATTTAATTTTTTTCGTAAAGGTCAGGCAGGCTATAACTTTTTTTCAAATTTAAAAAATAAATGGCAACACTTCATTTGATGTAAATTAATGAATACTGATTATGGAAATTTGAATTAATTGTATGTAAAATTTACAACTTTACAAAAAATCTAAAATTTTACAAAAAATCTCCTAATTTTAGGAAAAAAACGTAAAAAAACAATTAGATAATTCAAAAGACGTAAATTTTGCAAAAACTAGAAAAATTAAAACAAAATTCATTAATTTTACTATTGAAATTTAAAAAATTTGCACATTAGTATTTTATTCATATTAGTTTAACGAATTGTTAAAAATGTATAAAAAAATAGGTTATACCCAGCATATCATTCTAGGAGCGCTCCGAAAAAGGAGTCAGAAAAAAGTCCAACTAAAAAGCATTTTCGGAGCGAAAAAAAAATTTGCTTAAAAAATTCTTTTTTTTTTTTCATTTTTATATATTTTATTTAAATGAATTCCATTTTATTTTTTTTACTGTAAATACAATTGATTTAATTTTTTTTTCATTTCTAATTTAGTTTATTTGTAAATGAATTCCCTTTTTGTTTAGGTAAAAACAATTAAAAAAATAATAAATGTGAACTTTTAATTTCTTGTATTTAAAATTGCAATGACTCTGTTCTGACATGATGTAAAAGCTCTTTTTGAGCCCAAAAAACTCTCATAAAAGACTTTTTTCTAACATTATCTAAGAGCTCTTTCTGCCGGACCATTTTCGAATGTAATGACTCTCTTTTTCGGTTTTCGGAGCAATAATGATTCTTTTCGGACTCATATGGCTTGCTGGGTAGTATGTAAATAAAAGAGAAAGAATGTTAACACTTATTACGATCAGCGTTGTCAACTTTAAATTTTAAAACGTACCAAGTTTTTTATTTAAAATTGAATTAATTTTACATTTTTTTTACATTCTATATAAAACTTTTTAAAAAGAGATCAACGATTAATAGTAACAGTAATAATAGTAAAAGCATTTTTTTAAATAAACAAGCTAATAAAGAAAAAATAAGCTTTTAATCACTCAAAATTTAACCCACAATATGCTATTTGGAACTGAAGTACTAATTGATAAAAAGGGCTAATTTCAGTACATATTTGGTGCTTTCTTAAATTATTGTTGTTTTCTATTTTATGTACTTCTATTTGAATTTTTTTCAATAGAATTTTCTTAGGGCTCCACTGGGACTCTAACCCTGGTTGTTTGTCTACAGTTCAAACCATCAGACTATACCTACAATAATTTTTATTTCCATGCTTAAAATGTTAATTTTGTTTTCAAACAAAGATTTTCACCGTATTCACCTTTAGCAATAACCTTCATGTGACGAATTTAATAGTATGTATTCATTTAACATACATGCGTATTTAAAATGCATTTAATGGGGTCCTTTTTCATCGTGTAGACTTCATGATAATGAATTATTAACAAACTGCAATTCAAAGTTAGTAAAAAGAAAGATTTCATCACATTTTCGAAAAAATAATTAAAAAACGCACCGCACACCAACTAATGCTGGTTTTAGACGGTATGTATTTTGCAGTGTACATGTCAGTTGTACGATATGCAATTGTGCATATCTGTCAAAATTGGCAATTTACAGGCAGTTTATAAATTTTGCTTTCACGCGTCAGTTTTGTGTACTTGCACAAATAGTTTGAAAAAATGGATTAAGAAATTAAATAATTTTAACTTGCAGCTTTATTGCAATATTAGCTTCTATAAAATAAAAAAAATAAGCAAGAATTAAAGAGCAAATGTGCCAGAAATTGTTGTATTTAAGTTAAATAAAAATTAATATGTATAAATACATTTTTTAAAAACATATTTTAATACAAATTAATTGTTTTGTTTAATATAAATTTTTTTCAATATAAATTTGCTGAAACACAAACACTATGTTCTTGACGCCATAAACAATTGACTTGCAAAACAGCTGGTTGCAGGTGCTTTGTCAGATGAAAATAGAACATGTTCTAATTGAAAATTTTACCTTGTAAATGCAGGCTGGCATTTGCAGTAGCATTTTGGTTTTGTATGCATTTTGCAGTGAAAAATTTGACAAGCAGACTGCAACCTACATACCGTCTAAGGGAAGCTTGAGGAATTTTTCGCAAAAAAATAACATAAAAAAAAAGCACCAAAAATGGTGCGAAACGCACCAAGTTAAAAACGCTGATTACGATCAACCACTATTGAAATAGTTTGTCTCTCACCAAAGCATTGAAAAACAACAAAAACCTATAAAGGCTAAACAAAACCATGTGAACAAAAATCAATTATTTTAAGTGATTTATTTTTTAGAACAAAATATAAATCACTATTTTGTATTTTGGTCATAATATTATGTAACATGACCAGAGAGTTCTTTTATCAAAAAGAGGGATGTTAAGGATGAAAAAGCGGGATTGCGAAGTAAATATTATGAAAAAGCGGGATATAAAAAAGCTATTTACATAATCTCATTTATTTAATACTTTTAAACTTTTAAAAATGTTTAGGTTTTTTCAAAAATCATTAATTCTAAAACCAGCAAAATCAGAATCACTGCTGAGTATTAAATGGCATCCATTTTACACAAAGGATTCTAGCGAATTAATATTTTAAAAACTGTTATATGTATTTATATGTTTTTGTTTAGAACTTATAAAAGTTACCAAATTTTTCAAACAAAAAACATTGATTTAAAAAACAAAGATTTAAAAGTGACAATTTAAACAAAAACATGAATCTCAACATTTTTCTTGAAGTAAAGTTAGAATCTAAATGGTCAGAATCTAAATAGAAAAAAGTCTGCCATTTCTAAACAACTTGTCCGATCGGGACTATCTGAACACAAGTACATGCATAACCTTGCACTAATCAGAAACTAAGATGAAAATTCCAATAACTGGGTTTTTTTACTTTTCATTCGTGGCTAGTAAAATACTTTAAAGGTCATTAAAATCTGTTGCTAAAATAACGACAGTTAAATTCAAATGTCTAAAGAAAAGGCCAACGATCACAGTTTGGAGTTGTTATATTTTCTTTCAAATTAGGGATATAAAATGTAAGCGGGTTGAGCCTTAAAAAAACGAGAGTATACCGCCAAAAGCGGGATGTATGGTCACGTTAGTCATAAGGGACGTGTTATTTTCGGTCTCTGAAATTAATACATTTAAGAATTATTTCAAAATCCTAGCAGACTTGAATCTTCTGGCCCACAGTAGGCTTCCTTAGCTAATCAGTTAATGGTAGCTAGCTTTATTTTTTTTTGGATTTGTACACTAAATTTTGTGATTAAGAATATCTGGTTTGAAATAAATGTAGCATACATACATACATATTTGTATGAACATACATATATAACAAAATCAATAGATACCCAGCAAACCATATGAGTCCGAAAAGAGTCTTTTCTGACACCTTTTTCGGAGCGTTAACACTCTTTATGAGCCCAAAAAAACAATCATAATTGCCCCGAAAACCTTCAGAAAAGAGGGTCATTACGTTCGAAAATGGTCCGTCAGAAAGAGCTCTTAGATAATGTCAGAAAAGAGTCTTTTATAAGGGTTTTTTTGGGCTCTTAAAGAGCTCTTAGATAATGTCAGAAAAGAGTCTTTTATGAGGTTTTTTGGGCGCTGTGTAATATTGTTTTTATCATTCTTGTGTGTTACAGCTATGTTTTTTTTTGTTCAAAGCAAAAAAAACAGGACAACAACGCTTTAGTACACATATAATTAAGTGGAATTTCTGAGTCATACTGCGTGCCGACTCAGGACAGTAACAATTTCGTTCCGAAAATGCTCTTTAGTTGGAATTCTTTTCTGACTCCTTTTTTCGGAGCGCTCCGAAAATGCTCTTTTGTTGGACTCTTTTTCTGACTCCTTTTTCGGAACGCTCCTAGAATAGTATGCTGGGTATGTATGTATTTGGTAGTGGTGGTGGTGGGTACAAAAACACCTGAATTAAGCTACATACATACATATTCATATATCTTGTTTTCATTCTATGAAAATAAGTTTGCACAATAAATTTTCCGCGTTACTAACAGCCATTTTATTTGCTGTAGAAAATATAACAAAAACTACGAAAAAAATAACTTTTATTTAGTCATTTACGTAGTACGTAGGTACACACAATTAAACATTGTAGTCGTTCGTAGCGTCAAGTACAGCAAATATTGCGGTAGAAGAAGTAGTCTGCTGTCGACGGTGGAATGATTGTTGAATATATGAACAAAATAAATAAGAAAAGTTAAGTACAGTTTTGCTAAGTTTTATTGGAGTTCTAAGTACTGTCGTTCTGTCTGTCTGCCTATCTTCTCGTCATATTTATTTTATTATTTTGTTTTCTTTACTCTAGTGGAAAATATTGTTATTATTTTATTGTTGTTGTTTGTTATTTTTTGTTTTTAATAATGTTCTGTTGTTTGTTGATGACTTGTTGATGTTATATTCTGATGACTTGATGAGGTGAAGCTATTATGGCAGCAATAACGTCAGACAATTTCGAACATCTACCATTTTGAAATAATGCGAAAGAATATCAATCATAAAAAGAAGATACTTTTCTATGTACTTTCGTTCACAACAAAATTTAATAAAATGAAATGAAAGATGATGAACGATAACAGATTTCCAAAAATGGGGTTGTCTTTCAAAATGTTATTGCGACAAAAGTTTCCGAATGACAGAAAAAAATGCAAAATGTTTAAGGTAAAGTTTCATATAAAGCATTGTTCACATAAAATTCAGCCATACAACGGAAGCAACACTTTAGTTTTTTTTAGGATCTGTTTTTAAACATATGTAAATTTAATTTTAAATAAAACACTTAAAATAGAACTGGATGTCGCAATTTGCCCAATCTTTGATATTAATTTTTTAAAAATAATTCCATTTAAATGTTTGCTGCGACTGGTCTATTTGAAAGAACCAATTTTCGCTTACTCTTTCCAGCATTGCGTATTGCACGAGAAATGCTAGCTTCCAAATGTTCAATCTTAACTAACGAAGACTTCTGACTTCACTTAGTCCCAATTTACACGATGCAATTCTGTAAGCTAATCTAATTACCTTTTAGACAACGGGGTGAGGGGAAGTTTAGACGAGTACACACTTGATTGTACTTGCAATTCGTTTTACTCTCCTATTCGCATTATATATGTGTATACAAATGTTTGTATAATCTTAAATAAAATTACGAGCGACTTAAGCAATAAGAATTGTGCTGTGTGAACACCGAAAAAATTTCAAAGAAAAAATTGTATCAATATTTTTAATTAGAATTGCTTCGTGTAAATTGGGAATTATCGCGAACAATTTTTTTTTGGCACGTTGAATGGGCCGCAACAGCTTGGAGACGTTGTTCCGTGTTGATTGATCAAACAATACTGATGACAAACAATAAGATGACAGTGTGACACCAGTCACGGCTTATCTGTGAACAAATATATGAATCGTACGCAAATCTTTTTGTCACCTATTCAACTATGATTTTGGATATTTGTATAAAAGAAACGTTTTAGAAACGTCTGTGCTGCCTCTTATTAGATTTCATCAATAAAGTTTTGCTTCTATTTAGTTTCAGTATTCAAAATATGCAATGGATTGGTGTCAGAGAAATCAGGTCGACGTAATAGAAAAACTTACGGCCAATTGAACAATAAAATATTTTTAGCGATTTGCAAGAAGCATGTGGTGCATTGACAGAGGTAGTGAAGAGTGTTTTGAGCATCCTCATCGCAGCAACTGATCATTATACCCAACGCAGTTTTAACGCGTGTTATTCATTGACAACTTGAAGCTCTCTACAGCAATCTCAGACTACCTTCGATCTAATATTTCTTTTACCATTATCAGCCCAATCATGAATAAAAAATCCGCGGGACATTTTTTAACATTGAATTTAAATAGGAAAAATGGGAAAAGGGAAAAAACTCCCGCGAAATTTTTATTCATGATTGGGCTGTATATGCCTTTATGGTTGCAATACATACGTGATCTTGGCAACATTTGGTTTCAGCAAGACGGCGCCACATCCCACACATCACATCAATCAATAGATTTATTGAGAGAACACTTCGGTGAGCACATAATTTCATGTTTTGGGCCGGTCGATTGACCACCAAGATCGTGTGATATCACACCGTTAGACGTTTTCCTGTGGGAATATGTAAAGTCTTAAGTTTATGCGGACAAACCCGCTTCGATTCAGGCCCTGGAGGAAAACATCACGCGTGTCATTCGCCAGTTACCAGTCGAAATGCTCGAACAAGTCATCGAAAATTGGACTCAAGGGATAGACCATATGCGACGTAGCAACGGCCAACATAAATGCCAAAGAATGTTCTTTCAAATGATAATGAACTTTCCGAATTAAATTTTAATTTTCTGTGTTATTTTTTTCCTTCAAAAAGTAGGGAACCTCGAAATGGACTTGCTACATAGGCTACAGTCTACTGCTATGTCTAATTTTAACTTGTCTCCATTTTCTTTCATTGAACCATTGGCAAATACTTTAATAGCTTTTATGTTATGAATCAAGCACTCACAGTAATCTCTTGACAGAATAATTGTGATGATCTCTTTATTCGGACTTACGCCAATATGAAATCAGTATTTGTAAAGTCTAACCCCCTTATTCAAAAACGATTTTTAAAATTAACAAACGTTTATTAAGCAAATTTGTATATGCAAATCTGTCTTAATAAACGTTTGTTAAATTTAATAATCGTTTCTGAATAAGGGGGTAAGTGACTTTTATGTGTACATAGTTGAATATATTATAGTTCTTGCCCAAAACCCATTATCATTTTGCTTGAATATGGCTGAATTTCGTTGATGCGGCATTGAATTTCCTCCTTTAATGGTTGTAGCCATTTTGGTCCTTGCTCTGTTATAAGATCGCGAAAACGATCACCAGTAACAGTCAGTGTTTGATTAGTGTTAGAAAATTAAGAAGCTGATTTGATTTCAAATTAATATTTGCTTAATATTATACCCATAAGATTTAAAAACATCCAATAACTAAAAACTTAAAATGATTCGTACTGGTTTAGCAATTATTAATTATGGTGTCCAAGAAACAAACTTGGGTCTGGACCTGGTTTACAATTTATTCTTAGTAAAAAAAGTCATTGTTTAACAAACGTTATTCAAAATCAATCATTTAATATTTATATTCTGAAACTAATATTATACTTGACTCCTAAAATCAACCTGTTGCATCGAAAATCAAATAATCCCTTTTATTTTATACGAGTATTATTATCAATCTAATTCAAACGTAGATATGCATAAGTACATATATACAGAATTCTCACGCCCCCATTAATTATTATTTACACAAAATGTTTTTTTGCACATTTTTATCATTTAATTTCCAATCTTATCGTTTACTATCTACTGATCATCTATATACTCGTACATACATACATACATACATATGTGTAATTATTTATAGTTAATTTAAATTTATTTTGAAATGAAACCCACTAAATACACATACGAGTATGTAGTAGAGCGCAACAAAACAACCTTCAGATATCTAAGGAATTCCTTTCCTTTTTATTCTGCGTTGTTGTAGCTAAATATGTAGTTCTTTCTTATTGTTTAGTTTTGATATGGGTCGATATCAGTTGGTAGATTGTAATTGTTTATTCATAATTTATTTTAGATTTCTAATCGGTCGTTGCACAGATTGTTTTTATTTGTGTCATTTTCGCTATCAATGTTTTGAATAAGATAGTATTTATATATTGCAAACTGATATTAAGAAAATCATATGGGAATACGATAAGATATAGAAGACAGTCACAAAACTACTACTGTTCATGTGTATTTAGTTTGTAGTATATCGTACGTATCGTATCTGATATCTGGTGTTGGTGGGTGGCCAAAAAATATAAGATAACTTTATCTGCATGCGTGCAAGTGTGAGAATGGGTGAATAAAAAGTGAAAGTCTTCTTTGTGTAACCTTGACAATGGTTGGAGGAATGAAAGTAAGTGGTTAAGAAATGATAATAAATTGCATATTAAGTGCATGCAAGATAAAGGGAATTGCACTAAGAAACAGTTTGTGAATTTAAAAGGATTCATCTATATACATATGTATATAAAAATGAATGTATGTATGTAACGTATGGACTCTAAAACGGCTGAGCCGATTTTGATCAAATTTTCAAAGCATGTTACTGTGACTCTGGAAGGAATAATAGGCTATATGAAGTTTTGATTGCACAAACGGGGGTGGCACCGCCCATATAAGCCAAAAATTTAAATCGCCATATTTTGGACATTTTTTGACCTACGCCAATGAAAAATGGAAAATTAAAAATCGTAATATAGTCTTAACTACTGCACCGAACGTCATTAAATTTTCACAATAGGATATTCTTACGAAATAATAAATTCTTGACTATGTAAGTGGACAAAGGGGCATAACCTCGCCCACTGAAATGCATCGCTCATATGACGCGCTTCAGTATCCTATTATTTTTCCATATGAAGAAGATGGATATCATTTTAAAATGCGTCAAATCAATCAAGCAACCCGTAAGACCAATTATTTTACTGCGTAATATCGATCACCACGGCTTTGCAATGGCACTCGACTTGCAGTAAAAAAAACTGAGAAATAATTTAGTAGAAGCGACCATTATAAAAGGAAAATATAAAGGTACAGATTTACTTTTGCTACGCATTCCAATGCTACCAACAGATTTACCATTCGATTTTAAACAATTTTTTCCGGTGCGATGACTGTTAACAAAGCTCAAGGTTAATATCCCGTGTCTATGTGTATGCTCCTGATATGAAAACTAAACCTAAAGCATTGCAATAAATACATTAAAATTAAATAAATAAATGTTTGTAAATATATAAATACGTTTGATTTTATTTTATAACGAGGGGGGGGGGGGGGTAGCGAAGCAAACCGGGTTTAGCTAGTATATAGTTTTTCGAAACTGTTTATGTTCTGTTGAAAACTTATTTCAAAGAGTTTACACAGAAAAAATTAAAATTGATTTTCAATTCAAATATTCGTATATTTAATTAAACATTTAATTGAAAGTGGACCGATGAAGGAATTTGTAGTATCAATTAAAATATTTTGTAAAAATTTAATTAAAAGTAGTTTTAATTAAAAAAAAATATTATATTATTTAATTGAAAATTGTTTTTCAATTAAAAATTGAATTGATATGAATAAAAGTTTAATTAAAAATCAATTAAGACTCAATTAAAATTTGTAATATATATATATATTAAAGAATTTCATATCATTTTTTTAAAAAACTCATTCATTCCTTTAGGATTAAATTCCTTGTTGAATCACTAAATTTGGTATTAATTCAAATCCATTACAGAATAGTTTAATGAAATTTATTAAATAATTAATTTTTTTTAAACTTAAATATAGTACAAAAATGCTGAAGAAACAATATATTTTTACATAATTCAAAAGAGTTCCAATAATAATGAGTTAATTCAACAAGGAGTGAATTCTATTATAGTACTAGCCATTTGATTTTTTTTTATTAGGAATGTTTTTTATGGTCCGTAATACATGCATATATATCCATTCATCAATTCAGGTATGCTATTAGTGAGTGTAGTATTCTCTTCTATATCCTATTATTCATAGATTTTCACAAAGATTTCGACTCGATAAATTCTTTCACAATGTGTCTGCTTCGATTCTGCATTCTCTCTTATCGTCGTATGAACAAAGTCTTCTCTGCCAATGTTCATATTAATTCATCCGCAATTTCATTGGCTCCAATATTTCGTTGAGAACTTTTAGCTCACTGTAATAGCTAAATATCGTACATTTAATATTTCTATTACCAAGTTCCATTATGGCTGACTGATTATTTATAGTCCTCATACATATCAGGCTAGCTACTTCAGATAACGCAAATATTTCTGTTTGGAAAACGCTTCATGAGTTCCTAGTCTACAGCTGTGACTAGTACCCAACTTCTCACACAATACTAGATATACTTCTCGATTCATTTTATTTTTTGAATAAATATTTGGGTAAATACTTCAATAGCTTCAATATTATCATTCAAATACTCCCCATTGTCTTTTTGCGGAATTGTCCTAATCAACTTGAGCCGTTATGAATCAATTTTTTAATTCTCAATGTCCCAATTTACACGAAGATTGAAAAGATTGATACAATTTTTTCCTTAAAATTTCGTCGTTGTTCACACAGCACAAATCTTATTGCTTAAATCACTCGTATTTTTATCTGAGAGTATACACACATTTTCATAAACATATTTAATGCAAATAAGAGAGTAACACGAATTGCTAGTACAATCAAGTGTTTAGTCTTCTTATCTTCTCCTCACCCCGATGTCTAAATGGCAATAAGTTTAGCCTGCAGAATTGTTGCGTATAAATTGGGCCTAACTAATATTTGAATGTCCACGATGACTGTATTTCAATTTGACTTCCAACAGACTATTTTTTAATGTATTTATATTTTTAATGTATTTATACACTCATTTCTGGCCACCATACAAGTGATCCTTGTTCCAAAAAAAAACATAATTATCGCCGTATATATTCTGTATTATTCTCACCATTTATAAATGACAGGAATATATTGTCGTATACATCAAAATATATGAGTCCATATCAGTTTACAATCACACCAAAAGGATTCACTTATGACAGCATTCGAGATTTCAGCCCAAGTTTATGGTCCGTAGAATGAAACTATTTACTTTTCCGGATGATTTACAATAAGGCCGCAATTGGTAATTCAACGCCTTAATTGTCTGACAGCACATTTCCTTACAAGCAGTATACGGGAATTTGTAATAACTTTTGGGTTTATAATTTAAAAATGTGAAAAAGGCGTACATTTTGAACTCCGTTTTTGCCTTTAGTAACTTATTACTTATATGCTTACAACAAAGTTCTTTTTTGCTTTGAAAATTTCGAATTTTGTGCCAACAAAGCGCGGAGTTTTGCTTAACTTCATTGATTTGAAAAAAGTGGCTTTAAAGCGCACCGATTTGCTCACCGAAGCTTATGGTTAATATGTTCCATTGGTTCCAACGGATTCAACAAAGATAACCCAGGCCAGCCAAAAATTTTGTCTAACTCAAGCAGAGCTTGCAGAATCATTAAGAACTATTCTTGCAGCAATTTCAATATGTTTGCGTGCAGCAGGATTCATCCAAAATCAATGCTTTTAATAAAAATGGATCAATTACGATAATTCGAAACGTAAGAGATCGTATGTAAAGTCCGGCCAACCACACGAATCAACACCAAAGCTTAATATTCATGGTTAAATCTATTACGAGCTGTCAAAATCTGGCAAGTAATCTTTACCTAAGACAACTGATTTGTTGGAACCCAGAATAAGCAGTCAAACATGAAAACGTCACAACGCTCAGCCACATGTTGCAATAATTGTTGAAAACAATTTAGAAAGAAGTAATTGGGCTTTATAGTCCAGACCTTGCCTCACTCATCTTATATTACAGACCTTGCCCCGTTAAATAATTTCGAGAGCTTTGTATAATTCTTTGAGACAAATAATAAAGTTCTTCAAGGATAAATAATAATATAATTATCGATCAATTCAACAGGTTTTGCACTCTCCTAAAAAATATGAATATTTTACTTAAGTTGTTTTGTCAAAAGTCCACAGAAATATAAATTTGACAGAATTTTATTTATTTTAATTTTGCCCTTGAAAATTTCATAACAAATAATATATTTTTTTTTTTAGTTTTTTTTTTAGTTTTTTATTTACTGAAATACTTTTTTTATTAATTTTGTTGTTCTAATTTCACCTTTTGAAATCACAAAACAATTTCCTCTAATATAGCATAAAATGGAATAACAATTTCTGATATTTTATGGGGAATTTTATTTTGTTCAGGCAATAGCAATGTTTAAAAATGTTTGTAATATGGATCGTTTATAAAGTGAATTCTTATCTTATCTTATCTTTTTATTTCAACGTTTCGTAAATATGTGCTTTTATAAATAAAAAAAAAAATACAAAAAAAGTAATAATTCTTTCATATAAAACAATATTGTTTTTGTACAAAATACTCTGCATACTCTCGTTCATATATGGATGTATGAAGAAGGTACTCGTATGTGTTTCATTTGTATACCATCCCATACTATAGGTAGGTATGTTTGTTATATGAGTGAACTTTTTTATTTTTTAGTATTTTATATTATGGGTCTACGTGCTACGTATTCTATTGTACATACTTCGTTATTAAAATTGTTTTTCTAGTTATTTTATTAGAATGAAAAAATTATTTATAGGTATATTATAAAGTGATTTATGAGTGTTATGAGTTACATTTTAAATTACCTATAGATACAATTTTATATACATACATACATATACAAAAGGAGCTACATTTGTGCTACCGCTAACAAATCAGGGGCGTTGCATAAACATATTCGTTGCATTGAAACAACACTCTTTTACTAAAACTTAATACACTTATTTATAATGTTGCACTTAAAGCTTTGATCACATAAAATTCGTTCGCATAAATGTTTTAATATGTTTGTAACTAAAAAAAAAGACGAATAAATACTTTTGAACCTCAAATTGATACTCATTTATTAAAATTTAGGAAAGGCTGAAAGAAATAAAAGACTACAATTAATTTCCTCTTATTAAAATTCGTATTTTTGATCTGAGGATGTGCAGATTTTTAGTATACAAAACACTTTTTTATCTATGAAGCAAAATATTTTTATTATAAGGTAATAAGAAATGTATAAGTTTGAATCAACTAAAAATTTAATTTAATGTTTAATGTTGTCTTATTTTACAAAATTTTTATAAATAAAATTGATTTCATGGAAATTTAGTGAGAAGTAGAATCAAGTATCTGAGAGAAACAATCAAAAATTATTATACAGCTGAAAGATAACACCCTTTTTTATATAACCGAAATCCAAAATTTGAAAGTAAATATTTTGTTGGACCTCCATACAGCTTAATTACAGCCTCTAGTGGCCTTTTCATGGAATTTACAAGAGATTCAGTCACATCTCTAGTAATTCTAAACCACTCTTCCGTTAAAGCTGTTCGTTTGTCTTTGGATAAAATGCTTTATTTTGTAATGTTCCTGTGTAAAATTTCCCCCAGCTGCTCTATTGGGTTAAGAATTTAATTGCTTAGGCACGTTGTACAAAAGCCCCTCCTTGACAATTCTGACAATGTGTTTTGGGTCACTGTCTTGCTGAAAGACCCCAAATTTTCAGCATTTACTTTTAAATTGTCTTTTAAAATTTGTAAGTACTCTCGGCTATTCCTTGTACTTTCAATGAATATAGGATTACCTGGTCCTACAGCTGACATACAACCCCAAACTTGTACTTTTACTGCAGCACTGTTCTCTTCTGTTCCTTTTCTCATGATTTTGATCCAAAAATCTGAAGTTTACTCTAATCGCTAAATATTACATTCGCCCCTATCGTGAATAAAAATTCCACATGCAATTTGTTCCCTTTTCACACTTTTCCTATTAAAATTCAATGTTAAAAAAAATAAAAGGGAACAAATTTCATGTGGAATTTTTATTCACAATAGGGGTGATTATTCCAAAAAGATTTCGGAGAGATTAAGCAAGTTAGCTTTTAAAAAGTCTTTACATTTAGTACATACGTTTTATTGCAGAAATATACGAATGTTTTCTAGGCACTGTTCCATGAAGCCCATGGTTATTCAGCCATCTTCGACGCGCTTACTGGGTCTTCGCGTATCCTAGAAATGTCTTCAGCTATTTTGACTCTACTAGACTTTGGAGTTTCTTTCAGCCCTCTGACTATTTTGCGCACCACATTATCAATTAGAGAGCGTTGTCGACCGGTATGTTTTGCAGTTTTGGTGTTTCTTTCAATAACTTTTATTTAATATGCCTATATATATAATTGCGTTACTTTCTTTGGAAAGGGGATAGGTTAAAGAAGTAAAGGTGGTGAAAGAAGAAAGATTTTTTATATCACAACTCTGCAATTGTTTATTTTGAGTGCAGAATTGCAGCGCCTCTGGTGGTGAGTAGGCACATTAATGTTAAAGCTTGATTTTATAGCCTTTATTTAATTATTTTACTTCGGTGGCCACCGAAGGAGGGCGCTGTAATAGATATTAGTTATGATATGATAGAAAACTAATAATTATCAGAAACTGATATTGTTCAAGTGGCAGCGGCTGGTAATCGAACCCGGGCTATAAAAATACCAACTCATGCTTAATGATCAAATGCGCTAAGCTACAGCACCGAACAGTTAACCGGCTTTTGTTTACAATTTTAGCAATATCTGCGAGAGACTTTCCGTTGCTTCGATGCAACATTATAAATTAACCCCCTTATTCATAAAAACTTACAACAGATTTATAACAGGCTTATAAATCAAATTTCCATACAAGATTTGCTTTATAAACCTCTTATAAACCTGTTGTAAGTTTTATGAATAAGGGCATTAATCTTTAACCTCCACTGGTAAATCTTTGCCAGGTGCCAATCGATGCCTTAAATAATTTCCTAACTCTGTACTTACAAAATTATTACTAATTTTATTTAAAAATTAAAAATTATTATTCACTGTACACTAAATGTGGACTCTGATTGTGTACTAAGTAATTGTAGTTTAACTAAAATATAAAAAAGCAATACATGGTATATAAAAATATTAAAATATTTTTGTTAAATGTTGAGCAGAAGATATAATCAGAATTATTTTCTATGATAATATGTATCTCAACCGAACTGTAATTATTTAAATTCAGTTTTGATTTATTTATTTACAAACCACAAATAAAATTGTACGTTTTCCTTTACGTCACAACTTGTTGTCATTTCACACGACATACACATACCTATTTCTTATTTTCAATTGGTAAAAAGAAGTAAGGTACTTTTTTCTTATTGGAAAGGTACCAAAATTTAATAAATTTTCCTTAGTTTTAAACTTCTCTGAGACATGCTGTCTTAGCATTAGGTTTGTGTCTATACTAATATGTGTGCATTGTTTAATAGTAAATATTTGTATCATATATTAAAACTGTTGCCTGCTTTTAGGTGTTAAATAACTAAGTTCAGCACTAGTTTTTAACAGAATTATATTAAAGACACTGGATATTTAAAATTTATTAGATTAAAAAGCCAAAGAAATGTTTAGGAATCTAGTTTTGTATTAATAATTATATGTATTTTAATTATGTTAGTTTAGTTATTATCTTGGAATTAGTACTTCAACTTAATCAAGTAGTGAATAATAGTATTTTAGTTTATGTGCTAACAATGCAATAAAATTAACAAATCCCTAAAGATGTAGGAAAAACACAAAATAGGATTTAATGTAAAATTAAATAAATGCACTTACTAGTTAGCCATATAGGAGAATCCCTGTACTGTACTGCATTACACTTGGCTTGTCTTACAGAATATTAAGGCTGCCTTCAGCAACATATATATATCCAAATTGGCGTTGGGAGACAAATTATATGTAGTATATAATTAAACTATATTTTAAATGCGCCACCGTATGAATAATAATAGGGCATAGTTCAAAAGAAACTACTTAAGGCCACATTTGGCAAATATTTGCCGAAAAAGACGTAACCACTAAATAACATATATTTGAACTTGTTTATTTATTTAAAAAAAAACAAACTTTTCTTATTTAGGCCAAAGCACAACAAATATTAAGTTTTATTTTATTTGATGCTGTTTGATCTTGCAAAACTCTAGTAAGAGTAAACAACGTCAAACAAATTTGTTGTAAAACAAGTGGTTACGCTTTTTTGAGTAAATATTTGCCAAATTTGACCGTTACCGATTCTAATTATAAGACATTACTTGTGTTCAATTTTCCTGCAACAAAATGCATATACAGTGCACTCGGGAAAACGTCAACGCTCGTTTACGTCAACATCCCAAAACGTCAACCCTTTTTTTACATTACCTACTCTAAAATTTTATGAATTAAATAGAGAGAAGGCTCTCTTCCAAATGTTGAAAGGAAAAAAAACAGCAGAAAAAAATAACAGTTTTTTTTTAAATGCAATGATATAAAAATACATTCTCATTTAAAATGTATTCTTTCTGTTCTAATTGTCTTCTATGGTTCTAGTCAGGTTGAATGCCTTTTTTGTTTCATTTTTGAAATTGTTTATGTTTGATTTTAGTTTATAATCAATAAAAACGTTTAAAAGCACATTATCGATATGTTTTTTATTTAAAAATTTTACATTCGTAAACGTCAACAATTTGTTAAACGTCAACACCCGCGGTTTTAATTAGTTGACGTTTTCCCGAGTGCACTGTAGTATTTAAAATTTTAAACCATGGTGCAATTATTCAAGGTGAGTGCCAATCGGCAACAAATACAACACAAAACAGAAAAAACAGGCATTTTGTTTGTGTAAAATGATGTACTACTATCAAAAGCACTTGACAAAATATTACTTTTGACATAAGTAAATTTTAAACAAAATCAGTCAGCTGTGCTACTGCACTCACCTTGTATAAGTTCACCATGATTTAAATTATATTATATTTAAAAAACGATTAATTTTATATTTTTCAATATTTGATTTTTTTATTTCAAAATGTTCGTTTGTTTTGTAGACTTAAACGCTATGGAAGAATAAAAATATCAATAGGAAGTAACAATTTAATATTTAAATAATTATATAAAAAAAAAAATAAAATAAATTTTTATTTAATTCTGTAATATATAATAAAAATAATAATATAATAATAATAATTAAAAACAATATATAAACTTATTAAAAATTATGAGATTTAGTGTTTTTTGTTAAAATATTTGTTTTTTATAAATTTTTAAAGATATAAATTTTGAATAATTAAATTCAAAAATATATTTATAGAGAAATTTATAAATTATGAAATAATCAGCTAAATAAAAATTATAAGATTAAACAAAAAACTGCAAAAAAATTAACTTAAAATCTCTGAAATATAAACGAAATTTATGAAATATATAAATTAAACCTAGTTGTATATAAAAAAATTAATTGAAAATTGTAATTTTGTGGAAAATAAAAGTTTTAAAAATTTGTTGAACTAACTTTATAATCAATTATTTTTAAAATTTAAATATTATTTACATTTATTATTTTTTTGAAAGAATTTTGTTAGTTTTTTGTTTAATGTGGAAGTTTATTTTTGATTTTGTTAAAATTTTTTTAAAATAATTTTCAATAGTATACATACATATTTTGTGTTGTTGTATTTAGTTTTAAATTTATATAAAAATGTTTTCTTTAATTATTTATATAGAAACTTAACCTACATACGAGTACATATTTATGAAATATAAATTTTAAAGATTCTTTGGAAATTTTCTAGAAATTCATACTAAATTTAATGGATTTTTTCTAGAAGTTTTTTTTTTAATCTTTGGTTTTCTTTGTATAATTGTGGGGGAGTTGTATGATTTACAGTTGGGGTTTTATATTTATTGGTTTGTTAATTAAAAAAAAAAGACAAAACAAGAAATATTGTTTCATCCATTTGATCAGTTAAACTTGTAGCACTAATTTTAGTAAAATGCATTTATAACAATTTAATTTTCCAAAAAATTTATTTTCGAATATAAATTTGTTTATTCATTGTGGTCCTTATAAGCTGCTTTATAATGAAATTGCTTTACAGCCTCTAGATCCTCAATGAGCAAAAATTAGTTGTGGTATAATAATTCGGAAATTAAATGAAGAACATTTAAAAACATTGTATGGAAAATGTTTGCTATAAATCTGAACCATAAGCTATGTATAGACGGTTGTCAGATCATACAATGTTGTCAGATCTAGCAATGTGCTAGCAATGTACTAACATTGAAAAATTGTTAGCAAAAGGTAAATTGTCAAAGCTTTTTCTTACACCGTTGGCAGACACAAATTTTAAGTTCACACGCTTGTTAGACATTTTCTGGACATTTTTCGGACAACATTGTCAGATCTGACAACCGTCTATACAAAGCTATAGCTTACAAATTCTTTTCATTAGATATGTTAGCATTTTATCTGTTTATAATTTTTTGTCTGTGAATTTCTTCAGACGTTTTACAATTAAACAATTAATCTACATTATTGTTAAGAAAATTAAAATTTGTTTCAGTTATCATCATTGGCAGCAATAAATTGCTTAATCCATAGAATATTTCCGGCTGTAATTTACCAGAAGCCTTAAAATTACTCCATTTTCACAACCGTTTCCCTGTCAAATTTTCTGCCAAAATCGTGCAAATGCTGCGGCACAAACTGCAAAAACTGTTGCTGTTGCAAATCGTGCAAATGTTGCTGGCGGTGCAGTAGAAATTGATGATACTCGTAATCATCATCCATGGAGGGACTACGACTCATATTATTTAAATGGCCATGTAAAATTTGTTGTTGCTGCTGCTGCTGCTGCTGATGTTGCTCATCGGCCAATTGTTGGTGCAGTTGTTCGATTTTAATGCTGTTGACAGTATCATGGGTAGCCGGTATTAATTCACCATAACTTTCGTAGGCCGGAGAGGTGGGTGGTGAATTGGTTGGGGCCTCAGTATGGTAGGTATTTAAGGGACTGTGATTGTTAGAGCCCATATGAAGGGTGGCATGGTGACCATGTGGATTGTTGGCTGCTAATTGTTGTTGCTGTTGATGATGGTGTAGTTGTTGTTGCAGATATTGTTGCTGCTGTTGTTGTTGAGTCTGAGAATTGCTGTTGTTGGCTGTGGCACATTTGTTGGCTGTTGGTGATGTGTTGTTGCTGTTGGGTGAATTGGGATTCATTAGCGTATTGGCTGTATGTTGCTGTTGCGTTGCTGTATTCATTAATTGCTGTTGTTGTTCTGCTTGTTGTTGCTGTTGTATATATTTTTGCATAAATTTCAAATTTTCATTATCATTATGATTAAATGTTGTTGTATTGTTATTATTATTATTGTTGTTGTTGTTGTTATTGCTGTTAGTATTATTTAAATGATTGGTAGGTGATGATGAGGCAGATGAGCCATGATGTGTAAACATTATAGGTGACATTTGTTGCTGCTGTGCGTGTTGTTGTTGTTGTTGCTGATTATTATGTTGAAATTGTTGTGGTGATATATTACCCATGTTATTATGTTGTTGATGTTGCTGCTGTTGCTGCATTAACGGTGATGTTGGTGACATATTCATGCTGTGATTATGATTGTTTATATTATTAATATTATTATTATGACAAGGCGATGATATACTATTCGTGGGTGATGTAGCCGCCGATTGTGTTAGTGATGATGTTGATGCATTCAATAATTGTTGTGTTAAAGGTTTAATATCTAAAAATTTTTAATTTTAAATTGAGATTTACCCCGACAAACGACATTTAAATTGATAATCAATATGAAAAGAGACAAAAAAAAAAGAAGAATACGAAAACATAATTAATAAGCATGCTGGGAGATGATGAATATTTTTCGCTACAAACTTACCATGATCGCCATTGAGCATGCTCATGTTGTGAGTGGCACTTTCCGTGCTGGTATTGAGAGTATTATTGGACGAATTGATAGATTGTTCGCTTTTTGCTGCCGCTTGCTTTTTCGACATTTTTTCGGTTTTACAGCCTTTGGGTTTGCGTTTGCGGGTCTGTTAAATAAATACGATGTAATATTAATAATATATTTTAAAAATTTATAAAATCCTTAATATTTACCTGTATTGTATCCTTTTTCATGGTTAAAGGGCGTTTAACACTGTGCAGCTTGTAGTATAGGCCACAGGCATTGCACACCGGTTCACCATTAGGATTACGACGCCATAATGAAGTCTGGGTAGTCAAACAATTGGAGCAGGTCAGGCCAGCTCTTCTTGAAGCACTCTATTTATGTGAATTAATAAAACAAAAAATAATTAATAAAACTCTTTTCATAAGAAAGAATAAATCAAAAATATTTAAAAAAAAAAACAAAATTTTTGAATTTATTTGAAAAATTAAGGTATGTATAGCAAAACACCTACCAGACGCCGCGAGGTAGCACGACTAACAACATGTTCCTCTTTAATGTTGCCAGTGCTGTTGTTGTTGTTGCTGTTCCGATTTGTAACAGTATACGGAAAGGTCTTATAGAAATCCCCGCCTGATTCAGCGGCCACTGTAATATAGTGATTGATTTGTTTCATTAATTAAATGGCAAACAAAAATTAATTGAGTCTTTTTTACTTTCTAATAATTTCAAAGCTACAACAATTTTTTACAATATTCATAAGAAAGAAAACAAAATGTCTAAAGCATTCACAAATTACAAATATAGACAATATAAACAAAATACTATTTTCTTGTTTTAATATTTATTATAATAAATTCAATTAATTTTTTCTGGTTTATCTTCAAACTGAACTTTCAGGAAGCGAGAACGTTGTTGTTTTGTTGTTAAAAGTTTTTGCAATTTAGGGCAAAGGATTTCTATAAGCTTTATTTATAATAAACAGGATAAATTCAAAAATTTTGTTTTTATTTCTTCAAGTACTTTTTTTAAAAAAATTTTTTGTTAATTACTGTAAAATAATTTACCAATCTTCTGGGTGGTTTAATTAAGGGACGATTCATTCCGTTCATTTTATGATAAAGACCGCACGCATTGCATAAATAATGTCCGGTATTATCACGTCGCCATAGTGGAGTTGAAATTGCACCACAATTGACACATTCTCGCCCCTCCGTAAAAAAATCGGCATCAAAAAATGCTTCAAATATAATAGACATAACAAATACCATCAATATTTATAATGATTGGGATTGATTTTAGTTTTTTTTTTTTTTTCTTAAACGTTTCCAAACAAAAAATTTCATAATTTAAACAAAAAATATGGTGATTTATATGAAAAATTATATAGTTCCTATAACTGTTGTTGCTGTTGTTGTTTTGTTGTATAAAAATGTGTAATTTATATAGATTTGTTTTGTTTTTAAATTTACTGAGGTGTGATTGTGTAACAAACAAAAACAAAAAAATTAATTGAATTTATTATAAAAAACTAATAAATAAATATTTGGTTTTTGGATAATGAATATATGTACATATAAATCGTGTAGAAAGAGTGGTTTAATGTTTAATATAAAATAAATGAGAGAAAGTATAATAGTAATAGATAGTAATACGTATAGGCTTAAATATAAAGTTCAAATTAGTAGCATAGTTTTAGGTGAGCTAAATTTTAAATATTCTACGAAAGTATTTTATCAAAGTTCTGGAATTTCAAGGAATACTAAATCGAATACTGAATTGTTTTAAATACAGCCATTAGGACAAGTTTTGAGTATATAAATATGCTGAAATTCTTCAGTTCATAGTTGACACTTGCATCAGTTGCAGTTTAAATTTGTAAGGCATCAAATTTTATGAACAGAAAACTAGGTTCCGATTGAATTCAAAATGCCAAGTCAAAATTTTGTTTATATGCTAAATGTTGCATGTTTAAAGAAGGTTAAACAATGTTTAGGTAGGCGTTTAAGCTCAAGTGGGTTTTTAAGTTAAAGTTAAACAGGCATTTGAACTCTAGTTGAACATGTTCATACTGAACATTTAATGAGTTTGGTGTAAAATATTGTTTTATAAAATATTCAGTTAAAAGCACATAAACTCTAGTTAAATATTTTGTGAAATTTACTTAAAATAGAGTTGTATAAAACCTGCTTTTAAGGCATTTAAACTGAAGTTAGAAATTTGTCTTTAAATGAGCTTGGGTTAAAATTTTATTTGACTAAAGCTCTATGAGTTAAAACTCTAGTGAGTTTAATAGCCACTGTTTATTAAGATCTAGTTCAGCCCTTAAGTAAAACAAAAGTTAAAGTTTAACGGGCATTTGAACTTTAGTTAAACATGTAATAAGTTAAGTTTAAATTAAAAAACAGGTTTTCAAGCACTTAACTCATATTGAACATTTAATGGGTTTGGTGTAAAATATTGTTTTATAAAACCTTCAGTTAAAAGCACATAAACTCTAGTTAAATATTTTATGAAATTTACTTAAAATATAGTTTTATAAAACCTGCTTTTAAGGCACTTAAACTGAAGTTAAAAATTTGTCTTACGAATTCTCGGTCATTAGTTAGCCATTGGTAAACTAAAATACTAACTATTGTTTAACTATTATTAACTAAAGACTGTGAATTCGGCCATAAATGAGCTTGGGTTAAAATTTTATTTGACTAAAGCTGGTTTTAAAGTTTTGTGAGTTAACTGATGCAATTGGAAATTTAAATTTATAATTAAATCACTTTCATTTTATATACTTTGTTTTAAGTTAACAATAATTTCAAATTATAAACACAAAATTTTGTTTAAATGTTAAAGGAAAACAACAAATGGTTTTAACATGGCCCATATTTACCAGTAAAATATTTACTTAAAAGCAAGAGCGGACCACATTTACACAGGTTACGTAAATAAACAAAGTAATTTTATAAAACTGCGCTTCAATGGAAACGAAAAAGAAAATCTACCTAAAAATGCTCAAAACACACAAATTTGGTGAAAACTGAGTAAGTGTGAAATTTGTTATACAGCAGAAAATTTCAGTTTTTTGTTTTTTTTTTTGCTTTTTTCTGTGGCCACACATGCGTGTTAAAGAAAATAAAATAAATTCGTAGGATATTGTTTAAAGGGAATAATTAAAAACTGTACGTATTTAAAAAATATGTATATAAGGATTTTAAAAATCAGTTTTAAATTTTATTTAAATTGTGTTTGTCTGCTTTAAAAAAGGTCATAGCCTCTTATTATTTTCTTTTTTTTGGATTGTTTTAAGGCGAGTATGAACATACATACATATAATTATTTAAATATATAAACCTTATCAGTATATAATAAAGTAAATAAAATAATTATTGTATATTTATTTTACCAAATATTGTTTTAAATTATAAAAATAAGAAGTCAACTTTGAATAAAAAAATTTTTAAAAAAATTATAAAAATAATAAATAAGTAATTAACCACAAAAATTATTAAATTAATATTTTGAATTCGAACTTACTGGCAGACAATGAAGCAGAAGCTATTAAATTGTTGGCAGATGGATTTGTTACCTCGGCGGTTGAGCTGACGGCACGGCCATTAATGGCTGAACGTATGACATTGGTACTGGCGGCAGTTAGAACATTATTCAAAGCCTGATTACCCACCACCGAAGTGGGAGCATAACTAATGGCCTCATAAGGACTAGACCAAGCATCGTTCTGTATTAAAGAAAAATACAACAAAGAAGTAGAAAAATTAAAAGAGAAAAGCAATAAATATTGTTTGTTTGTTTGTTTTTTTTTGATTTTTGCCAACTTACATGACTTCTATAATTACTCAGTGAGCCATAACGATCAACGCCGTTGGCATGTGAACTCTGGTTGTAGGATGTAGTAGCAATGCGCTGGAATGCTGGCAAAGCTCCACCGCCACCACCACCACCACCACCACTGCTCTGTGTACTTTTGGGTGAACCATCGTAGTCATCGGAATTGGAATGTGTCTCATTGAGATTATTGTTAGACGAGTTAGTTGTAGTGGCTGCTGCTGCAGAGATATGATTGCTTTGACTGCATGTTGTGGCTATGCCGGCTGCAGATGAATTGGTGACACCTGAGGCTGAGCTGTGATGGTTGGAGGAGGGTGGTGGTGGTGATGACGTTGTGCCTGTTGACTGCATAGCATACTGCATGCCATTGGTGGCTGTTGCTAGCAAAGGTGCCGCATACACTGAACTGCAATTTATTATAAAGAAAATAATTCTTTAATTAGTATTGTTGTATGTATAGGTACATATGTATGTAGTGTGTATGTATGTGTTGAATTAATTTCTGCTACTAAAAATTGTTATTTATTTATTTATATTTTGTCAAACTTTTTATTTTATTTTTTACATACGTACAAACAAGTATGTACTCGTATGTACATATGTACTATATATGCTGCATTTCACTTGAAGTCATGCAAATTTGTTCATATTTTTGCTCATTTATTTTTAGTTCTTAAAATCATTTAGCATGATGTCATTTTAAAAACATTTTTTATATACACATACATACATACATAAGTAGGTATATAAAATGTTAAATTTCATTACCTATAGCAATAGTTTTTCAAATACATATTATTATAATTGGAGAAAAACATATTCATTTTTTTTTTAAATTGCGTTTTCGTTAATTTCGTACCGGATGTTGTTTGAAATGTTCAAGTTGTTTTTTTGCAATTTTATTTTTTGTTTTTACATGTTAATCGAATTTTGCGAAGCACTGTAAAGGGATTCATAGAACATCTTAAATAAAAATATAAATTGACAAATTGTATTTGTAGGTACTATTTATAAGTAGTGTCCGTTTTTGATATTCTTTTCGCACTTTATAATTTTTAATAAGTTTAACTTAAAGTTATTTCTTTCAATTTAAATCATAATACTCAATAATTTGTATTTTTTCATTTCGATAAAAGTACTTTTTTTTTATCAATAGTACCTCTAGCAATTAGTTTCTTTAACAAGTTTACTATACTTGGAATGGAAATGGTGCAATGTGATAAACTATTTTGGATCTCCATCTCATCTCCCAAACTTCTTTTTACATTTTGTTTTGTGTTATTCCTTCCGCTTCTTTGGCTTGATTCTTACATTTGTTTACAATTATTTGTTTGTTTTGTTTTTAATGTCCACAAATCAAAAAAAAAACTCATCTCATGTTTTAATTTCAGCACAAGATCAGTAACCAAGACCACCATCACTGTGTTTGTTTAATATCGAAAGGCAATGCAAAATTAATTGGGCAGTTTTTCAAGTATAATATTAATAATTGTGACAGAGTTAGAGTTTAATTAAACGGCTAAAGTATGAAGGTACTTTTGGGTAGACTTGGTAGATGCGGTACATTTTTTCTGTTAAGAACAATAAGATATAATTTTAGTACCTAATGTCATTGTTAATTTGGTTCAAATATCAGCAGGACAAAATGGAGTAGTATTATTTCAATACTGCGGTAATACAGCAATATTTTTTTCCATACAAAATAATACATTTCAGTTCTATTGACATTAAGCTGTTTCAAACTTGGCAATTTCTATACCCGAGAGTTTAAATTACTTAGAGGCAAGGACCTGAAATTCTTATAAGGGATTTATTTAATACAACAAAATTTGTATGGCCTTTTTAGCAAAATAGGTTAAATATTTTAATAACTTTTAAAATTTTCTCTTAGTATGTTGCTAACTTATAATAAGAATTATTTATGTAGCGTATTCTTACACATTTTGCGTACTGTTTTTTTTTTTTTGGTACCATGTTAAAAAGTTCTTTTTTCTTAGCTCTTAAGGAAATTTGACCATTTGTGTAAATAAATCAATGAAATGCAAAGTTCGTTATGTTTATAATAAAAATTACAGTAGCTTTTCTAAATATTTAAGCAAAGCCTATAGGTATGTATGTATATAGAATCAGATATTTAAACACTAGTCAAAAGATTTCAAAGATACAGAAGAAAAATATACAAAAAAAAACAAATCAACAAATTTTGAAAACAAAACTAGAATTTTATTTTTGCAAAGCAAATTTTGATAAGTTTGTCAAAAATTTCGTACACGCAGAGAAAAAACATAGTTGTGGTAAACATAATCTAAGAGCAACATATTATGATAAGATTTATGATTGTAGTCAAAACATATTATGATGAATATAAGTGCCATGAAATATAATATTATGATTAAATATCATAGTAATATTTCATATTATTAATCTTATTATTTTCATGTTAATCATAATTTGATATTATAACATCATATTAAAAACTAATATAATCATAAAATTGTCATACATGATCAAATTATGACCTAAGGTAACCATATAATAGTTTAAAGTAATCATATTATGAACTTAATTGATCATATTATAATCTAAATTAATCATATTATGATATATAATAATCATATTATGATCTAAAGTAATCATATTATGATCTAAAGTAGTCATATTATGATCTAAAGTAATCATATTATGATCTAAAGTAATCATATTATGATCTAATGTAATCATATGATAAACATAAAAATATTTATAGTAACTAAATTATCGTTAAAATCAAATTAAAATAACAATTATTTGTGTACCACAACAATATATTGTTACCAAAAAAGAAAGTGTAGTTGTCGTAACCATGTCCAACCATATTTTTTCTCTGCGTGTAGGTAAACGATCGCTTTACAAATGCATATTGTTATAACTAGTGAAACTTTCAAAATGTTAACACATGAGTTTTTGTTTGACGATGGTGAAAACGCGGTAATAACAAGAGAGACCGAATAATTTTTAGGGACTACAAAACTTTAATTTCAAAGAGTGCTTTCGTTTAAATCAAATCCAATTTGATTTCATTTTAAATATAATTAGAGAAAAATTAGAGCACATTTTCAGCGCAGTCAAGTTTTGTAGGCTGAAAATCAACTGCTACTGTGCTTGCAGTGGTTCGGATTCCGGAGTCTAAATTAATATGTTCTCAAAATTTACAATAATTTAAAAAAAATACCTACTTTATTGTTTTGAAAACTAACAAATAAAATATCTTTTTATTCTTTAATAACATGTAGCACTGCAGTATTATTTTTTGTTATATTTAGCAATGCAAAGAGAAAAGCGATAAGACGGAAATGCAAAGATGATAAAATGTTCTGTGGAACACTTTGCATACTCACTTTGCAAGAGAACGCAAATACTTCACAAAGAGCACAAAGTAATGTCTCCGCAAAAATTTTATTAGTGCAAAAATGAGATTTGCAAGGATTATTGTGGAGCAGAAACACTTATCACTTTGCAAAAAAAATGCAATTTCATAAGTGAGAAGTGAAATGTTGATAAATTGTTTGTAGATTTGGAAAATAACTGATAATACACATATATGACCAAATATATAAATAACTTTGGATTTTTTGGTTCTTTATTATACGTTGTAGCCTGTTTTTCACACATCACTGTAACAACCTGCTAATTTTGTCATACTGCGATTTGATCATATTAACGAGAATGTATGTAGTTCTTAGGTTCTTTCTATCAATATTTGCAAAGAATTCAAAGTAAGTTGATTCAATTACTTAAATGAAGATGTATTTTAGAGGAGTATATGAAGAACTTTAATATACAATTTATCAAATATCTGCAGTCTATAAAAAGTACTAAACTTTTGTCCTGCCGACTTATCATCAAATGAGAAAGTATTAGGGAGTTTTTAGGTTCTTGTATCAATATTTTCAAGGAATACTGTATTACGCAAGACTATTTATGACTATTGATATTTTTTAACTTTTGTTTTGCTGACACCAAAAATAAAAAAGTACCAAACTGTTCATAGTGGTAAATATATAAAGAATATAGGAGCTATTATTAGGAATTTATAAAAATATCTCCAGATTACCAAAAGTACTTAATTAACGTAGTACGTTTTTCATCACTATTATTACACTGCAAATTTGTTTGTGCTGCTATCTGCGAACCAAATTTAGGAAAAAATCAAAGGAGCTTTTTAGGTTATTTGCTGGATTTTTTTTTTAGTATTTAAAGCAGGTTAGTTAATAAAAGTACTAAATCCTAAAGTAAGCAGCACTATTGAAAACATGCTACTTTTGTCCTGACCAAGTATTTATCTATTTTATTTTATAGTCTAAAAACTGCAAAATAAAAAAGTACCAAAATGTTATAATCATAAGTACTAAAATATAGTAGAACGTTTTTCGTATTTATTAGCAAGCAGCTAATTTTGTCCTGCCAATATCTGATCATATTAAGAGAAAGTCTGGAGATGTTTTTAGGTTCTTTGAAGTAAATATTTAGAATGCAAATTAAGATGATAATAAAAGTACTGTTGACAACATGATAACATGCGTGACACGTGATCAATCAGCAGATTGAAAAACAACTAAAATTTTGTAGTACTTTTAAGTTTAATTCAATCTATGTAAAAGATTGGGCAAGTTTTAAGTTTCCCTTTAAGACTAAAATATTTTTAGCCCTTGTGAGTCTCATTATTGAGATATACCTATGAGTTTTTTTATTTTCACTTGTGTTCTTTGAATAATTTATTAAGTTTGGTTAATTATTTAAACACAAATTGCAGTTGTCATATTTTTGTGGATTTTCAGATATACATATACATATATGATTAGACAATTTTTATCACAATTTTTTTTATATACATAGTTTATAAATATTTTGAGTTGTTTTTGGATTTCTTATTTTTATGAAAAAAAAAAATATTTAAAAATAATTATTGAGACACACTTTAATTTCATATTTTGTTTAAATTAATAAAATTTTATTAAAAAAAGTTCTGTCAGGCTTTACATTCAATCTAAATCAAGGCTCACGATCACGATCACTAGTCACAAAAAACAAAACTGAACTTAACACTTTGACAACGTAAAATCTTATAACACTTTGGCTTACAACTAAACGCAAATAGTGGCAGTTGACACTATTATTCCATATGGAATTTAAGATTTTAGTTTGTTAATATTTCTTTTGAATTCTTAGATGTTTTATTCTTTTTTGAGAATCATAAAATTATACACCACGTACGTGAATGCGCGTTAAAATGTCATAATTGACTGTAAGAACAACTAAATCGAATTTCAAAATCTACTTCGTCTTCAACACAATATACACAAATACACTCTGACTGAAACAGAAAAGCGTAGCGAGTGTGTGTTGTTTAAACTTGTACATATGTACATACGAGTACATCTACATATTTGATGTTTAAATTCCAATAACTCTAAAGGTAAGTTAAGAAAAGTTAAAATTGTTAAATTACGAGTATGTACTACCATGCCACAGCGTTTTAGAAGATAATGTTAAACTAAACCACCTACAAACGCTTCCAAAGCGTGTTTAATCTATAAAATGCTTTTATGAATATGAACTGAAATGTCATACATACTCGTATGTACAATATGTATGACTGACGATTTGTTTTAAGTTGGTTCTTTTTTTTTTCTTCTTCTTTTGTGGTTTATCTTACACATTGTTTATAATGTTCACAATAATATTATGATTGCTTTAGTTTGCTCTGTTTTTTTTTTAAGCAATTTTCATATAGGAAGTAATTTTTTTGTATTTATAAAATTTATATTACGTATTTTCTGTTTAAAATATTTTTTTGCTTTATTTAAATCTGTTTTGCAGAGAATCTTTTAAAAAGTCACATACTTTCTTGAGTTGTATGCCACGCTTGAATTATAAAGGGTGATTTTTTAAAAGCTATAGGAAAGGTTTTAAAAAAAAAACAAATAAAATTCAGAAAAATGCATGAAATCTTTATTTGAATCCATAGTACGGTCCATATAATTTAATGTTTGAAGATTATTTCATGCAAATGTTGACCTTGACTGCGCCTTAAATGGTCGATCCGCTTAGTCCAATTTTGGCATACTCTTTCCAACATTTCGGCCGGTATCTCACGAATAAATGCTTCAATGTTGACTTCCAATGCGTCAATTAAAGCGGGCTTGTCTGTATAGACAGAGGCTTTAACATAGCCCCACAAAAAATAGTCTCAAGGCGTTAAATCGCACGATCTAGGCGGCCAATTGACCGGCCCCGAACGTGAAATAAAATGTTCACTGAACTCGCCTCTCCATAAGTCCATTGTTGCGCGTGCTGTATGGCATGTGGCACTGTCCTGTTGAAAACACATGTCATGCAAGTAAAGCTCTTGCATTTTGGCCAAAAAAAGTTGGATATCATCTCACGGTAGCGCTTACCATTCACAGTTACGTTACGATTCGCATCATCTTTGCAGAAGTACGGTCCAATGATGCCACCAGCCCATAAACCGCATCAAACTGTGACTTTTTCTGCATGCATTGGTAGCTCTTGCAATGCTTCTGGCTGATATTCACTCCAAAATCAACAATTCTGCTTATTTACGTACCCATTGAGCCAAAAATGGGCTTCGTCGCTGAACACAATTTTTCGGTAATTCATCGCGCGATGAACTTTCTTCATAGAGCACGCATTTTGATAATAAAATTCAATAATTTGCAAGCGTTATTCGTTTGTAAGACGATTCATGGTTAAATTATAGACCAAACTGAAGATGTTTGACAGTGAAACAAAACACGAAAGGTGCGTCAGCTGTTTAAACCAGTGTTGCCAAAAAGATAATAGCTAAAAAATCACCCTTTACTTTGTCGTTTATGAGTTTAGCGCTGTTTTGTATTGAAATTCTCAAACAAAAGGTTGGGTTTTTGCATTTTAACGTTATGGAAATAAAAGGTCTTAAAAGGCACTACTTTTATATGTTTTCTGTTTAAACAAAAAATGGGTCAATATAATAAAATATTTTATTACAAATATTTTACACGATTTATGCAATTGGGTAAATTCATATTCAGTCTGTTAAGAATTTGGTAAAATGAGTCCATGATGTTGTGATGTTTTAAAAAAATGTAGAAAGAACAAATTTAAGAATAGTAAATGTCCCCTTTCCCTAGCAAATTCAATTGCTGCAAAAAGAGACTACGTCTTAATTCAAGGCTATAAACAATAAACAAGAAAGTATAATTGGTCACGCCGGACCATATAATACCCTACATCCAGTATATGTATAAAACAGTTTTTCAGAAATGGGCGTTATATGAGAGATATAACCTGTTGTGGACCGATCATCCACAAATTTAGTGTAATGATGTCTGTGATTATATGCGTTAAACTTTATCTCGATATAAATACTTTTAAACGTTTTATGGAGCTTAAAGCGAATTACGGAGAGTACTGTTGCATACCAACATTTTTGAGAGAGTTATTCCTTTTAAAGTGATTTTCGGAAGTGGGCCTTATATGGTAGGCACGAGTAATTATCTACCGATCCGCACGAAATTCGTAGATGTGTTGTGGCTCTAATTACCACTCATTTGTGATAAAATTTGTTTGGATACTTGCATAATTCAAACATTTATGATCAGTAAACCCCAATTTCGGGAGGACATTTGTATGGGGGGCCAGGTGAAATAATGGACCGATTTCCACCAGTTTCAATTTCATCCATCCTTGGGTCGAAAAAATATCACGCACCAAATTTTATCGAAATATCTTCAAAATTGCGACCTGTACTCTGAGCACAAGCACAGAAAGTGATTCTGAGTCGATCGGTATACTTTAAGGTGGGTGTTGGACCAATATTTCTGGGCGTTACAAACATCAGCACAAATCCAATATACCCTCCCCACTATGGTGGTGTAGGGTATAAATATCCTTCACCTAAACATAACGAGAATTACAAAAACTATGTTATTATTAAGCATAGATAGAATATCCTTATTTAGTATTTTTATTGAGTCTTAGTGCAATTTTTTTTTAATTTTATATACGAGGGCGGTTTGAAAACTTCTTAGCCTAGAACAGATAGCGCCGTATAAGCAGAAAAAAGTTAAGTGTTTTGGAAACTTATCTGTGCTATGAACACATGTTAAATTTCTTTTCGATCTGACAACTCCTTCAGCTGTTCAAAAAAGATGAATCCACGATTTTTTTACAATGGAAAAATTAGAAATTCGTGGTGTCATTAAATATTTAGCGCACCAGAGTGTTTTAACAATGGCTAAACTCAACGAATTTAAGTACGAGTTGATTGAGTGGTCAATCAACTTATTCTTCTGGTTTAGCTCTCAGTGACTTTTACCTGTTCCAAATTTAAAAAAAAATCGTAGCTGGCAAGCGTTTTACCTCAAATAAAGATGCAATTACAATTGTAAACCACTATTTTAAAGGCCTTGAGGAAAACTATTTTAATCAAGGGGGCTGGAATTGCTAGATAAGCGTTGGACTAAGGGCCAGTTTTTAACTTGATATTTAAACACGAAATTAGTTAATTTTTCCTTAAACTTAAGTTTTATTTAAATATGGTTTCATTTTTCAGTCTGAAATTGCGTTTGGTATTTAATTATGATAAAAGTATGGTAGCACTATTGAATGTCAAAAAAATATAAACAACTTCTTCATTTAACAGCTGATTTACTATTTAGTTTACAAATTGTTGTAAACTAAATGGACATTCATATCATCTTCATATATCATATCTATTGTTTTAGTTGATATTAAGAACTTATTATAAAATAATAAAAAAAAAACTTCAATGCGCAATTTTCGTAATTTGCAGAACTGTCAAAATCATATGGTAGTATGAACAACTTAAGTTGTATTTAAATGGACGTAGTCAGTGATTTAAGTTGTATTTAAATATGATCTATAAAAATGAATTTGGTATTTAAACAGAACTTATGTTTTATTAATTTTTAAGTTAAAAACTGGCCATTAGTGTATTGAAGTTTGAAGAGATTTTTATTGAAAAATAAAAATGTTTTTGAAAAACTAACAATTCTCTTTCTTTGTTAGGCTAAGAAGTTTCTGAACCGCCCTCGTATTGTTTGATAGAAAAGTTTATGCACAATATAATTTATTTCAAATGTTTTAAAATTTTACCTAATTTTAACTATTTATAATTGCTGAAAATTACCAATTCTTACCATAATTTACAGATTTTGTCTGTTTATCATAACAATCTTAACTACAATGTAACAATTTATGAAATTAAAAATTTGTTAAAAGTGTTTTCTCAGCAGGTTAAGAAAAATAGCTAAATATCATCTTAGTAATGTTATTTACAAGTGTTTTATAGGTGTCATAGTGAAAGTAGACCGACCAATTACGGACTTCAAAATCCAGTATCCAGTAACGAATTTTTAAGTATTTGAGGCTAATTTAATTTGAATTTCATCTTAATAAATTTCGTAGGTTTACTTTATTTGGGAGCTATTGACAATTATGATCAGTTCATCAAAATCCAGTAGTATAATTGCATATGATCGATATTATTATGATTTCTTATCGGTAAAAATGTTGGTTCGATATCGATATTTATGTATTAGGCATTGTTGTGAGTTAACTTGTTTTTCTGAAGTGGTCCTTATATTGTTAATTATGAAATGATCTCTAAAACATTCGGTACAGAGAATTTTATGAATATCGACATTTAAGAGAGATATGAGTATTTAAATAATTTTCGAAAGTGGACCTCATATGTATTATATGGCCACAAAAACCTGCAAGATGATTTTGGCATATACATACATGGTCAGTGCAAAGTTTTTGGTCGGTAGCCAAAACAGATTTATAAGTATTTAAGAGACTTTCGGACGTCGACTTTGTATGGGAGCTATGGTCAAACATGGACCGAAATTTCTTTTATATGAGAAGTTTATGAGAAACAATAGTCCTCTTGTCATAGAAATAACTATTTCATGGCTTTATTTGCAATATTTAATCATATTTGAAAAAAGTTTACTTAAAATATCCATTTTTTTGGAAGGTTGTCTCACATTTTGATTTATAACTCTGGTTTTACTAGAGCAATTTTTCCGATTTTCAATAGTTTGGAGTATTAGGTAGAATTATGAATCGTTTTTTTTTTTTGTAAACTTTATTAATTCTGATTATGTATTTTGGATGTGAGAGTGTTTAGACAGACAGACGGACATAGCTCAATTAAATTAGAATTCCATAAGGATTTGATGGATCTTAGATGACTATTTCTCAATTTTGTGTTTTTTTTTATATATATAGAATTTTAAGTTGGCAACACTTTTTTAACTGGCGGCCATTTTGTTAGCTGTCAGGTGTTTTATGTTAAGTTTGGTTTGGCATCTCAACATGAATAGACTGACGCCTTAACAACTCTTCCAAATTGTGCAAATTTGTTTTAAAAATCACGGTTCTGTTCGAAATACGTATCGAGGGTGTTTTTTTTTAAGATGAAATTGAATCAAACAAAGATGATTTTTTTAAATTGTCATGATATTTACTTTTTTTGAAAGATTGACCACTTGAAGGACAACATTCGCCACGTTGGCCACAAATGTTGGAAAAAGTCAACTAAAATTGAAGCTACAGATTAGACTACGTCATATGCCAGAAGTCATATTTAAATTACATTGCCAGAAGATATCCTAGATTATCAAAGTTATATACATAAAAAAAACACCCTTTGAATACCCTCATCTATAAAAAGAATATGTATATGTATATAACCAGCGAAAGAATAAAGTTGTACACGATCACTTTGTAGCACTTCTATTTTTAGCAGCCATTATTAAAAATGTTTTCAATTGTTAGATTTTTGTAATTTTTTATTTAAACATTTAATAAAACACTATAATATAATGATTTAAAATTTAATAAAGTCATTTACGTATGTAAAAAGTCTCCACAGAGAAAACAGAGACCGTATTTATGATCAATCAAATGATTTTTACAAACGAATCATTTGATTTGCCCTGAATCTTCAGTGTTCGGCACTTATAGCCAACAGGGGCAGAAAGTGATTATTCAGTTGAAGGTGGGCAAATACTAACCGCCTGGCCCACGATGTCGAACGATTACGTTCGCTTAGATAAGACTTAAGACACAAACTTTTTATCGTATCTACTTTTTACTCAATCAAGTTTGTTTATTCCACAATCAAGTTTATGTCTTAAGTCTTATCTAAGCGAACATTATCATTCGACATCGTGGGCCAGGGGTAAATATTGCATACATATATCAGAAAATTCGTTTTAATCTTTATTACAATAGTTTTCACTAAAGTAGCTTTTTCAGTCAGTTATATCCATATAAAGTTAATTGATACATTTAAATTACGATGGAGAAAACTAAATATTTGTCATTCAATCTAAAATGTTGTATAGGCTACAAATCGATTGTCACAAGGAAACTGTTCGCTGTGGACAGCATGAATTTTTCTGATGACTGAATACTAAAAAATAGAGGCTTAGGTAAATTTCAGGTGTTAGAGCAAGTTTTCCAACTGCATTTCAAATTTGTCAGTTTTATTTAAAATTTACAACTTTATTCTAGCGGTAACCAACCCAACAAATTCATTAGAATTTCTTGTATCAAATTACCAAAATGCGGGCTATGTATTTTTTTTTACACAAAATAATGCAACACATGCACGAAACGAACACGTGCCACAATTACGTCGCTCAAGTATGTCCGTCCACCAGATGAATTGAAGTTAAGCAATCTCTAAACTAAACTTGGCTAATTTCCGTATTTAATGCGGGATTTCTAGAGTAAGCAAAGGGGGAAGAGGGTTATTTTAACTGTTGTGTTTAAAATAAAATAGTAAAATTAACACGTTTTAAATTGTCAAAGCAAGAACTAAAACAAAAGTAAATTAAGAGAGATTAAATGTTAAAGAAATATGCTAAAATTCAAACAATTTAAGGTGGACAGCTGTGGGAAAACATTTGATAATTTAAATATTTAGAATTGCAGCTACGTGCAACTAATTAAGGACAATAGTATTCAATATTTAAATCGTTAGTTAAAGGTAATATTTATTAAATAAAATTAACATTGAACACTTTTATTTTATATTTTTAATTTTTTCTTTGTGGTGTTTTTTATAATTTGTGAAATAAATTATTTTTAAAGTGATACATACTTTTTTTGTAAAATTTCGTGATATATCCTTAATTATATGCATGATTGACATTAATCTTATTTGACAAAAAGACTCACAAATTCATAAACAATAATTAATTTGACACAATATGCAGTTATTTTCTAGGAGTAAAACCTTTCGTAATCTTTGCTTTAAGCACGCATGTTAGTATCGTGCCCCTAATTAGTTGCACGTAGCTGTACATAGGTAAGTCAATTGCGTACAAATAAGTATTCAATATCTTAAACTAGCTATTTACGAATTCCAAAGAAAACAAGTAAGAAAGTATAGTCGGTCAAGCCCGATCATATAATACCCTACACTCAGTATAAGTATAAAACAGTTTTTCAGAAATGTGCGCTATATGGGAGATACTACCTATTATGGACCGATCATCCAAAAATTTAGTGGCATGACCTCTGTGAATATATGTATTATGTATGTAAATATTTATGGAGATTAAAGTGAATTACGGAGAGGGTCTTATATGGGAGCTACGGCTAATTATGGACCGATCATTATAAAATTCTACCATATGGTTTGTATATATCTGAAACATATTTGTGTTCAATATTATTTGGATATCGTCATTTTTAAGAGAGTTAAGATCTTAAAAGTGATTTTCGGAAGTGGACCTTATATGGAAGCTATGATAAATAATGGACCAATTTGCACAAAATTACTCATTTGTGGTGAAATTTTATGATCGTTCAACCCCTATTTCGGGAGGACATTTGTATGGGGGCTAGGTGAATTAATGGACCGATTTCCACCAGTTTCAATCCCATCTGTCCATGGGCCAAAAAATTATCATGTATCGAAATATCTTTTAAATTGCGACCTGTACTCTGCGCACAAGCTTTACATTGACAGCCAGCCAGACGGACGGACATCGTTAAATCGACTCAGGAAGTGATTCTAAGTCGATCGGTATAATTTGAGGTTGGATCAATATTTATGGGCGTTACAAACATCAGCACTAACCCAATATATTCTCCCCACTATGGTGGTGTAAATTATAAATAAATAAATGAGTAATTTTCTATAAATTTTCTCAATTATATTGTCATTTTGTATGACATAACATTTAAATGTTTAACATAATTTTAAATACATAAATATATTTAATTCTGGGGTGTATTTCTATACTCCTTTAAATGAACAATTTAGTTTAAAATTTCATTGAAAAATTTGTTAAGTAGACATTAATTTGCCAGCATGTAGTTGAGAAGCTTTAAATGTTATTGCCGGAAAAACAATACGGCTATTTAAAACTAGAATTTGTCTACTTTTTGTTTTATAATTTTTGATACATATGTACTCGTATGTATGTATTTTGTTTAGGTTTGTAACAATGTAAGCAATTATTGTATGTATGTATGTCTGCCGCCAGCAGCATAAAATAGCAAACAATTTGGTTTATACTCGTATTTGAGTTATGTATACGAAAAGTTTATTTAGGCTATTTGTCATCTAAAAATGTACGAGTATACAGAACGTTATATTTAACTATTTGTTTATTTACATTTGTTATTGTAGTATTTATTTTTTTTTTCTTATTCTTAACCCAAAAGCCACAGTGTGAAAATTTATTTCAAATAAATAAAAACAGTTGCAGTTTCATTTTGTTTTGAAATGAGGTTTTTGTGGTTCATTTGAAAATGTGGCCATAAATTCATTAGTGGTTTTTGTTTTCAAAAAGGTGATTTGGGAAAAAATTTTAAACATGTACATAAGTATGTATTTTAATTATACAATATGCTTTTAAAGCAGGGGTCGGCACTTATAGCAGCCAGGGACGAAATCTGATGGGTTTTTTACATGTAAATAACATAAATGTTAACGAAGTTCATAAAAATTATTAAATAATAAACAAAAATAATAATCAAGAGATATAATCAATTATATGTGAGAAAGGAATTAATATTTTATTTATTTTATGCCGACCACTGGTTGTGTTTTTAGTTTATTATACCCTTTACCTTCATGAGCAGGGTATATATAACTTTGTCATTACGTTTGTAATTCCCACAATATAATTTTCCGACCCTATAAAGTATATATATTCTGGATCCTTATAGATAGCGGAGTCTATTAAGCCATGTCCGTCTGTCTGTCTGTTGAAATCAATTTTCTGAAGTCCCCAGATATCTTCGGGATCCAAATCTTCAATAATTCTGCCAGACATGCTTTCAAGAAGTTTGCTATTTAAAATCAGCAAATTTCGTCCATAAATAACGGAGATATGAGAAAAAATCCCAGACAACCTCTTCATCAAAAAAACTATCAAACAAAGTGTATTAATATAATATATATATATATGTATGTATGTATATAATATAATTATGCATCCACAACAAAGGTGAAGGGTATATAAGATTCGCATAGCCGAATATAGCACTCTTACATGTTTTTTATTTGTCTTTAGTATAGTTCATTCGTGTTTATTAATATAGAAACCATGGTATGTATTATTATTGCAAATGGTTAGCATAATTTTGTAATTCATAAATAAAGCATTGTTCACATAATATGCGGCCACACTTACTACTAATAAACTGCTAAAAACCTTAATCAGCTAAGGAGTACAAAGCAATGCAGAATCAAACTAGAAGGTAAATCGCATACAAATTCCTTAAAAAACGCACATTGTCAGGTTCAGTGATTGAAAAAGGCTAAAGGTACGATAAAACTTGGCAAATATTTGCTCAAAAAAGCATAACCACTTGGTTTAACACAAATTTATTTCACGTTGTTTACTCTTACAAGAGTTTTGCAAGATCAAACAGCATCAAATAAAATAAAACTAAATATATGTTGTGTCCTGTCTTAAATAAAGGAAGTTTTTTTTTTAATAAATTCAAATACATATATTTTATTTAGTGGTTACGTGTTTTCGGCAAATATTTGCCATGTCTGACCGTACCTTAAAGCTTTCACAAAATACTGTATTAATTAATAAATTTATTCAATAACTATTTATGTTACATAAATATTAAGCTATTTATGCAACCAGATTTTATGTGAACAATGCTTTACTTTTTTTAATTAATTAAAATTTAATTATTTCATTGTAAAGCGAAATCGATTGTATAGCTTTTAGTTTTTAAATGCAATATTTTGAGTGAAAATATAATTAACCCATTTTTCACGATGTTTCAATATTGAAACAATTTGGAATTGGAAGGTTCAGTGTTTTATTTCGTTCACTTCAATTGGAACAAAATCACATTTTTTACACTTTTTTTTTAATTCTTTCAAAAGCTATTAATTTGATGTACATACATAAAGAAGGAAAAATAAATTAGTTTTCAAATTTGAGAAAAAAAAAATTAATTCAAGCAAAATGGGTTAAAAATTTAGTATTTTCATAGGCGTTTTAGTAAGACTGCAAGCCTAAAATTTATATTAAAGCAAACAAAAAACAGAAATCTCTAACCTAAGTTAAGTGGAGCAACTATTATTCGACCTAACTCCATATATTTCTACTTAACACTTGTAAACTTTAAAAACGGGAATGACAAATTCACATATAGTTAAAAAAAAAACACTTTTAATTTTTTTTTGCACAAAAAAAACCACCTGAATTAGCAATTTCAAGTATGACTGACGTCTGACTGCCTGTAGCATACAGCAACCTGGAAATATGAGGCGTACAAAAAACACATAAAATAAAAACAAATAAAAACTACAACTAACTGTCTGAAAATCTTTGTACCTATACGAGTACTTTTGATTTATTATTACAGAACAAAAAAAAAAAAAAGAACAGCATAGTAAATTTTATTAGTTTTCAACAAATATTTACTATTACAAAACAAAAGAAAACTTTTATTAGTCATTTAAATGAATTAAAGGTTAATTTTGTTGGTAATATTTTTAAGTTATTGGAAATAAAAAAACAACAACAAAACAAATCAGGTTACAATAATTGAAAATAATAATTAATATAAATTGAAAAAAAAAGTGAAAAACCATTGTTTTGAACTGAGACTTAAAAATAAGCACGTGCATTGATGACTACTTGTAAATATATTTTAAATTTCTTGGAAAAACAATTTCAAAAAAGGAGGGAAAAACTTTGAACTTTGTAATGAAAAAAAAACTAATAAGTAGGTATCAAAAATATTAGTTTTTTTAATTGGATTTGCTGTGATATTTACAAATTTAGTTAAACTGGTTTTTGCAAACAATAGTTTTTATGTTAGGCTTGCCAGACGTACTGCATTTAGAAGTACGCGTACTTTTTTTACTAATTGTACTTCCGTCTGCATAAGACCTAAAGAAGTACGCAAATGTACTTTTTTCAGCCTCTGTACCTCTTTTTGTACTTTTTTTATTTTTTTTTTTTTTAAAGGAACAATTTCTTGTTTGATAGCAAATATGTATATATATTTATATCTGTAAAGACTTTTGTTAAAAAAATTCCGGAAGAAAATTCTGTTGGAAGAAAAATGGAAAACATTCCTAAAAAGTGGATCATATCCCAATTTCGAAAAAATTTGTATGTATATATTTTCAATTCCTCATTCTAATGCGGCAACCGAGAGAATTTTTAGTTTGATGTTCAATTTTTGGAGAAAGGAACGAAACAAGCTTCTAATTGAAAATGTAGAAATTTAGAGTGCACTTGTAATGAATTTTGCAATTTTTTAAAAACGGAAGATGGTAAAAATGAAATAGTTAACCAAGTCCAAAAAAGTGATAAATATTTATAATTTTTTTTCAATTTGCCAAAAAACAAGCTGTATTAAAACATTTAATATATAATAGACAAAAAATTATTTTATTTTTTAAAAAAAAAATCTAATACACCTGACTAATTTTAAGTTATTTTTTATTACACAAAAATATATATGATCTCTTATTTTGTTTTATTTTTATTATTTGTACTGAATTTCCTAGTTCTTATTTACATCAATTATTTATTTTATGTACTGAATTTTATGATTTTTTTTTTAAATAAAAAGTATACTTTTTTTTCTTATTTGTACTGCTGTTTTTACTTCGATTCGTTCGTTCGTCTGTTGAGCGTCGAACAATTAAATTTTTTCTGAAATTTTGAAAATGGGCAAAATCGATCCAATAAGATCCGAGTTATAGACTAAAATAGACTAAAAAAAATTGTTTACTCTTATCTTCAAATATAATGCAGATAATATCATGCATTTTTTTATTACAGAAGCACACATCCTGTTTAAAATGTTAAGAACCAGTCCACGATTTTAATTTAAAACCTGGCCTGTCAAAGTTAACAATATAATTGGTTTTTAAGTGTTTCAACTAATTTGTTAATCAATACTTTTTGCATCTCTTATAAATTCTGTAAAATATGTTTAATTCTTTAAATTCGTTTCTTTTTATGAAAAATATAATTATTATTTAACCCTTATGTGATAGAAAAAAAAACTCCATGTTTTGTATGATAAGGCACCCGGGTACCTCCTTCATACAAATCTTATGAAAAGCAATCCACTTTGCAACAAAATTTTAAATGTTATAAAATGTTATAAATACAATAAAATATCAAAAGTTGGGAGGCCTCAAGAAGTTTCAAGTACGATGGTTGCCAATTTCTACAAAAAAAAAATTAATTTCAAAATCTAAAAGGTACCTTGTCAGTCACATAAGGGTTAACAAAGAAAATTTTCGAAAAAAAAGTTTAGCGAGAATATTTTGGTTTAGACTATTGATAACTATGAAGGTTTATAGTTTTTCAAACATTTACTAAACGATAATAATAAATCTCAAATTTGTGTTTCTTCAGTTTCTTTGTTGTTTTAGAAATGAATGAAATTATTTTCATGATGATTAACAATAATTATATTTTTCTTATTAAACAATAATAAACCTTTAATATTTGAATGAGAAAATTCATTTAGACGGAGAAAAATGTATGTTTAGTTGTAAAATATTAAAATTAATTTTCAAACATTTATTAACCGATAACGAAAAAAAAATGATTATAATTTTTTAATAATTTTTAAGTCCCATGTCACACACTGCCACTTTTGAGTTTGTGGGTGAGATGGGAAAGAACAGGGGACCACTATTTCCACTCTTCTCTGTTCTTTCCCATCTCACCCACAAACTCAAAAGTTGAACAGCAAAAGTGGCAGTGTGTGACATGGGACTTATTCATCTTACTGCATAAAAAATTTGCTTTATTTTCTTTATAAATATTTCAAAAAAAACTACCTGTACATATAAATATGTATTTTCATTTAAAAATCAAACCAAATTTATAATATGACAACTTACCCATTCGATAGGACTGGTGAGGGTGGCGATGTGAAATTGAATAACTGCGTTTGCTCGGGCCCCGTTAACATAGTGTAGATATCACGATGACCCACTCCACTGGCGTTCGTTAACTGGGTAAAACTTTGTAAGGTGGCCATATCGCCCGACTGTGATAAAGCCGATGTGGGTGACGGAGAATCAGCAGCCGAACTGGCCGAATTATTATGATGCAAATGGTGAATACTCTGTAAATGATGATGCGGCGACGAGGTTTGCATATGGGCGGGAGCTATAGAGGGCAAGTGAGTTAATTCGTGGGCTAAATTTCCGGAATGGTCGACCACTGAGCTTAGGGTTAGATAACTGACACCATTGTGATGATCCTCCAGGCATTCGTCTTTTAACGTATCCTGTATAACCTCATCTATGCTGGTGGGTGTATGGGTGGAGGCGCTGATATTTTGACCACCCATTAGGGGATGATGATGATGATGCATGGCCTCGTGATGGGGATTGTAGGAGGTGGCGTAGAGAGCTAGATTTGATCTCATTGTGTCGTCGTGTAAATAATTTGTGTTCGATGGAGTACTATTACTGCTGTTAGTAGCAGGATTAATTAAATGGCTTGTTGTGGTATAATAGGCTGGACTTTGTGTATGATGTTGGTTGGCTTGTGCATGCACGTGATGGGCCGTATGATGTAGTTGGGTCAGAGGTGAAAAAAGCTGCAAATTTATTAAATCTTTGGTAGAACTATCCCCGGCTGATGGAGTATGATTCAGAGACAAATCATAGGCACATGAATTGTACGTATTTAGCCAATGTTCCGCGCTTTGCGGGTGATGTTGTGTTAATTGGGCGTGCAACTGGGTTCCGGTTAGAGGTGAAGCATGTGATGTTAGATGAGCTGATGAACCTATAACAGCCAAATTTAAATTTGGATCATTGCTAGAGGTATTGAGTATATTTTCGGTACTAACAAATTCACTTGAGTTATAAAGGGAGCTTTGTTGATGTTGTGCTACTTGAGAATTATTATTGTAATTTGTTATAATCACTGAATTATTGGCGCCACGATAATTTTGTGGAGCCGTTGTTGAATTATTATTTAAAAGGTTTTTTTCATTATTTGCAGTTTCATTAAAATTTTCTAAAGTATTTGTGGGTGTCACTGCCGCTGTTGCTGATGTTGTTATAACACTATTTATCACCGTTTTATTTGAAGAATTATCACTTGAATTTGTATTATGATTAATATTTTTTTGTTGATTTTCTAATGTTTCACTGTTTTTAGCATTATTGTTTTGTTTCTTAGTATTATTAACACTTTCTTGTACGTCACTTTTATTATTAGAATTTTCTAATTTCTGCTCATTTGCGGGAGATTTCAGACAATTTGTGTTTGAGAATTTCTTAATATGATAATGATCTTTTTGCTCGTCATTTATGTTAGCGACTGTTGTTGATATATTTCCATTATTATTATTATTCGTACTCGTAGGTGTCGTCGTTGCTGTTCTAATTGTGTTTATCTTTGGTGGCTCTTCGTCGTTTTGATTATTTTGTGTATTTTGAACTTCGTTAGTGTTCGTTGCTGATGTACGTAACACTGTTTGGTTTGATGTTTCGTTGACAACTGATATGAATTGTGGTGCCTTAACAGCCAAAGACGATAAATTCAAATTCGTAGTTGTCAGTGTCGTTGATGTCGTCGCCGTTGGAGACCCTAAAAAATCATTGTGTACGCTGGTAGCAGTAGCCTGTTGCTCTCTTTCTGTTACTGTTACTCCTTGTTGTTGTTGCGGGGTTGGTGAATTTCTCCTCGTTGTTGTTGCGTTTCTTTGTATATCCGGAGCTATTGTTTGTGTTGTATTTATGAGGGTAGTTGCTGTTGTTGTTGTTGGTGAAGTAGAGTGTAACGGTATTTGTTGTTGTTGCACGGCTGATCTTCGCTCTTTAGCACAGTCTATCTCTTTCTGCATCGTGTTCTGATGGCTTAAGGAGTTTGTGGTCAAAAAGGATTCTTTAGTGTTTTTATGATCATGTAGCAATTGTTCTTTTTCTTTTATCTCGTTTTCTCTTTCAAAAGTTTGTTGTGGTTGTTGTTGTTGCTGCTGCTGCGGTTGGTATTGTTGTATATTATTTAATAATAATGACTGACTGGCTGTTGTCAATGAAGTTAATCCTTTATTTGTTAATTTACGATTTTGTTTTGAATTTGCTATGGCTTTGGTGATTTTCATATTGGCAGCATTTGTTAACAAAGAATTACTAGTATTGACACGACTTTTGGTTTTCGCTACTTTGGAGGGTAATGACAAATTTCGATTATTTGCACATTTCATGATTTATCAAAACGATTTAATGCAAATCAAATTCTTGTTTTTTATATTGAAAAAAATTCACTTAAAACATTTTTTTATAAGTATTTTTCTAATCACTATAAATCGATTTGTTTATAAATTATTAAACAGATTTTATACATGTAATTTTTAACGAATTTAAAAAGACTGAGATTTGTTTAATTAAATAATTTGAATCCGCGTTTCGTTTAGTTTTAACTTGACGTTTTGAGTTTTTTCTTAAAACTGTTAGTCAGCATCTCATGTCTAAAGCCTCATTCCCTTAATCTCATTTAATTTTTATTATTTTTTTTTTTTTTTATGTACATCTTCGTTTTTTGTGTAAAAAAAATTTTTAAAAAATCATTTAAAAGCCACCATTTTTATATGTAGTATTTATTTTGTTATTTTCCCTTTTAATTAATTGAATATCACTCTCTGTGTTTTTGTTTTACAGTTGAATATTTTCCTTCATTTCAGCCCTCTCTTTGTGTATGAATCAGCCACTCGTTCTCTTTTGCTGTTTAATGTGTGTTGAAGTTGTTTTTGGTTTAACGAATTCACCTCTTATATGCCCTTCTTTATCTGGCTTACGATGAATTGTATGCTAACTATTGCTTGCCTGTTTTTACCCGCATTCGAATTCTTTATCTGTTTTAGTAACGCCCTTTTGGTCTTGTGGTTTAACCATTTGTTTTTTTTTCTTTGTTTTGTTTTGAAAACAACAATAAAACAATCATAATGGCTTTTCATGTTTTAACGTGTTGTTGTTGTTTTGAAACTTTTTGTAAAGTCATGTAATGACGTTAAATTCGAATTTTTATATCTATTCATCAAAATCTGTTTCTATTAATAGGAGAATATTGATTCTCAATTAATTTCACCTACATACACACATATGCATAATTTAGTTTGATTTATTTAAAGTAGGCCTAGAAGTTAATTAAATTTAATAAAACTGATTTCTATTATTGTACATACCTATAATACCTATATTATAATAATAGCAAAGGACTTAACTATTCACACATAAACACTTTTAATCTAAAGAGATTCTTGTTTTAAAAAGAAGGGTAAAGAACTGTACCCAAATGTGTGGGAACTATCATTTTCCAGGCTGTATATACATAGATGTATACATACCTACCTACATACCTACCTATATTATCAAATAAAACTTTCTACATACTCTCATAAAGTAGGTACCTATCCAAAACTTGTGGAATCCAAACCGAAAAAGTTGTAAAGGAGCTTTCCAACGAGAACTTTGTTTTTTGAAATAAATTAAAATACCTATAATTTATTTAAAAATCATTTAAATTTGTATTGTATTGCAAACAGTAAGGTTTAACAATTAGGTATAAATGACAAATGACCACGCATGCTTATGTACAGTGGCTCACCGCATATTTTATGCACTGATTTTTTTGTTTTCAAAACCTAATAAAACAAAGAAAACTAACAGGAACTTAAAAATGAAATTGGTGTAATTTAAAAGAAAAAATGCTTTAGTCTGAAATTAAAAAAAAGTACACGTCATAGCTTATTTTATGCAGGCAATTTCTATTTTACTGATAGCTCAATGCAGCTTTGTTGGTTTTTAATTTTTTCTACTTCTATGAAAAACAATTTTTTTTTTGAATTGTAAGTCCGATTTTGTAACGTCAAGTGTCAATTTAAAATAGTTCAAATGAGTCCGTGTACAAAGATAGAAAAACGAAAATGGGTATTAAACCATTTCCAAAATGGCTACTCACACCGAAAAATAGCAGAAATGGTTAAAATTATAGTTTCCACAGTCCAAAACAATATTGAGCGTTGCATGCATGAAATCGGGTAAAAAGGCACCACATAAAATTTTCAATGAGCATGATGAACAACACATTTTAAAAAATATACGGCCAAATCCAAGGCTATTAGTTTCACAACTGGCCTCCGAAGTTAAAGCTGACCTGGTCAAACAATGTTGCGTTAAAAGTGTTCGTTGTTTCTTGCGCCAACATGATATTAATGGTCCAGTTTCACGCAAGAAACCGTTTATATATCCGAAAAACAGACTGTATCGGCTAAATTTCGTTAGAGGAGATGTATACAAGTGATCGAATATTTTGCCGGGTATTACCCAAAAACTGGTTTCATCTATGCCAAATCGCTTTCAATATGTTGTAGATAATAAGGCTGTCACAACAAATATTAAATCGTATAATTTAATTTTAAGTTTTCGAAACCCTTTAATGTACTCGTATGAAGATGTCAATTTTTGAAATAAATTATATGTATTTGAGGACACCAATTTCTTTTTTAAGTTCTTGTAAGTTTTATTTTTATGGAGATTTGAAAACAAAAAATGCACTGCATAAAATAAGCTGTGAGCCACTGTCTGTCGATTCTTTAATCAATATTATAAATCACATTTTTAGCAAAATGGCTATTAAAAATTATATATAAATTGAGCTTAATTTTTGTAACTTAGGGAGAGCACGTGATTATATCGGAAAGGATGCAAATTGCTATAAATTGTATCTTTAATTAGTGTAAGAAAAAGGAGCTGACCATCAACACAGCTATTTTTATACAATCTATAGGACGAATATCAATAAATTCTTGACAGGTTTCTATTGAATAGTCATTTGTACAATACTACTAACAAGGCCATGATATTTATGAAGGTCAACGCGTTATTCTTGACAGGTCATTTGTTAAACCAAAACGTGTTGGTTAAAAAATGAACTATTGTTGCTGTTACTTATATCAACTTAGTACGTTGATAGGTTCAATGCAAGGACTCTACTTAGTAATTTGTATCGCCCATTACTGCTTTTATTACTAGGGACACTTACTCGTACATATATTGTTGAAAGAATAAGGCTTTTGTAGTGTGGGTTGGACTACGTTATACATGAATATTTGCCCAACATTATGGCATTAGATACTGTCAATTTGGTTTGGAACTGTTGAGTCACAGTAATGAAGATTTTGCAAGATACAGGACGAACACTCTAATGTGATGGCCCTATATTAGAACAAAGTTACTCGAAAAGTCTTTAAAAAAAAAGATCGTAAGAGTCCCTCTAAAAGTAATGGGTATTATTAAAACAATTGAATAATACTAATTTTTTTATAGTATATTGGTGTAATAGTCTAAGGTTTTAAATCACTGTCAGAAAATATCTCTGCTTTTTTAGCTTTAAACTGTCTAATAACAAACAAATTTCTATATGTAAATGTAACCACAATTTATTTTTTTTTACTTTTTTAAAGTTCATGAATATATTTTAAACATAAATTTGTTTAAATATAAAATTAAATTGAAAAATGTACCAGAATCGAGTGTTAAAGATTTTAATGTTGTGTTTAAAATTAAATTTGTTTTCGTTTCTTTATTTCGTATTGAACTTTGTTGACTTCCCAAAAAAAAAAAACGAAAAAAATAATAATTAACTGATAAGAAGTTTTTTACTATTGACTTGTTTCAGAATTGTACATATTTTTATGAATTATAGCATTTTTTAATTATTAAACAATAGCGTACTTGTTTAAATGGGGGATGTTTAAGAGTACAAAAACAACATACATATGTATGTAGTTACAATTATTAAACAATTTTATACAAATAATTATACCCTACACGACCATAGTGGGGAGGGTATATCTATTGGATTTGTGCTGATGTTTGTAACGCCCAGATATATTGATCCAACACCCACCTTAAAGTATACCGATCAACTCAGAATCACTTTCTGAGTCGATTTAACGATGTCCGTCCGTCTGGCTGGCTGTCCATGTAAAGCTTGTGCTCAGAGTAAAGGTCGCAATTTTGAAGATATTTTGATAAAATTTGGTACGTGATATTTTTTCGGCCCAAGGATGGATACGATTGAAATTGGTGCAAATCGGGCCATTATTTCACCTGGACCACATACAAATGTCCTCCCGAAATTGGGGTTTACTGATCATAAATGTTTGAATTATGTAAGTATCCAAACAAATTTCATCACGAATTTCATCTACGAATTTTGTGCAGATCGGTCCATAATATAATAATATATAAGGCCCACTTCCGAAAATCACTTTAAAGAGCATAACTCTCTCAAAAATGTTGGTATCCAAATAATATTGAATGAAAATATATTTCATATGTGTATAAATTATACGGTCCAATTTTATTATGATCGGTCTATAATTAGTCGAAACTCCCATATAACTCTCCGTAATTCACTTTAAGCTGCATAAATCGTTTAAAAGTATTTATATCGAGATAAAGTTTAATAATATGTACTTATATTCACAGACATCATGACACTAAATTTTTGGATAACCGGTCCATAATAGGTTATATCTCCCATATAACGCCCATTTCTGAAAAACTGTTTAATACATATACTGGGTGTCGGGCTTGATAGACTATACTTTCTTACTTGTTTATTTTTGTTTGTTTTTGTTTTCAATTATATTATAATGTCAACTAAATTCTAATATTAAAATGTAAAAGTCTAGTCATAAGTTTTAAGTTAATGGAAGAGTCTATCGCAAATTTTTCAAATAATAATTAAAATATTTGTTACATTTTCAATATGGTCACAAGTAGACAACACTTATGGGTGACATTCTTAAAAATGGTCAAAAACTTTTAGTGAGTCAAGTGGTTGATAGAAATAAGAAACTTAAGAAAACTAAATCAACTTGGTTGTATAACATTACTCCTAAAAATCTTAAGCCATACCCAACAATTACTGCACAAATCTTGTTGCTACTTATTTAATTTATATTTCATATATCAAATAATTCTTGAATACTGTGACCCCTAAGGATCGGAACTATTACGGCAGACTAACACTGTTTAGTATTATAAAAAATTAGCTAATTTTCGAAGCACAGTTGTTATATTAAAATACTCGACTTGACCAACGAACATGCCTATTTTAGGCCATATAAGTATTTTATTGGTCATATAAATAATTAAGTAACTTGAAGAACTAATGACGCTCATGCCTATACTTAAGTTTTTTTGAAACCACAATGTTGTTTGGGATACTTTAGTGTATAAAATGTGCACCGGATCCATAATCAAATGTTTGTTTCATCAGATTAGAATTAAACGAATCATTTCCAAAGCCACCAAATTACGAATATTAATGATAACTATGTTTTCAATAGGAACTTTGATTTCCAATAGCGACATATTGTTTAAAAAATTGAAAGTTTTGACATTTTATTGACATATCAGTAATAGAAGCTTTCACAATTTTACAATGAATTAAATTTCGCTAGAAAATCGCGTTAAAATATTAAAAATTAAATTTAATCTCTGAATTAAATAAATAAATAAATAAAATTTCTATGAAAATCGACAATTTTTTAAATCTACATATCATAAAAATCGATCGCTATTAAGAATTTGGTCGATAAATTTGACTCCACTGTCTCATTATCATTCAAGGAAAAATATCGCAGCGTGAGTGTGTCATCAAATGTAGGCAGTAGCCACGTTAGCCACCCGATTTGTGCTTTGAATGGTAAAATCAAAAATCTGTTAAATTCCCAGTATCAGTAGCTGACATACAGATCCAAACCATGACACTGCCACCATCATGCTTCACTGTTGCCTTTAGCTTTTCTTTCTTGAGTTCTGTATTAGGTTTTCGCCAAACAAATGACATGCCATGTGAACCGAATATATTTAACATAGATTCATCGGCGAAGATGACCGAATTCCAAAATGCAGATTCCCTGCGAACATGTTCTCTGGCGAAATTTAGACTGTACAGTCTGTGGGGTTTATAAACATTTTGTGTGCAACTCGGCCATTAAAATCATATTGAAGCAAGACACGATGAACAGTTTCAACGCAATATTGTTTGTCCAGGTCAAATTCAACTTCAGAGGCCACTTTTAAAGCTGATGGCATTAGATTGGCCCTTATTTTTCTTAAAATATCTCGCTCATCAGGCTTATGGAAAACTTTATTTAGGGCCTTTCTTCCTTTGTTGTGGATGAAGCGCTCAATAATTTTTTGGACTGTGGAAACTTTTATGTTAACCATTTCTGTTATTTTCCGCTTTAAGTAGCCATTTTCGAAATGGTTTAAAACCAATTGTCGTTGTTTTATCGTTGTACGCAAACTCATTTGAACTTTTTTAAATTGACACTTGAAGTTACAAAATCGGACTCACAATTCAAAAGAAAATATTGATAAAAAAAATACAAAAAAAAAAAAACGAACAACGCTGCATTGAACTATCGGTACATGTGCATAAAATAAGCTGTGACGTGAAAAAACGAGCATTTGTTTTTTTCACTTTTAATATATTAAAATGAATATTTTTGCAATAAATTATTTTTGTTTGTTAGACTATACCTACCATTTATTCTTTATAAAATAAGCTGTGAGCCACTGTAAATTATTGCCACAAATAAAATATATACAGTGGGAAGCAAAACTGTCCGGATGTTTTGCTATAAGGAAGTAAGGTAATAATGCGCTCATGTGCCCTATGCCAATAGTATTTTTTTCTATCAGACTGATATCGATTGACTTTCGTTTCGTCGCTCCAAATAAACCATTTCCAGTCATCTACTGTCCAATTTATGTGAGTTTTACAAATATGAAGGCATTTTTTCACATTTCTATAGGAAAGTGCTGGGTTTTCCTTTTTCACACTGGCTACTAAACCTATTATATATAATACGCGTCTAACCGTTTAGGAACTGACATCTACCATTACTTTTTGCAGCATTTTTCGGGGTCTTGATGTCCTTATTATGTGGCAAACGTCCAATCTGCCGGGCATTAATATCAGAAACCAGTCTTGATCGACCCCCTTAGTTATTATTGCAAGCTACATTGTGGCGTTTTTTATGTCATTTACTGTGGATTTACATACTTAAATTTAATATTTCAGCAATTTTAACGCATAAATAATTATTTCTCTAATATATAAATGAGAAAAAAGTTCGACATAATATTCTCTATAAAATTCTGCAACAAATTTATTACATTGTTTTCAATATCAGTTTTTATTTTTAAATTTTTTTATTTTCTTGAAGCAATTTATGTGAATTTCTGTGCTTTATAATTTAGAATATGGTTCAATTAAATAAACAAATTAAATTAACTTACTTCCTTAATAAACATCCGGACAGTTTTGCTACCCACTGTAAATAATTGATAATCATATATGATTGCTGCAATCATGTAAACATACTATATAGTATGTCGTAACCATATAAATAATTACCATGAATATTGTTGGATATCCTGTAATCATGTTTAAATTATTGCTGTGATCATACACAACTTTGTTTATCTATGGTCTCAGTTTTTAACTCATATGAAAACGTAAACAGGCTCAAGGTAGATTTAGAAACTTTAAATAAACTGTGTAATTTAGTTTTATTAAATACTAGCTGAACCCGGTGTGAATTTCTACCCCCTTTGAGGTAAAGCCTTTAATAAACGTTGTAAAAAAGAAGGTGTAGAAGTCTGCATGCTCGAAAAATATTATCATGTAATAAGTAGTCCTGAGTCAAAGCTGCACGCTTTGAAAATTTAAGATTGGTTAACAGGTCCAGCCTCAAATATACCGCAATCAAAGGGGCGTGCTGCACCCACTTTTTATTTGGTACGTAGTCCTATTCATGCCAATACCATATATAGCAAATACTGCTGCTTTTGGTCAAAAAATGCCCAAGATATGACGATTTTAAATTTTGGGTTATATGGGCGATGCCACGCCCCTTTGGCCACTCCCAACTATGTACCAAATATCATCGACGTAGGTCAAAAAAATGCCCAAAATATGGCAATTTAATTTTTTGGTTATATGGGCGGTTCTACGCCCCTTTTTCCACTCACAACTTTATATAGTCAAGAATTTATCATTTTGTAAGAATATCCTATTGTGAAAATTTAATGACCCAGTAGTTAAGACTATATTTATATTAAGACTAAAAGTGGGGTCCCACCCACTTTTCTAAGATGTGTATACAAATTGTTTGAAGTAAATCTGTAAAAACCCATGCAGAAGCAATTAATCAATTAAAAAAAGTTGGCGTTAGAGTAGGCGTGGTCGTACAAACTTTACCGAAGATTCTCACATGATTAGATGCATAGTTTAGGAGTCTATAAAGGACATACATACAAACATTCATTTTTATATATGTATATATAGATAAAATGATTTTCTTCAATTAAATGTTACAACCAATAATTCCCTGCTGTAATAGATAAATTTAGGTAATTCACACACAGTTTCTTTATAAATTCTAATAAGTTACATTGTTGTGTTTTTTTTCATAATGAGAATTTTTCCTTGTTATGATATCTAAATATTATTAGCGAAAAATATTGAAAATGTTTCTACCTAGTGTGTGTTTTCGAACCAAAAACCAAAACACAACAATGCACGCTTTTACAACTACATATGCATGTATGTATGTATATGTATGTACATATATTTTTAACAAACATCCTGTTTTGTTCAAAACAAAATTTTGGATGCTCGTTTATGATTTGTTTCAAAAATTAGAACAAACATCTACATACATACATACATAGATAGTTTGGTTAAATGTCCGATGACACAGGTAAAACTTAATAAATTCTTACAGAGAAAAAACAAAACAAACAAGCCTGCATGCTCAAGTATGATTTTGAAAAACATACTTTCATAATTTTCTTGTACATACATACATACATACATACATATGTACGTATAAATGTACCTGAATATTTTTAAGGACATTTTTGTGAGTATGTGTCATCACGTTTAGCAAATATGTACATACTTATTTAAAAATAAACAAATATGTACGTCTTTGTTGTTTTCAAAATCAAATACAAATTTAGTTGTCGGCACGTGTAAGAGTTTTGTTCTTTGTTTTAAAATTTGTAAACTTTTCAATACATTTTAGTATTTAAATGTTTTGTTTTGACGTTACATATTTAGAGTGTGGTTATTATTATATTAAAAATTACCAAGTCAAGATTTAGGAATTTAATAACAAGAAACGCTACTACCTGTTAGAAAATTTGTCACAATATTGTGACGTATAAGGCGGTAATCTAGGTCTGGATTGTCTCAATAAACGGGGATTTAAATAACACCGACTTATTTTAACCAGGGACTGTTAAATGGTGTTTTTTTGAAAACGTGAGAAGAGAAAACAAAATATGTTTGAAATCTCATAACTTGAAATAACAATTATTTGTAAACCTTTTAACAAGAATATTTTGGAAAATAAAAATTTTAAACAAAGTTAGTTAAACAAATCTCTGCAATGTATTTATTATATGTATATGTATCTATGCTCAGTTTGTTTAGTTTTAGATCATTTTAATCCTCTTCTTGTTTTCATTTTACTTTCCTAAATCTTTCTTAAGTATTCACTCAAAAATTTCGTCTCACTTCTGATCACATCTTGTAAAATATTACATACATAAAACCTGAAAAATCGTAAAATCTTAAAAAAAACAACAGCATTTAATCCATTTACACAAATTAAATATTTTGTTAAGTAATTAAATAATTTAAGGATTTAATGAGTTTTAATCTTCGGTCTTTCTCTCATCTCTTACATATGCATGGCGCTAGAATTTTACTTGAGGATTGTTTAGTTATACCCTACACCACCATAGTGGGGAGGGTACATTGGATTTGTGCTGATATTTGTAACGCCCAGAACACACCTTAAAGTATACCAATCGACTCAGAATCACTTTCTGAGTCGATTTAACAAAGTCCGTCCGTCTGGCGGGCTGTCCATGTAAAGCTTGTGCATATAGTAGTATAGGTCGCAATTTTGATATTTCGATAAAATTTGGTACGTGATATTTTTTCGGCCCAAGCATCATGGTTGGGATTGAAACTGGTGGGGTTTACTGATCATAAATGTTTGAATTATGCAAGTATCCAAACAAATGTCATCACAAATGAGTGGTAAATAAAGCCAAAACACATGTACGAATTTTGTGCAGGTCGGTCCATAATAACGCGTAGCTACCATATAAGGCCCACTTCCGAAAATCACTTCAAAAGAATAACTCTCTCAAAAATGTTGGTATCCAAATAATATTGAACGAAAATATATTTCGTATGTCTAAAAATAATGCGGAACAATTTTGTTATGATCGGTCCATAATTAGTCGAAACTCCCATATAAACCCTTCTCTGTAGTTCACTTTAAGTTCCATAAATCGTTTAAAAGTATTTATATCGAAATAAAGTTTAACACAATAATATTTATATTCACAGAAGTCATGACACTAAGTTTTTGGATGATCGGTCCACAATAGGTTATATCTCCCATATAACGCCCATTTCTGAAAAACTGTTTTATACATATACTGGATGTAGGGTATTATATGGTCGGGCTTGGCCGACTATAGTCTCTTACTTGTTTTTTATTGTTTTTGTAAACAAGAGATAAAACAAAGATTTGTCTTCTCAACTCAGAATTTATAAAAGAAAAATTAAATAAATTTTAAATTCAATAAAAATAAACCAAGCTACAATGGGAAAGAGTTACATACATATGTATGTATATGTAATCTATAACATGGCTCGCGAAAATAGCCACTTATTTGATTTCAACAGATAGCTTCATGTTTCAAACTGGAACTAAAATGTTAGGAGTAAAGTTTTAGTAATAAACATGTTGTGGAACCACCTCTACATTTAAGGAAACATTTGTAGACTTTAAACAAAAAAACAGTATAATTTCCTGCAAACATATTTTTTCTAAAAAACACCATCTTAAATTTCAAATTAACAAACACTACTCGCACTCTTACCATCTACTTAATAAGTAGTAAATTATGCTCTGTTGTAATAATTTTTGTGTTTTAAATTGCTTTTATGAATTTAATATTTATATTTTCAACAATTATTACCGAACCTATTTAATAAAACTATTAAATTGGTTGTCGCCATTTAAAAAGCAGTCTAAACAAATCATTTACAACAATTGAAAATCCATAAAAATGCCATTAAAAATGGCAAGATCAGCTTACAAGTTTTACGACTTTCACTCTCTTTAAAAATGTCGATTACATTCATATAAAAATTTATCACCGCCAACAAATATCTAGTCAAGCATTTAACTGTTGGTGTTCTTTCTCTAAAATGGTTTGTTTAGAGGAGCCGTCTCTTAAATATTTTACGACTTTTTCAATATTTTGCAATATAATAAAATATATTTGAAATAAATGAAAATATTTAATGTTCACTTTAGTAATTCCCACACTAAATAAAATTTGGAAGTGACGCCAAATATTTGGTTATTCTTTCAAATTTAAAATATTTTTTCATTACGAGTACGAGTATTTTTTGTTGCTTTGTTTCAAGTGTTTTTCCCCCTTGTTTCGTGTTAGTAAGGTCCTTTTTGATTTTCTAGTTCTAGTTGAATGAATATTTAAGTGTGGCCTCATAATATTTTATGATTGTGTTTGATGACCATAAAATCAAATAAAGTCGTGCGTTTTGTGTGGAAAATTTTAAAATTATTTTAAAGTTAATATTTTACAAAATGTGATAAAATTTGTTATTTTATGCTTATGAATTTATTTGATACTTAATTACTGTTTTATTCAAACTACCAAACAGAAACTACTATGAGCCTCAAAAGTGAGTAAACACAACAAATTATTTGATTTTTTAAGATAATGAAAATCCTAAAATCTATCCATCGATTGAAATTTTGGATATTTGGTTGAATAATAGATTCGGTTATGAAAAAAAATTTAAGTTGAACTATAATGCTTTTCATAATCTTAAAAACATCAAAAAATTCACTGGTGCTTACACACTTTTGAAGCTGTGTGTATATTTTATTTTTCTTTGGTATATGTGGAACAAGTACATTTAAGTACTTATTCCACATTTAAAAATATTGGTAGAGGCTTTTTAACTGTATTTAGTTTTCAGAAGTTGTATAAACATTCTTTATAAACAGTTATTATCTACATATACCTACATATAATTTACAAAATATGTAAAGTTAAAAAACACTATTGATGTCATTGATAAATTACCTTAAAACTCCAAAAAATACAATTAAAGCAATCTTTATAAGTCTTGTTTCACACTCTTCAGTTTTAGCTGACCAGTTATTCTTCAATTAATTCTCTTTTGAACTCGCCATTTCATCCATACACGTCAATTCAATTTTCGTACTTTTTAATGCATATCAAGAATAATAAAAAAAAAACAAAAGGAAATAAGAAAATATACTAGTACCGTCAAGTTTGTACTCTTTTATTCTCTTTTCCCTTCTCAACCAAAAATACTTGCCTTGGCGGGTCCCAATTTAAACGAAGCAATTTTTATTAAAATGATTGATACGAATTTTTCCTTGAAATTTCTTTAGTGTTCATATAGCACAATTTTATTGCAATTTTATTATATCGCTCGTTTTTTATTTGATTTTATACACACATTTGTATACACATATGCAATACAAATACAATCAAGTGTGCACTCGTCTTATCTTGTCTTCACCCCGAACACGTAATCAGCTTAGCTTAAATAATTGCTTCGTGTAAATTGGGACAAAGCAAATGATGGAAACTTTGCTAATAAAATAACAAGTCGATGTAAGATGACCATATTAGTTATTTTAAAAGCATTTAAAACAATGTTACTAGACAAACTTATGGCGTAGTTCCATATAACGAGTTTATTATCAGGCAAGCGGGCGGCAAGCGGACGAGTACGTAAGATATTGAGGTTCTATAATACATTCGATTTGCTTACGTAATAATTTGAGTACTTTCAAAGTACATTATTGTCATAGTATACAATTTAATATTTTGTTTGCTTTTTTTCATAGTAAAATTCCAATATCATGCTACAATAGTAAATGGCAACACTAGTTCAAAACTAAAACCAAAACAACAGCTGACTCACATAATAATAGTGCTAAAAAATATATGTATGTATTTTGTGTAAATATTTTGAAAATAAATAAAAAAGAGAAGTGTTTTCATCAATTGATAATCATTATAATATAGAAAACATTCACTAATTCCGCAATTTCTTGGAGGGCTCTCTCTTGTTTTCATTTTTTTTGTTTGACTCTGCACTTTTGATCCTGCCATACCTAATGCTCATAGAAATTTGTTTACCATTATGCAAAATGTTTCAATTGAAACACTCATGTTGGATGCCTCAAGGCATTTAATTGTTTGCCCACATTATACCACATTTCCTCTAGCGTCATCTTGTTGTTCCCAAACGTTGGGTTGCATGTTGCGAGTTGGGGATGTTCTTACATTAACTCCACCAGCTTTTGGGATTGAGGTATTTGTATTTTTAAATACATATGTATATTCAACTAGCTCAACCCCTTTGGGATAAAGCCTTTAATAAACGTTGTAAAAAAGAAGGTGCAGAAGTCTGCATGGTCGAAAAATATTATCATGTAATAAGTATTACTGAGTCAAAGCTGCACGCTAAGAAAATTTAAGATCGATTAACAGATCCAGCCTTCAATATATCGCAAACAAAGGGGCGTGCTCTGCCCACTTTTCTTTTGGTAGGTATTTCTATTCATGACAATAGCATATATAGCAAATACTGCCGCCGTTGGTCAAAAACTGCCTAATATATATGTATATGGGCGAGGCCACGCCTCTTTGTCTACTCACAACTTTATATAGTCAAGAAATTTTTATTTCGTAAGAATATCCTATTGTGAAAATTTAATGACAATCGGTCTAGTAGTTAAGACTTTATTAAAATTTTTAATTTTCTTAAAAAGGGGCGTGGCCCACCCACTTTTCTCCTGGTACGGTTTCCTAATTATGTTAATATCATATGTAATAAATAACACCGACGTACGTTAAAAAATGCCCAAAATATGGCGATGGGCTGTGTCACTCACGTTTATCTAATCAAAACTTCATATAGCCTATTATTCCTTCCAGAATCACAGTAACATGCTGTGAAAGTTTCAGGACGATCGGTCCAAGGGCTTGGCCCAGACGTTCATTTTTATATATGTAGGTATGTATGTATGTAGATTCATACATAAGTTTTTATCACTTGATTTAATTTTTTCTTTAAACAATTTTTATTTTCTTTTTTTATTTTGCCGATTACTTTTTTCAATCGTTTAAATTTTACATCAATAACATTTGGATTTGCAATAGAGAACACACAAAAGAACACAAAAATACAACTACATTTACGTTTTTTTAGTCAATAAAATTTGACAGCTGTTTTTTAGAACCCGAAAGCAAAATAAAATACTCACTTGAACGATTTTTTTGAGTTATTCGTGTTATGGAACGATGTCATTAAACTAATTTTTTATTTCTATAAAATATAATTTCATTTTTTCAGGGACAAATGATTTTAAAATGTGAAGCATTTTATAAAATACTTAACCATTATAATTATTTGTTACGCGTTCATTAAACAAAATGCAATTTTTCATTCCCGTTTCCCCGGAAAAAATATTCTGGTATATTTATTCCAAACCCTAGTCCTTACTCGACCTTACTCCTTTCATTACAGTAAAAAAAAGTATTTGAAAGATTTTCATTTTCAGCAAAGTTGAAATGGAAAAACCCTTTATATAATCTCAGACTATTTAACATTTTCTTAACTTACCTTTTTTATGACACATGTTTCACCCATTTCATCTAGTCCTTTAAAAAAAAAACACTACAATTTATGAATCTCTAAAGTAGATAGATATGATGATGATTTAGTGATGTAATAAGGTGTTAACTCTAAGAAAATCCTTAAGTACATTTACTTACACAAATACATAATGATGTATGTATAAATACAAGACTCCCTTTAGTGACATAAAATAAAGTTGGAATATTTTGACATATTTATGACTAAAACATTTGAAAATCAAAACCTCAAATTGTTACCATTGTACAAAAGAACTGCAACAGACCTTTCTAAGGAACTATTAAAAATATGAAACTCAACTACATAAAATAATGACATTCAGTGAATATTGTGTATTGGATTTAGTAACTACAGTCAATATACTATAATATGGGTAAATGTACATATCAAATGTTATCTATGTTGAGATATTTACGACTTTTAAATATTCTTTATTTCGTTTGAGTATGTCATACACAAAATTCGAATAAATTGTTTGGTATTCAATTGCATTCAGTTTGTTTTTGTGTTCCAAACATAATTTCAATTTTATTTTCTTTTCTTTGGTTACATCATTTTTGGTTTTTGTTTTTACAAATATTTACATTTATTTTTAATAATTTCATAAACTAAACACTCTGCCGCTCATCGCCATTCATTCATTTGCTTTGTAGTATCACTGTGTTTACTGCATCGGTCTTCAAAACTCATCCATTGCATTTGAAATTTGAGACCTACATACATTTTTCGCACTTAATATGAAGTCCATATTAATAATATTTTTGTTTTTCTTGGTTTCTAAAAAGAAAATTATATTATATTTTCTTAGTAAGAATATTAGTGGTTGAAGTATGTAGTTTTAATATTTCTTTTATTTATTTAATATTATTGTTTTGTTTTGGTTTGGTTTAATGTCGTTATGAGGTACTAAATTATGTAATGAAGTTAAAAAACCACAATTATATCTACCGCATAATGTTTTAGATTAATAATAATCTAACAAATTTATTGGTTTGTTAATGATATGAAAAAATGCCTTTAACACTTTATTTTCAAGTCAAGTGGTTGCAAATGAAGTGTTAAAGTTGGATTGAAAAGGAATTCATTCATACACACTGGCAGTATTCAAATGGGTGTTTTGAGAAAATATTAAGGATTCGGTTCAGACAGTATTTGGGTAAAATAAACTTAGGTACTGCGCACAGTGGTTTAGAAAGGTTTTATTTTGGAAATAATTCAGTATCTCGGGAGCTATTACAGATATCATTGGACATGGTTGGAGCTGAGGTGTTTTCGAATTGATTTACAGTTTTTTGGCGTTTGGCCAGTGGTTGGCCCCTCGAAACTCACATTTTTAAAAAAAAATTACCAAAAATCTTTTTATGATCTCAATGATCTAAATCTAAAATATAAAAAAAAATTAAATATATAAATACGTTAGTTCAAGATACAGTGTACTCCCTCTTAAACGGACGCCTAAGGGACTGACGAGTTTGTCCGCTTATGAGAAGTGTCCGTTTATGAGAGAAACACAAAAAGAGTAATCAATAATTTGTAATATTATACATACATATATTTATCTTTAAACACTTTTATTTCCAAAACAAAAACATACATATAAAGATAAGACAAAATAAACAGACTTTTCATTTATGTTCTAGCGAAAAACGAAAAAAAAATTAAAAATAAGGCAAAGTAAACAAAATATTTATTAATATTTTTGCGAATAAAAAAGAAAAAGCTTGAAAGACCAGATATTCAACTGGATTTAAAAAAATCCGAAATTTTATCTTGGCGAGTTTTTCCTTTAATTTCAATGTCTTGAAAACGCATTTAAGGATCAGTCAGCATTTTAATACTTTCAAGGTCGCTGTGATATAAAAAAAACCCTTTGAGTTTTATTATGACTAAATAAGCCTCTTTATAAGAAGTTAACTTGGGTTTAATTTCATTTTCTAGCTCATCTTCAGACGAGCTTTCCACCATTTCTTCGGAAGCTATTAACATTTCAGTACTAATGCTTTCCACATCTTTATCATTAATAACTATAGCAAGCGCTGACAGTGGAACTAGCTTTTCTGAAGCAATTTTTCACTGTCAAACTGTCCGGTTATGGGGAAATAAAATGTAATACATGGTAGAAAAAATTGTCCGCGTCCTGTTATGGGAGGGTTGTCCGCTTAAGGGGGAAATGTTTTTTAAATCCCTTACAATTTTTTTGGTACTGAAAAAAGTGTCCGTATATGGGAGGTGTACTTTAGGAGAGAGTATTTACTCTGTATATGTATATAGGTTTATTATTTTTATATTTTAATTTTGCTTAAAGTTTTTTTGGGGATTTTAAATATGGCGGGCCTACGGAGGTGTCGAACAATTTTTCTAAAATATCAACTAAAATTCGAAATAAAATTAAAATGACTTCTAAACAAATATATCTTCCCTGGAAAAAGTTACATACATCCAAAGTTGGAACATTTAAAAGATCCATATTTTTTACGTTTTTTTCCTGAAAAAGAGCTTATGTTTGTTCTTTTATGGAAACAATTTCTTTCAGGACTATGTATAATTTTTAAATGATCAGGAAAAAAAACTTAATGTATAAGCATATAAAATAAAATTTTACTTATTTAAGCGGACATTGCCCTCCCCAGCCCTATACAAACTTGACCAATTTAAAAAAGAAATTAAGTTTAACTCTTTCGGTACGGCTTTCGCATAGTAATGTTATAATGAAATTTTGGTATAACATCTGTTAAAGGCATATCTTAGAAATACTCTGGTGAGAAAATGTGGCGCTCCTATAGTGACGTTACTCAGGAGGGGCCGGTACACCATTGTACCATCCCTCGTTTTAAGTCGTTCAAATTGCAAAAAGACATATGCTCGTATTAGGTATATTCAAATAAAATTAATTTAAGTATAAAAGAAAATTAAAAAATTAATTTATTAAATATTCAAAAATGCACAAATGAAAAAAAAAAGAAAAAATTAATTTGTAAGCTTCATAACCACCCTTTCACAAAATGTAATTCCAGTTTTTTTCCACTGTATTCTGTAATCACAACGCAGCCACATTTTTCTACCCTTTTTGATAGGCTTGAGAGGAATATATTGCTTTAGTGTACTACGGCCCTTAAATTTCGTCAAAGACTCATCAATGCTTTGGTAACAGCCATCTTGTCTACATTTTAGAATTTTTTTTCTTACATGCATTCCACTAAGTGTAATCTTTATCCAACAGAAACTATTAAAAGTCTTCAGAGTTCATGATTTTTGATTGATTCTGTGAAAAACCAGTACAGAACTTTTAATACCCAGGGTCCTACAGTACCACATGTACAGCCTATCGAACTGTTTATATAAATGACAATAAAAAGTAAAAATTCAAATTCAAAATTTATTTAGTTATTTAAAGAATAAAATTTCTCGTCAGATACAAAATATTTCAAAGTAATATCTTTTCTATATCCAAAAATTAACTATTTTGAATGTAAAAGTTGAAAAAATAATCGATTTATGCATTTTTCATTTGAAATTTGTTTAATTTTAGACCTAGAAAATATATTGCTTTGAAATAGTTTGTGCCTGATGAGTAATTTTGTTGTTTAACTAATCAAATAAAATGTGAAATGTGCACAAACTTTTTTGAGTTTTTTAGATATGCTGGGTCTACTGTGGGTCAAAAATGTGTTTTGACATAACTATTATTCTGAAATATTCTTAAAACTTTAAGACCCATTTTTATTTTGCGGTCATTGAAATAGTTTGAAAAAAAACATATATTCGTATACTTACATAAAATAACTATTTTCCCACCGAAATTAAAATGAAAATTCACAATTTAGTTTAAGGTTTTACAATGTGACATTATGTCATGCTCGGTTTACCCAATGAATTGATAAGAAAACCGCTGTTTTACAAACAGTAAACTACGAAAATTAATTTCATTTTATATGTAATGGGAACAATGCGTGGAGTGGGCGACAATAGAAAAACCTATTTACAAATTAACAGCCAAAACATTGAATTTGATCAAATAACATGAAGTAAATGTAACATGTACATATATACATATGTATATTTGGTAGATACAAATGTAAAAAAAATTTATTTAAGGATTAAAATCGTGTGCACTTGTTTACTAAAACACCAAATCCAAAATAAATTTTGTATGTATGTATCTTACAAAGGCATAAATATTTAACCAACACAAATACATAAAGTAGCATAAATCATTAATGAAGCGTTGAAAAAAAAACTGTCAATATTTTAGTGGTTTTCAAAGTTTCTTCGTTGTGTATCTCTTGAGACCACAATAATTGGAAATGAAATGATTTATTGTATTTTTATATGTGAAAAGGATTCATTTTTGTTAAGAGATTTATATTTCAGTATTTGGTTTGGTGTAAGTGCTACATTTCACACTTGACTTAAAGGATTAACAGGCATATTTATTCAAGCATTACAGTATATTAAACAAAACTTGTAATGGTTATATTCGTGTTGAAAAACATGTAGGTTATTTAACTAGGAGGAACGGTAACTGGCACACAACTAGTCACGTTACGGGTTCATATTTTCACAATGAATAATAATTAAACGATCGCCATTAGTCCCGTGGACACGTATAATTGTGAATTTTTCAAAAATTGAAATTGAAAAATTGAAATATTAACCAATTTGAACTAAACCATCTGCAATAATAAGAAAATGACTTATCAACCAGGATATCCAAGACTGCTACTTGTTAAAGTCACACAAATAATCTCAGGGAATTGATTTTTATATAGCATTTATGCTGATCATTATAAGATCCAAATAATGATCCATCATAAGTGTATATTTACTTTAAGAAACTTATTCTAAACATTCATATCTTTACAGCATTCGACGTATTAGGTGTCGAGATAAACAACGCCAGGAACAAATTTTAAATTAAAACAGATAACTTGATAATTTTTAGAGAATATTATGTCGATTTTTAGAGAATATAATGTCGAACTTTTTTATATTTATATATGTATTTATTAGAGAAAATTTTTTTAATTGGGCTTGAGTTCATTTTTTTAATTAATAACTCGAAGAATACCATTGTGAAAACTATATTTTTCTAGACAAATGGCACATTGAAATGCATTTTCTGCCCTGCCAAGGGCGTCATCAGCAATGCTTATTGTCCAAGATCTACTTGTAAACATCATCCATTTAACTCACCATTTATTGAGAAATAGAATTTGGGAATGAACTTGACTTTGATTCTTATTGAAATGCAATAAGAATCAAATGAAATTTTACCATAAGTTACACAAAGGACCACAGAATTGTGTTCTAATTCTTAACGATGAAAGTATAATTCATTTAAGATTAGAATATCTATGTATAAAGGTACGGTCACACCTGACAAATATTTACTCAAAAACGCGTTACCACTAATTTTAGTACAAATTTGTTTGACGTTGTTTACTCTTACAAGAGTTTTGCAAGATCAAACAGCATCAAATAAAATAAAACTAAATATTTGTTGTGTTTTGTTCTAAATAAATTAAGTTTTTTTTTTAAATAAAGAAACGAGTTCAAATATATTTTATTTAGTGGTTACGTCTTTTTCGGCAAATATTTGCCAAGTGTGACCGTACCTTAAGTATAATATAGAGAGAGATTCATTTAGAACTTTTCATTATTTTAAATAAAACATTTAAAATAAAACTCAATGTCGGAATTTTTATTATTGCCGGAAAGACCAATCTTTGCCATTTACTTCGTAACACATCGAAATATTGGTAATAGAATCAAAAATTATATATATTCTTGGTCCTTATGAGAGTCTAAGACGATCTCGCCATGTCCATCCATGGCAAGATAATAGACTCTAGAAAAAAATACTAAGAACAATGAAATTTCTCACAAACATTCTTTATTTCACCAAATATTTGTTATTGAAAATGGTCCGATCCGATTTATAGGCCAAAGTTTCAGACAACCTCGGTACGTTTTTAGCTATTTTCTTCAAATATAATGCAGATGATATCATAAATGTTTCACACTTTATTTTTTTGTAGGTATAGAAAGACAAGTTCTATTAAAAATTATTATAATCGGTCCACGATTTCTTATCGCACCCTAAATACAAAAGGGTCACAACTCAAAATACTAACATTTTCAGGAGGGGCAAAAAAAGTTCATCGTGCACAAGCAACATACTTAACATAAAAATAGACATAACTGTATTTTTCCAGTTAAAGAAGATAGTGATGTGAAAGAAATTCTTGCAGTAGTCAGAATTAATTTATGGAAAAAAGTCAGTTTTGGAAAATTTTGAGTTGTGACCCTTTTGTATTTAGGATGCGATATGAATGTCATTACGGAATATGGCTCTGACATACATAAATGCCTTAAGAACAGCAGTATCTATACAAAATTTACCAAATATTAGTTTCATGTAAAGATAAAAACGGTGTTTTGTTTCAATCGGTGCATATTTTATCATAGCCCTCATTTGAACTACACTTCCGAAAATAACTTAAATGCTCATAAATCGCTGATAAAAATCACTATCAAATTGAAATTCAATAGAAGTAATCCACATACATATGTACATATTACATCCATAAATCAGCTTACCAAATTTCAGTAAATAGTTTCCCACATTTCCATTTCCGAGAATAACTTTATTTCCCAAAAAAAAAAAACCTCTAAAATATATCATTATTGATATATGAAATTCATCATCGGACAACTTCAAGGTGACTAGACAGGTGGGGTCCGGGATATTAGCTGCTCACCAAAATTATTTTCCAATTAAGTCATTGTTAACTTCAAGAATTTCTCACAGAACTCTGATTTTCGGTAATAAAGCTGAATAATATGCAGTTTTAAGACAATATTCCATATCTCAGAGCACTCAATTTTTCAGCAGTTCAAAGTTTATCAACAAGTCATCAGGAGTTGATATCCTTTTCTTAACTATTATTAACTAATTATCTGGAGAAAAATAACAAAATGATGATTTATGCACACGCATGCAAAGTATTTTCCTAAAGGGTCCCTCAAAGGAAAATGATTTACATGTTTTAAATAGTACAATTTATTATAAATTTAAACCAATTTATACCAAGGCAAATTCTATGTGACAACTATTGGACTGTGAACTGTGTTTATGGATAGAATTAGATTTTAATATGCAGCCGCCTGAAGGTTAGCTCACTTGGAACCTTAATGGCTCTCATTGCGATACCTTGTGCCATTGCAACATTCGCCCTAAATTTCCTTTCCTACATTCTTCATCCACCAACCTTAAAATACATATTTTGTCAATAAACATTTGATGTACAAGAATTCTACGTCTCAGATTATTAAATAACTCTAGTCTCCTCTTCTTCGTTCTCGCCATTACAGCTTCTACAGAAGTCATTGTAATGTAAACCTAGAAAAGAGAAATGTCAAAATCACGACTCAACTTGTTCGAATTTATTGTGGTACTGGCTTTTGCAAGGTAGTTAACTCGGTTATTACTATTATCTATGTCCCCGCGTCCAGCAACCCATGCAAGGGTAACCAATTAATGTCTCGTTAACTCGTCTAGAGGCAACCGATATTTGGCACAATTTTCGATGTAATGTACACACTCTCTAGGCATCTAATGATCGCTTTGCTGATATCCTTAGATACTGAGTTTGTTCTGCAACTGTTTTTATAGCCATGATTTTAGCTTGTATGATACTACCGTAATCTGGTAGCCTAAGTGACGGTATCTTGATCCATTAGTCTGAATGACATTCTACGAAAGATGAAGGCCATTGATATAATCTGATCTATCCGGTATAGTTGTGCAAAACCTGGTTCGAAAACTTGTATCTAAGATTTGCGATGAAGTAGACCTGTCTTCTTCTCTGAGTAAACCTAAGATCTAGTCCAATTTTCGTCTTCATGATTATGCCAGTGTATTTTATGTGCAGATTCTGACGATCAGAGGTATATATAAAGAAAGCAGTATTTGCTGAAAATCTCTTTTATATAGAGTCACTCACCTCGTACATTACCACTCTATTTGTTAGCCAGTGTAATGAACAACTGTCTAAACTGGATTATTGCTTGTGTTTTGGAGCATATTTAGTACTACGGCAGACTAGACGAGCTTTCTAGAGCAGTCCCTGCTTTGAGCATCTCAAATATGTAAGTCATATATTGCAATAATTCTCGTTACTATCAATCCAATCAAAAACAGGGTGCAAATTGGATTACTGACAAACGCGAGAGAAACATACAACAAATATAACGAGGTACTCATACTTCAGAGCCTATAACAATGTAAACTCGGACTCAGCTTCAATGGCTCCTGTCTCAATTGCCGAGGACAGAGCAGACTCTCTTTCATCTTCCATATAAATGTTTTCATCTCTAGAACTCCTAAATATCATAGGAAAATACATATATAACTATTTGTGTTGCAAAATAAGTCAAGAATTTTCACAACTTTATGTTAAATATACAATATATTGTTCAGAATTGAAAACATTTTGTTAAAAAATAATTAAAAGTTAAAACATATAAACGAGATTTGGGAAATGTTTTACATATGTACATATAGCATAAATCTATATAATATAAAAATCTAATTTGATCAGATAAACGTTATTTATTTTTTAAAATTATATGTGTTAAATCCATAAAGTTGTCGTCATGTTAATAATTTGGTTTCAGACAAAGGCATCACATGATTATATTTTTCAAATAAAATTTTAAATTTTGTTTAAAAATTAAATGCTTAAAATAAGTTAAATATTGACAAAGAACAAACACAAATAGAAACAATTGAACACGAATTGTATGTTAATTAAATACAAATAAAAAACAAGTAAGAAAGTATAGTCGGTCAAGCCCGACCATATCATACCCTACAGTATAAAACAGGTTTTCAGAAATAGGCGTTGTATGGGCGATATAACCTATTGTGGACCGATCAGCCAAATATTTAGTGTCATGATGTCTGAGAAAATAAGTATTATATGTGTTAAACTTTATCTCGATATAAATACTTTTAAACTTAAAGTGATTTTCGGAATTGGGCCTTATATGGGAGCTACGACTAATTACGGACCGATCATAATAAAATTGGACCGTATTATTTTTAGACATATGAAATATATTTTCGTTCAATATTATTTGGATTACAACATTTTTAAAAGAGTTATTCTCTTTAAAGTGATTTTCGGAAGTGGGCCTTATATGGGAGCTACGACTAATTACGGACCGATCATAATAAAATTGGACCGTATTATTTTTAGACATATGAAATATATTTTCGTTCAATATTATTTGGATTACAACATTTTTAAAAGAGTTATTCTCTTTAAAGTGATTTTCGGAAGTGGGCCTTATATGGGAGCTATGACTAATTACGGACCGATCATAATAAAATTGGACCGTATTATTTTTAGACATATGAAATATATTTTCGTTCAATATTATTTGGATACCAACATTTTTAAAAAAGTTATGGTCTTTAAAGTGATTTTCGGGAGTGGGCCTTAATGGGAGCTACGACTAATTATGGACCGATCGTCAAAAAATTCTACCGTATTATTTTTAGACATATGAAATATATTTTCGTTCAATATTACCAACATTTTTAAAAGAATTATGCTCTTTAAATTGATTTTCGGGAGTGGGCTTTATATGGGATCTACGAGTAATTATGGACCAATCTGCACAAAATTTATAGATGTGATTTGGCTTCATTTACCACTAATTTTTGATGAAATTTGTTTGGATTCTTGCATAACTCAAACATTCATGATCGGTAAACCCCAATTTCGGAAGGACATTTGTATGGAGGCGAGGTGAAAAAATGGACCGATTTCCACCAGTTTCAATCCCATCCATCCTTGGGCCAAAAAAAATATCATGTACCAAATTTTATCGAAATATCTTCAAAATTGCGACCTGTACTCTGCGCACAAGCTTTACATTAAGGTGGGTGTTGGTCCAATATTTCTGGGCGTTACAAACATCAGCACAAATCCAATATACCCCCCCCCCCTCCCCCCACTATGGTGGTGTAGGGTATAAAAACTAACAGAAAAAAACTACAAAATTCCAAATGACATGTAGACACATGAAATGAAAAATACTTGTGTAAGTAAACGTAACGAAATTAATTGAAATTATTTGGGAAAACACAACAAATGTATGTAAATACAAAAACCAAAGAAATGTGTAACAATGAAAATATTTTAAAATCAGAAACAATTTAAAGTAAATTTGTATTCATAAATATTAAAGTACGTACGAGTGGTTTGGAGTACGAGTACCTGTTGTTAGTGCCATCCATCCATCTTTCTGACAGTTGTTACCTGTTATCATACAATACTATTTGTCAGGATGTAAAAACATGTTTGTTATAGTTTCTTACTCTCTCTCTCTCTCACACTAGCTCTTTGCTTCTCATTCTTTCTTGTAATTGTTTTTGATTCAATTAAAGTGTTTTTTTTTTGTTTTGTTTTTCCTAATTTTTATTAGCATTTGGGATTTAATGGTTGTGTTTGTGTGTTGTTTGTGATTTGTTTGTTTTCGACACTTAAGTATATTTGTTGCTGTTGTTATTGCTTTCCTTTCTATTAAATGTATCATAAATGATCTGTCTGACACACTTTCTTCTTTTCTTCCTTTTTCTAACCAAATTATAAAGCGTGATCCGTTTCGAGGTTCCCTACTTTTTAATGAAAAAAAAACACTAAAAATTCAAATTTAATGGGGAATGTTTATTATCACTTGAAAGAACATTCTTTGGCATTTATTTTTTGAAGATTATGTCTATCAAATATTGGCTCTTGCTACGTTGCAGATGATCTATCCGTTGAGTCTAATTTTCGATGACTCTTGCGAGCATTCCCCACAGGAAAAAGTCTAATGGTGTGATATCACACGATCTTGGTGGCCAATCGACCGGCCCAAAACGTTAAATTATGTGCTCACCGAAGTGTTCTCTCAATAAATCCATTGACTGATGCGATGTGGCGCCGTCTTGCTGAAACCAAATGTCGCCGAGTTCACGAGCTTCAATTTCAGGCATCAAATAGTCGGGTATCATGGCACGATAACGGTCGCCATTGACGGTTACGTTTGCACCGTCATCATTTTTAAAGAAATATGGACCGATGATTTCACCGGCTCACAAACCACACCAAGCCATTGTTTTTTCTGAATGTCCCAAATGCGGCAATTTTATTTGTTTACATACCCATTGAACCAGAAATAGGCCTCATCTCTAAACAAAACTTGCTGCAAACGGCGCCGAATCGACTCTCCACTGTCTTCGTGTACACTCTCAGCTACGGCCGCCATATTTTCTTCACAGCGTGCTGGACGTGGTCTATTCGGTCGAATATTGTCCAATAATGAATGTTGGGTCTCATAATGGTTGATGGTGTTGCGAATAGTACGCTCAGTAGGCCGATTATGTTGACCATAAGTTGAGCGAAGTGCATGAAACACATTCCTCACAGAACATGACAGCATGACAGGACTCACACGTGATCTGTCAATAAAAAGGCTATTGAAAAAAGTATCTCTACTTGAATCACCCACTATTTGGCAATTATGTTATATTTACGCATGAAGAGTGTCTTTCCTCAATGGTTTTTCTTTAAACCCAATTTTATGATTCCGAAATTAATGAGTAATACCAGAAATTAATGAGCTGTCTATTGTTTTTTTATGTCCATTTACAGTGGTTGTAATTTATTATTTGTTTGTGAAATTCATTCATAAAATTGTTTCAAAAGTAGGGAAAATCCAAAATTTTTTTTTATAAAGTAAAATATGTATATAATGATTAATTTGAAATATGTTTAAAGTAATTAGAAATAATAATTTCTAAATCAAATGATTACTTTGCAGGCGAGCAATAAAACATTGTTCTTATAAAATCCAGTTGATTTTATCCAATTTCTGTTTTTGATGCCTTAAGTGATCATCATGTATTCGTTTGTGTTTAATTAAAGGTTGATCGATATGATTTCTTGTTGATAATAAACAATTTTAAAGAGTTTTTAGATGACATAGAATGACCGAATATAAACCTAGAAAACAGATGGGCTTAATATCGGATTAGTTTACAAAATCTATAGCACTCAAACAAACAGCAGGAATTGTGTAAATTTGTAATACAAAATTATTTCCCCAAATGATCGTACATTATTAAAAATACTAGTATGTACTTTTTCATACATGAAACCACCATGACGAACAATGAACTTAAACGAGTAAGTAACAATTGGAGTGTACAGAAAGAAGAAAAATAAGGCCAGGAATGTTTTTTAAACTTGTACACTAGGGTGGCCCTTATATTGTACAAGTACAAAAAAATATGTAGGATATATTGACTATGTCATTCTGTTTGTAACACAACGAAAATTACGGTAACTTAGGACTTTCAGCTAAAATTTGAAACAGCTGTATAAAAATCCAACTTATCGAATAACCTGGAAACCTAGTTTCTAAAAGTGTCTGCTATCAAATACCCCTAAATCTAAGAGTTTTAACAATATCCTAGAAATTTTAAATTTAGAACAACCCATAAAAACCATCTTAAATCAAATGTAAGAAAATAGACAACGAATTGCTTTGTTAAAGAAATTAATTTTTTAAAATTTGTGTTCTAAAATTTTCTCAAAATCCGACAAATTAAAATCGATATCCACCTTATTCCAATATAAACACTGTGTTACATAACTATAAATACATAAAAATGTCCTTAACTTTTTAAGTTAAAGAAAAAGTAAAACAATTTAACCTACATGTACATACACATGTATCTGAATAATCTTATTTAACTCTTAAAAATGTATAAAGAAATTAATTAGTGTTTAATAATAAAATAACTCAAAATACGAATATTACAAAAAAAAAATAGATTTTAATAATGTGCCACATTTTTCTTTTTTAATCAACTCAAAAATTCGATCAGACCAGATTTATACTTATATCTTTAGATATAGATCTAGAAGTATTTATAAAAGCTTCTTTTATGTGGCATATGTTATCATACTGTCGGTTTTCAGCATAAATTCGTCGGCTTAATATACCCCAAATATCCTCAATGGAGTTCCGATCTAGATAACATGCGGCCATTCAGGTACACTCATATTTTTCCAAGACAACTATCCCTTTGTTTGACGATTTACATACATATATAGGTGCATTGTCCAGTTAAAAAAAAAATTCTTTCTTTACGATTGTCTAAAAATGGCACTAATTCGCATCTAATAATTTTGTATAATCAGAATACTGTCTTCATAAAAAGAACCCCAAGAAAGAGCCTCCGAAATTTATTTTTGAGTATCTTCAATAGCCGTTGAAACCATTTTTCTCATCGGAAAAAAATCACCTTAAACAAGTACAGTGTATGCCAAAACTATTTTGCATAACCATTTTTAGGAGAAATTTGTTTTACATTGATATGTACATAAGATTTTAAAAAACAAGTAAAAAAAAATATTTCTTTTGCCATTGATAATACTAATAATAATAATAATAATAATAATAATAATAATAATAATAATAATAATAATAATAATAATAATAATAATAATAATAATAGATATTATGTAAAATAGGAAAACGCAAATAATCTTTAAACAATATTAATTTTTATTTAGTGGGTGGTATTATTGATTCCACACGGAAAGGAAAACTAAGCGGAAGCAAACTATTTATTACTGCGACATGCCGCAATACTGTCTGTGTAGAGATGATACCGCAAAAAGGAAAAATACCGCAGCAACGGAGTGAATAATTTAAAATTATGCTTTCGCACAAAAAATTTCTTTCTGCAATCGCGGAACGGAATGAATAATTTGACCCAGTTATTGTAGTATGTATTGTATTAATTTGCATCATAATTTGAAGGTACCAAAAGTATTTTGCTTGATGTTTGTATTAAACATGCCGAAAAGAAAAGAATTAAACATTTGACTCAGGCCCCAGCATTAAGTTATTGTACAAAAGCTAAATTTTAACTTTTAAAACTTTGTATTTCGGGACATTATTATGTTAAAAATAACAATATTTATTTGTAAAACCATTTTTCGGCCTTGGAGTCAAGATTTGCTTTCGGAATATGGCTAAATCAATAGTGGTCCAAAATATCATCAGTATATACAAGATTACCAACTCCATTGACAGTAATGCAGCCCCATAGAACCGTCATCATAATTACCTGAGAATTTTTTATTACACAATGTCTATTATCAATTACAAAAAATACAAAATATTTTTACATAGTTTCTCGAATTTTATGTATGAATGAAAAACACATTTCTCTTGAAAATTATTAGACAATATAGTTTTGTGATACACTATATCTGTTTAAATAGTGGAATAATGAAATGTGTTCTGTAGAAATTAGGGAACTTGGTTCCGAAACTCGTAGTTTTTTGCGCAATACACGTTCTTCATTCAGGGTTAATCCATTCATCGTCGACTGGACAGTGGATCGCACAACACATTACAGGGAAAATTCGTTCTTTAGACGACTGTCCATATGTGGAAAAAACTTCCTGCAAAAGTATTTCCTCTTACTTTCAATATAGGAAAATTAAAATCAACTGTTCACAAATACTACTCCCCCTATACTCCCTTCCATAACCTATTTTCCATTTCTATTTCCAACATAATGTATTGCATGAATAGAAGTCATACCCTGAGTGCTGGTCCAAATAAAAAAGACTATTAACAGAAATAATCGGCTTACCTGTTTCGAATTCAAGTAGTAATACCTTGGCGCATACAACAGTTTTTGTCCAGTAACAGTCTGGGATTTTATTAGCAGCTGGTTAGCAGGTTGATTTGGACACATTTACCTCACATTCATGAATAATCTGACCAAGACTGTTCAGTGTGTTGCTGGCACAGTTTATTATTCTACGTTTAGCCCTTTTATTTTTATCATATCATATAATATATTTTATCATATAATTCGGATTTTTTGCAAAACTTGTTGTAATAACAAGTGTCCGAATTATTTTTTTGGGAAATGGCTCAAAGACTTAAGCCACTTTTTATATACACTGAAATTTGATATTTTTCAAACTCACTGAGGTACGAACCAAGCGGCATTTTATATGAAATTGTTTAAAAAAGTAACAGTTATAGCTTTGTTTTTTTTTTAGTATTTTTCTTTGTTTATCATAAAATGTAATTATTGTTATGAAATACTAACGAAATATTAATGCATAATTTCTCTTATTATTGCATAAAGTGGTATCCCAAATAAAAGAGATCATTAACCAGCAATTAAAAAATTTTACGTGTTTTAAAAAAACTTTTTGTTAGTTTACAACAAATAGTGAACATCAATTGTAACTATAGTAATGCAACACAACCCTTATAATTAGCATTCTTAATTCTTAATAATGAATTTGATGAAATTCCTTTTAAAAATTTTTGAAAATTTCAAATTAAGTTTTTGATATTTTATGATATTTTTTTGGAATCCAATTATAATGGGACGAATTATTCATTCGGTTCCGCGATATTTTTCCTTTTTGCTCTCTACACAGACTGTATTGCGGAATGCCGCAGGAATGAATAATTACATTTAGCATATCGATATTTCTTTCCGCTTAGTTTTTCTTTCCGTGCGGAATCAATAATACCAACCAATATTTAGGTTAACAATGTCGGGAAATTTTCATATTTTATATTTAAACATCTATGAGCAAAAGAAGCTAGTTTTATTTAAATGGATTTTTTTTATTTTAAATCTTGTACTTTGACACAAAACTCGAAAATTTAAATAAAAGGAGCAACCTAAAGTTTAGGCCTTGGGAGCATTAAAAATCCACAATGTCCAAAATAAGAGCCACCCTATTGTATACTAATCGATCGACACGACTAGTCTTTAACAAAAAAAATTTTAAAAAGTAAAGTTCAGTCCAGTTACTAACAACCATATCCATGGTGTACAAGTTTGTTTTAGTTTTGTTTTGTTTTTTTTTTTTTTATTAAACGACCCTTAGTTTTCAAAAGACGAAGCAACAAAAAATATCCCATATAAAATGCAAAAAAAAAAAAACACTTGTTGTTGAAAAATTGTTGTTTACGAGTACATATATACAACAACTAATATACAATATGCATATAATACAATAATACAATTTTCATTTTGTATTTAAAAAAAAAGTATATGGAATAAGTGTAAATGTTTCATATGTGGCGCGACTTGAACCCAAAAGACTTGAAATGGAAAATAAAAAATAATAAAACTCATACATACATATATAGTATAAAACAACAACGAGTTCATTTTGTTCCTTATCAGCAGCTACCAACGGTTGCTCTATACAACGAAAAAAAATAAATAATATAATAAAATAAAACACGCTTAAAAATATATACTCAGGCTGACACTCACTGTACAGGCTTTAGCTAAAGTATTTAAAACAAACTTTTAATTACCTAATTATAGGGGAGAGCATATTCAGTTCTTTAGTTTAGTTGTAACGACGATATATGACCAATGGACAGAATAATATCATCGTCTAGGCATTGTTCATTCTCAGTTATGTAACAATAAAAATGTCAGCCGCCACTTGAGCCCAGCTGTAACAATAAAGCCTTTCGGTATTCGAAATATTTGTAATAAAATATTTAATCACCCTACACAAAACTTTTGTTACTACAATCAAATACCTACTTCTTGTTCTAAAACTTAAGCGTTTGTTAAACAGCAAAGTTACCTGTTTATTCAACAAATCAACATTGTCTGCTTAGGGTGTAGATTTTCTTCGACAAGACCGATTTATTACATTAAATTATACATTGTGTAAAAATTCTCGATATTTATGTTCTTCATGTGCTGTGCAAAACAAAAGAATCCCATTTTTCATTATTTTTTTTTTTTTGTTTTTCTTATTATTTGTTGTCGTCGTCTATACACTTCCTGTCAAAGTTCATTTTTTTTCTTTATTTTAACAAAATATGCCTTATATTAATTTATTTATTACAATGATTTTTTTTTAATTATAATGAGCTGTTAAAAAATAATAAATATAAATAAATAAATTCGTTTCTGATTTCTGTTTAATTTGCTATATTTATGAAGTATAATGGTTGAATGCAAATTGTAGGTACTTTACCCAGCAAAATGTTTAGCATTAATTTGTATACGAAGGATCTCGTTCTTAAGACAATATATTACAACTATTAACTTTTATAAACAGTTTGTTAAAACTCAAGATAATAATATATGTAATTCAACGTTAGAGCTCTTAAACATTCTGAGGATTGGTTCATAATAAGACTTACTTTCCGTATTTGTGCCTTAAGGCAGAATTACAGTCTTATTCAGAAAAAATTAAAGTAGACATGCACTTCAAACCTACTTTATTTTTTATGAATACGGCAGTTAGTCTTTACTTTCTGTTCCGTTCCGAATCAGCTGACTTGATTCTGTTAAATAGAAAATGTGTTGAAGTCATTAGTTGTTTTGTTACTTTCCGTGCCATTGCGGACGAACCTTTTAAGGCTTCATTAGTCTTTACTTTCTGTTGCTGGTCTGTTCCGTGTCGTTCTGTTGTTAAATTTTTTTAGTTAGCTTTTCCGTATAAACGTCTCAGCTGTTTTAGGTAAACAGACAACACATACCGCGAAAATAAACAAAAAATCAAAATTACTTTCGACTGAAGTAATGAGTTTTTCGTCATCCATCGTTTATTTTTTTTTTGTATTTTTATAACTTTTATACAAAAACTTAATTAAATTCAAAGAAATTGAACATTTTTGTAATAAACCAAAAATTTTTTTGTTGTGCGAATGTCAGCTGTTTTGTGCTGTCACTTACAATTACTTAGCAAATTTTTGTTTTCAACATACACATAAATTGTAGTTGATAAAAAAGGAGTATGATAAAAAAATCACTCTTTTTTTAAACTTTTGCCGATTACAGAACAACTTAACCCTTTATACATATTTGTAAGGCTAAGAAAAGAGCTCTCAACCATGGTGAAATTAAATACAAGGTGACAGCATAGCGCCAGCTGATTATTTTTTGCTCTGTTCATGGTGAAATTGAAAATGTCAAAAAGTTGTTTACAAATAGTCAAAGTTTATATAAAAACGTTCCAAAATTATTTTGTTTTTGAAAAATTGAGTTTTTTCGCCGTTTTATCTGCGTAAAATAGCTTAAAAGTGTTAAAAAAAAACTATATTATATTAAATAGTGTGTTTGTTTTTTGAGTTGTTTTACTAAAAGTGTTAGTTTTTTTCTGTAAGATAAATGTTAAGATTCCTCTTTAAAAGTGATTTTTTTTGCTGCAGAAAAATGCGTTGTTGCATCTTATGCCGTAAAAAAGGAGTAGCTGGAAGTGGTACTTTCTTTAAGGTTCCTCAATACCCAAGAAAAAGAGAACAGTAGAGTAAGTTATGCCAAAATAAGCAAGCTTTATTTCCAATAAAGCCAGTTCGAGAACACAATATAAATTTTTTTTTTTATTATGTATATTTCCAATCTTTTATTTTAAATTTGAATAAAAATAAAAACTTTTTTGGAAGAATAAGACTGCATTAATTTTAATTAAAACATTATTATTAGAGGGTTCCTTAATGGTGGGCAAACTGAAAATAGCCTTAACCACATTAAAGTTGACCTCTTTGAGAGACATGTTGTACGCGTAGCGGGAAGAATTTCGGGTATATAGAAATCTGGATTTGATTTCTCCTGAAAACCTCTGTACAAAGAATCGACCACTTACGATAGGAAAACTAAAAAATAAAGTAGCCTGTATTAACAAAATTATACAAATCTGTTATTTAAATGGCCTCACTATTGGCATCATCAGGTAGGGGAGAAAAAGGTTGTGAATCTTCTTCATCACTGCTGGAAAAGTAATCACTTTCATCCTGTTTCAGAGGTAATTTCATAATTTTTATAGCAGCAGTCTTAATTGCCAATATATCAGCCAATTGTTCACCTTTCGAGCATACTGTTCGCGTGGCAAGAGGGAAACACAGATACGACTGTCTAGAATTTCCTCATTCATCAAAATGCCCCGAACAAAATCATTACGAGTTTCGAAACTGTTTAAGAAAATAAAATAAACAATTTTTCACTACTATTGTTTTCTGTTTTTATCCATGTTTGTATATTTGTTTTCTTTATTTTATACCAGATGTTTTTGACAGTAACGAAAGTATTACACAAACAAAAATGCCTGTTGTTCTTGCCTTGTTGTAATTGTTGTAGCAATGCTGTCACCTGGTATTTAATTTCACCATGATAAAAACTTAATTTAAAAGCCAAGAACACAACATGTATGTATTTCATAAAACAATGGTTAAAGATTTTTCGCAGGACTGCTTATAAAAATAGCGCTGTAAAAATGTTATATAAAAGTTTTCAACCAAAAAGCATACCAATAGTTTATGGATATTAAGGAATGTTATCAAAGAAAGTTTCTTTTGTCTGGTTTGGTACTAAAGTAGCCGATACGATGTATTAATAAAATTATAAAAAAAACTTAGCAAAAGCAAATAATTCTTAAAGAAAATATTCGAGAATTTTCAATTATATTTATTTATTGAGTCCATTCCCTGTACAACAAGACTGAGTCTTATACTTATAGCACAGGAACGTATTACGTTACAAAACAAACTTGACAAACTTCCCAGTAAATATAACAATATTGAGATAAAGTTAAAATATTATAAATTAAAATTAATATTAAAAAAAAAGTAAAAATTATAAATTATTATTTAAAAAAAATTAAATAAAAACTTTTTGAAACTATTAGCATTGCTGTTTAGTTGTTGACTTTGTGCAAGGTTGTTCCAAAGACGAGCGGCATGTAGATAAAACTGTCATTCAAATACAAGTAAATTATGTCGAGGTATTACAATATTTCGGTTTCGTGGCGATTGAAAAAAACGTATTTTATTAATTATTTAGATGTTTGAAAGGTGATTATTTTATGTAAAAAAATAAGAGTTCGAATTTTTTAGCAAGCTTTCAAAGGATACTCCATAAAGATTATTGGCAACAGGGAAACATGATCAGACCGTCTTAATCCATACATAGACATTCAATTTTTTCATACCAACTGAGTCACAGCTTCCAAATACTTCACACGCATAGATCAGGGCAGGAATCAAGTATGATTTAGCAAGTAAGGCCCTTATTCTTAAGAGTGTGAAATATTGGGACCAGAGAGCACGTAACTTTGCATAGGTTTGACCAACCAGCAAATTTACATGATCAGTCCTGGTCAAATAACCATTGAAAATAATACCAAGATTTTTAGCTTTATTAACAATTTTAATTTTCTCGCCATTTAAAACAATATCCTCATATATGGAGGGAATCAAGCTCTTTTTACATATTACAATGCATTTAGATTTATGAGGATTCAAACAGAGACCGTTTGCACTAGCCCAAAGGTAAATTCTATTTAAGTCGTCATTTATGTAGGAAATCCCTAACGCAATATTTTGAACTGGGCTACTTAAAGTGAGCTGCACATCATCGGCGTATAAGTGGATGTTACATTTAGTGAATTGTTTTGGCAAATCATTTACATAAAAGGAAAATAAAAGTGGACCTAGAATAGAACCCTGAGGCACTCCCCTAGTCAGGGATAGGCTATCCGACCATACATTGTTCACAAACACCGATTGTGTGCGTTCTGAAAGATAAGACAGTATAAGTTTGGTTGACGCGCTCTTAAATCTAAAAAAGGGTTTAAGCTTTCGGATGAGTATGTCTTGATCTACCGTATCGAAAGCCTTAGAATGGTCCAAAAAATTTATATTTCCATAAGTAGTACCAAAAAATTTATATTTCCATTTTCTAATCCTTTCTGCCGAAAACCAGATTGCGTGTTGGATAGCAAATTATGAGTATTAATATATGTAATCATTTGTTTATACATAAGTTTTTCCAAGACTTTCGACAGAAAACACAAGATGGCTATAGGTCTGTATTCGCCATTCGACTTAGGTAATGGCACAATTTCGATAGGTTTTGACGATTTTTGATTTAAAAACGTATTTTAAGTGATTTTACATTATTTTAAAGGATTTGGAGAAAAAAAGAACGTTCAAATTTCATTACAGTGTAAATTATGCAAATGTTCGACTAAAATTACAAATGTCGAAAATGAAAATTAGATCTTTATTACTTCAAGCATTTAATTTAAAAAACATGTAATAAAAAATGTATTTTCTTACCTGCTTAAAATATCGTTTTTGTTCGCTTCTTAACCATTTACGCACCAGCATTTTTTTGCTCAATGATTTCAATTTGAAATTAAATCTCTCAAGAGTACAAGAGATTTAAAACCTTATTCCGCATTTCAATCGCTAGTTACACATATAAATTTCAAAACAGATTTCGACTTTGAAACAAAAAAAATCAAAATAGATCTCTTGGGATTTTTGTCATAATCACAACAAATATGATAGGAATTTGCAAGGACATACTTAAGTACGAGTATGTACATACTTTGGCACACACAAAGACTGGGAAATAATAAAGAGATCAATTTTTATGGCCATGATTACTGGTGGTGATCATACAAAAGGCAGTCATAATCGATAGATAAATTGATCACACTCTTAAATCGATGTACATACATACTCGTATGTGTGTGTGTGTATGTTTTTTTTTGTCATGAGTGTACTGATTAAAGGGGCGTTTGACAGTTGAGTTTACGGTTTTAGAATTTGTGTTTTTCAAACAATTTTAGTGTGTGTGTGTGTAATATAAATAGTTTAAATTTTTTGTCTTTTGAAATCCCATATGTATTGGCAGAGTATGAGGATCGTCCAAGTAATGATCACTTTCATTGGAATTTATTTATGGGCCAGAGCCATGTGTGTTTTTTGACGAGTTTAGTGTAGTGTGGTTTGTGTGTTTTTTCTCTCGTAAGAGATTTTGTTTTCATTTCGTAGGCGTTTACAGTCTTTATGAGCCATAAATGTCAACTCTTTCGTTTCTCGCTCCGTTAGTGACGGCAATGATTATGTTGATTTGACACATGACACTGTTGTTGGCTAAACTAAGCAGCATGTTAGGAGCTTGCTTATTCCAACTGGCCAGTGTTTTTCCAACTTACAATTAGTCATATTGGATAAACTAAATAGTAAATAGGGGAAAGGTTTTCTTATGATTGCTGCTAACACGTCAGACATATTTGCGCCGGCGCAAAACTTTTCATCCATGTGGTATAAAATACATATTTCCAAATTAGAGGTGTTATAGGTTTTTTTGCAATTATCCTTTAGGGTTTAGTTGGGATTTGATTTGGTTTTAGGGGGAGTAAACCGCAAAACCAATGAACACCTCAGGTTTTTTTAATTCACCATAAAGATAACTGTTGCTGTTTTTCGTATAAACACCAATTTGACAGCTGTTGTCGATTATTTGTAGGTTTTATATGTATCTCGTATGCTGCAACAATGTTTATAAATGTACATACATATGTACATATGTATGTATGTATGTACATGAGGCCTAACGAACATAACGACACCCGCATACCGCTTTAACTTTAATTTTACTTTAACTACCGCTAGCGGTTATTTTGTATGTTTATTTTCTAACGCGCGTTAGAAAATTCCGCGTTTTTTAAATTTATGCTCGTTAATTGTGCAGCTCAATGAGTTCGCGTTTTTAAACTAAATGGAACGGTGAGTTCCCATAGCAATTTATCAACTCATTTGACTACAATATGTATACCGTTGTATGGTATTTGTAAAAATGAAATATAAATAAATATTATTTTCATGATTATAACTTACTTATCACAAAAAAGTAAAATACAACAAAATAATACATTTCATATCACCACCTTTTCAAAAAATAAACAATAATAATTTATAAAAGCGAGGTTGTAGAACAGATTTGCGTTTCACGTTAAATTATCAACCAACTATTCATGCAGTCAGTTAATAGTCGTCCGCCAGTTCGTCAGTCAGTCCAATCAAACAATTCTACTATCCAAACCACTGACATTTATTCTTCTGAATCTCGTGCTTTTGTTTTCACGTGATAAAAATAATCAAGTGTATTTTGACATGGTGCGTTGCCAGATAATAGAATTCGGAATGACATTATTGGGTATTTTAAATATGTATTTGTCCATAAGTCATCATAATGATCATTATGGAAATTCTTAATAAATCATAGTCATAAATTAGGAACGGTCATGCGAACCAAAAGCCAGAGAGCACTTTCTTGTTCCAGAAGAAACAAAAAGCTTAATGTGTTTTAAATGTTCGAGAATGGAGACTGGTTGCTGTTCTAACACTCTATTTTAAAAGGATAATAATTTTTTCAAAGGCACCGGACATTACATAACCAAAATATGGAAATCTAGGAAATATTTTTATATATACATATCTACATATTTGTCTATGATAATATGTATTACAAATTAAAGTTATTCAGTAGGGCTTTTCAATTCGACGAATATTGCACTGCTTTTAGCAATTTCATTTAAAATTAATTTATAATTTGACATCTTTTGAGTTTACATAATTTTAAGGAGAAGGGAATTGAAAACAGACTTGGTATCTCGGCAGTGTGTATTGGGTGCACTTCAACCTTCATGTGGAATCTCTACTTTAAAACCAGTCAGGGATTATTAAAAATCGTATAATATGTTGCTGTTCAATGTCTATGATATCGGAAAGATTCCCAAATTCACCCATGGCAATCATTCGTATTCTTTCAAATCTGGAACATTGTCCTTACGAGGTGTTCTTACACTTTCCTCTATATCTATATCATTCAGCTTGTGAAACAGTATCCGTTTACCACAGACACCAGCATTGGAGTTTGTCTTCTGAAGAGTTTGTTTGTCTCTTATTTTATACAGAAGCATTCGTGTTCAGGCGAGATCTGTGACAGATTAATGCTAGGAGCACAACTAGGACGAACGAAAAATTTTTGGTCGCTAATATTCGTCTCTAAAAATACAACACATTTGTGTATAAAAATACACACAATATTGGCGTCAGCTGAATTCGTCATACGCGGCGAACTCTGAAATATATTTATTTAAATTTCTTACGCCGGCAAACAACGAACAAACAATATGGGGTAACTATGTTTTGTTTTAGTTTTTAATGTTTTAGAATGAATAATGTTAATTTTTTCTTTAATTGTTGTTTTATTTTTTACTTTATATAAATAAATATACAAAGCAGTTAACTATAAAAATTGATTTTACCTGTGTTTTTGTTAAGTTTTACTACCGTATTTATAAAAAATTAAAGTAGACTTCAAGTGTACTTTAAGAAAATTTTGTATGAACATTTTGCCTTAAAGCACACATTAAGCCTACTTTATTTTTTATAAATACGGCAGTTAATATTTAATATATTTTTTTAAATATGGTCACACTGTCTATAACTATAACAGCTGTATTTATTTCGTCGTCTTTATTGTGCTTCATACGACGAATTTACACAGCGAATTGCCACCGCATAATTCGTCGCGTTTGGTGAAATTCGACTTTCGTCCTAGTTGTGTTCCTAGCATAATGTTTATTTATACTTTATAAAAAAGACGAGTCTTACTTTAATATTGCGTTGCTTAAGGACGGAGTATTTTGTCACATTATAAATACTCTGGAACGAACTTTTTCTGCTTCGAATGTACATATGTACGAATATATTCATATATTTTTAAGAGCTGTAAGGCACTGTTGCCATATTTGAGGATTTATCGTCATTTTGACGATTTTTGGTGTCAAAAATGACCCTTTGACGATTTGACGATCTTTGCCCCTATTTTGACGATTTTTCAGTATAAATGATTTGCAACACTTTTTTCTCATATAAAATTTATAATTTAGTTTCGGAAAAAGAAAATAGTTTTTTGGAATTTTGGAAACACATTTCGGAAATTCAAAGGAAATATTCATATCTCTTGTTTCCCATCCTAACCAAATTTATACAAAAAATTTTAGTTTTACCTCATTCTTCGGCAAATGTCAAACGAGTATTTAGTCAGGTAATTTTAAACAAAACAAAAATTAGGAATAGGCTAGGAACCCCTTCTTTGGAAGGGATTTTATTTACTAAAGATTTTTTAAAACTAAATAAATATTAACTGCTTTATTTATAAAAAATAAAGTAGACTTGAAGTGTGCTTTTAGACAAAATTTTCATACAAAATTTTCTTAAAGTACATTTGAAGTCTACTCTATTTTTTATAAATACGGCAAACCCCAGCTCAGCCAAGAAAAATTATCAATAAATAGATTTTAATATAGATTTCATGTTGTAAAACAATTCTTTCAGTAAAAATAATTTAATGAACTCGAGCCCGATTAAACTTTTATCGATCTTTTAAACATATTTAATTATTTTTTGTTTTTTTCTACTTTTTGTGTATGTATTAAAAAACTTAATTTAAAAAATAAATAAAAATATTGAATTGATCAAAAGTTTTATTTTATTTGACGATTTTTTGACGATTTTAAAAATGCATTTTGACGATTTGACGATTTTTTATTCAAGATTTGACGATTTGAACCAATATTTATCTGGCAACTATGCTGTAAGGCACCAATGTCGATTATTTATAACGTTTGTGTTTTCTAATAAAACTTTCTAGAGTTAGTTTTTTTATTTTTAAACTTTGGCTTATTTTGACCCCAGTTTATCGAAGCGTTATTTTTGTATATAATTTAATCTTCAGACCTTATGGAATATTTCTTTAAAGTTTTATACAAATCTAATCAATTTGATTTTTTTAGGACTCAAATATTAAAGAATTTTACTTTTGACTCGGGTGTTTGAAGGCTTCATATTTCCCGGTTTTACTTTATATATTTGTAATAGATTGAGTAATAATATTTTGGGTTTTTTAAACATCTAAGCAAAGGCATGTTGACAAAATGTTTGTCCCTTTTACGAAAGCCTTAAAATCTTTTATAATTATTTCTAGCTTTATTTTCGAATATATTTTTAATAAAATACTAAATACCAATTGTTAATTTTTTAGAATTCGTTTCATAAAATATTGGTTTCTGTAGTGAGTTGTCCAACAGTGTTTGGAGGTATTTGTCTTTTATGACACCTCTAGACAATCTCTTCGTTGACTTGAAGGACAGTCATGCCATCTGAAATCTGGTTTAAATATTATAGTTTGAGAACTTTTTTATAAAGGTTTTTAACAAAATTTAGAAATGTATTAAGTGCATTTTACAATATCCACACTATAAGTAGAATGCATTTTCTATTTTATATTTATGTACACCTGGTTGGTTGGTTTACGTGGTAGTTCACTACGTGCGAACACTTAAATAGAATCGAAGGGACCCCGTTTTAAAAGACCACACCACTCGTCAGAATTAGTGTCGTATACAACATACTGTAGCTAATATGTGTACAGAAAGTCGTGTTTTGGTAGACCCAACCTGCAGCTGTGAGATATCTCAGTAGGTCATTGAGTTTTGACCCGGCTACCTCACCAAAATTGTTCAATGTATAGTTTCCCAATAATTTATGTCTCCTGACACTCAGGGCTGGGCATCCTTACAACTACGACAATGGTCGTTAAAAGTAGAAAAAAATCGTGTAAAAAAAGATATTGATCGTATACAAAATAGGTGATTGGTTCCTTATCTCTAAAACCTATTGAAATTAGTGGAAAACAAGTTAGAGTGCAATATTCGGCTGTGCCGAATCTTTAATACCCTCCACCTAAACGCAATAAGAACTTTTTGTTCGTCACGATGTACTTTTTTGTTTCACCAGTCAGCTGTTTTTAACAATATATAGTAAAATATTTTACACAAACAAAATGCCTGTTGGTTCTGTATTGTTGTCGATTTGCACTCACCTTATAATTACACCATGGTTTGACCGTTAAATATACATATATACATATGTATGTATGTAAATGCGCATGTATAACAATGTTACGAGGCAATTTGTTCTCATTGTTTTTGCAAAAAAAAATAATTTTGATAGCAAATTGTATTAATAAAGTGACGATAGTTTTACAACAACCACAGGTAAATGTTTAGACTGTCAAAATTTCCCTGTTGTTTTGGTAACCTTTACGTTTGGGCTTATGAAGCCACTGTATTATATTAATACACTTTGTTTGATAGTTTTTTTGGTGAAATTTTCAGAGGTTGTCTCGGATTTTTGGACGGATTTTGCTGATTTTAAATAGCAAACTTATCGAAAGCATGTCTGACGGAATTATTGAACATTTGGATCCCGAAGATATCTGGGGACTTCAGAAAATTGATTTCAACAGACAGGCATGGCATAATAGACTCCGCTATCTATAAGGACCCAGAATATATATACTTTATAGGGTCGGAAAATTATATTGTGCAAATTACAAACGGAATGACAAACTTATATGTATATACCCTTCTCATGAAGGTGAAGGGTATAACAAGGATTTTTTAAGAACAACTAGACAGGTTTATAATATTAAATCACATAGGTATACAATGTGTTTTGACACAAGCATAGTTATTAAAGATTATGTATGACAAGTTCATGCACTAAAATTGTATCCCCTAAATTTGTGCTATGTATTTACAATTGCTCTGACCAGTAAATTTGCTTGTATCCACAAAAAGGAAATTCCCCTAAATTTGTCATATGAATATAGGTACATATTTCGAAAAAATTAAATTTAACAAAAAAAAAAAAAATTATGCTCAAAATATTTTGAATCATGCTAAAGGGAATAAAATCGTGTAAAAAAAATTAAAATTTGTTTATTTTCAAACCGTGTTAAATCAAAACCATGTAAAAACAGAATTAGGTGTATATATATGTATGTATATACTATATATGTATACAACTTGTTTACATAGCTCAACTTATTTTCATTTTAAAAATTTGTTTAAAAACACAATCTGGCAACTTGAAATACCATATATTCAATACGTCATAAATACTTTTCTTTAAGATATTGTTATCTGGTTTTATTTATTATTCTTTTTTATGCGATACGACAAATGTCTACGAATAATAATAATAATAATACTGTTTACTACTGCTTGTACCCACACATTTAAAAAGTTATTTGAATTTTGGTTGGTTGTACTCGTACATTTACTACGAGTAGATAATAGAAGTACCAGCAGCAGCAGCAGCAGCTACAGTAGTAGTAGTAGTACTGGCAGCAGCATACAGCTATTAATGGTTTTTGGTGTTCCGATAATCCTCGTCGTTATCGTTAGAGTCCTTATCACGTTTCTATTTTGTTGTGTTTTTTTGAGTGTATGCGTTGTGATTTTCGTTTTGTTTTCATATTTTGGGGGTGTGGTTGGTCGGTCGGTTGGTTGGCTGGTTAGTTGTTTTGGTTTTGACAATTTTCTTTTAGTTGTTGTTGTTGTTGTTATTAATTTCCAATTGCGCCTGATTAGCACTACTATCTTGAAAAATAGTACATACTAATAATGTCTATGACTTACCCACATAATTTACATTTTGTTGCCGTTTTTTTTTTTGTTTGTTTTGTTTTTGTTATTTTTTATTATCATCGCATTTATTCAGTTTGAAAAAGGGGTTTCCTAGAGGGCCCTCTTATCATATGGGGAGATTTTTGTATTGTTGCATTTAAAATGTCTAGCTTGAAATTTATATTGTTTTTGTGTGAATAATTTAAGTAGAAACTATGATTAGTTAGGCAGATATTTAAATAGAACAATTTTTTAACAAACAATGTTAAGTGTAGTCCAGAAATGTACTGGGGGTAATTCTGCAATTCTGGCAAAAATCTACATTTTTAATTGTTAACAATTAAAATGAAAATAAAAATATATTGAAAATCCTATACAAATTTCTTTTAAAGATCATTATTTTTTTGGAGGCACAGGACATTAAACGAACACATGATCAAAATAAATATAGCAGATAAGCGTTCCAGAATTTTTTTAATGAAAAAAAATATAAATTTAGGAAATATTTTTATATATATTTGTCTATGACTGTATGTATCAAGTTTTATCGGTAAGCGTCGATGTGTTTTTGATATGCCATAGCAACCTTAACACCGGCACCGATATAAATTGACTCTGATTTTGTAGTCAGTCGTATTGGTGTCGAAACAGTTTAATTCCTTTTGACTTTTTTCAATAATAATCTTGAATTGCAAAGAAATAAAAAATTGCAAACACTGACCAATTTAATAAATCAAAAAAAATATGTTAGTGGAAGAGATGGAAAACAGCTTTTATTCGTCAAAGATTTTCAAAACTTTAAAGAGCAGGGGGAAAGAATTTCAACGATACTAAATGCCCTTGGTCCACCGAAAATAGCTGGTGGCGGTTGGCAAAAGGTAAAATTAATAGTGCTAAAAGGATTGTTGCATGACAATTTTTTCTTAAAGGTTTGGCGGGATCTTTTTTTAATTTAAGGTTAGTCACAACCCAGGCTGCTGGAGGCGGAATTTATAAACAAGTTTGGAATAATAAAATGTGTGTTATATTTTTTTGAATTTCTAACAAAAACTAATTTTATTTATTTTCAAAAAATTATAAAATAAAAATAAAAAACAACTTTGATTAAATAAAATAATATAAAACAAAGTGTCTCCACATATACTCCCCTTCCAGACAAGCAAGTATAATCTCGTAGCTAGTCGGTAGTGATCGGTAAAAAAAATCTGGTTTTAAACGGTCTATTGTTATGTTTTTTACATTGTTTGGCATTATTGAAAAACTTGATATGATACCAATATAAATTATTTGTGTTAGCGTTTTGTTGAGAATTAAACTCGCGGCTCTGTTGATTTGGTAAAGATAAAGTTCTCAATGATTTTTCAATGCGTGAGATAGAATTTTCCAAATTTGACAGACGTTTATTTACTGATCCTGTGTTGCCAACTGCACAAATATCAGAATTCAACGATTCCTCAGAAATTTCGGCTATCCTGTTGTTGCTATTTCTTAACGAATCAACGATTTCATCAGCAACCAGTGACAATTCTGTAAATGATATATTTGGCTGACTTTTATCATACCTGCTAAAACCGCACGAGCTGTTGAAGGTAAACGTTGTAACCAAAAATCACGAATTATGTTCTTGTCTTGTGTTACATTGGTACGTTGTAGTTTAGTTAACAAATGACTTGGTTTGGTATCGCCCAACTGTATTCGGGAAGCTAATTCTTCTAAACGTGATATTGATGAGGTAGAAAATTTATTTAAAATCACTTCTTTTAGAGTGATAAATTTATTATTCGATGGTGGATTGTTTATAATATCAAAAGCTTCATCATACAGACGCTCATCCAAGTGAATAATAGTAATGCTGAATTGTTCGCTATCGTTACTGATATTTTGTAACTTAAAAAACGCATCCAAACGAATAAACCATGACTCAATGTTGTTTAAAGAATATCCTTGAAGTTTTGGTAGTTGCACTTTCGATGAGTATGAAAGAATTCCAGAAGAAGGATTTTCGAAATTGACATATTGAGATGCTTCCACAAATTCTTCATTGTCGTAAACATTATTCTCATTTTATTCGCGAGATGCTTGAGCATTTGCAGCACTTCGAGTTACTGGTCTATCGTTTTAAATGTTTAACTATTGTCGGGGTCCCCAGTTTTTGAATAATAAAACGTGTGTTATATTTTTTTGAATTTCTAACAAAGACTAATTGTATTTATTTTCAAAAAAATATAAAATAAAAATAAAAAACAACTTTGATTAAATAATATAATATAAAACAAAGTGTCTCCACACAAGTAATACTTTGCGCCTTGGCAGAAGCTGTGGCAAACTTGTTTAATTTCAGAAGCAACTAAACCCTGAAGGAAAAGAATTTTTGTATCGATTTGATGATGACGTCGATAAAAATTTATGTTGATATTAAATTAAAGACGATGACGACGACGACGCTAAATAAAATGAATGTTTTTACCAATTTCATTTAAAATTAATTTATAATTTGCCATCTTTTGAATTTACACAGTTCTAAGGAGGAGGAAAGAGAACACAGAACTGGTGTCTCGGCGGTTTGCATTGAACTCACTTAGACCTTTTGCTACATTTCGACAGCATAAAACTCTACTTATGCGGAGTTTCCACTTTAAAACCAACTAGAGATTATTATAAAGCTCATAATATGTTGATGTTCAACGTCTGCAACGTCGGAAAATCAACAAATTCACCCATGAAAATCATTCGTATTATCTCAAATCCGGGGGTAATCCTACACTTTCCTTTTTATCTATATCATTCAGCTTGTGAAACATTATTCGATTATCACAGACACCAGCATTGGAATTTGTCTTCTAAGAAGTTTGTCTTTTATTTTATACAGCATTGACGGGGTATATGTGTGGATGCTGATTTTTAAACCAAATCGTATTCTTAAATGTTAGTTGCCTGTTGTAAGACTTCACCAACTTTCAGAAAAGTTTTGGAAGTGTGTTTTTTTGACAATAAAAAATGTTAGTGATCGAAGTATTGTACAACAGTTAATGAGATCTATCAAAACAAAAAAAAAACGGGTTTTCATATAAGAGAAATTAATTTTAGTTTCTTCTGTTAGCTTCTAATATTTGAATACTAAACAATAAGTAACAATTAGTGGTTCAAAAGTATTCAGTCGTTTTTTTACATAAATATTAAAACATATATCCGTCCGGATTTTATGTGAACAATTCTTAGAGAAATCTAGATAGATTCTAAACACATTTGAATATATTGCCAATTTGAATATACCACAATTTTTCTCTCAAAATAAACATTCAACGTAAAATAAAATAATTTATATTCATATTAACTTCTCTTTACAACAAAGATCGCATATCAGAAGATAAAAAAAACAACCGACCTTCAGCTACTGATAAAAAAAAAAGCAATTTGTATTTAATCATTTTTAGCTAAACGCCAGCATGTCTGGTTGGTCTGGTAGCGCCTGCAAAAAAGAAAAAAAAAATAAATATAAACAAAAACAAACGATAACAAGAAATTGTATGCGATAAAAAATATGTATTTTTAATCACGTGACAAAGCAATCTACAGTTTTCCGACGGCATTTTGCTGAATGAATGTTTACAAAATTTGTTACTTAGTAATAAGTATACGCACATTGTTTTCTAATTGTTTTAAGACTTTTCATATTTAGTAAGGATGCTTATAAAATGGTTTAATATAAGTTTATCTTTTCCTTTGAAAGTTTTTCGTGTTTTAAGATAAATACAGTGAGCAGAAACTTGACTTCAGCGTGATGCTTTAACCCTGCACCGTCATCCTTCGTCAAAATGACGACGGAGAATTTTATTTTCAAATTACAAACAGTTTTTTCTGTTTGTATTGGTCTCATTTTTTTGTATAGCTTTAGTCGCTTGTAAGCTTTTGGTGTTGGAAGATGTGCAGCGAACTGTGCACATCGTAAGTATTTTTTTCTCGCCTTTTAATTTTTAGGCGTAGTCAAAATGACGAAGGATGACGTAAATAACGTGCTGATAGAAACAGATATGCAAAATAATTCCTGTTAAAGCTGACGAACATTTTTTTTCAATTATGTTTGTCTTAACATTGCAAATTTTTCACTACTTAACGTCACAACTTAATCTCTTTTAATGACTACTTTGTGACTACTTTGTGGCTAACTGACTACTTTGTGACTACTTTGTGGCTAACTGACTACTTTGTGACTACTTTGTGGGTAACTTTGTGGCTAATTTACTACTTTGTGACCACTTTGTGGCTAATTGACTACTTTGTGGCTAATTGAATACTATGTGACTACTTTGTGACCACTTTGCGGTAAATGGAACTACCCAGCGGTAAATGGAACTAAGTACCTAGATTATAATCGATGACATCAGTATAACATTCTAAGCGAGCGATTTAAGTACTTAGAATGTTATATTGTACATATGTGTAATCTAATAAATATCACCACTTTCACTACTTAACGTCACAACTTAATCTCTTTTAATGACTACTTTGTGACTACTTTGTGGCTAACTGACTACTTTGTGACTACTTTGTGGGTAACTGAATACTTTGTGACCACTTTGTGGCTAACCGACTACTTTGTGACTACTTTGTCACCGCTTTGTGGCCAACTGACTACTTTGTGACCACTTTGTGGCTAACTGATTACTTTGTGACTACTTTGTGACCACTTTGTGGCTAACTGACTACTTTGTGGCTAATTGACTACTTTGTGGCTAACTGAATACTTTGTGACCACTTTGTGGCTAACCGACTACTTTGTGACTACTTTGTCACCGCTTTGTGGCTAACTGACTACTTTCTGACCACTTTGTGGCTAACTGACTACTTTGTGACTACTTTGTGACCACTTTGTGGCTAACTGACTACTTTGTGACTACTTTGTAGCTAATTGACTACTTTGTGACCAATTTGTGGCTAATTGACTACTTTGTGACCACTATGTGATCACTTTGTGGCTAATTGATTACTTTGTGACTACTTTGTGACCACTTTGTGGCTAATTAACTACTTTGTGACCACTTTGTGGCTAAGTGACTACTTTGTGACCACTTTGTGGCTAATTGACTACTTTGTGGCTAACTAACTACTTTGTGACCACTTTGTGGCTAATTGACTACTTTGTGACCACTTTGTGGCTAATTGACCACTTTGTGGCTAATTGAATACTCTGTGACTACTTTGTGACCACTTTGCGGTAAATGGAACTACCCAGCGGTAAATGGAACTAAGTACCTAGATTATAATCGATGACATCAGTATAACATTCTAAGCGAGCGATTTAAGTACTTAGAATGTTATATTGTACATATGTGTAATCTAATAAATATCACCTACTAATTATAACTTCGATTACAATATAAGCGGAGTGTTAGTTAGTGGGTTTATGTTAAAAAAATTTATGAATTATATTTCTACTATTAAAACTCCGATTAGAATGTAAGTGACGAGTTAGTGCACATAAATGCAAAGACAAAAAAAATACGGTTATAGCGGCTTTAGAAAAATATAAAAAAAAAAACAATAAATGTGTATCCATATATTGACGTTTCTTTAAACTTTAAATTAAAATGTATATGAAATTCATTTATTTATTTTTATTATTTTTAAAGTAAAGTATTCTTTAAATAAATTAATTATAAAATCATCAGGATTAGTTTTACCACTTCATATTCTAGCCTTAAGCCTCAGTTAGCCTACTGTAACGGAATGTTGTGTAATGACGTAAAAATGTAAGAAAATTCTATTTCTTACAGATTCAGTACTAATTGCTACTAAATATTACTGACATCAGCGATTAAGTAATGGGTATTTTTACTGCTGGGATGCTATCATTTTAATGCCATTTTACTCTTATACCACAGATATAAACAGATTCGTCAAAACTGACGTTTACAAAAGTGGTGTATCAGCAGTGCCATGGTGAAATAACTCTATAAGGTGATGGCAATATTACAACAATACAAAAGCAACAGAAACAACGTGGTATTTTTGTTTTTGCTTTCATGTTTATAATGTCAAAAACAACTGGTTATTGTTTACAAACATTTTTGCAGCAAAAATAAATACATACATACATACATACAATTTTTTTTAATTTCAAGATAAAAATAATTTATGAATTTGTTAATTTATGAAACATTTAATTTATGGACAATTGTTTTTTTCACTTTTTTGTATAACTTGATACGTTTGCTTTTTTTTTAACACAACTTGAGCATACATACATACATATGTAGGTATATAAAGTTTGACATAACGTACATGACTAAAAAAAACAGCTGGCGTTTCAACACCACCTTGTAGAGTTATTTCACCATGAGCAGCAGTGTTGGTATTTGAGAATTTTCAATTAGTGCCAAGTTGAAGACTAAAACGGGCCAAAACGTGTTGAAAAGGGCCAATTTTTTTTTATAAATTAAATAAAAAAAAAAATTTATAGAGTAAATAAAATTTTATTTTTTTTTAGTTTTTATTTAACATAAAGATACAATTCAGTCCAAAAGCAATAATAAAAATTAAGTTTTATAAAATTAACAGCCTTTTTCATTCAGTTACGCTTAGTAAATTAAATAATATACATATTTGATATGTAATTTTTTCTTACATACTTTAGTCTAATAAAGCCTCATTTTCTATTTCGGAGTTTGTAATATTTTTCTGGCATACTAATTGAACAACATCTTTTTCATAACAAACTTTGGAGTTAGACTTCATTAAATCTTTTGCTTGAATAAGAGATGATAGTGTTTTTACTTGTAATCTATTTCTTAGCTTGGTTTTAATTAAGTTTTGGACAGAAAAGGCTCTTTCTACGCTTGCTGAAGAGTGTGGTATTGAAAGAATTCCTTGTACTACTCTATAAACATTTGTAAATAAAGGTTCATTTAAACAATTTTTGATGGTCGAAATCTCTTTCCAAAATTCACATATATTAAAATCCATATATTTTTTTAACTCAGGCATTTCCGATATCGCTCTGTACTCACTGTTAATTTTTTCAATGTTACCAATTTCATTTGGAAATAATTTTAATACAAATGGCACAATACTATTTGTTTCTCCACTTAAAACATGTTTAGCAGAAAATTTTGGAAACCAATTTAGATAATAATCCTGATAATTATATTTCTTTTTTATATATTCTAAAAATTTTATGTAAAAGCATTTCACATTTTCTTTAAATTGTATGACTTCTTCAACTGGAATCGTTTTTGTCACTATAAGTAGTTCAACTGCTGCGCCACAATAAATTTCCTGGGTCGGTAATTGATGACTGTTGAAGTTTATATTTTCTACTTCTAGATCGTCCATATACCGTTTGCTTATAAAATTTCTGGCCAACTGTTTAAAAAGTAATGATAGTCTTTCCATTATTACGTGAACTCGTGTATCTTCGCTTTGCATTTCTATATTAATATCGTTTATAATTTTTAGCACATATGAAAGAAATAAAAAGTATAGCTTCATTATATGGCTGTTCAAGTTGTCCAATATGAAATTAGTTTTTTCCGAGTACTTCGATTCAAAATTTGAAAGAGTAAAATAGTATGTAAGGGCGTCCCACTGTTCAATTATTCTATCAATAGCTGCTTGACGCGACAGCCATCTAGTTGGTGCATATTTTAAGATTGCATGTTCCTCAGAATTAAAATATTTTTGGAACTTTGTAAAATCTTCCTTTCGGGAAGAGCTGTTGCAAAAAAAATGGTTGATACCTCTTATAAGGTCGTCAATTGTTTTGGATAAAGCCTCGGCAGCATGTTGGGAAGCCAAATTTAAATTGTGGCATATACATCCGCTCACATATAATGCTGGCTGCAATCCTTTTAGCAACGCCTGAACACCATTAGAGTTTCCCATCATAACCGAACAGTTATCCGCACCAAATCCAATTAAATTATCAAAGGGAATTTCGTTTTCATCTAACACTTTTTTTATAGCGTTAAAAATAGATTTGGCAGAGCCGTCAGGCACTTGAACCAACTCTAAAAATCGGTCAATACACTTACCAACGTAAATCCTTATTAAAATTGCTAAATTTTTCGAAACGGTGCAGTCATTACTCTCGTCAACGATTATTGAAAAATATTGTGTTTTGCATATACTGGCAATTTGTTTTGTATTGGAGGGACCAACACAGTCGGTTATTATCTTTGTTCCCTTTTTCCGATTTATATTAAACGTCTTTACAGTATTTGAATCAGTTATACCATTTTTTAATACATTATTTAAATGGTCCAATACAGAAAATGGAAGATTGTGCTCGGCCGCAAAGTTTGTTAACATTATTTCCAAGTTTTTAGCCTTGTAATTTATTGAAACCGTAGCTGTTGTTTGTGTTATAAAGTTGTTAATTTTTGGGTTGCATTTTGCTTCAGCTTCTAATTTTTTGTGAGTTTCTGTTTCAGCATGTCTTTGTAGGTGATATTGGCTTCCAGATATGTTTGTATCACATAAAAAACATCTTTTCCCAGTTTTGTGTTCTCTAAGCCATGGATACGTCTTTGTCCAGTCCGTTTTAAATTTTCTTTCAGCTTTTGGTTTTGAAGTTGCTTGTGAAGCACTTTCTCTAGAAAAAAAACTATGAAATAGCTTGTTCTTAATTTACGAATTTATTAACCAACTTACTTATTTAAAAATTTGTACATTTTTATTTAATTTTAACATAAAACAATGGCAATAAGGTTATTTATACAGCACTTTTTACAACGGCAATGAATAGTTTTTTAAACTTATTGCTTTTTTTAACTGAACATTTTGACAGAAAACTCATTCAACACATTTATAACCACTCACTTTAAATTGATAACTTTAAAGAAATCAAAAACTAACATCGTTGCAATAAAATTAGGATTCTTAAAAGGAACAAATTGGTACTTTTTGGTGTTTTTGAAATTAATTAAATTATAGTAAAAATTATAAAAAAAACATATTTTTTTTTTTTATTTTAGAAAAAAAAATTAAATTTTTTTTTAAATTTATTTTTAACAAATTTTGACAATATTTCGAAATGAAATGAATGAAAAAGGGCCAAAACGGTTTTTTGTGGGGCCATTGACCATTCAATAGTGCCAAAAATGGCACTATTGTGCCACATTTCCCAACCGTGATGAGCAGTGCTTAACCCGGTAATGTGATAGAGAGAAAAAAAAACGCTACATGCGAGCAGCAATGAGTTGAAGAAAACAGGTATACATTACCTTTGTTACCATAGGATGAAAAATCAAAATAAACAAATATTTTTTTAACCAAAGGTCGATTAAAAAAAATTCGAACTAACATAAACAAACGCCGTGATACGGGTCTTCCAATTTAGCATCTATTTTCACCCCTCACTCTCAGAATCGTCCTAACTTTTGCTAACCTGAATTTGTTCCACAGTGTTATTTTATAACATCATTTAGCTAAATTGCACAAATATAGTCGGATTATATTTTCATCACAGATTGAAAATAGTTATATATGTTTAAAAAAACAAATCTCTTGAAAACCCGAAAGAACCAGCTTTTTTAGAAAATCTTTTAAAAGAAATTTAATTTATTTAGCTAAATTGCACAAATATAATCCGACTTATAACATTTCAACACAGATTAAAGATAGTTATGTTTAAAAAACAAATCTCTTGAAAACCCGAAAGAGCCAGCTTTTTTAGAAAATCTTTTAAAAGAAATTTATGTGAAAAATACAATTAAAGATGTATACTTTTGTTCAACATTCTACACATCATATTGGCAGTTCAGAAATGCTCTTCTGTCAGATCATTAATGAACATTCAATATCTGCCGACAGTTTTATTGAAATCGAAAAGAAAAAATTCAAAAATATATTTTCTTTCAGTATGATTTTCTAAGGAGTATTTCTAATATGTTTGAAAATCAGATACAGGAAAGGAATATTTTTAAATTTGTCTACTCTAAGAATAGTTCCGTAAAAAGGGATCTAATATTTATATAAGATATAAATTGCAGACCCACAGAAAGACCACATAATTCTAACAAATTCTTAAAGGCAATATTTTGAAATATGCATAAAACGAGTTAGAGATTAAACAAAGTATTTTTTGTTTCCTGTAACCCTGGTATTTTATTACTTTAGAATATTACAAATAATAATTATAATAATGACAACCAAAAAACAATTTTAATTCCATTACAAAACAGTGCCTTTTCCATTATAACATTATTAAATATTTAATTATTTTAACCACAATATAGAACATTGAAATGAAAAAAAATCACAATTCAACCAAAACTCTCTTATCAACATTTAGTTTTAATAAACATTTATATATGTGACCTTTTTGAAAACCATTTAATGCATATACGAGTACACAGTACATAAGTATGTACATATGTACATAGACATACACTTTATATATTTTTAAAATAAAAACTGAAATTAAATGTTTCATTTCGAATATTAAAACAATTAATGGAAAAAATAATGTACAATGTGGTGAACTAATAATAAGTATTTTGTTTCTATTTGAAACATACGACTGAATAACTTAGTGCTCGTACTATATATTCTTATCTCTGGTTTAAGCGATGATCAGAGTTTATAAAAAATCAACGTCCAAGTTTTATTTTGATGGTGTTAAAGATTAAAATGATGTGGTGTAAAAATCTAGACATCGTTAAAAAGACAAAACTAAAAAATATGCTTCTCATTTATACTATGTACATACATATGTATTTTAAAATCGAAAAACTATTAAACGAATAACATAAGATTTCGATCGAAATGTGTACAATTTACGTCCAAGAAATTGAATCTAGTCAAAAAATATAAAGTTAAGAAATCTGTGATGACTGTAGACTGACCAGATTATTGTGAGACATACATTCATGGTTTTACAAACATCTAAAAATCTAAAATGCTTAATTTGTGTAAACTTGTGTTTTAATGGGCGCTAAGACAATATCAAAGTCTTTGAGACCAAGTGTATAAATACACAGTTATTCCCTTCTTGGAAGTTGAGCATTTAGCGAATACACTCAGAGGTTAACTTTGTTTGTTTGTTCAGCAATCACGCCTAAACGGCTGAACCGATTTTAATGAAATTTATAACGTAGATATTTCTAGGCTTGGAAGTGTCAAAAGGCTATATTATTTTTCAATACTTGGACCAGGTCGGGATAAAAAGCGGGAAAACCGGTAAGACCAAACAGCTTAACCGATTTTATTGAAATTTGAAACGTAAATATATTCATACTTGAAAGCGTCAACAGGCTATATATTTTTTCAAAACTTTGACCAGTTCGGGATAAAAAGGGGAAACCCGGTAAAGCTAAACGGCTAAACAAATTTTATTGAAATGTAGAACGCAGATAGATCTATTTGCAAGACTTGGATTAGAAAGCGATAAATTGGGTAAAAACCGGTAAAATTTAATATAACGTTGATACCGTGAAGGGACAAAAAGTGGAAAATTTCTAAAAATTTGTCTCTGAAATAATGATTGTCTTTGTTATGAAGAAACAGCATTTTTATTTTACATTTTTGTTGTCACAAAGTTGTGTATTAGAAGAGTAGTTCTTTGTAAGTCTATCTTCAAGGGAATAAAAACGATTAAGAAGTGAAATTTTGTGCATGAGAATCCAGTGTGATGCTGGAATAAAAATATTTTTCAAGTGTCAAAAGATATTAAATTTTTTAAACGGCGTAGAAAATACTTTACTCCATCTTATCTCCTTACTATTTACTCCGCCTTTATTCGACCGAAAATGGAATACAACCATGTGCCGGTACTTCAATATTTATTTTAGAGTTACTCGACCGCGTACAGGAAAGGATGATTCACTGGAGCATCGCCGCATTGTGTTTTACTCTTCTATTGATACAATAATGGAATGTGTTATGCTGAAATAGGGAACCAATGTTTCGGTACTAAAGCAAATTCCATCAGAAATCAAACCTGACATAGATTGTCTCCTTTCGTGGTACTCTAATAGTTTTCTAGATGAATTTAAAAATCTTTGAATATCACTCAATACGGTCACTCTAACATTAAAAGAAGATCTAGTAGTAGTCACAGAGTGTTAACATTAATGTCATTTCTTATCTCTAAATAGTTCAACATCAATTACACATCGTCTTTTCTTAAATTTCAATATACAGTTTATTTTTTATTTTTTTATTTATTAATAAAAAAAAAAAAAAAAAAATTCTTAAGTAGTCATTATTATTATTTATTATCGCCTTAAAAAACTCGTCGCCGCTACTCAGTCTCAAACTGAAACTTAGGTTTAAGTTGCAGTCCGTCTGTCTTTCCATCTGTCATCGGCTCTTCGTCCATTTTTTGCCTTGTTCGTTCATGCAAGCAGCAAGCGCATTCATTTAATATTGCATGCATAGTTCTATTCAAGCAGCAAATGCAATAACAACAAAACTATAACGGTTAGTTTATGTCAGCCATATTTGCTGATAACGGAATGTCTTTGTATGCGTACAAATATATGTAAGTATGTTCGTAATTACAATTACATTATTCATGTTATTTTGTATCTATAACATGATTTTAATGTTGTACGAGTATAAAACTGTTTTGTTCTTTTGTTTTTTTATGTTGGCACCAGTAGTCAACTTCAACAATCGTTCATATTTGTCACTTTGTTTCTTCTCCATTACTTAAAGAGGTTTCTTTTAAGTCGAAATTTGCCTTCACTTGTTGTTCTTGTATGTATGTATGTATGTACATATGTATGTACATACATATGTATATACATACATACATTAATATGTTAACTTTGGTTGTCGTCCCTTTTTTATCTAAAACGAATACTTTGTTTCACTGGTTGCAAAAAGGTTTTATTGTGAAAGTCATGTGAAAGCGGGTATTTTAATAATGTATGTATGTATTTATTTATACGCGTATATGTATGTATATATGTATAAATATCACTCCAACTTAGTTACTAAGCAACAACTTTTTAACATTGTTTACTCAATGAATATATCAATAAATGGGAGTTACATATGTACATATGTATAAATACTAGGAGGATATATTGATATTTAAAATCGTAAACAGCTGAGTAATAAGCAAACATTATGAATACTTCGATTCGTTACCCAAAATTTATTCACAAAAAATAACTATGAAAAAAGGAAAACATTTTCAAATCTATAGTACAATTAAATATCCAAATCGTAATGAAAAGCAGAATGGTTTTGCTATAAAACAAACACGATTTCCTTACATCAAAGTTTTAACAAAATTCAGAAATTGCTTTATTGTGAATGCAACATACATACATATGTATATAAAATAGTATATTGCAGCGAAACGAGAGCATGCCTCGTTGTTAATAAATTTTATAAAAAGACAATGGTGGAATTTCGGCTTTGTCGCCTCTTCAACTATGCCTTCAGATATTTACGTAAGTATGTATATAAAATAATTAATACAGAAACCCCTTCAGGGAAGTACCTCGTTGTTAATAAATTTTATAAAAAGACAATGGTGGAATTTCGGCTTTGTCGCCTCTTCAACTATGCCTTCAGATATTTACGTAAGTATGTATATAAACATCTACAATAGTCATTTATCGTTAGACCATATTTTATAACAGTACTTCTATAATATCCAAGTATAGTCACATATATCATGATTGATGATTAGCACCCTAGAAATACAAGTAGATTCATGCACATTTAACCTGAAACCCAAATCAGCATTATCTTAAAATGTTTGGATTTAAATTTAGAGGTGTCCAGCATTTCAGCATATGCGACAATTAACTTTAGAAGCCACACGTCTACATATGCCTATCCGCAGAGCCACAAAATAAAATAGACTTTACTACAGCCTTAAGTTCCAACTCATATCTTCCGGACCTTGGCACAATTAGTGCCATTTGCCCTTTAGCGAATACATAACCTGATTGGAAAAGCAACAGGAGTATACATAATTTGTATGTATAACTTAGCCTGCTATAAATCCCACAATTACATCCATCTCCACAGTCCTATTCTTTATATGTACATATGTAGCTATGTTGTGCGTTCTGTTTAAACTCTACTCTACCTCATAGTCGCTTTTATGTAAATATCACTGATTATTTCTAGAGAGTGAGAGATATTTTGCCCTCTTTAAGGGTAAAGTGGGTATGACGGAATATGGGCTCTCTTGTAGGCATTGTAATTATCAGCTAGCCTGGTGTTTTAAACAGTGGATTGTGTATTTTCTCTTCCTCCCGATGTCACATCGGGACAGGGTGAGCAAACATGGTACAATTGTATTTTTTTTTAATACTTTAATACTAATTTTAGACTCATTTGGTATCGTGGTACTACTACGAGTCATTTACAATTTAAAAATACTGCTATATCAAAATTTCATATTCCAGATGAAGTATATATATATATATGTATAATTTTAGTTACCTTTTGTGTAATAGCGCAAGCCGAAGAGATGATTTTATTAGACTTCATGAACATTTTAGAACTGATATTCATATGATTACATATTTAATATTCATCCAAAAGTTAGTTTTCATGACAAGAAGTTGTTGGTTGAGGCTGAATCAAAAACGAAAACTTCAAATTTATTTTAAAACAGTATATGTATAAAACAGTTTATCAGAAATGGGCGTTATATGGGAGATATAAGCTATTGTGGACCGATAATCCAAAAATTTAGTGTCTGTCTAAGTATTATATGTGTTAAACTTTATCTAGAAATAAATACTTTTAAACTTAAAGTGAATTACGGAGAGAGTCTTATATGGGAGTTCCGACTAATTATGGACCGATCATAATAAAATTGTACCGTATTATTTACATACATATGAAATATATTTGCGTTCAATATTATTTAAAGAGCAACATTTTTAAGAGAGTTATGCTCTTTAAAGTGATTCTGAGTCGATCGGTATACTTTAAGGTGGGTGTTGGACCAATATTTCTGGGCGTTACAAAAATCACCACAAATCCAGGGTATATTGGTGGGTAGGGTATAAAAATGGTATATTTCTTATATACAATAAATACCTAGAAATACAATTTTTTTAAATACAAATAAAAAATTCTAAAATACAGTTGGACATTTCGGAAATTGAATTAGAATTTTTCGAATTACAATTAAAAAATTAGATCTTGGACAATGAACATTGCTGATGACGCCCTTGGCAGGGTAAAAAATGCATTCCAATTTGTCAGTTGTCTAAAATTACTTTAAAATAATATTCTTTAAATTATTACATTAAAATGAACTCAAGCCAAAAAAAATTCTTTAATAATAAAATATTAAAAGTTCAACAATTTTTTCATACCAAAAAATCTTTAAACAAATAATTTAGAAGTCTCAGAAATATAATAGGAATATATTAAAATATATGTAGTTGTAAATTACAAACTTCTGAAATAAACTTGGAAATGATGTAGTAAACACTTTACGTTATAAACGGAGTTAGTAATAATTGAATTAATATTGACCAGAAAGAACATTTTTTAATATTAAAAAAAAAACGATTATTATTTTAGTTTTTTTGCATTTTATAAAAATGTTGGCGAAAACATCAAGATTTTAAAAATGTTGTTGATAACCTTACATTCGTCATAACCGAGTTCACTGAATAAAAATTATTTAATAATAAATTTGTCTATAATAAGTAGATATGTATTGTGGAAAATGTCTCGTATATCAAATGTCACAATATTTTATTTAATACCTACATACATACATTGTATATCAAACAAAAGACGTAGGACATCACATAGTCGACTACATTTCTAATACCACTATTTCTTTGTTTTCTCTTATAAAAGTGCGAGTGTGAAAGATAAGAGAACAATAGTAGAGATCGTGTGCGAGTGAGAATATCACATTTTACCAGTGTTGCCACTTCGTGGGTAATTACTTAAATTAAGTGTAATTTTTACTGTCGTGGGTTGAGCGTGGGTAATTTCTTCTAGGTGTAGATCGGGTTTAATTTAAAATTCTTTCGTTTTAAAACACTACCTTTCCATTGTTAATGTTATTTTTGTTAATTTGTTTTAAGTAACTATATAAATATTTTGTGCTTTAAAAATCTTTTTACTTTATTAATTCGGTCTCTTTTATTAAAAATATAAAAACTCTTGTTCGTTATTAATTTTTATTATATATTATTGTTTTTTAAAAGTTTTCAATAAAATGTAACGTAATTTGGTATCAGGTGTAATTTTATTCAAATTGGGTAATTTTTCTTCATCTTAGGTGTAATTTTGAATGTTACTAGTGGCAACACTGCATTTTACTTAAACTTTTTTTGCTGATAAATTAAGTGTAGAACGTTTATTAAACTAAATTCGTTGATGTTTGATCTTTCAAATTAAAAACATGGCTACAAACAAACAATTTAATTTTCGAAAAGCCCAAGTGAATGATATCAAAATTGTAAAAGATATGATACAGGTAAGATATTGCATTGTATTGATTTCTGAAATTAAACCAGCGTTCCACTTGAATAATAAATGTATGGCATGCCATTTAAACAGCGGCATGCAATTTATACACGTAAACACTGAAAGAAATTATTGTATTCATTTACATGTTTGTAGGAATTGGCAGATTTTGAAAAAATGAGCGATGGACCTCAATTGACGGAACAAGGTGGGTGAAGCTATAAAACTACATATGGATCTAAATCTATATTGAAGTTTCTTTACATGTTTACATTTCACGTTTTACATGATATGGATCATTAGAACTAAAAACTTTTTCAACTTCTAGATCTTATACGCGATGCTGGTCTTGAGGGAGGTCAGGAGTATTGTCACATTTATGTTTTGGATTTAGTTGAACCAGAAAAAACGTAAGTATTTTTTAAACTATTGTCATAAAATATAAATATTTAATATAAATTAAGCAAATAAGAAATGATTTAAAATTTTATAATTTTCACAAATTTCACAAATATTTATTTTTAAAAACACTTTATAAAACGAAAAAAATATATGCATTAGGTAGGTATGTATTTATTTATTTATACATATTGATTTTTAACATTGGATTGTATGATTGGTAAACAAGTGATGATAAGAAGGGAAACTTTACAAATACGAATAGTATGTATTTTGATCAATACCAGTTTACTTAAGATAGGAAGCAATTTGGAAAATGACAACAAACAAATAAAAAGAGAAAATTTGTAAAAACAAATAAGAATGGAAGTATACTCGTAGTAAATATGATTGTTAAATGCGGCATTAATGAATTTAGCATGTACACTACATCAACAAACATTTCTGATATTAATAATATGTATGTAAATCTTTGACTTGCAGCACCGTGATTGGTTATGCTATTTGCTTTTTCAACTATTCCACCTGGCAAGGTAAATCGTATTTTCTTGAAGATATTTATGTACGCCCAGCATATCGTGGCATTGGAGCTGGTACTCGTATATTTTCCGAAGTGACTGCTAAAGCTAATGAATATAATTGCAAACGTGTTGATTTTCATGTTTTATCTTGGAATCCGGCTTCGGAGTTCTACAAGAAATTGGGTGCCACCGATTTAACTGAAGCCGAAGAATGGCATTTTTATCGCTTATACGAGAAAGATATAAAAACTTTGGTGGATCAAATAAAAAAGGATTAAATATCTTTAAAATTATATTTTTGTATTTAAACAAGCATTTAAAAATAATTAACTTATACTTAGTATTAATTTTCGTTTTAATTGAAATATAAATAAACTTTTATATACATACATACATCGAGTAATTTAAAAAACGAGCGATTTTAAAATGAATAAAATTGAAATATGTTTTTATATTCAAAAGTTAAACGAATAAATCATGTGGATTTGATTTACAGAATACCAAAATATGTATGTATATGTGATATTTAAAATTAAATAAATAAGAGCGAAAGAATTAAATTTGCAAATGATGTATTTTTACTTAAGGTATGGTCACATATGACAAATATTTACTCAAACAAGCGTAACCACTTGTTTTAGCAGAAATTTGTTTGACTTTGCTTACTCTTACAGGAGTTCTGCAAGATCAAACAGCATTTAATAAAATAAAACTAAATGTTTGCTGTGTCTTGTACTAAATAAACAAAGTTGTTTTAAAAAAACAAATTCAAATATACTATGTATTTTATTTACTGGTTACGTCTTTTTCGTCAACTATTTGCCAAGTGTGTACTGTACCTTTACTCTATTATTTTATATATATCAAGAACGAATTTGTCGATTAACGATAGCAACTGAACCCCAGTGGAATAGACAGTTTCCAAGAATATACATATATTTAACAGGTGGCAACTGTTACATAATAATGACTATTTTTTGGTTACTTGGATTTTATTTTAATGCTAATAATTGTATTGTTAAATTATTTGTATATACCCTACACTACCATGTGAAGAAGGAATATTGGATTTGTATTAGTCCAACACCCACCTTAATCAATCACTTTTCTTGTCCGTCCGTCTGTCTGGCTAGCTATCCATGTAAATGTGTGCGCAGAGTGCAGATCGCAATTTTGAGGATACATACTTTGATAAAATTTAGTACAACAATTTTGTTCGGATTATTTGCCCCCATACAATTGTTCTCCCGAAATAGGGCTTCATCGGTCATAAATGTTTGATTTATATACGTATCGAAATAAATGTCGCCACAAATAAGCTGTATATGAAACCTAATCACGACTACAAAGTTTGTGCAGATCCCACTTCCAAAAATTACTTTAACGAGCATAACTCTCTTAAAAATATTTGTATCCAAATAAAATTCAACACAAATACATAAGTGTCTTAATACAGGGATTATCACATATAATTTTATAGCGATCGGTACATAATTAGTCATAGGTCCCATAAATGCTTAATTCCGAAAACCACTTTAACATGCTTAAATCTTTTAAAAATGTTTAAATCGAGATGAAATTTAACACAAACAATATTTATATACACAGAAATCATGCCACAAAATTTTTGGATGATCGGTCCTTGATAAGTAATTTCAAAACTATATTTTCTTATGATCGGTCAATAGCGCCCATTAAAAATCTTCTACCGAAAATCACATGAATATTGATTTCAAAAAAAATATTACACAGCTAAGTTAAATCAAACTATGGGATTTTGTGAATATTTGAACATAGCCCCATATAAACTGCATTTCCGAAAATTTGAGACAAATAATACATACATATGTATGTATATATTAAAATCATCGTACCCAATTTTATTTTACCATAAGCCAATAATTGGTCATAGCTTTCATATGACTGCCGAAAATCACTTAAATACACTTTAATCTCTTATAAACATCGCTATCAAATTAAAATTAGACATCAATAAACCTCATGTTAATAAAAATCGTTGTACCGAAGATCGGTCATGAAAAGTCTATTATAGGTTTGTTGAGAATAGTTGTCAAATATGAACTTTGCATGTTAAATTCTACCCTTCTTTTTCTGTATATAAATAAACAATCTACTGAAATGTGCATATAATATGTACATATTTTAAAATCCCCCAGATTTGCTCATTTATAGTGTTGTAATGTTCGCGTATTTGTAATACCCTTGTTGAACAATCTGACAATTATAATGTTTAATAGCAGTGATGTATTTGAGATTTTTTATTTAGTACCAAAATACTATCTTAAACGTGCCAATGTGCAAAACTATATTTAAGAAAATGAACATATTTTTTATTCCGATTTAAAAAATAATAAAAATATTTTTTTTTTGAATAGGTATAACTGCTATTTCTTAGACTTAAACAATCGGATCTGAATTTCTAGTATATCGGGAAATCTAAACATCAAATGTATGGTTAAACCAAAAATACTACTAAGGCGAAAATGTGACACTGAGTAATACAAATTTTCCCCCATGCTTAAATCGTTCAGAATATTTATTTGTTTACTAATATGTCCGTTATTTTCGAAGTGAAAGAGATTTTTTCTTATACTATTTCTTTTTCTAGTACATAAGAAAAATGTATTATAAAACTATTAAATGGCACCGAAAGAGCATTAAAAAAATGTCACAATTGTACCTCAAATTTCATCTCTTTTGTCTACACCCGCCACTTAAAACAAAATAATAAGTGCAATTGGTTTTTATTAGTACGTTTTTTTAGAAAAATTTCCTAATAACATTATTATAACGAATTAGTTAACACTCAGTTTTTGTGAAGTGAAGGTGTTATTAAATAATCTAGAAAATCAAAAGAAAGCATGACAACAAAGAAGCAATTTCATTTTCGGAAAGCTGAAATAAACGATATAAAATTAGTAAAAGATATGATACAGGTAGGAATAATACATACATACGTATCTATTTAATTATATATTCAAGTATGTATATCGGAAATGTGATCTCAAGGTTACAAGAGCTGATTTTAATATTTTTATACAATATTGTACATATATATATAAACATTTAGGAATTGGCAAATTTACACGATGGAATTGGTAAATCAAACCTAACCGTAGAAGGTGAGTTATAAACAAAAAAGAATAAAATAAACAAAACAAAAAATAACTAAAAATTAATGTGTAAATGATAAAAACCGACTTAAGTATACCCTATATCATAATGTTTTTGTGAAATTGGTGTTGATGGAAAATTATATCATACGTTACCTAAATTTGAAAAAAAAAACGTAAATATATAAGTAAATAATTAAATCAGTAGGTATATAAAATTAAGGTACGGCCACATTTGGCAAATATTTTCTCAAAAAAGCGTAACCACTTATCATAGCACAAATTTGTTTGACTTTGTTTACTCTTACAAGAGTTTTGCAAGATCAAACAGCATCAAATAAATTAAAATTAAATATTTGTTGTGTTTTGGCCTAAATAAGAAAAGTTTTTTTTTAATAAATAAACGAGTTCAAATATATGTTATTTAGTGGTTACGTCTTTTTCGGTAAATATTTGCCAAGTGTGACTGTATCTTAAGGAGAATGTAATACAATTACTGGTGAAGGTTATACAAACTAAAGCTTTTCTCATAATTTTTACAATCCTTACTCATAATACAATAAGTTTTATGAACCTTTAACAAAAAAAAAACATATCTGTTATGAATGAATTAATTTAAATTACATAAATGAGCATTATAAAATATGTATATTATAATATATATAATATATGTATATAATTTGTTATTTACAGATCTTATACGCGATTCTGGTCTCAATGGCAATCATGAACGTTGTCACATTTATGTTTTGGAAATAATTGAAGAAAATAAAACGTAAGTCTAAAATAAATACTTTTTCAATCTCATTCTCAATGGAAGATCAAAATATTCAAGTTGGTATCCTACATACATACATACATACATACATACTAGTAAATGACATTAACAGCAAAAACTTTCATTATATCAACGATTAGAATTAAATCCGGCCACAATATAGGAAGAAGCTTTTTTAAAAATACTTCGTGTTTCAGTGATTTGATTATTCTGTCAACAAAGTCAATCAAAGATATACAGCCATATCACAGAATTTACTTCCGTTCGATTAATTCCGTATTTTGCTTCTATAGAAAAAGTAAAACGAACAATTTTTTCGGAATGAAACCTATAAATGCTTAAAATTACAATTCCACATAGCAAATTAAAAGTGGTTTAATATGGAAAAAAAATTTCGTTTTGCTTTTTCTATAGAAGCAAAAAACGGAATTAATTCCCCTTCCGAAGGGAATTTAATTCTGTGACATGCCTGATATATGCACACGAGTGCTGGGCATTATAAAATCAAAATAGCAAGAAAATCATTCACAAATTATTTAAAAATTCAACATTGTCGAGTTCAAGAATTGCAAAAAAAAACTAAAGCTTTGAAATATAAATTTTATAAACAAAAAGAAAAAAGAAAAATATTATTAAAATAAAACAGAAACTTACTAAGAAAATACTACGACCAATAAAGCAAACTCAGGATCTCTGCAACAATGCAGCGCAAGAAATGCATACAAAACCAGTGTAATGCCGCAAGAAGAAATATATAAATATATAATATCTAAATCGCAGAATAAAGAGACTGCCTTATTATGGATAATAAAATATATGTAGGTCGATTCATTTAGATATTTTCATATTATTAAATAAAACACTTAAAATAGAACTACATATACATACATATGTATATATGTCGGAATCTTAATTATTGCTCGAAAGAACAGTTTTGACATTTACTTAAGATAATTTCATTTAAATGCTGACCGAGACCTCTTTCCCACTCTGTTTCCCATATTTAGCAAATAATGATTTTTAACCTGATATAATTCCAAAGAAAGAAATCCGAAGGTGTGATATCGCACGTTCTAGGCGGGCATTGTTTATTTCTAACATTTCTCATAGATGACAGTATGACACCAGTCGCGCTTGATCTGTGTAAAAAAAAAAAGAAATGAAACAAGTAGGACTTTATATTCAGGTGTGGCGAATCTTATGTACTTATAAACCTGAAACCAATTTGTGTATCGATAACGACATTTATACTTTAATTTTTCATTTTATTTTCATTTTGAAAAGCACATAAACCTCTTATAAACATCACCGTCAAGTTGAAAATCGCCACAAATAACTCACATATATATTTGTATTTGAATCGTCATACTGAATTGCAGTGTGATCGGCCCAAAATAGCAATGGCTCCCATATAGAAATATCGATATGACATCAATTATATGTGTGCAAAAACTATACTTTTGGATTTTGTGAAGGTTAATCCATAAATGGCCATATCTCTTATATAAGGCCCACTTCTGAAAATCACTTTAACGACCATAAATCTTATAAAAGTGTTGATATCCAGATAAAATTCAACACTAATAAGTTGCATATTTACAGAAATCACGACACGACAATTTTATAACGGTCGGTCCATAATTATTCAAAGCTCCCATATAAGGCCTAATTAATCTTTAATCCTTTACAAGCGTTGATATCAAGGTAAAATTTAAATACATATACAAATAATTTGTATATGCACAAAAGTCACGCTGCTATGGGCGCTCGGTGTAGGGTATTATATGGTCGTGCTTGACCGACTATAATTTCTTACTTGTTCTATGAGAGAAAATGAATTAAAATGGTGATACTCATTTTACCGCATTTTATGTGAACAATTATAATAATAACTTTAATACTTACACTTTACACTTACATTTTAGCTACTGTTGGCTACTGATTTGCAACGGCTAGAAGGCAAAGGTAACGCTATTTAGATTATTTCGGATACGGTAATATAGCGTTGTCGGTATTTTAATAATAATGGTAATTTCAGTTTAGAAACTTAATACATAAGCTCTTATAGGTAAAAATATGACATGATACAATAACAAATCAGATATTTGGTTTTAAACATTGGAACAATTTTACACTACTTCTAAGTAATATATGTAGATGTCATTGAAATGTATTTACTGAATAGATAACAGTACTAAAATCATTTTCCTTTTTTCAAGTACTATTATCGGCTATGCCATATGTTTCTTTGGCTACTCTACCTGGCAAGGTAGAACTTACTTCCTTGAAGATATTTATGTACGACCGGCATATCGTGGCATTTGTGCTGGTGCTCGAATATTTTGCGAAGTTGCAGCCAAAGCTAATGAATTTAATTGCAAACGTTTGGAATTTCATGTTTTAGCGCACAATCTCGCCACGAAATTTTATAAAAAATTAGGTGCCATCGATTTAACTGAAATGGAGGAATGGCATTTTTATCGTTTAAATAAGGAGAGAATCGAAAAATTACTGCAACAATTGAAGGATCAATAATACTAAAATTGATTTATAGATTTTTAAGGGTGAAAATTAATAATGTTGATGGATGAAAGGTGTTTTATGAAATTATTAAATAGTGCTAATTTTGAATTATATGCTACTACACATTGTTTAAATATGTACATACATACATAAAAAAAAACTTGGAACTTTTCTAAACGCTATTTTTATAAAATAATTAAATATACAAATATTTGTATAATGTGAACGTACTTTAAGTTATTCATTTTTCATTAGTAGTGATCTCTGATGTAGTATTAGCTCTTCTACGAATTTTGTAGCTGATATTAGTAAAATTTTTGAATAAAATAATTATTATTTCATAATTGAACTGTTAATTTTAGAATAGAAATTAATAAAAAAAAATGATAATTACAGCAAAAACTTCGAACTACCAGCACTAACACTAGTTAAAGGATTGATGTTTGTCTGTTGACTGGCCGGCACCGCGGTGGTGTATGTGGTTAGAACGCAAAGAATTCTGATGAGAGAAAGTGGGATTTCTCGAAACATATGTAAATTCAACAACCCAGGTTCGAATCCCAGTCAAGAAAAATTATCAAAATTTTTAATAATAAAATTTTTCAAGTTGTAATTCCTAACTTCAGTAAAAATAATTTAATGAACTCAATTTTTGAATATATATTTAATAGAAAATTAAAAAATTCAATTTTGTATATTTGTTATACCTATTTTGAATAGAGTAAGAAATAGGATTTTAGCAATTAGAGTGATTATTTTTCTTTCAAATTTATCTATATAAAGGATGGATTTTCAAAGCGTTATCTTAAATCTTAATCGTTATCTAAAAGATTGAAACTGGATTTGAAATTGAAATTGATTTGTTTTTTTAACATATACTATCAATGTTGCTTCAAAACATTTTATCAGCCGGAATTGTTGGATTCTACTGTACTGTAAATTATGTTATAAACGAATCAAATTTTGACCAAATTCAACAAATATCTTATTATTGATAAAATTTTAGGTATATTTCAAACATCTACCAGACCAAAAATGTATGTTGCAGCAACACGAAACATAAATATTTATAAAAATCTATAAATTTGGTAAAAAGGCAACGGCGTTGTTGTTTTGGTCCGAAGTCAACTATAACTTCGTATTTTTATATAAATTAATGCCTACAGAAACGTTGACAGACTTTTATCTTACATCACCGCTGTTCAGTAAAGTTTTGGCCTAATTTAGGTCTCTGTCATTATTCAATTGCAATGGATTGGTATCGAAGAAATTAGGCAAACGTAATAGAAACATATAGGTATAACAGCTTGGGCAAATTAAACATAAAAAGGAAAGAATATTAAAGCGGAGTATCAAAATTTTGCTGGTAAATTCATAAAAGTGTAAATATTTTAGGTCCTTATAAAATTCTAAGACGATCTAGCTGTAACCTTCCGTCCACCTGTCTGTTGAAGGTATGATATGGCCAAGAAGGATTAAAATGTCCCCATTATTTATTGATTATAAATGTTTGGTATTGAAACGTTTTATTATATTATACCGATAAAATATCAATGATAATGATAAGATATCAATAGATTATGTATAACGAAAGATGCTTTATAAAGACTTACTCCATTTCCATTTTTAAAAGTTTTATTTTTACTAATTCTATCGTTATGTATTACATTCTGAATTTTCACAGCCAATTAAATATTTCATTTTATAAAATTAACCAAACAAATTTTAATAAAATATGCAAATAAACACTTTTGCAATTATATATTTATTTTGTTATATATTTATATAATTTATTTATAATGACCTCTAATATATGTATGAATGTATGTAAATGATTAACAATAATACTTTTTGTCTAAATAAAAAGTAGAATTAAATAAATAAATTCACTTACAAATTATTAATTATAGCAATTAATAAAAATACAAAAAAGTAACAAAATCATAATTATTGTTCGACCGCTGTGGCTATAACATGTATTTGCATTGATTTTGTAGAATTATATAATTGGCCGGGCGGAAATGGATGAACTTTGGAGTGAGTGTCGGTTTTGCTTTTACCGCCAGCGGTATATTTTGATAAACGTATGCTGGGCATAGGTAAGAAACCGGTACAGAGGGGCATGACGTCCAAACAAATGGAATGACTTTCAACGTCCTTCATGGAAATGACACCTGGAATGTGGTAGTGAAAAATGTAGAAACAAATGTGTTTAATAGACAATTATAACTTACCTGATGACCTACCGCAGACAGCCCAGGAGTTTTGATCTGTCAGAACCTCATACATAAGATCATCAAACGGATTTTCATGGATTTTAGTAATTTTTATATTTAAATTGCACACAGACTTCAGACGGCACAACTCATTCGGTTCCAGTTGAGCCTGCACCTTAAACAAGGTAACATAATCGACCAAATCAAAGGCACATCCAAAATTGCGCAGTAAATAAGGTTTCTCTACGCTGGAGTATTTGGTAACGAAATGCACTTTGATGACGGGAAATTCTACTTCGGCATTTAAAGGTTCCACTTGGATTTCATATAGGAAGTAAACCGTTAGCGATTTATAGATTTCCTTATGTGGAAAATGAAGAATATAGTAAAAAATTAATTCAATGAAAACATGTATACATTTTATATTAAGCAAATAATAGAATGTTAAAAAAGTAATATAAAGATTACACACAATTCTCTGTTGTGTTGGAGGATTCAAATCGATCAAACGTACACCTGGCACATCACAACGCACCCGTGCCTCGGTCAAGTACAGATGCGCCTCTAAACCCCGAACAATCACTTGCAAAAACTTTTGCGTACCACAGGTGTGCAAGTGGCATGAAGCCTCTATGGCCGGTTGGAATTCAATGGGTATCTGTAGTTCATTGCGAGACCAGGGGCAACTCAATGTAATGTGATGTTCTAGGTGTTTGGTCAATTTGCGTCCCGGCATATCCGTCAACACTTCCAATTGTATATCTCGTTCCTCAAATGATTTGAAATTCGTCAGCGGCACATTTAAATTACTCTCGAATGTAGCATCTTCATCGGGATTCTCTTTATTGGTGTCCGAATCTTCTTCTTTAGTTTGATTTTGCATACGTATGCGTAGATTTTTAGAACATTTTAAGGTTATTTTGGCATCTGGTGGAAATATAAAACTACCACCGGAGACATGAAGACGTATGGGTTGTTCAATGCCGGCGATTAAAGTTTTGAAATTTAAAACCGCTGCAGCCGGTTTTGTGGTAATCTCAAATTGAGGACATTTAACGGGCAGTTGTTCAGAAAGAAATTCCAGTTGTGACATGCGCATGCATAGCTGTAAAGTAATAAGAGTCATTAGTAGAATAGAAATGAATAATTATCAACATACAAACATATTAGATCTTGTCTATAAATATTTTGAATCGGTGATTTTGAGATTACTCTATATTGAAAACTTTGAGTTTATAATGGACTATCTGATATTGAGAACATTTAATTTTACATATTATTTAAATGGGTTTTAAAGGAATAATTTTGTGAAAAATAAGTTTGTTATATTCGGCTGTGCTAATTCTTATTGAAATACAATTTTTTTTTGGTGAAATCTTGACTTGCGTCAGAAAAACTGAAATGTATTACATTTTATTTGTATTTAATCGATTCGAATCACCTTCGAAAAACAATGTAATCAACATCAATCAACATTTTACACAGATCAGTTTGTATACAGAAATCATACTACTGGATTTTATGAATATTGGTCAATAATTGAATAGCTTCTACTTTAGAACTGTTTCAGAAATTCGTGTAAATCGTCACACAACGCCACTTTGTAAAGTAGCACGGATACGAGAGGTTTAATTTTCAATCATTCTGTCGCATAGATCTGGCAGATTTTCGGCTATGGTTTTGTTGACTTTAAAGATACGTTGACACGTCACATCAGCAGAGATAACCAGTCTTGAATTTGGCCAACAAACTTTAGAGAATAGAATCGTCTCTTATAAAGACTGCACAACGTTTGCAAAGTAATTTTGATAATCAATTATATCATGGTGATTTAGCATCAGTGACTAAATAATAAATAATAGCATTGACCGACGCTGGCAGAGATTATCAAGATCGACCCTTTCTTATTGGAAAAATCTTAGTATCTGAAATATATCCAAAAATATTTAACAAAATCGAGCTAGTCTTTGCATTCATATATCAATAATATATGTATAAATTTGTTTCGATCTTCAATACCAAAATTATCGAATCTAGATTCTTCGGAAAAAATATTTCAAACAACATACTTATAAAATAAGTGTTAACTTAAGATTTCGTTGATATACGCAAATTACAATGAAAAAGTGATTATTATACAAACTTTTCTCTCACCTGCTTAAATTCCCACTGCCCAACTCGTGTACCCTTAGTCTTCAGCTCCACCATTTCGAGGCCAGGATGTATGACTACATTTTCGGCAGCTACGAAATTTGTAAAGTCCGATTGAACACTTGGTGATAGTTTTCGCTTAGTGCTACTAGTACGCCTTACTGGCTGCTTAGGTTTCGGTGTATCACAGGCCACCGAAGCACACGCTAGGGTATTATCTTGCTTGCGATCCAAAAGTAAAGAAAATTTCAAACGATTTTCTTTATTAGCTACCATTGATTTGTTTGGGCCCACACTGGCAACATTCTGTTGAATGGGCAATGGTGTCACGTAACGTTCAAACGATAACTTAATTTCATCCACTAGCACATCACGGGGATACAGACTCTCGAACTGTAACTGAACACAAACAAATTCGTCTTGTATAATGGGTTTATCGTTGAGCACTTGTATGTTAAGTATGCGAAAGTGATCTTCCAATACACAAAAGTTGGCATTTTCCAAAGACGGTTGGGCGGATAGAGCGGATTTCAGCGATTTTAGGGATTTTAGAAATTCATCAAAATAGAATGATCTTACTAGAGTTTCCAACTCGGGGCAGCAAGAAATGGCGCTACAAGTCTTTGTGTAAGCCATAGCATCACCCATTTTGCGATAACAATTTGATAACTCCAATAGAGTCTGCGAGCAGAGAGCAGGCCAATTTTCAGCTTTAAGTTCTCTTAAAAGATCCGTAAAAAAACCCACCGCCTTATGAGGCTCGTTTAGGGCACAGTAGAAGTTACCTAAATCTAAACCCACCAAACGAGCTGACCTCAAACGTGATACATGTTTATAAGTGCTGATAGCTAATTCAGCTAATTCTAAGTAAAGTTTCTGGAAAGCTTGATTTGAACCCAAAGCCTCTTTTAGTTGTTCTGGTGCAGATTTGCGAGGCCTTCTGGCTGGCGATCGTTCTCGTTGCTGAGGCATGGGATTCAAAAATTGTTGCTGATCTATAGGTGTATCCCCAATGCCTGCTGAAAGTTGTACTACAATGTGCAGTTGCGCCGAAGTGGGTGTACAACCCGGCAATAAACCACACAGTTTGCCTAATTCATACAATTTATCTTTAGCCAAATTCCATATAGGAGCACAGTGTTGAAAGCATGTCACTTCTTGTGGTTCCATGGACAGCTCACACACTTGCAACACCTCTAAAGCACACACAAACTCCCAGCATGCCAAGGCGCCCTCTTGGCATTCCAACTTAATTAGTTCGACTTCTCTTAAAGTTGTAAACAAAAAACCCAATAATCTCTTAGCTATACAGGGTGTGTCATTACTTTGCTGCAACAAATACGCCTGCCTCTCAAACAGATAATTTCGAAATTCCAGCAAAGATACCCCATCGCTTCTTATTTTTTCTCGCCACTCGAAGCGATCTTTACGACGCAGGCAAATGCCATGAAATGAGGTTAAGGGTCGTCGAAAATATTCCAACCATTTTTGTTTTTCCCCAAAACTAGAATTTGTTATGAACTGTGAAAATATGGCATCTAGTTCATCGTATTGTATCAAAGCTTCTGTATGTAGTTCGAGTTTTTCCAAGACCAATGCCAAATCTTCCTGCAAAAAGAAATATTGGCGAAAATCCCAACCATCATGATTGCGCTTTTCACGCTTTGAACGTATAAGCTCATCGTATTTGGCAATATTGCGATTATAGCTGGTGAGCATAAGGAATCTGAAGAGATAGAAAAAATAATTTGGATTAGTTTAAGTTTTTGATATAAACTGAAGGCAGGGAATTTTAATTTTATCCCACAAAATAGATGTTTGGTAAAAAAATTTACCTAGAAAAACTATTTCTATCAAATTAAAATTTAAAACAAAATTTGGAGAAATGTTTCTTAATCCTTTTTAAGATGTTTATTTTTATTTTTTGACAATTATTATATCCGAAATATTTGAAACTCCTAAAAACACTCACCTTATCCTCTGCACTAGACAGCGAAAGCTTTCCGTTGACTTTTGTTCAAATTTAGCTGGATTCAATACAGAAATGCAACGATCATCGTTTTTGGCACCAAAATCTAAACGTATCTTATCCAGAACTGTTGTTCTTTGTAATAAGTTTTTAGTTTTTCTTACATCTATAGTTTCAACCAATAAAATCATCCAATCATCAGAAACATCGTAACTAGTTAATACTTTTAACCAATTATCGATTTCTTCATGTGTAGTTTTCTTATAACTATCCAAATCCTAAATATAAAATAAACATACATATATTAAAAATACGCCTACATTTACACAGTTTGGAATTCAACTTACATTACATTCCGTCACATAAATATGCAATATCGGTTGTTCAACTATGCTCCATTCACCTTTTTTATACTTTTCCAAAATCATTACATTTAGTGGTTGAAATTGAGCATCTAAGCGTACGTGTTTTGTGGGTCGCTGTAAAGTACGACGCCATTCACAAGTATCCAATGGTATAGCATTTGAAATTTGTGATTCCAATGAACGAAATAGTGGAGCAGCACCCGTATCTAATTCAAATAAAGCAAATATTTTTTTGAATTCTTTATATTGTGTAAAACATTTCGACTTACATGTTATCGTGGGCTTAAAATTCATTATTCTTTTAAAGAATTGTTAGAATTTTATTGGATTTTTATCACAAACAATATTTTTCACGTAAACAAATAAATCCGACCAGCTGATGGCATTCTTCTTCTAGGCATATACACTCACTTGAAATTATTACCACGAATTAAAAAAATACGTTTTCCAACACTAAAAAATGTTAAAAACGTTGCCACTTCGAACTGAAATCGCATTATTTAAATCGTTACATATATTTATTAATTAATAAATTCAAAAAACAAAACTTAGTTCAAACAATACGTTCTAAATTCCTTAATGATTTTAATACATCTACTATAGTGTGAGTTTAGCTTGAAGCAAAATATTAGATTTCACAAACAACTTGTATAACACTAGCAATAGGGGACTAAAAGAATTCTTGAATTTGAATAAACTTGAAATTTTTGTGATTTATTTACTAGTTAACTTACATCCGATTTAGTGCTGTCGCAGTAAAGTTCTTACATTTGTGCCTTTTTGTGCGGAAAGCGACAATTTTAAAACTTTGAGTTTTAAAATCTGCATTATGAACTATAATGTTCATGTCAACATGAATTTCGAATAGAAATAACTTTATTAAACCAGAGAAATTGTTCTATTATTCAGTTTAAAATGTATATTTTATGGTAGTCTGTTCGTACAACATAAATAAACCCCAAAATTGTATAAATTGTTCTATTCTTATACTACATCCGGCATCTCTATCAGCTGCCACAAGTGTCAAAATTTATTTGAGAGAAAATATTTTCATTTTTCTGGCAGAGGAGTTAGAAAAAATGAAATTATTGTAGAAATATAAAATTTTAGCATTTTAAATGATTTAAGGAAATAAACAATAATTAAGGGAAGAAAAAAAAGTGTTAACTTTAAAAAGTATTAAAAATAGTACCAAAAACATTATTATGGAAATGGCAAAAAGTTTATTTGGCCGAGATCATGATGGATATGTGGGTAGAGATGAGCATACGGTAAAAAATTATGAGATTAACTATTCGCTAATTATTAATATGACATTAAAATATTGCAGAAGAAACTACAAACATTAAGTTCAGAAGATGATGTTATTGATGAATTACCCAATATGATGGAGGAATTAAGTGTTGTGGATGGTTTAAGACCCAATCCGGGGGGTTCATTTTCAGCTTTAACACCTTCAATGTGGCCACAAGAAATCTTAGCTAAACTTGGACAACCCGAAGCGGATACATCCGCAGATCCCAATGATCAACCAGACTATACGTTCGATGAATTTGGATTTCGGGTGGAGGAAGAAGACGGTCCTGAACAAAACTCTAATAAATTATTAAGCATACCATTTGTAGAGGATGCTCAGCATCGTTTGCAGTGGATTGCCCATTTGGAATTCTCCCATAATAAAGAGGCTACTGAATTGACCTGGGAACATGTCGATGTTATGCTACCACGGACTGAAAAATTGAGAATAATGGTAAGAGAAGGCATACCCCATTCGCTGAGAGCACAAATGTGGATGCGTTTGTCTGGTGCTTTAGCAAAAAAGCAAAAAAGTGAAACTAGTTACCAGGATATAATCAAGGCTTCAGCAAATGATCAATTAATGACTTCAAAACAAATTGAAAAAGACTTACTACGTATATTACCCACTAACGCGTGTTTTAGCAATCCCAATGGTACTGGTATACCACGACTAAGGCGTATTTTACGTGGTATTGCTTGGCTGTACCCCGACATAGGCTACTGCCAAGGAACAGGTGTCATAGCGGCCTGTTTGCTATTATTTATGGAAGAAGAAAATGCTTTCTGGATGATGGCTACTATTGTAGAAGATCTCTTGCCAGCTTCATACTACTCTTCAACTTTGTTGGGCATACAAGCCGATCAACGTGTCATGCAAACACTTATTGCAAATTATCTTTCAGCTGTGGATGACTCACTCAAGAAACACGATATAGAACTATCGTTGATAACCTTGCACTGGTTTTTGACACTGTTCGCCAATGTTGTGCACATGAAGATTTTGGTACGCATCTGGGATTGGTTTTTCTATGAAGGCAGTATTGTGCTCTTTCAACTGACTTTAGGTATGCTGAAGATGAAGGAGAACGATTTACATAATCTTGAGAATTCGGCTCAAATATTCAATTCACTATCGGATATACCTGGTGAAGTGGATGACGTGGAGGTAAGTAAAATAAAGATAATAATAGAAAATCGATGTAATGAAATTTAACTGTTTAAAAAATTACTAAATATAATTAAAACGAGTATTTTGAGTTTGTAGACTTTTTAAATTTAATAAATAGTTGGTGTTTGTATACAATTTAGTGTTTATTCTTACTAACTAACTAAATTTCTGTAACCTCTTATTTTAGGACCTTTTTAAACTTGCCTTAGAAGTTGGTGGGTCTTTGAGTCAAACGGTTATTGACACGCATCGTCGTCGTCACTTGGCCTACTTAATGGCCGATCAAGGAGGTTTGGTTGGCAATCCTGAAGCTGTACCTAATTTACCCAAACAGCATTTGGCACGACGACAGGTGCGCAAATCGAAATCTATACTAGAAACTTTATTATTCCGTGGTGAGAACACCGGTGATGAGATTAAAAATAAAAATATCAGACAGACAGAGATTTTGGTTGACTTACGTGAAGCAATACTAAAAGTAGCTAGGCATTTTATAACGATTGAACCCAAATTGGCTAATCACATTCAATTGACAGCTGATTATAGTACACAATCGCATGCTAAGGACCATGAAAATTTCATAAATGTAGCCAGGACACGTAAGAGAAGAGCCAAGGCACTGCATGACTTTGAAAGGCATGACGATGACGAACTGGGCTTTAGAAAGAACGATATAATAACGATTGTAAGTCAAAAGGATGAACACTGCTGGGTTGGAGAACTAAACGGTTTAAGAGGATGGTTTCCAGCCAAATTTGTTGAACTTTTGGATGAACGTAGTAAACAGTATACTTCGGCGGGAGATGATGCTATATCAGAAACTGTAACTGATTTGGTAAGAGGCACATTGGCACCAGCTGTTAAGGCTTTTCTAGAGCATGGCATGAAGAGACCCTCTTTCTTGGGAGGACCCATACATCCCTGGCTATTTATAGAAGAGGCAGCTTCCAGAGAAGTTGAAAAAGACTTTGAATCTGTTTATAGTCGTTTAGTCTTATGCAAAACTTATCGTTTAGATGAAGATGGAAAAGTTCTCACACCCGAGGAACTTTTATATCGCTGTGTACAATCAATTAATCAATCTCATGATGAAGCTCACGCTCAAATGGATGTTAAACTAAGATCGTTAATTTGTTTGGGTCTTAACGAGCAGGTTTTGCATTTATGGCTAGAAGTACTATGTTCTTGTCAAGAGGTGGTACAAAAATGGTATCATTCCTGGTCATTTGTCGATTCTCCTGGCTGGGTGCAAATAAAATGCGAACTACGTATATTGGCTCAGTTTGCATTTAATCTAAATCCCGACTGGGAGTTACCACCAAAGCGTGGTAAAGAATCGCAACCTCTTAAAGATGGTGTACGTGATATGTTGGTCAAACACCATTTATTCTCCTGGGATTTGTGAAAGGTTTCCTGTCTTATTAATACTTTTTGTCATAATATACCGATTTTCTTATTATAGATTTAAGTACAAAATTACCACAATCAATCAATCTACTTACACATATATAATTACTATATTTAAACTTTAGCTTTGTTTTAATTATGATTTAAAACTTTAAAACAACCTTCCATTATGTTTTACATGTGTATTCCTATTAAGTTTTTGTTTTAGTTATTTTTGATTTCTTTTAAGATTTTAATTTTTAGTATCAAAATATAATGAAAAATGTGCATTTAATGTTAGAGTACTGTTTAATTAAAATAATTATTATTATGTATTGTTAGTTATCGGTTTTGAATACCTTTTTGTTTTCTTCACAAATAACAAAATATTATGCAGCTTTATATGTCTAATAATATATAGAATTTTTCTTAACTCTCTAGCTAAATCTTTTATAAATTATACATTTTAAATCTCATTGTTTTATACATTCGGTAAACTATTGTTATTATTTGTAAATTAAAATGTATTTATATATATATATATATATTTTTCTGTCCACTTAAGTGCTTATACGAAATTACTAAAAACCAATTTTCCTAAACCTTAAACTGTCTTAAGAAACATTTTATAACATGTATGTACCTTAAACAAATATTTGAAAATTATATTAATTTAAAGATATATAATAGCCTATATATATAAATAAATAAAAATTCTAAATATTATAAAAATATATTGTGTATATTTTAACTCTTACAATTTAAGAATCCTTAAATTATTCGAAGTTTTATCAAAATTTAGGCACAGAAAAAAAATACTGGAAGGTTACATATGTTACATCGTTCTGGATACATTTTTTTGCGTCTCGATTTGACTACATTATAATAAATTAATTAGTAATAAAATTTAATAATTTTTATAACAAAACTGAAATTTCGGTGAGATATCTGACGGTTTAAACTATTGTTTATTTAACAATTTTAACATCTCATTTCTAAAAATTATATTTCTTTATCGATGATATTTTATTTGTTTACCTTTACAATTCGCCATTAAAAATTTATAAATATAAATTGTGTACCAATTCGTACATTTTAAGATTAGTTGTACTAAAACATGATTTAGTTATAAATATAAAGAAAATTTTTAAAACATATTTGTTTTAAAGTCCTATTGTAGTTTTACTACAATACTTCAAGTTAATTACATAAAAATGTTCGCCAAATCCGATTAATAATTTACTAAATAATATGTATGTATGTATTTTATAAAACACAAATTCAACTGCAAAGCATATGTAATTTTTTTAAAGTTTATTTAAACACAACTTGGCTTGTATTAAACCTATATTTTACCTTAATTTAAAATTTCATTAAATAAAAACTCAGTTTTGAATATTTCTATTAAATCTATTACCACAATATAAATTAATTTAAATATATGCTCACATTTCGTTACGTTTATATAAAATTAACTGCCAACTAAACCCAAATAATCATCCATCAAAGTACCAATAGCAAACTGAAATTAATAAGAAACAAATATGTAAAACCATATAAAACTTTAATCTAACACAATTAAAACTTACAATGCCTGTAGCATCAACACGAGTACCAACAATTTTTAAACGGATTTTATCTTCGCCCGATATAACCACATCTTCATCTTTAGATTTGTAGCAAGGCGGATTGCCATTGGGACAAAATTGCATATCAGCAGGAATGGACTAAAATATGAAAAACAAATAAAATATTCGCAAATCTTCGTATTTACTAACTTCTACAATGATAACTTACATGATGAGATATGAAACAAGATAGAGGACCAATTTCAGCAAACATGCCAACTTTGTTGATTTGCTTGACGACCGCATCTAAAACCTCACCTTTGAATGGTCGAAAAACAATAGCTTTGTATTTTACTGGATATACTACAAATCCCTGACCAGGTTGTATCACACCAGAGCCAATTTGATCAATTGTTGTGACTGCTATAACGAAACCATACTTTCCCGTACAAGTACCTTCAACTTCAGTGTACAATTTTTGTTTTACAGTCTCCAAAAGCTGGGGTCCGAAGTAACGTGGATGCAATAAAATTTCATGTTCAAGTGAGATCTTTAACGAAATATATTAAAAACTCAAATTATTTGTATTACAATATTATTTTATCGAAACTTACATGGTAAAACATATTAATATTTTATTTTATATGGACAATTTTATAAAAATTATATTGTTTACAAACAAAATTGCAATTTCCCAAGTGAAAATTCCGGTATCAATGACAAAAAAAAAACGCGCTACCGTTGTGTCAAACAAAAAACCTAAACATACAGAGTTGTATTTCACAGATAATGTTGCCAGACTGTCAATAGTTTAAGTATAAAAGAGTGAATTATAATTGCTTTCTAATACAAATCTAACATTTATTCCAAAACCATACCATACCAAATAGGAACAACTGTGCCAAAACTCTTATTGGTACAACTTTCGTTTAGTCTGTTTTTTGAGGACTTTTACACAATTACCATTATTTACAGTAAGGAAATCTTTAATGTGTACGTACAAGAATTGAAGCGGTATTATTATTTCCATTAAAAAGCTTTAGTACAAAAAAAATTTACGTTCTTCGCCATTAAATCCCTTGGAACGCATAATGAACAAAATATATCATCCATCTTCCCGTCCATCTTTGAATCCTTTGTCCAATTCTACGCCACTGAGGCCTTGTTATAGGCAACATACAAATAATGTGTTATATAGTATCAATATCAAAGACATTCGGGCATATTCTACAAAAATCTGGTGTTCAAAAGTCCGGAGTTTGTAACAGACTTACAAAGGCCTATTCCAAACCTATTCAACCTAAAAGTTTTGTGTCTTCAATAATACCTAATTTGGCCAATATAACCCTCTACACTCCAGTCAGCCCTGTTTTCTCAGTATGGATAAGTGGCAGCACATCCCACTATGTCCTGTCCCGAACCTTTTCTCAAGTATGTCAGAGACTTCCATCTGCAAATATCGGATCCAAAGCAGTCGTCTTTATCTGGAAAATCTTGACGTTGATATTTTTGTTTGTATTAATATGATTTTTGGATGGTGGTATTGTAAGTTGCTTTATTCATAGAACTTCATCTCGATATTATTTTTAAGTTCTTGGACTGTGGATCTATTTTTATATGATACTTATTTCGCTGAATTTTGTTTATGAAAATCGCTATTCGTCACTCATTTTGATAAAAATAGAATATACATAATTATTATCTTTTTCCATTATTTTTTAAGTTTACTCAGTTGCAGAAAAAATTATCTACATTTTCACAATACATACACGTTTTAATATTTTGTCCATCGATTTCTCTATTTTACGGTGATGCTTCGAAGTGAATTTATAATTGAGGTTTTATATTATAACAATTCGAAAAACAAAATTTTTAAGATTTTTTATACAGAGTCTTATTAAAATTGTTTGCCGCACTATGTCTTAAGAATAAGAAGTTCTAACTGGGACTCATTTATATGTAAAATGTAAATGCACTTGGAGAGATAAATTTCAAATAAATCAAATTAGTACTTGAAATTCTCTCTTACACACACTTAAGAGTGAAATGTTTTTGTTTTTTTCGCATTGATGTGACGTAGATACTTTTGAAACTAGTTTTGGTTGTTTATGTTTATCTCATAAATAAATATAGAAATACTCGTATTTGTATTAAATTCTGAGATAGTCAGATATTGATAACTTGATTTAATTATATTCCTGAATTTATTTAAAAATAACGAACAAATGGACGGATGACTGGTTAGCTTGGTTGGTTAGAAATTGAGAATTCAGTCAAACAAAAGAAGCGGCTGTGAATAGAGGTTTCCAGTAAAGAAAAGTGATTGTGAGGAAAATAAAAAAACTAAAGTTTTTGTTAAAAAAGGTACAAAAAATATGTATTTAAATTGTATTTATAGTAGCTATAAAATCAAAAGAATCATCTTAATTTTTTACAAAAGAAATAAAGTCAAGGTATTGGGAATAATGGAATAATATACCTATTTAGTGCAAAAAGGTGTTAAAAAACTAGATTGTATATAAAGTGGGATTTTTTGTGAGCTAAATACATATTACACGGAATCGTTATTCATTTGTATTTTTCTGTTGTTGCTTTTAATTGTAATATAATCTTCTTGTGGGAATTCCCTCTACCCCTTAGAAGGTCATTGGTCGTTGTATTTTATGCGTAAATCTGTTACTCATAAAGTAGTTTAAGATTGAAAAATTTGATATTATTATCGACTACTTAATTCTTAGATAAATAATATAATTTCTATCTTTTGAATAATATTTTATTAATAACCGAAATTTTTAATAATTTATTTTAACAATGATAAAATTAATACGAAAGTGCAGAACCAGTTTCATGCTAAAATCAGCTTTTTTTTTGTGAATTTCACGATTTCAGCTTAATATTTTTTGAAATGATTCAAGGTTATTAGCCAAAAAAAAAATAGTGTTTGTTTATATAAAATTATACATACATTCAAATACTATTTAATACATAATAATAACAATTGGTAATTAAAAAACAAGTATATATGGTCAATCACGACCATATAATACCCTACACCCAAAAATAAGCAAAAATGGGAGATATGATTTAAACATTTAATTATGGACCGATCATCATAAAATTGCACCAAATGATTTGTATATACATACGAGTATATGAAACATATATGTGTTCAATATTATTTGGATACCAACATTTTTAAGAGAGTTATAGGTACTCTTTAAAGTGATTTTCGGCAGCGGCCTTTATAATTGAGCTATGATCAATTATGGACTGATCTGCACTAAATTGTTGATGAGATTAGGGTATTAGGAGATTAGGGATACGTGCATAAATCAAACATTATGACCGATAAACCCCTATTTCGGGAGGACATTTTTATGGGGGCTATGTGAAATAATAGACCGATTTTAACCAGTTTCAATCCCAAGCGTCCTTGGGACAAAAAAATATCCTGCACCAAATTTTATCGAAATATCTTTAAAATTGCGACCTGTACTCTGCGCACAAGCTTTACATGAACGAACACACAGCCAGCCAGACGGACGGACGGACATCGTTAAATCGACTGAGGAAGTGATTCTAAGTCGATAGGTATACTTTAAGGTGGGTGTAGGACCAATAATTATTGGCGTTATAAACATCAGCACAAATCCAATATACCCTCCCTCCCCACTATGGTGGTGTAGGGTATAATAAACCTTAAAATTTTGTATACATAAAAAAGCAATCACTATAAGACTACATATACATATGTATGACGACAAAGGTCAATAATGTTATCAATATCAAATGCTAATGGACACTTTAGAAAACATACGTGCATACGTATATAATTGGCTCATCTCCAATCTTCTCATCTTGGATTAACCTAAATTTGAAATCTATATACATATATAAAAATGAATAAATGTCTGTCTGTTTGTGCTTAATAGGAGGCCAAACCCTTGGACCGATCTTCCTAAAATTTTCACAGCATGTTACTATGACTGGAATAATAGGCTATATGAAGTTTTGATTGGACAAACGGGCACCGCCCATATAACCCAAAAATTTAAATCACCATATTTTGGGCATTTTTTTGACCTACGTCGATGATACTTGGGAGTGGACAAAGGGGCGTGACGTCGCCCATATAACGCAAATTTAAAATCGTCATATCTTGGGCATTTTTTGACCAACAGCGTCAGTATTTACTATATATGGTATTGACATGAATATAAATACGTACCAAAAGAAAAGTGGGAGGAACACGCCACATTGTTTACGATATATTGGAGGCTGGATCTGTTTAATTAAATTTTCACAACGTGCAGCTTTAACTCAGGAATACTTATTACATGATAATATTTTTCGACCATGCACACTACTGCACCTACTTTTTTACAATGTTTATTAACGGCTTTACCTCAAAGAGGGGTAGCGAAGCACACCGGGTTCAGCTAGTATGTATACATATTTGGAACGAAGAGAAATTGTTTAGGTATAACTAGGTTATTTGCTTTAGATTTAAATTTTGAAATATAACGATAAATGAAATTTTTGTTAAGAGAGCACTGATCGGATTAAATTCCAATGACAATTTATTGCAGAGTAGCATACATTTGAAATTCACTATTTATAAATATGTATGTACCTAGGCAATATTTTATTAAATCACAATTTGTATCTTCCTTTCTAGCATCTACAAAATGTTCCGTCAACGTTTATCACTTTTAGCGTTTTTAGTGCTCCTAGTCTCTGTCACTGCATTGCCGCAGCAACAACAATCACAGCAGACTGTAGATCCATCACTTGTCACTCTAGTCGACAGTGTTTTTGGTCAAAATTCTGGTCAACAACAACCTAATAGTGGGTTTGGTGTAGTAGTAACACCTGTACCAATAGATCAGTCAGTACCTTCGGATGAGTTTACCTCCATCAGTGGCAGAGCCCAATGCAATTGTGTACCATATCATCAGTGCGATCCAAATACTCAAACCACCACTCCTGTGGATGATGGAGCTTTTGATGGTTTTGGGTTGATTGACATTCGCTTCAATAGAGATTCGAACGATAATGCTCCATCTTGCGAACACTTCTTGGATGTGTGCTGTGATGGCGGCCATACCCGTAATGTCAGCTTAACACCCACCCCACAAGATGAAAGACCAAATCGTCCCAAAGGCTGCGGTGTACGTAATGTAGGCGGTATTGATTTTAATATAACTGGTGCAAATGATAATGAAGCTGGTTTTGGCGAATTTCCTTGGACCGTGGCTTTACTGCACTCAAGAAATGCCAGTTACTTCTGTGCTGGTTCCTTGATTCATCCCAGAGTCGTTTTAACTGCTGTTCATTGTGTATTGGATCGTCCCTTGAATAGTTTTGTTATACGCGCCGGTGAATGGGATACGCAAACTGCCAAGGAACGTTTGCCTTATGAGGAAAGAGGTGTATCCAGGGTAGTAACACATCCTCAATACAATTACCGTAATGTTGCCAATGACTTTGCTTTGGTTATTTTAAGTACACCGTTTACTTTGGGTGATCATATTAATGTGGTCTGTTTGCCACCAGCGAATAGTTCGCCTGCTCCCCGTACCACTTGCTACTCTACTGGCTGGGGCAAAGATATATTTGGAGCTGCTGGCCGTTATAGTGCCATCATGAAACGTGTTCCCTTGCCAATTGTCGATTACACAACATGCCAAAACCAACTGCGTAATACTCGTTTAGGACCAAGATTTGCCTTGGATCGTTCTTTCATCTGTGCTGGAGGCCAACGTGGCATAGACACTTGTCAAGGTGATGGTGGTGCTCCTTTAGTGTGTCCCATTGGTTTGGAGTCAAGTCAGCGCTATCAGCAGAATGGTATTGTTGCTTGGGGTATTGGCTGTAATGACGAAATACCTGCTGCTTATGCTCATGTCGGTTCTGCTCGCAACTGGATCGATGATCAGATGTATGCTAATGGTTTCGATACTACATCGTATTCTGCAAACTAAACGAGAGATTATCTTTTAATGCTAAAAAGTTTAAAATAATAAATATTAAATTATAAAGAACACATTATTTTAATTGTTTGTTAAAAACAGTAAATTTAGGTAAAAGTTCTGAAAAATGGAATAAGTAATAAATCTTATTAAATTTTAAGATATATAAGCTTTATAAACGTAATCAAGTTCATAATATACCTACTAACAATGTATAAAGAATAGAACTGATAGTTATTTCTCGGTATTTTTAGTCATATTAGTGTCCAAATATAGTTATATGGTATTCCGTGTCAATTCGACAATAAAGAATTGAAACTCACCTGACTCGATTCCACATTTTTGATTTAGGAACTTTGCCCTTTTTCATTCTGAATGTATCCTAATAGTTATAGTGTTTGAAATAAATTCTAAATTCAAATTTATTTTTTATGTTAATTAGCTAAAAATTAATAGATATAGTTTACATGGCTGAAATACTTTCTTAATTTCCTTGAAGCTCATACATAGATAACCGATGGAATTAAGCAAACGTTCTAAAATATGTTTTAAATACTTTGTATGTTTTAAAAGAAGTATCCAAATAGGTCTATAATTCGCCGATATATAAGCGATAACAGACGCCTACTTTATTGTCCAGAAGTGATTTTAAATTTGTAAATATGGTTATCTTTATACAAATATGTTGTGGTTTTAATTCGATACCAACGTATTTAAAAGATTTATGGGCGTTAAAGTGATAATCGGCAAGGGATTTTATATGGCAGATATGATCAATCTTACAGAAATCGAAAGAGTGAAATTTGATTATCACTTAAAGGGAGACATAAACAATTATAGACCGATCATTACAAATTTTGGAAGTTTTATAGCTACATACGTGTATATATATTAAGCATTAATAGGATCTAAAGCAATGTTTTAAAACGAATTCTGTATTGGAGTTAGTTGAAATAAAAGACAAATTTTAACAAATTTCCATGGCTAGGGTCTCTATAGGAAGAAGACTGCCTTTATTAATTTTTATCTTCAAAATGGCTACATATCTATCTATGTAATGCACCAATCGGTGAAGATTGGTTTAATATAAGGTGGGTAGATGATCACATGTTTACAACTGCACAAAATCCAAAATTTTACAGAAACGTTAACCTAGTAATTAAAGTGATTCAAATAGGTTATTTATTTTAATTTGTTTTTAGATTGCGTAAATATTTTTCAACCGCAAAACATGGAAATTGGAATGGAAATTTTGTTTACAGATTACTATTGGTTTTATAAAATTATCTCATTCACATTCTTTAATTTGATTTAGTTATTGTAAAAATATTTAGAAAATAATACATTATCAAATCTAATTTTTATAAAATTTAAAAAATATAACAAATATACATACATATGTATGTATTTCTTTATTATTCATATTTCATAAAAGTTACAAAACAAAAAAATGACTTAAATTAATCTTCGTTTAAAAGAATTTAAAGTAAATTTACTATATTACATTTGATTTCACGTTTAAAGAAGGCAATATAAGGCAAATAATACATTATTTTTTAATATAAACAGACATACTTTATACAAAATTGTTCATAAAATTTGGATTCATTAATAAATTGATATTGTGATATTATGGACTTAAATTAATCCTCTTTCAAATGGAAATCAAAAGTTTTTACTCCGCTACCGGTAAAGACACGCACATAAGCCCATTTAATTCCATATTTAAAGAAGGCAATATAAGGCAAATAGTACATTAATTGTTCATTAATCCAAACACGGAAATTCAAATACCAACGTACAATATCATATTTGTGCAAATAGGTCACCAAAAGTAGGCCATAGAATACAAGTACACGATCCCACCAGCTTAAATCTTTATAATAACGATATTGATTTGGATTAGGTTTTGTATCTGGACGATAATCGAAATCGTAATATTCATAGCCCTTAACATAAGCCAGACGTTTGGTCATATAGAGAAACGAACCCACAGTTAAACTGGTATTTACCGGCCATAGACCATCTAATAAAGCTTTACACATATCCTCAAAATCTTTGCTGGTATTCTCCAGAACCGGTTCATACACCTTGCGCATTACAATGTCCAGTCTCAGTTTAGTTTCACACCAATTTTCACCACAAATATTATATTCATCTTTAATACCCAGTAGATAGCCTATAACACGCCACATATGCGAAGTAGATTCTAAGAATTCTTCATCATATAGTTGTATACGATGAGCACCCAATGTTAGAAACCCTATAAAACCAAATTGTGTTAAAGCCAAATCCTTTTGCGTTATTTGACCAGCACCCAATTTAGCACAGGCTCGACTAGAACGCGAATGGGCTTTTCGTACACCTTCCAAACTAATCCAGAATTTAGATGTTCTCGGTGTGGGTGAATAATTATACCAGGCTGTTGAATGCAACATTGTGCGAACATATCTTCTATATGCGGTTGCAGGCGAAGAGGATTGGCGTGTACAAATGAGCACCTTTAATATTGAGGGTATGGCTAAGACTGCTACCAAACCGGCCAACATGCCACTTTGCAATACAAAGCGATATTTTGCCAAATAGCTTTGACCTCTGAAAATATACAACAAATATAAACAAAATTTTAATAATGTTAATTAATTAGGAATACTTATCATAGTTACAAATAAAAATAAATATTAAGTATTAATGTGTCTGATTTCAAGTGAAATTCGCAACGGCAGCTGAGAAAAACAAATTACTACCAGTTTTTACCTATAAATTATAATATTAAGAGTGTATAAACTTTATACTATAAACTGTTTACAGTTTATTTAAGTGACTTTGGGATTATATTTTTTTTTTTGATTTTCGTTAATTATGAATAATTTCAAATGCTAAACAAGTAAGAAAGTCAAGTCGGTCAAGCCCGACTATATAATACCCTACACCCAGTATATGTATAAAACAGTTTTTTAGAAATGTGCGCTATATGGGAGATATGACCTATTATGGACCGATCATCCAAAAATTTAGTGTCATGATTTCTGTGAATATAAATATTGTGTATGTTAAACTTTATCTCGATATAAATACTTTTAAAAGATTTATGGAGGTTAAAGTTGATTACGGGGAGAGTCTTATATGGGAGTTTCGACTAATTACGGACCGACCATTATAAAATTAGGTGTCATAATTTCTATATATAAGAAACTTATTTGTGTCGAATTTTATTTGATTACCAACATTCTTAAGAAATTTATGATCTTTAAAGTGATTCTCGGAAGTGCGCCTTATATGGGAGCTACGACCAATTATGGACCGATCATAATAAAATTGTACCGTATTATTTGTATACATATGCAATATATTTGCGTTCAATATTATTTGGATACCAACATTTTTAATTCAGTTGTGCTCTTTAAAGTAATTTTCGGAAGTGGGCCTTATATGGGAGCTACGACTAATTATGGACCGATCTGCACAAAATTTGTAGATGTGATTTGGCTTCATTACCACTCATTTGTGATGAAATTTGTTTAGTTCCTTGCACAATTCAAATAATAATGATCGGTAAACTCCAGTTTCGGGAAGACATTTGTATGGCGTCCAGGTGAAAGAATGGACCGATTTCCATTCGTCATTGGCCCTAAAAAATATCACTTACTAAATTTTATTAAAATATCTTCAAAATTGGACGGACATCGTTAAATCGACTCAGAAAGTGATTCTGAGTCGAAAATATGAAATATTTCAAACAGAAAAAACACGGTTAACCGGTATGCTGTTTCGGTTTCGATTTTTGAATACTCCAGTACCACTAATCGCAAAATCAATTTTCAAATGATGTCAAATTTCAACGTTATAACAATTTTTTATGAGATTTATGGGACAATGATCAAAATTGAACCGATTCAAACAAAATACAGGTTTATAATTTCTTTTTACATGCAACTTATTTCTGTTGAATTTACCGCATTTCTATAGATAATTATGTTTCATAGATCCGTAATCCGGGAAGACACTTGTATGGGGGCTATGCGCAATCATGTATCAATTCTAGCTATTTTCAGCAGAACCTGTTTTTTATGATAGAAATAATATGTTCAATTTACTGAACCAATGTTAAGCAATTTAAATTCAAATGTTTAAAGAAGAGGCCAATGATTAAATTTTTGTGTTTTTTTTTTATTTTCTTAAAAATTATTTAAAACATTGGGATTTTGGTTTGAAAAGCGGGATATAAAAAATGTGGGTCACGTATGGTCACGCTATACATGAATGAAGAGAAAACATTTTATATGTTCTTTGATGCATGTAACTTAGATCAAGCAATGTGTACGTGATTTTAATTTTGTTTAAAACAATTTATTTGGAATAAATATTTAAAAAATTATTCATGCATGCTAATAAGGCCTTATAAATCATTTTACAGAAAACAAACAAGCTATAAAACTTCATCATTTCCAGGTAAAAAATATATACATCCAAGAAGAATCAAATCCGAGATGTATAACGTTTTTGTATTTTAAGTATCAGGAACGATGTGAAACTTTATCGATACTTAATCAATAAGTACCTATGTAAAATCGGCAACTAAGTCTTTTAAAGGAAAAAGTGGGCAAGTATAAAAAAGTTGGGAAGCACTGCTTTGAGGTAACACAAAACTCAATCTGAATTAAATATATTTTTACAGAATAAAGGAAAATGATTTTTTTTTAAAGTTAAAGGACTTGCATTGAGTGTGAGTCATAATAATAACTTTCGTATGGGAATTTCTACAGCATGGCTGAAAATAGAGAATTAAAACAATATTTTTTTAGGTATTATATTAAAAGAAATGTCATAATAGGTATAATATGTTTTTCAGCGAATCTTATCATGAGAAACTTGAAATTTTAATACATACCTATACATATTTATTTTCATACATACTTTACTTTAAATTATATAAAAGATAAGAGACTAAAATATGTTCTAGAAAAAAATTAGTTCACGTTTCTGCGAGTTCACTGTATGTGCATATACATATGTAGATATGTATCTACATATGTATGTGCATGTAAAAATTTGTGGTTTGAATTAGATTACTACTTACTGTCTAAATAATTCATCATTGTAGTAAGAGGGCAATTCCATTTCATAACCGCTATCGCCTTCATTGCAACCATCATTTAATAAATGCTCTAAATAAGCTAGAGCTTTTGGATTTTCTACAGCTATTTCATTTGTTGTATCATGTTGATTATTAGATTCATTACAATTTCCATCTAAAAATTAAGAAAAACAGAACAGAACTATAAAATACAATTCGTTTCAAAACTATTTGAAATATTTTTGTACCAACAGCTACAAAATACATATATATGTATGTATGTATGTATTTACTATAAACTATGTTGTAACGGACAAATTTTTGTAGTTCGTTTTGATTATTTTTATCTTTGCTCAAGAGAAAGTTTTCTCTTCTCTACATTTGCAGTTGTTTGTTTTTTACTTCCATTGTTTTTGTTGTTGTTGTTATATTTCTGTTTTGTTAAACTCATATTGAAAAACATACATACATAGTATACATAGGTACCACCTTTACATTAATAACTGTAGTAGTTGGTATTTTATGTGTACCCACCTTGTTTTGGTTTATTTGAGTTTGTTATATTATTGGTATTTTCCATTTTAATTTTTATGCAACAGCCATTTATTGTTTAATTTACACTTAGTTCAATATATTTATTACGAAATATTGATTAGTAGAAGAGACTTTTATTTATTACAAAGTACTTTGAAAATTATTTAACGATTAACGAACAACTAACCAACACCACTTGCTATGGCTGATGTCTGTGATATACTAATGTGTTATGTTTTGGAGCAGAATATTTTTATAATTGTACAGCGATACATGTAGTGTTGCCAGAACTCCAAAAATCCCAATCTATGTATTTTAAATCTGTAAAAGCCAAATTATTGCTAGAGACCTGTGCAACAATTAAAATTTAATTTGGCTTTTACAGATTTAAAAAATATCAATTAGTCGATGAGTTATAGCCAAAAAACCATATAAACAATATGCTGAAATTCGGCATTTGACTGCAAAGTTCGAAGGTCGATTAAAAAAATTCGAACTAACATAAACAAACGCCGCGATACGGGTCATGGTGCAAACATACACCATGATACGGGTCTTCTAATTTAGCCTCTATTTTCACCCCTCACTCTCAGACTCGATTAAACTTTTGCTAATCTGAATTTGTTCCACATTATTATCAAAGAGTGAAGTTTTTATCTCTATTCTCTTTTTTCCGCACTCAAACCATACATGGAAATTCTAGATTTTAAAATTATACCGCACTCCAACTAAAGTACATATTAAATAGGTTTAAATTTTAAACTTTAAATTTAAAAGTTTAAAGCACTTTATATTTTGTACTTTGATAAAAAAAATCAACATCTGTATGAGTGTTCCAGGTTGACATCTGTCTGATATAATTTTTTTTTAGCTGTAATTGTCAAACATTTTAAGGATTTTCATATAAATTCTTTGTTTAATTTTTTTTAAACAAAGTTTTGGTTGAAAACCCCTGCAGTTTCAACATTAATGGAATGTTTCCATAAAACTACTTTCTAACTTGTTTAAAAAGTAGTAATTTCAACAAAAACATCAATGATCAATAAATTAGAGATCTTAATTAGGTCAAATGTATTTTGAATATTTAATTTTCGAACATAAAAATTATGCAAGGGAAAAATAGTGTAGAAAGAAACCTAATAAAAATTATAATTTATATGTATTAATTTAGGTACATTAGTTTTTTTGTGTTGCTGTTTGCTTTTTTTTTATAAATAGTTATTAGTGTTAGAGAATAGACTTAGAATTGTTTAACTATAATTTGTTTTATAGCAAATATCAATACAGATTGAAATATATAATCTAATTTTTAATACATTAAATGTATGTATGTGTAAGTAATATATAACTAATATATATGTATGTATGTATGTATGTATTTATTTAGTATAGGGTTAGTTGTTGCCTAATAGTTTTGCACTGGTTTGAAAGATCAGTGTTTTATGTTGGTACTAGAGTTCAATTAAATATTTATATGTAGTTTAGTTATTTAGATAGAAGCAGTTTTTACTATTAATAACAATTTAACATTTTGTTAAGGATATGCAGCTGGCTGGATATGTTAACAGAGCATGATTTTATTATATTTTATATTTCTGGGGTGTATGAATTTATGTTATGGTTGTAATTGATCAGATGTAAGTTGAAATCGAAAAGAAATACACAATTTCTAATTCTTTGAAATACAAGAACTAATTCTGTTTAATAAATGAACCATTTATTAACATACAATTAAGGAATTTGGTTGGTTAATAAAAACAGCCTAATTATCTTCCTCAAATGTGTGTATTTCAAAAGGGATGTTAGTTTAGATTATAACTGACATAACAAAATTGTTAACTATAAATAATTATATTTTACAATAAATTTGCACATACACAAAAACAGTATATGATAATGAATTTCTACTTAAAACTTTACTACAGATTATATTCGACTAACAATGATGGTGGTGATGCAAATGTTGATGATGCTGATGCTGATGCTGATGATGATGATGTCGTGGCGGTGGGAGATGATGAGGACGACGATGATGTTGATGATGACTTTGTTGTTGTTGGCTGTTGTTGTGGTAAGTGCACATATAAATCTGTTGTTGCTTTTGTTATTGATGAGGTGGAAGGTGCTAAGAATGTTGAACCTATTGCTGATGAAGCTGTATTGTTGTTACTATTATTATTATTGTTATCATTTGTTGTTGTATGTTGATGTTTTCCAATTTCTATAGGATGTTGCTGCTGCTGTAGTTGTAAATCAATTGTACTATTTTTCATTGTTATTGATGCCTGATGTTGTTGCCTTTGCTGTTGTTGTTGGTTTTCCGATTTATATTGTGGTTGTAATATTGGCGTGGTGGCTCTAGCTGTTGCTGTTGGTGATGCTGCTGCTGCTGCTGTATAGCATCCTGATGAAAACGATTTCTGCGTAAACTGGTGTTGCGTTCAACAATATGTTGGGTATTCGTATGCGCTGCTATACGATTCTGATTGTGATGCTGATTATATATGGGACGTATGTGTTGCCCAAATTCTTGTCTATTGTAATAGGAATGATGTTGATTATTTTGCTGTTGATGCTGTGTATGTTGCTTCCACGGCTTACGGCGTACGTTATTTGTATTAGATGACCATCTACTGGAAATAATTTAATTGATTTTTTAATTAATTTGTGCATATTATTCAACCTACATATTAAAAATATAATGCCTAATGGTTATTGCTAAGTTAGATTGATTTTAGTTGTTTTGTTGCAGTAATTCAATTAGAATAGTTAATGTGATTATATATTTGAAACATTATTTATGTTATAAGTCTCAAATAAACAATAAATTTCATTTTAAGAGACAATTTTTTTTCAGGCTAATAGACTTATAAAAAAAAAAACTTTTCTCTTAAAAAGATAAATATTATTCCAATTCCTTCTCTAATTAATAAATTTCTTTATTTTTAGCATTTCCTCCCTGAAATTGTTCCTTTTATATATTCTGTTAAGATATTCGTTTGGATTAATACCGTCCTTTTTTAATGATAAAATGTTTGTTCAAATACATATCCAGACATTAAGAAAATATATGTATATAAAACAAGTAAGAAAGTATAGTCGGTCAAGCCCTACCATATAATACCATACACCCAGTATATAAATTAAATATATTACATATTATGGACCGATCATCTAAAAATTGAATGTCATGACTTCCGTGAATATAAATATTGTGCATGTTATAATTTATCCCGATATAAATACTTTTAAAAGATTTATGGATGTTAAAGTAAATTGCGGAGAGGGTCTTATATGGGAGTTCTGACTAATTATGAACCAACCATTATAAAATTGGGTGTCATCATTTCTGTACATATGAAACTTATTTTTATTAAATTTTATTCGGATTACAACATTTTGAAGAGATTTATAGTCGTTAAAGTGATTTTCGGAAGTGGGCTTTATATGGGAGCTACGACTAATTATGGACCGATCATCATAAAATTCTACCATATTATATGTACATGTACGAAACATATTTGTGTTCAATATTACTTGGATACCAACATTTTTAAAAGAGTTATCCTCTTTAAATTGATTTTCGGAAGTGGGCCTTATATGGGAGCTACGACTAACTATGGGCTGTTATGGACAAAATTTGTAGATGTGATTTACCTTCATTTATAACTCATTTGTGGTGAAATTTGTTTGGATACTTTCATAATTCAAACATTTATGATCGTTAAACTCCTATTTCGGGAGGACATTTGTATGGGGGCCAGGTGAAATAATGGCCCGATTTCCATCAGTTTCAATCCCATCCGTCCTTGGGCCGAAAAAAGATATCAAGTACTAAATTTTATTGAAATATCTTCAAAATTGCGACCAGTACTCTGCGCACAAGGTTTACATGGACAGCCAGCCAGACAGACGGACGGATGGACATCGTTAAATCGACTCAGGAAGTGATTCTGAGTCGATCGGTATACTTTAATATTTACCCACTATTGTGGTGTATGGTATAATTAGCTAACATCCTGCTGTACTCAGTTTTGTTTTAAGTTTATTTTAGTTCAATTTAGTTAAACTTCCGTAAAATACTTACTTTGCTACTTTCCGACGTTTCGCTTGGGGACCATCATATCCATCCATACGATTTGAAACAAAACCAGGATTAACATTCAATGGAATATTGGCAATACCTGAAGTTAAATATTTAAAAACATATAAAGTATATACAGTGGCTCACTGCTTATTTTATGTAGTGCATTTTTTGTTTGTTTTTAAAGTTCCATAAAAAGGCAATTAACAGAAACTTAGAAAAGAAGTTAATGTCATGTAAAAAAAAAATAGTCTGATTATTTAACTGATTGTTCGACCTTTTTATTTTATTTTGAAAAAATAGTCTAACAAACATTAATAATTTATTGCACAAATCTATATTTTAATATGTATATTAAAACTCAAAAAAAAAAAATTTATTTTTTTACGTCACAGCATATTTTATGCAGGCAGGTATTTGTTTCGAAAACTTGAAATTAAAACTGGCGATTTAATATTTGGTGTGATAGTCTTTATTATCTACAACAGATTTAAGGCGACTTAGCATAGATACGACCAATTTTTGTTGAATACTCGACGAAATATTCGACCACCCCGTCAGTAGCGCTTTTCTTAAATTGTTTTTGTTAGAAATTTGTGTTTCCTTATGCTGATTTCTAAAATTAACATTACTTTTTCGATAACATTAAGTTCTGGCGACTGTGATGCCGGTGTCATCAAAGGGGGCAGTTTTATATTAGCCACGTTTGCACAATCGAAAATCGGATCTTATACCCAGGTTCTCTATTTAAACTTGTCCATGGTTGTTTCAACAAATGTTAAATTCCCAGTACCAGCAGCTGACATTTAGGCCCAAAACATAACATGAGTTCTGTATTTGGTTTTCGCCAAATATACGACATGCTATCTGAACCGAAGATGACTGAATTTCAAAATGCAGATTCTTTGCAAACATGTTCTTTGGCGAAATTTAGCCTGCACAGTCCATTTATCGGTTTTATAAATGGTTTTTGCGTGCAACTTAGTCATTAAAATCATGCTGGCGCAAAAAACAACGAACAGTTTCATCGCAACATCAGGCCAGTTTCAACTTCGGAGGCCAGTTGTGAAGCTGATAGCCTTGGATTTGCCCTTATATAAATATGTCACTAATCATGCTCCATGAAAGTTTTATTTGGTGCCTTCCTGCCTTTGTTATGGACCCGATGTTCATGAATAAAGCCCATTTTCGAATGAGAAAACTTTAATGGTAAGCATTCTTGCTATTTTTTGCTGTGAGTCAATCAATCAAATGAACCAATTCTCGTTGTTCTATCGTTGTACGCGGATTCATTTAGACTATTTTAAATTGACACTTGAGGTTACAAAATCGAACTCACAATTCAACTGAAAATTTTGAAGGAATTAGAAAAAAATAGAAAAGAAAAACCAACAAGTTGCATTGAGCTATCGTTACAGTAGAATTTGACTGCATAAAATAAGCTGCGACTTGGAAAAACGTGCCTTTTTCGTTTTTGTTTTCGTTTTAATATATTAAAATATACATTTTTGCAAATAAATTTTTTTTGTTTGTAAACTATAAATTTTTTTCTTTTAAATGACACCAATTTCTTGTTTAAGTTCCTGTTACTTTTCTTTTATTTATGGAGCTTTTAATTATGGAGCTTTTTTTTATGGATCTTTAAAAACAAAACAAAATGCACATCATAAAATAAGATGTGAGCTACTGTATAACAAAATTAAAAATCATTAACTACATTCAAAACTTACCATGTTTTCGTTTTGTACCTCTAGGTAAACTACTTACAGTAGTTGAAGTATTTACTGATAAAGGAGATTTCTTTATAGTACAACTGCGACCCTTGCAACTCTTTAGTTTAGCTAAAGCATCATGCAGATAGGACTTTTCGCCGGCTGTTAAAGATGAAGCGCGATTTAAAGTTTCAAAGGGATCTAAATGAAGGAAAGTTGTTATATTTTAAATACATTATACAGAGTTCTTTCTTCAATTTAAACTCACCTATTTTTAAATTATAAAATGTTATTAAACCTGTGGTAAATTCACAGTATAAATAATCATGTGTCGCATTAATGGTTCTCAGGCATGAATATGTATTATTGTTGGCATTCATACAAAAACAGAAGGGACTATCATTCCACAGGGGAGCTGTGCGCCAATGGCTATTGTCGTGCGAGAAACAATTCATTTTTTCCGATAGACATTCCTTCTCCAGACGAGCCTTCTTTATGCGTTTGCGTTCCTTTTTACGTTGGCGTTCCTCTTTGAGTTTACGCCTGGCTTCGCGTGCAATCTCTTTGGAATCGGAATATCTGTGAAAACAATAAATATTAAAATAACATTTTACCATTTATTATGATTATATCTGTACTCACATGTCATCTTCTGGTTCACAATAACATTCTGCGGGTCCTGAGTATTGATTACTGTTGTCGCTATTGTTTTGGTAGGGATCATTAATGGGATGTCTTTGATTGTGATAGGTTTCCTTGACTACCTCCTTTTGACCTTTAGTATTGTATAGATGTCGGTTGGCAGTTTCTGTAGTGCTTTTAAAGTCCGAAGGATTTGAGTAACGGTTTCTTTCGGTACTGTATATGGAATCTGAAAAAGGAATATTTTCCGTTATTAGATTATATTTAAAGTGTTAACATGTTTTATTTAACTTGCCTTTATTTGCAGGTTCATAATCCACACTATAAGTAGAGGTACTCAATCTATTGAAATTTCCCCTATCAAAATTATTATTAGTCGAGCTTTCGTCTAGAAATTGAGGAGTTGTGGTGCTGGTTATTGTACTTGTAGGCATATTTGGCACATTATGACGTGGTTTTCCTCTATGCTGTTGTGTACCTATTAAATCTTGTATATTTATATTTTTCGAAACATGAGGATATTTTTCATATTCTGTAGTATCCGATATTCTTCTTCTGTTACCACCACCACCACCACCATTAATTGCTCCTGCACCACCATAAGAATGATGTCTGCTATTGTGCTGATTATGATGGTTATGGTATGGTCTACGACGTCTAGCACCCTTTGGACCATGATATTCAGTGGACATTACCGACAAATCACTATTAGCATTATCATCCCTAGCTTGAGTTATGAACTCATTATTCCAATATCTGCCCTGTTGTTGCTTACTTTCTCTTAATTGTTTTTTAATATCCTTTAAATGTGTAATCTTATCCTTTAACACCTTAATTAGCATATCAATTTGTGATCTTGATTTACGCCATGTTTTCTCATCATCATAAATAACATCCGAACAGTTGACTTTGCCTGTTTCCGATTCAATATAACAGCGTGTACCGACACGACCACCTACTTTGGGGAATTTACTACCTCTAACAAAACCAGTCGAGGTTAGTTTGGTAGATGTTTTGGCGGTATTGTTGGCAGACCAATCGTGTTCTACAAACTTTAACTCTAATGTCTCCAAAGTATCCTGGATTTCTTGTATAACCTTGGAGATGGCATCATTGGATGACGAATTCTTTTTGCTTTCATCGCTGTCGTTAAGAGAATCAGGATTTTCAAATAAATTAGCAGTTAACTCCCGCTTGAGGCGTAAATGTTCGGCTTTTGCTTTATGTTGGGCCAGTAAATGTTTTTCCACATTGTATAAATTGCCATGTAAATCTAAAAGTTCTTCCATTTCATAGGGCAATTCGGTATGATATAATACTTCTAAATCAAAATTTTCCGTATCACGTTTATGTCTGCGTGAAGATTTGCCAAAACTTTGAGTGCTGTTTTTAGGAAATCCATAATTTATTATTAATTTGTTACAATTTTTATGCCTTTTTAATTAACTTACCGTTTCCTCACTCTTCTCTGTTCCCCATAATAGCTTTCGGGCTTAATTTTAGTGTACACCACGCCGTCTGGGGTAAAACAGGCACACTTACGTTTATTTTGGTTCTTTGGGTATTTAGATATCGCCGCTAAATGATGCTGTAATTGTAACTACGTTAAAATAGTTTTATTTTTATTATTATATATTCTTTTAAATTCCTACTTACGTGGAATTTACATTTGTGTTTACGCCATCTGCCATTCCCATTTATACATTTCCACTTTTGTCCCGGCCTACAGTTTTCCAATAGTTTGGGATCGGAACATTCCGAATTTAAACGCATCATTTTAGTTATATATGGTGCCAATGGTAGATTATTGTCAAATTGATCTTGTTGCTCAAGGTCCTCATCTAGGTCTTCATCCTCATCATCTTCAAGATTACCATTGGATGTATCAACATCTTCATCGTTATCGTTATCGAAATCAAAATCATCATCAGTATCGGTGTCAACTTCTAGAAAATTTTACTCTCAACAATGTATTCCTAAACTATTATTATAAATCTTTTTATACCCTCCACCACCACAAGTGGTTAATGAGGGTATATACTTATAAGTTTGTCATTCCATGTGTAACATTGAGAAATAATCATCTAAGACCCAACCAAGTATATATACTCGTATATTAGTCCTAACAATAGTGTAGTTTTTGTAATTCTCATTATGTTTAGGTGGAGGGTATTTAAAATTCGGCACAACCGAATATAGCTCTCTAACTTGTTACCTCTATCATTCTCTGCAAATTGTTCCTCTTCTCTCGACTCCAAATCGATGACATCAATGTGAGTATTGGGAGTGGTAGAAATATTACCCATTAGATCTTCTAACAGGGTGCTATTGGCCAATTTCATGTTTGACCTTTCGATTTGCAAACGTGCTCGAGCTTCCGCTATCTGTTCCGGTGTCTCTCTGCGCCCTGAACTTTCTATCAAAAATGTATCTGGCCACTGTTCTTTTACATTTCTATGCTTATTTAGCAGCAAAGGTAAAATACTACGACCATCCATGTGTGCAGGTGTAGGTACACCACCCATATCTAAGAATGTGGGAGCCAGGTCCACATTTAAAACAATTTCGTCCACCCTAAGGTATTTAAAATTTATTGAAATGTTTTACAACTTACATACATACATACATATATTTTAATAACACTTACACTTTTGAGGGCTGTATGCCGGGACCCCTTACCAGGAATGGTACTCTTACATCAAATTCAAATGGAAAGCTTTTACCTTTTATCAAACCAAATTGTCCCAAATGATAACCATGATCGGAGGTGTATATTATGTAGGTGTTGTCTAATTCTCCTAAAGTTTTCAGTTCATTATAGACTCTTTCCACAGCCGTGTCCACAGATTGTAGTGTCTGTAAACGTTTGGTCATTAAAATGTTGGTAAACCGTTTGTGCACCGGTTCCATGGGTTGTGTGATACGTAGAATCCATTGTTTATCGGGATTGGGAGCCAGATCATATGATGGAGTACTGAAATTATAGAGCAATTTAAATGAGTTTAGTTGCTTGAAAAGCATCACTTGATTCGCAAGCTCCAATCTCTAGATTGTACCAACGACTAACTTACTGGTGTGTGGTTACATTAAAAAATAAATGACTATATTGGGGTGCTGAATCTTCGGGTCCATGTGGTGCCGGAAAACTCATTGTTAACATCACAGGTTTTCTTTGGTTTTGTTGTTTTGATGATCTTAAAAACGCTATCGAATCATTAGCTATTAAATCGGGATAATAATCCTAAAACAAATAATTAATTTAGCTAAAGCTAAAAAATAACATTAATAAATAGCACTTACCTTGGCATAATCAAATCCATGTTTGATCTTTTGTCCGTTCATATTTACACTATAATTATAGTATTTGGAATTCATAATAAGTCCTCCCCATTCGCGCCAACCCGGCGGTATATAGGAACCATTATACTTATTCAAATATTTGCCAAAATAACCAGTTCTATAGCCGGCATTCGATAGATAAGTAGCAAAAGAACGTGTCTCATGTGTGGCTTGCCACTGGGGACTCGAACAGTTATCATTGTTGGTAAACACCATATGATTGTGCACATACATGCCAGTCAATATGGAAGAGCGTGCTGGACAACACATGGGAGTTGTGGTGTAGGCATGTTTGAATTCGGCACCTCCATCTCTTAAAATACGTAAAGTCCGGGGCATAAAATTCAAAGAACCCAATTCAACGTCTTGATCATCGGTCAGTATGAGAATAATATTAGGTTTACGGCTGCTGTAATTGTTTGTGTTTGCATCTTTAGAATCTCTTGAGTATCTCTTATAGGACTGAGCTGTACTGGAGCCGGCATTACGTTGTCTCTGTTGTCTATGATGATGATGGCTGCCACTTTGAGAATGTTGTGACTGGTGATGCGTTCTGTGTTGACTGTAATGTGGTTGCGAGCTGTGTTCTATAGGTCTATAACCATCTCTTTTCTCTCTCCCTTGTAGTTCTGCTTCACCGTTCACATACGTGGGTATATTTTCTTTGGCAGCTGCTGTCTTAAGCAATAGATTTAGCACAAACATTGAAATAATGCTTGCAATTATTGCTAATTTATTTAAATTTTGTGGCCGCATTTTGTTCGTTTTTCTTAAATTATCACAGTTTTTTGTAGAAATTTCGGTTGAAATTTGTTTATTTTTTTTGTCTCAATAGTTTCCGGAGGGGAAACTTGTTTGCTTTTGCTTGTAGTTTATCTGAGTATTAGGTCATTTTATTGGAGAATTCAAGAGAACTTGTTGTATTTTATATATCTGTAAAAAAGTTATAGAAATTATACAAGCGTCAACATGTGATTAAATTGTAGACAATGGAACTACAAAAAGGCACTTAAAAGAAGTTTTACTAAGTCCTAATATTTCCGAAGATATGAAGTTCTGCAAAGCTATTCGGAACTCTTGAGATAATGAAACCGATAAAAACATTGTCATGGTTCTGAATACTGGAGTTTAGTGCAGTGACAGCTAAAAGTTTATTTTAATAACCTGTCATATAACAGATAGACTAGGCGATAGAGTGCCGGACTATCAGTCAAAGGGTTGCGAGTTCGATCCCCGCCAAAAGACTCTGGGTGTTTTCTGCAGACAAACCAAAAGCTTCGCAGTTTGTGTTTGTCAATTATTTAAAAAAAGGTTTTAAAACAAGAACTTTGTTTTTAACAGGATTATATTAAAGTTTTAACATTTTACTCGTTGACCTATCTGTTGTAGAAGCATTGAAAATTGCTACAACGAATACAATTTTGCTTGAAAATATACATATATATTTCTTTTTAAATTTAGCTGGAAATACGGTAACGGTGTATAAATCACATTATCGAGAAATCGAACAAAGAATTTAATTAACAAATTCTCCGTTCGCATAATTTATTAATTTTTTGTAGGGGTATATTAAAGATAGATTCCACATTGATCCAATCGAATTGATAACAGCCTTTTAAAGCATTTTGCCAAAATTTTTAAATTTTTATCGACATCTGTACGAGTGGTCGTGGAAGATTGTTAAATTTTACTCTTTCCAATACAATACAAATTTGAATGATTTTCATATTAATTCTTTGTTTTATTTTGTTTTGAAAAACAAAGTCCTCATTGAAAACCTCTTTACATTCATTTTCTTTGTTTCAACCTAACCTAACCTAAAGCTATGTTTGTACAAACGGTTGTCAAATCTGCAAATGTGCTGGTAATGTACTGGAAATGAAAAATTGTAAGCAAAAGGTAAATTGACAGTTCAGACGTTTGTAAGAAAAAACTTACAATTTCATTGGCAGACAATTGTTACATAACAAATTTAACTGTCAACAGGAATTGTCAGTTTATACAGTTGTCAGATTGTTGTATGTCAAAAATTGTCAAATTCTTTGCATTGCCAGAACTGTGTGTGTGTTTAAAAATGTTATATATTGCCATGGAACAAAAAAGCAATTGAAACAATTTTAGCTGCATATGTACATATGCGCTACCTCTAGAAAGTAGCGAGGATGAAGAGCAAATAATAATAAAAAGCAGCAAAGTTTGGGTGAAAGATTATATTTAACTGTATGGAATCTGCGACCTTTTGCCATAAAATATATTTGGAACTCTGACAACGTTGGAAGACTTAAATTGTAAGTTCACATGGTTGTTAGACATTTTCTTAATATTCAAATGCAAATGCAAAAACTTTGCACATCTGACAATTAAAAGTGTTTAACAATTATCTTACAACAATCTTACAATGACAAAAAATGTGTTCACACGATTGTTAGATGCCTGATAATATTTTTGTCTTACGTTGGAAAGACAAAAATTGTAAGTTCACATGGTTGTTAGACATTTTCTAACATTTTTCTGACAATATTCCCCATGAAACTTGTTCACTTTTCACATTTTTCCTATTTAAATTCAATGTAAACAAAATAAAAGGGAACAAATTTCATGTGGAATTTTTATTCACGATAGGGGTGATCACTGCGACAAAGGGCTCCAACTGTTACTTTAATCGGATTTAAAATTATGTACAAGTATTTGTTTAAGTAAAGCAAATACATCATCTGTCATCTGTTGAGTTTTTAAATCAATTAAAGCTTTTTTTTATTGGAATTTCCAGTTCCAAAAACTGTTGACACATATCAAATAGTGTGTTCCAACGGGTTTGGCAATCCAAAATTAATTTTAATCACAAAAATATTTATTTATTGAATAGCAACCATTCTGTTCATATTGATTTATGTTAAGTGTAGATGTTTTGCATTTCTGTATGCCAAAAAAACAAGTAAAAACAATTGTCTGGATCTTTTACACAAATAAAAATTTTCGGGATTTTCAGTATTTATTGCAGTTTTATTAATCCCGGCATTTTTTAAAACAATATCCGGGGATCCCTAATGTATATGTAGTTATATAGGTATTCTGCTTAGTATAAGTAAAGAATGCTAAAATTGTTACTTTATTGTATTACAAATGTTTCTATTTTTACATTTTAGTATCAATTTATCAACAAAGAAATCATTTTCCCATTGACATTTATTGTGACTTTAAGCATCCTCTGTAAATTATATCAATTGAATGATTTTTATTGAAAATCATTTAACAAATTATATTGCAATAGCAAAAACTAAATAGAAATAACGCCAATGTCAAAACTTGTGGTAGTAGAAAATAAAGAACAAATCGAATGATGTGTTTTATTATACCAAAAACTCAAAGTATTAAATTAAGTATTGTGCACATAAAATCCGGTCACACTATTCGGCATTACTTTGAGAGAGTGCTGTGCAATGAAAAATCACCAAGGAAAGAAAATCGTGCACAAAAATAGTTTAACAGCGTTAAATCCCACCCGAAATAAACTGTTTTCCGAACTCGCCTCTCAATTGGATCATTATTTTGCGTGCTGTGTGGCATGTGACAGCGTCTTGTTGAAACCACATGTCAGCTAAGTCCAGCTCTTTTATTATGAGCTAAAAACATTTGTAATCATTGCACGGTAGCGCTCACCATTTACAGTAACGTTTCTGCCTCCGTCGTCTTTGAAAAAGTACGCTCCAATGATGCCACCGGCTCATAATCAAGACCAAACAGTGCATTTTTTGAGATGCATGTCATATTGGAAGCGGCCATAAATATTAGTACAACACCCACCTTAAAGTATACCGATCGACTCAGAATCACTTCCTGAGTCGATTTAACGATGTCTGTCTGGCTGTCCCCGTAAGTCTTGTGCACAAAGTGGAGGAAGTAATTTTTAAGATATTTTGCCAAAATTTGGATCATGTTCCAAATTTTCATTTTGTTCATTTTTTAGGCGCAAGGATTAAAATTAATTAAAATTGGTCCATTATTTCACCTAGCCCCAATACAAATGACCTGCCAGAAAAGCGGGTTAGCGGTTATAAATTTTTGATTTTTGACAATCCAAACAAATTTCGCCATAAATCAGTTGTATATGAAACCAAATCACAGATCAATTAATAATTGACCATAGCTCTTATATAAGGCCCACTTCCGAAAATCACTTTAAAGAGCATAACTTTCTTCAAAATGTTGGTGTCCAGATAATAGTAAACATATATAAGTTATATACAAATCATTTGGCCCAATTTTATGATGATTGGTCTATAATTAGTCATATAAGACCTCCTTCGAAAATTACTTTAACATGTATAAATCTTTTAAAAGTGTTTATATCGAGATAAAATTTAACATAAAAAATAGGTATATGCACAGAAGTTGTGTCACTAAATTTGATCGGTCCATAATCGGTAATAGCTCTTATATAGCGCCCATTTCTGAAAAACTGTTTTTACACACTACACACAGGGTATTAAAATGGTCGGGATTAACAGACTATACTTTCACACTCGTTTTGTTATATAAATAATGAGAAATTTACTAAAGCGGATTTTATGTGAACAATAACGCTTCAATATGAAAACACAATTTTAAAACAAGCTGTCTGACCTCTTTGTTTCCCACAACTGATTTAGATTTAGCAAACAGTATGTGTAGTAAGTATTATCCTTAGAAGCTGTGATATTTTGTTGTTGTGTAGTTTAATTTTTAAAACTAAGTTCTCGTATGTATGTATGTGCTGTTATTGTTGTGATGCCTTTTTTATACACTTATCACACATACTTGCAATATTTTAGCTTCACTTTTTGTTTGTGTGTATGTATGTCAACTTTCAGTTTGATTTTATCTGGCATATTTTTTTAACTAGGAATTTGGTTCAAAATGCTGTTGGTTGTTTTTCGTATTTTTTTCTATAAAAATTTTACTTGGGTAATATTTAGCAAGACATTGTGCTAAAAACCATAGAATGTCTGTGTGTATCAGTGTCTACAGAATTCAACGGATTTCCGTTTTATATCCTTTGAACATGCATGCTTTTGGTTTTCTTACTACTTTATTATTTTTTTCTCTTTATTTTCTCCTTTAGTGATGGTACTTTACATGAATTTGAATTTAAGTTTTTTGTGTGTGTGTGTGTTTGGTATTTTACTATGTACTAGCAGTATGTAACATCAACACCAAATTATTTCAAAGTTCATGGTTGGAAAAATTATTTGCTAAAAAAAATATATATATATATGTACTCGTATACATATACATATATATATAATTTGCAAATGTGTCAAAAGTCGTTTTTTTATATTTAGTTTGTTATTAAAACTCAAGTGCGAATATTGTGGTCCACACTTTGAGAAATCAAGTGACACTCTATGTTATGTAATGGAAAATCTATTGAAACATACATTTTTATTTGATGTTTGTGAATACGAAACTGAATATAAGTATATACCGTCATCTAAAATGCCCAAAGACGTAACCCTAATGTACATATCGTCACCTGAAGTTTGTCGTCTATCTTAAGACAAGATGTGAAGAAAACGCGATTTTCAATTAAACAGTTTTCTTTTTATAACGTTTTTTGGTTCTCCTGTAAAATTATGATAATGAGGGTTACGTCTTTGGCCATTTTATTAATTTATTCTTTAAATTAGTTCTATTTTTCATTAAAATGTTCCAAAACAAATAACAAAAATAACATTAGTTTCTCAAATTTTATAATCGTTTTTACTGGAATTTAGTAAAGCTCATCGGCACTGTTAAAAAACTAACTTCAGGAGCCCTCTCTATAGCTTAGGTTAAACAAGCAGTCAATCAGAAGTTCAAAATTGATACACGTAGGTCTACTATGGGTCTCGTTGTGATACCTGGAAAGAGAAGGTCAAAGAGCAGAGATTAAACTCAGGAACTGATTAATTTCAAGTCGATAAAGCATTGAAACAAACCATCCTGATGCAAAGGCATCTAAACTTCTGATGTCTATTTCCGATAGATCCGTCAAGTCGTGCAGGTAAAATTAGGTCAAACTATCTAATCTATAATTGTCGGTATAGTCTCGCCCTCTGTCACATCATGACAACTTTTACAGAACACCGATCAACAGTGTCCTGTGATCACTGCCACCTCATTCCGTATTCGACCACATGTAATGCTTATCAGTGGTGCAGTTTTGCGACAGTCATATTTGGACCAGGTGGTCTCAAGCAGCCACCTACTTTGAACGTATTTGTAGAGTTCATCATGAGTACAACGTTTGCACGAAAAAAGTGGAATTCCAACCGTTTGATCAGTTTCTTCTGCTGGCAGTTAGGCTCCTGTTTTGGCCAGTAAATCCGCATTCCGATGTCCCGGAAACGAGAAGAGTCCTACTGAGGAATTCGATATCGTATAGATACCGGGAAGAGTTTTGAGGGCAGCCTGGACTTTTTAATCGTTATTAGGACGGAGAGTTTTGTTGCCAATTAGTATTTTACCAAGAACGCTCATAAATGTCAAAGTTAATTTTGTACTTTATGTAGAAACGTTCTTCAAATCTCACAATTTCATGTAAAAATGCTTGGTTAACCTTTTTAAAGCCTCCTTAATTAACAAATTGAAATGTTGAATTAAATGGATCTATATATGATTTTTGAAATTTGTAAATTTTCGTTAAACATAACTGCCAAAGAGTACAAACACAAGTAGGCGGTTTTTTTTATATTGTATATGACATTTTGACAACTTAAATCGTTGAAGAATGTCGCAGCAAATTACAAACTATTTTAATGTAGAAACATAAGCTTGTGTTTAATTTTAAGTTTTGACAGCAGTTATGCAGCCATAGGCGAAATTTAATTTTCCCAGCATATGTACTTGGCCACAAAATTATTACATTACGTTGACACATTATTACACTATGAGTTCCAATTTACTCGAAGCAATTCTTTAAGCTTAGCTAATTACCTTTAAGATATCGGGGTGAGGGGAGGATAGGACAAGTACACACTTGATTGTACTAGCAATTATTGTTACTCTCTTATTTGCATTACATATGTGTATACAAATGCCTGTATACTCTCAAATAAATATAAAAGTGATTTCAGCAATTATATTGTGCTGTGTAAACACCGAAGAAATTTCAAGAAAAAAATTGCATCAGCATTTGCAACAAAAATTGCTTCGTGTAATATTTGTCCAAATTCTTTTAGAGATTTTCATCCTAAAAGTTACTTTTTTCAAAAATGCAAGTAATACTGTTAAATACTTAACAGTGCTCTGTTGACTGTAAAATTATCAATGTTAAAAATGTGGATTTTGTCTGTAAATTTATCGAATTTATCTTCAGACACATTTTCAGAACAGGGTAACCGAAATTAATTCCTTATTGGGCTCAAAATATGAGCAGTTCTTTTGCCGCAATATCGATATGTTGCCAGAAAGATGGAAAAGATCATTGCTTGCAATGGCCAACACTTTCAATAAATTAATTTTAAACAAATTTTCAAAATAAAAGTTAAAATTAAAAAAAATCCCTAATTTTTAAGTTTTACAACCAATAAACACTTTGAGGGTGTTACAAACATCAGCATAAACGCATAATACCTTATTTTCTAAAATATGTACTGGCGGATTTGCCAAACGTCTTTTAGACATTTTAAAATTGTAACATACTTATATGTATGTTATAAATTTGAATACAGTGTTTGCTAATGGTGGGCCAAAGTAAATGCCAAACATTTACTAAAATTTGTCTCAGTAGTTTACCATAATGTAAAGTAGGGCATTCATTACGCATCATTAACATTTTTCGGTAATGAGTTATGTATGTATGCATATTAAAATTGCTAGTGACCTTGTACTCTTGATTTACAATAATTTTATTCGTTATGCGGAAAATGTTTCCTGTTTTTTTTCAGTTTTTCTCCAAAAAAAAAGTATAACACAAATTTAATTTCAACAAAAATATGTATGTAAATCTGTGTGTGTAGTCATTTGGCGTAATCGATTACACTTCAAAATATTTTAAAGACATGTAAATGATAAATTATAAATTAAACTTGGAAATTCAAATGGAAATATACATATATAAGCAACTAGATTGCAAGTGCATTAAACACATAAAACGTTTGCATGATTCAAAAGCAAACACTAAAAGCATTTGAAAATAAATAGACGACTAAACAATAGTATTAGATTTATTTAATTGAATATGTATGTAGGTACGAGGGCGGTTCGGGAACTTCTTAGCCTAGCACAGAAAGAGAATAGTTAGCTTTTCAAAAACATTTTTCTTTTTCAATATAATCTCCTTATTTAGCAATTCTATCCCTTGATTAAAATAGTTTTCCTCAATTCCTGCAAAATAGTGGTTTATAACTGTAATTACATCTTCAAAAACACTCTTGTGTGCTGGTGCGCTGTTTTGATGAAAATTTATTTTGTTTGTGTTTTAAGCCAGGACGTTTTTCTCGAATTTGTACATTTAATTGGTCCAAAATGTTGCAATAGTATTCTGAATTTATTGTTTTACCCTTTTGCAGATAGTCAATCAAAAAAATACTTTTAAAGTCCCAAAAACCCGTTGCCATAACCCTACCACAATTGAATTGTTTTTACCCATTTTGGGGCACTTCCTCCAGCTTCAGTTCATTGCTTGGATTGTTCTTTTGTCTCTGGAGTATAGTGATGGATCCATGTATCATCAATAGTTATAAATGAACGCTTAAAATCCATTTTATTTTTCTTAAAACGATGCAAACAAACTTGAGAAATTTTCATTCTTATGCGTTTTTGGTCGACTGTTAACAAATGCGTCACCCATCTTGCAGAAAGCTTTTTCATCGATTATTGGAGGTTCCCATGATATTAGCTATTTCACGCACTTTTATTCGTCCCAAAAAATTTGATATTATTATCGACTACTTAATTCTTAGATAAATAATATAATTTCTATCTTTTGAATAATATTTTATTAATAACCGAAATTTTTAATAATTTATTTTAACAATGATAAAATTAATACGAAAGTGCAGAACCAGTTTCATGCTAAAATCAGCTTTTTTTTTGTGAATTTCACGATTTCAGCTTAATATTTTTTGAAATGATTCAAGGTTATTAGCCAAAAAAAAAATAGTGTTTGTTTATATAAAATTATACATACATTCAAATACTATTTAATACATAATAATAACAATTGGTAATTAAAAAACAAGTATATATGGTCAATCACGACCATATAATACCCTACACCCAAAAATAAGCAAAAATGGGAGATATGATTTAAACATTTAATTATGGACCGATCATCATAAAATTGCACCAAATGATTTGTATATACATACGAGTATATGAAACATATATGTGTTCAATATTATTTGGATACCAACATTTTTAAGAGAGTTATAGGTACTCTTTAAAGTGATTTTCGGCAGCGGCCTTTATAATTGAGCTATGATCAATTATGGACTGATCTGCACTAAATTGTTGATGAGATTAGGGTATTAGGAGATTAGGGATACGTGCATAAATCAAACATTATGACCGATAAACCCCTATTTCGGGAGGACATTTTTATGGGGGCTATGTGAAATAATAGACCGATTTTAACCAGTTTCAATCCCAAGCGTCCTTGGGACAAAAAAATATCCTGCACCAAATTTTATCGAAATATCTTTAAAATTGCGACCTGTACTCTGCGCACAAGCTTTACATGAACGAACACACAGCCAGCCAGACGGACGGACGGACATCGTTAAATCGACTGAGGAAGTGATTCTAAGTCGATAGGTATACTTTAAGGTGGGTGTAGGACCAATAATTATTGGCGTTATAAACATCAGCACAAATCCAATATACCCTCCCTCCCCACTATGGTGGTGTAGGGTATAATAAACCTTAAAATTTTGTATACATAAAAAAGCAATCACTATAAGACTACATATACATATGTATGACGACAAAGGTCAATAATGTTATCAATATCAAATGCTAATGGACACTTTAGAAAACATACGTGCATACGTATATAATTGGCTCATCTCCAATCTTCTCATCTTGGATTAACCTAAATTTGAAATCTATATACATATATAAAAATGAATAAATGTCTGTCTGTTTGTGCTTAATAGGAGGCCAAACCCTTGGACCGATCTTCCTAAAATTTTCACAGCATGTTACTATGACTGGAATAATAGGCTATATGAAGTTTTGATTGGACAAACGGGCACCGCCCATATAACCCAAAAATTTAAATCACCATATTTTGGGCATTTTTTTGACCTACGTCGATGATACTTGGGAGTGGACAAAGGGGCGTGACGTCGCCCATATAACGCAAATTTAAAATCGTCATATCTTGGGCATTTTTTGACCAACAGCGTCAGTATTTACTATATATGGTATTGACATGAATATAAATACGTACCAAAAGAAAAGTGGGAGGAACACGCCACATTGTTTACGATATATTGGAGGCTGGATCTGTTTAATTAAATTTTCACAACGTGCAGCTTTAACTCAGGAATACTTATTACATGATAATATTTTTCGACCATGCACACTACTGCACCTACTTTTTTACAATGTTTATTAACGGCTTTACCTCAAAGAGGGGTAGCGAAGCACACCGGGTTCAGCTAGTATGTATACATATTTGGAACGAAGAGAAATTGTTTAGGTATAACTAGGTTATTTGCTTTAGATTTAAATTTTGAAATATAACGATAAATGAAATTTTTGTTAAGAGAGCACTGATCGGATTAAATTCCAATGACAATTTATTGCAGAGTAGCATACATTTGAAATTCACTATTTATAAATATGTATGTACCTAGGCAATATTTTATTAAATCACAATTTGTATCTTCCTTTCTAGCATCTACAAAATGTTCCGTCAACGTTTATCACTTTTAGCGTTTTTAGTGCTCCTAGTCTCTGTCACTGCATTGCCGCAGCAACAACAATCACAGCAGACTGTAGATCCATCACTTGTCACTCTAGTCGACAGTGTTTTTGGTCAAAATTCTGGTCAACAACAACCTAATAGTGGGTTTGGTGTAGTAGTAACACCTGTACCAATAGATCAGTCAGTACCTTCGGATGAGTTTACCTCCATCAGTGGCAGAGCCCAATGCAATTGTGTACCATATCATCAGTGCGATCCAAATACTCAAACCACCACTCCTGTGGATGATGGAGCTTTTGATGGTTTTGGGTTGATTGACATTCGCTTCAATAGAGATTCGAACGATAATGCTCCATCTTGCGAACACTTCTTGGATGTGTGCTGTGATGGCGGCCATACCCGTAATGTCAGCTTAACACCCACCCCACAAGATGAAAGACCAAATCGTCCCAAAGGCTGCGGTGTACGTAATGTAGGCGGTATTGATTTTAATATAACTGGTGCAAATGATAATGAAGCTGGTTTTGGCGAATTTCCTTGGACCGTGGCTTTACTGCACTCAAGAAATGCCAGTTACTTCTGTGCTGGTTCCTTGATTCATCCCAGAGTCGTTTTAACTGCTGTTCATTGTGTATTGGATCGTCCCTTGAATAGTTTTGTTATACGCGCCGGTGAATGGGATACGCAAACTGCCAAGGAACGTTTGCCTTATGAGGAAAGAGGTGTATCCAGGGTAGTAACACATCCTCAATACAATTACCGTAATGTTGCCAATGACTTTGCTTTGGTTATTTTAAGTACACCGTTTACTTTGGGTGATCATATTAATGTGGTCTGTTTGCCACCAGCGAATAGTTCGCCTGCTCCCCGTACCACTTGCTACTCTACTGGCTGGGGCAAAGATATATTTGGAGCTGCTGGCCGTTATAGTGCCATCATGAAACGTGTTCCCTTGCCAATTGTCGATTACACAACATGCCAAAACCAACTGCGTAATACTCGTTTAGGACCAAGATTTGCCTTGGATCGTTCTTTCATCTGTGCTGGAGGCCAACGTGGCATAGACACTTGTCAAGGTGATGGTGGTGCTCCTTTAGTGTGTCCCATTGGTTTGGAGTCAAGTCAGCGCTATCAGCAGAATGGTATTGTTGCTTGGGGTATTGGCTGTAATGACGAAATACCTGCTGCTTATGCTCATGTCGGTTCTGCTCGCAACTGGATCGATGATCAGATGTATGCTAATGGTTTCGATACTACATCGTATTCTGCAAACTAAACGAGAGATTATCTTTTAATGCTAAAAAGTTTAAAATAATAAATATTAAATTATAAAGAACACATTATTTTAATTGTTTGTTAAAAACAGTAAATTTAGGTAAAAGTTCTGAAAAATGGAATAAGTAATAAATCTTATTAAATTTTAAGATATATAAGCTTTATAAACGTAATCAAGTTCATAATATACCTACTAACAATGTATAAAGAATAGAACTGATAGTTATTTCTCGGTATTTTTAGTCATATTAGTGTCCAAATATAGTTATATGGTATTCCGTGTCAATTCGACAATAAAGAATTGAAACTCACCTGACTCGATTCCACATTTTTGATTTAGGAACTTTGCCCTTTTTCATTCTGAATGTATCCTAATAGTTATAGTGTTTGAAATAAATTCTAAATTCAAATTTATTTTTTATGTTAATTAGCTAAAAATTAATAGATATAGTTTACATGGCTGAAATACTTTCTTAATTTCCTTGAAGCTCATACATAGATAACCGATGGAATTAAGCAAACGTTCTAAAATATGTTTTAAATACTTTGTATGTTTTAAAAGAAGTATCCAAATAGGTCTATAATTCGCCGATATATAAGCGATAACAGACGCCTACTTTATTGTCCAGAAGTGATTTTAAATTTGTAAATATGGTTATCTTTATACAAATATGTTGTGGTTTTAATTCGATACCAACGTATTTAAAAGATTTATGGGCGTTAAAGTGATAATCGGCAAGGGATTTTATATGGCAGATATGATCAATCTTACAGAAATCGAAAGAGTGAAATTTGATTATCACTTAAAGGGAGACATAAACAATTATAGACCGATCATTACAAATTTTGGAAGTTTTATAGCTACATACGTGTATATATATTAAGCATTAATAGGATCTAAAGCAATGTTTTAAAACGAATTCTGTATTGGAGTTAGTTGAAATAAAAGACAAATTTTAACAAATTTCCATGGCTAGGGTCTCTATAGGAAGAAGACTGCCTTTATTAATTTTTATCTTCAAAATGGCTACATATCTATCTATGTAATGCACCAATCGGTGAAGATTGGTTTAATATAAGGTGGGTAGATGATCACATGTTTACAACTGCACAAAATCCAAAATTTTACAGAAACGTTAACCTAGTAATTAAAGTGATTCAAATAGGTTATTTATTTTAATTTGTTTTTAGATTGCGTAAATATTTTTCAACCGCAAAACATGGAAATTGGAATGGAAATTTTGTTTACAGATTACTATTGGTTTTATAAAATTATCTCATTCACATTCTTTAATTTGATTTAGTTATTGTAAAAATATTTAGAAAATAATACATTATCAAATCTAATTTTTATAAAATTTAAAAAATATAACAAATATACATACATATGTATGTATTTCTTTATTATTCATATTTCATAAAAGTTACAAAACAAAAAAATGACTTAAATTAATCTTCGTTTAAAAGAATTTAAAGTAAATTTACTATATTACATTTGATTTCACGTTTAAAGAAGGCAATATAAGGCAAATAATACATTATTTTTTAATATAAACAGACATACTTTATACAAAATTGTTCATAAAATTTGGATTCATTAATAAATTGATATTGTGATATTATGGACTTAAATTAATCCTCTTTCAAATGGAAATCAAAAGTTTTTACTCCGCTACCGGTAAAGACACGCACATAAGCCCATTTAATTCCATATTTAAAGAAGGCAATATAAGGCAAATAGTACATTAATTGTTCATTAATCCAAACACGGAAATTCAAATACCAACGTACAATATCATATTTGTGCAAATAGGTCACCAAAAGTAGGCCATAGAATACAAGTACACGATCCCACCAGCTTAAATCTTTATAATAACGATATTGATTTGGATTAGGTTTTGTATCTGGACGATAATCGAAATCGTAATATTCATAGCCCTTAACATAAGCCAGACGTTTGGTCATATAGAGAAACGAACCCACAGTTAAACTGGTATTTACCGGCCATAGACCATCTAATAAAGCTTTACACATATCCTCAAAATCTTTGCTGGTATTCTCCAGAACCGGTTCATACACCTTGCGCATTACAATGTCCAGTCTCAGTTTAGTTTCACACCAATTTTCACCACAAATATTATATTCATCTTTAATACCCAGTAGATAGCCTATAACACGCCACATATGCGAAGTAGATTCTAAGAATTCTTCATCATATAGTTGTATACGATGAGCACCCAATGTTAGAAACCCTATAAAACCAAATTGTGTTAAAGCCAAATCCTTTTGCGTTATTTGACCAGCACCCAATTTAGCACAGGCTCGACTAGAACGCGAATGGGCTTTTCGTACACCTTCCAAACTAATCCAGAATTTAGATGTTCTCGGTGTGGGTGAATAATTATACCAGGCTGTTGAATGCAACATTGTGCGAACATATCTTCTATATGCGGTTGCAGGCGAAGAGGATTGGCGTGTACAAATGAGCACCTTTAATATTGAGGGTATGGCTAAGACTGCTACCAAACCGGCCAACATGCCACTTTGCAATACAAAGCGATATTTTGCCAAATAGCTTTGACCTCTGAAAATATACAACAAATATAAACAAAATTTTAATAATGTTAATTAATTAGGAATACTTATCATAGTTACAAATAAAAATAAATATTAAGTATTAATGTGTCTGATTTCAAGTGAAATTCGCAACGGCAGCTGAGAAAAACAAATTACTACCAGTTTTTACCTATAAATTATAATATTAAGAGTGTATAAACTTTATACTATAAACTGTTTACAGTTTATTTAAGTGACTTTGGGATTATATTTTTTTTTTTGATTTTCGTTAATTATGAATAATTTCAAATGCTAAACAAGTAAGAAAGTCAAGTCGGTCAAGCCCGACTATATAATACCCTACACCCAGTATATGTATAAAACAGTTTTTTAGAAATGTGCGCTATATGGGAGATATGACCTATTATGGACCGATCATCCAAAAATTTAGTGTCATGATTTCTGTGAATATAAATATTGTGTATGTTAAACTTTATCTCGATATAAATACTTTTAAAAGATTTATAGAGGTTAAAGTTGATTACGGGGAGAGTCTTATATGGGAGTTTCGACTAATTACGGACCGACCATTATAAAATTAGGTGTCATAATTTCTATATATAAGAAACTTATTTGTGTCGAATTTTATTTGATTACCAACATTCTTAAGAAATTTATGATCGTTAAAGTGATTCTCGGAAGTGCGCCTTATATGGGAGCTACGACCAATTATGGACCGATCATAATAAAATTGTACCGTATTATTTGTATACATATGCAATATATTTGCGTTCAATATTATTTGGATACCAACATTTTTAATTCAGTTGTGCTCTTTAAAGTAATTTTCGGAAGTGGGCCTTATATGGGAGCTACGACTAATTATGGACCGATCTGCACAAAATTTGTAGATGTGATTTGGCTTCATTACCACTCATTTGTGATGAAATTTGTTTAGTTCCTTGCACAATTCAAATAATAATGATCGGTAAACTCCAGTTTCGGGAAGACATTTGTATGGCGTCCAGGTGAAAGAATGGACCGATTTCCATTCGTCATTGGCCCTAAAAAATATCACTTACTAAATTTTATTAAAATATCTTCAAAATTGGACGGACATCGTTAAATCGACTCAGAAAGTGATTCTGAGTCGAAAATATGAAATATTCCAAACAGAAAAAACACGGTTAACCGGTATGCTGTTTCGGTTTCGATTTTTGAATACTCCAGTACCACTAATCGCAAAATCAATTTTCAAATGATGTCAAATTTCAACGTTATAACAATTTTTTATGAGATTTATGGGACAATGATCAAAATTGAACCGATTCAAACAAAATACAGGTTTATAATTTCTTTTTACATGCAACTTATTTCTGTTGAATTTACCGCATTTCTATAGATAATTATGTTTCATAGATCCGTAATCCGGGAAGACACTTGTATGGGGGCTATGCGCAATCATGTATCAATTCTAGCTATTTTCAGCAGAACCTGTTTTTTATGATAGAAATAATATGTTCAATTTACTGAACCAATGTTAAGCAATTTAAATTCAAATGTTTAAAGAAGAGGCCAATGATTAAATTTTTGTGTTTTTTTTTTATTTTCTTAAAAATTATTTAAAACATTGGGATTTTGGTTTGAAAAGCGGGATATAAAAAATGTGGGTCACGTATGGTCACGCTATACATGAATGAAGAGAAAACATTTTATATGTTCTTTGATGCATGTAACTTAGATCAAGCAATGTGTACGTGATTTTAATTTTGTTTAAAACAATTTATTTGGAATAAATATTTAAAAAATTATTCATGCATGCTAATAAGGCCTTATAAATCATTTTACAGAAAACAAACAAGCTATAAAACTTCATCATTTCCAGGTAAAAAATATATACATCCAAGAAGAATCAAATCCGAGATGTATAACGTTTTTGTATTTTAAGTATCAGGAACGATGTGAAACTTTATCGATACTTAATCAATAAGTACCTATGTAAAATCGGCAACTAAGTCTTTTAAAGGAAAAAGTGGGCAAGTATAAAAAAGTTGGGAAGCACTGCTTTGAGGTAACACAAAACTCAATCTGAATTAAATATATTTTTACAGAATAAAGGAAAATGATTTTTTTTTAAAGCTAAAGGACTTGCATTGAGTGTGAGTCATAATAATAACTTTCGTATGGGAATTTCTACAGCATGGCTGAAAATAGAGAATTAAAACAATATTTTTTTAGGTATTATATTAAAAGAAATGTCATAATAGGTATAATATGTTTTTCAGCGAATCTTATCATGAGAAACTTGAAATTTTAATACATACCTATACATATTTATTTTCATACATACTTTACTTTAAATTATATAAAAGATAAGAGACTAAAATATGTTCTAGAAAAAAATTAGTTCACGTTTCTGCGAGTTCACTGTATGTGCATATACATATGTAGATATGTATCTACATATGTATGTGCATGTAAAAATTTGTGGTTTGAATTAGATTACTACTTACTGTCTAAATAATTCATCATTGTAGTAAGAGGGCAATTCCATTTCATAACCGCTATCGCCTTCATTGCAACCATCATTTAATAAATGCTCTAAATAAGCTAGAGCTTTTGGATTTTCTACAGCTATTTCATTTGTTGTATCATGTTGATTATTAGATTCATTACAATTTCCATCTAAAAATTAAGAAAAACAGAACAGAACTATAAAATACAATTCGTTTCAAAACTATTTGAAATATTTTTGTACCAACAGCTACAAAATACATATATATGTATGTATGTATGTATTTACTATAAACTATGTTGTAACGGACAAATTTTTGTAGTTCGTTTTGATTATTTTTATCTTTGCTCAAGAGAAAGTTTTCTCTTCTCTACATTTGCAGTTGTTTGTTTTTTACTTCCATTGTTTTTGTTGTTGTTGTTATATTTCTGTTTTGTTAAACTCATATTGAAAAACATACATACATAGTATACATAGGTACCACCTTTACATTAATAACTGTAGTAGTTGGTATTTTATGTGTACCCACCTTGTTTTGGTTTATTTGAGTTTGTTATATTATTGGTATTTTCCATTTTAATTTTTATGCAACAGCCATTTATTGTTTAATTTACACTTAGTTCAATATATTTATTACGAAATATTGATTAGTAGAAGAGACTTTTATTTATTACAAAGTACTTTGAAAATTATTTAACGATTAACGAACAACTAACCAACACCACTTGCTATGGCTGATGTCTGTGATATACTAATGTGTTATGTTTTGGAGCAGAATATTTTTATAATTGTACAGCGATACATGTAGTGTTGCCAGAACTCCAAAAATCCCAATCTATGTATTTTAAATCTGTAAAAGCCAAATTATTGCTAGAGACCTGTGCAACAATTAAAATTTAATTTGGCTTTTACAGATTTAAAAAATATCAATTAGTCGATGAGTTATAGCCAAAAAACCATATAAACAATATGCTGAAATTCGGCATTTGACTGCAAAGTTCGAAGGTCGATTAAAAAAATTCGAACTAACATAAACAAACGCCGCGATACGGGTCATGGTGCAAACATACACCATGATACGGGTCTTCTAATTTAGCCTCTATTTTCACCCCTCACTCTCAGACTCGATTAAACTTTTGCTAATCTGAATTTGTTCCACAGTATTATCAAAGAGTGAAGTTTTTATCTCTATTCTCTTTTTTCCGCACTCAAACCATACATGGAAATTCTAGATTTTAAAATTATACCGCACTCCAACTAAAGTACATATTAAATAGGTTTAAATTTTAAACTTTAAATTTAAAAGTTTAAAGCACTTTATATTTTGTACAGAAAATATGATTATACTGAATATTTTCTATAGAAAATTCGGTTATACTGAATATTTTATATAGAAAATACAGTTATACTGAATATTTTTTATAGAAAAACTTTTAAATTGAATATTTTCTATAGAAAACAGTGTTATACTGAAAATTTCTATAGAAAATACTATAATGTACAATAGAAATAACCATTATACTGATGATTAACTACTGTTATACAAAAAATCTGATGGGTGATATTTAAATAGAAATCAATGTTATTTCAGATTGTCAAATGAACTAGAAAATATTTGAACCTCCGTGGATATTAACCATGTTTTTGTAGCAAAGTTTTTAATTAAAATATTTATTTGTTAGAACTCCAGTAGAAAGCAATATAAAATTATATAATTATATATAATTATTAATTAATATCTTAGATTTTTATAATAAATTTTAATAGGTCAGTACTGCAATATAAATATTTTGAAAAAATTACAAGAGTATTGGACTTCCCATGCCTGCTTAGGCTCTCTTATTTGTTATCTGACGGATTCAACCAAAATTCCAACCATACTCAGGGCTGCCACATTAATTCCGGAAAATATCATCAAAATCCCGATAAAAAAAATCGTTATTTCGAATTTTAAAATCATAAAAGAATAATAATATATTTTTAAAAACATTTTGAGTGAAGAATACATTTATTTTCCAAGGATTCCGTATTTCTGTTTTATTTAAATTTATTTGGTATTTTTTGATATTTTTTCGACGTTATGGTAAAATAGAAAAAGTATCTTTCTGCAGTTTTTCCCCGTTGAATTACAAAAATTGTTTTCACTAAAAATTTTAATTCACGGTTCTAAAATTGCTGTTTACCAATAAAAATATGTAAGTAATTTTTACTATCCCTACTCATAATATTATTTGGAATTATTATTATAGTTAAGCTCAACAATTGTCAATAATTAAGAAACATATTATAAGAAATTATCACTATATCAGTATATATAGCATTTAGTTTTTTTCTTGACGTCTAATCAAAAAATAACCGTTATTTTTAATTTTTTCAAAAAGTATTTATTTATTCATTAATAACTATCCTTCAAAGTAATCCCCCTCAGATATAATACACTTATGCCAGTGTTTTTCCAATCCTCGAAACACTTCTAAAACGCGCTTTTTGGTATCGCCAATAGCTCCTGTTTTGATTTTTATTTTATCTCCTCAATCGTAGCAAAACGCTTTCCTTTCATCGGTGTCTTCAGTTTTGGCAAGAGGAAAAAATCAGCGGGGGCCAAGTCCAATGAATACGGTGGTTGAGGTATGATTACGGTTTTGTTTTTGGCCAAAAACTCACGTACAAACATCGATGTGTGAGCTGCTGCGTTCTCATGGTGCATAATCCGTACGACCTTATGGCAAGAATTAATGATGCACCACGCCATTGCAGTCGAAGAAAACAGTGAGCAAAACCTTTACATTTGACCGAACTTGAGGTGTTTTTTTTCGGTCTTGGCTCTTCTGGACGTTTCCATTGGGATGATTGGGCTTTGGTTTCAATTTTATAGCCATACACCCATGATTCGTCACCAGTTATGACCTTTTTAAGGAAATCTGGATCGTCGTTGACAGCTCCTGAGCGATGTCCATGCGACGTTGTTTTTGCTCAAAATTTAGCAATTTTGGAACAATCTTTACATCCGTAAAAATTGCTTGGCATGAGCTAAACGATATGCCAACATCATCAGCAACCTCTCTGATAGTGATTCGAAGATTATCCAAAATCATTTTCTTCGCTGCTTCAATGTTTTCATCGGTTGTTGACGTGCTCGGGCGACCAGGACGAGCATCGTCATTGACATCTTCTCGGCCTTCCTTAAACCGGTTATACCACAACTGAACTTGTGTTCTGCTCATATTAGACTCGCCAAACGCCACCGTCAACATTTCAAATGTCCTTGCGCATTTAATTTCCTTTTTTACACAAAACTTAATACAGTTTCTTTGATCCAATTTTTCGAATAGTAAAAAATCGAAGATTAACCTTTTCATCACTCAAAAACAAACTGACAATTCAAAATGGCTGATATTACCAACTATAACAGACATGTGTATCAACATAACAGAAAAAAATGCGAAAATGGAACATACGTATTTTTTGATCAGACTTTGTATGTTCTTCTTAATTAAATAAGAAAAAAGTTAAAAAAAGAGAATTTGGCATGAAGAATTTGAATTTGAAGAATTGTTGGATCAAAAATTTTTATAACTCAAGAAAATCGTTACTTTCAACAAAGAAATTTAACAATATTGACAAAACTAAATATTTCTTTTCTTGAAAACTGAATTTAGAACCGTATTATGTTTTTTTTTTTAAATAAAAAAAAAGAATATGAAAATTTAAATTTACTAAATATTACTGAAATAATAAAAGTGTTTTAAAAATGTTGAATATTAATAATTATATACACCATATTTTCTCTACATTTCGAATAGTATTTTTAAGTGGAGCAGAATCTAAATTTTTTGGAAATAAATCTACTATTTTAAATTTACTCGTATTGCTATTGAGTAAACAAACCTGTTTCAATGTACAAATTTTTGCGATTTGTAGAACATCACTTTTTTAATAATTGGTTTTTAAGAAACTGAAATCATTAAATTTACATTTTAATTTAAAAAGAGGTCTTTATAGAAAATTTAAAAACACAATACATATCGTTATAATTTTTAAATTTTTGCCTTTATTGTATTTTAAGATTTTTTTTTTTACTAAAAATTTGTTGCTAAATGTAATTTGTTTATTAATAATTTAAATGGCATTTAACAATGGTTAAACAATTGTTATTAAAAAAATTGTTATTGTTATTACATTTATCGGATTTAACTACTATTAAACACGTTAAACGTAAGTTAGTTAGTTAATATCAATAGTATATTTTTGATAATTAAAACCATAATTATAACATTTTGCCAGGTTTATTGGACGCTTAGGGTAATGTGGTGTATGCGAAGAAATAAACATTTGTAGTTAAGTTAAATCAAAATAATTAAGACAATTATTATAACCAAAATGTTTATTAACTTATTAAAAATATTTACAATTATCACTAATTAAATTAAAAAATAAATTAAATATGAAGAAATATCAATAATAAAAAAAATTTTTATGAAAATATAATCCATAAAGATAAATTAAACAAAAGCATTAATGGCAAGATAGAAAATATAAATTTTTAAATTATAGCAATAGATTAAAATAATATAGTTTGATTTAACACAATTTCTAAGTAAATTTTATATTTATTTGTAAATTTTTAGTGGTAAATGTTATGTTAATGTTAATATCGAAATATGTTAAATGAAACGAATGCCGTGTGTATTTGTGAATATTGATTTGTAATTTATTCAAGATATTCAATTAATTGTTTAACATATTTTTTAATTTTTGGAAAGCTTTACTTTTAATTACGTTTAATTTAAATACTTTTATTTATAAGTAATATATTTGTTCTATTATTTAACTTAAACAGTCTCCTTTAAAATAAATGGTGTAAGGTTTGTTTCTTTTATGTGGTTGTAAAATTTTACACTTTGCTAAAAATTTAAACTAATTTTAGGATCTCTAAATTATATTTTTAGTTGCGATTTATGAATTATATAATTAAAACGAATCAAATGAAGAATGATTTAGATAAAATCTTTTAAAACAAATTATGAAATAATAATATATTCTCACGTTCGACTTTGTATTTGCTGATATTATTATTGTCTTAGTAAATGAACATTAGTTATTTTTAAATAACAACGTAGATAAAAACGTTCAGTATTGATTGATAAGGAAAATATTAAAGACCTCTTAACAGAATAACAAATTAATTAGTGTGTCTGTGTTCATGTATGTATGTCTCCCAGTGTATAAAATCAAATGCAACGAACGCTAAAGCAATTCAAAAACATACAAGCGAGAGCTCCTTAGAGTTTTCATAAGAACTTTGTTTTCCAACAGGGTCATATTGGAATGCCATGAAAGTTTTTAAATTTTACTTGTTGCTATACCAGCAATAAATTCAATTTCATTCGAAAATTTACTAGGAAAATGGTGGATGTTGTAAAGCTAGCTTTTGTAAAATTATCGGTGAATTGATCACGCTATCGAAAGATGTTAACAACTAAATATTGTCCTATTAATGATAACATGCATCACTGATATGTGGTTTCACTCAGAAAGCGAAACAATCAAAACCAAAATTTTGGATTACATTTCACGAAACTCAAATTTTAATTGGCGAACCGATCATGCGATTTAACACCACTGGCTTATTTTTTGTGGGGCTAAAATAAATAGAGCCTTTATTTTACCAAAAGGTGTTGGAAAACTTTGATAAAAAAAATCAACATTTGTATGAGTGCTCCAGGTTGACATCTGTCTGATATAATTTTTTTTTTAGCTGTAATTGTCAAACATTTTAAGGATTTTCATATAAATTCTTTGTTTAATTTTTTTTAAACAAAGTTTTGGTTGAAAACCCCTGCAGTCTCAACATTAATGGAATGTTTCCATAAAACTAGTTTCTAACTTGTTTAAAAGGTGGTAATTTCAACAAAAACATCAATGATCAATAAATTAGAGATCTTAATTAGTTCAAATGTATTTTGAAAATTTAATTTTCGAACATAAAAATTATGCAAGGGAAAAATAGTGTAGAAAGAAACCTAATAAAAATTATAATTTATATGTATTAATTTAGGTACATTAGTTTTTTTGTGTTGCTGTTTGCTTTTTTTTTTTTTTTATAAATAGTTATTAGTGTTAGAGAATAGACTTAGAATTGTTTAACTATAATTTGTTTTATAGCAAATATCAATACAGATTGAAATATATAATCTAAGTTTTAATACATTAAATGTATGTATGTGTAAGTAATATATAACTAATATATATGTATGTATGTATGTATGTATTTAGTATAGGGTTAGTTGTTGCCTAATAGTTTTGCACTGGTTTGAAAGATCAGTGTTTTATGTTGGTACTAGAGTTCAATTAAATATTTATATGTAGTTTAGTTATTTAGATAGAAGCAGTTTTTACTATTAATAACAATTTAACATTTTGTTATGGATATGCAGCTGGCTGGATATGTTAACAGAGCATGATTTTATTATATTTTATATTTCTGGGGTGTATGAATTTATGTTATGGTTGTAATTGAGCAGATGTAAGTTGAAATCGAAAAGAAATACACAATTTCTAATTCTTTGAAATACAAGAACTAATTCTGTTTAATAAATGAACCATTTATTAACATACAATTAAGGAATTTGGTTGGTTAATAAAAACAGCCTAATTATCTTCCTCAAATGTGTGTATTTCAAAAGGGATGTTAGTTTAGATTATAACTGACATAACAAAATTGTTAACTATAAATAATTATATTTTACAATAAATTTGCACATACACAAAAACAGTATATGATAATGAATTTCTACTTAAAACTTTACTACAGATTATATTCGACTAACAATGATGGTGGTGATGCAAATGTTGATGATGCTGATGCTGATGATGATGATGTCGTGGCGGTGGGAGATGATGAGGACGACGATGATGTTGATGATGACTTTGTTGTTGTTGGCTGTTGTTGTGGTAAGTGCACATATAAATCTGTTGTTGCTTTTGTTATTGATGAGGTGGAAGGTGCTAAGGATGTTGAACCTATTGCTGATGAAGCTGTATTGTTGTTACTATTATTATTATTGTTATCATTTGTTGTTGTATGATGATGTTTTCCAATTTCTATAGGATGTTGCTGCTGCTGTAGTTGTAAATCAATTGTACTATTTTTCATTGTTATTGATGCCTGATGTTGTTGCCTTTGCTGTTGTTGTTGGTTTTCCGATTTATATTGTGGTTGTATATATTGGCGTGGTGGCTCTAGCTGTTGCTGTTGGTGATGCTGCTGCTGCTGCTGTATAGCATCCTGATGAAAACGATTTCTGCGTAAACTGGTGTTGCGTTCAACAATATGTTGGGTATTCGTATGCGCTGCTATACGATTCTGATTGTGATGCTGATTATATATGGAACGTATGTGTTGCCCAAATTCTTGTCTAGTGTAATAGGAATGATGTTGATTATTTTGCTGTTGATGCTGTGTATGTTGCTTCCACGGCTTACGGCGTACGTTATTTGTATTAGATGACCATCTACTGGAAATAATTTAATTGATTTTTTAATTAATTTGTGCATATTATTCAACCTACATATTTAAAATATAATGCCTAATGGTTATTGCTAAGTTAGATTGATTTTAGTTGTTTTGTTGCAGTAATTCAATTAGAATAGTTAATGTGATTATATATTTGAAACATTATTTATGTTATAAGTCTCAAATAAACAATAAATTTCATTTTAAGAGACAATTTTTTTCAGGCTAATAGACTTATAAAAAAAAAACTTTTCTCTTAAAAAGATAAATATTATTCCAATTCCTTCTCTAATTAATAAATTTCTTTATTTTTAGCACTTCCACCCTGAAATTGTTCCTTTTATATATTCTGTTAAGATATTCGTTTGGATTAATACCGTCCTTTTTTAATGATAAAATGTTTGTTCAAATACATATCCAGACATTAAGAAAATATATGTATATAAAACAAGTAAGAAAGTATAGTCGGTCAAGCCCTACTATATAATACCATACACCCAGTATATAAATTAAATATATTACCTATTATGGACCGATCATCTAAAAATTGAATGTCATGACTTCCGTGAATATAAATATTGTGCATGTTATAATTTATCTCGATATAAATACTTTTAAAAGATTTATGGATGTTAAAGTAAATTGCGGAGAGGGTCTTATATGGGAGTTCTGACTAATTATGAACCAACCATTATAAAATTGGGTGTCATCATTTCTGTACATATGAAACTTATTTTTATTAAATTTTATTCGGATTACAACATTTTGAAGAGATTTATAGTCGTTAAAGTGATTTTCGGAAGTGGGCTTTATATGGGAGCTACGACTAATTATGGACCGATCATCATAAAATTCTACCATATTATATGTACATGTACGAAACATATTTGTGTTCAATATTACTTGGATACCAACATTTTTAAAAGAGTTATCCTCTTTAAATTGATTTTCGGAAGTGGGCCTTATATGGGAGCTACGACTAACTATGGGCTGTTATGGACAAAATTTGTAGATGTGATTTACCTTCATTTATAACTCATTTGTGGTGAAATTTGTTTGGATACTTTCATAATTCAAACATTTATGATCGTTAAACTCCTATTTCGTATGGGGGCCAGGTGAAATAATGGCCCGATTTCCATCAGTTTCAATCCCATCCGTCCTTGGGCCGAAAAAAGATATCAAGTACTAAATTTTATTGAAATATCTTCAAAATTGCGACCAGTACTCTGCGCACAAGGTTTACATGGACAGCCAGCCAGACAGACGGACGGATGGACATCGTTAAATCGACTCAGGAAGTGATTCTGAGTCGATCGGTATACTTTAATATTTACCCACTATTGTGGTGTATGGTATAATTAGCTAACATCCTGCTGTACTCAGTTTTGTTTTAAGTTTATTTTAGTTCAATTTAGTTAAACTTCCGTAAAATACTTACTTTGCTACTTTCCGACGTTTCGCTTGGGGACCATCATATCCATCCATACGATTTGAAACAAAACCAGGATTAACATTCAATGGAATATTGGCAATACCTGAAGTTAAATATTTAAAAACATATAAAGTATATACAGTGGCTCACTGCTTATTTTATGTAGTGCATTTTTTGTTTGTTTTTAAAGTTCCATAAAAAGGCAATTAACAGAAACTTAGAAAAGAAGTTAATGTCATGTAAAAAAAAAATAGTCTGATTATTTAACTGATTGTTCGACCTTTTTATTTTATTTTGAAAAAATAGTCTAACAAACATTAATAATTTATTGCACAAATCTATATTTTAATATGTATATTAAAACTCAAAAAAAAAAAATTTATTTTTTTACGTCACAGCATATTTTATGCAGGCAGGTATTTGTTTCGAAAACTTGAAATTAAAACTGGCGATTTAATATTTGGTGTGATAGTCTTTATTATCTACAACAGATTTAAGGCGACTTAGCATAGATACGACCAATTTTTGTTGAATACTCGACGAAATATTCGACCACCCCGTCAGTAGCGCTTTTCTTAAATTGTTTTTGTTAGAAATTTGTGTTTCCTTATGCTGATTTCTAAAATTAACATTACTTTTTCGATAACATTAAGTTCTGGCGACTGTGATGCCGGTGTCATCAAAGGGGGCAGTTTTATATTAGCCACGTTTGCACAATCGAAAATCGGATCTTATACCCAGGTTCTCTATTTAAACTTGTCCATGGTTGTTTCAACAAATGTTAAATTCACAGTACCAGCAGCTGACATTTAGGCCCAAAACATAACATGAGTTCTGTATTTGGTTTCCGGCAAATATACGACATGCTATCTGAACCGAAGATGACTGAATTTCAAAATGCAGATTCCTTGCAAACATGTTCTTTGGCGAAATTTAGCCTGCACAGTCCATTTATCGGTTTTATAAATGGTTTTTGCGTGCAACTCAGTCATTAAAATCATGCTGGCGCAAAAAACAACGAACAGTTTCATCGCAACATCAGGTCAGTTTCAACTTCGGAGGCCAGTTGTGAAGCTGATAGCCTTGGATTTGCCCTTATATAAATATGTCACTAATCATGCTCCATGAAAGTTTTATTTGGTGCTTTCCTGCCTTTGTTATGGACCCGATGTTCATGAATGAAGCCCTTTTTCGAATGAGAAAACTTTAATGGTAAGCATTCTTGCTATTTTTTGCTGTGAGTCAATCAATCAAATGAACCAATTCTCGTTGTTCTATCGTTGTACGCGGATTCATTTAGACTATTTTAAATTGACACTTGAGGTTACAAAATCGAACTCACAATGCAACAGAAAATTTTGATGGAATTAGAAAAAAATAGAAAAGATAAACCAACAAGTTGCATTGAGCTATCGTTACAGTAGAAATTGACTGCATAAAATAAGCTGCGACTTAGAAAAACGTGCCTTTTTCGTTTTTGTTTTCGTTTTAATATATTAAAATATACATTTTTCCAAATAAATTTTTTTTGTTTGTAAACTATAAATTTTTTTCTTTTAAATGACACCAATTTCTTTTTTAAGTTCCTGTTACTTTTCTTTTATTTATGGAGCTTTTAATTATGGAGCTTTTTTTTATGGATCTTTAAAAACAAAAAAAAATGCACATCATAAAATAAGATGTGAGCTACTGTATAACAAAATTAAAAATCATTAACTACATTCAAAACTTACCATGTTTTCGTTTTGTACCTCTAGGTAAACTACTTACAGTAGTAGAAGTATTTACTGATAAAGGAGATTTCTTTATAGTACAACTGCGACCCTTGCAACTCTTTAGTTTAGCTAAAGCATCATGCAGATAGGACTTTTCGCCGGCTGTTAAAGATGAAGCGCGATTTAAGGTTTCAAAGGGATCTAAATGAAGGAAAGTTGTTATATTTTAAATACATTATACATAGTTCTTTCTTCAATTTAAACTCACCTATTTTTAAATTATAAAATGTTATTAAACCTGTGGTAAATTCACAGTATAAATAATCATGTGTCGCATTAATGGTTCTCAGGCATGAATATGTATTATTGTTGGCATTCATACAAAAACAGAAGGGACTATCATTCCACAGGGGAGCTGTGCGCCAATGGCTATTGTCGTGCGAGAAACAATTCATTTTTTCCGATAGACATTCCTTCTCCAGACGAGCCTTCTTTATGCGTTTGCGTTCCTTTTTACGTTGGCGTTCCTCTTTGAGTTTACGCCTGGCTTCGCGTGCAATCTCTTTGGAATCGGAATATCTGTGAAAACAATAAATATTAAAATAACATTTTACCATTTATTATGATTATATCTGTACTCACATGTCATCTTCTGGTTCACAATAACATTCTGCGGGTCCTGAGTATTGATTACTGTTGTCGCTATTGTTTTGGTAGGGATCATTAATGGGATGTCTTTGATTGTGATAGGTTTCCTTGACTACCTCCTTTTGACCTTTAGTATTGTATAGATGTCGGTTGGCAGTTTCTGTAGTGCTTTTAAAGTCCGAAGGATTTGAGTAACGGTTTCTTTCGGTACTGTATATGGAATCTGAAAAAGGAATATTTTACGTTATTAGATTATATTTAAAGTGTTAACATGTTTTATTTAACTTGCCTTTATTTGCAGGTTCATAATCCACACTATAAGTAGAGGTACTCAATCTATTGAAATTTCCCCTATCAAAATTATTATTAGTCGAGCTTTCGTCTAGAAATTGAGGAGTTGTGGTGCTGGTTATTGTACTTGTAGGCATATTTGGCACATTATGACGTGGTTTTCCTCTATGCTGTTGTGTACCTATTAAATCTTGTATATTTATATTTTTTGAAACATGAGGATATTTTTCATATTCTGTATTATCAGATATTCTTCTTCTGTTACCACCACCACCATTAATTGCTCCTGCACCACCATAAGAATGATGTCTGCTATTGTGCTGATTATGATGGTTATGGTATGGTCTACGACGTCTAGCACCCTTTGGACCATGATATTCAGTGGACATTACCGACAAATCACTATTAGCATTATCATCCCTAGCTTGAGTTATGAACTCATTATTCCAATATCTGCCCTGTTGTTGCTTACTTTCTCTTAATTGTTTTTTAATATCCTTTAAATGTGTAATCTTATCCTTTAACACCTTAATTAGCATATCAATTTGTGATCTTGATTTACGCCATGTTTTCTCATCATCATAAATAACATCCGAACAGTTGACTTTGCCTGTTTCCGATTCAATATAACAGCGTGTACCGACACGACCACCTACTTTGGGGAATTTACTACCTCTAACAAAACCAGTCGAGGTTAGTTTGGTAGATGTTTTGGCGGTATTGTTGGCAGACCAATCGTGTTCTACAAACTTTAACTCTAATGTCTCCAAAGTATCCTGGATTTCTTGTATAACCTTGGAGATGGCATCATTGGATGACGAATTCTTTTTGCTTTCATCGCTGTCGTTAAGAGAATCAGGATTTTCAAATAAATTAGCAGTTAACTCCCGCTTGAGGCGTAAATGTTCGGCTTTTGCTTTATGTTGGGCCAGTAAATGTTTTTCCACATTGTATAAATTGCCATGTAAATCTAAAAGTTCTTCCATTTCATAGGGCAATTCGGTATGATATAATACTTCTAAATCAAAATTTTCCGTATCACGTTTATGTCTGCGTGAAGATTTGCCAAAACTTTGAGTGCTGTTTTTAGGAAATCCATAATTTATTATTAATTTGTTACAATTTTTATGCCTTTTTAATTAACTTACCGTTTCCTCACTCTTCTCTGTTCCCCATAATAGCTTTCGGGCTTAATTTTAGTGTACACCACGCCATCTGGGGTAAAACAGGCACACTTACGTTTATTTTGGTTCTTTGGGTATTTAGATATCGCCGCTAAATGATGCTGTAATTGTAACTACGTTAAAATAGTTTTATTTTTATTATTATATATTCTTTTAAATCCCTACTTACGTGGAATTTACATTTGTGTTTACGCCATCTGCCATTCTCATTTATACATTTCCACTTTTGTCCCGGCCTACAGTTTTCCAATAGTTTGGGATCAGAACATTCCGAATTTAAACGCATCATTTTAGTTATATATGGTGCCAATGGTAGATTATTGTCAAATTGATCTTGTTGCTCAAGGTCCTCATCTAGGTCTTCATCCTCATCATCTTCAAGATTACCATTGGATGTATCAACATCTTCATCGTTATCGTTATCGAAATCAAAATCATCATCAGTATCGGTGTCAACTTCTAGAAAATTTTACTCTCAACAATGTATTCCTAAACTATTATTATAAATCTTTTTATACCCTCCACCACCACAAGTGGTTAATGAGGGTATATACTTATAAGTTTGTCATTCCATGTGTAACATTGAGAAATAATCATCTAAGACCCAACCAAGTATATATACTCGTATATTAGTCCTAACAATAGTGTAGTTTTTGTAATTCTCATTATGTTTAGGTGGAGGGTATTTAAAATTCGGCACAACCGAATATAGCTCTCTAACTTGTTACCTCTATCATTCTCTGCAAATTGTTCCTCTTCTCTCGACTCCAAATCGATGACATCAATGTGAGTATTGGGAGTGGTAGAAATATTACCCATTAGATCTTCTAACAGGGTGCTATTGGCCAATTTCATGTTTGACCTTTCGATTTGCAAACGTGCTCGAGCTTCCGCTATCTGTTCCGGTGTCTCTCTGCGCCCTGAACTTTCTATCAAAAATGTATCTGGCCACTGTTCTTTTACATTTCTATGCTTATTTAGCAGCAAAGGTAAAATACTACGACCATCCATGTGTGCAGGTGTAGGTACACCACCCATATCTAAGAATGTGGGAGCCAGGTCCACATTTAAAACAATTTCGTCCACCCTAAGGTATTTAAAATTTATTGAAATGTTTTACAACTTACATACATACATACATATATTTTAATAACACTTACACTTTTGAGGGCTGTATGCCGGGACCCCTTACCAGGAATGGTACTCTTACATCAAATTCAAATGGAAAGCTTTTACCTTTTATCAAACCAAATTGTCCCAAATGATAACCATGATCGGAGGTGTATATTATGTAGGTGTTGTCTAATTCTCCTAAAGTTTTCAGTTCATTATAGACTCTTTCCACAGCCGTGTCCACAGATTGTAGTGTCTGTAAACGTTTGGTCATTAAAATGTTGGTAAACCGTTTGTGCACCGGTTCCATGGGTTGTGTGATACGTAGAATCCATTGTTTATCGGGATTGGGAGCCAGATCATATGATGGAGTACTGAAATTATAGAGCAATTTAAATGAGTTTAGTTGCTTGAAAAGCATCACTTGATTCGCAAGCTCCAATCTCTAGATTGTACCAACGACTAACTTACTGGTGTGTGGTTACATTAAAAAATAAATGACTATATTGGGGTGCTGAATCTTCGGGTCCATGTGGTGCCGGAAAACTCATTGTTAACATCACAGGTTTTCTTTGGTTTTGTTGTTTTGATGATCTTAAAAACGCTATCGAATCATTAGCTATTAAATCGGGATAATAATCCTAAAACAAATAATTAATTTTACTTGCGTAAATATAGTGCTAAAGCTAAAAAATAACATTAATAAATACCACTTACCTTGGCATAATCAAATCCATGTTTGATCTTTTGTCCGTTCATATTTACACTATAATTATAGTATTTGGAATTCATAATAAGTCCTCCCCATTCGCGCCAACCCGGCGGTATATAGGAACCATTATACTTATTCAAATATTTGCCAAAATAACCAGTTCTATAGCCGGCATTCGATAGATAAGTAGCAAAAGAACGTGTCTCATGTGTGGCTTGCCACTGGGGACTCGAACAGTTATCATTGTTGGTAAACACCATATGATTGTGCACATACATGCCAGTCAATATGGAAGAGCGTGCTGGACAACACATGGGAGTTGTGGTGTAGGCATGTTTGAATTCGGCACCTCCATCTCTTAAAATACGTAAAGTCCGGGGCATAAAATTCAAAGAACCCAATTCAACGTCTTGATCATCGGTCAGTATGAGAATAATATTAGGTTTACGGCTGCTGTAATTGTTTGTGTTTGCATCTTTAGAATCTCTTGAGTATCTCTTATAGGACTGAGCTGTACTGGAGCCGGCATTACGTTGTCTCTGTTGTCTATGATGATGATGGCTGCCACTTTGAGAATGTTGTGACTGATGATGCGTTCTGTGTTGACTGTAATGTGGTTGCGAGCTGTGTTCTATAGGTCTATAACCATCTCTTTTCTCTCTCCCTTGTAGTTCTGCTTCACCGTTCACATACGTGGGTATATTTTCTTTGGCAGCTGCTGTCTTAAGCAATAGATTTAGCACAAACATTGAAATAATGCTTGCAATTATTGCTAATTTATTTAAATTTTGTGGCCGCATTTTGTTCGTTTTTCTTAAATTATCACAGTTTTTTGTAGAAATTTCGGTTGAAATTTGTTTATTTTTTTTGTCTCAATAGTTTCCGGAGGGGAAACTTGTTTGCTTTTGCTTGTAGTTTATCTGAGTATTAGGTCATTTTATTGGAGAATTCAAGAGAACTTGTTGTATTTTATATATCTGTAAAAAAGTTATAGAAATTATACAAGCGTCAACATGTGATTAAATTGTAGACAATGGAACTACAAAAAGGCACTTAAAAGAAGTTTTACTAAGTCCTAATATTTCCGAAGATATGAAGTTCTGCAAAGCTATTCGGAACTCTTGAGATAATGAAACCGATAAAAACATTGTCATGGTTCTGAATACTGGAGTTTAGTGCAGTGACAGCTAAAAGTTTATTTTAATAACCTGTCATATAACAGATAGACTAGGCGATAGAGTGCCGGACTATCAGTCAAAGGGTTGCGAGTTCGATCCCCGCCAAAAGACTCTGGGTGTTTTCTGCAGACAAACCAAAAGCTTCGCAGTTTGTGTTTGTCAATTATTTAAAAAAAGGTTTTAAAACAAGAACTTTGTTTTTAACAGGATTATATTAAAGTTTTAACATTTTACTCGTTGACCTATCTGTTGTAGAAGCATTGAAAATTGCTACAACGAATACAATTTTGCTTGAAAATATACATATATATTTCTTTTTAAATTTAGCTGGAAATACGGTAACGGTGTATAAATCACATTATCGAGAAATCGAACAAAGAATTTAATTAACAAATTCTCCGTTCGCATAATTTATTAATTTTTTGTAGGGGTATATTAAAGATAGATTCCACATTGATCCAATCGAATTGATAACAGCCTTTTAAAGCATTTTGCCAAAATTTTTAAATTTTTATCGACATCTGTACGAGTGGTCGTGGAAGATTGTTAAATTTTACTCTTTCCAATACAATACAAATTTGAATGATTTTCATATTAATTCTTTGTTTTATTTTGTTTTGAAAAACAAAGTCCTCATTGAAAACCTCTTTACATTCATTTTCTTTGTTTCAACCTAACCTAACCTAAAGCTATGTTTGTACAAACGGTTGTCAAATCTGCAAATGTGCTGGTAATGTACTGGAAATGAAAAATTGTAAGCAAAAGGTAAATTGACAGTTCAGACGTTTGTAAGAAAAAACTTACAATTTCATTGGCAGACAATTGTTACATAACAAATTTAACTGTCAACAGGAATTGTCAGTTTATACAGTTGTCAGATTGTTGTATGTCAAAAATTGTCAAATTCTTTGCATTGCCAGAACTGTGTGTGTGTTTAAAAATGTTATATATTGCCATGGAACAAAAAAGCAAATGAAACAATTTTAGCTGCATATGTACATATGCGCTACCTCTAGAAAGTAGCGAGGATGAAGAGAAAATAACAATAAAAAGCAGCAAAATTTGGGTGAAAGATTATATTTAACTGTATGGAATCTGCGACCTTTTGCCATAAAATATATTTGGAAAGTTTTTATTCAACGCAACCAACATCCCATAAACTCTGACAACGTTGGAAGACTTAAATTGTAAGTTCACATGGTTGTTAGACATTTTCTTAATATTTTTCCATGTGACTACACGGTCAAATGCAAAAACTTTGCACATCTGACAATTAAAAGTGTTTGACAATTATCTTACAACAATCTTACAATGACAAAAAATGTGTTCACATGATTGTTAGATGCCTGGTAATATTTTTGTCTTACGTTGGAAAGACAAAAATTGTAAGTTCACATGGTTGTTAGACATTTTCTAACATTTTTCTGACAATATTCCCCATGAAACTTGTTCACTTTTCACATTTTTCCTATTTAAATTCAATGTAAACAAAATAAAAGGGAACAAATTTCATGTGGAATTTTTATTCACGATAGGGGTGATCACTGCGACAAAGGGCTTCAACTGTTACTTTAATCGGATTTAAAATTATGTACAACTATTTGTTTAAGTAAAGCAAATACATCATCTGTCATCTGTTGAGTTTTTAAATCAATTAAAGCTTTTTTTATTGGAATTTCCAGTTCCAAAAACTGTTGACACATATCAAATAGTGTGTTCCAACGGGTTTGGCAATCCAAAATTAATTTTAATCACAAAAATATTTATTTATTGAATAGCAACCATTCTTTTCATATTGATTTATGTTAAGTGTAGATGTTTTGCATTTCTGTATGCCAAAAAAACAAGTAAAAACAATTGTCTGGATCTTTTACACAAATAAAAATTTTCGGGATTTTAGGGATTTATTGCAGTTTTATTAATCCCGAAAAATCCCGGCATTTTTTAAAACAATATCCGGGGATCCCTAATGTATTTGTAGTTATATAGGTATTCTGCTTAGTATAAGTAAAGAATGCTAAAATTTAAGCTTTTATTTTGTGTTGCCTCTTTAAATCCAATAAAATAAAAAATTATTGTATTTTTTTACAAATTAGACCAATATATTTCAAACATCATTCTGTTCATCTTCAGGATCTGAATTGATTGAAAAATATATATAATATAATATATAAATATAATAAATATAAATATATTATATAATGTATTATATATATTTTTCAATCAATTCAGATCTTGAAGATGAACAGAAGATGTTTGAAATATATTGGTCTAATTTGTAAAAAATACAATAATTTTTTATTTTATTGGATTTAAAGAGGCAACACAAAATAAAAGCTTAATAATATAATTTGATCCAGCAATACAAAATATTAATCAATGCTAAAATTGTTACTTTATTGTATTACAAATGTTTCTATTTTTACATTTTAGTATCAATTTATCAACAAAGAAATCATTTTACCATTGACATTTATTGTGACTTTAAGCATCCTCTGTAAATTATATCAATTGAATGATTTTTATTGAAAATCATTTAACAAATTATATTGCAATAGCAAAAACTAAATAGAAATAACGCCAATGTCAAAACTTGTGGTAGTAGAAAATAAAGAACAAATCGAATGATGTGTTTTATTATACCAAAAACTCAAAGTATTAAATTAAGTATTGTGCACATAAAATCCGGTCACACTATTCGGCATTACTTTGAGAGAGTGCTGTGCAATGAAAAATCACCAAGGAAAGAAAATCGTGCACAAAAATAGTTTAACAGCGTTATATCCCACCCGAAATAAACTGTTTTCCGAACTCGCCTCTCAATTGGATCATTATTTTGCGTGCTGTGTGGCATGTGACAGCGTCTTGTTGAAACCACATGTCAGCTAAGTCCAGCTCTTTTATTATGAGCTAAAAACATTTGTAATCATTGCACGGTAGCGCTCACCATTTACAGTAACGTTTCTGCCTCCGTCGTCTTTGAAAAAGTACGCTCCAATGATGCCACCGGCTCATAATCAAGACCAAGCAGTGCATTTTTTGAGATGCATGTCATATTGGAAGCGGCCATAAATATTAGTACAACACCCACCTTAAAGTATACCGATCGACTCAGAATCACTTCCTGAGTCGATTTAACGATGTCTGTCTGGCTGTCCACGTAAATCTTGTGCACAAAGTGGAGGAAGTAATTTTTAGGATATTTTGACAAAATTTGGATCATGTTCCAAATTTTCATTTTGTTCATTTTTTAGGCGCAAGAATTAAAATTAATTAAAATTGGTCCATTATTTCACCTAGCCCCAATACAAATGACCTGCCAGAAAAGCGGTTTAGCGGTTATAAATTTTTGATTTTTGACAATCCAAACAAATTTCGCCATAAATCAGTTGTATATGAAACCAAATCACAGATCAATTAATAATTGACCATAGCTCTTATATAAGGCCCACTTCCGAAAATCACTTTAAAGAGCATAACTTTCTTCAAAATGTTGGTGTCCAGATAATAGTAAACATATATAAGTTTAATACAAATCATTTGGCCCAATTTTATGATGATTGGTCTATAATTAGTCATATAAGACCTCCTTCGAAAATTACTTTAACATGTATAAATCTTTTAAAAGTGTTTATATCGAGATAAAATTTAACATAAAAAAATAGGTATATGCACAGAAGTTGTGTCACTAAATTTGATCGGTCCATAATCGGTAATAGCTCTTATATGGCGCCCATTTCTGAAAAACTGTTTTTACACAAATACTGTGTGTAGGGTATTAAAATGGTCGGGATTAACAGACTATACTTTCATACTCGTTTTGTTATATAAATAATGAAAAATTTACTAAAGCGGATTTTATGTGAACAATAATGCTTCAATATGAAAACACAATTTTAAAACAAGCTCTCTGACCTCTTTGTTTCCCACAACTGATTTAGATTTAGCAAACAGTATGTGTAGTAAGTATTATCCTTAGAAGCTGTGATATTTTGTTGTTGTCTAGTTTAATTTTTAAAACTAAGTTCTCGTATGTATGTATGTGCTGTTATTGTTGTGATGCCTTTTTTATACACTTATCACACATACTTGCAATATTTTAGCTTCACTTTTTGTTTGTGTGTATGTATGTCAACTTTCAGTTTGATTTTATCTGGCATATTTTTTTAACTAGGAATTTGGTTCAAAATGCTGTTGGTTGTTTTTCGTATTTTTTTCTATAAAAATTTTACTTGGGTAATATTTAGCAAGACATTGTGCTAAAAACCATAGAATGTCTGTGTGTATCAGTGTCTACAGAATTCAACGGATTTCCGTTTTATATCCTTTGAACATGCATGCTTTTGGTTTTCTTACTACTTTATTATTTTTTTCTCTTTATTTTCTCCTTTAGTGATGGTACTTTACATGAATTTGAATTTAAGTTTTTTGTGTGTGTGTGTGTTTGGTATTTTACTATGTACTAGCAGTATGTAACATCAACACCAAATTATTTCAAAGTTCATGGTTGGAAAAATTATTTGCTAAAAAAAATATATATATATATGTACTCGTATACATATACATATATATATAATTTGCAAATGTGTCAAAAGTCGTTTTTTTATATTTAGTTTGTTATTAAAACTCAAGTGCGAATATTGTGGTCCACACTTTGAGAAATCAAGTGACACTCTATGTTATGTAATGGAAAATCTATTGAAACATACATTTTTATTTGATGTTTGTTAATACGAAACTGAATATAAGTATATACCGTCATCTAAAATGCCCAAAGACGTAACCCTAATGTACATATCGTCACCTGAAGTTTGTCGTCTATCTTAAGACAAGATGTGAAGAAAACGCGATTTTCAATTAAACAGTTTTCTTTTTATAACGTTTTTTGGTTCTCCTGTAAAATTATAATAATGAGGGTTACGTCTTTGGCCATTTTACTAATTTATTCTTTAAATTAGTTCTATTTTTCATTAAAATGTTCCAAAATAAATAACAAAAATAACATTAGTTTCTTAAATTTTATAATCGTTTTTACTGGAATTTAGTAAAGCTCATCGGCACTGTTAAAAAACTAACTTCAGGAGCCCTCTCTATAGCTTAGGTTAAACAGGCAGTCAATCAGGAGTTCAAAATTGACACACGTAGGTCTTCTATGGGTCTCGTTGTGATACCTGGAAAGAGAATGGCAAAGAGCAGAGAATAAACTCAGGGACTGATTAATTTCAAGTCGATAAAGCATTGAAACAAACCATCCTGATTCAAAGGCATCTAAACTTCTGATGTCTATTTCCGATAGATCCGTCAAGTCGTGTAGGTCAAATTAGGTCAGACTATCTAATCTATAATTGTCGGTATAGTCTCGCCCTCTGTCACATCATGACAACTTTTACAGAACACCGATCAACAGTGTCCTGTGATCACTGCCACCACATTCCGTATTCGACCACATGTAATGCTTATCAGTGGTGCAGTTTTGCGACAGTCATATTTGGACCAGGTGGTCTCAAGCAGCCACCTACTTTGAACGTATTTGTAGAGTTCATCATGAGTACAACGTTTGCACGAAAAAAGTGGAATTCCAACCGTTTGATCAGTTTCTTCTGCTGGCAGTTAGGCTCCTGTTTTGGCCAGTAAATCCGCATTCCGATGTCCCGGAAACGAGAAGAGTCCTACTGAGGAATTCGATATCGTATAGATACCGGGAAGAGTTTTGAGGGCAGCCTGGACTTTTTAATCGTTATTAGGACGGAGAGTTTTGTTGCCAATTAGTATTTTACCAAGAACGCTCATAAATGTCAAAGTTAATTTTGTACTTTATGTAGAAACGTTCTTCAAATCTCACAATTTCATGTAAAAATGCTTGGTTAACCTTTTTAAAGCCTCCTTAATTAACAAATTGAAATGTTGAATTAAATGGATCTATATATGATTTTTGAAATTTGTAAATTTTCGTTAAACATAACTGCCAAAGAGTACAAACACAAGTAGGCGGTTTTTTTTATATTGTATATGACATTTTGACAACTTAAATCGTTGAAGAATGTCGCAGCAAATTACAAACTATTTTAATGTAGAAACATAAGCTTGTGGTTAATTTTAAGTTTTGACAGCAGTTATGCAGTCATAGGCGAAATTTAATTTTCCCAGCATATGTACTTGGCCACAAAATTATTACATTACGTTGACACATTATTACACTATGAGTTCCAATTTACTCGAAGCAATTCTTTAAGCTTAGCTAATTACCTTTAAGACATCGGGGTGAGGGGAGGATAGGACAAGTACACACTTGATTGTACTAGCAATTATTGTTACTCTCTTATTTGCATTACATATGTGTATACAAATGCCTGTATACTCTCAAATAAATATAAAAGTGATTTCAGCAATTATATTGTGCTGTGTAAACACCGAAGAAATTTCAAGAAAAAAATTGCATCAGCATTTGCAACAAAAATTGCTTCGTGTAATATTTGTCCAAATTCTTTTAGAGATTTTCATCCTAAAAGTTACTTTTTTCAAAAATGCAAGTAATACTGTTAAATACTTAACAGTGCTCTGTTGACTGTAAAATTATCAATGTTAAAAATGTGGATTTTGTCTGTAAATTTATCGAATTTATCTTCAGACACATTTTCAGAACAGGGTAACCGAAATTAATTCCTTATTGGGCTCAAAATATGAGCAGTTCTTTTGCCGCGATATCGATATGTTGCCAGAAAGATGGAAAAGATCATTGCTTGCAATGGCCAACACTTTCAATAAATTAATTTTAAACAAATTTTCAAAATAAAAGTTAAAATTAAAAAAAATCCCTAATTTTTAAGTTTTACAACCAATAAACACTTTGAGGGTGTTACAAACATCAGCATAAACGCATAATACCTTATTTTCTAAAATATGTACTGGCGGATTTGCCAAACGTCTTTTAGACATTTTAAAATTGTAACATACTTATATGTATGTTATAAATTTGAATACAGTGTTTGCTAATGGTGGGCCAAAGTAAATGCCAAACATTTACTAAAATTTGTCTCAGTAGTTTACCATAATGTAAAGTAGGGCATTCATTACAGCTCACGCATCATTAACATTTTTCGGTAATGAGTTATGTATGTATGCATATTAAAATTGCTATTGACCTTGTACTCTTGATTTACAATAATTTTATTCGTTATGCGGAAAATGTTTCCTGTTTTTTTTTCAGTTTTTCTCCAAAAAAAAAAAGTATAACACAAATTTAATTTCAACAAAAATATGTATGTAAATCTGTGTGTGTAGTCATTTGGCGTAATCGATTACACTTCAAAATATTTTAAAGACATGTAAATGATAAATTATAAATTAAACTTGGAAATTCAAATGGAAATATACATATATAAGCAACTAGATTGCAAGTGCATTAAACACATAAAACGTTTGCATGATTCAAAAGCAAACACTAAAAGCATTTGAAAATAAATAGACGACTAAACAATAGTATTAGATTTATTTAATTGAATATGTATGTATTCACGAGGGCGGTTCGGGAACTTCTTAGCCTAGCACAGAAAGAGAATAGTTAGCTTTTCAAAAACATTTTTCTTTTTCAATATAATCTCCTTATTTAGCAATTCTATCCCTTGATTAAAATAGTTTTCCTCAATTCCTGCAAAATAGTGGTTTATAACTGTAATTACATCTTCAAAAACACTCTTGTGTGCTGGTGCGCTGTTTTGATGAAAAATTATTTTGTTTGTGTTTTAAGCCAGGACGTTTTTCTCGAATTTGTACATTTAATTGGTCCAAAATGTTGCAATAGTATTCTGAATTTATTGTTTTACCCTTTTGCAGATAGTCAATCAAAAAAATACTTTTAAAGTCCCAAAAACCCGTTGCCATAACCCTACCACAATTGAATTGTTTTTACCCATTTTGGGGCACTTCCTCCAGCTTCAGTTCATTGCTTGGATTGTTCTTTTGTCTCTGGAGTATAGTGATGGATCCATGTATCATCAATAGTTATAAATGAACGCTTAAAATCCATTTTATTTTTCTTAAAACGATGCAAACAAACTTGAGAAATTTTCATTCTTATGCGTTTTTGGTCGACTGTTAACAAATGCGTCACCCATCTTGCAGAAAGCTTTTTCATCGATCATTGGAGGTTCCCATGATATTAGCTGTTTCACGCACTTTTATTCGTCCCAAAAAATTCTTCGTTTTACCTTTTCTATAAAAGCAACAAACGGAATCAATTCCACTTCCGAACGGAATTAAATTCTGTGATATGGCTGTATATTTATATTCACGGAAGTCATTTCCCTAAATTTTTGGATGATCAGTGCACAATAGGTCATATCTCCCGTATAGCGCCCATTTCTGAAAAACTGTTTTTATTTATATACTTATATACTGGGTGTGGGAACTGGAAGGTGAAAGTAAATTTTTTGGTTGACATTTAATATTTAGAAATATTTAAAGAAAATTAATGACTGTTCATTTAACTAATTCAATGTTTTATTTTTGTAAACCATTATTAACTTTAAAATTTAATTATAAATAATAAATTTCCCATTAATTTGAAAATTTCGTAGCAAACTTTACTAGTTTACTAGTTTTTTGGTCATAGAACATTTAAGTTAAAGCTTGCACAAACCTGTTGGTCGTATCTGCCAACTCGGTCTGTTTTGTTTTGGTTTAACACGCTATTTCCACATTAATAAACATTCATATTTGCATAATTTATGAATAAACACATGTTAAACAAATTGTTTATGTGTTGTTGCATTTTTTACAATTATTTGTCTTCTTGCTTCTTGTTTGCAATATTTTTCATAAAATTTTAACAATACTGCCACAGCAAAAAGGTCATCTTGCAGCTGTTTATAAAATCATTTTAAATGTTGGCTTACAAGCCAAAAATGTAAAAAAAAAACACCAAACAATTTAACAAATTTTTGGTTAAAAGTTACCTGTATCAATAAATAATAATCAAGGCGATTATTTACAACTGGCATTATTCTTTTACAAATGTACATAGTATAATGTAAATGTAAGACCTGACCATTAATAATGTAATTTTAAATTGAAAATTTTCCAAAATGTTCAACTTTATTAGGGAGAGATGTATGTACGAGGGTAATTATTTATATTAAGAGTTTTAACAGACTCCAAGTTAGTTGATAATACTTTTATACCATATCATAACTTTATGCATAACGACTTGATATTTGAATTTGTGTTGTTCAACTGGAATTGATTCTTGAAAATGCTGACAATAAATCAAGAAATTGGTTTTCAGTGATTCAGCACTTTTCCAAAGACAACATGCAAACAACTTTAACAGGGAGTTCTTAGAAGTATACATTGGGTTGTACTGCACGTATCTTTTTCCATCAGATCCGAACCTACATAATTGAGATTTATCGCTGAAAAAAAAATATTTAAATGCTCGTGGTGAAAAAAAATCCGGGACACAAGTTTTTTTCATTGTGTCTTCTTTCTAAAGTTCTAGAGGAGACGTCAATATCGAATTTTGTTGAAAGATCTCTTTGAATTGCGGTGGAGCTCTTAAATGTGTCTGCCACTGAAGCTCTGTAAATTAAAGATTAAGTTTTTACGGAATGTTTCTCTACGTGTTTTAGCTAATTTTTATAAGACCCCTAGATTTAAATATGGACCAATGCGTTTTAGACTATCTTCCTTAAGAAAATTAAGAAACTTAAGAAAACTTTTTTCAACAGCCTGATTTTGACAGATCACGTTTGAGTCGTGTCATGCTGTCATGTTATATTTGTTTAGTATTGTTTGGCATTTCATAATGGAAAGACTTACGCCTGAATAACGTTTACAAATCGTTCAACTTTATTACGAAAATTCACATTCTGTGAGAAATGTGTTTCGTGCACTTTGCTCAACAAAATCGGCCTACTGAGCGTCCTATTCGCAACACCATCACCCATTTTGAGACCCAGCTTTCAATATTGGATAATATTCGACCGAATAGACCACATCCAGCATGCTGTGAAGAAAATATAACGGCCGTAGCTGAGAGTGTACACGAAGACGGCGCCATTCGTAGCAACTCGGACTGACGTATGGAACGACTTGGCGCATTTTACGTCGAGATCTTAAAATGAAAGCGTATAAAATATAGCTTGTGCAACAATTGAAGCCGCTCGACCTTTAATCAATGAATTTATTGAAAGATCGTGTGATATCACACCGTTAGACTTTTTTCTGTGGGGATATGTAAAGCCTAAAGTTTATGCGGACAAACCAGCTTCGATTCAGGCCTTGAAGGAAAACATAACGCTTGCCATTCGCCAGTAGATATGCTCGAACGAGTCATCAAAAATTGGACTCAACAGATAGACCATCTGCGACGTAGCAACGGCCAACATTTGATAGACATAATCTTCAAAAAGTAAATGCCAAAGAATATTCTTTCAAATGATAATAAAACTTCTCTATTAAATTTAAATTTAAAAAAGTAGGGAACCTCGAAATGGATCACGCTTTATTTGCCATCTGTAAAGTTTGTCTGGTAAATAACTTTACGCTGTTCCGATATTTACCACTTGGTTTTAGGCATGTCTAAATAGGGTCATAAATCTTAATATTTTGTTTCATTAAATATTTTCAGAACATTTCAATTCCTAAAAACTAACCGCGAAAAACTAACAAACTATATATAAATTTACATTCACTTTCTAAATTATTGTCCTGCTTAAATTGTCTTTTAATTGCAATTAACCACAAATAGAATAAATTACTAAGAAATAGGGCAATAAAGGCACATACTTATCACACCATAGGGTAGGTACACCACTGGACAAAAATTGCAGTTAATAATTATAATCATTTAAAAGATAAACACGCTGGAAAACAGCATATATGAAATGTGCTAACCTCATGTATGTCAAGTTCATTTCAGTTATGAAGTCAAGTTGTAACGAATACTGAGGAAACAAATGCAATATTAATGAAACCGCTTAAGACAATTAGGTACTAGGCTAAGGTGCATTACCAAACATTGATATTGCAAATGCTTACAAATGCATACATCCCATACACATACATATGTACATAACTATCTACATATGTATGTAAGAATAATTATATGAGTCTCTACGAACATATAAATGTTTATACATACTCGTATGTACGTGTCGTCAGGGCTAAAATTTATGAAAATAAAATATTATTAACAAATTGACTGCATTTTCTTGCACATCCATAGATTTGAAAAGTTTTTAGCTAAATTGATTTTCCTTTGCCAACTACAAACAAGCATTAAGCATAAAAACTGCAGCCCTGAAATAATGTACGACGAGCTTTGCATGATAAAGGTGTTGTCGTCTGCTACATGTTACATTTAAACTATGAACTTTTTAGGGTGAAAATTTTAAGCTCAAATGCCACATATTTTGTAATGACATCAAGTCAAATAATAAAGTTATTGTAACATACAGAGTAAAAGTTACAGGAATAATATTTTGACATTTTAATCTGATAAGTAAATATGTACATACATTGATCTTAGTTAAGTGTTTAAAAAAAAAAAAAAAAAAAAAAGACAAATAAACTAACACAGAAATAATTTGCAATAACTTTTTAGTATGACTTGATGTGGTATGAATGTTTTAAAAAGGTTTAACAAATGTGAATTTTAAAATTATTAAAGTATCATTATACCCTACACCACAATACTGGGGAGGGTATATTGGATTTGTGCTGATGATTGTAACGCCCATAAATATTGGTCCAACACCTACCTTAAAGTATACCGATCAACTTAGAATTATTTTCTGAGTCGATTTAACGATGTCCGTCCGTCTGGCTGGCTGTCCATGTAAAGTTTGTGCGCAGAGTACAGGTTGCAATTTTGAAGATATATATTTCAATAAAATTTGGTACATGATATTTTTGCGGCCCAAGAACGGATGGGATTGAAACTGGTGGAAATCGGTCTATTATTTCACCTGTCCCCCATACAAATGTCCTCCCGAAATAGGAGTTTAACGATCATCAATGTTTGAATTATAAAAGTAATCAAACAAATTTCACTACAAATGAGTAATAAATGAATCTAAATCATATATGTAGACAAATTTTGTGAAGATCGGTACATAATTAGTCGTAGCTCCCATATAAAGCCCACTTCCGAAAATTACTTAAAAGAGCATAACTCTTTTAAAAATGTGGATACCAACAAAATGAGTTTCGTATATTACAGAAATGATGACACCTAATTTTATAATGCTCGGTCCATAATTAGTCAAAACTCCCATATAAGACCCTACCCGTAATTCAATTTAACCTCTTTTACAATTATTTATATCGCAATAAAGTAAAATACTTATCACAGAAAATTACGGATCACCCTTAATTAAATTTTGATGAGATAAAGTAAAAAACACTCTAGTATCTCCATTTGTCTTCATTTTAGCTTTGTGAGCAAATTAAAAATTTATTTACAATTATTTCATTTTGTCGTTCTAAAGCTGGCTGTCGTTGTCTTAAAATCTCTAAGTCTTTTTTTCAGTCAAATATAATTGAATATAACTAGAGTTTCATGTTCGGCTTTAACCAGAACCAAGATTTTTATGGTTTAAAAAGGCAATCGACAGTTATTCTACGGTTTTAGCTTTTTTCATTTTTTTTCAGAACTAACTTTAGCAAAAAATTATACATTTTTAACTGAAACCCAGGTCTTTTATGACCCGCATCACAATAGTAGGGAGAGTATTATGCGTTCTATTTGAATGACAACTGAAATTAAAATTTCGAATAGTGGAGATGGTATTTTGCGTTTTTGCTGATGTTTGTAACGCCCAGACATATTCGTCTGATACCCACCTTAGAGTATATGGATCGATTCAGAATCACTGTTTGAGTCGACTTAACGATCATTGTCCATAACTCCTATATAAGTCGAACTTACGAAAATTGCTTCAGTGGTCAAAAATGTCTTGAACGTGTTTATATCCAGAACAAGCATGAAATTCTTCAAGATGGTGGTATAGAACTAAAATTCAATACAAATAATTACAAATTAGGCCTTCTAATATAACACCACCTTCTTAAAATCATATAACATCGACTATTGATATCAAAACCTTTGCGTTATTGGCTTTTAAAAGCAACTTTTATCATAACAGGGATTTAAATCAATTAAAGCATTAAAAATTTAAAAAAATGTATTTAAGAAAGTTATTTGTGTGTCCTGTAAATTTATGAAATTATCTCGAATTTTAAGTTTTGTACATTTACAATACATACATATAGTGAGCGTCAAAATAAAGTCAACGCCACATTAAAAGTAGCGTCTTATTATATTATATTAGAAAATTATATTGCATTTGTAAATAGTTATTTAAGTAGAATTGAATTCACAATAAAAAGAAACAAAAACAAAAGTGCATACGAATTTAATTGATTTATTGTTAAAATAGACCAAGTTTTACGCGTCCAAATACAGTAAATAGTGTGAAGATATGTAGTGAAAAATTTACAATGATAAGACAAACATCAATTGAGCATCGGCAAATCATACAAGACTTACATAGAAAAGGTAAATCCCTGTACGAAAAAGGTAAAATCGTTGGAATTCATCACTGTATATAAAAAAATTATAGACAATTATACCAAACACAATGCCGTAGAAAATTTGCCTGGTGCAAAACGATAAAAGCGTCTTATAAAAACTGAAGTAAGAGAAGTAAGAGCAACCAACATCTAGAGCTGAAAATTATGATGTTACAAAAACTTCTGGAAGACCTGTAAGCGCGACTACGATTAGAAGATCACTGCATCAAAATGGCCTACATGATAGAGCACCACTTAAGAAGCCCTTTATATCAAAGAACAAACAAACTAAACGTTTGAATTTCGCAACAAAATATATAAACGAGGCTCAACATTTTTTTTGGTATAATATTTTTTGCAACGATGAAAGTAAGTTTGAGATATTTGGAGTCAAAAACCATCTAAAAATATGGCGAAGTAAGAACGAAGCTTTTAGTAATATAATATGTTACCAAGATGGTAACACATAACGGCCGCTCAGTATTGGTCTGGAATTGTATGAAGGCATCAGGGGTTGGTAATCTTACATTTATAGAAAATGAAAAAGAAAGAATATCTCGACATGTAGATATGTAAACAGTCCTAGTGTAAAGAAATTATAACTAGATCCTAAACATACCTCCAAATTTGTTAAAGAGTGGTGGCTCAATCATTGTCTAAAAATTTTAGATTATCCTCTGCAGTCCCCAAACCTCAATTTAATCGATAACCTGTGGGAATATCTGGATAAAAAAATTAGGCAAATAAATATTGAGAGGACAACCTAAAGGCAGTAAATATGATAAATGGAACAAAATTTCGCCTGATTTCACTAAACAACTCGTTGATTCTTTGTCTAGAAGATTGTTAGCTGTGAAGGTTCCGAATAGTAGATGCAGTGGTCGTGGAAAGGCCTTCAATTGAACAACAGATTTAACGATCGTGAGTTATGTGAAGTTGCTGTGATGTACAATACAGACATAGCGATCAAAGCCCTCAGACTTTTGGAAAAAAGGTCTTGTTTAGAAGATATATTTCATAATATAAAGTTTTTTAGTGACCTTCAAATGATCATAAGCTTAATGATCGTGTATTATATGAGGTTTTGTGTCTGAAAGAATATTTTTGTGGTAACGATAGATTGGCGATTAGATAAATATACATATGTATATATATATATATATTTATATATATATATATATATATATATATATATTTATATATATATATATATTTATTTCAATGATTTTCAAGGAATTACTAGAAATATGGATCGACAATAGACCAATTTCGAGAAATATTTTTTTAATATGACTTGAAAAACATCTAAAAAGTCTTAACTAATGATATACATACTCGTACATAGTTCTGTCAATGTTCAGAACTCAGAGACAATATATATAACAAAATTTGGATTGACAATGGGTCAGTTTTGGGAGAGTTTTATTTAATCTAACTTGAATCTTGAAAAATCCTTTTATATTTTTGATACAATCTCCTTAAACTTTTCTCTTTTTTAGGTAAATATTTGTAAATAACAATAAAAGTAAAATTCGCTTGCGAAACTCCTCATGACTTCATTATAATTATTTCCCCTTTTTTTCCACTTGATATCCTCTGTTTGTCTTTATTTCTGCAACATTTATTTTCTTTAATTTGTGCAAAATTATTATTATTGGTTGCATGTTGTTAAAACATTTGACCATAAATGTTAAAATAACAACAAAAGGCCATAAATAGACAAAACTTCTTACCTCTGTCTAGTAAGTAAGTAAGGCTACCCAAAATGGTTACTTCCAACTAGGAATGAGAGCTGTAAAACAAACCAACAATCATATAAACTGGAAGTCTGTAAAAAAATACGGCGAATATAGCAACTTCAAACAATTGAATGATTAAAAGCAATATTAAAAAAAATATAAAATTAATAAATACAAAAAAAAAAACAAGTTCGAGTGCTATATTCGACTGTGCCGAATCTTTAATACCCTCCACCTAAACGTAATAAGAAATACAGAAAATACGCTGGTTATAGGACTAGAATATCCTTATTCTGTGTTTTCTATTCAGCAAATTTTATTAGTATTTTCTATATTGTTTGAAAGACAATATTACCCGTTGGTCGTAATTCACTAATGTGATTTTATTTAAAATTTTTTGAAATTTTATCTAATTTTGACCAATAATTGATGTAGCTAATTGCCGATTCTTACTGTAATTTGCAGAGTTTGTCTGATTTGCATAATAATCTTGATTGTGTTATTTAATAATTTAGAAAATTAAAAAAGAAAATTTTTCCATATTTACAAAAGTATAAAAAAGGATAAGATATACGATGAGGCTTTTTTGTTTGAATTTGATCTCAATAATATTATTTACAAAAGATTTATGGGTGGCATAGTAGAAGTGGACCAGTTATTAACTGAGAGCTTCTAAATCCAGTATCCACTAATGTGACTAATTAGAGATTTTTGTGGGTTTATTTGCTTTTCGGCAGCTATGACAAATTATGGGCCGATCTTCTTAAATTTTGGAACAGTGATTTTTATGAATATGAGGATATTTCACGTTGAATATCAACATAATAACGGTATATTTAAGATATATATTAGTATTAACGTGCATTTCGTAAATGGACCTTATATAGGGTATATAGTCAAATATGGACCGATATTCTCAAATGATCCGCGTAACATTTTGGATCGATATCTTTCTTTTAAAGAGATTTATGAGTATTAAAGTGATTTTCGGAAGAGGGCTTTATATGGGCGATATGGTTAAAAATGGACCGAAATTCACAAAATATTGTGGGATGATTTATGTATATATGTAAATGATCTGTGCAAAGTTTTGAGTCGGTACCGATATTTATACGATATATATAAAGATAAATGGCTTTTTCGAATGTGGTCCTTGTATGGGAGCTATGACCAATTATGGGCCGACCACCATAAAATTTAGTACAACAATTTATTTACCTATAAGGATTATTTACGTTAAATTTTAGCCGTTTAACATTATTTATATCAGATTTATACGTATTTAAGTGAACTTTGAAAGTGGACTTTATATGGGGTCTATGGTCAAACATGGACCGAACTACAAATATTTCGTTTTGCGATTTCTGGAAACTTATTCCTGCTGAATTTTGTATTGATATTCCAATTTTATTTGCATTTATGTATAATTGAGCAATATTTCGGGAAGATTTTTGTATGGGGGCTATGAGAAATTATAGACCTATTCTTACTACTTTCCTCACGCTTTCTTCTTTTATCATAAAAACAATGTATACAAAATTTCATGTGAATATCTGCAATATATATAAAAAAAAAATTGGAAGAAAAATGTTTAAAAATTTTAATTTTTTATGGAGGTTGTCTGACATTTTGATCCATAACTCTTGTTCTACTATAGCGATTTTGCTGATTTTCAATACCAAACTTTTTAGGAGAACTATGAACGGTTTTTTGTAAACTTTGTTTATTTCGGTTGTGTCCTTTGGACGTGAGAGTGTTTTACACAGCCAGACAGACGGACATGGCTCAATCGACTTAGAATTTCGTAAGGACCAAGACTTTGTTGGGTCTCAGAGGAGTATTTCTCAGTGTTACACACAGAATGACAAACTTATATATACCCTCATTCACCACTTATGGTGGTGGAGGGTATAAAAAACTGCTACTAAAATGTAGGAATAAAATTCAGAAAAAAATTATAAGAAGAAACAAACGTTAACAATCATGAATGAAATCAGGAAATCATGTTTTTAGAGCTTGTTTTATTTTTTATAGTTTTTGTTTTCTTTCAATCTTTTTTTGACTAATTTCCCAAGAATGACAAGAGAGCACGACTTCCGAACAGCAGACATCTGCGACGTCGACAGCAGCGACATTTAGACTTATAAGCGAATGTTCAATGTATTGGAAACCCAAAAAAAGAGGAGACATGTCTGCTGGTGCTGAATATGCCTGACATGCGTGTGTGTTGTTCTTGATTTTATTTTATACATACATACACATACATACAGATACAATATGTTTTGTTTTGGAGCGGCTTTGCTGTGTTGTGTTTTTGTTTTGTATCTTTTTGCAAAGTGTGATTTTAAAAGTTGCCATGTCTGATGCATTTAGTGGTCCTTTTTGTGGTTTTATAGTCTCCGCGTGTTATTTTTTTTATAAAGTTTTAAATGTTGATCGTGTAATGTAAGATTGTTGCTTACTTTTTTTTTTGATTGTATTGGGTACACGGAGATTTCTAAAAACGAATGTATCTTGAAAAACAAATTATGTACTAATAATATTTAATTAATAACAAATTCTAATTTTATATATTATTATAAATTGCATGCTTAGATTGTTTCGTTCTAAATATATGAAATTACTTAATTTTGAACTACTTTGGCAAACTTTCGATTTACTAATTTTTTAACTACTGCTGACATTTAAACATTTTTTCGATAGTTTTCTTGCGGTGTATAGTTTTGCAGCTTTTGCAATTTGGTGGTTTCGTTGTTGTTCCTTAACAGTCTTGTTTTATTACAAAGAACATGTTCTGTATACCCCGGGAGTTGTACATACATCTACTTAAAATGCAGGAAAAACTAGTTTCTTACAGTGCAACTTGCATGTCTGCTGCTTAAGACAAAAACAACAACAACAACAAACCAAACAAAAACATTACCAACAACAATAACCAAGAGCTGGTAGAAGCCACATCCTTGTAACAAAAAAAAAAAAACAAGAATATAAGACAACGAAAAAAGGGAAGACTTTCAATGCAGTTTGTAACTTTAAATGCTGACTTTTACTTTGGAGATGTAGTCTAAACAACTTTTATTACACAATACGTAGCTGGTTGGATAAGTTTTAAATCTGAGGAAATGTTAAAATTTATTTGCGTAGCGATCGTTTTATGGAACAAAAATCCATATTGAATTAAATATTATTAGAGAATATTTTTGAAACTGAAAAGTAATTAGTAGTAGTAAATAGTAATTTCGGTTTACACTCTTTACTGAATGCCCAGAGTCTTATACAAATGATGAACAATTGTTTTGAATAATATCAAAAACGTTAGTTTGCACTAGAAAATTTTAATGTACTTTTTACAGTAAATTTCTATGTTTTATTTAAGATTGGCGCATGTTGTCTCAGAGCTACCGTTGCCCCTAAAAAATTCTGTTAGACACAAAACCTCATCTGATACACGATCAGTAAGCCTTATTTGCTTTGTACGGACCGCTAATAAGACTAAATGAATACTTTTTTATTATTAAACATATATTCTAATCAAGAACTTTTTCCAAAAAATCAGGAGACGTTGATCACTATCTCGCTATAATATATCACAAACCTCACATAACTCACGATCGAAAAAATCTGTTGTTCACAGACTACTGGATCTACATTTCAAAACGAAACAAATCTCACTCGGCGAAAGATTGTTAAATTTGAGAAACATAACCAATATCCAATCACCAATCTACCCTTACCACTAAAATATTCTTTCAGATACAAAACCTCATATAATGCACGATCATTAAGCCTTATGATCAATCGAAGAATTTTTAACTTTTTATTTTTATTATAAAACATCTCTTCTAATCAAGACCTTTCTTCCAAAAGTCAGAAGAGATTGATTGCTATTTCGCTATTGTACATTACAGTCCTTATGCAAATCCTCACATAACTCACGATCGTTAAATCTATTGTTCAATTGAAGGTCGTTCCACGACTACGGGATCCCACTCAGCGAACAATTGCTGTAATGGGGAAATTGAAAATTGAAGTTGTATTAATTGGTATTTGAAAACCCTATAAACAGGTAAGTAAACTTGCAACCACTTCCAATGACTATAGAATCTGTTGAGCTTGATGACCGACCACGACTATTGAATGCTCCGGGAAGGTTAACGTTTGCCTACTCAGTGACAGCTGTATCAACCGGCAGTATTTTCCTCAAGGGAGGACTTTAAACGACTGTAGGCCTGTTACTACAACAAATAATTTAAGGAGAAATAACAACAAAAGTCGGACAAGAATTATGAAGTTAAGCTATTATAAGACTGTGTATTATTGACAAAGTCACACATTAAAACGATGCAGAAGAGCAAATTAGATACAAATATTTAGTGTAAGGATTGATATCATCGAACATCGTAAGCAGAAACTTTAGAGTGTACGACGTCTAAGCGAAATCCCTTTGGTTTTTTTTTATTTTTTTATTAAGTTTTAAAATTGGGAGTACATCTTCTAGACGGTCGATATTTTAACATAATACTCATCCACAAGAAGAAATAGAAGATCAGACATGGCTATGAAACTCCTTTAAAAATATTTATGAAAACAAGCATCATCAACATTTTTTGAAACAAATTGTTCATTATATTCTAATACATACTAGGGATGCCAATCCTAATTCAATAATCTAATTTATTTTAAAAAATCCTGGCATTTTGTTTGTGTAAAATATCCAAGGAATTATAGTTGCTTTTATCTACTTTTTTGACATACACATAATATCTTTAGCATGTTTAATAAGAGAAAATAAAAGAGATCTACTGATTCTAGATTAAATCACTAATTGAAAAGATCAGAAACATTGAAAAATTATTTATAAAATCATTAACTAAAAGTTAAATTTTACAAAAAAGTGTCGAGGAAATAAAGGTGTAAGAATTAAAATTAATTTTGGATTGCCAAACTCGAACGCACTATTTAATGTGTCTACGGTTTTTGCAATTGGAATTTCCTATAAAAAAGCTGCAATTGCTTTAAAAGCTCAACAGACGACAGATGAAGAATTTGTTTATTTAAACAAATAAATACATAAATGTAATTTTAAATCCCGTAAAAACCCTTCGTCGCAGGGATATGAATCTCTGCAGATGTTGCACTTTAAGCACAATTAAGCGATCAACTGGTGAAAGCTCCCCCTAAAAGAAACCAAGAAAGAAGTATGATTGACACAAACCCAAAAATTAAAATGTGAATTGATAATAAGATAGAATTTTTTGTCATTAGAAATGAATTAAAATCGTTGATAGTGAAATGAATAAAATAATGAATGTAATTGAAATATGTAAAAGTCCTCCACAACACCTAATAATGACTGTAATGATATGATATCAAATATTGAATAAGAAATGAGGACAGAAAAAGTTTCTTTTCAAACATATTTATATTTAATATAAGTTGCTTTTTTGGAAAAAGAAAAATAGTTTTTATTATTAATACACCCAATTCTTTTAATATGAAACAATAACCCGGGATTTACAGTTTTAAAACCCCGAAATTCGGGATTTACAAAACCAGTTCCGTTTGGCATCCCTAATACATACATACTTTCTTTTAATTTCCGAAAGGTACGGTTACATTTGGCAAATATTTACCGAAAAAGACTAAATAAAATATTTATTGAACTTGTTTATTTATCAAAAAAAACTTCTTTTATTAAGGACAAGACACAACAAATATTTAGTTTCATTTTATTTGATGCTGTTTGATGTTACAAAACTCTTGCGAGAGTAAACAGCGTCAAACAAATTTGTGCTAATATAAGTGGTTACGTTTTTTAGAGTAAATATGTGCTAAGTGTGATCAAACCTTAGCACTAAACAACAATATATATTATTATGCATTACATTTGCTGTCAAAATATGTATGAGCATAAGCCAAATATTTGGATTAATCTCCTTGTAGATTTAATAAATAAAAAATTACTTCTATAGCATTTTAATAGCATTTTAATAATCAAAGCATCACTTCTAATCATCGCATTAGTTTAAATTGCCATTTAAGGCAATAGTAAAAAATTAGTCTTAATAAATTTCAAATTACCCAGATAAATTTTTGTCGACATCCTTTCTAAACATAGACGGGATGGAACATTGTAGGCATGTCATTGGTTGGTAAGTATGTAATGTCTTTTGGTATTTTCCTTATTTCTTTTTTTATAGTCATCATCATCTTAAAGGCAACATATGCCTTTTATCATTTTTCACGTCAACATCATTAACGAAGACCACAATTGTTAGCAAATGTCTCACTTATTTCGTTTTTTTTCTCAACATTATTTTTCATTTTTTAATCTTATGATAATATTACGGCTGCTGCCGTTGATGTTGGTGTTGTAAGCATTTTTCAAGAAAAACTTTGTTATTAAACATCTGTTGGCAAACGGTCAACATGCTAACAACATTGACAGGAAAACGTGGGCAACATTTAAAGATTTCTACTCGTTTTTTATTTGTTGTTTTGGTCGTCTTCGTTTTAAATTGTGGTGTAGGTAAGGAAAAATTAAATTCATGACGAAATAGATCTGAGTGCCCAAAGACCTAATACATGCTAAAACTATTGCAATTGTAATTTTTAACTATCTGGTCTTCGTTGAACAAAACTGTTAGTTCCTGTATGTTTAATGATTGCAGCAACAATATTTGGTTAATACAATCAAAATATTCATTTGGGAAACTGCAGCATTGAAATATAAACAAATTTAAAATTAAATTAGCCTAATTGAATAGGACGATGAATAATTAATTAACTTTTTTGCTTGGCATTTTGAATTATTAAAACTTAAAGTTTCTCTTTTTTTTTTAATTTTGAATAAAAAAAGTAAAATTTTAAATCTCTATAGCGTACTTTATGGTATATGTATACCGATTGCAATTTGCATATTAATTCTATGTTAAATACAATCGTTATACATTTTAAGAGGATTATTACAGTGCTTGAAAATTAAATAAGTGCGAAAGAATTTGTTATATAAAAGAACAGTTACTCGTATATAAAAATTAAAATAAAATGGCACTCCAAACTAATATTGACAGACACCTTGTTGTTTAAATTAACCTACTTTTAATCCAGATAATAGACTTATGCTGAAAAGATTATGTATGCTCCCTGGTTGATATGATTGCCGACCACTGCTTTTTATATTCATATATAACAAATGTTGAAAAAAGCTAAAATGAAATAAATTTTGAACATTGAGAAAACCATCAAGCTATCAAAAATGGCTCAGCATATAATTGATCTCTAAATTGTGATTAATTTTTTTTTTCCAGAAAATCTTTATAATGCTGAATTTGTTGTGAGTGATGGTTGGATTCAAAAAAAAAATCCAGATACGGTGTAATAAAGCGTGATCCATTTCGAGCTTCCCTACTTTTTTAAAGAAAAACACACAGAAAATTCAAATTAAATGAGGAATGTTCATTATCATTTGAAAGAACATGTTTTTAAATTTATTTTTTTAAACATTATGTCTATCAATTGTTGGCTACGTCGCACATGGTCTATCCGTTGAGTTCAATTGTCGATGACTCGTTAGAGCATTTCGACTAGTAACTGGCGAATGACAGGCGCGATGTTTTCCTCCAGGGCCTGAATCGAAGCGGATTTGTCCGCAGAAACTTTAGACTTTACATATCCTAAGTCTAACGGTGTGATATCACACGATCTTGGTGGCCAATCGATCGGCCCAAAACGTGAAATTATGTGCTCACCGAAGTGGTTTCTCAATAAATCTATTGATTGATGCGATGTGTGGGAAGTGGTCTTGCTGAAACCAAATGTCGCCGAGATCACGAGCTTCAATTTCAGGCATCAAATAGTCGGTTATCATGGCACGATAACGGTCGATATTGACGGTTACGTTCGCACTGGCATCATCATTAAAGAAATATGGACCGATGATTCCACCGACCCACAAACCACACCAAACAGTCGTTTTTTCTGGATGAAGTGGCAGTTCTTGAATTTCTTCAGTTTGCTCTTCGTCCAAAATGCGGCAATTTTGTTTGTTTACATAGCCATTGTTTGTTTACATACCCATTGGGTCTCATCGCTGAACAAAATTTGCCTCGAAAACGTCAGATCTTCTTGGAACTTTTCCAGAGCCCATAGAGCGAAGCGATGCCGCTTGGGAAGGTCGAGCAGCTTCAGTTGTTGCACAAGCTGTATTTTGTATGCTTTCAATTTAAAATCTCATCGTAAAATGCGCCAAGTCGCTCCATACGTCAGTTCGAGTTGCTGCGAACGGCGCCGAATCGACTCTACACGGTCTTCGTGTACACTCTCAGCTACGGCCGCTATATTTTCTTCACAGCATGCTGGACATGATCTATTCGGTCGAATATTATTCAATAATGAATGCTGGGTCTCAAAATGAATGATGGTGTTGCGAATAGTACGCTCAGTAGGCCGATTATGTTGACCATGAGTTGAGCGAAGTGCACGAAACACATTCCTCACAGAATGTGAATTTTCGTAATAAAGTTGAACGATTTGTAAACGTTGTTCAGGCGTAAGGCTTTCCATTATGAAATGCCGAACAATAATAAACAAAAATAACATGACAGAATGACACGACTCACACGTGATCTGTCAAGATCTACTTGAAGCACCATATACTATAATAGACTTGTGGAAGGTTACATTCCACCGGAACAACTTTTGTAAACATTAGCCATCGAACCAGCTTTATTTCTATTTTTAATATGCCCATACTATAATCTCCCCCACTGTTAAGACTTAAAGTGTTAATGAGCCATATAAACTTTAAGATATTTAAGATAATAGCAAAAACTGCATACATACTTCATTACTTCAACGTCTTTTCTTAATTTATTTTATTATTTATTTCCTTTCGTTTGCTTCTTTACTAAATATGTAGTCTACGAGTATAAAGTTTTATCAAACAAAAATTTCGTATGGCATGTCAGTTTTCTTATGTATTAAAGAAATTGAAATTTAAGTGGACATTCTGCAGACAGTCATGCAATATTTTGCACTATCTGGCCATAGAAGAAACAAACATTTCTATGCGCTTTATCTGTTAGTTTCTTAATACGGCTGTTAAGTAAAGAAGAATTGTCAGTTTTAATCATAGTATTTAATAAATCATAAATGTTTTCATAAGATTTGAGTGGTTGGTTGAATGACTGGATAAATGAATGGAGTGAGTGAGGTCCAGTAGTACATTGGTATTCCAGACGACCACGATGACGCGTCTTAAAAAAGTCTTTTAGACAATATTTATAAATTGCAGGAAAAATGTGAATAGCTAAGTAGATTAACAGACTTAACTGGAGGTGTAATCAGTTAATTAATAAAATAGGTCTGTTATTTGTGTTTATTTTTCTTTCTCTTGAGGTCCGGTGTCATTTTATTCATCTACAATAATTCAACAAATATTCTTAGTAATTTATTTAATGCTTTTTTTAATTTTTACATTTCTTTTATTAGTTTTTATTAAATTTTACGGAAATTATTTAGTTTGTAAATTATTAAATAATCATTACAAATGTTTTCTTTATTATGAACCCACTCTCTGACTATATATTTATTATAATGAGGAAAACATTTACATGATTTGTTAGGAATTCGTACATATTTTAAATGCTTCTAGTATTTAACAACAAGGACAAACTCTAACAATAATAAAGAACTTATTTGACATTTGTTTTTGGCTTTTCAATATGTTTGTAGAAAAGCAACAAAAAGAAAGGTCAGACCAAAGTTCATAGGGTGGCAAGTGCGTCAAGTTCATGAAATATAAATGTTCTGTTGGGGAAATAAAAAAAAGGAAATAAAACTGAAGGCTTGTTTAACGGATGTAACGAAAATAATTGTAGATTTTAATGTATAATGTTCTGATTTTTCATATCATTTCATTTCCATATTTATCAATTTGTTGAATACGCAGTATTATAAAACATTGTTCACCTTTCAGTGAATTGTTTGTAATTAAGATTATATCACTCGAAAGTTCGAGCTTCTAAAATCTATTATAAATGAAATGTTATAAAATGTCACAAGCAAACCTTTAGCACATAACGTAAACCAATGAAAGTATGTACAGTGACTCACATACAAAGTCGGGCAAGATGATTTTAAAAATTTACTTTCAATAAACACTTGTGGACTATATCTATCAGCACTTAAAAAATTTACAGGTTCTTTTCACGGACGCAAGCAAATTCAATTAATTTGTGTCCGATGGCCGGCGTTATATGTGGCGCAAACCTAATGAGGAGTTTTGCCCTAAAAATACTAGGAAAACTGTAAAGCACGGTGGCTTGTCAGTGATGGTGTGGAATTGCACGGTTGCTTCCGGTGTCGGAAATTTTCATTTTATAGATGGCATAATGGATAAAAACATGTATCTTGATATGTTGAAGGCAAATGTTAAACAAAGTGTTCATAAATTGGGGATTACCAATAACTTTAAATTTTATCGCAACAATAACCCGAAGCACACTTCGCTGATAGCGAAGAACTGGTTGTTGTATAATTGTCTTAAAGTCCTTAAAATACCTGCGCAAAGTCCAGACCTTAAAGTAAACGAGCATTTATGGGATGAGCTCGGACGTCGGACAAAGTTTTTTTCATATGAATTGTTTCTCTCTCTTAAAAAAAAAGAGTCAAACTTTATATAAAAAAATGTTTTATTCGGTACAAATGGGTGAATCCACCTTTAGCTTTTGGCTTAATGTGTATTTAGATACATGTCTTTTTTTTACAATAAAATCACAAACAACAAGAACTTAAAAGTATAATTTTTGCTGAAATTCCCTGAAGCTTTTAATAGCGCGTCTATTGAGGCCTCCATGTATTTAATCAATACCAAGTGGATTAAATAGCACCAACAGAAAATAAACAAACGCAACCACAAAAAGAAACGGAGTCCTTTAGATTTGGCAAGGAAATTACCACCTTCAATGAATTTCAAATAACCATTGACTAAACAAACAACTAACGAAGTAAAATTAGAAATTCTAATAAATGATTACAAGGCGAAGGATATAAAAACAGAAATAAATATACAAATGCGAAATAATAGACATCTGCTGGCATTTTGTATTAAATATTTAGGAGTTTAGTGATATTTTTAGAGACTTTAATTAAGTTTGTTCAATGAATGCCAGTTTATAACTAAATATAGAAATAAGACTTGAACAAATGATGTGGCAATTATAGTTGTATTACAGTTGTACAAAAATCAATAGGTATTTAAAGTTATTTATAAAATTTAGTTTGTTTTTTTATTTGATAATTTATTTTTATTTTCAGGTTTTTAATTTGCATTTAAAAAGATAGAAAGAAAAAAGTGTCTTTATGTGTCCATCAGTGAAACTTTCACTTTCGATAATAGTTATTGGCATATTAAGCGACATGTGTACTTACAAACACTCCCATATTATGCACTTATAGTTATGTGCATAACCCAGCAAACATTGTGGTTTATTAACAGTTCAGGGTGTTTGTTAAATGTGAAGAGTTTAAGCTTGATTTAAACTTTATTAGATATATATTTTTTCATTAATGCAGAATAATAATAAACCAAATCGAAAATTATATAAAGATCCTACATGATTTGTTAAATGTTTTATGCATTCCGTAAAGTCTGCATAGAGTGTAGGAGTCGCTGCTTTTTGAGGGCAGCAAGATATATGTGGACAGCCAGGCGGCCCTTTTGGCCATACGGGGCTGTTATGTGAACTCCAAGCTAGTTGATAGTTGTAGGAGGGTTCTAGAGGGAGCCTTAGGGTGGTATACGGTTAGGCTGTGCTGGGTACCGGGTCACTCAGACATCGTCGGCAATGAGTTGGCGGATGAGTTGGCAAGAATGGGCTCAGATATAGAGGGGAATAACCGTATGGAGGCAGTTGGACCTCCAATAGGCTTCTATTACGGAAGAATTAGGGAATGTATCCTAAGTGCGACCAATCAAGCCTGGGGGAACCGGACGGACTGCCGGACGCTGTGGCCGATGCTTAGGAAGTCCGATTCGGAATCGCTAATGGGCAGGATTAGGGTCTGCGTAAGGACCATGATGGGCATTATCACGGGCCACTGCATGATAGGCAGGATGGCGGTGAGAATGGGATCCAAATTGTCGGATATGTGCAGACTATGCGAGGACCCGGATGAGCTGGCGACAGTTGAGCACATTCTGTGTCATTGTCCCAGGTTGCAGGGCAGTAGGATGAGGTGGCTGGGCAATGGATTCTTGGACGAATTAGGGGATGTCTCTAGCTGTGGGCTGGAGAGTCTAATAAGATTCGTAATGGGAATGGCCTGGCTACGCGACAATAGTCGGAGTGCTGGTGGCACAAGTGGAGGACATATGCATGTCTAAATAGGTTTTTTGGTCAGTTTCATTGATTTTAACAGCCTTCGGGATTTACGTAGTGGCTGTGGTTGATACCCAAAGCAGGGAGAATGGCAATTGTTTACAAGACTAATGTTTGTTTGAACAGCAGGTGACATTTAGCTCGGTGCTCAGGAAATGTACGGAAATGGGTGGCTTTCGTGGCAATTGTTGTATTGACAATCAGCCTTTGGACGAGGTTTGATATGCGGCCTATGGCAATCGCAGTAAATTCTGATCTTCGTCCTTGACGGGTGATCGGCCAAGTGAGTGTTGCGATTTCTGCTCTTCTTGTAATTGTCCTGGATAATGCTAACTGACTAAGCTACAGATGAGGGATTGGATAACCCGAGCTCTTAAGCAAGGTGTTCTTTACATTGATCGTTAAAGTCATGTTTTGAGAAACTACTAATTGTATGTTCCTGGCAGGTTCATACAAGTATGCTCTTTGCAAGACATATATTCTATGTTATTGCTGGACATAATGCTGTGGTGAGCCGAGTTCACCTTGCGTTTGAGTGCGCCGTGCGTTCTTGGCCTAAAAGGCAGGAGGTACCCACGATAAACTAAAGCACATCTGTAGTTATGTTGTGGTACTATGCGACTATTTTGAAATTGGGACTTATATCTTTCAAATATTGACTACTGATTTCTGTATCAATCACATTCAGATAAGTGTGCTGTTTGGATGAATGGAGAGAGAGAGATGGAGAGAGAATAAAAAGCTCTATTAAGCTCTATTTTTCGTTTTGAAAAACTGACCGATTTCAAATGTTTTGTATTTTTCGAACAGGTTTCCTAACATTAGGAACTTTATTTTTGTGTCGTAAATTTCTGACATTAACAAAACTGTTTTATTGATGGACTCGTATAATAAATGTCGTTGTAATTTTGTTTATTTATGTGATTGTTTGTTCCGCAATCACGCCTAACCGGCTGAACCGATTTTATTGAAATTCGGAACGTGGTTATTAGATAGCACAAGCTCTATGCTTGGAAGCGTCAATAGTCACAAAGTTGTGTCTTAGATAAGTAGTTCTTCGTAAGTTTATGGGTAAATAGAGGAAATTTGTGTTTGTGATCTACAGACTCGAAATTTTAAATATCGATATAATAAAAGAATCACAAACAGACTTACAGTTCTAAATGTAGATTCTTATAATGGAATATAAGTAACCAAACAATATATATAATAAATCCAAAATTAGAGGCCCAAAAAGTGGTATCTTAGATGCACTCAAATATTTATTTGCAAAGAATCTTTTCCATCAAACGACAAAGCATAAGCTTCTAAGTATAAATTTATTTCATGAATCAAATGTTTTATAGTCTTTTACATATGTTTGGAAATTCAAGTAAAATAGAGTAAATACTTAATAGTTTTGATACTTAATAGTAAATGTTCTAACTTTTATATCCAATTGTTTTAAAGCGATAGAAAACTATATTTTCTATTTAGTACATTAGAGCATCCTGTATATTATAATATATAATACCACTCGACAATGGCTATTGATGAACTGATGAATACGAAAATAATCTGGAAAAATATTTTTTAGGGATAATATTGTTAAATATTATTTAATAGAGATTCGTTTCGAAAAAAAACTTAAAACCCTTTATTGACAAATTGCACGCAAATTCTGATTTTTAACAGCTGGTAAGCCCCGTAGAGCTCAATGTTTTCTGATCTTGGCCATATTTATATAAAGGGTATTCTTATAGAAGATACATATTAAACCTGTTAATCGGGACATCTGTTTATTTAATCTTTAATAACAATTTCTTTATTAGCCCACAATTTTTAGTGGCAATAAGGATCTTAGAATTAAACAATTTGATTAACAATCTACGATTTGAAAACTTAATCAGCCCTATCGTGAATAAAAATTCCACATGAAATTTGTTCCCTTTTCACATTTTTCCTATTAAAATTCAATGTCAAAAAAATAAAAGGGAACAAATTTCATGTGGAATTTTCATTCACGATAGGGGAGAATATTTTTCTAAATTAATGATCACGTGTTAAGTAGAACAAAATTTTTAAGGAATACCAAACAATGCTAAATACGAAAAAATTCAAAATGTAAAATGATCAGCAGTCAGAAATAAAAGATAATAAACACCCGGGCAAGGCCGGATACAAAAACCTTTATGCGGCATCTAAGTTAGACTATAAATGTCGGATGTCTCTGATCAGAACCGAATTCCGGCTGAGTAGCTATTTTCTCAGGTTGGAGTTAGGATCTCTGTACACAATAACTTAAAAGGCAAAGGTCCTAATATATGGAACTGGAATCTAAAAAGCACCAAATCATATTCCCTTCTTGCTGCCTTTGTAGTCTAGGTTGTCTTGCATCAGAAACTTTATGCTCCATCGAAAGAGCAGTGTTATACAATAATTACAAAATTTCATTAATTTTAGTATACCAATGTAAATCTTAAGATCTTTAAAATTAGACCCAGAAAGAAACACATTTTTTGTGTGTGGTCTGCTGCTCTTTCAGGCATTAGTCTATTTCTACTCGGCTTGAGGTATTTACTGATACTGAATAATCGTATAGATAGATACGTTTATTTGAAAATTTTTAAAATCTCATACGGGAAAGACAATTAGCACCATCTAACGACTGTGTATTTTATTCCAAGCTTTTGACAACTTTTAAAGTTTATTTTATATTTCAAAATTTAAAGTTACAAAATAATGTTTGCTGGGTATTTCATATGTGTTGGTTGTAAAGTTAACAAACAATTTATAAGAAAAAAATCTTTGTCAACAAAAAACTTTTGCCACTGATGCCGTGTCAACATCGCAATTTAATCTGTAAAATAGTCAAATGTTATTCAATACAATCCTGGGCAGCATTGTACAACTTGTTTACAACAATTCAAGAAAAAATTAATTAAAGAAAAAAACTAATTTAGTTTTAGTAGGATTTTGAAACTAATTATAGGATAGTGCTAAGAAGAAGAAATATTTTTATTTTAGTGGTAAATTGTCTCTGGTATCAAATATTTCAGTTTGACTTCGTACCAAATTTTATATGAAAAATCGAAATATCCAACTTTGAATTCGATCAGATACTTGAAGAAAGAAATCAGTTCTCTCTCTAAAAGTTAGCTTAAGGTACAGATACACGGTTGTCAGATCTTACAACGTTGTCAGAAAAATTTAAACTTAAACTTACAACAACTTACAACGTTGTCAGAAAAATTTAAACTTAAAATTTTTGTCTTCCAACGTTGTAAGAAAAAGCATTGACAAGTTACCATTTGCTAACAATTTTTCAATGTCAGGACATTGCTTTAAACCAAACACACTAAAAACTATTTCATTTAAATTTAAAAACTCATACCTACAATACAACAATATTTGTTAAACAAATTCCTTATTAGCGTGTACAACTTTTTACATTGTTTGACACATTCTACATAAAATCTGTCATGTAGTAAAATTTTAATAGCAAAAATAGCAAAATAATTTAGAATTAATACAGTAGTACACACTGAGAAGTTGTCTTTAAGGCTGTCTACACATTTTTATAATTAATTAAAATCATTATCTTGCTCACAGTGAGTTTGTACAACATATTAACGATTTCAATTACAATTGCTTGGAAATTTCATTGAATTTGCTTTAAATAGAGTTGTACTATTATATGTACCCTACAGTCACATTGTGGAAAGAGAACTAATCAGTATACGATATGATCAGAAACTTTTATTTATAATTAAATGATGATTTGTTAGTTCGATGCCATGCAAGACTTGGTTAATATTGTTCTTGTAATTACATACCGTCCGCATTACTGAGAAGTAGTCGAATAATTTTATGAGCACATACTGGGTTTACGGGTTCTGCGAGAACTAATTATCAATATGTTATTAAAGTCTTTACATGTAACCAGTTTTAGTGTTATGCGGTTGTGATAAGAATTTTTGTCTGACTGATTCAATTGTCATGGGAATGACTTTACCAGCAAATGCAGCCGGCCTAAGACTGCCAAAATTCGCTAACCATCCTATTTAGTAACGACTACAACTAGTCGGTATATTTTTGCAAACATAATGGTCTCCCGTATTGATTTTGCATGCAATAAACAAACGTACCTGTTCGATACATAAATTTCATAGATTAACAACTTCATAAACATACAATAAATTTGATTGTACTTATGTATGTATGTATTATCGCATAAACATATACATACACAATTCATTCATTAATACATAACTACAAGTACCATTGCCGAAATTTACAGACTGAAGGTATGTATTCCCAAACGATACAGATAATGTTTAAAAATACATATACGAGGTCTGATCAAAAAATAACCGTTATTTTCAAATTTCGTGAGTTTCGTATGTTCGATTTTCGCATTTTTTTTCTGTTATGTTGGTACACATGTCTGTTCTATATGTTTTTGGATTGTCAGTTTGTTTTTGACAGATCAAAAGGTTAGTCGTGTTTTGGTGTGCCCTTCGATTTCTTACTATTCGAAAAAATCGATCAAAGAAACTGTATTATGTTTTGTGTAAGAAATTAAATTAAATGCGTAAGAATATTTGAAATGTTGACTGCGGCGTTTGGCGAGTCTACTATGAGCAGAACACAAGTTCAATTGTGGTATAACCGATTTAAGGAAGGCCGAAAAGATGTCAATGACGAAACTCGTCCTGGTCGCCCGATCACGTCAACAACCGATGAAAACATTGAAGCAGTAAAGAAATTGATTTTGGATAATCGTCGAATCACTATCAGAGAGGTTGCTGATGATGTTGGCATATCGTACGGCTCATGCCAAGCAATTTTTACGGATGTAAAGATTGTTCCAAAATTGCTAAATTTTGAGCAAAAACAATGTCGCATGGACATCGCTCAGGAGCTGTTGAGCATCGTCAACGACGATCCAGATTTCCTCAAAAAGGCCATAACTGATGACGAATCATGGGTGTATGGCTATAACATTGAAACCAAAGCCCAATCATCCCAATGGAAACGTTTAGAAGAGCCAAGACCGAAAAAAGCACGTCAGGTTCGGTCAAATGTGAAGTGCTCACTGTTTTCTTCGTCGGCAATGACGTGGTGCATCATGAATTCTTGCCACAAGGTCGTGCGGTCAATAAGGAATACTACCTTGATCAGAATTGTGGAAAAACCAATCATTGATTTGGCATCATGATAACGTACCAGCCAAAAACAAAACCGTTATAATGCCTCAACCATCGTATTCACCGGACTTGGTCACCGCTGACTTTTTCCTCTTCCCAACACTGAAGACACCGATGAAAGGAAAGCGTTTTAGTACGACTGAGGAGATAAAAGAAAAATCGAAACAGGAGCTGTTGGCGATACCAAAAAGCGCGTTTCAGAAGTGTTTCGAGGATTGGAAAAAACGCTGGCATAAGTGTATTATATCTGAGGTGGATTACTTTGAAGGGGACAAGATAGTTATTAATGAATAAATAAATACTTTTTGAAAAAATTAAAATAACTATTATTTTTTTAACAGACCTCGTACATACATTGTGGTTGAGGCCAGGGCCTTTTACGCATACACAGGCCCGATATCATACAATCTAAACATGTAAACAAATGCATGTACATGTAGTAAATTATATGGTTGGTTAAAATACAAAGTTATATTTGTAACCAATAATGATACAAATTATTTATTTACTATCCTGATAAATTTGAAACTGTTAATACTGTGATGAAAATAATAATATATTCCTAAAATATGGCCTAATGATGCCTATAAAATTGGAAAGGACAAACTCTGTTTCCTTATATTTGTTATTTTTATTTTGAACGTATTCACGCTAAGTGTTCTCTCAGTAACATATACAAACTGAATACGAGAGCAAATATTTGTTCTTTAAGAGAATTAATGGCGAAAAACAACAAAATATGAAAATATGTATTTATTTCATTTAAAATATTACTTGATCTATTGGGTGTTTAACTTAAAAATTCGGTATTTTTAAAATTTTTAGATTTTATTTTGAAACCTTTCTACAATATTAATTTATTTAAAGTATTGGCCATTGTTAGTTATGACCCCTTCTCATCATTCTATCAATATATGGATTCCGTGCCAAAATAACTGCTCATCTTTTGAGGCTAAGAACGAATAATGCCAATTTCGAATACCCTGTTCTGAAATGAAGCGTATCCCTGATAGATCGTTCTCCATCGTTCTGCTACAAATAGTAGTCGAAAGTAGCAAGGTCTGGACTATAAGGTCTGGATGTGTTCGAATGGAATGGTGAATAAGGGTATATATAAATTAGTCATTACGTGTGTAAAAGTATATAATTTTATGATTGACCGTTTTTTGGCAAATGCTCTCTTCAAACGAATCAGATTTCAGCAGCTCTTAATAGATAGGACCCTTTTGGTCCCATCAAATACAGAACATTACCTTAGCGTCATAAATATTTGGCTTTTTGACGATTCGTGTGGTCGGCCGGGCTTCACTTACAATCTCTTACGCTTCTGATTATCGTAATGGATACAGTTTTCATTGCAACATTTCGGACATGCAAAATAGTCTTTTAAGGTTTCTCGGCTTCAAATCATATGGTACCCAATTTACCCACTTTTGGATGAATCGTGGTATTCGGAAGTGTTTTGGAATTGCTGGTTGAGTAGCTCCCATTGATTTTGCTAAGCTCTTGTTGAGTTTGACAACAATATTCATGAGGTAACGCCTCCAATTCTTGGTCTTCATACTTTTTGGCTGACCTGGATGATTTTTGTCTTACATGTCAAAATCATCACTTCTGAACCGCACAAACAGTTTCTCGTACGTTGAAACCGATCGAACACATTCACCATGTGCTTTGGTGAGCAATCAGTAAGCCTCAGCAGCACTTTTGTTTAAATTAATGAAGTATGACGCTTTGTTGGCACAAAATTCGACACTTTCGAAGCCAAAAAACTTTGTTGTTTACAATATAATGTTCAAGAACTAAGTGAGAATAAATGACAGATATGTACCCTCAAAATGGCATATAAGTTGCTCAAGGCAAAAGTCGCGTTAAAAAGATACACCATCTATTATGAAAGCCGCAATTTTAAATTATACACCCAATTAAAATGTTTAAATGATGTTCGATATGAGGTTTAATACAAAGTTGCCTACCGATTTTAAGCATTTAAGGCAACGGTAACGTTAATTTTGATTATTTAGGTAACGGTATTTAAAGATAACGGCAGTTATTTCAGTGACGGCAGCCAACCTTGGTAAATATATGTTTTTATATTTTTTACTTGTCATTTTGTGTGAGTTTTTTTTTATCTCTTTGCTCTCTAACGTACGTTTGCATTTCATATAACGATATGTTAATGTAAATTATCAAATATTGTGCAAAAAAATCTGGTAATATTTCTATGTACTTGTTATAAGCTTTAAGTTCTACAAACAAATAAAATAAAATTTAAATGGTGGATGGGTGAAATATTTACAGATTTTTAAATTATGCAGAAGTACACAAACAAAAACTTGTAGTTGTAAATATGCCTGTAAGAATCTCTGTAATATTTAGTATTTTTAGTTTAATGGTCTAGTTGCAATAACTACATGGCTGCCTGTCATAACCGATTATCATAAAAGTATTTAATGTGTTGCACCAGTGTGATTGTGGGATAAAAACATGTAAAGTTTGCCAGAAAACAGTTTGTATTGCAAAGAATTTCTATTTGAAATATTTTGCATAAATAAAACAAAATAAATTTTACTATTCGAGTATTTATCAATTAAAAATTTTATATAAATTTAAAAAGTTTCAATGAAAACATACTACATACATATTTATTGTATAAAAAGGAAAAGATTTATATTTGAACAGTAACAATAATAATATTTGGCATATTTTTGGCTTAAGGTCATGCAGGCTTAAATAATGCATACATACAAATGTATGAATTTTACAAATATATACATACATACACACTATTTGCATCGATATGTCGTTAAAAATTACTGCAAACAGCGAAATTCAATAGCGCAATTCACAATGTTGAGCAAGTGGTATTGCATCATTGCATTTGCAAAAACGTTTAGCATATTTGTGATCTTGCTGTGTATTTTGTTAGTGTAGAGCATTAACATTCTAAATCTTTTTGTACATGCAATGATGCAATACTATTTGCACAAGATTGTGAATTGCGCTAATAACTTTTACTGTATTTTTCTTAGTAATTAAATTTCACACATATTTTTTTGATTTATAACAGGCAATTTTTATTGACGATTAGAGTAGCCAAAAAAAACCAAAAATAAATTATCTGTAATCGGCAAATATAAACGCAGTTAAGAGGATTGATAGATTGTTCCATTCGGAGAATATATCTTTATATCTCAACAGTATTTCGCAAAGAACAGCCCTTTTGTCAACTTTTCCTGGATTCCAGCAAAAATGTTTGTGACCTCTTATTAGACGTTCCAACTCCTTAGTAAAGTTTTGGCCCGATTTAGGTCCCTGTCAGTATGCAAAAGATCCACTGGATTGGTATTTAAAAAATCAAATCGACGTAATGGTTGTCTACTTTAAAAATTCAGGTTTCATAACATATGCCATATCCTTTGAACTCGGGTTTTATCTTTAGTAAATTATATGTCATTTTGAAGGCTACATATCTGTCATTTATTCTCACATTATAGTGTAAACAACAAAGTTTTTTTTTGCTTCGAAAATGTAGAATTTTGAGGGAAGTTTTGATTTATTTCTTTAATTCGAAAAAATTGCTACCGAAGCACACCCATTCCTTACCGAAGATGTTTCAATATGCGAGAGATGCTTTGTACGGTTCAGAAGAGTCAAATCAGACAAAAAAAAAAAAGTTGGAGGATCAAGAATTAAAGATTGTTGTCAAACTCAAGAAGACTTTAAAAAATCATTGGAAGCTACTCAAGCGGCAATTTTAAAACGTTTGCGTGCAGGAAGATTCATCTAAAAGCAGATAAATTGGATAACATATGAATTGAAGCCGAAAGACCTTGAAAAACGAAAGACGGAAATCAGTTCAGCACCGAATACTTGAGATAAAATAATGTATCCATTACGATGACCCCAAGCGAAGGTCAACAAGCCGAATCGACATCAAAGCCAAATATTAATGGCGCTAAGGTAATACGTGGGTCATATCTATTATAAGCTGCTGAAATCTGGCCAGACCATCATATGAGACCTGTACCGATTACAACTGATTGTTTCATAAGAGCATTGACGGAAAAACGCCTAGAATATGAAAGCGTAATATTGCATTATGACAACACTCGGCCACCTGTTGCAATGCCTGTTAAAAGTTATTGAGAAAGAAGTGGTTAGGAACCGCCCTACTAATATTTATTTCGATCGATGCAATACACTGTCTTTGGGATACTCTTCACATTAGAACAGACTAACCGAAATTGACTTAATTCGTTCTTGGTTGTCAAAACATAAGCAGTTCTTTTGGCGCGGAATCCACATGTTGCTGGGTAACGGTCATAACTAACAATAAATTTATATTGTACAAATGTTTCAATATGAACTGCCGTAATTGTCCCCAGCTTCCGTCAGTTGCACAATGTTGGGATATTGTGAAATGAAAGTTAAAGCGATTTGCAAAAGTATGCAAACCAAATATCCCAATCTCATAATTTCACAAAATTTAGTTGTTAATTGGCCATATAATTAAACTGAAAATCCGTGAAATGATTAACCAAAATGTAATTGAATTGTACGCATAGTCATGATGGATATCTGTCCAATATAATTTTTTATTTATAATTTTCAAATCTTACTCTTAACAATACAATGGATAATCAGCTCAATCACGCATATTCAGAAGGATTTTTTTCTCACGGGAAATACTTTTCTCGAGAAAAAATAAATTCTCCAATTACAAATTCAGCGAAAAAAAAAGAAAAAGTGAAGTCAACTGTTTTGCTTGTCATTAATTTTAACTAAAAGTTTTGAAATTTAATAAAAAAAGTAAAAATGAATAGCTTCGCAACTCAGCAACACACTTATGGCCGAATTCACAGTCTTTAGTTAGCTAATGACAAAGGCTTAACTAATGATTCTTTATTCGCAATGCTTAGTTTGCCATAAGAATAACAAGTAATACTTAAACAATAGTTAGTATTTTAGTTTACCAATGGTTAACTAATGACCGAGAATTCGGGCATAAATCATTAAACACATTCGCCACAGCAGGCTACAGAAGGGTAAAATAAACATTCACCCATAAAAGTGTGTATCTTATTTTTGACATATTGTAGTTGGTAGCCTAATATGGGGAATGTCTTTAATGCTTTATTTGGAGGCCACATGGAATTAAGCTCGTTTTCAGCATCTCTCTCTAAAAACGTGCAAGTGCCTCTTTGCTGACTTTATAAAAGCCACAAGCAATGCCTGCATTGGCTTCCATCAAAGTAACCAAATTTTCTATTTGTGCCTTGTTTGTGGTCTTTGTATAAAGTCCCTTCTGTTTTAGATATGATTCTTTTTCGGGTAAAAACCAAAACTAAAATCATTTTCCCCCATAAATTTGTTGCCCTTTACATGGTTGATAAAAATGGCACAAAACCAGAAAAAAAGTAAGAAATTTCATATGGATTTTTTTTATAATAGGAGGGAAGGCAAAAAGGAAAAAAAATCCGCGGTTTTAGGAATATTTTGTTTTGAAAAATAAAGTTCTTATTGAAAACCCCTTTACTAACCAAAATAAGATTTTATAAAGGAGGGGTCAGACAAAAATAAAAATATTTTTGGGCAAAAATTTATGAAAATTTATGAATTAAAAACTTACCACAATGATTCTATTTCACCGAATTGACAAATCTGCAAAAAATAATAAAAGAAAATATTATTAATATTTATAATGTATATTCTAACAAAATATGCATGTTTGCGTTTTGTTTAAATAACAAATAGATTTGAAGAGTGTTTTTTAAATCCATTTAAAAATATTTTTAACAATTCATCATACATTTTGTTCAATACTATGAATACTGTACATATAAAATCTGGCCACAATACAGCACAATACTGTATTTTCAAATTCTTTGGAAGCTCAACATTGTGGGGTTCAAAAAAGCTTAAGCTTCCAAAAAATTCTGCAAATGATGCTGTAAAACCATACCAGCTAACCTTAGACGGCAGCACTATTATGCCACCGGATTTTATATGATTTTATATAAATTAAAACGTGTTAAATTGTTAATTGCATAAAGTAAAAAATGAGTAATTTAAACCGTTATACAGCCCAATCATGAATAACAATTCCGCCGTTGCTACGTCGCGATGGTCTATCCGTTGAGTTAAATTTTCGATGACTCGTTAGCGCATTTCGACTGGTAACTGGTGACATGCGTGATGTTTTTCTCCAAGACTTGAATCGAAGCGGATTTTTCAGCAGAAACTTTACCCCCTTATTCAAAAACGATTATTAGATTTAACAAACGTTTATTAAGACAGATTTTCATATAAAAACTTGCAACGGTGTAATATCACACGATCGATCGGCCCAAAACGTGAAATTATGTGCTCACCGAAGTGTTTTCTCAATAAATCCATTGACTGATGCGATGTGTGGGAAGTGACGCCGTCTTGCTGAAACCAAATGTCGCCGAGATCACGAGCTTCAATTTCAGGCATCAAATAGTCGGTTATCATGGCACGATAACGGTCGCCATTGACGGTTACGTTCGCACTGGCATCATCATTAAAGAAATATGGACCGATGATTCCATCGGCCCACAAACCACACCAAACCGTTGTTTTTTCTAGACGAAGTGGCAGTTCTTGAATCTTTTCAGGTTGCTCTTCGTCCCAAATGCAGCAATTTTGTTTGTTTACATACCCATTGAGCCAGAAATGGGCCTCATCGCTGAACAAAATTTGCCTCGAAAACGTCAGATCTTCTTGGAACTTTTCCAGAGCCCATAGAGCGAAGCGATGCCGCTTGGGAAGATCGAGCGGCTTCAGTTGTTGCACAAGCTGTATTTTGTATGCTTTCAATTTAAAATCTCACGTCGATACGAGATGCTGCGAACGGCGTCGAATCGACTCTTCACGGTGTTCGTGTACACTCTCAGCTACGGCTGCTATATTTTCTTCACAGCATGCTGGACATGATCTATTCGGTCGACTATAATCCAATAATGAATGCTGGATCACAAAATGGGTGATGGTGTTGCGAATAGTACGCTCAGTAGGCCGATTATGTTGACCATACGTTGAGCGAAGTGCATAGAATGTGAATTTTGTAATAAAGTTGAACGATTTGTAAACGTTGTTCAGCCTTACGGATTGTTTCCTTTACGAAATGCCAAACAGGGTTTTGAAAAAGTATCTCTACTTGAATAACCCTATATAAAGAATTTATTAAATAAGTTAAACACATTGTTTAAATTAGGATTAATGTGTTGGATTAAAACAAAATTTACATAAATTTACACTACCATGAAACTTTTTAGTTCAAAACTCTCGGCATATTTCTTGTTTCGTTTATTTATTGAAAAAAACTCATACGATTTTGATGCTAATAATGCGGAAGCTTAAAATTTTATATTATGATTTATGAAAGAATGTATTTATTACAGGTCCATTCAAAGTAATACAAAAACATATACACTTAAAGCTCTTCCAAATTCGTGAGTCTTCTTTTTTATACAATACATTCCAACGAAATTTACTTTTTAATGAGTCAGTTATAAATACAATCAGATTTCTTATAAATAACTTTGTCACTTGAAAAGTATATGAATCACGAGTCAGTGAAAACAAGTTATTTAAAAGAGTTTGTTCATAAAAATAATATGTTTTTCACAGGAATTAAATTTAAAGAGCTTCATGTAATTTTAAACGTTTCTAGAATTAGAATTCTTTGTCAAAAAGTCTAAGTGTTCATACAGTGGCTTATAGCTAATTTAATGCAGTGCCTTTTTTGTTCTTAAAGCTTCATAAAAACAAAAATAACAGAAATTGAAAAAATAAATTTAGGTCATTTAAAATAAAAACTGCAAAATTTTCCACGCAGTAAAGTAACAGAGATCGTCAACAACACTGGCAGATACAGCGGCGATATTTTCCTCTACGTGTTGGTGGTTTGATGTCTAATAATGTAAATTTGGTGGGTAATTTAGTCACAAGATGCCGAAACTGACCTTAAACTGACCATAAAATGGCAGAAGTGAACGACGCACTCTCTTAACCGAGAGCATGAATTTTGATAATAAAACTTAATAATCAGCAAGCGTTGTTCGTTGTCGATTCATGATTAAATTATAGACCAAACTAAACATGTTTAACAGTAACATGTTACACGAAAAAAGCTGAGCTGTCGAACATAGTCTTGTTAAAAAAAAATCACCCTTTACAAAATATGAAATTTTAATATTTTGTGGTAAAAGCTATTCCGGAAATTGATAGGAATTATTTGTTCTTTAAAATATAAATCCTTAAGTTCTAGATATCTGTAAAGATAAATATGGCGACATATTTAACATATATTAGCAGCATTTAATAAAAATAAAATTTATTTCAAATTAATTAAAGAACTTTCAAAAATTATAGATTTTAATAAAAAGTATTTATGTACCATTTTAGAAAATTAGGTTTTTTCTTATCTGTTTTAAATAATTTTTGAAAACTCAACTTCAAAAAATTCACTGGGCATATTTGGGGAAATGCTGGAAAACGAACCCCATGTACCGCACTATAAGACCCTATAAATCGTTTTTCTGAATTGCATTTGTGAGTTTTTTAAAAAGCTTATGAAAATTCAACTTGAAGAAAATCATAGATTTTTTAAAGGATATTAGGCTTTGTGACTCATATTGATCATATGGTTTTCTTATACTAAATGGGTTTCGTAAACCAAAATTCATAACCTACTGCTTAAGGTATGGTCGCATTTGGCAAGTATTTACTCAAAAAAGCGTAACCACTTGTTTTAGCACAAATTTGTTTGACGTTGTTTACTCTGGCAAGTGTTTTGCAATATCAAACATCATCAAATAAAATAGAGCTAAATATTTGTTGTGCCTTGTTCTAAATAAACAAAGTTATTTGAAATAAATAAACGACTTCAGATATATTTTATTTAGTGGTTACGTCATTTTCGGCAAATATTTGCCAAGTGTGGCCGTACCTTAAGTATGTATTTATAAATTAATAACATTTTGTTCCCATAAGTATAGGAACTCTTAAATGCTTTAATAGAATAAACTTTTTTTTTGGTTTTTTTTTCTTTAGTTTCATATTTTGTATGTTTAGCTTATTTCGTGCACTAATTCGCAAATCTGTTATGTATTGTTATTTCATTTAAATATTTGGTAAAATAATTTTTTTTTTATATTGAGTGATTGGCAGATACCAAAAAAAAAACTGTGATGACAGGTAAGAATATTGCTTTTCATTCAAAGTATCAAACAAACAGAGACAGATATAACAAAACAAAATTTGCATAACAAAAACCACAACACAGCCAGCGAGAGATTTGAAAGAATAAATAAAAATTTTATTTTATGCAGGCAGACCTTCTCAAGGGTAGTCACACATCATACACACACACACACATCACAGTGGTATGCAATAAAACAAATTTAGCAAATAAATTAAAGATTTCTTAAAGAAAGTTATTGTTGGAAAAAAATTATCAATTGCCTTTCATGTAGACTTAATATGGTTTTATTAGTATAATCCTATATTTTTTCTATTACATCGACCCGATACCAAACAATTTATTGTCGATTTTGAATAATGGCAGGGAACTTAATCGGTTCAAAAACTTACTAATTACTGGAGATGTCTAATAACATGCAGCAATCATTTCTGCTGGTATCCTTTATAATTATATCGGAAGTTATATCATAGAAGAAGTGACAAAAGCTTTTGCATTTCATTAAATATTTAATCGCCTCCTTTCACTGATATATAAAATGGTGGTTTCGTCATCTATAAATTTCTAGATGAATTTTTACAAGTCGGATTTTCAAGGGATTTGTGATTCTCCATTTGGCCTAGCACTCATGTTCTAACTAATTTAATTTTTGAATATAATAAAACAAATCACTAAAAATAACTAACGGTCGTCAGATATTACAACGTTGTCAGATCTAGCAATGTGCTAGCAATGTACTGACATTGAAAAATTGTTAGCAAAAGATAAATTGTCAGTTCAGACGACTGTAAGAAAACTAACAATTTCATTGGCACACAATTGTCACACCATGAATTTATCTGTCAACCGAAATTGTTTTTCCAAAATGTTATTAATGCACACTTGTTTGTTTATATTATGTATATACAGAGTTGCATTTAGAAATAATTTCTATGGCAGATGCATAAACTTTGCACATATGACAATGAAAAGTGTTTGGCAATTGTTTTAAAACAATGAAAATGACAAAAATTTGTGTTTACACGATTGTTAGATGTCTGACAATATTTTTGTCTTGAAATGTACTGAAAATGCTTTTTCTTACAACGTTGGAAGACAAAAATGTTAAGTTCACACGGTTGTTAGACATTTTCTGAACATTTTTCGGACAACGTTGTAACATCTGACGACCGTCTATACATATCTTAAGGAGATGTTATTTTTTTGTGAGTCAAAACACAAATTGTCGGCTGCATTATGAACACAAATCTTTTTATGTTCGTCTGTGTGGGGAAAACATTTCTATGTTTATGCTCATGATTCTAATTTTCTTCGTAATTTTTTAAAATGTTGTTCTTTTTGTGTGAAGATCACATTTGATAGCAGGAAACAGTTGTGTGAACAAATGTTCTAAAAACGATGTTCGAACAAGAACGTAACATCGACAATAGCAGACCACATGAGACAAATTCATGTGCGGACAAGAAAGTGTTTGCTAAGAGAAAAAAATTATGGCATTTCAAGATGTTCATAAATGTTTAACAGTGAACTCGCAGAAACATGTACTAGTTTTTACCGTGGGTGTTCACGTTTTCGATATTGTTCACGTTTTAGATTGCATTTTTTTCTGTAACATATATTAGTCTCTTATCTTTTTTTTCTTTTTATTTAATTTAAAATAAAGTATGTACGTTATTCTTAAAATTTTTAAACAAGTTTACGAAATAGAATTTTAACGCTCGATAAAAAGTTCACGTTTTAGAGCCTTCATTCAGCGTATGTTCACGTTTTAGAGCATTCAATGTAAAAAACATTTTAATGTTTTTCATGTTACTGGATGTTCACGTTTCTGCGAGTTCACTGTGTTTCCAAATTATTTCCAATCTATACCACAGTGCCACCATACAGCAGATAGAATTTCGCACACCTTGCAAAAATTTGTGCATGGATGTGTGTTGCTGTCTGTAAAATTATGTGCATTTGTGTGTGTGTTTATAAAGATCAACAAAATAGTGTAGAAAAACGAATAATTTTTATTATTTTCGCATTGTGGGTATTTTCTTACATTTTTGTTCAGCGAAAATGCAGCTGCTGTTCTTCTGGCAAAAAAAGAAAATACACCTAATTCTGTTTTGACACGGCAATTGGTTCCAGGAAAACCCCGTGTAAAAAAAGAAATTGATTGTATGCGAAATAGATGATTGGTTCCTTAACTCTAAAACCTATTCAAATTAGTGTAAAATAAAGATTTTTTTAAGAACAATCGTTCAGGATTATAATATTAAATCAAATGTGTGCTATTTACAATTCCTCTGACCAGTAAATTTGCTTGTATCCACAAAAAGGGAATTCCCCTAAATTTGTGATATGAACATATAGTATTTCGCAAAAATTAAATTTAACCAAAAAAATGTTATACCCAAAAGATTATTGTATCGTGCTAAATGGAATAAAATCGTGTACAAATATTTAAAATTTGTTTATTTTCAAACTGTGTTCAATCAAAACCGTGTAAAAAAAGTCCGTGTAAAAACAGAATTAGGTGTATTAATAATTTTAAGGTGAAATTTGAAAAAGATTTTTGTGTGCAAATTTTTTGGCTAAAACAGAGAGAAAAAACATGAACGGAAATGATTAAGCACAAATTTTGTGTGTTCTTGATTTAATGGTTGGATGAACAAATTTTAAAACTCACGAAGCTTGTGTGAGCACTGGTAGATTTTATTACAACATTACACAAAGGCCCCTTTCAGATAAGGCAACTTTATTTGCGCAAGTCTTGTGTTTGTGGGTGTGAGAGGAAAGGTCGGTTTGAAGGGGAAAGAATTGCCGAGACTTGAGTACAGGCTTGTTTGTACTTGGCAATTCTGTTGCTACTGTCATTCTTGTCTTGGGATATTTATTTGTTTTTGACATTATCTTTTATTTCTTCTTCAGTGTGTTGTCTAATTTTGTGTTAAGAAAATTTTATATATATATTTATATTTTTTTGAATTTTTATTAAATTAAAAAATTATGAGCAAATGGAAGCAAAATGAAACGGAACAACAAAAATGAAAAAGACAGACAGCACTATAACTGTAGAAGAAATAAAATGCAAATGAAAGAATTTACGGACGCAATATATGCAAGAAGTGCGCGCCGTTAAGCAATCCAAAAAAAGTGGTTCTGGAGTAGCAGATGTTTATCGGCCAAAGTTATGGTGTTTCCAGCAACTTAGTTGCTTGGAAATCCACACAACTTCCATTGTATACAACAAATTTCAAATCACTTTCACAATTACAATGAATACAGAAATGAAGCAAAACGTCAATAAATTAAGAAAATTCGAGCATAAGAAAATTAAACTTGATCAACCAAGTTGCTGAATGTGAACACAAAAGAAAGTTCAAAAGAAAATAAATAAAAATGAAAATTATACTTGCGCAATTAAAGTTGCCTAATCTGAAAGGGGCCAAAGGAATGAATATTCAAAATAGGCAATTGTCAAATATTTTTCATATATGTATGTACATATGCAATTTAGTTTGCAAAACAGCGACAACAACAATAAACTACGAAAAGCTCAAATAAATTTTCTATTTGGCAAGTAAAATATTTTTTCAACTACCCAATATCTTGACTATTAGATTCATGGTCAATTAGGTATATGACCCCGTTTGACTTTTTAGAAATTTCATTTAAGGATTCAGTGAACATTTCAAAAATTAATTTTAATGACTTTTGCAAGTAATTAAAACAATTTTCAAAATTCCATCTTTGTGTCAAAAACACATTCTCTTATACCCAGTACAAATAAAAGCTGTCCACTAATCCACTTAAATTATATAAAATATATTTTTTTTAATGGAATATTATTAATTTTCCAATTTGCAAAATTTTATTGTTTGCATTTGTTTGTGTATATTCTTACTTTTGAAGTTGTTTGCACTGTTTTTCCAAGAATATGTGTACTCGCTCATCTTTTTGAAATTGAATATATGTATGTATGTAATGTAGTTGGTATATTCTGTAAACATTATTTAAAATATAAAAAAATTATTATCCACATGCATATGTATGTATGTGTTCAAATTGTTGGCAAATGTTCAATTATTTCTTGCTTTATTTATATTTTTGGTGTATTTTACAAACAATATCGCCTAAATGGCTATAAATTATAAAGATACGTGACAAAAAGTGTAAAAAAAAGAATTCAAAAAACTTTTTACATACTCTGCTGGTGTGTAAATAAATTCTTGTAAAATAAATACAAATATATTTGATGATAACAAGTCAAAATGTCGTCAGCAATGAAAGACATAGAAGCAATGATATGACTACCATAAAATCTTATGTAAATATTTAAACGTGCTACACGGACGGACTCAGTTTGGAGTTGGTTTTTAAAAACTTAGGAAATTAGTTAATTTCTTTAAATTCTTCTTATTTTGATACATAATTAGTAAATTTAATAAAGTTCTCCTTTATTTTGGTTATTATTTGAATTTATAAAAATAGTAGTAGAAATACTACTTTTTGAAAAGAGTTAAAAATATCAGATTTTATGAAATTCTATTATGTTTTGTTATTATAAGCAATATAGCAGGCGTAAAATTAAATTTTGAAAATACTAGTACTAGAAATACTACTTTTTTAAAATCAAGGAAACATTTTAAATTTCTGTAAATTCTGCATATTTTGCATTAATGCATTAATAAATTTTTATTAAGTTTTACTTATTTTCTTTGATTTTTGAATTTGTCCAAATAGTAGTAGAAAAACTACTTTTGAAAAATCTTAAAAATAACAAATTTTTATAAATCCTCTTATTTTTTGTTATTATAAGCTAAATTATAATCTTTAAATCTAATTTTGAAAATCGTATTAGAAATACTACTTTTTTAAAATTAAGGAAACATTTTAAATTTCTGTAAATTCTGCATATTTTGCATTAATGCATTAATAAATTTTATTAAGTTTTACATATTTTCTTTGATTTTTGAATTTGTCCAAATAGTAGTAGAAAAACTACTTTTGAAAAATCTTAAAAATAACAAATTTTTATAAATCCTCTTATTTTTTGTTATTATAAGCTAAATTATAATCTTTAAATCAAATTTTGAAAATCGTATTAGAAATACTACTTTTTTCAAAAGTGAAAAAAATAGTTTTTTTTTTCTTTAATTATCTTCTATTTTGTTATTATAATCAAAATTATGGCCTCTTAAACATACATATTTCGAAAATAGTAGTAGAAACGTTACTTTTTCAAAAACATTGAAAAATAGCAAAATTCTGTAAATTTTACTTATTTTTATTAAAGAATTAAAAAATTAAATAAGTTTTACTTCATTTTATTCATTATTTCAATTGTAAAACTAGTAGTAGAAATACTACTTTTTGAAAAGTGTCAAAAAAGTGCCTTCCTAAGTACTTTTTACCAAACATTTCACTCTCGTAGCTTCCATAGGCTTATTTTTTATTTTAAAAATATTTTTAAGTATTGTATACGTTTTGGAAGAATGAAATCTATAACATATGCACAATATAAATTGGAATATCCAAAAAGATTGCGTTGAGTTCAATTTTCGATGACTTGTTCGAGAATTTCGACTGGTAACTGGCGAATGACACGCGTGATGTTTTCCTCCAAGGCCTGAATCGAAGCGGGTTTGTCCGCATAAAGTTTAGACATTACATATCCACACAAGAAAAAGTCTAACGGTGTGATATCACACGATCGTGGTGACCCACCGATCGGCCCAAAACGAGAAATTATGTGCTCACCGAAGTGAGCACTCAATAAATCCATTGATTGATGCGATGTGTGGAAAGTGGCGCCGATCACGAGCTTCAATTTGAGGCATCAAATAGTCGGTTATAATGGCACAATAACGGTCGCCATTGACGGTTACGTTCGCACTGGCATCATTTTTAAAGAAATATGAACGGCCGCTAGATTTTCTACACAATGCTGTGAATATAACGAAAGCTGGTTCTCAAAATGGGTCATGGTGTTGCGAATACTGAGCGAACACATTCCTCACAAAACGTGAATTTTCGTAATAAAGTTGAACGATTTGTAAACCTTGTTCAGGCGTAAGTCTTTCCATTATGAAATGCCAAACAATTTTAAACAAAAATAACATGACAGCATGACACGACTCACACGTGATCTGTCAAAAAAAAAGGCTATTGAAAAAAGTATCACTACTTGAATCATCCATACAATAAGAAATTTGCAAAGAAGTATTTTATTTATAGCTTTTATAGAACCAATTTAATATATTTTTTAATCGTTTCTCATATTATGGAAGATTTTATGTGTTTAATTTACAAATAAAATGAAATTCCTCTCTAAGTCATAATATAAATGTATTTTATGGAGAGTGTAGGAAGACATGTTTTTTTTAACACTGTTAATTTACTACTGCTTCTTAATGCATTTTTTTATATTCCCTGGTTCCAAAATGTGTCTTTTGAGGATAAAGGAAGCAAACTTGAACAAAAACGAAAACGAAAACCTTTTAAAACTTTACTACAAAAAGTTGCTTACCTTGGACTAAATTTGTTTTTTTTGTGCTTTTTCAAGTTTTGCATGGATAAAATCACTTTAAGATTCTTAAAAAAAACAATTGTGTGTGTCTCCAGAATTTTGTTGATGTGTCTTTTATTATTTTTGTTTTTTTTTTGTACAGGAATTTTTCATTCTTTAATTTCACATTTCACAAGAATTGTTCCTTTTTTTTTGCTTTGGTTCGTTTTGGAAAAAATAAACATATTTTAATCTTTATAGCCTTTATACCTTTGAGAGTAAAATGAGCATTAGCATGGAAAAAGTTAATAGGATTTAATTTAAAACCAGCAGAAATGGTTTTTAAATGAGCTACATATGATTAGAGAGCATTTTGCGCTGAAATATATCTTATTTAAACAGTGCTTTAGTGCAGCTACATTTGAATTATAGAAAAATAGTTCAGATTTAAAATGTTTAGAAAAATTAACCCAATAGCTGTAATAGACATCAAATGTGAATAGAAATATGCCTGTTATGTGTTTTTCCTAGTAGGTCGCAAACCCTTTCATCAGCTGGATATGCCTGAGCTTGACGTCAGTAGTTACGATTTAAGAAAAACACTCAAGCGTCAGGTTAAAAAATGGCATAAAAAAAAAACAAAATAATCTGAATCCTTAATGTGTCATACATTGATACAGCACATATTCGAAGAAACTCACATCTACCCAAAGTATGTATTCTAATTTAGAAAATAAAGTAAAAAAACACCAAAGCTGTTTTTAGTTTTTTACCTCTTTTACCTTGAAATAAATGCTGAATCATTTATATTCTCCAAAATAAAGAAAAGAAACCATTAAAAAACCCTAAAACAGAATCAATTTGCCAAATTACTGCAAGAGGATGTTAAATCCACACTGGCAGGCAGCCCACACTATCGAAGTTATAAACGAAATATGATTGAAAGACAAAATATGTCTAGATATATGTAGTTACTATGTATTTGGATGGATGGATGTACGAGTGTGGTTAAAAGGATATAAGTTTGCTTATGTGTATTTAACTATGGTGATGATAATGATGTTGCTATATGATAAATGAATCGATTTCATTGGAAACTTTGCAAACACCAAACAAAGTGATGTGGTGTGTGGTGCCTGTGTGCCTGTAAGTTTGTCTTCTTTTTTTTTTTGTTATTTTTTGGTTTTGGGGAATTTATGCGTAAAACAGTAGCCAGATTGGTTTCATGATAATGTTTCAGTCAGGGAGAAAAGGTGCAACTTTTTTTGTTACTACTCTGCTCAGCATAATGGTTTTTTAATTTAGTTAGAGTTTATATATGGGCCATATTTGCCACAACATTAAAGAGCAATTCGTCTGTCTGGCGTTAATTTTATGTTCATTAATTTGGCATATAAGGAACAAATGCTAAACATATTGTATATTCAAATACATACATACATACATACATACATATGTAACGAGGATATGGAGCTATTACTTAACTAGTTATGCTTCTAATTACTTGGGAATGATGGATCCATGTATCATCAACAGTTATAAATCAACGCTTAAAATCCATTTTATTTTTCTTTAAACGATGCAAACAAGCTTGAGAAATTTTCATTCTTATGCATTTTTGGTCGACTGTTAACAAATGCGTCACCCATCTTGCAGAAAGCTTTTTCATCGGTAGTTCTTCATGCAAAATTAAATGGGCTCGATCATTGGAGATGCCCACGATATTGAGTATAACACAGACCTCGAGCCTGATTATTTACCTAATTTATTTGAAATTTAAAAAGGTCGAAACGAAACATATTTAGTTATTTCAGGCACTTTTATTCGTCGATCATATGTATGTATGTCGATATCATGCACTTTGGCTACAATTTCTGTTGTTTTTGCTGTTTTTGGATGTCCACTACATAGTTCATTCAGCAACCCAATTTTTTTTACTGTTGCATATGAAGAAGCATTTTCGCCTAACACATGCACCATATCATTATGAATTTCTTGTCCCGATAAACCTATTTTATTTAAATATTTATTGACATCACGAATTTCTAATTTTTCCATTGTAAAAAAATCTCGGATGCGCCTTTTTTGAACACCTGTTTCTATATTAAAGAGTTGTCAGATCGAAAAGAAATTTAACATGTGTTCATAGCACAGATTAAAGTTTCCAATACACTTAACTTCTGTTTATACCGCGCTGTCTGTTCTAGGATAATAAGTTTCCAAATTGTCCTCGTACATTGTATATAGCTCTCAATTATAGCAAATTCGCCGTTCGTTCCAGTTGTGTTTCTAGCATTAAATGTAATTTATTGCTATATACAATAAATACCTATAGAATAATATTAGAAAAGAATACTTGAATACTTTGCGTTTGACCTTTGGTAAACCACAGTGCAAATCTATACAAAAACTACTCACACAACATTTTGTGAATATGTTTTGGTGAAATAAATTAATTAAGTGTCATAAATGAATTTAATAAACAAACAAACAATAGATAATTATGTATATGAAACAATATTTAAAAAGAATTTAATTTATTTTTTAATGACTCAGAAACCATGTCATAATTTTTAATATTGGCAAGCTAATTATACAGATAAAAATTTGCCACTATTTGCACATTTGTATTAACGAAAAGAACTAATAATAAAAAATAAAATAAATACTACTTATTATAATAAATCTTTCAAAGTCTCTCATAAAAAAATCATAAACAACAAAATACGACATCATAATGATGTTCGTCGTAGACAGTCAATTAACTACCAAAAAATATCCAATTCCTTATTGCGCAAAATGATACATTTATGGGAACTCACTTCACTGGCTGGGCCGACTTACTGACTGTATTGTTCGTTGGCTACAAGCCAAACCCAAACAAATTAAAATACATTATATTATAGCAAACAAATGTGTTTTTTTTTTTCTTTGAGTTTTTTTTTTCAATTGTAGCCACAAACAAATTAATAAACAAACATTAACAAACAGCAGAAAATAAAAAATAAATTGTATTTAGAAAATAAATATTTAAACAAGTTTTAACCAAAATCACCCACAATTTTATAAATGAAAACAATTAAAATTTCATGAGGCAAACTTAACAATTTACAAAATTTTTAAATTTTATTCTTAATATTTGCAGTTGTTTTCTTAGCGTCGGTGGTGATTAGTGTTAAACTTAGCAAATGAAAAATTACAAAGTTAACTGAACGAATAATGAGGTGTGAGTGAGTGAGTTCATGTTCAGACATCATACTGAAATGTCTGAAATGTATTGTGTGGAAATGGCAACAAAAAAAAAACACACACACCAAAACAGTTCGTTCGAGTCGTTATATTTTTTTAATTTGAAAAATAATTGCCAAAACACCCCCACATACAAAAGACACTGAAATGACACTCCATTGTATGAGACAAAGCGTTGCAACACAACAAGTGCATGCAAGTGTTTATGTATGACAAGATATAGAAATTACAGTTGATTCCTTAAAATAACACAAACAGCAGCCTGTGTCTTTTGAGGCATGAGATCAGTTAAACTAGTGCAACTAATTTTCATGAAAATTCTTTATTTAATTTGATCCTACCAGATGATATGATGAAGTTTGGAATTATGTCCCGGATAAGTTTCTAATTAAATATATTATCAGGAACGTCGTTTTATCCGTTGAAAAAAATAAACAAATTCGTTTTCTTTTTATTTAAAATTTTTAATATTTCAACTCTTAAAACTGAAAAAAAAATGTTTTTTTTTTCTTAGACCAGCACCCAGGAGACGACCCCTTCTTATGCAATGCATTGTGTTGGAACTAGGAAAAAGGTTTTGGGAGGAAGAATAGACGGAGTAGTGTTTGTGAACATTTGACTTGAATTTTCCTATATTTAAAGTGGCAGTACGGCTAAAGAACGAATTTTCCCTGTAGTGTGTTGTGCGATCAACTGTCCTAGCGATCACAAATGGGTGAGCCCTGTCTGAAGAATGTGTATTACGTAAAAAACTACGTGTTTCAGAAACAAGTTCCCTGATTTCAGCAGAACACATTCCATTATTGTATCGATAGAACAGTGAAACACAACAGCATCTTCGTACGTGGTCGAGCAACTACAAAATAGACTTCGAAGCACCGGCCAATACATGAATGTCAAGAGCGTCTGATGCCTTAATATATACACCGTCCATAAAAATAGATGAAGCAACATGATCTGTTGTGCGTTTGTGCGTTAACAAACAACACTGAGTCTTACGTGCGTTAAAATCGACTCTGTTCGCACAACCCCATTCCGAGATTGTGAATTAAGTGTTTTTCTTATAAGGTGTAAGGCTACACATGGCAAATATACACTCCTAAAAGCGTAACCGCTATTTGAAACACAAATTTGTTTGACGATTTGTAATCTTACAAATGTTTTGTAAGAGCAAACAACATCAAATAAAATGAAACTAAACCTTTATTGTGATTTATCTTTAGCAAAATAAGTTTTCTAAATGAACAGAAGTATTAAAACAAATATTATTTAGTGGTTACGACTTGTTCGTCAAATATTTGCCATAAGTAACTGATTTCACCTAAAATTTAACTCATTTGCCAAATAATGATGGCAAAAAGAACTAATTGGCAATGAGACCAGAAAAATCAGACCCAAGACACGATTTGCGATAAATCTGTCTAAAATTTATCTAAGAAACCTCATAGAGCGCTTATCACGATTTCTTCACAAGCTGTAAAGACGAGAAAGAAGAGGAAACTACAAAATAAATTCTTTGTCACTGATCGGCATTTGGAGATCTGAGACGCAAATTATTGACAAAACTAAGGTAGTGTATCAAGTGGTGATATGAGTAAGATCCACTGCTTAATTAAAAATACATGATGGACTTAGAAAGATGGCGACCAAACTAGGACAAATGTTACAATGACAGCCAATTGTTAAGTCCATAAAGAATTAAAGTTAGCTGTGCCTAAGACGGTTGCCAATTAAGCGTAACCTACTTTTTTTGGGTGAGAAATATACATTTACCCCTATCGTGAATAAAAATTCCACATGAAATTTGTTCCCTTTTCACATTTTTCCTATTAAAATTCAATGTTAAAAAAATAAAAGGGAACAAATTTCATGTGGAATTTTTATTCACGACCTATCGTCTTTATAAAACAGGAATAAAACATTTTAACGATTTTTAAGATTTTAAAAAAAATTGGTAAAAAATATTGACCCTTTTATAATCTAAATTTTTTGACGAGACTGTAAACAAGATAATATACGTAACTATAGGGGAAACTATAGAACAGACAGCAGAGAATACGAGCGGGACTTTAGAGGGCACTATAGACTATAAACAATATACAGGACTATAGATGCGACCAAATTGAGTTTATAAACGAGAATGTAGACAAATTATACTCGAGATTACAGATTATAGTTATTTCAAATAGTTATTCATAAACGATACTTTAGACGAAACAATGCAATAACAACTCTTGATGTAAAGAACATGTTCAATTCAGTATTAAAACATATAATCTCACAGCAGGTGTTCCACAAAATTCGGTGCTTGGCCCCTTATTGTATCCCAGAAAAAGCGAATATAATAAGTTTTGCTGATGACATTGCAATGACAGTTTCAGCAACACACTTAGACGAAGTAGAACTGATCTCTAAAGTAGTATGGACTATAAGGAATTGGAAGGAAAATGCTTGGTTATGGCTAGCAGAATATAAAACTTAAGCAGTATTGACTACTGGTAGACGCAAAAGAGATGGTATGAAAATTATAGTGGGAGAACACTAAGTGACATTTTAAACTAAACTAAATTAGAGTTATAATGGATGCAAGATTAAACTTCAAGGCTCACATCGTTTACTTCCATAATCAAATGATCGAGCGGCTCTAGGAAGAACGATGCCGAATGTAGGTAGACCAAAGTAGTAGAAAAGGAAAATAATATCTACAGTGGCTCTTTACGCTGCTCCCACATGGTCAGGTACCCTCAAAGTAAAATCCATAACAAAAAAAATTACTATCATTACTATTTATAATTATCCACTGTATTTCTTCCGAACAACTTCTGAAGATGCAGCACACGTCATAGCAGGAGTGATTCCTATAGACATTTTGTCAGATCAATCCAAACGGATATATGTACTAATCCAGTAGAAGTGCAGATCAACGAAGTACAAATGCAAGCAAATACGAGAGTAAAAATAAGAGTATGGCAGAATAGATGGTAAGAAAGTCGCAAATAAAGGTGAACTTTCAAATTAATACTTCACATAAAGACGTGGTTGAGTAAAAACTTGGCGAAGTACCTATAAATTACCACCTAACACAGTTCCTATCTTAATACGGAGGATACAGAAGTTACCTGTACAGATTTTATCTTTATCCCCAGGATATCGGCGATGTCCAAAATTAAGCAGAATATCCAGATCATGTGATGTTCCACTGTCTACGTTTTAGGCAAGCTCGAAAAATGGTTGAACAAGTTCTTGCAAGACAATTGAATGAAGGAAAATTGGGAGGCAATATGCGAAGTGATAAAACGTATTCACAAAAAGCTAAAGACAAAAGAAGACCAGAGATTGGAGTCAGCAATAACCGACACATAGCCTCAATAAGGCTTTCTAGCCCTGCGATGCATTATCTTCACGAAAGTTCCGTAGGAATTTAGGATGACGAAGGAGGTGCTTTAGTCGTTAGGAATCCGACATGGCTCGTTGGTATTATAATACTACGGATGTCTTATGTAAGATTTACACCTGCCTAATGAAAAACAAAAGACAGCACTATAGACGGGACTATAGACAAGGCTCCAGGCAAAACTACAGACAAGACACCAGACAAGACTCCAGATAAATATCCAGACATGACTCCAGACAAGACTCCAGCAAGATCCTAGACATACAGGGCTCCAGGCAAGGTTTTAGACAAGCTTTTTGACAAGACTCCAGACAAGATTACAGTCAGGACTAGACTAGGCTAGATGCGAGAATAACTAGTTTTAAAGGTCATACATATATTTATGCTATTAAAAATGTATGCGATGTTTTCAAACACAACAACCTATTCTGAACAAACTTCAAGAGAACGACAATAAATAACCATTGGTGCGATTGTATATAAAATTTATTACCGCAACTAAATATTTCAAAACTCTTAAAATCACCAAAAATTCTGAGTACATATACCAATTACTTCAACTCCGTCCTTAATATGGGGCACTTGTTATTTTGTTTTGTGGGTTAATGTGCTAAACTAAACTAAATTATAATTGTTACACTACACTACATATTTACTATAGATACGTGGAACATGTATATATGTAGTTGTGTTATTTATTCCCAGCATACCATTCTAGGAACGCTCCGAAAAAGAAGTCAGAAAAGAGTCCAACAAAAGAGCATTTTCGGAGCGCTCCGAAAAAAGGAGTTAGAAAAGAGTTCAACAAAAGAGCATTTTCGGAGCGAAAGAAAAATTTGCTTGTTACTGTCCTGAGTCGGCACGCAGTATGACTCAGAAATTCCACTTAATTATGTGTGTTGCTGTCCTGTTATTTGTGCTTTGCACAAAAAAAAACATAGCTGTACCACACAAGAATGATAAAAACAAGATACCACAGAGCCCAAAAAAAACTCATAAAAGACTCTTTTCTGACATTATCTAAGAGCTCTTTCTGACGGACCATTTCCGAATGTAATGGCCCTCTTTTCTGAAGGTTTTCGGAGCAATTATGATTGTTTATTGGGCTCATAAAGAGCTTTAACGCTCCGAAAAATGTGTCAGAAAAGACTCTTTTCGGACTCATATGGCTTGCTGGGTTATTATTGTTAACCATGTAATTGTAGTTGTAATTCCATGTTTTTTTTTGTGTTCGTTGTTCCTGAGCCACACAGGTTGCAGCAAAAACGACTATAACAATTTGTTTTGTTAATCTGTCTATCTGTCTGTAATGTATTAGGTTTGTAGAGAAGTATACTCAGTTAAATAGCTGTGTACTCGTATTTGTAGTGACAGTTATAGAAAAAAATAATACAAATGGTGTAATTAGAACAGTTAAAAAGTTTACAATACAATATTTATGCTTGGCTTTGTTCATGAACATTATGTATATGTACTCGTATGTATGTTGGTTACATAGTGCTACAAAACAAATTTGAAGACACTGAACAGAATTGTAGAACAAAAATTCGAATTCTTCAGCGAGTTTGTTTGCTCTTTACACAAATTATTTAATATAATTATATAATTTATGTAGCTTTTAGTGAGTTTGTAGTGAAATTGAATTTATTTTAACAATTTTCAATGACAACAATTAAGATATCAAAACTTTTATTTTATTTTAATAAACGCCAGTGTAAAAATAAAGTTCTTGTTGAAAAACTCTTTATAGGTGATCACGCTTTAACATTGTTTCTGTTAGGTATTTAACATAGCTCTGTTAACTTTAAAGTTTTGTGTCTAAGCATTTTAAATTAATTTCAATATTCACTTAAATAAAAATAACAGACATTTTTGTTTCAGTGTATGTCCATAAAATATACAAATTTAACATGCACATCATACTCCTGTTAATGGCAATAAAAACACGTCAAAAAAGGTACTTAAAGTAGTTGTTGCAACTTACATTCATAAAAAACAACGACACCGAAAAAAAAATGAAAATAACACATTGACACAAAAAGGACATCGTCATTTCTCTTACACATACATAAACTCACAAGTGAAACTACTCGAAAAAAATAGAGAAACAGTTGGCATACAATTACCGCATAACAACTGACAGTACTTGACAATAATTTAAGGCATTTATAGGTGGCTTGTGGCAGAAGTTTTAGGACGTACTATAAACACATATGGATATGAGTTACTGGGTTGATAGTATATGTCAGATAAACACTGGGGCATCATTACGAAGCATATGTATTCTGGGAAGCGCATGCAGTATAACATTAATTTCTAATTCCCTTAAATTTATTGCTAACCCACGTAAGAACACATAATTTCTAAAGCTGAAGCAGAACAAATAAATAAAGTTATAACAATTGGTGACTTTGCAGGTAGAATGTTGTAACTTCCTTTAACATTTCAGCTCTATATAAAAATGTCGCATTGCACATGTTTTATAATTTTAGTATGTGTTGCATTTCTATGTATGTGATTCTGTATGTACGAGTATATATTCGTTCATAAAACTTTTGCCAAATATACTCGAGTATTTCGAAAATGTAGTTATTGTATGTATTTCTTGTACACGTGTATAACTAAACAATTGCACATTCTAACTTTACAAAGTTTTATGCTAACAAAAAAACTTCTTTAAAAAAATGAGACGACAACTGAATAGCAATCAAAAATAAAAAGAAACACTCCTGCATGATTATTGCAGTCAATTGTAAAATACAATTTCCATAGAAAAAGAAAGGATTCATACGACGAAATAAATAAAACCAACCAACACTTTCCAAAAATATGGAAAATTAAAAACAAAAATTAAAAAATGACCTAGAATACATTTTTGGCAAAGCAATGCAGGGTTGTAAGGGAATTAAATATTTTAATTTTTAATGGATTATAATGTCATTGATAGGAAACAAGTGATTTAACTTTTATTCAATAGTAAAGTACAATTCCATAGTAGTAACAACTAGATTTCCAGTAAAAATTTTATCACATGTCATTGATAATACAACCAAGATGAAAATAATTGCTACTTGGATTTTCAGAAGACCAAACACGAAAATTTGGTTCACTAAATTCGCAATGCCCGCCCCAGAATGACGATAATATTGATCGAAAATATCACAAATATTAGGAAATGTAGCTTTTTTAAATCCATCCTTCACTGCAGCAACTGTCAAAGCTTCTACTACTAATATGTCAAAAAGTCAAAACTTTTTTTCTTTTAAATGACACCAATTTCTTTTTGAAGTTCCTGTTAGTTTTCTTTTTATAAAGCTTTGGAAACAAACAAAAAACGCCGCATAAAATAAGCTGTGAGCCACTGTATATTGAGTGTATAACTTAAAAATGCGGGATTAATAACACATGGCGTATCCTTTGAACTCGGTTTTTATCTTTAGTAACTTATATGTCATTTTAAAGGCTACATATATATATGTCATTTATTCTCACTTAGTTATTGAACATTACAGTGTAAAGAACTAAGTTTTTTTTTGCTTTTTTTTTTTTTTCTGCAGGAAGACGATTACATGCAAAATCGGAAATGCAGCTTAAACTTATTAAAAGGAAATCCTTATAGCCGAATCATTACTTGCTATTGAAAATAGATCCATTACGATAACTCGAAGCGTAAGAGATTATATGTGAAGCCCGGAATCAATACCAAAGCCAAATGTCCATGGCGCTAAGGTAATGCTCTGTGTTTGTTGGGAACAAAAGAAACCTAGCCATTATTAGCAGCTGGAATTTAGCCAGATCATCACAGGAATGCAAGTGCGTAATGCAACTACAACATTGTTAAGAAAAAATTATCCAATGGCAGTTTATCAAAAGCTTTATGAATTTTGATTACAAGAAAAGGGAATACCTTTAAAAGGAGGTTTTATTATTATTTATATTCGTGAACTGAGGACCAGAACATCACTTATGCAGCAACTATCTTCACGACAAAAAGCGTGGGCCTCAAATCCAAAACAATTATAAATTTAAGAGCAGAGACTAAAAATCATCACTCCCGAAGCACTTCGTATTGCAATACCCAATAGTAGGTAATCTCAAAGCTCATGCTTAGTGAGTCATCGAGCAAAATCTGCACCGTTGGGTATCTAGATTGTCGAAAGCAATATAAGCCCATGACTTTTAGCAAATAGGTACTAAGATTGGTCAAACTGCTGCAAACAAATCGTAGATTGTTAATCAAATTGTCAAATTGACAATTTGCTAATTTTAGTAGTCTACGAGTACACGGTTCAATCTGAACTTTTTGTTGTTCTAATAACGAAATCGATCATCAAGATTATAGTAAAAAAAAGCCCCTATTAACCCGTGTGTCAATGCCGAAAGCATTGAGGTTTTCAGTGCTTACCAGCTGTTAAAGATCACAATTTGTTAATTACAGTCCGGAATGAAAGATAAAAAAACGGGTTCAAAAAGCTAGTTTACGAGTATACACACATATATACTTACATAAATGAACAATTTTAAATTAAAAAATTACATTTCTAGGGCTGGAATTTCCGAATGTACATAGGTACATATAGTCCAATTGAGATACGTTCATTTTGATGCATGCATATTTACTTATTAAGCTTTAAGCCTTATTTGTCTAGAATTAAGCTCGGTTTCAACTTTTCGTCTATTTAAAAGTCTGTTGTCACAATTATTTACATTATACCTACACACATGTTTTGTAGTTGTAAAAACACAATAATTCTTCTGCTTGTTCCTCCTTGATTGTTAAAAAAAATTTAAAAATTGTTTAACATGTCCTGCCTTTGTTATCCTTGCATTCATACTCTCTGAATACAGTTGCATGTACTATATACATATGTATGTATGTTATGTATTGTACTTAGTACATTAAAGTAGTGAAACATTCATTCATTCATTCATTCCGTTGACATGTACGAAAATTTAACAATACAAAGTTAACAACAACAATGAAAGCACAAAAACACAAGAAGTAAGAGTAAGAGAGTACTTGCTGCACTTTTACTCGTAGTAGTTGAAAATGAAATTAAAATTAAAATTATTTGTATGAAACTTAAACAATGACTGTATGAATTGTTAAAATGCCAAAACAAAAACTACAGCAAGAACAACAACAACAAAAACAAGTAAGAAAGTATAGTCGGTCAAGCCCGACCATATAATACCTTACACCCAGTATATGTATAAAACAGTTTTTCAGAAATGTGCGCTATATGGGAGATATGACCTATTATGCACCGATCATCCAAAAATTTAGTGTCTTGATTTTTGTGAATATAAATATTGTATATGTTAAATTTTATTTCGATATAAATACTTTTAAACGATTTATGGAGGTTAAAGTTGATTACCAGCAGGGTCTTATATGGGAGTTTCGACTAATTACGGACCGACCATTATAAAATTAGGTGACATAATTTCTGTATATTATTTGTGTCGAATTTTATTTGATTACCAACATTCTTAAGAAATTTATGATCTTTAAAGTGATTTTCGGAAGTGGGCCATTTATAGGAGCTACGATTAATTATGGACCGATCACAAAAAAATTGTATCGTATTGTTTGTATCATATGAAATATATTTGTATTAAATATTATTTGGATAACAACATTTTTGAGTGAGTTATGCTCTTTAAAGTGATTTTCGGAAGTGGAGCTACGACTAATTATGGGCCACTCACTTGTGATGAAACTTGTTTGGTTCCTTGCATAATTCAAACATTTATGAGCGGTAAACCCCAATTTCGGAATGACTTTTGTATGGGGGCCAGATGAAATAATGGACCGATTTCCACCAGTTTCAATCCCATCCATCCTTAGGCCGAAAAAATATCAAGTACCAAATTTTATCGAAATATCTTCAAAATTACGACCTGTACTCTGCTTTACATGGAGCAGACGGACAGACGGACATCGTTAAATCGACTTAGAAAGTGATTTTGAGTCAATCGGTATCGGTGTTGGACCAATATTTCTGGACGATACAAACATCAGCACAAATCCAATATACTCTCCTTACTATGGTGGTGTAGGGTATAACAACAACAACAACAACAACAGATACGAAAACAAGACTAAAGAATGAACTTTCACAGTGGTTTCGTTTACTCAGCCGAGATTAAGATGAGATGATACGTGCAACAACAACAACAGAAAATAAATAAAATTTAAGTCAACAATGCAACAACAAAAAGCTTTCAACGATGTCCTTGAAGAAACGTGTGTTAGTTAAAACACATGCACAGCGCCGACAATAACAAATGGTTACCCCAGACATTTGTTGTTTATATGCTATAACAATAAACACAGGCATACTATATACTTATGTATGTAAATAAATACGGGTTTAGTTGACAACCTAATATATGCCGAAATAGCTCAGTTGGGAGAGCGTTAGACTGAAGATCTAAAGGTCCCCGGTTCGATCCCGGGTTTCGGCAGTCAATTTTTTTAATTATTTTCTTTTGCTATTTATTGTTTTTATTCTCAATTTAAAAAAAATACTTGTTTGCAAAAACAAAACTAAAAATCACTTTATTTGTTTATTGTTATTATATTTGTTTGCTTTTACTTTCTTGTGCTTTTTTTTATGTTTAGCTTTTTATTGTTGTTAGCTTTTTCTTGTTTGTGTTTATTTAGAGCTTTGCTCATTCTTTACTTGTGGTTTCCGTGGTGTAGTGGTTATCACATCCGCCTAACACGCGGAAGGCCCCCGGTTCGATCCCGGGCGGAAACACACTTATAATTTTTTTTTTATTTGATTTATATACTTATTGTTTGGTATACAAACTTTTTAATTATTATTAATTATAATTAATTATTTTGCTTAGTAATAAAAATTACTAATGTAAAATAATTCAAGTATTTGAATAATAATCAGATTTCTGATGCCCAACATTAAAGTATCAAATTGGTAGGATTTTCTAAGGAGAAAAATATAGTGAAATATCAGTTAATTTTAATGAAATTATGAAAAACCGACTTATTGAAGAAACCAGATTCTGATTTAAAAATGCTCTAACTTGAAGTTTTTTCTGGATAATGGTAATTCAATTTATAGAAGTTCAACTGTAATCAATAATTTAGCAATTTTGATAAAATAGAAGCTAGTACTCGGATTTAAGCAATAAATTTTTAATATGTTTATTTATATATTTATTTAAAATTCCATAATCTTTGCTTTTATCTTTATATTCGGTATTCGGTAAAATAGTTCCGGAAAAACTACAACTAAAACCAATCGGTTTTAAAATACATAATTGAAAAACTAATCTGCCAATTTTCGGTTTCGGATCTAACAGTATAGATCTTTTGATTTTAACATAAAGTGATCCACAAACACACTGAATTAAGGTAGAGTTAGTCTTTACTTTCTGTTCCGTTCCGAATCAGCTGACTTATTTCTGTTAAATAGAAAATGTGTCGAAGTCGTTAGTTGTTTTGTTACTTTCCGTGCCGTTGCGGACGAACCTGTTGAAAACAAAAATTTGCTAAGTAATTGTAAGTGACAGCACATCCGCACAACAAAAAAAAATTTTGATTTAATACAAAAGTTTTCAATTTCTTTGAATTTAATTAAGTTTTTGTATAAAAATATAATATGTATTGTCTGTTTACCTAAAACAGCTGATAAGTTTATACGAAAAAACTAACTAAACACAAAAATTAAACAACAAAACGACACGGAACAGAACAGCAACAGAAAGTAAAGACTAATGAAGCCTTTAGAATGTTTGATTCTTACAGACATTGCAGATTAAAAAAATAAAACAAGTAAGAAAGAAATATTGAATTGAATTGCATTTGGCTGAATATTATGTTCGGTTTGGGCTGAAACAGTCTTCCGGTAGGGCACTAAAAGTCAGTTAATCTTGAAATTTAATATACATACTCGTAAATCAAACAAACATTAAATTTCAGAATACTGTTGGCATTAGTGTCAAATTAATATACACAGTAAACCACCATGCCATCAAATTTGCACTACATTATTGCAACTTATTACATATTAGTTTTGATAGGGGAATTAAAAAAAGTATCGTATGTTTCCGCCCGGGATCGAACCGGGGGCCTTCCGCGTGTTAGGCGGATGTGATAACCACTACACCACGGAAACTATATCCAGGTACAGGACAACAAACAGATTTAAATATTTCATAATATATAAAGAAGACATTTATCCAAAAATTTGATCTATATATAATTTATTTAAAATGCAACATATTTTTTAAAATTTATGAGAATGAAACCTTTGGACTGCTTGACACTAATTTTATCTTCAATATTTTGCAGTTTTCGTGGTGTGGTGGTTATCACATCCGCCTAACACGCGGAAGGCCCCCGGTTCGATCCCGGGCGGAAACATGTCAATATTTTTAATTATTTAATGAATTTTCTAAAAATCATGAATTTTAATTTTCTTGGAAACAAGTGTTTAAAACATGAAAATGTTACCCTTCTTCTGCCCCTTTTCTCAAGTACTAGAAAATTAAACTATTGTGTCCACAGTATATAAATATGAAGTACTACTAAACTTTATGCAGACATATTTATAAATTAAAAAAAAATATGCATTATAATATAAACCAAAAATGCAATATGTATTTTTATATAAAAGACAGACAAAAGGCCAACATTTTTTAATTTAAAAGTTTAATAATTGTAGAAGTTATTTTAAAAAGCTGTTTAAACGCCGTCTATTTATAGTTTCCGTGGTGTAGTGGTTATCACATCCGCCTAACACGCGGAAGGCCCCCGGTTCGATCCCGGGCGGAAACACAATATACTTTTTACGTTATATCAAGAGAAAAGCATCGAGACAATATAAAGTAAATACTTAATATAGTTTAAAAAAATGTTTTATTATACATACATATTTACTATAACTACAAATTTAAAACAAAATTACACAGGTGCTCAAGATTTTGGACAATGCTTGAGCAACATACATATGTACTATAACTACAAATTTAAAACAAAATTACACAGGTGCTCCAGATTTTTTACAATGCTTGAGCAACCATTTTATTACAAGGCGCTGTGAAAAATGACCACAAAAAATAAAAAACAAAGAAAGGTCGAAAGTTTGGGTTCAAACTTTTGGTTTGATTGTTCTCTAATGTAAAGTACTTCTTAAGTGGTACTCTACAATGTAGGCAATTTTGATGCATAGATCTTCTAATCGTACTCGCGCTTAGAGGTTTTCCAGAAATTTTCGTAACATTTTGGGCTATTTTTACGGCACTAGATTCGATTTGCTCTTACTTATCTTACTATAGCTCTTACTTTGGCCGTTTTGCACCAGCTAAATATATTACTATTGTGTTTGGTATACTTGTCTATATTTTTTTTGTACAGTGATGCCTTTTAACCATTTTGCGTCTATTATGATTTGCCGGGTCTGCATTGATGTTTGATTTCCCATTGGAAATTGTTCATTACTTAACGTCACAACTTAATCTCTTTTAATGATAAATTATGAAACATGCAATTACTTTGAACGGCACTTTGCGGTTATACTTTTAAACAAAGAAAATTAAAAAAACCGCCAGTACTTTTGGAATGACAGTGGTTTCTTTGCATAAGGATTATGTCACTATTTACTTTCTATAGACGCTTAAAAATTGCTCTATTTTAACAATAACTCAATTTGCTTTTGTTTTTGTTTAATTTTTTTTGTGAATTAAATTCTACTTAAATAACTATATAAAAATGCAATATAATTTTCTAATATAATATTATTTATATTAATATGTATGTGGTATTGACTTTATTTTGACGCTCAGAGTATATATTTTAATATCAAATTGGAGCATACTTTTCAGTGTATATTGTTTTAAGACTCTCTGGAAGTGGTCACAAAATAAGTGCACAATAATCACTTCTGTGTTATAAGCTATGAAATGAATTGAATTCAACTGTTTCCGTGGTGTAGTGGTTATCACATCCGCCTAACACGCGGAAGGCCCCCGGTTCGATCCCGGGCGGAAACACACAATAATTTTTATTATTTATAGTGAAAATTTGCATTGCACTTACAATTAAAAATGAAATTAATATAAGGTACAGAGTAGTAGTACCCAGTTAACTAATAAGCAATAAATAAATAACGCAAGTGAACCTGTAAATCTAAATTAAATGTATGGCAGGGACGATGTAAATATTAATATACGTTACCTTATTGTTATTAGGCTTTATTTTGACTTAATAATAGAAATATATTTCTAAAAGGCGATGGAACTTTGCAATAGGAGGAATACTTATTGTAAATTTTAAATGCATATTATTTGAATGCTATATGCACGTATTTAAGGAATTGAGGTTTTTTAAAGATTTTTGTCTTGAACTTTTTGCAGTGTAGTAAAGCCAACTGTTTCCGTGGTGTAGTGGTTATCACATCCGCCTAACACGCGGAAGGCCCCCGGTTCGATCCCGGGCGGAAACACATTATACTTTTTTTAATTCCCCTATCAAAACTAATAATAAGTTGCAATAATGTAGTGCAAGTTTGATAGTAGGATCCGAGTTATAGACCATAGTTTCAGACAACTTCAATATTTTTCAGATATTTTTTTTTTTGATATTTTCTTCAAATATGCAGATAATGTCATGCCATTTTGCACACTTTATTTCTTATAGAAGAACAAGTCCTTCAAATGTCTTTTAGCAATATGGCATTATGATACATAGAGAAGCCGTATCCATAAAAATCTCTGCAAAAATAAGTTTTATGCAAAGTGAAATCTCAAAACGACACTTTGTTTGCATCGGTTCATATTTTGACATAGGATCATATAAAGTACACTTTCGAAAATCACTTAAATGCGCATAAATCGCTTATAAGCATCGGCGACAAGTTTAAATGCGACACAAATAGTCCATACGTACATAACAAATTTTATGGCGATCGTTCCATATTTAACCGTAGTCCCCATATAAAGTTCACTTCGAAAAATTATATCATAAAACTCTTATAAAATCTCTGTTAGTTTTCTTTTTACTGAGCAAATAAAAACAAAGGCCCTCTATAAAATAAGCTGTGAGCCACTGTATATGAAAATTATATATTGGATTGTAATAACAACTATTTTAAGTTTTTTTTTTACTTTAAACATATCTGACAAAAAGATTATTGTAAGGCGACCTAAGATTTTAATTTTTCTTCAACTATAAAAAACCCTTCACTTCCCCACCATTGCAAAAATAAAGCAACTCTCTAATTACGTTTTCTTTTTGGTCGAACAACACGTGGAAAAGACATAAATTATATTGTTTTTACAAAACTCACAAAAACAAATGAAAAAAAAATATGCAAAAAATGTAAGAAAAACTTCAGCCAGCAACCAACTATGAAGATACTTTCATTATGTTGAGTCTTCCGGTTGATAGTCGTTCAAGTCTGTGCATGACGTTGCATACCACCGTTTTGTTTAAATGTTTGGAGAAAGTGATATTTTCAGTCACTCACTCGTTGTGGCACTATATTTAATACTTGCGAGTTGAAAGTGTTCGAGACCTTAAATTTTTTTTGCCCCCTTATTTTCTTGTTTGCCAACAGCTGTTGTGCCATTATTATTTCGAAAATGCAACCATGCCTTTAGAAAAATCATAAATAATTAAAAATTGCATTTGGTAATAGGAGAAATGAAGCTCCCCACTAAAAACCTACATAAACTATAACTTGCAGCATAATAAATTTTCAAATTCATTGGCGACTTGCCTTTCTTATACATATATAGTTGGTTAATTGAGTTTTGTTCTTTTCATAAAATACCGCTGCTTGTTTCTTTTTAGAAACACAATTAAAGTAGAGAAGAAATATAGTTAGTTTATTATTAGGTTTGTAACAACTTGAAAGTGTTCTAAAGTAGTAGTCTCTCACAGCTCTCTCTCTCTCTCTCTATCACAGCTAACAGGGGAGGAGCGGACGGACGGTTCTTATTTTCACAACACGTAAATAAAATTAATATAAAAAAAAATTTAATTGAATTCATAAAATCTTAGAAAGTCAATGCTTAATTCTAATACATACATTTATTAATATGCCAAGTTTTGTTTGTGCCAACCATTGCACAGTGGAGCAGAATGGAATTTTTTTTTTTTGGGAATAATTCTGGCATTTCTAAACGGCTGGTGCGATCGTGTTACAATTTTACATAAAAGTAGCCAATCAGCATTTGAGTTTAAGTTTTATAGATGGCTTCCACCAACTTGCCAGGGGTGAAGCTACGGGAGTTTCAAATAGGATGCAATATTTTTAGTTTTTCCTTAAATTTCTAAGTTTATTACATTTTCTAAAAGTCCTCAGCAAAAACAAGCTTGTGTGTGCTATTTATCTCTTATAGATTTCAAGCTATAAGCTTTTATAAATTAAAATTTATTCCACACCCTGGTCAGGTTCGGGCAGATTCTTTTACCGATTTTCTGCAAATTTATTTTGTTCGTCAAACAATAAAATTTCTCATGAGGCACAAAATATTTAAAAGCAATATCTAGAATAACTAAAAATGAACGATTTTCAATTTGAAAGTTGAAAATTAAATCGCGATCTCGTGAATAGTCTAGAATGCAATTGTAGTTTCGTACAAAATCCATTCCAATTATTCCGTCCACTGGAATAGGAAAGTTGTCATTGACAACGTGAAATTCATGTCGAATAAGAATATCTTCTATCATCAAATCAGTGGCTACTTTTCCTATGGTAGCAGTTAAACCATGGCCTACTCCACTGAGGTTAGTAGTGATACCATAATTAATATGTTCGTTAAGAACCTTTGTTTGTTTAATAAGAGAAATGTCCGCTCCCGTGTCGATGAGAAATGTCGTTTTACCGGCATTTAACGATGATCTGCAGCTGATATAGCTGTATAGACCAATATTGATGTTATAAATTTTTGCAATTATACATTCAGGGGGGCCTGCAAGTTTTCCGAATTATCTTCGGTTACAAGCCGTGTATTTCTTGTATTTCTGTTGTTATTATTCGTACTATAGCTGTTTCGACCTCTTCCGCGGTAATTGTTGTTCTCACCGCGATACCTATTGTTGTTATTATTATTATTATTACTACGCCTATTATTATTCCTATATCCATTACCAAAAAACTGTCTACGATTTGAACCATATCCTCTGTTATTGGAACCATAAAATAGTATTGAATTAGGTTGGCCGAGTACTTCTGTACAACTATTTACGAACTTTGCCATTACCTCGTTCATAGTTGAAAAATTTCCTGACTCCATTATTGATCTCACTTTTTCATTAGTGGCATTTCTTATTATAGCTTTAACCGCTGTTTTTGTAGCGTATGTACTTGCAACTTCGATTGGTAGGCTTTTGCCAATCTCTTAGCGAGGTCTTCTATCTCACTCGCGTATGAATTAACATTTTTATTCTGTTGCCTAATGTTCATTAATTTTGCTGTGACCACATCCACTGTTTCTCCCTTAATAGATTTCTTTAGTTTAACTATGACTTCCTGTAAGGTGGTTTCACTAGACATAGTATTTCTTACCGCACCTTTCAGTTTGGTTTTCACTAAATTAATTGCGATTGCTTCATGTGTTTCCTTAATGGAATCCACTAAGCATAACGCTTCAATGAAGCTTTGCAGATTATCTGCTTTACCATCATATTCCGGTATTAATTTAGCAGCTGTGTTCAAAAACTCTATTGATATCTGAGGCATATTGCTTTTTTTTCTATTAAATTTTCTATGTGTTTGAGCAAGTAGGAGTAATTCCAGTTTGAAAAGGCAAAAAGGTCCCAGGGACCTTCTCACTCATCGGAGGGTTAACTTAACAAACTAACTTACATCTATGTATAAACAAAAGGTATTTAGTTACGACGTAGACTCACAGACTGTGGGAAATGGTTAGTCAGCACTAAAGGGTTTAGTCGGGTTTCATCATGTGAACCAGACAAATACACCCTGACTGACTAACCGTTGGTGTTATGACACTTATGGCGTTTTCTTTTCTGGCAAAAATGTTACATATATGTTACACTTTTTAACCATTTCCCATATAAAAAATGAAAAAAGTGTAACATTTTTGCCAGAAAAAAAACGCCATTAGTCGTGAGTGTACGTCACATAATAGACTTCTTTTGGACAAAAAAATTACATAATTATTTCTTATTAAAAAAAACTTTCTGAACGTCTATATTCAAAATTCAAAACATAAACTCGACAAACACTTCCTCTCTAGGCAAAGTTTAGAAACTACAGATTTATTTCTCTTTTTTCCAAATTGCCCCACAGTGCAGCGTCGCTCCTGGTGTGTGGAGTACATTTTAAAAACTTAAATTCTGAATAAAATTTGTATCCAACATGTACAATTTTTTATGATCGAACCAGCCGTTTAAAATTGACAGATTTATTTTAAAAAAAAATTACGACTCTGCACCACTGTGCGGTGTAAGAAAATGTAAGCTTTTTGTTTTACTGTTGTGTATCCGAAATTCGTCGCCGCCTAGCATTTTATACTAACTAGCAGTTGCAGTGGCTTTTAAAAATAGCAACAATGTACACATTTAGCTAGCTGCCTCATAGGAGCCTTTTATTTTCTCAAGACTTTTTGTTGTTACTTATTACTTTTACAGTTAGTCGCTTTATTTTGACGAGTGTAATTAAAGCATATACTCGTACATAATTATCTTGTAATTTATTTGGCCATTAAAATGTTTTTTTTTGTTTTTGGCGGTGGTGTTTTTATACCCTTCACCATCATGAGAAGGGTATATCTATATAAGTTTGTCATTCCGTTTGTAATTTCCACAATATAATTTTCCGACCCTATAAAGTATATCTGAAGCCTTATAGATAGCAGAGTCTATTAAGCCATGTCCGTCTGTCTCTCCGTCTATCTGTCTATCTGACTGTTGAAATCAATTTTCTTAAGCCCCCAGATATCTTCGTGATCCAAATCTTCAATAATTCTGTCAGACATGCTTTCGAGAAGTTTGCTATTTAAAATCAGCAAAATCCGTCCATAAATAACGGAGATATGAGCAAAAATCCGAGACAACCTCTGAAAATTTCATCAAAAAAACTAAGTGTATTAATATTGTTACGAACAAATTCATCAACAGATGACGTTGATCGAAGAAAGTGTATTAATATTGTTACGAACAAATTCATCAACAGATGGCGTGTTTATCGCCATAATTATGCATAATATAATTATGCATCCACAACGAAAGTGAAGGGTATATAAGATTCGGCATAGCCGAATATAGCACTCTTACTTGTTATTTTTAAATCACTTTTTCCTTTTAATCGTCATAATTGCTTGATATTTATTTATTTATTTGATTTTACGTGTGTTGCTAGTTCTCTTCGCTCATTGTCTTCATAAATTTCTTTGATTTTTTAGTTTTGTTCTTCTTGTTTTGAACGGCAGAGGCACTAATGGCACTTTTGCCGTCTTTTCTTTTTCGATTATTTTGAAAAATAACAAAATAATATTTATAGAATTATATGCGCTATATTAGATGATAAAGATGTTGATGTATTTGGATGTCTTACGGGTTGTGGAAAATGTAAAGGTAATTTTGTAAACAAATATACAGTGACTACAAGTGATACCCTATACAGGTTATATAGCCAGTAGGATAACGATACAAATTCGTCAATACAAATTGAGTCCAAACTAAACATTAAACACTTTATACTGGGGTTCGTGTAAACAGCAAAATTTCTTCAAAATTTATGTATGTACACAGAAAAAAAAATCATGTTTTTTTCCAATTAAACCTTTAATTGATTTTAAAATAATTTTCAATTAAAATTTTAATTGATTCAATTACTTTTTCTGATTTATCTGATATTTTCAATTAAATCTCAATTTTTTTTTTAATTGATGCTATCATTTTGTTTACAGGTCAATTAAATTTTTAATTGATTCCACAAATATTTTAATTGAAACTCATTTTTATTTTTTTCTGTGTAGTTATTAATAGTTATTAAATAAATAATTTTGAAGAAATTTTGCTGTTTGAAGCATTTTGAAGAAAATTTCAATTGTGTAAATCTAGCTTAATTTTATAAAAATATTTTTTTATTATTTCCCAATTGTAATTGGATTTTCCGCTTCTTTGGTATAAATAACTTTCTAGAGGTACTTATTCAAATCGAGTTTGCGAAAAGTCTCTGTATAAGATATCAAGTTGTGACGTTAAGTAGGGAGAAATTTACACTGCAAAGACAAACATCAATTGGAATTAGGCAAATCCTAATAGACTTACATATAAAAGGTAAATCCCTTCGTGAAATAGGTAAAATCATAGGAAGGCATCACTGTACAATAAAAATAATCTGCCAGTATAATCAATTAATTAATTAGTATATAATAGTGCCAATTTCATAATTCCCATTTTAAACATGAAGATCAGAATAAAGAAAAATGGTCACAGAACCATAAATTCTCTTTGTGAGATCTTAGTATCTAAATTTAGGTGCTTGCATTTTGAAATGACAAATGGTAAAATTAAGATGTTCCTTGAATGGTACCATTGAAATAAGTACTTTTCTGTCTCACTTTACTTTACTTTACTCAAATAGACAAAAAGGACGTAACCACTAAGTAAATAATACATAAAGCCTTTTATTTATTTCAAAAACTTGTTTTATTTAGGACAAGTCACACACAAATAAATTTATTTCTAATTTATTTGTTGCTGTTTGATCTTGCAAAACAATTGTAAGATCAAATAGCACAAATGTGGACTAAAAAATGCGCTTACATTCTTTTAAGTAAAAAGACGAGCGTATACAAATTTAATTGATATATTGTTAAAATAAACCAACTTTTATGCGTCAAAATACATCAAACAGTGGCATCATTCTTGTGCAAAGAACCCTCTTTCATTCCTCTCTGGTACTTTTTCGTTAAAATTGAATTATTTTTTATGTTTTTAATTCTTGTAGTTTTTGCTAATGAGTTATATTTTGCTTTAGCTACTTATAAATTATGCAATATATTTTGTTTTAAATTTGTACTTGTAGTGTATAATAAAACATTTGTATTAGATGTTTACTTTATATTGACGGTCACAGTAAATGGGAGCTATCAATTATGAGCCGATCTTTACAAAATCAGATAACGCTATTTTGAAGATACTTTTAATATAGGTACGTATTTAAGTGATTTTTAGAATTGGATGTTGTATGGGGATTAAATATGGGCAAATTCTTCAAAAATTTAATGTTATCATTTATTAAACAATTATATTTTATTTTTCGAAATTAAGGTCTAATATTGTTTTTATTTTTTTATTTTTCCGATATTTCGCTACAACAATGTGTAGCATCTTCAGGGAAACATTTATTTTAATACAAATATTATTTGTGCTTATCTACCGTAAATTCATATTCTGGAAAGAAATTTGTATGGGGGCTAGTAGAAGTCATGAACCGATTCCTACCATTTTCACCAGAGTTTGTTCCTTTAAATTTCTTTTGAATTTATGTATGAGAAATTTCATGGGATTATCTGGGAAAATATTAATTTTTTGCAAGTTGTCCTACATTTTAGTCCATAACTCTCGTTCAACTGTAACGATTTTACTGAGTTTCAATGCCAAACTGTTTGGGAGTATGATAAACGATCCTAAGTAAATTATGTTGATTTTGTATTTTAGTTTTTCAGTGAGAGTGTTTTAGACAGACGGACATAGCTCAATTGATTTAGAATTTCATAAGGATGCAGAATATATACATATGTATATATTTTTTTGTTGTGTCTGAGATGAATATTGCTCAATGTTACACACGGAATGACAAACCATTATATACCCTCATTTATCAATTTTGTTGGTGAAGGGCATAAAAAGTACTATTTGCCCTTTTATACTCCATCATGTTCGAGTTCCAAACAGCGCCGTGATAGTTGACTTTTGTGTATTTCAGGCAGCCTATGTTATTAAGCCAACAAAGCTTTAGAAATTTCGTTCTTTACCCATTTCGGTACGTTATTTGTCTCACTTGATGTGCAAAAATGTTAAAAATCTAAGCATTGAAAAACAAATTATAAAAAAACACAAAAATAGCGTATTTGATTAGAATTAAAATAAATTGTTTAAGATAAAAGCATCACTATTATATTGATCGAATTATAATATTTAAATTATGTATGTATTCAAGTGTGTATTCAATTCGACTTGATTGAGGCAGTTTTACTAGATTTCTTTCCTGATACAAAAACGCATTTTTAATATAATTCTCTTGACTTTTATTTTAAATTTATAAACATTTTATCTTGATATTAAATTTATACTTGTACACATGCATCGTAGCACAGTGGGAAGAATTTTATTTAAGTCGGACAAATTTTTATAAGGAAAGAAATAAATGATATTTTTTGTATAGGAAATTATCACATATACCAGGGAACTTGTATGATATTATTGAAGAGGTATGTAAAGCAATAGATATTAAACAAGTTAGAGTGCTATATTCGGCTGTGCCGAATCTTTAATACCCTCCAAAAAAACTATACTGGTTTTAGGACTAGAATTCTGTGTTTTCTATTTCTATTGTGGGATGATTTTTGTATATATGTTAATGATCTGTGCAAAGTTTTGAGTCGGTACCGGTATTTATACGATATATATAAAGATAAATGGCTTTTTCGGATGTGGTCCTTATATGGAAGCTACGACCAATTGTGGGCCGACCACCATAAAATTGAGTACAACAATTTATTTACCTATAACGATTATTTATGTCAAATTTTAACCGTTTAACATTATTTATACGTATTTAAGTGAATTTTGAAAGTGGACTTTATATGGGGTCTAAGGTCAAATATGGAACGAACTAAAAAAAAATTCTTTTTGCGATTTCTTTTTGCATGAAACTTATTCCTGCTGAATTTTATATTGATATTCCAATTTTATTTGCATTTATGTATAATTGGGCAATATTTCGGGAAGATTTTTGTATGGGGGCTATGAGAAATCTTCTTTCTTTCTTCTTTTATCATAAAAACAACGTATACACAATTTCATGGGAATATCTGCAATATATTTAAAAAACAAGTAAGAAAGTATAGTCGGTCAAGCACGACCCTATAATACCCTACACCCAGTATATGTATAAAACAGTTTTTCAGAAATAGCCGTTATATGGGATATATAACCTATTGTTGTCTTACATTTTGATCCATAACTCTTGTTCCACTATCCCGATTTTTCTGATTTTCAATACAAAATTGCTTAGGAGAACTAAGAACTATTGTAAATGTTAATTTCGGTTGTGTCCTTTCGACGTGAGAGTGCTTTACACAGACAGACAGACGGACGGAGATGGCTGAATCGACTTAGAATTTCATAAGGATCAAGAAAATATAATTTTTGATGTGTCTCAGATGAATATTTCTCACACGGAATGACAAACTTATATATACCCTTATATTCACCACTTATGGTGGTGAAGGGTATAAAAGTATCTATACGACCGAAACAAGTCATAACCAAATCGCACCTAATATTCGGCCCTAAAATTTTAGCATTTAATAGTGGAAACGGCAAATGTTTTAACATTATACTTTCAATATTAATTTATAATATTAATTTGATTTATAATATTCAACAAAATACCACATTTATCGCACTGTGCATTTTGTAATTTAATTTAATTTAGTATGTGTTAATTATGTTATTTTTTTATTACAAAATAAACATGTTTTTGTACAAAGTTGTTAATTTATGAACTTTTTTTTTTATAAAAATAAAATCACATTAATAAAAATTTAAACTGCCATTTGTGTATGAGTGCCATGAAATATGGCTGTGATTAACCCTTGGGAAACTTTGTAAGCTAATCAAGGCTAATAAAGAAAAACAAAGAACAGGAAATTATTAAAATTTATATTCAAATGGAGACATGCAAATCTGGTCATAATTGGGAAATGGGAAACTTGATATTGCAAGTTATTTATTTATAATTAAGTTCGTTTAAAATATTTCCAAATATTATACTTGTAGCAACTAGCACTTGAAGAAGTATTGTGGGAACTGTACTCTAAATATTCAAATATACATTTACACAAAATCACTTTCTGTTGGGAATCTTAGTAAATTTTAAAGTCAAAAGAAGATTTTACTGCTTATTTTCTTAATAACTCATAAAAATGTTAAAACTTTGGCCACTCTTTAGCTTTAAAGTAGACATGTTATTAAACTTGTTCTGCTTTTATTTTTATTATTAAAGTCAATGGCTTAATTCGCAATTAGAAAATTAACTTGTAAATCTACAGAAAAGGCACACACACACAAACACACACAAACACGTAACCAAAATACATTTTAGAAAAAGTCCAATGTCTGCTATTTAGCACTTGAGTATTGTGACAGTATTTTGTGTTCCCTATTTCGTGTCTAAATGGCACATGTAGCAACTTCATCATTGTCATTAATGTCAGCAAACAGCAACATCAAGTATCATTTTGTTGCTGTTGATGGTTTTTTCCTCATTTTTTTTTTTTTTTTGGAGTACAAGTGCTTGGATGCTTTTCGCAAGAGTATTAGGATTACTAAACAGTATAAAACAACAAAAAATATTTGAAATGAAATTAAAATTGTTGTATGTGGCACAAGTTGGAATTTTCTAAATACATAAAAGTTACGAATATGATTCAGAGATAAATTGCTTAATGTCTGCTGACATTTTTTTAGATGTCTTTATATTATTTTAAAATGGCTTGTTTTTCCAAATCAAATAAGTGTTTGAATGGAAAATGGAAAATGGTACAATTTTCCAGTACTTTTCACATGTTGCAATTAAATTAAAAACTCAAAAAAAAAAATAATTTAAAAAAATATTAAATTTATATTACGATTTAATATAAATTATGATTCATAATGAATTTTTTAATTTTGTTTAGAAATTTAAAAGAAGTTAAAAAAAACAAAAAGAAAATTAGCGGGGAAGTTCATCTACATATGTGATCATGCAATATGCATCATTTTTTATTAGTTTTTACTTAATATGTGCGAATTTGTTGAGACAACTCATTAATGGCTTTTCAACTGGAAAAAGTACCATTTTAAATTAATGTGTGTACAGCCCTGATGTAAACAGCAATACAAATGGATAAAATGAGAGACACGTTTACGGAGTCTACAAATCTGAGGAAACAGTCGAAACATGTTTCGGTACTAAAGTTAACAGCAGCAGTAGCAGCAACAGCAACAAATCATTAATGCATAAATTATCATCCGAACGCCGAAATGACAACTTGATGTCATTTTTTTGCATTTGCCATTAGATTGGTAAATATATTTAGATATTTTGCAGCAAGTAATAACACTCAAGAGCACTAAAATAGTATGTCCGCTTTTACACGTTTCAAGTGTGATTCTTCAAGTATTTTTGGATGAGAAATGAAAAAAGTGCATACTTGCTGGTACTAATCAATTGTTTTATTTCCTTTTGTTTTTTTTTCTTTTATTTTCTGCCTCTTTTTCTATGCAAAGTTGTAGAAACTTGATGGCAAAGAGCACGAAAATTTAAAATACGTGTGTGAACGCAATGACAGCTTCAAAAGAGAATTTAACAAAAAACTGGGTCAGCTAAAACTGAAACATATGTGAAACACGACTATTAAAACTAAATCGCAAAAAGCATGAAATAAATATAAATTAGCACTATGTATTAAATTAATCTATAGGAGGATCTCAATTAATTTTAAATCTATAGTTTTTTTTTTTAGCTAAAAAGAAACAGAGATACCCTGCATAATGAAAATATCGCACATTCAGAAACTCTCGGTTTTTGAACTGATTAATTCAAAGACAGTTTAAAAATATTTGATCACATATCATCGATATCGAACATTTATTTAATTTTATTAAAACATAAATATAATTGAAGAAGTCTTTCCTCTCTCTTCTGACAAAAGCCTATGGGTTAAACTGGTCACTGGTTAAATAGTAGAATATTTCGGTATATGGATATCTTGTACATATGGTGATTAATTATTGAACTGAAGGCCATTCAGTGATTAAATACATTATACCGCAAAAAAATCTCATGATAGAAATCTTATCTAGGGAGGATGCAAAATTGTGAAGAGTAGAAACTTTGCCAAACTAGATTAAAGGAAGCAACTGTTGTAACGGGTCGGCCATCTAACGTTTTTTTTTCAACTAGTGCTTTAGCGAATGGTAACACTTAGCTCATGTCTGATAAATAGTTTTATCCTTCCGCTGAACGAATATGGTTGTGTATAGGCTTGAACAATGCTGGGAAATATTGCGACATTTCTTTAAAAATAATGGTAATGTTGCAGAAAGTGTGCGTAAAGCGCCATCAACATCAATTCACCGTCGTTCTCAAAAATTTAACATTTCGGAGACATCATTGAGCCGAATTTTGCATAAAGACCTTGGTATGACGCCATACAAAGTCCAATTGGTTCAGGAGTTGAAGCCAACTGACCATGCAATGCGTTTTCGCTTCGCTAAGTGGGCCTGCGAACGACTTACAGAAGATGCCGATTTTGCCAAAAAAAAAAAATCATCTTTTCAGATGAAGCTCATTTTGATCTTGGCAAACTTGTCGCATTTGGGGCACAGAAAACCCGCACGCATACATTGAAAAGCCGATGCACCCAAAACTAGTCACTGTTTGGTGCGGATTTTGCTCCAGAGGCATAATTGGGCCATTTTTCTTCGAAAATGAGCAATGAGTAGCCGTTACAGTCAATGGCGATCGTTATCGGGCCATGTTGATCTAATTTTTGTTCACAAAAATTGAAGAGGAGGATATTGGCAACATTTGGTCTCAACAGGACAACGCTACGTGCCACACAGCCGAAGCTATACTCGATGTTTTGCGCCCTGTTTTTGAAGATCGCATTAAGCCGCAGAACTGATGTCGTTTGGCCACCTCGGAGCTGCGATTTGACACCGTTGGACTATTATTTGTGGGGTGCCGTCAAAAATAAGTGTTACGCCGACAAGCCAGAAACAATTGACTCTTTAAAGGACAATATTCGTGAAGCCATTGGTGAAATACAGCTGCACACAATCGATAATGTGCTTAAAAATTGCACCGATCGTGTAGGCTACTACATGGCCAGCCGAGGCTGCTATTTGAATGAAATTATTTTCCATTATTAACCGGAAGGATTGTACTTTCAAATAGAAAAAGAAATTTGAGAAAGTATTCAGTAGTTTTTTTTTATAGCATTTTTCAAAAAAAAAAGTTATTTGTCATGCAAAAAATAATGCAATAGTCAAAGCTGTTGATTTTTATATTGATAAACAGTCTTGGGTACCAAAAAAATTATTTTTTAAGGTATTGAATACAAAAGCCTTCACTTTTTTCCGCCTTTTTAATTCCTTACCCTTTATCGCTGTGGATAACCTGAATGGCTATTGCTTGGTTAAAGTGTACTAGTCGCTAACAGCTTACCTTCGGATTTCCCATCCTGTTATGAGCCTACTCGTGGAACCCATATATAGAATCTAAAAATACAAAAAAAAAAAAAAAAAAAAAAAAAAAAAAAACAAAAAAAGAAAAAAAACATCTCATCTGAGGTCTAACTTCTCGCCTCTAGTCAGGCAGTGATGGTAACGGTCATTACCAACAATAGGCCCTTATTTCCGAGGACCAATCGAAGGCTGCGCATAAAAATAAAATCAGGGAGACATTATATAGTCAAGATAGTCAAAGTCTGTTTTCTGCTGCAAACGATACCAATCATAAGCACGACGAGAAAGCTCGTGTCATCTACCAGAATGCAGTAGACAAGTACCTGCAGCATAAGGATAGTACACATAAAACTTACCATTCAGCAGCTCAAGGGGACTTGAGCTCAAAGCGGAACCGCTCTCAAAATCTGAGCAACAAATCGTCAAAAAGAAAGAAGTTTTTGACTTTTCTCTATCGTCATCCACTAGGCACCCCTAGATAGTTAAAAATCTGCTGGTGGCTCTGGCAAGCGTAAAAGATGGTGTTCTATTGCTGGTGCCATCGAATCTAAGTTGGCTGAGTTCGTAATGAATTAAGTGCTTGGCAACAGTTCGACGCCTCGTTTCGACTCATAGTTAGATTTAAGGAGGCTACAGAAAGATTAAATGCTTAAATATTTTCTGTAAGGATTTTATTGACAAGTTTATCGCTTAAATATGTGGCACATGGGATGGTTTTTAGGACTTAACTTATCACGGTTGGCAAAATCTCTATGAGGTTTTGGTTACATAAAATGGGCAGCAAGATGTTGCGAATATTTGAAGCTTCAAATTCCAAGCATTTCAACGAGGAAAGGAAATGCGCAGCTCTGACGCAGGCATGTAACATTTGAATATTGATTGACAATTAAATGGTTATGACAGACAGTTACAGACACACTGAGTGGACAAACATTGAAAGAGCAAAACGAAATGTTACATCACAACACAGATCTGCTCTGACCAAATTGCTTCAATTATAAAAATTGAAAATATCACAAAATTACTGGGAACTTACATATATCGAAAACTGCGGCTATTTTCAGGCCAACTTAAGCCGACAAAAAAATGCTAGGAGGCTCAGCTCAGCATGCTTGCGTAAGTCTATGGATCACAATTTGTGTGTAGACAATATTTGAAGAAATAAAAGCCTATAGCCCAATATAAAACCATATTGTTTAAGCCGTCTCAAGCAAGTGTCTTAAACGAGGTAAACTTTGTTAGATGTTTAAATTGGTGATGATGTTCATGGAGAGTAATTTAAAAAAAAAAAAAATAGTTCGTTGATTAAAATTTATTTTTTGTTTGTTTCTTTTGCATAGCAACAACAAACAATTAATAAGGGACAAGATCAAGTAAAATGCAATAACTAGAGAAGTTGCAAAGGGAGTATTATGACACTACATTTGACTAGTGCTATTTGCTTCAACACATCTGTTAAACTCAAATGTACGAGTATAGCTGTATTGTGCGCAATTTACTTTTCTTTGTATAATTTTATCATTTAATTTGAACATTATCATTAAAAATCATGTTCCTAATGAATTTATGACACTAAAGACCAAAAGCAAAAAAAAAACGAACGAACGAAAAAAGCGTCTACTCCTCTTACCAAAAAATTAAAAAGCATAAATAAAATAATATTAACATTAATGTGTTGATTTTTTTATATTTCATTTTCATGGTGATTTGTATGACTTTAATTTGTTTTAGCTTGAACAAAAATTAAGGCACTTGAAATGTTTAGAACAGATGTTAAAATGACAGAGTATTTATTTATTTATTTATTTTAAACAGTTTAAATAAGTCATACAATTTTGTATGACAGACGAAATATTGGCCAGACATTAAGTCATACAAATATGTTGGGGATGTATGTACGAATGGGAATAGCAAACTGTAGACATTTAATGGTCACACTTTGACACTTGACCATATAAATTTGTTTTAACAATCCCAAAAAAAAAAAAAAAAAACACTTAAAAATTATGTTAAACATGAAACCGATTATATATATGAATATATAATAATATTTGGGGTATTACTAATAAACATGTTGTATAGTAGGGTTTCTTGTTGTTGTATGATATCTGTAGACAGTGAAATCTAAAACTGGAACTAATTAATTTTCTAATACTTGTGTTTTATTAATGATCTATCTTATTATGTGCTTGTTTTTTGGCCACATGTTGAAATAGGGAAACAAATATGAACATTTTATATTTAATGTGTAAACATTTAAAAGATTACAAAGGTCTTATCTTTAATATTAGAAGAGTGTGTGTCGTTCTATTCTATCTATATGTATACAGTGTTGGAAAAAATAATAAGAACGGTGTCATTATGCTCAATAATGTGAATAACTTTATTTATTCTTACTGTAAAACAACTAATGATCATTTGGTGTATCTATTCTGATAAGCATTCCATGAATCTCTTTGATGGTCATATGTTAATTTGAAATACGCGTGTGAACGAAATGTCAGGTTCAAAAGAGAATTGAACAAAAACCGGTCAGCTAAAACTGAAACAGCACTTTTAAAACTATTGTTACAAAATCGCAAAAAAGCATCAAATAAATATAAATTAGCAGTATGTATTCACCCTTATTCTGTTTGGCGTCTTCGACACAAGACGACATCGTTTGTTGTAAATCTGTATTCTCGTTGTCAATATTGCCATTTATCGTTGACTGTGGACATTGTTTGGTATTCTGTAACTTAAATTGACGTCGATGTTGCCTTTCATTTTGTGGACGGTCTTTTTAGTTGTGTTGTGTTGTTTTATTTGTGTACAAAGAAGAATTTGAAAAATAAAAATTTAAATAGTAAAAATAACAGTAAAAAGAAAAAATTTATAATTAAAAAAATAAGGGAAAAAATTCAAATTACAAACACAAATCAATTTGAAAAGCTGGTAGAACTGAAAAAAATCTGGCTTAAGTCGGTTTTATTGACATTTCGCAAATCATTTCCAAAATTTTATCACTAATAGAAATTAGAATTTTTTTTGTGTCGGCCATGCCAATTTTCAAGTGGGCGGGGCTTCAAACTTTGTAATATATTTAGCTATATCTTGAAAACTACATTTACTTATTAAACGATATACATATATATTAAATGATACACCTCTCCTATGATGTATAACACAATCTACTTATGTGGACCATTTATAGGTCAATTTTTAAAAATTATTTTTTGAATCGATATTTTTTAAAAAAAATCCGGGAAAAACGTCTTTATGAGTAAGTAAATTAAAAACAAAATTTAAAGGTTAAGAAATTAAGGTTTACTTTGAGATATAATATAACCGTGTAGGTAATATAGAATCAAATATTAGATATGTGTGTTGTATGTATCGATAATAAGACGACGTTGACACAAGACTATTAGGGAATACCCAATTTGTATTGCCGTTGACTCAAAATTGACGACGATGTCGATGACGCCAAACAGAATAAGGGTAATTAAATATGATTTCAATTAATTTACAATCTATAGTTTTTCAGCTAAGAAGACATATAGATACCCCGCATAATAATATTTTACACATTCTGAATGTAATAGGTTACAATCACTCTCGGTTTTTGATAAATTAAACATATACAATATCCAACTCTGCACAATTTGGCAGTAGCTAATAATTGGCTAAATTTCATGGAAAATGTTAACATGCTCAGTAAAAATAATAAGAACGACATTTTCAATTATGTATTTAAGACATCATTGATTTTTATATCAATAGGATAATAATAAATTGTTATTATTTATTTTATATTATATATACATTATTAATTATATTATTATTAATAATATACTGCCGTATTCATAAAAAATAAAGTAGGTTTCAAGTGTGCTTTTAGACAAAATTTTCATAAAGTACATTTAATTTTTTCTGAATAAAGGCAATAATCAATAGTTTGTACTCCTATGTTTACAATTGCCTTTAGTCCAAAGAAAAAGTTATTAATATTTTATTGCCATACTGCTGGATTGGTACAAAAGAAACGTTGCACAAGCAATTTAATAAATTCACCGAAAAGTAAAATCAGAGAAAAGTACTATCATAGATGGTTTGATCGACGCGACGTTTAATACGTAAAAGCAAATTAACCCCATTTTGGTCATCTGAAAAGCTCAACATTTATTTATGTGCATCTGTTAATAGTAGCACAATTGGAATTAGACTTCAGGATGCTGCATTAAACTTCAGGAAGCTGCATTAAGAGCAAACACAATGTTGAAAATAGGCTGTGTTTTACAAAAGGTACGGTCACACTTGGCAAATATTTACCGAAAAAGATGAACCATTTAATAAAATATTTTTGAACTCGTTTATTTATTAAAAAAAAACTTCGTTTATTTAGCACAAGATACAACAAATATTTAGTCTTATTTTATTTCATGCTGTTTGATCTTGCAAAACTCTTGTAAGAGTAAACAACGGCAAACAAATTTGTGCTAAAACTTGTTGTTAAGCTTTTTTGAGTAAATAATTGCCATGTGTGACCATACCTTAGGAAACATCTAAAACGGGAAAAATTGAAAAATGTACAGTGTATGAAGCGAAAATAAATTTAATTTTGATTCTGTTAGCAAAACCTTTGTTCGAAGTCCACTAAATAAAGAATTTGATTACAGGTGTACACAAAATCGTGAAGCATGCAGGAAGTTCGTTCGTTCGACATCAGGTTGTTTTACTTGAATTGGTGTTGGCCCAATTTATTGGATTGATGTGCGCTGTGGATTACCTAGAAATATTGTAAAATCCAATGATTTGAATTCATGCAGAACAATAATCCCAAGCACACATTCAAAGATTTTTTAGCAACTTCCTTTTTTACAAGCCTGTTTTTGGCAGTTGAACTGTATTCGTGTAACATGTTACTGTTAAACCTGTTCAATTTAGTTTATAATTTAACCATGAATCGACTTACAAACAAATAAAGTTTGTAGATTATTGATTTTTATTATCAAAATTCATTAAAGTTCGTTTAAGAAAGTGCATTATATCGGAAAATTGTGTTCAGAGACGAAGTTCATTTCTGGTTGAGTGAATACATAACCAAGCAAAATAGTAGCATCTAATGTGAAGAGCAGCAGCAGAATTGTCAATGCATGCCCAAAAATTCACTGTTTGGTGTGGATTATGGGCCGGTGGCATCATAACGAAGGCAGGAACGTGACTCTGAAAGTGATGATTAGATTTTTTTTTTGCCCAAAAGATTCGATTCGAAAAGAAAATGGTTAGAATTTGCTTTTTTATACATTACATTTCGAAAGCTTTTCCTTTCGAATCGAAATACACAGGGGGTTGGACTTGGTTGACATGTGATTTCAACAATACGTTGCCACATGCCACTCAGCACGCCAAATAATGGCCAAATTAAGTGGCGAGTTCGGTGAACAGGGCCGGTCAATTGACCGCCTAGATCGTGCTATTTAACGCCTTTAGACGATTTTTGTGGGGCCATGTTAAGGCTTATATCTGTAGTAACAAGTCCTATAAACAAAAACATGTCTAGCGAAACATGTTCAAAAGTTGTATGATCTATGTATCGTAGCTGCAGTAAAGTATTAAAAATGTATGAAAGTTTAATTAAATACTAATATTATGTGAGACATAAATGTAGAATAATAGAAAGTTTTAAATAATTCAGACGAAAATATATTGTTTTTAGTATGTCTCCTAGCATCTTATGAATAAAATTAAACTTTTTGCTGAAGTGGTTGTAATTTAATAATTGGTTATGGTTTAATTCAACACAAAAGGGCCAATGAATGGACCTACGTGAGCTGTACAATGGTGGCTGACTGGTTTAATTGCTTTAATTTGACACACATACATATGTATATAAATTTATTATTATAGAAATATTAACTGAAATAAATTGAGAAGTATTGTTCTTATTAATTTTTTGAAAATGTTACAGTGTTGAGTAAAATACAACAGAAAGTGCCATTAGAAAGTAAATTAAATAAACATTTCTTTTCGATTTTGTTAGGAGTAGCTCTTGCTGACTAGATGGCTTTGCCAAACAATTATAAACCACAGAGTTTCTTTTAATCACCTGTTAAAAAAATCCAATTTATATACTTGCCAATTTAATAAAGTTGTATCAAAAACCTGAATCAACATTTATTGCACTTTAATATAATTTCCATAAATTTGGCGCAATAAACTTGTTCTCACACAATTATTGATTAAACACATTTCCGCTACAAATGAAAAACATTTTTTCAAACACAAATTTTTAAAAAAAATCTTGTAAAAAACAAGTTTTTTTTACAATAAAAAAAAAGTTTCTAATTTTTGTGTAGTTGCAACAAAAAAAAAGTAAGAGTTTATATTCGGCTGTCTCGAATCTTATATACCCAGTACCAAATCACCTATTATGGAGATTTATAAGAGATTTATGCGGATTTAAGTGATTTCCGGAACTCTAATTTACCGACCGATTATCACAATTTAAATGTATATTTTGATTACGCTTGTTGAATTTCAACTTGATAGTAATTTTTACAAAAGATTGATGTTTATTTAAGTAAATGGGGCTATGTCAAACCGATGCAAACAAAATATTGTTTTGAGATTTCACTTTGCATGAAACTTATTATTGCAGAATTTTGTTTAGATAAAAAAGCTATATCTATATCTATAGAAAAGCTATAGATATTTATGTACCATAAATCCATATTCCGGGAAAACATTTGTATGGGGGCTATGAGAAATCGTAGACCGCTACCTACCGTCGTACCATTTTAAGCAAAACTTCGCCATCTATAATAAAAATAAAGTGTGCAAAATTTCATGTTATTATCTGCATTATATTTGAAGAAAACAGCAAAGAATATCTGAAAAATATCGAGGTTGTCTGAAACTTTGATCTATAACTCAGATCCTACTGGACCAATTTTGCCCATTTGCAATACCAAACATTTCGGTGGATCAAAGAATGTGAAGCTCTTTTGTGCAAACAGACGGACAGACATCGTATAAGGACCCAGAATATATAGACTTTTTGGTTCTACGACCATTATTTCGATGTGTTACAAACGGAATGACAAACCTAATATACCCCCATCTTTTTGGTGGTGGGTATAATAAATAACACAAACGTTGCTGTACGTTTTAATGAAACATGAAAAGTTACAATAGGCGCTTTCACACCTCATACCCAGTCAGGTTAAACTTTGAAATTGTTGTTTAAATATAAACAACAATCAACATTTGTAAATCAGAAAATCTAATCTAATTAATTGTACTAAGAAAAAAATTTTGCTATAATTACGTTTGCATATTAATTAAGTTAATAAAAAAACAACAATCTCATTTAAAATACAAAATTAACATTTTATCATCAATCACCCCCACACTAGCATTTAGGCAGTGCAACATCAAGAATAGCAACATTGTTGTGGCAACAACAAGTGTGTTTAGGAATTTAATTTACAATTATACTGGCATTTGAATATGAAATTGTTAATTAAAACTTACCAGTTGGCAAAAAAAAGAAACCACCTATTTGCAGTTGACAGCAATATGTAATGTAATCCTGTAATTAAAGCAAAATTGTAACCAACAAATTATTTCTGTTTATATAAAAATAGTTAATTCATATTTTTTTTTTATAATTTATGCAGCCAATTAAAAAGTTTGCAAAACAACTATTAATAAAGCATAAATATTTTATAAAATATGAACTACTTTATAAGTCTGGCGCTATTAAAAATTAAATTCGAATTATTTTTAAAGAATTTTATAAAGTAATATATGTATGTATGTATGTAGGTAAAAAAATATCTAATGGTGTTTTCTTTTCTGAAATAAAATATTACACTTTTATTATGTACATTTTTATAATGTTTACCCCACATTTTAAAGATGTCGCATTTTTAATGGTTAGAATAGAACATAAAATCACAACAGTGTAACACTTTTTTTCATTACAGCTGTTTTTGTTTTTTTTTTGTTAAAAAAGAAGAAGCAGATAGCACCCTGGTAAGATCGCTTGAAATAAGACACTGAATACCTCTTAAAAAGACCAATGACACCTTCCCGACTAATACGCAAATTCTTCTTAAACTATAAAAATTATATATATAAACATACATTACATATATAAGAAGTAGAAGATATTGTCCTATGAAATTTGACATACATCAACTGCAGAGTATTCATTAATTACGTTCTCTACAAAGCCTTTCACTCGCGGTTGTAGATTTCTTTCCATAATCCAACAAGTCATCCAAAATTTTTTCAGCACATGAAAAAGAAGTAATATTTTCCATTTTGTTTCTTAATACAAATACACATTCATAAACAAAACAAATGTCAGCTGTTTTATCGTGCGATTCTCCCCCTTTAAAAATACAGAGTGTGAAAGGTGCAACATTTTTTAAATTTATAGTGTGACATTTATAGAAAAGAACACACTACACTTTAGCAGTGTTGACATTTTTTCAGAAAAGAACACAAAAAAATTAAAAAAGGTGCGTAATGGGAAAAACGTGTAACATTTTTGCCAGAAAAGAAAACGCCACAAATCAGCATCAAAATATAAACAGCGATTTTTAAATTGAACTGTTGAAATAAAATGCAATGATGTCTTAAATACAAAATTAAAAGTAACGTTTTTTACTGAGCAAATTACCATTTTCCATTAAATTTAGGCAATTAACTTAAGAGGACGGTTCGTAAACTTCTTAGCCTAGCACAGAATGAGATGATTATTTTATAATATAATCTTCTGAAACTTCAATACACTTAGTCCAACGCTTATCTAGCAATTCTATCCCTTGATTAAAATAATTTTCCTCAAGGCCTTCAACTGCAATTGCATCTTCATTTGAGGTAAAACGTTTGCCAGCTAGGATTTATTTAGATTTGGGAACTGGTAAAAGTTACTGGGAACTAAATCAGAAGAATAAGGTGGGTGGTCAGGCAACACGAACTTTAATTCGTTGATTTTAGTCATTGTTAAAACACTGTTGTGCGCTGGTGCGTTGTTTTGATGGAAAATTATTTTTTTGTGTTGTAAGCCAGGACGTTTTTGTCGAATTTTTACTTTTAATTGATTCAAAATGTTGCAATAGTACTCCGAATTTATTGTTTTACCCTTTTGCAGATAGTCAATCAAAAAAATACTTTTAAAGTCCCAAAAACCCGTTGCCATAACCCTACCAGAAAATTGAATTGTTTGTACCCTTTTTGGGGCACTGCCTCCAGCTTCAGTTCATTGCTTGGATTGTTCTTTTGTCTCTGGAGTATAGTGATGGATCCATGTCTCATCAACAGATGACATAAATCAACGCTTAAAATCCATTTTATTTTTCTTAAAACGATGCAAACAAACTTAAGAAATTTTCATTCTTATGCGTTTTTGGTCGACTGTTAACAAATGCGTCACCCATCTTGCAGAAAGCTTTTACATCGGTAGTTCTTCATACAACATTAAATGGACTCGATCATTTGAGATGCCCATGATATTAGCTATTTCACGCAATTTTATTCATCGATCATTTAATACCTTATCGTGCACTTTGGCTAAAATTTCTGTTGTTGCTGCTGTTTTTGGACGTCTAGTATGTGGTACATCCTTACTGCTGGTACGACCACATTTAAATTCAGCAACCCAATTTTTTACTGTTGCATATGAAGGTGCAGTTTCACCTAACTTATTCATCATATCATTATAAATTTCTTGTCCCGATTTAAAATTTTATTTAAATATTTAATGACACCACGAATTTCTAATTTTTCCATTGTAAAAAAATCGCAGATGCGTTTTTTTGAACACCTGTTTCTATATGAAGGAGTTGCCAGATCGAATAGAAGTTTAACATGTGTTCAGATGAAAGTTTTCAAAACACTTAACTTTTTTCTGTTTATACCGCACTTTCTGTTCTAGGCTAAGAAGTTTCCAAACGGCCCTCATATTTAACTAGATTCCTGATTGAATCTATTACCAATATTTTCGTTTGTGTCAAACATAATGATTAACTGAATATACCGCACATGTTTATTGTATTGCGTAAGTATGATTATATGCACATATGAGTATATAAGGCATTAATTAATTAAAATAAAATTGAGACATATGCAGGCACAAATTAATTTGAAAGATGTGAAAACAAACGCCACAATGCTGTCAAGCTGGCCATATACGAGTATGTAGTTTATAATTAAATACTTTTCAATTGGCAACTAAACACTAAATTGTAAATAGTTAGAATAGAATTTTTTTAATTAAAGATTATTTGTAATTGTATTTATTTCAAAAGTCCAAAGTTGAGTGGAACATACTCGTATTATGGAATTTTGCATATTTAAGAGTACAAAAGCTACTCCAAAATAATTGAGTAGTTAAACAGATTTTGCTGCTTAGAAATTTTGTAGTTTTAAGAATCTTAAAAAAAAAATGTCAATAAATTTGTGTATGAAGTATCGACTAAGTAGACAATTTAGACCTATGGTCTGCATTAAGAGAACTTTGAGCTAGAATTATAATACTATGCACTTTTTTCAGATGTAATCTGCTCAGCTATTGATTGCAATTTTTGTTTGTCTTTTTTGATAATTCTGAAGAACTTTCATTATATTACGCCCCTGGCGGCTATGAGTGCCGATCACTGATTTAGACTACTGAATAATGTTAATAAATAGTCTGAAAAGTTCCAGCTTAAGGTTCTCATAAGAACAACGTAGATTTCAAGAATGCCTCAAGAGTTTTGCTCACTAAATTTATATGATTATACAAGAAATAACATTTTGCCCTGCTTACAAGCTTCGTATTAATAATTATCGCATTCATAATTTTCATAAAATGTATTACGATATTAACCACATAAATGTGATTCTAACTGAGAGCTGGCACGTTCCATACAACAACTACAAACATACTGACAAGTGACAGTTATTGCCTTTTAAGTAAAAACAGTTTTGTGTTCTTGAAGTTCTGCATTGTCTGGTGTGGAGTGAGTTGACTTTTTTGTTCACCAGAACATGAACCCACATTTTTATTTAATTTTATTTAAAGACAATACGATTATAATTATGTACATTTAAGAATAAATTAATACGTTTACAGATGTATGCACTGGTTTTTAATAAAGAATTATTACCACAGAGAGAGAGAGAGAGATAAAAAAACAAACGAACAAACAAACAGGGGTGGCCAGCGAAAAGTCTGTAAGATTTTAAAATATATTTGGTTAAATATTAATAATTCTGCTGGCTATATGTAATTTTAAGCTTATAGTTCATATTTATTTGATGTTACCAAATTTTTGTAATATAAAACAAGTTCAAGTAACTACAGATGCAGTTACTTGAAATAAATATCACCTCAATAAATCAGTGAAGTTCAAGGTTTAATGGACGAATTTCTTTCAGAACCATTTGAAGTATGTAGAATAAAGATTCAGTTGCCAACTTTTTAGATTGTTGGGCATTATAGACCTCGCAATGACCTGTGAGATCGTAGAGTCAAATTAATGTTTAATCCTTTGGTCACCCCTGCAAAAATTTGACAATACATTTATGTATACAAACTGCATTTTAAACACTTTAAAAACAATAATCACAAGTAAAATATGAAATAAGAAAACCGAAAATAATATAAAAAAAAACATTACGATAAATATGAAAAACAAGCCTGAACTCAATGATGCAACCAGGACAATTGACTTAAAACAATAATAACAACAGCAACAATAGCAGCATTTACAACAATTTGCACAGTATGCAAGTACTTTTACTTACAACAAAACGCCAGAACAACAGTACAAAAACAAAAAACAATAATTCCCTCAAGTTTTAAATTAAACAAATGAAAATAAATGCTATAAAACTGGCACTAGAACAACAGAACAAATAAAATGGGTTTAATACATTAAAAGAACAAATGCATTTGAAAATAATGGAACCCAATGGGAATTAAAACATCGCAATTGTTGTTGTAACAGTTTAACTGTGGCCTAAAGCTTTTTCCTGGTGAAGTGGGACTCGCTTTGTCTGTCCGGAGCTTAGATTCAATACTTTGTTTTTAAGAGTTGGGTAATATGGGAAACTGTGCTATTTAAGATAAACTAAGAATTATTGGTCTAGTAAAAGTTCCGAGCTGATATTTTTTCAGAAAGTCAATCCGTAAACCTATCATCCATTTATCAAAAAAATGTCTTACATAAAAGTGATTTAATGAAAACGAAGATTTAGAAGCGATAAAAGTAAATTAACAGCATTCTTATTTTCGGTCTATAGTTTCCTTAAAGCTAAAAATACTTTAAACACACAATTGATACAGATCATGATCATGATTGCAAACATAGATGACGCCATATGACAACCCGTTTTCATACAATTGCCAACAATTTGGTCAATTTGACAACAAAAATGACATAGTGAAAACCAAGCATAACAACCGTGTGAACTTGAAATTTTTGTCTTCCAACGTTGTAAGAAAAAGCATTTTCAGTACATTGTAAGACTATAATATTGTCAGACATCTAACAATATAGTTAACATATTTTCAAATTAAATTGTTAATTTGACGTGAATGCATAATATCAGAGTGAATTTATACTGAATTTAGCTATTTCAATATGGCAACATCGTCGACAATCAATCATATGTTATCAAATTGTTTACTATTGTAAAAGAAGAAGAAGAAAATTGTAAAATTAAAATAATAAAAATAAATTTCCACAATTGCATTTCTCTTATTTTAGAGTGGCCTACTGCGGTCCCCACTTCTAACAACACATTCATGTTGATGGTTGCTGGTGCATGAATAATTTTTGCATTATGGAGCAGTTTCAGCAAAAATAATTTCAGATTTTTTTCAAATAAATACTGATTTTTCACCCACAGCATAGCTGCTAATCTTATTTTCTGTTTTCTTTCTATTTGAAAGTTTGTCATTCCGTTTGTAATTTCCACAATATAATTTTCCTACCCTATAAAGTATATATATTCTGGATCCTTATAGATAGCGGAGTCTATGAAGCCATGTCTGCCTGTCTGTCTGTCTGTTGAAATCAATTTTCTGAAGTCCCCAGATATCTTCGGGATCCAAATCTTCAATAATTCTGTCAGACATGCTTCCGAGAAGTTTGCTATTTAAAATCAGCAAAATCCGTCCATAAATAACGGAGATGAGCAAAAATCCGAGCCAACCTCTGAAAATTTCATCAAAAAAACTAAGTGTATTAATATTGTTACGAATAATTTCATCAACAGATGACGTTGATCACACAAAGTGTATTAATATTGTTATTAATAAACTCGTCAACAGATGGCGCTGATCAAACAAAGTGTTTAAGTGTGTTCTTAAACCGTAATATAAGTGTGTAAAAAGACAGTGTGTTCATTTTTAATTGGGTTTGTGTACATTTAAATAAATAAAGACTCGTTATATTTTCTTCAAACTACTTGACGCTTTTATTTTGCAATTAAAAAGAATCCGGTTTATTTAAAGGAAATAAACCACTGTTTTTAAAAGGTAAAAACGTAACAATATAATATATATATGGTGCATTTCATGTCAAGTGACCCAATTTTAAAATCGATGTCTTCCGATTTGGATGAAATTTGCACCAAGGTTAGTACTATTAGATAGTAGGCCAGACACAAATTTTTAGCTCTATCATTCAAGAACTGCCGGAGTTAGAGGGGGTCAAAGTTGGACATTTTGGTCATGCAGGGTTTTTTTTAAATGAGTGTAACTTTTCACCTATTGGTCCTAGAAAAAATTGTCCAAAGGACTTTAGATAGCTATTTCTTCAATCATTCCAAAAATATTTTTTTTTAATTTTTAAAAAATTTTTTTTTAAATTTTTTTTTTAAATTTATTTTTTTTTTAAATTTTTTTTCAATTTCGGCCCTTTTTTTTTTTTTTTTTTTCTCAAAAGAAAGCTTATACAATTTACTTTAAGGCCCATATAGTCCCATAATGGGATGCGAGTGGGATATCTATCAAAAAAATTATTTTTTAACTCAAGAATAGAATTTTTCAACATTTGGCGCATGTATAATTTTCATTTTCCCCCATTTTTTTTTTATTTTTTTTTTCAAAATGGAGTTTTTTTTTATTTTTCCTCAAAAGAAACTTTATACCATTTCCTTTAAGAGCTTTGTGGTCACTTAATGGGATGTAAGTGGGGTATCTATAAAAAAATTTGCAACTCAAAGAAGAAATTATTTAAATTATTTCCATATGCACTATTTTCATTTTATTTCCTATTTATTACTTATAATACTAAATTACAATAATAATAATAAATAATTTAATAAAATTAGTATATAAATTTTGAAATTACCAATCTTTCTTCCTTTTTATTTATTGCCTTTATTTTTAGCTTTTTTTGCCAATCCTTTCTTGGAGTTACTAGGTTCAGCTGCTGATTTTGCTGATGCTGTCTTTTTTGGCTTAGGAAAGAAATCGCATTGAGTAGATGCCGAAAACTTTTTCAACTGGAGATAAGTGGTATAAAAGCATGGTATTGAGATGTGCCATCAATTGTTACAGCAGCGTCGAATCTGCACTTCAATGTTTTTAATGTTTCCTCATGATCAGCTTTGCTACTAAAAACTACTTCAGTTTCTTTACAATGCTTCTTTGCCCATCGGAATATAGCGTTCGCATCTAAGATGCGATCTTGATGAGAGCACTGCAGGCTATACCTCGCTGCATTTCTTTTGATATTTGCTCCAATACCATCACATGTGACCACAAAGGTCTTAAAGGAAATGGTATAAAGTTTCTTTTAAGGAAAAATAAAAAAAAACTCCATTTTGAAAAAAAAAATAAAAAAATGGGGGAAAATGAAAATTATACATGCGCCAAATGTTGAAAAATTCTATTCTTGAGTTAAAAAATAATTTTTTTGATAGATATCCCACTCGCATCCCATTATGGGACTATATGGGCCTTAAAGTAAATTGTATAAGCTTTCTTTTGAGAAAAAAAAAAAAGGGCCGAAATTGAAAAAAAATTTAAAAAAAAAATAAATTTAAAAAAAAAATTTTTTAAAAATTAAAAAAAATATTTTTGGAATGATTGAAGAAATAGCTATCTAAAGTCCTTTGGACAATTTTTGCTAGGACCAATAGGTGAAAAGTACACTCATTAAAAAAAAACCCTGCATGACCAAAATGTCCAACTTTGACCCACTCTAACTCCGGCAGTTCTTGAATGATAGAGCTAAAAATTTGTGTCTGGCCTACTATCCAATAGTACTACCTTGGTGCAAATTTCATCCAAATCGGAAGACATCGATTTTAAAATTGGGTCACTTGACATGAAATGCACCATATATGTATGCATGTATATAATATAATTATGCATCCACAACAAAGGTGAAGGGTATATAAGATTCGGATTAATTAAAATAATTGTATTAATTAACAATGTTTTATAGCATATAGTTTCATATATAGTATGAATTATTTGATTTTTATATTATAACGTCAACGTAATGAGCTTAAAAATTGCAAAAAAAAATATAAATTTAATTTCATTAATTAAAGTTTTCATTAAATGAATGAAACATTTCATTAATACTACTAGTTATTTGTTTCGCTAACCGAATAAATGATTTATATATAAATGCAATTGTTCATTAAATTGTTCGTTTCTATAAAGAGTTATAAACGAAACATTTCTTTATTAAAATCTTTACAAAATTATCTCGTTTACTTTATTTTTCCAGCATATTTCAAATTTCCCATTGGGTTCAATTTTCTTAACGCATGCATACCAATGAATAAGTACAAAATTTCACATTAAGCTACACACTCCACAGCATATAATACGAACATTATATAAACTTAAATTGTACGACAGTATGATACTCAAAGTTTTTCCTTTTTTTTTTACTTAAAGACACAAAGAAGTTCCCGTTTAATAATATTTCTTTAATTTAACAAAAACTGAAAATGAAAAATACAACATGTTGCCAATATTTAATTAAGATAATGATACGCTTTTCTTTAAAAAAAAATTATATCTAATGGTAGAATGTGGTAGACGAATTTGAAATGATCTTTACAAACAGAAAAAATAACAACTTTATTTCTATTAAAAACTTTCGTAGATTCAATTAAACAATTTCAATTAAACTTTAAATTTAATTGAGAATAATATACCTTTTGCACAATATGGGCGACTAAACCTTGAATTAAATTAAAATAAGCTGTAGTGAGGTATAATTGAAATTGGTTTTTATTTGAAAGGAATATGTATATATGCGATTAATTATGGAACGAAGTTATGTTGACCATCACAGCTTTTTACGATGGCACGGATCATAAGGGATTAATTTGCTTTCATAGCTAATTTTTTTAATATAAATTAAACTCTTGTGACAAATTGTCAAACAAAATGTATCGTTTAGCCTTGTTTGAAGAAGAGCATTTATTTCAAACAAACTTCACTTGTTCATTTTTCATCCAACTTTTTTATTTAATTTTTTCGTAATTTCCTTTGACTATACGTGTCTCATGCAATTAAGTATTCTTCAATTAAATATTTGTTTGAAATGCATGTTTAACGTAAAAGGACATGCCATTATTTTGTTGGCATTAAAGAAATTGAAATTAAACTAAAACTAAAAGAGAATGTGAATGTCAAAATATTTATAGCAGGAAACGAATATAAAAGTATGATTTATTTAAGTTTTTTTTTTTGTGATATTGTTTAACAATTCTACCAAGATTTCAGTCATTTCAGCTAAACGCTGCCAATTCAGATTTAAATTATTTAAACTTGAAATTAACTTAGAGGTCAGTAATATAAAGAAGATTGAAAGAGGGAATTAGATTTTGGTTTAACTTGGGATAAACCCGTGTTTAAGTTCACTAAACTGCTGGCAATTATACATTGTGTTTCATAGTTTAATTAAACTTAAAGTGAACTAAAATTAAGAGTTCAAAACATATAAATACAGGGAGAACAAAAACTTATTTCGTCCATTATTTTGCAAAAAGAACATAGTGCTCAATTATTTACCTGTTCCCTGAAACTGAAACATGAATACACTACTTTACAAATCTGACCCAACAATGTACATACATAACTTCAAGATGCCAAACACTATTTCGACAAACAACAAATAATGTTCACGACAAAAGTGGAAAAATTGTTGGCTTAAAAGAAAAAGTCTATGTACAAAAGAAGAAAAGAAAAGCAAAAGTGAAAAAAACTTGCCATTATTTTCCTCGTTTAATTTTCTTAGATTTTTTTTGTAGTTTTTTCAGTTTTTTAATTAAAATAAATATATAGTCAGAAAACGTAATAATAGCAATGTGGCCCAGCTTGCAATACTACAACAGCAAAAACAAGTACCCTACAGCCAGTATATGTAGAAAAGAGTTTTTCAGAAATGGTCACTATATGGGAGATATTACCTGTTATGGACCAACCATCCAAAAATTTAGAGCCATGACTTCCTTGAATATAAATATTATGTATGCTATGTTATACTTTATCTCTATATAAATACTTTTAAAAGATTTATAGAGGTTAAAGTGAATTACGGAGAGGGTCTTATATGAGAGTTTTGATTATAAAATTAGGTGTCACCATTTCTGTATATATGAAACTCATTTGTGTTGAATTTTATTTGGATACCAACATTTTTAAGAGATTTATGGTCGTTAAAGTGATTTTTGGTAGTGGGCCTTTTAGTGGAAGTTACGATTAATTGTGGACCGATCATCATAAAATGCTACCATATTATTTGTATCTATACAAAATATATTTTTGTTCAATATTACTTGGATACCGACATATTTCAGAGAGTTATGCACTTTAAAGTGATTGTCGGAAGTGTAGCTAATATGGGAGCTATGGTCAATTATGGACCGATCTTCACACTCTTTGTCGATGTGATTTGGCTTCATTTACTACTCATTTTTGGTGAAATTTGTTTGGTTACTTGCCTAATTCAAACATTTATGATCGTTAAACTCCTATTTCGGGAGGACATTTGTATGGGGGGCCAGGACCGATTTCCACCAGTTTCAATCCCATTCGTCCTTGGGCCGAAAAATATCATATACAAAATTTTGTTGAAATATCTTCGAAATTGCGACCTCTACTCTGAGCACAAGCTTTACATGGACAGCCAGCCAGCCAGCCAGACGGACGGACGGACGGACATCGTTAAATCGAATCAGGCAGTGATTCTGAGTCGATTGGTATACTTTAAGGTGGGTGTTGGACCAATATTTATGGGCATTACAAACATAAGCACAAATCCAATATACCCTCCCCACTGTTATGGTCACATCAACAACAACAATATTTTGTCCAATTTGGCTTTTATCAAAATTGCAACAGAGAAATATGCAACAAAAAATAAAAAACCAATTGAACTTTTATTAAATTCATTTATGGTTTAAACACTTGAGAAACAACTGCAAAGAAACAAAAAAATGCAATACAACTCTAAAATCTAAATATGGTCAGTATAACTTATGTGAATGAATGAATAAATGTGGCAAGTATGATGTATGTATGGTATCCAGGACAGGGTGTAACAACAAGGAATATATTTAAAAAAACATAACTCTAGACCATACAGACCGATCGACCGATCGGTTGGTTAACCACAGTTCAGTTTTAGTTGCATTCGTAGATCAATTTTAAAATAGGTTTCTGTTTTTTAATATAGAACTTAAGTTGAGATAAACAATTGTAAAACTCTTGGATCCAGATTGTGGTTATAACACGACTTTATATTCACAAATTTTGGCTTCAACTACCCGTATTTTTATTTTATTCAGTTTCAGCGAAAGTCTTAAGTCTTTATATGTCTGTGAAAGTTTTAGATTTAATTGACATTCTTTATATTGACTAATTAAAACAGTATTTGAGGGTTTTTTTATAAACTTCTTCAACTTGAATCATATACCTATGAGAAATATGTTTTTAAGCGGATTCAATCTTTATATGGTACAATTACATCTGTATATAGATCATAGCAAGGAGGGCCGAACATGATTTATCTATAAACATCACGAATGTCAACGAAATTTATTAAATTATCAAATAAGAAACAAATAGCAAACTTATATGAGGTGATCCGATATCTTGGGCCTGTTCGAAAATGCATCACTGCAAATACACTGTGTTCTAAAATGCATCACTGAAGCAGATGACACGCAAAAAACAGCAAACAAGCATCACAAGAATGGCGATGCATTGTATAAATTTTTTTAATAAATTTATTTTAATTACTTTTTTTAGAATAGAAAATGATGCAAAATTCTCCATACTATTGGTGAGAGTCCGTTTGGACATGGAGGATATTGCTTTATAATATTAACATATTTAATTACTTTCGAAATTTGTCTGCTTTTGGAACACAAAGTTTTAATAATATCATCTAAGTCAAGAAATAAATTTATTATTAATTTCTCCATTTTTAATATTCCCGCGTTCGTAATTGTAAACAACTCATTTATTGTTCGTCTGCACATCAGCATCAGCTGATTCGCATCAGCATCGCAAACTAATCACATATGCGCATCAAATGCAGTGCAGTGATGCATTTCTGAACAGGCCCCTTCTCTTTTGTCTCCATCTAACTTACTGTCTCTCTCTATTCACCTTTTCTTTTCTCTTCCCCTCTTTCTTATCTTTTCTGGCAACACAAAAGGACCAGTCATATGAACCTAAGTAAACTGTGCCCTGTACGCCCACCTGCTTAACGAAACTAACCTATCAGGTGCCTAAAATCTTCTTCATTCGTATGCCAGTTTTTTGAACCGCATTAATTGAGTTTCAATGCTAGTTATTTACTTGGTTTGAATTCCGCATCAACTTATAGATCTTAGAACTTTTAGATCTTTTGCAAAGAGTTTCAGTTTTAGACATAGTAGATCTTTAAACAAAACAAATTACTTTCAATCATAGTTTTAGGCATAAACCAATTCCAGATTCAAAGCCTGATATTTTCTAAACCTGTTTTCTGTTTCACTTTTTATAACATTTTATTTATTTATACAATGTGCTTTTTTTATTAGATCTATTAATAAGTATTTTTTTTTAACTAAAATTAAAACTTATTGCTCTTTAGAGCATTTTTTTAATACGAGTATATAAATATATCACGGACGTTTTTAAACTCATCTCCCCAATTCCCTGTGGATGTTTTCGTTTCTTATGTACCATGGTGCACCCGTTAGGGTGCTAAGAATTTTTGATTGGGGCCTCTGTATTAGATCGTAACCAGTGGTGGATTTACGCCTAGGCCCGTGTGGCCTGGGCCTAGGGCGGCATAATTTAAAGGCAATTTAATTTCGAAAATTGATTTTGCTAAGTTTTGTTTTAAATTACAGCATAGATGTCTAGTCATTGTTTTGGAATGTAATTTTAGACCGTTTTAATGCTGCTAGTAAGAAACTACAGGGATCACACGCTGATTTATCATCTGTTATCCAAATTTACGGTTCTCTAGCCTCATTTCTTCAGGATATGAGAAATAAACAATTTGAAGAATTTGAAGAAAAAGCCAAAGCGCTATCTAGAGTTCAGGATTATTATCATTATGATACTCGTCGCAGAAAAACCAGAAAACTTCAGTCAGATGAATCACGGGTCAATGAAAGAGCACAATTTTTGTAAACTTCAGCTTTTTTGATAATTTATATAAAATAGATACAACTGAGTTAAAAAGTCAGGGAAATAAACTCGCCAAAAATTATCCTAGATCTAGAAACAACATTAGCAAATCAATGCATTCATTTACATTATCAACTCGAAGATTCATTGGCAAATACTGAAGATGTGCGTTCTGCACAATTTTTCTGTTTGCAAATTATAAACAAAATTTATTTAAGTATCTATGAAAAAATAAGACTGATATGACATACATAAGTACATGTGAATTCAAAAACGTATGTGTATCTAAATTAATAAAAATTAATACACAATAATTAAATTAGTATGGTTTTTTATTATCACTTTTGTATAATCAAAAAAGGGCGGCATGTCAAAGAGTGCCTAGGAAGGAAGTAGACCTAAATCCGCCACTGATCATAACTAGAATTACTCGACGTTCCCCACAATTACATTTCATCCAAATTGGTCCAAATTGGTTTTAAAATACTTTTATACGGAATGACTTTATAGTCAAGGCCTAATGTTTCCTACTTTAATTCAAACCTGGATCAATTTTACATATAGATCGATTTAGTTCAATCTTGGTTTATAAATATGTATGTATGCATATATGTAAATTTAATGCAATCAAAGATCATTATATACATCAATTTAATTCAATCGATAACACAGCCCGACAAAATCAAAACTTTTCTTAGGGCCTTATATTTCTTATGGCCAGTTTTTAACTTGATATTTAAATACAAAATTAGTTAATTTTTCCTTAAACTTAAGTTTTATTTAAATATGGTATCATTTTTTCAGTCTCAAATTGCGTTTGGTATTTAATTATGATAAAAGTATGGCAGCACTATTAAATGTCAAAAAAAATATAAACAACTTCTTCATTTAACAGCTGATTTACTATTTAGTTTACAAATTGTTGTAAACTAAATGGACAAAAGCTAGCTGCATCATTCATATCCTCTTCACCTAAATTCATTGTTTTAGTTGATTTTAATAACACAGTAGCACAATATTTTTATTCGCGGCGAGTTTATTTATTGAATATTTTTATCAAATAATAGAAAAACTTCAATGCGCAATTTTCATAATTTGCAGAACTGTCAAAATCATATGGTAGTATGAACAACTTAAGTTGTATTTAAATGGACCTAGTCAGTGATTTACGTTATGTATATTTAAACATGATCTATAAAAATTAATTTGGTATTTAAACAGAACTTAAGTTTAAACACACTTTAATTTTTAAGTTAAAAACTGGCCATTAGTCAGTTTGTATGCATCTAATATTGTTCTTTAATGGCTATGATTCACTTTGTTTGTATCAGCTCTTGTTATCGAGATATTAATTTTTTAAGAAACTACGTAGTTACGCGATTTATATCGAATCGAAATTCGGCTTTCGATTACATGGAGTATTTTTGCAGATATCCCACAACTTTGAATTTAAAAGTGTTTTATACATTTGTTTTATTTTTCAAAAATTCATAAAAAAAAATACAGAATACGACAAATTTTCCATTATTTTCCTTCAGTCACAACTATAAGAAAATATGTTGCGCATATATCAAGATATATTCGTATCTTGTTAAAATCTATTCAGAACTGTGGGTTTTATTCGGTACTTTATGTGGTACTTTTGATTGATTGGTTTTAAATTTTTATAAAACAACAAGCAAAATCCACGATGTAGTTTCCCAAAATTAATAATAAAATCAAAACTATTGCGTCCATATTAACAAGAAATATTGCATTCTATACAGGACATATCTGCGTGGCTATAGAAAAATATTGGAACTTTTATTATTATTTCTATTTTTTATGAATTTTTGAAAAACAAAAAACAAAAAAAAAATCAAATAATATTTTTTCGTCATACATATGGGCAACTCCAAAAATTTACGACACTTAGAATTTTTTTTTTTCTTTTTGTCTGACATCAATGTCGATTTGCGTGTGTATAAACCGATATTTGAGCATGTGAAATCCGTTCGCGTTAATCATTTTTACTGCGGTTTTAAGTCAAAAATTAAAAAAATATAAAAATTACAGTTTTTGAGGTTAGAAAAATTTTTTTTCCTCCATAAAATTTTAACCCCCTTATTCAGAAACGATTATTAAATTTAAGAAACGTTTATTAAGACAGATTTGCTTAAGACAGATTTGCTTAATAAACGTTTGTTAAATTTAATAAAGCATAGTACTCTGTTCAAAATTTCAAGTGGAATGCTGTCAAAATACATGTTAAAAAAATAAACATGAAATTTGCATGAAAAAATGTTGCAGAAGTAGTACTCTGTTCATTTTGTGAAAAACATGTGAAATGTATCTGGCAACATTATTTTTTCACAGCGAAATAATTAAAGTAGCAATTGTTTCACGTGGAATTTTTATCCAAAAGCTCTTCTGTCGCAACAACAATATCTATTACTTGTTGTTCTGCTGCACAAGCGGCTAGTAATATTTTTTTATTCATTTTCATTTAAAGATTTCGATTCAACACAGATTTTTTAATATTTTAACTTTTATTTATTTTCGATTTAAATTCACAAAAAAGCAAAACATATGTGTTTTGTTTACATAAGTAAAACAATGTGTCGTACTTTCAATGAAATAAAAACGTCAAATTATGTAAATTCGCGTGATAGGCAACATTGGCTATACGTCAAATTTTCCGTATGAAATAATTAATGTTGTTCAACATTTTTCCCAAATTTGAACAGAGTACTAAGCTTAAGGAGTTAAATCTTTAAAATTTGTTCGTGCGTTTTCAATTTTAGTATCAAGTTCAGTAAAGTCTTCTATTCGATGTACGTTTCAGCGCAATTGATACAGCGCTTTAGTTGTCACAAAGCGAAATGTGTTTGGGAAAAACTGCCGCTACACGCGTCCGCGTTGAAAAAATTCTTTTTTTTTTTTTTTTTTCACTTTATCAGTTTAGTCCGTCGCGAAGAATCTATTTAGATATCTAAACATGTTTCCATGCCATGTTTTGATATAAAAAAAAAGCTTGAAAAAATGTTTTTTTTTGCAAAAAATTATCAAGTTCCTAAAATTTTTGCGTTTAAAAGTTTTAAAGTGCGTTTTCGCCTCGGAGGTACCCTTTATGAAGTTACTCACATCACGCAATACACTACCGAACTTAAAAGACAATTCAGATTGTCAGACGCAAAAAAGATAATTTTTTACAAAATTAACGCTAATTTCTTTTAAGTTTGTGATATCCGTGATACATTATTGATATATCTCAAACTTTATAAAATTACGCAGTTTTTTTTAATTCTGCATTTAAAACTTATTTTTATTAAACGGCGCAAAAACCCTGTCTAAAATCTTCAAAAAGTTCAAAATTCGGAAAATTTTCGTTTCATTTGTAAACCACATGCAACTTTTCACCCAGCATCGATATCAATTTTTTTTTTTTTGTGGATATATCCTCCAAGTCTAGTGACTATATTTTGTATTGATTTGGATCTGAAAGCTAAAAACTATTACAAAGAAAACGGAATGGATGAAAAAACTCTTGCAAGTTTCAAGTCGTTTTTTTAATTTTTCGAATTTTAGAGGACCACCAATTCTTAAGGTGAAGACTTTTCAACGTAAAACTTTGCACATCATATCCTTCAAGTATAGCCATCGAAACCCTGTACAACGTTTTTTATACCCTTCACCTTCATGAGAAGGGTATATATGTACATATAAATTTGTCATTCCGTTTGTAATTTCCACAATATAATTTTCCGACCCTATAAAGTATATATATTCTGGAGCCTTATAGATAGCGGAGCCATGTGCGTCTGTTTGTCTGGATGTTGAAATCAAGTTTCTGAAGTCCCCAGGTATCTTCGGGATCCAAATCTTCAACAATCCTGTCAGACATTATTTCGAGAAGTTTGCTATTTAAAATCAGCAAAATCCGTCCATAAATAACGGAGATATGAGCAAAAATCCGAGACAACCTCTGAATATTTCATTAAAAAAACTAATTGTATTAATATTGTTACGAAAAATTTTATCAACAGATGGCGTGTTTATCGACATAATTATGCATCCACAACAAAGGTGAAGGGTATATAAGATTCGGCATAGCCGAATATAGCACTCTTACTTGTTTTTTGTTTCAATTCATAACACTTAACGGAATAAGAGCCATAGTATGTCGGTTTCAGCAGGTGCTCAAAAAATTTGAAATACCCCATATATTCGGCTATAGGGCAGCATGAAGGTAATATTGTAGCTAAATTTGGGTTTTTTCTTTTCACTGAGTAGGTTCAACTATTCTTTAGTTATGTTATCGTGTAACTACGTAAATTTAAAAAAAATTTATATCTCGAAAACTACAGCTGATCCAAAAAAGTGAGTCAAAGGAATAGAACGAATTGAAAAATGTATAGAAATTAACTAAAAAATTTAAGGCACCATTTTGCGTGTTGGGCTGTGTAATATTTATACATATATTTATGTAGATCAATTTTACATTTGGATCAATTTAGTACAACATTGCTCATTATCAAGATCATATTAAATCAAATCGTGATTCAGTAATTATATAATCTGTAATATATAAAGATGACATTAGTTTATAATATGGTAACGTATATAAAGAAACTTTTGAATTTAAGGCTCTTTGTTCATGTCTATTTCTATCAGCATCAAGTATTAAAGGGAAATGTTGGATTACAAATTTTGACAATTCCACAAAATATGGTGCATCATTACTCCAATGACATGACAACTGTCACATAAATAACATCACTTCAGGAAACACCTTCTCCACCTCTTTTGGTAGTGAATAGATTTAAACACATTCCAATAAATTGTGAAACCCAAAGTACAATGTGCTGTGCATTTTTAAAACGCAAATGCCATGTTCCCATTTTGATGGAAAACAATAATACACATACAGCAGCCACCAGCTTAGAAAGAAAATACTTCAAATACCAATTCCATATATTATGGTCAAAACACAAAAAAAAAAGAAGTTTTATTTTGATGCAAAAACTTTTTGTTGTTTGTTTTTTTTACATATACTTTTTTCCAAATGTTTTTTTGTAACTTTTTTTGAAACCTAATAAAATCGTAGTGATGGAAAGAAAGAATTTAACATTTTCCTTTTTTTTTTTTTGTTGGCCTATTTATATGAGGAGGGGGGGGGGGGCAAGAGGAGGAGGAGTAGGTGGCAATTCCTATTAAATATTTTTCTTTTAGAAAATAGACGTTATTATATGAATGTTACAAATTCTATTTAACACTTCATAAAGTAAATGATTCTGGGTAATGCTAACTGAGGGGCGAAATTTCTTTTTTTGCGACCTTCAGTTTGCAGACAAAAGAATAAGAGAAGGTAATCTTTAAAAGAAAGTAAAAGTGTTAAATATTTAAACTTGTTAAGTTTTCTAGGCATATTTAAGTCTTAAAAAGTTCTGTTGAAAACATTTTTGTATATAAATTATAGTATAAAAGCATTAATAAGCAAATTAAGCTTAAAATTACACATCAATATAAAACAAGTAAGAGTTTATATTCGGCTATGCCGAATCTTATATACTCACTCACTATTACGGAGATTTATAAGAGATTTATGCGCATTTAAGTGATTTCCGTAAGTAGACTTTCTATGAGGGTACTGTTCATCCTGAAATTTGTTACGCCAATTTAAATGTATTTTCTGATTATGCTTGTCAAATTTCAACTTGATAGTCATTTTGATAAGAGATTTATTCGAATTTTAGTGATTTTCGGAAGTGGCTACGGTCAAATATGGACCGATTATTATGAAATGTAGCAAGATGATTTAAATATATGTACGGATTACTTGTATAGAATTTCGACTTTTTAGTGGATTTATGCGAATTTTATTGATTTTCGGAAGTAGGCTTTATATGGGGGCTATGGTAAAATATAGACCGATCAGCATCATGTTAAGGCGAACGATTTTGATATATGTATGGACAATTTGTGTTGAATTTCAACTTAATAATGGGTTTTGTAAGGAATTTATGCCCATTTAAGTGATTTTCGGAACTGTGCTTTATATGGGGGCTACGGTCAAATATGAACCGATCATCATCAAATTGAGATGGACGATTTTTATATATGTATGGACTATTTGTGTCGAATTTAAGCTGGATAGTGATTTTTCCAAGGGATTTATCCGCATTTAAGTGGTTTTCGGAACTGGACTTTATATGGGGTCTATGGTCAAGCATGAACCGAACAAAAAAAAAATTTAGTTTTGCGATTTCTTTTTCCACTAAACTTAATCCTCCTAAATTTTGTATTAATATTGCAATTTTATAGGCATTTATGTATAATTGAGCAATATTTCGGGAAGATTTTTGTATGGAAGCTTTGAGATATCATGGACCGATTCTTACTATTTTCCTCATACTTTCTTCTTTTATCATAAAAACAACTTGTACAACATTTGATGGAAATATCTGCAATATATTTAAAAAAATTACAAGAAAATTTTTCAAAAATATCAAATTTTTATAAAGGTTGTCTCACATAACTCTCTCATAACTCTTGTTCTACCATACCGATTTTGCTGATTTTGAATACCCGACTGCTTAGAAGAACTATTTTTTGTTTTTTTATAAACTTTGTTGATTTCGGTTGGGCCTTTTGGACGTGAGAGTGTTTTATACAGACAGACAGATGGACATAGCTCAATCAACTTAGAATTCCATAAGGATCAAGAATATGAATATTTTTCAGTGTTATACACAGAATGACAAACTTATATATACCCTTATCTTCACCACTTATCGTGTTGGAGGGTAGAATAAGTTAAAGTTGAGAGAAATGAGAAATGGTTTAAAAATACTAACAAATTGAGAATTATTCCTTTTGCGAGAATTTGAAAATTTTTTAAAAAATTTATATTCGAATATATTTATGAAGTTTGAAAATAAACACTATTTGACACAAAGAATGCTGATGCATTACATTTTGCTAGTGTCTCTTTGTATATAATTGTATGATTTTACATTTATGTTTTCCAACGGAAAGCTATGTGAAATATATAAAAGAAATATACAAAAATAAATTGTAGTGTATATAATTGTTTTCAAACAATTTGTATATTTAACTTGAAGTAAAACTTCGAATATAATCCCCTGGCCCACGATGTCGAACGATAACGTTCGCTTAGATTAGACTTAAGACACAAACTTGATTATGGAATAAACAAACTTGATTGAGTAAAAAAAAGATACGATAAAAAGTTTGTTTCTTAAGTCTTATCTAAGCAAACGTTATCGTTCGACATCGTGGGCCAGGCGGTAAATTTTTTAAAAAATACTAACAAATATTTAAATAATTTTGGTTTTCAATAGATTCAAGTAACAATATTACAAAAATGTTTTTTATTTAGATATACATATGTATATAAATGTATATAAAAATCATTTTGAATTGTGAATTGTTATTTTGATGTTTATCTATTTTAAAATTTTCAAATTTATAGTATTTTGGCCCCCCTTCACAGCTATTGCCAGCCCGCCACTGTAAACAAGAATGTTTCCCCACAAAAACTCTAACACAAACAGGCACACACACGCCCCGAAAAGTATTTGCAATACTTGAGGCATTTGGTAAAATAGTTTTCCTCTTTACAAACAAAAAAAAAAAAAAAAACATCAACAAAAAAGGAAGAGAATGTTTAATTCTTTTATACTCGTTGGAAGCAAAACATCCTTTCAGTCTCCAAATTGTAATTTTACACTCGCACACACAGCTGAACACCCACCTACAATACAAATTGCAAATTGTATGCTCACGTAATTTCTGTTCACAAGCTTCTGTGTATTTTTTTATTTCCTATTAATTTTTTTTATGTCGCTTTCTTCCACTCGTTGATTTTTTTTTGGCATAGTACAGACATTGAAAAATCACTACAATTGTATTATGGATCTATACCAATAAGGGAGTTAATTTATCGATTCCAGATTTCAAATGATTCATAAATTTTACTTGTTAAGTCTAGTATTAAGGGGAAATGATTAAAGTATACATGCAAATAATGATCGTTTAAATAATCGAACAATTTCTTATGAATAATTATTCGAAGAATTTTAAAATGACCATTTTTGAATAAGGAATAATTCGATTAACTTTATGAAAACGAATAAATATGTTTATGTAAATTTGTCGTTTCTGTTTAAAAATGATTACAATTTTATAATTAAAAAATATATAATTTAACAATATTTTAATTTTATTTACCAAATAAAACATACATATGTACATATTTTTTTAATTACAATTATTTATGTATATACCTATAAATTAAATTATTGTTATCTATTATTTAAAGATTTTTTGATGCTAACAGTTTTTGTATTTCAGGCTGGCAACAATTTTTTTAACTGGCGGCCATTTTGTCAGCTGTCAAGTGATTTATGTTTAAAGTCGCTAGTCTACGCCGATAAGAGCGAAACAATTGACCACTTGGAGGACAACATTCGCCGCGTTATTGCCGATATACGGCCACAAATGTGAAAAAAGGTCATCGGAAAAAATTGGACTTCCAGATTAGACTACGTCCGAGCCAGTCATATGCCAGAAGACATATTTAAATTATAATGCCAGAAAAATATCTTTCGACTTAGGTAAATTTCATGTCAATTAAAAAAAAATCAAAAAAACACAGAACCATGATTTTTCAAAATAAATTTGCACAATTTGGAAGCGTTGTTCAGGCCTCAAGGCAGAATTAGTCTTTACTTTCTGTTCCGTTCCGAATTAGCTGACTTAAGTCTGTTAAATAGAAAATGTGTAGAAGTCGTTAGTTGGTTAGTCACTTTCCGTGCCGTTGCGGACGAACCTGTTGAAAACTAAAATTTGCTAAGTAATTGTAAATGCCAGCACAAAAAAGCTGAACAAAAAAAAATTTTGCATTATTACAAAAATTTCCAATTTATTTGATTTTAATTCAATTTTTGTATAAAAGTTATAAAAATATAAAAAATAAATCATGGATGACGAAAAACTCATTACTTTAGTCGAAAGTAATGACATATTGTACAATATAAAAACTTTGATTTGTCTGTTTACCTAAAACAGCTGATACGTTTATACGGAAAAACTAACTGCAAAAATTTAACAACAGAACGACACGGAACAGAACAGCAACAGAAAGTAAAATCGAATGAAGCCTTCAGTCTATTTATGTTGGAATGCCAAATCAAACATAAATCACTTTACAGCTGACAAAATGGCCGCCATTTAAAAAAGTTTTGGCAACTTAGTTCTATACATCAAAAAAAAAACACCCTATAGAATTTTTATTATAAACGAAAATGAAATAAATATATAAATATTATTGCAATATAGTAAGTTATATTTCATAAAATAAATCTGATATTTAGTGTAAAAAAAAAATGTTGAACGTGTTTGAAATGTATTTCGAAACAGATATTTTAGAGTCCACAATTTGGTAAATATTATTTCAACTAATTGTAATGTAATTGCCTCTTAATGATAGCTTCAAAGAAAGTGGTATTAAAAATGATTGCATACAAAATACTGATAATATGAGATGAATAAAATGACAAATACGGAAGGATATTTCTAACACAACATATCTATACATCGAATTGAAAACCTATAATATACAAGAAAACTGTTCTATCGATACTATAATGGAATGTTTTCTAATGAAATTAGGGAAGGAACTTGTTCCTGGAACACATAGGTTTTTAAGTAATACACATTCCATTCATGGTCGACTGGACAGTAGACTGCACAACACACTACAGGAAAAATTGTTCTTTAGCCGTACTGTTTGTATGTGGAAAAAACTACCAGCAGAAGTGTTCCCTGCCACTTTCAATATAGGAAAATTCAAGTCAAATGTTCACAAACACTACCCCCTCTATCCCCCTACCACAACGTATTTTCCTAGTTCCAACACAATGCATTGCATGAGTAGTGGTCGTCCCCTGAGTGCTGGTACAAGCAAAAAAAAATTTAATCATAGTAGACCGCTTTGTTTTCAATATACACATGGTTTTAATTGAATCAGTGTCATCATTATAACCTTACCTAAGATGGAGGTGAATGAGATGCCGAATATGCGGACAAATCTATTATTTAAGATGACATTGATAATGATAACGAAAAATAGTTAAGTGCTATTACTAAAGGTGGCTTTAGACGATACTACTTTCTGTACGACTTGATGCAGGAAAATATTTATTATTTTATTACTTTTTTGAAAAAATTTGTAATTATTCGAATACAAATTCGATTAATTTTAAATATGTTATCGAATTATTTTTCGAATAAAAGAAACAGAAAGTTAAAATCTTTCATTCAAATTATTCGTTTTATTTGAACAAAAGACAAATCGAATAATTTGGTTACGCTAGAAATGATCCATTATAAAGTTGAACTAAACATAAAATTGGCCAAAAATGTTTAGGTAATAAATATATACTACATCAAAGACTTCAAATCAAGGTCAGCTACAGTTTGGGTAACGCTAAAATGTCGTCTTAATTAACTCTCAATCTCAAAGAATTGTGAGAAAAGGACCTTCGACACATTTCAATAGTAATTTTTTAGAAAAATTGTGATAATTTCCAAAAACAAAAAAAAACAAACTGGCATTTATCTAGACCATAACATTCTGAATAACTTTTTTCCGCCCACTCTCAAATAATTAAGAGAAAAGAAACAAAGTCCTTTTTAAAATTTCAAAAGAGATTTTTTAGAAAAATCTTTATAATTTCCAAAAAAAAAAAACAAACTGTTAAAACTTCTGAGTATAAGGCATTTATGTAGACCATACCAGGAATCATTCTCAATAACCTTTTCCGCCCACTCTCAAAGAATTAAGAGAAAAGGACCAAAGTCCTTTTTAAAATTTCAAAAGAGATTTTTTAGAAAAATCTTTATAATTTCCAAAAAAAACAAACTGTTAAAACTTCTGAGTATAAGGCATTTATGTAGACCATACCAGGAATCATTCTCAATAACCTTTTCCGCCCACTCTCAAAGAATTAAGAGAAAAGGACCAAAGTCCTTTTTAAAATTTCAAAAGAGATTTTTTAGAAAAATCTTTATAATTTCCAAAAAAAAAAACAAACTGTTAAAACTTCTGAGTATAAGGCATTTATGTAGACCATACCAGGAATCATTCTCAATAACCTTTTCCGCCCACTCTCAAAGAATTAAGAGAAAAGGACCAAAGTCCTTTTTAAAATTTCAAAAGAGATTTTTTAGAAAAATCTTTATAATTTCCAAAAAAAAAAAAACAAACTGTTAAAACTTCTGAGTATAAGGCATTTATCTAGACCATACCAGTAATCGCTCCCAATAGTTATTTTCAACCCACTATCTAAGAATTGTGAGAAAAGGACCAACGACCTTTGACATTTTTTAAAAGTGATTTTTTAGAAAAATCGTTATAATAAAAAATTTTTAGTGTAATATTTTTACGTATTTAAAATTTCTTTGATATTCTTTATAAATGCAGATTTTTTTTAAATTATTTCGGAGTGTTTTGGCTTCAAATATCATGGGTAAAGTTGTATATCGAATTTTAAAGCTTTAACATTGTTTCTCTTAAATAGTTAACATGACTCTGTTAACATAAATGGTTTGTGTCTAGGAATTTAAATTTCAAATGGACCAAAAATGTATAAAAAAATCGTTCGGCGCAGAGTGACATATGTCCAAAGTCGTCGTTGTCCAGTAAATCCATAATTTATCAAATAAATATGATTTGATTGCAATAAAATGTTTCAGCAATAAACTAAATCCAAAAAGCTACAATATTAATGGTGTTAATTTACGAACTGCAAATTCCCTTTTAACATACCTGTTCCAAATGTTCCATGAACATTTTACAGTATAACTGTTTAATGTACTCAGATATTCGTATACCTGCGCGCTGTATGTCTGAACATAAGTATGTAAGGTTTTCGTTTTATGGTTGGAGTAAAATTTTATAAACGGAAATTTGCCCAATTAAAGTGGGAAGCGTAAAATTGAGTTTTGTGGCTACATGTACGAGTATACCTCCGAAGAACAACCAATAAATTCGTAGAAAAAAAAAGAAGAAAATGATAAAATTGGTTGCATGCATCAACGTCATCCTCATCATGAACATCTAGAAAGTTATAGAAGAGCAGAGCGCTGTGTGTTTTTTAAGTGGTTTTTATGTTTGTGCAAGTAAGTAGTTCTTATACTGTAGTTTGCCTAGGGTTATTGTTGACGTTACTTATTGCAAGAGTTATAAAATACGGAGAATTTCACATTTGCAGTTTGGGTCATTTATTTAACAAAATCTATACATATTTTGGATCGTAACAGACGATTTAATATGATTTTACTAATCATTTCGTGTCACCACTTGTCACATATTGGTTGTAGAATCAAAAAGTCTATATATTCTGGGCACTTATAAGATTTTAAGACGATCTACTATTTTCTATTTCAATTGTGGTTGATTTTAGTAAACGTTAATATTCTTTCTCTTTTTCTACATACTATAACCTATTTTTTATAAATTTTTAAAAAATTGTAAATTGAATATATGAATTTAAGCAGCCGATATTGGGTAATAAGTAAAAAAAGCGAATTTTATATTCAAATTATATTGGTTTGCATTAAATGAACTTTTGTCATTTATTTTAAAAGTTCGAAAATAAAAGTTATAACATTTAGGAAAAAAAATTTCATCAGATGATTTGGTGGTGGGTATATAAGATTTGGTAAACTCTAACTTGTTTTTTATACGTAAAAGTTTTATAAAAATATGTAGTTGCAGACAACCAAATCTTATAGAATAAATAAACTGACTTAACAACAAGTAAGAGTGCTATATTCGGCTATGCCGAATCTTATATACCCTTTACCTTCGTTGTGGATGCATAATTGTATTATATATATATATATATATATATATATATTATTGTTACGATTTTACCGGATTCTTTTTAATTGCAAAATAAAAGCGTCAAGTAGTTTGAAGAATATATAACGAGTCTTTATTTATTTAAATGTACACAAACACAATTAAAAATGAACACACTGTCTTTTTACACACTTATATTACGGTTTAAGAACACACTTAAACACTTTGTTTGATCAGCGCCATCTGTTGATGAGTTTATTAGTAACAATATTAATACACTTTGTGTGACCAACGTCATCTGTTGATGAGTTTATTAGTTTTTTTTTATCAAATTTTCAGAGGTTGTCTCGGATTTTTGCTCATATCTCCGTTATTTATGGACGGATTTTGCTGATTTTAAATAGCAAACTTTTCGAAAGCATGTCTGACAGAATTATTGAAGATTTTGGATCCCGAAGATATCTGGGGACTTCAGAAAATTGATTTCAACAGACAGGCGGACATGGCTCCGCTATCAATAAGGCTTCAGAATATATATACTTTATAGGGTCGAAAAATTATATTGTGGAAATTACAAACGGAATGAAAAACTTATATATACATTTCTCATGAAGGTGAATGGAATAAAAATCACAAGAAATATTAAATAAATTTCTTTAAATGTAACTGTGTAAATGTGTAAATACATGCATATATTTTAAAACTAAATACTTGATTCTTAGTGCTATAACATAAAATTTCTAATTATCTGACTACAGCTGTATTACTATAGTTTGTTAAAGAAGCTTTGAAAACAAAACAGTTAACATTCCCTTTTTACTTTTTATATTTTGGTTAAATTAGTTTTTTTTTACTATTATTTCAATTAGGGCTTAAATAAGGGTGGCCAGTATTAAATATACATAAATATATGGTTTAGATATAGAAAAAAATTTGGTTAGCAGTTCAGCGGTAACGGCATGTTAAGAGTAACGTTTAAAAGCAATCATCTATAATGTTAACAAAATTTTTAATATTTCCGACAATTTCTGTAACGTACATTTCAGGGAAATGGTAGACTAGTGGTGACCAAGCTAGATGTCAACAAAATGTATGTCGATTGCGTTCAAACTAGGAATGCCAATCCTTAGTGTGGGTTTTGACACATTTTTCGGTATTGATAAATCCCGGAAACTAGAATTTGTGTAAAAGATCCAGGAAAGTATAATTGTTTTTATTTAACTGCAACATCTTCGATTAATGTAAAAGAATGCTTCTTTAGCATAGAAAAAAAAGTGTACAACTGCACACAGAAAAAAAATCATGTTTTTTTCAATTAAACCTTTAATTGATTTTAAAATAATTTTCAATTAAAATTTTAATGGATTCAATTACTTTTTCTGATATTTTCAATTAAATCTCAAATTTTTTTTTAATTGATACTATCATTTTGTTTACAGGTCCGATTTCAATTAAATTTTTAATTGATTCCACAAATATTTTAATTGAAACTCATTTTTATTTTTTTCTGTGTGATAGGTTCCACATTAAATCACTAATTGAAAAGGTCAGAAACATTTCAAAATTATTTACAAAGTCATCAGCAAAAATGAAAGTTTTACATAAGTATGTTGAAGAAATAAAGGTGAAACAATTAAAATAATTTTGGATTACCAAACTCAAACACACTATTTGATGTGTGTATACGGTTTTTGCAATTGGAAATTCCTCTAAAAAAGTTTTTTAATTGATTTTAAAGCTCAACAGATGCCAGGTAAAGAATTTGTTTTACTTAAACAAATAGTTGTCATTTTAAATCCGGTTAAAGCTCTTAGTCGCAGTGATATAAATTTCTGCAGATGTTGCACATTTATTTTATGAAATATAAAACAAAAATCACGAAATCTGGTAAAATCCCGGGATCCCGGGTTTAACAGTTTTAACATCACGAATCCCGAGATTTCCAAAACCAGTCCCGTTTGGAATCCCTAGTCCATACTTAGCACTTGATAATAACTTGAAATTACTGCAACATGAGCTAAACATTACTAAAAAGTTGTATTATAATGACTTCATTGCTACCTGATTAAGCACTGAAAAATAATCAATTTAATTCTGCTTAAATTTAAAATAGTTTAAGTTCCAGTTTTACTAGATGACACCATTGGATGACACCATTAGATGACACACTATATTACTATATTTTCTTATAATGCATTTTTTAGTTTTTTTTTTTTAAAGCTGGCCACCTTTTATTGCTTTCTTCAACTAAACTGAATAATTTACAGTTTCCCTATGAATGCAAATGTAAAACAAAACTGAAAGCATTCAAAAAGTATTTTTTTGATTCAATGCTACAGAAACCTAGATGAACTTGTTTCAATCAAATAAACTATAAGACGGAAAGATAAACAATTCCAAATTGATAAAAGTTAGAGGAGAAACTTCATTATATCGCACGCATATTTTAAATTCAAATATGCCGCATTTTTATTGGAAACGGATAGGGTTACTTTGTATATGAATACATATAACTAAATGCATATTATTAACAAACTTTAAATACAATATATTCCCACAAAAACTTGGTTATGACATGGTATTACTGTTGAATATACTACTACATACCGTTTGCATTACTATGAAGCACTTTTGTAATGGCTGGTTTAATTTCTGATTGTCAAAGAAAGTTGAAAGCAAAGTGGCTTTGTAGTTCTTAATAATAAACATTTTCAGCGATTTGAAATTAATATAGAGCACGGGTAGATCGAAATGTTGTATAGTTAATCCAATTAATCAAAATCAAAAAATATAAAAACAGGAATTTTTATAATTTTCACAAAAGCGGATAAAATTGTTTTTTGAAGCAGCTTATATCCTTAACAATTTATCTATCTAAACATTTATCTTAATGAGATTTTTTTCCTAAATGCAAACTGATGTTGGCATAAATTAACATTCATCAACAACTAAAAACAAAAGAGATAAAATATAAATGTAATCAGTTCTAGACACAAATATTATGCGACTTAAAAAAAATTTACATTAAAATTTTAAAAATAGTAATAAATTTACATGAACTTACCACAGTTATTAACAGCAACTGACAATATCAGTGATTCTGCAATATAAATAAAATAAAACAAAACAAGTTATTAATATAAAATTAACATTATTTAAACAATATAAAGTTAAATAAATATTTGCCGAAAAAGACGTCACCACCAAATAAAATATTTTTTAACTTGTTTATTTATTTAAAAAAACTTATCTTATTTAGGCCAAAGCACAATAATTATTTAGTCTTATTATACCCTTCACCTTTATGAGTGGGGTATATACATATAAGTTTGTCATTCCGTTTGTAATTTCCACAATATAATTTTTCGACCCTATAAAGTATATGTATATATTCTGGATCCTTATAGATAGCGGAGTCTATTAAGCCATGTCCGTCTGCCTGTCTGTCTCTCCGTATGTCTGTATGTCTGACTGTTGAAATCAATTTTCTGAAGTCCCCAGATATCTTCGTGATGCAAATCTTTAATAATTCTGTCAGACATGCTTTCGAGAAGTTTGCTATTTAAAACGAACAAAATCCGTCCATAAATAACGGAGATATGAGCAAAAATTCGAGACAACCTCTGAAATTTTATAGTATTAATAATGTTACTAACATTTTTTCATCAACAGATGGCGTGTTTAACATCAAAGTGTTCGAAAACTTTAAGTGTGTTCTTAAACCGTAATATAAATGTGTAAAAAGACAGTGGGGAGCGTATATTGGATTTGTGCTGATGTTTGTAACGCCCATAAATATTGGTCCAACACCCACCTTAAAGTATACCAATCGACTCAGAATCACTCCCTGATTCGATTTAACGATGTCCGTCGTCCATCCGTCTGGCTGGCTGGTTATCCATGTAAAGCTTGTGCGCAGAATACAGATCGCAATTTTGAAGATATATATTTCAATAAAATTTGGTACATGATATTTTTTCGGCCCAAGGATGGATGGGATTGAAACTGGTAGAAATCGGTCCTTTATTTCACCTGGCCCCAATACAAATATCCTCCCGAAATTATTGGGGTTTACCGGTCATAAATCTATGAATTATGCAAGTATGCAAACAAATTTCACCACAAATGAGTAATAAATGAAGCCAAATCACATCGACAAAGTTTGTGAAGATCGGTCTATAATTAGTCGTAGCCCACTTCCGAAAATCACTTAAAAGAGCATAACTCTCTTAAAAATGTTGGTATCCAAATAATATTGAACACAAATATGTTTCGTACATATACATATGATATGGTAGAATTTTATGATGATCGGTTCATAATTAGTCGTAGCTTCCATAAAGTCCCACTTCCGAAAATCACTTTAAGGGCCATAAATCTCTTAAAAATGTTGTTATCCGTATAAAATTTAACAAAAATGAGTTTCTTATGTACAAATAGGATGACACCTAATTTTATAATAGTCAGTTCATAAATAGTCAAAACTCCCATATAAGACCCTCTTCGTAATTCACTTTAACCTCCATAAATCTTTTAAACGTATTTATATCGAGATAAAATTTAACACACATAATATTTATATTCACGGAAGTCATGGCACTAAATTTTTGTATGATCGGTGCATAATAGGTAATATCTCCTATATAGCGCACATTTCTGAAAAACTGTTTTATTGATATTTTGGGTGTAGGGTATTATATAGTCGGTCTTGACCGACTATACTTTCTTACTTGTTTTATTTGATGCTGTTTGATGATGCAAAACTCTTGTAAGAGTAAACAATATCAAACATAGTTGTACTAAAACAAGTGGTTACGCTTTTTGGAGTAAATATTTGCCAAGTGTGACCATAGTTTAAAACAAAAAACATTGCATACAACTTTAATATGCATTAATTATGCATAATAAATATTCTAGTCAAAGAAATTGCTATTAAGAATTCAATTGCATGCTGTTAGAATTTTTATGAATTTTACTATTTTTTACGTATTTGTTTCTTTTTTTTTTAAATATATTTAGCTTTGTTTAATAGTTTGAATGTCATTTACGAGTTTGCGGCAGAATAAAGATTTATTTTCCACAAGTTAGAGATAGGAAAACGTATATGTACATGCATAATTGACATGCACAGCTTTTTGTTGTTGTTGTTGTGCATATAGAAAAGGTAATTAAATATTTAATTGTTTTCGTTTTAATGAAACAAATTGGAGATAAATAAAGGTTTAACCTTAAATATGTAAATAGAAAATGGTGTTGAACTTTGTTTTAAAGGATTAAATAAGAGACAGAAAGAACGTACTTTCTATTTATTTAAGTTTAATTTTGGTTGAATTTCATCTCAATAACAATATTTACTGCGCTTTGTTTTTTTTTCACTGTGTAAGATAAAGCGATATATATATGTACTTAACCCATTAAAGACGGCTCATAGACCGTTTGTACGATTTAGAAGAAACTTTAAGAATTTTACCGGAGGTTCATTTAAATTGATTGATAAAAAAGGACATGGGTATTTAAATACCCAACCGTCTTTAACGATATACTTTTGAAAGATTTTTTAACAATTTTGTTTTTCTTATTTCAGTATAAATAAAAATCTATGTATTTATTTGTTTACAAAATTATTATTATTTTTTTTTTTTTTTTTACCACTTGCAGTTCTGGTACACACCACTGTGACATTTCAAATGTACTGGGTTGCTACGAAGAGCGTTACAAATATTTAAAATTACGCCGTAAAAAGTAAATCCAACTTTGAACTCTATAGCTTAGTAGTTCGTTTCTAAAAGGAGGATTTTTAGTTTGCTTCTCCTTTTTTAGACTTGTTGAACTCTTTACATGTAGTTTATTTTAGTAAAGCAAAGTGAACAGGTGAAATCAAGTGAATTTTTTTACAATAAAACAAAAAAATGTATAAATAAGCGATATAAAAATGAATCGTCGTCAGAAAATACTGCCGAATTACAAGAAATTCTCGGTAGCTGGTCCGATGGGGAAGAATATTTTTAAAGATAATCAGATACAACTGATGTTGTTATATTACCACCCGATGATGGATGACAATTTGCAAGTGTTGAAGGACGACCAAAATCTGCCTCTCGAGATTACTGCAACTTAAGAAATAGAACGTTTCTTCAGTAAATAGAATGAAGATATACTATCTGCTGAAAAGGAGAATGATAATTTGCCAATGACCTCCAGTAATATTGGTAAGAACAGACGTTGATAAGGAAATGAAACCAAAATGGTGCCGAAAGGATAATTACAAGAGTGAGAAGTATGATACGGAGACAGAACACAAAGAAATGAGTCCCCAGCAACTTTGGGAATTGTTTATTGATGAGGAGGTGTTGGACGTTATAGTGAGTTCCACCAACAAGTATACTGCAGCAAACAATTGTCCTTACAAATGATGGACACCTACGGATATTAAAACGTTTTTGGGCGTCTTATATATAACAGGTTACCACACCAGATAAATCTAAAATTGTCTAAATCATCTTTTTTTTTTCAATTAAACCTTTAATTGATTTTAAAATAATTTTCAATTAAAATTTTAATTGATTCAATTAATTTTTCTGATTTTTCTGATATTTTCAATTAAATCTCACATTTTTTTTTAATTGATACTATCATTTTGTTTACAGGTCCGATTTCAATTAAATTTTTAATTGATTCCACAAATATTTTAATTGAAACTCATTTTTATTTTTTTCTGTGTACTACCACTGGCATTATCGTTGGATAATTTTTTCTTTTTATGTCAACCAGTGTGACCATTTTAGTATTTTTGCGACTAAATTTAGCTTATTTTATTTTGATTTAGGTGCAAAATTTTACATTTAGCATTTGGCATTTTATTTAGCATTTCTTGATAATATGTTTAGCATTTTTTAGCATTTTACTAATTTATTATCTGTTCAAAATAGCTTAAAACAAAAAAAACATTAACATTTTAAAGCATAAATGACGAATATATTAAAAGATGAACTAAAATGGGAAAAATTAACTTCATATGAGTAGGAAAATAAAAACTCAACCGTAGAATTTTGGAAGCAAGTTTGTGAATACAAGAATGTGTTTTATGAAAACTGCCTTTCATCTTTTGTTATGAAAATTTTAGTTTTACTATTTAGTAATTCAAAATTTAAACGTATATTTAGTAAAATTAATTCTATAAAAACTAAGTTAGAATGTATCGTCAGTCCATACCGATTATAATGCATGTTGAAGTGATTTTCAGAAGTGTTTTTTATATAAGAGCTATGAATATTTATCGACCAATCGTTATAAAATTTGGTGCCATGATTTATAATTCGTAATTGCACATTCTTAGGAGGATTTATGGTCGTTGAAGTGAGTTTCGGAATTGAGCATTGACTAATTATTGACCGATCTGCACAAAATTTGTAGGTGTGATTAGCATTCATCTATAACTTATTTACGGCAAAATTTATTTGTATATCACACATTTATGATCGATAAAGCTCTATTTCGAGACTAAGTGAAATAATTGACCAATTTCAACAATCGAAATATCTTCAAAACTGCGACCTGCACTTCAAAACTGTCGAATCGGAAAGTGATTCTGGGTATACTTTAAGGTGGATGTTAGACTAATATTTTTGGGTGTTACAAACCTCAGCATAAAGCTAATATCCCTTTCCTACTATGGTGATGTAGGGTATAAGAAAATAAATAAAAAACATAATGATTTTAAATGCCATGCATTCTAGACTTTATATTAGATGTGGATTCAAAAGATTAAATAAATGTTTTAAATTGCAGAAGACTTAATTAAAGCCTGATACAGTAAAAAAAAATATGAAAATTTGTATGAAAATTACTCAGTAGCCTCATGAAGAGAACGTTAATTAGTTTTGTTCTCGAGTTCAAAGTTGTATTATTCATATAAAAAGTTTATTTTTTAATCATGTTTGTTCTCAGATTGTAAAAAATTAATTCAAGAAAGTATTTTAAAAAATTTTGCATATTTTTTTGGCATTTTAAAAAAAGTTTTAGCATATTTTAGCTTATTTTTAAACTGATTTAGCTGCTTAGCTTTTTGAGATCTGATCACACTGATGTCAACAAATAAGCTTTTTGCTTTTGTCTGAAATATCATTAATGGTATTCTCTGTGCAACTTGATTCTCAATCCAAATAGAAAGCAAGGACCCCATTTAAATCACTAAAGAACTTCTTGTACGGGTCATCGTTTTAGCATCCAATCGTTTTAGCTGATTTTGCAAAATTAAAAAAAAAAATAAATACTCGATCCCAAAACAACGCAACCTCGAAAATTTAACGACGCATAGTAAATATTGGGACTAATTAAGCAGCGACGCAACTTCGAAGAAAAAAAACGCAAAACGAAACGACACAAAGCGAGATATTGGTGTACTTATAACTGGTCTGTGTAAAATATGCGTTCAATGTTATGTACACAGAAAAAAAAATCATGTTTTTTTTCAATTAAACCTTTAATTGATTTTAAAATAATTTTCAATTAAAATTTTAATTGATTCAATTACTTTTTCTGATTTTTCTGATATTTTCAATTAAATCTCAATTTTTTTTTTTTAATTGATACTATCATTTTATTTACAGGTCCGATTTCAATTAAATTTTTAATTGATTCCACAAATATTTTAATTGAAACTCATTTTTATTTTTTTCTGTGTAGTAGGTTACTGAGTTTTTGGGAGTAGTCCTCATAAGAGAACTATCACCTATTATGGGCCGATCATCATTTCCATGACATTACTGTTCAAAAATAATGAGTTATAAATATAATGAGTAAATAGTTAATGTATGTTTTTGCTGGTTAAGCGTTGCTCTTCCTTAACATCAATACATCAAAATGTTTTTTATTGCAAAGTCTCTTTTGAAAAATCACACTATGAGTGCTTTATATTTTAATTTTTTTTTAAAAAATTTCCTAACCTTTGCTGTCAAGTTAATTGTTATTTTCATTGCTAAATTTTGCTAAAATCATTAAAATGTTTTTTATTAAAAACGTAAGAAATATAAAATCATTAATAACTGCCATGATTTTCATATAAAGTGCTTTGGCACTTAAATATCTACCGAAAGTAAATGAAATTAAACTCAAACTCAACGATTTCACTTGAAACTCAAGAGTAAAATAGTTGTACACTGTTAAATTTAAGCCGATTTAAGTGAAATACATGTTAAGTGCTCCTAAAAAGGGGTTTAAAGTTGTTGAAACTGAAAGTGCAAAAAAGTAATTTTATTAAATATAATTAAACAAAAACAAAACTTTTAAATAAATTGTGTGAATAGTTTGTGAATTCCCAAAATTAAAGCAACAAAAAATCACAAAAATTAACTATTTTATAATCTTTAGGGGCTGGTGAAATACTTCAAGGATAAATAGGGAATAGATGAAGGTTTCCACAACAGTCTGTTAAACGTTTTGTAAACTGTATAGGGGCAATATATTTACCAAGTTGAACATGTTTTTATATTCTGTGTATAACGTAAAAATTAGGGATTCAACCGGATGAGAATAGTGCAGTGCGACCAGACCTCAAAAAGCTAAGCTAAAATCTACCAAAACTTGTTTTAAAATGCCAAAAAAAATGTGCTAAATTTTTTAAAATACTTTCTTGAAATAATTTTTTATAATCTGAGAACAAACATGATTAAAGAATAAACTTTTTATATGAATAATACAACTTTGAACTCGAGATCAAAACTAATTAAGGTTCTCTTAAGTAATTTTCATATTTTTTTTACTGTATCAGACTTTAATTAAGTCTTCTGTAATTTAAAACATTTTTTTAATCTAATATAAAGTAAACTCAAATTTGGAAATTTGGTTGTGCAAAATATAATTTTTTTTTTCTGAACTTTAGTTTACCGATTGCTTGCCTAAGCTTATGGTGAATGTGTTTCATTGGTTTCAACGTACGAGAGTTGGTTAGTGCGGTTCCGAAGTGGTAATTTGGATGCAATAATGGAAGATAATGATCTCCAGTCAGCCAAAAAAGTTTGATGAACAAAAAATGGAGGCATTACTGTCGAACTCAGCAAGTCCGTGTTAAATCATTAGGAGCTACTCATGCAGCACTTTCAAAACGTTTCAGAGCTGCAGGATTCATTTAAAAGCAGGGAAATTGCGTAGCATACAACTTGAAGCTGAAAGACATAGAAAAACGATTTTTTCAGCGAATCATTACGAATCATTTATGACAAACAGTGGATCCATTACGATGTAAGGCTCGGCTAACCAGCCGAATCGACACTAAAGTGAAATATCCATGCTAAGGTATTTAGTGAGAACAAAAGGGTCCTAACCATTATCAGCTGCTGAAATCTGGATAGGGAACCTGTACCGAATGCAAATGATTCATTTGATGCGAGCATTAGTCGAAAAACGACCAGACATGAAAACATAATATCACAACATGACAACGCTTGGTTACATGTTACAATACATGTTAAAAGCTATATAGAAAAAAGTGGTTGGGAAGTCTTACCTCACCTATCTTACAGTTTAGACCTTGGGCTCTCAAGCTTCACTTCAGAACAGGTTATACGAAATTGGCATTGCTTCGTTTTTGGCCTCAAAAGAAGAGCAGTGACTTTGGCGCGAAAACCACACGCAGAGAAAAAACATGGTTGTGGTAAACATAATCTAAGAGCAGCATATTATGATAAGATTTATGATCGTAATCAAAACATATTATGATGAATATAAGTGTCATTAAATATCATATTATGATGAATCATCATCGTAATATTTCATCATAATATTTTTTTATTAATCATATGTAATTTGATATTGTAACACCAAATTATAACCGAATATAATCATAAAAATTGTCATGCATGATCATATTATGACCCAAGGTAACCATATTATAGTTTAAAGTAATCATATTATGTTCTTAAATAATCATATTATGATTTAAAGTAACCATAATATGGTCGAAAGTAATCATATTGTGATCCAAAGTAATCATATTATGATTAAAAGTAATTATAATATGGTCTAAATATACAAAGTATAAAATATGGTCTAAAGAATGTAGTTTTTCTGTTTTAGAACTGTTTCATCAATTGTGACACTTTTATATCTGACAATCTTGATAAACAACTGTTACGGAAATTTCTCATCATAATATGATGATCAACTTGAAAATGACAACATAATATTTTTAATGAAAAACAATAATTTGTATGACGTAAATCGCAATTAATTCTACATTTTTTTAAGCACTGAACTTTCACACACTAGTTAATATTTTTGTATTTTATAATATTTGTATTTTTAGTTTTGTTTAATAGATTTTTATTTTGTGAAATTTAAGATTATTTCTTTTATGTACACTTTCGTTTACACTTCTTTGAAAGTTTTGTATTTTGTATTAATATTTAGAGTATTTATATAATAGGAATTGTTTTTTTCTTTCAATTATTGGAACCTTTATATGCAAATAAATAATTCGATATCACGCAGACAAACTACTGAACTGATGCAAAAGCATTCTAAAAATAGTTAAAACAAAATACTGTTAAAATTAATTGTTTGCATTTTAAACATAATATATGAGGTCTGATCAAAAACTAACTGTTATTTTAAATTTTTTCAAAAAGTATTTATTTCTTCATCAATAACTATCTTGTCCCCTTCAAAGTAATCCCCCTCAGATAGCGTTTTTTCCAATCCTCGAAACACTTCTGAAACGCGCTTTTTGGTATCGCCAACAGCTCCTGTTTTGATTTTTCTTTTATCACCTCAAACGTAGCAAAACGATTTCCTTTCATTGGTGTCTTCAGTTTTGGTAAGAGGAAAAAGTCTGCGGGGTCCAAGTCCGGTGAATACGGTGGTTGAGACATGATAACGGTTATGTTTTTTGCCAAAACTTACGCACAAGCATCGATGTGTGAGCTGGTGCGTTATCATGGTGCAAAATTCATGATTGGTTTTTCCACAATTCTGTGCGTTTTTGACGAATTGCTTCGTGTAAACGACGCATAACTTTAAGGTCGTATTCCTTATTGACCGTACAATATTGCAGTCGAAGAAAACAGTGAGCAAAACATTCACATTTGACATTAACGTGCTTTTTTCGGTCTTGGCTCTTCTGGACCTTTTTATTGGGCTGATTGGGCTTTGGTTTCAATGTCATAGCCATACACCCATGATTCGTCACCAGTTATGACCTTTTTAATGAAATCTGGATCGTCGTTGACAGCTCCTGAGCGATGTCCATGCGACGTTGTTTTTGCTCAAAATTGAGCAATTTTGGAACAATCTTTATATCCGTAAAAATTGCTTGGCATGAGCCGTACGATATGCCAACATCATCAGCAACCTCTCTGATAGTGATTCGACGATTATCAAGAATCATTTTCTTCACTGCTTCAATGTTTTCATCGGTTGTTGACGTGGTCGGGCGACTTGCACGAGCATCGTCATTGACATCTTCTCGGCCTTTCTTAAACCGGTTATACCACAATTGAACTTGTGTTCTGCTCATAGTAGACTCGCCAAACGCCACAGTCAACATTTCAAATATCCTTGCGCATTTAATTTAATTTTTTACACAAAACTTAATGCAGTTGCTTTGATCCAATTTTTCGAATAGTGAAAAATCGAAGAGCAGACCGAAACACGACTAACCTTTTTATCTGTCAACAACAAACTGACAATCCAAAATGGCTGATATTACCAACATATAGAACAGACATGTGTACTAACATAACAGAAAAAAAAGCGAAAATCGAACATACGTAACTTACGAAATTTAAAAATAACGATTATTTTTTGATCGGACCTCGTAAGTAAAAATATAGAAACTTATCATTTAATGGTTATTTGTAAGTTTAAATAGTTGTAAATAATATAATATGTTTGAATAATTATCATTCAATAGTTGTGGTAAACATTTTTTAAAAATAGTTATGTTGCAGTGAAACATATTCAATTTAATAATTGCGATAAACATAAAAATGTTTATTATAACAAAAATATTGCTGAAATCATATTAAAATAACAATTGTTTGTGCACGACAACAATATATTGTTTCCAAACATACGGAGTAGTTGTCGTAACCATGTCTAATCATGTTTTTTTCTTCGTGGGCATATCGCACCTTAAATACAAAAGCACCACAAGTCAAAATAAGCAAATTATGCAGGAGCGTCATTTTTAAAAATAATTTTAATTATTTTATGATTTTTACTAAAACACAAAACTAATGGTTTTGCGTTTACGGGTGTTTTCGATCATAAAATGACGGCTGTTTTAGCGAAACATGAAAGTTTCATCGTTTAAGAAGCATTTTATGCAAAATAATAATTTTTGATATTTTTTGAAATGTGTGACTTTTGTATTTAAGGAGCGATATATTGTATAGGTACAAATGTTTTAAAATAATGTTTTATTTTGTTTTAAAAACTACTTTCTTGTGGAAAACCGCTTTATTTTGTATAATATTTAGTTTAACCTAAAAAATCTTTTTTTGTAGCCAACTTTTCCGCATACGAGTACGTTATTTAATTGATTTTTCCATTTTACAAATTATACTTAATTACAAATTTCTTGCAGTGCAATGATGATGATGCTATTCTAATATTAACTTAAAACTAACATATACCGCACAGATATATAGGTATATACATACATGTTGATAAAATCATGGCATTTAAGCCACATAAACGTTTCCCCCAGATTACAATGCAAAAATTACTTCATTTTCTATTTCATTTTAGTATATTTTTTCCGATGAAAAATGAAGCAAATATTTTTTGGCATATGACCATGACACTAAAGAGTGTCTGAGTGTTATTTTTAAAAATTGTATAGCAACAGCAGCAGCACACACAGTATCATCCCAAACAACATTGAAATGTTTGATATGAAACCACCTCTCCAATACTGTGGCAAACTGTGACAACCACACTTACAAATTGTAAATATTTCAGAGTGCAAGTGGGGATAACTAGAGCACAGCTAAGGAAATGCAGAATGATACTTGCGAGAGTAATTACTTGATTATCTTTAGGTATAAGGTCTGAGTAACATGATTTTAATATTTAATAGAATTTTTCTCTGTTCTGTTCTTCTTGTAAATACAAATTACAGCATTTCAGGCTGACAGACGGCTCATTATGGCATGAAAGTGAGATATTGTGTAACATGTTTATAGTTGCACTAGGAAAATCCAAAAAAAATCTATGCAAATCTATTGAAATATTTATTACTACTGTTTTGATTGTTTACTGTGTAAATTTGAAATATCTCCCAAAATTGCTAAAAATGTCATCTGTTTAAATAAATTTATAGTCGCGAATAATTTAACGCCTTCTTTAAAATATTAATATTTACAATGTGACACATTATTTGAAATGTAGTGTCATTTTATAACACCCAAGTCCTTCTCCTTATTTGCATATAAAACAAATCAACAATTTATTTACAACAATATATATATGTTATCACAGCTAGTATTGGGCGTAGAGAGTGGGTTTTTCATCCAACAGGTGTACATAATTCTATAATTCTATATTCCTTCCTACTTTTCTATTGAAACAATTTTATTGTTTGAAATGTATTGCATACTTAACCCATTAAAGACGGCTCATAGACTGTTTGTACGATTTAGAAGAAACTTTCAGAATTTTACCCGGACGTCCATTTAAATTGATTGATAAAAAAGGACATGGGTATTTCAATACCCAACCGTCTTTAACGATATACTTTTTTAAAGATTTTTTAACAATTTTGTTTTTCTTATTTCAGTATAAATAAAAATCTATGTATTTATTTGTTTACAAAATTATTATTATTTTTTTTTTGACCACTCGCAATTCTGGTACACACCACTGTGTCATTTAAAATGTACTGGGTTGCTACGAAGAGCGTTACAAATATTTAAAATTACGCCGTAAAAAGTAAATCCAACTTTGAACTCTATAGCTTAGTAGTTCGTTTCTAAAAGGAGGATTTTTAGTTTGCTTCTCCTAATCAGATACAACCGATGTTGTTATATTACCACCCGATGACGTCGATGAGATAAGTGATACGTAGGAGTTAGATGACAATTTGCAAGTGTTCAAGGACGAGCAAAATCTGTCTCTCGAGATTACTGGAACTTAAGAAATAGAACATTTCTTCAGTAAATGGAATGAAGATATACTATTTGCTGAAAACGAGAATGATAATTTGCCAGTGACCTCCAGTAATATTGGTAAGAACAGACGTTGATAAGGAAATGAAACCAAAATGGTGCCGAAAGGATAATTACAAGACTGAGAAGTATGATACGGATGATACGGAGACAGCACACAAAGAAATGAGTCCCCAGCAACTTTGGGAATTGTTTATTGATGAGGAGGTGTTGAGGTGTAGAGAAAATAGTTAATTTTAGAACTCATTATGGACGGTTGGGTATTTAAATACCGATTTTCACTATTTAGCGTGTGACGGCCAAGTGTGTTGACAAACCGCTTTAATTTTTTCACATTACAAATGCGGCACCTAAGGCTATTTACATATCTCGCAGTATTCTTTATTTGACAAACCTTTTTCTGATAATTTTTTGACAAACAAAAAAAACGCAATTTTTCCAATTCTCAAACTAAAGGTAAAAATCAAAAAATTTTTTTTTTATTTTTTTCAACATTAATCAATCTCTAGTATTAAATAAAAAAGCAACTTGCATCATTATCTCTTATCAGGACAACGCAGAATTTTTTTTACATACCCAGTGGACTAAAATGGGTTAATGAAATTCAAATTCACTAAAACTAAAATTCACATTCACATTCCTGCATCATTTGTTTAACAATAAATTTGCATATTTGTTTAGGAAATAAATATGTATTTCTACTTCAGTTGGCGTTCAAATTGTTTATAAACAGAATCCTACCAATTGTTTGGAGTATATTTGCTAATTTTTATATTAAATTAAAATTATTAAATCATCTGTAATGGGATTTGTTGGAAATATAAATTTTAATGTTTTACTCTAGCAATTAGCAATAACGTTAATTTGTATCGAGTGTTAATAAAAATTTATTATTCACAACTTTTTATACAATGCAATAGGTAGAAAATAATATTTACAGTGATCGCCAATAGTTATAAGGGTATTTGAAATTTAAAGTAATAAAAATCTATATATCTCCTATCTTCTCATGTCACAGGTCTTGTCTGTGACAGTTTACGATAAAATAATTATCGTAAACTGGTGAAAAAACGTTTGTTCTAGAGTATTCAAAAACCGAAAACGGAATCCGGTTAAACTTTTTTTTTAACCGTCCATATTTTTTTTTATTTTCGAATAATTCGGCGGTATTTTTTTCAAATAACTCGAACCCCAGTTTTTTTTATTTTTTTTTTTTTTTGTTTTAGTTATTATTCAAAACATACTAAAAGAATTATTACACTGTGCTAGTTAAAAAAAAAACCCCCCCGACAAGCGGGGCATCCAGTGTGTAAAGCTAAATCGAGTACGCTGAATACAGTAGTGCTAATTGTTTTTTTTTTTAGGTTAGCTCTAGTTTTCGAGATATAGCGTTATTTAAAAAATAATAATAAATATTCGCGTAATTCGAAACTGTTTAGTTTATTGAATTATATTACAAAAATCGGAATTCAACAATAAAATTATCTTTAAACTTTATCTTTAAGGCCTTCAGCTAGTGTGTGCCCCGATAGGCTAGGCTATAAGATAGTCAATCAATAAAATACCTTTGAAGTCCCAAAAACTCGTTGACATAACTTTACCAGCCGATTGGATTGTGTTTGCCTTCTTTGGCACACTTCATCCAGCTTCAGTCCATTGCTTGAATTGTACTTTTGTCTCTGGAGTACAGTGGTGGATCCATGTCTCATCCACAGTTATCAAACGACGCTTAAAATTCATTTTATCTTTCTTAAAACGATCCAAACAAGCTTGAGAAATAATTGAGAATTGAACTTGAGAAAAACGACACTTAAAATCCATTTTATTTTTCTTATAACAATCCAAACAAGCTTGAGAAATTTTCATTCATATGCGTTTTTTGTTCACTGTTAACAAATGCGGCACACATCTTGCAGAGAGCTTTTTCATCGGTAGTTCTTCATGGAAAATTAAATGGACTCAATCATTTGAGCTGCCCATAATATTAGCTGTTTCATGCACTTTTATTCGTCTATCATTTAATACCATATCATGCACTTTGGTTACAATTTCTGTTGCTGTTGTTGCTGTTTTTGGACGTCAACTACGTGGTTCATCCTCAATGCTTGTACGTTGTACCACGTTTAAATTCAGCAACCCAATTTTTGATTGTTGCATAATGCATCATATCATTATGAATTTCTTTTCCCGATAAACCTTTTTTATTTAAATATTTAGTGACACCACGAATTTCTAATTCTTCCATTGCAAAAAAATCGCAGATGCGTCTTTTCTTAACATCTGTTTCTATATGAAGGAGTTGTCAGATCGAAAAAAAAATGGAAACAGATGGAAGTTTCCAAAACAATTAAGTTTTTTCTGTTTATACCGCGCTTTCTCTTCTAGGCTAAGAAGTTTCCGAACCGCCCTCGTATTTAACTCGCCATTATTAGAAATAGATTTCGGAAATTAATCATATTTCTTATTACATCCCTGTAGGGAATGCCAATTGGCATTAATAATGAAATTGTAGTGATTAACTATTGACATTGTCAGTATTACTACTGACCAGGTGCATCCAGCCAATGTATGGACATTTAACATTAGGTTGTCATTGAAAATCTACCAGTAGACTGCGTCAATACCGACTAAGTAAAAAAAATAAAATATTAAAAGGCTTGCCCTAATTAAAAATAAATTAGAAAACAGCCAGAGTCTTTGCCGGGAATCGCACCCGCAGCCCTCTCAATGATAGTGCGGCACACTATCGCCTACTATATGGGGGCACACAATTAATTGTTTTATAATAACCATTATGCCAACTTTGTTGACAATGTCGCCAAATAGTCACCAAAATAGTAGACAAAGTGGTTACCTGGAGACACTTAAGGTACGGTCACATTTGGCAAATATTTACTCAAAAAATCATAACCACTTGTTTTAGCACAAATTAGTTTGACGTTGTTTACTCTTACAAGAGTTTTGCAAAATCAAACAGCGTCAAATAAATTAAAACTAAATATTTGTTGGCTTTGGCTTAAATAAGAAAAGTTTTTTTTTAATAAATAAACGAGTTCAAAAATATTTTATTTAGTGGTTACGTCGGATGGGATGGATGGGATTTTTCATTAAGAAAAAACAGAAAACTTAAAAATAAATTAAATGAGGATAAACAAAATATTTGTTGATTAATATTTTGTATTGCTGGATCAAATTATATTATTAAGCTTTTATTTTGTGTTGCCTCTTTAAATTTAAAGAGGACTAATGTTAAATAAAAAAATGTTTGAAAACAAATATTTTAAGCTTTTATTTTGTGTTGCCTCTTTAAATTTAAAGAGGATTTAAAGAGGATTTAAAGAGGCAACACAAAATAAAAGCTTAAAATATTTGTTTTCAAACATTTTTTTATTTAACATTAGTTACCTTTTTCAAATAAATAGTTTTTATTATTAATAAAGCAATTTCTTTTAATATGAAACAAAAATTCTGAAACTCCCTGTTATAAATGTAAATCCCGGGATTTGAAAAACCAGTCCCTATTGGCATCCCTAGTATACTGCTTTTGTAGTTTCAATTTAGTTTTATAGTGACTTTTTTTGTGTTAGAAGTCATTTTTTATATTTTGTATTGAACAAACAATTGATGTTTGCAATTTATCTATTATATTGCTACTATTTTAGAACTGAACATTTATAAATGTCTACATTTAACTACTAGCAACGGAATTAATGACTAACTGACTGACAATGTGGCTGAATATTGCTAATGTTTTATGGTTGCCTTTTTACGAGGGCGGTTCGGAAACTTCTTAGCCTATAACAGAGAGCGCGGTATAAACAGAAAAAAGTTAAATGTTTTGAAAACTTTCATCTGTGCTATGAACACATGTTAAATTTCTTTTCGATCTGACAACTCTTTCATATAAAAACAGGTGTTTAAAAAAGACGCAGCCGAGATTTTTTTACAATGGAAAAATTAGAAATTCGTGGTGTCATTAATTATTAAAGTAAAAAAGATTTATCGGGACAAGAAATTCATAATAATATGATGAATAAGTTAGGTGAAACTGCTCCTTCATATGCAACAGTAAAAAGTTGGGTTGCTGAATTTAAATGTGGTCGTACCACAATTGAGGATGAACCATGTAGTGGACGTCCAAAAACAGCAACAGAAATTGTAGTCAAAGTGCATGATATGGTATTAAATGATCGACGAATAAAAGTGCATGAAACAGCTAATATTATGGGCATCTCAAATGATCGAGTCCATTTAATTTTGCATTAAGATCTACCGATGAAAAAGCCTTCTGCAAGATGGGTGCCGCGTTAGAATGCATATTTCTCAAACTTGTTTGGATTGTTTTAAGAAAAATTAAATGGTTTTTAAGCGTCGATTCATAACTGCTGATGCGATATACATCCACAACTATACTCCAGAGACAAAAGAACAATCCAAGCAATGGACTGAAGCTGGAGGAAGTGCCCCAAAGAAGGCAAAAACAATTCAATCGGCTGGTGAGGTTATAGCAACGGTTTTTGCGCCTTTAAAAGTATTTTATTGATTGACTATCTGCACAAGTGTAAAACAATAAATTGAAAGTACTATTGCAACATTTTGAATCAATTAAGTGTAAAAATTCGACAAAAACGTCCTGGCTTACAACACAAAAAAATAATTTTCCATCAAGACAACGCACCAGCGCACAAGAGTGTTTTAATCATGGCTAAAATCAACGAATTACAGTACGAGTTGCTTGACCACCAGTGACTTTTACTTCCCTCTACCTGTTCCCAAATCTAAAAATATTCCTAGCCTGCAAGCGTGTTACCTCAAATGAAGATGCAATTACAGTTGTAAACTACTATTTTGAAGGCCTTGAGGAAAACTATATTAATCAAGGGATAGAATTGCTATATAAGCGTTGGACTTTGTTAGCCTCAGTTAGCCTCAGTTAGCCGACTGTAACGGAATGTAATGACGTAAAAATGTAAGGAAATTATATTTCTTACAGATTCCTACATTACGGTGTTGCGTTACCTTTACATCTCCATAACCATTTGCAGTACTTTGCACATACATATTAATATCCATCAGCTGTTTCTTACTGTTGCAGTTACATTCGGCTAACTGAGGCTTAAGTGTATTGAAATTTCAGGAGATTATATTGAAAAATAAAAATGTTTTTGAATAACTTACTGTTAGCACTTTCTGTTGTAGGCTAAGAAGTTTCCGAACCGCCCTCGTAATGTTCCGTTCTAAACGTGAGGGTACGCTGAATTTTGTTATTTTAAACGGTGGGTGAATATGAAATTGTATAATACTATTTTTTATTATTATAGTCAAAATAATAATAAACTTTTTTTTTAGCAGTTTTATGGAATATTTTTCCTGCAATGTGGAAACTCGTGAAATTGTTTTAATCATAAAGAATGCAATAATAAAAAGCGTCTAACAAAAATAGATATTCAAATCGATTTTTTTGTTTGTAATATTTATACTTTATAAACAAATCCGTTTGACACGAGTAGTAAATAATTAATAACTTAAAATACAAAAACCTTTTTTATTAATGAGGCATATAGTTTGTCGTTGTAAAGTCATTGAATATAAAATACATGGGTTGGAAAAATTGGGTTAATGTTGGAATGGTATAATTATAATTTTAACTGAGTATAAAAAAAAATTGCACAGTACTTTATTATTTGGTACTAATTAATGTTGCAATAAATATTTATATATTTTTTTTAAACAATACATTTTGGATTAAGCACAAGATAAATATCAGAACAAGATGTTTAAATGGAAATTTGGAGGTATAGAAATCACAAATTAATGGCCAATTGACCTTAGGTGTGATATAAGAAACCCTTGTGGCAAGGACTATGTATAATACATGGTATTGCCCCTCTAAACAATTTGTTGCTTTTTTTTTTTTTAATTTGCCTAAAAGCTGTGAAATTTTCTAACCTATAGAAACCTTTTTAAAAAGAGTACGTGTAAATGACTCATATTTCCATTAAGATATTGTAAGAACAATTTTTACTGTAGTGTAATAGACAGGCAGTTTCTTGATTATGTCACATGTTGGGGAAATGTAAAAGAAATCTTATTTCTTTGTATTTGTTTTCTGACAACTAAGTTGTAACACGTTTAGAATAATAATGAGCCAAACACTATGATGTGATGTAAAATCAGCACTGCTGTTGAAAAATAATCAGACAATTTGTATGAAACACCACATCGTGTTTATTTCGGTTGCTGCAATTGTACTAATTGCTTTAAGTTGAAAAATCTAAAAAAAAGTTAAATTAGTTTAAAATACTAATCAAATGCATGTTCTGAAAGTTAAATTTATTTTAAATTTTACGGCAATTTACCAAAAAATTATATACACTTTTCTGTTCCTTCTTTACAACAAATCTTGACATTTACTTTTTAAAAAGAATTTTATTCAAATGTTGGCGGCAATGCCGTCGTAGGCGGTCCACTCGGAACGTCCAATGTTCGATTTCTATTTGGTACCGGTAAATAGCGAATTACCACCTATTACAGCATTGCTACCGTTATCCCGCGAATAACTACTTTAATGAGTCATAGGCAGGAGTTTTCCAATACCAACATATGTCTTGCAAGCTTATCCCCAAACTCGTTCTACCCAATATTCCTGAAGGTATAATTTATAGTGTTTCATCAAATACTAGTTTGATTATGACCCCGTTAACTTTCAAAGTCTTTAACACCGCCGAAATATCTAAAAGCAGCAGATCTTACATTCTCCTGATGAATCAAAACTTCCCAAAATGAGCTACAAACAATCAGCGTGTTCAGAGACTATAAATTTAAAGATAAACCAATAAAGTTTTTCCTTGTGTGAAAAACGACATTTAGTTAAAGTTTGATTATCGTCAATTTCTGTAGTAAAGAAACAGGAACAGGAAATAACTGAAAAACATGTTGTTGAAAGTCTTACACGGTTTCTTAAAAATTAATTACGACTAACTAGGACTGCTAGTTTAAGAGCGCATTCTTAAATGTTCACTTCTTTGGTAAATTATTTTGTTTTATGCTGCGAACATGTGGTGTGAAATTAGGCCCGGAGTCGTTATTGGTAAACCAGTCCGAAAATTCCATTAGTGACAACAGTTTACTAACTACAAATTGACCAAGGATTTAACCTTATGAAACAAAATTAAATTAGCAATTTTGTTATTTTATTCAAAGTTTTGCAGTAACCAGTCATTATTCATTAACAACTGGTTTTTACAGTCAAATAAAAATAATTTTAAACTACTGATTTGAGCCCTATTCCACAAACAATTTATCAACTTTTCACTCTGCATTTATCAAATTGCATTTTTTGCAAAGAGATATGTTTTCTGCTCCACAATATTCTTTACAAATCTCATTTTGTACTATGAGCATTTTTGTAAAGTCTTTGCATTCTCATGAAAAGTTAGTGTGCCAAAGTGTTTCACAATTTCATCATTCCATCATCTTTGAATTTCTGATATTTTATTTGCTAGTTTTAAGGTATTTTTTTTACAGAATTACTATAAATATTTAGAACATATTAATGTTTACATTTCATTTAATTTAGACACTGGATCTTTGCTTAAAATGCCAAAACTATTTTTAATTATGCGCCGGAACTACATCCATTGTTAATTCTTTGGTCTTTATTTAGCCATTCTTGAAATATCAGTAAACATTAGTTCAATTAATTCATTTTTCATTTCTGATACCTTCGACCAAAAAGTACATATATTGTCGTAATATAGTAATATGGGGAAACAGTTTTAAATAGTGCTAAATTAGTCATTTGGGTGGTATTGTACTTTTGAATCTCAAATAGTTCTAAAAAAAAGTATAATTGTACCAACTTTTACATACCTGATGCAAGCACAGTATCAGTTGATTTTCAGCCGTCAAAACTTGACTGCGCTGTATATATAATTTTTATAATTTCTTCTTATAACCGCGTCTTCACTATCATCGAACAAAAATGCATGTCTTAACATTTTGAAAATTTCACTACTTATAACAATAAGTAGTTTACCTTGCAAATTATTGACAAACTTACATTTTAAAATTTGCTTTACATAAATAGAATTTACAGCTTTTGTGAAACGAAATAGCATAATTATTTGCAAAATCTTTGCAAATTACTTTTTTCAATATTAAATGTGCACTTTGCACATGAAAACGTACATGAAACAGAAATCGTAAAGAGAATATAAAAATTTCAAAAACTTTGCAAATTACACTTATCAATTTAAACTTAGCACTTATCAAATTGTTTATTTCTGAGTTTTGCAAATTGACGAAAAATTGCCTAAGTGCAAAGTTGTTTTGTGGAAGAAGTCCCTGGTCAATTGTAGTACACAGCATGATGCAGCGAAGTGAAGTTAATGTAACACATTTAGTTAAATGAACTACCCGGTTAGGACTAATAGCGATTCCAACTAATTCCAAACTGATATATAAAAAAACATGGATTCAAATAGAACCGATCGCAACACTAAGTATATTGATGTTGTATGTTGTAAACTGCGATTACGATTTACAACACTTAACGGCTTAATCTTAAATTAATGCATGCTGTGTTGAGACAACACAACATTTTAGTGTTGTGAACGATAATCGGGGCCTAAGTGTTATTTTAATAGTTAAATCTTTTTTAAAGTGTTTATAACTGTGCTTTTTTGCATCCTTTCATGAAAAGAAATTTCATGAAGCTAAATTAAGCTACATATTGTTTTAGGTTGACCCAATAACTAATAGCTAAATCGCATTTTGTAAACTCCACCTTTAGCACATGCTCATTTTTTTTTTGGCAGACATCATTTGCAACCAAATTCCACGTGTGACAGTTGGTAATGACTCATTTTTCTGGCAGCCAATCAAGTGCAATATTCGATAAAATACATGAGAAAAATAATAAGAATTCAATGATAAACAGTTTTAGAAATTTGCAGACAAAATTTATCGAAAATATACAATCTACCAAAACAATATACGAGTATGTACATACTTGGAACATTTTTACCAAAACAAAGTCAGCAAAGCGTAAACTTTAAACTTAAACTCCTCAAGGCTTCTGCTTAAGTCGGCACAAAAGAAATTGCCATCACTCATAAGAGGCAGGCATAAGAAAATAAACTAAGCTGGCAGTAAAACAATCTATTACAGCAAAAAAGTTATCCAAAAAGCATACAACCTTTTAGTGGTTTGGGTGGCAAGCAAAGGGAGAGAGAAACCTCTTCAAACTGTTTACATAACAGTTTAATTTTCATCAATCTTATTTTCTACATTTCCAATTCCATAATACCTTCCACTTTAACAACAATAAACACTTGCAGTTGTAGTTGTTAAATAAAATAAAACGTAGCCCAAGTGGAAAATAACAACAAAACAAATAAATCTTGTAAACTTTTTATAATAAACCCACTTATAAAACATCTATAAAATCTTTAATAATTTTCACACATTTTTTTAAATCTTTCCCTGTCCCTTGCACCCGGTTTTCAGCCAGCAATCCAGGCAGAAAGCATGCCGCCAGATCTACGAGTACATTACAATGGTAAACGTATTTGAAATGTTAACTAGTCGTACTCAGCATTTGTAATAACGCAGCATGTATTTAGATATTCCAAGCATATAAAATGATTTCGACGCCAATATATCAGCATACCTATAAGAACGTACTTTAAAAGTACTTTGCAGGACTTATTGGCGTATATTCTTAAATAGCTTTATGACTACGGGTATGGGAAAGCAGGTCAGGTTTTTGAAAATAAATAGAAATGAAAATACAAATTATTTGAATGTAAACACATTGTCTGTAATTTAATGATAATAAAACTTAGAAGGCTATTTTTGGTTAATACAAATATGGAAAAGCGATGTTCGGAAAAACAAAGGTATGAGAATGAGAATGATGGCTATTATGATAACAGGAAGAATATAGAACAACACTGTTCAAGGCACCACTAGACATATTACCAATGTAAATGGCTGCTAAAAAAATGCCACTGGAACGTGAAAAGACAGAAATTATGTTTGTTTAAACTAATTATAGCGCACAATTCAGGTAACCTGTAAACTACACAGTAGGTAGTCCCAAAAAAAATTTTTGGGGCTCAAGCGTAATTTGTAAGCTTATAGGGTAAAGTTTTTGGGATTTCAAATTTTTCGGAAAACGTTTTAAGGTCCCACAAGTCGAATTTTTACCTAAAATCAGCTTCATAACTTTGTTAAAAATCACAATTTTCTTCACTTTTGAGGAAACAAGTGAAATGAAAAATGTCCTAGCTTTATTTTTGTGTGCAAAAACTATAAGTTTTGCCAATGAATTTGCTCATTTAGGTACTCTGCATTACAATTTTTTCCTAAAAATTTCGTAAATAACACTTTATAACTTTTAAAATTTATATGAAAATTCAAAAAACTAATGATGCAGTTTAAAAGATCTATTCATTCTTCAAATTTCATAATTCAAAAATTATTTTCTTGAAATTATTTACTGCCGTATTTATAAAAATTAAAGTAGACTTCACACTTGAAGTGTGCTTGTCTTAAAGCACACTTCAAGCGAGTATAACTGCAGCGATTTAGGCGAAAATCAGAAAGAAATCCGAAAAATACTTTATGCTTGAGCACCCATGGAAATCAAAAAACAAAATTTTTTGGGACAACCTACTACACAATAGTCGAATTGCTGTTCGATCCTAGATTATGATGAATATCGATCGGAATTGACAAATGGCATACACATACATACATACAATGTTATTCAAATTTCTACCAATAGCTTTAAAGAGATAACGTGACCTCTTCCGAACACCTGGACATGGGAACATTAAAGTAATTTTCTGACTGACCGCACAACACTGTATCTCGTTGATGACTTAGAGGTAAACTGCTAATGACACAGAGGCTACATCTCATTGTCTTCAAAAAGATAAAAAAGTCGGTTCATGACTTGCATTGAAACCCGACAAAACTGGTGCTGTATGGGTGAGGAGATCTTCTCAGAAGACTGATAGACTTTGGACACTGAACGCTCATTGGTAAGACATGTCTCTTCACTAGTGATTTGGAATGACTCACGACTCTATTTGCTAGACAAGTTGGTTACACAATAGCGATATTAAACCCTGAATTTGGAGGTGTTCTATATTTTTTATCTGAGAGTATTACAAGTGCTGGAGCCAAATTAGCTTTGCTGCAACCTATGATCTGCCATTGAAACCAGATAAAACTTGTGCTGTATGGGGGAGTAGATAACATTTTGAAATGGGGCCAAACTACACGTTTTACAGAGTAAATGCAACACATAATTGAAAACAGTTTTGGCATTCTTAAAGAAAGATTGCCGTGTCTTAATTAAATGAAATGTAAACTTTGATATGTTCTAAATATTTACAATAATTTTATAAAAAAAAAATACTTTTATTTCTTTAAAGTTTAAAACAACTAAAAACAAACTAAAACAAGTTCTATTTAGCATAGCAAAGTGAAAAGTGATAAGACAGAAATGTAAAGATAATTATATGCTTTGTAGAATACTTTGCACACTCACTTTGCAAACTGAAAGTTTTCAAACAATGAACGCTCACTGATAAGAGATTTCTTTTCACAACTTTATTAACTCGAAACGTTGGTTACGCAAAAGCGATGACAATCTTTGAATTTGGAGTCTATTGTTAACTGACAGTATCACAAAAGTAATTACTGAAGTTCTGAATCTTTGAATGCAAGTTTAAGAGCGCCTTTTCTAAACTTCCATTTTTGGATCAAATGCTTTAACAGACTCCATTGTCAGTGAACCTGTGGTGTGGAAGTCATCCCGGAGTTTTTATTGGCAAAATACTCAGATTAGTCCATCATAGTCGATACTTTACTATACAAAAATTTAACAATGATTCGTCAATCACTTTTTTTGAATCCCAAGATATGATATAAAAAAAATATCAGTTAGCAATTATGTACGTTTATTTAAGGTTCTGGAGATTGGTGATCTGAAATGTCAATTAATGCATTAATTAATTGGTTTATACAACCAAGATATTTTTACGCTCTCTAATATAGAGTCTTTCCAGGAAGCCGCCCAATATATCACAATTGTCGACCTTCCGAAAGTGCATATTGGGAATCATATGGTTGATGAACGTGCCAAGCAATGGTTTGATGTTAGGGATAGGAACATCAAGCATTATTTGGACGTTTCAATGTTAAAATACAATTTTCAGATTCAGAACAAATTTTATACTCATGTTTACATGTTCCATAACATAAAGCGTCGGCAAAAATTACAAGACTGAGGAAGACGCTACTGTCACTTTCTAGTAAATAAAAGATTCATATTTTTGAAACACCTTTCATTTCATATTTCTTGATAAGTAATATTAAGTAAATAATGAAGAAAAGTTGGTTTGTATTTAAATTTATAATTATTTTTATTGCAAATTTTTTGTATATTAGGAAATATTTAATGATGAGTTCTTTCAAGTGACAGTTTTTTTGGAAATTAATAATTCCACAAAACTTATCCACTTTTCACTCCAAAGTCTTTGCGAATTACACTTTTCAATATTAATTTTGCACTTTGCACAAAAGAACGTACGTATGACAAAAATTTCAAAGGGAATATAAAAATTGCAAAAACTTTGGAAATTCCACCCATCAATTTTCACTTATCACTGATAAATATAAAGTTTTGCAAAGTGAAAAATTGGTAAGTTGTTTGCTGGTTTTCTATGATGTAAGTAATAAACTGAGAGGAATGTGGCTAAAGAAACTTGGAATGCTCAGTTAATAGACAAATTAAAAATCAGCCAGCACTCTGTTTATATGGCTGCTAGGCTATCCCACACACATTATTTCAGCTGCAAACTCACGCATTTTATAAATAAAGTACAGTTGCAGTACATACTCTGCTTTTAATCAGTTATATATAGTGGCAGCCAATATGTTGCATGCCTTTGTTGATGATGCTATTGCTTTCATGTGTAAAGTAGTTTTTATCAATTCATGTGATAAAATACATGGAAAAAAGGCCAAGGTTAAATCCATAGTTTAAGGTCAATAGTTTTATGAATTACTGAATAGAGGAGCATATTTTCATTCGCCAACACTCGTTCTCTCACTCTCTCTCTCTGCCACTCAATCAATTCAAAACTTCCGCACTTTATTAAGGAAATGAAAAATTGTGAAAACGTAGAAAATATTGTTGAACACATTGTTACACAAGTGCGAGTTATTAATTGCATAATCAATATACGAAAAATTAAAAATGTGAAGGTTCAAGTTTAAATACAAAACACGGGTCTACGTAAATATTGTTTCGGAAATAAGGCATATTATGAATTTATGACTTAACAAATTCTTAAAACAGTTTTTACAATTGCTATAGAAAAAGCTTGTTCAGTTTCTAAACAAAGTTTCTATGGAAAACTTTTTCAGTTTCTATTTCTGAACAAAGTTTCTTTACAAAGCTTGTTCAGTTTCTAAATAAAGTGTATTTGGAAAACTTGTTCAGTTTCTGAACAAAGTTTCTTTAGAAAGCTTGTTCAGTTTCTGGATGCCCTTGTGTTTGTGGTTTCGTTACACGAGAAAGGATATGTGGGCCAGCATGAATGTGACGATGATATGCCAGCCAGACTACACATTTTACAGTATAAATGCAAGCATGTAGGTGTAAGTCTAAGATTTGAAAATGGATGGAATCCATTTCCGGATGCTGCTGGTTTGGTGATAGTGATTACGGCGGACTGAAAAACCAGTTGATACCACCATTACTCCGAAATCCCAATAACCCTGATGTTGTCAAAAAATAATTGAAAATAGTTTTGCCATTCTGAATTAAATGAAATGTAAACTTTAATATGTTTTCAATATTTGCAATCATTTTATAAAAAATACTTACTCGTACTTTAATTGTCTTGAAAACTAGCGCATAAAATATTTATCTAGTTTTATCCACTTTTATTTTTTATTTGAAGTTGTCTTTAGCAATGCAAAGGGATACGACTGAAAAGCAAAGATGATTAAATGCTTTGTGGATTACTTTGCACGCTCAACTTTGCAGGAAAGCGCAAAAACTAAACAAAGACAGCAAAGTCTCTGCAAACGTTTTCTTAGTGCAAAATGATATTTAAAATGAATATTGTGAAAAAGAAACACTTATATCTTTGCATAAAAAAATGCAATTTGATAAGTGTGAAGTGAAAAGTTGATAAATTGTTGCTGAAATATGGCCCTGGTTCTGTTGCTGAACAAACAGTTTTTGTTTTCTTTGGAAAGTTGTTTCTGAACACATTTCCTATAATGATGCACTATTTAGCAATCAATACAGTATATCTCCTATTTTTTTCCTAACATATTTTGTAATAAACTTTTATATTACAATAACATTTAGAATAAATATTTATTTCTCGAGGTCACGGTTTAAAGCATTAAAACGTTATTCACTTATAACAGTATTTTAATGCCTACCGGGCCTTCGATGTCAAGAAACTAATATGTTTATATAATGTTGTTTTAATTATTTTCGACACCCCACATAAGTTTAAATTAATGTATAATTAATTATCTTCTATCTTAAGAGCAAGAAACATTTATTACAGAAATAATAAAAAATAAAAAACAATAAATTCTGAAGAACCATTTCCCAAACTTTCTATTTCTCTCATTAATTGCAGTACATAATAAAGTTAATTTATTGTTTTCTTTTTGTTAATTTTCTGAAATACTCATCACTCTGCTATGACCGTAATTAATTATGCAAGTTTATCTATGTTTTGTGTTAGAAAAATTTATTAAAAACAAAACAAAACCCTCAAGAGTTTCTAATACATAATTGTATTTATTCGTTTCCCTTTGCCACATATTATTTCCTCGGGCACATCAATGACAGCAGTGATGTTTCCGTTTGTCATTATCATCATCTTGTTAAGAAACTTATCTTCTTACAAATATTTACCTTATGAAAATTAACTAACAAGCAAAGCAGCCAAGAACATAAAAAAAAGTAAAACAAATTAAATGAAAATAAACTGCTGAAAAAGATCTTTTATGTGTATTTACAGCACGAAGAAAGTAATATACTAATTCCACCAGCAGTTACTATTTACTAACCATTCGCTTCCCTCCTAGACTGACAGCTGGCTAGTAATCAGCGTTTGGAAAAAAGAGGGCCATAATCAAGAAAATAAACAAACCATAAAAACAGTCTAAGGCCCGTTTTCTCAATGTTTTGACAAAATGTCTGTTACTAAATGTCGACATAAATTTATTAGACTGATAACAATTTTGGTTTTCCGTTAACAATTTTGGTTTTCTCAATAACGTACAGAAATATTATTTTCATTTGGCAATACCTCTCAAAATTTATGTAAAAATTGGGAACTCTGTCTTCAGTGACAAGTTGTTGACATAAATCAGCTGTTTTCCAAATGTGAAAAAATAACAACAAATAAAATCAAAAAAACAAATATTTAAAAAAATAAATAATATCTATGTCTGCCAGGTAGTTGGGTCTGGCTTGATAAACTCTTTCAACATTCACTTGGAATTCATGTTCTTCAAGTTCATCCTCTATCAAATTAATATTTATTCCTCTATTATTTTTTCTAAAATCTATTTAATTTTTTTTACAAAAACTCAAGGTATTGCCACATAAAAAATATGAACATTAGTCAGCTGATTGAATTTTTCTGTACAACAAATAAATAATCGGCAGATAAGGGCTGGTTAGTTTTGCGACAGAATAGAAGCAAATGAGACATTGAGAAAACCAAATTTCTTTAATCGGCAGTTTTTCGTTGGGAAAAAAGATAATCGCCTAATGAGAAAACAGCCCTAAATGTATGTAACATTTGAACATCATTCGCCCAATAGAACAGAAAATGTGTTTAATGGCAGTAACAATAACCAGTCAGTCAGTCAGTCAAGCACAAGAATCTGCGATTAAATCTATGTATGTTAACGTAATTTAAATCAACAAAATGTTCGAAAAAATTTTAAAATCAAATAAGGTTTTGGGTAAATAGTTTTATAATGAAAGCGATAGAGCGATAACGAATTAATTTAAATGTAAAATATGTATAAAAACGATTTTTCTAAAAGTATATACATATGTATGTATAAAACAAACTATGATTCACAAACTGTTTAACAAGTTTCTTATATTTATATGAAAAAAATTGTGGAGTTTTTTAACACACTGCCAAGATTAATATTCTTAATACAAATCTGCCAAATAATAAAGAAATTAATGTTTTAAATTGAACTGTTTGCATTTAAGATTATTTTCAATTAAATCAATTAATTGTCTATTGTGTATTGAATAAATCTTTTTGTTTTTATTATTATTTTCAATCAAAATCAACATTAGCAATCAATTATCAACAATTAATAAATTGTCTAACTTTCTGTCTATCAGTCAGCAAAGATCAGTAAATGAAATATCTCTAACTATATAATCTAGTCAATTGTAACAATTGTGTCTTGTGTATTAGATTTTAAATGCAACATTAAGTTTACAGTTTCTTCTCATACTCAAAAACTATACCCTACATCAGTGTTGTCAACTTAGTGCGTTTCGCACCTTATTTGCAACTTTTTTAATTTGTTTTTGTGCGAAAAATTCTTTTGTTGGTACGCGGTGGGCTTTTTTTAATTTCGGTGCGTTTTTTTAATTTTTCCGAAAATGTGACGAAATCTTTATTTTTACTAATTTCTAATTGCAGTTTTTTAATAATTCATTATCATGAAATCTATACGATGAAAAAGGACCCCATTAAATGTATCTTAAATACGAATGTATGATAAATGAATACATAGTATCAAATTCGTCACTTGAAACACAGAAAAAAAATCATGTTTTTTTTTAATTAAACCTTTAATTGATTTTAAAATAATTTTCAATTAAAATTTTAATTGATTCAATTACTATTTCTGATTTTTCTGGTATTTTCAATTAAATCTCAAATTTTTTTTAATTGATACTATCATTTTGTTTACAGGTCCGATTTCAATTAAATTTTTAATTGATTCCACAAATATTTTAATTGAAACTCATTTTTATTTTTTTCTGTGAAGTTATTGCTAAAGCGTGAAATATGAATGAATAGGGTGAAAATCTTTGTTTGAAAAACATGGCAAAAAAAATTTTTTTTAGCTTGATGGTTTGATTTACGGAACTGTAGACGAATAACCAGGGTTAGAGTCCCAGTGGAGTGCTAACAAAATTTATTGAAAAAAAATTAAAATAGAAGTACTTAAAATAGAAAACAAAAATAATTAAAAAAAAAGTACCACATATGTACTGAAATTAGCCCTTTTTTACCAATTAGTACTTCAGTTCCGAATAGCATATTGTGAGTTAAGTTTTGAGTAGTTAAATGCTTATTTGATATTAGCTCGTTTATTTAAAAAAGGGCTTTTACTATTAATCTCTGTTCTCTATTTAAAAAGTTTTATATAATTTTTTTTTAATTTTCTTTTCCTTTAGTTAGTTTTAGTTCTTTTCCTTTAAGAGCTTTGTGATAACTTAATGGGATGCAAGTGGGGTATATACCACTCAAAAGAAAGTGTTTCAATTTTTACCATATGCACTATTTTAATGTCCGAATTTGACCCCCTCTAACTCCGGCAGTTCTTGACTGATAGAGCTGAAAATTTGTGTCTGCCCTACTATCCAATAGTACTAACCTTAATGCAAATTTCATCCAAATCGGAAGACATCGATTTTAAAAGTTGGGTCACTTGACGCGAAATTGCCCATATGGCAAAATATCTATTTTGAAATTTTGGGGGGGCTCCAAATCCGACTTAGAGCTATGGTCTCTTGAGCAAAATTTCTCAGAATCACCTATAGATTACGTTTTTGCTATACGCTTCATCAATAAAAATCGTTCCATACAATTTGACAATAATACATACACACAGCTTCAAAAGTGTGTAAGCACCAGTGAATTTTTTTAAATTTTTTAAGATTATGAAAAGCATTATAGTTCAACTAAAATTTTTTTTCATAACCGAATCTATTATTCAACCAAATATCCAACAAAACAAAACTTTTAAATTTCAATCGATGGATAGATTTTAGGATTTTCATTATCTTAAAAAAATCAAATAATTTGTTGTGTTTACTCACTTTTGAGGCTCATGGTATATATATTTGCATTTTCAAATACATTTCCAAAATGACCATTTTTCTTATTTAAAGAATGTTTCTTATTATTGTTTATTTGACCTTTTTATTATCAATATTTTAGTAATTGTTCAACCTTAAGGTCTTTTTTTTAATTTAAATTTTTATTTTCAATATTTCGCTACGTCTTTGTGTAGCTTCTTTAGGAAAGCTGCAGCTACCTTAAGCTTGAACAATTACTAAAATATTTTAAAAATTATTAAAGAAATAGAATAAGAATGTAAAATAATAATAGTAGGCTTCCTTTGCTCTATAATTCAATCAACAACTTATCTTCATATTAACCATCTTTAAGATGGATTTTTAAAGATTATATGGATATCAATTCCAAAATGTTTATGAAATTTAATAAAATCATTCGATTCGGCTTGCACTATAATTTCATCTGGAATATCAATTTTTGATGCAGCAATATTATGAAATTGTAGCAAATGAGTCGTGGTAGTACCACGGTACCAACTGAGTTTAAAATGTATAAAAATACAAAAATACACATCATGTTTGCCAACCCTGTTACAGATATTGGGCGGACTGAAATATACCAAGAGACCAAGTTTAGCATAGAGAAAACTCTAGTTCCCATTTTCGTGTGTCTGAGACTGTTAAGCCCAAACATTCCGTTTAGGTATTCCGATCTGCAAAAAGTCTTATCGGGAATCAGTGTATGTAATATTGTAATAACAATACGATCGTGCTTCCGGCTGTCGTATATTTTCCATCACTGCAAACTAATCTGATTCTTATCTATCTTCATACTTACTAAGTTGAAGGGTAGATAAACAAACATTCGTCACAATCCTATTAAATATTATTTTGAAAACTAAAAAAAATGTAAAAAATTTATTATTGTTGTAAACTATGTATCATGTAAACCTATTAACAAATTGTAACACAATAATGTTAGAATGGTATGCATATCATTCTGCATGTTTGATCTATGACAATATGAGTTGTTTATCAACGCTAATTGATGTGTCGAATGCTTAATCATTGAAATGACATGTGAGTAATTGAGATAGATATTTGTATTGTATGTATTAACAAATAACAACAACAATAACAAAAAAAAAAAGGAAACCAACATATCTCCAATTAAACTGTTTTTTTTTCATTTCTAACGAGTATATTTAATAGGAGAGTTTATTATTTGAATTATTGGAAACGACAATCAATAACAATCTAAATACAATAATAAATTGTTTGATGATTTATTAAATGATTTAACTGCTGTATTGACAGTGTTATTAGCAAAGCAATTCCTGCTAATTGATAGGCCATGATTAGAAAAACAAAAAAATTACAAACTGACAAAGAAGTTTACGAGTAACTTCTTGTAAAATTTCAATAAAATATTTGAAAGACAATTTTCCAATTACAAGTAGCATAAAGTATAAACAATTATTCTGTGTAATAACAAGACAAATTACAATGGCGCATATTCAGAAATCGTAACTAAAGTCGAAACTTATTAAACAGAAACTAAAAAATAGTTCACAAATAGTTAAAGATCTTTTTCACAAATCATAACTAACTTAGCAACTGCTTTCAGCTGTTACAAGAAATGCAACACTGCATGTAGTAGATTTTTGTTGACGAAAAACACATCTCTAGTTTGTTTTCTTTTTTTTTTGTGATTTTCTTTTTGGTCAAAATGGACACAATTAGCAAAGAAAATAAGGTAAGTTTATTATTATTGTTAGAAAAAATATGTATTCATTACTTTATGTATTTTAGAGAGACTCAAATTGGTCGCCAGATGAAAAAACTTCATTTAAAAAATTGGCTTTCAGCTGTTAAAAAAAATGCAACACTGCATGTAGTAGATTTTTGTTGACGAAAAACACATCTCTAGTTTGTTTTCTTTTTTTTGTGTTTTTTTTTTTGGTCGAAATGGACACAATTAGCAAAAAAAATAAGGTAAGTTTATTATTATTGTTAGAAAAAATATGTATTTATTGCTTTATGTATTTTAGAGAGACTCAAATTGGTCGCCAGATGAAAAAACTTCATTTAAAAAATTGGCTTTCAGCTGTTAAAAAAATGCAACACTGCATGTAGTAGATTTTTGTTGACGAAAAACACATCTCTAGTTTGTTTTCTTTTTTTTGTGTTTTTTTTTGGTCAAAATGGACACAATTAGCAAAGAAAATAAGGTAAGTTTATTATTATTGTTAGAAAAAATATGTATTCATTACTTTATGTATTTTAGAGAGACTCAAATTGGTCGCCAGATGAAAAAACTACATTTTAAAAATTGTTGGCCAAATATGTTAAGATCATCGACGACAAGAAATAGAATCAATCAGCTGTTCTGTAAATGTATTTGTTAGTTGACATTTAGTTACAGCTTTACCCATAATTAAGTTGTAACTTTTTGTGCTGAAAGTAATCAACTAAAAATAACTTAAGTTGGTACTTAAAAAAGTTCAAACTTAGATATTATTTCTGAATATGCGCCAATATATTTTATAGCGTTTACCAAGATTTTGCAATTGATTAAATGTTGTTATTGTAAGACAAACTCACACATACATACACACTATACACAAACAGAGGTGTTGAAAGATAAATGTTTGTGAAATTATTGATGCATTGAACCATACGCTTTTGTATTTTATGGAATTTCCGTTGACAGCCAATCAGCTCTATATTTATATAGATTTATACTGCAATTGATTTGAAGTCACTGTATATCGTGTGTAAAGTACTACAATACACACATAACACAGCACGCAGCTCAATACAAGTTCAATTCAATCAAATGTTTAAGGATTTAATGAACCATTTCAATAATGCTAATTTAACTAAATTGACAAAATCGTTTATTGATTTTGTTTTTCTATTACATTCGTGGATTTGTAATAATCCTACATTGAGAGGAATTTAAGAGTACTATACACGTATTTAGGTGAAGTTTTATGTTAAATTGTATTTTGATAAATTATAATTAATATGAACTAATTAAACAGTAAATTGACGCTACTTAAGGCACGGTCACACTTGGCAAATATTTGCCGAAAAAAAACGTAACCACTAAATTAATTACCTTTAAACTAGTTTATTTATTAAAAAAACTATGTTTATTTAGGACAATACAAAACAAATATTAAGTTTGTTTATACCCTTCACCCTCATGAGAAGGGTATATATAAGTTTGTCATTCCGTTTGTAATTTCCACAATATAATTTTTCGACCCTATAAAGTATATACATATATTCTGGATCCTTATAGATAGCGGAGTCTATTAAGCCATGTCCGTCTGTATCTTGAAATCAATTTTCTAAAGTCCCCAGATATCTTCGGAATCCAAATCTTCAATAATTCTGTCAGACATGCTTTCGAGAAGTTTGCTATTTAAAACCAGCAAAATCCGTCCATAAATAACGGAGATATGAGCAAAAATCCGAGACAACCTCTGAAAATTGCATCAAAAAGCCTATCAAACAAAGTGTATTAATATAATATATATATGTATGTATGTATATACATACATAATATAATTATGCATCCACAACAAAGGTGAAGGGTATATAAGATACGGCATAGCACGATATAGTACTCTTACTTGTTTTATTTCATGCTGTTTGATCTTTCAAAACACTTGTAAGAGTAAAATTTGGCAAATATTTTCCGAAAAAGATGTAACCACTAAATAAAATATATTTGAACTCATTTATTTATTTAAAAAAAACTTTGTTTATTTAGGACTAGAAATAACAAATATTTAGTTTTATTTTATTTGATGCTGTTTGGTCTTACAAAATTTTTGTAAGAGTAAACAACGTCAAACAAATTTGTGCTAAACCAACTGGTTACGCTTTTTTGAGTAAATATAGATGTCCAACACTTTCCATGAATTATTTGCAATAATAATATTGATCGAAACCATTACAAATTTTACAAAATGCAGCTTTTACAGATCCACCATTTTCATAGAGATTTTTTGAGCGGAATTGAATTCATTGTGAATCTTGTCAACAAATAGAATAAAATGCATAAAAATTCTTTCTCCCAAAACGCTAATTTTCGTAATACATCATTTAAAAATATAGTGACATTTCTTCGGTGGAGTTTTGGAGTTTGGACTAATTATGGACCGACAATTATAAAATTTTGTGTCATCATTTCTCATTTGAGTTGAAATTTATTTATATGCCAACACTTTGAAGAGATTTATGGTGTTTAAAGTGATTTTCGGAAGTGGGCCTTATATGGAAGCTACGACTAATTATGAACCGATCATCATAAAATTCTACCATATTATTTATATATATATGGATCATATTTGTATTCCATAGGTATTATTTGGCTACCGATATTTATAAGAAAGTTATGCTCTTTAAAGTGATTTTTGGAAGTGTGTCTTATATGGAAGCTATGATCAATTATGGACTGGTCTAAAAAAAATTTGTAGATGTGATTTGTTTTCATTTACCACTCATTTGTGGTGAAATTTGTTTGGATACTTGCATAATTCATACAATTATGATCGGTAAACTCCTATTTCGGGAGAACATTTGTATGGAGGCCAGGTGAAATAATAACCCGATTTCCACCAATTTTAATACCATTCGTCCTTGGGCTGAACAAATATCGTGTACAAAATTTTATCGAAATATCTTTCAAATGGCACAAGTGCACAAACTGTACATGGACAGCGAGACGGACGGACGGACATTGTTAAATTGACTCTGGAAGTGATTCTAAGTTGATCGGAATACTTTAAGGTGGGTGTATTACCAATATTTATGGGCGTTACAAACATCAGAACAAATCCACTAAGGTGCTGTAGGGTATAACTAAAAAATTACTAAATGGTCACTCTGTACGACTTGAGCCATCAGTGTAGGACATTAATTAGTGTCAATACATTGCAATATAAAACTTCTTGATAAATATTTCAAAAAGTCTCTATTCCAAATACTTCCAGCTATTCTGTGATACTCATGTTTATGGTAATATTATTTACCAACCATTTGAAAAAAGGTAAAAATAAAGTATGTATCTTAGAATTTGTACAGCATCTTGTTGTTCACCATTAAAAAAAAAAAGAGTTGTAAATAAAATTGTTTACATGCCAGGTTTATTTGAAATGTTTGTAATACTTAATGGTTTCAAATTTCCCGTACAAGTGTCTAGTTAACAAAACCACAAAACAAACAACTATTGTTGTTATTCTATAGATATTTTTTTCATAAACAAATACCAGTGTGTTGGGTACATATTGTTATTGTTTATTGCCATTTTTTTCAACTTCTCTCCCTCTTTCCCAGCTCTCTCCTCTGCCATCATAGTAACATGAAAAAATAATGGTTAAATTGAAATCACAGTGGAATTTTCACATAGATGAATATATGTATGTATTTTTCAGCTGATAAATGGACGAGGTGTGTTCTATAAAGTAGGAACTCGTAGCTAACAAATATGTAATCAACCTGTGTTTATCTAGCCCAATATTTTCTGAGCATTAAAAAGGATAAATATTTTGTGAAAGAAAACAAACAACACACTTGTTTTTGCATTTTTTGTGCCACTTAATTTTTACTTATAGTTTTTGGGGTTTGGGAAAATGGGCAAAAAAAAATTTGTATAACTAACTTAAGAGCTTAAACATTTTGGCAGAAAAAAACAACAACGACATATAAATTGATTTTTATATAACAATTTTATATATAATACATACAGTGGCTCACAGCTTATTTTATACAGTGCATTTTTGTTTGTTTTTGAAGCTCTATAAAAAGAAAATTAACAGCAGCTTTAAAAAGAAATAGGTGTCATTTAAAAAATGGCACACACACACACACACACACACTTGGCAAATATTTTCCGAAAAAAAAAAAGTAACCACTACATAAAATATTATTTAACTATTAAAAAAAGCTTTTTTTTATTTAGGAAAAGACACGACAAACATTTAGTCTTATTTTATTTGATGCAGTTTGATCTTGCAAAACACTTGTAAGAGTAAACAACGTCAAGCAAATTTGTGCTAAATCAGGTGGTTACACTTTTTAGAGTAAATACTTGCCATGTGGTCACACATAGTTAACACAAAAAAATAATTTTAATTTACATTTTAAAATATATTAAAACTAAAAAAAAAATGCTAGTTTTTAACATCACAGCTTCATTTATGCAGACACGTGTGAGTTTCGAAAACAGGTTTAAGGTGATTTGGCATAGATGCGACCAGTTTTTGGGTAATACTCGGCGACATATTCGACCAGTCCGTCAATAGCGCTTTTTTAATCGATTTTGTTAGAAATTTTCAATAACATTAAGATTTGGCTACTGTTGTTATTCAGAATCTAAAGCTACTTAAACTTGTCCATGCAGCTGATATACAGGCCCAAACCATGACACTGCCATCATCATGCTTTACTCTTTGTTGCCTTTAGATTTTCTTTGTTGAGTTCTGTTTCCACCAAATATACGACGGATATTGTTCAACTTAAATTCATCGGCGAAGATGACCGAATTTCTAAATGCAGATTCTTTGCATACATTTTCTTTGGCGATATTTAACCTGCACAGTCTGATTTTCGGGTTTATAAACGGTTTCTTGAGTTGCAACGCAACATTGTTTGCCCAGGTCAGTTTCAACTTCGGAGGCCTATTGTGAAGCTGATAGCCTTGGATTTGCCCTTATTGCCAATGAGGTAATTTTATTTGGTGCCTTTCTGTTTTTATTATGGACTCGATTTTCATGGATGAAGTGCTCAATAATTTTTTAGTGTAGAAGCTTAATGTTAAACATTTCTGCTAGTTTTCACTGGCCATTTCTGAAATGGTTTAAAACAAATTCTCGCTGTTCTATCGTTGTACGTTTGATATCCTACGGACTTACAATTCAACAGAAAATGCTGCATTGAGCTATCGGTACAGTAGAAACTGACTGCATAAAACAAGCTGTGACGTGTATATAGTTTTAATATATGAAAATGAACATTTTTACAATAACTTATTTTTGTTTGTTAGACTATAAAATGTTGTTGTTTTTAATGACACCAATTTCATGTTTAAGTTCCTGTTAGTTTTCTTTTTATGCAGCTTTGAAAACAAAAAAAATGCACTGCATTAAATAGGCTGTAAGCTACTGTATACAAATGCATATTTATGTAATATCTATGGGAAAGTATATTTTCCATTTTAGGAACTCAAGGTAACTTCAAATTCCTTTTTCAAACACTATGTTTACAAAAAGGTTGCTTGCTGCATTATTCTTAGAAAACCTTTTCTTATAATTTTTAAATTTATTTGTCTTTCTATGACAACTTTTAATTTTGTGTTGCTTTTGGAAAAAAAAACTTAAGAAGCCAAAAAATAAATATTTTTGTGTGACAAAAAGGAAGGTAAAGTACTTTAGCATATTCATTTAATTAAAATGGTTAAATTGGATTAAAAACTTTGCTAGACATCTTATTTTTACCTTCAACGCTTTTATTCATGCACAAAATTTTATTTTTAAGAAAAACTTGACTAGTTAAGGTAAAAAGAAATTACATATATTATAAGTAACTTTACTAGACAAAGTATGCTGCAAAAATTTTCCAAAGATTTCAGAAATACATAAACAGTTTTAATTGTTTTAAGATTCAAACTATTAACAATTTTGTTTTTATACCCTGTACTGAGCGTAATATTCGCAATACCATCACACATTTTGATACCCAGCATTCATCATATCCCAGCATACCATTCTAGGAGCGCTCCGAAAAAGGAGTCAGAAAAGAGTCCAACAAAAAAGCATTTTCGGAGCGCTCCGAAAAAAGGAGTCAGAAAAGAGTCCAACTAAAGAGCATTTTCGGAGCGAAATCGTTACTGTCCTGAGTCGGCACGCAGTATGACTCAGAAATTCCACTTAATTATGTGTGTACCAAAGCGTTGTTGTCCTGTTATTTGTGCTTTGAACAAAAAAAAAAAGCATAGCTGTAACACACAAGAATGACAAAAACAAGATTACACAGCGCCCAAAAAAAAACCTCATAAAAGACTCTTTTCTGACATTATCTAAGAGCTCTTTAAGAGCCCAAAAAACCCCTCATAAAAGACTCTTTTCTGACATTATCTAAGAGCTCTTTCTGACGGACCATTTTCGAACGTAATGGCCCTCTTTTCTGAAGGTTTTCGGAGCAATTATGATTGTTTTTTGGGCTCATAAAGAGTGTTAACGCTCCGAAAAGGTGTCAGAAAAGACTCTTTTCGGACTCATATGGTTTGCTGGGATGTATGTATATCTATTTTTTACAACGCTGTGAAGAAAATATAGCGGCTGTCCATATTTCATTAAAAATGATGCCGATGAGAACGCAACCGACAATGGCGACCGTTATTGTGCCATGATAACCGAAAATTTGATGCCTGAAATTGAAGCTCGTGATCTCGGTGACATTTGGTTTCAGCAAGACGGCGCCACTTCCCACACATCGCATCATTCAATGGATTTATTGAGAGAACACTGCGGTGAGCACATAATTTCACGTTTTGGGCCGGTCGATTGGCCACCAAGATCGGGTGATATCACACCGTTAGACTTTTTCCAGTGGGGATATGTAAAGTCTAAAGTTTATGCGGACAAACCCGCTTCGATTTAGGCCTTGGAGGCCTAAGAGCTGTTGAGCTCTTAAATCAATTAAAACTTTTTTATAGGAATTTCCAATTCAAAAAACCGTAGACACATCAAATAGTCTGTTTGAGTTGGGCAAAATGAATTTTAATTCTTTCACCTTTATTCCTTTTTGTTGGTGACTTTGTAAACGAATACTATCTAGTTTGTTAGATTAATAAATCCCGAGCACACATATCGGGATTTCGGGAATGGCATCCCTAGTTTCAAACTAAATGAGCTATGCTTCTAGCTGCTGCCAATTAAACATAACCTAAGTATGTATGCAGTACATATTAAGATAAAATATTTACGACTCTAATGACAAAGGTTTCAATTTACAAAGCAGTTGTGTGTACTTACTCAATAGACTTACAGCCTATTAGAATTAGATCATTAATGGCCGAATTCTCGGTCATTAGTTAACCATTGGTAAACTAAAATACTAACTATTGTTTAACTATTACTTGGTATTCTTATGGCAAACTAAGCATTGCGAATAAAGAATCATTAGTTAAGCCTTTGTCATTAGCTAACTAAGGACTGTGAATTCGGCCATAAGTAAAGTAAACTTTACAAAATTTGTTTGCTTATATTCTAGTTTTTAACATGGGGTATAAATGATAAATTAATTTATTACAGCTGATTACAAGTAACCAGCCAGATACAAACTACTTAAACTAATCAATCAGACTAACAATTATTCTAAGCGCCACTCTTTACGATATAGGTTAAACTGCAATGCGGACCCCTATTTAAATTGAGACTTTGAACGAACAATGTAATGAACAACAACGGCAACAACGTCAACAATAAAATGTTGCTCCCTTCTCTATTGATCGCTCAGCACGTTCACACTCATAATTTTGTTGTTCTGTCATTTTCATTAAATAAACTTTAGTGTATGCGTGTGTGTGTGTGTGTGTGTGTGTGTGTGTGTGGTGTTGTGCGTTTACACGAGAGCATGTAAGTACTGCAACAACAACAACAACAACAAAAAAGCACTTATAATGCTTTGAGTATGATTAAGTGCAGATTACTTGACATTTGACACTTGAGGCTTTTTCATTTACCACATCATTGATGCAGTTGTAGTTTTAGTTGCTGTTTTAATTTTTGTTTCGCAGCAGTCTTCCTTCCTTTCTTTTCTCTGTTTTTTTGCCTGCTGTTGCTGTTGTTATTGTTGTTGTTTTGTTAAGCTGTTTAAGTTGTGTTGTGAACACACTCTTTACATGATTTTCATTTAATCGTTTAGCGTTAAAGTCACAATCACATAAAGAATGTAATGCCATATAATGTGGTGGCTGAGTACTCGTCTCTCATACTAAATAAGAATGGTAATGTGATGGCAAAAGATACAAGACATAACAATTGCTTCATTGCACCCCAAACAACTTTCTTGTTATCCCCTTAATTTGTTTGCAATGGAACCGCAATTTCTTTTCTAGTGAGTATCTTATGTTGGGGTTTTTTACATTCTGGACTTTATAAATAGTCTGGTTCAACTCATTAAAATCAATCAAAAGGTTTTTGAAAATATAAATAAGAAGAAGGAGTTCGAATAGTATTTTATGAGAGACAAATAAAACCAAACAAGAATTACTGAAACGTACTATTTAAAGAACTAAAGAATTTCTTTATTTAAATGCGATTTACGATTGATCAGACATATCAAATGTTTTAAATGAATTTTTTTAATTACAAAGATTATGGTGGGTAGACTATTTAAAGCAGTGAATTCATTTTTTTTTGTTTTATTATAAAAAAATATGTCACGTTTTTTACACATTAATAAAATTGATTATTTCTGCTTTAAAAATACTTTGGTAAAAAGTACCTATATTAAAAAAATGCATTGCTTTATTCGATTAAAACGTATAAGAGATTGTAACCTGTTGGAATAATTGGATTAAACATTTAAAATCAATCGGATCAATCAAATTATTCGAATAATTTAAATTATCTAAATAAAGTGAAACGAAAAGTTTTTATTTTCATGAAGTCTTAAGTAAACTAGTATCATCTAAATCAGGCGATATTGAAATTCTCCAGCACATGTCCTTGGCCACAAAATTCTGATTACGCTACGTTGACACACGTACACTATAAGCTTAGTCCCAATTTACACGAAGCAATTCTTTAAAACAATGGGGTAAGGGGAAGATAAGACGAGTACACACCAGTGATGGGATACCAACTATATAAATAAAATATACTTTTTAGACCTCAACGGTATCATTTTTGATTAATATTTGTTAAATAATAACAAAACTTTATCACAATCTTACTTTCTCGAAAACAAAGTTTACAAAACACCTAAGCAGTTGGGTATTGAAAATCAGCAAAATCGGTATAGTAGAACAAGAGTTATGGACCAAAATGTGAGACAACCTCTATAAAAATTTTATATTTTTAAAAAAATGTTCTTGCAATTTTTTTAAATATATTACAGATATTTCCATGAAATGTTGTACACGTTATATTCATGATAAAAGAAGAAAGTGTGGGGAAAATAGTAAGAATCGATTCATAATATCTCCCAGTCCCCATACAAATATCTTCGGAAAATATAGCTTAATAATAAATAAATGTCTCTATAATTGAAATATTGATACAAAATGAAGCAAAAATTAGTGGCATGTAAAAAGAAATCGCTAAACGAAATTTTGTTTCGTTTGGTCCATGTTTGACAATAGAACCCATATAAAGTCCAGTTCCGAAAATCACTTAAATGCGCATAAATAACTTTTGAAAATCACTATCCAGTTTAAATTCGACACAAATAGTCCATACATAGATATATAAAAATCGTCCATCTCAATATGATGATGATCGGTCAATATTTGACCGTAGTCCCCATATAAAGTCCCGTTCCGAAAATCAATAAAATTCACATAAATCCACTAAGAAGTCGAAATTCTGTACAACTACATTTCATAATAATCGGTTTATATTTGACCGTAGCCCCAATATAAAGTCCTCTTCCGAAAATCACTAAAATTCCCATAAATCTCTTATCAAAATGACTATTAAATTGAAATTTGACAAACATAATCAAAATACACATTTAAATTCTCGTAACAAATTTCACGATGATCGGTCTATATTTGACCGTAGCCCTCATAGAAAGTCTACTTTCGGAAATCAGTTAAATGCGCATAATTCCCTTGTAAAAATCACTATCCAATTTAAATTCGACACAAATAGTCCATACATACATATGTATATAAAAATCGTCCATCTCAATATGATGATGATCGGTCCATATTTGACCGTAGTCCCCATATAAAGTCCCGTTCCGAAAATCAATAAAATTCACATAAATCCACTAAGAAGTCGAAATGCTGTACAAGTAATCCGTATATACATTTAAATCGTCTTGCTACATTCCATAATAAACGGTCCATATTTGACTTTAGCCCCAATATAGAGTCCTCTTCCGAAAATCACTAAAATTCGCATAAATCTCTTATCAAAATGACTATCAAGTTGAAATTTGACAAGCATAATCAGAAAATACATTTAAATTGTCGTAACAAATATCAGGATAGTCTATATTTAGCCGTACCTCTCATAGAAAGTCTAGTTCCGGAAATCACTTAAATGCGCATAAATCTATTATAAATCTCGTTAATAGGTGATATGGTGGTGGGTATATAAGATTCGGCACAGCCGAATATAAACTCTTACTTGTTTTAATAAAAATTGTTTCGTGTAAATTGGGATTCTGGTGCGTTTTACTAAAATAAGCATTTGTTTCTTGCTTTGTTGTGATCTCAGAAATCAAACTTATATCAGTTGCTAGATAGCACTTGTAGTAGCAAGGTCTCGCTACGAAATTGTTTAAATGCTTCTGATTTTCTCTCTTAATACACAAGGCACTGCTGCAAACAGATTACAAACCATCTCAGCACGCTGAAGTTATACACCCAATATTAACTACAAGCGAATTGACAGAGTCCGTTGCAGTAGCCAAACATTTAATTCATTTCCATTACTGCTTTTGTTTTGGAATTTTATTTGTTGCATACAATTACCGATTATCAATAGTATTATATGTTGTATTTTATTGTGTTTATTGTTAATATTAATTTATATGCATACTTGTACACATTTAATTATTAATAAAATATTTCATTTGCTGTAGTACTGAAATTTATAGCATTTTTATGCAAAACCAAAGAAAATGACTTATAAATAAATAAATAAGTAATTGAAATATGTAATTGTTCGCACACTCGAATTAGTCGTAAATTAGTAAATGACATAAAAAGTACCTGCTGCATTCATTGCAGATTTTATCTGGGAACACAACTCGAATTGAATATTTATTGGCTAATTACGTGTTATCTAATATTTGCTTAGAATTATTAAAATAAATTGTTTCCACTTGTGCAATTAATTATTAATTTCACAAAAATATAATAATACAAAAATGCTTGGCATCACTCTGCTTAATTGAACTTTTGCGGACCTGTGGTTTATATTGATTTATATAAAGCAGCTTATTGCTTTAGTTTCATTTTTAATTATTTTGATTAGAATCATTCAATTGCACTAATTCTTATTAAGATAGGAAGGGATTGTGCTCATTATTTGATAATAATATAATATAATAAAACGTGATTTCAGTTACCTCCTTCCTATAAATGAAATTCAACAAATTTTAAGATAATCACCCCTATCGTGAGTAAAAATTCCACATGAAATTTGTTCCCTTTTCACATTTTTCCTATTAAAATTCAATGTTAAAAAAAATAAAAAGGAACAAATTTCATGTGAAATTTTTATTCACGATAGGGGTGAATGTTGCAAATAAATCGAAAGAAAAGCCCACTCTGGTAGCCAAACAATCGGCCTTCTTTGTTCACACAATGATATTCATGGCCATGTATCGCAGTTTAAAGTTTCCCCTAAGCTCTCTTTTGCATCTGTGAACCATAACTGACCAGCAACAAAAAGCCACCAAGTCTGATTAGATTACTGGTACTTTTTCGCTATAAGGACCTCAAAGGTACTATGAAATTCCAAAACCGGTTATCTAAATCTTATTTAAGGAATTAAAATTTTATTTAATGCCTTTCTGCCGCTGTTATGGACCCGATTTTAATGGATGAAGCGCTCAATGATTTTTTGGACTGTTGAAGTTTTAATGTGAGTGATTATTTTTTATTTAATTGTTTTAAAACCAATTCTCGCAGACTTATTTGAACTATTTTAAATTGACACTTGACGATACAAAATCGGTCTCGCAATTCAACAGAAAATAATTATAGTACACACAAAAAAAAAATCATGTTTTTTTTCAATTAAACCTTTAATTGATTTTAAAATAATTTTAAATTAAAATTTTAATTGATTCAATTACTTTTTCTGATTTTTCTGATATTTTCAATTAAATATCAATTTTTTTTTAATTGATACCATCATTTTGTTTACAGGTCCGATTTTAATTAAATTTTTAATTGATTTCACAAATATTTTAATTGAAACTCATTTTTATTATTTTCTGTGTAGACAAAAAAAGAAAAACAAAAAACCAACCACGCTGCATTGAGCTATCGGTACAGTAGAAATTGACTGCATAATATAAGCTGTGACGTGAAAATGGATTTTTTTTTTGTTTTACTATATTAATATTTCTGCAATAATTTATTTTTGTTTGTTTGACTATAAAATGTTTTCTTTTAAATGACACCAACTTTTTTTTTTAAGTTTCTGTTAGTTTTCTTTTTATGGAGCTTTGAAAACATAAAATTGCACTGCATAAAATAAGCTGAGAGCGAAATTTCAAAATTGTACAATAAGTACATTAAACATCATACAAAGTACATTAACATAAAATGTCTATATTATTATTAATTTATTTTAGCAATTAAATAATTTAATTTAATATGTATGTCTTAAATTCCAGCAAAACTTACCGCAGTTTTCAGCATTAATTAACAGCAATTCTGTAAATAAAAAGAAACGATATTAACAAAATAAAATTAAAGATAAGTTTATTACATATTACATAATTCCTTAAAGTATTAATAACATTAAGAAAATATTATTTCAATTTAAATGGATTTAATGACATCTTATACACAATAATATATATTGGGTATATTGGATTTGTGCTGATGTTTATAACTCTCAAAAATATCGGTCCAACACCCGACTGACGACATTGGTCAAAGTCGTATGTTCTATTTACTTTAAAACTCTTTTTTTAACTTTGTAACAAAAGAAATGAATTAAAAAAAAATAAAGAACAATTAACTAACTAATTAACTATTGGTCCAACACCCACCTTAAAGTATACATACCTATCGACTCAGAATCACTTTCTGAGTCGATTTAAAGATTTACGTTCGTCCGTCCGTCCGTCTGGCTGGCTCTCCATGTAAAGCTTGTGCGCAGAATACAGGTCGCAATTTTAAAGATATTTCGATAAAATTTGGTACATAATACTTTTTCGGCCCACGGACGTAGGGAATTGAAACTAGTGGAAATCGGAATATATATATACGAATAACACAGTACAATTTTATTATTATTGGTCCATAATTAATCGTAGTTCCCATATAAGGCCCACTTCCGAAAAAGAGCATAACTCTCTCAAAAATGTTGATATCCAAATAATATTGAACGAAAATATATTTCATATGTTTAAAAATAATACGGTACAATTTTATTATGATCGGTCCATAATTAGTCGAAACTCCCGTATAAGACCCTCTCTACGTAATTCACTTTAACCTCCATAAATCTTTTAAACGTATTTATATCGAGCGCTCGTTTTTGAAAAACTGTTGTATTCATATACTGGCTGTAGGGTATTATATGGTCGGGCTTGACCGACTATAATTTCTTACTTGATTTAAATTGTACTAGATCTGAACGAAACAGTTAATAATAGTTTCCTCAAAAACCACTCTGTTAAATTTGAACAGCAATCATTTCCCTCCCTTGGAGGAATTATTATATCATTTGTAATAATGATATTTATAATTTTTATTTTTTCATTTTTTTCGCCGTTTTTCTGGTAACAATATTATCAATTTCATTCAACAGCAGTATATAGTTGCCGCTGTGCTCTGCGGTACGGTGCCGATTAAATGAAAACAATGAACCAAAAAACTATTTTGCTTTTTTCCTTTTTTTTTTGCTTTGTTGCCAGTGTTGATTTTTTTTCCAACACACTTAAATAATGTACGAGTATATTTTTTTTTGTGTAAGGAATTTGTAAAACGAAAATTATATAAAAAAATATGTAGTAGAAAATCCTGTCTGACAGCTTTTCAAATAAAAAAGTGAAAAAAATAAATACAAAATTGTAGAAAATAATAAAAATAATAACAAATACAATATAAATGATGCGATGCTAGAAGCGGAGTAGGAGAGAGTATATGTACATATGGTTACAAATACATACATACATACCTACACATTAGACTGCTTCAAAATTGAAGGGTACAATATTCAAATTCCTGTCATTCGGCCATGTCACAGAATTTTATTCCGTTCGGAAGAGAAATTAATTCCGTATTAAGCCAAACGAATAATTTTTTCGAAGTGAAACCACTTTTAATTTGCTATTTGGAATTGTTTCGTTTTACTTTTTCTATAGAAGCAAAATACGGAATTAATTTCACTTCCGAACGGAATTAACATGGCTGATTATTTTACGGATTTTGGAAAAGTATTTCATACAATAATATAAAGTACCCCTTTTATGCTATTCGAACCAGAAAAAATTTTCTATTACTCATCCAGTTTGAAACAGTATAATTTAAATAATTTTTAAACCCAATTTATTTAAAGACTATAAATTTCTCAAATGAAAGTATTTCCACAAAGTTACTAAACATAGACACATACGGCCAAATCATGAATAAAAAATCCGCGCGGGTTTTTTCCCTTTTTATTTTTTTAGCATTGAATTTGAATTGGAGAAATGGTAAAAGGGAAAAAACTCTCGCGGAATTTTTATTCATGATTGGGCTGATACTGGGAGCGTCAAAATAAAGTCAACACCACATATTATTAAAAGCATGCTTAATTATATTAATATAAATAACACTGTGGAACAAATTCAGGTTAGCAAAAGTTAGGTCGATTCTAAGAGTGAGGGGTGAAAATAGAGGCTAAATAAGAAGACCCGTATCGCGGCGTTTGTTTATGTTAGTTCGAATTTTTTTTAATCAACCTTCGAACTTTACAGTCAAATGCCGATTTTCAGCATATTGTTTATATGGTTTTTTGGCTATAACTCGTCTTCTGTAAAAGCCAAATTATTACTATTATTTCTCATAAGTGAGTGAAGATAAATATGTCGAGTTAAATATGTTTCGACGTAAAACTTTACGTTATTAATTATTTCTAAATATGTTTCGGCATAACGCTTTACTTTACTATATATTTACAAATACGTTTTTACTATTTGTGACATATTTGAAAATTTAGGACATACTCACAAATATGTTTTGTTATTTGTGGCAATATTCAATGTATGAGTGCAGTAGCACAGCTGACTGACTTTGTTTACAATTTACTTATGTCAAACAAAAAAATACTTTTTCAAGTATTTTTGACAGTAGTACATTATTTTATACAAACAAAATGCCTGTTGTTTCTGTATTGTTATTTATTTGTTGCCGATTTGCACTCACCTTGTGTGGTTACACCATGCTCTAACTATTCTTAAAAATTCAAAATCATTAAGAACTGTTTCCAACAACAATTAATAATGCAAATTATAATTTGTAAAAATTAAAATTTAATTTGGCTTTTATAGATTTAAAAAATATCAATTAGTCGAAGGGTTATAGCTAAAAAACCATATAAACAATATGCTGAAATTCAGCATTTGACTGCAAAGTTCGAAGGTCGATTAAAAAACAAAATTCGGGTCTTCTAATTTAGCCTCTATTTATACACCTCACTGTCAGAATCGACCTAACTTTTGCTTACCTGAATTTGTTTCACAGTATAATAGTATATTAGAAAATAATATTGCATTTATATATACAGTGGCTCACAGTTTAAAACTCCATAAAAAAAAACTTTTAAGTTACTGTTTAATTTATTTTGACGCGAAAAATCTGTTACTTTTCCATTAAAATGAAATTAGTTTTGTGTTCCTTCTTTTTGTAGTTTTTGTTAATGAGAGTTTTTCTTAAGGTACTTATGAATTAAAGAATATATTTTGTTTTCAATTTTTACATGCAGTATCGTCAATTAAGACATGACCACATGGTGTTCTTCACACCGGGTTGACGAATGACAAACCAACGCATTGCAAGAGCATACATGTATCGCAAAACACACAATTCACAACTTCTCATACAGCAATTGCACAGATCACTGTACAAACTACTTGTAAAAGAGTTCAGGCTATATAATCCCTGTCATTCAGAGCTTAGTCAACTAACTTAGGCCAAGACAATTATTGGACACGCAGCAATCGCTTTAGCTACAAACTGGTTTAGCACTGCACTGATCAACCACTACTGGCTAGGACGAAAAATTACAGCGGCCTATCCTAAAACCGCTCTTATAACCCTGTAAAGGGCGGATCGTCAGCACAAATGCCACGAATGGCACCACTTTAATACGTTTGATGAGCACATAGCTAATTGTCACCACTATTAATAAATGGCTCTGTTGATTCGGCAACATAACATAACAACATAATTTGGTGGTCCGAAATTTACCACTAGCACAAACATCAGTCTTTTAACCAACTATCTTCTTCCTGCGATTTTAAGTTTAAACCACAGCCACCACGTGTACCCTGAAGGGACCTGCAACCAATTATCAGTTAAGGGACGAATGCCCGGGCTTATAACTGATCCCGTGGCTCTAGATAAGTCTCTAGCCAGCTTCGAGTTTCCTGGGGTGATACAATCAACTCTTTCCAGTTTCGAGCTCCGTGCAGCTCATGGCACCAGCTTCGCCATTTCTACTGCGGCATTGATTGAGCACCTATACTATTTGCCGCCGCGGCATATGTATATGTTTTAACATTGTTTATTTATTATTAGGTATTTACTTTATATTGACGCTCACAATACAAATATAGTGAATATTTAAACGAAATCCAAATTTTTACTATAGATTTCAAAAAACTAATTTGTTTGGGATTAAAAAATATTAAGCTTATATTCAAAGGCTGTTTTTGATGAAATTTTGTTCCACAAAAGGTAAAACTTGTCGTGTTAGTAGGTTGGTAGCAGTCTAATACTTACAGATATGTAATCATACATATATGTAAATACATATAAAACGAAATGAACTTATATCCTATAAAATTTTTATTTCTGGCAGGGATGTAACTTCTAAAATTTTCAAAGGATTTTAAAATCAAATTAGATTTTTACAAACGAAGATGATACTAGATATTGTGCATTGGGATCATTAAGATGTTTTCGTGGCAAAAAATATTTATTTTATTACACAAAAGTGTCCACAATCTTTGGATTTGCTGTAAATATCAAGATTACGTTATCTAAGCATATTTTTTCACTAAAAAAACTATGGTGAAACGAGAAGGCAAAGTAGAAATTTTGTGCAGATCGCCCAATTCCATTTAAAGCCCACTACCGAAAATCACTTTTAAGAACATAATTATTTTCAAAATGTTGGTATCCAAATATAACAGTGGGGCCATATAATTGGAAACGATGCTTTGATATAATAAGTTCGCTGTGTAGCTTCTTTAAATACATACACTGTAAATTGTTTTCACCGTTATTCAATGAGTAAACAATGAACATTGTTGTTGATGTACAACACGTTGAGTTCTAAGTTAAATTAAAAAAATATACAAATATCATTTTCACAATTGTTTTTTTTAGAAACACGCATTTTTTTCTTCAACTTTTAAACTTTTCTAAATATTAGTGATAACTTGTTAAACAATAGATTGTACTTGTAATAATTTTGATACGGCTAGTTTCGAAAATGGGCAAAAATAAGTCATGTACTACAGGAATGAGACGGTTAATTGTGCAGTGTTACCAAAATGAAAAACTTTTAATTTCGGCTATTGCACAAAGTGTTCTTGTTCAAAATAAATGGTATTTGGTGCAATTTACTTGTACAAAAATACAAAGGAGTTTGCAGCCACAGCTAGGAAACCTAGGACACGAAAGACCACATTAACTGAAGATAAATTTATTTGTAGAGCCAGTAAAAAAAATCCATTTTTATCTTTGGGCGAAATAAAGACTCAACTTGGACAGCAAATAAGCGCAGAAATATCCACACGGACAATAAGAAGACGCTTAAATGAGTCAGGACTTCGTGGGTGCATTGCACAAAAAAACCGTATGTCTTATGAAGCGGTTGCGGTTTGCAAGAGAAATGTTAAGAAAAGATTCACATTACTTGAATAGAGTTCTCTGGAGCGACGAATCTAAGTTTAACTTATTCAAGTCTGATGGAAAATCGTATGTTAAACGTCCACCAAATAAAACCTTAGACCCCAGGTCTTTTCTTGGCGTGGTGTGGGTCCAATTGCACGAGGTCAAGGAATAATAGATCAGCATCAATATAAAAACATTTTGGAAGATGTAATAGAACCGTATTACTTTGAGAATATGCCCCTTCAATACATTTTCCAGCATGATAATGGCCCAAAGCACACTTCACGGTTAGTGAAGTGTTGGCTTTTGGATCAAAATATTGATGTTCTTTTAGTCCTGATCTCAACCCAATTGAAAACTTAAGGGTAATTGTAAAAAGAGACCTAAAGGACAAAAATCCACGAAATAATGATGAATTCTTTCAGTTGATGCAACAAAGCTAGAAATAATTATCTCTGGAAGCATGCCAGCATTTAATTAAGAGTTTACTAAAAAGACTTGCGAATATTGTCAAAAACAAGGGTTATCCAACAAAATATTAAAGGATGAGTCCGTTTTGTTAAACCTTACTAAGGTTTTTTGCATATCATTTTTTAGTTTCTAATTATGTGACCAATTTGATATTGTGTTTTTTTGGTGTTTAAGTTAATTTTGCTTAAAATAGTATTGATGCTGTGATTTTTTTTTAAAAAGTGTTGCCAAATTAAAGCTCTATACATCTAAAAAAAAAACACCCAGTTGTTCATAAAACGATGGGAACCTGCTTAATCCTCATTACTTTCGACCAAGTACAAGAGAAAATTAAGATGTGGCAAAATAAAATTACGCATATTTATTTAAATGTTCGTTTTTATGACTTTCAAATATTTATATTTTTAAAAGCAAAGTTTTGTATATAAATAAATTACTTAACGTATATAAATATACTTAAAATATCCATCCCTGTTATAAACGACGAATACGAGTTGATGCCAACATTAGTGTCAGTTGTCTGCCTTAAATACAAAAATGGGTAAAATTACTCCATCCCAGGGGGGGTGTAAAACAAAATATCGTTTTTTTTTTGTCTCTCATTGCTCCTCTTTTATGGTAGTTGTTGTATTATGCACAACTGCATTATTTAGTTGCACTATGTTGCTGTTGTTGTTGTTTTTGCTACATGTTGTTATTGTTATAGTGAATTTCTTTTTATTCTGGTAATTTTACGTAAAGTTACATTTAATGCCCATAATAATATACGTCTAAATTAAGTTGGGAAAATTAACAGTGGTTGAAAGACATGCTGTGACAGATGTTTTAAAAATAAAAATATATATATTTAAAATAAATGCATTTTAAATGATAATTTTCTACACTAGCAATTCCGTGTGGATTTTAATTGCAAAGACGGTAGGCGAAATTATATGGAGCATATGTTTAATATTCAGAAAAATTTCATACATTTAAGCAGAGTTTTAAAAATTAATAAAAAAAAAAATGCAAAACAAAAATATAATTTTTATTTGTTACCAAATTTAAATTTAATAGATATAATTTAGTTTTTAAAAACATTTCTTTTTTTTTAATAGCGACCAAAATAAGCGACCTATTTGAAAATTTTCTCTTGGTGAGCGTTCCTTTGAAACCACTGTTCAGTCATTGTTTTGCTGTATTGCCTTGTGCGAACATAGACAATGTTGAATTGATAGTCATATACAATTGCATCCTTTCATCTGACAGTTTCGATTTCCTTTATTTTATTTTTTTTTTTTTGGTTTTTGCTCTACGTTTTGAACTGCCGGCGGTTTATTATACACAATAACAACAACCAAATCAAATTGCATTTAACATTTTGTAAATAAAAAAATTTGAATTATATATAAAAACAAAACAAGTTAGAGTGCTACATTCGGTCGTGCCGAATCCTAAAGCATAGTAATACACGTATCGATTTTTGTGCATTTTATATAAAAACTTTTCTGTTTGTCAACTCGAGAAGTTTATAGTGATAAGTCCGATTAAATTTTGTTATATATTTTGCGTCAAATGTTTTTACCGATTCAATCAGTTAATTGTTGGACATTTCTTTTAACAACAACTATTTGTTGCAATTCTTTCAGGATCTCATTTAGGCCCTATCGTTTGTTATTATTACTAAATTGTACAGGAGGTTAGACCGATTGTGCCAATTTAAATATCATATATTGATTTTGTTATGCTCAAATAAACTTCCACCAATTTCCAACTCAATACAACTATATTGCAATCGACGTGTTTCATTGACATGAAGAAAACTATTTCGTGCACCTAATGAAGGGTGATTTTTTTGTCACTTTCTTTTTGGCAAAAGTGTTTTTGGAATAGCTGAACTTGGCTGACATGTGGTTTCAACATGTGTGTGGCCCAATGTTTAATTTCGCAACAGATACCAAATGTTCCTACTTCATATCCACCTTTTTACTATTTTTTTGTTGTACGAATAATATATTTCCTTGTGTTGCACACGAAATGACAAACTAAATATACCCCTCATATTTGTGAATTTAAGCATCGTACTACAGAGCAAAATGGAAAATGTGCATGAAACTGAAGGTTAAAAATTAAAGCAAAATGTTGCTAAAAAAAATATGTATGTATGTACTTTAAAAATTATACAATATAACTTACATAAACATTGAAACTATAAATATTGCTTAAACTTTGTGTTCAGTGTAGTTCAAAAGAAGATATAGAGAGAGGAAGTGAGAGGCCATAACAGGTAACAATGACATTTAATTGGTGTGTCATATATATGTCAAATTAAAGTTGGAAAATGTAAAGGACATAATTTCATAGATAGCAGGTTAACAAACGAATGTGCTGTGCTGGCTTCATAAACTATGAGGCGATAGCTTTGAAATTTTAAAACAAACGAATTTCATTACATGACAGACAATGACAGTTAGAAAACTTCAATAACATTTCAACACTTGTGACAGCGTTCAAAATGTTTAATGAGAATTTATAACATTAAATCACTTTATTTTTTCTGGCGGACCACACAAAAGTAATATTATGATTTCTTAGGTTCGCGAGTTTTAATTGGCGGGGGGTCGAAGTTATTAATATTTTATGCTTTTTCCCCAATAAACATCCCAAATAACTAAAGAGATAAAACTCAATTATGAGCAATAAAAAATATTAACACAAGAATATACAAGTACGTAAAGAAAAAAACAAATTAATTCATTCATTATATTGTTTTTATTTCTGATAATCAGCATGACATTTCTTAAAAATAAATAAATAAATAAATACAAAACAATTGTACATATTCAAATATAAAACATGTTTGGCGCCATTTAATTAAAACAAACTGTATAAATACCCAGCAAACATTGCAAGTAAAAGTTGAAAAACTATAATAATTTAAGAATACCTGCTAGCTCTTTAAACATTTATTATCATTAACTTGATAAAACTGTACAACATTTTTCAGGTGACTAGTAGTTCTCGAGTTATGACAAACAAAAGAAGCTAAAACGTGACAAATTCCCTATACGTTACTTACTAACTTCAAATTAGTTTTTAAATTATTATTTGATGTAGCATGACCAAACGAATGATGCAGAAGTTCTTCTTTTTGGGGCTACTTTCATAAACAATTAACAGAATTGAGTCCCGAAATCATGTATTGTAGTGTGTTTGTTGAATAATAAATGTCAAAATTTTAGATAATCTGTCAAAATAATCTGACAGCTCTGTTGACCATAGCCTGCTGCCTAAGTTTCAGTCTAGGGAATATTGTTATCTAAAAGATAAATTAGTTAAAATTTTCTTTATTAAATGTTAAATTAAAAAATAAATAGATTATCTGCCAATTATCTGTTGACAATAGCCTGCTGCCTAAGTTTCAGTCTAGGGAATATTGTTATCTAAAAGATAAATTAGTTAAAATTTTCTTTATTAAATGTTAAATTAAAAAATAAATAGATTATCTGCCAATTATCTGTTGACAATAGCGAGCTGCCTAATTTTAAGCCTGAAGAATATTGTTTTTATTCTTTTTAATAGCACTTTCCCATCTACTCCTGATTTAATATCTTTTTCTTAACATTTATAAAATCACATTTGAATTCCATCTTATAAAACTATAAACACAAATGCTTGCTGGTTAACTATTATACATTTAAATGCACATAAATAAACACTTTGTTTTTACAAAATGATTATATTAAACTTATCGTCACATTACATCATCAAAATCATTACAGATTTGAATATATTTTGAAAAAAATACTGTATTGTATAGCAATTTTCTTATAAACAAAATAAAGCCCACAACTAAAAAAAGGAATTTTTTATTTTCTTATTTCGTTTAAGTACAAAAAAATTTAAAGACAAATTGATCATTATTATATATTTATTTTTTATTGTTTATAAAATGGACAAATATTTGAATATAAATCTTAACTGTCGCTTTTTTATGGTCAATAAAATACCAATGATGGCCAATCAATGGCACGTGTGGTGCTATTAATATGGGATTGCTTAGTCCCGGGTCATACACTGCCACTTTTGCTGCTCAACTTTTGAGTTTGTGGGTGAGAGGAGAAAGATGAGTGGTCCCTTCTCTCTCACACACTGCCACTTTTGCTGATCAACTTTTGAGTTTGTCGTTGAGAGGGGAAAAAAGAGAGAGAGGGGACCACTCTCAAAAGTTGAGCATCAAAAGTGGCAGTGTGTGACCCGGGACTTAGCCATTGTAACAAACAATTCGGTTTTTTCTGGTTGTTTGTTACTTGTTGCAAGCAACAGAATTATTTGTTTGTAAAAACTTAATAAAAAATAAATCGTTTGTTACAACTAACAACAATTACTAATTTTTAAATAAGTTTTGTCTGTCAAATATTCGATTGTAATTAAACGTAAAAGTTTCTAGATCTAGTTTTTGTACACGGGGTTACTTTCCAAAAAAAAAAAAACACGACGCAAAGTTAATTAACCCTCTAAAGATTCATGATAAGTTCTATTGTTGCGAAAATGCTAAGGCGTTGGCTAAACAGCTTTTTTAAACGTAGAATAAATTGTCTTATAGCAATTGTCTGAACTACTACCTCTAGCATTACACGGTGCGACAGTCCAAAAAAAACCTGGGAACGGATATAATTTTTCTTGTAGGGCTTGTCGAGTAAAACAAGATTCCAATAGTGAAATATGCCGGACACCCCCAAAATTACAGGCATATAAGTGCGTAAAGGTACAAAAACCGGTTTTTTTGAAACCATATTTACGTTTGGCTATCAGAAATACTTAAACGAAATATGTATTTTGGACAAGGAGGACAAATATTTCGTGCATCCAAGAAAATATGCCGATCACATTAACATTTTAGACATTGCACTATTCTACACGCTTCGCCAAAATTTGATTTTGTAAATCTAATTGACTCTGTTTCAATTAGCTCATCAATTCTCATTTCTCTAAATACGAGTCTACATATGTATGTAGTTCGGTAATTTCTATATTTCTTATTGATTTAATAACAATTAACGAAGCGATTTAATTATCTGAGGGATTATCATACAGCAGTTTTTAAGCTTTAAGCTATATACAGATGGTTGTCAGATCTGGCAATGTGCTAGCAATGTACTGACATTGAAAAATTGTTAGCAAGAGGTAAATTGTCACTTCAGACGACTGTTAGAAAATCTTACAATTTGATTGACATTCAATTGTCACACAATAAATTTATCTAATAACAGAAGTTATCAGTTTACACGGTTGGCACATTTTTGTATATCAAAAATTGTAAAATTTATTGTGAGGTATTGCCAGAACTGTGTTGGTGTTTTAAAATGTTAAATATGGTCATGAAACAAAAAAGAGCAATTAAAACAATTTTAGCTGCATATGTACATATGTACTAAAAAGTAGCGAGGATGAAGACAAAATAACAAAAAACAAACCCATATAGTTTGGTTTAAGAACTGTATGAAATCTGCGACCAAAAAAATCTTTAGGATGTTTTTATTCAACCCAACCCATAAACTTCGCCGTGCCTTCACTTCTTGATAAGTTTGATAATACTTCCATGTCACTACACTAATTCTAACTACTTGCCGTAGGATTTTTGTTCCGGCCTTGATTTTTGTCGCCTACAGAGTCTGGTGTTAACTAAATCGAAAAATTTAATTCAATTGCCTCATAGCTGCATTCTATATCGCCATCCATTTATTATTTTCTTTAATTTGATCGATTGTGCTCGATTTTGACACTTTTTTTACTGACAAACGGGGGACAAACAGTTAAATCGAGTACGCTGAATCCAGTGATGCTAACCGTTTTTTTAGGTTGGCTCTAGTTTTCGAGATATAGCGTTATTTATCGAGAACTATTTAGTTTATTGAATTAAATAAAAAATCTAAATTTGGCAACAAAATTATCTAGGAACACAACTGAAACGAACGACGAATTTTTGGTCGCCAATATTCGTCTCTAATAGAGTCTATTTCAAGGCGAATTAATAAGGTGACCGCAACATGACAGGTGCTTATTAATTCGCTGTGAAATAATGTATCCTTCTGTCAAACTTTATTCTGCTTATATTTTTTATTTAAAATCAGAAAGGAGTAAGGAAAAAGTAATATAAGATGTCTGAAAAAGTAAAATTAATAAAAAATAAATAAATTGCGAGCTGTTTTGTGTAAAAAAAAACTGTGAAATTATTTTGTTTATATGTATTTCAATTCCTTGGTCTATTTATATTTCTAATACCGGCGAACAACAAATAAACAAAACGTGGTGACCATGTTTCGTTTTACTAAATAATGTTATTTTTTACTTTAATTATTGTTTTATTTTTTACTTTATATAATGTAAAGTAAATATACCAAATAGTTAAGAATTGTTTCTGCCTGTGTTTTTGTTAATGTTTTAAATATGGGCATGCTACCTATCAGCTGTTATACAAAAACATTATTTTTTGTTGTTATTATGCTTCACACCAAGAATTTACTCAGCGAATTTTCAGCAACTAGTTGTGCGTAATTCGTCGTTCGTCCCTGTTGTGTTCCTAGCATATAGCAGCTTAAAACTGACTGTTTGTTACTGTTTTAAATAATTTTGCATAAATTAAATAGTTAAACCTGAAAAATATTATTTATAAATGCATTAAGATTAGAAGAGTGTCAGAACTCGGTTTTCACAAAATTAAATTTTAAGAAAAACTTGTTACAGACACAAAACTCTAACATTATGTATCAAATGTATAACTTTGAATGCGTGTGCAACTGGTTTATCTTTTGGTTTTTTTTGTTTCATAAATTCATATGGGTTTTTTAAAAGTGTTTTTATAATTTTTTAAATTATTATTTATGACAGGTGCTTATGACAAACAAACAGACTTGAATACCCCGTTTAGTATCCATGATAATTAAAACAAAACGATGTGGCAACTTTATAATTTACAGCTGTCATTTATATTTCACAAAATGTGTTGCAGTAAACAAGAGCTTAATATGCAGTGGAAATGAAATATTAAAATTTCGAGGTCTGATCAAAAAAGAACCGTTATTTTTCAATTTCGTGAGTTTCGTATGTTCGATTTTCGCATGTTTTTTTTTTTTTTTTGTTATGTTGGTACACATTTTGGACTGTCAGTTTATTTTTGACAGTTAAAAAGGTTAGTCGTGTTTTGGTGTGCTCTTCGATTTTTTACTATTCGAAAAAATGGATCAAAGAAACTGTATTAAGTTTTGTGTAAGAAATTAAATTAAATGCGCAAGAATATTTGAAATGTTGACTGTGGCGTTTGGCGAGTCTACTATGAGCAGAACACAAGTTCAATTGTGGTATAACCGGTTTAAGGAAGGCCGAAAAGATGTCAATGACCATGCTCGTCCTGGTCGCCCGATCACGTCAACAACCGATGAAAACATTGAAGCAGTAAAGAAATTGATTTTGGATAATCGTCGAATCACTATCAAAGAGGTTGCTGATGATGTTGGCATATCGTACGGCTCATGCCAAGCAATTTTTACGGATGTAAAGATTGCTCCAAAATTGCTAAATTTTGAGAAAAAACAATGTCGCATGGACATCGCTCAGGAGCTGTCAACGACGATCCAGATTTCATTAAAAAGGTCATAACTGGTGACGAATCATGGGTGTATGGCTATGACATTGAAACCAAAGCCCAATCAGCCCAATAAAAAGGTCCAGAAGAGCCAAGACCGAAAAAAGCACGTCAATGTCAAATGTGAATGTTTTGCTCACTGTTTTCTTCGACTGCAATATTGTACGGTCAATAAGGAATACGACCTTGAAGTTATGCGTCGTTTACACGAAGCAATTCGTCAAAAACGCACAGAATTGTGGAAAAACCAATCATGAATTTTGCACCATGATAACGCACCAGCCAACACATCGATGCTTGTGCGTAAGTTTTGGCCAAAAACATAACCGTTATCATGCCTCAACCACCGTATTCACCGGACTTGGCCCCCGCAGACTTTTTCCTCTTCCCAAAACTGAAGACACCAATGAAAGGAAATCGTTTTGCTACGTTTGAGGTGATAAAAGAAAAATCAAAACAGGAGCTGTTGGCGATACCAAAAAGCGCGTTTCAGAAGTGTTTCGAGGATTGGAAAAAACGCTATCTGAGGGGGATTACTTTGAAGGGGACAAGATAGTTATTGATGAATAAATAAATACTTTTTGAAGAAATTGAAAATAACGGTTATCAGACCTTATACAATTGGTTATTAGAAAGAGAGCATGCATATAACTGTCTATTATTAATTAACCCTTTTCAACAAATTAAAAATAATGAAAACCTTTTTATTTTATTAACTCGGCTTGAGGTCTCTTTTATTAAAAATATAAAAACTCTTGTTCGTTTTTAGTTTTTATGATATTTTATTTATTTCCAAACGTTATTCGACCAACTTTTTTTGATCATCTTCAGGGAAGAAATATAATCTAAAAAACATAATTATTATAATTGTAACAATTTTCTTAAAATTATATTAAAAAACAATTTACTTAATGTTTAATACAGTGTTGTTCGATGTTAATGTCGTAAGTTTCTTTCACTGACTGTTAGCTTTTTTGTTTATTATTATTTTTGTATTTGTTTATTGCATGTATATATATCGACAGCTCAATTCCAAAACATGCTAAGTCTAAAAAGTGAGTTTTGCAGGAAAAGCTCCTAAAGTTTACAGACGATATCTAAAAAACCATATGAGGTAGAACTTTGTTGTTTATAACTATTGATTGGACTAGCCAATCACAACCAAAATTTTACAGAATTTAAGTTGAAAAAATCTAAATTCAAAAACGCAAAAAAATTAAAAACATGCTAAGTTGACATAGCATGGTTTGAAATTGAACTGTGTCTGTTTTGTAGTTCATTCTCTTATCTATTGGAGTATTAATTATATGTAACATATCGTTTACTAGCATTATACTTTTTTAAAATGTATAAGAAATCTATATTTTTGGTATTGGTTTTGTTTTTATTATTGTTTTATTATTTAAACCAATGTCATTCATGCCGTAAAGAACAAAACACAAAAATCCTGTTGTGTAAATGTCAGACTTTTGAAATTCATTGTTGTACTCGTGTGAACATCAATGTTCATCATGCTACTTTAATGTATCTACGTTTCACAGGCAAGCAGACACACAGACAGACAGCCTGATAGAGAAAAACGTTAAATAACTGACATTTAAGACAATGGCACGCAAAATAACATGATAATGTTTAGAAAAACAAAAAGAAATTGAAATATTCTACGGAACTTTTTAAGCGAATGATACACAAATTTACAACTATTGAAATATATTATTTGAACTTTAAAATAGATTAGAAAATTGCAAAGTCTAAAAATAAAATTCATTTAGCAAGCGACGCAATCAAAAATGTATAAAATTCATTGCAGTAGTAATGAAAATGAAAATGAACATGAACATGAAAATTATTTATGTATGTACACGTTTGCATTCTAAATTTAGTATGAAGCGAAGTGAAAAAACAGAGAATAAAGTCAAACTTTGATTTTAGTTTTATTGATAGACATTAGGCTGGCAATTGTTTTTTTTTTTAGCAAATTTTAGTCGGAATCAAAATTTAGTTGAAATCATAGTTGAACATTAATAATTGTCGAATTCATGTGTGAAATTGCTTTAAACGATGGCAAACAACAATTTACAATTTTCGATCATGGGAGCATTGAAAATTTTAGCCACCATTTGAGCTACCCTAATAAAAACACCCTACTTGTGGACAACTTAATAATGGCTTCTCTATGATAAAATAAAAAGAAAATACTTCGATAAAAAATAGTAAGAATTAGCATTGGAAATATTTCGACATTTCAAAAGTGTAGGTTTAATGGATCCTTAAACCGAACCGTGTCTAGTTCAACGTAAGTATGCTGATAAGTCTTCTTTCTCATCATCCCTATACAGAATCAACTGCAACAGTAGGAGAATTTTAACTTTAAAGACAAAAAGAATCAGCAAACTTATTTTTCTGTGCAGCAACGATCTGAATGATCGTAATGGAATTATGACCCATTGAACAGTTGTCCATCCATTAATATATATTTCAAAGTTTTAGTATAGTGTTTTTATTCTAATGTTCTCTAAAAAGCAATAACTACGGAAACAAATCAGCGATTACAAATTAAAAATTCTTCCACTATTTGCAAATAATAAGTTTAAGTCAGTTGTATTCTATAAAAAACAAAATTTTCACCTTGTAATAAAAATGAGGTCAATTGTTTATTAAATTTATAATTAAAAAATGCGTGATTTTTTTAAATTTGTAAGTTATACACCCAATAACATTCATTGAAGTTTTTATGGTTGCATTTTTATCCTTTACAGTTTCGCCTTTTCTTAACAAATAAAGCATAAATAACTCTGAAATATATAGATATAAATACAATCCACAAATTTATGACCTAAACCAGTGATCGGCACTCATATTGAGCAGGTATGAAACACAAATAGTTGCTTACCTTGAAACAACACGAATGTCCACGAGTTTCACAAAAATTAAAAAAAAAAAAAACCACTGACATAAAGGCATCAAAATGAAAGAATCATGATTGCAAACATAGATGACGCCATATGACAACCCGTTTTCATACAATTGCCAACAATTTCGACAACTTGACAACAAAAATGACATAGTGAAAACCAAGCAAAAGAATCATTATAAATGGAATTTGATAATATTCCCACGAACTATAACAAACATTACATATAAAATTAAAATTTATTTATCATTTATTTTTAATATTTAATAGTTTCTTCTTCTTTCAAGCAATAAGGTCAATTGCATTTTATATACAAATATTTTATTTTATTTATATATATTAATTTCCAATATTTCGCTATCACAATGGATAGCTTCTTCAGGGATAATATAAGTTTTGAATTACAATCGAAATATTGGAAATTAATATATATAAATAAAATAAAATATTTGTATATAAAATGCAATTGACCTTATTGCTTGAAAGAAGAAGAAACTATTAAATATTAAAAAAGGTCAAATAAACGAACTAAATATTTATTTTTAATTTTATATGAAATTATTTAAGTAAGGGCAATTTATAGTCTGCTTGTTACTCTTAAATGACACTTTTTGCACTTGCTCTTTAAATTAATTTGCTTGTTTTGTCAAAGACATTGTGTATGTATATGAACAAGAACTTGAGTATTCAAATGGAACAAATAAATGTGTGCGTTTCTATATAGAGCAAGTAAATATATACATATATATAGAATAAATATACAGGGTGGTTCAAAAAGAGCTGTATAATACCTATAGAGAAACCGTGTATCTAATAATGTTGATTGTTATCTTTTGACCACCCTTTTGTTCAGAGTTTAGTACTATTTCAATTCTTTTTTTGTTTTGTTGTGAAAATACTAAATATATCTTAATATTTAACAACTTTTTTTGGTACCGAAGTCGCGGTTTTAAATCTTTTGGGTTTTTTTGGAAACTCTATTATAAACTTGAAGCTTGTCTTGTATATTTACAAAATTTGTACAATAGATTGTTGTTTTGTAATTCGCGGTCTATTTCTCGATATTTAAATAATGTGTTAGTTCCATTTTTAAACAAAAGAAATCATAAACGTTTTCATAAAAAAATTTTATTATTTTTTTAAATCTGAGAACGCAAAATGTTTAAATCAATCACTTCATGTTTTGCCTTCTACAAATGTAAACTGCATAAAAATTTCAATCGACACGTTTGTTTAATATCCGTTTGTTTTGCTTGCCGTTTGTGATCGAAAACTGAAACTACGGTTTGAATTTCTTTGGTTTTTTTTATATAAACTTCAAAGCCTCTCGAGCAATTATACGATCTTATTCATGTTTCGCGTCATAGACTACGGTCTTTTTTCCAGCTTACTTGGGCTTGAGAATGCTAGGAAAATATATACAGATGATATTTACAGTAGTGTTCGAATATGTGTGTAAAGATAGATTTCTAATTTAAATCCCTAGACACAAACCATTTATATTAACAGAGTCATGTTAACTATTTAACAGAGACAATGTTAACGCTTCAAAATCCGATATATAACTTTACTAACGATATTTGAACACAAAAACTGTCCGAAAAAATTCAAAAAATCAGCATCTGTATAATATGTTTCAAAAATTTAAATAAGTAAAAATATTAAACTTAAAATATTTTTTATAACGATTTTTTTTATATTATGTCAAAGAACTGTTGATTATTTTTTCACAATTTTTTGAGAGTGGGCGGAAAAAAGTATTGGGACCGATTTCTGATTTTTTTTTGGAAATTATAAAGATTTTTCTAAAAAATTACACAATTCTTTGAGTATTTGAAGCTAATACTTTGTAATGAGATATCATGACCGGCTAACATACTTTGTAATGACTACTACAGGAGGAGTTTTAAAAATTTTAGCATTTATTTTGAAACATTTTTCAAATATATTATATTTAAATAAAGTATTGACCATTTGTAAAATATAAATTTATTCAAAGATTTGGATGAGAAGGGAAAAGAGAATAGAAGGGGTACAAACTTGACGGTACTAGTCAATTTTCTTATTTCCTTTTGTTATTTTTTTCATGCATGTTGATTTACATTAAAAAGTACGAAAATTTAAAATTTAATTGACTTGTGTGAATGAAATGGCAAGTTAAAAAGAGAATTGAAAAAAAAACTGGTCAGCTATAACTGAAGAGTGTTAAACAAGACCTTTTATGACCTTTTCCCATTATTCTAGCTACATATAGATGCCGCGCCAAGAGAACTGTTCGCGATTAGGAACGAATCATGTCAATTTTGGATAAACTATTCCGAAATGAAGCGTCCCATTAAATACAGAGCATTACTTTAGCGGCATGAATATTTGGCTTTGAAGTTATTCAGCCGATTGATCGGGGCTTCACATATGATCTTTTACCTTTCGGATTATCGTAATAGATTCATTTTTCATCACAAAAATGTGCAAAAATCTTTCCTTTTATTGCGTTTAAGCAACTTTTCGGACATGTAATATCATCTTTCAAGTAACCCAATTTCGTTGAAATTTTAAAATTGCTGCTTGAGTAGCTTCCAATGATGTTGCAAGCTCTTGTTGAGTTTGACAATAATGGTTTTAATGCTTGGTCTTAAAACTGTTTTAGCTGGCCTTGGCTTTCTTTGTCTTCCGTGTAAAAATCGCCACTTTTAAACCGCACAAACCATCCATTGCACATTTACCATACGCTTCGGTAAAGAAGTAAAGCAATATTTCCCACATATGACGCTTTACTGTCACATTACGACGGCAAAAAAAAAAGATTGTTGTTTACATATAGAAGAAGAAGACAAATTGGAATTTAACTAGCACAGACAAAACCCCGTTTTATTAACATTTTTAACAACAGACCCCTGTTGTTAACAGTAAACAGTACTTAACAGTCATATTACTTGATTTTCGAAAAAGTATCTTTTAGGATGAAATTCTCCAGAAGAATTTGGACAAATATAAAATTGCATACGTAACCCACTATATAGAAAGGGTAGTCCAAAGGGTCCTAAGTGAGACTACATTAGTCGAGTTTATGAAATAATTTTTGAATTTGAACTTAGAACCCTTTGGTTCTATATATTGCGATGTGCATACTATTCCACTCCTTTATAATGCTTCTCAACATTCCTTCATAAGAGCAATAATTGTAGCACATCTTAGAGGAACACACTGCATTTCAATTATTAGACATATATGTACGTACAAACTCACATACATATAGTATATGATACATTCACATACTACTTATACTTCATATGTCTATGGATATGACAGAGAATATAAAAAAGCCACAATAAAAAAAAAAATTGTGTATAGGGCATGTTAATAAATAATGATATTCAGGGAATAGTTAGTAGAGTATCGTTATTGGGGATATTTAAAATTCATTGTGCTTTTCTTTTGTTTTTGCTGCTGTTTGTCTTTTGTTTTATTTTTGGTAAATGTTAGAAATAAGTTTAGAAAAGAATATAACTACATAAATATGTACATATATATAGAATCGAGCAGCTGTCAACATTAATTGACATATATTGTTTTTGTTTTATTTTCTCTTTTTTAATAATTTTCACGTACTTATTAACAAACAACACACACTTATTTAAACACAAACAATGAAATGAGTCCAAAATAATTTACGAGTTAATTTGAATATGTACAAGAAACACATGTACTACTTAATCCATCGGTTCAAAATAAACCAGTATTCATTTACTCGTACATATACATACATACATACATATGTATTTAGAGTAAATGTTATGTTATTTTATACTCGTATATGCAATTCCGCCAACCCTTCTTAGTACTTTAATACGTTTAATGGTTTAGACAACAAAATCTTTCATTCAAAATTATAAAACATTTTTGTTGGCTTTTTTTTCTTTCTTTTTGTGTAATAAATCCAAGTCATATTTTTAGTTAATACAACTTCGTTTTGTACAACCTCAAAAAAAATAAAACTGTTAACGTTTTGTTTTAACCAAATAGAAAAAGAGACAAGCAGACAGAGAATGAAAGAAATAAAACCGTTAGCTAATATTGTCACAAGCTGTTGTAATGAAAAACCGTAAAATACATACTGTGTGTATATATGTACATACATATGTACATACATACTTGCGAATAAGAAATGAGTTCAGAGAAATTAGTATGTACATGGATTTTCACAGGCAACTTCTGTGATTAGGTTATTTGGATTGCTCGCAATTATGTGAATACCATCGGAGTCCTAATTCTCAGACTCATTGTGAAACTCTAATTACCAATTGACAAAAACTGTCATACCATTCAAAAGTAATAGATTTTTTCACATACAACGTCATCCAACTTTGTATTTTGCCTCACATCTCTCATCTGCAGCATGATAGTCAATGCTATACCTGTGCCCCGGAACATATACCGTCATCAATCTTGAATGTATTATTCTAAGAAATCTGCCGTGCATTGGCCAATACATTGCAGTCGGCAAATATGTATCTTTAAATATCAGCAAATATTCCAAAATATTTCAAACAATTAGCAACACTGGATGTTTCGATAAAGCAGATGAGGAAGTCAAAACACTCCTATAGGTAAATAGAGTTTAACCGACCACAAGTCTCTATGGAGAACAAAAATGAAGAGCAACTTACTTGAAGAATAGTTTTATACATGTCTTTATTACTCCTGACTGTATTGCTGTCAAATTCTGTAACATTAGCTGTTAATGTACTTAATGTTTCCATCAAGAAGGAGAGGCAACTGAAAACACACCTACTGGTAAAAGTAGTCCAACCGTTCTCAGATCCCAAAAGTGGACATGAAATTAAATGATGAATAGATTGTTTCATTATTATGTGTTTGAGGTTCCTTAAAATCGAATATATATTAAAATGAGCAACAAATCAAGCAACAAAACTTTCCTATTGGTAAATAGAGTTCAACCGATCTGTAGCTACAAACGAGTATAATAAATTACATGAAAAATAGTTTCATTATGAATTTTACAAAATGCCATAACAATTGAAAATCATGATATGTTTGAGGTTACATCAAACCCATGATCTTTCGACGTTTAGCCTCACAAGAAGTGAAGTAGGATTGAATAAAATAAAGTATTACCGGTAGGCATTAGCTCTGCTGCTCCATCCCGACCTGAGTTGTTCAGAACTAACTACTGTTGATTTCTGCTACAAATTTTCTCTATGACTGCTATGGGTGGATTTCAAGTACGATATTTGTTAAATATACTGTATTAGTTAATGGATTGAATGAAGTGAAATGGAGTATTTGAATATGGAGAGAAAACCTGACCTGACAAGCTGAATATAGATTAGGGACGGCATCCATTACTACCTAAAGTTTTCCAAACCAACCCAGCAGGGTTTTCTCAGTGTCTGCTATGAACGTCATTTAAAGCTGTCGTATCCAATTCATTTCGCTTCAATAAAACCTACAAATGCTGTGTGGAGCAGTTAGTCTCCCTGAACATGTCATCGAAGATCCTACAATTATATCATTAGAACATTCAGAGGCATGAAGAAGTTTTTCTTTGTGAAATATCCAAATTTTGATCCAAATGATCCTGCATAAACATCACACGGTTGTAGTCTAAGGATCTTCAAGAGGTCCAATGGATGGAAATTCATCGGAAACTCAGCGGTATAAATATTATGAATTCAGAATTTCTTGATGATCTGGCTATAACAACCCCGTATTTAGGATGATTCTCGATCCCCAAAATTTAGGGTTTGATATGGATTTTGGGTCGAGGCAATCATAAGAAAACGAAATCGTGAGGACATCACCATTAACGACGAGCACAGGAAAAAGTTCTTCTTTGCCAATACAGGTCAACGCCGCATTCCACAATCTGTTTTGAGAATTCGGAGAACTTATTTAGAACAAACCATTATTTTAAGGTAAACATGAAATAGTGTCAAAAAACAGAACTTTCCCTCAATTCTTTCCCATAAGCTATATTTATAGTATCGTCAAAATATACTGCGTGAGTAGGGGTCATACAATTATTGCTGATTCAACAACAATTTGGTTCCACAACTAACACAACTTTCCATAAAAAGAAATACGAATATAATGGAATGAAGGAATCGTTTTATCTGCAGTGTCTAAAAGTATGGTCACATTTGGCAAATACTTACTCGAAAAGCGTAAACACTTGTTTTAGCACAAATTTGTTTGAGGTTGTTTACTTTTAAAAGAGTTTTGCAAGATCAAACAGCATCAAATAAATTAAAACTAAATATTTGTTATGCTTTGGCTTAAATAAATAAACGAGTTTAAATGTTATTTAGTGGTTACCTCTATTTGCCAAATGTGACCATACCTTAAGTTGATAGGGACTGCTGAATCGATGTCGTGATGTCCACTCGACTAAGCTCATTTTACAAGTGTCGAAATAACCATGCAATCTCCTGACTATTTCTAGTTAAATCCGAACGAAGATGGAATTTCACACTGATTTCTTCAAAGCCTTTTTGTAGCTTCTCAGCCGTGCAAAGGAGAGATCAAGATCATTGCTGTCACTTTCAACTTAGGAATATACAAATCGAATTCTCAAACAACAAAATTCTACCTCTATTCTGTTTCTTAATTCCAACTAAATTTTAAGTTATGGGAGTTCAACCAATTGGAAAATTATTGTACATTGACACATGAAATTTTTGTACTACTTTCACTGATCTCAGTCCTTACATGTGGGTACATATTAACAAAATTCTACAATACACTTTTTTTTATTACGGCCTAAAAAACGAATTACGTTTAGTCATACATTACTTGTATCTGCATAAATTCGACGGAAAATAAAAAAAACTTTATGTATACAGAACTTTACTTACACAGCTAAGTTGGTTGTCAAAACATGAAAAAAATGTTATATTTACAACGAAAATGAAATGTAGAACAAAAATGTTAAACATTTTACGCCTGACACTGCCAATTAACTCAAACTTTAATGGTTACAGTTTTGTTTGATCAAAATGAAAAGATTCTACAGCAGTAAATTAAATGTTGGCACTCGTGGTGCACCACCTCACCTTGCTGTATTTTTTTTAATTACATGGAAATTGAATATGTTAATTGTAATTTTATAAATTACTCTTGCGTATGAATGCCATACGATGGAGTAGAAAACCAAACGACCAAACCAACATTGTTGAACTGAATAAAGATGTACAGTAAATACCAAGAAAATAGCTTTGCTATATAGGCCATGAAAAAGAAACTAAAATAGTTTTAAAAATCAGCTTCCTAGATCTACGGCTATTTTCGTCAAACCATTTTATAACGCATACATTCTAAAATTATGCCGCACAAAGTATGTAAATATATGTACTTGGTACCACATTAAAGATACATTAAGCATTTAATTGGTCACATTAGAAATTCATTTTTGCCACACACAGAAAAAAAATTATTAAGAGCAGTACTCTAGATTTCTCAAGGCCATTTAACAATAAGGCAACATGCATCCAGCCTTCTTCTATTGTATTGAACGCAGTTCACAGCAGCGTAGTGTCAAGAGAGCACAATGCCCAACAATGTGAAAGTATTTTGCATCACTGGCAGGAACGGGTGTGTGGTTGCAATTTAAATATTGCAGACTTATAAAATCCACAATTCAGAATTTTATCTAGTTCATTATGGCTGACATTATTTAATAAACATCTTTGAAAAGAGTATTTTATGCAACATAATTTATAATTTATAAAACCCATAAAATGCACACACAATCATAAATTACATAATGATAATAATACATATTATAATCGGTTTATTAAAACTTATGCCGCATTTAACTGAGAAACACACACAGAGAGCATAAAGTGCTGAAGAGGGTGATCTGAGATGTTTTTACACCAATTAGGAAATAAGACAATCAGACCAATCATGAATAAAAAATCAGCGGGAGTTTTTTCACTTTTTATTTTTTTAACATTGAATTTGAAGATGAAAAATGGGAAAAGGGAAAAAACTCCGGCGGAATTTTTATTTATGATTGGGCTGAATAATAACAATCATGGACCTATGTATGCATATAAACCCGAATCTAAACTTATGTGAAAATTTAATCGTTCACAAAGTACTGCGAATCCCACAAAATCCGACATGTTTTTATAGAAACATCGGTTGATAAATTTGAAATGGTACACTATAAGTTGTTAACAGCATTCTTTGGAGAAATAACAAAAAGCTGAAATTGATACAAAATATTTTTTGACTTTTTGTTCACTATTCATCAAACCTCATTGTTTTAAACTACATATAATTATTAATTAACGCAAGTATTTTATTATCTCTCTAACTTCGAATTATGCATTATAACTCTTTAAAGAAATAACAAAATGCAGAGATTTATTCGAAGGGCCAACATAATAGCACAATTCACAATCTTGTGCAAGTGGTATTGCATCATTGCATATTTTTGCTCTACACTTTGCTGTACAAAATACACAGCAAGATCAAAAATATGCTAAACCTTTTTGCACATGCAATGATGCAATACCATTTGCACAAGATTGTAAATTGCGCTATTTTTTTATTTTAATTATCCTCTATTTTGAGCATTATTAACGACAAGTATTCTATCATCTTGATGAATTTTATGAAATTTTTCTCGAAACGAGCTGAATATTTAACTAGATTCGGTAATAATTTTCCGATAAATTTATCATTGATTATATAAGAGGTGAACCACAACTTAACCATATAGGAAGCGAACTTCTTTGGCCCAAAATGTCTTAGCACAGTTGCAAAGTCTTTATATGGAAATTAAACATTAAGGATTTAGAAACTTTGGTTTTGAGAGTTATGTATGATGTTCGCTGTAATAACCACACTTTTTCAAATAACAAATGGTGCAAATTATATTTCAATTGATCACCTTATGATTTGCACTACCTAAATCGGATCAAAAAAGCAATATATTAGCCGTTGCTTCAACATTCTTGAGATTTTCCGATTACATACAGAAAACGCAATTTGTCAATAACGATAATGTGGTCAACTTTTGAAACATTGTAGCATCGTTGTCTCGATATTATATTTTGAGTTTACCGAGCCCCTACAGTTCGCTGTGTGGCAGGTTGTCAAACATCCAAAGATTGACCAACAAAAAAAAAAATCAACATTTGGTCCGTCTCTTTAGGTAAACATTACTCCATAACAGCCCATCGTTTTGAGATTGTTTGACAAGTGAATCGCAAAACGCCTAACAAGGAAAATTCGCTCGTCAGTCGCATTCTTTATATGTGTGTAGATTAAACTCCCATCAGAATTTTTTCCAAAGAAGAATGTCCAAAATATATACTCCCTTAATTTCTTTAACAATTTTACTAGTATCAATAGAATGCACTTGAATTCCCTGACTTAAAAAATGTATTTCCTTAAAGAAAGAATAAAGAAACCGTTTTATCGAATATCCCTAGATTAACCAAAAACATAATAGTGTGGCGGCTTACAATAAGTACACATTGAAATATTTAGACTTATTCCTACAGGTTTTAGAATGTATTCAAAAAACCATGAAATATTGTAAGTTGTGTATGAAGATAAAAATGTGTATATATCAACCAACTATATTACATTTACGATCTAGATTGCACAATTCAATAACATAAACTTCGCTTTTAATATCTCTGGTTTGAGCCGCATAACACTAATTGACTTGAAATGATTTCAAACTGTTTGAATCGCATCATCATGAAGGGTGCCGCAGAGGCAGAAGGTATTAAACAACCAGATCACAGATTTTTTTGGATCGAAGCGCAATTTCATTTGACAATTGCTAATAAATAATTCTAGCAGTATTCTTGACTATTGTAACGTTCAATAACGAACGCTCCTATTGAAATAGTGTGAACTGCAGTTCGAAGTAATCCTCATCTACATTAGGAACATAGCTTCTCCTGACTTTCCTAAAAATATAAATCGTTGACTTATAAGATTGTTGCCTAATGATCGTTTCAAACACATCGCCGGCTTTTAACACAATTGACTAAAAAATAATTAAGCAGCATGAAGGAAAGGAAAGCGTTTTCAAAGTTTTTTTTTCCATTTCAACTGTATCTACTTAAGATGCAGGGTTAATATTGAGCAAATAAAACATTGAATCAAATGTTTTATTATGTTAGCCGTTCATTTCGGAAAGATTTTTGTGTACCATCATTTGATTGGTTGAAGCCTAGATCCATCATAGTACGAAAGCGATCAAAGTTAATTTAAATCTGTTGGGTCGAAGTCAATGAAACCTAAGTTGCGACTTTAGCCAAAAATATCATGACGACATCTTTCCTACCATCAATACGGCATCAACGTTTACTAACCAGTTTTTTGTAGATTTACATTGCTGTAGCTAATTGGTTAGCGTATTTGATCATTTGTAGCCTGGGTTGGATTCCCAGCCGCTGCCACTCAAACAACATCAGTTTCTGATAATTATTAGTTTTATTTCTATCTATCATAACTAATATTTATCACAGCGCTCTCCTTCGGTGGTATAGCATTCAAACGCCACCGAAGTAAAATAATTAAATAAAGGCTATAAAATCAAGCTTTAACATTAATGCGCCTACTCACCGCCAGAGGCGCTGCAATTGTGCACTAAAAACAAACATAATGCGCAATTGCAGAGTTGTGATATAAAAAGCTTTCTTCTTTCACCACATTTACTTCTTCAACTATCCCCTTTCCAAAGAAAGTAACGCATATATATATAGGCATATTAATTGACTGAGTATTACTTCTCTTAAAAAAAAAAAAAAAAAGAGGCACAGACCAAAGTAATTTCTTATCTAAACAAATTATACTACGTAACTCAGCACCATTTTCCTTAAAAGAGAAATAGGTTGACTAATATGCCTACAGAATGGTTTTAAAGACAACGCAGTTAGCGTCCCTTTATTAATATGTTAGAAGCATAGATTCATGATAATATACAAATGATTATAATACAGGAAGAACGTGAATAGTCTTGATGTGACAACTTGTTTTTATGCCGCTTCATTTGAGTGATCCAAACATGGATGCAAGTCATAAAAGTATATATGTTAAACTGTGAGGTCGATTTTAATAATGATTGACCTTTAGGCCAAAACCATGTCAAGACAATTAAGTAGTAGTTGGTCCTTTATAGACACACAAATGGAAATTAAAAAAAACACATCAGAGGCCAAGGAAATGTGGACTTGATGAGACAATTGGAATTTAATACAACAAGAACATGCGTATGTTGTAAGAGACCTAATTCACATTTAATATTGTATTGGTGGAAATAAATCTGATGATGATGATTGAGAAATTGTATAATTTTTAAGGGATTTAAAGAAACCAGTTAACCTAATAATTGAATATAAAGAAACTTAAAAATAAAATAACTTTAAACTACAATTGTAAAACTTACAAAGAACTTCTCAGTTCTCTCTCGTAAATATGCATTACTACAATGCACTTAACCCCTACACACCCTCAATAATAAAAGACAATACAAACATGTACTATGTAGTTACCGACAGTAGAACAAAAAAACAAAAATTTAATACATAAATTGGTAATAACGCCCCTCTATACACGATGATGATGATGACAGTGACTATAAAAAATAAACCCTACAGCAACCACATTCATATCTGTAGAAGCATCATATTGCACATTGCCTTAAATTACGGTGTGACACAATTTTCGGTTTGTTACAATTTTGTTTTTCTACGTTATTGTCGCATTTTTGTTTGCACCCTTCTTAACACAAAAAATCTAACTGAAAAACTACTAGTAACCGCATAACAAAAGATACTTTACGCTTAACGTGTATTCAGATGCATGAGTAAGAGTATATGTATCCGCTAAAAGCTGCCAAAGATAATGATGATGATATGGTGGCATGGTGGTTGGTGGCATAATCCTATAAAAATGACAAATACTCTATCAGATTATAAAACATTATACTGGGAGGTCCTTTTTCTTGAACAAGGAAATATGTAGGTAAATATGAATGCATGAGCGTTTGTACGTTGTCGAGTACTTAGTTGTATTTAGTTTATGACAGGAACAATTGTATACTTGGTTGCATGTAGATGGATGCGTGTAGCAATTGAAAACTGCAGTAATATACAACTGTATCATTTTATGTAGACAGAATTAATAAGTAATGAATTCGTAAAAAGGAGATTTCCAAACGGGTTTTTAGATGCGAACTCCTAATTTAAATATATTATTATTGAACACATCAAAAATTAGATGTAGTTAATAAACTTTTCTAAGCTTTAAGATCAAATACAGAATAACTAGTTCACTATGGACATACATAAATACAATAATAAAACTTAGAGATCCAACTTGCCTAATCTACAATTATGTCTCTTATAATAATAATAATACCTAAGATTCATAGATCCCACCAGATTTTAACATATTTCGAGACCGTCTTGTTTTTTCCCCACCTATCGTTTTTATAACCACCACCAAAAAGATAGATTTAAGCATATAAAAAGCATATCTGTGAAAGATATGATAGAGCTTAAAAAAAACCTAGAACAATTAAATTTTTCCCAAACATTATTTGTTTCACTTAAATATTTGGTATTGCAAATGGGCAACATCCGTTCAGTAGGGTCCGAGTTGTAAATGAAATATTCACCCCTATCGTGAATAAAAATTCCATATGAAATTTGTTCCTATTTATTTGTTTAACATTGAATGTTAATAGGAAAAATGTGAAAAGGGAACAAATGTCATGTGGAATTTTTATTCACGATATGGGTGATTATGAAATTTTGCACACTTGGTGTTTGTTATAAAAGGAAAAGTCTTGTTGAAAATGATAAGAATCGGTCCACGGTCCATATATATGTCTTCCCGGAACATGGCTTTATGGTCCATACATAAATGTCTATAAAAAAGCAGTATTTATATAAAATTCGATATTTTGTTTGCATGGGTCCAGCCCCATATAAAACCCAATTCCGAAAATCACTTAAATACGCATAAATCTCTAATAAACATCAAGTTGAAATTCTACACAAATAATCCATATATACATTTAAGTAGTTGTATTTAATTTCGTGATGATCGGTCCATATTTTACCATAGCCCCCATTGAAAGTCCACTTCCGAAAATGCGCATAAAACTTATAAACGTCACTATCAAGTGAAAATCCATCTCACATAATCCACATATACATATATACATACAGACGTACAGAATTTCATGACGATCGGCCCATAATAGTTTATAGTTTCCTTATGAGGACTACTTCCGAAAAACTCATTAACCTACATAAATATCCATATCGAACTGAAATTTTACACGGAACAGTTAAAGTATGTAAAAATTATACTTTTGGCTTTTGTGAAAGTGAGTTCATAATTGGCCTCACTCCGAGAATAACAGAAGTCGCCATTTTGACATTTCAAAAAGCCAGAATCCGTTTCCTAGGGCTTTCCTCTGAATGCTTTTTGGAATAACACACTACTGGTATTTTGTGATGGGTATATAAGATTCGGCACAGCCGAATATAAACTCTTAAATGTTGTGTTTAGGTTCATATCCCGCTATTTTCCTTTTTAGAATTTTTAATAGGTGTTGAGTAGAGTTTATGATGTCCACTCCATAATATGGACTTTGTTATGGACCAAGACTTTACTGGTTTGGATGTAAGCTTAGGATCCTTGTTTTTTCATTATAGAAGCGGTATTTTTTCTCTGGCATAGGGTAGCATTAGATTTTGCAATATTTCTACGTAATCCACATCGCATATCTTTTCATCTATTTAATAAATAGGATATAAATTGGACGATAGCAGACTAAGAAAAACCAGCCTATATCATTAACGAACCTCCCTCCTCCATGCATAACGGTTCAAACAAATTTATCTTCGTTTCCTCTTACTCTCCAAGCTATTTTTAATATTTTGTTTATTTAATCCAGCTTTTTGGCGCCTATTTCCGCGATTAATAACAGATGTACATAAATAAATTTTGAGCTCTTCAGATGGTCAAAATGTGTCTCTTGCTTTTAGTTAATAAACTATGATCAAACGTCTTTATTTTTCGCTTCATGTAATTCATAAAATACTACTACTATTGATACCGATATTATATTCTTGATTCTTGTTGAAATAAAATTCAATGATGTCTAAAAGACTAAATTGAAAATATAGTTCTTATTATTTTTTCTAACAGCCATCCCTAAGTACCGCCGGAATGCGGAATTTTTTTACGTTGAGCATTACCGCTGATACCTCATCACTAAACAAAAGCAACAACGTTATGTCAAAACGATAAAAACAGGGTTATCAAACAAATAAATAAAACGGCCCTGTTTATTGTAACACCTGGACATTGTTGTTTTATTTCTTTTTTTTTTTTTTGTTTTGTTTTCTTTTGCAACTAACTTCACTTGGAAACGCCTTGTCAAAATCGGATTTTCCAATAGCAAAGCGTTGCCGCCGCGTTGTTTCGGTATGCTCCATACAAAATGTATGAGCATGAGAAATTTTGACATTTAAAAAACGCTTACCGTCGGTATTTAGGGATGGCTGTAAGCTTGTTAACATTTTTCAAAAAATTTTGTCAATTAACTTATGACCACTAAAGAGAGATTGATCGAAAGCTTAACAGAATAGATTTACCATAAGATCCCAAGTAGTTTGACAGTAAGAATTAACAAAGTTATTCGTTTTTAAGTGCAGCTGTTCCTATTAGTTTTTCAATTAATCATTAAAATCCTTTCATTGCTATATAAGTAAATCTATGTAATAAATTAATTATATTTCAAAACAATTATTTAAAAGTCTGTCTAATGGTGAAAAATGGACAAAGTACAACTGTATCTTGTGCAACATTATAAATTCAAGTAGTCCTCTTCAGTGGCAGTTAAACAGAAGAAAACATAAAAAAAACATCAATTTGCAACACTACAGGTAGAGACATGACAAGACATACTCCTTTCTACAAGATATCACATTTCAACCTAACTCAGTTAAATAGCAACGTCACTATCATCTGTAGTAGCAGTAGCAGTATCAACTACTACTACTTTCTACACTTTAACATCCCAACTACCAACCATGTAAATATAAAGAAAGATTCATGTCCAAATCTAAAAATTCATTTAGTCAACATTCATGTGCATCCCTGCAGTTTTGAGCTGAGAAAACGTAGAAGAATCATAAAATATATTTTCATCTTTCTTTCTTTTTTTTTTTGAATACATACTTCCTTGTTAGACGGCCTTTTGAGCAATTACAACTGACATTAAGTGCGTAAATATACAATTTATGAGCCATAATGATGACTAAAAGAGCACAAGTAGTAGCGGTGATGGTGGTAGTAGCTGTGGTTTAAATACGAATAGTGGTAGCTGGCGTGCTGTGTCAGTAAGAGAATGTCAGTGATTGTATATTAACTTTTTATTTGTAACTTAATTTACAATCACATCCTCTTATTTTTCTTATGTATTATTATGAAATTATTGTTATGAAATCCTTGTTGGTTTTTATTGTTTGTTTGTTTTTTTTTTTTTTTGTTTGTATCCTAACAAAATACTTTGGGAATGGAGGGAGAGTCATATTTGAATTATAATTTCTATACATTATTTCGAAATGAAATGAAACAAATAATTTATACTGTGTATCGCAAAACTATTTTGCCTACTAATTTTTAGGAGAAATTAGATTTTCATGATTTTATTTACAGTATCACACTGTATATAAAATAATTATAAATAGAGATATCGTGTGTAATTATGTCTAAAATACTGTCCCAATTATTCGCTTTTCATTTACACTTAGTGGAGGAATCGGGGATTTCATATTGGTTGCATAACTTAAAAATGCGGGATTCATAACAGATGACGTAACTTTGGAAAGTGATATTTGTCTTTAGTAACTTATACGTATATATGTCATTTTGAAGGGTACATACATTTATTCCCACTTAGTTATTGAACAATAAAGTTGTGTGTTTGCTTGGAAATTGTGTTTTTCTTAAATCAATCTTAGTTTGGCTTACATCAAGTACGAATTCGAGCTTGACTTAATCCTATTTTTGAATTATATCATGTACGAATTCGTGCTTGAATCTAGTTCAAAATCCTTGAAACAAGCTCATTTTGGGATTAATTATATCTCGGGCATTCTTAAATCACAAGTATGAATTCGAGCTTGAATCCAGTTCAAAATCCTTGAAACAAGCTCATTTTGGGATTAATTATATCTCGGGCATTCTTAAATCAATCCGATTTTAGGATTACAACAAGCATAAATTCGAGCTTGAATCTAGTTCAAAATTCTTAAACCAAGCTCATTTTGGGATTAATTATATCTCGGGCATTCTTAAATCACTCCGATTTTAGTATTACAACAAGTATAAATTCGAGCTTGAATCTAGTTCAAAATTCTTGAACCAAGCTCATTAATTCAAACTCGGGCATACTTAAATCAGTCTCATTTTTGGATTACATCAAGTACGAATCCGTGCTCAAATCTAGTTTATAATTCTGGAATTAAACTTATTTAGGGATTAATTCAATCTCAGCCATTCTTAAGGAGAGCTAAAATTAAGATTTTTTGACTTGATGAATCCGTACTTGATTTAAGTACGGCTTACTCATTTTTGTTTTGAGTGTAGATGCGATAGATGGTTTGTGCGGTTCAGAAGAGATGATTTTGAAACGGAAAACAAAGCCCAACCAGGTCAGCCAAAAAAGTTTGAAGACCACGAATTGGAGCCATTCTTCCGTTGGCTCCAAACGCAAACAGCAATTTCATGGCGTTTGCGAACAGCAAGATGCATATGAATTAAAGCCGAGAGACCTTTAAAGACCGAGAGAAAGAAATTTTGTGTAAATGCCACTAAAGCTAATCATTTTTGCACCCAATCATTACTTGCGAAGAAAAATGGATCTATTACCAAAGCGTTAGAGATCATTTCTTTTTCCTTAAAAGCGTAACAACTGAAAATTTTAAAATGTTCAAATTTTCACTTTTTGCAAAAAAACCAAACCACAGAGGTCATGTCTACCCAGTGCAAAAATCTCCCTTTGATTTGTCTTCTCTTCCGTGAAAAAACCGTTATGACTCTGTTTGTGTTTTTTTCAATAACTACTCAATTAAAGGGAGACATTTTTAGTTGTTTGCAAGTGCTTGAGCAAAACAGATCAAAGTTTTTTCATACAAAGAGCGACATTTCGAGTTGTCGTTGTTTTCAACTGTCAACGGTTTGCATAAGTTGTGTTTTAATTTTGAGTCACTACTCTTTAGTTGATATAGGTAAGTTCAGTTCAGTGTTTAAATTCGTGTTGTTGCCATTTTGATGAAAAAGTTTTTCAGAAAAAGAATAACAACTCAAAAAGCAATAAAAAGCAACAAAACGTTATATGTATTCTTTTTTAATGGTATTTTCTTACAATGACATCATTTTTAGCTGTAATATGTACCTACATATATCGTTAGAATCAACAGAAACAGTTGTTGGCCTCTACTGAAAATGCATGAATTTTGAGTTATGTTTTTAAGGAACAAGTGCGATATGTAAAACCAGGCCAAAGCCAAATATATGTACATGGCGCTAAGGTAATACTCTGTATTTGATGGGACCAAAAGTGTCCTAAGTACAATGAACTGCAGAAATCTGTTATCGCAGGGAATCTCTACCGAATGCAACTATTTCGTTTAAAGCGAAAAACAACCAGATTATGCTGCCAGACCTGAAAGCATAATATTCCATCATGACAATGCGCGGCCACATGCTGTATTACCTGTTAAAAACTATTTAGTAAGAAGTTTTGCCTCAGTCGTTCTATAGACCAGGGGCCAAATTACCGCATTCGATATCGAGTAAAATTATCGTAATTTTCTTATTTGCAATTATGGCATTCGATATCAAGCAAGAAATTTAGTACATTTTATCATAATTTCGATATCGAAATAATTTTTCGATACGATAGCTCATTCGATAACGAATGCGGTAATTTAGCCCCAGACCTTGCCTCGCCCGACTACTATTTGTTTCGATCGATGCAGAAAGTAGTTTTGAAATTGGCTTGATTCGTTTTTGGCCTCAAAAGATGAGCAGTTCTTTTGGCGCGAAATCCATCCATATATAGCCAGAAAGATGGGAAATGGCAGAATAGATTTAAATTATATAATTGTTTTAAAACAAAAGCAAGAAATTTTAACAAAATTCCTTATTTTTAAGTTATACACCCAATAGTTCAAAACACACAAACCATGACAGCATAAAACATTTAGCTGGGTTTTGCAAAACAACCCCCTTAGTTTTTTCTAAAATTATTTAATTTGTGCTTTTTGTATTCAATTATATTTTTTTTATTATTATTGCAATTTGAAGTTAAACAAGCATCATTCATATTTAATTTTTGAAAGTTGTGTAAATGACCATTATCCCTAAACTGGTTGCCTTTGAGGGTGAATAATAGAAATAATGCTTTATATACAGGATTTTTTTTAGTTCAAGTTTTTATTGCAATTGACTTGAAATCAACATTCAAGTTTTTCTTTATGTGAAAGAAAAACGAGTTTGAGTGGTGGGTTTTAGTTTTAAAATCAACAGGCTTTTGATGTCCAACTGAAGCAATTGCATTGATTGAAAAAGTTTACTAAGTTTATATCATTTACTATTAATAGTAAAGTGTATATAAGTTTGTCATTACGTTTGAAATTTCTATAATATTCACTTTTATAGATAGAGTTTTCGATTTAGCGATGACCGTTTGTTTGTCTGTGTGTGGATTGAAATACTTAAGGACAACGATTTTTTCTATACCTCCTGTCAGCACTCGTTATTTTCAATGATTGGTATTTTATGCAGCGGAATATATTTGCACTTTGACCGCTAAATACCTAATAACTTCCCTATATGTATTTGATAGATCCTAAGACAGCTCAACATTGATACGGCAGTTTTAATGATACTGTTGTTCCAGAACGCAGAAAGTGAAAATCCTGTCCAACAATTTTGGAGCCTCCAGTAATTTAAATCGAGGATGTGGCAAAAGTTAATGAATTTATTCTTGGTACAGAGAATCTACTGTAAAGAAAAGTTTGAGTTTGCTGTATTCATTGTTATACTATGAGCCTCAAAAGTGAGTAAACACAACAAATTATTTGATTTTTTTAAGATAATGAAAATCCTAAAATCTATCCATCGATTGAAATTTAAAAGTCTCGTTTTGTTGGATATTTGGTTGAATAATAGATTCGGTTATGAAAAAAACAATTTAAGTTGAACTATAATGCTTTTCATAATCTTAAAAAATTCACTGGTGCTTACACACTTTTGAAGCTGTGTGTATGTCATTCTCGTATGTCTTGAGTAGAGTTGTGCTGGTAGTTTCAGAATTAAATTAAAATTAATTATTTATCTTTAAAAATATAATTTTGTACCAGATTTGGCAGAAAATTCATTGATGAATTGTTAATTTTTTACAACAATTGGACGAGTGAAGTGATATGTCCTCTTTTCAGGTGTCTGGGGACATGTTTGAATTGCAAGAATGCTAATCATAACATAATCTAACTCGTGCTGCTTTGTCGAATACAGAGAAAACTACTCCTCTGTATGCAACCAGAATGCTACTAGGGTGGTTCGGAAATGTCTCAGCCTAGAACAGAAAGCGCTGTATAAACAGAAAAAAGTTAAAACTGGAGGTCCACACCAAGCGTCTACGCGTCTCACACGTTCTAAGCAACTGTCAAAAAAGTAGAATCAATGTAGTTATATGAGTTAAGTTACACACTCAAAAGCGTAGGACGCGCTGACGCCTGAAACGCGAAAAGTTCGTTTACTTTCTACTTTTGAACGCGGTGCACGCGTCACAGCTGACTTTGACAAATGCAATGCAAATTTATTTTAAAGATGATGTCATCAGAAAAAATGACCGTTGAAATAACATTTTTTATATGAGTTTGACAAACAAACCGATAAAAAACTTCATATAAAAAAAATCAGCTGGGCATACGGCATCACCTCCAAAAGTACATAAAAATCGAAAAATCTTCGCATGTTACTTGAAATGCCTGACGCTTAAAACGCGTTGACGCCAAAACGCGAGTTGTGGACCTCCAGCTTAAGTGTTTCGAAAACTTCCATCTGTGCTATGAACACATGTTAAATTTCTTTTCGATCTGACAACTTCTTCATATAGAAACAGGTGTTAAAAAGAGACGCATCCGCGATTTTTTACAACGAAAAAATTAGAAATTCGTGGTATCATTAAATATTAAAATAAAAAAGGTTTATCGGGACAAGAAATTCATAATAATACATATGATGAATAAGTTAGGTGAAACTGCTCCTTCATATGCAACAGTAAAAAAATTGGGTTGCTGAATTTAAACGTGGTACAACTTACAAGCATTAAGGATGAACCACGTAGTGGACGTCCAAAAACAGCAACAACAGCAACAGAAATTGTAGCCAAAGTGCATGATATGGTATAAAATTATCGACGAATAAAAGTGCGTGAAATAGCTAATATCATGGGCATCTGAAATGATCGAGTCCATTTAATTTTGAACAAAAAACGCATATGAATGAAAATTTCTCAAGCTTGTTTGGATCATTTTAAGAAGAATAAAATGGATTTTAAACATCATTTCATAACTGTTGACATGAATCCACCACTATACTCCAGAGACAAAAGAACAATCCAAACAATGGCCTATTGTAACATTTTGGATCAATTAAATGTAAAAATTCGAGCAAAAGTCTTTACAAGGCTTACAACATAAAAAAATAATTTTTCATCTGATTTAGCTCCTAGACTTTTACCTGTTCCCAATTCTAAAAAATTCCTAACCTGCAAGCGTGTTACCTCAAATGAAGATGCAATTACAGTTGTAAACCACTATTTTGAAGGCATTGAGGAAAACCATTTTAATCCAGGGATAGAATTGCTAGATAAGCGTTGGACTAAGTGTATTGAAGTTTCAGGAGATTATATTGAAAAATAAAAATGTTTTTGAAAAACTAACTATTCTCTTTCTGTGCTAGGCTAAGAAGTTTCCGAACCGTCCTCGTAGTAACACAGAAAGAAAGTTATGGAAGGATATTTTACTTTGCGGTAATGCATCTGAAACAAATTTTCACATACAAAGAAAAAGTGGTTTAGGAGTTTTGAATATGTTAGGAGATATGGAATTCCATTCCTCTATATCGTTCTTGTTTAGAACTTTTCAAAGGAGTTCAATAGGGTGTAAAGTCAAGGAATTGTGACGGCCACTCCATACCATAGGCATTGTTTTGTTAAGCCTAAGACATAACTGTCTTATGGCCTTCGAACGAAGGTTTTTCCAAGCAAAATTATCTACATTTCATCTCACAAAATCCATTTTCCGGTGTAACATTCTGTTTGCTTAATAAAGGTGCCCTCCTCGGCATATGGGCTTTAAATCCAGCTTCCTGAAGTCTATATCTAATTGTGCGATTAGTAACAGATGTACATAATAAGTATTGAGCTCTTTAGATGTCCAAAATGTATTTGCTTTTAGGTATGAAACACTGATCAAACCGTAAATATTTTTCGCTTCATGTGTCTTGTCTTTTAATCTTTGTACTTTTCTGTTTTAGAACAATTTATCTGTGTTGGAATTTCATCACACTTTTTCTTTGTTTTCGAATAATTTATATTTCAAATAAAGTGCAGCATTTTGCAAGACTCATTATTAACACTTTTTAGGCAATTAAAAACATAAGCAAACATAAAATAAGTAAGTGTATTATTGTATATTGCAAATAAATTCACCTCCATAATCACCAGACCTTAACCTCATAGAGTATTTGTGGGAAATTTTAGACCAGAACATCAGAAAAAGAAGCATTTCATCCAAAGGCAAACTCCGAACCGTTTCAACGGAAGACTGGGGCAAATTTACTAGAGATGTGACTATAACTCTTGCAAAATCCATGAAAAGGCAACTAGAAGCTATAATTAAGCTGAATTGAGGGCCAACAAAATATTAACTTTTAATTTTTCGATTTTGGTAATATAAAAAATGCGCCTAGGTTTTATATTCCACTAAAAAGTGTAACTGAAATCGTTCTCAATTCCACATGGGCAATTCCAAGGTGTTCTAAAAAACGAGTGAAACTTTTATTCTACGATGAACCAAACTGAAAATGATATTTTACTTTTCAAATCATTTTCACAAAATTTAGAACACAAACTTAATGAAAATTTCACTTCCATTTCATTTTACAAATGTAGAACCCAGCTGATGGTGTTATCTTTGAACTGTATACCATACTAATTATACCCTACACCACAATAGTAGGGAGGGTATATTGGATTTGCGCATATGTTTGTAACGCCCAGTAATATTGGTCCACCTTAAAGTATACCGATCGACTCAGAATCACTTTCTGAGCCGTCTTTCCGTCCGTCCGTCTGGTTGGCTGTCCATGTAAAGCTTGTGCGCAGAGTACAGGTCGCAATTCTAAAGATATTTCGATAAAATTTGGTACGTGATATTTTTCAGCCCAAGGATGGGATTGAATCTGGTGGAAATTGGTCCATTATTTCACCTGACCCCCATACAAATGTCCTCCCGAAATTGGGGTTTACCGATCATTAATCTTTGAATTATGCAAGTATGCAAACAAATTTCACCACAAATGAGTCATAAATGAAGCTAAATCACACCTACAAATTTCGTCAAGATCGGTCCATAATTAGTCGTAGCTCCCATATCAGACCCACTTCCGAAAATCACTTAAAATAGCATAAAAATGTTGGTATCCAAATAATATTGAACACAAATATGTTTCGTACATATACATATAATATGGTCCATAATTAGTCGTAGCTCCCATATAAGTCCCACTTCCGAAAATCACTTTAAGGACCATAAATCTCTTAAAAATGTTGTTATCCGTATAAAATTTAACAAAAATGAGTTTCTTATGTACAAATAGGATGACACCTAATTTTATAATAATCAGTTCATAAATAGTCAAAACTCCCATATAAGACCCTCTTAGTAATTCACTTTAACCTCCATAAATCTTTTAAACGTATTTATATCGAGATAAAGTTTAACACACATAATATTTATATTCACGGAAGTCATGACACTAAATTTTTGGATGATCGATCCACAATATACATTTCTGAAAAACTGTTTTATACATACATATATTGGGTGTAGGGTATTATATGGCGGGCTTGACCAACTATACTTTCTTACTTGTTTTTGATTGTTTCTCTTAGGAAACTTATTTCTTCTTTCCACAAAATTTTCATGAAATCAATTTTAATTTTAAAAATGTTTTAATATAAGAAAACATTAAACCTTAAATTAAATTTTAAGTTAATTCAAACTTATATATTTCTTTTTATGTAAGTATAATAAAAATATTTTGCTTCATAGAGTGGGTGTGCACATGCTGCGATTTGTCGCCGCGACTCTGCTGAAATTTTCTTTTGGTGTTCCTTTTAAATTCATCGTCTGTTCACATGATGAAACATTTGTTGCACCATTCTTATGACATTTTAACATTAAATTGTTCATTTCTTCTATTTGGCTCATTCGCAGATGTGTTGCCATATGGGACCTAGTTATATTACAAGTACATTATACAGGTATTCATATTCCTGATACCTGATACTATTAATTTTTTTTTTTTACCACATAGTATTTATTTATTTAAAATTAAAACAAAATTTGTTTTCTACTTAATTTACAGTTATTTATACGCTGTGTTGCATAAATTTTCTGTAATCCCATAAAATTAAATTTCATCGTGGCAACACTGCTGGTAAATGAAATGAAAATAATACAAAAGAAGAAATGTCAAATTTGTCGCTTCGTTTCACAAAACCTGCGACTCTAGCTACCTCATACTCTTCACTACGTATTTCATCTATAAACTCGAGTTGCAGGAGAAAAGTCGCAGGTAAAAGTCGCAGAGTGTGCACTCCCTCATAGATGAAAAATAGTGCTGTATACTAAATTTTGCCTCTGGAAGTACCTTATGTTGCCAGTAAGTAGTAACAAAGTTAGTCGTTTTTTATTTTTTCTACTTTGCATCATCGAAAAGGAAGAAGCTGTTCTTATTAGTTTTTTCAACACTGTATAATTATATTATGCAAATAATGAAAAAAAATCTGAGCAACACTTACCTATTTTTCATTTACTGGTGTAATATATGAAATCCTTAAGAGTTGTTGAAAATGTTGCGTTCACAATTATAATTGTTTAATATTAACACTTGAATTTAATGAAATTTACTTAATTTGTTTTGTTATATGCATATGTATGTATTCATATAAATATGAATTGGATTTAAAATGATGATTTCAACACTTTAATTATTAAATGAATTTATTAAAATTCATTATTATTTATTATTTATTAAAGTTTAACACATTTGTATATGAATTTTTTTTTTTCAATATTTTTATTAAACTTTTGCACTTGTTTTTTTTTTTATTAGATCAGCATATTTTTTAGACTTTTTTCTAAATTGCTTCTTTACTTGTGGCAGAATTAAATGAATAGACTTTATTAATCAGTAATATTTGTTATTATTTTGTAAATTGCTATCAATTATACATATATAGAAAACAGCTGGCTATTGAAAGTATTTTTTTTTTTTCTTTTTGTTATTATTATTATTTTATTTTAATAACATTTTTGTTATTTTACGTATAAGAATATTTATTGTAGATTTATTTTATTAATGTTAGCCATCATTGCAATCAATTAAGAGCTGTAAAGAGATATTAAATATAATATTATATTAGTAAAACAAAGAAATAAAACGTGATGTTGTTAAATATCTATTTCTAAATACTGACGTTAACTAGCAAATGTTTCCAAGAACTTTAAAATAAATACAATTTAAACTTGTGTTTTTATGCCTTTTAGTATGACTAATAAAGTTCTTTGGAAAAATTATTAAATATTTTGTTGACGACAACTTGTCTAAGTTAATCATTTTTCATAAAAACCACTGACCCTGAGTTAGTTATTCGTTGCAAGACAGCAAACCGCACATTAAATTAACTCAACGTCAACAAAAAACAAATACCTATAGTTTGAAAATAAAATTAGATTCTTGTTGTTGAAAAACAGTCGTGTGCAACCTTATAAAGTGCAATAATAAATATGCAAACAAAATACTTAAACTTTGTTAATAACTTTGTTTATATTTTTGCAACATAATTGTATTTGTAAATTTAAACTAAGTTTAATTTTAATATTAAACTTAAAGTAATGCATAACCTCAACTTTTATCACAAATTTCTTTAAGGTATAAAAGTATTTACTACAATATTTTTGATACAATATTTGGGTACCTATAAGATTTAATTGTTTCCTCGCAATTTTGCAGCGAAAGCATCAAAGTTTGCCTATTCCGCAAAACGAAGTTCGGCTTGATCGCGTAGTCATTGGCATGTAATTTTTTCTTAAAACAATAGAATTGAATTAAAATCTGTTTTTGCTTTCATAACTACAAGGTGGTGCAAAAGTAATCCTCCTATCAGAAAATGCTATAAATTTTACGATTGGCCCCTAATGTCAGTTCTGTTTTGACATTTGTGTAGTAAACACATGCGAAATACAACGCCTACTGGTGAAACACTGCGACGTTTAGCCGCTCGCCTCGAAGAAACTGGCACAACACGAGATGCTGGCAAGCGTGACAGACCCCGGAGTAGCCGTTCTGCAGAGAATATTGCTGCTGTAGCCGAGGATGTCATGGAAGCGGGCCAAACGGTGAGCGCTACAGAGCAATGATCAACGAGTTCTTTTTGCCGCAACTTGATGAATTGGGATTGGAAAACATGTGGTTCCAACAGGACGGTTTAACGGCACACACTGCACGTGCCATAACCGATATGCTGAAGGATGCATTTCCCGGGCGCCTAATCTCCCGTTTTGGCGATTTGCACTGGCCAGCAAGATCGCCTGATTTGACCGCTCCAGACTTCTTTTTGTGGGGCTTTTTGAAATCAAACTCTTGCAGCTCTTAAAGACAATATCCGTCAAGAATGTGAGGACCTATCGCCGGAAGTTTTGGCCAAAATGATGGAAAATGCCATAAAAAGGGCTCAAATGACAATCAACTGTGGCCACCGCGGCCATTTATATGACATCATATTCTCGACTTGATGTAAAAAAAATTAAAAGACCAAATAAAAATAATCCACAAGAAGAATCAAAGTTTTTCATTTTTTTTTTTTTAATTACAGCCAAAAAACATCGGAATTTTACTTTTGCGCCACCTTGTACATAATAAAACAGTTCTAACATCTCAAAAATTTTTATCCTTGCGGAAATTAAATCATGCAACGAAGGGTTAATACTTTTCCATGCATGATAGAAAAACACAAAAGGAAATAAGAAAATTGATTAGTACCGTCAAGTGAAAAGTGTGAATGCGGATAGAGATTTTTTCTTCGATTTGTGGTTCAATTGTAATAATATCAATATCGTCCTTTAACTTTAAATGTATTGGAATTGAGCAGAATTTATAGATAAAAGCTATTCATAAAGAATGTCCATATAACTACTGAAACCTTAATAGTATTTAAAACGCCTACTAATGTCGTTAAATATGTATCAAGCCCTCCATATTGTGTTCTTTAGTTTAAGAAATTACCACCATTATTTTCCTCCTTGTACGCACAAAATGCTCGTTTTTCTACTTCACAGCTTAATTTATGCAGATTAGTTCACCGAGTATTACCTAAAAACTGGTCGCATCTATGCCAAATCGCCTTAAATCTGTTGTAGATAATAAGGCTGTCACACCAATAAGTAAGTTCTGTAATTTAATTTAAAGTTTCGAAACCCATACGAACCTGCATAATATAAGCTATAACGTGAGAAAACGTGCATTTTTTCTGTTTTTTTTTTTTTAGTTTTAATATACATTATAATATAAATAATCGCAATAAATTATTTTTGTTAGACTATAATTTTTTTTTTCCTTAAATGACACCAATTTCCTTTTTAAGTTACTGTTAGTTGTCTTTTTTTTAGAGCTTTGAAAACACTGCATAAAATAAGCTGTGAGCCAGTGTGCGTTTAAGATTGCAAATTCAAGCAAATTTTATTTATTGGTTACGTCTTTTTCGTCAAATATTTGTCATGTGTGACCGTAACTTTAGACTTTAAAAAAGGTGTTATCATTTAAGGATCTTTAGTTTTGGCCTTTGCAAACACTAGCAGAAATCTTATAGACATTTTAATAATTCACACATTTTCATTTTATAAACATAAAAACTATATTTCAAACCTTCATCAACAGAATTATTTATTTATATGACAACACACTTTTGTTTGATTTTTTTTAATAGCATTTAAATATTTGCCTTCAATATGTTTTATCTACACAACGTATGATCATTATTCATTTTTTTAACAAATAGGTAGAGGTAGGTACCTTAACAAAATTAATTCATTTTATTGTAATATAAAACCCAATAATACATACATAGGTACAACACAACAATTTGATAACAACACGTAAAACTGTTAAAAGAAATGCATAAAAAACAATAAGAAGAAAGGAAAAAACATAAATGAAATAAATGACCACAAATTAATAATGAACCGTCATTAAATTGACAAAAACTGATGATTATAAATAGTAAATATTTTACTTGGCCCGCCAAGTGGTATTTTTCTTTACTTTATAAACAATAAACTTTTAAACACTCACACTTACACACCAAATACCTACATATACATACATATGTATGTATGTAGTTACATTAATCATACTAAAAAATATTATAGGTGCAAAACTATTAGATTGAACGATATACTAAGTGAAAAGCAAACAAAACAGACAAATAACCGAAATTTTCTTTAGATATACATATATATATATTTTTGTTTTTTTTTTTAATCAGACCGGTTTTAAAAACCAAAGAAAAAAAAATAAACAAACAAAAATAATTGTTTAATTGATACAGAACGACGACCAAACCGTATTTTGACTGACCGACTGACTCTCTGGTGATCGTCCAAACACAAACAGAAGAAAGGTACAAAACAGAAAAGATATAAAAACAATAATAACAACTAACCAAAACAAATACAACGTGTTTCCGCACACTATTTTTTATTTGGCAGCTTATTTTGCATTTTTATTCTGTTGGCTTTTTAACATCAAACTGCTCCAAAAACTTTATTTTATTTATTGTTGTTATATTTTCGGCATTTTTTCGTCGCGTTACTTATTATTTAAGTTTTTTTCAGCATTTTTTTCGTTGCACTTACATTACTACCACAGACAATACAAAATTTATTGTTACCATGTTATTCATAAAACAAATTCAACACACACACTTTATTTCTATTATTTATATTTCACAAATTCATGTTTTTTTTATGCCAAATATTGTTGTTTTTCAAACAATTCAACAAACTTCTTGTTTTTATTTAGTTTTACACTGCGTTTAAGAAAAACATTTAGTTGCTACTAAAAAGCATTATTATTCCCACCGGTATTCACATCCATTTCACGCAAAGAACTCGAAGAAACTGATTTAAAACATTTTGGTTTGATAAGAAACAGCAGGCAAAATATATAAAAATGTTCGTTTGCTATTACTTTCAAGTGAATACTGTTAATTCCATTGTTTATGTTAAATAACAGTAATGTGGTTGTTAAATAAACATTTTGGTTTGATAACAGCAGGCAAAATCAGGGCTGCCAGATTAATTTCGGAAAAAATCGTCAAAATCCCGATTAAAAATAAAAAATTGTAATTTCGAAATTAAATATCGTCGAAAAAAATAAAAACAAAAACATAAAAATTCAAGTTTATATACATAGTTTCTTTTATACTTTATAAAATATATCAAAATGTGGTAAGTATAAAAATCGTGGTGAGTTTTTTAGAAATTCACCACAATTTTTTTTAAGGTCATTGAAAATATGTCATTCTAAAATAGGCAATGTGCATTTTCCCCGTTTTACGAAGTGGTTGCTGAAGTAGCTAAAGAAAGAAAAAAGTATTGTCGTTATTTTTTTGTATGTGGTAAAAATAATTTAAAAAAAATAATGATGAATGTCGATTGAGAAAATTTTTATAATTCAGAATTGCCACTTTCAAAGAAAAAATTGTAAAATCATAACATTGCTGTTTTTGAAACAAAAAAACGTCAAAATGGCGATAAATCGTCAAATCTGGCAGCTATGTGAAATAAATAAATATATGTATGTATGTTCGTTCTTTAACTGTTAATAAATAATTCTGTTGTTAAAAATAACAGTACTTTATGGATGTGGTAATAGTGTTTATGGTAAAACAGGTTTTGGATTTGTATGTGTCCTGTATTACCTTAGCACGTTATTTTTGTAAATAATGCAAAATCTTAATTGGGAAAAGTTTTCTGGTTACAGATTGTTCAAAAAACAATAAAGTATAGTCGGTCACGCCCGACCATATAATACCCTATAATCACTATATGTGTAAAAGTTTTTCAGAAATGTGCGCTCTATGAAATATATGACATATCCGCGACCTATCGTTCAAAAATTAAGTGGCATGACTTCTGTTTTGTTTTAATTTAACTTTAAAAATATTTACCTATAAATGTTAAAGTGATTTTCGGTAGAAGTCTTTTACGTAAGCTTTGAATAATTATGGACCGACCGTTAAATGTCATGATTTATGTATAGATACACAACGCTTATGAATTAAGTTCTCATTCCGGATCATATAAAAATTATATATAGCCCAAAGAAAATTTGTTTCTATTAAAGAAAAATTATAGGTACTTTTTCCGGTAAAAACGTAAAAAATGTGGACCTTTTAACATGTTCCAACTTTAGATGCGTGTAACTTTTAGGGAAGATATAACTGCTTACAAGTGTTTTTAGTTTTATTTAGAATTTTATAAGTATAGCTGATATTATCGAAAAAAAAATTCGACCCTCCGTAGACCTGTCAAATCTAAACCCAAAAAAGATCGAGCAAAATTAAGAAACTCATGCTATGGCTGTTTTCATAAACGCAGTATGCAATGCAACATTTCATTGGATAGAGTTTATAATAGCATTTAGAATATAATTTAAAAACTTTTATCACATAAAATATAAAGATATTGGACTATTAAAGAGAACCTTAAAACAAGAATTTTTTAACTATATTTCTAAATGCTATTATGAACTCTATGCAATGAAATGTTGCATTGCATACTGCGTTTATGAAAACAGCCTATATCTTCTGAACTAAAAGAGATAATATGCAGATGTAAGATGTACGATGTAAGTATTTTTTAGAGCTTCTTAAGTACTATTTATATTTTAAATTTTATTCGGATCATAAATCGATTTTTGGCAACAACTTTGGTGGTGACCCCACCTAGTTCCCCTCCCGGCTACGATGTTGAAAAGCTGTAAATCGAAAACACCTCAGCTACAACCATATGAAATTTCGTTAGGATATCTGTAATAGCTACCGAGATTTCGAATTATTATATCCAAATTATCCAAAATAAAACGTTTCTAAACCACTGTACGTTGGTTATTAAAAGAGAAATGAGAAACAGAGGAGATAGGAAGAGATTTGAGACACTATTCCATAAATGTCTTCAGTTTTCCTAGTTCATTCGCAACGTTATTGCCAGGAATGTGTGCATACGTGACCCCGCACTTAGAAATGATCCAGGTTAGAATTTTTCGTCATTCAATTAAGAGACACTGAATCATTTCAGATTTTGTGTAAACACGAGTTTACCGGTCCTTTTATGGATTTTTTTGTGGCATCTTCAAACTCATCTTATGAAAGCTTTGTATATAAAAGCCGCCATCTCTTAAATGTGACCTCCAAAGAAGATGTATCTGCTCTGGAATATGATACCTTCCAAAATTGTCGCATGATCACTATTTCAATAATTATTTATATGCTTCCGCGGCCGAGTTGACCACCAGTGAATAATAAAAAAAAAACATGTATCTCTCTATTTTGTGCTCCTTTACAAAGATCTTTTTGATAATATGGAGCGCGTTTATAACCATGTCAAATAGCTAGTTTGCGTTTCATGGATTAATCACCCCTATCGTTAATAAAAATTCCACATGAAATTTGTTCCCTTTTCACATTTTTCCTACTAAAATTCAATGTTAAAAAAATAAAAGGGAACAAATTGCATGTGGAATTTTTATTCACGATAGGGGTGATTACCTCCCACCCCTTTATAGTCTTTAACATATACATGCATAAGCTACCGTTGCTGCCCTTGGAAGTTATGTTTCTAGAAAGTTTGTATACTTCCTAGATTCTACTTACTAACTAAAACCTTAAGGTGCGGTAGCAAAAACTAATGCTATCTTGACGTTTCTCGAAAAGAGTACGAGAACCATTTTCTCAGGACATCTGCACAGTAGACTAAGTGTTTTTCAGATATAGGTACATAATCAAGTTCCATGGACTACGCCAATCTTTTCCGTTCGATACTCTCTAAACCAAGTACTAGTTCCCAGAGCAAAGATAAATACTTCATTTAACTTAAGTCTCCCTATTAGAAGTAATGTTAGAAATTGCTATTATTTTAGTGTAGGAAACTTAAATATTTTAATGACCTTCTCCTAAAAATTATCAAAACATTAGTTAGGTACGTTTACGTTTTAGATTGACGGTATGTTAATCTTTTTATTGTTTATTATTAAATATCAATATAATCATTAATTTGTGGTTTAAAATTTGTAAATCGTCTTATCCCAACTTTTCAGGATCTGGATTTAATGTGCACAATGCTTTATCATAAAACTCTAATTTTGTATTTTAATATACAATTTATTATTGGGTTAAATGCATTTATAAGAAAAAACATTAAAAATTCTACCACTATACCAACACCAAATCACTTATATACGAGTATGTAGTTTCTATTTTACAATTTTGCTTGCAATAACTGCTTCAAATGTGTGTCAAAAACACGGTTCACAGGTTCCTGATTCAAATCACTTTTACGGGCCTCCTCCATTAACCGCTCATAGGCACGACCATCATAACAGCCCAATGTTGATCCCAAAACGCGATCATGAAACTCAAAACCATCAACTAAAGCCACGGCATTTGGTCTAAAACTCATTAGCATGTCTTCATAAAGTCTTTCTACTTCTGAGATTTCTTTTCCAGTTATCGAGCGATTAAAGCGTAAAATATCATCTAGACTTGTTAAGAACATTTCCAAGATAAAGATGTTTAAGAGCTGATGCATTGCTGGTTTCAGACTAGCATTGATTTTACCCTTATTCGTTTGTTGTTTGATCTCTTCGTAGGCCATGCGTGCCAGGAAAGCCTTACCATGCATTACAGCAGTTTGTGTCAATATTAGACCTGCACGATTAGCAGCCTTTTGTGGCGAATTATCAGGTCGTTCTTTAGTAAATGATCTTTGTGTTAGAAAAACATATTTCACACGTTCCAGTGATGTTATTTCTAAAAGTTTCACTATACATTTCAAATTTAAAGACCATTTAACCTGGCCACTGCCACGCAAATAGACCACAGATTTAGGCAAATATTTACGTTTGATGCCTTCCTCCAAATATTTTACTAAGAATTTGGCTGTTTGTAGTAAAAGTACCGTATTTTCCCCTTCATATGTGCAAGCAGCTGTAGCGGTACCGTATATGGAAACAAAATTTGCAGAATTTAAATAGCCATGACCTCCACAAGCTTTTCTCAATATCTCCACTCCTTTGGCCGACTCATGTGAGCATACGGCTTTCAAACAACATGATAAAGCGTGTAATTCGGGTAGATTACGTTTATTACCCTGGTCGAGTTCCTTGTGAACAGTACGATAGAGATCCCATACGTAGTCTGCGGCCAGGCGATAGAATATTCCCTTTGCAATTTGCGGAAAGACCTTATGCTGTTGAGTTAGGAAGTCTAAAACTTGTACTTCTTTTTGTGCCAATGACTCGATACCTTGACGGCGAATGGCGGAATATCTGAAAAGTAAAAAAAAAAATATATTTGTGTAAGAAGTTTTCATATTACAGTACTTTTCGCTTATAGTCACGTCGCTTATAGTCCATTTAGCATTATAGTCCAAAATACACGATCGGTTTTCAAATAAAATTGAAAATTAAAAACAAACGTTTTATTGTAAGATGTGATCAAAATCGAACGGTTTTATTTTCCATTTTTGTTTCTTTTCAAATTGTTTTAAGTGAAAATAACAACTTTTGCTAAAAAAAATTAAAATTGTTTGTAAATAGAAAAAAATGTGCAATAATTTTAGCAGAGTCTTTTTTAATAATAAATAATTGGAATCGCGTTAAAAACATACAACGAAAATGATTGAGGGATGCTTCAGACCCATTAATATGCAGGAAACCAGGTTCAAAGAATGTATTCGTTTTAACAAAGTAGGTATTATTTGGATTCTCCAAATCTTTCCACAATCTTTCAAAGGTGAACCAAGCTTTTTTATCTCCTGAGCGAAAGTTTGCCAAAACTTTTCTACTTCAACCCTATCAATGAAAAATTTTTTAATTTCAGATTATTTATATATACTTATTACATACATACATACTTATGTATGTACATTAAGGTGGTCCCAAAATAAAGTTGCGGATGTTCCCGACTAATATGAAAATTTGATTCATTTTAAGACTAACGTTCTTCAATTTTTTGTCCTGGGGTCAATATTTGGTGAGCTGGGTCAAAGGATAAAAAGGTCCTTTTTAAAGGTTTTTTGATTTTTTTTCACATTTCCTCCAAGGGAACTATATGTAAATTTGGTATCATATGAAAGGTCTTTGAGAGGCGCATTCAATGGGTTATCAAAAATTAAAAAAAAAAACAATTTTTTTTATATTCAAAAATTTTGAAAATTTCAGACAAAATTTTAGTGGTTTTTTATTTTTTCCTAGAATTTACTTAAATAAATAGTTGAAATTTCTTGAATATAAACATCATGTAATTTAACCCAAATGGTTTTTCCCGAAAAAACTTAAAATTTACAAATTTAGTAAGATGTTGTATTTTTTGCAGACCATTTTTTTAGATTTGTTTACATTTTTCGTGATTTACTTTTACTTTTTAGTAGTCAATGCAAAGAAAATCAGCTGTTAGCTCGTGATCACTACTAAAAATTAAAAATCTCGTGATTTTCAGAACACCAAAATATTCCTCCCGTGATTTCAAAATCGTTCGTGATTTAAAATCACCGTGATTTCAGAACATGCCTGTATATACGGTTGTCAGATCTTACAACGTTGTCTGAAAAATGTTCAGAAAATGTCTAACAACCGTGTGAACTTAAAATTTTTGTCTTCCAACGTTGTAAGAAAAAGCATTGACAATTTACCTTTAGTTAAAAATTTTTCAATGTCAGTACATTGCTAGATCTGACAACCATTTATACATAGCATTACTTTTAAGTATCAATAAATCACACTACAAGTATATTAATGGTTGGTATATAAGATTCGGCATAGCCGAATATAAACTCTGACATTTGCATCTGTATTATTTACAAAGCTTAATATGGTTAAAAATTTCACCCGAGTTTACATCTTAAACACTCGAATTTCTAAATATTCATTTTAAGTAGATCTATTTGGAGCTGTGAATTTAATTCCTGTAAAAAACGTAAGTCTAAGATTATACTCACCTGGTAGCAATTGTAGCCGCTTGCAATAGATTAAACGAAACATCTTTAACAATCATTACACGAACATACGACATTGTACTGTACAACAGCAGAGGTTCTGGTCCCTTGACAAAAGTACCATCAGCTAAGACTTGATTATGTTTCGACAGCATTTGATTCAACGGTATACGAACATTTTTCAACCCCAAAAAACCATTATTAACCCCATTAACACCAAGTTTGGGGCCAAGGTCGCCTACATCTACCCCAGGTTCAGGCTGATGTGTTTTCCCGTTGCGTATACGTACTAAAAACGGTTGTAGACCATAATGTTTGTCCTTAATGTACAATTGAGCCATTAGCACAACCATATTGGCGGTGTGACCCAAACCTCCTGGCCACCATTTGTAGGCCGTTAACGTGGGTGTATTTAAAACGAACTCCTGTTTTTCAACATCATAATCTGCACGTGTCTCTAGACCTCGCAAATAGGTGCCATGGCCCAATTCAGTTTGAGCATAAGTACCAATAATCCCCTCCATATTCCAAGCTTTTTCTAACCACTCACGACGCTGCTCTTCATTGGAGTGTCCCAAAAGAGCCGTTAGAAACATAGAGAAATGTAAACGCAAGGGGAAATTTTGCTGAAACAAACCAGTACCCAGTGGACCACTAAGCAAGGAACGAAATAAATACATATCCTCTATGGATGTTGACTTGACACCCAGTTTCTTTTGCTCTTCTCTATACCATTCTCTTAGTTTTTTAATTACTTCAGTAGATTTTGCCGTGGTATGCTCGTAAAGCTCTTTGTGTGAGAAATTCATGATATTATTGGGATCATTAAACTGTGGATCGTCAAAGAAAAGCTTCTCCAAAGCTCTGCGCTTGTAAAGGTCATCTCTACCACCCATCCACCATAGAGCAAAATCTTCACTATTTATTGTGGCATTTTGTCGCTCTTTCACTAGATCATTGTTTGCGTTCATTATTAGATATTGTATTGCTACGATTTATTTATAAATAACAACAGAAAGGAAACAATTGTAAAAACAGCGATAGTTGATAGAACTTTGCACTTTTGCTTTCAGTAAACAACTGTTGTGTGCAGTTTCTGTTCATAAAGCATTTCTCACAGCTCTTATCAAAGGCATATGTAGATGTTGTTGTTTTCAGTATGTATTCATGGAAATGAATATGTATGTATGTGCATTTGCTGCAAATGAATATAATAAACCTGCTCTTTGGAACTCTTTTTGCACAACTTTAAGTATAAACAGTAAAACCTAAATATAAGTTACCCACTGCTATAGAATATTAGACTTAATTAAAATTATATAAAAAAATTTCAAACTATGGGATTTAGGAACTAGAAAAGATACTTGGGAAGTACTTAAGGAATTGGTGAAAATCCTACTTGATCATAACTAAACCTTGAAGCGTAAATCAGACTGTATAGTCTTAAGGGCCTTATGACCCAGACTAATTATGACAAATTACGTTTAAAAAACAAATGTGTCCGGATTTTATATGAACAATGAATGCTTTATTACTGAAATCTATTGATTTTCATTAAATACATACCGAATTTTAAACACAATTTATTAAGCCTAAGGTCAGATTTACAAGGTTAATAAATCATATTTTATTTCTAATACTTCGCTATCCCATGGTGCAGCTTCTTCAGGGAAAATTAACAAAATTAAAAAAAAGGTTTTTTCAAATACAAAAATTAAGTTTAAGCACACCATGATTTCCATAAGAGATCTCTCAATAACTTTACTGCTTCTTAACTTTAAAATTAATTCTGATATCGTTTTAAATATTGATTTTTTTTATTGACCATTCAATACAAAAAATATCGTATTTCATATTTTATTATTCTTGAATATATGTAAAAAAAAACTTTACTAAAAAAGTTTTAGTACATTTTGTAAATCTAATATTTAGTTGGATCTCCTTTGGCCTTGATTATTGCTTCTAACGGCGGTGCATATTTCTTACTAGGCAAGCTGTTTTATCGGGTGTAATGTTCTCCCATTTAACACGAAGTGCTTCTTTAAGATATTTTATTGATGTTTTCTTATTTTTTTTCTCCAGTAGGTATCGAACGAGCTCAATAGGATTTCGTATATGCAGACTTTGAAGATGTTGTTTGCTGTTCGTCAACTTTTTTGTGGACCATCTAAACCAAACATTTTAAATATTGCTAAATTACACGCTATTCCAGAATATTTCAAAATAATTAATATGAAGTTTTGCGAAATACCTATAAACTCCTTTCTTCTTGTTTATGTCAGAAAGTAACGGCTTGTGACGGAGTCTTATCGCGAGACTTATCTTGCGCGTGAAGATTTGTTATAATTTTATGGATGTCCAAAGAAAATTCTGAACGATAACTTATTTTGCTATTTTTGCTACAAAAAAAAATATTCAGATTAATTTATATCCCTGTTTTAACCACATCGAAAAATTCTGGAGATGCCAAATTAAAAAAAAAACACACACACATTTTGCGAAAAACACAGCTAAAGTCAATTCTTGCAGAAGAATGGGAAAAGTAGAACATCCATTTTTCTTATACAGGCATGTCGCATCATTCGATTAGAATGGTTTCAATTCCGTATTTGCAAATTGATCGTTTTTACTTTCCGATCGATTTGGTTTATTACCAAAAATTTTTTTAAATCTCATTTTTTTAACTTAAATATGGTAACGTCGTGTAACCAAAACAAAAAAAAATATGATTTTTGTAATAAAAAGTATAACAAAAGCGAACAGAAAGAACGCGAACAAAGAAATTTTAAATAAAAGTGAATAAAATTTTTCAAAAATGCACGGAATTTAAATTGTTGCTGTTTTAAATAAAGAAAGACATCAAAACGCAATTGAAAAGGGATGCATCTGATCCTCTGTCATATTCCAGTGCTGTGTAAATATTTTTATTTTTGTAATTTTTTGACAAAAGTTTTCTTGTTGCTGACACCAACTTTGAAATTTTTAACATTTTATTTAAATATTAATGAGATAATTAAAAAAACAATGAAATAAAAAAATTAATTATTTAATTATCATTTTAAATTAGTAGTGAGTTTAAAATCATAAAAAATAACAATTCCACTTTAGAAATCTAGTGGTTTCATTCCGAAAAAAAATAGTTTTTCGTTTTCTAAAGACTCAACTTACATAATCAAAACCACTTTCGATCAGAATTGAGTTCTGTGACATGGCTGATAAAATACTACATACATACTGGTCATATTGTATTGTATTACATACTAAAACTGTACGAGTTAAGCTTTGAAACAATTTTTAAAATTTCCGTTAACCTTTCCTTCCTTGAATACAAAAAAAATATATATAAAAGAACAAGAACAGAGGGTCGCTATTAAAATATCAAATAAACCTTAGATGTATCCATTGTAATTATACTACAAATAATATTAATATAGAAAAAAACTTGCTGTACGAGTTTCGCTTGAAACTTGCTACTGTATAAAAATTTGTTTTCTTCTAAATGCATCCTAAATCCCTTGAATGGAATGTATTAAATACAATCATGTTTTATTATTATTTTTTTGTTTAGTTTTGCTAATTGAGCTTTATTTATTAAAGTTTATAAGAGTAAATATAAATGTTATTAATAATGTATTAAAATATGGATTTTTTTCTTTGTAATGATATAGCAATTTAAAATGTTACATACATATTTAGTAAAGAAAAAAATCAAACAAAACAAACAAAATAAGAAAAAGTTACTAGTAGTATAATGATGTTAAGAGCATAAATAAACACATACCGACAAAATCCAGAAAGAAGTTAACGAGTTTAAGAGGTCATTTTTGAAGCTTGTATGATTGTGTTAACGTTGTCCTAAAGGCGGGGCAGGGTGGTTTGAGAAATTTGTTTTACGTTTACTGCTTTTTTTGTCTGACGAAAATAAACTAATTTTGAATAAATCCTGAATGGCAACGGACAATGTGGGTGGAAATAAAATCCAATTTTTTATCCTGGGTTTTTCTTTTTTTTTTGTAGAAAATAGAGAGTTGAAGAGTTTCCTTTGATTGTATTATTTTGATTTTATTCAAAGGTTGGGTTAAATAATTGTTTAATCCAAATTGCAATGAGTTTTATTTATATATATTATACATATATAAGAAGAACAATTCAGATCCAAAATTGTAAATAAGAGCAGAAATCCAGTTGAAAAAATCCTCCCACGCTGTCCTAATACTCAATAGTTAATTGAATGTCCACCAACAAAAATCCTATAAAACTTACAAACAATGCGGAATATATCCTAAAATCCTGCTGATCCCGATCCTCCAGGGCATGAAATACATTTCATATGAAATCCTTGAAGTTATACTTTGAAAATATTGAAATATCCACATAAGTTTCTGTTTACATAAAATCCATTTCATGGTTACATATTTTTTTTTTTCAAATCCATTTTTTTCTCTAAAAATCCTTTCAAGTGAATAAGTGTGTATGTCCAATAATTGCATATGATTATTTTCACCATCAAATCCATATTTTTCCTTTCCTTTTAAATCAAATCCTTATAATCCATCATTTTTATAACATTCTATTTATACTCCTTTACTCCTTCCCTCCAATACAATTTCCAAATAACATTTCCATCCATTTGAAGAGGAAAGAGAAGAAAAATTAAGAAAAAAAATATTATTAATACATTTTATACATAATTTCGGTGAGTGAAGTAGAATATACATATTTATTAAGTTGTTTTAATTTTGGTAATTAAAAAAATATGTTAATAATAAAATGATTTATTATATTTAGGTAATTTTTATTATTATTGTGATTTACCTACTAACAAGGTAAGAAATGCAGGCACAATCTAGTTGCATGTAATATTAAAATGAAAATTAATTGGCTTTAACAAGCTTTAGAGTTTTTATTTAGCTTTATCTTTCCTTGTTAGCAAGATAAATAAAATTTCAAATTCTCATTTTTGAATGGTTTTTTGTTTTTTTTTTTGTAATAAAACAATTTTAACGTAAAAAAAATTATGTTATATTGTTAAAAATCGAAAAATCAAGGAATGTTAAAAACAAATCTATTGAAGAAATGCGAGAAATTATTGAAAAATATTGTCAACCTTGATTTTTTTTTTGATAAGTTTAGGTTTATCAACTCTGGATTATTAAAATGTTGGTAAAGGAAAAGTAAACAAATAATAAAAAAAACAAGCTATTTGCAGGTACAATGTTCTTATTGTAAATTTTACAAAAAGAAACTGCACTGAAGATTTATAAAGCCACTGATTTTCATTGGTAGATGTTGTTAATGAAGAAATATGTAATGAATAAAAAAATAGCTTAAAATATTTAAATTTCCTTGCTCAATCGCGTTTCGTAGCAAAATTGTAAGAATGTTTTAAATGTTCGACAAATTTTGGTGATTTTGTATATTAAATTTGATTTGCATTTTGTTTTGCTCTTTTGTGGTTTCAATGTTTTAAAGTACGTTTAGTACTTTCCTTTTTTTCGTTTTGTTTTTCTTCCAAATAGTGCTTGAGTTGTTAAATTTACGTTTTTGTTTTTTTTTTTTTTTTTTTGTATCTTTAGTTAGTAGATTTTTTTTCGCGTAATATATGAATGTATATTTTGTTTGTATTATTTAAAAGTTTGAACGAGATCGTGACCTTGAAAATGTTTGTCGGCGTACTGGCGAATATGTGGGTGAACCACGTCTACGGGGACGTGGCGAGAAGGAACGAGAACGTGATCTAAAAAAAGAATATAACATAATTAACTAAGGTAAATAACAAGTATTATAGTGAAATAATATTACCTGGCACTTCCCATGCCGCCACGTCCAAAATCTCCTCGTCCACTCATACCACCGCCACGGTCTGCTCCATCGCCACAGTCTTCACGTACACGTATATACGATACTTCACCCTAAAATAAAGAACAGAAATACACAATATTAATATTACATTTAATATTGTAATTTAATTAGTATAGGGGTGGTGTTCGGGTGGTTTGTTCAATTTAGTTTTAGTCATAAATAATTGATGTAACTCCTCAAAAATCGATTAAGTGGACGGTAAGTAATCGCATAAAATGGTATTCATTTTAATAATACAATGGATACAACTATTATAATAAATGTACACATTTGTAAATTCCATTTTTTTACTGAAATGTAAAAGACGGCCATATATGTACATATGTTTTACCATACTTTTGATGTCTATCAGGCATGTTCTGATATCATGGTTATTTTAAATCACGGTGTTCTGAAAATCACGAGATTTTTAATTTTTAGTAGTGATTTTGATTGTTCTAAATCACGAGCTACCAGCTGATTTTCTTTGTCTTACCACTAAAAAGTAAAAGTAAGTCACGAAAAATGTAAATAAATCTAAAAAAAAATGTTCCGCAAAAAATACAACGTGTTACTAAATTTGTAAAGAACAAATGATTTTAAGTGTATGTGATAATTTTATTACAAGAGTTCGATGAAAAATGCTTAAAAAACTCTCAAGTGATTTGAAATCGTTAGGCTGTTAGATGGCCGGTTTTAAATCATGAGATTTCAATAATTTTTGTGCACAGAACACCTTTATTTTAGCTGCTGTATATAATTCCCCGAGCAGTGCCAAATATGAATTTTTGTAAGCGTTTGCGAATATAGTAGAAGAACTAAATGACATAAACTGTGAGATTATAATAGCGGGAGACTTTAATATAGATTGGTATAAAGAAAGTTTTTATAAATCCAAAAATCGATGAAAATGGTCTTAAGCAAATAATAAAAGAATCCACCAGAATTACAAAGAACTAAAAAACTTTAAGATTATATTGTAACAAATAATCGAAATGTCTCAGCAAAAGTTAACATTATGAATAAAATTACGGACGACGAGTAAATATATATAATAATAGATAGTGATAAAAATAATCATAATGAAAACACCATTAAGGAAGTTGAACTATTTAAATATAATAAACACCAATTTAACATGGAAATACAAAGTCTACAGGGATTAAACAGCAATAACGATAAATGCAGTAAAAAAATTAAGTACAAGGAAAATATTTAGAGAAAATTATAAATGTAAATGGTTTAACAACGAAATAAGACGAGTAAAAAGAGAAAAAATTTATAAATATCAAATCGCAAAATACGAAAATACAAACGTTAGCTTAAATATAAATTTGTTGTGCACTTCGAGTATTAAGATTCATAGATTTGGCGCGAACAAAAAATTAATTCATGTTGCACCCGTTATGGTTTAAAGAGCAAATTTCTTATTATTGGATTATATTTCTCTACGATGTTTGATTTGATAATCATCGTCTGATATCTCATCTTTCACAATAAATAAAGAATAATACAATAAAAGTTTAAAAATTAACAGTTTTGTGTCTTTGTGGTATAATCTTATGAAAGTTGGCCAATTTGGTTGCACCCGTCATGCAATTTAAGGTTCTCTTGTGGCTATTTGGTCGTTTCATATAAATTCTTGCAAATAGATAACTATAGTATATAGAAAAATATTACCTCTTCTAGAAATAACTTAATTGAAAATGTGTTTCTTTCTATTAGTAAAAGACATTTAAAGCATCTAAATGCTGCACCCGTCAGAATAGAATCGCCCAACTGAGTATGGATGAAACATTTTTTTGTTGAAATATGTAAATTGTTCCCCTGTGTTTTGGACGTTAAAAGTTAAACTTTTTATTAAATTACGATAGGGATTTAATAACAAAATAAGTCAGAGTTTGAGTTATATCCTTTATCTAGAAGTATTTAAAAGTAAATTTTTACATTTAAATAAGTATTTGAATAACCTTTTTAAACCAACGCACTCTCAGAACGATGTTTTAATTGGCTTCACACTGCATGTGTATATGGGGAAAGAAAATACAAACATATATCTTAGACGCTTTAACGCCTTTCGATAGATCTACACAGTTCAGAAAAAATATACCTATTTAAATTTACTATAAAATGGTCTACATGAATCATTTTTCAAATAAAAAGAAATGTGTTACAATTTATGGAAAAAAGAAATATTTTATAATTATTTACATACACTCACCTCATGCGAACGAAAACGTGAATCGTCCAATTTTTTAATGGCATATTTCATATCTTCATGACGTAGAAACTCCACAACACCAGTACCATCCTTATAGGTATCGGCAAAACAAACATCGCCTGCTTCGCGCATATGATCTTTTAAATCTTGCCATGAACCCGAAGGTGGCAAACCCGTAACCATAACGCGGAATTGTGAACGTTTTGTCGGTGGTCCACGACCTCCACGGCCACCAGCAGCATCTCTGCCACCACGGCCACCACCTCCTCCACCACCGCCACCATCATTACGGTTGCCACGGTAACTGCCAGGACCACCACCACGGGGAAATTCAACTCTTAATCTGTAACCATCATAGTCATATCCATCTCTAGCCTTAACGGCATCATCCGCATCTCTATATAATTTAACAAATGCAAAGAATAATAAATTTTATCACATAATTTCTCTTTCAAACGGAATACCAGAAAAACAAAAAAAATCAATAATGGTGGTAAATATGTATGTATGTATATCACAATGGTTTGCTTACCTAGCATCTTCAAATTCTACAAATGCAAATGGCGGACCACGCCGGTTCTTTAAATCGACAAATGTTACTTTGCCAAATTTATGAAATAAATCCTGAATGTCTTTGGTCCGTATATCTGGTGGTAAATTTCCAACATAAATGCGTGATTCAGTACGTGATCCCATTTTAATTAATATAATCCAAGTTTTATGAGATTTTGTACAAGTATTGTATAAATTTTTTAATTTCTTTTGTTTTTTTGCGTATTATATTTTCAACAGCTCTTTTCCCACGCACTTTCGTCGACACTTCTTTCTTGAATAAATGATATATACGGCGAAATTACAAATTGAAAAATTCGTCATTTTTTGTGAAGCCAAATGTACAGAGTTGTATTAATTAGTATTTTAGATACAACTCTGTATTTGAGTGCGAACAATGTTGCCATATTTTAAAAGATTTTATGTTTTTGAAATTAGAAATAAAATTGTACAAATTGTAATATTTAGTTCGTTTATTTGACCTTTTTTTAATATTTAATAGTTTCTTTTAACAAGCAATTAGGTCATTTTAATTTTATATAAAAATATTTGATTTATTTTTATATATTTATTTCCAATATTTCGCTATCACAATGGATAGCTTCCTCAGGGATAATACAATTTTTTTTTTTTGTATTATTGTATTATCCCTGAGGAAGCTATCCATTGTGATAGCGAAATATTGGAAATAAATATATAAAAATAAATCAAATATTTTTATATAAAATTAAAATGACCTAATTGCTTGTTAAAAGAAACTATTAAATTGTACAAATTGTTTATTGTACAGACCTTTTTCATTTTGATTTTAATAATAATGATGATATAATAATAAAATGTTATAATTTATATATCAGTATTTTTAAATATAAAATAAATTTTTTTCTGAAGATTCTATACAACGAAATATGGAAAAAAAAAACATTTTTATTAAAAAGACTTAAGCCTTAAATTGATTACTTACCCATAAAATTCTGTTACCGATATACCTGATTAATTTTAATAAAATCTACGACAGTTAAAAAATAATTTATTATTATTTTTATAATTTAAAACGATTTATGGAAATAATTGTATTTTCGATAATATCAGTAACGGTAGTCGAACTGAAATTGTATTTTAGAAGTAAAGCTACAAATGTTTGCAAAAATTAGCTTTAGATTTCATTCTGTATGAATAAGACATGTTCAATTCATGGAATTGAATATTAAAAATTAATAATGATACATTTGTGAACATATGGGCAATTTCATTTATACAGTGATTCAAAGCAAAAACAGTCAGCTATGGTCAATTATCCACCGATCCACAAAGAAATTTGAATTAAATAATAAAACATAATTGTAAATATTGTAATTTAAAATGCACTACAAAGTAAAAAAGAAGCGTTGCTTCAAAACTCTTTACCTTCTAAGACCATTGTATATACATATCTATCTATATATATAAATGAATGTATGCAGGTAAATTATGGACTCCAAAACGGCTGAGCCGATTTTGATGAAATTTTCACAGCATGTTACTGTGATTGTACAAACGGGGGTGGCACCGACCATAAAAAACAAAAATTTAAATCGCCATATTTTGGGCATTTTATGACATACGTCAATGTATGTGCTACATATGGTATTGGCATAATTAGGAATACGTACCAGGAGAAAAGTGGGTGTAAAAATCGTTCTAAAATGCATCACTGCACTGCATTTGATGCGCAGTACGTTCGGAAAAGCAAAAGGTTGCATCACTGCAAATGCATTGTGTTCTAAAATGCATCACTGAAGCAGATGATGCGCAAAAAAAAACAGCAAACAAAAATGGCTGATGCATTGTATAATTTTTTTTAATAAATTTATTTTAATTGATTTTGTATACTTTTTTTTAGAATAGAAAATGATGCAAAATTCTCCAAACTATTGGTGAGAGTCCGTTTGGACATGGAGGATATTGCTTTATAATATTAACATATTTAATTACTTTTGGGATTTGTTTGCTTTTGGAACACAAAGTTTTAATAATACCTGCCTTTTTTATATTTCAAGCGCCTTTTATATTGCTGATTGCACAGTTTTAAAACATTTTTGGTTTCATTTAAGTCAAGAAATAAATTTATTATTAATTTCTCCATTTTTAATATTCCCGCGTTCGTAATTGTAAACAATTCATCAGCTGATTCGCATCAGCATCGCAAACTAATCACATGCGCATCAAATGCAGTGCAGTGATGCATTTCCGATAGTCTTAACTACTGGACTGATCGTCATTAAATTTTCGCAATAGGATATTCTTACGAAATAATCAATTATTGACTATGTATGTAAGTGGACTGAAATGCATCGCTCATATGACGCGCTTCAGTATCCTATTATTTTTCCATATGGAGAAGATGAATATCACTTTGAAATGCGTCAAATCAATCAAGCAACCCCTAAGGCCGTTAATTATCCTGTTGAGTTCTTAAATTCACTCGATGTGCCAGGCCAATTATTTTACTGCGTAATATCGATCACCACGGCTTTGCAATGGCTCGACTTGCTGTAAAAAAAACTGAGAAATAATTTAGTAGAAGCGACCATTATAAAAAGAAAATATAAAGGTACAGATGTACTTTTGCTACGCATTCCAATGCTACCAACAAATTTACCATTCGATTTTAAACAATTTTTTCCTGTTCGGTTAGCGTTTGCAATAACTGTTAACAAAGCTCAAAGTTAATATCCCGAGTATATGTGTATGTTCCTGATGGGCAAACTAAACCTAAAGCATTGCAATATATAAATACGTTTTATTTTATTTTATAACGAGGGGGAGGGGGTAGCGAAGCACACCGGGTTTAGCTAGTAATTAATATTATTGAAATAAGTTAACAATTACTAAAAAAAAACTATGTAACAAGAAAACTTTATAAAAAACTTATTTGTTGTGAAATTTGTGTGAATACCTGTATAAATCAGATAGTCATGACCGATAAAATTAAGAAATATACCGATGTCAATACTAATGCTCCTTGGGTCTAAAAATAATATACCAGATTTGATCGAAATATTTTTAAAATTGGGGAATTGCGAAATAAAATTGTTCGAATATTGTATTTCAAAAATGTTTGCTTTCGAATCGAAATACACAATAATTATTATTTATTTTGCGTACAAGATTTACAAGAACAGCCAGCCAGACGTTTGAACATCGTTAATCGGCTGTTTTTACTTTAATGTGAGTGTTAGACTAATAATATAGTTTAAAATAACCCATAATTTTTAGGTGAGTGTTAAACTAATATGTGTGTAGTGTATAAATTTACATATACCTAGTTAAAAGTTAAAAATAACCAATAAAATCAATTTTTTTTGTTAAGAGTTACTTTACTAATGATGAGTTTGTATAAAACCAATAGTTATTCATGGTGGAGATTTGCAATCAGCAGCTGGACCCTGCTCAATTCACTCCCTTGAGGGCTAATAAATCACATATATTTATTTAAACATTTCGTATAACTGTCCGGTTGTAATGGATATGACTGACCAAAATCTCAAAGTTAAAAAAATGGTAATTTTATACTGTACGAATTTTTTAAATTTATGTTAATTCGTGTTATTATTTTGCTATTTGTTTGAAATAAAGTATTTAATTCACGAATAATCCCAGGAATGAACTTTTAATATATATAGTGTGTGGTATTATTGATTCCGCACGGAAAGGAAAACTAAGCGGAAAGAAATATCGATCGATATGCAAAATGTAATTATTCATTCCTGCGGCATGCTGCAATACAATCTGTGTAGATGATACCGAAAAACGAAAAAATTCTGCAGCAACGGAATGAAAAATTTCAAATTATGCTCCTGCACAAAAAATTTCTTTCCGCATTCGCGGAACGGAATGAATAATTCGACCCAGTATATTGAAATTGTGCAGCAAATAAGAAAAATATAGAAAAAAAAACTCGTACGAGTTTGGCTTGAACCACTTTAAATAGAATTCAATCGTAATGAATTCGTTAATGGAAATTTAATAGACTTGAAAATTTACGAATTGCATTAAGTATAAAATGAATGCTATTATGTCAGGAAAATGTTTTGTATGTTTTTTTACAGAATTTTCCCTACACAAATATTAAAAAGAAAAAAATTTATTACTATATTATTTTTACGATTTATTGAAACAAAATTTCAATTTGAATAATATATGTGAAGGGTCATACAAAAATGAATAATCGGTTTGATATTAATACGATAAATCCAAAATTTTCAAAATATGTAGGTAATGCTGAGATAATATAGTAGAATTACTGTTTTGTAAAGTACTACATATTTAATGGGTTCTAGTTATTTTCTATTTTACTTAGCATTTCGGTATTTACTTCTGTATGCTGTTCTTCAGTTATATCTTTTTTATTTATTTCTTTCTCCTGAGGTTCCTTCGCGGCACAAGCATCATTTTTAGTATTTTGTTCATCATTATTGGTAGTTGGTGGTTCATTAACTTTTTCCTCTGCTACTGGCTTTTTAGGGCTTGTTGCAGTAACAGTTTTGTTGGGGGTTGTGGAGGTGGATTTTTTATTTGCATCTTGTTTCTTTTGTGTAGCAGTGGTTTTGGGTTTCTGGTCCGGTTTCCTTTCTAACAATTTAGTGAACTTAGATTTAGTTAATGGTAGTTTTGCTTCTTTTTCATGCTTATGTATTCTGGTTAAGACAGCACGTAAAATTGACTTAATACGAGAGCTTAAAGTATCCAGCTTGTGTTTCTCAAACTTTTTTAGGTAATTAACATCGCGACTATAGTCCGCACTCATCTTACTTTTATTGCCAATTTGTTTAGTTAAAGCAACAGAATTCGGGTTTCTTTTTGAGGCATTATCATAATCTGCTTTCAAAGACAAAAGATCTTTAAGTTTTTCCATGGGATGAATGGCCAATGCTTTAGCTTCAAGCTCTGTGAAACCAGCATCATTCATTAAGATTTTCATTCGTTTCTTATATGCGCCGCCAACGCGCTTATTGGGATCCATTTGCATACGTCTGGCTGCTATAAATAACTGTTGCTTTTTCTTCCTTAATGCAATCGATAATTGTGTATATGTTTTGCCATCAACAGCCTTTGAAGCAATTTGTTTGTCATTTCTTGTATTTATTAAAGTTCTAGTTGCGCGATTTTTAGCCGCCGAAGACCTTTCGAACTCTTCATAGTCTTTTACGATCTTTGTATGATATTTTTTAGAAAGTCTATCTTTGGCAGAAATAATTTTACCACTGAATTTTTTTAAAATATCTACTGATTTCAAATACTGTTGTTTTGAAACTCGATTACGCGGTTGGCCACCAACTGAACCCTGTGTGGAAGAGAAATTAAAAATAAATGAATGATTGAATTAATTTTGTTGTTTCTTAAATACTGTATATACTTCTACTAATAATATTTAACTATTAAACAGATTTTAAAAGCAGAGTATAAGGAGACACAGACTTCAACTAACCGCATGTAAAGACTACTTAATTGTTATACCACAATACCCCCTATTTCATGGACCCAATAAAACAATACAAAATATTGAATCACATTGCCCTATGATATAACAAAACATACACACTTTCATGACAGCCAGTTCTATGCACCGGTATGACCCGAGTGCTATCAACTCAGCAACCACAAAAATATATGCAAAAACAAGTATATACAATTACAAATAATCACTAACTAAAAGAAGGAACAACGAAACTATTCTACTATCAAGTCTAAATAATGAAAAGGAAGACAGCCATAATAAAAAAAGTATTGCCTTGCAGTAAATATTTTCCATGATTAAAAAATTTGCAATATTTTTGCAAAAAAAAACAAGAAGTTAAACAGCGATATTAAATATCAATATACATTCTCAAGACTCATCGGTTAATGAACCATAACCATGTATATTCGGACACGGACTGTAAATCATCAACAACTTTGTTAGCCTTGCCTTATAACCGTTTTGAATAGAGTTATGAAACATGTCCGAATTTTATTCTGATTTATAATTATGTTTATCAAAATTTTCATAAGTTAAACAGCAATAATAAATATCAACATACATATATTTCCACGACTCATCGGTAAATAAACCATAACCATGTACATTCGGGAATGGACTGTCAAATAAATTAGCAACAACAACTTTATTCTTATTTTTTCATAACTTTGATTAATAATTAATGTCGGACCGAAATTTTCGTTGTATACGGTTTCCGAAATTTTATTCAGATTTATAATTATGTTTATCAAAATTTACGGAAGTGTTTTGGGAAATTTGTACGGTATCGGCTGATATGAAATGATTTCTCAAGGGAACTACTTTCCCTTCAAGTTTTCTTTGACATAACACTGGGCACTAGTATCATTACATTTATTAATAAAGGGAATTGTAATACCCTCTGGCCCTTTACATGTATGTATTAGCATTTTGTTTTTCTTCTTGTTGTTTCTTTATATCATATTCTTGTTTAATATTTACTAATTTTTCTAGTAATTCAATGAATAACACTGCTAATGCTCTTTTTGGTTCTGATCAATGTTATTGAGGTTTTTGTTTTTCCTCACGGGCTATTTGATCAATAATTCTTCCTTTTTCTTCTAACAAATGTAAATAAAAAACATTTATGGTTTTTTATATATTTGTTTTTACCCAACATTTCGTTCGCTTTTTTCGAACTTCATCAGGGGTACTTTTATTTTCGTAATAATGAATTAAAGTTTACATTTGTATTGCATTTTTTCAGTTATTTAATTTTAAAAAACTGGACTACACGACACCGAATTAAATAATTAATAAATTAAATACTACACAAACACTGAATAATAAGTCAAACTTAATGCTAACATCACAGAACCATAATCTACGTTTGCTTCATACTCTTAAACCACCTTGCACCATTAAATAGGTTCTGAGCTTTTTAGCCTTTGTTGAAAGTTTCTTTTCAGGTTTTTTTTGGGATTTGGATTGACCTCTTTAATTAAAGCATGTTTTAGTTTATTAAATTCATATTAACAAAATTAACATTTGCTTTCTCTGTTTCAGTCAAATTATGTAAACATTGTTCATGAACTATTTCAAACTTATGACAAAGGATCGATCATTGCAAATTTCTATGTGTTACATATAGTATTCTACATTTATATCTTCAAAATTTGAAAAGTGTTTATTGAAGTCTATGCGACGAAGCTTTCTGAACTCATTGTCTAAATTTTGAACATCACTATCGTCTACTAAGTTCGGAAAAAAGTTTATTAGCCCAGCTAGGGATGAAACTTTTTTGGTACTAATATTATGAGGGTTAATAGAAGAAATCTCTTTTACAAATGCATCATTAAAGTCAAATCGTTTTGTGAATTGCTTACAGAATTCAGTATAAAATTCAACACAATTTTTAATGAACTCATTTAATTCAACAGCATTATATTTTGTACTGGAAATTTTGGCTTTAACAAATGTGCCTAAATAAACGTCTTCATATTTTAAAAAACATTCTTTATTTATCTTGTTTACAATTGAAATTTGCATTTAGATGCATTAGTCTCACAAGTTATCTAATACTTTTAGGAATAGACGTTTCATTTCATCAAATATGTATTGTATCTGTGCTTTTGTGCTTTGAAACATTTTATTTACATTGTTAATGACATGAATATATTTTAAAAAGCGTAGACACAATTCATTTAAATCATTTAACTTATTTTATTATGACTTTAGCGCTGTCTATATGGTCCACGTTTGATGCAAACGCGAAAAAAAATTTAATTGGCTCATACAATTCTAGAACTGTTACAAAAACAGCTTCCAAAGAGAGCGATCTTGTTTGAGCTGGATGCTTAATTTTTTAGGCTTGTATATTCTAATAAGTATTTAAGCATTTTTTTGTCCAGTAAGGTTGCATTATTTAGTTTAAAATTTTTCAAATGGGAACAAAGAAGTTTTTTTTAATTAAACCTAACCTTCGTCTAGACAAAACAAAAAACCTTTTTTTTTGGGAAAAAAAATCTTAAAATCTTTTTTCGGTTAAAAATCTTACAAAATAAGGTAAAATCTTACTTCTGGCAGCGCTGGGCTACTTCCTTATTCGTATTTAATAAGCAAACATTCTCTTTACTTCCCTAATTGTTCTCTGAGTAAGAGTACAAATATATACTACATTCAACAGCGAGTTTCACACATGAAGAAAAAACTTACTCGTTGCAGCTCTCTAATATCTAATTAATAATATTGCTTTATTAAAAGATAACGTCAGAATATTCGCAAACATCATGTTAATGAGTTAGAATCGGTTTTGGAACTGAACATATTTTATTTCTTAAAAAATGCTTTCTTCATTTGAATATGTATTTGTTAGTTTTTACAACTTATTTTATTTAGCGAAAATATTCTCAAAATTTATTACATATTACAAAATTAGACAAATTTGATATTTTTGACAATTAAATAAAGTTCTTAATTATAAAAAAACCGGTTAACCGATGCAAAAAAAACAAAATATTTCAGTCGGTTTTTCAAATAGAAAAAATCGTTTAACCGGTATCCGGTTTCGGTTATTGAATGCTCTAGTGTTACATATAAAAATTATACTGTTTTTGGGTTTCCTTAAAACACAATCCAATTTGCAAACAAGTTGATGATATCACTAATTTTAAAATTATAAAATATACTTTTAAGTCAATATATATCATTTTTCAATCCAAATACTTAAACTAAGGAACTTTAGTTAGTGTAAACGACAGGTTAATTGTTTATTTTTAAATTGGAGAAGAAATAACGCCTGATATCAGCTGAGAATTTTTTTAATTGAATTAAAATTTAAAAAAAAAAAACAAAATAAGTCATGTTTTGTATAAAATGTTTGGCATATACAGGTAAGAACATAGATAGATATACACATGTATCTGCACATAGAAACCCTTAAATATCAACTGTTTGTAAAATTCTTCATGATCTTGTTTTTAGCTCGAATCTATGCATTAAAAAACGTAGACAATAACTAAATTATAAATAATTTTGAAGATGAACAGTCAATATTCTACCTGTGTAACTAAAAATATATGAATGTTCATATAAAACATAGTAAATTATGAACATAAGATATAATAGTAAAAACAATACTTTCCAAGAAATTTTCTAATATTCTTTATAAGTTTACAATACTTTATGAAAGAAAATTAAAGTAAAATCAAGAACTTTTCAGGAAATTTTCTAATATTATTTATAAATTTGTACTAACGTACATACATATATATTTGTATGCACATTTAAAACCATTTCTCAAAAAAACATAATTTATTTAATGTTGGATCGACTAATTTAATTTACGTATATATTACATATACAAATTCATAATTACTTAAATGTTTGCTACATACCTGTGACACCATATTTTCTCTAATACCAGATGAACTTGGACCAGGCAGTTCATAGTTACCAGCACCTACATTATTGTTAAATCCAGCTTGGAAGTTATCGCCTCCCCAATTTGAAAAGCCCTGCATCATTGGATTTTCATTGTTGAAATTGTCAGCTGTGTTAGTAGATAAAAAAGATAAAATTGTATTTCCAATTGTTTCCAAAGCCATATTTGTAGGATCAACTGGAGTTGGGTCAATAGGCTTGGGATTATTTCTAAGATATGGAAGCGTTCTATGTTCCAATGCTTTAGAGCGGGCTATTTCAGGTGAGAAGCCTTCTCGTCTATAACGATTAAACCATTTACGGCCGGAGCCACTCAAGCCATTTGTAAAACTATCCTCAAAATCTGGTCTAGCGTAAGGATCATTGTTTGGATTGTACATATTGTTAGGTGCAGCATTATTGTAGTTGTTATTGCCAGCATTCGATCCCATGTTATCGTTGCCATTGTTCCAAGAACTGTTATTGGAGTAGTTCATCATATTTTGTTGTTGTTGTGACATATTGGAATAATTATTTATATTTTGCTGTTGCATATCCGAACGATTAGAATTGGAATATTGTTGCGGCACATTTAAACGATTAGAGTTGGAATATGTATGTTGCATATTTGAACGATTGAAGTTCATATTCTGATGCTTGTTAGAACGATCAGAGTTCATATTTTGCTGCATATTTGAACGATTGAAGTTCGTTTTCTGCTGCTTGTTGGAACGATCAGAGTTCATATTTTGCTGCATATTTGAACGATTAGAGTTGGAATATGTTTGTTGCATATTTGAACGATTAAGGTTTGTATTCTGCTGCTTGTTAGAACGATCAGAGTTACTATTTTGCTGCATATTAGAAAGATTAAAATTATTATTTGAACTATTAGAGTTTTTTTGCTGATTATTAGAACGGCCACTGAATGAATACGGCATCATATTTTGTTGTTGGTAATCCGTTATAATTTGCTGGGGCGTATTAAGACGGTTATTTGCAGGGTATTGCGACATATTTTGCTGTTGTTGCTGAGACATACCGGAGCGTATGTTACTGGCATACTGAGAACTGGAACTCGATTGTAACGAGGTATTAGCGAAACTTGAACCCATTCGATTAACATTATAATTATTGTAACCGCCTCGATTATTATTATTTCCAAAATCATTATTATAACCGCCTCGATTATTATTTCCAAAATCATTGTTATAACCATCACGATTATTTTGTGAACCATAATCACTCAACATGGGTGGTGGTGGTGGCGGAGGTGTAGCATCCCGACGTTTTCTAACCTCATTTTCTACCAATCGTAATTGTAATGTGTAACCTTCGTAGTCATATCCATGCCTGGATTTAACTGCATTAAAGGCATTTCTACAAAAATTAAATGTAAACAAAATTAGCATAAGCACGTTCTTTTTGAAAAATTTTGTTTTTTATTCGTTTTCGTCTTACCGAGCACTGTCAAATTGTACAAATGCATACACCGGATTAGCGCGATGGTTTACATCAATATAGATAAGTTTACCAAAGGGCCTAAAAAAATCATCGATATCTTTAATGCGAATATCTGGAGGCAGATTTCCAACATATACACGCTCCATTTTGAAATCTACTTTAACAAGAAATTAGCTTCAACTTTCTACAACAAATGTCTACGAAACTCTATCGTACATTTGCCGATGGTGATGCCGAATAAAAAATGCCAAAAGAAATTCATTGTTAACTAGAGAGTTGCCACAACCAGCGATGTTATGGGCTTGGAATTTTTTGATTTTTGGCAACGCGGTAAAACAATTCATTATACATAGTTGCCAGAATTTAGATTAATTCGTAAAAATCTTTTATAACATTACAATGAAAACGTAAAATGTTTGAAATATATAAATAATAATCAGTTGAGCTTCTGATTATACCTTACAAAATATGTATTGACGGAATCGAATCAATCAAGGGGATGACTCAAACAAATTTATTTTAATGAGTTTTTGAAATAAATACTAAACAATTATATGAAAATAATGTAAATAAACTACTGGTTTGTTTTTTATACACCAATATAAAATAAAATTAATAATAATGAAATACAAATTGTATTTAACTTAAAATTTCATTAATTATAAATTAGACGTTCTTAATTTTTTTAGAATATGTATTTTTTATATTCGCTCTTTTACGTTCACAAGATTTGTATTGCTTTAAACCGTCCACAAAATAAAGTAAATACCTAGTACTGGTTCATCTTTTTTATACTTCATACTAAAAAGTAAATGTTAAAGCTGCTAGCGTATGTTAGAAGAAATTCAATTACTTCAAATACAGTATTCTGTAGAAAATAGTACATTTGAATTTTCAAATCTAAAAGTACATTAATAGAAATCAAATCATCAACTAGGTTCTAATAATTATTAGAAGAATTTGCAAAACAATATATTTTCTAACAGACGTTATTAATAGTAAATTATTTACTATAAAAAGCTTATGCATTGATATTAAATAATAAACCATTTAATTTGTTTGAAGGTAGTCTTTATTTTGAATTACAACTGCAATTTTAAAATCAAAATTACATATTTTAAAAATAAGACAATTGTTCACAAATTTAAATTATGACGGATTATATATTTTACAAATATTTGTTGTTCTTGTGTTAAAATCGGTTTTTTTTTTATTATTATTTTTTCTTTTTTTTCTACAATTCGCAAGAAAATAAAAACGTTATAAAAATCTTTATTTTACGTACAGTGGCTCACAGCTTATTTTATGCAGTGCATTTTTATTGTTTTTAAAGCTCCATAAAAAGAAATCTAAAAGACTTAAAAAATATTTTTTTTTTTTAAAGAAAAAATGTTATAGCCTAAAAAAACAAAAAAAAATATTGCAAAAATGTACATTTTAAAATATTGAAACTAAAAAAAAAAACAAAAAATGCTCCTTTTTCACGTCACTACCGACGTTGTTGGTTTTTCTACTTCTATCAATATTTTCTGTCGGAAATTAGTCCAATGATAGAACAACGAGAATTAGTTTTAACCATTTCCAAAAATAGCAGAAAAATCCATTCCATTCTTAGAGTTAGCGGAGCTTTCATCTTGACACCACAAGTTTCGAGGTCAAGCTTGTCGTCACCACGATAGATGCGCAGCTTTATACTACTGAATCCGTAGTATATCTTGCTTTGCTTTCGTCGGAAGTTTTGGTTTCTTATATTTCGTCTCCTTTTGCTTTGAGGACTGTTTTTCCTCTTGATCCATCGACTTCTCTCTAATATCCCTAGATTCGTCATTTGGAGTTAATAATTTTACCTGAAACTGATAACATCGATACATGCAACCATTTGTAGAAACGGCAGCATTATAAGCGGACCTTTAAAATCAATATAATGTAAAGCTGATTGGAAAAAAGCTTATGTACATTACCCAGTATTATCAAATAGTATAAAAGCAAATGGTGGCTGACACCGGTTTTTAATATCAATAAAAACAATTGAACCAAATGATTGATATAAGAAATGCAATTCCTCAGATTTGATTGTAGGAGGAATATTTCCTACATAAATTTCCATTTTTTGGAATGATTGAAAAAATAAAATGTTCTATTTGTTTTGACAATTTTTTTGTTTACCTCCAATGATGACAATTTATTGATATCTCATAAAATCTAGCGATTTTGTTTCAGTTATTGTAACTTCACATAATAATAGGTCATTTAAAAGTTACACATTTTTAATATACATCAAGTCAGAGCTCCATTTGGTCGATAAATGTATAAAAATTGGAATTATATATGAATATGTCATAATTTCTCTTTAATCATTTGCTGAATTTTTCTATGTTTTAAATTGTTGACGTATTGTCAATAGTTTTGGTATAATGGTACTATTATAAAACAAAATAATTTGTATATTCACGATTGGATTAACAAATATTATAAAGTATATTATATCTATGTATTAACTTTAACACTAAAAATATAAATACGATGCGTTATATGGTGTTCAGACATGCATTTTTAATTGAGTCAATTATTGGTTAATTAAAAAGTTTTCACATATGCTCAATATTGCTAATTTAATTAGCGTTGGACAGCAGCTGACAAAAAAGAATACATTTACAGTGCACTCGGGAAAACGTAACGCTCGTTTACGTCAACATCCCAAAACCTCGACCCTTTTTTTACATTACTTACTCTAAAATTTTATAAAATAAATAGAGAGAAGTATTTCTTCCAAGTGTTGGAAAGAAAAAAACAGCAGAAAAAAATAACAGATTTTTTTTAAAATGTCAACAATTTGGTTTTAATTAGTTGACGTTTTCCCGAGTGCACTGTATTTGGTTTTAATATTATAATTTTCAGCCTAAAAATATTCTTTATTAATTTAAAAGCGAAACAACTGCCATTTTAGTTAGTACTAGTCACAGGGTTGTATTTTTAATTTTAACAATTATTAGAATAATTAACTCTTAATTAAGCAATTATCTTACTGGAAATTTTGTATGGATAATTGAATTCAATTAGGCGTTAATTAAAAAAATGTCAATTAAAAATGCATGTGTGAACACCATATTACGCCAATTTCGGTTTATACTTTCAGCGGTTGTTTATAAAAATGTATTATAGGCAAATAATCGCTTCAGTTACGCATACAGCACTTGTATACTATTTTCTACAACCATTAAAGCGTCTGTCGTCTAGCTGTCAAATTAATATAACAAGATTATATTGTTGTTATTTGTATGTGAATTTTTTGTTGTAAAAATATTAAAGTTTATTTTATTATTTACATTGCATAATTTTCCCTAAAATATTGTTTATAAACAAAAAGCACAACAAATATTAAAAACACAAAATTTAAAATACTAATACCCATGGCACGGGGAACAGAATCTTAAAAGTGCAATGTGAAAAACCAAAAATATACATGCCAACTATGGGGCAATTACTTGCAGACAATGAAGGAAAAAAATTAAATTTAAAGAAAAATATTTAAAAATATCCCTTAAAGTTACAGTACAACATAGTAACAATATAATAAAATTCATAAAATAATTATTTGCTAATATTTTCAAAAATATGACTAGTGTTAATAGTGTTAACTTTTACGACTTGTGCCGTATATGTACGGCCACAACGGAACAAAAAATTGATATTTTTTCACCGGAAGGCAAAACAAAAAATTTATGTTCTAAAATTAGTGAATGTTTGCCATTAAATGTAAGTCTTGACAGAATTTAAACTTAATGTTAGAAAATATAATAAGAGTGTTTGCCTTTTTAGGTTGACGAAAAAGATCGTTTGCCAAAAGTTTTGTGTCAGCAATGTATACAGCATTTGGAAGCATATGCAGAATTTCGCACTATTTGCCGCAACTCACAAATCATGTTAACATCATGCTTAAATACAGCCTCTGCTCAGAATGGAGGTAAAGTTTTGATTAAAGATGTCCTCTCATCGACAGGCAAAAGCTTGAGCGTTTTAAATAATTCTTCGAATCCTATCAGTGTACTTAACACTGCTAATAATGCGGAACAATTGCAAAATGCCTCCACACAATCCATAAATCAATCTTTAACCACACAATTGCAGCCGCAACAACAACAAACGCAACAGCAACAACAACTGTTTACAATACAGGGTTCCAATGTAATCGCCCAATCTGTAGTAAATCCGTTGACAATATCAGCAGCGGGTACTTTGCAAAATCAAGAATTTCTTAATTCTATAATGCAAGCTGTTGGAATCCAGGTAATTTCCTCTAAAATTTTTATTTGTATTAGATAATTTTTGTAGTGGAATAATAAAAATTTTGTAGCAATTACAATTTATAAAAATTACATCATCTTTTCAGAGTGATAATATCAAAGTTGAAAAACCTCAAACGTTACCGCAATATACAATCACAGTCGATAATACTGTGCAACAACAGATACCACTGCAAATAAATTCACAACCTGCAACACCAAATAAAGAAAAAGACATTAAAAATAAGTAAGTTAATTTTCCTATTTAAAAATAATTTTAACGCAAAAATATTTTTAGTTCCTTGGATGAATTTTTGAAAATGAAACCTAATATAAAGACGACACCTACAAATAAAAGACAGCAGCCGCAGCAAATTCAACAACAGCAACTTCAACAGCAACAACAGCAGCAGGTCCAACAACAGCATCAGGAACAACAGCAGCAGCAGATTCAACAACAACAAGAATTGCAACAACATCAGTTACAACAACAGCAAGAACAACACCAACAACAGCAACATCAACAGCAACAACAGCAGTTAGTACAGTTTCAACTACAACAACTACTTCAACAGCAATTACAACAACAACAGCTGCAACAACAATTACAACTATTAACTTCACAACTTCAACCTCAACAAATCACAATAACAGCACCAACATTACAACAGCAACAACAACCATTAGCACAACCACTACACCTACTACAATCATCTTCTTTAGCTACTGATAACAGTTTAAATGACAGTAACGATGACTTAAGTCCATCGAAAAATAAAAAGCCAAAATTAAATTTTGTTCTTACACCACCAAATCATGCAACAACATTACCTCAACTAACAACTGTGGCCACAACTCCAAATACTAACCAGACTCAGCAACAACCAACAACGCCTCAAATACAATTACAATTTCAGCCTACCTTAACACAGCAAACAACATTACAACTACAACAACAGCAACAACAAAATCAAAATGCCGCCACAGCTGCTTTGCTCTCAAACTTGGCACCGTTGCTCCAACCTCAGACCCAATTAAATGCAGCACTACAAACTCAAGCTCTAGCTAATGTCACACAAAATACTGGAGCGAATATGTTGTCACCAAATAAGTGTTTCTTGCCCATTACCATTAAGGATGAAAATACGGATCAACAGTTTGTTGCTCATATTGATGCGAAAAATTTCCTTTTACCCACCACATATCAATTGCAAATGAAGGTAAGAAAAAACATGATTTCCTGAGTCGATTTAACGATGTTCGTCCGTCCGACTGGTTGTCCAATTAAAGCTTCGGCCAAGGACGGATGGGATTGAAACTGGTGGAAATCGGTCCATTATTTCACCTGGCCCCCATACAAATGTCCTTCCGAAATTAGGGTTTAAAGATCATAAATGTTTGAATTATGCAAGTATCCAAACAAATTTTTCCACAAATGAGTGGTAAACGAAGCTAAATCAGATCTACAAATTTTGTGCAGATCGGTCCATAATTTATCATAGCTTAAATATAAAGCCCACTCCCGAAACTCACTTTAAAAGCATAACTCCCTCAAAAATGTTGGTATCTAAATAATATTGAACGCAAATATGTTCCATATATGTATATATGTACGAATAATATGGTACAATTTTATGATGATCTGTCCATAATTAGTCGTAGCTCCCATATAAGGCCCACTTCCGAAAATCACTTTAACGACCATAAATTTCTTAAAAATGTTGGTATCTAAATAAAATTTAATACAAATAAGATTCTTATATATAGAAATGATGACACCTAATTTTATAATGGTCGGTCCATAATTAGTCGAAATTCCCATATAAGAGACCGTAATTTACTTTAACCTCCATAAATCTTTTAAAAGTACATATTTACATCGAGATAAAGTATAACATACATAATATTTATTTTCACAGAAATAATAACACTAAATTTTTGGATGATCGGTCCATAATAGGTTATAGCGCTCATTTCTTAAAAACTTTTTATACATATACTGGGTGCAGAGTATTAGATATATTGTCGGGCTTGACCGACTATACTTTTTTACTTGTTTTTAACTTGTATTAATTTCCTTTCATTTGCAGTTGCAACCTCAACTAGCAACGGCCGATGGCCAACCAATAATGCAGCTAGCACCTACTTCAATACCGGCAACATTGCAGTTTGCTCCACAAGCGTTAAATTCGAATCAAACATTCCAAGCAGCTGCAGCAGTGACGGCCTTCAATAACAATTCAACATTTCCAACACAACTGATTCAACAGCAACAACATCAAACACAAATTCAACAGCAACAACATCAAACACAAATTCAACAACAACAACAACAACAAACACAAATACAAAATCAGCAACAAACAACACAAATACAGCAGCAGGTACTGCCACAGACAACAAATACTCAAGTACATCAACAAACACAACAACAGCCGGCACACCCTCCCCCGCCACAAACACAACAACAATCGCAACCAACGCAAATAACAACAATACCTGCATTACCTAAAAATGTACAAGTAACATCTCAACAAGTGCTAACTACTGGAAATAAAAAGACCAAAACTTCGAACATTATAAATACAACGGAAATTTCAACTCCCAACGAAACTGAAAAACAATTACCAAAGATAACAGCAACAGTTGCACAAGGCGGCAGTGGCGCCGGCGACATCAAACGAATAATCAAACAACAGAAATATAAAATATCACAACAGCCTGGGAGCAATACAATTGAAATCACACCAACAACTAGTTTTACTCAACAGATAATGCAACAAGTACAGCAACAACAGCAGCAAAAACAAAAATTAAATCAACAGCAAAGTTCAGCAGAACCTACCACAACTACAACAGTTACAACACAACACGGTGGTATAACTGTGCAGCGTATAACAACTAAAATTAATCCCACAACAAGTACAACATCCACTGGACATGTTGCTAAAGATACTGTGACACATTCCACAAGACAAGCCACCATTACACCATTGGTTCAACAGCCGCAGCAGCAACAACAGACAGTTACATTACCTAAACTACCCATGTTAAATAAGCAAAATATAACAATAAGTCGAATAACTCCACAAACTCAGCTACAGCATTCAAAACCCAAACCTCAGCAGCAAGCATCACAAATAGGTAACACTACTGTAAAAGTTGTGCAGCAGCAAATAAAATCACAAACTTCAACAACTCCGCTACAAATATCAACAGCTAGTGGCCAACAACAGAAACAACAAACTTTACCAATCAGAACCATACCACAACAGCAGCAACAACAGCAATTAAAACTACCCTCCCAACAGCAGCAACAGTCACAGATTATATCCAACATACCGAATACTACACTAAGAATCTCCCCTGTCAAAAAAATTATTAAAAGGCCACCTCAAAAATCCATTGAAACTAGTCAAACAAGAACATTACCCACAAATACAAGTCAACAACGGCAGACCGCAAATACACAAAATATAACCACAACAACTGCTGCTGCAGCTCCCACAACACAAGTACACTATGTAACGGACATAACATCCATCTTACCAACTACAAATGAAAATACCGCACCATCTTCAGACAATGTCCCAGCGATGACAACACAATCTACTGCCACAGACACCAATAACACAACAAACACTGATAACTCCGACCAGGCAAAAAATAGTTTAGAATGCAGTCAGTGCGGTCGTGTCTTTAAGAAAAAGGAACATCTTACACAACATGTTAAATTGCATTCGGGCATAAGACCTTTTAAATGTAACGAGGAGGGCTGTACAAAAGCGTTTCATCGCAAAGAACATTTGTTGCGTCATTTGGTGTCGCATACCGGCAAGAAAATGTTTAGCTGTGATATTTGTCAGAAACCATTTTCACGAAAGGATAATTTAAGTAAACACAGAAAGTAAGTACACACATTTTTCATTACTTTTTATTTCAACTTAGTATAATTGTAGTTACGTTGTTTTTGCAACTTAAATTATTTTAATTAAATTTCTTGGTGTTTATTCTTTTCACCAGGAGTATAAAATAACTCCCTACAATATATCTATTCAGTTTTATTCTCAAATTATTAGATAAAATCATGATTAAAAAAGAAGGTTGAAACATATTCTCTTAAAATAAAATTATATGACGAAAATGCAATTTTTTAAAATTGGTTTTTTGTAAACAAATAAAAAAAGTCGTTGCCACTCAAGGCAATTCTGTAATTATTCTGTATTGTTTTTAACTATTTAATTATCGTATCATTAGTCTTAAGGCTTTTTAAGGGAATGGATAAATTATAGAATTAATATATTAATATTCTGAGAGGACTGTTATTTCGATGGACGAATAAGGATGTAAATGCTTTTATAACTTCAAAAAAATTGGATCAAAATTTACAAATATTGTAAAAATGTTTAGTATTTGCACCATCTTGATAAATTCCTGGCCGTTTCAATACGATTTTTGTAATTTAAGTATCAATCTCTCAAAATGTTTTAAAAGCATAAAATTAAACAAAAAACTCGGATTTTAAAAGTAAGTAAGCAAGAATTTAGGCAATAAAATAATAAATCGCTTAGACGTCAGAATGGTAATATGGCTAAAAATGATGACTTATTTCGAATTTAATGATGATATATAAATTATTTAACAATGAATGATAAGGCTATATCTCATACGAGATTCATTTTACATTCGAGATTTTATAGAGTATATATATTTTGTATCTATGTAGCCGCGATCGCTTGTTCATATGTCTGTTAAAATCAAATTTTCGAAACCACCAAATAACACTTACAATTCTGGTATAATTATGGTTTGGCTGCTATTTTAAATTCAGAATATAGATCTAGCAATGGTTGATGAATAAGCAAAATATCACGACTACATTACTACGTGACTACATAAAAGGTATGGACATAAATTGAAAAGAAACTTAATCAAGTTTATCATCTTAAAAATAACATTTTTTTTTTGAACAAAGCTTTTCCTGGAAGCTTTTTATAGTTTTGGCAATAAAACATAAGTCCTTGAATTTTATTTATTATATTCAAAACTTGTTTCTCCTTTGAAAGTTCATAATTTATGTTTTTTCTTTGCAAAAGTTTCGACATTAGATCTGGTATAATAACAAGACCTATTTGCAATAGTGTTGGTCTTGTAAATTTGCTTAAGTACAATCACACAATTGTTTTGGTCTTGCAAGCAACACAATTTTGACTAAACTAAAACACTAAATAGTAAACGTTTCTGTTACAATTAAAAATGTTTGCTGTTAAAAATATTGAAAAAATAAAAATTATACGCCTATGTTCTATATTCATTGAAAACGAATTCAGTTACACTTCGTAGTGAAATTTTAAACACAAACTTAATGAAAATTTCACTTCCACTTCATTTTACAAATGTAGAACATAGGTGATTGTAATTAAAAAATAAACGTATCAAATGTATCAAATATCGCGAAAACAAAGAAAAAAGTGAGGAACTAAATCCATAGTTTAACGTTTTATGAGTAAATATTTAAAACTATCATCAAACTGTTTTATGTAAAACGGGGGGAGTTATGGAAAAATGTATGATTTATTTTGACCTTCAAATATTTTTGAATATATTCGTTTAGCTGTTAGTATACTATCTTGCTATATTATTTTAATTACAGAATCCATACGGATCCCAATCCCAATCATTATGTGTGTGAATTTTGTAATAAAGTATTTGCTGTAAAAGCATATTACGACCAACATAAATTATTACATCAAACTAAAGCAATATCAGAAGAGGTAAATTTTTAGTAATACACATTGAAATAGAAACCAGTGATAATATTTTATGGATTTATTTTTTATTCAAAGGATATACAGAGTGAAAATGAAACAACAACAAATGCAACAGATCAAAGTACAGATAATAGCAATAATAACACGAACTCAAATCAAATAGAATATCAAACACAACCTCAACAACAGCAACAGCAAAAAACGGTAACAATAACACAGCAGCAGCAGCAAACAACCCAGCAACAACAATTAGAATTGGTACAGCAACAATTGCAGCAATTACAACGACAAAATCAAGCCCAAAAACAGCAAATAATGCATTTACAACTACCTAACTCTATCGTTACCACGCAAGATATGGCCGGCAATACAATAACCATAACACAGGCAAATGATCCTCAAGCAAACGGAAATACAAATGCTCTAAAATCACTAACACTCAGTGGTACTACAGGTGAAAATCATCATGATGCAACCGTATTGAATTTACCAACATCATTAGCGAATTTCGTTCAATTATCTCAAGCTCAATTTGTAAATGCCACGACTGGTCAAATAATGGGACATCTTAAAATTGAAAAATGATCATCGGTAATGTATAAAAATGCATAATGTGAACACCAGAACCACCACAGCACACCTTATGCATTATGAATTATTAAATGGATCTTGTACGTATCTACTTTATGTATAGAACTATGTAAGTTGTAAGTATTTTTTGTATTTATTTTTATTATAAATATTTTTTAAATTATATTTTTGTGCATGCCCAATTGTAGATTTTAGTTTAAGCTTGTAGATTTTATTATTGTTAAACAAACAAATAAACAATTCATACATTTAAGTGGTAAAAATATTTTTGATTTGTTTATAGGTTAACCAAACATTGTAAACATATTATTTTATATAATTTAATTCCAAATTTCTATTTAATTAAAATTATTATTTATTTGTAAATATTTTTACAATATTATATGCATGGTGCAACTATACAAGGTGAGTGCAGTAGCCCAGCTGACTGACTTTGTTTACAATTTACTTATGTCAAAAGTAATATTTTTTCAAGTGTTTTTGACAGTAGTACATTATTTTACACAAACAAAATGCCTGTTGTTTTTGTTTTGTGTTGTATTTGTTGCCAATTTGCATTCACCTTGTATAATTGCACCATGATTATAACGGGTGATTTTTTAAAAGCTATAGGAAAGTTTAAAAAAAAAAAAATAAAATTCAGAAAAATGCATGAAATCTTTATTTGAATCGATAGTACGGTCCATATAATTTAATGTTTGAAGATTATTTAATGCAAATGTTGACCTTGACAGCGCCTCAAATGGTCCATCCGCTTAGTCCAATTTTGGCATACTCTTTCCAACATTTCGGCCGGTATCTCACGAATAAATGCTTCAATGTTGTCTTCCAATGCGTCAATTGAAGCGGGCTTGTCCACACATGTCATGCAAGTCTTGCATTTTGGGCAAAAAAAAGTTGGATATCATCTCACGGTAGCGATCACCATTCACAGTTATGTTACGATTCGCATTATCTTTGAAGAAGTACGGTCCAATGATGCCACCAGCCCATAAACCGCACCAAACTGTGACTTTTTCTGGATGCATTGGTAGCTCTTGGAATGCTTCTGGCTGATATTCACTCCAAAATCGACAATTCTGCTTATTTACGTACCTATTGAGCTTCGTCGCTGAACACAATTTTTCGGTAATTCATAGCGCGATTAACTTTCTTAACAGAGCACGCATTTTGATAATAAAATTCAATAATTTGCAAGCGTGGTTCGTTTGTAAGACGATTCATGGTTAAATTATAGATCAAACTGAATATGTTTGACAGTGAAACAAAACACGAAACGTGCGTCAGCTGTTTAAACCAGTGTTGCCAAAAAGATAAGAGCTAAAAAAATCACCCTTTATGTTTTGTATGTTTACATCATCACCAACAATCAACCATACTTCTCCAGTGTTCATGCGAAAAATAACAACTTAATATGTATTTGTTTATTTCAGTTGATTCGAACTATAAATATTTAAAATGAAATTTTTGTGTGTATATTCTGAATATAATTTCAAAGCCAATAAATGTTTACAAAAACGTTTTTAATTTTATTACAACCTGTATAATTTTATTAACACTATTGTTCAGCAATCATCATTTAATTTACAAATGTATGTATAAAGCTTCTGAATCTCCCAAAAAACGAGTATGAATGATACATCACTATATCAGGATGGTTCTAATCACTATTCAGGATGGTGGATGGTGTAATTTTCCTTAAGCTGCACTATTTAAAATTTTATTGATAATTAATGGATAATTGTATAAATTGTTCGGTTAAAATTCCTTAAATTTTATGTCTGGTACACTAGTTCAAACACTAAAAATTATTTAAATGACTGAAAAGTTTGCACTAAAAATCTGTAAGAGTTATTGGGTGTATTGCGTTTGAAGAGTAAAGTATTGTTAACATTATTCATTATTATTATTAATTTTTAAATCGTAGTTGTTGCACAAATTCCTTAAAATTTCGACATTGACGTGTTCAATGTTGCAAAGAAGCTAAAGTTTCTAAACAGTACTGTAATCGTTAACAGAAAGAAAGCAAAAATGTTATTAATTATGTATCTTAGAAAGAAAATACCACGTTCAATAAAGCAAAATGAGGGTCTTTCCGGCAATGAACGCTCAAAAAATACAATGTACCGCAAAGAAGAATACGTGCTTATGCTGGCTTTCTAACCTATCGTGTAATTAAAAGATCAAATCATAGTGAAAATCAGAATGGTGTTCTTTACGACAAGGTTTTAACAAATTTAAACAACACCCTTATTATGTATGTATGATGAAATAAAAATTGTACTTCAATCAGCTACCAGTACCAACATTTTCTGTTGCCATCGCAAAATATAAATATACAATAATGAAAATTTTTTATAAGAATGCAATGGTTTGTTAGGATATTTTCAGTTGTGGTCTGAAGAGAACACATCAATTCATACTTGAAAAGGTGACAAAAATGGCTGCGTTTGCTGTATATTTTTAAACGTCTTCACTATTCAGTAAAGTTTTGGTCCGATTTATTTATTGAAAGAATAAGATGGCAGTAATAGACTCCCTAATTGCCCTCTGGAATAATATTCAGATATAGTCGAAGGAATTTTCCTAACAATAAACAAATTTTTACAAAAACAAATTAAGTTTAGCTTTCCTTAAATATCACCTTTTTTATAACACAAATGTTAAAACATTTATGCGAAAGGATTATGTATGAACAAAGCTTTAGTGTACTACCTCCAATTAATCTAGTAGAGCCGATATAACTTTTTTGGAAATACAAAACTACTTGTCACAGATTATATTATATAGAGCTATCACAGTTCATTTTCTAAACCTCAGATGGTTAAACAATATAAGTTGGTCCGAGAACTTATAACTGATTACCTAAAACTTTTGTTAACAATTTAAATCATTAATTTTATCAATGCTATAAGCCATAAAATGTATCTCCGATTATTATTCATAAATTGCACAGTGCATCTCACGTATTATATTGTGACCTCTTAGTGACATAACTTTTATAGCTTTTTCTGTATTGCCTCGAAATACAAAAAATACTTTAAAAGTAAAGAAAATTCTATATTACCCCATTTCAAAGTCTTAACTTGAGCTACAAATTATGTAAATTTGCTAAAATAATTGTAAGTCCTGTCTGTAATAACGTTCCTTAATTGGTCTTTTATATTGTTAGTCTATGATGAGCTTGTCGGCAAATCTTTCAGTTTGAATAATGAATAATTTGAATAATATCAAGAGGTTTTGATAACCGCAGCTATGTATACATTTATGTTCTCCTTGAAGCTTATTTTACTAAATAAAGTGCAATTCTATGGGCTGTTTTTAAAACTAAAAATTCTGAATAAATTTGATTTGTATGAAAAATACTCAAATATGTTTTAAAAACTAAAGTTAGATTTACACGATTGAAATTTTCTTCAAAATGCTTTAAACTCGTGTAAACAGCAACATGTTTTCAAAATTTATTTATTTAATAACTATTAATAACTATTAAATAAATAAATTTTGAAGAATTTTTTCATAAACCTTTTTCCGACAAAGACTTTCTTCATGCTACAAAAATATTCTTCTAAATAATGTTATCATTTTCCTTTAAACATTGACATAAAATAGGCATTCACCCCTATTGTGAATAAAAATTCCATATGAAATTTGTTCTCTTTTATTTTTTTAACATTGAATTTTAATAGGAAAATGTGAAAAGGGAACAAATTTCACGTGGAATTTTTATTCACGATAGGGGTGATTATGATTTTGGTTTTATATAATTTTTCAACGTGTGTATATATTTATTCGTTTTTTTATTATTTAGTTAATAACTAAAATATAATATAAACATATTAGAAGTATTTATTTAGATTATTTATAAATGAAACAAACAATTATTTATGTTAATTAAAGTATTTAATACTTACAAATTGTTTTAAATCCTTAATAAAAACTTAAAATGACTAATAAATTAAGCACATAATTAACAAGCTCTATAAAAACATGTTTTTTTACATATAAAAATTATAATAACAGTAACAAAAATTAATATAATCTAACGTAATTTTAACATTTTACAACTTTCAATGCAATTTTTAGTTTATTATTAATTTAATTTAAAATAAATATATTTTTAAAATGACATTAAACTTTAAACCAACATTTTAAATCTTACTTTTGTTGAATTCGATATTCGTCTTTTAAGTATATTTTGTAAATCTGTAAAAAAATAAATCAAATATTTATATATATATATACAATACTTGCCATTTTCTATAAAGTAGTATATGTAAGGAAATATGTATATTCTAATAATATTTAGTTATTTATGTAAAACTACTTTTAATAGATATTGTATAAACAAAATAAAAAATGAACCAATAAATAGTTGCAAAAGCAATAAAATGAAGAAATATATAAACAAATGTATATGCAAAAATTCTTTAAATTATTATTTTTTTGGCTTTCTAACAATAATGAAAGTAATATAATTTATCATTATTAATAATGGTCGAAAATTCTTGACAATTCTGCAATGATCGGTTCTTTGTTGGCTCTCATATAAGAACCAATCTGGAATTTTGCTTTAACAATTCCGAATGTTAACTTAATACAATGCGAGACAGATTTCTTGGCACCTATTTTCGTAGTAATGGATTACTACTATTATTACTTCGATATATACATATTTTGACGTTTCTCAACAGAGCAAATTCATTCCTTAGCCTTACTGTTAATATGAGGAAAAACTCTGAGCGGATAAAGTATTGTTCACACAAAAGCTTCGTGGCAACAGTGATTTGTTTTTAAACATAACTATCGCAAATCTGTAAAAAATGTAATCAGCAGAGCTAGGAAAATAGAAAGAAAATCTTGCACAAATTCCTTGAAACCCTACATTGTCCATGATTGCAAAAAAGCTAAAGGTACTGTAAATTAAGTTATAAAAATATACAAGCAATCCTTTAGTACAGATCATTAACATAATGAAAACAGCAATATTGTTGAAAGAAAGCAGGAACTTACAAAGAAAATAATTTCAGGGTTAAACATTTTATGTTGCAGCGAAATGAGGGGATAAACTTGGTAAAAAGGTTTTGGCAAGCAATTTGCAGTTGAGGTTCTCTTCAACTATGACTTCGGATACATATGTAAGTATAAATAAATGACGGTTTTAACGTATGCTGGCTCTTATTAGACGTCAAAAAGTTTTGGACCGATTTAACATTTACTCATTATGTCAAAAGCTGCTATGGAGCGTCAATATAAAGTTAACACCTAATATTGTTAAAAAAAAAATGTTTTATTGTAAATACCACAAGTACAAATTTAAAACAAACTATATTGCATAATTCATAAGTAACTTAAGCAAAATATAACTCATTGATAAATATTAGAAAAAGAAGGAAGGAAGGAACATAAAAAAATAATTAAATTTTAGCGGAATAGTACCAGATTTTTCGCGTCTAAGTTTTGTACCACTGTGTAATTTCCTTTTTCATTGTATTCTATAAATGTAAGACTGAGGGGTTATTGTGTATTTCGATTCGAAAAGGAAATTGTTGGAATTCGTATAGTTTTCACATTGTACGTCGAAATACACAATGACCCCCATGACTCCGCCTACAACCCCACACCACTACTGAGCCGCCGCCATGTTTTACCGTTGTGGTAACATATTTATTACATATATATTCTATAAATGTAAGATTACCGACCCTGATGCCGCCTACAACAATAGACTACTACTGTACCACTTGTAATGAGCCGCCACCATATTACTAAAGGCTTCGTTCTTGGTTCGCCATATTTCTGGCTGGCTTTTTTTGTGAATTGCAAACGTTTGGTTTGGTAGTTCTTTGATATAAAGGGCTGCTTACGTGACACTCTACCATGTAGGCCTTTTTGATGCAAAGATCTTCTAATCGTACTCGCGCTTACAGGGCTTCCAGAAGTTTTCGTAACATTTTCAGCTATGCTTACACAAATATATGTTGGTCTTGCTTTTACTATAGATTAAACTTCAGTTTTTGTAAGACTCTTAGGTCGTTTTGCACCAGGCAAATTTTCTTCGGTATTGTGTTTGGTATACTTGTCTATAATTTTTTTATTGTACAACGATTTTACCTATTTCACGCAGTTATAGTAAGTCTATTAGGATTTGCCGAGTCTTAATTGATGTTTGTCTTCCCATAGTAAATTTTTCACTGCTTAACGTCACAACTTTAGCGTTTCAAACTTTCAAAAAACAAAATTAAAATAATTGCCACTAATTTTGGAATGTTTACTTTATTTCGACACGTAAAAATTGGTCTATTTTAACAATAAATCATTTTAATTTGTAAATGAAATTCTGCTTAAATCTATACATATACTATATATAAAATGGAATGTGTGTTTGTTTATTTGTTTGTTTGTACCTTATAGAAGACCAAACCTCTGGACCGATATTTTTGAAATTGTCACAGCATTTAACTGTGACAAAAACGAAAAAATTTTCGTTTTACTTTTTCTATAGAAGCAAAATGCGGAATTAATTCCACTTCCGAAAGGAATTAAATTCTGTGACATGACTGATAATATTGTTTACATATATTGATATAATAAAACTTTTCTTTTAAAAATATGTGGTGTTGCTTCTTTTAATTGAACAATATACTTGGTTACTGTCAAAGTAAAGTTAATGCGGAGTGATACTGTAAGTCTTAACAATAAAAAATGTGAACAATTTGGAATAAGTCTGTGGTGCAGTTGGATCTAAAAGTTGTGCTACAGTTAATACGATGTATCAAAACAATAACAACAACATTAATAAATTGCTATCCATTTGTGGTTCGAAAGTAATCAATCACTTTTTTATTAAAACATTCATGCTGCCTGTTTTTATGTCAACAATGTTTTATTGCTGCCAAATTTATTTGTTTTTTTTTTTCTAAAACGAGAATACATTCCTCAAATGATTGTTCATTAAAAAATACATTTATTAAAGACATTTGTAAAAAATGTTTGCAGTGAAATAAATTAAAATTCTATGAATTGTATATGTAGATAGTTACAATACGCTAACAGAACATTAACAAGTTTTTGTTAACATTTTAAATCTTCTTAAAAATTTTCCTACCACATAGCTACAAAGATCACCCACTATGTGAAATTTTCTCTATTGTTTTCTATTAATAATTTAGTGCGCATGTGATTTGTTTAGAAATTTGCTAAATATTCAAATTAAGCATTAATTCTATTTAATATTTGAAAATTCCCAGATTTTTTTCTTGCGATGAATCAGCATGATTTGCTAGTATTTAAAGGTGAAACAAATTGTTTAAAGGTGTCTAAAAATTATCAAACATTTAAGTCAGCAATTGTGAGCGTGTTAACAGGCGCAGACATTAAGACAACATTAAAATTATTTATTATTCATGGTACGATATTTGTCATAACGTTACACCTTCCTTACTTCTTTAACGTAATCAATATTACTTGTTTATATTATTTTATAAAAAGCTTCACAAAAACAAATGTTTATGGACAATTTCTTAAAGTGGGGTGAAGTGATTTTGTATGTATGAATTTAATTTCAATAAAATAGTCATAAGCAGTAGTACTTGTATGTACATTAGAGTGCTCCAAAAAAAATAAAATTGCAAATTTTAACCATCCACAACACTAAAATTGTTCTACGGATTGTAGAAATACGTTCTGAAAAAATACTAGGCTGATAGGATAACGTTAACTGGCGACGCATGGTTTAAGGGCTAATTTAGATTTTTGCGCAAGTTTTGGTTCTGAAGATGTATTTTTCTTAAGTTTCATAAAAGTCGACTCAAAAGTTTATAATATTTTTCTATCTTCATTAAGATCGTGTAGGATATAAAAACAAGAAAGAGCGTTCTGATGTGCTGAATCTTATATACCCATGGGTATTGCTCGTTCTGGGATGGGATGGAATTATAGTAGGGTATTTGAGGAAGTTAGATCGACTGCCAGGTTGGGCGAATTTGCTAGGGAGGAATTTTATAGAGGAAGACGGGACTGGGTTCGTATGGGAGTAACTCTCTGCTATACTGTCAAATATTTCGGTTCCCTATCTTCGGCATTGGTACACCGGTTGGCCATTACAAACAGCCGTTGTTTCACTCAACGTGTTTGCTTCTGTTTTAGTCCTCTTCGGAGGGATCTGTTGCATATAGATGTTAATAGAAAGGCTCCACTACTTACCATGTCCAAATGCATGATTTCTAATCTGGTTCTTGTGCATGGCATTTTGTCATGCATGAGGCGTTAGTGGACGCCTTGTATTCATCCGCTAGCAGGTACTCACGTAAAAAAAACTATACCCGTAGTAAAATCAATTGAAGTTAGTAACTAAAAATTCTTTTCAAATATAAATTTTTTCGAGGTTATCTGCAATTCTTTTCAGAGTGGACACAAATTTTATAACGGTCTTAAGTAATGGTTTATGCCGTTATTGCAGAAATAATGAAGTGTGTATTTCATCGTCATATAATATTTAGATTAAAGGATATTACAATTACTGTGAATTGTTTTTTAACAAATGAACAATAATAAATTTTAAATCTGAATTTATATATATTGAATAATTTGACTTTAAATTGCGGTATAGGTATGGGCATGGTGTAACTATACAAGGTGATTACAAATCGGCAACAAATATAACACAATACAGAAACAACAGGCATTTTGTTCGTGTAAAATAATGTACTACTGTCAAAAACACTTGAAAAAGTATTACTTTCGACATAAGTAAATTGTAAACAAAGTCAATCAGCTGTGCTACTCTCACCTTGTATAGTTACACCATGGCTATGGATTTTTTTCTATTTGATTACTATTTTCAAACCTAATTTATTCAGTATGTATTATAGAAGCTACTTCAAATAATACAATATTGCCTTCTATGTTGATATTTTCTAATGTCATTTAATTTGTTGGAAAAAAATTTGCATCATCTGACAAATACAAAATATAACTTTTTTAAAATACATATGAACATCAATATATTTGAATTTATATGTATGTATGTATATACAGTCCGTTAACTATACTATATGTATAGTTGCACCATGAACTAAACGTTATTTAATGAAATCTTTCGTAGAAATGCAACAAAAATTAAAATTTCTGCACTGAGGCTAATCTAAGTTGACACTGAAATATTCAAATGTTTTCTGCTGCTAACGAAAACAAATCGAAAAGTCCCGTTAACTTTTACTGACCCATTCGGAATTTCTGTCAATATAACAACGGAGTACCCTCTTGCCAACGTCTTTAATACATATTTTCTAATTATTAAAGAAGCACCAGAATTTCTACAAAATTATCAAATTTATATGTGAGACTATCCTATGTTAACGGAGTGTATTTTCGAACAAATTGAGCAATTTGCTAATTTTTTTATCGATATAATAAATATCTTATTGAATTACGTTTTGATTCTCACTTACCTATTTGATGCGTTCTTCAAACCAATAAAAAATTAAGTAAAAAGCCATACAAATTAACAAGTATCATTTAGTACATATTTTTAAATTGTTTAATAAAAAGGCAATTAAAATAAATAAGCAATATAAATTAAATTTAACAAAACGTTTTAATATTTAATAAATTTTTTTTTAATTAATTTATGAATGACAAAATATTGTGTGTGAATTGTGAACAAGTTTTGAAAAGACAAATACATATGTATATTTAAATGAAATAATTAACAAAGGACATTAATAACTTAGATAGATTAGTGAATACGATTGAAAAAATGGTTTGCGATGAAAGGATCTAAATACATGTGCAAAGTGCTCTCTTGATGTAATAATGATTTTAAGGATAAAACTTATTCCAAGATTTGTATGCTGTTTTTTAGGCTGAATGAAAATTAAATCTAATAATACAATTTGTGTTAAAACTAATTTATTAGAAAAGTGAATAAATAAGTCTTTGGCGTAATTTAAAAAAAAATGTTAATTATCGTCTATATAAATAAATTCTAAAAATATTAAATAATTAAAATGTTAATAGTTGCATTAAAAAAACAGGCTTAAAATTGTAATACAAAACTGAGTTTTGAACTTCAGTCACCCCTACACAAGGCATTTATGAACATAAACAGTGTTGCTAACGTATAATTTGTATGCAATTGCTGCTTAGCAGTAAGCATTATTTTGACAAGGAATTTTATGTTGACGGGGTGAACGGAAGAAAGGAAGATATTTGTTTTCACAAACTGTATTATAAAAGAAAATAAAACAAGAAATATAATTAAAGCATTATTTTTAATACTGCGTTTGTTTTTGTGTAAATGGATTCGAATGCGAAACCATATTAGGTAGAGAAATAAATTAATTTAATAAAACAAAAGACTACTAACTTTTTCTTATAGGTTTTCTTTTCAATCCATTTGAATTTAGAGATTTTCATTCCAAGTTAGATTTCTAAAAACGAAAGAGTTTGGACATTTACAATTTCTACGCATATTTAAAGGTTATTTCCGAAATTTTTTTAACATCACCCCACACTTGTAAGGATTTAATATCGGTTATATTTAATTCTGTGTCATATGTCGTAATACGATTTGGCGTATTCTCATAGATTTTATAAACATCAATGTAACCATCTTGGAATGCAAATTCTAATTCGAATATTGTACCTAAAACAGAATAATTTAGAATTGAATTGTTAGTATAGAGATGATGAGAGCTGAATGAATTTTTACTATGAAACACACCATCAAACTGATCAAACATTTTTTCTTTGTGGTCTATCCATTCGCCATTTTCTTTGTAATTCTCAACAATGACATTTTCATCCAAAATCCATTTGAAATGGTATGTTATAAATGCTGGATCTCGGCATACCTCATTTACGAAGTTAATGGAGAATCTAAAAAAATAGAAAGATAATTTATTAAGAAAAAAAAACACAACATTTTTGAATATTATAGTCTATGTTAAAAATAAAAGGGTTTTCAATAAGAACTCTGTTCTTCAATAGGGACATATTGGAATAACATGAAAGTTTTGACATTTTACTTGTTGATATATCAGTTCAAGAAGCTTTGACAGTTCTTACAATGAATTAAATTTCTCTCGAAAATTCACTTTGAAAATAGTGGACTTAACTTCATAAAATTCGTAGTATTTTCGTCCTTCCTTTGACTTATGTTGCGCCATGTGATCTGAGACGTGATTTGGCCATTTTATTTTGTAAATGCAGTTGGAAATGGGATTTTGGTGAATAGATTACCCTATCTCGAGATGTTAACAACAAACCAAATTTTCCGATCACACATAAACTGTAATAAATTCTGATGATAACCCCTGGATTACTATTTGTGGGCTATGTCAAAAATAAAGTCTATACTAAGCTAATCGAATCGATCTACAAAGTCAATCCGTGATATGATTAACGAAATAGACCCGGCATTTTTTTTTGAACTGTGATATCAAATTAAAGATATAATTCTTGAGTTATTTTAGGGAAAATTCCCGAACCAGTGCTCGTTTCCTTCTTTGAGTCATCAGTGTAGATTCAGATCGCGTCGCTTTGAAGGACATAGTTTCTAATAAAATTGGGTGTATGTACTACATAGTCCATACGTTGCCCTAATAATGGCCAGCCTATCTTCTGTAAGATAGTACCGTGAGCAATAAGGTTATACTACAGTCCGCCTGATTTCTTGAGTCTTAGTTCAGAGTTAGCAGAATGCATTTTATATAGAAATCAGGCCTACAGATTAGATTGAGGTGTAGAATTCATAAATGTATACTTGTAACATTAAGTTTCCAAAACGTTTATTTTCAATGTAAAATCATTAATAGTTCAATAAATATTAAATTTAATTAAATTATATGCATGTCTTTGAAGCTAAACGATTTCATTCGAATGTTTTTATGGCATGATATGCGACCAAATTTTAAATCTGATTTTTTTTTAACTAATTCACCAAAATCTACAATTGAATTAATTATTTCGAAGCTATGTGGTAATATAAATACAAATATTTCTGGGCCACATTCATCAATTTCATTTTATTTGTTTAGATTGGCTGAATAATTACTACTACTCGTACTTTCTTATTTATTAAATATTTTAAAATAGAATTTGCTTAAACAATAAATTACGATTTGATTGTGAAACAAAACAAAAATATCTCAACACTAGACAAAATTGTATGCAAGCATAAATATTTAAATATATATTTTAAATATCTAAATATGAGTAATAGGAACACAAAATATACTAAACTAAAACTATTCCACTTAGAAGCCGGCAAAAACCTCTTGTAATTCAAGCACGTTTTTTTAAAGCCCGGTTTTAAAACGTGATCAGTGATTTGAACATTGTTTTGGCTAGTGATTGTGATTTGAACAAGTAATGACTATTTTTAGCTGTCAAAAAAAAATTGAGAAAAACCCATACAATAAATTTTGTAAAATGTTTATCACCGCTATGACGTGGGTCGCTTAAAATTATATTACTATATGTAATAAATATTAGTAAATACATTTGAAGATATTATTAAACTAAAATAATTATTAACGGTAATAAAATTGTGTGTTTATTTAATATAAATTCAATAAAGTCCCCGTTTACACTGGGAAACATTTGGAAGGGAAACATTTTGTTTGGTAGAGAGGGACGGGTGGGTAGGAGAATATGAAATTTGTTTCCCGTTCTCGGATGCACGCTTTGTGCTTTCATTCTTATTGAAAAGTACTTGTTAAATATGAATTCCAATTGATATGAATCATTAAATATTTCGATAATTCCAATTACCAATTATCAAATACTTTAAAAATATTAATGGTACAATTCGATTTATATATTTATTAATAAGAAAATTCCAAACACAAAAAATCGCACTTAATTTTTGACACATTCCTCCCGTGTAGACCCCAAATTAATTGTCTTGATAATTAACTTAAAATACTTTCAAATAAGAATTCCTTTCGTTTAATTAACATTTTTCAAAGTTATTATTAAAAATGTTTTTTTTTTTGTATATAAATAAAAATAAAATTTAATTGAATTGAATATGAATGACTTGATTTTAAGCGACACATACAATTATTATAAAAACAACTAAATTTGTCAACAGCAAAAAAATTATGAAAATAATTTTGAATTTTATTTTAAAAGAATAATTCATGCACGTAAGTATTTTTGAATTGTTAAAACATACAAAAGGTTAATTAACATATTAAAACTATTTAGTTGAATTACACTATTTTTCCAATTAATCTTTAAATCTAAATTACATTTTACAATAATTTCCTTTGAAGAACATGCAACCAACTATGTAAAGTTCCTGCAATTGTACGTAGGTGAATTTTTTAAGTAATTTAAAATTTCATATTATAAATCCATATTTATAACAAAAACAAATAACTTTGCATAAGAATTTGTATACAAAAAAGTCAGGCTCAAATATAAAAGTTATAAATAATACACAGCATAAAGTAACAGTATAGAAAATACAGTTATACACAAGATTTTCTATAGAAAATACTGTTATAAAGAAGATTTTCTGTAGAAAGTACTGGTATATACAAGATTTTCTACAGAAAATATTGTTATAAAGGAGATTTTCTGTAGAAAGTACAGTTATACACAAGATTTTCTATAGAAAATACTGTTATAAATAAGATTTTCTATAGAAAATACTTTTATACACAAGATTTTCTATAGAAAATACTGTTATACACAACTAGGGTTCCAAATTTCCCGGACATTGTTCACTTTCAGCAATTTTTTAAGACTAAATTTAACCAAAAACCAGTAAAGTTTTTTAAAATAAGTAGTCTTCCTAGTTTTTACTTGCATTTTTAAAATAATAACAACAAAAACTTTGTTTTTAAACAGGCTAAATGGAATAACATGAACGTTTTGACATTTTACTTGATCACATTTCAGTAGTACCTACATATAGAAGCATTGACAATTGTTACAATCAATTAAATTTCGTTTGAAAATTCTCTATGAAAATGTTGGATTTGAGAGAGTACTCAATACCTTGAAATATAAAATAGTATCAAAAACGTATGATCGTATGCTGTTACAAACATTTTAACGACTGTGCAAACCATCCACCTAATTGCATATACATACATGCATACATACATATGTATTGTGGGACGGCCGGTGTTGCGTGCGTGAATTTTTTGAAGATTTATATTTTTTCAATAGAAAAACTATTTTAAAAATATAACATAATTTTCGCAAGGTAAAGTTTTCCTTAAAATAGAGCAATGTTTGTTTTTAAGAAAACTATTTCTAAAACAACAACAAACATTTTACATTTCTAACGATAAGAAACAGTAACAATTTCAGGCCAACTTAAAAACAATATTGATTAGTTTTATGTTTATGGGTTAATTGTTAGAGTTTGAGGAATCTAAGCCAAACAAATTGTATGTGGTAAGTTTTTAGAATCACTGTTAGATTTACTTTCATGCTCCAATGACATCATCTTGTCCAAAATTAAATGTTTTGTTATATGTCTGTTTGTGGGTTTGTATATTTGTATGAATATTTTTAACTATGAAATATGCCTAATAAATCAACGTTTCTTATTATACTCGTATGTGTCTATGTCTGCATGATGTGTTTGGTTTTTTAAAGAGATAATGGTTTGTTTTATGGGTAATTAAGAATTTCAGAAGAATTTGTTAAACAAATTTATATTTTTATATTTTAATAAAATTCATAGTTTAATTGTTAATGTTTTTTTGAAATACTTTTTTTTCAATAAATCAAAATTTTAAAATTACTAAAGACTGAATTAATCGATAATTTGACTGATCCGTGATGCTGTGTAAACCTTAAAATTAGTTTTTCAAATTTGTCTTCTGGTCTAGTGATCTAGTAAAAAGATCACCAAATAATGTAAATCATATTGGAAATGAGAATGAAAACACCTGTTACAATTTTGAATTGTGAAAAATAAAATTAATGAAATTAATTTAAAAATGTATGTACATATGTATGTTCAAAATTACACACTAATCTTACTTCCAAGAAAACATTTTGGCTGATATGAATTTCTAACATGAGTGAAATCGAATGTCTGTGTTTGTCTACTCACAATACTTTGTTCAAGTTGAGCTGAGTGCTTAATTGAGTTACGTGCTGTTGTATAATACGAAGCAGTGTTTATAGAATTGATCAAAGGAAACACGGGAATAGCGGTTCCATCTAAAAAGTGATGCAAATAAAAAGTTATTGTAGATCAATTTTGGGCGAGAACGAAGCTAGACTACCACAGGTGAATGATTTATACAGATTCGAAACTCTGATTACCGAAAAGTATTTTCTTTTCCTTTGAAAATGTCTTTCTGAAAGTCTACTTCGAGCGTATAAACATTTTTGAAATTGCCGAAATTTTACAAAATAAATTAAAAAAAAGTTTTAATTTTAAGCAAAAAATTGCCCCAGGACTTTTGGGCACAATTGCAGACGCAATTTCGTTTATGTTCTTCTGTCTTATTTTAAAATGGCATTCTTTTTGTGTAAAATGCCATTTTCGGGAAACATAGTTGTTCGAACAAGAACATAACATCGTCATGAGTTGTCCATACGAGAAAAATTGTTCGCTAAATGAACAAATTGCAATGCCCAATGCCATTGTCAACCTAAATAACTTCCTTTACATTTTAGGGTGTTGTCTACATTATCAATTTATATTTATCGCTGTTTATTTTCGCAATGAAAGTAAATACGTATTAACATAATTAGTCCAAGTCTTTAAATTGATAACGTGATTGATTTTCATTATTATTATTACTCTTGTCTTGTTTATATTGTCATTTATGCATTAAATGACCAACTTGATTATTGCAACAATGACGTTAATGACATAAATGTTGTTATTAATTTGCTATTAATATTTACAACAGAAATAAAAAACATTTTAAATTAAAGGAATATTATTTATTAGTATGGTTTAAATAAATGGTCTCAAATTAAGACAGACGATCAGGGTTAATTGTTTGGATACTGTATACATATATAACAAACTAAGCGAATGGAAAAAGTTCAGTTTCATTATTATTATTGAATATCTTGATTGTTTGTGACATCCATGTACATACATACATACATACACACATATATATTAGTTAATGGAATCTTATTAATTCCAAGAAATAAAATGAAATTTGAATTTAAAGCAATAATAAAACATTTAGATCAATTAAAGAGTCTCTAAAATGAAAATAAACGATGATCGACAACTATTTCAAATTTGTTATCAAATTAATTAAAATAATCCAAATATTTACACATTGGTATTAAGTAAACATTTTAATTTGTTTGTACATACATGCAAAAATTATATTGGCACCGTTTTTTCGCCAGATTTTGCCAAACGAATATTTCTTTCTTAACCCTTTAATGGCTAAATTCACAGTCTTTAGTTAGCTAATGGCAAAGGCTGAACTAATGATTCTTTATTCGCAATGCTTAGTTTGCCATAAGAATACCAAGTAATAGTTAAACAATAGTTAGTATTTTAGTTTACCAATGGTTAACTAATGACCGAGAATTCGGCCATAAGTGTAATATCATTATAATCAACCATGTAATGAATATACCGTTAACAAATAATCTTAATAAAAAATGTTAGCACTGTACTATTTATATAAAAAATTCACTTAATGGGTTAAGCGTTTAGTGTTATTATTTACTATCACATGAATACGTTTTTTTTTATCAATAATTCTTATCACATTATTAATAAAATAAAAAACAAACTCAAGAAATTCAAAGTTTGATAGGGAAGATTGCTAAATAAGCATACAAACATGCGTAAATGATTCATGTTTTGTAATAATTATTACGTTAAAAAGATTTGGAAAGATTGAGCAAAAAGATAATAGCAGTAAATAATAATTATTGATATCTAAAATTGTTAGGGCAATTTTTATAATTAAATTTAACTTTCAGAAATTATTTTATTTAATTTAAACTGAGGTACGAAAAAATTCCTGTGTATAAAATTACATAAAATTATTACAAAGAATTTAAGTAAGTAATGAGAAGTACAACTCTTGATTGGTCCTTTGTTTGGTTCCTAGATGTCAGAGAAAGGAACCTGTCACTTAGCAAGGTATTGTCATTGGAGAGTGTTAAATGACATCGCTAATCTTAACAAAATTGTTTAGCGTTTGTTACTATAAAACTGGTCCTTATTATTACTTTAATAAAACCTAAATTTGTCGACAGTCTATTTAATAATGATGTAATATATACATATTTAAACCAGTAACTTGATGTGTCCTCTTTACATCGGCCTCACTTCATTTTCGTAAAGTCGAAATTATCGCACTCGGAAATTGTAAACAAGTGATAACATTACTGCTTCTAAGCTCGTATGTACATGGGAAGTATTTATCAAACTATATTTCTACAATCGATATTTATATTATATATTAAGAATGATGTTGATCATTCGTGGTTATTACACACCATTTATTATATTCTGATTTTATGAGAGAACTATCTTGTTATATAAGTTTTGAACTTAAACTTTCAATTACCGCATATTTTATTAAATTCGACATGTTTAATATAATATTGATACTTTTTTTTTATTATTTCTTTCATTCAATATAAATTTATACAATAAATTTTCAACGCCTCAGCGCCATAAAGGCTTTGTAGAGACTAAAAGGCAACTCTATGTTTACACATATAAAATATTTAATTTTCATTTTCTAATTTAAAATATTTACAATTATAAAAAATTCAATTCTATTTTCTAATTTTTTAATTTAACGTATTTACAATAAATACCTTAAAAATATAAAAAAAAATATAAAAAAAAAATAAAAAATAAAAATAACTGGAAATAGTAATTAAAATAATTCTCTATATTCGAAGTGCTTCAACGTTACTAAGTAAAAGATCCTTAATGGATTTTTTGAATGAGCTTGTATATTACGAATATTGACATAGTGCAGTAAAATTTTAATACCCCGTTTTTAAGAAAAAGTTGGCTACCGATTCAAAATCTTGATAAGGTAACGATAACGATAATTTCCAAAATATGTTGACAATGGAGTTTTTCTTTACAGCTTACCCGCGATCATCATATTTGTGTTCAGTACTGTTTGACAATTCATTACACCACAACAAAACTTTCAATTATTAAGCTGTATTAGGAAAATCAGTGTTAGAAAATTTTTCGGTTGCATTTTTCGTTTGCATTTTCGACCTTCGAACCCACTATTGGCAATACCGAAACGTAACAGAATTTTTTATTGAAAATCTACAAAAAGGTCTAAATTAATTGTATTGATCGTTCTATCATACATTTATCTAAATTGTATGTGTTTTTTAAATCACATCCGAAAGCTCTTAAAAAATCACTCTTTATAAACATTTTGTTATTGTTCTTGTTACTGTAAAAACATTGAAGCTACAAATACCTATATGTATTGTAAGATTTAAGAAACAAATAAGCCAAATTTAGATTAGATTTAATTTGAAAATAATAAGCCAATGAACAAATTTATACATTATTAGTTCTAAACATTATATTTTTCAACATATAAACTTATTTTACCATATAAATGGATTGGTTTAAAGTGTAGAGTTTATCTTTGTAATTCAAATTTGTTATTGGTCTAAATTCGAACTATTTAGAATGTTGGAGTTATAAATGTGAACAATTTATTGGCACTCCCGGAAAATCATGAAGAGGAAATTTATTATAAGAAATTTCTCAAAAATAGTAGTTAAATTAAATTAGACATCTTAAAATAAATTTAAATAATGTTTGCATTTTTCAGTTGGTTTTTTGGATAGCCCGAAAACATTGTATTAACATAATTTTTAATACCACATATCACAAAAACTCGAAAAGAAAACTTAAACTAAAAATTTAATTATAACGTAATTTACTTTTGCGTTTTATACCCTATTAAATACGTTTTATTAAATTTACGACTTCAGTTGTTTAGATGTTTATTAAATTGCCAAAAATTTTCTGAAAATAATTGAAACATTTATCTATAGAAATATCTTGTATAACATTTCCTACTCAATTTAAACAATTTTTTAACAAATGTTTTTTAAAACAACTCATTAATTTTCATTTCAAAAGTTCACTAATTCTGCTAAATAAATATACATATGTATAGGTATATATTTTTTAATTAATACTTATTTACTTACTCTTTTGCATCATCCATTAAAATTCCTTTGATTCTTACTTTATCACCAATATGTACGGTATTGGGTGCAATTGTGGCAGTATATTTAATCGGTGGCATAATTTTTGGTATTTGCCTTAAAAATAAATATTTCTGTACAATATAAGTATACAAAAGTTTAAAAATCTATTTCTTGTTTTTATAATCTATTTTCTAGAATCAATTCAGCGACAATTTAGCGTCCAAGTGGAAGAAACACAGCAATAACGTAATGACAAAGAAGAACAAAATTCCTTTGGCCGATGATTTAGCTTGTAAAACGATTTGTTATAATTTTAAATAAGTGTTTGTTGTTATTATTGAAAATTTCATTCATAAATTTCAATGCGTTATATTTTATATAGTTATCTATTTTATTTACTTCATGTTTTGTTATGGTAATTTTGTATTACTGGTTGCCAAGTAGGTATGTAGTTACGAGAAATCTCGTTTTTTTATATTTAATGGAATTTTTGTTCACTCTTTTTTTATTTAATACTTAAATTAATTGAAATTTCTTTTTTAGCATTTTTTTCTTTCAAATATTTAAATAATTTTCTAAAATCTTATAAATATCTGTCCGCACTTCACGTTTGGCTTGGTGGTATTCTTGCGCTTAACTAAAAAGATTTGTGCCGGTGTATTGAGTATTTGATTATTTTATAAAATGTTTGCGAGCGAAAGACAGAGTGAATGCCAGCGTTGCCATTTGTCAAGTTTTCCCTTTTTTGAGATGCAAAAAAGTTTTCAAGTTTTATTCAAAAAAAAAAAAGTTCTTTGGAAATTTATAATTTATTTATAAGTTTGCGTTAATAATTTAACGATATTATACCTTTTTAATCCATTTTTACTGCAACAATGTTTAATTTAGTATTACTCCGTCTTAAGTACAATAAATGTCATATAAATATTTACAACAAAAATAAACCCTTTATTTTGTACATACGAGTACATATATATATATGGAGTTGGACAGTTAGGAGTACTCAAGTAAATATGTAAAAATAAAAAGTTGTTTTGTTTTCAATAAAATTAGGTTTTGAAATTTAATACTTAAAAAAGTTTTTTTAAAAGTTTTCTTAAAAAAATATATGGCAACGCTGGTGAATGTTAATAAATAAAGAAAAAAGAGTACAAATAAAAATGTCGTATGTAAATTCTCTTAAATTTCTCTACGTTTGTAGAGGTAAAGCTGGAGGTCCACAACTCGCGTTTTGGCGTCAACGCGTTTTAAGCTTTCTAAACGTTTTAAGCGTCAGGCATTTCAAGTTACATGCGAAGATTTTTCGCGTCAATATTTTTTTGTATGTACTTTTGGAGGTGATGCCGTATGCCCAGCTGATTTTTTTTTTATATGAAGTTTTTTATCGGTTTGTTTGTCAAACTCATATAAAAAATGTTATTTCAACTGTCTTTTTTTTCTGGTGACATCATGCTTTGCATTTGTCAAAGTCAGCTGACGCGTGCACGGCTTTCAAAAGTAGAAAGTAAACGAACTTTTCGCGTCCTACGCTTTTGAGTGTCTAACTAACTTTACTCATACAACTACATTGATTCTACTTTTTTGACAGTTACTAAGAACGCGTGAAACGCGTAGACGCTTGGTGTGGACCTCCAGCTTAAGGTAATGTGCTTTTTTTTAAAGAAAATTTCTACAGCATAACTTAAGGACGTCAAAAATATTTGAGTCAACCGTATTTTTTACCTAAAGCCTGTTGATTGAAGCAGCGCTTGTTGGGGATGGCAACAATTTTAGGGGATTTTATTAGAAGAAATATTTAAAAAAAATATGTTTTTTACTGTTTAAAATGGCTGCAAATACTAATTTTATTATAAAAAATCATAATGTTTCTTGGAAACGCGAAGATTAGCAAAAGGTTTGAAATTACATGAGTATGTTTTTAAAGTGTAACGTTGAACATCAGAAAAAAAGTATAAATGAAGAAATGCATCCACAACAACAAAGGTGAGTATATAATTCGGCAGAGCCGAATATAGCACTCTTATGGTCAGTTTTTAACTTAAAAATTAAAGTGTGTTTAAACTTAAGTTCTGTTAAAACCAAATTAATTTTTATAGATCATATTTAAATATAACTTAAATCACTGACTACGTCCATTTAAATACAACTTAAGTTTTTCATACTACCATATGATTTTGCCAGTTCTGCAAATTATGAAAATTCCGCATTGATGTTTTTTTCTTATTTGATAAAAATATTTAATAAATAAAGTCGCCGCGAATAAAAACATTGTGCTTATTATTATCAATATCAACTAAAACAATGAATTTAAATGAAGAGGACATGAATGATGCAGCTTTTGTCTATTTAGTTTACAACAATTTGTAACTAACTAAATAGTAAATCAACTGTTAAATGAAGAAATTGTTTATATTTTTTTTCACACATACTTTTATCATAATTAAATACAAAACTTAATTTGAGACACCGTTAAGTTTAAGTTTAAGGAAAAAATAAATTTAAAAAATTTAAAAACTTTACTTGTTTTTTTTTTAATCTAAAAAAGTTCTTTTAATTTTATGTTGTTGTTTGTATATGATAAAAAACGACAGGATCTAAAAAGTCCTTTCTTGCTTTCTTTATTTGTTAACTAATTCAGAACCACATTGTAAAACTGTAAAAAAAAAGAAATGCACATTTCCTACTTTTGGGATGACAAATTTTCAATGACCTTGACAATTTCGAATAACGGTATATTTGTGGTGAATTTCTTATTTGTTAGCTAATTCAGCAACCACCCCGTAAAACTGTAAATTGCACACCCATTGCCTGCTTTTAGGATGACAAATTTCAATGACCTTGAAAAATTTCGAATAACGGTATTTGTGGTGAATTTATAAAAAACTCACCATTATTTTATACTCACCACGATTTTATTTACCACGATTTTATTCACCACGATTTTATTCACCACCTTTTAAATTCACATGGCAGAAAAAAATTTCTCTGAGCAGTCGGTGACGTTCCCCTCCCCTCAATCACCACCGTCAGTCCGACCGGCCCACCACTCTTTTAAAATTTCTCCCTTCGTCGGCGTCGTCGTCGGAATCGTCGTCGGAATCGTCGTCGTCCTTTTTGCATCCATCGTGCGTGCGTTGCCGGTTTGGGTAAAACCCGGATGTTCTATTTATGCGAACTTTTTTAGAAAAAAGAATATGGGAATTTTTGTGGTTTATTTTTAGACAAAAAAGAAGCATGCCATATTGTTCGTAATACAAACAACAACCTTTTCGAAACACTTCCTAAATGTCAACTATTAATTCGATCTGGTAACATTAAGCAGCAAATTGACGTAGCCAATTCAACCAATAGAAAAGCAATTCGTGGTTAAAGAGAGCAAATTTCATATCTCTAGACTACAAAGTTGGGCCAAAAATAAACAAATAATGACATTGATGATATCTAATGAATTAAAATCCAAAAGATTTCTAACTAAGCGGTATACAATTTAGTAAAAAATAAATAACATTTTAAAACTATTAGAAAAAGTTGTAAAAAAGAAAGCTAGAGGTTGAATTTTAAAACAAAGGCGTTATTCATTAATTCAAGTGACTTTGGACTTCTGAGCTCTCATTTCTTACTTTAGCACACTCTTTAAGAGAAGTTGTTTTTTCGTGTCATTTTTATCTGCTATTAATTTCAAGTTTTCACCGGTTGAAGCATTTAGTAGACATTTGTTAAACAAATATAAGTGAATTTATTGGAAATTACTAGAAATTTAATAATTAAATCAACAAAACTACAAGTAAGTTACAGGCGGAGTTTTGCTAATTAAAATTTATCTCCGGTTTGCTTATTTTTCCTTAAATTCTTAAAGTAAATTATGATGTGTCAATGAAAATTTTTTAGCTTACGTAGCCTAAAAAAATTCTTAACATGGTCATAAATTATTAAGCAGATTATAATAAAATCGTAAATTTTTGTTATTGATCTTCAAATAACCTACTATTTTTTTTGTTACATTTCAGACATGAAATCACAGTTAGTTTATTTTATGTTAATCGGTGTGGCTGTTTTTGCCCAAACATCTTTAGCCTTAAAAGAAGAAGATTGCGAAGGTTAGTTAAGTAAACCTGTTGTTTGTGTGTACCATTTACAATATCCCTGTAAAAGAAAGTACCTATATATGTATTTTTTCCTCAAATTAACACTTTCTATTTATTCAGTTTGCATTAAAACTATCAGGCGTTTTGGTGAATCTTTAAATGATGCTACCAAAAAAGACTACAAATTGATCGAAACCGAATTTAAAAAATTCTGTAAGACACAAAAGAATAAAGAACAAAGATTTGTAAGTATTTTTGTTGATGTTGCTGTTGTTTTTCGGATGGTTTTTAAGACGTCATGAGTTAATACAAATATTTTGTTTTGTTATTATTTAGTGTTATTACTTGGGCGGTTTGGAGGAATCTGCCACTGGCATTTTGAATGAAATGTCTAAGCCATTGAGTTGGTCTATGCCTGCCGATAAAGTCTGTGAGAAATTGAAAAAGAAGGATGCTCAAATTTGTGATTTACGTTATGGTAAGTTGAAGTAAAAAATTTAATTCATAGATTAGGCTAAAACATCATATTTTAAATGATAAAAAAGTAAAACTGACATGCTGTCAGTTAATTAAATTTTAATTAATTACTCACCCCTATCGTGAATAAAAATGTGTTCCCTTTTATTTTTTTAACATTGAATTTTAATAGGAAACATGTGAAAAGGGAACAAATTTCATGGGGAATTTTTATTCACGATAGGGGTGACTATGTACCTACATGTTCTAAAAATAAATGCCTATAAAATGAATATAACAGAAAGGGGCAGGGGCGTATCTTCACACAATTTTATATTATACCTAGGTATATATTCATCAATTGTTAGGAATTTTCTTAAAGATATTAAATAATAATTAGGTTATATTTAAGTAAAAGAAATTTTTAATCTTGAACCAATTCAAACAATCAAGAAAATAAAAATAAACATAAGTATGATTCGATATTAAACTTGATCTTTATTAGTAACGTTGTCCGTCTGTTGAAATAAACTCTTCGACGCTATAAAATAATTTTAATAAACTGATTAAATATTAATATACCTATATATCGATAACTGTTCTTAAAAATCTGAAAAAATTCCTTATTATAGGTACATACATAGTTTATTTGACCATTTTTTTTTTTATTAATATTTTAGTAATTATTCAAGCTTAAGACTTTTTAAATAAAATTTTATTTTTTATTTTCAATGGGTCGATTTATTCATTCCGTTCCGCGTGGGGAAAGTAATTTTTTGTGCGGAAGCATAATTTGAAGTTATTCATTCCGTTACTGCGGTATTTTTCCTTTTTGCGGTATCATCTTTACAAAGACAGTATTGCGGTATTTTTCTCAAATGTATATTCTATTTACCAAAAACATGCATTTTGTTGTAATAAAAAAACAGAAGTAATAATTCATATTCATAAATAAAGTTTACAATTCCTTTCGGCTTATAAAACAAAACTTGTATTATAAAAATTTCATTTCAAATTGAAACATTTTTTATGAATTAGTATTCAAAATCGTTGGAACAATCTTTATTACTTTAGATTTTTTAAATATATTTAAACCAAATCAGTATAATATACATTTTTCACACTCCAATTTTTATTTTTTCAGAAAAACAAATTGACTTGAATGCCGTCGATTTGAAAAAACTCAAAGTACGTGATTTGAAGAAAATTCTCAATGACTGGGATGAAGAATGTGACGGTTGTTTGGAAAAGACCGATTTCATTAAGAGAATAGAAGAACTGAAACCCAAATATGTTAAAACTGAATTATAAGATTTAATCATAGGAAAAAACTCATAAATCACAATATAAAAAGACTTAAATTAGTTAAATAAAACCAAACATAAAACACATGCTCCGTACACACAGAACAGAAAAAAATATGAAATTCTAATGTTGCATTTAAGTTAATTAATTATTGGTTTCGAAAACAACAGTGTCTAATTTAAAACAAGAGAAAACCCTAAATTGTCTAATTGAATAAAACACAGAATACATTACTAAAACACATAAAAAAATTTTGAGTTTTATTTAAACTCGATTTTTAGACAGACATAAACAAAATGAGTAGTGCAAATAAATTACAAACACAAAATAGGTACATAATATCAAGAATTTCAAATACAATTTTTACACAAATACATATAAAAATAGTAGCTCATCACTAAATAGAAAACAATTTTAAATAAATATACATACATTTTACAGGAGAAATTTCGTATTAATTTTCAAAATTTGTTCAGTTTTCTTAATTTGTTAAAAAATGTTTACGTATAAAAACATTAACATTACAAATTGTATATTAGTTTAAATAATAATGTTTACTTTTTTATTTAAAAAAATGTGTAACTGTTTTTTAATTAAAATTACTAGTTTTTTTAGTTTTGGCTTAACAATAAATTCATTACAAATAAAAAAAAAATAAATATTAAAATTGTTAATAATTAAAATTAAGTTTATAATTTTGTTTATTGTCCTTAACGTCTATAGGGTTGCTTGTTGTAGCGCCCTCTTTCGTTTTCTTCAGCGAGAATTGTATATTCACTGTATACAACACACCAACAGTAAGTTAAAATGGCTGTGAAAGAAAAAATAAAAAAATTTTTAATGTATTTATTTAGTTGTACTGTTGTTAATTAGTTATTAGCTAATGTTTTTGAAGCATACTTTAAGGATGGTAAATAAATTATACTTGTGTCTAGGTATAAATCATTAGACATAACAACAGTGCTTCGAATTAATGCAATTTAAAAACGTATTAGAAATAACTAAAGAATATTCCTGTTTTATTCCATAAACATATTCCTAAAGATCAACAAAGCCTTTCTTTTCAATAGTATTTAATATTTCTTAATTGTAACGTATAAAATTGCAACAAAAATGAAAACGTTAAAGCAAAAAACCATTATAAAATAATAAATTGTATTGATTTAATGGGAACAAAAAAAGCATTGTTTAAAATATTGATGTTCGCTGTTTTTGGAGTAACTATTTGAATTTGATTGTTTTATTTTCTTCGGCTTTTAATTAAAAACTCTTTCGTGTCAACTTAAAACATACCTACATATTATATATTAATTTGAGTTATTGGACAAATCAAATTCGGAAAAAAGTCCAAATTTGCATTTTACAGCATAATGTTTGAGACATAGTTTTTTTTTTTTTTTTTTTGAAAAAAATTACTTCACTTTCTATATCTCATTATTTCATTTAAAAAAAAATGAGGAATAAGTCAGGCTTATTTCAATGTGATATTACTTGCAAGCTATCTATAGGAAAACCTCGAAAAATCTGCCAATATGATATCAACATTTTGTAAAGCTAAAATAGTCTTGCTTTTTTTGAAGTCAGGTTTCTAAAAGAACTGTTGTAAAAGATTAAAGATATACGTTAAAAACCATTGAAACATCTTGGTGTATGGGGATGCTTTCCCTGGTACACTGTAGGCCCATTAAGCCTCGTGCTGAAAGAAATATGCCCTTAAAATTGGTACTCCACAAGACAACGACCCGAAACATATTTAAGATTAAGGTTAATGTTAAAGATAAGCTTGGGAAAAAAGACTAAACTTTTGAAAAAATATGTTACACAATTCCTTAATCTACCTCTGAAAATGCCCAAAGATGTGATACTGTTATTTCAATTAAATGACCTTAATTGTGGTTATAAAGCTAATTTGCCATATTATAATTAATATTGAAAAGAAGTGATATCTGTTATCCATGTCCATAAATCTTGTCAACAAAGTGTTTAACATTCTGAAATACTTTGCCTATTAGACAGCAGAAATTGTATTCCTCATCCGTCTTTCATTAAGTATGTTATCAAAAACTCTTAAAATAATTCGGGATATACTTAAGAATACATACAGCCCAATCATGAATAAAAATTCTGCGGGAGTTTTTTCCCTTTTGATTTTTTTAACATTGAATTCGAATAGGTAAAATGGAAAAGGGAAAACACTTCCGCGGAATTTTTATTCATGATTGGGCTGATATTCTACATGACTAACAACTACATACATACATCTTCACTGCCGAAATTTAATTCGGTTCAGTAATGTCGGCCTGATTTAAACTTTAACAGTCAGGATCATCAATATTGTACCTGTTTTCATTTATAAACATTTAAGTTTAACATAATTTCGTCCATATATCTAATCTCAAACAGAATTCCCAAGCACTTTTTTGTGGACCTTAGAATATCGATTTGATTTTTTCATGGATTCGAAGCTTATTCTTCCTTTATTCTCAATACAATATAAACGATTATATGACGAATTCGGTATTTTTAGTGCAATGTTATTTTTGAAAAACTCTTTATGGACCTAAATAGTTTATATTAATTGCAAGTAATTTCATATCACAACATCAGAAGACATTCCCAACCAGTTAAACTCTTGTTAATTTTTAATAATTTTTCTACAAATTTCTATAAACATTTTAAGATTTAACTTATAAATATCTTGAAACGAATTCAGAATTTTTACTGCACTGTTATTTTTGAAAAACTCTTGATGGAACCAAAATCTTTATAGTTTATATTGATTTCAAGTATGTAGTTTCATATCACAACATCAGAAGGCATTTCCAACCAGTCAAACTCTTTTAAATTTTTAGTGACTTTTCTACAACTTTCTATAACAATTTCAAGATCAAATTTATAAATAAAATATTTATTTAACGCTATTTTTATTTTATAATCCCTTGGGTTCCAATTATGATTCAAAAATTGTATTAATTTATGTATTATTAACGCGAAATTTAAAAAATATTGTATATTACATATAAAAGAACCATTACCATAGTAATTTTTTTATTATTTAAAGTCTACATAATTGTTTTCATAAAAATATTGTATGTGCATACAAACGAATGACGATCACTGTAATTAAATTACAACTACTTAATGCTTTCAAACTGTCACTCATAAATATTCAAATAAATAAGTATTACTGTCATATTTATACACAATCCAAATACATACATATATTAATATGTATTTGTATTATTTTGGCGAAATGAATTGCAATTTCTTTAACCATAAATAAACCGCACCTTGTATGTCAGTTAATAATACATACGATACGATACTACCACCACCACAAGTTGTTAGATTTCCTTAAAAACCAACTTAATATCTTTTCTACCATAAACATTTCTCATTATACTCATATTCAAAAGTAATTTAATTCATTTGTACTACATTCTCCATACAACAATTGTGAAGAAAACCTCATTATATTAAATTTAAGTTACATTTAGTAAAAACCTTTTATATACATACATACATACATATGTATGTAATTGAAATGCAATAACTCTAGCCCATAATATGAATAAAACAACTTTTTTTCTCTTTGGATTTAAAGAAAAAACCACTTAACCTATAAAACGAAGCAAATAACACACTTCCAACAAATATAATTTTCTAATTGTAAACCTCCCCTCCCTCTTATCTTTTATAATTATGTATAAAGAATGAAAATATTTTATTTATGACACTTACCACATGCAATCAAACCAAATACCAGCCATAAAACACCAGTCAAGACGAAGCCATCAATAAAGAAGACAACGGCTGTATAAATGATGGAAACTAATAAACCGATGGCAATCATAATGCCCAATACCACCCAGGGCATCATCAAGTAATGGTTGCGCTAAAAAATATTATAAAATTTGTTAGAAGATTTGTTTGATAAGGAACAGGATTTTCATTAATTTATTTATGTACATATGTATATTATACCTTTATAACACCCGCTATCATTAGTAGAGATATCAGTATGGTCATGCAAAGATTGATAACCAAAATAATTTTAACAATTTCTGTTGGTATCCAATCGAATACGATTGTCTTGAATTGTACTCTGGTGGTGAAAATCAGTATGATCGTGATGATGGACAAAATAATGGCCAAGATGCCGGAAACAATTGAGCCATTGCGTGTGGACTGGCAAAAGCAGCATGATTTCAATAAAGGTCCAGCCATTTTGTTTTAGTTTGTAACTGAAAGTGGCAGAAAAGAAGCAAATAAATTATTATTTATTAATAATTAATTAATAGAGCATTATTATTTACTTATTAACAATTAATAGGTATTATCATGGTGCAACTATACAAGGTGAGTGCAAATCGACAACAAATACAACACAAAACAGAAACAACGGGCATTTTGTTTGTGTAAAATAATGTACTACTGTCAAAAATACTTGAAAAAGTATTACTTTTGACATAAGTAAATTGTAAACAAAGTCAGTCAGCTGGGCTATTGCACTCACCTTGTAGTTGCACCATGGGTATTATTATGAAACTAAAAGTCAAAATATTGCTGGAAATGTTTTTGAAGAATTTTTGAAAAAGTCTTATAACTATCAAATAATCATAACAAAATTATTATTTAAACCAGTAAGAAAGTATAGTCGCTCAAGCCCGACCATCTAATACCCTACGCCCAGTATATGTATAAAAGAGTTTTTTAGAAATGGGCGTTATATGGGAGTTATAACCTTTTGTGGAACGATCATCCAAAAATTTAGAGTCATGACGTCTGTGAATATAAGTATTATATGTGTTAAACTTTATCTCGCTATAAATACCTTTAAAAGATTTATGGAGCTTAAAGTGAATTACGGAGAGGGTCTTATATGGGAGTTTCGACTAATTATGGACCGATCATAATAAAATTGTACCGTATTATTTGCATATATGTATATGAAATATATTTTCGTTCAATATTATTTTGATATCAACGTTTTTGAGAGAGTTATGCTCTTTAAAGTAATTTTCGTAAGTGGGTCATATATGGGAGCTACGAGTAATTATGAACCGATCTGCACAAAATTCGTAGATGTGATTTGGCTTTATTTATCACTCATTTGTGATGAAATTTGTTTAAATACTTGCATAATTCAAACATTTTTGGCCCAGGTGAAGTAATATACCGATTTACAAAAATTTCAATCCCATCCACCCTTGGGCCGAAAAATATCACGTATCAAATTTTATCGAATCCCAGGGAGAGAGTTCTGCATCAATTAAAACAAATAGTCGGTTCAAGGTCTGGAAAGGTATTGCAACATAGCGTTGTCATGTTGGAATATTACGCTTTCATGTCTGGACACAAATTCTGGGCGTTTTCCGGACAATGACCGTTTCAAACGAATAAGTTGCATTCGTTACAGTTTACCTTTGATGGTCGGGCCATATATATTTGACTTTGGTGTCGATTCGTTTGCCTGGCCGGGCTTTAAATATGATCTCTTACGCTTCGGGTTATCGTAATCGAACCATTTTCATTGCAAGTAATGATTCGGTGTAAAAATTATTTCCTTTTAAAATTGCTGCTTGAGCAGCTCCCAATGATTTTGCAAGGTGTTATTAAGTTTTGAAAACAATCTACATGGAGTAATACCAGCAGTTCTTGGCCTGGGCGAAATTTGTCTTCCGTGTCAAAATCACTTTACACAAAAAAACACAACCATAAGCTTCGGTGCGCTTAAGCTGCACTTATTTCAAATTTAAGAAGTAAAGCAAAACTGAAGGCATATGACACTTTGTTGGCAGAAAATTTGATATATTGGAAGCAAAACAAAAACTTTTTTTTTTGTTACACTATTATATAGAGTGTTTTTTTTAGATATATAGAACTTTAAGTTGGCAACACTTTTTAACTGGCGGTCATTTAGTCAGCTGTTAAGTGATTTATGTTTGAAGATAAGCCTGAAACGAATGACAACTTGGAGGCCAACATTCGATGCGTTATGGCGGATTTACGGCCACAAATGTTAGAAAAAGTCATCGAAAATTAGATCTCCAGATTAGACTACGTCCGTGGCAGTCATATATAAATTATAATGCCAGAAGATTATCTTTCGTATTACTTGTCAATTCAATAAGAATCATCTTTGCTTTATTCCATTTCAAAGTTCTATACATCTCAAAAAACACAGAATCATGATTTTCATTGTTCAGGCGTTGTTGAAATGCTGACAAAAATGTTAAATGTGGTGTTTATACATCTAAAAAAAAACACCTTATATTTTTGTGTCTTTATAAAATGTCTGTCCGTCTGTTGAAGGCTTAGAACATTCTTTGTTTCACTGACATGCTTGGTATTGAAAATGGACAAAATCGGTTATGTAGGATCCGAGTTATAGACAATAGTTTTAGACAACATCGATATATTTAAGTTATTGTTTGCTAGTTTCTTCAAATATATTGCAAATAATATCCCAGTAGATATATTATTCTTTTTCAATATATTTGATTCTGATGGAAAGTCTTACGCGTTGGTTATCAAAGCAAAGGTCTTATGAAATACTAATAATACTTTATTATATTATTTAAAGAGCTTGGCTTTGATTCAAATTTATAACATGTAATTTTTTCCGGTTATTACATGTTATTGCATTGGTTTTAAGTTATGTTAGGAACACAACTGGGAAGAATGACGAACTTCAATTCGCTGTATAATAACGACGAAAAATTATAAAACATTTTTAACAGCTGATAGGTAGTGTGTATAAAAAAAAATAAACATTAACAAACACTGGTAAAAACAATCACCCCTATCGTGAATAAAAATTCCACATGAAATTTGTTCCCTTTTCACATTTTTCCTATTTAAATTCAATGTTAAAAAAATAAAAGGGAACAAATTTCATGTGGAATTTTTATTCACGATAGGGGTGAATATTGTTGTATATTTATTTATTTATAATTCAAGTCAAAATTAACATTATTCACTAAAACATTAAAAACTAAAACGAAACATGGTCGCTCCGTATTGTTTGTTCGTCGTTCGCCGGCGTAAGAAATAGAATGAACTCTATTTCAGAGTTCGCCGCATATGACGAATTAAGCTGACGGCGCGCCGATAGTGTGTGTATTTTTATTATTTTTAGAGACGAATATTCGCGATCAAAAATTCGTCGTTCGTCCCAGTTGTGTTCCTACCACTAATTTGCTAGTTGGTTCAAATAAACTATTTGTTTCGCTATTAATGCCACGAATAAACTTTAAATGAATCTATTGCAATTATTCTACAAATAAGAGAACTATAGAGAAAATCTCACTGTACGAATTTCACTGGGAGATACTGTATAGGTAAAGTGACCATATTTTTTTTTTTATCTGAAAACGGGACATCGAATAATTCTGAAGATTCGGTTATATTAAATAAAAATGCATAGATAATATAATAATATTTTATTTGTCCGTAGTGAATGGCATTATTTATTTTTCGTTACACTACAAAAAAAAAAATTGTGTATACATTGTTATATTTTTCAGAGGTACAAATTTGTTTCAAAATTTTAGGGGACGATTTCAAATATGTATGGAACTCTTGGCAGGATTTTTTAATATTAACTTTAACATTTAACATACCCTTAATTGAGTTTTATCTGCGGTCCACAACTTGTTCATCAGAGAAAATACACGTTCAACTGGCGCATTTGTTCCAGGCAAACATAAAATATATTCAACTATAATTTGAAAATTTGCAACATTTTAAAATGTTTAAATACTTTCACCCAACGATTTTCCGTAGAAATATTTTGTTGATTCCATTTATCAATTTTCTACGATGTTACATATTTAGATACGAGTGAATGAATGAATATTCATCCAATACTTCCGTATCTTTATTGCAATCGATATGTTCTTTTTCGATCAATATATCTAGAACATTTTGAACATCTTTCGACTGTGGTACTTCTGTTAAATTTGCCCAATTAAGTTTTTCTAGATCTTTGTACATATATACATACATATGTACATATGTATATTAAAAAAAACTATCTTTGACGAATTTGAAGAATTGTTCTTACATTTTTGAACAAATCAACTTTTTCTTTTTTCGAATTTCTAAAAACGGGACAGTCCCGTTCAAAACGGGAAGTACCCAGCAAGCCATATGAGTCCGAAAAGAGTCTTTTCTGACACCTTTTTCGGAGCGTTAACGCTCTTTATGAGCCCAAAAAACAATCATAATTGCTCCGAAAACAGAAAAGAGGGGCATTACGTTCGAAAATGGTCCGTCAGAAAGAGCTCTTAGATAATGTCAGAAAAGAGTCTTTTATGAGGGGTTTTTTGGGCTCTGAAAGAGCTCTTAGATAATGTCAGTAAAGAGTCTTTTATGAGTTTTTTTTTGGGCTGTGTGTAATCTTGTTTTTACAGCTATGCTTTTTTTTTGTACAAAGCACAAATAACAGGACAACAACTCTTTGGTACACACATAATTAAGTGGAATTTCTGAGTCATACTGCGTGCCGACTCAGGACAGTAACAAGCAAATTTTTCTTTCGCTCCGAAAATGCTCTTTTGTGGGACTCTTTTCTGACTCCTTTTTCGGAGCGCTCCTAGAATGGTATGCTGGGTATGGTCACGTTATGTATATGTATATTACTACTTTCTTGCTTTTGAACTTTGTGCCAAACAACTTTGAAATAAAATCCAAATTGTAAATACATATAATTTTGAAAATATTTATCTGATATAGTTTTGTTCTCCCTAACTCATTGAAGCTTTTTTAGGCTGTTTTGTCTGGTAAATTTCAAAAATTTTTAATTAGATTTTATTTGTGCAAAATTTTGTAAATTAATATCGCAACATATTTTTTACTTAAATGTTGCTGACGTCAATACTTTAATGATTTATTTATTTTTGCCGGGATATAGAGAAACAAAAGCAGAAACAGAAACATAATAATGTAGGATTTTTTTTTAATAAATATTTATTTAAAGTAAAATGTTTATAAATAGAATTCTGTTTAAATGATGATGAATGTATGGTTTTTACAAATTTTCACATAAAATTATTAAATTTTCAGTTTTTGTTTAAACAAAGTTTATTTAAACAAACCAAAAACGTGATATTTGTTTTAGTATATGATGATGTTATAATAAAATATTTTGCATAGAATTAGTCATGGTTTTGCAACAAAAAAAAAAAAAATCTTTAACTTTATTTTAATTCAAGTAGAAATGAAGACACGCTAAAAACAATTAAAATACGCTCCAAACAGAAAATCAATAATTTTTCTCTTCATAAACACTCTATTTACGTTGGTGTTAAATACTTCGAAAATATTACAACTTGGATAAAATGATCAATAACAATATTTTGATTATCAAACGCTTTTTAAACTCGCCCTATAAATAATTAAATGAGCAACCCACATTCTTTGTTTATTAAAAACAAATTGTTCATAGAAATATACAATGACGTATAGAAGTTAAGAATTTGTATGATAGTAATAAACGCATACACCTGACAATAGAATATGAATGAATGAGTATTATCTAACTTTAACAATTTGTATAAATAACAAAATATTAAGATGTGCCCCATTCTAGAAAACAGTTGTTGCGTTTATTTAAGCCTAAAAATACATTTGGTGTAACCAGTGTTGCCACTAACAAAAAAATTTTGCAACCAAAAAGTTACCAAATGAGAAAAAAAATAACCAAAATTTTTTTTTATAATTATTTAGTTTGTTTTTTTGACCTTTTATTTTTCAGATGATAATTCTTCGGTTTATAACAAACGTTTATTTTTAAATAATATTAAAAAGCAAAAAAAAAATAAAATAAGCAAATTTATCAAATTAAATAGACAACAAAACATTTATATTTTTGATTCCCCATAGGGCACTTCTACACTTGATACTAGACGTATCACGATATTTATTGAATGTGTAGCATGCAATATTGATGGATCGCGATCCATATCGCAGATCGTGGATCTCGTGATAAATATTGAACGTGTAGCATTTTCAATCAGTAAAAAGTGACAGATAATAATAATTGTGTTCATTAAACTTTTTGCTTCAAACTTTTCTTTACACATTTTTCTTCAATAAAAAGCAAGCAAAATAGCTAAACAGGCTTTCTTTTGGTTTTCTCGCGACATTGATAAACGACCCACACAGCCCAAAAATAACATACATAAATACTGACGCGATAAATATTGAACATGTAGCATACGCTCGTAATCCATCAATACTTTAAAATGGATCGCGATCCAAATATCACGATATTTATTGAACGTGTAGCAGTGCCCATAAAGTTACCAAAATGAAAAAAAAGTTCACATCTCCACATTGAAATAAAAAATAACCATTTTTGGTAAAAAATAACTAAAACGGCAACGCTGGGTGTAACTGACCAAGTATAATTTTAAAACTAATTGTGCAATATGTACAACAAGTAACGTGACCATACATGCCGCTTTTGTCGGAATTCTCCCGCTTTTTAATAGCCCATCCCGCCTAAATTTTTTATCCCACATTTTAAACTAAAATCCAGCTTTTTGCTAATTTCGTAAAAAAAAATATAAAAATTTAAAACTGATCGTTGGCCGCTCCTTTAAACATTTTAATTTAATTTACGTTATTTATTTTTCTAACATATTTTAATGACATTATTATTATCGTTAACATATTTTGCCAGCCACGAATGAAAAGTAAAAACGCTGTTTTTTTTTGATTTTCGTCTAATTTTCTGAGTATTGCGTTATTATTCACGTACTTTTGTTGAGATGGTCCCCATTTGACCAGTCATTTAGAAATGTCAGATTAATTTCCAAAGAATTAAGATTCTCACCATGTACATAGATTCTAAATTTACTTCAAGAATAATTCAATTTTGAAAAATGTTCGGAACCATATTTTTGTAGAAATTGTTCCTAAATAAATGCTTTTTGTTTGAATATACGAGGTCTGATCAAAAAATAACCGTTATTTTCAAATTTCGTTAGGGAGATTAAATTTTGTTGTTTGTTTGAATTAATACAAGATGTTTTTCAAGATAAGTGGTTTACATGTTCATAAAAATTCGAAAGTACACTGTGTAAATCATCGCGAACATTAAACTTAAAGTTTATTAATACATGAATATTGTATAAATACAAAAAAAAAATATATAATAAAAAGTTTTTCTAAAAAAAAATTTCTTGCAAGGTTTTTAGAAATTTGCTTCCCTGCGTAATTTTCATTACTAAAACATTCTTGGCCACTCTATGCCAAAATTTGGTTATAGCCCTAATGTACAAATATGTACTTTAAAAGGTAATTATTTTTTTTAAAATGTCTTTTTTAAATAACACAATAGATAAAGTATATTTATATACAATATTTTAGGAAATATGAGATTATAAAAAAAATAAAACAATTATTTATTTATCTAATTTAATGGTCAAATTTAAGTAAATCATGGTATAAATGCATTTTTATACCCACCAAAAAAAAAATATTGAAATATAGGTCGCCGACCAATATAAAATTCTAAGACATTCTAGTTATTTATAGGCCAACGAGTGAAGGACTTAGACGGTTAAAATTTTCTTTTACATAGAATCAAGAATTATGAACTTAATTTTAATGTGAGGCAAAAATAGACAATATATTTCAAAAATAATTTGTAATTATCGGTACATTATGCATAAATCTGTTTTAAAAATAGTTTCGAAACAAATAATTCACAAGTATATAAAAATCGCCGTACCGAATTTTATGACGATTGGCCCATAATTTAATATTAATATTATTAAATCTTATAAATATCGATATCGAAAAAATGGTCAACCAAAAATTTTAGTTTAATTTAATTTTTCCGCCCGTCATTTATTTAAAAAGCAATACACGACAGGGGAGACTAAACACGTAGAAAGACTGAACGTAAATTACTCCCTCTAATGTGTATTTAAGGCGTTAACTAAGTTGGTTAAATTAAGGAAAATTTAAATTTATCCAATATTTATAAATTCTTTTACTGTTTTTTTTTATCTTAATTTAATTTTTTTTTATCTTAATTGTATTAGAAAGCTTCCTAGTTTAGTACCATTTCTAAACACTAGTTTCATCAAAATGGGTCAATTGTCAACACCGTTTTATGGAGATAACTCGTTTTGAAAACAAGTCTCGCACAGTAATTCCGTTTTAAATCTGAAATTGTGAGATGTAGCACTGTCTGGCAGGAATAATTTTTTCATCAGGTACAAAATCAAAGACGTGTATTTCTAACGTTTAAATTCTTAACTCATTAAGATCCAATATTACCTACTGATCGTGAAATTACACATCAGACTGTTACTTTTAATTTAAGAAAGACCAGTTTCAAAACTACAGAAGTTTTGATAATATATGACGTAAAATGAACACGTGTAGAGGGTTGCTAGAAAAGTGTGGCCCGAATAGAATGAGAAACTTGGAATAATTACTTAATGTTGTAATTAAATTTGAATGAAATATTTACTAGGATATTAAAATTGTCATAGAGATATTTGAATTAATGTGTGAAAAGATTTAATTGAGTTTTTTTTTATATATGGTCATAACAGGGTCTTACAAAATTTCCAATTGTGAATACAGAATAGGTAAAAAAGATTATACAAAACTCATCACGATCTTAAAATTTACATTTACTTTTAGGAGAACAATTGCATGTTATAGAATAGAGCAGAAATGATGATATAATAACTTGAGTGATTAATATGAATTTATAATAAACGGAAATGCAATTAACTGTTAATAAAATAAAACATGTTTTTTTGTCTACCTTTAGTAACTTAATAATTATATATTTGAGTACAGAAAATAACAAGTTCATTAAGAACTGACTTGTTTTTATATAAATAGTCTGTCTGTTCCAGATAATTTAACATTTGCATATTACACCAATACCTCGCTTTGCGTTTTTTTCGAAGTTGCGTCGCTGTTTAATTAGTACTGCGGTTCGTTAGATTGTCGTGGTTGCTTCTTTTTGGGTTCGAGTCTTTAATTTTTTTTTTAATTTTTGCAAAAACTGCAACATCGTTAGATGCTAAAACGATTACCCGTACAAGAAGTAATTTAATGATCGAATGGAGTCCTTACTTTCTAATTGGATTAAAAATCAAGTGGCGCAGATAAATTAATGCTATTTCAGATAAAAGCAAAAAGCTTATTTGATGACATAAAAAGTAAAGCAGTATCCAACGATAATGCTAGCGGTAGTAATACAGACAATTGCTGCAAGGAAATTTATTTTATGTTGAAAAGAAGCTGTTCAGCAAACATTGGACCAATTTTTTGTGAAAGAAAGCCAACGTCTTAGTATTTTCGTAACCCTAGAACCTATCTTGGACCTTTACATGATTTGCTAAAAAAAACCTTAATTCACTTAGCGTCGTGTTTTTTTGGAACGTAACCCCTATGCCAAGTGAGGTATTGGTGTATACGAAAACAATGTTTTTATAACATAAATACATACTCCCAAAAAGCATTCACTCTTATGTTTAGGTCTACAATTGTTTACATTTTGTGAAATTACATCATTATTTTTTTTTTAATATTTTCTTAATCTTAATCTTTTTTCTTAATGATCATGATTTTCTGTCATGATTATTTTATTGCTGTCTTATAGCTATAAATAACACCCTCATCATGGTATGATCATGAAGCTTTCAATTCCTATAGACAATTTATTTTAAAGATTTTTTGTTTAATCAATCTTTACACTTCAACACCTTTAAATCTCTAGATGAAGAAGGAAATACACGCTATAATAATAATTTCTAACACTTCTTCTTTGATTCTGCACGTTTTCCATTAAAGTACTTTTGAGGTAGAGATGTTTAAATATAATAGGTAATAGGAAGTTTTTGTATACGCTATTTGTGAGGTTTGCTATTTAAAAGTTTTAATATTATATAATTATGTAAATAGATATTCACGAATAGAATTCAATTAGTTGCTGTAGCAAATGTTAAGTATTTCCAAATAAGTTTTAGTTGATACAATTAACTGTAGTTTCTGTCTTTTTTAAAAAGAATATTAACATTTCTACTAAGGCCATCTTGTAAAAGTTTATATTATACATGTTAAAATTTGTTTAAATTTGTTCTTTATTTTTTTTTGCAAACGTGCGCTACTTTCTTTTACTATAAATATTGATATTGAAAAAAAAATATAGTGTCTGGCATGATCTTTTAGAGATTATTGTATACTCCGCATTATTTATGGTTTGTTTGTGTTTATTTGATTTTAATTGTAACTTTTCTGCGTTTTAAATTTGTATTTTTTTTAATATTAGATGGGAGAACAAAAGTACTCTTTAAATTAATTAAAAATTTAAATACTTAACGACTTGTTTTGTAAAATAATTATAAATGTTTTGGCATAGATGAAATGCAGTTTTGCATTCTACCAATAGTCGACATAGATCATGTAAAGCTTGGTTCACATTGTTCTAATATTTATGTAAAAAAAAAAAATTAATAAATATATTTAATAGAAGCTAAAGGAACTTAAATTCATTTCCTGTTATAAAAATCCATAAACTGGGGGAAAGCGGTCCATTATTTCACCTGGCCCCCATATAAATGTCCTCCCGAAATTGGGGTTTACTGCTCATAAATGTTTGAATTATGCAAGTATCCAAACAAATTTCATCGCAAATAAGTGGTAAATAAAGCCATATCACATCTACAAATTTTGTGCAGATCAGACATAATTGTCTCTTAAAAATGTTGGCATCCAAATAATATATAACGCAAATATATTTCATATATGTATATACAAATATGGTACAATTTTATTATGATCGGTCCATAATTAGTCGTAGCTCTCATATAAGGCTCACTTCCGAAAATCGAAAATCACTTTAACCCTGGATGGTTACTGTTCGTCGTATCGACGAAGCTAATTTACTCTGTATCATATAACTCATAAAAAAGAGTCAAATTCGTATCGAATTTTAAGATAGAAAAAAAAAATTTGTGTTACATTAAATTTTATTTTTTTTATTTCTTATATAAAATACTTAAATAAAAATATTTTTGTTTATTTTCAACTTTAAAAACTGCTCCGCTAAAATTATTTTTAAAAATTGTTCGTCGATTCAACGAAGAGTAACCTTAATATACACAAATGAAGAGTAACCATCTAGGGTTAAAGAGCATAACTCTCTCAAAAATGTTGGTATCCAAATAATATTTAACGCAAATATATTTCATATACATATATGCAAATAATACGGTACAATTATATTATGATCGGTCCATAATTAGTCGAAACTCCCATATACGACCCTCTCCGTAATTCACTTTGAACTCCATAAATCGTTTAAAAGTATTTATATCGTTTAATACATTTAATACTTATATTCACAGACATCATGACACTAAATTTTTGGATGATCGGTCCACAATAGGTTACATCTCCCATATAACGCCCATTTCTGAAAAACTGTTTTATACATATACTGGGTCGGGCTTGACCGACTATACTTTCATACGTTTTTTTTCAGTGTTTGATATGCGAACATTAACTGTTGCACAATATTTTGATCCGCCTGCGTGTCATACTTATTTCAAATCGCTTAATTTTTTATTGACCTACTAGTACTAGTCCTTGAACTTTCCTTTGACTTTTGCTCAATATTGCTTAACTGGCAGAAGCTGGGGTCAATTAAGTGTTCATATATTTTTATATTATATCTATAGACCTGATTTATTCTATGCTATTCTATGCAAATTTTGAATAATAATATCTAGGTTCTGATTTAGACCAAAACATAACTGAAGAGAGATGATGTCATTTTTTTATATAAATATAAATCATAGTTGAAGTGGTTATAGAAGGAATGCTTCAGACCACAAGTTTTATTGCTCAAATTTTGAACCCAAGTGCAAAAATATATTGTATAATGTTCAATTATTCAATTACATTTTTTCTAAATTCGTGACAAAATTTTGTAAATTTTTTTTTTACAATATTAGAATCAGAGTGATTTTTAAAAATCTAAAAAAAGGAGTTGTTTTAACTTCATTTACCTTAAAGGGTAAATTTCGATTAAAATATAATCTTCAGATGTTAGGGTCCGCCCTGAAGTAAATTTTTGAGAATTTAATCTTTAACCAGGCGTTTTTAATCGCATTAAATAAAATCATTAACATTTTCAATATGTTCACTCAGCGAACAATTTCTTGTTAGCACATGAATTTTTCTTGTGTGGACGGACAACTCTTATCGATGTTTTGTTTCTGTTAAAAGAATATTGTTATAACATTTGTTCGCACAACTAGTCTGTCATTAATAGTATTCACCGCATTTTTAGAAAATTGTTAAGAGAAGTATGAATTTTAACATCAACACGTTTACCTCATACAGAAAAACATGAACAAATTTCAGTTTGTAATTCTAGACGTTTCGTTTATATAGGCACAAATCAATGACTTTTCAAGACGTGGGGTTAACTACATTTTTCACATGTAAACACATTTTTAGCTTTAATCGTTAGCTCTGGTCTTGACATGCCAACAATTTCTTAATTTAACGAAACATTTTTTGTTCACAGATGAATTTCTTTGTGTGGACAATTCTTGTTATATTCATGGCCATTTTACACAAGAACACGAACAAATTTCGGTGTGTAATTCTGTTTTGTATTGTGAAATGATCTTCCAATTTGAGTAAAACTTTTAAAGGTGGAGATGTTTCAGAAAAATTTAGATTTAATTATTGCATAGTGTTCTCGGACCAACACTTTATTTGATATGCACCTTTGATATGCCAACGAGCGAAATTTAAACCATTTCTAATGGCGTTTTCTTTTCTGGCAAAAATGTTACATATATGTTACACTTTTTACCCATTTCCCATATAAAAAAGTGTAACATTTTTGCCAGAAAAGAAAACGCCATAAATTTACAGCTGACACTGTCATTCTTAGCTCACATGTGCCATTCTTAGCTCATATGTGATCCAAGCCCGAAATGATTGACCACTTTGAGGACAACATTCGCTGGGTTATTGCCGTTATACGTCCATCAATGTTGTACAAATCCGAGGCGTAATATGCCAGAAGTCATATTTAATTATTATGCCAGATGATTATCTTTCTTTTATTTAATTTCATTTGTTTAATCCACAAACTTCCATATAAAGATAGTAATTTCCGCTTTTAATTAAATTATAAACATTTGGTACTTTGGTAAACAATCAACGTTTGGTACAATTATGTGACACACGGCTAACAAAAGAAAAGTGTTTATAAAGCAAACAAAAAAATGGCACGCGATAAATACAATTTGAATTTATAATAAAAAATAGAAAAATATATTTCAAATTACAATGGGATTTTGTTAAACAAAAAACTCACACATCACTCAAGAATAAAAATTTAAAAAGTTCACAAAAATGATTGTAGGCCACCACACATAAACATGATGTTCGATCATCATGCCCAATACGAGTGTAAATCACTTAATTGTGCTGATGATGATCAATTTCAATTCTCAAATTGCTATCATAAACGATCTGCTACTACTCCACTTTTAAACGTACATACGAGTATAAAAAATTGTATAGCCATTACAAAAAAACATGAAAATAAAAAAAAACATGAAAATAATAATGACAACAATGTGCCAATTTATTGAAGCGTGTCTACACGTTGATAGGTCCAATTGAATGTGAATTGATTCAGGTCGTGTACCACAAAATCTTCATTTGTAAATATTTATAGTTAAAATTAATGTTTATGTTTATGTTCATCTTATTTTTTATATTTATTCATTTATTTTCTATATAAAAATTTGTTTTTACTTTATTTAAACTTTTAATTATATTTGACATTTTTCGCTAGATAAGACAAAAATTCTTTGTTTTTTTTTTGTATTTAAAGCCACAAAAATATTTTGGTGTTAAGCTTTTGTCGGTAATTTTTTTGGGGTCTTTGCTGTTGTTGTTTTGTCGTTTATCTATCAGCAATTAGTGTCGTTGGCATTTAAAGTTTTTACACAAATAGCTAGAGTTGTGAAAGAATTCAATCGTAAGGAATGTTTTAAATTATTTCAGTGACTTTGATTTGTTGACATTTGAGATTATTTAAAAAAACGAAAAAATTTTAAGTGCTTTAATTTAGAAATGTGAATTTTTTTCGCAGAGGAATTTGAAAGTAAATCTCAATAAACTGGACATTGGACAATTTTTCGAAACATGTAAAATTTTTGTTTGTTGTATTTCTTATTTCAGTGGTCTGAGACTGATTTTGTTTTTTAATTAATTTTTAAAATATGTATATTTCAATATGGAAGATGTGTGATATACATATGTATATGGAGATTGTGAATACCTGAACAAGTCCTCGACGATCGGGACTGTAACATATCTTGCAGTAATTAGATACATGTTGCATGCAGCTAACCTAAACCTTTCGATCTTGAACCAATTGCGAACCAAATTAAATTTAGCAATTCAAAATGGAGTAATTAATAATAATATAAAAAAAATATGATATAGATCTTAATAACCACTGTAACGGGAACTTGTGTAAGAACAAATATTTAATTTTTTAAAGCGGTTGCGTTTAATTTCCTTCTTGCTTCCAATACAGCTTCTCACAATATTTAGTTTACAAATGCAGTAAATTAAGCTACAATATAATCAAAATTATGTACTATTTCAGTAGTATAGTCACAGACCAATTTTTTGAATGGACAAAAATCGTTGAATGACTACAACGGAAAGTAAGAAGCTGTATGTTCTTTATAATTTTAAAAATGGTGGTATTTTTGTGTTAAAATGCCATTTAGTGCCAGACCCCCGGTTGGCCCCCGGTCTTGACATACCAACAATTTGTTCACTCACACACATAAATAAGTCTTATGTGAACAACTATCGATGTCATGTTCTTGTTCGCCATCAAATGTAATTTTTTCCTTAAACAAACCGCCATTTTAAAAACACAGAAAAACATTCACACATTTTTTGTGTAATTCTGCCGACATTTTATTCATGTGCGCAGTAAACTTTGTCTTGTTAAGACGTTACCACGCCTGCCACGTTCTTTAAACGAAGAACATACACCAGAAGAACTCATATGCAGACAATAATTTGATCGTCCAGTGAACAATGATATTTTAAGAGAAGATTTTTAATATTACTTTCTAAATTTTTTACATTTGATTTGAAGAATAAATAAATAAAATTTGTATCAATGAATTCGGAATAAAGATATATAGTCCTAAAAAAAGTACCAATTTATGGTACTAGATTTTCATATAATGTATAGGTGTCAGTTTTATTGCTACAAAAAGTGGTACAATTTAATTGGACCTATCAGCGCGTCTATACGGTTCAATAAAGTTTCAAAATAGGTGGGATAATTAAACTGATTAGTTTTTTAGTGTTACAAAAATTAGAAAAAATGCTGTTTTAAAAAAGAATATCGGTTGAAAAATAACTGCGGGTGATTTCTCAAGAACACAAAGTTATCCAAGAACTTTTTATCAATATTGTAACACAGAAATCGTTCATAATAAATATTAATATAAGTTAATTATTTTAATAATTTAATTGTTTATAATATTAATATTTATAAATAACGAAAAGTTAAATTTTGTTTTTTAATTTTTCGTCACTGGTACTATTTTGGTAGTTCAACCCAGACACCCAGTTCCTAGCGGTTTAGGGTTCCTGAATACGTCTATCTTGTCATTTTTTCCATCAGCCAGTCAGTATTACTGTTTTGTTTTGATGGAGGTTGATCTAGAACTCTCTCAAACTGTTCCTCGATTATTGGTGACGGTTTAATGCTGTTACACTGGAAACAGAACTTTCTTCAATTGTGTCTTGTTATGTTATGAAGAACATTTACTAGTCATCCTAATTTCTTCTTGTAAGGGCATAAAGGTTTTGACAATCCCAACCACGACCATAGTTAATTTGTGAGTGTCTAATTTTCTCCGTCAATATAATTTAAAATAGCATTTCCCTTTAGTACCACATTTTAGAAAGAAGCTTATTTTAATTAGAAGTCCAGTGTTGGTATTTTTACTATCGGTAATTATACTCTTCCATTGTGGTTAAGATGTGCCTCTAGGTCCTTTATGGTCTGATCTGATTACAACCGCATCATGTGGTAAATCTGCAGTTTTCTACGTGGCTTTCTTTCCAGCTTTCCTAATTGTGTACGAGGATGCTTTATTTTCTTACGTTGAGTTTGGCTTAACAATTTATCTTACTGCATGTGCGGCTGGGGATGCGTAGAACATGGTCTAGACGCTTCTACAATGACGATAGACAAGTTGCCCATCTCCGAGATTGTTCCTTTACACATTTTGTTATATGTTCAACATTGTTTTTGTTTTGTAGTCAAAAAAAATAAATAAAAACTAGTTTAATTATACAGTAACGAAAAAAAATCAGCATGGACAACAACCAGCAGTCGTGTTGCCTGCTGTCGTCAAAGTAATAATTATCATATAAACGTGTGTATTTTATTTTTAAAATATTGTAGTCGGTAGCCTGCTGTGCCGAATGTGTTTAAGGCGTAAGACATTGGGTAAAGTTTTTCGACTAATATATTATTATCTACGATACCACTTGAGAATTATAAGTGTGTATTTAGGACAACTTTAATTTACATACCTTAATTTGCATATATTTTGGTAAATAATGCTGCCGGCCTGGCATTGAGAAACTCTTCACTCTCACATTATTGTACTTAAAAAATCTATTTCACATTAAATACAACTATTTTTAATTTCAACAGTTTAATGACATTTGAAATATTTCGTCAACCTAGCAAATAATATTGAAAACTTGAAATAAAGACCAGTTTTATTAAATTTATTTACTATACATACATATGTACATATTTGGGACATAATTTAGTACGAAAATTTAGCAAAACAAAAACTTAATATTGTGTTAAAATTGTAAATAATAAAAAAAAACCTACATAGAAAGAAGTCTGTTGGCAAAAATAAATATTATTAAATTCATTCATACGCAAGAGTACGGCCCACAAACCGGTCATAAATAATTCTATTATTTTTTTTTGTTAAATTTGTTACTTTTGTATTGTTGTTTTTTGGTCTGTAAAAACGTGGAAAAAACATTCTCATACAAGTAGTTATCTTAACCACGCATTTTAAACATTTATTTAGTAGAGTTTTGTTTATGTTGTGTTTATTTCCCGGTTCTTCTGTCAGTCAGTCAGTTAGTCAGTAAAAGGTAGAGTAAAAGGCAGTTTAAATTTTTTAATAAAATATTTAACCATATTTGTAACCAGTTTTCACCAAAAATTAAAATTTCCTTAAATGAATTTCAATGAAATAAATATTCTTACACTAATGATCTCATTTACAAGATGTGTGTATTCAACAATTCTGAGAAACTCCCAATATTTTTTTTATTTTTGGAAATAATTAACACATTTTTCGTCTATGCAAGTACAGCAAAGGTCAGTTAATTAGTAAGTTAGTAATACATTTTCATTACAGCATTTGCAATATAAGATTTTCAGCTAAATTTAACATTTTTGTGGAGGTTATTTATTTGTTTGATAAAATGACAACAAAAATATGGCGGGTATATTAAGTTTATCTTTCTGTTTGTAACGCATTGAAATATCGATCGTAGAACCAAAAAGTATATACATATATTCTAGATACTTATAAGAATCTAAGTCCGTCCGTCTGTTGAAGGCACGATAGAGCTTCGAAAAAAGACCTAGAACAATGACATTTTTACCTGACATTCTTTGTTTCATCGAAATGTTTGGTATTGAAAATGAGCAAAATCTGTCCAGTAGGATTCGAGTTATACACCAAAATTGCAGACAACCTCGATATAATTCAGATATGTTTTGCTATTTTCTTTAAATGCATATATTTCTTATTGTAGTTGTTTTGACCTTTTATATTATTATCAATATTTTAGTAATTGTTCAAGCTAAAGGTCTTTTTATAAATTTTTATTTTCGCTAAAAAAAATATCATGAAATTTTGCCAACATTATTTTTAATACTGAAGGTCAAGTCCTTGTAGGAATCGGTACATGATTTCTTATAGCTTTCATACAAATATCATGCCGGAATTTGGCTCTATGGTACAAAAATGCTTAGAGAAAAGTAGTACTCATACAATACTGCTTTGCACAAAATCTTTGCACACAATATCGTTATATTTGAATATAGAACCCATATAAAGTACACTTGCGAAAATTACTAGAATGTGCATAAATCTTTTTTAAACATCACTAACAATTCAATATCAAATTCACAAATAATGTGAAAATCCGAATTTCATTATGATCGGTCCATATATGACCCATATAAAGTCAACTTGCAAAAATCATTTAAAAGCGCATAAACCTCTTATAAACATCGATATCAAGTTAAACTTTGACACAAATAATCGTACTCAATTTCATGACGGTCGGTCCATATTTGACCCATATATACCCGGAAAACTTTTAAATGCGCTTTAATCTCTTATAAACATCACTATCCAGTTAAAATTTACCACAAATAACTCAAATACATACATATATATGTATATATAAATCGTGATACCGAATTGCATGTTGATCTCCGAACTACTTCCGAAAAACTCAATAATCTACGTAAATATCTTATAAATATCGATATTGAATCGAAATTCTGCACAGTTATACATATGTACGCAAAAACTATACTCTTGGATTTTGCGAAGCTTAAATATAAGTTCCACTTCTGAGAATAACTTTTTTTTTTGTTAATATCATTATTGGGATAATGACACACTATTTTATGACTATCGCAACGGGCGATTGATACGAAAAATATCGTTATCGATAGAAAATGTAACACAAATTAGTTTGAATAATGGTGTTTTCTTTTCTGAAATAAAATGTTACACCTTTATTATGTACATTTTTATAATGTTTACCCCACATTTTAAAGATGTCGCATTTTTAATGGTCAGAATAGAACATAAAATCACAACAGTGTAACACTTTTTTTTCATGTACAGCTGTTTTTTTTTCGACTTGGATTCTTTTTATGAATGGTGCAAGCTCAACTTGATGGAACTTAACTTAAAGAAATGTAAAGTAATGCGCTTTGCAAGGCACAATCCAATTTCAACAAATTTTTTTCTGGGATACCACCAAGTGGAAATGGTTCAAAATTTTCTAGACCTAGGCATTTGTTTCAACCCTAAACTGAGCTTCGTTCCACATATTTCTACGATAATAAATAAAGCAAGATGTACACTAGGCTTTATAAAACGATGGGCAAAAGAATTTAATGATCCATATATTGCAAAAACTTTATATACTTCACTTGTTCGACCGATACTGGAATATGGTTCAATAATATGGGACCCGATTTACATTACTCACAGCAATTCAATTGAATCTGTGCAAAAACAATTCCTGATATTTTGCCTACGTGGACTCCATTTCAAACCACTTAATTTGCCATCATATACTGCTAGACTTGCTCTTATTAAGCTTCCTACATTGAAAAGTCGTAGAACTATGCTGAATATATCATTTATCCTGAATGTTATTAATGGTGATATATGCTCTGGTTTTCTAATCAATGAAATCTCTTTCAACATTCCGCAACGTTTATCCCGTAATTTTACACCTCTTTCTGTGAAATTTTATAGAGCCAATTATGCTGACGCTGATCCCCTCAGAAGAAGAAAGTGTAATCGTTTAACCAGATGTACAGATTTATTGATTTTTCGTTAAATGTTAATGTCATAAAAAAATTAATAATTGTTTCCTTAAACTCTTAATTATTTGTTACATGTATTTTAATTCCCATTTGCTTAATAATATTTTGTAAACAGTCTGTAAGGAAATTATTTCCATAGACAAACTAAGTAAATAAATAAATAAATAGCTCCCTGGTAAGATCGCTTGAAATAAGACAATAAATATTTCTCAAAAAGACCAATCGCACTTCGCGACTAATACGCAAATTCTTCTTAAACGATAAAAATAATATATAAACATACATTATATATCGTTACCTAAAATGTCCAAAGAAGTAACTGTCATTATCATAATTTTACAGGAGAAGCAAAAAACATTATAAAATGAAAACTGTTTAATAGAAAATCGCGATTTCTTCACATCTTGTCTTAATATATTATATATGTATATAGATGACAAACTTATTTCTGTAAAAAAAAACGTGGGTTAAGTCTTTTGTGTTTTATGAAAACGTTTAAATGATGTTACGTCTTTTTCCATTTCTTGAATAAAATCGTTAGTTTAGAACGTAGAAGCTTAAATTCTTTAGGAGCATTTTATATTAGCCTTGTGTTCCAGATTCAATCAAATAACGAATTTTGATTTTTTGAGGGTTATGTCTTTGGGCATTTCAGGAGGAGATATTGTCCTATGGAATTTGACATACATCAACTTCAGAGTATTCATTAATTACGTTCTCTACAAAGCCTTTCCATAATCATATCAAATATTTCATCATCATCAGATGATGAAGATGAATCCAACAAGTCATCCAAAATTTTTTCAGCACATAAAAAAGTAGTAATATTTTCCATTTTGTATATTTTTTTGTTTCTTAACACTGATACACATTCATAAACAAAACAAATATCAGCTGTTTTAGCGTGCGATTCTCCCCCTCTAAAAATACAGAGTGTGAAAGGTGCAACATTCTTTAAATTTATAGTGTGACATATATAGAAAAGAACACACTACACTTAGCAGTGTTGGCATTTTTTCAGAAAAGAACACAAAAAAATTAAAAAAGGTGCGAAATGGGAAAAACGTGTAACATTTTTGCTAGAAAAGAAAACAAAATAAGTATGAATAAATCACCTACTGGCGTATTGGCAGTGGGTATGTTAGATTCGGCACAGCCAAGTATAAACTCTTAATTGTTACAATTGAAGCTATTCGGCATAGGATAGAAATTTAGTAAGTAATTCTGGAATTTATTTTAAACAAACACTAACTAATTATAATTCAATTATGTGTGTACAACATAAGTATAAACATTAAATACAATTACAAAACAACATACATAAACTGCGGAATTACGTGATGAATTTAAATTTAAAATAAATTGAAAATTCATTGATTAACCCCATCAGTAATACACTTACTATTGTATACAAAGTACATACAATAACGCAACACTATATCTGCAATACACTCTCGACATCGATCGACATCTGTTTGTCGGTATGTTACAAAAACACGAAACAAAAAAAATACACTTTTATAGTAAAAAATTTTAAATAGCAGAAAAAAACTTAAAAAAAAAATAAATAAATAAAACAACTCAAGTGAATTGCAATCGAAAGCATTTAGTTAGTCAATGAGCATTTATGTTTTCAAGACAAATTCAATTTACATCAAATAGATCGAAACAGAAATTGAAAAGATTGCGTAAAGAAATCTTTGGAACGATTATGGAATGAATGAACATTAAAGACCGAATGTTATAGAATTTCAATAAGTATTTTTCTTTTGTTGTTGCGTTTTTATTCTCGTCGGCAGAGATTAAAAGAAAAATTGCATAAATTGGAAAATAAAATAAAACCAAACGAAACACTCAATAATTGGAAAATTATTTCGCAACTTATGTATAAACATAAGTATTAAAAATTTATGTATGTATATATAGTGTGAATGAGAATATTTCTTACAAAATTGTTCTTATCGTCACCTTGAAGACTTTAGGCAATTTATAATCACTGGGGATCTAATTGGGAGCATAACATAAAAATTATTTATTATTTATTTTTTAAATTTTTAGCTTTTTTTAAACACGTGTATCTACATTTACAATATAAATTTATTCTAAATATGGGCCATTGTTATTGTTATAGATAAACCTTTTCCCATCTCTCAGGCAACATATGGTTTTTGCACCAAAAGAACTGCTCAACTTTTGAGGCCAAGAACGAATCAAGCCAATTTCGGATACCCTCTTCTGAAATGAAGTGTATCTCAGAGAGAGAGAGAGAGAGAGAGAGAGAGTTCTGCATCGATCGTAGCAAATAGTAGTCGCATAGCGCAAGGTCTGGACTATAAGTATAGGTAAGGCAAAACTTCCCAACCACTTTTTTAAACAGCTATTGCAACATTGTCATGATGTAATATTACGCTTTCATGTCTGGCTGCACATCCTGGGCGTTTTTCGGCCAATGCTCGCTTCAAACGAACTCAATAGCTCATAATAAAGGGTAACTTTTTTTTTTTAGCAACTTTCTTTTTGGCAAGACAGTTTTGGCAGCTCAGCTGTTTACTGTAAAACATGTTCGTTGACTTCTTTCATTTTATCATTTCTGGTTGAATGGATACGTAAACAAGCAAAATTGTCATACTTGTTGTGAATAGCAGCCAGAAGAACTGCCAATGCATGCCGAAAAATATTTTGTGTGGATTATGGGCCAGTGGCCGATATGTTGCAAAGAGTATGCCAAAATTAGAGCCAGCTTATGAACCATTCAAGACGTAGCCGCGGTCAACATTTACAGGAAATTTTCTGTAAACATTGAATTAAATAGATCGTTCTATTGACTCAAATAAACATTTCGTATATTTATCTAAATTTGATGTGTTTTTTTAATCAAATCCAAAAGTCTTAAAAATCACTCTTTAGATAGAACTTTTTTGGGTCCACCAAATACAGAGCATTTTGTCAGAGCTTTGTTGTCGACTCGTCTAGTTGGGCGGTCTCTACTCTACGATCATTCATTGAAAGCAATGATTCGGAGCAAAAATGATTTTTTTTTATAGAAATTTTTTTTGAAATTGCCGCTTGTAGTAGCAGCTCCAAATTAATTTGTAAGCTCTTGTTGAGTTTGACATTAATTTTAATGGAGTTCTTGGTTTACAAACATTTTTTTGCTGGCCTGGCCGATTTTTGTCTTCCGTGTGAAAATTACCACTTCTGAACAGCACAAATCATCCCTAGTACGTTGAAACAGATGGAACACATTCACCATAAAACTTCGCGCATATGACGGTTTGTTGTCACAGAATTCGATATTTTCGAAAAACAAATTACAATTCGAGAATAAATTACAGATGTGCCCTTTAAAATGACATAAAGAGTGAGCGTCAAAATAAAATCAACACCACACATTATTAAAGTATAATATTATTATATTAATATAAATATACATAAGGTAACAGAAACAAGAGCGTATACAAATTATTTATTGTTAAAATAGACCAACTTGTACGCGTCAAAATAAAGTAAAGAGTTGCATCATCCTTATGCAAAATAACCCCAGTCATGCCAAAAGTAGTGAAATTTCTTTTAATTTTTCCTTGTTTGAAAGTTTAAAGGTTAAAGGTTAAGAAGTGAAATAATTTCAAGTTTTATAATTTATCATTAAAAGCGATTAAGTTGTGATCTTAACTAGCGCAAAATTTACATTGGGAAGACAAACATCAATTGAGACTCGGCAAATGATAATAGACTTACATAGATAAGGTAAATCCATGCGTGGAACGCATATGTATGTAGCTTAAATCGTTGGAAGTATACTAAACGGAATATCGCAGAAAATTTGCTGATGCAAAATAACCAAAGCGTCTTAGAAAAACTGAAGTAAGAGCTATAGTAAGAGAAGTAAGAGAGCAAATCCAACCTATATTCCTGTAAAAATAACTGAAAATGTTACCAAAAGATCTTTGCATCAAAATGGCCTGTCACGTAAGAACCCCTTTATATCAAAGAACAAACAAAACAAATATACGAGTACATGTAAACGAGCCTCAAATTTTTTGGAACAATATTATTTTCACCAATCAAAGTAAGTTTGAGAAATTTGGAGTCAATATATGGCGAACCGAGAACGAAACCTTTAATAATAAATATGATACAAAGATGGTTAAACATGGTGACGGCTCAGTAATGTTCTGGGGTTGTAGAATGGCGTGAAGGGTCGGTAATCTTACATTTATAGAATGTACAATGGAAAATATAGATTATCTCGACATTTTAAAAAAGCGTAGAGAAATTAGAACTAGCGTAGAACTGGATTTTTCAATAGCACAATGATGCTAAGCATACCTTAAAAATTGTGAAAGAATGGTTGCTTAATCATTGTTCAAAAACTTATAATCAACTTCCGCATTCCCCAGACCTCAATCAAATTGAGCACTTGTAGGAATATCTGGTCAAAAAAATTAGGCTAGAAATATTTCTTGCAATGGTAACAATAATAAAGGCAGTAACACAGGATGAATGGAACAAAATTTTGCCTGGTTACACTAAAAAACTTTTTGATTCTATGAGGCCCTTTACACTATGTAATTTTTGTAGGCGAACGGGGTAGAGAAGCAAGATGGGTAGAAAAAGTTGCACGACTTTCGTTTTTCATGCAATTTTTGACATTTTCTTTTACCATACTTTGTGTTTTACTTATTTTGTTTTATTTTATTATTTTTTATATTTTTTAAAAATTTTGTATATTGTATTTATGTATATGTATGTATATTATTTTAAATACATACATACATATGTATATTTTTTGTATATTATATTTATATTTAAAAATTTTATTTTCTTTGTTGCGAATGAAAAACTAAAGAGGAATGTGTAATTAAACGTCAACAAATTTCATGATTTGTTGCACGTAAAATTTCATCGTATAAATGCACAACATTTTACGTAGCAATTTTAAAAGAGAATGGAAAAAATTGCATGCAATTAATTGCATCGTATAAAGGACCTCTATGTCTAGAAGATTGTCAGCTGTGACAAAAGCTGTTTACTTTATTTTGACACGAAATTCTCGTATCAGGTACTTTTCTGTTAAAATTTAATTATTTTTTATGTTCCTTGTTATTCTAGTTTTTGTTAATGAGTTACATATTGCTTAAGTTACTTATGAATTAAAAAAATATTTTTTATTTTCAAATTTTACTTGTAGAATATTGTATGTATAATAAAACATTTTTTTTTAAATAATATTAGGTGTTCACTTTATATTGCTGCCTGTTACTAAATACAAACACCGAATTTTTAAGTTATATGTACAACTAATATTATTTTTGATTTATTTGAAATCAAGCTTTTTTAACGAAAGGTTAAAACATCACAATGTAATATAATAAATATTAAATTAAACGAATTAATTAAATAAAATTTGTTAGCGTGACACAAACGACAATTTTAACATATATGTATGTAATAGTTAAAATTATGTTTTTAATGCAACCAGCCAGGGGTTACAAATCACATCAAACAATTAAATTAAGTAAAGTTTTTAGCGTGTAAAAAGTCTTTGCCAACAAAATGCTAAAGAAAATTTAATAGTATATCACATAAATGATAAAACATGAATCATACTAAATTTTTGTACCAATTTTAGAATTTAGAATAAAATAAACAAAAACAGATTTTCTTTTATTTCGAAAGAAAAGAATCAACATTTAATTTATGACGTTTTCTTTGAGTGCTGCCAAATAAAATAAAACTTGTTTGCTTTTTTTGGTAAATTAATTTAGTACGCACGTATTTATTTGTTTTTTTTTTCTTAAATCACTAAATTTTCGTATGAGAGAAACTTTTTTCTTTTATACTCGTAGTTAAAAAAAAAAAAAATAATAAAAAATATTTTTACAAAAATCAAGGTTTATTATTTACACGCATATTTAACATTAATGTCCCATAGTGGTTTTTGTGTATTTTTTTAATTTCTATTTAATGGCTGAAAATTCAAATATGTTCATAAAATACATTTCAAGTTATTATAAAATCTAACAAACAATATTTAATTGACATACATACATATGTATATATATAAAGGGTGATTTTTTAGCTATTATCTTTTTGGCAACACTGGTTTAAACAGCTGACGCACGTTTCGTGTTTTGTTTCACTGACAAACATCTTCAGTTTGGACAATAATTTAATCATGAATCGTCGTACAAACGAACAACGCCGTACTTCTTCAGAGATGATGCGAATCGTAACGTAACTGTGAATGGTGAGCGCTTCCGTGAGATGATATCCAACTTTTTTTTTTGCCCAAAATGCAAGAGCTTGACTTGCATGCCATGTGGTTTCAACAAGACGGTGCCACATGCCACACAGCACGCACAACAATGGACTTATTGAGAGGCGAGTTCGGTGAACATTTTATTTTACGTTCGGGACCGGTCAATTGGCCGCCTAGATCGTGCGATTTAACGCCTTTAGACTATTTTTTGTGGGGCTATGTTAAAGCTCATGTCTATACAGACAAGCCCGCTTCAATTGACGCATTGGAAGACAACATTGAAGCATTTATTCGTGAGATACCGGCCGAAATGTTGGAAAGAGTATGCCAAAATTGGACTAAGCGGATGGACCATTTGAGGCGCAGCATGAAATAATCTTCAAACATTAAATTATATGGACCGTACTATCGATTCAAATAAAGATTTCATGCATTTTTCTGAATTTTATGTGTTTTTTTTTTGAAAAACTTTCCTATAGCTTTTAAAAAATCACCCTTTATATATACTCGTATATATACAAATTTACATCACGACCTTGTATTTGAAAACATTTTTAATGAATCTTTTTCTCTCTTGCCATTGAACTCTAAAATTTCCATTTAACAACGGAAATAAAACTGAAAAATTAAAAACAAATCTCTGAAATATGTCAATATCTAATGCCAACGACTTATGTGCGCTTAAGTGTCAATGTGACAATGGATTTGAGACATTAAATATAAAATGAAAGCTAATGATATGATAAATAATCTTATCCAATTGATTGGAAACATTGTAAATTAGCGCCAGACTAATAATAAAAAAAAAAACATATAAATTTATTGAAAATTTTAAGTGAAAGAACAACATTTTAGTCGGCCAAGATCAACATGTCGTAAATTATGAAATTAATAGTAAAATGGAAAAGAAATATCTTAAAGAAAAACATATACTCGTACATACATACACATATCAAACAAATTTTCAGTTGTTATTCTAAATGATTAGAATTCTAAATGTGTTTGCAATGCCATACATGTTGTTTTACACTCAAAGAAATTTGTGTGTAACACTCCGTCCACTCCGTTTTAAACAAACAAGTTGAAGAAATAAAAATCTAAATAAGCTTTTAAAAATTCGATTTGAAAAATTTCGGCTTGTCCTTTTCCAAACAATTTAAATTTAATATCTTTTGAATAAGGTTTCTAATTTCCTGGGGGTTATTGTGTATTTCGATTCGAAAGCAAAAACCTTTCGAAATACAATGTAAAAAGTATACAAATTCGAACGGTTTTCTTTTCGAATCGAAATACACAATAACCCCTCTGGTTTTTGCTTTCCCGTTAATGGTTAATTTTTTTATTATTCGCGGGAAATCTCATTTTACCAATTCCAAAACTAAGAATTTCTTATTCAACTAAAATCCTTTTAATTATATTCTGCGTTTTGATAATTTTTGGATCATTTGAAATGATCTTGAATTCGCTAAAAGAAGCTTAAAAACTAATTGGACGTAATAATTGTTAACAGTTCCATTATTTAAACAAGAAAACATTTACTCTTGAAGATTCCGACTGTTTCACCAGCTATTGGAGAGATCTACAGAAGGAAGATTATTTGGCGTTTCCAAGCACGAAAATGAATTCTTCTGATTACACAAAATGAAAAATTAGCGCCATTTTCAGAAAATAGCAATGAAAAACAATTTATTTTCCAACAAGACAACGCACTTATACAAGTCAGCCGTCAAACAAAGGAATGGTTAACTTCGAAAAATATGAATGTAGCCGCATGGCCCGCATGTTTTCTAGATCAGAACCCCATTGGGAACATTTGGGGAATATTAAGCTGTGGAATTTATGCTGAAAACCGACAATATGAGAGCATATATCTATATATACGATATAGAAGTTATAAGAATAAATCTTGATCTAATTTTTGTCTTGATTCAAAAAAGAGGTCTAACACATTATTAAAGTCTTTGTAAATATTAGTATTTTAAGTTATTATAATTTCAGTGTATTTATAGTTATGAAACACTAATTAATTTCTTTATACAGTTTTAAGATGTAAACAAATTTTTTTTAATAATATTTGTTTTTTTGTTTGTTTCACATACATGCAGGTTAAACTGTTTTACTTTTTTTAAGTTACAACGCAGTGCATAACTCCTGCTCAATTATCTGTTGAAGGCACGAGGGCATAGGCTGAAATATATAACGAAATGGAGTGCAAGATTTTCTATTGAAAATATAGTTATACACAAGATATTCTATAGTAAATTCTGTTATATACAAGATAATTTTTTAATAAAATAAATTATCTATTCTTTTAACATATTTAAAATTTTAACTTAATTTGAAGAATTTTAAAAAAATATATGTTAATACATTCATAGATAATCACCCCTATCGTGAATAAAAATTCCACATGAAATTTGTTCTCTTTTATTTTTTTAACACTGAATTTAAATAGGAAAAATGTTAAAAGGGAACAAATTTTATGTGGAATTTTTATTCACGATAGGGGTGAATGTTAAAATTTGTCAAGTTTTTCTGAGCGTAAAATAAACAAACAGAAAAAATATATTTATTTTTTTGCAAACATAAAAGAAATTATAAATAAAACTTTCAGTTTTCCTTGCAAAATTTGTAGTCATAATAAAATATTTATTTTTAAAAATTAAAAATTAAAAAAAAAAAAAAAAAAAAACGTCATGAAGGTTATGCATGTGACGTCCACAAAAATAAAGAACATTTTATATTTAATAAAAATATACGCAAACATTAAAATTAAAACAAATGAATGAGTGAGTACAGACGAGTACATACACACATGCATACATAAATTTAAATTCTGGTTTATTAAATTATTATGTACAATGTATAAAACGTCTGACGAATTGAAAAAGAAATTCTACATATTATATAATAATAAAATCAAAAGTAAAACCTGTTCTTTTAAAATATAAACAAGCAAAAAAAAATACTTTTAATAAATAAACAATAATTTAAACATGTTTTGCTTAGTACAGCAACTTGCCAAAAAAGTTAATTTCAACAAATTCAATGTCAAATGCAAGTAATATTTTACTTTTTGTTAAAATTCCTTTGCTTCACAGAAAAAAATCATGTTTTTTTTCAATTAAACCTTTAATTTATTTTAAAATAATTTTCAATTAAAATTTTAATTGATTCAATTACTTTTTCTGATTTTTCTGATATTTTCAATTAAATCTCACATTTTTTTTTAATTGATACTATCATTTTGTTTACAGGTCCGATTTCAATTGAATTTTTAATTGATTCCACAAATATTTTAATTGAAACTCATTTTTATTTTTTTTCTGTGTTACTTGACATGTATCAACTCAACGTTTTTTGTGAGTGTATTTTCTATATCTCACAAATTGTTGTCAGATTTGGCTGCAAATGTTTGTATTATTTATATAGGGTGATTTTTTTGGATGTATAGAATTCTATATGAACAGGCTACAGTCAAAGTCCGACAAAAGTATATCTGCATAGAAAACGTAATATATGCACGAGTATGGCCTTCAAATTGGATTAAAAGCTTTAGTCTAATAAAATAGAAGTCAATTTTTTCGTAATATTTCTGTATTGCAAAACTTTTATCACCTAAAATATAAAGATATTGGGCTACTAAAGAGAATCTTAAAACAAAAATTTTAAAAATTATATTATAAATGCATTAAAATGTATTTCCAAAACTGATTCGTTTTCGATATCGATTTCTATCACATGCCTGATTAATTTATTTGAAACAAACGGAAAATGATTGGTAAAATGTATTGATATGCTTTGATCTACATGAAAAATGCAATCAAATCAAGCAACGTGGAGCATATTATATATTGGTCTAATGATTAGGATTCAGTAAACTATCTCAGAAATGAACTGCTTTCATTTCTGCTTTTACAGAAGTGTTTTAAACCACGGTTTCAGCAGAGTCCAGCACTCAAACACTCTTGGGAGTGCATGCAAATAAAATAGGTTGTTGTATAACGAAATACAGAACATTTGCTATTCAATTAAACCGAACATTTCTGCTGACTCTGTGGGTACTGTGAATCCTCGATGATACTCAATTTTGTAAAGTTCGGTTAACAACTGATTATAGCTTCCAAATTTTACCAAATATAATGTTATGCATCTTTTATGGGCTCCTGGAAATAGTGATAATCAGACAACCTGTTCTATTTCCCGTATTTGAATCAGGCAGGACGAATTCGTCGTGACCTCAACTTAGATTAATTGTTTCAGACATTGTACTATTGGAGCTCACACCATGAGAATGTGCATATGGTTCGGCGACCACTTTAGAAGCTGATATAATGAGCAAGAGAAGGAGACAATGTTTCACTTATTCTACCGGTGTTCGTCCCTGTCTAACGAGAAGTAGCATCTTTGGCATATATTTTCTTAAGAGCTTGAAGGAAATTATGATATTTTTAAAACCTTGTTCTGATCCTTTTTATGGTGTTATTTTAAATAAAATGACCCATATTGTACAATTTTGCATATATATGTATATTATGTGGTATACAAATACACATCCCTTCAATGTTCATTATAAATTCTGAAGTATTGTTTTTATACCATTCACCACAATAGTGGGGAGGGTATATTGGATTTTTGCTGATGTTTATAACGCCCATAAATATTGGTCCAACACCCACCTTAATGTATACCGATCGGCTCAGAACCACTCCCTGAGTCGATTTAACCCAAGGACGGATGGGATTGAAACTGGTGGAAATTGGTCCATTATTTCACCTGGCTCCCATACAAATGTACTCCCGAAATAGGACTTTAACGATCATAAATTGAATTAGGCATGTATCCAAACAAATTTCACCACAAATGAGTAGTAAATGAAACCAAATCACATCTACAAATGTGATTTGGTCCATAATTGATCATAGCTCCCATTTAAGACCCACTTCCGAAAATCCCTTTAAAGAGCACAACTCTCTTAAAAGTGTTGGTATCCAAATAATATTGAACAGAACTATGTTTCAGATATATACAAATAATATGATAAAATTTTATGATGATCGGTCCATAATTAGTCAAATCTCCCATATAAGACCCTCTGCGGAATTCCTCCATACATAATATTTATATTCAAAGAAGTCATGGCACTAAATTTTTGGATGACCATATAGCGCCCATTACTGAAAATCTGTTTTATATATATACTGGGAGTAGGGTATTATATAGTCGGGCTTGAACGACTATTTTTTCTTACTTGTTTTCAGTTCAAAAAAGATTTTATAATTTTCTGGAAAACAAATACTATATTACTGGACTATACTTTCATCCTGATAATTTATGGGTTTTAATTAATTTCCAATTCCTTAATAACTCTTTATTCATTCTGGAGACTAAAAAAGTCTGGAATTTTTATAAAGATGTGACAGATTAAAATTAGATGGTTTCATTCTTCTTTTAAGTTGCTGGTTGCTACTCTTAAGAAATTCAAGATTTTGCTTAGATTGTTTATAAGTTGTTCTAGTTGTTATTTAATTTTGCGAATTCAAAACAACACGTTAGCATATAAATATTTTTTAAAGCAAATATTTATACATACATATACTAAACTAATGTTTAAACACATTTATTTTAAATGATAACAAACAAGCAAAAACAACAAATAAATAGCTTAAGTTAGTTAAAAGTATTAACAAAACTTTGTAAACATGGATATGATAAAAATTAATTATGCCTTCTGGGGAATGCTTTATAAACATTTCATGTTTTTTTGTAATCTATAACAAACAATTTGTAACAAATGTTATTCAGAGAGATTAAAAAAAGTTAATATACTGCAACTTCAACAAAATAACTTGAGAAAAAATACACTGAAACAAATTTTATTATTCATAGGAAACATTACTTTAAATAAATTTGAAAATAAAATAAAGTAACTAAACACATAACATTGGCTTTAAGTACATATTTATTTCAATTCGTTACTAAATAAATAAACACTTGCATTAATTACAGTGTAGACTAATTGGCCATGAAATTTTTACATAAGTATTTTTACTCAGATCTCCTTATGAAAAAGTCATAAAACATAAATATATTGCAATAACAACTTATTAATTAACACATTCGCCAAATTGGCGCAAAATTTATTTATATGTAATTTATTTTTATTTCTTAAATATGAGATTGTTACCCTAAGGCTTTTTATTTTATATACATACTTTGAAATGTATGTATGTACATATATGTATATAAATAAGTTAGTTCGTTTTATTTTTTGTTCTCAAATTTCAATTGTTTATGATCTACATCTGTCCAACAATAATTGTTGTGAATAATTACGAGAATTGTGTGAAACGAATTGTTAAAATTAAAACAAATATGTTTATAATACACCGAATAAATTATTTATGCAATGAAAAATGTTTGACAAAACCTTTAGAATAAAAAGTATACAATTTATAATAAAAAAGCATGGTTCACAGAAAATCCGGACAGACATCAGTAAGCTTTTTTTTTTTAAACGTAAATACCTTTATTTTATAAATAATTTTGTTTAACCATTGGGAATATATGCACAAATAGAAAAATATTTAGCACAAATTCCTTGAAATGCCAAGATTCAGGCATGTGATGGAAATCGAATTCGAAAACGAATCAGTTTTGGAAATACATTTTAATGCATTTATAATCTAATTTTTAAAATTTTTGTTTTAAGATTCTCTTTAGTAGTATTTAAAAATCGACGACGAAAAATTAATTTCAGAATTAAAAAAGTACCAATTGTTGTTCTAATTTATGTACGAGTAGTAAACAAATCAATAAAATTTTTAGACATTTGTCGCTTTAAATATGTCGCGCTCAAAGTAGAAGAGACAAAAAGAGCAGCTGATTGCCCTGCTTTCGTCAAAATAATCATTCACATATAAACGTGTGTATTCTATTTTTGGCATATTGTAGTCGGTAGCTTGTTGTGGCGTATGTGTTTAAAACATTACATTGGCTTTTCATTATTAGAATATCACACAGGCAACGAAACAATGAATTATTTATTACAAAACAAATATCCCGATAGCATAATTTCAAGAAATTATTTTGGTATTTCAGCCAGTTTGCCAAATTGTTATTGAACATTTTGATAAAACAAATCGACATATGTAGCGTGGTAATTTTTCATTTATAATTGTAAAATATAATAATTTTCATAGAAGTTTTTCATTTTATTTTATAATATCCGAAATGGGACTCACTAAATACATACTATGGTAAATATGTTTTGGAACATACATACATACATATGTATGTATTGTAATTAGGAAAGTTTCAAACAATAGCTCACGACTGGATGAGCTGAACTTAATTTTTCGGGAATTTCTTCATTGTTTATCTATGTGCAACACAGTGTAATTTTGCATTTAAAAACCAATTTAAAATACAATTATCTATATATGACCGTCTATGTAGTTGATTATAATGAATAATATATGGGCTGTTAATTTTTTAAAATTCAATACAAGTTTATAGATTGTAATGCAAATTCAAGCTGTGTTCACATTATGTGTATTTGTCATGTGGACTGTCACTTTTTCGCATGTCAAATTTGTACATATAGTCTGAACACCTTCAAACAATATCATGTGTTATTTCTCTGTGTGCAATACATATGACATTTTTTGTATTTAGAACGAGTTCTATTTTCTGACATCAGCTGGTTTTTTATAACCAAAATTTTCTGGCGGCAAAAATTAATTGAAATTTTAATAAATATAATTTATACCTAATAGTAAAACCAAAAAAAGAAAAAAAAACTACACAAATTTATTATTGAAAATGAAGGGAAAAATTGAAAAGGAGTTAACAAAAGTAAGTACATATGTATGTGACATAACCAACATATGAACATGTAATTTATAAACCGTATGTAAAACACAAATTTTGATATACACATGAAATCACATATGGGTAGAAAAGTGACATTCCACATGACAAATACACATAATGTGAACACAGCTTTACTTTAGAATAAAAAAAAAAACACAAAAGCAGACAGCTGTTTTTGTCAAGTCTTTGTATTTATATATATACATACATACATATGTACATATTTCAATTTGTGTTCTTTAATTTTTTTTGTGCAAAATATTTGATTCTGTTAAATGCTGAACGCCTAATTGATTAATTTTCAAATAATTATTTATCACTTAATTAATTTCAATATAAAAACAATTTGAGCTTTTTGTTACAATTTAGCTGATATTGTTCGTTTTCAATGATCATGACATTCAAAAGCGCAATAAACAACAATTAAAATTTTCTTTTTCTAAACTCTAATAAATAACAAAAAGAAAAAGCTAAACATTTCAAATATATTATATACAAAAAACTTTTAAAACTGAAACACCCACACTTAAGCTAAAACTCAATATTTCATAATTAAAAAAATACTTTAAAATTACAGGTACATATGTACTTATATGTACATATGTTTGCTTACTGTATATATTGTAGGTGTTTATAAAATACTTTGGAATATTTCAGAAAAATATTTGATTTTCATGAATGTAATTAAATTTATTAATCGTATTATTTTTTACTTTTTGCTTTAGAATAATTTTCAATTTCATAATTACAACTTGATATTTAATAGAAAATAATAAAAATAAAATAAAATATTATTTCAATCGAAATCAATATCTACATTTATTAATAAGAAATTATTCACCTTTTGTTTGATTGAAAATTTTCAATATAATTTAGCTTTTTAATTTATTAATTTTATTCAAATACAATTTTAATATTTGGTATTTTTTCTTTATTAATTTTAAATGCGTAGTTTAGATTATTTTCTGTGTTATTGTTTTAAAACATTTTTTTTTTCAAAATTTATTTATATTCATACACAACTTTAAACCGTTTTTACTGTTCAAATCCAAAAAATTAAAACATTAATAATGAAAAATTCGTTTCGTTTATCCGTTTCTGTGGGATTTTAGATACTCGCACGTTCCGCATTCAATTCTCGACTGATCGTGTTTATTATGGCAAAACGTTTTGTATCGCAAAAGCTGTTGTTATTGTTATTATTGTTGTTTGTATTTGTTAAACTTTTTATATTAAGTGTATTTATTGTATATTGTTGTTGTAGATATTTAGTCGTTTTTGCTATTATTTATACCCCCCACCAAAAATATAGGGATTATATTAAGTTTGTCATTCCGTTTGTAACACATTGAAATAATGGTCGTAGAGCCAAAAACTCTATACATTCTTGGATCTAGCCATGTCAGTCCGTCTGTTGAAGGCACGATACAGCTTCGAAATAAAGACTTATAACAATGAAATTGTTTCCAATCATTCTTTGTTTCACCGAAATGCTTGGTATTAAAAATGGGCAACATCGTTCCAGTATAATGCGAGTTCTAGATAAGATTTTCAGACAACCTTGATATTTTTAGCTATTTTCTTTAAATATTAAGCAGATAATATCATGGAATTTTGCATACTTTATTTTTAATAATAGAAAGATAAGTCAAGAGGTGATATTTTTATATTTATACAACATTGTTGCTTAAAATTAAAATTGAATTAAATGAATTCACCAGATTTTTGCATGAATGCAAAAAACAAGAGCATAACTTTCTTGGCTAAACTATTTTAATCTAAAGAATCCTGCTGCGCCGGAGGAGATATTTTTCATTTCAATTTATCAAAAAAAGAAAAAAAAAAGACTTAAAACGATGAAATTGTTCTTTGTTTGACCGAAACGTTGGGTATTAAAAATGGGCAACATCGTTCCAGTATAATGCGAGTTTTAGATACGATTTTCAGACAACCTTGATATTTTTGGAATTTTGCATACTTTATTTTTATTATAGAAGGACAAGTCTTGTTAAAAATGGTAAGAATCGGTTCACGATTTCTCATATACCCCATATAAATGTCTTCCCGAAATTTTCACGTAAAAATAAATCACAGAATGGTATTTTATTTAAATCGATCGAAAATAACTTCAATGCTCATAAATCTCTTATCAAAACTACTATCAACCGATAGACCAGGCGATAGTGTGCTGGACTATCAGTCAGAGGGTTGCGGGTTCGATTCTGGGTGTTTTCTGCAGATAAGCCAAAAAGCTTCGCAGTTTGCGTTTGTTAATTATAAAAATAAAAGAACAAAAGTAATCAGCGTACCAGATTTTATGATGATGGGCCATATTTGACCATAGCCACCATATCACTTAAATGAGCATAAATCACTTATAAACATCAAGTTAAAAATCGACACAAATAATCCACATATATGTACATATAATTCATAGTAACCAACTTTATGGTGATCGGCCCATAATTGGACAAAGCTTCGTAAATATCTTATAAATATCGATATCGAACTAAAATTTTTCACCGATCAGTTATATGTAAGTAAAATTTTTACTATTGGATTTGTGAAGGTCAGTCCATAATTGGACATAGCTCGCATATAAGGTTTATTTCCGAGAATAACTGGAATACCAAAAAAAAAAAAACTTAATTATATCGTTATTGAGATTAAAATATTGTTATTGAGATATGAAATTCACCATAAGACTCAAAAATACATTAAAATATTATGACGATCATACCATACCATGTAATAGATCACATACTCGCATAATGGATTCATATAAACATCATTATTATCGATACAAAATATTATACAAACTTCTTTCAAGTATGCATAGATTACACTACTGATGTATGTATATATAGATGGTAGGTGTATAAGATTCGGCACTGCCGCACATAAACACTTACTTGTTTGTATTGTATTGTATTTGTTTGTATATCTCATTGAGGTTTTGTTTTGCTTTTTTTTACAATATTTTTATATAAATTTTATTTGAGAGTACAATTTTGTTTGTTTCTTTATTGTACATTCGGTTTGTAACTACAAAATAATCAAGTCGTAGAATTATTAATAAGAAAAGTTAAATAGATTCTATCTACACATCTGTTGTATGTTTTTGCAAGGTTTTCTCATTGATTTCGTATCTACGTTCTAGCAAAGCATTATAGAATAGATAGAATCAGTCATCATCTTCGTTAGATGATAAATGAGATTTTCTCTTCTTAATGTTCTTTAACCACGAACTAATTTATAAAAAGTATCATTAGGGTTTAGTACCATAAATATGGCGTAAAATATAAATTGGCAAAAATTTATTTAAATATTGTTATGGAATAATTTAAAACCAATATCTCTCTAAAGATCTCTTCTGTACCTTATCATCGGTTTGTGATTAGTGTTTTCATTCAATGGGAATGCATAGTGGGGAAATTTAAAAAAACAAAATACTATTAAATCAATAATTTAATACTCGTAAAAATTCTCATGGCTAAGTTTAAGTTTTTAAATTGATTTAAAGAAAAATTTGATATATGTATTTACATTTTCCTGATAAATAATTTTATATGAAATTTTAGAATCCAAGCTAAATAGTGGCTGTAAATGTAATAGCCGCACAAATTCAGGGGGGTTACTCACCCCTATCGTGAATAAAAATTCCACATGAAATTTGTTCGCATTTATTTTTTTAACATTGAATTTTAATAGGAAAATGTGAAAAGGGAACAAATTTCATGTGGAATTTTTATTCACGATAGGGGTGACTGTGTATTTTGATTCGAAAAGAAAATCATTCGAATTTGTATACTTTTTACATTGTATTTCGAAAGCTTTTGCTTTCGAATCGAAATACACAGTAACCCCCCTGTATCAGGGGCTATATTTACTGATATAGAACTAGATCCTTAAAGTACGGTCACACTTGGCAAACATTTTCCAAAAAAGACGTCACCACTAAATAAAATATATTTGAACTCGTTTATTTATTTAAAAAAAACAATCGTTTATTTATAACAGGACACAACACATTTTTAGTTTGTTTCATTTGATGCTGTTTGGTATTGCAAAACTTTTGTAAGGGTAAACGAAACGTATTTGTGCAAAACACATGGTTACGATTGTTTGAGTAAATATTTGCTTTAGAGTGTTTTGTTAAAAATGCCGGGTGTACGACTGAATTCACACACAGTTTATTTAATTGAATCGGCTTCCAAAGAGATCGGAAAAATATAACACAATATGGATATGCAGAGGACACGATAAATCTTCCTAGAATCCATTACTGGGCAATGGCTTCTAGGTGTACACGATCAAAGGTTGAGAATCCCTTAAAATTACTTCTGTAGAAGCTGCAATGTTGTGAAAGAAGAGAAAAATAACGACCTTAAGTAGAATTCAGGGACCTAAATTGTAGAATTAATGTAACCTACTTTATAAGACACATTCAGTAAATGTTGAAGCATAATTAAGAGGTGTTCATTAACATCTCTACGCATTTATTATTACTAAAGGTACGGTCACACTTGGAAAATATTTACTCAAAAAAGCGTAACCACTATTTTAGTACAAATTTGTTTGACGTTGTCTGCTCTTACAAGAGTTTTGCAAGTTCAAACAGCATCAAATAAAATAAAACCAAATATTTATTGTGTCCTGTCCTAAATAAACGAGTTCAAATATATTTTATTTAGTGGTTACGTCTTCTTCGGTAAATATTTACCAATTGTGACCGTATCTTAAGTTATATTAATCTAGTTACACCAATATATTAATGTAATTATAAAATACAAAGTTTAAAACCAATTAATTTAAATTCAATGTAATTTTCACAATTAATAAAATTTCATAGTACCATCACTAAAATTTCATTAGCGTTTAAAGAGATTTTGCTTGCTCACATTGAAATTACATCACAAGTGTTTTTTGTTTATTATTGTTAAGCTCTTTTTATACTTTTACTCAAATAAAGAATTTTTAAGATTTTTGTTTAATTTAGAAAAATTAATCACCCCTATCGTGAATAAAAATTCCACATGAAAATTTGTTCCCTATTCACATTTTTCCTATTTAAATTCAATGTTAAAAAAATAAAAGGGAACAAATTTCATGTGGAATTTTTATTCACGATAGGGGTGAATGTGAATAAAAAATCTTTTTATACTTTTACTCAAATAAAGAATTTTTGAGATTTTTGTTTAATTTAGAAAAATTAATGTGAATAAAAAATTTACTAATATAAAAGCGCGTAAAAAAGAGAAATTTGATACAATGGCTGGAGTTTTTGGTTATGAGTGCAAAGCAAGAGTTAAAAAAAAAAGACTTATTCTGTCATCAAGTTATTACCATGACTTAACCAGTAACTAGAAATTGAATAAGTTTTAAATGAGCAAATGATGGCAGGTGACGTTAAGGTAATTTGAAACACTCAATCATGGTGCCACTATACAAGGTGAGTGCAGTAGCCCAGCTGACTGACTTTGTTTACAATTTACTTATGTCAAAAGTAATACTTTTTCAAGTATTTTTGACAGTAGTACATTATTTTACACAAACAAAATGCCTGTTTTTTCTGTTTTGTGTTGTATTTGTTGTCGATTTGCACTCAGCTTGTATAGTTGCACCATGCACTCAATTTAAAAGTAAATTAAATATGGATTAAAATGTTAATTTTGTTGGAAGGTTATACTGTTTACACTTTAACCAACACCTTACAAAATAATAGTTTTAGAAAAGCTAAAATTTGTTTGTAAGAAATATTGCTTGTCATACTGTTTAGTTAAAAATGTTATCTAAACATTAACATTTTAAATCATGTAAGGTCTCTACTACAACAATATCTTCCTTTAACGTTGTGGATTATTTTTGTAAAATATTAAATATATGCAAATCTATGCAGTCGCTGTTGTCTCACCGCTTATAATTTTCCCCCAAAAATATATGTATGTATTTTATAACCCTTAACCTTGCCACAAAAATCCCAAAATAAGACAAAAAACAAATATTCATTGTTTACAAACTATGTATGTTGGCCATATCATGATGCCATGTCCTAAAACTACATAAATAGAGTCACAAGATATTACAACAATGCATTTAAATAGACTAAGAAAATGTATGCAATTTGAAAGACATACGAGTATTTTTATTTCTATTTTGTGCAACATTGAAATATGTAGAAATGTATCTACAAGAACTACAGAGTGACTGAATGAATATGATTTAAATGCAACACAACGTTCGAATGTGATTTTAAAAAGTATATGTTGGTATAAAAATAACAATAGTAAACAGAAAATGGGAACGAGTATTGTTTTTACAGATTTGATTGCATTAGATACTGTAACATCAACCTTAAAAGTTCAGCATCAAGTGGCATCTGGGCAAAATTTTAAATCAACATATCAACGTTGTTTAAAGACAAGTTTTTATTTATGTGGCGCTATTATTTAGTCGACACAGGGATACACTACACCTAACCAAAAAAAAAAATGTTTTTGAAATAAAACCATATCTTATGTTAATTTGGTGCTTTCTTTTGGGATTTGAGTTGTCAAAACTTGATATGAAAAAACAACTACAAGCTTGTGTTTCTACACAAATGTCTGATCTACTCTTTTCGTTTTCATGGCAGGTCGTTCTCTATTCTATATGACTGCTTTGGGTTGTGTGATGTTCTAGTTAGAATGACTCCTTCGATGACATCTTAGGAGAAGCTGCTTTGGCATCAAGACACGACCGAAAAACGCAAAACATTTGTTTCTTCGGTATAAATGTTTAAATAACTTGCATTTAGCCTCTGACTACCATTCAATAAAACGCTACGAGAACCTTGTATTTACTTTTGAATTTTTGGCAAAGCTGCTGGGCCTGTTCGAAAATGCATCACTGCACTGCATTTGATGCGCAGTACGTTCGGAAAAGCAAAAGGTTGCATCACTGCAAATGTATTGTGTTCTAAAATGCATCCCTGAAGCAGATGATGCGCAAAAAAACAGCAAACAAGCATCACAAAAATTACTGATGCATTGTATAAATTTTTTTTAATAAATTTATTTTAATTACTTTTTTTTAGAATAGAAAATGATGCAAAATTCTCCAAATTGGTGAGAGTCCGTTTGGACATGGAGGATATTGCTTTATAATATTAACATATTTAATTACTTTCTGGATTTGTCTGCTTTTGGAACATAAAGTTTTAATAATACCTGCATTTTTATATTTCAAGCGCCTTTTATATTGCTGATTGCACAGTTTTGAAACATTTTTGGTTTTATCAAAGTCAAGAAATAAATTTATTATTACTTTCTCCATTTTTAATATTCCCGCGTTCGTAATTGTAAACAATTCATTTATTGTTCGTCTGCGCATCAGCATCAGTTGATTCGCATCAGCATCGTAAACTAATCACATATGCGCATCAAATGCAGTGCAGTGATGCATTTCCGAACAGGCCCGCTGTCAAAGGTGATCCCTAAATTTGTGGGTCGGAATTTGGGTACTCCATCAACTACGACGCCAAAAGTGAGATGTATCTCCTATTGCCAATGACTTCGTTGATGATAGTTGAACCGTGCAGTTAACAGATCTTGTTTGAAGTTTTGAGAATTTAACTTTTAATTATACGAATGACTGATCACCATACACATAATCGCTGTTTCCACATTATTGGCCTTTGGGGACCTTTGGGATGCCCTGAAAGAGTGTGGTGTATTTGAATTTGTCGACGGATTTCAACATCTGTATATCAGCTTAAACCAATAGAGGCCTTGTAAAAGGTAGATATAGGTTAATGCACGGAGAGTCCAGTTTGCGTAAAAGGTCCTGAAGAGTTTTCCAAACAGGTGATAAAAGGGGTATTCTGATTTAACATTGCCACTAAGTCTTTCATGGGTTCTAAAAACATTTTCTGGTACCTTTATGGTCTCTGCAACTTGGCGTGTTAAGACTTAGAAAAGTTGTTGTAGCATCCCGGATATTTTTTGGATTGAACCACTGTTTAGAATATGACAAATAGTATTACAATCCCACGTACTTCCATTAGTACGTTTAGTAGATTTTTCGAATTATGGCATTTATTTTAAAACATTTGCACAATATAAATTTATTCAATGTATTAACGATTGTTAGCTATGACCTTTTCCTAGCTTTCTGACAACATATGGATCCCCCGGCAACAGAACCGATTTCGGATACTCTGTTCTTAAGTGAAGAGTATCTCAGAGAGAGAACGCTCTGCATCGATGGAAACAAATGGTAGTTGGACGGGGTAAGTTTTCGATTATATGGCGGTGAGGCAAAACTTCCTAACAACTTTTTTTTTAAATAGTTTTTAACAGGTATTGCAACATGTTTCCGAGCATTGTCATAATGGAATAGTGCGGTTATTAGTTTGTTTTAACTTTTGCTTAAGACTTTATTGTTAGGGGGAATAAAGAACCCATAATATATACAATTATGTAGCGTATACTTAAGGGGGAAAAAACACAGCATGAAATTTGGTGTCACCAAACATTTTGTAAACTCACAAGAGAGAGATTGCCTTTAATGTTTAGTACAAGTGGGTACTTTAGACGACACAATGTGATCATGTTGTGTTTATATTTCCTTAGCCAGTCAGCAAGTCGACAATCATCAGACCATCTCAACAACGAACCATCATCATCATCATGGTCAATACTTAGTTGTTTGAGATTCTTTTGTATCTTGTGTTGCTTTTCTTCAGTTGAAATCTTGGCTTTAACGTTAATTCTAAATGCCTTATTTAGTTTTGAATGTTTTATATAGTAGTCAGTTGCAGTTAGTTGTTATTGTTGGTTTTCTTAAACAGATATTTTGTGTTTTAATACTCGTACTCGTAGATGTCCTTATTTATATGATAAGATTCCGTTAGGCATAATATTTCCCACTACTATTTACTAGAAAATAATAAAAAAAAAAAAAAAAATAAAGATTTTGATTGCAATTGCTTGTGGTTGGATTGGAATGAATGGTCGGCTGGCTGGTTGTTTGTTTGTTTTTGGTTTGGTTGGCCTCAATATCTTTTTATGGTTTGCGTGTTGATGCCTCTTATATTTTGTTACTTTTCTATTTTTCTGTTTTATTTGTTTATTGTAAATATTTCATTTGTGGCATATTTAGTTAGGCAACGTATTGGACATAGCTTTCCTATAATTGTTGTAGTTGTTATTACCTTTGTTGTTGTTTAAGCTGCAGTTGTTTAAATCCATTTGGATTTAAATTTCTCTAGACCAGACTATTTATTCCTGGAATTAACGTTTTGTAGTTTTAAAATGTTTAAACTTTACATTTGGTGGGGATTTAAACATATGTACGCTGTTAGTGTTTCGTGTTGTCATTGTCGTCTTCATCATAAGTTTAGTTACCAGACATTTTGTCACTTGTGCTTTAACATTTCCATGAATTCAGAAATAGTGTAATTTTAGCCATTGTAAACAATTGAAAAAGTTTTTGAAATGCATTTTGTGTTTGTAGAAACACATGTGCATTTTTAATGAAAAATAAAAAAAAAACCGAAATAAATACAAATTGCAGTGTCAGAAATTATGAAGGCGTTAAGGTCTGTGTTATTCATGGAAGTTTATATTAAGGAAGCAGAGAAATTATGTTTTAATTTGTACAGAGATCTATTGAAAGCCATTTTAATCAGTAGATTTCACCGTTGCTTTGTGAAAGTTTGCTAAAGCAGGGACAATTTTTAATCATGTAGTGATTTTGTGATTCATTATAAATTACGGATTGTAATCGATTTTCATGGAATAATATAGTACAAATAAACTATTACAGGCTTAGTGTGTATTTTTTCAAATTGTGGCTTACTTGTAACGTGCTATTACCTGGAACCATTAAAAAATTAGCCGATGTCTCTAAAATATTAAACGACCTCCTTTCGAATGATTGAGTTAATTCAGTTCCAAAAAACTACAAAGCCAAATTTTCGAAGTTTTTAAAATTTTGTGTCGAATTATTCATTCTGTTGCGCGAAAATTTAAATTATTCAATCCGTTGCTGCGGTATTTTTCTTTTTGCTGTATCATCTCTACACAGGCAGTATTAAGGCATGCCGCAGGAATAATTACATTTTACATAACAATCGATATTTCTTTCCGCTTAGTTTTCTTTTCCGTGCGGAATCAATAATACCACCCATTATTCTATTACTTTATTAATGTAGTTATTATAATGGTTAAAGTGTTTTCCTGGGGAAAGACATTTGGCTAATAAATCTGTTGGCAACACAGCTGACTTTTGGTTTTTGAATATATATATATTCTTAAACCATCTTGATTTATACAAAGTTTTCTTCCACAAAATATCGATGGAATGCGAATTGATCTTTTAGATATTAATTTAGCTCGCTTACGTATCAAATAATGAAAAAAATATTTGTTCAGAAAAACAGCGATTTGTTCTTGAATGAATTTAGCGAATCTGCGGCGCAGTAAATGTTCAATTGCACTTGTAAGGCTTCAAATCCAAATGCTTATGCAAAATTTGCCATGTAATCGTTGTGAATAGCCTGAATTGTTAAGAACGTTGAGGAATTAATAAATGCGGATCTTTTTTAATACTGCGTCTTACATCTGTGATATTTTCACTTGAAAGACCCTTTCGAACAAAAGTAAATTTATCGGCGAACTGACTGAAAATATCAAGAATTTTATGATGTAGTATTTACAGATTCACCATTTTATAGTAAACTTTTAATATTTAAATGCGATTTTCGAACGTAATTGAATTCATTGTAAAAATTGCCAAAGCTTCTACTACTCATAAAAAAGTTCTTGTTGGAAAATCCATTACTGTATTTGTAGGTAGTTTCCAGCTGTGATTGCATAAGATTGAGTTCGAGACACGGACTGGTTAAGTAATACTCCGGGTGGTAAAGAAACCTGTAATACATGCTTTAGCAACGATCGCTGAACATATAGGAATGTCAACAGAAAAGAAATATAAGAAAATAGCCTGGGCTGTTTATGCCTTTTAACAGCTTAGTTCTGAGGGATTTTGGACCGAACACTTTTCTATTTTCTATTAAAAAACACTCGAAGGAATGATCTATCTACATCTGAGCGAAACCCAACACGCCTATTGAGATTACGGTTAATGAGGTTAAATACAACAGCCATTATAGCATACAAATTATTCGTGTAAGCGGTGTTCTTGGATATGTATGAAGCCTTTCAGAAAATAACATATTAGGGATATTTAAAATGGTTTCGAGCCTAATTGGAGTGTCTTAAAATAACAGTAACTAGAGGAACTAAGAACTGTTTTATCACCCTGTTTTATTGTGCCAGTTGGCGGTCAACATGTCTAATTTTTCTTTTTTTAATGAAAGACGTCTGAACGTAAAAGCAAACTAGTTGACGACGTGATAATTATTATGCTGAATTTACTACCAGTTAACTCATGTATGCAGTGCTTAGCATCATGTGGGTGAAAAGTTTATTTCATAGACAGAAAACTGTTGTGGTAGAGGAACACTAGTGGTTTAAAAAAGCTCTGAATTCCTATCAAGATAGCAGATTCTAAATATCGTAAAATTGTTTAACATTTATAGACCAATACTACTTTATATATTACCATATGGTTTTCGACCTTTCATCCATTCATCGATTTCGATAGGACACCCAAAGTTGACATCCCGGATAGGGATATTTAGCTTGAATGCAAAAGGCAGCTGGTGTCTATATAGTCAGATACTGTATGTGTTACAGACTTCATAACGAATGCAGTGTATTCCAGATTCTGTGACTTCAACCGATGGAAAAATTTGAAGTTTCACAAAATGGAGTGTTTTTGAAAATACAAGAATAATAAATGTTGGAGCTCAATTTACTTTCAGGCCAATCATGAAGTTTTTAGGGGTTTTTTCCCTTTTCCCACTTTTCCTATTCAAAATCAATGTTAAAAAAAATTAAAAGGAATAAATTCCCTCTGATTTTTTACTCATGATTGGGCTGTTTGTAAAAGTAAAACGCTATACGTTGCTTAAGATACGGTCGCATTTGGCAAATGTTTGCGGAAAAAGACGTAACCACTAAATAACATATTTTTGAACACGTTTATTTATTTAAAAAACTCTGCTTATTTAGGCCAAAGAACAAAAAATATTTAGTTTTAATTTAGTTGATGCTGTTTGAACTTGCAAAACTCTTGTAAGAGTAAACAACGTCAAAAAAAATTATGCTAAAACAAGTGGTTACGCTTTTTTGAGTAAACATTTGCCAAATGTGAACGTACCTTTAAACATTTCTGATCGATCGACCGCGATTATCCAGAAAATCCGTTTAAATCAAACATTGGTAAACGAATTGTTACCATCGTGTTGGATTGCTGTCCTCCCTGCCTTATGAGTTTTCAGTGATTATCTTCCACTATCCGAATTAGTTAGTACGGAATAGGAACAGTAAATGGTCCAATTATATAATGTCATTTGCCAAGGTTTCACAGCCTTATATTTACATGGCTAACTACTTCACACAAATATTCGATTTACAATTACCAACGATTAAGTTTTTGTAGACATTTTTATACAAAAAATTCAAGCACTATTAAAATGCGCTCCTAAAGGTATGCAACAGTTTGCATCTTTATTTAATTTTATAGTCTTTGCATAACACATAAACACAGTTTCCATTTTTCTTCCACTTTCTTTTCTACACCTTCTCAATATGCGGGGTTACTTTCTATTGTGATGCAAAAGCAAATTCGATGCGTAAGTGTATCAATTTGTATGCTTATTGCATCGCAATAGAGAGTAACCCGCCTGAATTGAGAAAATACAATTTGTAATTCAGAAAAGCAAATTGATATATTAATATTCAGAAAAAACAAATTGAAATCCAGAAACGTAAATTAATATTGAGATTATACAAATTGAAATTGAGAAATCCAAATTGATATTGAGAAATACTGAATTTCTATTCGATTTTTAATTCTAGTCGTATTTGTGTATGTTATAAGAAATCCCATATTGTAAAAATGTCATACAAATTTTGAATTTCGTAATTACAATTTGTATTTTCTTTTTCAATTTTTATTTATCACAATGTTAATTTACATTACTTAATTTCAATTTTATTTTTTTCTCAATATCAATTGCGATTTCTCATTTTCAATTTGCTTTTTTCTCAATATTAATTTACTATTCTGATTTCAATTTGTTTTTCTTTTCAATATTAATTTGGATTTCTGAATTTCAATTTGTTATTTCTCAGTATAATTTTGCATTTTCTCAATTACAAATTGAAAAGGTGTAGTAGAGTACTTGGGATTCTTATAAAAAATCATCTGAATGGAAGAGGCGATAAAAAGGCTCTTCAGAACATAAGCTCAAATGCATGCCAAACCATTGGCTTTTTATTTATAATTTGGGTCAGCAACATAAAATTTTGGTTCCCGTAGAAGTTTAATTTTCAAAATTTAACTGGATTACACAGAAATAATATTTTTCTTTAATATTTTAAAATTTATTATCTTTGCTATTTTTTGATTTTTTCTATTATCAATATATTTTATACAATTTATTTATGGTTACAGTTTTTGCTATTTTATATATGCACGCTTAATGTTAATTATTTATAATTTTTTTGCAATTTTTCTTTTTCTCTTAGTAAATCTAATATCATCTTATAAAACTAAGAAATAAAAAATTATTAAACAAACATTTTTTAAAACTAATCACTAATACACAATTCTGTTTTTTTTTTTTTTGTTTTTTGTTTCTCTCTCAATTGATGGTGATTTTTAAAAAAAATAACTTTTTCTTAATGTTGTTTATATAGCGGGATTAGGGTTTTGCATTTTAGAATTTATTTTATACAAGGGATTTAAATAAAGCATGTAGAAAAGTAAATGAATAAACATGATGAAGAACAAATATTGTTAAATGTTTTTTTTTAATAAAAAGAATTAAAGAATGGTGAGTGAATGTGTATCTATATCGGTTTGTTTATCAATATTTAATTTTAATGAGGAGGCTCTAAATTGACATAATAAAAGTATTTTAAAACAAATTTTTGACTCTGAGGAACTTGAATGTAATACCAAAACGGAAGAAGTGAGTGTTTGTTTGGAGCGAGGAAAAAGTTGTCTATAAAAAACCATTTAAATTAAGAGCGATTTATAAATAATTTTATGCGTAACTGTTAGAAATTATATTGTTCACTTTCAGTGTAGAGAAGAATGTTTTACAGTTTTATACACAACTTTTGAAATCACTTGGTTTGTTTTTTTTTTATTGATTTTTTATAGTTGTGGTTTTTTTTTTTTTTTTTTTTTTGGGTGGCCTCACTAAAATGTGTCAAAGTTTATCATTTTATTTTACTTTGCCTGCCGCTAGTTTTGCAGCGTCCTCTTCTTTCTTGCGCTGTTTCTCACGCATTAAATCGGCGTCTCTGTTAAAAAACAAAAACAAACAAATTCGATTAGAATTATTTTATTCAGAAGGTTTTTGTGAATGAAAATGATGTTGAGATGAAAAAAAAAATAATTAAATTAACTTAAAACGATTTTAGAAGAAAAATAAAGATTTGTATGAAAATAATTTTGTAACAAATCAGTTTTTCAAATAAATTTTTTGTTTTTTTTTTTTTTTGGCAAATAATTTAAAAGAATTAAAAATTTGATGAAACTGGAACCAAAGTTTTATGCTGCAGCGAAATACCTCTGTCGCCTCTTCAACTATTTGTATAAAATAATTACTACAGAAACGTTTTCTAGTTGAGCTTGTCACACTTCAGTAAAGTTTTGGAAATAAAATGAATCCTAGATTCTTCTTTTAGCATTTTTTAGGTACATATTAATAAAATAGCATCAATTTGTGGTGCAAAATTATTCAATAATTTCTTAAAATAAACTTAAAGTATAAAACACTCAAAATTTTATTATTTTGATAGTTTTAAAATATGGTCTAACTTAACTTTGAATTTTTGAACACTTATAATTTCTCAAAATTTAGATATTTTTGCGAAATTAAATTTTTTTTCAAACATATCTTATTTTGAAACTACATTGTAAATAGTTTATAATTCAGGAAACAAGTTGGTCCCAAATAAAACTATAATTCCAGTGATTTCAAAAACAAATCATTAACAAATTGATGTTTTGCAAATTCCAGGCTTTTGTAGTAAGTTGAAACAAATTTGATTACTAAAAAGTAAACTGTATAAATATACATATAAATAAAATACATTCGATTTAAAAAGGAAAGCGCGGTTTATAGAGCAGAATCCTGCTGTAAGCGTTTGAGACAAACAATGCAAGTAAAATAAAACTTTGTAAAAAAATCGTTACACATTCAGTGGTGGACATTACATTAGCACGCTTCTTTATATATGCATGTATGTATGTTGTTTTCAAAAGTATTTTTCTTTTATATGATTATAATTATTAACTGCAATTTTTGTCCATTGGTGTAACCTATGATGTGATCAATATGAACCATTATTTTTAGAGCATTATTTCTTAAAACTGTGTTCTAATTGTAAAGGTAAAAGGTAAAAAAGTATTTTGACATGGCTAAAACAAATTGGTGAACAGAGGAACAACATAAGGTTATTTACCAGATAAAATCTAGAAAGTATTTTATAAAAAGTATATTATAACCCATGAGACATATAAAAATGTTACAGACTCAAAGACGTAGAAAAACAATCCGAAAATCTATTAATGAGTTTGTTTCATAAATGTTTGATGGTAACTAAACTTAAACAAGTATTCTCTCTCGTATTCTATTTCTCAAAAACGGTGAGTTTAATAGATGATGTTTACAGATTGATAATAGACAATGAAGATTGCTGATAACGCCCTTGGCCGGGTAGAAAATGCATTCCAATTTGCCAATTGTTCCAATACGTTACAACAAGTATTGTTTTTTGATGGAACATCAGGAGTACATATGAACTGAACAGTGTCGACTTAAATTTATTTCTATAATAGTATTCAAAACTAGTGTATTTTTTCAAATAAACAAAAGTTAAGAAAATTAAATATTATAATCTAGATTGTTCTTCAGAGAACCGTTATATAATTTGATTGAAATATTTTTTTAATTATAAGCTGTTGCACGTTTTAATAATTTCGAAAATTAATTTTTGTTTCGTAATTTGCATAAAATGCTATTCATAATTAAATTTTAGCTAAATATAAGTCGTATAACCAAGTATATATATTCTCGTTCCTTATAAGATTCTAAGACGGTCTAGCCATGATCGTCCGTCTGTTAAAGGCACGATAGAGCTTCGTAAAAAAAAAACTTAGAAAAATGTAATTTTTACCTATAGAAAAGGAGTATCCATACAAAATTTAGCAAAAATTAATTTCAGACTAAGAAAAATCTCAAAATAATGTTTTGTTTGCATTGGCCCAAATTAAAATAGCACCTACATAAAGTTCACTTACGGCAATAACATAAATGTGCGTAATTCTTTTATAAACATCACTATCAAGTTGAAATTCTCTACAAATAATTCATATTAATGAGAAATTTGTCGTACCGAATTTCATGATAATTTTTGACCATATTCACTTTTCCGAGAATCATTTAAAAGAGCATAAACCTCTTATAAATATTGCTATCAAATTCGACAAAAATAATTCAAATACATACATATATTAAAATCGTCGTATCCGATTTCATGATCGGTCCATATCATATTTGACCATAGCAGCCATATAAAGTAGACTTACGAAAATCTCTTAAATACGCAAAAATCTCTTATAAAATCACTATCCCAGCAAGCCATATGAGTCCGAAAATAGTCTTTTCTGACACCTTTTCTGGAGCGTTCATGCTCTTTATGAGCCCAAAAAACAATCATTATTGCTCCGAAAACCTTCAGAAAAGAGGGTCATTACATTAGAAAATGGCCCGTCAGACCTCTGAGCTCTGAGATAATGTCAGAAAAAGAGGGTTTTTTTGGGCTCTAAAAGAGCTCTTAGATAAATTCAGAAAGTCTTTTATGAGGGTTCTTTGGGCTCAGAAAGAGCTCGTACATCATGTCAGAAAAGAGTCATTGCAATTTTAAATACAAAAAATTAATAGTTCACATTTTTTTTAAATTAGTTTTACTTAAACAACAAGGGAATTCATTTCCAAATAAAATAAATTAGAAATGAAAAAAATTAAATAAATTAATTGTATTTACAGTAAAAATAAAATAAAATGGAATTCATTTAAATAAAATATAGGTATAAAAATGAAAAAAAAAAAAATTTATTTTTTAAGCAAATTTTTCTTTCGTTCCGAACATGCTTTTTAGTTGGACTCTTTTCTGACTCCTTTTTCGGAGCGCTCCTAGAATGGTATGCTGGGATTAAGTTAAAATTCGCCACAAATAACCCACATACATATATATTATGTATATATGTATATGAATCGTTATACCGAATTTCATGTTGCTAAAATTTAATTATGTTCATAGCTCATAGCTCTAAATGAGGACTACTACTAACTCAATAACCTACGTAAATATTTTATTAAATCAACAACATAAATGACCCAAGATCTCATATAAATTCCAATTAAGAGAATAACTAATATACCTATAAAGTTCTTGTTTGTATACCTAGTTAAGAAGATGAAATTCAACCAAAATAAGCCTCAATTACATAGAAATTATGTCACAATATTGAAATATCAGACGATGATTATCAAATCAAACATCGTAGAGATATATAATCCAATAAGAAATTTGCTTTTTAAGCCATGACAGGTGCAACATGAATGAATTTTCTGTTCGCGCCAAATCTATGAGTCTTAATGCTTCGAAGTGCACAACAAATTTATATTTAAGCTTACGTCTAAAAAATTATATTATAAAATATAGATATTTACTTTAAATTTGCATAAAAAAAAGTATCAAATAGTGTGATTTGAAAATTGATGTTAAAAGTTGTCTAGAATAGAATCGCCCAAGAACTAAAATATATATGTATATAGGTACCTATTACATATATAACTTATGTATGTTTGTTTACCGATTTCGATTGAAATCGACCACCATGAAATTATATTCAGTATAATTTATATACTGACGCACTACCTCGACAATCACAGATAAACGTCATATTCAAAATAAATATATGATCGATATAAAAAAATGTAAAACATGATCGAGATTTTGAGCCTAGAAATAAGTATTATAGGTACGCTTGTTAAAGTTAAACATAGATATACAAAATAGTTCCATTATTTGGCCGGTAATTTTTCTCAATTGTAGACACACTATGTTAAAAAAACCTAAATCTTTAGGAAATTTTTTTGCTTTGGTCTAAACTATTTATTCCATACAGTATATATCATAACAAAGGCCAATGACCTGTTTTTGTATTTACACAAAGGTTCAAATGATAAATATTTTATTAATTTTAATGACTTATGTACATATATGAATAAAAATTTCTACATACCTTTGTTTACGTTGTTCGACGGTTAAGTTGTCAGTACGTTTGCCTTTGGTTAACTCAGCTTGTTTCTTGGCGTTTTTTTGACGGGCTAAATCACGTTGATTTCCACCTAATTAGCAATAATAAAGGAAATAAAGAAGAAAAAAACCCAATTAAAATGCATAGAAACTGGCAATGAAATCGATATTCAGATCCCAATTAGCAAATGATTTAAAAGCTATAAATAACTCTTACATGCACTTAAACAAACACAATAAACTAAATACTTTTATTACTGTTATTGTAATATGTATACTATAAATAAGTAATACCAAATAAACATTGATTTCGCAACAAGAACTGATAAGAAAAATTGCACAAACTGTTGAAATTGTTTTTAGGTCCTCTAGCAATAGATTTTCATTACAAACCAATTTAAATTTTACTTACGAGTCATGTTTGCTAGTTGTATTTATTTGATAATGAATTTATTAAAAGTTAATTAAATTCAAGGACTCTTTTTATATTGCGTGGCCAAAACGCCAATTTCTTTTAGCTAAACTTCTATACAAAAATTTCACGTCTGTGTTCTGGATTTTTCTTCTTGCTACCGTTCAGTGCTGACAACTTTTCGATGAAGTCTTGTTTTTTGTTGTTATTATTTGTTCGTTCTTTATACTCGTTGTTTGTGCGCAAGCAAAGGCTTGTCACAATGCAAATGGTCGTTACTACACCATAGAGTTGCATTTGTAAATTGAGGGTTTGATAGTGTAGGTGGTATGGTGATTGTAACGGCTTTAAAGTATTCGAAATTAATTTATTTGAAAATATATAAATTTATTTCTATAGAATAATTATTAAATCGAACTGTTAATTTTTACTTCTTGATAAATTTTAGTTAGGCTTGAGTTCATTAAATTTAATTTTCATTAAATTATTTTTACTGAAGTTAGGAATTACAACTTGAAAAATTTATTATTAAAAAATGTTTGATAATTTTTCTTGACTGGGGATCGAACCTGGGTTGTTGAATTTACATATGTTTCGAGAAATCCCACTTTCTCTCATCAGAATTCTTTGCGTTCTACCACCTGCACCTGATGAGAGAAAGTGGGATTTCTCGAAACATATGTAAATTCAACAACCCAGGTTCGATCCCCAGTCAAGAAAAATTATCAAACATTTTTTAATAATAAATTTTTCAAGTTGTAATTCCTAACTTCAGTAAAAATAATTTAATGAAAATTAAATTTAATGAACTCGAGCCTAACTAAAATTTATCAAGAAGTGTAAATTTATTTCTTTGCAAAAATTATTCGTTTTGATTGTTGTTGCTGGGAAGATCAAATGCGTCTGACAAAAGCGAATTTCTGCGAAAGAGAAATTTCTTTAATCCTAAGTAATGCAAAACGATTTATCGACATAAAAAAACATCAGGTCAACAAAATAGAAACATGTAAGAACTCTGCTAATTATCACCAACTTCGGCAAATTAAATCAAAATGTGCTATAGTTAAAGGAAAGTCAAATTAGAAATGTGGTGAATTTTAACTTTGCCAAATAATGTAAATAATGGAACCATGGTGCAACTATACATTAATTAATTTATTAATTAATGGAATTAATTCCGTATTTTGCTTCTATAGAAAAAGTAAAACGAACATTTTTTTCGGAATGAAACCTTGAAATTCTTAAAATTTCCAATTCCACATCGCAAATTAAAAGTGGTTTCATTCCGAAAACATTTTTTGTTTTGCTTTTTCTATAGAAGCAAAAAAGGGACTTAATTCCACTTCCGAACGGAATTAAATTCTGTGACATGGCTGATAATAACATTAAATAAAAAGTAATGTTTTTGTATCGGGGTCATAATTAACATCCCTCATTAATGCTATAACATTGAATTAACCTAATAATTTTTATAAAAAAAAAAAAAAAAAAAAAAATAAACATCAAATTCATTACTAATTAAGGTATTTCCCAAATTGTGGAAAAACCAACAATAAATTTTATTGTCTAACAAATTAGCTAATAAACTTGTTAATATACTACAGAATTATTTTAAATGGTTTTTTTTAAATAAACAAGTATTATATTCGGTCATGTCGAATCTTATATACCCACCACCAATATTTAAATGTAAATTTCTCGTAGATTATAAATTCATACATTTAAATGACATCTAGATAAAAGGATGTATAGTCTGTCTAAAGTTTTTTCATATACATATATATTTTTTTTTCTTGGATCAGCACTCAGGGTACGACACCTACTTATGCAATGCATTGTTTTGTAACTAGGAAAATAGGTTATGGGAGGGAGGATAGAGGTAGTAGTGTTTTCATATATGTATTTTGATCTAATCGTTTATTTGTTTTTGGACATTGATATTAGCAATAACTGTTGCATCAAATTCTTTCAAGTTCTCATCGTGTTTTAGTTGTTTTTAAATGACGGACAGGCGGACATTTGGTTCAAAATTATTTTGTTTATCTATATTTATAAGATAGAAGATAAATGTTTTTTTAGAATGTGGTCCTTATATGGGAGCTATCAACTATAAGGGACATAAATTCAATGTGTGTTTCGGAAGTGGTACATTTATGGGAGCTACCACCTATTATGGGCCGATCGTCAAACAATTTTCTACGTCGATTTATATATAGTATGTATATGAGTATTATGTATGTGTTTCGAAATTTAATCTGATAACGAAATATTTAAAATATTTCACTTCCCTACATACGAGTATATTAACCCATTAACGCCTGACCCTCGATTCCGTTGTCCGATTTTGATGAAATTTTACACAGTTAGTATTTAGGGCATTTATATTGACGTGGTAATTTTTTTTTTTATTTTTTTCTGTCGCACACGAAGCTTTGGCCTTTGGTTATTTTTCTACCCACTTAGGCATTAACGCGTTCTATAATATAAGTTTCTTTGTTTAAAGTATTAACTTGAAAACAACAACAATAAACTTATCTGTTGTATGTGTTGATGAATATTTGATATGTTTATTAATTTTTATTATATGCACTTCAATATGTGGCATGAAAACAATCCTGCAAGAAATGTCAATAGTGAAACTGTACTGATTTACTATTGAAACAGTCACCAGTACTAGTGACTTAGTATACCCCAGACAATGCTAATTACTATATAGACATTTAACACGTCAACCAAAGGCCACTACTGAATTAGTTGATACAAACAATGATCCAATGGATACAGACAATGATCCCCAACCATCTACATCGAAGTCAAAAGGTCGTGTCTCAGTGGAAAATAAACCTAAATGGAGTAAATCGAAGAGAATGCCCAAAAAGCATTGTACGAGAAAATTGATATGTTGTGTGGAATATCTTCGTTGTATACAAATCCTTAGAGAAATTTCTGGTTTCCTTAGGTTCGTACACGCCATTACAACTATGGGAATGCATTTTTGATGAAGATGTCATGAAAATGATCGTCGAAAGTACAAATGAATATGCTGGACAAAAAAATGTTTCTGGTTTCGTAACTTCAATTAAAGAAATGAACACATTTTTGGGAAGTCTCTTACATGACATGTATTTATCAATACAAATATAATAAAGTTGTTTTTTTCTTGAATTCCTACACAAAAAAAATAAACGCTACAAAAAAACTCATTTTTACCCATTAAATACCCATGCCATATTTTTGTTTATGATAGAGGACATCTAAGGCTATAAGGCACTAAGATGGTTTTCGGGAAGTCAATTCCTCAAATCTTCCAGATTTTGACGTTCAAAGTTTGTGATTTTTGACCCGCTCATTTCCCACCAATACATGACCCTATATGACCCTACAATTTTTTTTACCTAGTTCCATCCTTCCTCTATCTGTCAGTGTAGATTTGTAATACCTCGCACCGGACTCTAGCTAGAATTTTTTAAAAACAGCTCTATTTTTGGGTATTTTTCTACCCATCCGGCGTTAATGGGTTAAAAAAAATACTTCTCCATTTTTTTTAAATTCATTGAAAACACACACATTAATATAGTTCTACTTGAAATTATTGCTTGTGTTGATTTAATTGTTGACAACGATTAAACAAATTAAATACTTCCTCCCCTGCACTAATTTTTAATTATTTGTTAGATTTGTTTTTGCTTTGGTTTCTAACATACATAAGTAAACGAATTAACCAAACAACATCGGAAACAGAAATCATTGAATGGAACATCATCAAAATTAAAACAACATCAACACTGAAAGATAAACGATTCAATAGAATCAGGTGTTAATTGATGTTGTTAACTTCACGTGTTATGCGATTATAAGCATGCTTTTTAATTGTCCTTTTTTTCTAAATAATTTTCACTTTTTTGTTTGGCAGTATACAGTGGCTCTTAACTTATTTTATGCGGGACATTTTTTGGTTTTCAAAGCTAGGGTCATTTAAAAGAAAAAATTTTACAGTCTAACAAAAAAAAAAAAAAAAAAAAAACAATATACATACATACATATATATGTACGTTTTAATATATTAAAACTAAACAAAAAAATTGCTAGTATTTTCACGTCACAGCTTATCTTGTGCAGTCAATTACTACTGTGCCGATAACATAATGCAGCATTCTATTTCTATCAATATCTTCTTTTGAATTGTGAGTTCGATTTTGTAACGTCAAGTGTTAGTTTAAAATAGTGCAATTGAGTCCGCGTACAATGGTAAAACAACGATAATTGGTTTTAAACCATTTACAAAATGTCCACTCACAGCGAAAAAGACCAGAAATGGTTAACATTAAAGCTTTTACAGTCCAAAAAAATCATTCAACCTTTCATTCATAAAAATTGGGTAGGTCCATAAGAAAAGCATCAAATAAAATTTTCAATGAGCATGATGACATTTTAAGAAAAGTCAGGGCAAATCCAAGGCTATCAGCTTCACAACTGGCCTCCGAAGTTGAAGCTGACCTGGGCAAACAATATTGTGTTGAAACTGTTCGTGTTGTCTGGTGACAACATGAATGTAATAGCCGAGTTGCTCACAAGAAACCATTTATAAACCCGAAAAAACAAACTGTTCAGGCTAAATTTCTCCAAATAACATGTTTGCAAGGAATCTACAATTCGGTCATCTTCGCCGATAAATCTAAGTTTAACATATTCGATTCAGATGACATGTGTCGTATGTTTGGCGGAAACCAAATACAGAACTCAACAAAGAAAATCTAAAGGCCACAGTGAAGCATGGTGGTCTCAGTATCATGGTTTGGTCGTGTATGTCTGGGAATTTAACATTTGTTATAACAACCATGAACAAGTTTAAGTACCTTCAGATGTTGTAGGACAACTTGTTGGAATGCGCAGAAAACCTGGGTATAAGATCAGATTTTCAAATTTACCAACATAACGATCCAAAGCATAAATGGGTTATTGTGCAAACATGGAAATACAAAATTTCTAACAAAAACGATTTAAAAAAAAAGCCCTACTGACGCTACCAAGTGGACGAATATTCCGCCGAGTATTACGCAAAAACTGTTGTATATAATTAAATCGTGTAATTGCCAGTTTTAATTTGAAGTTTTCGAAACCCATACGTGTCTGCATAAAATAAGCTATGACGGGGAAAAACGAGCCTTTTTAATTTTTTTTAGTTTTAATATATTAAAATGTATGTACATATATTTGCAATAAATTCAGTGCATAAAATAAGCTGTGAGCCACTGTAGGTTAAACGTGCTAGTAAATGTTAATAAGTAAACTAGCTTATTTTAGCTATTTATAAAAAATACAAAATTGAAAAACTAAATATCTAATTTTCAACACATTCAATAGTTAAATGTGATTTATCAAACTGTTTCTTTTTTGAAAATATTGATATTTCTTCGGTGTTTACACAGCACAATTCTTATTGCCTAAATCACTTGTACTTTTATTTGAGAGTATACACACACATTTGTATACACACATGTAATACAATTAAGAGAGTATCAGGTATTGCTAGCACAATCAAATGTGTACTCGTCTTATCTTCCCCTTACCCTGATGTCTAAAAGGTAATTAGCTAAGCTTAAAGAATTGCTTCGTGTAAATTGGGCCTTAGATTAAAGAATTGCTTCGTGTAAACTAACTAACTGTACTTTAGAAACCAGTTACATGTCTAATTCCATGACTAATAAACAATTGAAAACTGTTCATTGCTTTTAAACTTCAAAAATACGTACATAGTAGTTATGTATATTCATATTTTTATGTGTATTATTTGATAGTAAATTATTAAATTGTACTTTTATTATAAATTATTATTTTCAATTTCCAGTGTATGACCTAGTTTAAAATAAATGTATTTATTGATTGACTTAAGCATACATACAATACAATAAAATACAATACATAGTATTGTACAAGGCTCATGTATCTGTGTAATTTATTACGCACTTTAATTTAATGAAATTATAATTTCGAAATACAATCCCACTTATAAATTATATTTTAACAATTTTTGAAATTTGCAATCATAATTTCGTCTAAGCTTGGAAACACAATAGTTGCGTTGCGAAATTTGTGTTTTGTACTAAGGATTAACGCATAAACTTTAATACGTATCCGAAATAAAGAGAGCTCTTAAGAAATGCTTTCGGATTTGATATAGACTCTTTATTTGAGTCTATATAACGATTTATAGAATTCAATGTTTAAAGATGATTTCATGCAAATGTTGACCGTGGCTACGCCTCAAATGATCCAATTTTGGCATACCCTCTTAAACATATCGGCCGGTATCTCACGCAACACTGCTAGTAAATGAAATAAAAATAATACAAGAGAAAAGAAGAAATGTCAAATTTGTCGCTACGTTCCACAAAACCTGCGACACTAGCTACTCCTTACTCTCCACAACGTATTTCATCTATAAATTCGAGTCGCAGGTAAAAGTCGCAGCGTGTGAACTCCCTCTAAGTTTTAGAGATAAAACATTATTTTTCCCAACTTAAATGTTTTTTTTTTGGTTTTAAATAGAGCTGGTTGATATAAGGTCTGACTACTTTTGTACCTACATTTTTTAGTTTTTAGCTTGTAAGTTGTTATAAGTGTAGAATGAAGACTGTAGACTGAATAAAAATCCTATTTTTGATTTTAGAAGATATGCTTAAACCTTTATTAAGATTTTGTTAATATCTATCGCTATTTCGAAATTATACGCATTTTATATTGTAAACTGAAGCTGGCTGAAATAAGCTGTGAGCCTAAAGGTACGGTCACACTTGGCAAATATTTGCCTAAAAAGACGTAACCACTAAATAAAATATATTTGAACTGGTTTATTTATTAAAAAAAACTTTGTTTATTTAGGACAGGACACAACAAATATTTAGTTTTAATTTATTTGGTGATGTTTGATCTTGCAAAACTCTTGTAAGAGTAAACAACGTCAAACAAATTTGTGCTAAAACAAGTGCTAACGTTTTTTTGAGTAAATATTTTTTAATTTCTTAACCAAATTTTTAAGAATTGGGGATTTACACTGCAATATAGATATATATGTATGTATATACAGGGGCTCACATTGAAAGTCGGGCAAGCTGTTTGTAAAATATTAAACCCTATTTGAAAAAAGAGAGCCTAGGATTTTTTAATTTTTTTTTTTCAACATTAAACAAATTATTTATTATTAAGCACAAAAATAAATAAATAAGGGGTCTTACCATTAATATAACAGAAACAAAAACAAAATAATTGCAAAAACCTTAATAGTATGATCACTCTGAAAGTCGGTCAGATCATTAAATTCAATTATTTATATGATATAAGTTTTTTGCACACATCAGGACTTAATTGGTTTAAATCTTCCAGTAACGCAGCACTGAGCTGGTCTTTACTGGTACATAATCTAATTTGTATCCGACGTCCTAGCTCATCCCATAAATACTCGATTACGTTAAGGTCTGAACTTTGCGCAGATATTTTGAGGACTTTAAGATAATTATACAACAACCAGTTCTTCGCTATGAGCGATGTGTGCTTCGGATCATTGTCCTGGTAAAACTTAAAGTTATTGGTAATCCCCAATTTATGAGCAGTTTGCTTAACATTTAGCTTCAAAATATCAAGATTGTACATCGATGGCTTAATATAAAAAAGGCCTAACTCAATTTTGTTAAAAAAAAATTAATGAAAAAAGCCTTTCTTAAACAAACATAAAAAAAGTTAAATAAGAAATAAAATGTGTTGCTTTTTTTTATTAAAAATCGTATTAAAATATTTGTTGTATCTAAAATTTTACAGATTTTATTAAGTTTTTTCCTTCGTCTGTAAAGTAAGAAAAAATCGAGTTAGGCCTTTTTTATATTAAGCCGTCGACATGTTTTTATATATTATGCCTTCTATAGAATGAAGAATTTCGACACCGGAAGCAGCCCCACATCATCACTGACAAGCCCCCGTGCTTTACAGTTTTCTTAGTATTTTTAGGGCGAAACTCCCTCCTCGTTAGGTTTGCGCCACACATAACGCCTGCCATCGCACTCAAATAAATTGAATTTGCTTTCGTCCGTGAAAAGAACTTGTAAATGTTTAAAGGGCTGATAGATTGTGGACTATACAAGTGTTCATTGTAAATAAATGTTTAAAATCATCCTGTTCGACTTTGAATATAGTCGAATAAACAAATATTTAAAATAAATCTTACAATCGATTTGTAAAAATAATTGAAAGTTTTTCGACATTCAAATGAAACGATTAAATTATTAAAATCAAATTAGTTGTGTCGACAAAATAACGCTGTCACTCATAAAGTTGTTGAGTATTACTTTTGACAAATTCAAATACAATTACAAAGGGTTTAAAAAGGATTTCTGTTTTTGTGGAAAATATAAAAAAACAAACAAATATTTATATTAGAGTTTTCAAAGTTATTTATGTATGTATGCATGTGCATGAATATTCATTCATATGCAGGCAAGTTTGTAAATGAAAATATTTTACATATTTTTTTTTGCTTAATAGAACTAACCAGCCAACCTTTACAAAATTTTCAAGTGTTGGAGTGTAAAATGACCAACACCATCGGTGTGCTGGAGTAAACAATGTATGATGTTATTTTTTTTATAAATAAATATTGGGTTTTTTTTTCAGTGGTGTACAAAGTTATTTTGTCTGTTAAAAGGCACACCACAATGGTTTAGAAACATTTGATATCTATATATATAGAAATGAAATGTTCCATGTATGTAATGGCATCACTTGAGAACCGCTGGAGCGATTTGGCTGATTTTTTTTTTAATTCGATTCGAAATTCTCAGGAGATGGTTTGTAAAGAAAATCAGGGGTGTCATAGAAACCAATATTGTCAGAATTGGTTTTAAAACCGACAAGAAAAAATGCTTTGTTGTCATAGGGCACTGCTACACGTTCAATAAATATCGAGATATTTTTAGTATCAATTTAAAAATTCCTGCTAAAACTCGGAAATTTTAACTTTTTAATATATTGCCTCCTTTTCACTTTTCATTTTTCTTAATAAGAGACATTTTTTGAAGAAACTTAAAGAACTGGCACCAAAGCCTCCTTTTCACTTCTCTTTTTTTTTTAAGTATGAACGAATTTTATGAAAACTCAAAGAACTAAATTTTACTGCCTTATTATCACTTCTCATTTTTCTTAATGAGGGACATTTTTTTGAAGAAACTTGAAGAACTGACAACAAAGCCTTCTTTTCACTTCTCATTTTTTTAAGTACGAGAAAATTTTAGCAAAACTCAATGAACTGAATTCAACTGCTTCCTTTTCACTTCTCATTTTTCTTAATAAGCGAAATTTTTTGAAACACAAATCATTAGTAAATACCGAGCGAAGCCGGGGCTTTGTGGGATTTGTGGTACAATTGTACCAAATTTGGTACAAACAAAACTTTATTGGTACGCTGGTACTGTTCATCCCTTTTTGGTACAATTTTTTTTAAGGCGAATTCACTTTTCAGGTGTCGTTGAGAGCATCGCTGTTCTACTTTTTTTTTCTTACTTAGAGAGAGAAATGTCAAAAGTGCTTGTGTTTTTGACATATCGACCAACGAAAGCAACAAACAAAATTTGAAAAAGTGTTTTACGTTTTTAAGTTTTCTTTCTGTTATTTTGTTTTTATTGAATAAAAAGTGTTATGAATTCTTACTATATGCTTTTTTATTTAATAGCGAAATTTAGGTACAATTTATGGCAATTTGGTACAATTTTGCCATTGAGACGGTACAATTTAAGAATTGTAAGATCGCAACAGTGATGTATGTGGCTACTATACATATGAGCTATACTTAGCTGGCATGTGGTTTCAAGAAGACTGTGCCACATGATACACAGCAAGCGACACAATGGCCCAATTGAGAGGCGATTTCGATGAACAGTTTATTTCATGTTTAGGACCGGTCAATTGGCCGCCTAGACTAATGCCTTTAGTCTATTTTGTTGAGGACTATGTTAAGGCTCATATACATAGGGAGAAGTCCGCAATGGTTTACTCACTAAAATCTAATAGATTTATAGCGGCCGGTATATGTTAGAGTAGGCCAAAATTGCACCCAAGGCATGACCCATTTGAGGCTTAGCCGCGGGCAACATTTACATGAAATCATCTTTCAACATTGAAATACATACATATGTATATATGATGTACATATATCGTTCTATCGACTCAAATAAAGATTTCATACATTTTTCAAAATTTTATGTGTTTTTTTTTAAATCAAATCCAAAAACAAAATAAAAAGTTTTTGAGCTCGAGGCCAATTATTTGTAAAAAATGTATATATTATTATACAAATACAAATATGTATGTATGTAAATTGGAACGATTTAAAACTATTTTAGCAGTTTTAATATTTATTAGTTCATTTTAGCTATTATAACTAGTAAATGATATAATTTATTACAAATTACGATTCATAATTATTTTCTTTCGTCAGCTTTCATTTCTTGTTTCGGCACTGGTTTCCCATCCCTCCATGTGGTAAATTTTACATGGCTGATGTCACGTTTGGCAGCTTCTGCACGTAAATCAGATTTTAGAGCTTTACGCACAACTTTGGCACAAATATTTGAATATTGAATATAATTTAAGCCAGCTTCTCGCCAGTAGTTTGACATTTTTTTTTAATATGTTTTTCAAAAACTTTTAGTTAATTTCTCAACTTTATTTAATTTGTTTTTATAATGATTTACAAACGAGAATTCAGTTTGCAAAAAAATTTTTAAACGAATTATGATTTTACAATGTCTACTTTTTCAAAGTGAACTATGTTGTGTTTTAAAATAGTTTTGGCAGGTTTTGAATCATGGTGCAAATCGGCAACAAATACACAATGGTGTATCTGTACAAGGTGAGTGCAAATCGGCAACAAATACAACACAATACAGAAATAACAGGCATTTTGTTTGTGTAAATTGATGTACTATTGTCAAAAACACTTGAAAGAGTATTACTTTTGACATAAGTAAATTGTAAACAAAGTCAGTCAGCTGTGCTACTGCACTCACCTTGTATAGTTACACCATGCGAATGATGTTGTATATTTTATATTTTAAGCAAAGTCGTACGCATGGTGTAACTATACAAGGTGAGTGCAAATCGGCAACAAATACAACACAATACATTTGTGTAAAGTAATGTACTACTGTCAAAAACACTTGAAAAAGTATGACATAAGTAAAATGTAGCAGTCAGTCAGCTGTTACTGCACTCACCTTGTATATTTACAACATGGTCCTATGTTTAATAAAGGTGCATATACACTACGTGTTTTTTACATTGTATATGTCAAATTTTACATATGGGAGTAAAAACATGTAGTTGGTGACCTCAAAAACTTTGCTTGTGTAAAATATATGTGGAAATACATATGTCTGTATTTTATCGATTAGAACACGCTGTATTTTCTTATGTTCAAACACATGTTTTCAAATGTATATGCCAGGCGAAAAGATTTGTCGACGGTTAAATCTGCGCTATTATTAGCCGGCCGTATGAAGAATTTGCATAAGTAATAAATGAAATATTTTTTTTATCCCATTTTGATAAATTAATAACAATGATATAAATTATTTAAAAATTTTTGATACAAGCTCCACATCTTGTATATTAAAAAACGAAAAACCTTAAATCAATATTTTTGACGCCGGCAATTTAGTGACGCTTTGCAGCGGCTTTAAAGCATTTTTTAAAGAAACGACATGGCAATTTATGTGTAAAAAAAAAGAATAATATTTAAGCGTATCAGCTGTTTTAATCATGGCGTTGTCACGTGTAATTGTACATACAAGTTGGTGACCAAAAATTAAAATCCATATGCAAAATAACCAATTTTGATAGACATAAAGAAAAACATGTGAGTTGTAAACTTAAAAATACATAAGCAAAAACACGTAGTGTATAGCCACCTTAACTGAACTAAATGAACAACTGAACGAAATGAATAAAAAAGAACAAAAAGACTGATCTGAGTGAATAGTTCAATTTAACTAGGTCGTTCATGAACGACACAACTCTAATTTATTCGTCTCCCCTTGCCACATATGATTTCCTTTTAAAAACTGGGGCCAAATTACCGCATTCGTGATCGAATGAGCTTTCGTATCGAAAAATGATTTCGATATCGAAATTATGATAAAATGTACTAAATTTCTTGCTCGATATCTAATGCCATAATCTCAAATAAGAAAATTACGATCAATTTTACTCAATATCGAATGCGGTAATTTGGCCCCTGATATCAAATGGATTTGCTGTTGCTGAATACAACTTTCAGAATTTAGTATGGCAAATCATTAATTTGCAAGTGTTAGAAATGCGTCCAATATAAGGTTTAATGCGGTAAAGGGATATGCAGAAAATGTTTTAAAGACCTGACACATTTTTCAAAATGTAAAATGTTGAAATATTGAAAAAATTAATTTTTAATAAGCACATACATACATACAATGAATTTGTAATCACAGATTAATAATATGTTTTTCATAAACTGAGTGTTTAAATTTAAAACTCTAACACTTCATTTTGTAAAGAACTGTTATTTTTTCTGTGCGTGCCACAGTTTGCCACTGTGTGGCACTTCAAATTACATTCGTTGACCAATTAACTAGTGCAGTTTTTTTTTTGTTATTTGGCTGTCTGTCTGTCAACAGAACAGCAATTTCAAATGTGTGTAGAGAACTATTCTCTGGCGTAGCAGCAATTACCATAAAACATTTTAAATTGGTAACATATTTATCAGTGATTTCGGGTCATCTGAACAGTAAACGTGTTTTAAATTTAGATTTAAAAAATAAAACATTTCCACAAAAAAAAGAAAAACCAACAAGGATAAAGCCAGTATAATATACAATACATATAGTTTTTTTTTAACAAAACGAAGATTATTTTGTTGTGCATAAATATTTATTTTATTGTGTGCTATTTAACATGGATTTACATTTGAAATCCATAAAAAACTGTTACCTTTTATTATGGTTGGTAGTGCTGATGTCCTGTTGCCGTTTGGCCAGCATACAAGGATTAACATTTATAAAAAACACCCCATCGAAACAATTCACATTTGATACAAGCGACAATACCCAGCTACCATCTCCAGCAGTTACGAGTAATGCAACAGGTACACGTACATATGTACATATATACATACATACATATATGTATCTGCCCAGCTTAATATATTCCCATTTAAATGGTGTAAAAATTGTGTGTGTGTGTGTGTTACCAAAAAAAAAGAACTCATTTATCGTTTGTTGTATAACAATTTTAAACGTAATAATTTTGTGCGTAAAACCCCCGCATAACAAAAATATCCTTGAATATCATTGTAGACATGTGTAATAATTTTTTTTTTATCGACAACAAATTCATCACGTAGTATTAACATATTCAGCCTTTGATTTGTAAAATATATTTCTCCTACGAAATATTACAAATTGCGTGTTTGTAATGTGATATTAAATTTAGTTGTATATACTTTGTTACAAACATACATATGTATATGAACTTATGTAGGTACATAAATTGTCATAACTCAAATTTAAGAAATGCTCAATAATCATTATCAAACATGCAAGTACTGTATCTGTAATCTGTAAAAAAAAAATATTTTATATTTAAATGTTGATTATACTCGTATACTGTATATTCTTGTTTCATGTAAACTATCTCTAGATTAAATTTAAAATACGGACACACTATGTTAAGCATTGTTCCAATAAAATCCAATCAATTTAATACTTATGTAACAAAAACAAGTAGCCCAACCATATAATACCCTACACCGAGTATATCAGCCATGTCATAGAATTTAATTCCGTTCGGAAGTGGAAATAATTCCGTAGAAATGCTTAAAATTACCATTCCACATAGCAAATTAAAAGTGGTTTCATTTCGAAAAAAAAAATGTTCCTTGTACTTTTTCTATAGAAGCAAAATACAGAATTAATTCCCCTTCCGAACGGAATTAAATTCTGTGATATGGCTGTATGTATAAAATAGTTTTTCAGACATGGGCGCTATATAGGAGATATAACCTATTATGAAGCGATTATCCTAAAATTTTGTGCCATGACTTCAGTGAATATAAATATCATGTATGTTATACATTATCTCGATATAAATACTTTTAAAGATTTATGGAGGTTAAAGTGAATTACGTAGAGTGTCTTATATGGAAGTTTTGACTAATTATGTACCGACCATTATAAAATTAGGTGTCATCATTTCCATATACATATATACACAAATTATGCGGCAAAATTGTATGATGATCGGTCCATAATTAGTCACAGCTCTTATATAAATCTCTTAAAAATGTTGGTATCCATATAAAATTCAACACAAATAAGTTTCACATATACAAATACAATATCGATATCGCACTGAAATTTTACACAGGTCTGTTATATGTAAGTAAAAATTTTACTATTGGATTTGGTGAAGGTCAGTCCATAATTGACCATAGCTGCCATATAAGGTATATTTCCGAGAATATCTGGAATACCAAAAAGTAATCTAAAATATATAGTTATTGAGATGAAAATATCGAAAATATGTTGAGACATGAAATTCTCCATAAAGATAGATTTACACGATTGAAATTTTCTTCAAAATTGCTCTTCAAACTGGTGTAAACAGCAAAATTTCTACAAAATTTATTTATTTAATAGTTATTAAATAATATTTAATTTAATAACTATTAAATATTTAATATTTAATTTAATAACTATTAAATAATATTTAATAACTATTAAATAAATAAATTTTGAAGAATTTTTGCCTTTAACACGAGTTTGAAGCATTTTGAAGAGCAATTTTGAAGAAAATTTCAATCGTGTAAATCTAGCTTAAGACACAAATACAGTAAAACATTTTCTGACGATCGTTAAATAACATGTAATAGATCCCATCATGCGAAATAATAAAATATAGTTATCGCAAAATGTACCACAAATTTGTTGCAAGGCTGCGTAGATCACCCCTGCAAATAATATTGGTCTACGTGATCCATTTTAGATGAAATGGACTACTTACAACATGCACCATGTCATAGTTAAACAAGAGTTTGTAGTTAAACGACATGGTTTCGTGTTAACACGATTGCATATTGAGTTGTTGTTGTTTAAAACTAACCCTCTTGAGTACCCCATGGAGTAGTTTTGGGACAACTCCAATGTCGCAATGTTAAATCGACCACTTTTTTTTCATATATTTGGAGTCTAGTCTTTACATGCATGTTTGAACTAGTCGCGTTATTTGCAGGGACACTACAGATATATACATAAGTAGTTGTTGGGTATATAAGATTAGGCAGGGACGAATATAAACTCTTACTTGCTTTTGCTCTGTAGCTACCAGCGTTGTCAACTTTGAAATTTCAAAACGCACCAAAATGAAGAAATAAGCGCACCATTTACAAAAAACGCACCAAGTTAAGAGTTTCGTTTTTATTTCAAATATTTATTGAATTAATTTGAAATTTTTAATATCATAAATTCTATAAAAAACTTTTTATCAACGATTATTAGTAAAAGCAATAATAGTAAAAGCATTTTTTTAATAAATGAGCTAATAAAGATAAAATAAGCATTTAACCACTCAAAATTTAACTCACAGTATGATATTCGGAACTAATGTACTAATTTGTAAAACAGCTAATTTCAGTACATATTTCCAATAAAATTTGTTGGGATTCCACTGGTACTCTAACCCTGATTGTTCATCTACAGTTAAGTATCATCAGGTTATACAAGAATTTTTATTTACATGTTTGAAATGTTAATTTGATTTTCAAACAAAGATTTTTGAAGAATTTGATTTCATTTATCATATATTCGTATTTAAAATACATTTTTTCATCGTATAGATTTCATGAGTTATGAATTATTAAAAATTAGTAAAAATAAAGATTTCATTCCATTTTCGAAAAAATTAAAAAACACTCATACAGGTGTATTTTATTGTAGAAAGATTTTTTCTCACACTGAAACAAAAAGTTGTGTTGAATTTGCTTTGATGCCATCAAAAATCAAAAAGCGCACCGCGCACTAACTGAAGAATTTTTTGCACCAAAAATTTAAAAAAGCACCAAAAATGGTGAGAAACGCACCAAGTTGACAACGCTGGTAGTTACGTTCACCTGAAGTTGAGAGCGGCTTTTGACGTCTTTCTCTCCTATACTAAGTGGTCATTACTTATTCTATATTTTCTTTGCTTTGCTTTACCCTGCTGTGTACGTATTATATACGAAAACTTATTCGAAAAACTAGACTAGCTCTGCAAGTGAAAAAATGTGAGTGTATTAGTAAAAAATGTGAGTATATTGAGTTTTTCGAACTGTTACTTGCATGTGTAAACCCCGGGTTAGTGTTGAGCTAGATTTACACGATTGAAAATTTCCAAAATTGCTCTTCAAAATGCTTCAAACTCGTGTAAACAGCAAAATTTCTTCAAAATTTATTTATTTAACAACTATTAATAACTATTAAATAAATAAATTTTGAAGAATTTTTGCTGTTTACACGAGTTTGAAGCATTTTGAAGAGCAATTTTAAAGAAAATTTCAATCGTGTAAATCTAGCTTTACATGTTTTTTTCATTTCCGTAAATATATTCTTCAGTTGTTCAGATTTTCCTCATTAAATCTACATTGAGAGGATGTGCGTATCATTATTCAAACGCAATATAATTAGTTTTGCATCGTAGTCTTGTGAAAATAATTTTTTCAGAAAAATTCCAATTAATGAGAGCCTTTCTATAGAAAAGAAATTTAAACTCCACTGAAGCGGAATTAATGTTCAGAATTACAACATGAAGCATGAAGCCGATGACCTTAAAAATAAATAAATCACCTTAAAAGTGACATAAAATAGAGCATTAATGGTAACAGATGATAATTCTACTTCAAATTGTAATTTGGCATGATAACGATTTTTGCTAAGAGTTTACACACAGTTTTTTGATCTAATAATATATATAGGGACCTTTTTGTCCCTGTAGTTCATAGTTCAAAATAAGTTTTGTAGACAGCTAATTTACAATCGAATATGATAAGAAAGTTACAATTTACAATTAAATTACAATTAAAAATTAACAATTTATATTGATTTAATTTTCTTTAGCCCTAACACGTCAACTAGTAATTGGAACTTTGACGCCTAACATTGTGAATACACCCTCATATTGTATATGTGTACCGCCTGGTTCTTGTCCAAATCCTTTGCCATCACTACCCACTGACGGTAGTGGGCAGATCGATATACGCATAGTAAATAATGTAAGTGTTATTGGAATGAGAGTCAATATGAATATCTATGTACATAGTATGTATATCGTTAATTTAATGTATCAAGACGTACATACATATCTCGGTTTTTTTTTCGTACATACAGTCAGAGTCAAAATTTAATATACAGCGAACAATAATTTCTGGAAGAATAATATCTTTAAAAGAAGTCGATATTTTTAATATTTATTTATATAAAAATGTTTCGGATAGGCTAACTGTTGTTAAACAATTATCTTTTGCTCTTACTGAAAGATATGTTATAAGTTTTATCTAACAAAAGAGAAAATGCTCTTAAAAATGCCGTCAATATTAAATAGAATAAAATAAACTAATTTACGGGTAGATCATACATAATAATTATAATTAAAATTAGCAATAATTTTGTAAGTACAAAGTTGGGAAATTATTATAGGAACCAGATAGCACGTGGCAAAGATTTACCAGTGGAGTTTACAGATTTATTAGTGTTTCATTGAAGCAACGGAAAAACTCTCACATATATTGCTAAAATTGTGAAGTTGACCGGCCTTAAGCCTCTGTTAGCCGACTGTAACGGAATGTTGTGTAATGACGTAAAAATGTAAGGAAATTCTATTTCTTACAGATTCATACATTACGGTGTTGCGTTGCTTTACATCTTCATAAAGGTGCATATACACTACGTGTTTTTTACATTGTATATGTCAAATTTTACATATGGGAGTAAAAACATGTAGTTGGTGACCTCAAAAACTTTGCTTGTGTAAAATATATGTGGAAATACATATGTCTGTATTTTTTCGATTAGAACACGCTGTATTTTCTTATATTCAAACACATGTTTTCAAATGTATATGCCAGGCGAAAAGATTTGTCGACGGTTAAATCTGCGCTATCATTAGCCGGCCGTATGAAGAATTTGCATAAGTGATAAATTAAATATTTTTTTTATCCCATTTTGATAATTTAATAACAATGATATAAATTATTTAAAAATTTTTGATACAAGCTCCACATCTTGTATATTAAAAAACGAAAAACCTTAAATCAATATTTTTGACGCCGGCAATTTAGTGACGCTTTGTAGCGGCTTTAACGCATTTTTTAAAGAAACGACATGGAAATTTATGTGTAAAAAAAGAATAATATTTAAGCGTATCAGCTGTTTTAATCATAGCGATGTCACGTGTAATTGTACATACAAGTTGGTGACCAAAAATTAAAACCCATATGTAAAATAACCAATTTTGACAAACATAAAGAAAAACATGTGAGTTGTAAACTTAAAAATACATAAGCAAAAACACGTAATGTATAGCCACCTTAACCATTTGCATTACTTTACACATAACAATATCGATCAGCTGTTTCTTACTGTTGCAGTTACAGTCAGTCGGCTAACTGAGCCTTTAGTCAACTGTTAAAAAAGTTATTGAAAGAAGTAAATCTCGAGTAAACACCAAAACTGCAAAACATACTGGTCGAGCACGCTCTCTAACTGATAAAGAGCTGCGCATAAAAGTCAGAGAGATCAAGAAAACAACATTTCTAAGACACGCAAAGGCCAAAGCTTACTTAACCTGTCCGCAATCTTTCTGGAATAATCGATGACAGTGAATTTAAGATTTTTAGGTCAAAATCAAGAAGAAAGGTCTGAAGAACAAGAAATAGTAAGCTGCTTCCACAGAACCTTAGTGTTACAGTAAAACACGGCGGCGGGTCTTTGTTGGTTTGTGGTTGTATGTCAGCGGCAGGACAAGGTAATCTGTGAAAAATGAACCCAGGAAAAAATGGCAAAAAAAAAAAATAATTAAAAATAATCACTGATTACAAAAACACGAAATATTTGAACCATTTTTGTTGGGATTATAATTCACTTTTTCTTTAAAGTAATTTTGCCTTTTATGAGAAATGAAAAATGATCTCAAAATCGTTAAATGAAAAACGACCCCAAGAAATATTGTTTTTGTACTTTGAGGCTAAATTTCATTCGTTAATATTGTAAACTATGCTAAAAAAAACTGATTATAAAATTTTCAAATAGTTTTATAATTGCAATTTTATACAAAATTTGTAGTGAAAATTCTTTTACACATTTGCCCCAATATTTTTTTTTAAAGAAGTAACACTCAGGCACTTAGAATGCCTATAAATAATTGCGTTACTTTCTTTGAAAAGGGGATAGTTGAAGAAGTAAAGGTGGTGAAAGAAGAAAGCTTTTTTTATATCACAACTTTGCAATTGCGTTTTTAGTGCAGCATTGCAGCGCCTCTGGTGGTGAGTAGGCGCATTTTTTTTAAAGCTTGATTTTATAGCCTTTATTTAATTATTTTACTTCGCTGGCGTTTCAATGCTATACCACCAAAGGAGGGTTCTGTGATAAATATTAGTTATGATAGATAGAAAACTAATAATTATCAGAAACTGATGTTGTTTAAGTGGCAGCGGCAGCGGCTGGGAATCGGGAACCCGGGCTACAAATACCAACTCACGCTTAATGATCAAATGAGCTAAATGCGGGGTAATTTTTCACAGCGTCTGAAAGGTGCAATGAATAGCCGAGACTACTTATAAATTTAAAAAAAATAATAATTTTAACGTAAGTGCTGAAAATTTAGGTCTTGAAACGCCAGAGGTCTTTTAACAAGACAACGACCCAAAATAAACCGCCAGAATTGTCAACGAGGGGCTATTTTACAAGGTACCTAAGCATTTAAATTCAACTCCGCATTCTCTAGACTTTAACCCGATAAAAGTGCTCTGAGGAACAGCTTTACTGTAGATGTAACTGCAACTCTTGTAAATGCCATGAAAAGGCGACTAGAGGTTGTAATTAAACTTAATAGTAGACCAACAAAATATTAACTTTTAATTTATTGATTGTCAAAATAAAATAGGGTGTAATTTTTCAACTGTATACTAATTTTTGATTGCTTATCTCAGGTAATTATTTCTTCTTCCCACAAAATTTCCATGAAATCCAATTTAATTTTTATTTTAAAAATTTTTTAAAATAAGAAAACATTAGACTTTAAATTAAATTTTAAGTGGATTCAAATTTATGTATAAAATTCTTGGTATAAAAAAAAATATTTTGCTGCATAGATGAAAAAGCGTGCTGTATACGTAATTTTGACTCCGACTGTATGTATATTGTCATTGGTGTCAAAGTATTAGCTTTGTATGTAAAAATTCTTTAGACGCTTATTTAAAAATCTGGTTTGGAACCACAAGAAGAGAACGTTTGTTTTGGATAAGTCTCATCAAAATATTAAAATAGCAGAATTTAAAATAAATCGAGATACGTGCTTTCTACATTAAAACGTGTAGAATTATTTTTTAACGATTTTATTTTACTTATAAATTTTTGTAGCCTGTTGTAGTTACCACTGCGGCACCCTTCACCTGCAGCTATTCTTTAAGTGTCTGCTGCCAGGCAGGTTCCTATCAGTGTGGAAAACGTTATCCACCACCACCTGGCAGCATTGCAGCTGGACCTGGTCAAGCAGATTTTGGTGAATATCCCTGGCAAGTGGCTTTACTAACAACGAATGAAGTATATCTAGGTTCTGGAGCTCTATTAACGTCTCAACATATTCTGACCGTGGCTCATAAAGTTTACAATGTGGCGTAAGTAATATTAAATAATATTTTCTGCTTAATGGTAATGTCTAATTTGATAAATTTTATTTCCAGTATTAGCTCCTTCAAAGTACGGCTAGGAGAATGGGATGCCGCTAATACTGCTGAACCTATACCAGCTCAAGATGTATTAGTCTCCAATGTTTACATACATCCGAATTTCAACAAAGATAATTTGCAAAATGATGTGGCCATACTGAAATTGGCCACAGCAGTTTCACTTGGCCCTAAGTCAACGGTGGGTACAATTTGTTTGCCCAGTGTATCGTTTGTGGGTCAACGCTGTTATGTGTCTGGTTGGGGTAAGAATGATTTTGGTCCCACTGGAGCCTATCAGGCCAGACAACGTGAAGTAGATGTGCCGCTTATAACTAATGCTGATTGTCAGACGGCCTTGCGTCAAACACGTTTGAGTGCCAGCTTTGTCTTGAGCAACAACAGTTTTATATGTGCCGGCGGTGAGGCGGGAAAAGATGCATGTACGGTAAGTACATATTAGCAATAATAACAACAACAACAGCAACAACATAAAACTCATAATTATTATTATGAATATATGTATGTATTTAAAAATGTTTCACGAGAGTCATTCGAGAGGTAGCTTTAGACGGTATGTATTTTGCAGTGTACTTGTCAGTTGTACGATACATATATAATTGTGCATGTCTGTCAAAATTGGCAATTTACAGGCAGTTTATAATTTTTGCTTTCACACGTCGGTTTTTAGTTTTATGTGACATAATCTATCATAGAACACAACAGCTGTCTTTGTTATGATTATTTTAGCGGGAGTTTTGTGTTCTTGCAAATATAGTTTGAAAAAATGTATTAAGAAATGAAATAATTTTAACTTGCAGCATTAATGCGTAATAGCTTCTACCCACAGACAAGCCAATTCATGGCTTCGTGGGCCTCTTTAATATTAAATGAAATGTAATTTATTAAAATAATATTCAATTCAATAAAATAAAGAAAAATTAAGCAAGAGTTCAAGAGAAAATGTGCCATTTTGAGCCAAAAATTGTTGTATTTAAGTTACATAAAAATTATTGTGTATCAATACGTTTTTTAAATATGTACATATTTTAATACAAATTTATTGTTTTGTTTAATACAATTTTTTTTAATATAAATTTGCTGATTCACAAACACTATGTTCCTGGCGCCATAAACAATTGACTTGCAAAACAGCTGGTTGCAGGTGCTTTGCCAGATGAAAATAGAAAATGCTCTAATTGAAAATTTTATACTGTAAATGCAGGCTGACATTTGCAGAAGCATTTTTTTTGTGCTTTTATACGACGTGTATGCATTTGGCAGTGGAAAATTTGACAAGCACACTGAAAAATACATACCACCTTAAGCCGTTGTAATACCTTTTGGTAGCGTTATTTTACATATATGTATATATTTTGTTTGTCATTCTTGTGATTTTCTTTAATTTATTTTTAATACAGGGTGACGGCGGTTCACCTTTGGTGTGCCAAAGTAATGGCATTTGGTATGTGGTCGGTATGGTGGCATGGGGCATTGGTTGTGCCACAGCAGGTGTACCTGGTGTTTATGTAAATGTTGCCACATATTTACCCTGGATACAAACGCTTTTAGTTTCATAGTTGACAACAGCAGCAGCAGCAGCAGCAACAACAACAGCCCATTAACTACCCTGAACATTTCGTTGCTGCGTTATTTATACCCTATAAAATGTTGGAGTTTATATTGATTTTGTCAAATTGCTGTTGAAAAGATTTAATTTCATGAAAATGTAATAAAATGCGTGTTTTAAAAACATAAATACGTTTATCTTTAAACTATTTTGATATTGTAAGCTCTTTTAATTGTATCGAATGATAACAAAAATTAAAACAACCGAAATACAAATTTAAATATGTATAAATTAAATGAAATAATTTAACATCTGATTGTTCTATTAAGGAAAAGTTACTTGTGTGAAATAAAATAAATAAATACGGTATCATAACTTAAGGCAACAGGTGTAATTTGTCTATGAGTTTAATCTTAACAAGGCAGACCTTTTAAGGAATATTTTGTTAAAAGACATATGCACATTGAATATTTTCATTGAAAGTAAAGTACACCAATAACTCACTTTGGATCGGGGTTACGTTCCAAAAAACGAAAAACCATGTAAAGATCAATGATATGTTCTAGGGTTACGAAAATATTAAGTCGTTGGCTTTTTTTTCACAAAAAAATTGGTCCAAGGTTTGCTGAACAGCTTTTTTTTCAACATAAAATAAATTTTCTTGTAGCAATTTTCTGTATTACTACCGCTAGCATTATCGTTGGATAATGCTTTACTTTTTATGTCATCAAATAAGCTCTTTGCTTTTGTCTGAATTACCACTTTACTTAATGGTATTTTCTGCGCAACCTGATTTCAAATCCAAATAGAAAGCAAGGACTCCATTTCGATCATTAAAGCACTTCTTGTTTAGCATCTAATGATGTTGCAGATTTTGTAAAAATTAAAAAAAAAAATAGTAAAGACTCGAACCCAAAAAAACGCAACCTCGAAAATCTAACGACGCACAGTGAAAATTAGTACTAATTAAGCAGCGACGCAACTTCGAAAAAACGCAAAACGAAACGACGCAAAGCGAGTTGTATAATAAAGTATTCCTGAAGTATTTTGAAAGTCACTCATAGGCTCTTAGACTAATTGTGATAAACAGATAACAAACTAAGCAAATATACTTAGAGGCTACTCTGAGCGTTAATATAAAGTAAACACCCAATATTGTTTACAAAAATATTTTATTATACTATATACTACAAAAACCAATTACAAAAAAATACTATTGCATAATTCACAAGTAACTTAAGCAAAATATAACTCATTAAATAAAACATTCTTTAGCATTTTTAATAAGAGAAAATAAAAGAGATCTACTGACAAATTTCACATTAAATCATTAATTGAAGAGTTCAGAAACATTTCAAAATTATTTACAAAGTTATCAACAAAAATTTTAAAGTATGTCTTTGACGTGAAAGAATTAAGATTAATTTAAGATTAATGACAAACTCGAATGCACTATTAGATGTGTCTACGGTTTTTAGAATTGGAAATTCCTATAAAAAAGCTTTAATTGATTTAAAAGCTCAACAGATGATAGATGAATAATTTTGGTAATCTTAAGAGATATTGAATTTCCTACTTTATATTTATAGTGTTTTCTATACATTATATATACAATAGCGCAATTCACAATCTTTTTTTTTTTAACAAACACAAACTGCGAAGCCTGAAACACCTAGAGTCTTTGGCGGAAATCGAATCCGCAACCCTCTGACTGATAGTCCGGCACACAATCGCATAGTCTATCGGGGCACCGATATACACAGCAAGAGCAAAACTATGCTAAACCTTTTTGCAAATGCAATCATGCAATGCCATTTGCACAAGATTGTGAATTGCTCTAATATTTATATCGGACATCAGAATGTTCCTTACAATTTACCTTAAAAATTACAAATATACAATGAATTCGGAGAATGAATTTAAGAAATATTTCCGAATGCTAACAAATAGCCACCTGTTAAAATTTGATTAATGTTCTTTTTCAATGCTGTTGTACAGGTGTTAACTTATAATTGCTTTTGGCTGTACATACTAGTATACAGTGGTGGACATGAGGTATGAGCACACTTTATATGTGCTGTTTACAAAAGTATATTTATTTTTTGTCTATTGGTGTAACCTATGGTGTGATTTTTTATTACATTCTTTAATAAAACCTTCTTTTATTTGTGGTTAATTTCAAGCTAGACAATAATTTAGAACGTGAAAGTTAACTTATATATTTTGTTAGTTTTTCGCGGCAGGTTTTTAGGAATCAATAAGCAATTTACACCAAGCAATTCTTTAAGCTTAGCTGATTATTTTTTAGACATCGGGGTGAGGGGAAGATAAGGCACTTGATAGTACTTTCAATTCGTTTTACTCTCTTAATCGTGTATACTGTCAAATAAAAATAAGAGCGATGTAAGCAATAAGAATTATGCTGTGTGAACACGGAAAAAATCTCAAGGAATAAATCGTTGATTTTTAATAAAATTTGCTACGTGTAAATTGGCACTAAGTTCTGAAAATATTTTATGAAACAAAATATTAAGGCTGAAAAACCATTATTTAGACATGGCTATAATAAAGGGGTGCACATAGGAACAGCATAAGGTTATTCACCAGATGAACTCTAGGGGAAGCACCATTGGCGAGTCAGCTCTGACGATATTTACATCAGTGCTGATTAATCTGACGATGTTTACATCAGTGCTGATTAATCACCTTTGACGATATTTACATCAGTACTTATTACTAAAATACTGCGGAGTGAGCAGTTCAGATATATATTTTACTAGTTCACCAAGTTCACAAGTTGGAAAGAGAAAAAGAATCACACGTACACGAATGTTTAAATCAGGTTTTTCACAATGCCCTTAATAAAATGATGGGAACTACTGATGTATGTACACTCATACCCCGGTTTGCGTCGTTTCGAAGTTGCGTATTTTTAAAATTTCCTTAACTTCGATATTGCGTCGTTTTGGCTTCAGTTTGCGTCGCATTGCTTCGAAGTTGCATCGGTAGTGCTTCGATTTGCGTCGTTAATAAATGTTTGTATGTACAAAGCAAAAACAGAAAAAGGGGATTTCCCGTCGAAGTCTAATGCAATTTGTATGTGAAAATTGTCTAATATTAATATTAATTAATATTTTTATGTGTTTTTCATGAATTGTTATTTTTTTCTTAAAAAAACTATTATTACACAAATAATAATAAAAAATTTGTATTTGCTATTGAAAAATCAATTCTTGTTTATTAAAATTATGAGTCTCAGAACGAATTAAATGAAAATTAATACAAATATGTATACGGAAAACTGTGATTCAGTTTGCGTCGTTTCAGTTTGCGTCTCGTTTTTCCGGTCCCAATTAGCGACGCTAACCGGGGTATGGGTGTATAAACCGATCAGCAATACTTATCATTTAATAGTTGTTAAATGAATAAATTTTGAAGAAATTTTGCTGTTTACACGAGTTTGAAGCATTTTGAAGAGCAATTTTGAAGAAAATTTCAATCGTGTAAATGTAGCTTAACTTTTTAACAATGACTCATTCACACATGTAAACAAACATACATGTTTACATAAATAACTGTAATCTACACACACAAAAAAAAACCATACATATGTATATCTAATATTTATCACCGTTATTTTAATACTTGCAAGTATTGTTTGTTTGTTTACGTTATGTAGAAGTTTCTAAAAAAAAAACTGAAGGAATAACAAGAAACAAACTCGTGCAAATCGTTGATTTTACAAACGACCCAATAGGAAACTTTTAAATTAAGTTCTAATAATACTTGTATTCTTGAGAATAAAATGCCAAATACTGCTAAAGAATACTGTGCTAAAAGTGGTGGTACATAAAGCTGTTTTATAAGATAAACATATTGGCCATTAATGGATTTTTTTAAAAGATTGATTTCATTTTAAAAGTGTTGAGAATAAAAAAAAACAAAAACGATTTAATAACTTGTATTAAATAAGTTTAATAAATGTGGTGAATTTCTAAACAAAAACAATGAATATAGTTAATGCGCAGCTGCATATTTTTAAGAGAGTTTTAAAAGAGTTGTAAAAAGAAGAGAAGAAGCGACAAAGGAAAAGGAATATTTTCAAATGTTGTTTTTGTGCTAAAGTTAATGGATTAATTTTATTCTTTCATTAATAAAGTATTTGAAAAAATGCTTTAAAAGCTTGATTATAATTCATAATGAGAATTCAACAAGATATCGCTTGAAGAACACAACGCACAGAGACATTTTAGCTACTTTATATGGTTATACAACAAATGTTTAAAAACATTTATGCTCGATATAACTAATGTTGAATAAAATAAGACTAAATCAAATGAACGGCCAATTGACAATTATATTAAGCTATCTAGAATGTCACAAAAGATGTCAACAAATTCTAGTTGAACACAATCTAACTGCTGATGTTATTCACAATGCGGACGGAACTGGTCTTTATTGGCAAGCGCTGTCAGGTAAAATCGACAAGTGTTGTCCATACGGCAAGCATTATCCATACGAGACAAATTATGTGCGTACAAGATATCATTCGTCAAGTGAACAAATTGATGGTTGTTCAATACCGGGGGGGTTATGGATGATGAAAAATATGTAAAAGTGGACAAAAAATATAAATAAATTTGGTAAAAAGGCAATGTTTTAAAAAAGATGTCAATAAATTATAGTTGAACACAACCTAACTCCTGATGTTATTCACAATGAAGACAAAACTGGTCTCTATTGGAAAATAGAGACTATTATGGATCGATCTGCACAAAATATGTAGATGTGATTAGACTTCAGTTGGAATTATTTGGTTCCGAAAATAACTCGTCCATATAATCAATAATCAAACTTTTGGCATTTATTTTAAAAGTTCAAAAATAAAAGTTATAACCTGACCTTTACGAAAAAATTGAATTATAAATAACTCATCTTAATTATTTCTGTTTATTTCTGTTAACCTAAAATGTAGCATCAGACAAATAGTTTCATGTTGGAGAATTAATAAAACCTGCTGAAGAAAATAATCTTTCTACAGGTCCTGATGAGCACAAACTTGTATTAAATTCTATGAATACTCTTTTTATATTTTTGGAAAACTGTCAAGAGTGATAATGTGTTTGCTCTTGTCACTGAGGAAACTGACAAATTCCAACTCCAAATTTGATGTCCTAGATTCACCATCATCCCTATCTACGAAAACAACAATATCATCGTCTTCTTTACAGGTGCTTCTACTTCTGATATTTCCAGGTGTCATTTTAAGTATTTTGTAATTTTCCTCCAGAGTATAAATTGCAAGATTTTGGATTCTTTGCCTTTCTTCTATCGTGATGTTTTCTGGCAGCCAACGCATCTTATAACCAGGATGATAACAGGAGGCCAAAATAGCTCTATTTATTTCCGGTGATAGTTTAAAAAACTTATCGAATCTTTTTTCCAAGCTCTTTTTTAATAGTGGTTTCCATTCAACCGATTTAATCTTGTTCTAACAGACATTAAAGTCGGCAAAAGTTATCCGTAATAACAGTTGTTACCCTGAAGGTAATCTAAAGCTGTGGCAATTGGTTTCAAAACTACAATGGATTCCTCTAAGTATTCCAGTTCAATAGCCGCGAAAGTGCTCACCTTACTTAGCTTACCAAATAATTCATTTAATTTCGATTAACTTTTCATAAGTTGTGCTATATAATTATACAGAGAGTTCCATCTTGTGGGGCAAGGATATATTAATTGATGACCAATATTTTATGATTTCTGCCGATTTAGGCCTTCTAGACATATTCCATAATAAAGTACACTTACCAACTGCCGAATAATGAATTCTACTAACGTATAAGTTTTTTATATGATTATTCATATCTGTAGTGGCCAAAATACTTAATGTGTGGCTGGCACATATGATGTGTCTGAGCAAATGTGGCTGTCTAATTTCATCATCTGATGAAGTTTTTGGTAGATCAAAATGCAAACAACCATCAATAAACTGACAAAATATATTTCGTAAACTATGTTTTTAAAATATAAAATACTCCCATTTTTTATGTACATACGTATTTGTATTTTAAATACGTATTTCAAATACTGCCCTGCCCTGTCTCAGTGACATAAAAACGATTTTTAAATGGTAAATGGTGACAAATAGCCATTAAAATTAAAGTGGACCTGTTATTTTTGGTCCCTGATTTGGATCGAAAAAAGCTTTACATGGAAAGTCAGCCAGCAGCGAGACAGATCGACGGTCGGACGGAAGGAGTCGATCGGTATACTTTAAGGTGGGTGTTGGACCCACTACACCACGGTCTAAAAAGCTGTAATGGATTGGCTTTGAAAACAATATGAGTATGACAATATTCGACTATTGTCGAAGGAAAGTTTAAGCGGTGTGGTACTGTAGGTCTTTGAAATAAGTATGCAGCGTACTTATTTGTGCTTTTCTTTAAGAGGAAGTTAATTAATTGTTTCTTTTTTAAGAATTTCTTGGATAGTAATGAATAAGTATCAATTTGTGTTGTGGCTTTTGTTAATGCATTAATATTAAAAACATTTATGATACCAGATTTTATACGAACAATGCTTTATTAAATTAATATTCAATACAGTTCAAATTGCTGATCGTATAATGTATTTTCGAAACTTGAATTAGTAATGAAGAACTTCTAAGTCTGCTCAACCAAAACAAGTAAGAATGTATTTATAATTAAAGCATGTATGTACAATAGGGTGGCCCCGTTTGTATGGAGAAAAAAATAAGGTATCGATGTTCCCGACTAATATGAAAATTTGATTAATTTTAAGACTACGTTTCTCAATTTTTTTGTCCTAGGGTCAATATTTGGTGAGCTGGATCAAAGGATAAAAATGTCCTTTTTAGAGGTTTTTTGATCTTTTTCACATTTCTTCCAAAGGAACTATATGTAAATTTGGTATCATATGAAAGGTCTTTGAGAGGCGCTTTCAATGGGTTATCAGAACTTAGAAAAAAATTAAATTCAAAAATTTTGAAATTTTCAGTCAAAATTTTATTTTGAAAAAGACGTAACCACTAAATAAAATATATTTGAACTCGTTTATTTATTTAAAAAAAACTTTGTTTATTTAGGACAAGAGTAAACGACGTCAAACAACTTCAAACAAATTTGTGTTAAAACAAGTGGTTACGCTTTTTTGGGTAAATATTTGTCAAGTGTGAGCGTACCTTTAGTCGCATATAGCCACTATTCATTAATATGTTTCGGGAAAAATTTAAAGATGAGGCCGTTCCCCATAGCGATATTCTATAACGCCATATAGGTTTTTTTTTCTTGGACCAGCACTTAGGGGACGACCCCTACTTATGCAATACATTGTGTTGGAGCTAGGAAAATAGGTTATGGGAGGGAGGATAGAGGGAGTAGTGTTTGTGGACATTTGACTTGAATTTTCCTATATTGAAAGTGGCAAAGAATACTTCTGTCCACATATGGACAGTACGGCTAAAAGACGAATTTTCCCTGTAGTGTGTTGTGCGATCCACTGTCCAGTCGACCATGAATGGTCCTGACTGACCCTGACTGGCCCTGACTGAAGAACGTGTATTACGTAAAAAACTGCGTGTTTCAGGAACAAGTTCCTTGATTTCAGCAGAAGACATTCCATTATAGTATCGATAGAACAGTGAAACACAACCCACATTGCGACGATGCTCCAATGAATCAATAGAATTGGATACCCTACTGTCACCTATAAGCATCTTCGCCCCCTCCTGTACGCGGTCGAGTAACTCCAAAATAGACTTCGAAGCCGGTGCTTCATGAGAGTTGTATTCCAATTTTTTTATGATTGGGTTATAAAGTAGTAGTATACAATATAAACTAAGCTTAGAGTTTCTGCCAATGAGCCAACAGATTTGGATAAATTTCAATTTAATTTGAGTAAATTTTGCAACTGCCATCCATGTAAAACGGCGGAGGTGTATACCGAGGTATTTAACTTTGGATTGTTGTGTTATTGCTTAATTATTTCTGCTCATTAACTTTTATTTTCCATTTTAATAATTCAAATATATGATTTTTGTGAATACGATTGTTTGTTGGTATATCAGATGTATATATCAAGTATAAAAAGGGTCCCAGGATACTTCCTTGGGGTACTCCTGCTTCAATCGGTTGTGCAGAACTTAAAAAGTCTCATTCTCTAAGATTAAATGTTCGAGCGGTTTGCGGATAAGTTTAGTTTCTTGAGAAATATCGATAAAACGACCATAAAAATAATTTTTTTCCTCTAAATTTTTTTCATACGATATTTACAAGTATCTATGGGTTTGTTCGATAGTAAATTTTAAATTTAAAAATTACTATATTATGTCGTAGACCAACTATACAAAGTCCAGAGATCAGCCTGCATTGGCATAACCGGCGCACTAAGAACTAGTCCTTCAGAGGCACTGAACACTATATTGCACCTTTTGCCAATTGACCTTCACATAATGGCCACTTCTGCCTGCAGCGCAGCGAGGCTTCAGGCGTCCGGTTGTTGGAGATCGAGAATATATGGCCACGCGGGGATTCTTGGGCAGTTGCCTTCGATCGTTCTCCAACCATCTGACTATATTACTCCATACACGGATTTTGATAGGGTATTCAAGGTCTTAATTCCATCCAGGAGTGAGTGGAATATGGGTAATCTCGTGCACAAATATGACACTAGGATATACACGGACGGTTCTAAGATGAGCTGCGGTGTTGGTTCTGGGGTCTTCTTTTCCATTCGAAAATTTTTGCAATCATGGCAGCTTGTGATTAACATTCACGGCAATATAGGTATTTTTGTCGACAGTCAGGCGGCACTCCTCTCACTTAATGCCTACACAATTTCATCTTCACTAGTTAGGCAATGTAGAAACTCTCTGTTAAGGCTAGGTGGTCTATCTGACATTACCTTGGTCTGGGTGCCTGCGCATAGGAACCACTACGGCAATGAACGGGCAGACGAACTAGCCAGAACGGGATCTGCCTTAGATATCTCCGATGTGGTCTCAGTAGCAATTCCACTGGGGACTATCAAAGGTATCATCTTCAGACATATTCTTATAAAGGCTGAGTACAGATGGCGTAATTTAGACACATGTAGGGTAGCCAAGTTGATGTGGCCATCTTTTAACGAGAAACGTACTATACAACTGATATCCCGGAATAGGAAGGATATATCAAGGTTGCTGGAAGTATTAATGGGACACTGGACGTTAGGCAAGCACGCAACTCGCCTGGGAATCCCTTTTAACGACCATTGTCGTAGCTGTAAGGATAGGGAAAAAGAGGAAACGATTTTCCACCTTCTCTGCGAATGCCCAGCCCTGAGTGTCAAGAGACATAAATTCATGGGAAACATTGAATAACCTTGGTGAGGTAGCCGGGTCAAAACTCAATGACCTACTGAGATATCTCACAGCTATAGGTTGGGTCTAGCAAGACACGACTTTTTTGTACTCATCTTAGCTACAGTATGTTGTATAAGACATTCAATATGACGAGTGGTGTGGTCTTTTAAAACGGGGTCCCTTCGACTGTACTTAAGTGTTCGCACGTAGTGAACTACCACGTAAACCAAACAACCAACTATATTATTAAATTTTACAAAATGATTATTGAAATAGTTCCAGGGTTATTAAAATAAATGAAATTTATAAACCAATATCAAGGTATATGGTAACCCCTTATTCCCTTCTTAAACTTCTTAAACACTCCCAATTCTCTCTTGAAAATTAAACATTTCTCTTTTGCTTTAGAGGTGAATTTTTGTAATAAAGTCCTTTAGCCTGAACAAGTGTTTCTGATGGCAAAATTCACAACTATTGTGTCAGTCCGTCCTCAGAGTTTTCAAGCAACAGACGTGCTTACAACTAAATAAACGCGAAAACAGCTTAAAAATAATAATAATTACTCTAAAGTTAACAAAGAAAAAAAAATAGAAAAATAGAAAAAGTAAAGTGAATGTAAAGGAAAGTGAAAGGGAGAAAGTATTTTAAAAAACAACAATAACAAAAACAACTACAGCACTCTAGCAGAAAAATTCTAAAAAAAAAACACCAACAAATAATATTTAAAAAAAAGGTTGGCGTGGTAGTTAACTTAAATACCAGCAACCATAACAAATAAATAAATAAAATAAATTTACTAAAACAAAAATCGTATAAATTTAAATTTCTCTTTATAACAAACAAAATGTTGTGTGTTGTGTAATCTAAAGTGAGCTATTCATAAAAAAAATTGAATAGAGTTTTAAACAAATTCCTTTTCTTCTTAATATTACTAGTAATAAATTACAAAAATATTTAATAATATAAAAAAATATATTAGAAAAAAAAGCAAACTTGGCGTCAGACGCGGCGGCAGACTTCTTGTACTTAAGAGCTGCAGAAAAAAAAAACTAAAACTACTTTCCCCTCTTATTTCATGACATGATGTTTTTTTTCATTCTTTTTTTAGTTTTCGATTTCAATAGCATTATACTTTATTCTAACTGCGATATATAGTGTATGACATAGTTTTATTTTATTTCATTTCATTTCATAGTTTTTCTACTACTATTTTTTTTTTGTATTGTAGTTTTTTTTTTCGTTTTCAAACGAACGCGTAATCATACAATTTGTCCTTGATGTCGTCATTAAGTCTCGAAATACTTATAAAAATGTAAGAAAAATGGTGAAAATTTTTCATATTTAAAAAATCTAAATCTAAATAAATATTAGAAACAACTATACCCTCAAGTGATGTCTATAAATAATTAAATAGTGTCGGTTAAATAAAAAAAATAATTCAAATAAAATTAAGTGTTTGCATGATAAGTTATAAAATAAAACAAAATTTTGGTAATTATATTATATTATTAACATTGATCCAACACGAAAAATGGTGCCTTAAATATTTTAGTCAATTTGTATACATCTCATATAGGGCTTCAATTCCTGTAACTCAGTTCTTGGATCAGCTCTAGTTTTCGATATATGTATAAAATTTTTTTTTTTTAATTGTACCATGTTACATGTTTTTGAGTAACATAACTGAAGAACAGTTTAACCTACTTAGTGAGAAGAAAAAAATCGAAATTTAGCTACAATATTAGCTTCATGCTGCCCTAACATAATATGTACTACACTTAGTAATTTTGAAGATATACACGAATATATGACGAAAAAATTCTTTAAAAAAATGTTTTTGTTTTTCAAAAATTCATCAAAAAATAGAGATAATACCAAAAGTTTCAATAGTTTTCTATTCGATTCGGAAACTTCTTAGCCTAGCACAGAAAGAGAATAGTTAGTTTTTCAAAAACACTTTTATTTTTCAATATAATCTCCTGAAACTTCAATACACTTAGTCCAATGCTTATTTAACAATTCTATTCCTTGATTAAAATAGTTTTCCTCAAGGCCTTCTAAATAGTGGTTTACAACTTTAATTGCATCTTCCTTTTGAGGTAAAACGCTTGCCAGCTAGGATTTTTTTTAGATTTGGGAGCAGGTAGAAGTCACTGGGAGATAAAAGTCCCTGGTGGTCAAGCAACACGTACTTTAGAATAATTATTATTTCATAATCGAACTGTTAATTTTTACTTTTTGATAATTTTAGTTAGGCTCGAGTTCATTAAATTTAATTTTCATTAAATTATTTTTACTGAAGTTAGGAATTACAACTTGAAAAATTTATTATTAAAAATTTTTTGATAATTTTTCTTGACTGGGGATCGAACCTGGGTTGTTGAATTTACATATGTTTCGAGAAATCCCACTTTCTCTCATCAGAATTCTTTGCGTTGCCGGTCAGCCAACAGACAAACATCAATCCTTTAACCAGTGTTAGTTCTGGTAGTTCGAAGTTTTTGCTGTAATTATCATTCTTTATTAATTTCTATTCATAGTTGTTTTTTTGCTTTTTTCTTCAGTTTTTTCGTATTAATGCAAGACTTTGTCCCGAAAACTTTAATTCGTTGATTTTAGCCACTATTAAAACTCAGTTGTGCGCTGGTGTGTTGTCTTAATGAACAATTATTTTTTTATGTTGTAAGCCAGGACGTTTTGCTCGAATTTTTACATTTAATTGATCCAAAATGTTGCAATAGTACTCAGAATTTATTGTTTTACCCTTTTGCAGATAGTCCATCAAAAAATACCTTTCAAGTCTCAAAAAACCGTTGCCATAACCCTACCAGCCGAATTGTTTTTGCCTTCGTTGGGGCACTTCCTCCAGCTTCAGTCCATTGCTTGGATTGTACTTTTGTCTCTGGAGTACAGCTGTGGATACATGACTTATCCACAGTTATGAAACGACGCTTAAAATCCATTTTATCTTTCTTAAAACAATCCAAACAAGCTTGAGAAATAATTGAAAATTAAACTTGAGATAAACGACGCTTAAAATCCATTTTATCTTTCTTAAAACAATCCAAACAAGCTTGAGAAATAATTGAAAATTAAACTTGAGATAAACGACGCTTAAAATCCATTTTATCTTTCTTAAAACAATCCAAACAAGCTTGAGAAATTTTCATTCTTATGCGTTTTCGGTCGACTGTTAATAAATGCGGTTGACGCAAAAAGCTTTTTTATCTGTAGTTCTTAATGCAAAATTAAATGGATTTTATCATTTGAGATGCTCATAATATTAGCTACTTCAGGCACTTTTTTTCGTCGATCATTTAATATCATATTATGCACTTTGGCTACAATTTATGTTGCTGTTGTTGCTATTTTTGGACATCTACTACATGGTTCATCCTCAATGCTTGTACGACCACGTTTAAATTCAGCAACCCAATTTTTTACTGTTGCATATGAAGCAGCACTTTCACCTAACACATTTACCATTTCTTGTCCCGATAAACCTTTTTTATTTAAATATTTAATGACACCACAAATTTCCAATTTTTCCATTGTAAAAAAATTGCGTATGCGTCTTTTTGGAACACCTGTTTCTATATGAAGAAGTTAGCAGATGAAAAAGAAATTTAACATGTATTCTTAGCACAAATGGATGTTTCGAAAACACTTAGCTTTTTTCTGTTTATATCAAGCTTTCTGTACTAGGCTCAAAATTTTCCGAACCGCCCTTGTATGTCCTGCATAAAATGCAACATTTCTTGTTAATATGGCGGCAATAGTTTTGATTTTATTATATTATTTTGTAAAACTACTAGAGTTACTTTATTTCGAATAAAACCCACAGTTGTGCATGGATTTTAATAATATATAGCTTGCTATATGCGTAACATATTTTCCTATATGACTGAAGTAAAATAATGGAAAATTTGTCGTCTTCTCTATTTTTTGTGAATTTTTTTTTTTTTATATTATTCCTGAAGAAGCTATCCATTGTGATAGCGAAATATTAAATATTTTTATATAAAATTCAAGTGACCTTATTGCTTGTAAAAATAAACTATTAAATATGTAGAAAAAAAATTATAAAAAAAAATTTCCATCCAAAGTTGAGCGATATCTATGGAAATACTCCATAAAACCAAAATAATGTTAATGCAGCATAAAAATAATATTGTAGCCGAATTTCGATTTTTTTTTTATTCTTACTGATTAGAATGAACCGTTTACTAGTTACGTTACTACATATAAATCGCGTAACTACGTAGTTTTCTTAAAAAAATTAATATCTCGAAAACTAGAGCTGATACAAAAAAAAAATGAATTATAGGTATTGGAACCCAATACTAAATACAAACAAACTCATTAAGAAATCTAAGCCACCAAAAACATTTTGTTAATTTTGTCGGACTGTGTAATCTTTCTTTTTGTAAATGGTTTTGAAAGTAAAGAGAGTACTGGAATGGCAATATATTTCAATCGTTTATACATATGTTTATATAAGTATGTTCATAAATTATTTAGTTTAAATATCGCCATTATAGATCAATTTATTGTATTGAAACTTATCAGTTATGAGCATTATGATTATTTAGTTTAAAATCGTTTTTCAAATTTGTTTATGAAAATAAAGTAGTCTTGATGTAATTAAAATAAATTCCTTGTTGGATGTGTAATTAATAAATGATTAAGAAAAATTACTTAAACTTACATTGAAATCGATCACTTCCTATACCCTACACACCATATTGGATTTTTGCTGATGCTTGTAACGCCCACAAATGTTAGTCCAACAACCAACTTTAAGTACACCGATCGACTCTGAATCACTTCCTGAGTCGATTTAGCGATGTCCGTCCATCCGTCTGGTTGGCTGTTGGATATAAAGCTTTTGCGCAAAGTATAGGTCGCAATTTTGAATATATTTTGATAAAATAAAATCCGTAATATTTTGTTTCGGCAAAAAGATGGTTGGTGAAAACATTTGATTTATGCACATATCCAAATAAATTTCACCACAAATAAATTGTATACATGAAGCCTAGTCACATCTACAAATAATGTGCATATCGGTTGATAATTGACCATAGCCCGCTTAAAATACCCACTTCTGAAAATTGCTTTAAAAATAAGAACCCTCTTAAAAATGTTGTTAGCCAAATAGTATTCAACACGAATATGCTTCATTAATACACAAAATTGGTCTTCAAATTCTTTCATCATCCCATAAACACTTTATAGCCCAACATTTTTTTAAATCTTGTTATTGAAGCAAGTATTAAATTCTATAAGGAATGGTCTATCTTAACCTGAAGAAAAACAGCACCTTCCAATTCCAATATTTCAAATTTGATTAGTCGGATTTAGGCGCGTCTTACAACGCTGTAGTGCGACTATCGCGTTTTGATTCCTCGACGACAGGATTACAAGCTCTACTTTGACAATTATTTAATGTCCTTGCATCTTTTGGAATAACTAGCTAAAGTAGGCATTTATGATTTAGGTACCATCAGAAGAGATAGGATTCCCGATTGTAAGTTGCCATCTGAAAAAGGGCTTTTAAAGAAGGATCGGCGATACTGCGAAGAGTATTTAGCTAATGTTGACGGTGTAGACGTTTTCACGGTTGTATGGAAGCACAATAAAATAGTTACATTGGCTTCCACCTTGACAGCATAATGGGCACCCACAAAATAAGACTAAGAAGCAAACGTTGGCAAGTGCGCGTTTGTTATCACTACTAAGACCTTTCGATGTCAAACTCTTGATTACTCTATAAGCGGTATGCAAATATAAAAACCTGCCGGTCAAAGGTATCATTTCATTGGCAAACACTCGTTTGGAAGTTGGCAAACTTTATGTAAAATGTGGTTAAAACCCAACTTAAAAACTCTTCGTTTTTTGAAAGATAAGATTGAAGCAAAAAAGCATAGAGGTCCTGCTCAATGTGTGCCTCCGCAAGCAGTTCGGCAGGATGAAGTCGGTCATTGGCTTTAATGGGTGGATAAAAAAATCCGATGCAAATATCGTAAAGGTTCTGCGTTCACCCATACAATGTGTTAGAAATGCGAAGTAGCTTTAAGCTACATGAAAAAGTAATTTTTTTTTTACAATATAAAAAGTTCCCAAAAATGTTTCAAAGATTTTTGATGTTAATTTTTTATATCTTTATGCCATTGTAACCTATTGTTGCCTATAAACTACAATCCCTTTTTAAGAAATTGTTCATTTTTAATAAAAAAATTTAAAAATTTTTAAAATTACATTTTTTATTATTTATCAGAATCTATTTAAATTCATAGAAAATTTGTTATTTCAAATTCTTGAGTTATAGAGGCTTAAAGATATAATTCTTACAAATAAGTTTATTTTTCTAATAATATTATCTAACAATTAGTCTCAGCTTCGTTATTAGTATTATTGATTAAAATTTAACTCCATAATTTGGATTTATTATTTTTTGGGACAACTGCTGGTCTTTAGATTTTGAAAAAAAAATCGAAGCGCCTGTAAATTGAGGGGATTTTGGTTTGAAAAGCACGATTAGTCAACAAAAAAATTTGCCAAATGTATTGTGTATGTTTTGAAAAAGGCGATCCTTCAGCCCTTATATACATGGAAACTTTTTTAAAATGAGCTGAATTGTTTTACAAAGAAATCCACTAAATGTTGATTAATGTAATCAAGTTATATTTAGCGTATACTTAATATTTCTGATAATAAATTATTCCATAATACTCATACGTACATATAGTATGTACATTGTTGGTAAATATGAACCTATTTAAGCATTAACATTTTTAATGTAATTCGTATGAAATGTTTTTTTCCAAACAATATTTAAAACCGTGTTTAAAATTTGAGAACATTATTTTAGTAATAATAATACAAAGTTGACCATAGCTGGGTCTAGGAATAAAAAAACCTTAGGTGCTCTTTTTTGAGATGTAATTATGTACATTGTGTTGTAGGCGTTTCTATAATTTTAAATAAAAAGTATTGTTCACATAAAATCTGGCCACACTACAGAAGTTTTTTTTTTCCAAAAACTAATTGCAACAGTTTCGTTTCCCTCCAAGAATTGTATCACAATGAGTATATTTCCACAAGTGCTGAGCAATTCAACTTCCACTGCCAGTTTCAACCTTAATCACAGATTCCAAATAAAAGATTCCAATATTGTTATTTAAATAAACCAGTAACTTACAAGGGATATACTAAGTTAAATGAAGCAAAATCCGGTGCATTCCGTTTCAATGATGTCTTAAATACGAAATTGAAAATATCGTTCTTATTAATCAATTAACTTATGACTATTAAAAAAAAATATAAAGGCTCTCTTACAAATATTAGAGAATTTTAAGGTAGAAAGGAGTTGTTTAAATTTTACTAATTTTAAAGTAATTTCATTTCATAGACATAGTGTTTATGGCGCGACGTAAAACTGTTTGGTGGCACATTATTCTAAATATACAACTATGTCAAAATATATAATAAATACAAATATATCTATTTTTCTAATAATAATATTATCCAAAATTAGTCTGACCTCCGTTATAAGTATAAGTATTATCGATTAGAATTTTACACCATTATATGGATTTATTAGTTTTTGGACAATTGCTGGTCTTTGGATCTTACAAAACCTGTCATCAAATATATTTCATAGTTTAAAGGTCCTTGAATTTATTAAAAAATACTAAAAATACGCTAAGATGTAAAAAAATATTTTTAGCTCAATAAGATACCAAAACTGGAATAAAAATCATTAATTTACATAATTTACATATGATTGGCATGATTTAAAATTTGAAATGCTTATTTATTATACATAAATAAAATATTCCTCTAATATTTGTTGTACACAAAGAAAATATTCCTCAAATAAGAGCAACAAAAGGATTAAAATTCGATGCATAATTAGTACATATATTAGTTTGACTAAACGCACTGTCAAACAGCCAAAGGGATCAAAGTTATTTAGAGTTCTTTTGTTGGTTCTTTTAATAATAATAAACTACATAATACTAAATCAATATTTACATATGTTTAGTTAACATCTGAAATTTTATACATGTATTTAATTAAATTGACTTATGGCAAAGCAATAACCCTTTACACACTTAACAAATACTATTCTGCTGTTTATGATTTGCGGTTAATGTCCTTGACTAAATGAATAAAACAATAATCGTTAATCGAATATAATCTCTTTAGTTTAGATTAATCAAACAATGGCCACTTAATAACATTTCTGTTGTACTTAAAGTATTATTGACTTTTTAAATAAATCTAGCCAAAGACATACATACATTCATTAAAAGTTTTTTTATACTAAATTATATATCTTTGCTGTCATAAATTAAACGAAATTACATCAAAACTTATAAATAAATGCCTTTAAAATAATTATACCCTACACCACCATAGTGGGATATTGGATTTGTGCTGATGTTTGTAACGCCCAGAAATATTGGTCTAACTACTACCTTAAAGTATACCGATCGACTCAGAATCACTTCCGATGTCTGTCCGTCCGTCTGGCTGACTGGCTGCCCATGTAAAGCTTGTGCGCAGAGTACAGGTCGCAATTTTGAAGCTATTTAGATAAAATTTGGTACGTGATATTTTTTCGGCCCAAGGATGGATGTTATTGAAAATGGTAGAAATCGGTCTATTATTTCACCTGGCCTCCATATAAATGTCCTCCCGAAATTGGGGTTTACCGATCATAAATGAATTATGCAAGTATCCAAACAAATTTCATCACAAATGAGTGGTAAATGAAGCCAAATCACATCTACAAATTTTGTGCAGATCGGTCCATAATTAGTCGTAGCTCCCATATAAGGCCCACTTGCGAAGTTCACTTTAACGATCATAAATTTTCTAAAATTGTTGGTATTAAATTAAAATTTGACACAAATAAGTTTCTTATATAGAGAAATAATGACACCCAATTTTATAATGGTCGATCCATAATTAGTCGTAGCTCCCATATAAGACCCTCTCCGTAATTCACTTTAAGCTCCATAAATCTTTTAAAAGTATTTATATCGAGATAAAGTTTAACATACATAATGATCGGTCCACAATAGGTTATATCTCTCATATAACACCCATTTCTAAAAAACTGTTTTATATATATATACTGGGTGTAGGCTATTAGATGGTCGGTCTTGACCGACTATACTTTTTTACTTGTTTTATTACTAGATTATTGACACTTTTGGTACGAATGTTTTTAAATCTGGTAAAAACATTTGAGTTTTTCACATATAAGCTTTATGCAGAATACTAGCAATCCCTGATAGGCAGATTATACATTAGTTATGCGGTATTCACTGACGAATCGAAAAAAGTAGTCTCAGATTCAAGTACATAGTGGAGATGGACTCTAGAATGTCATTCAAATTTCACGATAAATGCATTCTTTCAGGCAGAGATACTGTGAATATTAATGGCCTTTCATAGATATATGATGGAGAACGCGACTTTCCCCATTGATAATCAGCTGTTACATATGATTGGCATCTTACTGATGAATCGCTTCGATGTACGATTGTTTTGGGTGCCAGAAAAGCAATGTAGATGATAACGAGATCTAGGACTTTGTAGTTCAAATTGAATACTTTGGAGTAATCACTGTTTACTGATCACAGCACATTTAGAACAAGAACGAACATGTTAAACAATGGCACTCCGGACTGTGCAGGGGGAAAGAACGCCATGCGAGATTATAAGATGTTAAGGCTGTAGGCCAGAGGCTTGACTAGAGGATTGTTTTGGCTTTATAGCAGATAAATATCTTAGGTTAAAAAGGGCAATTCATTTTATTATTCTTTAGGTTTTCTATCGTAAAGGATTTCCTGCGATTATTAGTTCTATTAACTATAAATTTTCGCTCTCCACTTTATTCTTTCTTAGAAGGAAGTGCAAGTGATCTTTTACTATAACACTTCTTTCTATTAAAAAACATAATTTTAACAACTTTTACCAACAAAAGCGATGAAACCGTTGATATTTCCAACAACTGATCAATATTGCTCTATTCAATTATAAAAGTACCTAATTTCTTGTAATTTTGACTTGGAGAACAAAATCTAGCGAATTCAATGCTTTTAGAAGCATTTAAAGTAATTTACAAATAATTGATTTATAGCACTCATTGATTAAAGAACTAAATGTAAATGAAAAATTGTCATTAAAATCCGTTACAAAAATGTATATATTTAAAGATGGAGGGCAATAATGAAAGTTTTCTTATAAAATGGCTCTGCGAAAAATGGCCTCAGGAAAATTGGCCCCAATGAACAAAACGATAAAGGGTCCAAATTTTGGGCTCACATTATTTCATTATAAAATTTAGTCCTAATTTTTTTTATGAGAAATTAGATACCCCAAAGGTTATGAAAAATTACCACAAGGTTAAAATAAAAGGTGGCCTCAAAAGTTCATAGCGAAAAATTGCCCCAAAAACGTAAATTAATTTTCACCCTAAATTTTGTCATTTTTATAAAATATTTTTAAAGGCGAGTGCCCTGTACTCGCTAAAATATGAACGCCCCAAAATATGAACACTTTTTCTCTGCCAATGACTACTCTAAAATATGAACTTTGTACAAAATCTTTAAAATAAGAAAAAATATGAAACGGATTTCAGTTACATAGTATGCATAAAAATTAGGGCAAACCCCGAGCTGTTAACATTTGATTGCCACAACAAACAAGTGCACTTTTTAGTTAGTTATTACATGTTCGCAGACGTAAACGCATGTTTGGTTTTTAAGTGTTAATTAAAAGTGAATAATTTGTCTAATATGCATACAAAACAACTAAATTTTTAAAGGAAAAAAATGCAGTTTTGGAGAATTTTTAAAAAGGAGCAAGTTTAGCGAAGTAATATGGAGTGACAAAGTCTACAATATTTTTAATAAAAAATAATAAAAATGCAATTTAAAAAAGTCTCAACAATACATTCATCTGACCAGAATAAAGGTTTATTAAAATTTTGTACCATTTGTAAATATGGACAATTGCAAAATTTTGAACTGCCCTTGTTTTCATTAGTTCATATTCTCGCGAGTGCACTGCAGTAACAATGAAAAATGACCCCAAAATCACTGACTTAAAAAAGACCCCAATCAATTTTGTTTTTGTACTTTGGTACTAAATTTCATTCGTTAATATTGTGAAATATACTAAAAAACTAAATATAAAATCTTCAAATTGTTAATTATTCTTTTCTTTATTTCTAACTGCAATTGGTCCCAATATACACGAAGCAATTCCTTAAGCTAAGCAGATTACCTTTTAATCATCGAGGTGAGGGAAAGATAAGACGAGTTCACACTTGACACATATATATGTGTGTGCGAATGTGTTTATATTCTATACGAGCAATTTAAGCAATAAGAATTGTGCCGTGTGAACACGAAGAAATTTAAAGGGGAAAATTGTATCAATTTTATCAATAAGAACTGCTTCGTATAAATTGAGAGTTACATATATACAAAATTTAGAGTGAAAATTCATTTACATATTTATGGGAATTTTTCGTTATGAAATATGCCCCAACATTTGGGGCTACTTTCATTTTAACGTTGGGGCAATTTTTCATAACCAAAATTTTTGCACATTTTCCTGGGGTCATATTTCACAGCGCCTGATTTTTGGGATAATTTTTCATTCATTTCTTGGACTCCTTTTTCATTCTACGATTTAGGGATCATTTTTTATTTATATTTAAATGCAAACTTATTCGTGCATTATAACCCCAATAAAAATTAAAAGAGACTCAACAATATGGTGTTGTTGCAGTTAGTGTAATTTTGGGGCCATTATACGCAGCGCCCATAAATTGTGGGGATTTTGGTTTGAAAAGCGGAGTTAGTAAACAAAAATGTATTATTTTTGTTTTTCAAAAGGCAATCCTTAAGCTCTTATATAAAGGGTGATTTTTTAGCTATTATCTTTTTGGCAACACTGCTTTAAACAGCTGACGCACGTTTCGTGTTTTGTTTCACTGTCAAACATCTTCAGTTTGGTCTATAATTTAACCATGAATCGTCTTACAAACGAACAACGCTTACAAATTATTGAATTTTATTATCAAAATGCGTGCTCTGTAAGAATGTTAATCGCGCTATGAATTACCGAACAATTGTGTTCAGCGACGAAGCTCATTTTTGGTTCAATGGGTACGTATATAAGCAGAATTGTCGATTTTGGAGTGAATATCAGCCAGAAGCATTGCAAGAGCTACCAATGCATCCAAAAAAAGTCACAGTTTGGTGCGGTTTATGGGCTGGTGGCATCATTGTACCGTACTTCTTCAAAGATGATGCGAATCGTAACGTAACTGTGACTGGTGAGCGCTGCCGTGCGATGATATCCAACTTTTTTTTGCCCAAAATGCAAGAGCTTGACTTGCATGACATGTGGTTTCAACAAGACTGTGCCACATGCCACACAGCACGCGTAACAATGGACTTATTGAGAGGCGAGTTCGGTGAACATTTTATTTCACGTTCGGGACCGATCAATCGTGCGATTTAACGCCTTTAGAATATTTTTTGTGGGGCTATGTTAAAGCCCATGTCTATACAGTCAAGACCGCTTCAATTTACGCATTGGAAGACAACATTGAAGCATTTATTTGTGAGATACCGGCCGAAATGTTGGAAAGAGTATGCCAAAATTGGACTAAGCGGATGGACCATTTGAGGCGCAGTCAAGGTCAACATTTGCATGAAATAATGTTCAAACGTTAAATTATAAGGACGGTACTATCGATTCGAATAAAGATTTCTGAATTTTATGTTTTTTTTTGAAAAACTTTCCTATAGCTTTTAAAAAATCACCCGTTATAAGAAAAAATGTTCAAATGATCTGAATTGTTTTACAAAGTAATCACATAAATGTTGATTTATTTAATCAATTACATTTAGCGTATACTTAATATTTCTGATAATAAATTATTTCATAATACTCATACGTAAATTGGTAAATATGGCCCTATTTATGCATTCAAATTATCAATGCAATTCGTATGAGAGGTTTTTTTCCAAACCATATTTAAAACCGTATTTAAAATTTGAGAAAATTATTTTAGTAAATAATACAAAGTTGACCATAGCTGGGTCTAGGAATAAAAAAAAACCTTAGGTACTCTTCTTTGATTTGTAATTCTTTACATTGTTTTTCTGGCCTTCCTATAGTCTTAAATAAAAAATATTGTTAATTGTGTAGTGGCCACACTACAGAAGTTTTTTCTTCAAACAGTTTCGTTTCCCTCCAAGAATTCTATCACAATGAATATATTTGTACGAGTGTTGAGCAATTCAACTTCCACTGCCAGTTTCAACATTAATCACAGATTCCAAATAAAAGATTCCAATATTGTTATTTAAATAAACCAGTAACTTACAAGGTTAATACTACGTTAAATGAAGTAAAATCCGGTTCATTCCGTTTCAATGAAACTTAAATACGAAATTGAAGATATCTTTCTTATTAATCAATTAACTTATGACTATTAAAAAAAATATAAAGGCTCTCTTACAAATATTAGAGAATTTTAAGGTAGAAAGGAGTTGTTTAAATTTTACTAATTTTAAAACAATTTCATTTCATAGACATACTGCCGTATTTATAAAAAATTAAAGTAGACTTCAAGTGTAGTTTCAGAAAATTTTGTATGAAAATTTTGTCTTCAAGCACACTTCAAGCCTTCTTTATTTTTTATAAATACGGCAGATAGTGTTTATGGCGCGACGTAAAACTGTTTGGTGGCACATTATTCTAAATATACAACTATGACAATATATTAATGATTCACCTTATGAAAAGGCAGGGCACTCTTTCAGAAGTTTAGCAGTAGTTTATAAATTGAGAAGTGGTAGATATATTATTTTCCTTTTATTTAGCAATCACACCATACTTTTACAAATTCAAACCCTTAGAAATTATGCATATACAAATGATTAATTGATTTGATATTAAAATATCCTAGATATATTAAAATATTTTTTTAACGATGCCTTGTACTGTTTATCTGGAAAGCTTAAGATCAGTCGATATTTCGCCATATGTCTTTCGCGATTTGAATTTAGCAATATTTAGAATTCGAATTTCTTCACAAACTGGTTTACCACGCGTCATTGTTTAACAAATAGGAAAAGTCAAAATAAGCAAGACACAATATGCGCCTTTTGTTCTCTGACATTTGTATACCTTTATTATAACGGTACATTTTATTTGTTTTAAGTCAAATTTATACACTGTACGAATTAATAGTGGTCAAATATTTTTTCATACAACTAGTGAACTTTTGTTTTAGTTTATGTTTTCAAAATATTTATCCTAAAATGTACAACATTTTTTTTTTATAAATTTAAAGATAATAAAACAACATTTTAGAACATTTAACTTTTGAGGATTAATCAGGACTATTTTCTAAAATAAAGAGTTCTGAATATTGAATATTTGTCAAAAAATACTTGGTATACGAATTAATAGTGGTTAGGGCTTGTATTTAATTTTCAACTCTCTACACGCAGGAAAAAAAAAATATAGTTTTGCATGTTTGCCACAACTATTTCAACATTTTTTTAAATATTATGGTCACTGTAATTATTTACATAATTTCTGTAATCATGATATGATTAAGTTACCATTCACATGATTATAACAATTGGGTAATGTTTATGGTGATCAGTTTTATGATGAAAGATTATAACTTATTATGTTGTTCTCTATCATAATCAAAGAACAACAATTTATGATAAATGGATTCATCATAAACGTGATTGCAACAAATATGTATATACATGTTATTATAATCATATACATATGTATGTGATTGTAGTAATCATCTGAATCGTAACTTAACCATATTAGGGTTATCGCAATCATATAAATAACTACAGTGAACATAACATTGTTGAAGAACTTGTAAAAATGTTGACATTGTTGTGTTAAACATGTATCTACAACTATATTTTTTCTCTGTGTCTAGCTTTAAAACCAACTACAAAAAGAAACTAACACAAGTTTTAAATGCTTTTTAATATAAATAAACATTAACCTATTGATCTTTGGTTTAAAAATAGTGTAATAACAAAACAAAAATATCCAAATAACAACGATACAGAAAAGCAGAAACCCTCCCAAAAAAAAAAAAAAAAAATAAATAAATACACACAAATTATTAACTTGTGCAAACGTAAGAAAACCCCTGTGTCGTAAATGATTGCAACATTTAACAGCTTGAAATTTAAAACCAACAAAAAGTTACAAGAAAAAAGCAACTAAAACGACAACATAAAGTAAAACACAGTCAGCAACAAAAGGAACATTTTCAACTTGAATTCTTAACTCTGCTTTGCTGCTTTGATAACCGCTGCCGCCGTTTAAGTAAAATTTGAGAAATTTGTGTTTGTTGGAGTAATTTGGTTTGTGTGCATTTGTGCGTTTTCAGCTCAACCGTTCTTATAATTTCTTAAAGGTTTTGCAATTGATTGTTATTAAATTGGTGCGTAAACGTTTAAAGTAGTATTTTAAATTCTTTTTAAAAATATTTATTTACTATTTTGTTCTTCTTCTGGTTTCCTTATACGTTTGTAAACAACAATCATTCACACAGCAATGTGTTTGTGTGTGCGTACATATGTGTATGTTTTATTAAATGTATTCATTTGTTTTTACTCCTTTTGAATGTTCTTTTTTTCCATAATTTTATATTAATTTGGTTTCAAGAGAAAAAAATAACTGTGTCTGAATTTGTTTGTTTTTTTTTTTTGTTTTTTTGACTTGTCTCTATTACTATTTCTTTCTGTTTTTCTTTTCTGTTTATTTTGTCTTGTTTTTGTTGTTTGTTTTATTATTCATACATACCACATTTTGTAATGGTTGTTGATGTTGGTGTGTTGGTTTGTTGATTGGTTGGTTCGTTGGCTCTTTCGTTCATTCGTACGTCTTTTCGTTTATTCTCTCGCTCGTTTAGTTGATGGCTGGTGTCTGTGTGCAAAAAAAAAATAACCGTAAAACAGTAAAACCATAACAATAATAAGAAAACATGTTTATTAACAATTTATACTAAATTTGAAATTCAAAACATTGTTATTGTTGCTGTTGTCGCTGTTGTTTCATTGTATGTATATTTGTTTGTTTTTGCTTAATACATTTTCTACAATGTCTCTTCTTTCATTTTCTTTACGTTATTTTTTTTTTCTTGTTAACAGCAACAATAAAATTTACAAATGTATGTATGTACATCCATAGTTCTATTTAGGTGTGTTAATGTGTTTGTTTTGTATGCTATTATTTTATGTAAACATATTAAAGTACGTGTATAAGTTTATGTAAATTTATTTTTGTTGTAAATATATTTAGCATGTTATAATTGATAATTAGTTATTTTTGTTATTTTTTAATTTCATTTTTGTTTCGTTTATTTAAATTAATTGTTGATATTTTTGCTAAATTAAATTGATACATACATATAAGCAATTTATCTTGAACGAATACTTAATATTTTGTTGCAGAATTATTCGAAATTACTCGGGATTTTCGAAGAAATAAAAGTGAAATAAAAAATTAACATTAATTTTGGATTACCAAACTCGAATGTACTATTTGATGTGTGTACTTTTTTTGGAATTTGAAATTCTTACAAAAAAAACTTTAATTGGTTGAAGAGGGAATTTGTTTTAGGTACTTAAACAAAAATTTGTCATTTTAAATTCGGTTAAAGTAACCGATAAAGCCTGTTGTCGCATTATATGAATCTCTGCCAATGTTCCACTCTTATCTATGCTTAAAGAGATACCAAGTGATTGCATATTAAGCAATGAACAAGTGAAATCTTTACTTAAAAAAACCAAAAAAAAGAAGAATGATTTACTCAACACTTTTAAATTTTATTAAAAAATTGAAGAGTGTATTTGTTAATTAGAAATGTTTGTTATTAGAAATTTTGAGTACGAAACGAATGAAATAATGAATGTAATTAAAAGCCACCCAAACACCTAATAATGTTTGCAATGATATGGAATCAAATCTGTAGCAATATGTATGGAAGAGTAGCTTAAGTCGAAAATTGAAGTTTTTAGATATCATCAATTTTGTGTAATTTTTATTCTGCTTGTTTTTTTGCGAATAATTTATGAATTAGTATATTAGTAACATGTTTATTATAGAACAAGGATGAATATTGTAAAAAAAATATTGTTGAATTTAGAAGATTTTACGCCTTTTCTACTTAAGCACCGTTAGTTTTTAGCGTCGCGTAATTAAAACAGCTTGTGTCTGCATAAGCTGTTCTGAAATATTTGTTTTTTGTTTTTTTTTTTATTTCATTGAAAAATATTTCGTCGTAGGAACTTACATTCACTTAAGATGACTGTATACAAGAATCACATTCCATTAAAAGAACTCATGTAAACATAAGTTGTTTGAAAATAATGAGTTTATTACAGCTTAAGTGAAGTTAAGCGATACCGTTATATGATGAATGGAAAATTTTAATATGTAAACAAATCTATGTGTACATAAGTTGTTTCGATAAATGCGTTATTGATTCAAAAAACCTAAGCTAAAAAGTAAACGTACATAACGTTGATAAAAAAAACAGAATTTTTCAAAACGTACAAAACACATTCAAGTGCCCTTTCTTCTGTAATGCGCCAAACGCCTTAACACAATTCTCTCTTATGTCGACTTAGGCTACTCTTCCATATTGCCACAGAAATAATGACTAAAAAATATTATTTGTTTCGGAGGGTGAGAAAGAATTAGTTATGCCATCAGCATACAACAATTTGATTGTGAACGATGTTTTTCGGCAGCTTCATATATTGGTAACAAAATTAAGGCCCTAATTTGTAACGCATCACCTACGCTTTTGCAAACGCATCAGCAAAACTATGAAATATTGTAAATCACTGCGTCATTGCGTTTAGCGAACGCAGAAATATTACGTTGTTACAATACTGTCCAAATCATTGCGTGGTTAATGTTGCCATTGTAATTGTTGATACTGAAATTTAAAATAAACATTTACATAAAGCTACACTTATTTTGCATTGGCAATGCTACAAATCTATCAGCTGTTCAATAATTTTGTTTTGTTATTTATCAAGAAAATATTTCATATTGTGAAGAAACAAGTTTTAAATAACTATAAATACAAAGATACTAAGGGATATAAAAAAATGTTCGCCCTTACGGATATGTCTTCTTCTTCGGATGATGAAGATTCATCAAGCGTCCTAGACATAAGCATCTATTGAGAAAAATCCAATTGCGCTCTACTATCAACTTCATGAATTTAACGAATAATGAATAAGTAAAATAACACACACTAAATTTACAATATTTTTAATTTACTTTTTAAAGATTTCAGGGGAACTTCCGAATGAACAAGAAAACGTTTTCATATATATACACATATGTATATGTTACAATTCAAATTGAGATGCCATTTATACGAAATGAATATGTTTCTATATATTTACTTACATCGTATTAATAAATATCCTATAAAATATTAAATTGATAAAAAAAAATTCAGCGTTGCGTTTTACAGAATAGACAATTTCAAACAACGCAAACAATCACTTGCTTGTACGCCATGATTTGCAAAATGTAGATGCTTAGAAAATTTTGGCATTGCGTTTTACAAAATTAAGGCCTAAGTTTCAAGTTTCTCTTAACTTTAGAAGCCTTAATATTTTGAAGAAGTTTTTTTTAAGATCGAACTTTAATATCCTATTGCTTCTAAATTAATATTGAAATTAAAGGAAATTAAATAAGATTTTTGTATTTATATTATTAATGGTTTATAAAATATTTTATAGATTTTTAACAAATTTAAAAATTATAACATATTTATATTTAATATACAGTGGCTCCAACGTTTAATCGAACAAGAGTTTGACTGATCTACATAAATATACTCTGAACAAAGACAAAATTTGTTTTTTTAGATTTTATTTACACTATAACTACTTACATATATCTATTAAAAATAACAAAAGAGATAAAATTTCTAACGATAACTATAACTTTTCAAGAGATTTAATTTAAATTAAAATAACTTAATTTCTAGTGCTTCAACAAATAATGATTAAAATAAAAAAAAAAAACTAAAAATAAAAAAACACAACGCCCATATTTGATCATAGCACTCATTTATGGTCCAATTCCCAAAGTAACTTAAATACGTATGAATCTTTTTTAAATATTGTTATCAGGTTGAAACTCGACATATATGTATGTATTATCCTCATATATGTATGTATGTATATAGCTTCCATATAAGACCACTTTCGACAAACATATTAAAATATATAGATATACAGTGGTGGCCATACAATTAGAAACGATGCTTTGATATATTAATATCGCTGTGTAGCTTTTTTAAATACCTACACTATAAATCGTTTTTACCGTTATTAAATGCCTAAACAACCAACATTGTTAAGAGAAAAGTTTTTATTCAGGCTAGTAGTTCGAGAATTTATATTAAAGAATACTATTGTCACGTATTGGAACAATTGGCAAATTGGAATGCATTTTCTACCCGGCCAAGGGCATCATCAGCAATCTTCATTGTCCATTATCAATCTGTAAATATCATCTATTAAACTCACCGTTTTTTGAGAAATAGAATATGAGAATTATCATATTTCTTTTTTACGTGTTTTTGTGAGTCAGAACGAAATTTACGTACGTTTAGAATGTATGTGTATTCTTTATATGTCATTCTATTTATAGAATTTGTATTATTACAAATTTGTTTTTGCTTTTCTTGCTGCGTCTACTTTTTTGGTAGATCAATAACAGCAATGTATGTTGTTGATGCACAACACGTTGATTTGTAAGTTAAATTAAATAAAATATAAGAATATTATTTTCACAATTGTTTTTTTGCTGGCCACGTAAATAGAAACGAGCATTTTTTTCTTCAACTTTTAAACTTTTCTAAATATTAGTGACAAAGTGAGTATAATTTGTTAAACAATAGATTAACTTGTAATAATTTTGATACGGTTTAGTTTTGAAAATGGGCAAAAATGCAGAAATGAAACGGTTAATTAAGCAGTGTAATAAAAATTAAAAACTTTCAATGACGGCTAGTGCACAAAAGTTTTTTTTGCTTAAAAATGGTACTTGTACAAAAATACAAAGGAGTTTGCAACCCCAGAGCCACTAAAAAAAACTCCATTTTTATCTTCGCGCGATTTAAAGATTGAAATTGGACAGCAAATAAGCGCAGAAATATCCACACGGACAAATATGTTCTAAGATTATAGTGAAGCACCTGCCGTTTGGCTTAATCTTCACTACGTACTTAAACGCAGGACGGACTCGGTCCGTCGGCCGCATTGTTAGTCCCTGTGAGTGACATGGAGCCATGCCTCATCAGAGATTCATACTTGCATGCCCCCACAGGGGCACACAATTTGCAATTCCTCAATACATGACTGCAAGATCATGTAAAGATCACCTTGCTAGAGTGATTGGGCTATCTAATCCCTGCCGTCTATAACTTAGTACTATTAGTAAAGCCCATAGAACGGGATCCTCGAACTTATGCAGTCCTCCACAAACTACAAAAGCCTTAGATCCCATGTGTTCCATGAGCACGTAACCAAAAGTCTTCGCTAATTAACAACGGCTCTGTTGAGATCGGCAACAGCACCTAGGACAATTTGGTTGGCATGAAATTTGCTTCCGCAGAAGTCAAACATCAGCCATTGAACCAACTGCCATTCTTCCCGCTTTGGGTGGCAACCACAGCCACTACGTGGACACCGAAGTGACCTCAACCAATTATCAGTTAGGGGACAAGCTCCCAATAGTTAAATTGGGGACAAGTCCCCGGGCTTTAACTGATCCCGTAGTACCAGATAAAGACTCTGGTTAGCTTCGACCTTCCTCTGGTAAACCAGATTCCACTCTATCTAGTTTCGAATCCTTGCAAATTCATGGGACTAGTAACCATTGTATCCCGACATTGAGTAATGTATAGGTGATTGAACACTTATACTTTGCTCGCCGGGTTTTACTATAGGCCTGTGGTGGGGGTTTGGTCTAGGTGAGGCGTACACCTAGACCTGGCCCCCAGGCCAATATCCACACGGACAATAAGAAGACGCTTAAATAAGTCAGGACTTTGTGGGTGCATTGCACAAAAAAACTTCATGTATCAAAAAAAAAAATATCATGAAGCGGTTGCGGTTTGCAAGAGAAATGCTCAGAAAAGATCCACGTTACCGGAATAGAATTCTTTGGAGCGACGAATCTAAGTTTAACTTGTTCCAATCTCATGGAAAATCGTATGTTAGACGTGCTCTAAATAAAGTCTTAAACCCCAGGTACACTATTAAAACAGTGAAACATGGTGGCAGGTCTATTATGGTCTGGGGTACCTTTTCTTGGCGTGGTGTGGGTCCAATTGCACGAATTCAAGGAATAATGGATCAGCATCAATATAAAAACATTTTGGTATATGTAATAGAACCGTATTGCTTTGAGAATATGCCCGTCCAATGCATATTCCAGCATTATAATGACCCAAAGCACACTTCACAATTAGTGAAGTGTTGGCTTTTGAATCAAAATATTGATGTTCTTCACTGGCCACCCCAAAGTACTGATCTTAATCCAATTGCAAACTTATGGGCAATTGCAAAAAGAGACCTAAAGGACAAAAATTCACGAAATAATGATAAAGATGAATGTTGTCAAAAACAAGGATTATTCAACAAAATATTAAAGGATAAGTCCGTTTAGTTAAACCTTACTTAGGTTTTTGCATTTTATAATTTTTTAGTTTCTAATTATGTGACCAATTTGATATTGCGTTTTTTGGTGTTTAAGTTAATTTTACTTTCTTCCTGACTGTGATTTTTTTTAACTTAATAGTTTGTTACTTTACTATTTCTAGTTATTAGTTTTAATATATTGAACTAAATGTTTAAAATATATGAACAAATGTACATATGTATATGCTGAAAAGGCGTTACTAATTATAAGTCTACCACTGTAACTCTTCTAAAAATCAATATTGAACCAACATTTTTGTAGTTTCTACAATTCTCATTATATTTAATTGGAGCGTATTTAAGATTCTTCAGCACTGCCGCATATAACACTGTAACTAACTTGTTTTTTTTTTTTTTTGAATTTTCGGTTTATTTTTCATTTCTAATTTTTCAATATTAGTTTTTTTTTACTTTCATTAAACATTATTATTATTATATTACATATTAAACATTAAAGGTTATTCTCATTTACATATTGCTCATATACACATGCCACAAAAAAACATTGCATTTTCTGTATTTTGCGTAATATATTTTTAGGCGTTGCTATAAAAACTGTGTGTGCTAAATAAAAAAAATCCTTATGGTACATAAAATGTAATATATTATATTTATTGCATTTTAATATTTCAGCCATTATTTGTTTTTCATAACTTTATTTGTTATCTAGTATTCATAAAGTGTAGTGTCATAGTGGCCAGAATACTTGAAAAGGTTATAAATATTTCATAAACATAAAATATTCAAATTTTATCATACAATATGTGCATTAGATTTATTTTTACATCATAACAATTTTATTTTTTTATGTGTATTTAATATTCATCCGTTGCAAACATTTTAGCAATAAAAACAAAACAAAAAAAAAACACTATAAAATTCATATAAAAACGAATTTTATGGCTGTCAGAGATCGTTTTTTTTACACTTTGTTTGCAATAAAAATCCATCAATGAAATAAATTTAATTATGAACATGAAAATATTGAATTTTCAATAATACTTGTGTGTAAATATTGCACAACATAAATATTACTTTTTATATTTATTTATTAAACAATACTCAAAGTATGTATGTATGTACATATGAATTTAATGTACATACAAATATGATTTATTAATTTTATTTTTGTGAAAGCAAATACTCGTACCTACATATATATTTAAATGTTTTCAAAGGAATTGAAAAAATGAGTTATTATACCTTTTAATTGCATTAAACCATACAATATAGGAGTGGGTATTATTAGTATAGAATTTCAATATTTAACTATGTTTAACTATATTATACATAAAAGGGGTTTTCAGCGAGAACTTCGTTTTTCAAACAAAATAAAACATAGAAATCGTTAAAATTTGAATTGTATTGGAGCAAGGTTTGCCAATTATAAATTAACAATTATATTGGACTATGTCGCTTCTTTTATACAAATCTTCAATAAATTTGTGGCAAAATGGCGGGTATATTGCGTTTTAAGGCTGTAATCGATTCTATTGGCTCTGTATGGACTCTATATTTAACATAGCAATACAAAAAAGACGCTGTGAAAAATGATCGCAGGAGAAATAATCCAAAAAAAAAATACAATAAAATTCATATAAAAACGAATTTTATGGCTGTCAGAGATCGTTTTTTTACACTTTGTTTGCAATAAAAATCCATCAATGAAATAAATTTAATTATAAACATGAAAATATTGAATTTTCAATAATACTTGTGTGTAAATATTGCACAACATAAATATTACTTTTTATATTTATTTATTAAACAATACTCAAAGTATGTATGTATGTACATATGAATTTAATGTACATACAAATATGATTTATTAATTTTATTTTTGTGAAAGCAAATACTCGTACCTACATATATATTTAAATGTTTTCAAAGGAATTGAAAAAGTGAGTTATTATACCTTTTAATTGCATTAAACCATACAATATAGGAGTGGGTATTATTAGTATAGAATTTCAATATGGTAGTATTTAACTATATTATACATATAAGGGATTTTCAGCGAGAACTTCGTTTTTCAAACAAAATAAAACATAGAAATCGTTCAAATTTGAATTGTATTGGAGCAAGGTTTGCCAATTATAAATTAACAATTATATTGGACTATGTCGCTTCTTTTATACAAAACTTCATTAAATTTCTGGCAAAATGGCGGGTATATTGCGTTTTAAGGCTGTAATCGATTCTATTGGATCTGTATGGACTCTATATTTAACATAGCAATATAAAAAAGACGCTGTGAAAAATGATGGCAGGAGAAATTGTCCAAAAAAACACAATAACCCCACACAATTACATTGATTACAAAAACACGAAATTTTTGGTCCTTTTTTAATTTTTATTGGGTTTATAATGCACTTTTTCTTTGGGGTAATTTTGCATTTTAAGAGAAATTAAAAATAAACCAAAAATCGTAGAATGAAAAAAGAACGCAAGAAATTTTGTACTTTGGGACTAAATTTCATACGTTAATATTGTGAAATATACTAAAAAAAAAACTGAATATAAAATCTTTAAATTGTTAATTATTATTTTCTTTATTTCTAACTGCAATTATTATAAAATCTGGGGTGAAATTTAATTGTTCGTTATTGAAAATGCTCCAACACTTGGCCACCTTTTATTTCAACCTTAGGATAATTTTTCATAACCTTTGGGTTGATTTTTTATAAAAAAAATTAGGACTAAATTTCATAATGAAATGTGACCCAACAATTTTGGCCTTTTTTATTTTTTTTGGGATCATTTTTCTTGGGGTCATTTTTCACAGCGCCTACAGAAAATAATCCAATAATCGAAACGTTCAATTAATAGCTGAATTTTAATGAATTAATTATTGTTTTGGTGGCTGTGTATGTCCAACATGCCCTGTTGGAACATCAAACGGTCAGCAGTAATTAATAAATAATTTTAATTGTTAATGGTAATAAATTTAACGTAATCGCATTTCCAGAATGATTTTGATTTTCAGAAGTTCAAATGCGGCAATTTAGCTTGTTAACACAACCAGTCACTTATTTACAGTAAAACCAGCGAGTTCCACTTAACTAGATTTTTAAGATTTTAATCAGCGTTGTCAACTTTGAAATTTCAAAACGCACCAAAATGAAGAAAAAAGCGCACCATTTACAAAAAAAAAAAAAAAAAAAAAAAAAAAAAAAAAAAAAAAAAAAAAAAAAAAAAATGCACCAAGTTAAGAATTTCGTTTTTGTTTCAAATATTTATTGAATTAATATGAATTTTTTTAATATCATAAATTCTATAAAAAACTTTTTATCAACGATTATTAATAAAAGCCTTTTTTTTTTAATAAATGAGCTAATAAAGATAAAATAAGCAAAAATTTAACTCACAATATGATATTCGGAACTAAAGTACTACTTAGTAAAAAAAAAAAAAAAAAAAAGCTAATTTCAGTACATATTTGGTACTTTTTTTAATATAATTTTGTTTTCTAGTTAAAGTACTTCAATTTGATTTTTTCGAATAAAATTTGTTAGGATTTCACTGGTACTCTAACACTGGTTGTTCGTCTACAGTTCAGTAGACCAAACCATCAGGTTATACAAGAATTTTTACTTACATGTTTAAACAAAGATTATTGAAGAATTTGATTTCATTTATCATACATTCGTGTTTAAAATACATTTTTTCATCGTATAGATTTCATGAGTTATGAATTATTCAAAAACTGCAATTAAAAATTAGTAAAAATAAACATTTCATCACATTTTCGAAAAAAATTAAAAACGCACCAAAATACACAAAAAAAAAATTGCAGTGTTGAATGAAATGGTACTCAAACAGGTGTATTTTATTGTAGAAAGATTTTTTTCACACTGAAAAAAAAGTTGTGTTGAATTTGCTTTGGTGCCACCAAAAATAAAAAAGCGCACCAAAATTTAAAAAAAAGCGCAACGCGCATCAACTAAAGAAATTTTCGCACCAAAAATGGTGCAATAGCTTTTACTAATAATATGTCAACAGGTAAAATGTTAAAACTTTCATATTATTCCAATCATGTTATTGTTGCATTAATATGTATATTTACTTTACATAGTAGTAACACTTAATAAAGCTATAATCGGTTGCGCCGACCTTTTTAAACGTTAATTCTTGAAAAATCTTGTGTAACAAAAAAAAAGTATATTTTTTACTGTAAAAAATTTTTAAAATCAAAGCCTTAATCCATTTAAAAAATAACAATTCCATTTAAATATCACATACTGCATCATATCTTTATGTTTCAAGTCCAAAATGTTCCTTATACTGTTTAAAATTTACTTTAAGCATCCTGCTTAAGCCCTTAATTTTCCGAATACAATATAACTATATTTACTACACATGACATGACTAACTTACGAGTACATATCCTGTTCTATTGTGTTGATGGTGAAAAAGAAACACACTACACATTTTTTATAAAGGTTAATTCTTTAAAACTGTTATTGTGTGAAAAATTCTCTTATGTATGAACTTTTTCATGCAAATATATACATGAGTGCATGCACACTCATGCGATTCAGAAAAAATATATACAAAAGAATGATGTGTGCACTCATGTATATATTGCTAAACAATTATGTACATTTCATTCCTACCTAACAGTTTTAAGTGGCACTTTTGAAGTAGTGTTGAAAGTTACAAGTTACATAATTCTTTTTTAATTTTTAGCATTTATTTTGAAACATTTGTACAATATAAATTTATACAACATATGGATTCTGGGCCAAAGAAATGCTGCTCTTTTTAGGCCATGTTCCGATACCCTATTGTCAAGTGAAGCATATCCCAAAGAGAGTGTTCTGCACCGATCAAAACAAATAACAGTCAGACGGGAAAACGTCTGGATTATAAGGCGGGGGAAAACTTCCCAACCAGTCGCTTTCCCTACATATTCTCTGTAATGGTCTGGCCCGATACCAGATACCCAAATACAGAGCATTACCTTAATGCCTTGGATATTTTGCTTCTGCTGATTGGCCTGTCGATTAATTTTTTAATGCAACTAAAACAATCCATTTTACAACAAAATTTTAAATGTTACAAGCGTTTAAATACAATAAAATATGAAAAGTTAAGCTATGTATAGACGATCGTCAGATATTACAACGTTGTCATTGACATTGAAAAATTGTTAGCAAAGGGTAAATTGTCAGTTCAGACGACTCTGTAAGAAAACTAACCATTTTATTGGCACACAATTGTCACACAATGAATTTATCTGTCAACCGAGATTGTTTTTCCATAATGTTATTAATGCACACTTGTTTGTTTATTTATGTATTGGCAATGATGCATTTAGAAATAATTTCTATATCAATGCTGCCATTGGCAGATGCATAAACTTTGCACATATGACAATGAAAAGTGTTTGACAATTGTCTTAAAACAATGACAATGACAAAATTGTGTGTTTATACGATTGTTAGATGTCTGACAATATTTTTGTCTTGCAATGTACTGCAAATGCTTTTTCTTACAATGTTGGAAGACAAACATTTTAAGTTCACACGGTTGTTAGACATTTTCTGAACATTTTTCGGACAACGTTGTAACAATGTTGCCAATTTCTATAAAAAAAAAAGAATTTCAAAACCTAAAAGATGCCCGGATACCATGTCGGTCACATAAAGGTTAAGCAGCATTTCAAAAATGTAAAATTGTCCTTCCAAGTTGCTCGGATTCATTTCATTTTAGACGAATCTAGCTACAAAAAAACGTTTTAAAATTGCTGCTTGAGTAACTCCCAATGCTTTTTCAAGCAGTTGTTGAGTTTAAAAATAATCTTCACGGAGTAAGGCTTTCAATTCTTGGTCTTCAAAATTTTTTGGCAGCCCTGAGAGATATTTTTTTTCTTGTCAGAATCATCACTTCTGAACCGCTCAAACCAACTCTCGTATGTTGAAACCGATGAAACACAATCAAATTATTGTTGGCATAAAATTTAACACTTTCGAAGCGTCATCTATTATGAATTACGCATTTTTAAGTTATACACCCAATAGATAGGTGACTAGTTATTTAAACATATGGATGTCCTGAGTTGAAAGTAGGGTTTGGCGTCTGGGAAATCCCGGGATGATCCGGATGAAAAATGAGCATATCTTGTCTTGTTCCACATTCAAAAATATTAGAAAACGTTTTAAACTCTATTAATGTTGCAGTGTTCATATACGTTCTTTCTATCTAAAGATTCTTTGCATTTCCAAAACAAAACTTATTTCAGTTTGATCTCCGAGATCACAACTAAGCAAGAAACAAATGCTCATTTTAGAAAAACACAGAAGTATCTAATCTCATTGTGTACGTTAGAGTGGTTCGAAAAAAAAGTTGTGTCATTCACCGCCTAGGATTAAAGATAACGCAAAAACAATTCCAGAAAGAATTTTTTATTTTTTTGCCACGCCTACAAATGCCGCCCTTTTAGTATTTTGTTCACTGTGTCGCTATTTTTAGTCCCATCATAACAATTTGTATACCGGTGTTCGTGGCTCTGCAAGGGCTACATTTCTGTCCAAAATATTTAAATTTATTTTATATTTAAATTATTTATTTACAGAATATTTATTATTATTATTGTGGGTACGAACCTAGTTTTTAAAAGTTATGAGCAAAATTTTACGTGGTTGTAAAAAACGATTAAGGACAGATATGTAGCCCTTACTGACACTACATTTTTTTTTGTATGGAAGGCGAAGCACTCTAGTGTACGTGTGTCAACGTAGCGTTATCTGGATTTTGTGGCCAGGCACATGTGCTGGAAAATCAATTCAATTTCGCCCTCCGCTGATCTAAAAGGTGATTTAGTTATAAATTTTTTGTAAATAACGCACTTAAAGTGGCTTTGGATTTCGGAATCTTTATTTTTTCACGTCCATTTGGAAATTTAAATTTTTGATTAGTCTTCCCGGCATTGCTAACGGTATCTCGTAAAAAAAACAAAGCAATCTTGATATCAGGTAAATTACGTAATTAATGTTAGCTCAAAGAGGAGGCACACCATAAATTAATCGAAGTGTAGGTAAACTTTTATCAAAGGACGCTGACTTTTTTTTTTTTTTATTATAATTAACAAAGACAAACTGCGAAGCTTTTTGACTTATCTGCAGAAAACACCTAGAGTATTTGGCGGAAATCGAACCCGCAACCCTCTGACTGATAGTCCGGCACACTATCTCGTGGTCTATCGGGGCACTTTCATAATGCAGCAGAATAATTTGGACACGTTGTTGCGGTGTCAGTCTTTTCAAGATGTTGTAAACAATACTGGTTGAAAAATAAGATGACAGTATGACATCAGTCATGCGTGATCTATACAAAAATTAAAAAAAAGTTGACATGACTTTAGTAGAAGCTTTGACAATTGTTACAATGACTGTAATTTTGACAATCCCCTTATATTCGTTGAATAGTTACATTCAACAACAAGCTCCTGGTTTTTTTTTTGAGGAATAATTTTTTCACCAATGCTTATTTTATTTGTCATTTGAATAGGTCATTCTAACCACATTTCAGCATCTGAAATTCCAAGAGCAGTAGTTTGGAAGCCATTGCAACGTGTCACTGTATAATGGGCTATGTGGTCTGAAAACATGGTTGGATAATTTTTTTTTAGAAAATTCAATTTAAAGTTACGGTGAATGAATCACGCTATTCACCGGTGCCACATGTCACACAGCCACTGAAACAATGAATTAATCGCAAAACAAATTTCTCGATCACTTCATTTCATGAAATTAGGCTGGTAATTGACACCACTGGTTAATTTTTTGCGGGGCTATATATGTATGTGTGTTAAAGATAAGGTCTCAAAAAGAGCTAATCGATTACAGCCTTAAAACTTAAAATCCTTGACTTGATTAACGAAATATCCGCCATTTTGTCAATGTGTGATTTTATAAGTTTTTTTTTATTAAATTTTATAAAATAATCGACATTTGTACAGGGTGGGCCAACTTGGACTGACTGATTTGAAATAATTTTGAAATTTTGATAAAGTTATTGGTCCATATTTCTTCGAAAATGAGCTTAATGAACCACCGGACCATGTTGGAAAATTTTTTACGTCCGATGGTTCTCAATAATCGTAACATATGGTTCCAGCAAGATGGAGCTACAGCTCATACCGCAAGAGCCACAATGGCACTTCAGTCAGTCAAACTTGGCCCACCCTGTATGTCCAAATGTCGTGTGATCGATATAATATTTCATTTATAATTTCCACAACGTACTCTTTCCAATACCAATAAGAATTTTAATGATATTTATATAAAGAATTAGTTTTATTTTATTTTCTATTAAAAAACAAAGATCTCTTAAAAAACAACCCATAAATATATAGACCTTTCGGCTTTGATTTAAAAAAAAACATAAAATTTAGAGCAATCTTTATTTGAGTCGAGAGAACGATTTTCAGTTTTTTTGCAAACTATTTTAATTAAGCGTTATTTATTACAACCACAATAACATCACTCAATATAGCAACGAATTTTTTGATGTCGCATATGCCCTGTCTTCCTTTAATAAACAGCATTGTTTTATAATTTCATAATGTGGAGCAAAAAATTTTTAATTAAAATACAATTCATGTAGAATAATAGCACATTAGTATAAAACAGTTACATACATACATATACATATGTAAAATGTTCGCAGGGAACTTGCTGACCAGTAGCCCCCGCTGCTCGCCCTTGCTCTGCAATATTGTTTCATTGTTTCATCATGTGGAGCAAAAAAAAAAATTATAATTGAAATACAATTCTTGAACAATAATGTTTCATACTATTTTAGACAACATTTTTTAAATGTTCTACTTTTGTTGTGGTTAATTAAGATAAACACTATAATACTGTGAGTGTCAATAAAAAGGACACACCTCATATTGTTAAAAAAAAGTTTTTTTATACACATATGTATGTATACTACATGTAGAAATTTAACACAAAATACTAAATTGCATAATTCATAAGTAACTTAAAGCAAAATATAATTCATTAACAAAAACTAGAGAAATAAGGAACACAGAACAAATTTTAATAAATTTTTCATCGAAAAGTACCAGATTTTTCGCTTCAAAATAAGTAGGTATATTAAAATAAGCAGGTACTATATTAAAATTATGTAAAACATTGTATTTAATTTTTAATATTTGCCTTTATCACAGCTGACAATCTTCTAGACATAGAATCAACTAGGTTTTTTAGTGAAACCAGTTGAAATTTTGTTTCATCATCCTGTATTGCTGTCTTTAGGTTATCCTTGCAAGAAATATGTCTTTGCCTAATTTGTTTGCCCAGATATTCCTACAGGTGAGATAGAAGAATTAGAGGTCTGGGGAATGCCGAGGTTGATCTTAAGATTTTTGACAATGATTGACCCACCATTCGTTCACAATTTTCGAGATATGCTTATAATCATTGCCCTGATGGAAAATCCACTACTGCGATAGTGCTAATTTCTCTACACTAGGGGATGCATGCTTTTTAAAATGTCGAGATAATCTTCGTTTTTCATTGTAGATTCTAAAAATGCAAGACAACCGACTCCTAATGCCGACATACAACCTCAGCCGCCATGTTTTTTTTTTAAGAGAAGTAACACTCAGGCAATTAATTATTATTATTAATATATAATTGTATTACTTTCTTTGGAAACGGGATAGCTTGAAGAAGTAAAGGTGGTGAAAGAAGAAAGCTCTTTTATATCACAACTCTGCAATTGCGCATTATATTTGTTTTTAGTGCAGCATTGCAGCGCCTCTGGTGGTGAGTAGGCTCATTTATCAAAGAACAACAAAAACCTCATAAAAGACTCTTTTCTGACATTATCTAAGAGCTCTATAAATTAACCCAGCAAGCCATATGAGTCCAAAAATGGTCTTTTCTGACACCTTTTTCGGAGCGTTAACGCTCTTTATGAGCCAAAAAAAAAATCACAATTGCTCTGAAAACCTTCGAAAATGATCCGTCAGCTCTTAGATAATGTCAGAAAAGAGTCTTTTGAGGGGTTTTTGGGCTCTTAAAGAGCTCTTAGATAATGTCAGAAAGGAGTATTTTATGTTTTTTTTTGGGCTCTGTGTAATCTTGTTTTTATTATTCTTGTGTAGTACAACTATGTTTTTTTTTTTGTTCAAAGTACAAATGACAGGACAACAACGCTTTGGTACACACATAAATAAGTGGAATTTCTGAGTCATACTGCGTGCCGACTCAGGACAATAACAAGCAAATTTTTCATTCGCTCCTAAAAAGCTCTTTAGTTGGACTCTTTTCTGACTCCTTTTTCGGAGTGCTCCTAGAATGGTATGCTGGGTATACACATACTTATGATATGTAATACAAATAAGAGAGTATCACGAGAGACTATCAAATGTATACTCCTCTTATCTTCCCTGCAAAAAAACACGAAACAAAAACAAAACAATAGACCAGGAGTACCCCAAACATAATCCATTCGAACCACCAGTTTCTGGTTAAAGGATTGATGTTTATCTGTTGACTAGCATGCACCAGCAGTGGTGTGGAGGGTTAGAACGCAAAGAATTCTGATGAGAGAAAGTGGTGTTTCTCGAAACATATGTAAATTCAACAACCCAGGTTCGAATCCCAGTCAAGAAAAATTATCAAAAATTTTTAATAAACATTTTTTCAATTTGTAATTCCTTTCTTCAGTAAAAATAATTTAATGAAAATTAAATTTAATGAACTCGAGCCTAACTAAAAACACATCAAAAATTAAAACATTAACAGTTCGACTAAGAATAATAAATAATCTATAATCCATTTGTATTAAAAAAAACTAGTCCATTTAACATTACGATGTCCTAGTATTGGACCATATAATACAGCTTTGCATAACACGGGACTAATCCCAAAACTACTAATTGTAACTACATCAAATGTTTTATAACAACGATTACGGTCGTTTAAGCACGAATTATTGTCGTGTAACAAGAAGTTCTGCTTTGAGAATGCATTCCATACGATCATAATGTAATCACCATAATGTAGTCACTAAATTTCAGCTACAATGAACCATGTACTCCATAGATTTTTGCAGGGATCCCCTCACCCCCATGTCTAAAAGGTAATCAGCTTAGCTTAAAGAATTGCTTTGTGTAAATTGGGACTTAAAAATCCGATATTGCTGGGTTCAAAAAAGCTTCTTAAGCTTCTAACAGATTTTGTAAAAAGGTTAAAAATTAATGTACTGCTTGTTGACATTTTCATTGTTTTAATCACTTTAATCATTTGGTATTCAATGGTATTTAAAATAAATTAAAAATTTAACTAAATCGCTTTATGGATTAATTCTGTTCAAATGAAATCACTTAAATTAATTATTGTAGCTTAATAATTTAAATAATATAAATGATTTTATATTCAGCAGCAACAAAATTTCAGTCCTCTCAACATCCTCTAACTACAAACATTCTCCTGCTGATTTTATTTATTTCTTTTCCTGTTGACAGTTTTCCATCCGGCTTGTTTTGTCTATAATAAAACGCAATTCTATCTATTTGCCCTCCTTGAAACAATAAAAGATTTAACATTTAATTCTATTCATTTGAAATGTTTTTTTTTTTTTTTTAATTTCAGATGTTTTCCATATAAAACTTAACTTTTTTTCATCTTTAACATATTGTTATTTTTTTTGCTTTTCAAAACTTCCGGACATCAACAACAGTACAAGTTTCCATGTTGTTGCCTATTGTTTCGGAGCAAGAGTCTAGTGTAGACGGGCGGTACTTTTTAAACAAAATTAAACTTTGAACTTTTTGCTTGTTGGTTGCTAAGCACAACAACAGCAACAAAAACTTAAACAATGCGTTTGTCAATTGCCCGTGTAAGTGCAAAATTGAAAGGATACAAAGGTTGGTTTTCTATTGTTTGTGTTTTTATACATACATACTCGTGTGTATGTTGTTTTTGTTCTTTTACCCTGTCTCGTTTTCTTGTTTTTGCTTGTTTTTTTTATTATTATTATTGTCCGTTATTTTTGTGTATGATACTTGTGGTTTTTATTGTTGTTGTTGTTACTGTTATCCGTATTTTTTTTGTCATTTAAAAACCCAACATAATTTAACCTGTCTTTAGCAGGTCTTAGTCGTTAAGTGCTGAATTATAGAACAGTGGCATAAGAAAATAGGAAAATGTGTTAAATAAAGTGTGTTTTATAAACTAGACACGACTATATAAAGTATTTTGTATTTAATCCTTTAAAAATGAAACCTAACGATGTTTTTAACAAGAACTTTGTTTAACAATGGCATTACATGCAAGTTTTGACATTTTACTTGTTGACATATCGGTAGTAGAATATTTGGCAATTGTTGCAATGAATAAATTTTCGCATCAAAATATTTCAAATTCATTCGAGGTTTTTCTGGAAAAAAAAATGTTTTTTTTTTTCAAGAGAAGCCCATTTTCATTTGTGTGGATACATTAACAATCCAAATTGCCGCAGTTGTGCTTCTGAAGATTCAAGAGTAATTGTTAGGAATCTTCTGCATTTCGAACGTGTCATTATGCTAGTTGGTATGCAAGCGAGACTGGTCCATTTTTTTCCCGAAAATTCTTCTAGAAATGCCGAAATACAATGTATAGATTACGATATCGGGAATTTCTGAGTCGCCCGATCATGCGATTTAACAACACTGGGAGTTTGTTAAAGAGTAAAGAAAGACAGTAAGGAAAGTATATACAGGGCAAAGTGAACAGCCTTAAAACTCAAAATCCGTAATGTGTTTAATGAAATAGACCCGCCATTTTGCCAAAATGTGTTTGAAAATTTTGTTAAAATAATCTAAATCTGTATACTTGGTCCTGGTAGACATCTATCGGATATAAGTTTTCAATTCAAATTGTCAAACCTTACACTTGCCAATGCAATCAAAATTTTTATGATTTTTTTTATATATTTTTATTTGAAAACAAAGTTTTTTTTGAAAACCCCTTTATAATCTTATAGTTTGTGACAAAATTTTTTATAGAAAATATATTTTACTATAGAAAATTGTATTTGTGATAAAATTTTATACAGATCCGTTTGTGAAAAAATGTTCTATGGAAAAACTTTGATTGTGACATAATTTTCTATAGAAAAACATTGTTTGTCACAAAATGTTATATAGGAAAACTTGTTGCAAAATTGCAACTTTCTTTGTGACATAATTTTCTATAGAATAACTTTGTTTGTGACATAATTTTCTATAAAGAAAATTTGCATGCGATATATTTTTCTATAGCAACACTTTTTTTGTGACATCATTCTCTATAGAATAACTTTGTTTGTGACATAATTCTCTATAGAAAAACTTTGGTTGTGATAAAATTTGGGACATAATTTTCTATAGAAAAACTTTGTGACATAATTTTCTATAGAATAACTTTGTTTACGATATAATTTTCTATAGAATTACTTTGTTTGTTACATAGTTTTCTATAAAAAAAACTTTGTGTGTGACAACATTTGTGATAGAATTTTCTATAAAGAAAATTTGTTTGTGACACAATTTTCTATAGAAGAACTTTCTTTATGACATAATTTTCTATAGAATAACTTTTTTTACGACATAATTTTCTATAGAATTACTTTGTTTGTTACATAATTTTCTATAAAAAAAATATTGTTTGTGACAAAATTTGTGATAGAATTTTCTATAAAGAAAATTTGTTTGTGACATAATTTTCTATAAAAAAAACTTTGTGACATAATTTTCTATAGAATAACTTTGTTTGCGACAAAATTTGTGACATAATTTTCTATAGAAAAACTTTGTTTGCGACATAATTTTCTATAGAATAACTTTGTTTGCGACATAATTTTCTATAGAATAACTTTGTTTGTAACATAATTTTCTATAAAAAAAATATTGTTTGTGACAAAATTTGTGATAGAATTTTCTATAAAGAAAATTTGTTTGTGACATAATTTTCTATAAAAAAAACTTTGTGACATAATTTTCTATAGAAAAACTTTGTTTGCGACATAATTTTCTATAGAATAACTTTGTTTGTAACATAATTTTCTATAAAAAAAAATATTGTTTGTGACAAAATTTGTGATAGAATTTTCTATAAAGAAAATTTGTTTGTGACATAATTTTCTATAAAAAAAATATTTTTTGTGACAAAACTTGTAATAGAATTTTCTATAAAGAGAATTGTTTTGTGACATAATTTTCTATAGAATAACTTTGTTTGCGACATAATTTTCTATAGAATAAATTTGTTTGTGACATAATTTTCTATAGGAAAACTTCTTTGTGGTAAAATTTTCTATAGAAAACAGGATTTGTGTCAAGTTTTTGTTTTGGCAGGGTTTTCTATAGATAACTTTATTTGTGGCCTTGGTTTATTACAAGTTTTTGGTATAAGAACTATTGTTTTTAAATAGATTTTCTATAAAAATCGTTGCTTGATTGTTGCTAACTTTTCTCGAAATTTTCTACTGTTCACACGTGTCCAACAATTTTCTAAAATTAGTTTTGTACTTATTTTTTTGTCGGGTTTATTTTCACTTCATTGCCTTTAACAGTCGTTGTGTTTTTTGTTGTTGAGTTTTTCTATCCGCCAGCCAGTACTGCCTAATTTCAAGTCAATTGTTTATTTAGGGGTGTGCGTCTCTGGCTGTAAGTGTTTAAGCGTTTAGGTTACCAGTGTTTTCAGTTTCTGTGTGTTTTCTAACCATTACAGACTTTGCTATTCATTTCAAATTTGATTTTAGTAAGATGTCTTAATTGAAACTATTATACTGAATAAAAGCATTTAATTTTTCTTAGAAATTATATTTGTTTCTTGTTATGTTAGAGAAATATATATATAATTATTGGTTTTGATATCCTTGTGCTCGATTTAAATGTCGTGTGTACTCAGTTATATACAGTTGTCTGTGTATTAAATGTGTGTGTGTCCTTTGAAAACACACATATTTATTTATAAATAAACATTTTCTTGTATTCGTTTTGTGGTTTTTAAAGGAACTTTATTTATTTCATAAAACATATAATAAATACCAAAAATATGCATTAATGGTGTAATTTAATAAGAAATCTATTTAAATCATGCGTCACATATAAATTACTAACTAAATACGCATAATAGGGTGCAGCAGATTTGGAAAGTACGAAACGAATTTCAATTCAAAAATACATTTCCTTGACATCTGTGGAAAATATTATCCTGCAACAATTTAAAAAATTCGAATCCTTATTCTAAATTTGTAAACAAAACTAAAATATAAAAATATTTATTAGAATTTTAGTTACCTTAATATTATTTTATATTCAAGGGAGTAAATAAAAGATTAATAAATTATTGAAAATACAATTTTTTTCCAATTACCCCATTTTATGAACGTTTACGAGTATACATAAATGTAATCGATTGGAAGCGTATGTATGTATAAAGTTACAAAACATAATAACATTCGTATACATACATATGTATGTACATATTTTTATTATAACAAATGTTTATTATTTAAACACATATCACATTGAAATGTCGAAATGTCAAAGGTTTATCATTTTGATTTACAAACTTTGATTCCTTCTATCAACCCAAACATAATCCCCTGATAATATTGAAATGCTTGGGGTGGCGATTTGAAGGCAACAACAAGAAACCGATAAACAGAGTAAAGAAGGTGTTAAAATAAGTATTAAATTGGATTTTTGTTTGTAATTACATTAGATATACATACATACATTTTCTATTTCTATAATTCAATCTATTAGTTATTGCGCATTTAAATTGCTTTTAAATTCAACCTAAGCAAATGTAAGAAATTTTATTTTTTAAATAAATTCAAGAGTTTTTTGTATGTGCTGGTTATTGGTTGAAGGTTTTAAGAATAAATGTTTTTTAGATTTATTTATTTTTAAATATCTTTGACTATATTTACTGAAAAATGATTTAATACCCACCACCAAGAAGATGGTCATTCCGTTTGTAACACATCGACAACACATTGATCGTAGAACCAAAAAGTCTTTATATTCTGGGTCCTTATAAGATTGTAAGACGATCTAGCCATGCCCGTTCCTCTGTCGATCTGTTGATTAAGAGTTTATAATAATGATTTTTTTCCCCAAACATTTTTTGTTTCACTGAAATGTTTAGTATTGCAAATGGGCAAAATCATTATCATAAACATTTTTCTTTATCACAAGATTTTCTAATAGTTTTCTATAGAAACGTTATTTGTGACAGCATTTTCTATATAACACTTTGTTTGAGATGGGTGTTTTCTATAGAAAATTTTGTTTATATGACACATATACATATTTCGTTTTTGGCAAGTGTTTCCGCAGAAAAGTTCTTTAGCTGAAAGTTTTGCCATAGAAAAGTTTATTTCTGACAACAGTTCGTTTACGACAAAATTTTCTACAGAACAGTTTGATTGTGACACAGTTTTTTTTATCCAACACCAGCATAGTGTGGAGGTCAAATTAGTCTAATACCCACCTCAAAATATCGATCGGTAGATCGACTTAGAATCACCTACTAAATCGATTTAACGATGTCCGTTCGTCCATCTAGCTGTCTTGTTGGCTTCCTGGTTGTCCATGTTAACCTGGTACGCAGAGTACACTGTACTGTACAAAAAAAGTTGTATCAGTCACCCCCCTAGGATTAAAGATAATGTAAAATCAATTCCAGAAATATATTTTTGGATCATCATCGCTGTTCAGAAAAATGACAGGCATAAAACGTTTAGATTTTTTTCTAGATCTTTCTTCTTTTTACGACCGTTCCATGTGAACATCAAATTAAAACTACAAATTTAAAACTTTAAATTAATATATGTATGTAAGCTGATTTATTAAATTAATAAATATTTAGTTTGTATTGGAAACATGTTTTATTTACTTAAAAAAAACCCAAAGTTCCCATATAGCTTCCTTTTCTCAAAAACTATTTTTACACATATACTGGGCCTAGGGTTATATATGGTCGGGATTGACCAATTATACTTTTCATAGAGAAGTTTATATTAAAAAATGTTTGCTGAAAAGTTTCTTTGTGACATTATTTTCTTATAGAAAATCTTATGTGTGACAATATTTTCAATAGAAAAGTTAATTTGTGAAACAATTTGAGTTTTAAATAACATAAAAGTAGTTTGTGACAATTTATTTTATAGAAAAATAAGTTTGTGACAAAATTATAGAAAAGTTCAGTTGTGTCAATATTTACCATAGAAATATTTGTTACTAACAAAATTTTCTATAAAAAAGTTAGTTTGAGACAATTTTTAGATAAACATTTTTCTTTATAAAATTTGGTTTTATAAAAGTTTTTTACTGACGAAATTTTATCATAGAAAACCACGTTTCTGACAAAAAATTTTTTTTATAGAAAAGTTCGTTTTTGAAAAAAAATTTTATCGAAGAATTTATTTGTAATAAAATTTTTGTAACAAAAAGTTTGTGATAAAATTATTCATAACAGATTTTATTTGTAAGAGATGTTTCTTTAGAAAATTTTATTTGTGATATAATTTTCTGTAAAAACTTGTGTTTGTGACAATAGGTTTCTTAGGGAAGTTTGTTTGTGCAATGATTTGCTATATAAAATTAGCTTGTAACAAAAAGTTCTATACAATTTTTTGTTGGTGACACCATTGTCTATTGAAAACTTTTTGTAGCACGTTATGCATATTAATGTTTGCAACAACTAATATAGGTAATTAGCAATTCCAAATAATACTTAATTAAACCCATGAAATTAACCACAATTTACTAAAGTTCTGTTGCTTTTATTATTTAAGCCATCTAAACAAACAAAAACTCCATTTAGCTGAGAAAACCTCAGCCAGATCATAAAATCTTATTATAATTAACTTAAATGTTTGTGCTTTTTTTATGGCCAAATACTACTGCATTCGTTTTTATCTCTGCAGAAAAACACTTACTTACGCACATTTTAACTTTAATAAGGACAATTAAAAAAGCAAACACTACTGAAAATTAAAGCAGCAATTAGGTTAAATTAAACATAAGAATAGCTACAAATATTTATACTATTCAAGTAAGTTTAGTTATTTTGAGATAACACAATTGCAGCTAAAGAATAGAGTTTAATTGTTAGAAACAAATGGAAAGACAATTATAAAATTTGGTTAAAATTACCAAATTCATTTTTATATTTTAATCATGATTCGATTTTCTAAAATCTTATTGCTGCAAGCAATAAATTCTATGACCGCAGTGGAGATTTCTGTTTAATGAAATTCAACGGCATAAGCCGCTCTTAAGGTATGGTCACACATGGCAAATATTTACTAAAACAAAAACGTAAGCACTTGTTTTACCAAAAATTTGTTTGACGTTGTTTGCTCTTACAAGAGTTTTGCAGGATTAAACAGCATTACATAAAATAAGACTAAATATTTTTTGTGTCTTGTCCTAAATAAACGAAGTTTTTTTTTTTTAAATGAACGAGTTCAAAAATATTTTATTTTGTGGTTACGTCTTTTTTTGGCAAATATTTGCCAAGTGTGACCATACCTTTACTCCTAATCACAATTAATGGGAATTTTCATCAAATACAGCGACACCCAGATGCTCCTGTCGATATGACTGATGTGACCTAAATGGGTGTCATGTTTTTCTGCCTATAGCGACAAAGGGTATTTTTTTTAGCAACTTTTTTTTCGGCAAGACTGTTTTTAGCAGCTCAGCTGTTCTCGTGGAACATGCTATTGTTAAACATGTTCAGTTTGGTCTATAATTTCATCATGAATCGACTTACAAATGAACAACGCTAGCAGATTATTGAATTTTATTATAAAAATTGATGCTCCATTAAAAAAGTGCATCCTACACTTTTTCCATTTTATGTTCAGTTTGATTTCCAATGCATTCCAAGAAATTCACAGTTTTATGTGAATTATGGACCGTACTTTTTTAAAGACGACGAAGGCAGAAACGTTACTGTGAATGGCCAGTGCTGCCGTGCGATGATTACAAATTTGTTTGTTAAAAATGGAAGAGCTGGACTTGGCTGATATGTGGTTTCTACAAGACGGTGCCACTTAGTATGCGAAACAATGGCCAAATTGTGAGGCGAGTTCTGTAAACAGTTTATTTCACATTTGGGGCCGGTCAATTGCCATTTAACACCTTTAGAGCTATGTTTAAGTTTATGTTTACAGGGACAAGCCCACAACGGTTGACGCACTGAAATCTAATATTATAGAATTTATTATAGAATTCATTTGTGAGATACCGGCCGATATGTTGTAGAGAGTATGCCAAAATTGGTTACAGTGTATGAACCTTTAGAGGCGTGATCGCGGTCAGCTTTTACATGAAAGCTTTCTTAAACATTGAATTATATAGATCGCTCTATTGACTTAAATAAAGACTTCATACATGAACCTTTAGAGGCGTGACCGCGGTCAGCTTTTACATGAAAGCTTTCTTAAACATTGAATTATATAGATCGCTCTATTGACTTAAATAAAGACTTCATACATTGTTTAAGTTCATTTTTTTAATCAAATCCGAAATCTCTTAAAAATCTCTCTTTACATGTGTTTACCTACTCATAATGCACAGTGGGTCAGTATATAAATTTTAATGATAAAATTTAAATATAAGGTTTACGCCACTTTAAGTTTTGAAAAATGGACAGCGCAAACCCTCCAGAGATGGAAATGTGGGGGTTCAAAGTAGGGCACCTTTTACATGTAATTTATTCAAAGGCGTGCAATATATATTTTTCCCCGATTTTTAAGATTTTTATATTTTCAGAAACTCTTAGTTAGAACTCAAAAAAAAAACGTTTAAACACATTTCGATTCTATCCCACTTGGTAATGTTAAATTTTTATATGTCATTATCACTTCCAGCTTTAACATTGACAAACATTCACAAAATAGTTGAAATGCTTAGTAAAGCATAAAATAATGTTTTATAGGTTCTCTGCAGAAATGGGTTTATGTTTGGACGTATGTATGTATATATATTTGTTTTAGTAATATACATACATTCATGTGTGCTTGTATTTAATTTCAAGGATATTTTAGAGTCGACAAAAAAAATGACTGTATTGATAGGCCATAAATTGAAATGGTTTGGTTTAAGGTTCCTCTAATTTACAGTGTAGGAGAAAACAAGTTTAATTAAATAATAAGTTACAATACTACAAGTCAAAATTCGGTTTTAATTGTGACAAAGAGTAGTTAATTTTTAAAACAGGTAGGAAGCAAGCACAAGCACTTTTAAGTGAAATTATAATTAAATTTTTTTAAATCTTTTTAAATATAAAGCTTTTAGTTTTTTTAATTTTTTAATTTATAAATTGTATGAGGCGGACCAGATGTTTTCCACAAAAACCTTTCCTTAAAAAGTTAAATAATTCAAAATAACAGTCTAAATTATACGAAGTTTTATATAGGCCGATCGTTGGTAGAAAAAAACTATGAAGATTTAAAGTTCTTTCAATAGTTTTAAGTTAAAAAACTCACCAAAATAAAAAAATATTAAAATATTTTAAAGGTGGGTCATTTAGAAATTCTATAAAAAGTGTAGCAATTCAAGTTAACATTCTAAATTATAAAAAGTTTCAAGCACGCCATAATACAATTGTGTTCAAGATTAACATGTGGCACTCAAACGCAGGGTGAACTTGGCTCACCACCAGCAAGAACATAGAACAAATGTCTTGCAAAGAACATCCTTGTATGAACTTGCCAGGAATATACAGTTAACAATTTCTCCATACATGACTGCATTGATCAATGCTAAGAGCACCTCGCTTAAGAGCTTGGGTTTTAACTGTTCCAGTGATTCTAGATAAGACTCTAGTTAGCTGCGAATTTAATTTGGGTAAAACAATCAAACTCGTACCAGCTTCGAGCCCATGCAAGTTCATGACACCGGTGTCGCCATATCTCTCCCCAGTATGGAAACAGCGTCAAGGTGATGGAATTACAACAGGACATATTTCCGCTGGGGAAAGGACCAAAATACAGTGCGGTAAAATCGATATTTTTTTTAAATAAATAAGGCATTTCTAAACGGCTGGTCCGTTCGCATAACCAAGGAGTTTTCGACTTTAAGTAAATTACAAAATGTGCTTAGTTTTGAAGCTTTAAAGTGGTAAATTTTACAGGACAAAAAAAAAATGGGTTAAATTGTTCTCGATATTTTCATATCATATTTATTTTAAATTTTTCTATCGGGCCTTATAAAATACTTTCAGGATATATAAGAAATAATGAATACATGAACGTTTTGGAAAGTACTTTCTGTTTTGTACTCCCAGATTTGAAATTATAGAAGATATGGCTTATTTTTGAACCCAAAAAAAAAATGATATTGTTTTAAAATATTTTGTGTCTGATGGGAAATTTGATTGTTTAACTAACAGAATATAAGATGAGAAACAAACTCGATAGACATACAAAGCTGCTTATCTATCAATCTTTAATTCAAAGCCATCTTAATTACCTTGTACTTATATATGGACATAAAAGGAACTCCGATATAAAATCTTTGCAAGTATTCCAAAATAAGGCATTGAAGCTGATATATAACCTTCCCAGATCATACCCTACTTTAGACTTACATAAAAACATTGCTAAAGGTATTATGCCTATTTTCAGCCTACATAGATTGCAGTTACTAATTTATGTTTATAAAGTATTGCATAACATAGGATATCACAGAATCCGATTGGAAACCGGTCATCATAATTTCAATACAAGACACCGTACTGATCTCAGTGTAGTAAGATGTCGCTTAGAAACTACAAAACAGCGAATTCAATACTTGGGTAGTGTGGAATATAACAAATTACCACAATTTGTTAAAGAGGCTGAAACAATCTCAATTTATAAAAAGAGATTAAACGAATATTTATATGAAAATTTGGAAATGCTTCTGCTATAAATGCTATTAAGTTAGAATGATCTCATTTTTTATATAATTTAATTCAAAATCAATGAATATGTAAAAATTTTGTAAAAATAGTTGCTAGCTTGCCTCTATAATGTCCTAGTGGCGCTGAAGCATATACTTTCAATATAAAATAAATATTTTGAATAAACAAAAATATAAAACAAAAAAAAAATATTTGAGAAAAATAGATATAAAATTGTGTCTGTTTAAAAAAAAACGGAAATTTCAATTTTATAATGCCTATAACTCGAAAAAATGACAAAATGTATGTTAAAATTAAAATAGTAGCTATAACTTAAGTACTTATAAATAGTTGCATTTATGTTTGTAGTACTTTACAGTTTTGCTCCTAACTGTTAGCATTTTATATGGATTAAATAGTGTAAATATACAACAACATCGGTTGACTATAAATTATTAGAAAAAATCTCTCATATTAAACTATGCATATTCCAAAGTTTGTAAACAACAATAAATTGTACAATTTATTCTAAGGCACACAAAATATATTTAATATCGAACCCTAAATACAAAAGGGGCACAACTCAAAATTTTCCAAAACTAACTTTTTTCCATAAATTAATTCAGAGTGCACATCTCTAACTACTGCAAAAATTTCTTTCACATCACTATCTTCTTAAACTGGAAAAATACAAATATGTCTATTTTTATATCAAGTGTGTTGCTTGTGCACGACGAACAGTTTTTGACTCTCCTGAACATTTTATTATTTTGAGTTGTGACCCTTTTATATTTAGGGTGCGATATGTACATTACTCAAGGGTTTAATTTAAATATGTACTTCTAAACTAAAAACCACAATAAAATCAAATATGTTTTCATAATAAAAATATATGCACAAAACAAAATATTATTAAAGGCCTGGGGTATTCAGAGCTAAAGAGGAAATGTTAAATTAAGTGCAAAACAGTTAACAGCAATATTTATGTATGTGTGTGTAAAATTGACAGCTAAGTAATAGTTGAGGAAATTTTAAAAATGTTTTCAAATGTTTGTTCAATTTATTTCTTGTCTGTATCTGTGTCTCTGTTTCTAAATATCATTTCATTTGTCAACAACTTTTTTATTAATCATATTATATTCAAAGTGCAACCAATACTCTTCTAAATTAAATTGCAAACAAAACAAAAAACACATTGTGAATTACCTTTAGCAACAACAACAAATAACAATAATAAAATGTCACATTCGTACACTACTTGTAGCATCATCAGTTACATCCTTGAAAATGTCCTTGTAACTGGAAACAAACAATGCATAAAAGAAATGCTCTTGTTTTTCATTCTTCTCAACGTATTATTGCTCCAATTCACCTAAATAGCAAAGGAAAAAAGAAATAATATAAAATAAAAATAGAAAACCCCAATATTTAAAAATAAATGAAATTCATTCATTCAATCCTAACAATGCAGTCAAACCAATTATTACAAAAAAACAAAATAGAAGAAAAAATGGTTATAAACTAAAAATAAAAGTAAAATGAGCAGAAAACGAATACTTGAAATTGTGTTTGACTATAACAAATAATATTGTTAAAGGACTTAAGGTTTAACATACAAATAATATATCGCACCCTAAATACAAAAGTGTCACATCTCAAAATACTAAAATTTTCGGGAGAGACAAAAACTGTTCATCGTGCACAAGCAACACACAGTTAAAGAAGACAGTGATGTGAAAGAAATTTTTGCAGTAGTTAAAGATGTGTACTCTGAATTAATTTATTGAAAAAAAATTCAGTTTTGGAAGATTTTGAGTTGTCACCCTTTTGTATTTAGGGTGCGATATGTATACATATAAAGCAAACTAATTAAATTAAAGAATTCCAGTTCTTTTTCTCTAATTCAGAAGAAAAGAATAGTTTAAATGTAACCAGTTCCTTAAGCGCCACATAGCTTAGTAGTAAAGTGTGATTTTTTAAGAGCTTTCGGATTTGATTCGAAACACATTACATAAAATTTAGAGAAATATATGAAATCTTTATTTGAGTCGACAGAACCTTCTACAATTAAATGTTTAAAGATGATTTTGTGTAACTTACATCTCATGAATATTAGCTTTCAGTGGGTCAGCCGTTGGGGACTTGTCCCTATAGACCAGTGGTGTTCAGCCCATACCACTATTGTGCACAAATTTTACACACATTTGTTATGCTCTTTTAAAAACATTCATTCAGTCGTCGTTGAGCAAGCGATGAGAACACATGAGACGGATTATCGTCATTTTTTTTCAGAAATCTGTTAAGCATTGATGTTGCTTCTTGTTGGACGAAGCATAGCAAACACACGCGATTCAATTACAATTGAACACAAAAAATAAAAAAAACTCTTTTAGATGAAATTTATTTTTCTGAAAATAACTGTTCTAAGATTGTTTTTTGATATTGATAATTGTTATTTATGGTCCCTGATATTTTTTCTTAAGGTGTTTATATCTGGCAAAACTCTTTCTTTTTTTTTCTTAATAAGAGTTTGACAATATGTTTGCTGGGAAAAATCTCTCACCAATACATCGTCATTTTTATTTTTGAACACCACTGCTATAGACATAGCCCCAAAAAATAGTCTAAAAGCGTTAAATCGCACGATCTAGGCGGCCTATCCACCGGTCATAAACATAAAATAAATTGTTCACCGAATTCGACTCTCAGTTGGGCCATTGCCTCTTGTTGGAACCACATGTCAATCAAGTCCAGCCATTCTCCATTCACAATAACGTCCATGTCTTCGTCGTCTTTGAAAAAGTATCAGAACCAACTAGAAATAAGCTTCGCCGCCTAAACTTGCCATAAAATGGAAGATGTGCACGATGCACTTTCTTAACGTAGCATGACTTTTTATAATAAAATTCAAAAATCTGCAAGCCTTGTTCGTTTGTAAGTCGATTCATGTTTAACAGTAACATGTTACACGAGAACAGCTGAGCTGCCAAAAAAAAGTCTTGCAAAAAAAGAAGTTGCTACAAAAATCACCTATTATATTGCTAGGAACATTTTCAGAAGTTGTTATAAAAAAACAAGTAAGAGTGGTATATTCGGCTATGCCGAATCTTATATACCCTTCACCTTTGTTATGGATGCATAATTATATTATATACATTATATTAATACACTTTGGTTGATAATTTTTTTGATGAAATTTTCAGAGGTTGTCTCGGATTTTTGCTCATATCTCCGATATTTAAGGACGGATTTTGCTGATTTTAAATAGCAAACTTCTCGAAAGCATGTCTGATAGAATTATTGAAGATTTAGATCCCGAAGATATCTGGGGACTTCAGAAAATTGATTTCAACAGACAGACAGACGGACATGGCTTAATAGACTCCGCTGTCTATAAGGACCCAGAATATATATACTTTATAGGGTCGGAAAATTATATTGTGGAAATTACAAACGGAATGACAAACTTATATATACCCTTCTCATGAAGGTGAAGGGTATAATAATAATTCTAGCACCCGTTTTGTAGAACGTTGTTATGATTCCAAAGAACTTCTATAGAGTTTGCAAGCAACTAATTCTTTGACACTAGATAAATGTACTCGTACAGGTATATTGGTTCTGGATTAATAAATGGAAATAGTACAACAGTGGGGCAGAATCAAATTTTTGATTGAAATAAATCAGACACTTCAAAATTGCTTTTTCAAACGAGATCAAATTTGACATAGGCATAGCCAAGTAATATTCGAGTTTAAGTATTGAAAAAGGTTCTTTGGTGTCTCAAATTTGTTCACATTTCACATGTAAGATTCAAGATAATATTTAAGATTAACTTTCATTCCAATCACGGCACGCTTATTCCAAGTCGCGAAAACTGTTATTGTCAAGCACTATAGTATCACTCCGCTTTAACAATAGCCTAATATTGTTTAATTGGCCGCAGCTGAGTACAATTCGGAGCGTTCATTTTAATTACGTCAAACTGATTTTCAATAACGACAGAGAACCAAAATTTTACTGAAGAGTCATGAAGTCTAATAAGAGGCAACAAACATTTCTGTAGGCATTCTTTTATATACATACATATGTATGTACATAAATATCTAAAGTCATATTTGAAGAGGTGTCAATCAGACCACAACTGCAAATTGTTTGCCAACCATTGCCTTTTTACCAAATTTATTCCATTTCTGTATTTAAATCTATTTTGAAAAGTATTTGCCAAATATTTGAAATATTGGAAAAGTATTCTTGAATAACAATAAATTGCAAAAGTCAATAATTTTAGTGGAAAATTGAAATTGAAAATTTAAAGCAAATCTAAGTAAAATAAAATAAATAAACACTTCAAGAGATTTGAATTTATACAAGTGGATACGAAACTTGAGAATAAATGTACAAACATTGGAGTGTATAAAGCATGGCCAAAAAACTGTGGACAGCAGTAAATATTATATACAAGAAACATTAATAAATCCGAAAGACTTAGAAGAATTCTAGGTCTTCCGCTACCGTAGCGGTTATGTTAGTTCGCTTTCACACGTTTCAATACTTTGTGTAGGAAGGGAGAAGGAAATAAATATTAATGTAAATACTACGTGACGGTACTAGTCAATTCTGTTATTTTCTCTGTTTTATTCTAAGTTGTTTGCATGTTGATTTGCATGAAAAAATAGATACTTGATGGTAAAGATCACGAAAATTGAAGATATGTGTGTGAACGAAATGGCAGGTTCAAAAGAGAATTGCACAAAAACTGGTTAGCTAAAACTGAAACGTATGAAACGGCACTTACAGAAAACATATATATATATGTATGATATATGTATGGTAAATTTCCACTTAAAAACATTTTACAAAGGCAATAAGGGTGCTGTAGCTTAATTGGTTAGCGCATTTGATCATTAAGCATAAGTTGGTATTTGTAGCCCGGGTTCGATTCCCAGCCGCTGCCATTCAAACAGCATCAGTTTATAATAATTATTAGTAGAGCTGTGTCGTTCATGAGCGAACGGATTAAAATGAACGGATCACTTCATTGAACGGAATGAACCAGTCATTTAACTGAACGGTTTTCATTCAATAGTGTACGGATCAATTTCGTTCAGCTGCTGTTTATCAAAAGACAAGAAGAAAATCACATTCAATAATGGTTGTATTCATTCGTTCAAAGTGAACGATTGAACGAATCGAATGAACGAATCAGTCTTGCATAAATGAACGAAAATGACCGGTCACTGAAATGAACGACCGGGCACAACTCTAATTATTAGTTTTCTATCGATCATAACTAATATTTATCACAGCGCCACCGAAGTAAAATAATTAAAGAAAGGTCATTAAAATCAAGCTTTAAAAATAATGCGCCTACTCACCACCAGAGGCGCTGCAATGCTGAACTATGGGGACTACTCCCCCAAACTCATTAAAATCTATATCGAACTGAAATTTTACACAGATTAGTTATAAGTATGTAAATATTATACTATTCACTCTTGTGAAAGTTGGTCCATAATTGGCCATGTACTCCCATAAAACATTTACTTTCGAGTATTGTCTCACCCCCTTATTCAAAAACGATTATTAAATTTAACAAACGTTTATTAAGACAGATTTGCATATAAAAATTTGCTTAATAAATGTTTGTTAAATTTAATAATCGTTTTTGAATAACTATATTTTAAGACAATCGCCCCATAATAGGTGATTTGGTAGTGGGTATATAAGATTCGGCTTAGCCGCATATAAACTCTTGCTTTCTATACTTTATAATAAATGTGATAAAAATCTTTAGAAAATACTTATCAATTAATATTGACTTCCCAAAAATAATTTTATTCTATTTTCTTCGACCTTTTTTATGATTTTTATTAAATAATTTCTAAGCTTGAGGTCACTTTTTGTTTTTATATTTAACTTTTTTATAATTAACTAGATATTTCGATTTCCTTTGGAAATCTTCTTCTCAAAAATATAAAATTTCAAACACTATAGCAAAAATTCTGAGCGCCATATCAAATTCTTAAATTATATTTTCGTCCATATTTGTGTGGCCCATGCATAGGGTGTTTGTAGCAACCTACAAACAATTTTAAAGATTTAACATTTTCTAGATATTCTCTAAGGATATACGTGCATACGTGTGTACAATTGAGTGTGCGAAAGCGTTTGTGTATGGGTTTGTGTATGTATTAAGGACAACAATACTTTATTACTCTTCGTACAGCAGGCGCCTGGTGTACTTTACATTACTTATTTATATACGTACATATGTACTCGTATATGAAAAGGAATATGTATTTTACATTTAGATTTTATATACGAGTACATATACAAATACATATGCTTATTGGAATCAATATATTTTCTTATACTTTATGTAAATAAATATATATATATATGTGTACATACATTTGTGTGTATGTAAGTGACTAAACATGTACCTTTAAATCTATGTATGTGCAATAGGGCGGTCCAAATTATTGCTAAAACCCTGTGCAATTAAAATTTAATTTGCTTTTTACAGATTTAAAAAATATCAATTAGTCGTCGAGTTTTAGCCAAAAAACCATAAAAACAATATGCTAAAAATTGGCATTTGACTGCAAAGTTCGAAGGTCGATTAAAAAAAATTCGAACATAAACATAAACAAATGCCGCGATACGGGTCTTCTAATTTAGCCTCTGTTTTCCCCCTCACCCTCAGAATCGACCTAACTTTTGCTAACCTGAATTTGTTCCACAGTGTAATTCTTGATATTTTCGATCAAAATAATCTCCCGTCTGAGGTTACTTTTTTTAAAAAGTGGTCAATAAGTTTGAGTCGACTGGCTCGGTTTGTTATACCCTACACCACCATAGTGGAGAGGGTATATTGGATTTGTACTGATGTTTGTAACGCCCAAAAATATTGGTCCAACACCCACCTTAAAGTATACCGATCGATTTTCTGAGTCGATTTAACGATGTCCGTCTGGCTTGGCTGTCCATGTAAAGATTGTGCGCAGAGTACAGATACAGGCAATTTTGAAGATATTTCGATAAAAATTGGTACATAATATTTTTTCGACCCAAGGATGGATAGGATTGAAACTGGTGGAAATCGGTTCATTATTTCACCTTGCCCCTATACAAATGTCCTCCCGAAATTGGGGTTTACCGATCATAAATGTTTGAATTATGTAAGTATCCACACAAATTTCATCAAAAAATATTGGTAAATGAAGCCAAATTACATCTACAAATTTTGTGCAGATTGGTCCATAATTACTCGTAGCTCCCATATAAAGCCCACTTCCGAAAATCACTTTAAAGAGCATAACTCTCTCAAAAATGTTGGTATCCAAATAATTTTGAACACAAATATATTTCATATGTATGCAAATAATACGGTACAATTTTATTATGATCGGTCCATAATTACTCGTAGCTCCCATATAAAGCCCACTTCCGAAAATCACTTTAAAGACCGTAACTCTCTCAAAAATGTTGGTATCCAAATAATATTGGACGCAAATATATTTCATATGTATACAAATAATACAGTACAATTTTATAATGGTCGGTCCATAATTAGGCGAAACTCCCATATAAGACCCTCTCCGCAATTTACTTTAAGCTCTATAAATCTTTTAAAAGCATTTATATCGAAATAAAGTTTAACACATATAATATTTATATTCAAAGACATCATGACACTAAATTTTTGGATAATCGGTCTACAGTATGTTTTATCTCCCATATAACGCCTATTTCTGAAAAACTGTTTTATACATATATGTACTTACTTGTCATTTTTTACTTGTAATTTGTCATTTTGCATATGGATTTGGCTTTAGCCTTGAAAGATGCAACTGAGGTCGTCCGACAATTCAATTCTCCGTAGATTTGCTGAATTCATTCATGAACAGCCTGCATAAAATGAAGCTCATTTTTATTTGAATGGATAAAATTTGCGCATTTGGGTATCTGGAAGCGAGATTTGAGCATTTTTTGTTCACTTAGACTAGTAATAACCTAAAGGCAGCAAGTAAGAAAGTATAGTCGGTCAAGCCCGACCATATAATATCCTACACCGAGTATGAAAATTTTGTGTATAACAGTATATTCTAAAGAATCTCTTGTGTCTAACTTTATTTTCTATAGAAACTCTTGTGTATAAAAGTATTTTCTACAGATAATCTTGTATATAACAGTATGATCCATATTTCTGTGTATAACAGTATTTTCTATAAAAAATTTTATGTATAACAGTAGTTTCTATAAAACAATTTGTGTATAACAGTATTTTCTATAGAAACTCATGTATCTAACTGTATTTTCTATAAAAAACTCTTGTGTATAACAGTATTTTCTATAGAAAATCTTGTGTATATCATAAAATAATATGTGCAACCTCTAAACATTATTCGATTTGGCTTAAATTTGCATCATTTGGAGTTTAGATGACTTAGATTATTTCAAAGCTTGCTAGCATTGCAAAACTTTGAATTTTTAAATAAGCACCACCCTAATGTTTTAGTATCATTGTTGGTTGCAGTCAATGTGTTTGTTTAACTTCTAACTAATACGAGTTTAATACATATGATTTTCTTCTCTTTTTGCCAAGAAATCTTTAGTTTAGTTGTTTTCACAATTCGACTCGTTTCCTTTAATACTTGAACCTTGTAGCATTGCAGAATGTACAAGAACAGAACAAAAGCCGAAATTGTTGCCAGACTGTAAACAAGTATGTACATACTTACCTACTTCCCTGCAAACATTCGTATATTTCGTGGGACAATCAAGATTAAGTGTTATCAGTGGCCTTCATCACAAGTTTCTTACATTTTTGGCAAACTCTCAATAAATTTCTATTCTATTCTGTTAGGTGCTGCTTTTATTTGTTGGCGCTGAGACGTCTTTAAATATGAAAACAAATAAATTTCAGTAATATTTTCATGTTTATATTTATTTAGTTTCATGTTTAAATAATTACGAATTTAAGCCGCATTAAATAGTGATAACTACAGCATATTAACAGTTTGTAGCATTTAGTCTTATTTTTGTTTGACACTTTTCTTAACATAAATCTTAAGTTGTTTTCATTCTGTTATAATTGCAATATTATAATAATAAGAGTCTCCCTCATATAAAAAAAATTATATTGTATTATAAAGAGTAAGGTTTGGCAATTATAAATGAAAACTGATATCGGAAAGATGTCTTCCATATAGATATCGATTCTATTATTAAAATTTTCCATCTCATTTTGGAAAACTGTCAGGTTTATTTCGTTAATAGTTGGCACGAATTTTGAGTTTTAATATTTTAATCGATTCCATTTGCTCTGTATAGACTCTCCCCCTTATTCAAAAACGATTATTAAATTTAACAAACGTTTATTAAGCTAATTTTATATGCAAATCTGTCTTAATAAACGTTTGTTACATTTAATAATCGTTTTTGAATAAGGGGGTCTATCTTTAACACTGCCTTACAAGTTTTTGTTCCTAAAATTCTGCAGTTTTACAACATTCTAATATTTCTCTTTGGAAATCTCTGCATCTTCAAAAAAAACACAAACTCCATCTGGCAATTTTGCAAGGGCAGATTAAAAATTAAAAATACAACTATACTTTCTTGCCGCAAGGAATAATTGTGGAAGAAATATATATAAATGAAAGTGGTTTAAAGCCAAATATCAGAAAAAAAAGCAAAGAAAAAAAATAAATGAACGAAGGAAAATCAGGTCGTCAGACAAAGAAATATAAGAAAAAAATAATGGAAAACAAATTTACGTTTTAGTTCATTGGGTGAAGGGCAACAATACACACATGAATGCATACTAAAGTATACGGAAAGATTAATATATACATATGTACATATGTGCATGCTTACTTACATATATAATAATGTAAGGTGCGCATCAAAATGATAAGGTCAAATATATTTTTGTTACAAATAGCATTGATTGGTATTATCTAAAATACTTGTTGCTCAAACGTTGTCCAGACAAGAATCATTTATTCTCAGTTGATTATTGTTAGTTCTATTTATAAACCATCAATACTATTTATACCCTACACTTATAGTGGAAAGGGTATATTGGATTTGAGCTGAAGTTTGTAAGGCACAAAAATATCAGTCCATTATTCACCTTAAGATATACCGATCGTTTTAGAATCACTTTCTGAGTCGATTTACAATGTCTGTCCGTTCGACCGCCCGTCTGTACGGCTAGCTCGCTGTCCTTGTAAAGCTTGTGCGCAAAGTGCAGGTGGCAATTTTAAAGATATTTTAATAAAATTTGTTACATAATATTTTTTCGGCCTATTAGGGTTGATTTTTTTGAAGTTCACTATTTCACCTAGTCCCAAAATAAATGTAATCCCAAAATAGGGCTGTATGGGTCATATGATTTATAAACGTATCCAAACAATTGTCACCACAAATAAGTTATATATAAAACGAAAACACACCTACAATTTTTTACAGATCGGTTCAGAATTTATCATAGCTCCCATATAAGGCCCTCTTCCGAAAATCACTTTAACGCGCATAACTCTCTTTAAAATGTTAGTATCCAAATAAACAAATCATTCGGCCGAATTTTATGATGATCGGTCCATAATTCGTAGTAGCTTCCATATAAGACCCGCTTCCGAAAATAACTTTAACGACCATAAAACTATTAAGTATCTTGATATCCAATTGACGACAAACAATATTGATATGTTCAGAAGTCATGCTACAATATTATTAGATCATCGGTCCATAATAGGTCATGGCTACCATATAGTGATGATTTCTGAAAAACTATTTTTACACATGGTGTAGGTGTAGGGTATTTAATGTTCGAGCTTGACCGACTATACTGTGTTACTTGTTTTATTGTTGGATAAACAGAAACAAAGAGCTTGTGACCTTATCACTTTGACGGGCACCTTATATATCTAATATAATTTATACATGCTCTTTCATAACACAGGCTTTATATAAAAGCAATTTAATTGAGTATGTATATTATATAAAGATTTATATAAGAACATTTGTAAGCAAACGGACTAAGAAGTGTTTTAAAATCAATAGGTCTTACAATAAGTATTTCAATTATTTTACTAAAACTAAAATAAAAAATAATCTGTTTTAATATGAAACAAACATTTCGAAATCCCGAAAAATTCCGCGATTTACATTTAGAAAATCCCGAATACTGGGATTTAAACAAACCAGTCCCATGTGGCATCCCTAGTTGTGACGAACTTCTATAGTAGTAATAATTGAAAATACCTATCCCACTGTCAGAAATGTTGGTTTTCTAACAAGTTCATCAAGGACTCTCTTACTAATACTTTTAAGAGAGAAGCAAAAGAGTTAATATATTGGAACAGTAGTGACAATTGGTATTAGTATATAGTGGTAATTGTAAACCATTACCTCTTGATCACATTGAATCCATTGCCGACCCGTTTCTTCTTCACACGTCAGCTTTTCTCGTACAACTCTGATACGAAGGTCTGAGTGTTAATAATGTTTACACTTTAATTAATTTTATTTTAAATTTAAAATTCAAAGTTATAGTATTATAGTTAAATACAGTGTTGAGCACAAATGAGTACATGTTAGTACTTTGTGCACTTGTTATTGCGTAAAAATAAAACATTTTTTTGTCATTTATTTTATGTCCAATATTTAACAAAATATTTTAGAAATCAAAACTAAAAGTATCAAGTTCTAAGAAAAAAATACAAACAAAACGGAAACAACCCGCATGTACTCAAATTTACACCATACTAAAACTTAACGGAATGAAAGTATTTTTAATATTTGATTTTTACACATCTTGGCATATTCTCGACCTATCTTTAAATTAATTCATTTCATTCAAGCTCATCCCAATGGGTTGAAGTTAATCGTTATGGTACCAACTGTCTCCTCACTATTAAACACAAATTCTCAATCGGATTGAGGTCGAGACTTTTAGCTGGCTAATGCTGTTCGCTAAGCCATCTTTTCCCCGTTTTCGGAAGTGTGCTTTGTGTCACCATCCAGCTGAAAAGTGACTTCATACACAAGATAGAAGCTCTTATCTACAAAATCGGAAAGATGAATTTGTAAACTTCTCATTATTTTATCGAATCTTTGCAGTGGCCCGAGGTGCCACAGTGAAGAGCAATGACATTCCTCCATGCGTGCTTCATTGTTTCCTTAACATGGTGTTTTGAAATTTTCTGGCCGGTTTGACGTCATCAATATCGTTTACCGTCGGCTTGAAAACGATTAAATTTGGATTCGTTTTTTATCGACAATGCAGGTTCTAATTTTTTTACTGCTGAGATGTAATCAATATATGTATATATCTGATTTGTGGTTTGGGAACAAGAGAACTCCTTTTTTGGACTCTTGTGACCATTGATTGACTTACTTTAAGCTGTTTAGCTATTACTAGTGTAGAACTACGGCTACTTTTTGTCATTGCTAGAATATTATCCTTAATTTTCTTCAAAATCTTCTTGTGATTTTAGTTTGATTTGTGTTGGATATTTTGTAAAAAGTGTTAATGTTTTTTTTAAGTCTAACTATAAACTTTGATATTCTTGTGCAAATATTTCAAAGGACACACTTGCTGAAAATTGAGTACATGCAAGTTTTTTTTATTAATTGTTTATTTGCCGCAAATGCTCCCAACTGTAAAAACCCAGCAAAGACATGGTAATGTCTTGTAATTGCGAAATAACCTACTGTGCAATGACAACTATATAACATCTATATATTATCGGTTCATTATTATTATCAATTTGTGGTTGAAACTCTACTTCATTTTTAACACTTTTAATTCTCTCAATTTTTATCTCATCTTTCGGTTTATATCGAACATTAAAAATTAATTCTTGTCTACCTTAAGGACCCGTTCTTTACCCAACTGTATTTATACCCTACACTACCATATTATATTTGTGCTGCTGTTTGTAACGTCCATATAACTTCATATAGCCGTCTTAAAGTATACCGATCGACTCAGAATCACTTCCTGGATTGATTTAACGATGTCCGTTCGTCTGGCTGGCTGGCTGTCCATGTAAAGCTTGTGCGCAAAAAACAGGTCGCAATTTTGTAGATATTTTCATAAAATTTGGTACATGATGTTTTTTTTTTTTGCCCAAGAACTGTTGAAATTGATTGAAATCATTTCATTATTTCACTTAGCCGCCATATTCAAGTTTAATATAGTATACAGAAATAATGCCACCTAATTTTGTAAATGTCGGTCCATATTATAAGGCCCCTTTCGAAAATCACTTTAACATGTATAAATATTTTAGAAGTGCTTATATCGACATAAAATTTGAAACAAAAAACATAGAAGTAATGCCACTAATTTTTAGATAATCGGTTCATAACACTGGTTTACAGCCAAAAAAAAATACCAAGAACGCCACATTCCTAGATAAGTTAATTGGGACCTCCTGAACACGAAAAACGCTGTAATTGTTTTTTTTTCTAAGTACCGTTTTTTAGATAACGGTACTTTTGTGATTCTCAGTGTATGGTTCCACTCAAACCCTTGTGGAGCCCAATTGAATGGCTTTTCCGTCTTTATGCTGCGAATTTCTATCTGACAAGAAATGGCGAGTTATGGCACCTCAAACTTCAAAATTTTTACGTTTGTTTCAAAATTTTTCATTTTTATTTGGTTTTTTTTTCTACGTTATAGTAAAGATCTGGAATGTTTTATTTTTTTTACCAAATAGTTTATTTAATTACTAACATTTTAAACGTATTTTGAAAAAAAACGGATGAAAAATTAAAAAAAGTTTTTATTAAGGATTTTGTGAAACGACAATTTATTGCTCACACACTATATTCGGCATTCAATTTCCTTTGCAACGATATGCCATTTATCTCAATCGGACTTTTCGGTTTGGCTCCACAAGGGTTTGAGTGGGACCATATTCAGGAGGTCCCAATTAACTTATCTAGGCATGTGGCGTTCTTGGTATTTTTCCAAATTAAAAATTTGTAAAGTTGTATAATAGGTCATAGTTCCCATATAGCGTCTATTCTTGAAAAATTGTTTTTACACATTATATGACTATAATGTTTAATGACTATAGTTTCTTAGAGGCCCTTTACACGATGCAATTTTTCATGCAAGAGGGGTAGAAAAAGTTGAACGACTTTCGTTTTTCTTGCAATTTTTTGACATTTCCTTTTACCATCGTTTGTGTTTTACTTATTTTGTTTTATTGTTATTCTGACTTTGAAGTGTGCGTTATAAAAATTTCAGTTAGCGCAAGAACATATTCCATTTTTATATTTTTTAAAATTTTTGTATATTGTATTTATGTATGTATGTACTATATACATATGTGTATTATACATATATATTGTATATATACGTATATTTTTTGTATATTATATTTATATTTTAAAATTTTGTTTTCTTTGTTACGAATGAAAAACTAAAGAGGAATGTGTAATTAAACGTCAAAAAATTTCATGATTTGTTGCACGTAAAATTTCATTGTATAAATGTACAACATTTTACGTAACCATTTTAAAAGAGAATGGAAAAAATTGCATGCAATTAATTGCAACGTGTAAATGGTCTCTTTCTTGTTCTTATTTATTTTAATGATCTCCTAGGTCAAACATCGAACCCTATCCACTCTTTTGCTAATTATACAAATTTATTATGTATGAAATCACACAAGTTTATCAGCAAAACATTGATATAAAGGTACATGTCAGAACTAAACCGCAATGTACATTTATTAATTTTAAAAAGTACTTTTTAAGTTTTCGCCTCAATGATAGTAAATATTTGACACTGGCCATTGTGAATTTCTCTTTAGTTACACAATGTTCTTTGTATACTGCAACTAGTTAATGGTTACAAAGTTGTTTACGTCTTATTTTTATAGTTTTTGTCTTTCCAAAACTGTAAACCGAGAATGATGCAACAAAATGAAAACAGCAGCCTCAACACTATTACTTTTTAATACATTAACGAATGTATTTGTACAGAATGTATCTTAATCCCCTGAGTATTTATGTATGAGAACTTAAAACGTAAATATTTATTTAAGCATTTACGTTGCTACTGATAAAATTGTTTGGTTGGCAGACAGAGAAGTCAAAAGAGCAATAGAGCAGATATTTGTTTATCTTTCAAAGGAAATAAAAACAGGTGTCACTCGTATAACGCGGTACTTCTACAATGCGTTTTCGATATAACGCGATTTAAAAAAAACAATTTCATTACAACAGGTTTCCCTCGTATAACGCGGTACTTCTACAGCGCGTTTTCGATATAACGCTATTTAAAAAAACAGTTTCATTACAAGAGGGCATAAATTTGGCTGAGATTAATTTTTTTTCAGATAATGATTCATCAATGGAGAGATCAAGCAAATTCAAGAGCGAAATAGAGATGAGTCTAGCAGTTATATATTGTATATACATATGTATGTACACTTAACTTTTAAGTAATATTAATATTATATTAATTTACTTTGTGCCCCTCTTCATGCGATGCCACTGGTTGTTTATTTAAATTAAATCAAGAGAATTTAAAGAATTTAAAGAATGTTATAATAAGATCTATGATATTATTGTTGTTATAAAGACCGTTACAACTTAAGTAAACAACTTATTTATTTAAATTTACCCCCTGGCCCACGATGTCGAACGATAACGTTCGCTTAGATAAGACTTAAGACACAAACTTTTTATCGTATCTATGTTTTTTACTCAATCAAGTTTGTTTATTCCACAATCAAGTTTGTGTCTTAATTCTTATCTAAGCGAACGTTATCGTTCGAAATCGTGGGCCAGGGGGTAAATTTAAATAAATAAGTTAAATAAAAAATTGGTTTTATTTAAAAACTTATTTAAGGATTAAAATAATCCAATACATAATTTCTAGCGCCTTATTACGAAATCGAAAAACAGTTAGAAGAAAAGCAAACAAATGCTAATAACTAATTTCACAATCGCACAATCACTGGAAGAACGTCCAACAAAATGTTTTTATCAAATGATGAAAACTTTGCCGAGGAAATTTCTTCTGCTGAAGTTATACGCCCAAAGCGCTCACTATTTCGGCGTCATATGATGTTCGAAGACAGTGACACAGACTAGTGAAAGCACAAATATTAAATTAGTTAATGAATAATAATTATTGTTTTTTTTTCATTATGTTGTTTAATTTTTTAAATAAAGTTTGAATTTAGATTTTGAGTTGTAAAGGTACATACAACTTTAATTTAGTACCTATTTTATTTTGGAAAAGGCTTATTGGAACATAACCCTCAAATTTATATGAAAACTAACCCCCTTATTCAAAAACGATTATTAAATTTAACAAACGTGTATTAAGCAAATTTTTATATGCAAATCAGTCTTAATAAACGTTTGTTAAATTTAATAATCGTTTTTGTGTAAGGGGGTAAGTCTTCTAATCACATTTTTTTATTTTTACTTTTACTTTTTTTATTAATTATTGAATCTGCTTTATTTGCTTAAGCCTAACAATAAGTATTCAAATCTTAAAATTAAAACTAATTACTCTCTAACAGAGCATTAGTTTGTTATTTGGCGATAAGCTCTACGAAGCCTCGACTGCATCTGGCTCTAAGCTAGAATGCTAGCAAACGGATTCGGGTGGGTTTGTAGCTTTTTGATGTAGTTCTCGCGGAAATTTCCTGGAACGTAACCACCGCGTTATACGAGGGACACCTGTATTCCATTATCCATAATCCTCTTAGATTTTTATCCATATTGTAGGCCACCACTTACAAAAAGTAATCAATTTTTATTTGTTCCACACCATTCTCATCAAATAACAATGACAGTTTAATACGAACTATTTGTGTGAAAACCCAACCAAAATGAAGGTATCTATGTATATGTGTGTTGCATCATGCAGTCATTCGTCCATTTATTCATTCATTTAAGGACATACTTTTAACAATTAATTGAGTTTGCAATAAAAATGTTTTTGTTTTTAATGTGCGAACAAAAAATTACATGTTCCATAAATTATAAACGATTTTAAATAAATAGTTTATAAATCTATTTGCACATACAGTGATGGACCTGAGGTTAGCTGCATTAACTGCAATTTTTGTCTGTTGGTGTACCCTATGGTGTGGCCAGTATGTGCTGTCCTGCAATTTATGCTGGACAATAATTTAGAACTTGAAAGTAAATTTATATATTTTGTTAGTTTTTTCGCGGTTAGTTTTTGGTAAATTATAAGTTCTGAAAATATTTTATTTTATAGAAAAATTGCACCGCATCTAAGACGTTCAAAACAACCGGTAAAAAGGACTCTTTAATTTACAGAGCCATTACAGACCCACTTAAGAGCTCTAGAGCAATTCAAAGAGATCTTTTAACAAAATTTGGTAATGTCATCTTCTATAGAAATATAAGAGGAAGACTCACATTGGAAAACTTTCATTGTTCCCAAATTTTTTTGTCCATAAGCATTTAGAACGACTACTAACTTTCTGGAATATATTCTCTAGAGTGATCAATTACAACTTTGTAGGTTCGCATCTGATGGAAAAAGATACGTATGGCATCCTTTAAACCTGCAGCACAATCCAAAGTATATTTCGAAGACCATAAAGCACGGTGGTGGGAATGTGATGGCGTGGTCAGCGTTTTCTGGGATACACAAGACCGATGCACAAATGGATCAATATGTTTATCAAAGTATACTTTTAAATACAATGATTCCATGCACAACAACTATCCAAAACACATCTCACGCACTGTGATCTGTTGCTTGGATGAAAATCTAATTAAGAAGCTATTTAATAATGTTGAGCGATATATAACGGCAATCAGACCCAAAAATTTGCCCGATTTGTGAAAGGAAATTCAAAATGTATGATATGCGATTCCAAAAGAGCGGTATAATGCTCTAGTGTAGAATATGCCCAGATGATGTGCAGTTGTTATAAAAAAACGAAGGAAATCCTACTAAATTTCAGGATTTAAATATATATTTTTTTGTTTCTTTTGTTTTTTCTGTTTTTTTTTTTTTTTGGTTTGTGAATAAAATATTTATTTAGTACAAAATTAATGTCCAGAGTTTTCTTGGTTAGTTGTATTTTGGAAATAAAACTACCGAAATGCAACAAATTAATAAAACACAATGTGAAGAGCGTGATCTTAGGCTGATATTTAACACGTTTGAAAAATAAAGGATTTTAAAAGGCAATGCGAATTATGGCCCCAAGAGAAATGGCCCCAAAAGGTAAAATAACCCATTTTTGTGGTTATATATTGTGAGTTTTAGTCCTAAAAATCACCCTAAATTTTATAAACAAATGCCCCAAGGTTAATATGAAAGGTGGGGTAATTTTTTTAATATGTTTAAAATCGCGCGATTTTCAAAAATATTATTGTTAATATTAATCCGTTTCTATTACACGTCCTTTTGAAATTATATCGTTTAATTAGTTTAATTTATATTTTCAATAATTTTTACGATGATAATTTAGTTCTAAGAAAAGGTTGAACAAATGATTATAGTTAAACATTTTCCCCGATGGACTAGGCCATAGTGCCGGACTATCAGTCACAGGGTTGTGGGTGCGATTCATGCCAAAGACTCTGTATGTTTTATTGCAGATAAGCCAAAAAGCTTCGCAGTTTGTGTTTGTTAATTATATTTATATTTTTTTTTAGTTAGAATACACAATAAGATTTAAAACAAAACTCAACAGCAACCAACATATCCTGCATTGGGATTATTTCTCAGACCATGTTCGAAATCCTTTAAAAAAACGAAGATATCCATATCGAAAGTATTGTTTTTGATAAATTTATACAAACTTCATTTATTGTGGCATCAGTCGAAATTTACTATATACACTAATTTCTTTTTAGGTATAATTTTTTCTTCTTTAACAAAAAAGATTTTAATTTTTTTTACCCCCCCCCCCCAAAAAAAAAATCAAATTGTCGCTCACAGACAATTACTGCACAATTTTAAACCATAACCGAAATAATTGATTGTTACAATGTCTTGCAAAGTACAGAAACTAAATTTGTTGGGGCATATTTCAAAGCGAAAAATTGCTCCAAATATGTTAATGAATTTTTATCCCAAATTTTGTAATTTTCATAAAATATTTCTAAATAAAAATACTGAAAACCCCAAAATTTTGCAAGAGTAATTTTTCATTTTTTTATTTTAAAGTATATTTACAATATTAACGAATGAAATTAAGCCCCAAAGTTCAAAAAAAAGTTTCTTAGGGTGTTTTTCCGTTCTACGATTTTGGAATAATTTTTCATTTCAAAGAAAAAGTGCATTATAACCTCCACACAAATTAAATTGAGATCCAAAAATTGCGTGTTTTTGTAATTAGAGTAATTTTTTAGATTTATTTTCACATTTTTGGGGCCCTTTTTTGGAGTCATTCTTCACAGCGCATTTTTTTCATTATACTATCTTGGGGTCATTTTTCATTTCATAAAAATACTAAATCACCCCAATGAAAAAATGCATCTACAGTCAAACCTCGATATAACGACCCTCACTATAACGAATTCCTCGATTTAACGAATTTTTTTAAATCTCCTACAACGCTCCATAAGATTTAATACAAAATAAACCTCTCTATTACGAATACATTTGTCAATAGCCTCGTTATAACGAATTTTCATTCACTGCAGACTAACGAAATAGAAAGATTTATTTACCTCTATTTAACAAATTTTGTCAACTTACAACCTTTTCATAACGATTTCCATCAATTAATCCACATTATATAAAACAGATACACACAAAATTATTGTGTTTGCAACGACAACGTCTCCAGCAAACCTACATTCGTAGTCGACAGCAGCATGTATGCGGCTGAAATATTCGAAGAAAAATTTTTTGTTGCCAATAGTTTGTACACTTGTTGCAGCAGTTGTTGTTGCAATTATTTTATAAATGTAAACTATTTTTGAATTTTAAAACTACAAAATACACTGTTTTCCTTCAAATGTGTGTTGATTTATTAGCGGAAATCGTTCGCTATAACATGGTAAGTAGATGATGATTAATATACATACACAAATTTTTATTATCTCGTTATAACGAATAGAAGTGCAACTTCACCTCGATATAACGAACCTCATTGTAAAGAATTATTCGATGTAACGTTTTTTTTTCTAATCCCCTTAAGATTCGTTATACCAAGGTTGAACTATATATCCCAAAATAAATAAATAAAATGCCCCAAAATTTTGTGTTTTTATAATCTGTGTTTTGTTTTATAATTTTTCATTGGAGCCATTTTTCCTGCAGCCACGATTCGCAGCGCCTTTAAAAAAAAACAACGGAAAATATTTGCTTTAATTGGCAATAGTTAACAAGTGTGCTAAACTTATGTCCACTACTGTATATGTATGTGTTTTGGTTTTGTTCTACTATACATTGTATTTAGAGTACTCATAAAACGAAAACGGAAACCGGTTTTTTTATTTTAATTTTGACCAGATTCGAATATTTTACAATTCTAAAGTCGGTTTTTCTAATACTGCAGAGAAAAAACGATTTTTTTCAACATGTCCATTTTCCAACTTAATAAATAAACAAACAAACAATTTTCGTCCGATATATAGATATAAGACTTTAAATACTTCTTGTTAGTTCGTTTTAAGGAAAATACAATACATAAACAAAAGTAAAAAAAAACGAATAACCCAAAAACCGGTTTTGTAAAAAGTTGTTGTTTTGAATACTCTAATTAAAAAACAAAAGTGTGCATTACTGGTTTCATTCAAGTACAGGGATTAAAATGTAATAAAATCTCTGAGTTTATATGCAAGTGATTTAATTGTGTTTATGAATAAACAATGTTTTCTTTTAGAGCAATTGATTTTGTAGTCATGAAATAAAAAGGTTTTTAATTAAATTCTATGTTTCTGTGTTTATGCCCACTACGATAAAAAAAATGGAGTGTATTGTTTTTCTCATTCCCATTGTAAGAAATTATTGTTATTGACCTTTCTAAAACGATCTATCTCTATCAAATATGGAGTTTACTCAAATATTATTTGTTGCTCAAATAGTTTAATATTAAAAATGTTCAAAATGAGTCTATTTATGGGCTAAAATGTTTGAGAATTATCTAAAAAAAAAATAAATATTTTAAAATGTTGTTTGCTATTATTCATAACTAAATCATTGTTCACATAAAATCTGGCCATATTTCAGGAGCTTTCTTGTGCTATTGTCAAAGGAAATTTAAAACGGAGTTATACTGTAGTTCTTCACAATAAGAAAGTACAGCACAGTTGGAAGAGAAATTTAATTTTTATTTTCTTTATACATTTTTTATAAATATAAAATAAACTAGCTGACAGCCCCGGCTTCGCTCGGTATTTTGAGAGTTTTAGCCGGAATTTTTGAATTTTTTTTCTGTACAAACCATCTCCTGAGACTTTCGAATCGAATAAAAAAAAATCAGTCAAATCGCTCCAGCCGTTCTCACGTGATGCCATTACATTTATATATACATATATATATATATAGAAGAGTTTTGGCACAATTTTTTATTAATTTAAAATAAAGTTTATTTCGTTTTTGATACGTATGTATATATGCATGTATAGTTAAAACAAACAAAACTTGTTCATACACACTATTTTCGTTTTAATTAAAATATCAAATTCTCTTCTATACTTTTCTTATATTTCAAGCTACTAAATGAAATTGTTTGTTGATTTGCAAGATATTTGTTTGTTTGTTGTACTTCATCACGTATGATTAATAATCGTATGCAAGTTCTGCCACAGTACTCTCGCACTTACATACATATGTACATATCTTTAATAAAATAAAAAAGTTTTTTCGAGCTCGAGGCCAATTATTTGTAAAAAAATTTTATATATTATTTATTAAATAATATATATTTATAAATTTGTCCTTATTATAAATGTCGGTACTACAAAAAATAAGCTTAAGACACGTATATGTAGCTGGACATAAATCAGATTTTAAAAACATTAATAAAACATCAACATAAAAAACTGCACTCACCAGCGTTGTCAACTCTGAAATTTCAAAACGCACCAAAATGGAGAAAAAGCTCACCATTTACAAGGAAAAAACGCACCAGGTTTAGAATTTCGTTTTTGTTTCAAATATTTATTGAATTAATTTGAAATTTTTTAATATCATAAAAAGTGACCTCAAGCTTAAAAATTATTTAATAAATATCGTAAATTCTATAAAAAACTTTTTATCAACGATTAATAGTAAAAGTAATAATAGTTAAAGCCTTTTTTAACAAATGAGCTAATAAAGATAAAATAAGCATTTAACCACTCAAAATTTAACTCACAATATGATATTCGGAACTAAAGTACTAATTAGTAAAAAAAAGTTAATTTCAGTACATATTTGGTACTTTTTTTTATATATTTTTGTTTTCTAGTTAAAGTACTTCTATTTGATTTTTTCCAGTGTTAGGATTCCACTGGTACTCTAACCCTGGTTGTTCGTCTACAGTTCAGTAGACCAAATCATCAGGCTATACAAGAATTTTTATTTACATGTTTAAAATGTTAATTTGATTTTCAAACAAAGATTTTTGAAGAATTTAATTTCATTTATCATACATTCGTATTTAAAATACATTTTTTCATCGTATAGATTTCATGAGTTATGAATTATTAAAAAACTGCAATTAAAAATTAGTTAAAATAAACATTTCATCACATCACAATGGTACTCAAACAGGTGTATTTTATTGTATAACGATTTTTTCTAACACTGAAACAAAAAGTTATGTTGAATTTGCTTTGGTGCCACCAAAAATTAAGAAGCGCACCAAAATTTAAAAAAAAACGCATCGCGCACCAACTAAAGAATTTTTCGCACTAAAAATTTAAAAAAGCACCAAAAATGGTGCGAAACGCACCAAGTTGACAACGCTGCCACTCACATCCCATTGTGCAGAGAGACAATATAAACCAAACTTGGAAAATGCGGAGATATTGCAAAGAGAGGAGAAATATAATAAACGGTATACTTTGGAGATGCTTCATATAATTAACATACCAAAGGAGAGGAGAATTAATTATAAAACAGACACAGAAAACTGCGCCAATAGCTATAGGCACATAATAAAAAAGAAAATTAAATAGTTAAGTTAGTTCATTATTGATCATGGAAAGAATAATATGTCTCTTGCAAATATAATTGTAACTCATTGTAAGTGTTTTATTTTTCTTTTTGTTGTTATTATGTTTTTATTATATTTATTTAAAACATAGTCGTTGTTAATATTGTTCGTACATTGGTGTTTTTCTTACAGCCTTGATAATGATATCCGATGGATATCGAAATATTGGAAAAAATAATTTAATATATAAACAATATATAAACATTTTTTACTCGAGCTCGAAATAAACTTTTTTATTTTATTAAAAGAAAAAAAAAGGTCGAAGAAAAAAAGATTAAATTTAACATATCTTTAATATTTAATATATGGTGCAACTATACAAGGTGAGTGCAGTAGCCCAGCTGACTGACTTTGTTTACAATTTACTTATGTCAAAAGTAATACTTTTTCAAGTATTTTTGACAGTAGTACATTATTTTACACAAACAAAATGCCTGTTGTTTCTGTTTTGTGTTGTATTTGTTGTCGATTTGCAGTCACCTTGTATAGTTGCACCATGATTTAATAATTTTAACAGCAAAACGTTTGTTGTCAAAGCAACAAAAATAATATAAAATAAAAACTGCGAAAAATATAGATTTATTTTGTTTATGGCGGTAATGGCTGTTAAATCAGCATTAACGATTCAAGTTAATTAAATGAAAAATATATAAACAACAAAAGGCAAAAAGCACGTGAATTTTAAGTTAATTACGCTTATTTTACACAATATTTGCGGTAATAGCTTTTGAAAGCATTTTAAATACGCTTTTTTATGGTAGTAGTTATGTGCAGGATTATGGTGTAAGTAAAAATAGTGGAACATTAAGAAGGCAGCAGGCGGTTGATTTATCATTAAAATACCTGCTTTATTAATTATAAAAGTGCTGTATGAATATGTTGTCAAGAGTGATAATTTGGTGGTAGTAATAAGTGTTCGCAGTTAAGATAATATAATCACCCCTATCGTGTATTAAAATTCCACATGAAATTTGTTCCCTTTTATTTTTTTAACATTGAATTTAAATAGGAAAAATGTGAAAAGGGAACAAATTTCATGTGGGATTTTTATTCACAATAGGGGGATAGTAATATTAAATGAGGGACATAGAAGCAAATCTATAAAAATTCTTATATTTATTAAAGCCTATTACATAATCTTATATGTTTTGTAATACAGTTTTCTAGAACAAAATAAAAACATGAAGCAAATTCGCACCAAATTCATTTAGAGGTTTTCGGGCAAATACGATAAAAACAAGAAACGATAAGTGTCGTATAATTTGATTATCTTTAAATTGAATAACAAATACTATACAAGAGTGGTTCGCAAACTTCTTTGCCTAGAACGGTATAAACAGAAAAAAGGTAAGTGTTTTGGAAACTTCCATCTATGCTATGAACACATGTTAAATTTCTTCTTGATCTGCCAACTCTTTCATATAGAAACAAGTGTTCAAAAAAGACGCATCCGCGATTTTTTTTACAATGGAAAAATTAGAAATTCATGGTGTCATTAAATATTTAAATAAAAAAGGTTTATCGGGACAAGAAATTCATAATGATATGGTGAATGTGTTAGGTGAAAGTGCTCCTTTATATGCAAAAGTAACAAATTGTGTTGCTGAATTTAAACGTGGCCGTACAAGCATTGAGGATGAACCATGTAGTAGACGTTCAAAAACAGCAACAACAACAGAAATTGTACCCAAAGTGCATGATATGGTATTAAATGATTGACGAATAAAAGTGCCTGAAATAGCTAATATCATGGGCATCTCAAATGAGCGAGTCCATTTAATTTTGCATTAAGAACTACAGATAAAAAAGCTTTCTGCGTCACCCGCATTTATTAACAGTCGACTAAAAACGCATAAGAATGAAAATTTCTCAAGCTTGTTTGGATCGTTCTAAGAAAGATAAAATGGATTTAAAGCGTCGTTTTATAACTGTGGATAGGACATGTATCCACTGCTGTACTCCAGAGACAAAAGTACAATCCAAGCAATGGACTGAAGCTGGAGGAAGTGGGGGAAGGCAAAAACAATTCGGCTGGTAGGGTTATGGCAACAGTTTTTTGGAACTTTAAAAGTATTTTATTGATTAACTATCTGCAAAAGGGTAAAACAATAAATTCTGAGTACTATTGCAACATTTTGGATCAATTAATGCAAAAATGCAAAAAAACGTCCTGTCCCGGCTTACAACACAAAAAAAATAAATAATTTATCTACTCACAGATATCTTTTATTAAATAAAGATAATAAAGCAACTTACTTTTCATAGTGTTGGCAGTTTAAAAGATTTTTCGCAAAAGAAACTTTGAATCTCTTCAGCCCACTGTCTGAAATGTAAAACTATTTTGCCTGCTAATTTTTAAGAGAAATTTGTTTTGCATTCATGCATAAAATTGTAAAAATCAAAAAAAAAAAACACATGAAATCACTAAAGCTGGATTTACCCATTTGTTGCGAACAAAAATTTTGTCCGGAGAAAATGTTTTTACTGGGAGTTTTTTGCAGCACGATTCACCCATTTCGAACGAGTTTAACAAGTGGTAATACCGCGGCCATTTATTTATGTATATTGCTTTGGGTTTAAGTGTCAAAAAAAAAACAAATATTAAATTATACACAATATTTTTCAAAAACAATTTACAAAATTTTTAATGAATTAAAATGTGTATGAACAAATATTTTGTTCAGAACGAATGGGTGAATCCAACTTAACTGAGAAGATCAGAAATATCAATTCTAAAAAACCATGAACAAAAATTTAAGTTTTACAAAAGTATGTCGAAAAAATAAATGTAAAAGAATTAAAATTAATTTTGGATTGCACTATTTGATGTGTCTATGGTTTTTGGAATTTGTATATCCTATAAAAATGCTTTAAATGATTTAAAAGCTCAACAGACGAAGAATTCGTTTCTTTTTAAGAAATGGTTGTCATTGTAAATCCGGTTAAAGTAAGAGATGAGGCCCTTTGTCGTAGTGATATTAATTTCTGCCGATGTTGCACTTTTATTTATGTTCAAAGAGACATCTAAAAGTGATGGCATATTAAGTGATGAACTGATGAAATCACTCCTTAAAAGAAAGCAAAAAAAGAAAATTGATTTACTCAACACTTTGAAATTTTTTGAAAAATCCCAAAATTAAAGAGCGAATTTGATAATGAGATAGAAATGTTTGTTATTAGAAATGAAAGAGAAAGGGAGGTGGAAAAAGTCTAAAACTCTTTCTAAATAACTTGCCTATTCTTATTTAACTGCTCATGGTTTACAGCATTCCTAAAATAAATAAAAGCTGTGGTAACACTAAATATACTAAATACATGTTAAAGTACATAAAATCATATACTCATACCTCTTTATATACATTGCATGTATGTACACAAATGCAATAACATAGGGCTACTTAAACAGCAGGAGATCGACCACCATCTGATGTTTGTAATTCAAAACCACTGTCAACATCACAGTATATTTTTTTCTTTTACAACATTTATGAATCTCTTTTCTAAACAAATACGAATACTTGTGCCAAGATGCCAAATTGCACGGATATGAGATCATGAGCATAAACTACATATTCGCATCCTAATTACAAAAGTGGCACAACTCAAAATACTATAATTTTCAGGAGAGACAAAAACTGTTCATCGTGCACAAGCAACACACTTAACATAAAAATAGACATAACTATATTTTTGCAGTTAAAGAAGATAGTGATGTGAAAGAAATTTTTGCAGTAGTTAGAGATGTGTACTCTGAATTAATTTATGGAAAAAAGTCAATTTTGGAAAATGTTGACTTGTGCCACTTTTGTAATTAGGGTGCGATATGTACCTTCATACTCGTAACAGAAATTTATTAAATTGTGTAATTAAACATTTAATAGCTACAATTTAGTCATAAATTTAAGGAAATTTTTTATGAAATTTAAAATTATTTTTTATCCTCCACCATCACAAGTAGTGAATGAGGGTGTACATACATACAACGTACTATATACGTTTGTCATTTGTTGTGAAACTTTGTTAACATACATGTGATACCCAACAAAGTTTATACACTAATTCTGTTTTTACACGGTAATTTGTTCCAGGAAAGCCCGTGTAACTAACGATATTGTTCGTATGCAAAATAGGTGATTGGTTCCTTAGCTCTAAAACCTATTGAAATAAATGAAAAACAAGTAAGACGCCTATATCTTATATACCCTTCACCTTTGTTGTGGATGCATAATTATACATATTATATACATATATGCATATATTAATTATATTGTTACGTTTTTACCTTTTAAATATTGTTACGTTTTTACCTTTTTAAAACGGTGGTTTATTTCCTTTAAATAAACCGGATTCTTTTTAATTGCAAAATAAAAGCGTCAAGTAGTTTGCAGAAAATATAACGAGTCTTTATTTATTTAAATGTACACAAACACAATTTAAAAAAATGAACACACTGTCTTTTTACACACTTTTATTGCGGTTTAAAGGTACGGTCACACTTGGCAAATATTTGACGAAAAAGACGTAACCACTAAGTAGAATATATTTTAACGCGTATTTGTTTAAAAAAAACTTCGTTTATTTAGAACAAGACAACTACATTTTTGGTCTTATTTTATTTGATGCTGTTTCATCTTGCAAAACTCTTGTCAGAGTAAACAACGTCAAACAAATTTGTGCTACGCTTTTTTGAGTAAATATTTTCGAAGTGTGAACACACTTAAAGTTTTCGAACACTTTGATGTTTACATAACAATGACTCACAATAAACTGATTCATTTGGTTGGCCGTGTTAGTCTATTCATACAGCAATCATAATTTCTGGAAGGTTCGAAACTAAGATACTAGAATGTTCGTGACTGCAAGTCTAGAATGTTCGTGTCAGCCAAAGTCGTTAAAACTCAATATTGCCATATTGCTATGTCTATAACAATTTATAACAATAATGTTTATAAATCAAAACTACTACAAATGCTAAACAAGTTGTATGTCGATTAACACGCCATCTGTTGATGAATTTGTTCGTAACAATATTAATACACTTTGTTTGATAGTATTTTTGATGAAAATTTCAGAGGTTGTCTTGGATTTTTGCTCATATCTCCGTTATTTATGGACGGATTTTGCCGATTTTAAATAGAAAACTTCTCGAAAGCATATCTGATAGAATTATTGAAGACTTGGATGCCGAAAATATCTGGGGGCTTCAGCAAATTGATTTCAACAGACAGACAGACGGACATGGCTTAATAGACTCCGCTATCTATAAGAATCCAGAATATATATACTTTATAGATTCGGAAAATTATATTGTGGAAATTACAAACGGAATGACAAACTTATATATAACCTTCTCATGAACGTGAAGGGTATAACAAGGATTTTTTAAGAACAACTATTCAGATTTATAATATTAAATCACATATACAATGTGTTTTTACACTAGCATAGTTATTAAAAAAAAAAAAAAAGATATGCACTCTAAGCTTAAAAGTAATATAAAAAAGTATGACAAGTTCATTTGATTAAAAGGTAATTTCCCTAAATTTGTGCTATTTACAATTGCTCTGACCAGTTAATTTGCTTGTATCTACAAAAAGGGATTTCCCCTAAATGTTTGATATAAACATACATATTTCGTAAAAATTAAATTTAACCAAAAAAAATTAAGCCCAAAAGATTTTGAATCGTGCTAAATGGAATAAAATTCTGTAGAAAAATTTAAAATTTGTTTATATTCAAACCGTGTTAAATCAAAATCGTGTAAAATAGGACCATGTAAAAACAGAATTAGGTTTATAAATATTCTTGATGCTTATGAAATTCTAAGTCGATTGAGCTATGTCTGTCTGTCCGTCTGTCCGTACATCCATCTGTCTGTGCGTGTAATACACTCTCACGTTAAAATTTCACAATTAAACTTAACGAAATTTTTAATAAAAATATTTTATATTTTGTCAAAAAGTTTGGTTTTTTAATCAGCAAAATCGGTATAGTAGAACCAGAGTTTTGGACTAAAATGTGAGACAACTTCCATAAAAATTCCATATTTTGCACAAACTTTGTGCTATTTTGTTTAAATATAGATTATACAGATAATATCATTAAATTTTGTAAACATAATTTCTCTAATAAATGGTGAAACTATAATGAAAATAGTAAAAATCGGTTCATGATTTATCATAGCCCTATACAAATTGCTTCCTTTCTTCCCTAAATATGGCTCAATTATACATAAATGCCTTTGAAATGAAAATATCAATACAAATTTCAGGTAAAATAAGTTTCATATAAAAATAAATCCCAAAACGATATTAAGTTCAATTCGGTTCGGTCCATGTTTGACCATAACCACCATACAAAGTACACTTCTGAAAATACATCCTCATATACATATATAAAATTCTCTAAACCGAATTTTTAATTGGTCATAGTTTCCATATATGGACCACTTCCGCAAAACATGTAAACCCACAAAAATAAACTAGATATTTTCGATATTTTATACTGATCAGTAATTTTAATCCAGAATTCATACTAATATCGAATTAGTAATTACAACAATTATAAATGGTTAAAATTAGATAAAATTTAAAAATATTTGTACGTAAACTTGTCTATCAAAATTGCGCTAAAAATAAATAAGAAACATTCGATAATTCTAGTAGTCTAGTCCTAAGGTTTCGTAATTCTCATTACATTTAGGCGAAGGGTATTTAAGATTCAATACAGCCGAATATAGCACTCTAGCTTGTTATCGTAGATAATATACAATAGAAAAATATTTTTAACTTTCTAAAGGTAGGGTACATATGGCAAATATTTGGCAAAATACGTAACTACTAAACAAAATATTTCAAAATCATTTTGTAGTTAGCAAAAGTATATATAAAAGTATAAATATACACTGTCGGTCAAAATAAAGTGTGTTTTTGTAACCTTCTTCATTTCTTTTTGATATTTTTTTTACGTGTATTATTTACTATTTATTCACATATTAAATATATTAAAGTGCACAATAAATCTCCGGAAACTGCAGTCAGAAAACTAATTGCTTTGTCATAAAATAAGAAAGTCAAACAAAAGCCTAAAGAACTTATGTGACAGAAAACATAAGACCATGATCATATTGCAATTCTAGCAAAAAGAAAATTTTTTACAACAGCCAGAGATATAAACAAGGAACTAGAATCAAATATTTCGATTCGAACTGTCTAAAACGACTTAACGAAAGCGATCTAATTACTTTCGCTAAGAATAAGCCTCTTCTACGAGCTGCAAATATAAAAAAGCAGTAAGACTTTGCAAAGAAGCACATAAATATTAGATAATAGTAACTGAGTTAAAAATAAAACTATAATTTATAATTATTAGAACATAATAAATACATGTTTTAATAAAAAAACACTAACCCCCTTATTCAAAAACGATTATTAAATTTAACAAACGTTTATTAAGACAGATTTGCATATAAAAATTTTCTTAATAAACGTTTGTTAAATTTAATAATCGTTTTTGAATAACGGGGTAAATATTTCAAACAGCACTTTATTTTGTCCGACAGTGTATATAATAATATAATATTAATATTCAGTTTTAATTTATTTGATAATGTTTGATCTTACAAAACACTTGTAAGAGTAAAGAATGTCAAACTAATTTGTGCTAAACATGTGTAACATTATGAGTTTAACATATTTACAATCATAAATATAACTAAACCGATTATTTGATTATTTGTCTTATAAAGAAACATCTTTTTAGTATTAAAGTTGAAATAAATTGTATACAACAAACTGTTTTAGGTAGGAAATTTTAGGTTGACTTGTTGCTGGTTATGCGAGAAATTATTGGATTTACAATATTATATTAGAAAAGAAAACGAAATATAGAGAGACAAGCAATATCCGGTTGTAGTCTCATGAAATCCACAAAATGGTGAAATGACACTATTAATTTATAAGTATTATAAGGACCAACGTATCAGAGTCAAAGAGATGGTGAGATTAGCAAAATGCCAATACGAGTAATGGAAAGAATAATAAAATATTGAAAATCAATAATTATTACACAAATCTTTTAATGATAGACAACCCAAAGATAATCGAATAAATATTAGCCGCTGCTAAGAATAAACATATTTTAATTACCTTCTGGGAATTCAAAGCAGCATTATTTTCTTAAGTAGAGAGAGGTAAGGTACTACAGCACCCTCAGTGGTCCAAAAAGATACCACATCCCATCTTATCATGAGATCTTGAGTCGTCTGTGAATATTTGGATGACATGAAGGCCATTGTCATAAGAGGATCTATCTGGTAGAGTTGTGATAAAATCTGGATCAAAAACGAGTTCAGGAATCTTATAATCAACAGATTCTTATTGATGATAACTAAAATGTTAGCAATACAATAATATGACCATAACCATATCAAACAGAATAACAAACTTATCGCTCATGGTAAATCATATAAAAACTATGTCTACGTTATTCGTTGTCTTCACAAAATTGTGAGTACATAGATTTCTGACTGTATAAAATTAAAGCCTAATTATGGTCACATAAATTGTATAAAAACTCGTGAATTTATTATATTCAGCAAATAACCAAGTATTAGTAAATAAACATTTTAAAAAATTCAAAATACCATTTCCTTATTCACACAAAGTCAAGGATACAAAAACAAACGAAAATTTAATTAAAGCACAAACAAAAGTTTGGACAAAGCTGTATTTATTAAAATTTGTATGTACATGCATGTTTTTTATGCAAAGCTTTGGTTTGTTCCTGTTTTTAGTTTTTAGGCCTTAACAAATTCTACAGATACCAAAAAACAATAGAGAACATTTAGCCTTTAGTGTATCTGAATTTATTCATAAAAATTTCCATGATTTATGATGAATTTCTACGTTTTCTTTCGTTTTTTTTTACAATTTAATTTTTCTCATCTGAATGTCTTTGTCAGTACGACGAGTATAATGTGTCATGACATTAAAATGTTGCTTCTCATACGACAGAAACGCGCAAACTTTTTTTGGTGAGCACTTTTAAATCCGCGGTTACAAATTTTTGCCATATATTGTTTTTTTTTTTGTGTGTTGGTTCTTTTTATTTTTAATTATGAAGACACATCATTCAAATGCCGACAAAAAAAAATAAATGTAAATGTAGGTTATACTTTATACTGAGTAGTGCTGCTACTGAGTGTAGTTTTGTGGGTATTAATGATGATGATGCTGATGATACTCTCGTAGAAGTAAATATGTTTGGTATCGTATGAAAATTTAGAAACAGATATTTTTTCTACCACAAAGAACAATTTAAGAGCGTATCGTCATTCATTGTTTATTTTAACATGACATGTCAAGCAGCAAGAACAACAATACAAATACGAATGACATCTTTTAGAATTGTGTAGTGTATTGTTCTTAAACAGTATAATATGTAGTATGCCAAACAGTGTGACACGTAATAGTTTAAACATGATTTAAAATAAATTCAAAATTATTACAAGTTAAGTTGGATCTACAAATATCTGAAGCATTTGAGAAATTTAAAAGCTTTAAACAGTAACTTAATGCTAGAAACACAACTGGGACGAACGACGAATTTCGCCCAACATTACAAATTAGTTGGAGACAATTCCCTGTGTAAATATATCGTATGAAGCACAATAACGACGAAACAAATACAGCTGTTACAATTGAAAGCTATGTATGTATGTAAAACTTTTTCAATTTATTCTTACCGGATAAATTTACCATCTTGCAATTGCATCTCATATAAGCATTCATTTTTAACCATTTCAGTTATTATTTCACTTATATCCATTCTATTGCAGTGCTTAAATAACAGCTGATACATAGTGTGACCATATTTAAAAAATATATATCAAAAATAAACATTAACAAAAACACAGATAATAACAATTTTAATAGTTAACTGCCTATATATTTTGTATATTTATTTTAAATTATATAAAGTAAAAAATAAAACAAGAATTAAAGTCAAAACAGTAAAAACTAAAACGAAATATGACGAATTCAGCCGACACCGTTAATGTGTGCATTTTTATACACCAATACCTCACTTTGCGTCGGGGTTAGGTTCCAAAAAGAACATGACGCAAATCGAAACGACGCAAAGTGAATTAGGATTTTCTATTGCAAACCATAAGAAGATCGAAAATAGGTGCTAGGGTTACGAAAATACTAAGTCGTCGGCTTTTTTCACAAAAAATTGGTCCAATGTTTGCTGAACAGCTTTTTTTAACATAAAATAAATTTCCTTGTAGCAATTGTCTGTTTTACTACCGCTAGCATTATCGTTGGATAATGTTTTACTTTTTATGTCATCAAATAAGCTCTTTGCTTTTGTCTGAATTACCATTTTACTTAATGGTATTCTCTGCGCAACTTGATTTGAAATCCAAATAGAAAGCAAGGACTCGATTTCGATCATTAAAGTACTTCTTTTTTAGATGTTGCAGATTTTGTAAAAATTTAAAAAAACTAGTAAAGACTCGAACCCACAACAACAAAACCTCGAAAATCTAACGGCGCACAGTGAAAATTAGTACTTATTAAGCAGCGACGCAACTTCGAATAAATCGCAAAACGAAACGACGAAAAGTGTGGTATTCGTGTATACACAAATGGTTTTTGGGTTTTAGAGACGTATATTCGCGACCAAAAATTCGCCGTTCGTCCCAGTTGTGTTCCTAGCATAAGATGTAAATGATTTTCAGTTTTGTGTGAAAACATTTTTATACCCACCAACAAAAACATGGAGGGTCATTCCATTCGTATTATGTACATCAAAATATTAATCGTAGAACCAAAAATTCTATATATTCTAAGTCCTTATAAGATTCTAAGAAGATCAAGCCATGTCCGTACTTCTGTCCGTCTGTTGAAGGCACGTTAGAGCTTGACGCAAAAGGCATAGAACAATGAAATTTTTTCCAAACTTTCTTTGATCCAGCGAAATGTTTGGTATTGAAAAACGGCAAAATCAGTCCAGTAGTATGCCAATTATAGAGCAAAGTTTTAAACAATCTCAATATTTTTCAGATATTTTTTGTTATTGTTTTCAAATATAATGCTGATAATAAAAAGAAATTTTGCACACTTTATTTATACTATTGAATTACTATTGAAAATGGCAAGAATCGTTCCACATTTTCTTATACGAGTACATAAATGCCTAGTAAAACAAACAGTATTCATACAAAATTCAGCAAAAAATCTCAAAGCGATATTTTGTTTGCATTGGTTCATATTTGACCATAGTCCTCATATAAAATTCATATAAACATAGCTATCAAGTTGAAATTCGACACAAATAGTCCATATATATATATATATTTAAATCGTCGTACCCAATTTCATGATGATCGGTCCATATTTGCTCATAGCACTAATATAAATTAGACATCACTATCAATTTGAAATTCGCCACAAATAACGCACATATGTATGTATATAAATCGTCATACCGAATTTCATTATGATCGGTCCATAAAGGTAATAGGTCATAGCTCTCATATATGGCTACTTTCGAAAAATTCAATAACCTACATAAATATCTTAATAATACTTTTTGATAATTTTTAGTTAGGCTCGAGTTCATTAAATTTAATTTTCATTAAATTATTTTTACTGAAGTTAGGAATTACAACTTGAAAAATTTATTATTAAAAAATGTTTGATAATTTTGAAAATTGAAAATTAAATTTAATGAACTCGAGCCTAACTAAAAATTATCAAAAAGTAAAAATTAACAGTTCGATTATGAAATAATAATTATTCTATAAAATAGCTAGGGCACCAGCCATAATGTTTACATGTTGTACAAAAGTGTACAAAAAACATAATAAACAAAAACAAATGTATTCAAATTTTCGAGACAAAGTCTTGACATGAATACGAAAAAACTGAAGAAAAGGAAAAAACAACTAGGTATGAATAGAAATTAATAAAGAATGATAATTACAGCAAAAACTTCGAACTACCAGAACTAACACTGGTTAAAGGATTGATGTTTGTCTGTTGGCTGACCGGCACCGCAGTGGTGCAGGTGGTAGAACGCAAAGAATTCTGATGAGAGAAAGTGGGATTTCTCGAAACATATGTAAATTCAACAACCCAGGTTCGATCCCCAGTCAAGAAAAATTATCAAACATTTTTTAATAATAAATTTTTCAAGTTGTAATTCCTAACTTCAGTAAAAATAATTTAATGAAAATTAAATTTAATGAACTCGAGCCTAACTAAAAATTATCAAAAAGTAAAAATTAACAGTTCGATTATGAAATAATAATTATTCTATTTTAATAATATCGATTGGATTTTTTGAAGATTAATCCATAATTGGTCATAACTCGCTTATAAGAACCACTTTCGAGAATAACAAGGAATACCCATTAAATTCTTTGAAATATTGTTATTGAGATGAAATTCAATATAACTTGTATAAATGTCGTTATCGATACACAAAATGTAACAAAAATTAGTTTCAAGTATTAATTTATTGCACTACTGGCGTAATGGTTCTTATTTCTGTATTACTTTAGCTCTTCACATTTTCCTCGCAACTGCTATGCTTCCATCTTATTCATACATTTTATTTTCAACAATTCCTTCGTTCAAGTAGATTCTATTTAATTACATTACAGGTGCAAACATTTAGTTTGATATGAGTTTCTTTTTTTTTTGTTGCTGTTTACACAAAATATTACATTCATTGTTTGTGGGATAAAATAAAAAACATATATTTTTCAAATAATTCTAAACAAAGGCTGTAAGGTGCTTTCATTATTAGTTTTTGCTTAGAAATGCCTCTGGTGATCTCATTTATATTCTTTGTAAAGTGAAATTTATTACATTTGTTTCATATAATCTTTGTTTATTTAAGAGGAGCATGTGAAAAACTGGAAAAATTTAACAAAATCTTTAATAGAGGGTGATTTTTTAGCAACTTTCTTTTTGGCACTGTTAAAAATGTTCAGTTTTTTCTATAATTTAACCATGAAACGAATAACGCTTGCAGATTATTAAATTTCATTATAAAAATTCAGTTGGATGAAGATAAACTTTTCTATCGGGAAATTGGTCGGATACGTAAGCAAAAAATTGGTGTTAAGAGCAGCTAGAAGCATTGCAAGAACTGCCAATGCATCCCGAAAAATGCACTGTTTGATGTGAATTATTGGTGTTATCATTGGACCCTAAGTTTTCAAAAACGACAAGGCAGGAGCGTTACTTGCTGTGAGCGCTACCGTGCAATGATTAGATATATTTTTTTTTTTTTGGCCAGAAAGGAAGATCTGGGCTTGGTAGTGCCACATGCCACACAGCACAGGCGAAACCATGGCCCAATTTAGAGATGAATGAGGTGAATAGTTTATTTCACGTTTAGGGCCGGTCAATTGGCCGCCTAGGTCGTGTGATTTAACGCCTTTAGACTATTTTTTGGGGGGATATGTTAAGGCTCATATCTATAAGGATAAGCCCGCAAAGGTTGACAAACTGGAAGCTAATATTAAAGAATTTATATCGGCTGTTATATATTGAAGAGAGTATGCCACTTACACTTCTCTAAATTGTATGTGTTTTTTTTTTAAATCAAATTCGAAAGCTCTTAAAAAATCACTCTATATTTTACAATTGTTATAAAGAACATTTGATGTAAAATTAGATAACACACGTTACGCATACATACGTTTGCATTAAAGCTCCATAAATTTTAGGTATTTCTCATCAACTTAAATTATTCTAAAGGGAAATGTAATTAGATTGTTATACAAACAAAACCTTTTAGCTGTTTTAATGAAATGTGCATGTTTTTGTCATTTTAAAGCATCTTGAAATTGACACGTTGTTGAAATTTTTGTGTGCATTAATTACACAGTGGGACGAGCTGGACACAAGATAAATCTAGTTATGGTTTTTCTTTTACAATAATGAAATTCATAATTCGCCACTGCAGCAATTTTGGTAGCTGTAACATAATAAACATTTTTACTACAAACAATTTGAACGCTGTTTTTGTCTTTAGTAACTAATGGTGTTTTCTTTTCTGAAATAAAATGTTACACCTTTATTATGTACATTTTTATAATGTTTACCCCACATTTTAAAGATGTCGCATTTTCAATGGTCCGAATAGAACATAAAATCACAACAGTGTAACACTTTTTTTTTCATGTACAGCTGTTTTTTTTTTTCTTGTTAAAAAAGAAGAAGCAGACCAATGGCACTCTCCCGACTAATACGGAAATTCTTCTTGCACTATAAAAATTATATATATAAACATACATTACATATTCAACACATTCACATAGTGTTGCTTGAACTGGTCGGACGTGTTATTTTTAGTGCGGCTGAATTTTCGTAATAGGTGAAAAAAAAAAATAAAAAAAAACTTGTAATAAGTGAAAAAAAAAATATATATATATATAAAAAAAAGATATCGTAATAGGTGGAAAAATATCTATAGTGGTTTTTCGGTAATTTAAAAATCGCATAACAACTGCATGAGTGTCCCGCTCAGATGTAATTCTGCGAAAGAGCTAAGCTACAGTAGAAAAAATTTATGGATCTCTGAGGAAGAATCCTTAAGAAAATCCGTGGAGTCTCTTCTCACTACAAAAGCCGAAATACGGCGCCGTTCCTGTTCGCCCAATATAGTTATCTCATCCGATGAGAAATCATCATCTTCATCAAATAGTGCAGTCAAACCCAAAAAACAAGTAGGTATGGCTAAGTACATCACCGTTCTCAAGCGACAGAGGAGCCCGACATCTGCTCAAATGTCTTCCAATTCTAAAGTTCCTAAGACCGTCAGCAGTGATAAGCCAAATGATCAAAACAGATTTGCTCTACTTCAGACGGATGACCCAGAAATACCGAAAAAGACGTTTAAGCCCCCACCAATTTACCTGAGAGAGCCCACTTCCAATAAACTGGTACAAGGAATTGTTGCTGTAATAGGTGAGAACATGTTTAGCGTAACCTCAATTAAACATGGAAAAATCAGCGAGACAAAGATCCAAGTGAATAGGGAAGATGATTTTCGAAAATTGTCCAACCAGTTGGAGAGGGAGACCAGGGATTTCTATACCTATCAGCTCAAAAGCGCAAAAGGACTCCAAGTCGTTCTAAAGGGTATAGACCCATGTGTTGATCCTGCGGAGATAAAGAACGGATTAATGGACAAAGGGTTCAAAATCAAGAGCGTAGTGAATATTAGAAACCGTGAAAAGATTCCTCAGCCCATGTTCAGGGTAGAATTGGAACCTGGAGATGTTGCCTGAAAGAAAAACGAGTCCCATCCAATTTACAATCTTATTTATCTTCTGCATCGTAGAATTACCGTGGAGGAACCGCATAAGCGTGTTGGACCCGTCCAGTGTCTTAATTGTCAAGAATTTGGTCACACCAAAGCGTATTGTAAATTGCCGTCAGTTTGTGTTGCGTGTGGGGAACTACATGCAACTGCTCAATGTAATAAGTCCAAAACGGATTTAAAAATAAAAAAATGCAGTAACTGTGGAGGAAATCATACCGCTAATTATAGAGGTTGTCCAGTTTATACTTATTTGAAGGGCATAAGGACCAATAAGTCGCCAGTATTACCTGACCATCCTCAACAACCTAATTTCACGTCGAGTAAGAATTTTCCTCAAATTGTACGACCAACTACTCACGTAAACGCTCCTAATTCTAGACAAGTTTCTTACGCAAACGTGGTCAAATCTAATATGCCAGGTCTGGAGCAGGAACCTATATCGCAATATTCTGAGCCACATATCAACAATCTAGAGACAACATTGCAGACACTTGTCCAAACTATGGACACTTTTACGACCACCATGACATCCATGATGCAGGAAATGCTGAAAATGCAATCCACTATCTTGCAAGCCATTTTAAAGAAATGATTTATTTAAAAATTTGTTTTTGGAACGCGAACGGCCTCCGCCAACATAAAAACGAACTGGAATACTTCCTGATGGATAAGCAGATTGATGTTATGATAATTGCTGAAACTCACTTGACGTCGACAGGGTACTTCAAAATTAATGGCTACGTGTTGTACGATACTAAAGATCCCCGCGGAAGAGCTTGTGGAGGTTCGGCAATTCTTATAAAGAACAGAATAAAACATTATCTAATGAATAACATAAGTGAGGATTACCTCCAAGCAACAAACATTTGCATTGAATTCTGTGAATACAAATTTGTTTTATCATCGATTTATTCTCCGCCTCGATTCTCAATAAAAGAACACCAATACCATAACTTCTTTAATTCCCTTGGAGCTAGATTTTTAGTTGCTGGCGACTTTAACGCCAAACACACATTTTGGGGTTCACGGCAATTGTATGAAAACGGGTTGTCTATGGTGTCTAATGAGATTGCAATCATGATTGCAAACATAGATGACGTCTAATGAGATTGCAATGAAACATAGATGACGCCATATGACAACCCGTTTTCATACAATTGCCAACAATTTGGACAATTTGACAACAAAAATGACATAGTGAAAACTAAGCATAAGAGACAGTATGTGAAGCCCGTTAAAAAAATAAAAATAGTGCTAGTTCTTCAGTTCCTACTCAATTAAGGGATGACCAACCATTTACAGACCCGGTTGATAAAGCTAACATTATTTGCAAATAATTCAATATTACCGCAAAGCAATCAACCACTGCCTGAACTCAAAAGAGTAAGATGAAACTATGCCAAATATATTTTTTTGCGCGCGCAGTTAAAAGGGTTTTAGCGTATCTTAACATAAATAAGTCTCCTTGGCCAAATGGTATACCAGTACTGGTCTAGGAGTAGTGTTCTTCGACACTAGTTCGTCCATTAGCTAACCGTTTCAGCACCTTATACCGTGCCGGTGAATTTTCCATGTATTGGAAGCTTGCTAATGAAACACCGTTGCCTAAAAATGGAACGGCTACCAACCCTGATAATTATCGGCCCATAGCAATTTGCTCTGCACTTTCTAAAGTTATGGAAAGTATAGGGAATTATCATTATGTAGAATATCGAAAGTTCAACAATTTACTTAGCCATCGACAGTACGGCTACCGTAGGTGACGCTCTACGGAAGACTTACTAGACTTTCTATCGGAAAAATGGTGTCGTTCTAGACATCGCTTAGACGAAAGTTAAGTGGTGGCTCTAGATATTTCCAAGGCGTCCCACAGAGTCAGGCATGGTGTTCTTTTATCGGAACTTCTCTCTCGATTTATATCGAGTTTTCTCGCACTTCAAGGTTGAATCAGGGATACAGCAAGGCTTAATTCTTACTCCTCCTTTAATTCTTATTTCTCTAAATGAATTTCTGCATCAAAACTCCAAGCCTATCTATTCTTTTGCAGATGATAGCAACATTTGCCATTGATATTCATTCAACCATAGACAAAACATGTATGATACACTTAACTGAGATCTTGTGACAATCTCAAAATGGGGTTGTGGGAATAGAATCGCTTTTAATGCACGTAAGATTCAATGTTGTATAGTAACACACAAACGCACGACGAAATATGCATTATTAGGGACAATACGGAAAACATACAAACCTATTCGATTAACGATTCTTATCGTTCCCTAGAAATCCATGATATTTAGCGTTGGAAGAAACATTTCCTGCAGAAATTTCGGCTTGACGAATCTATGTAATAATCAACTGATTCGCAACATAGTTTTAAATAGAGAACATTTGCATGCTTCTAAAACTTTCAATGGAATAAAGATAATAGTGCATAAAATAACAAAACATTAACACTTCAACCATAACAGACAACAAAAACAATTGTAGATTTTCATCTAAATTCCACCATTCCACTTTTGTTCTCAACTGTTACTCGACTCAATAGTCTCTTTTAATTTAGCTTGCAGTTCATTCTTAACAGCTGCCAACATAATTTATTTTGTATGTATCTTTTTTTCTCAATTTTGACATACTAATACCCACATTATAATTTAATGTTTATAACTGTTCTAGAATAGAAGGAAAGTACAAAACTAAAAAATAAATGATTCAGTGATTCAATGAATCACACAATAATTACAGATTTAATAAAGATACGAGTATTACAACTTAATGTCGCATTTTATTTCTTTATTTATTTGTTTTATTGTGTGGAAAGAGGCATGAAGTTGTTGAAGTGTAGATGGGGGCTTAAAATTAAATGTTTATTAGTAGTAAAATGTAAAATAGGACTTTTATCACTTTCAAATTTAAATTTTTTTCGTTTGATCATTAAGCATGAGTTGGTATTTGTGGCCTGGGTTCGATTCCCAGCCGTTGCCACTCAAAACAACATCAGTTTCTTATAATTATTAGTTTTTCTATCCTATCATAACTAATATTTATCACAGCGCCCTCCTTCGGTGGTATATTTAAACGCCACCGAAGTAAAATAATTGCTAGAAATTAAGCTTTGATCAATGCGCCTACTCACCACCAGAGGCGCTGCAATACTGTACTATTAATAAACATAACGCGCAATTACAGTGTTGTCATATGAAAAGCTTTTCTCTACTTTCACCACTTATTCTTCTCCTACCTATCCCCTTTCCAAAAAAGCAACACAATTAATTAATTAATATATAGGCATATTAATTGCCTGAGTGTTACTTCTCTTAAAAAAAAATTTGAACAAATGGGTGTTTTTTTTAGATGTATGTATAGACAACACTTTTTTAACTAGCGGCCATTTTGTCAGCTGTCAAGAGTTTTTAGACTGACGCCTGAATAACGCTTTCAAATTGTGCAAATTTATTTTAAAAATCATGATTCTGCGTTTTTTTTTTTTTTTTAGATGTACTTGAAATGGAATAAAACAAAACATGACTTAGTCTAATCTGGAGGTCCAATTTTCAATGAATTTTTTCAACATTTGTGACGGTATATCGGCAATAACAGGGCGAATGTTGCCCTCTACGTGGTCATTTGTTTAGGGCTTATCGGTGTAGACTAGCGACGTCAAACATAAATCACTTGACAGCTGACACAATGTCCGCCAGTTAAAAAGTGTTAAAGTTCTATACATCTAAAAAACCACCCTATATAAGCGGTATACTATTAGTGCTGTTTTCATCATTGATATATGAAATTTCACATGGTTGGAGCTGAGATGTTTTACAGTTTTTTCAAGTTGATTTACAGTGTTTTGGCGGCGTAGGCAGAAGTGCCAGTGGGTATCCTCTCAAAGTTTGTTACTTCAAGTCTCAATTTTTTCTAAAATTCTAAAAATTCATTTATGATTCAAATAAGCAGAAATTTTAAATATAAACAGTCTTTGAGAAGATCTAGGCTTACATGTGTACATTATCTCTTTTAGTTCAAAAGTTATACTATGTATATACATATATAGGTTTATTTTTTTAATTTTGCTCGAACTTTTTTTTTTTTTGCATTTTTTAGATATGGCGGGCGAACGGAAATCGAAAAAATCAGCTTTCTAAAATATCAGCTACAGTTGTCATAACATTCTAAATCAATTTATAATTTAAAAAATCTTGAAAGCAGTTATCGCTTCCCTATAAAAAGTTACACGCAAACAAAGTTGGAACATGTAAAAATGTACACGAATCCTAGATCGTGAGATTTAAGGCCTTTGCCCGCAACGGTTAACGTACTGCAAGCTAATATTCAAGAATTTATTCGTGAGATACCAGCCGATATGTTGGACCCAGCGTATTAACCATTTGAAGCGTAGCCACGTTTAACATTTGCATGAAATCATCTTTAAACATTGAATTACATACATATGTATATAGATTGTTCTATCGACTAAAATAAAGATTTCATACATTTCTAAATTTTATGTATTTTTTTTTTAAATCACATAATCACCCGCATAAACCAAACAAATAAATACAAGCTTGCAACGAGTGGAACTACATCCAACCATGTCTTAATTTCACTCATAAAAAATTAAACCGACAAACTGGACTGTAAAGTTAAATACAAAAATCCTCAATGACTTCCTGCCCCTCTACTTCTACAAATAGAAATAGCCAACGAACTAAAAAAAAGTTTAAGTAAAAATGTTTTAAACAAACAAATGATATTGTCGTAGTTTACTACACCATTTCCAATTGTATTTTAAAAGTTTCTAATTGCATTGCAGAAATTTATACTTGTATTCCAAAACTTTCTAATAGAAATGCAGATTAAATTTTCTAAATATGAAATACAATTGAAAATTTCTGAAATACAAATGGAAATTTCTGAAAATTAATTGGAAGTTTCTGAAATAAAATTTTAAATTTCTAAAATAAAATTAGAAATTTCTGAAATACAATTGCAAATGGTGTAGTTTCCTACTGAAAAAAAAAACACACATACAAAAATCAAAAAATACACACTCTAAAAATTCTGTTACGCCATGTTGACTTTGCCATATTTACAGGAAACAAAGATTCTCTACAAATAACTGTATAAATCACTTAAATGCAACAAAGTGGGTGGTTTCGATGAATTTGTGAATTTGTGGGTGTTTCAATCTGTGTGTCTATGTATGTGTGTGTATTTATTCCAAACATTCTATATATTTTATGTGGGTTTCCCAGCTAATATTATTCAATCATTTTTTATGCTGATTCTACATGATGCTATTCACTGAATGCACAAAAGTTGTTTTTGTTGTTTTTCTTATGTTACACACAGTGGGCTTCAGGATAAAAGAAAATACAGAAAATTGTTTAAAAACTTGATGAAGACTTGACTCTTTCGTTTTTTCAGTGATTTGTTGTTAAACGAGGTCTTCAGCAAGAACTTTGTTAAAAAAAAACACAAAAAGCAAAGAATTTATATGAAAACTCAACAAGTGTTTATTGTATATGCGAGAGGAGAGTTGTGTTTAACAATTAAAAATGTAAAATTTTATCTAACAGATATGGATATGCAATATATTTGATTGACTTGTGAGGCTATATTAAAGATAGAGTCTATCACACCAAATATTAAATCTTGTAATTGCTAGTTTTAATTTCAATTTTTCGAAATCCATACGTGGCTGCATAAAATATGACACGAATTTGTTTTTTAAGTTCCTGTTCTCCTCTGTCTGTTTATAGAGTTTTGAAAACAAAAAAAAATGTCCCGCATAAAATAAGCTGTTAGCCAATTTTCATAGAGATCATCTAACCATTTTTATACTCTTTTCTTAACTTGTGGTGAATAAGGAAAATGTTTGTTTTTTTTTTACCACCAAATACCCACTGTTCGTTGCACATTTGATATGATATTTTAGTTGATTGTGTGTATATGTCTACCTGCAGTTGTTGTTTCTCTTTTATTTTAGTTTGTTTTTGTTATTCTTTCACCATGTTTAATACTTAATCAACACAAACAAATTAAATTTGTTTGTCTGTAGCATCCACTCTTAAGGTACGGTCACATTTGGCAAATATTTTAGCAAAAAAGCGTAACCAATTGTTTTAGCACAAATTTGTTTGACGTTGTTTACTCTTACAAGATCAAATAGCATCAAATAAATTAAAATTAAATATTTGTTGTACTTTGGTTTAAATAATTAAATTTTTTTTAAATAACTAAACAAGTTCAAATATATGTTATTTAGTGGTTACGTCTTTTTTTGCAAATATTTGCCAAGTGTGACCGTACCTTTATAGTGACAGCAACTTGTTGTACAAGTACATATAACTTCTACTACAACTTTGGAAATTTGTTCTCATAGAAGACTCAACACTTGCTAGCATAGTCGTACCCCGTACATTGTCTGTGTGTGTGTGTGTGTTTTTGTTGCCAACAGAATTTTTATAATTTATTAAATTTTCACTTTTAAATTTAAAATTCATGACAAAATGCAGTTTATTTTATACATCTAGAGCAAGAATGTTTTGAATGTAGATGATAAAAAGACAATAAGTGTACTGGTCAAAAGCGAATTTAAAATACGCTACGATCACACTTTTAATTTTTTAATATTTTTAATCTGTTTAATCTGTATTTTAAAGTGTTCGATACTCAAATTAAGTTTACAAAATATTCTTAACTTGAAATTTCAATTAAATTATTCTGTTTTGTTACAAATAACAATTTACTATTTTCATATAATATATAAAAAATTATTTCCGTACTGTAATTAAAAGTCTTCATTTTGAACTATAAACGACAGAAGCTAATTAAATTAGGTTTGCTTACAGTTTAAAGTTTCAAATATCTTAAATTGATGTGGTTTTCTTTCAATATTGTGGCTTAATTTAAATACCATATGCAAATATACTTAAAAACATTATAGCAAACCTAATACTCTCCATCCTTAGCAAGGATTCCTCACCATTCTGTACACAATCTAATATTGCTTAGAATAACTAAATTGAATTTGCATTTTTTTCTATTATTGTGTCCTTAATAAAATTTCAATTTCAATTTTAGCATTAAGATATTTTTTATTACCACACAAAAATTATTCAATGTAGGAATAATTTATTTATGTAAAAAAAACAAAGAATTTAAAGGAAATTCCATCAATTTAATTGTTTTTAATGTTCAAAATTGTAGTGGCAATACAAATGCAAATGAGCAGCATTATTTGTAAAAGAAAAAAAAAGTTAATTTATTAGCATGATCTCATACGGTAATATTCGTTTTTCTATTGCCTTTATGTCATTTGGCGTTAATTTAAATACAATTTGTTTGATTTTATTGTAAATGAAATGAAAAGAAAATTTTTGGATAATTTGCAAAAAGTGTTTACCTCATGCAATTAAATTATTTATAATTTATTTACTTAGATACTTTTACAATTTAAATTATAATAAATCTATTATGCAGCACTAGCGACAAAGGCTATCGGCTTAGGATTAATAAAGTGTTAAAATTATGTACATAGTTTATTATGCCCTTAATTATAAAAAATTAAAGTAGACTTTAAATGTACTTTAAGAAAATTTTGTCTAAAAGCATACTTCAAACCAACTTTATTTTTTATGAATACGGCAGTTATTAGATAAATTCTAACATTTAACAGATGTTAAATTATATGCTGAATATTCAAATGACTAAGAAAAAGATTAATTTTATTTATATTGGCTTCGAAAGGATTTTGAAGTAGATTAATGAAAAAAGCGTAAACGAGCTGTATGTAAGGATGTGCAGGTTGTAAAGATATGGATGATGGTTAGGGGCGAGTTGTTGCAGAAGGAACATATGGTTGGGGAAGTAGATGTTGGTGGGTGAATTTTGTGTGAGTAAGTCGCAGCCGAGTAAGGCATTTATATTTAAGGCAACTTGTGGAGGATGGAAGTTCCAACGCCAATTTATATGGATTTATTTTTTTTTATAGAGGTGTTCATATTTTCCCCATTTTTTGAACAAAATGTTGTTTAAATGGCTCAAATCCGTGCGTGCTATAAAACTTTTTGAGGGAGGGATAAATGTTAATGTGGGGTAATGGTTTGTTTCCTTTGCTGATTTTTTTCAATTTTTTTTTTAATTTGTATTTATTATTTATTTTCTAAAAATTATTATTTTCCATTTTGTATTGTAAATTATTTCGTAAATATGTTTTCAAATTAGAAAAGAGCTTCAATCTGACACAAAATCAATATTTATATAAAATTTCATATGTCACAGATATTACAAATCGCCTTAAATCTGTTGTAGATAATATTAAATCGTGTAAATGCCAGCTTTAATTTCTAGTTTTAGAAACCCATACGTCCCTGCATAAAATAAGCTGTGACGTGAAAAAGCTATTTTTTTTTGGCAAATATTTACTTAAAAAAACGTACCCACTTGTTTTAGCACAAATTTGTTTAACGTTGTTTACTCCTACAAGAGTTTTGCAAGATCAAACAGATTCAAATAAAATAAAACTAAATATTTATTGTGTTTTACCTAAATAAACGAAGTTTTTTTTATAAATAAACGAGAACGTAAAATAGATATTGGTGTCATTTAAAAGAAAACATGTTATAGTCTAAAGGTACGATCACACTTGGCAAATATTTATTTTAAACTTTAAAACTTTTATACTTTTAAATATATTTTAGTTAGTGATTACGTCTTTTTCAGCAAATATTTTAAATGACACCAATATCTATTTTACGTTCCTGTTAGTTTTCTTTTTATGGAGCTTTGAAAACGAAAAACTCCACTGCATAAAATAAGCTGCGAGCCACTGTATATTTAATAATAGTTTAAAAATAATATCTAATTTAGCACATCGTCTACAACTAATTTTAAATATTTTTGAAATAATTACAAATATGTACATATGTTAAAATCACTACACTAAATTGCATGTATGTATGTATGTATGTAAATAGTTAATAAATATACATAAGCACATCATTATTGCCTGCTTTTTCATGGTCTTTTTTACTCATACTTATTTATTAGTTATACATACGCCCTTATTTAGATACAAAGCAAACTAACCAAAATGTTTTTCTCTCTTTCTTCTATTCTGTTTTTAAAAAATTTTCTTTTCTCAATTATTCATAATTATATTTAGCAAAAGCTTAAACCCAATAAAGAAAACATAAAACAAAAACGTAGAAAAATCATTTATCAAGTAGAACTGTATAAATAATCAAGAAATAGTTTTATTCAACAAACACTGGTGATAAAGAAAAATAAAACAAAAATACTTAACTGCTGCTTACAACTGAATCAAAAATATTAAAGAAAATCAGAATCAAATTAATAGACCAAAAAAGCACTTGATATAAAACGGGCAACAAAAGCCACAAAAAAAACCGACAGTGCAACGTTACGAAATTTAAAAAATTACAACTGCAATTAACTTTGGTTTAGAGAGACATTTATAGCACACATATATACATACACACACATACACTCGCACACAAACTTTTTGAATTTCCCTAACTAAATTTACACCAACAAATTTCTATAAAAAAGCACAAACATTTTCAAAATAACTAAAATACACCAACAGCCTAAATCACCTACACCCTGTAACATAGAAACGACACCAAACGCAACAGAACCACTAGCTACATCATTAACTTCAACTGCATTCACAACATCGGTAGCTGCACCACAACAACAACAGCACCAACTACTACTACTACAACAACAACAGCAAGCCAAAATTACGACCACAACGAAAAAAAACAACCCCACCACCTCTGCACCTCATACCCAAAACAACGTCATGAACACGAACAAAGTGAAAAAACGTGATACCGATTTATGACTGGTGCGTACCAAGGGTGTCCTGGGCTTGGGCACTAGCAGCGGCAGTCGCTATAAAGTGAACGCACGCTGTGTACCGGAAGTTAATATAACATCGCCCGTAACAACACCCACAGAGAGTCAGTACGTTTGTGGCAGTGGTACTAGTAATCGTAGTAGTAATAGTTGTAGTAATAATCATGTAACGGCAACAGCCCCATTATCAACCACACAGCCACAATCGCAACAACCAACACTACCAACAGCAACAACTTCAACCAGTACTCCATCACTTAGTTTCTCACAAGCTCAGTATTTTAGTTTTCCCAACAACACAACCACCAACACCAACAACATTTACAATAAAAACAACTTTAAATACAACAACAATATAACCAATAATAATAAAAATTATAATAACAATATCAATAACATCAAGAATTTGAAGAATACAATAAATCAGACAAACAGTAAAAGTAAAAGTACATTTGATTGCTTGCCCAACCATAGAAACAAAACTAATTTCACAATTTTCTCCTCAGGAGCGACTTTAGTAGAGGAGGAGGATTTCAATGAACTTACCGCCGTACCCACAACAACAACAACAACACAAGCAACACCAGCAACAACAACGCCAGCAAACATTGTGATAGCAGCCAACAACACTAGCAGCACCAGCACCACCACCACCACCAATAACGACTCGACTAAAGGGAACAATCGCAAAGTGTCCAGACATTTGCCGCCATTGAAACTACAAAGTAACGCGGCCAACTTAATAACGCCGTCGTCCGGTCAGGGGCCCTGTTCGACAATTGCAGCCACAGTAAGAAATGTGTTGCAACGTCAACAGGCCTCTGCAACTAGTCCAACGCAACAAACTAAATCAAAACGTACGACAACGACGTCAAATATAACCGCCACAAAAGACGACGACTTCAATACACAAACAAACGAACATACGCCTCTGTTCACGGACCTACAAAAAGTTCAGCAACAGCTGACGCAGACGCAGACGCCTACATCGTCTGCCTCGTCAATAGCTTCGCCCAACTATAGCATAATTGCGAATTATCAAACGAACGTTTTAAACACCACCGTTGCTGCCTCTACTGCCACTTCAAATTACAACAACAGCTCAGCCAACACAACCACCACCAACAACCACACATTCAGTACTACTGCTGCTACTACTGCAACTACTACCACCTATTCGCACAACTCGAAGACAACACGTTCCTGGCCAGTGATCTATCGCAATCCCCATCACTACGACTACGAGGCTCTCTATGCCCCCAATGCCAATTTGAGAGCTAACTACCAACAACAACAGCAATACGCAGCACCGTCAGTTACTTTCAAACAGAACTGCTATTCAAATCAATTCAAACAGTCGATTGTCTACTCGTCCAGCAATGAGGACTTGACTACCATCAATGAATGTGCGTCAGCGGATGGTGTGGTGGCAAATGGTAATGGTGGTAGAAGCAGCAGTGGCAGCAGCAGTATTTTTGGTGGTGGCAATAGCAATCTCAGTTGCAGTAACCTGCAGAAACTCAATCAACAACAACAGCAGCAGCAGCAGCAACAACAAACAACTTGTTACTACTTTTCACCTTCTCGCCACAATAGCATTTATGAACATCCATCGGCTGTTGTTGCCAGCTCTCTGCAATTCGATCCGCATACCTCGGCCGCTACAACAGCAGCTGCGGCCGCAGCGGTTGAGTCTATACGACGCAGCAATAGTATTCTGTTGCGCAACAGTAGTTGCTCCTCGAAAATTATGCATCAATCAAGTGGCGGCGGCGGTGGTAATCTAGACAGTCCCACCTCGCTTAATTCGGCCATGGATGTGACCAGTAATGTTGGCTCCTCAACATGTTGCTCAAGTTGCTGCATGGGCCCACCGCCTGTGCTCTTCCTTTTTGTCACACTGCTAATGACTACCAGTGCCACAGCAATGCTATGTGCTGCCATTATGACCGATCATTGGGAACATGTCAAATGGGATCGTATTAGTCTGGATCGTTATTCGAATCGTTCAAATTTACAGCTCGAATGGATAATGGAGGATAAGGTGGCGATGTTAAAACCGGATAAGCGAGGTGAGTTAACCAAACATATGGCTAATGTATCAAAAGTACATATAGCATTTATATTACTACACATCTACCTAGCATACACATATGTACATACATATATGTACGTATGTCGTTTAATGTTCAGCTCCTTAATTTATTTTTTGGTATTGTTGTAAAAGTTTACTAATTGAAAAGAAATAATTAATTAAATGGATTTTGATTTTATTCAAAATGCTTCAGCATAGCTCACTTTTATCCTGGCGCCTGAGTGTTGCAGCCAACCTAACCTGTTGCCTTAATGAAGGTATGGATTTTAATCACATCCATCCTCGATATATGGCAAACCCTTGTCAGTAATTATTTGTTGGCCGAGAATTTTCTGTTTCAGGTTTCCAAATTCGGGACAGTGACAGAGAAGATGTTCTTCTTTTTCGTCATTACAGCTTCTACAGAAGTCGTTATAGGGGATCTCCAACCTTTTGGCATATACATATGTATGTATATCCGTAGGCCAATGATCGGTGATGACCACCACTATGTTTTTTTTTTAGATGGAATCTTGGCATATTGATCATAAATTTTGTTCTCTGCCCAGAATTAGTTAATTAATTAAAATTGCACGCGTTTAAACAAATTACATATCATAGGTTTTGGACAGGTTTTTTAATCCACCACAGGTGCGCCCTTGCCGGTGCGTTATTATATTTTGCAAGTTTTTTCTCGCATATTTACAAAGTTTTATGTCTGTTCCGCCTTATAGATATATACATACGGCCCAATCATGAATAAGAAATCCGCTGGAACTTTTTCCCTTTTTATTTTTTTTAACATTGAATTTGGATAGGAAAAATGGGAAAAGGGGGAAAAATTCCCGCGGAATTTTCATTCACGATTATGCTGATAGTTAAAATACGTTTGTATCGCAAGATAGATTTAAATAGCTCCGACGGTATTCTAACGGTTCTTAGTTTTTTTTTGTTTGACTATGTATGACTAACTATGCCAAAAGCAACCGCTCCTACTTCGTTATCTGTAATTATGTCATCAAGTGATGTTCTACCTAATGCCTTTGCACCATTCTTATCCGTGCAGGAGAGGTGCCATATTGATTTTGTTGCCTCATTATCCGATTGTAAAATTTCCGTCCTCTTTTCTCTCCTCATTCTTTGATGATTCCATCAGTGGATACTGCTAACATCATCTTTAATCTGTCCTACTGCGTTAAATGTAGTTGTATGAGCAATTACTAGCAACTGAATAAAATGTTTTAGGCATTTCTTTTGCACCACTCCCATTCTAAGAGGACAAGCTCCCCCAAGCTTTTTATTGATAGGGCCGGACATTGGCACAGGTGATTGTTTCTTCTTCCTCCTCACAGTTTCTACAGTAATCGCTATACTGTAGTCTTCTTGCGTGTGCTCCAAAAGTACAGTGGCAATAAGCCTTATTTTGTTGCGACGAAAACTGAGCAGTGAATTCGTCCTTCCCATCAGGAACTAGCAACTGAGTGAAATGTTCTAGCCATTTATTTTGAAGCGTTCTCATAATTACAGAAGAGGATACCCATTCCTTGTCCTTACAATTGTATCAATATCTTTCCAAAATGATTCCTGTATTCCTTGATTTTCCTAAACTCGTTCAGTAGATTCCATTCCGCTATGAATTCGATTCCACTTTGTCATTTGTTATTGAGTAATCCAGCTAGCAATTGAATTAGACAAGATGTTAGAAACATGTTGAAGAGTTCAAGAAATGGTATTTCTACAAGAGTGGTTTATTATTTTAGTGCTGTTTTACACGTTTCAGTTTTATCATCAAGTTTCTACTTTTTCATGCAAATCAAGAATACCAAAGGAAATAAGAAAATTTACTAGTACCGTCATTCTCACCCAAAAATACTTGCCTTGAAAAGTCAACAGATTTTTGGAACTTTAAGTTAGATAAACTTCAAATTCTCAATGAGCTGTTTGCTCTAACTTTGTGAAATGTAAAAGAAACATAGTTGTTATCTTTTCCTAAAGTAATTTTTCATTATTTCACAAAACATCCTTCCTCTTAATGCTTGAATAATTTCCTTAAACACACAAAATGCTCTTAAGCTTGTAACTACATAGAATTATATAAATATAAAAGCGTTTATATAATACTTATGTACTTTGCGTATATACATATACATATGTACCTAGAAATATTTGAACATGCAACATTAAATAATTATTAATGACTTTCTTATGCTTTTTTAGTTCTGTATGAGGCATATTAAATCGTCATTATGCAAGACGTCAAAGTAACTTTTATCCAAATTCTTTGGAAAAAAAGAAAAAAACTAAATAAACAGAAAACTAAATCGTCAAGCGCACAACCTTGACCTTATTCCAAAAACAGACATGTAAGACATTTACTCGTGTATATAACCACTGTATTCAAAGTTATTCACATTGCTATCTTTATAAATACTTACATAGTTACATACTTTGTCTTGTTTAGTCTAAACTCTAAAAATACAGTGCTTTAACCTTTAACTGGGAGGAGCATTAATACTTCTACTACTACTGTTTAAACCTTATGCCAGTAATGCTAACTAATTATATTCAAATCCCACTGCGCTGCACTTCCAACCCCGTTAAATATTAGAGTAAGTTTATATTTCTTTTAATATGTGGAAAGTAAATTTTCATCTAATTTTAATTTATTTAATTGATCCCAAGATAGCATATGAAATAAAAAATTGCATATATGTATGTATGTAGTCGGTTTATTGAAGAAAAATACTTCCAAACATGACCAGTTTTTCAAATTGTGGGAAAAATTAAAACAAGTAAGAAAGTATAGTCGGTCAAGCCGGACCATATAATACCCTACACCCAGTATATCATTATGGACAGATCATCCAAAAATGTAGTGGCATGACTTCTGTGAATATAAATTTAATGTATGTTATATTTTATCTCGATATAATTACTTTAAAAGATTTATGAAGGTTAAAGTGAATTGCAGATAAGGTCCTATATGGGAGTTTCGACTAATTGAACGTTATAAAATTAAGTGTCATCATTTCTGTATATGTATATGAAACTTATTTTTGTTGAATTTTATTTGGATACCAATATTTTTAAGAGATTTATGGTCGTTAAAGTGATTTTCGGAAGTAGCCCTTATATGGGAGCTATGCTCAATTATGGACCGATTTGCACAAAATTTGTACCTGTGATTTGGCTTCATTTGCCACTCATTTGTGGTGAAATTTGTTTGGATATTTGCATAATTTAAACATTTATGATCGTTAAACCAATATTTCGGGAAGACATTTGTAAGGGCCAGCTGAAATAATGAACCGATTTCTTCAAAATTGCGACCTGTACTCTGCGCACAAGCTTTGTGGACGGACGGACATCGTTAAATCGATTCTGAGTTGATCGGTATACTTTAAGGTGGGCGTTGGACCAATATTTATGGGCGTTACAAACATCAGCACAAATCCAATATATCCTCTCCACTATAGTGGTGTAGGATATAAATATTTTAAGTGAAACTCGTTCTCAAAAAAAAGCGCTGACTGACAAAAATTAGCTTTTATGTTATTTTTTTAAAATTTAAATTTTGATGGCAGAGAATTAATCTCACAAATTACAAAATTGTCAAGTTATCCTACGTGAGTTCAAGTACACCCCTACTCAACCTATGTCTTCATATAGGAAGCTTGAATTCTTCAACCTTCGAATTAATATCAAGAGTGTTAATGGTACTCCACCAGTTCATTCTTCGAGTTGTACTCCATCAGATTTCGATTTGATTCTTCGAGTTGTACTCCATCAGATTTCGATTAGAGTTTCAAATGGTACTCTACCAGTATTAAAGTTGAGTTTTTAACGGTATCCACTAAATTAAAGGACACGCGGTTGGTGTAAACTACGTAGAACCGTTATACGACACTGAACAGTACACACGCACCAAAGCAAGGCGCAAAATTGTTGAAGGCAAAAAAAGAAATAATGACAATTAAATCGCCCTTAAGAAATAATGACAATGACGCGCGAGTTGTAACTCAATTCAGGGGCCAAATTACCGCATTCGTGATCGAATGAGCTATCGTATGGAAAAATGATTTCGATATCTAAATTATGATAAAATTTACTAAATTACTGGCTCGATATCGAATGCCATAATCTCAAATAAGAAAATTACGATCAATTTTACTCGATATCGAATGAGAGAATTAGCCCCCAGACCTACTTTGCGCCTGCTTTTATGTTATTGAAAAGCGCTAAATTGACAATGCTAACTTCTTCCTTTAGCCTCTCTCTCAATAAAAAAAAACAAAGTTAGCAAAAGCAGAAAATAAAGTGAAAACAGAAAACTAAATAATATTGAAATGAACTTCACGTTTTTAACAGAAAAGTTTTGTTTCCCTTTCAATGCTGGTTGCTTGAAAGACAGGCAGGCGAAGCCATAGGAAAAACTATCTTTAAGTAGAGTGTAATACCGTACGTTAAATAAACTTACTATTGAATTGAGGATTAAGTTTTATGCTTTAAGGAAATACATACAAAATTTTACGTAAAAAATACAAGTAATAATTTAATTTAAAGTTTGTACTGGTATTTATCTGTACATATGTAGTAATGTACATTTTATGTGTTTATTTGAAGGTTGTAATTACATTAGGTTAGAAATTACATAAAGTTTTTTTAAACACAAGCAAATACAATTTGATTCATTGTAATCTTCCACTAAGTTTAAATTTCCCATATTAGCAGAAATATTTTGTATAGCTGAACAGTTTTGTAACGATCCAACCAGTAGTTTTAATACTATCAAAAAAAAATACACACGGCATAGTTCCGTACATCTAGTATTAACCAAAAACTGGTCGCATCTATGCCAAATCGTCTTAAATCTTTTGTTGTCAATTTTAATTAAAAGTTTTCGAAGCTCATACGTAACTGAATAACATAAGCTGTGACGTGACAAAACGAGCAGTTTTTGTTATTTTAGTTCAACTAAAATAAAATGGGCTGTAAGCCACTATAATTTTTCCCTTTAATATCAAAAGTGTTGTAAAATCTAAAAACATTTCAACTAAATATAAATTCAGCCAGAAAAAATTATCAATAAAATTTTAATAGAGATTTCATGTTGTAAAAACAATTCCTTCAGTAAAAATAATTTAATGAAAATTAAATTTAATGAACTCGAGCCCGACTGAATAAATATCAAAATAAATATGAATTTATTTCTTACCTTATTATTGAGTGATAAAGAAATATGGATACTTGACATACCACAAACAGAAACTTGTAACATTTATGTTGACAGTATGACGATTTCGGTGACTTGAAAATTGTTAGGCTATAAAAAAGAGAAAAAAAAAACAAAGAATATAATTAAATTAAGTAAATAAATAAACAAGGTTACCAAAATAATATAATAATTAATAAAAATAACCATTGATATTTTTCTTTCTTTCATTCTAGCCGATCATCGTTTTCGTCGTGATAATTTGTTTTTGGTGCCAATGCATGGTGGCATTTGGACATTATGTATAGATCTTCCTCTACATGAAATACAAGAACTAAGACGACATCCAAAATTTCCCCGGAGCGCACCGACATGCCTTAACTATTTGGCCGGCTCAACGGAAAATGCACGCGGCGAGGAGCAGCGCAACGATTGGCAACATAGTGAGTCCCAGACCTCATTGCAGCCTCATTTAAGTACGTATGGTACAATCTAGGTGTAAATTTGTTTGTCTATATCTCTTTCTCTCTCTATATATATACTATATATACTTATATGTATTTTTTTTCTATATACAAAGAACAACTCTCAATCTAATTAATTAATTACTAACCAAAAAGTAACACACATACACTATGAGCGTCAAAATAAAAGCAACACTACCTACATATTATTAAAAGAAAAGCTTAATTAAATTAATACATAGTAATAATATTATATTAGTTATTTAAGTAGAATTGATTTCACAAAAAAAAAAACAGAAACAAAAACAAAGGCGTATACAGATTTAATTAATTTATTGTTAAAATAGACCAATTTTTAATCGTCAAAATAAAGTAAACAATGGCATCATCATTCTTACACCTTGTCAAAATCGGATTTTCCAATAGCAAAGCGTTGCCGCCGCGTTGTTTCGGTATGCTCCATACAAAATGAATGAGCATGAGAAATTTTGACAGTTAAAAAACTCTTGCCGCCGGTATTAAGGATGGCTCTTATGCAAAAAACAAAACCGTCATTCCAAAAGTAGCAGCAATTCTTTTAAATTTTTTTGTTTGATAGTTTAACGGTAAAGTGCCGTTCAAAATAATTGCAAGTTTCATAATTTATCATTAATAGAGATTAAGTTGTGACGTTAAGCAATTAATAATTGACAATGGGAAGACAAATATCAAGTGAGTCTTGGAAAATCGTAATAGACTTACATAGGAAAGGTAAATCCCAGCCTGAAATAGGTAAAATAGTTGAAAGACATCTCTGTGCAATAAAACGAATTATAGACAAGTCCACCAAACACAATACCGTAGAAAATTTCCCATGTGCAAAACAACCAAAGCGTCTTACAAAAACTAAAGTAGAAGCTATTGTAACATCTAGTGCTGTAACAATAGATGAAAACATTACGATAACTTCTGGAAAACATGTAAGCGCGGGTACGATTAGGACGTCCTTTTTTTATCAAAAAACAACCTAACCAAACGTTGAAAAAAAATATATAAACGAGCCTTAAATTTTTTGGAATAACATTCTTCAATCGGTTAGAAGTATGTTTGAGATATTTGAAATCGAAACACCCCAAAAAAAAATGGCGAACCCGTAATAAATATATTACAAAGACGGTAAAACATGGCGCCGGCTCAGAAATGTCTTAGGGTTGAATGACGGCATTAAGGGTCGGTAATCCCACATTTATAGATGCTACAATAAAAAAAGGAAGATTATCTCGACATTTAAAAAACCAATGTAGTGTAGAGAAATTAGAACAAGTGCAAAACTGGATTTTCCAACAGGATAATTATCCTAAACATATTTCCAAAATTGTGGTTGCTGAATCATGTCGCCTGATTTCACTAAAAAAATCTCGTTGGTTCTATGTTCGATGTTGATAATCTATGCTAAGATTATCAGCTGTGATAAAGGCAAAAGGACTACAAAATATTAAATACAATGTTTTACATAATTTTGATATACCTGTTTACTTTATCTTGACACGAAAAAAATGTTACTTTTCCGTTAAAATTGAATGATTTTTTTTTTGGTGTTCCTGAATTTTCTAGTTGTTATTAATGAATTACATACATATATTTTGCTTAAGATATTTATGAATTATGCAAAATGTCGAATTATTCCTAGCATAATATTCTAGGAGCGTTCCGAAAAAGGAGTCAGAAAAGAGTCAAACTAAAGAGCAGTCTAGGAGACAGAAAAGAGTCCAACTAAAACTTTTTTTCCTTTTATATATATTTTATTTAAATGAATTCCATTTTATTTATTTATTTTTACTGTAAATACAATTTATTTAATTTGTTTTCCATTTCTAATTTAGTTTATTTGTAAATGAATTCCCTTTTTGTTTAAGTAAAAACAATTAAAAAAAATAATGAATGTGAACTTTTAATTTTTTGTATTTTAAATTGCAATGACTCCTTTTTGACATGATGTAAGAGCTCTTTCTGAGCCCAAAACCCCCTCTTTTCTGACATTATCTAAGAGATCTTTCTAACGGACCCTTTTCGAATGTAATGACCCTCTTTTCTGAAGGTTTTCGGAGCAATAATGATTGTTTTTTGGGCTCATAAAGAGCATGAATGAACGCTCCGTAAAAGGTGTCAGAAAAGACTCTTTTCGGACTCATATGGCTTGCTGGGTTCATTCCGTTCCGCGATTGCGGAAAGAAATATTTTGTGCGGAAGCATAATTTTAAATTATTCATTCCGTTGCTGCGGTATTTTTCCTTTTTGCGGTATCATCTCTACACGACAGTATTGCGGCATGCCGCAGGAATGATTTACATTTCACATATCGATAGATATTTCTTTCCGCATAGTTTTTCTTTTCGTGCGGAATCAATAATACCACCCAATATATTTTGTATTAGATTTGTACTTGTAGTATATATAACAAAAAAAATTTAAACAACATTAAGTGTTACTTTATATTGACGCTCACAGTATACACATACATATGTATGTATGTAACTATGTACAATGTACCTATATATTTGGCGTACTATGCAGCCCAGCGGGAAAAAATAAGGTCTTTACTTTATTTCTCTCTAATGAAACCTAATTAAGATACATATTCCTTTTTTTAAAAATCCAAGTAAGAAGGTGTAGTTTGTTTGCAGGAATTAATTTTCTACTACAAACTTTCTTACAGGTTTCATTTAGCAAATTTAAAGTAGATATAGTGGAAAAGGTGTTCTTAGGTACCTTTGCAACTAATGAGTATCTTATGCGATTAGCAGGCCTTGTCTCTATAAAGTAATACTTCTTTGTTGATTTTTTCCCCGCTGTGTATGTTACTTCTTGCCATAGTATGTGTAATTTAATTGTGATGTAACATCTTAAATCACATTTTAAATTTTGTGTAAAAACACTCTACTAAATTGGTAAACAATTTATAAGCCCATACGTAAGGATACATGTAATAGAATGTGTTTTAGTATATTAAAATTAAATTTAACACAAGTTTAAACATTTGTACATAAAAAGTATATTCTAATTAAGTTTCAACAATTGTTTCAAGTGCGAAATAATTAATATATTTTTACGAAAAGAAATAATTACGTACTAAAGATGTAATAATATAACCGATCAATATATCGCCTAAAAGAAGATGATTTCGCCATTATAAATTCCTCCCGTTTTGTGTAAACCGAATCCGAGTAACATTTTCATTTTTTAAAACGTAATTTACTCGTTTTACTTTCAATTTACAAAATCGTGAAATTTGCAAATCATAAATTTGTCAATTCAAAATGAATACTGAATATTTTGATGATGTCATATTCACCCCTATCGTGAATAAAAATTCCACATGAAATTTGGTCTCTTTTATTTTTTTAACATTGAATTAAAATAGGAAAATGTGAAAGGGAACAAATTTCATGTGGAATTTTTATTTACGATAGGGGTGAATATGGAGGAGACTTTATTGCGATGAGATTATTTCCATGATGAATTGCCAAACAATACTGAATTAAAATAAAATGTCAGTATGAAATCGGCTACTCTAAATGAATTACCTCTGCACAGATAAAACAGATTACTGATGGCAATCGAATGATTCGATTATTATCCATAAATTTGTTTGATTCTAGCAATAGACTGTCAATTAACAAATAAATATTACGATTAATGGGTCGATTATGTACTATGAGCCTCAAAAGTGAGTAAACACAACAAATTATTTGATATTTTTAAGATAATGAAAATCCTAAAATCTATCCACCGATTAAAATTTAAAAGTTTCGTTTTGTTGGATATTTGGTTGAATAATAGATTCGGTTATGAAAAAAAAATTTAAGTTGGACTATAATACTTTTCATAATCTTAAAAAAAAATCAAACAATTTACTGGTGCTTACACACATTTGAAGCTGTGTGTACATATATCAATCTTTAATCTTTTTTTCGAATTTTGGAGTAGAACACAAACTTTTATATGTTAAAAATATAAATAATTTAACAAAAAAAAAATACTGACATTTAAAATGTACCACATAAAAATTAAGTTAACAGCTGACAGTGGCCATCGTTAATATATTTTTGGCAACTGTCAACTCCACTGACTTTTGGTTGCCATCCACAATCGACCCATAACTGTTAATTAGTAAAGCTATAGTTTTCTGTTTTTCATGGTGTTCGGAGGTTATTTGAAAGCAGCTTGTGAAGATTTAGAAGAAAGGGTTTCTCTATTGGATTCAGCCTGTGAAGATCCATAAGACTTGGAAGATGAAATTTTCGTGGACTTTTAATACAATTTCATATAAAAGTACTCCTGTGACTCATTTTCCACTCCTGCCACTAACCGACTAATCGTTTTCTAGGATTATTTATCCATAAGCCTGGTGGGTAGCACATCCAATGTCATAACATTATGACACACCAAAAAGTGTCATAGAGTTTACCGACATAATGACAAAATATAATGTAATTTAAGCATAGTGCCACATAGTCCACAAGCATATTGCCACGAAGTCCATTGATTGCAATATTTGATTTTTTATTAGTTCTATTTATTTATTGTATCTTCATTAAAGATGAACTAATAATAAGTATTTCAAATCTTATTAATGAATTTTAATTATTTAGTCCAGCCAGTGCCGGACGAAAATTGTTTAACCATTGTTGTTTATATGTACATATAAGGATGGTATTCTTCCTTCTTGTCTATGGCTCAGATCCGCTGTATCCTTCTGTATTCTTCTTAGTTGAATATAGCCATCATTTTTTAATATGTACTTCAGGTGTACTTCAAGTTTTTTCTTCCTGGTTTTTTTTATCCATATATCAATTAATTTGGATTATTAATTTCAATTTCATTTGAGTCCATTTTGCTTTTATATGGGATTTCCATGTAAGGCGACGATCGAGATATTTAGCTTCGGATTGTTATAAAAGGATATAAATAAGAGAGCATGATTCTCAACACAATGGTTAATGTGTGCATTTCTGCTCATTAACTTTTATCCTCCATTGCTTTAACCAATTTTCTAATTCCAGTACTGAGTCGAATTATTCATTCCGTTCCGCGATTGCGAAAAGAAATTTTTTGTGCGGAAGCATAATTTGAAATTATTCATTCCGTTGCTGCGGTATTTTTCCTTTTTGTGGTATTATCTCTACACAGACAGTATTGCGGCATGCCGCAGGAATGAAGGTCGGAATCATTTTCACAACACTTATACAAGGTGGCGCAAAAGTAAACTTCTAATCAGGCGATCTTGCTGGCCAGTGCAAATCGCCAAAACGGGAGATTAGGCGCCTGGGAAATGCATCCTTCAGCATATCGGTTGTGGCACGTGCAGTGTGTGCCGTTGCACCGTCCTGCTGAAACCACATGTTTTCCAATCCCAATTCATCAAGTTGCTCAAAATTTATAGCATTTTCTGATAGGAGGATTACTTTTGCGCCACCTTGTATGTTATGTATGTATTGTGAATCGTAATCGCAGTTTACAACATACAACATCAAAATACTTAGTGTATTTTTATATTTCTTTCCGCTTAGTTTTCCTATCCGTGCGGAATCAATAATACCACCCACTATTTGATTTTGTAGGTAACGAGATGCTTATTGAGGGTTTTCGTGAATGCATAGAATAGCAGCGTCATCAGCAAATGTTTGAAATGTGTGAGTACGATTGTTTGTTGGCTTATCAGATGTCTACGTCAAGTATAAAAAGAGTCCCAGGAGTCTTCTTCTTTAAGCTTAAATGTTCGACCAGTTAAGTAGCTTTTCAAGAGCTTATGTGTGTTTAAGGGTAAACCATCATGCCACACTTTATCAAAAGCTTGAGAAATGTCGATAAAAAGAGCAACACAATATTTTTTTCTTCAAATTTTTTGTTACGATATTTACAAGTCTATGGGTTTGTGTTCAAATTGATGATTCGGAATACAAATTTTCAATTAAAATCGGGTATTACTTGTTCAGGAGTATCTCCTCTAATAGCTTCAATGTATTTGACAATAAGCTGACGGGTATATATGATTCTACTGGCTTGCATATTACAGGTCTTTTAAGACTTTTAGTGGCTCCCCATAATGAGTAATCCGATTGTGGAGTTGCGTCCAGGTTTTCTAGATATTTATTTAGTAGTTCAGTTTTGCTATTTTTTTACTCTTACAAGAGTTTTACAAGATCAAAATAATACTAAATATTTGTTGTGTCCTGTCTTAAATAGTTATTTTTTTTTTGATAAATAACCGAATTCAAAAATATTTTATTTAGTGGTTACGTCTTTTTCGGCAAATATTTGCTAAGTGTGACCTTTAGATTTGAGTCGATCAATCTGTGCTCTTCTTTTTTCATTTCAGTGTATTCACTTTTTGAAATGAAGCCAAAATTCAATTTAAATTAATGTTATAAGCTATTCAACCGACCAAAAGCCGCCATTTTCTGGAAACTATCAGCCATATCACAGAATTTAATTCCGCTCGGAAGTGGAATTAATTTCGTTTTTTGCTTCTATAGAAAATCAAAACGAATTTTTTTCGGAATGAAACCACTTTTAGTTTGCTATGTGGAATTGTAGGGCCTGTTCGGAAATGCATCACTGCACTGCATTTGATGCGCATATGTGATTAGTTTGCGATGCTGATACGCAGACGAACAATAAATGAATTGTTTACAATTACGAACGCGGGAATATTAAAAATGGAGAAATTAATAATAAATTTATGTTTCAAAACTGTACAATCAGCACTATAAAAGGAGCTTGAAATATAAAAAAGGCAGGTATTCTTAAAACTTTGTGTTCCAAAAGCAGACAACTCCCGAAAGTAATTAAATATGTTAATATTATAAAGCAATATCCTCCATGTCCAAGTGTACTCTCACCAATAGTTTGGAGAATTTTGCAACATTTTCTATTCTAAAAAAAGCAATTAAAATAAATTTATTAAAAAAAATTTATACAATGCATCAGCCATTTTTGTGATGCTTGTTTGCTGTTTTTAGCGAATCATCTGCTTCAGTGATGCATTTTAGAACACAATGCATTTGCAGTGATGCAACCTTTTGCTTTTCCGAACGTACTGCGCATTAAATGCAGTGCAGTGATGCATTTTCGAACAGGCCCGTAGTTTTAAGGACATCTTGGTTTCATTCCGAAAAAAATGTTCGTTTTGCTTTTTTATAGAAGCAAAAAACGAAATTAATTCCACTTCCGAACGGAATTAAATTCTGTGACATGGCTGTATATTTCATTATTTTTCTTAAATGACATAACGCACATGGTCATTATGACACTTTTGACATTGCAGATTATGAAACGCCACCTCCCTGGTGCTGCCGACTAGCGAACTAAGGACCTTATTCCTATTTCTCAATTTCTGCGTGAGTGAGAACAGATTTAATTTTGGATAGTGATTATCAAATTAAAACATTTAGTTATGTAAGCGTTTACTAATCCTGACTTAATTATTTCGAATAGATTCTCAAATTACACAATTATATTCATAGATATACAGAAAGTAATGCTACGTTGTGGTTGATAAGTAGTTTTAATAAAAATCTTTATTTAAATATTTATTTTTTTATACGCTTATTAACTATTTGTGTAAAAATATGTATGTATGTATGTATGTACTTCAATTTAATGAGTTAATGGAGAAATTTGCATTATTTTGCTTGAATAAAAAAACTATCAATACTTTTTTATAATTTTTAAAAGCAGAACACAAACAACAAACACCCTTTTTTAAGTAGCAAAATTAAAAAAAATCAAATGTATATTTCCATAATTTAATTTAACTTATTCAATATCAATGGAAATTACAAAAAAAAATAAACACAAATAGGTCATACAAAGATATTACTGGTAGTTAGGTATGCCCAGTTAATAAAAGAAATGAGAAAATTGTAAATAATTTTTAAATGAATAATAAAAAACTAAAAAACGAACTGATAACATGAGGTAGGTAAAAGGTCGAGAAAGGGTAAATTTTTACAAAAAAGAAATAATTAATAGTTTTTTGCTTAAAAACTTAAAAGAAAATAAATTGTTTAAAAAACAGTAAAAGTTGTTCCAGTAAAATGATAGCAAAATAAATTAAATTATTTCACATTTCTAGGAAAAGGTGTTTAAGGAAAACTAGAAACAAGAAAAGTATGAAACAAAAATATATTATTATGAGATAAAACAGGGAGACGATCAGACGGAGCTGGCCATTAATTCATTGTGTTACACAACTGGAATGCAGTTAATTTATGAGCATATTGTGTAGATACATATTGTTTTTCTCTCAATATACAAATGAAAATTAATCTTAATAAAAGAAAACACACACAGACACAAAAGCAAAACTGAATATTTAGACTGGAGGACGTTTAGCCGGTGAACAGGCAACAGCAGCTTCGGCTTCTGAAGTTGGCTCTTCTGGCTTTTTACGCTTAATTAAATGTGAAATATCGGTAGGTTTTGACGATGATGTTATAGCAGCTGATGATGAGGACGATGATGATGACAAAGTACCATCTGCTGTTAACGTGGAGGCTGCTGCCGCTGCTGTTGCAGATTTCGAAGAGCCAGCATCTACATCACCACTGCTGAGTGGTTTAATGTAACTATCTAAAGCAGCACGTACTTCAGCAATGTTCTGCAATGAAATTGTAGAGAAGAAATAAAGCACAATGCCAGATATGAATATTAAATTACAATTAATAGACTTTCTTTTGTCGTATTTTAGTATTGTTGCAATTAGTATGATAAAGTGGCGTCGTGGATTTAAAAAACAAAAAATGTGTTTCTATGTTAATTAATTAAAAAATAATATGCAGCTGGGGGTCGATTTTTAACGTTTCTTAAAAAGGCAATTGGTTAATAGCGTAGATTATCAATTAGGTTAGTTAGTTGGATTAATCAAAATTTCTAGTATCATGTACTATAGTTATACAGTTATGTTAAGCAGTGTTCAAGGTTGTTAAACGGTCTTAAACTTTTTAAATTGTCCCATAAAATTGTTAAAAACCTATTTGTCGATTAGAACATAACAAAACATATTTAGGTTTTAGTTAGTTTCTTCATCTTACCTGTGCTTGTGTCTCTTCAATTTCTATGATTTTCGCTTCAATTTCTTGCTTCGTTTCCTCCATATCTTGTATGTTGTTTTTATCCTTTTCACTGAGTTTGATTGCTTTCTTGATTTCATCAATTTCTCCTGCTATTAAATTGCAGGCCTCTTTCAAGGAGGCAGCTCCCTCTTTGTTTTGCTGTTGCATTAAAAAAGTCAAGCCGATTTTATAATGTATCTCGGCCATAGCACGACGATAATTATTAGGCAATTCTTTGTAAATAGTTAATGCTTTTTCTAAAAATGAGAAATTTAAAAAACAGCACAAGTATTTAATAAAAGTAATTTGTATTTTGAGTTTTTAGCTAAACTCACCATAATCATCACGGGCTGATTCTAAAATGTTATTTTCAAATTCAATGTTGGCCAATTCAGTTTGAACTTCAGCCAAATTGGGTAGACCACGTTCACCTTGGCGGGAAAAGATTTTTGCAGCCAATTCGAGAATTTCCCAAGCCAATTGAAGGTTCGAGGCCTGAAAACAAATATAAAATAATTTTTAGTGAAAAATTTGCAGGTGAAATAATAATAATTCTATCAGTGAAATGTTTCTGGTGAAATAATATTAAGTGAAAATATCTAGTGATTTTTTTTCAATGAAAATGTTTTTGGTGAAGTAATGTTTAGTGAAAATGTTTCTGGTGAAATATTTTTCAGTGAAATAATTTTGTGTTCAAATAATTTTCGGTGAACATTTTTCTGGTGAGATAATTTTCTGGTACAATAATTTTCTGGTGAAATAATTTTCTCGTGAAAAAATTTTTCAGTGAAATAAATTACTGATGATATAATTTTATAGTGGAATAATTTTTAGTGATAATATTTCTGCTGAAATAATTTTCAGTAAAATAATTATCCGATGAAACTCAAATCATATTCGTGAAACTGAAATATTTTTTTTTGTTGGAAAACAAAAAATTTAGTTGAAATTTGTTGGTGAAACTCAAATAATTTTCAGTAAAACTGAAATATTCTTTTTTGAAAATTTTATGGTGAAATAAGCTGAAATTAAAATAATGTTGAAATTAAAAAAAAATTGCAAAAAAAGTTTTTAATACAATTTTGGGTGAAACAAAGATTTTGGTAAAATAAGTTAAAAAAAAAAAACTTTAATACAAATTCTTCTCTAAACTCACTGCTTCATTGTCTTCATCATCCTCTGCAACGGCCGTTTCACCATTCGAGGTTGAGGGTTTTTCACCATCATCAACGGCAATGGAGGTCTGTGGCTTCTCTTCTTTTCCATTTGCTTCTCCATTTGCTTCGCCATTTGAGGACTTATTTTCTTCTTCTTTCTTTTGTTGCTCCAACTCTTGCTCCTGCTTAGCCTTGTTATCAGCTGTACTGCTAACTTCAGAATTTTCTTCCATTTTTTCCGTTTTATCTTCCTTTGAAGCCTCCTCCTCTTTCTCATTTTTAGCGGTCTCTTCATCAGCTGCTGCTGTTGCTGCTGTGGAATCTACCTCAGCATCTTCTTTTATGCTATCCATTTTTGTGCCATTTGTTGCCGACTTGCCATTTGTCGCCTCAGCAGCACCTTCAGTATTTTCCTCTTCGTCCTCCTCATCATCATCATCATCATCTTCTTCTTCTTCTTCTTCTTCTTCCTCGTCGGGTACATCGATAACTTTGTTTTCGTCTAAAGCCAAAGCAATAAGAGATTTGGCATAGAGCAAATAGGGCATACCCAATTCATCAGATAACTCGCCATGCAGCTCTTCATAGAGGGCACAAACTTGACTTAATTCATCGGCAGCTTCGGCAAAAGATTTAACCAAAAAGTTACGAGAACCATGACTGTAGAGCTCTTTAGCTTTCAGTATCTTTTCAGAACGTTCTTGTTCGACAATCACTTCAGAGGAGAGATTATCCATGGTGGAAGGAGTAGTGGTTGTGGTCTCTTTGGAGTTTTTGGTGACAGTGTGCTCTTCAGTTGGCATGTTTGTGGTGTTTGTAGAAGATTTTTTCAAATAATAACGAGGGCTAAAAATATTAAAAAAAAAATAAGAAAAGGATTAAAAATCTATATTCAAAAAAGCTATCTTAAATCGAATTAGGTTAATGGTGTGCAAGTTTTTTTATTGTGTTCTTTTTTTTAATAATGATTGACACACATTTTATTACATGTATTCGCCACCTTTAATATGTAAGAAAGCAAACACACAAAACTAGGTATAAAGATTTTAAAAAATAAAAAAACATATTCCTATCAATATCTTTTTCTCTTAAAGGATTTTAACTAAATATTTATTTTAAACAGAAGGCAATAATCACGTAGGTTGTACCGCAAACTCTCATCAAAACATGTTTTAATTAAGAACCATAAACAAAATCCAAAAAAATAAAACTAATTTAAATTATTTCTTCTTTTTAATAAAATCAAGATGCATGCGCTTCTTTGCCTCTTCTTTCTCTCTATTCATTTTTGGCTTGTTGTTTAGTTTTAGCAATGCGTGGTGTTGCCTTGCTTTCAATTAAAACTAAAAAACTCGCACATTTTATAATCAACTTGGCTAAATAAAACAAAAAAAAAGTAGAAAAAAAAACTAAAATATAAAGCGAGTATTTTTTCGAACACGTATAAAAAAGTTAAAAGTTTGGCATTAGTTAAAAAAAGTTTTGTTTTTTTTTTTGTGTTTAATTCCCAATCCATCATTTGCACACTCTTCTCACACGCATAAAGTTGATTTTAAAATTTGTGTAAATTACAATTAAAAAGTTTTTTAAATGTGTTTTTGTTGAAATTATTTTAATTACAAATAAATATGTATGTACACAAATGAAAGAAACGAAACAGATATAAAAGTTACAAACAATTTAAAGGAATTTGCTTACCTTACACACATACATATGTATGTATGTATTTAACATTTAACACCAGCAGTGTGTTTAAAGAAAAATTGTATTTATTTTATAGGTACATATGTATATTTTACACAAGGTCACTCATTTCCGTTTCCTTGCTGCCGTTGGCAATGGATACAAATTTAACAACAATTTAACAACTACTATATGCAAAACACACACTACAGCCAGCCAGCGTGCCCTTAAAAAGCGTGCTTTTAAAATGTTTATATCCGCTGAAGCTTGTTTCAGCTGGCGTCAGTAAAATAATTTAAAGAACATCATAAATATATAAATAAAATTGCATTTATAATCATATCATTGTAAATAAGGCAATTCAAATGGCAACAAGAATTAATCCTAAAATAAGAAACAAATCTTAAATTTTCTTAAGCAGTTTAAACACAAAATTCTTTAGAGTATTATGTCACAAGTCGTCTACTTCATTAAATTGCTTTATATTTGTTTAACTTAACAGATGGCTTTGTGGCAAGATTTACTGTGTGTGCTGTTGCAATACTTACATGATGCTAAGTCTTCTTAAGCTCCCTTGATTCAATTAAATTGTGTTGTGTCAATCTAAACTACCTACATATATTTATTTTTAAAGCCAAAAAAAAAAGAACTAAGCTATTAAATTGTTAAAGAAAATACCAATTTTCAGTGTTATAAGGAAATGAGGAAACGATTTTTTTCCTTTTTTCAATTTTCTTTGGAATTTTTTTAAAATTGCGGTCTTTTTTATGGCAGACACTAGTTGAAAATGTGTGGAACATAAAAAAATTTATTTAAAATGTGTGTTCATCACATGGATAAAATATTTTTCTTAAGGTTTAAGATATATTTGAGAATATTGCTGAATGATATGATAATACATTGTAAAAACAACATTTACATTTTATTAAGGAACTTTGGCCTTATCATTACATACTGTGATCGCAAAATAAAGACAACGCCATATATTATTAAAAGATTGATACAATACAATTTTTACCTTGAAAATTTTTCGCTGTTCACACAGCACAATTCTTATTGCTTAAATCGCTCGTATTTTTATTTGAAAGTTACATATAGTTATTTAATTAGAATTGAATTCATAAAAAAAGAAACAAAATCAAACGCGTATACAAATTTAATTGATTTTTTGTTAAAACAGATACAATTTTGCGCGTCAAGTAAACAGTGACATCATCCTTATGCAAAAAAATAACCCTGCCATTCCACAATTCTTTTAATGTTTCTTTGTTAGAAATTGCCGTTCAATAATTACAAGTTTCATAATTTACCATTAAAAGAAATTAAGTTGTTGAAATCCCTTGCATGAAATAGGTGAAATCGTTGGCAGGCATCACTGTACAAAAATTACCAGAAAATTTGCCTGGTTTGCACCGACCAAATCGTCTAACAAAAACTAAAGTAAGAGCTATAGTAAGAGAAGTAAGAGCAAACCCAATATTATCTAGTGCTATAAAATAGCAGAAAATGTTACGGAAACTGTAAGCGCAAGTACGATTAGAAGATATTTGCATTAAAATGGCCTACATGGTAGAGTTCCACATAAGAAGCCCTTTATATCAAAGAACAACCAAACCGAACGTTTGAATTTATAAACGAGCCTCAAATTCTTTGGAATAATATTCTTTTCGATGAAAGTAAGTTTGAGATATGTGGAGTCAAAAACCTCCCCAACAATATGGTGAACCAAGAACGAAGCATTTAATAATAAATATTTTACCAAGACGGTAAAACATGGCAGTGGTTAAATAATGTTCTGGGGTCGTTCAGGTGTCTTTAATCTTATATTTATAAAATCTACAATGAAACAGGAAGATTATGTCGATATTTTGAAAAACAATATACATAGTTCCCTAGTGTAGATAAATTAGAACTAGTATAGAACTTTTCTTACAGGACAATGATCCTAAGCATACATCCAAAATAGTAAAAGAGTATTTGCTGAATCATTGTCCAAAAACTTTAAATCATCCTTCGCAGTTCTCAGCCATCAACCCAATTGAGAACCTTTGGCAATATCTGCATATAAATTAAGCAAAGAAATATTTCTTGCACGAATAACCTAAAGGCAGTAACACAGGATGAATGGAACAAAATTTCGCCTGATTTCACTAAAAAAAAAAAACTATTTGATTCTATGCCTAGAAAATTGTCAGCTGTGACAAAGGCAAAGATTTACAAACAAAATATTAAATACAATGTTTTACATAATTTTAAAAGACCTGTTTATTATATTTTGACTCGAAAAATCTGGTACTTTTCCGTTAAAATTTATTTATCAGCCCAATCATGAATAAAAATTCCGATGGAGTTTTTTTCCTTTTCCCATTTTTCCTATCAATGTTAAAAAAAAATAAAAATGGAAAAAACTTCCTTATTTATCGAGTTTTTGTTAATGAATTCTAGTTTGCTTAAGTACTTATGAATTATGGCAAACATTTTGTTTTAAATTTGTATTTGTACAAGTATAATAAAACATTTTTTAAAAAAATATGAAGTGTTTTCTTAATAATGACACTTGTAAAAAAAACAAAATTTGTCCATGCATATTTAAAAAATGCTATTAAATTTAAGCACTTTGCACCATATTCTCGCTACATTTCAAAAACTACCACTAAATAGATCCCAATTAACAAATTTCCTCTTAAAAACTTTTTATTAACGCTATAAAACATACATGGCTAATTTATGCTATTCTTAAAATTTGTATCCTTCGAACAACGAAAACAAAATAAAATAAAAAAAACAATTTTATCTTAACAACAATCATGTACACATAGTAAAAATATTATGCTTAAATTTTTGCCAACTATTACGAAACTAATTATGTTCTCCCTATGCATATAGTCAGTCTCCTGTTCATTAGTACAATTACTACGTCCAATACTATGATGTGCCTGCCTGCCTGCTAAACGAACAATTAAAAGACTTAAAACGGAATAATAAGTCAGTTTTTCATATTGTCATGTAGAACAAGCAAAAACATTTCATTTTACATTTTTGATTATACTACATGGAACAACGACATTTTGTTAAATGTAAGTGCAAAAGGAAAACAGTCACTAACATGTTCGAAATGATGGTTAAAACATCAATTATTGAACCAATTAATCTCTGCACATTGTTTGTGTAACCACTATGTACAGAAATGATATTAAAAATAGCTGATTATACATATGTATGTAGGCTGTTTTCTGTTCATTTTTGGATTATGTAATTGGATTTCAACTTATTGTCTTTTTCGTATTGTATTCCAGCTGCAGTGTCATTGTCACTTAATGTCAATCAAATAATAAATAACCTTTTTTATAGGGTTTAACAAGAAGCAGCCTCTTGTAAAATAAGTTGCATTTGTTTTGCGTTAAATAAAGAAAATAAACACAAACACACATTGTACGCAAGGATGATTTGATAGTCTTTGATGACATATCATTTATATTAGACTAAACCAAACTGCTTCCAGAAATGTTCATTTTACTTAATTTGACTGTTCGAATAATACCGTTAACCCGTGCAAACATGTTAAAATTACAAATATTCCATTGTCGTGGGCCACTGAAAACAATATTTTAGTTTGGAAAACAATTTTCATGAGATCAAATAAAAACAACAATAAAACAGTTTTCTTTTTTTAAACTACTAAATGCCTGCAAGCAAAACAAGCAGATTGCAAATAGATCATTGGAAAACCATCGCTTTATTGTAGGTGGTCGCCAACTCTTCAGTAATCTAAAATAGCATTTAACTATTAGAATCTTCATCAACAAGAAGATAGTGAAATACCACTACAGTTTTCAATAAAATTTTATGCAGGAAAGCTACCAACTACATTTTCAACTACATATGCAATGTGTATGAGTAACACTGTTCCGTTCAAAGAAATCCGACATTCCTGAACAAGTCGGAATATGGTGTACAAATCAAACAAATCAAAAAACTAATTCCAAAAAATTAATTTTAAATATATTCTTACTGTCGTATTTATAAAAAATTAAAGTAGACTTCAAGTATGGTTTAAGAAAATTTTGTATGAAAATTTTGTCTTCAAGCACACTTCAAGCCTTCTTTATTTTTTATAAATACGGCAGTAATATCTGCTAATATTTAATCATATTGCTGCATTTAATTTTTAGAGAATACTATGGTTGAACTATATTTATTATTAGAGAAAATTTTTCACACTGTGTGCCATTTGTCTAGAAAAATATAACTTTACAATGGTATTCTTCGAGTCATTAATTAAAATATGAACTCCAAGCCAAAATAATGAAAAATATTGCTGCAGTTTTAACTATTTTCTTTATTTACTCTTCCAAATTTCATTTTAACAAACATTTGACATTTGACCTCAGCATTAATAAAATTAAAATATCACGATTTCAGTCTTTATTTACTCTTCCAACTATACTATTTCAGTTAAGACTTAAAAGTACAACCAACTTTTGACGTTATCTTGCAAATTACGCGAGTAATGTTGATTTCCAAGTCTTAAAACGTAGCTGGGCTTATATTCTAACTGCCGTATACATAAAAAATAAAGTAGATTTGAAGTGTGCTTTTAGACAAAATTTTCATACAAAATTTTCTTAAAGTACATTTGAAGTCTACTTTAATTTTTTATGAATAAGGGCATAACCCCCTTATTCAATTTAACAAATGTTTATTAAAATATAAAAATTTGCTTAGTAAACGTTTGTTAAATTTAATAATCGGGTAAGTCTTTACAGAAATCTAAAGAAGTTGTAATGGCACAATTGAAAGTTCCAGAAGGAATATGTATGTATATGATATTTCAATAATTTCACAATAGCAAATCACCATCTTAAATTTCAGGCAACAAATACCTTATTATCATGGTGAGGTAGGTAGCTCTTGTCACTGACATTTATTTTCTATGTTCTGTCCGGTCTAATTTTTAAAGAAATGCGTACCGATGCTTTCCACACCAAACTGTACATTTTTGCATGTAACGGGTATTAACCCCAATATTTCAATTTTATTTATTAGCGTATCCATTTAGACAGAAATGTGACTCGTAATTAAGCTGTTGCTGAGTCAAATTACTGAAATTAAGACATAAATTCAAGTCTGGTCGCTACAATTCTTGGATGAGTTGGATTTTGTATGTGTTTAAACCAATATTCTCTCTAATATCTGGATGTGATCTATACGATCGTTCAGTGAAACTCGTATGATATTGGTCATAATGGACTGGGCCGATGTTGTACACCATATGTAGGTGGAAGTGCATATAAAACAGTTCTCACAGAACGCGGATTTTCGCAATACAACTGCATGATTTGGTAACGTTCTTGCGGTATGAGTTTTTTTCTCAATGAATTGACAATACAATACTGATACTGACTAAAAATAAGATGTCAATGACAAAAAACTAAATAAATCAGTCATTGCTTTGAATACCTTATAGTTAAATAAAATTTACTTTTTAAGCAGTCGAAATTAAAACATAACCATCCATTATTTTATTTGATTAAATCTATGAATACATATTTTGCACCTAAAATTTATATTTACCACTATCACTTTTTACCACGCTTTTTAGCACTTATGTTTGCGTTTTGCTTTTATTTACTATGTTTAACAATTTTTTTCTATTCTATTGTAAACTTTCAATTAATCTTAAACCATTAAAACTATTCAAACTCATACAACATATTTAAAACACAATTAAGGTAGAGTTACACATGGCAAATATTTACTATATTTTGTACAAAATAATTAAATATATGTATAGTATGTATATATTGTGAATTAATCCAAGTAAAAGTGCATAAAAATATTGAATTAAACTATTTTTTGAATAAAACATCTGTAACAACATATGATTTATATTCTTTAGTTTTTAAATTCAGTACGTGTTGAAAAATTAATTAAATTATAAAGTAACAAATGAAAAATAATCAGCCTTATTATGAGTGTCGTTTTCTTTTTACAACGACTCTTTCGTAATAGATTAAAGATAAAATTAAATTTGTTTCTTGAATCTAATACGAAACAGTCTTTGTCGTAAAAAGAAAACGACACTCATAATAAGGCTGAATATTCCGAAAAAAGTAGTAAAACATTAAAAAAAAAAAAAGATTTTGAACACTCTTGGAACCTTATAATATAAGGCAATTTCTTTATTCTAAAAGGATATTTCAGTATTTAATGTGATCACATTTGGCTTAATAACAATCTGAAGCCTGCCTATCTTGCATACTGTTAATTAAATTTCTTAAAATAGCACTTCCAGATTTTGTTGCACTGGAGTTCTCATTATTTTATTTTTTAATATATTCCACAAATTTTCAGTTGGGTTAAGATCCGGTGATAGTGTTAATATTGCGATTCTCAAGTCATTTCATGGTAATCTTAGCCTTGTGCTTAGGGGCATTATCGTGCTTAAACCTGCATGACACCCAAAGTTTTCCAGACTGGGCAGATTAAAACCCCTTAAAATATCTATATAATGTTTTTATTAACTAATATATTGACAATTAATTAATTTATCAATAAATTATTAAAATATTATTGAAAAAATCAATATTGTTTGCAAAATTTTAATTCACTTACTGCCGTATTTATAAAAAATAAAGTAGGCTTGAAGTGTTCTTTAAGACAAAATTTTCTTAAAGTACACTTGAAGTCTACTTTAATTTTTTATAAATACGGCAGTTATTGTTTAACTTCTGGAAGACATATTTAATGTATAAATAATAAAAATAACATCTAAAATAACGAGCTTTTACATTATAAGAAATTTGGATTGGAATGACACGCTAGTCTTAAATTCATGAATTATTCACCAGAATTTGAAGTCATTCAGGTTTGCTAGTTGTGGTGATTTAATAACATCTTTTTCACACTTTTTTTTGCTTAAATATTTGCCATGTATTCTCCTCTTTACACTTTACACAAACTCACACCACAATGCTTCTAGTACACATTTTCTTTTGTTACAAAAAATGCTATCTATATATTAACACCAATTTTTAAGCAAGTTTTTACTATACAACTTTAATGTTTCAAGATGTAAATAAAAATAAAAATTTGTTAAAGGAAATGTTTAACAAACACAATATTTTTCATTTACAGGAATGCAGAATTTGTCAATTTCATGTTCTTTAGTGTGCCTGATAATACTGGGCAGTGCAGCTTTAGTGGGAGCATTTGGTGTATGTCAAAGACAAATAAGTGCCATATTGATAACAGGTGTGATGTATTTATTGGCAGGTAAATAAATAAATTACTTCAAATGTGTATGTGTATATGAAAATAAAGAGTTTTTTTTTACTTTCAGCCCTATTTGCTTTATTTACTCTAATGATAATACATTTTAAAAGACAACAGGGTAGACCCATGTTGGATAGTGATTATGATGGCACGGTGGATGGCATAGTGGCCAGACCGGGAGGTCCAGCTATCATGGCCAAACCCCTATTAGGGGCTAGAATATTTTTAACTTCATGGAGTTTAGATTTGGGCTGGGGCGGTGTGGTCCTATGTGCCATTACCTCAGTACTCTGGATATTGTTATCGAAAATCATGCGTTATAATCCCTTTTCCACGTTAATGATATAAGTCAATAAAAGTAAAGTAAGCAACCCAAAGGGGGAATTATTAAAACAATTTCATAATAAACGGTACCTAAAAATGTTGTTGTAATACAAATTTAATAAAAATCTCGTACATATTATATTTTTTATTAATCAAGAATTTTTACCCAATATTAATATTACATACATACATACGTACAATGTGTTGGCAATTAAGTATATGTATGGCTTATTTTTTCTGTAAACCAATTCATATTAAAGTTTGACATAAAAGTACCTTGAAAACAAACTACAAACAAACAAAAACAAATGGGAATAAATTTAAGCTTTTTAAATAAAAAAAAAATACTGTTGAATAAATTTAACAACAAAATAATATTACAATATAATTGGAATACTTGTAGAGAAATTTATGAAATACATACAATACGTATTAAAAATGGTAACAAAATAAAACCCAAGAGAATATGAAAAAATAGCCTGATACCCATAGAAATTATATTGTAAAAATTTAACCAGTTTAATAGCAAATTAAAACCAAAACCAAAAAAGTAACATATTTTATACAAGATTATTTTTGAAAACAAACAAATAAGCATTTTTAACTATTAATTATGAAAGATTTCATCAATTGGAAAACAAAAATGTATATATAATGAAAACAAGAGAAATTAACAAAAAAAAAAACAGAACCAATTATGCTTAATTAACTTTTTGAAATATATATCATTATATGTATCATTCATTTGCAGTAATTAACTAAACTTTGACAATAAGTAAAATCTCGATAATAAAAAATTTTATTTGTCTGAAAAAGAAGTTTCATGAGATATAGCCGATAGGGAAGAGGAAATGTCATTAAAATGTCAAAGATTCTGAAGATTTATTGTAGCAGATAGCAAACGATTGCATCTTGCATTGAAACCAGGGGGTTATTTTGTAACTCGTTTCGTATGGGAAAATCGTTTGAATTTATATACTTTATACATTGTATTCCGATAATGTTTGCTTTCGAATCGAATCGAATCCCATCCCTCCAGTTTTATTTCAAATCAATGAACGCTTTCAAGTAAACTAAGCTGATTATAGATATATTATCACAGAATTGTATTTCATTCCATTGTAAACTAACCTTGCAAAAAAAAGGTAAGCAATAATTTTCCATTACAATTGCTCGATTTGTAAATATACTACGAACAGTAATTTCCGCTTATATTAATTTTTGCCAGGAGTTAGTTTTCAAATAGGTTAATGTGATATACCTAAACATTTGAGTGCTTGGTTATGGTTCTAAGTTTAGTGAATTTACAAAGTTGCATATATTTTGTTGTAAAGAGTGCAGTTTATTATAAAAAATCATTCTCAATATTTGCTGCTTCTTTTTTGTACTTAATGCTTCTCCGTATTGTTAAATCTTGGACTTCTTGTTAAAATTACAAAAGAGTTATAGTAATTTTACAATAGATTTAAAAAAAAATGTCCGGCTATATAGCAAAGTTGTAGCATATTTGCTACTCTGGTAAATATGCTACGAAGATTAATTTGCTCTTATTTTATTTAATCCTGGAGATTATGAAAAAAGCTTTTTTATGGCAAAACATAGCACCACTTCAATGGAATTGTTTTGCAGCTGAATATAATATATAATATAACTGTGAATCCTGCAAATCACAATTTATGTTTCGATAGAATCTAATTCACCATGAAATTTGTTCCCTTTTCACATTTTTCCTATTAAAATCCAATGTTAAAAAAATATAAGGGAACAAATTTTATGTGGAATTTTTATTCACGATAGGGGTGATTATTTGATGTTGTGGTTGCATAAGCGCTCTATTAATACACAATAAGGAAATTAGCATCAGTGTTTGGAGTTTTTTAAACAGCAACATAATCCCAAGGTTTGAGTTTTTGGCCTCCAATTCAGCGTCATTGATTTAAATATTTTTTAGAAAGCGTTACAATCCCAATATGCGTTTTTTGGACCTCAGTTCAGTGTTTTGTTTCATAGACTGAAGAACTTTCATTCCCTTAAGGGCTGCTATTCTAAGTTAATTTGCTTGCCAGTCCTTTTTTAATCTTTGCAAGTCTTTATGCATAGTATTCATCTAGGACGAGCGTGAGAGGTGCAATTGTTGAGCGCAACGACGAGTTGAGTTGGACGGCCCTTGAGCCACACTATCGCGAACAGCAGCAATATTTTCTGCAGTACAAGCATGCACTGGGGTTTTTACATTTCCTACAAACCCGGTTTGCTTAAAAACAATTGACCGAAAAAATCACGAAGTGTACGATATGCATTTCTTTTAAGTGCCCATTGTGTATCTTTCATGGTTCAAATTGAGTCAGTCTGAAATTGAGAAATGTCCAATGAAAGGCAAAAAAAAAAAAACTTGACGTTTAGATGTGGTTCACATTCAACATGGGCCCTTAAAATTTAACCACCCTTTATATTTTTCTGTAATAGCATTATCGAGGTTTTAAAACTTATTTCATTAATAAGGTTTTTTAAAACTTATTTTATTAAATTCATAATGAAACTTATCACATTGATTTATTTACGATTGTTGATATCAGTTAATTTTCTTTCATACAAAAATCTAAATAATATATTTTTCTATAAAAATTATCTAATTTAATTGAGAATTTTTCCTCTTTCGAGAACTAATTGTAAAATTTTTAGAAATTTTTATTCGAAGTTTTTACTTCAAGTTAAATACAATTCAAAGAATGCTGATAACGGCTTTAGCAGGCCAGAAAATGCATTACATTTTGCTAGTGTCTCTTTGTACAATTCTATATGATTTTACATTTATGCTTTCCAACGGAAAGCTAATGTGAAATGAAAAATAGTAGTGTACAATTGTTTTTAAATGAATTGTATTTAATTTGAAGTAAAAACTTCGAATAAAAATTTCTAAAAATTATCTAATTTATTTATTTACATTTCGTTATTTCAAGGATTAAGTTATGGTGTAATTATACAATACAATACAGAAACAGGCATTTTGTTTGTGTAAAATAATGTACTACTGTCAAAAACACTTGAAAAAGTATTACTTTTGACATATGTACGTAAATTGAAAACAAAGTCAGTCAGCTGTGCTACTGCTCATCTTGTGTAGTTATGCCATGGATTAAGTTTGTGGGTTTTAAATTAAACTCAATGCTATTGTGATAACTTTTAATATCCAAATACTTAACCCAATAACATTATATTATATTTTTAAATCGCCACCACAAAATCATTAAGTAAAGAATAGGAAAACGTTGTTTAAACAATTTCATTAAACGATTGACAAATTTATTTTCTTATTAAATTGTCTCTCAATATTATTTTTATTGCATTAATCCATTTAATGAAATAAAATGCCTTGAATAAATTTCATTTAATTCTACTATAAAAAAAGAGACACAAAAAATTAACTTAAGATTACATTATTTTATTTAAATACTCAAACTCCCTAAGAAATGTTATACAATTTATAGTCATTTTTTGTCATTGTATCTATGTATATTATCTGTATGTATTTTTACTATTGTCTTGTTATGATACTTATGTTTGCTTAAAGCTCTAAATTTATTTTTGTTACACAAGCTTACAAAAACCAAATACAAGAACAAACCCAAAAACAAAAAATCAAAATGGCCTTCATATTCTAAAGGAAATCTAAATCTATTTTATCACTATATAATACTTATTATTACTACTCCTACTCTAAATTATACAAATTAACTATTCACACCACTAAAGAAGATATAAAATAAAAACTGCATAATCCTTAAAATAAAATATGTTAAAAAAATATGCTAAAATAAATATAACACACACACCAAAATAAGAGGAAACTGAAATTTATTAAAAATTTACTATTTGTTACAAAAACAGCATCGAACATTTTAATTTTCAACATTACATACATACATACGTTATTTATTTGTAATATTACCATTTTTAAGTTTGAACTAAAATTGTTTAAAAAATATGAAATTAAAATTTGAAGAAAATGCAATGCTTTTATTGCTTTTAAATTATATTACACATTGTTTATATAAAATATTCAATATTAAAAACAGCAAAAATTAAATAGTATATTAACATTATATTAAAAAAATGTATTTTTATGTAAACGCTTTGCCTTAAGAAATAAACAAAAACAAACCAAAAAAAAATCATCAAAAACAAAAATATGTTTGAAATTATCTTTTGAATAAACTGAAATTACATACATAATTTCATTTAAAGCTAAATCATTAGATGTTTTCTATTAAATATTTTAGTAAGAAACTAAAAGGTAAGATTTAATGATTTATTTTGATTCTAAAACCTTTCGTTGTTTTGCTGACAAATCAGCATCTTTAAAATTAAGAGTAAAATCACGAATTTAAATGCCAAACGATTTTCAGTTGAACTGACGACATGCTCAACATGCCTACCCTAAGTTATAATGAGCCAGTTTATATTGATCTAAGGATAATGATTTCCAGAGAGATACCACAAGGAAGTGTTCTATCTCCCCTGCTGTGTCTGTTAGCTGTTAACGGCATCCTTATACATACGTTTCGAGGAACGGTAAAGGACGATGGTTGCCTACCTAGATGCTATTGTGATACTGGTAATGGGAAAATTTCTTCCCATAATCAGTGAGCCCACAATGGTTTGGGTGTTAACCCCGACTAGGCGTAACTTGTACTATTCACCAGAAGTTGTAAAACGAAACGCTTTACAATAACGTAATTTGAAGTTTTGGAACTTGCACTTACTGGCAAAATAATTAGGAGTGTTCCTGGAAAGCAAATTGCACTGAAGAAGGAAAATCAATTGAGAATCAATAGAGGTCTCAACGCTTTAAACTCATGTATGGATTTCATAGGTAAACATTGAAAATTACGGCCGAACGTAGTGAATTGGATCTTTTTATCAGTGGTAAGATTCATTACTTTTAGCATTACTCTTAGTTGCAGAACTTTCAGTCTGGAAAGGCACTACAAATGGCTATTAGCGATTTACTAAGGTTGCATGAGTTAACTTGATTGTGGCGGAGGTAAACAGGGTCATACAGAAATCTTACAAGAATACGTTTTCAAATACACCGTTATGCGGTATTTACTACGTTTATCCAGGGGCCCCTTGATATGTCTATGGAATTTCCTGGAATTTTTATATCGGTACTAATATTTTTGATATTATTAACTTTTTTTAAGTATATTAACAAACACAAACTGCGAAGCTTTTTGAATTCTCTGCAGAAAACACCCAGCCTTTGGCAACCCGCAACCCTCTGACTGATAGTCCGCCTATTCTATCGGGGCACCCGATTCCTTCTTCAAGAGTTTTACGATGAATCTATTTATCTTCGAGGTGCTAAATTACACACCAGTTTGTTGCACCCAGAGATGGGAATAATGCACTATATTTTTAGTGCACTAACAATTTCACTACAAATATTTACTTAGTGGTAGTGCTATTAAAATTTCATCATCAAATTGCACTACCACCACATTTTAGTGGTATTAAAAAAAAAATTCCACTACCACATTTTAGTGGTATTAAAAAAAGAATTGCACTAACACTACATATGTAAAAAAAGAATTTCACTACCACTACATTTTAGTGTTATTTAAAAAAGAATTGCACTAACACTACATTTTAGTGGTATGTAAAAAAAGAATTTCACTACCACTATATTTTAGTGTTATTTAAAAAAGAATTTCACTACCACTAAATTTAGTGGCATTTAAAAAAATTGCACTACTATTAAAATTAGTGGTATTGTAAAAAAATAAAAGCAATTTGGATGAATTATGTAATATAATAGAAAATTAAAGTTATATTTTCAGGCTTTTATTTAAATGTTTACAATATTTTTTATTTTATTTCTGCAAACCATTTAGTGGTAGTGAAATTTTAATAGCACTACCACTAATTATTTGATTTTTAGGGCACTAAAAATATAGTGCAATATGCCCATCTCTGTTTGCACCTTTACATCAGATATCAAAGGGTTAATACCATTAAAGTCTTTGATCTTTGAAAAGTAAATACATATGTATGGTGCCCAAAAAACAAAAATGTCAAATGAGTTTATTTGAAATAAACAAAATTTTAAGAGATCAAAACGTGTTTCACAAATAAAATATTCATGGCACATTAATATAATTACAAAAAAAAAACAAAGTTCAATAACATTTTAAGTAAATAGAATGTGAAAATTAAAATATGAACCTTTTTCTCTGCCAACAACTCAATTTATTTGTTTAATTTACATGCTTGCATTATTTCTTTATGCATACAAATAATATTTACAACAATAGCCCATAATTTTAGTACAGAAGTGAAATTAAGAATTTACGAAACATATAGTAATTCGTTCTACTAAATAATTGAAAAATAAATGGCAACCTTTTGATTTTTCTTTAATTAAAATGAACACTAGAGAAATGGCGCAAAAAACTAGTGACACACACTTTAAATTGTTTTTTTTTTCTTTGTTTTTTCTGTCTATGACATTTGTTGAAGATTTCCAAGTATGTAAATATAAATGTAATAATACATAATTATTTTATAATAATTAAACAAGTATTTGTACAGCAAAATAAATAAAACAAGCCACAAAAAGTTCATTCAACTTAAAGACAAAAAAAAAACGGGAATCAAGTCAGTAGACATCACCATCGTTATTATTTGCAAATAATATTTTGCCTGCATTTGCTTCCCAGATACATATTTACTAATATTTTATCGAGTATATAATTTTATAAAAAGCATTTGTTTGAATTTTTATTTTCACGCAATTCCAGATTTCTTAGTTGTCGGATATTAGTGCTAAATAATATTTACATACCTTGGTTAACAAGTTTTATAGTTCTCTTTTTTATATATTTTTGTAATTTTATAATTTTTTGTAACAATTCACTTTCCTTCAACTGTATTCACAAAATGTTTGCAACGGAATGCGTTTATTACGATTTTTTCTTTCTTTGCAAAAACAACAGAAATGTGCCGCAACTTTTTTTTATCAAACCAAAGTAAATCTTTTTGTATCCTTTACTCTAAAGAGTGTGTGTGTTATATATTTTGTGGAAAAGAGATAGCTATAGAAATGGCGTAATTAACGCGTTGTCAAAATACTAAAACAGATATGTTTAGAGACAAATTGTATATTTTTCAGTGCTACCGTACCAATTAGATTGCTAGGACGACTAAACTATTGAATAATTATATCATTTTACAATACATAATACTTTTTAGACAATATTAGATTAACAGTAGAAACACAAGTCACCTTAAATCGCACAAAATTAAAATCTATTTTAATTTCATTAAAATTTCTCTAAAGCTCACATCTTTGTACTCTCACTTCGAGTGTCAATTCTTTATATTTTGCGAACAAAAATCGTGTTTTTTTTTTAAATGACAACTTTAAGAAATCCAAAAATTAAAATACGGATGATTACGTTTGTAAATATAATAAAATGCATTATTTTATAAAAATATATGCATATAAAGAGATTTTACTTTTTCTATAGAAGCAAAATACGGAAATTATTCCACTTATATATACATTATACACTATATAATTGTAAGACGATCGGTTAAAAAATTTTCACGCTCCCACAGTTCACTTCATAGTACAAACACATTAATTGGGAATGATGACTGAAAAAATACTGGCAGCACTACACACGTGGTGAATTTCATGAATTTTCAACAGCTGACTAGTGTTATGCAAACGGTTGTCAATTTTGACAATGCTTTTCTAATACAAGTATTTAGAATTTTATTTTTTTCGTAAATTTAATTGAAAATTATTAAATTAGTAATCATGTCATTATTCAATGCATTCTCAAGGTAAAGTATATTTATAAAAAACAAATACTTTAATCAAACATCGATTGGATTTAGATTAACTCTTCAAACAACAGCGGTGCTGAGACAACCCAATGCCTGGCTGCATTCTACACCGGTCTTGTGTGCCGAACCTTTGAAGAAAAAGAGAAAATTAGATCCACAAATTATTAAACAACGTGAGGACAGACGTAAAAAGAAATTGGAAAAACAAATTAGACGTCTGGAAAAGAATGCCAGACAATTGAAACCGGTCGAAGAACTTGAAGTACCCTTGGATTTGATAGATGAACAAAAGTGCGTAAATTAAATTAAACAAAAGATTGAATATAATACTAGATATTGTTGTTTTTTATTTTTAGACAACGTGCACGGAAATTAGCCCCCCTTACAGTAACCGAATTGGAACATAGAGCCCAGTTGAATAAACAATGGGCTCGTTACAAACACGAGCAAAAAATGCAAGATTTTCAAATTATTGACCGTTTAATGCAATCACAACGCAAAGCTTTGGAGGAGTTACGTCTGGAGTCTGAAGAACTATATCAAGAGGCCATACAACCCGACATGTCCCTAATGCCGGTAACTTTAAAGGGTCCGGTTGCTACACCACCTATCAAAGATTATGAATCACCTGATGGTGAATATATTTTAGAATCGAAACAGTGGGATTAATATAATAAGAACTTTTCCTATTAGAAGTGAAATAAAGCTACTACATAAATTTTATTGTTGGTTTTTTAGAAATATTCCAATAAAATAGAACAATTTTCAAGAAATATGTACCTATTTATTATTATCATTTATTTCAAGTATATTACAATGTAAATTTCTGAATAATGCATAATACATGTACATTAACTTGAAAGTAAATGTATAAATACAAAATTAAATTTAAATACATACAAAATAGAGGCCCCCAGCCAAATTAATTATTTAATTAAAATAATATTAAATATAGGTATGTCCCAGAGTAGTAAGAAAAAGGAAAAAATAAAATAGTAACCCCATTAAAAAAGTTATAAGGCGAATGCTGAAAAATATAGCAAGATTTAACTAATACCCGAAAAATACATTAAAAGTTTCAATCGATAAAAGAACGCTCAAAAATACTGCACTTGTATTTGAGAAAGCAAAACTGAGAACAGAGATTTATAAGGTAAGTCAGATTCGAATATCAACAAAGTGTCTAAAACAACATTCCAAAACAGTACTGTTATATTCAAAAATAGGCATTCATCTTCGAACTTTATAAATATAGCGCACAATAACATTGACTAATCGATTAAGTTTAGCCCAAATACAAGCCACAGTGCCATATACCACTTCAAGCCCATAAAATAAATGGGGCATTAAGAGAGCATAAGCTAATTTATATCTTATACGACAAGGCAGATATGCACTATTAGAATAAATTTGGCGCAATATACCAAAGGTTTTAGAAAATAAATTATTAGTATGACACTCAAAATTAAGTCGGTTATCCAAATATATCCCTAAGCATTTCAGGTTATCAACAAAGGTAATTTTCTGACCATCAATAGAGATATAGCTTAAGTTTTGGAGAAATTAACCACTAGAGAATTAGAACGAGACCACTGTAGAAATCGTACCAGGCTATAATTAATATTAGATTATAAGGCATCGGCATTATTCTTGTGAGATTTAAACAAAAAAAAAACGTCATCAGCAAATATAAAAGATCTTCATAAACTAGAGTCTATGTAAAGAGGTAGGTCATTGACATACATAATAAAAAGAAGTGGTCCCAATACAGATCCCGAAGGAACACCAGCAAATAAGGAAAGTGTACCAGAGTAAACACCACCAACATCCACAAATTGATATCTCCCAGACAAATATGAATGGATCAAAAAACAGGCTGATTTAGAAAAGTTAAAAAGATTAGTCAATTTTTTAATCAAGATGACATAATTAACAGAATTAAAGGCTTTAGTCAAATCAAGCGATACCAATGATGATAAGAAGTTATTATTTATATTATCCCTTATAGCATTGTCACAGAATTCCATTCCGATCGAAAGAGGAATTAATTACGCATTTTATTCTTAAGAAAAATTAAAACGATTTTTTCGGAATGGATTAAACCACTTTAAATTTTTTGAACATAATTGTTTGTAATTATTTAATTTTCTCAAATTTTTAATCAATTTCTGAACTAAATAATTGACTTCAGTTTGAAAATAAAAAACGTTTTCAAAATAAAAGCGGAAAAATAACCTTTGTAACTCCTTGAGAATTAACAAAATCAATTAACATTTTGAAATAAAATTTGCCATAAGCATACAGGATTTCATATTGAATGTGGCTGTTATTTTTATTCAAACTTCTACTTGGAGGTTGTTCCTTCTAATAAAAGCATTTTCATCTGCATATATTCATTAATTTAAATTCTTAAATATGTAAATAAAAAATGTTAAATTTTTTAAAATTTCACTTTCGTTTTCAATATGAATGAATTTATTTTTCTGTACTTGTCTCATAGGGCAACTTAAAATCCAATGTCAATGCCTTTTAATATTGCTTTTCAGTCAAGGTGATGTATGGATAAAGATGTAGACAGACACTGACTGTGAAAATGATGGAAAATGAGCAATATTATTTACACCATTTACAAATAGTATGCAAAATCTTATCATAGGCATTTCGATTTGTTCTTCATAAAATTGAAATTTTCAGAGGATCACAATATTTATGTACAAATTAAATATTATTGATGGTATACATACGTATGTATATAATAATCTGTTACAGCTGTTCTGAATTTCTGACAAGTGGAAATGGTTTAATAATAGTTGCATAGAAAACCTTTCGCATAATATCTTGGACAAAATTCTATTGTTTTTTTTTATTTTTTTTTATTTATGACCCTTATACGAGTATGAACGTACAAACATACATATATATGTATATATGTACATATGTATGTATTTCATATTTATTTATCGTTATTTGAAAATCTTATTCAATACATTGCGGCTGTGTCAAGTAGAAATATGTATGTGGATTTTTTTGCTTTAAATTTTAAACAAAATTTTTGTTGCGCTTTTTCTTTTGGCCCATAGCAGAAGAAATATCAAAAAACAAAATCATAAACGACCACATTAGTTCTCCTGCAACGGTCTTTTGAAACACATCAATACCTTAATTATATACAACATATTTGTATTATGTCACTACAATTGCAAATTGACAAACTTAAGGGCCTAGACAATTATAAAGCTTGGTCAATGACGGTGCGGGCCTATTTGGAAGTCGAAGATTTGTGGACTGTTGTGGAGAGTGGTCCAGATGGTAGCGATGAGGTTGGTTCCTATACATTTTTGTTAAACATCGTTTAAATTCACTTTCTTTTCTTAAAATTTAGAGTCTACAAAAAGATAAACGTGCCAAATTTATTATACTGTGTTTAATTGAACAGAAACTGTGCCAGTTTATGGTCAGCATACGTACCGCAAAGGATTTATGGGCTTATTTGAAAAAGCAACATTCGTTACGGTGAATTTTTAAACTATTAATTATTGTAGTTGTTTAAATAACAAAAAATAAAATCTGAAATTGCATTTTAATAAAAAACAATATTGAACATTTTCTCTTTTGTTTTAAGTCTAGAAAAACTTTAATAAAATCATAGATTTGTTTTAATATTAATGTAATATGGAAAATCTTTTATATATATTCAAATCCGAATTTCTTAAACTTTTAGACTTATTCACGGGAAATATTTAATAAAGACTGTTCATTTTCAGGATTTTATAATACTAAACTAAGCAAAGTAAACTTTTATTTATTAAAAGATTTAAGAGCTCTGACCAAGTTAAATGTAGAAAAAATGCCTAATTTGTTTCGAATTATATTGTGTATATAAAAAAGTTTTACCATTCCTGTTGTCATTAACCCTAAAAATTATAATGCTAGTCATCTCAATAATTCTTTTACGATGTTAAAATTTGAAATAGTATTACAGTGGCTCATAGCTTATTTTATGCAGGGCATTATTTTGTTTTCAAAGCTGCATAAAAAGAAAATTAACAGGAACTTAAAAAAGAAACCGGTGTAATTTACAAGAAAAAATGTTATAGTCTAACAAACAAAAACATTTATTGCAAAAATGTACATTTTAATATATTTAAAATAAAATAAAAGAGCTCGTTTTTTTCAAAAACTTGAAATTAAAACTGTCAATAACACGATTTTATATTTGATGTGTAACGCCCTTATTCAAAAACGATTATTAAATTTAACAAACGTTTATTAAGGCAGATTTGCATATAAAAACCTGCTTAATAAACGTTTGTTAAATTTAATAATCGTTTTTGAATAAGGAGGATAGTCTTTATTATATAAAACGGATTTAAGGCGATTTGGCGATTAGATGCGACCAGTTTTTGGGTAATACTCCATGTGAATGGAGCGAATATGTCAAGATTAGATTCATCGGCGAAGATGTCCGAATTTCAAAATGCAGATTCCTTGCAAATTTGTTTTTCGGCTTTAAAAACGGTTTCTTTCATGCAACTCAACAGTTTACCCAGGTCAGCTTCAGTTGTCAAGGCAGTTGTGAAGCTGATAGCCTTGGTTTTACCATTGTTTTTCTTAAAATGTGCCGCTCATCATGCTCATTGAACATTTTTTTTTTTTTTTTAAAGAGAATTAACACTCGGGCAATTAATATGCCTACATACAATGGTGTTGCTTTCTTTGGAAAGGGGATAGGTTAAAGAAGTAAAGGTGGTGAAAGAAAAAAGCTTTTTTATATTACAACTCTGCAATTGCGCATTATGTTTGTTTTTAGTGCAGAATTACAGAGCCTCTGGTGGTGAGTAGGCGCATTAATGTTAAAGATTGATTTAATAGCCTTTATTTAATTATTTTACTTCGGTGGCGTTTCATGCTATACGTTATATCTGTGGCTATACCACCGAAGGAGGACGCTGTGATAAATATTAGTTATAATAGGATAGAAAACTTATTATTATCAGAAACCGATGTTCTTTAAGTGGCAGCGGCTGGTAATCGAACCCGGGCTACAAATACAATAAATAAAATAAGCTGTGACTTAAAAAAACAGCACATTTTATTTAAATATATTAAAATATACTTTTTACAGTAAATATTTTTTGCTTGTTAGACTATAACTAATGAACAAGTTGTACCCGATTTTAATTGAAAACAATCGTATTACGAATCATGAATTTGGAATTAGAAGAAAGCACAGTACTATCGAAGAAACTTATAGACTTGAAAATATCGAAAGGAAAACATTTGAAGAAAAAAAATATTCTCGTCAAAAAATATTATCGAAATTTCTCAAGCGTTGACCAAACACGCAAGCTTAAGGAAGAAGAATTCAAGGAATTCTATGGCAAACCTAATATACCCCCCATAATTTTATAAAAATGGTATAAAAATGTCTTCCATTAGTCTATAAATTAGTGTAAATTATAATAAATATACATTTAGTAACCTCTCTCGCTTTTTAAGCATGTAGAAATTCCATAGGTAAAATATGGGGATTACGACCGAACGTAGTGTATACAATAGCAGCATAAACAATTTACAATATTTAATCAGGGGTTCTGTCATTAGATCAAGTCCTTGGAATTGTGCTACTTTAACAGGGTGATTCCATAACAGTTAAATATGTGGGGGTGTTATTAGGAACCTGACATGCTTGACATTAACTGTACACGTCACGGTCTATGCGGTACCAGAAGGCATTAAGTCTATTGCTCCATCCTGATTTCAGTTGTGAGTGACAGAATCTTCTCGGTTTCTGCTATCGATGGTGGTCGACCTTCAAGTACTGCATTCAAGCGGTATCATGCAACCGCGAAATTTATGGTCTCTATGAATGTCGTTAAAAGCTGATATACAAGCTGCGATCAAATGTATATACATACGTAGGTCATGTCTAATACGGCGAGAGTGTTTAATGAGTTTGAACATCCCAGAAGGAACTGTTGCGTCAATATTGTATTCATTGACCGGAATCCTCGTAAATACTGTAAGATCCATGGGAAGCTGAGTGTCATAGGAAGACGCTGACAAAGGTTCAGAGATGTGTCTCACTTGATATTACTGGAGCAACAAGAAAAACATCACAAGTACTCATTGATATAATTTTGCATCTACTACCTATTGTACGTGATGGAGAGGGAAATATGTATGTATGTATATACCCCAATAGAGATCCAGGATAAGGAAGCTTTAAAGAACTTCCACAGAATACACGATTGTTATGCGGTATTAACTGACAGATCTAAAATGAAAGTAGACACAGGTTTTGATGTCTATATATTGGAGACGGACACTAAACTGTCAGTCAGAATTTCAGATTAATGTAGTGCCTTCCAAGCGGATATATTAACCACAGAGTATATATACTCTGTGATATTAACGAAAGCCTTAGATCTTGTGAAGGAAAACGTCATATGTGGAAATAAGCGAGTTTTAGGCATTATAAATCAAATCAAAAAATATATATTAACCTCATTTCAATACTTCTTGAACCACCCTCGTTATATTTTGGGTTTATTTAATATTTATTTAAAACGTTTTCTAGTTTTTTGTATCTGAACTACCCTTGTAAACCATAGATTTCTTGCTTATTTTGCATTTCATTCAAACATTTTACTACATGTGTCTCGTTTTGATGGCAGGTTTTTTATTTAGTTTATATTTCCATCGATTAACAAGAACTATATACTTTTGTTATTGAAATATATACATACATACATATGTATTTAATTAAAAATAATAATAAAAATGTCTTTAATAATTAAAATAGACAAATTGAGAGGTCGGGAAAATTACAATGGTTGGTCAAAGAAAGTGCGTATGTATTTGATATCGGAAGGCCTCTGGAGTTCTGTTAGCTCGATTAATTCATTTAATGAAAAGGTGAGTAATTAAAGGCTAACAGATTTGAAATACATTTTATATACATACATATGTACATATTTTTTTTAGAAAAACAAACGTGTAAAATTTATTTTATTGTGTTTAATTGATTATGGACTATTTGAATTTATTGAACCGGATGCTACACCTCACACAATATGGATAACATTGCAAAAACAATGCACTGAAGCGGAAGCAAAGTGAAATTTATTAAGGGTCGGTGTGTGAGTGTTAATAAGAGACTTGAAATAGAAAACATGTACTTTTAAATTTAATAGAAAAATAAATTTATTCACAAATAAATGTATTAAATGTCAGAGTTTTTAAAGAATTCAATCTTATTTTGTGACGTCTTTAATTTTTCCTAGTTCTCTAGAAGGCATTTTTAAGGGCATTTGTACCGATTTATCAATTAAAATTCAGTTGAAATCAATTTTCTAAAATAGTGTTTAATACACAACTAAATTTGTATAATTGGAACAAACAATATCACCCCTATCGTGAATAAAAATTCCACATGAAATTTGTTCCCTTTTATTTTTTTAACATTGAATTTTAATAGGAAAAATGTGAAAAGGGAACAAGTTTCATGTGGAATTTTTTTTATTTTATTTTTATTTCCTTTAATTTTTTTCGTGAATAAAAATTCCACATGAAATTTGTTCCCTTTTATTTTTTTAACATTGAATTTTAATAGGAAAAATGTGAAAAGGGAACAAATTTCATGTGGAATTTTTATTCACGATAGGGGTGTATATTGTTACGGAATTATATTTCAATTTAAATTTAACGATTTGTAACGGCTGGTATCAACTTACAGCATGTTTATTATAAACTAGGTTGCCGGAAAATTAATCCCTCAAATTGCCAGGTTATCCCGCGGCGATTTAAATAAGTCCCAAGTCCTTTTATACCTTCATATGGGAAGCTGGAACGCTGAAATCTTGTATTAAAATAATTTCTAGGTTATAAAACCAACGAGAAACCGTAACACAATACAGTTAGATGACCCAATAATAGACTAACCGCATAAGTATGTGTTAAAGTAAATTGTAAAAGATTATTAAAAGACAGTGATTCATAAATAATTCACCCCTATCGTGAATAAAAATTCCACGTGAAATTTGTTCCCTTTTCACATTTTTCCTATTGAAAATCAATGTTAAAAAATAAAATGGAAAAAATTTCATGTGGAAATTTTATTCACGATAGGGGTGATTTTGTACATTTGAATAAATAAACAGCCCAATCATGAATAAAAATACCGCGTGAGTTTATTCCCTTTTACCATTTTTCCTATTTAAATCCAATGCTAAAAAAATAAAAAGGAAAAAAACTCCCGCGGATTTTTTATTCATGATTGGGCCGAAAGACTCATTTTCTTAAAACTACATAGATAGGTACATATTTACTATATAGATATATTTTCTTTAAACTACTTGACGGTTTTGTTTTTACAATTAAAGGAATACATACAGTTTATTTAAAGGAAATAAACCACCGTTTTTAAAAGGTAAAAACTTAACAATATAAAATATATGCAAAAAACGTACCCGTTTATTATAAAAAAAATAATAGTAAAAACAAATCAATTAATTCTTTAAAGTATTTTATATATAATACGCCTGACAATAGTTTTCATTTAAGTATGCATTTCTTGTCTCTTGCTATCCATTGAGCGAGCTATTATATAGTGTGCCTCATCTCTTGAATTTCTTTTCAAAAACGTCAATACACTAAAATATACCAATAAATTGCATACAGAACGCAATAGCAAAAAATGTCTTTTGACTTTCAAATAGACAATTTAAAAGGACGACAAAATTATAATGAATGGTCAAGAAAGTTGAGGTCCTATTTGGTGTCTGAAGGTTTATGGAATATAGTGCGTAACGGTAGCTCATCGGATATAGTGGTAATAAACGAAATTCTTCAATTAAAACCAAATAAAAATATGAAAGATATATACATATGTGTAAATTTTAGAAAATTAAACGTGCCAAATACATAATAATATGTTCAATTGAAGATGATTTACTAGAATCGATTGATGTGGACGCTACGCCTTATACAATATGGACAGCCGTACAAAAGCAGTGTACTTCACAAGCAACATAAAGGTTATTTAAATCTAATTACATAATTTTAATTAAGCTTTGTATCTAATTAAAATTATGTAATTATATGCCTTAATATTTATATATGTACAAGTTCATATTCTTTCGTTTGATTATTTATTAGAAAATATGTTATTTATCTATAGTGTTTATAGCAACGAAAAAAAACAATTTTAATTAATTGTTAATTGTAAAAAATATTATTTATATTTAAACTTAATGGAAATTAAATAATTAATATTGTAAACTACGTTTTGTGCAAATATCATCTAAAATTTGACGCAATTCTTCATCCTCAAAACGTCCCTCTAAGGAGGGTATTAAAGCTTTGGCTTCTTCGGGTGCCTCCGGACACAAATTACCTAAAGCAGCCAATTCAAATTTATGCAATTTCTTTTGCATTAATAAACTGTAAATAATAAGTTCAATAATTGTTAAATAATATAAAATGTATTGAAAGTAATTTCGATTTTATATTCGTAAAATTATAGCATTTGTCTAATTAATTATCAGGGGTGTCATAGAAAACAATATTGTCGGAATTAGTTTTAAAACCGACAAGAAAAAATGCTTTGGTGTCATAGGGCACTGCTACACGTTCAATTAATATCGAGATATTTCTAGTATCTAGTATTTCTAGCATTTTTTCTTGTCGGTTTTAAAACAAATTCCGACAATATTGGTTTCTACGACACCCCTGTATACAAGGTTTTTTCTAACATTTGTATATGTATTTAGTAAGAGGAAGATTTTGAAATTTTTATATTAAAATGTTCTTGAGTCCCGATGTGATAAATGGACAAGAATGTCAAAGAGATAAAAAATACCCATTTTTGAGTCACTATTTAAAGCAAACCATACTGTTGTACGTATAAAGGCATCTAGCCGTCTGAGAAATTATTTGGCATTTGATTGCAATAATTATAATTATTATAGAGCTCTAATTTAGTTTATCCTCAGCTAATTTTAAATGCACTTTTGCAGTTTTATAAAACACGAAATTACTTTCTTACTAAACCAACTAGGTAGCAATTATAAAAATATATTTAAATATATACCTCCTCACTGCTGCTATGGTTTCCTTATTTTTGAATTTACGAAAACTGTCCGTATACGCATAAGTTTTCATAAATACCTCTGAAAATTCTTGTTCCTCATCGGCCGATTCGTTCTGTCGCTTACGATGATCCAGCAACATGTGCACTTCGGATATAAGTAAAGTTTCAGCATTTTCAAATTCTTAAACAGGCCGAAAAATAAAAACAGGGAATATATTTAAAGTAATCAATATTTTAAGTAAACAATTATCTCATTAGATATTATTAAACAATATAATAACAAGCGCCTTTTTGAGAGTGTTAAATCAAAAGAAGAATAAATAAATTTTCAATTTGGTTTATTAATATGACCGTGTTCTATAAGAAAATCATAAATTTGACGAGTCTTATTCACATCGATTTTAATTAAACGTCGAGCATCGGCCAATCGTAAATGTCCCACTTTAGAGTTTTCGGCCACTAAAATATTTTTGTAATCTAAATATGCCTGCGGCACTATGCGCGCAACACTGCACAGTTTACGTTCATCTTCATTGAGTTTGGCAAAGCCGGGTAAACCTTTAAAGAAATAATGATAAAGAGAAAAAATTATATAATTGTCATATAATAGAATAATCGAAGAATCTGTCTTACCATACACATCCATGGGAGCTGCTTTCTTACGGGGAATTGCATTTGTGGTGGGAGTTATAAAATATGTTCCACTTAATGTTTCCACTGTTGTTTTACCATTTGGTATCAATTTACGCCAATCGTATTGACAACGTATCCGTTCATTTTTAGCACGTTCCCGTTGTTCGTACATGCGTTTCTTTTTCAATTTAAAGTATAAAGAACCGCCAACCATGGTACGCACACCATTTTGCCGTAGTTCATATAAACTGAAAGACAAATAATATATATATGTATATACCTATATTAATATATTAAATTTTAAAAAGTAAAGTTAATCGTGCTACTCACCGAAATATAGTCTTTTGTAAATCACTAAAATATTTCAAACCCTCCATTAACAAATCAAATTTGGTAGGTTCACACAGCTGCATAAAAGCCAGAAAACGTTTACAATTCTGTTCTGAACGCAAGGCATCTGCATACTTTGTAATCCAACCCAGACAACGATTTGCCATTATTAAACCATGATCGCGCATAATTTTATAACGACGTTGACGCTCCCTAACGAAAACCAAAACATTTAAGATATGAAAGCTATTTAATTAAAGAAAAACTTACCTTAAACGATGATTATAGGATCTTACTATAGCTAATTTTAATTCCTCCACACACACTGCCGTCTTATTCTCTTCCGCTCCTTCGATGGCTGGTATATTACGTAGACTGTTTTCTGATTCTAATATGGTGGTTAAAAGACTTTCGGCTGTTACATCGTAGGGTGTGTCAAAGTCGCCACGTGCGCAGCGATAACCACCCATCATTTTAAATTGCATGGAAGTAATATCATCATGTCTGGGTGGATCTACCGAACGCATTTTTACCACATATGGCATAATTTCTGGCATATAGGTTTGAGTTGCGTGCTGTAGTCCTAATAAACGCTCAAATATGCCACCAAAATAATTATCATGATAATGCTGGCGACATTCTGCCGCCGAATAATGATATTGCAATGATTTAGCCACTGCCTCCCAATTGCCATAACCTTGAGTTTGTAGACTGTTTAACAGTATGCGTTCATCTCGTGCTGTCCAATTGCCAGGACCGGGAAATATTTGTATATCATCTTTTATGATAGTATACGCATGATTATTGTAATGTTTTATGGTTTCTCTGCCTTTAGCAAAACATTGCAGACATAATTCCGCTGAACAATCGGCACATTTTACGTAGGGTTCTTGCAAGGCCAAACGGCAACAGGCACATTGATGAGCATGGATATAGCTGTTCTTAAAGTCTTTTACAGTAGTTGAATGTTGCATTTGCTGTTCCAAGCGACTGTTAAATTGTTGAGGGTTATAGGATGCAACCAAATATTTAGTGTCCGGTGTCACCAAAGCTTTTATTATTTTATTTTTACATTTCTTTTTAGAAACGGCGCGAGCTGCTTCAAGTAAAATGCAAATTATTTATTGGTAATCCTCATAAGAGGAGTAAGTGAAAAAATTTAAACAATTTATAATATTTCTCAAAATGCGCTTGTTATTAGTTAAATATGTTAAAATTATTTATTTTTCATTACCTTTGGGAAACTGCAAATCGGCAGCATCTTCTTCCACCATATCAACTGGATTCATAAAAGACATTTTGCTAAGGTTTAATTGAGTTCTGTTTTAAAAAGTTAAGAAATAAATAAAGACTTTGAATTGAAATTCTATTTCCTTAAAAATGTTCACTTTCTCCCGAAAAACGAGTGCCCTTTTTTAAACGGCTTTTGTTTTTGTTGGCAATAAAGTGATGTCAACTATGTATTATAAAGACTCGTTTATAGCATAATTAAAAAAAAAATATTTTTTTACAAAGAACAAAAGTTACACAAAATTCAAACATATATAATTTGCTGAAAAGAACACCAAAAATATTTTAAAAAGTATTAAATTAAAAGATCCAAATAAAATATATACTATTATATATATAACATTATTTTGTCGGTACTTATTACTGTCAAGTTAACATCACTATTTCCAACCAAAACAAAAGTTATCGATTACACTGTTGTTGTTTGTTACAAGGTTGTTTTAACAAAGTACTTGGTTACTACAGCTGTTTATCTATTGTGAATGATTTATACGATAATTAATTTAAACAAGCTGTAGTGTGTTTGGCTAAAATTAATTAAATTAAAATTATTTATTGTAGTCCAACAAATGTCTTTGAACTTGACATTGCCTTTAGAATCAGAAGCTGTGAAAAATATCGAAAATATACCAAAATATTCCGATTTTTGTAAGTTTTTGTTAATTGAAGAATTGTGTTTGGAAGACGACTACCGGCTGTTGCACTATGGCAAATGTAGTGTAATTGGAAAAATACAAATAACCACTGAAGGTGATGTTTTATTGGAAAATGTACGCGTAACTAATTTACCAATGTAAGTATAATTAAGTTTTTAATTGGTTGTTATTTGTAATATTTTTCTTTATTATATATGTAACTATGTACATAATATCAAAATAAAACATAATTGGCAACATATGGAATTCCTAAGAAAGATATGCAGTATCAATTGCTTTATTTGTTTAAATTATTTGCAAATCGTTTGATAGAGCTTTGAAATAGTTTTCGAATTAGAGAATTTCATAGCATTAGAATTCTTAAAAATATTATGCATTATTAATTGCTTTACTAGAATAAACTATTTACACGTTGTTTTATAGTGCTTTGAAATTGTTTTCCATATACATAAGTATGTATACGAGTAAATACATGACTATATAACTACTCGAAAAAGTTTTATTTTGCATCAATAAAAGTGAGTTTAAACGACTATTTATTTAAACTAGATAGGTATAAACAGTTGTTTCATCAAAATTTTAATTACTTATTATCTTTTTAAGATGGAAAATATACATAAATCGATAGAACAGTTTTGAATTTAATCGTTCAACAATTCTAAAACATAAATGTTTAATATAGGTATAAAATAACTATGAAAAATACACAAGTTTATAATTTCTTTTTACTTTCAGCGAATTCTCACTTCCCGAAGGAACCTTAAGTATACGTCTATTAACCTTTTCATATTTTGGCAACCAACTACTCAACAATAAATATGTGGAAGTAACTGGAGAATTATTTCTGTACAATACAACAAATTCTCAAGATAATCATCATATATTTTTGACTTCCAAAGGCATTGTAGAACAATTAAACTCTACCACAAACGACGAGGAGCACAACAAGCTATTTCAATATTTTCATGACAATTACAGCCCAGCCATTAAAGTTTGGTTTGTACAACCAGTAATCCGAGCTGGTGACTTAATACAACGCAATTTAGAATTAAGAATGTTGCAGCAGCACATGCTATAAAAAATGAGCCAATATTTTATAGAATCCAAACAGCCAATATTTTTTAGTTTCAGTCGAATTTTCCAAAACCCAGAAAGTTGTATAGATTTTGATTTGTTTATAAAAGATTTTCAAGAAAATTTTGAAGTAGAACAGCAAGAAAATTGGAACAAATTTTGGAGTAAACAAGGTGAGGCACAAGTACTTCAGACATGGAATGAAAAATACAAAGATTATCTAAAATCGGAAAAAGAAACTGAAGATCTAGTTGAAACAGATTGCCTTGAAGAGTCCAACAAGGATTATGTTGAAGAAAATTCAGCTAAAGAAATTGAAAATTTAGAGACACCCCAAACTGAGGCAGACACAGTAACAGAAAAGTCTTGGGACGATTTGTGGCATGAACACAGAGAAGAAATTTACTGTGAACAGTATCTAATATTTACTACAATATATTACAATTATTTTTTGGACTTAAAAAAATCTTGTGAAACTCCTCAACCCATTACAGAAGATCTTGAAGAAGTGGACGAGGAGAAAGTCGAAGAAGTTAGTGCAAAACTAACGGAAGAATTGGAACAATTACAAATTTTAGGTTTACCCACATCATTTGGTGGCAGGCCACAAAATTCTAGCAAAAAACTTAAATCATCTAACAGAACTATACACTACAGTGATTTTTTCTCAGATTCCGAAATGGAAAATGAATCTAACGACAGTGACTTTGGTATTGAAGATTGCGATCAAGGGTTAACTCTTAGCACTAAAGAAGATGAGAACTCTCTACACAGCGTGCAACAGAAATCAATAAGCAAGCAACAGAAGAGAAAAAGAAATCGTAACCTTAAAAATGTGCCCACCTTTATTATGGAGGAAAAGGGTCTTTTAAAATACTGGCGCAAACGTTTCAGTCTCTTTTCACGCTTTGATGAGGGCATACGACTGGATCGTGAAAGTTGGTTCTCTGTAACACCAGAAAAAGTTGCCAAACATTTAGCCGAACGTCTTAAGTGCAGCATAATTGTCGACGGCTTTTGTGGCAGTGGTGGCAATGTTATACAATTTGCCTTAACCTGCGATAAAGTCATAGCCATTGATATTGACCCTGTTAAATTAGAAATGGCTAAACATAATGCAGAAATTTACAAAGTTTCCCACAAAATCGAGTTTATTTTGGGTGATTTTCTCCAGCTAGCTGCCGCTGGTAAACTTAAAGCTGATACAGTGTTTTTAAGCCCACCCTGGGGTGGTCCGAAATATAAGAATAAAAAAGAATTTGATATTGAGAAATATTTATTACCCGTTAATGCTACAGAACTGGTGACTACAGCCAGAAATGTATCCGATAACATTGCATTATTTCTACCGCGCAATTCGAGCGTTAAACAAATTGTTAAACTTGCTGGCATTGGTAATCGTTGCGAAATCGAACATAATTATTTGGATTCACGTTTGGTGGCCATTACCGCTTTGTATGGTGATGAAATATTGACCAAGACGCCCACAACTTAAGTGCATTATAGAAAAATTCTAGTTGTTTTCTCAATTTACTAACTTAGTGTATGTTAAATCATTTGTGATAAGGTTTGTATGGATCATAGTTTAAACTAAAACTTAACATTTTAATTAATTGCAGATTTACTTATATATTTATATAATTTTTTTTTAAATTTTACTTTGAATAAGTCAGACACAATTTTAAAATCAATAACAATAAATTGTCGAAAACTATTTTTCTCCACTTAAAAACAAATAATTTTGTAACGTTGTAGGTTTTCAATAATCTAGTAATATGCAATCAATAAAATTTATTACCTACATATTTATTTTATCTTCTATTATATTTCCAGATATAACAAATAGACGAAATATTGTTAGAAATATGAAAACTTATATATAATAGCTTTACGGGAAATCAAAAAGGGATCTGAAATAAAAAATAATTGTCAAAGTAAGTGTAATTATGGTCTTTATACAATTTTATTATATTTTTGTTAAAAACAAAACACACATAAATACATAATAAAGTTAAAGTAAAAATAAATGAAGAGAAAAAAATACTATGACTACATACTTATTATGCGACTACTATTGTAATTCTATTATATGTACATATTTACATATATACATCAAATTTTACGAATAATTGAAATGTTTCAAATATTTAGTTTTTTTCTTCATCAAGTTGTACCAGAGATGTTTTTCGTCTAAAACTGCATTTAATAACATCACTTATTAAGAGGTAGGCTTGCGTACCCTTGATCCCGTAATTCCCTTTGAATAGTTCTTCGTTGAACTTTTTTAATTTGGGCGCTGAAATTCTAGGATTTTTTGCTTCCTAATTTTGGCTTGTTTTCTACAGAGCCTTTCCTTTTTTGTGTTCTTGAATAATAAGATTTCTTTCATCTACGGTGCTCATTTTGTAAATTTGTAACAATTTATTTGGCTGGTAAACTGCTAAAAAGTAATTCACCAGCCACATAAACTACCTGAATTGCAAAAAACTAACGGTATTTGAACTGCAACTCTTTTTTACATTTACCGTTATTTTTAAAGAAAATAAAACGTTTTGCTTTCGAAGAGTAATTAAAATGGAATTGAGCTTTTTCATTGATTAGAGGATATATGCAATTTTGGGGATGTATGAAGACTTAAGACCCTAACTGTACATTTTAATATCAAGCTCTTTGTCTATTTGAATGTAATCATCAGCAAAGTCATCAGATTTTTAACACCACATTTATCATCTCTGTAGAGGATGGTTCAATCAAGTGCAACGTCCATTTGGTTCATACCATAACTTTTTATCAATAACATTCAGAATAACTATTTTCTTAGTTCATATTTTCATTAAAACATAACGATTTTAATAATATTTTCCCAACATACTTTCGCATTTCGGACATCCTGTAGTATGTGGATCCTATTTAAAATCCATTTCAAAACCTTTGAGACTTTTTTAGAATTATAATATTTTGGAAATAGACAAAAAAAATGTACTATCAAGAAACTCTAAACTATTACGAAATATTCTAAAAAGTAATTTTGGCACATCTGTCTTTAAAATTTGTGGCAAACTATTTTTTCTAAATCTATCGGAAAGTTCAATACATATTTTAATCGACATAATCTTATCTCAGCAAATCCAGAATACATTCATATATCTAAGAATAACAAATATGCTTTGTTTCTTTTTATTATAATTTAAATTTGTTAAATTCTTTTCATTACATATTATAAATTTCATTATAATCATTATTAAATTTATTTATTTTTCAAAATCCAATCAACAGCTTCTGAAAAATTCTCCACCAAGACGGTGGGTGGTGGATCAACCACAACATCGGGCAAATATTTACCAGTTTTTACTTGTATACCCTTAAGACCGACTTTCATGGCACCAACAATATCATCTTTAGGATCCTAAATCAACAAACTCATCATTAGCAATAGAATAACGAAAAACTAAATCAAAACTAACATCACCAATCATAACACATTCATCCATATTAATGTCATCAGACAAGGCACTTTTAAAGAAATATTCATTTGGTTTACCAATTAATATGGACTTTGTTCCAGTGGCATATTCCAGACCTTTGACAAAACAACCGGGACCTAAAGCTAAACCATCTTTACGCTTATAGTATTTGCCTTCGTGTACGGCAATTAATTTGTGATCCTTATTGGCCAATAATATGCTACAAAAAATATTATTTGTATGGTTTTTACAAAGGTAAGTAGAAAAGATAAAAACTTACTTAAAAGCTTTATTAAGATTTTCATAATGAAATTCATCGGGGGCCAAACCCACAGCCACCGAATCAAATGGTTTTCCCTCATCACTGTTTGGAAAATCTGTACGAGCATCTTTGCTTAGCAAATAGAAAGGATTTAATTTTTCTCGCTTAACATATTCTACAGCAGCACTCAGAGAACTGTGTATTTCATCTTTACCCACTTGAAATCCTATAGCTTGTAAACGATTTAATAAAGTTTGTCGCGACTCTTTGGTGGTGTTGGTGACAAATTTAATAATCACATCAGAGTCACGCAATCTGTAAGAGAATTAACATATTTTTAGATGTTTTTCTCGTATATTGCAAATTAACTAACCTTTTTAGGGCATTGACAGCATCAGGAGTTGGTTGGTCTTCCACATGTAGGGTACCACTTAAATCAATTAAAGCTGCTTTAATCTGCATTTTACGTTTAACTAAACAGTTCCATAAATGCTTATAACGATAAATTGTTAAAAATTGCTGTTTTGATGTTGATTTGGGCAATAGACCGACAAATATTTTGTACTCATTATTGTGAATGATTATAAATTAACCCAACAAACTGTTAACTTGGGTACTAGGTAGACCATGCAAATGTATGTACCATATATTGATGAAACATTACTAAAATCGTGAAATTTAATTTATATTTTGCACTATAGTTTCATTCCATTATCTGTGGGTATTATCCATCTGTTTTTCTAATAGACGGATAAGGACCGTAATGGAAAATCGTGTCTTTGAAAACCGACATTTTATTATAACCATCCACGCTAAATATAAGGAATTCAATAGCATATGAAGAAATCGTTAAATTAATATACTTATGTATGTGACCCGGCCTATGAAAAGGCGGCTTATGACTCAAAAAAGAAATTGCGAGACACAGCTGTTAAATTCTGGATTTTCAATAAAATTCTGTTTTTCTTTCAGTTGTGCTCTTCTTTCTCTACATTTTTAGTACACTTTTAAGCAAGTTAGGACTTTCTAGTTTTCACCACGTGAAAGAGCGTCTCAAAAACTATCGAAACCAAAAAAAAGTGGGAAAATTTTTTTTTGAGTCTTAAGCCACCTTTTCATAGGCTGGGTAACATATATCCTTTATTGGATGTCAAGCCTACAGGTATATACATAGGTGATATTTAGCTGCTCCCTAAATATCACCTCTTAAAAAGCAAAAAAGTTATTTAAACGTAATTTTTTAGCAAAAAATCTTTTGTAATACTTATGTATAGTACATCTATATTTGAATATTTCACCCTTACGTAACCTTTCTAGTATAGATTTGACTATCAAATTGTCTAAGCAACTATTTAAAACACGATATTTGTATTCCTTTGATGTTATAATTTTCCCTAGAATTTATTAAGTTTTCTCAATTATGTGCGCTTAACTTAAAAAAGGGTTTAAATGACAGTATTCACATTCTTACATACATATATTTTTTGCTGACAATGAACATTCCAAACATTTAAATGCCATATTCGTTTGTAGCACAGCAATACTGGGGGAAGCTAATGACAACCAACCCTTTTCCGTTTCATTTCACGGAGTAATGCTAATGTTTCCAACTTAAATAACTTATTGCCTGTTTATTTAAACTAATGATGATATAATTATTTAACTCGTACTAAATATACATAAATTGAGTTGTAGTAATAGTAAACAAGACATTTTAGTTTCTTTTTTTTTATTATTGTAAAGTATAATTAAAATTCTTGCTATGAGAAGATTTAGTATTTGTACCATGTTATTTAATATTGTTGAGATTGCTGTTTTGAATAATTAAAAATATATAAAGGCCACAATTAGATAACAGTCATATTAAAACATTTGTTTCTGTCTGATGGTCACTTGTTATGATTTATCTTTTTGATTATTATTATTTTTTTTAATACAATACAAGTTTTGTTACAGCAAAAGCAACCGAAGACATTTTTAATATCATTCATGTATGTTCAAACATTTTAATCTCTCTAAATTGGATTAAGTACTTTTTAAAAGGTGATTCTTTGTTTTCAACAAAAATGTTATTTTAGAACCCACACAACATTGTTGTAACTCTTTCCCATTTAATGTACTCACATCATCTGTCAGGATTTGCATGTCCATTTTGTTGACTCCTCATGCTTGCATCATTGTTATTGCAAATTAAATCTTTTTGTTTATTTTTTCTTGCTTTCTAAAGTTCCATTTGGAATTTTGTGATGTATTTTTTAAAATTTTTGCAGAGCTTTAAAAGATTTACTTATTGGGCGTATTACTTGCGGTATTTTTTTTTTAATTTTTAGCTCTTATTTTAAAACATTTGTACAACATAAATTTATTTAAAGCATTACCCATTGTTAGCTATGAACTTTCCGGCAAACGTATGAATTCCGCGCCAAAATAACTGCTCATCTATTTGTGGCTAAGAACGAAGTTCTGGAGTGAAGCGCATCTTAGAGAAGCCGTTCTGTGTCGTTATCGGTTAATGCTGGCTTTAAACGAATCAGTTGCATTCGGTACAGGTTATCTGTGTTGGTTTGGCAAAATTTCAGCAGCTCGTAATGGATAGGCCACTTTTGGTCCCACCAAATACAGAACATTATCTTTAAGACATGAATATTTGGCTTTGGTGTCGATTCGACTAGTTGGATGGTCTGCACATACGATATCTTACGCTTCTGGTTATCGTAATGTTTTATGTCTAATTTTTGTACATTATTTCCATTCAAATATAATTAATAATAATTTACAAAATAATTTCATTATTTTGCAGTTCTGTATTGTTCACATTGCGCCACAATTGGAAATTTGTATCATGTTCATATATAGGAAGTATGTCTGAAATATGTATGTTTGTACATTGATTAAGTCTTTGCTTGGTAACTGTTACCATTTGGCAACCTATTAAAATGACCAAAGGTTACTAAGCTCAAGAGATTACTTATTTATGGTTTATTAAATGTTACTCACTGTTTATGTTTTATTTTTAAACATTCTATTTTTAATTATGGTCAGAAGAAAATGTTACAATGTAAGATACACAAATTTTGTAACAAAAAATTTTGTTTCACTAATTTTGACAGAAGCCATGGGAGAATTAAAACAATGAATTGAACTTAAGACAAAATTGTATATTATACTGTCTATTACTATATTTACTTGACTGACTTTATTTTTGGTTTGTTAAAAACGTATGTGCCCTTTGTAATATTAAAATGATTGAAATTTAAAAATTCCTGGGTATCTAGCGAAGAACCAATTGTCACTATAGTGCTCCTAAGTTATCTAAAAAAGTATGTAGCAAGTATGTGAAGGGTGATTTTTTTTTAGCAACTTTCTTTTTGGCAAGACTGTTTTTGACAGCTCTGATTTTGAACACAGCTGTCAAGTTCAATTTGATTTATAATTTAACCATGAATCGACTTACAAACGAACAAATCTTATTATTGCATTTTATTATTAAAATTATTCGCTGGCAAAGTTGGATGAAGATCCCCTTTTTAATCGGAAAACTAAATGGATATGTAAACAATCTACAAAAATTTGGTGTGAAGAGCATCCAGAAGCATTGCAAGAACTTCCAATGCATCCCAAAAAATTCACAGTTTGGTGTGGATTAGAGGCCGGTGACATCATTATACCGTACTTTTTCAAAGACAACGAAGGCAGGAACGTTAATGTGAATGGCGAGCGCTACCGTGTGATGATTATAAATGTTTTTTTTTTTTGCCCAAAATGGAACAGCTGGACTTAGCTGACATGTGGTTTCAACAAGACGGTGCCACACAGCACACGAAACAATGGCGCAATTGAGAGACGAGTTCGGTTAACAGTTTATTTTATGTTTGAGGCTGGTAAATTTTCTGCATAGATAGTGTGATTTAACGCCTTTACACTATTTTTTGATTCATATCTTTAGCGACAGTCCCGCAACTGGAAGCCAATATTAAAGAATTTATTCGTTGGAGAGAGTATGCCAAAATTGGGCTCAGCAAATGAACCATTTGAGGCGTAGCCGCATTCAACATTTACATGTTATCATCTTTAAACGATGAATTATGTATCGTTCTATCAACTTAATTCAACATTTCATACATTTCTCTAAATTTTCACAACTAAATTATTGCAGAGTCCATTCTAGCTTACTTCGCTTTTGTAGCCAGGAAATACAGCAATTATTTTTGTCAAGCGAACCTTTCAACAGCTTTTTTTCAAATCTTCTGAAATGCAGGATTACCGATTCCACAATTGAATAGAAAAATCATAGACATAAATACGATACTCAGAAAAATGAGTTCAGTATATTTAAAATTGTTGCCTATACGGATGACGTAGTGCTGTAAGTCTCTGAAATCACTCTAGATATGCTCTTTGTGAGATTGAAAATGCCACTTAGGATGCAAAGTAAGTGGCCTATCGGACCAACCAAAGTATAATGGTAAGGTGTCTTCCAAAATAATTTCAAGTTTCATAATTTATCATTAAAGAGATTAGGTTGTGACGTTAAGTATTGAAAATTTTACAAATCTTAATAGACTTACATAGAAAAGGTAAATCCCTGCGTGAAATAGGAAAAATCGTTGGAAGACATCACTGTACAATAAAAAAAATTATATACATATATACGAACACAATACCGTAGAAAATTTGCCTGGTGCAAAACGACCAAAGCGTCTTACAAAAACTAAAGTAGGAGCTACTGTAACATGTAGTGCTGCAAAAGTAGCTAAAAATGTTACGAAAACTTCTGAACATCCTGTAAGTTCGAGTACGATTAATATAACTTTGCATCAAAATGTCCTACATGGCAGAGTGTCACGTAAGAAGCCCTTTATAACAAAGCAAAACCAAACCAAACATAAATTTCGCCAAAACGTATATAACGAGCATCAAATTTTTTGTAATATTATTCTTTTACCGATGACATTGAATTTGAGATATTTGGAGTCAAAACCCATCCCCCCTAAAAAAATATATATAACGAACCAACAACGAAGCCTATAGTAATAAATATGTTACCTAGACTGTAAAACATGGACGCGGCTCAGAAATAGTCTGGAATTGGTCTTGGTCGGTAGTCTTACATTTATAGAATCTTCAATGAAAAACGAAGAGAAAGAAGAATTAGAGCAGAACTGGATTTTCCAACAGGACAATGATCCTAAGCATACCTCCAAAATTACGAAAGAGTGGAAGCTCAATCATTGTCCAAAAACTTTCGATCATCATCCGCCGATCCCAAACCTCAAATGGATTTGAGCACCTGTGGTAATATAAAAAAATAAAGGTTAAAAATAAGATAAAAAAATTAGGCAAAGAAATATTTCTTGCAATCATAACCTAAAGGCAGTAATGCAGGATGAATGGAACAAAATTTGGCCAGATTTCACTAAAAACTAGTTGATTTTATGTCTAGAAGATTGTCCGCAATCTTTACAAAGTTTTACATAATTTTAATTTACGTGTTTACTTTATTTTAACGCGAGAAATCTGGTACTTTTCCGTTAAAATTTAATTATTTTTTTATATGTATTCCTTATTTTTCTAGTTTTTGTTAATGTGATATATTTTGCTTATTAATTATGCAATATATTTTGTTTTAAATTTGTGCTTGTAGTACACATAATAAAACATTTTTTGTTTACAATACTTTATATTGACGCTCACAGTATGTATCTTATGTTTCGATCAGAGCAAATAGGTGATCATTGGTAAAATTATGATTTCCTTGGTATTTAAAAACAAAACGAAATTATTGTTGATCACAATAATATCAAACCAAATCTTTATGATAAAATTAATTAACTTTAATCTATCTAACCAACTAGATCAGAAAAAGGTTCGTAATTTTGTTAAAGAAAAAAATCTGTAACCACACAGTTCGACCCCTGAAATAAAATATTATTACTATTATACGCACAAATATAGAAAAATGAACCCTATACATTTGTTTACTTTAATAATAAATTTGATAATATGAAAAACAAATCATCATATTCATGGTTAATTTATGGCAATTAATTCCACTTAACTGCATAAAATAAATTACATCCAATAAATTCAAACGAACTACTTTTACACTGGCAGATACATAAGTATACAGACAGAGCATGCAGACAAAGGAATCAAAGTCATAAATCCCGGCAAAAATTAGCCAAAAATAATAATAGGACGGACACCTGTACTGGAACAAATTTCAATGAAAACTTATTGAAAACCAAAAATCATTTAAAGCGCACCAAATAAACCACCCTTCAAATTAGGACAACCTTCATCTGTACACACGCAGACAGCAACTGGTAAAGAAAATAAAGTGTGCACTGTTAGAAATTTTCTTTTCACAATAAATAATTATCTTTCTAATTTAATTTTTAATATAATTTTTTCAGTGTCTTTCTTTACGGCTAAAGAATTTCACATAAAAAATTACGGCAATGGGGGAAAATGAGATCAAACGAATTGTCAAGATGAGTTGAGCAAATAAGCTTATAAACAGGAATTTCCTCCTATAAGTAAGTTATGGCAAAAAAAAAAAAACGACTACAAATGTAATAATATTAAAAGAGGAAAGATCGTAAAAAATGAAATGGATTTTATAGTCGTATTTTGTAGTACATAGTACTTTTTAAGATGTACTATTTGTATATACATTTAACTACAAAAGTTGTCATTAACAGCACATTATGGTGGTATTATTATAATCTACGGAGTAATAAATTTTTCGCGCAAGAAAGCCAACAAACCACATTTAAATACAATGTAATGGTTAATTTGTGGACCCTAGTTGAAGAAAAACGACTTTTAGCGATGAAGAACTATCTGTTAACAGCTTTGCTTGGTTTAACCCTTATGTGTGCACCAAGGTACCCGGGTACCTTTGCCGTTTTTAGTCAAAGTTTTTTCATTGAAATTGATAACTTGTATATCTGAAACTACTAACTTTCAAATAATTTAGTTTTTTTTGCAGCCTGACTTTTTTTTTGTAATTTGCCTTTTAACTTCCTTTAATGTGCATCAAGGTACCCGGGTACCTTTACGTGTTTTATATAAGAAAGCGGCCACTGCAAGTATTTTATTTGAAGTTGTTAGTAGCTTGCAAACCTTAAGGCGTTAGGAAAAATTATATAAAATATCTCTTAACTACACTCCAACAATGTGTTTAGTGCGAAAATGCTTTTTCTCTACCTAACTCTCATATAGGTACCCAGATACCTTGCAGCACATTATAAGGTGCTTTTTTGCCGCACACATAAGGCTTAATCGGTATCACAACATCATTAGAATAAAGTGTTCTGGATTTGCAAGATTTTCTTAATTACAATTGGGAATTTCACAATATCAAATTGCAATTATCAATTATATTCAGATTTTTATAAATTTTAATTGGAATTTAAATTCTAAATTTCTACTGGAATTTGCTCATTTAAAAATTGATATTGACTCGAAAATGGTGGTAAAAGCTACATTTCGTGATATTTTCGGTCAACTTAATCGCCCTTCTGATAATCGATGAATAGTCGATAAAATTGTCATACTTGAATTTCTGAATATCCTGTTCACTATGGTGGTGTAGGGTATTTTCGTAATTAAAAATTCAATAGGTTTTTTGTGAAAAATTATATTTGGATAACAATTCTGTGCTTCAATAGCAAAATTCGTAACTTTCGGCAAAGATAACAGAAAATGTTATATCGTCTATTATAATTATGTATAAGAATACAAAATATTATACTAATAGTAGGGTCACAATTTATTTTTGAGAAAATTGCAGACGAAATACTTAGGCTGCACGCAAATTTAAAACAATTTATTTTTAAAATGTCGCCAAGAAAACTCATATACAACAAACGTATTTGTCTAACTTTAATTAGTGCTTTTGAATTTGGTGGATTATTATATTATTTATACATAAAAGAACACCACAATGCAAACAAATATGACGCCAGTTTGTTTAAAAAGAAAACCCCGTGGTGAATTTATATCAGGTGAGTGCAAATCGGCAACAAATACAACACAATACAGAAAAAACAGGCCTTTTGTTTGTGCAAAATAATGGTACTACTGTCAAAAACACTTGAAAAAGTATTACTTTTGACATATGTAAGTAAATTTTAAACAAAGTCAGTCACTCACCTAATATAATTTCACCATGGAAAACCCAAAGAATTTTTTTATTAAAATTGCAATCAGCTGTTTTCTTGACTGTAATTTGAAAAACGCCATTGGAACGAGAATTTAAAAGCAAACTCGTATCAAGTTTTGAAAGTATGAATTTATTAGTGAAAAGGTGTGAGTACATTAAAATTTCAAAGGCAAAACTTGATCGTGTTACCCCCAAGTAAGTTGTATCGAATTTTCGTTAAAATGGTAACGTGCAGGTCTAAAAAGTACATTTGATTAATACATATACATAGTTGGTACAAAATCCAAAAGGCCGTTTTACATCCCTGCTGTCAACTCTTAACACTCGAAAATTGTTAGTGTCGTTGTTGCTGCGTTATTACATTGATCCTTTGTAGTCAAAATAAAAAAAAAACAATAAACTTTTTCTTTCCCTTTTTACTCTATACATTCGTCATACCTTAATGTTACGCTTATTACACCAGAAATTACAAAATTAAATACCACCATCATAAAGGGTGACTTCATTTGTTTTTCCGCTACCAATTGCCCGCAACGGATACGATTTAAACGATTACGAGGTAAACAAGAAGAGTTGACAGAATTCCAATACGACTTTCCAAATGTGTAACAAGCATAAAGGGGTTGTCAAACGGAGACACTGCCGAGTAGTATTAACAGTACTGAATATGAATCTTAGTAGGGTTTAAAATAAACACGTGTTTGTTTTGTAATAAAAAATAAATAAATAAAAGTTGAAATCATTGTCAACGTTATTTGTTAAGATGTGTATTACAAATTACCACGTTATCCTTGTATTTTATTGTTCATTATTATATTTTAAACAAATAAAATGTCAATTACCCGACAATAAGGTTGGCATTAGAGCTGTTAACGACGTCGATGACAACGCTGATAATGATAAGGATGATGAGAATGGTAAAAGTGTTTAGGAGTTTTGTCAACGATGTCAACGATGATATCTGTGGCGACAAGTGCCAAGCCGTTTAAATATATCTATATACGTATAACAGATTTCTTTTAATGTTTATATTGTTTTCCTTGTTTTGCTGGCTGAACTTTTTAATATTGAAAATATATTGAAAAGATTACAACTGATAGAGTAGTAACACGTGTATTTTTTGTAATAATAAACTGATTATCCATTTCAGTTACTTGCATTGATGGTAAATTGAGTGTGTTAGTAGATTTAATAATATAAAGTGGGCGTCGATTTGCGCCAAAATCCACCATTTTTAAAGTGGTGTGTCGTTTTTAAGGGAATATTATTTATACAATGTTTCTAGTTTTATAAATTATGGGGGAATCTAATGAAAGTGTAGATATATGTATGTAGGTAGTTTTATTCATTTTAAATATTGACGCAAGAGTGTTGTTCAAGAAGTTTTTTTAAATAAAATAAAACAGAATTTTTATGAAAATAATTCAACATTACAAGTAGTAATGTTTGACAGTTATAAATGAAAAAACAAGTAAGAAAGTATAGTCGGTCAAGTCCGACCATATAATACCCTACACCCAGTATATGTATAAAACAATTTTCAGAAATGGGCGCTCTATGGGAGATATAACCTATTATGAAGCGATCATTCAAAAATTTAGTGAATATAGGTATTATGTATGTTTTACTTTTTCTCGATATTAATAATTTTAAAAGATTTATGGAGGTTAAAGTGAATTACGGAATATAAAACACATTTGCGTTCAATATTATGTGGATGCCGACGTTTTTAAGAGAGTTATGATCTTTATAGTAATTTTCGGAAGTGGGCCTTATATGGGAGCAACGACTAATTATAGACCGATCATCATAAAATTGTACGGAATGATTTGTATATATATAAAACACATTTGCGTTCAATATTATGTGGACGTTTTTAAGAGAGTTATGCTCTTTATAGTAATTTTCGGAACTGAACCTTATATGGGAGCTATGATTAATTATGGACCGATCATCATAAAATTGTACCATATTATTTTTGTATATATGTAACATATTCATGTTCAATATTATTTGGATACCAACATTTTTAAGAGAGTTTTATGCTCTTTAAAGTGATTTTCGGAAGTGGGCTATGATCAATTATTGACCGATCTGCACAAGATTTGTTGATGTGATTTGGCTTTATTTACCAATCATTTGTAGTGAAATTTGTTCGAATACTTGCATAATTCAAACATTTATGATCGTTAAACCCCTATTTCGGGAGGACATTTGTATGGGGGCCAGGTGAAATAATGGACCGATTTCCACCATTCTCATCCATCCCTGGGCCGAAAAATATCATGTACCAAATTGTATCAAAAATTCTTGAAAATTGTGACCTGTGGGTGTTGGACCAATATTTATGGGCGTTACAAACATCAGCACAAATCCAATATACCCTCCCCACTATGGTGGTGTACAAATGTTGCTTTTTATCAAAATTTTGAATCACATTTTGGCAAAATGGCGGTTCTATTTCGTTAATCACGTCACTGATTGTGAGTTTTAAGGTTATAATCGTTTCGATTGTATAGAATTTATCTTTAACACAGCCCCACGAAAAGTAATTCAGTTAAATCGCATGATCGAAGCGTGTGTGTGACATTATGCTGTAAAAATCACTGACATGTTATTTACAGTGGCCCACAGCTTTTTTATGCAGTGCATTTTTTTGTTTGTTTCTAAAGCTCCATAAGAACTAACAAATCATTGAACTTAAAATAAAAAAATGTTCTAGTCTAACATACAAATATAAATAATTGTTAAAATGTACATTTTAATGTATTAAAACTAAAAAAAAAAAAAAAAAAAAAAAAATGCTCCTTTTTTCACTTCACAGCTAATTTTATGCAATCAATTTCTTCTGTACCGTTGGTTTTGGTTTTTCGTTTTTCTTTTTTTTTCTACTTCTATTAATATTTTCTATTGAATTGTTAGTCGGATTTTGTTACGTCAAGTGCCAATTTAGAATAGCAGAAATGGTTAACATTAAAGCTTCTACAGTTCATGAAAATCCCAACTGGCCACCAAAGTTGAAGGTGACCTGGGCAAACACTGTTGTGTTGAAACTGTTCGTGGTGTCTTGCGCCAACATGATTTTAATGGTCGAGTTGGACTCAAGAAAACGTTTATTAATTCGAAAAACAGACTATTTAGGCTAAATGTCGACAAAGACAATGTTTGCAAGGAATCTGTATTTTGGAATTCGGTCATCTTCGTTGATGAATCAAAGTTTTACATATTCGGTTCAGATTGCATATTTGGTGGAAACCAAATACAGAACTCAACAAAGAAAACCTAAAGGCAATAGTGAAGCATGTTGGTGGCAGTGTCATGGTTTCGGACTGTATGTCAGCTGCTGGGAATTTAACATTTGTTGAAACAACCATGAACAAGTTTAAGTATCTTCAGATTCGGAAGTACAACTTGTTGGAAAGAGCAGAGATCCTGGTTATAATACCAGATTTTCGATTTTACCAGGATAACGATCCAAAGCACACATCGAGTACTGTGCAAACATGGCTCACATTTGAAAAAAGAAATTTAAAAAAAGCGCTGGTGTGGTCGAATATTGCACCGTGTATTACCCAAATATGCCAAGTCGCCTATAGATAATAATAAGGGCTATCACACCAAATATTACATCGTGTAATTGCCAGTTTTAGTTTCAAGTTTTCGAAACCAATACGTGCCTGTAACATGAAAAAGCGAGAATTTTTTTGTTTTTTTTAGTTATAATACATATATTGAAAATGTACATTTTTGCAAAAATTTATTTTTGTTTGATTGACTATAATACTTTTTCTTTTAAATGACACCGGTTTCTTTTTTAAATTCCAGTTAGTTTTCTTTTTATGGAGCTTTGAAAACAAAAAATGCGCTGCATAAAATAAGTTGTAAGCCACTGTACATATCAATAATATAATTAGTTGTTAAATAATTTAGTTGTTAAAATCTCTCGGTAGCGTGATTTATTGAGCGTAACCGTATTTCCAGGCGAATTTTCGAAAAATAAAAATGTCCCAATAACTCCTAAAGACCATATAGCGCATCATAAAAATACATGTTCAGCATGCTAAGGCTTCTCAATCTCAACATTTGATCTGATATTTACAGAAGCCCAAATGCTGTAATTTTATTTACCAAATTCATCATAACGGTCTCAGAGGGACGATAATTAATATTGACCGATATCATTTTCATAGCGAATGTTTTTTACAATTCATTGTAACAATTGTCAAAGCTAATATAGAGTGATGCTTTTTAAGAGAAAAGTTTTTTATTCAGGCTAATTGTTCGAATAATCAAGAATTGGAATGCATTTCTAACCTTTAGAAAGGCGTCATCAGCAATCTTTATTGTCCATGATCAATCTGCATTTAGATCTTTTTTATATTAATTTAATCTTATTTTTATTCAGTATTGTTTAACAAATTATCATGTAAAAGATTCTACCGCAACAACGTCTCCATATTATTCAGCTATATTACAAAATTTATAGTTCTCTGAGAAATGTAAGATATAAACAATGGCTTTATGAGAACTTGTTTTGGGTGACAGCTAATATTACGATCCGTATCTCTCAACTGTCGCCTAGAACGTGTGCTATCACAAGTCTTGTTTTTTGGGGGGTTTTGTGAAGTGAAAAATCGTGATTTGAGAGATTCCGGTAATAATGCTGGAAATAATTGTAATACACCAGAAACGTGTGCTATTACAAGTCTTGTTTTTTGGGGGGTTTTGTGAAGTGAAAAATCGTGATTTGAGAGATTCCGGTAATAATGCTGGAAATAATTTTAATACACCAGAAACCGGTAACATTACTGGAAAGAGTGATCAAAATTTGGGCCTTCCAAATGTACCACCTACAGCGTAGTTGCGGCCAAAATTATTTTTTAAAAGTAAGAATCAAAGATTGTTCTTTCGGACATTCAGTTTAATTTTAAATGTTTTATTTACAATTAAAAAAGGTCTATACTATACTACTGATATCTCAACACGGAAAATGTTAAAACTTTCAAGTTATTGTTAGAAAGTGTATGCTATTTATTTTGACACTTTAAGAATTTACAAAATTTAATAGTGACTACTCTGCATGCATTGCAAACAAATGTATGCCCAAATAAAATGACCAGTCAGAAACCAGTGAAAATCTGAATAATGCAATTATTATCATGACTAGCATTTTAATTAAAAGCCAATTACGCGGATAAAAAGGGCTAAAATATAATTGCAACAATCACAAACATGTTACCATAACAAACCTCATCAATTGGTAACAATGAAAAGAATGGATGATGATACAACCAGGTTCTAAACCAACAAATAACAAATAGCAGCAGCAAAAAAAAAAAAAAAAAGATAACTAAAGTGTAGTCAGTCAGTCCACTTATATAAATGAAAATTTTGGTAAGGCATTTATTTATTGGCAGCATTCAAAAAACAGCAACAGCAGCAGCTGCTGCAACAACAACAATTAAAAACAATATTGCAAATTAATTTTTTGTTGCTGTTTGTTTGTTGTTAGCCACTTTGCTACATAAATAGCACTTATGCCTGCAATTCAAATGAATAAATGAATGGCTGCTGGGCTAAAAATTCTAAAACTAATTTGAAAATTATTTGTTGTTACATCCATGATTGTTTTGTAACTGATTTAATTGAAAAATATTATTGGCCACCACTTCACCCCAATAAACCCAGTGAAAGCAACAATAAGAACATTTAAATAGGAGAGCAATTATAACAAAATCTGTTTTGGTTGGCAAAACAGAAACTAATTTGTTGCATTTTCATTAGCGCATAATTGTTTTTTTTTTGCCAGCTATTTGTTATTGTTGTTATTTTATAATTTTCATTCTAAAGTATGCGTGAGTGAGTGAGTGTGTTGATAATTGGTAAAAAGTTATAAAAATTTTGTACAAATTTTAATTAAAAACAATAATACCGTTACAGCAATTTTCATTAGCTAGGATTTGAATAATTTCATTACTGCTAATAGTGCTGTTTCAAAACAAACCTGGTATGAAAGGAATGTTTGAGGGTTTTATGTATGTCATCATCTACAATTACTAACAATTTATGATTGAAATATTTTACAACAATAAATAATTAACTACATATGAGAGCAATGTGAATAGAAACAAGTAAGAGTGCTATATTAGGCTATGCCGAATCTTATATACCCTTCACCTTTGTTTTTGCACAAAAATAATTTGGATAGCAAATTGTATTAATAAAGTGACGACAGTTTTAAAACAATCACAGGTAAATGTTTAGACTGTCAAAATTTGCTTGTTGTTTTGGTAACTTTTACGTTTGGGCTTATGAAGCCACTGTATTATATTAATACACTTTGTTTGATAGTTTTTTTTTTATGAAATTTTCGTAGGTTGTCTCGGATTTTTGGACGGATTTTGCTGATTTAAAATAGCTAACTTCTCGAAAGCATATCTGACAGAATTATTGAAGATTTGGATCCCGAAGATATCTGCGACTTTAGAAAATTAATTTCAACAGACAGACGGACTTGGCTTAATAGACTCCGCTATCTATAAGGCTCCAGAATATATATACTTTATAGGGCCGGAAAATTATATTGTGGGAATCAAACGGAATGACAAACTTATATACAATACCCTTCTCATGAAGGTGAAGGGTATAAAAAGCAACGCACAGAGACCAGCCGGTTGAGTCGAACCGCTGATAAATTTGAAAAGCCGCCGACGCCGAAAATCTGTTCGGCTTGAAAATAGCCGTCTCTTTTGATATAAGTTCCTAGTATTTGCAATAGATTTTTGGAATTTCAGTTTTAATTTTTATAATTTGAGCAATATGTCTTTAGCCGGCTGACAGCCGATTTTGAGTGCTGCTTAAGCCTTCAACGCCGTCAAATTTGAGCAGCGCAGGTCCCTGGCAACGCATATGAAATTAATAATGGTAATAAATAGTGTATCTTCTCGTATACTATAGAATGGACAAAATATAACTAAAATTTAACTTGATTTTTAACAAAAAAAAAAGTAGTTAAGTACAGCTCTACAGAGGGGCAGAAACCAATACTATGGGAAATAAATCAGTTGCTTCTTAACGACTGCTAGAATCGTTATAAAACCCTCCGATATGAACTCTCAAAGTATGGTGCCTATTCATCTAATTTCAAACATTTTAATATTTTCTGAAAGTCCTTGACATTTTTGCGTTTGCTGTTTGTTTATCTCTTATAGTTCCCGAATGTTTGAATGTTAAAATTTGAAAATTTTAATAAAATATCCGGCAGAATTTTCTTTACCGATTTTTCTTCAACCACAAAATCCTACACAAAAAGCAAAACAATATATTTTCCAGGTTCAAAATTAAACTACATTGGCTCACAGCTTATTTTATGCAGTGCACTTTTTGTTACAAAGCTTCATAAAAAGTAAACTAAGAGGAGCTTAAAAAATAAATTGCTGTCATTTAAAAGAAAAAATATTATAGTCTAAAGGTACGATCACATTTGGCAAATATTTACTCAAAAAAGGGTAACCACGTGTTTTAGCACAAATTTGTTTGACGTTGTTACTCTTACAAGAGTTTTGCACGATTAAACAGCATCAAATAAATTAAAATTAAATATTTTTTGTGCTTTGAACAGTTTTTTTAAATAAATAAACGAGTTCAAATATATGTTATTTATCGGTTACGTCTTTTTCGGCATATATTTGCCAAGTGTAACCATACCTTAACAAACAAAAATAATTCATGTATTGCCATAATGTACATTTTAATATATTAAAACTAATGCTCATGAAAAATGTATTTGGTGTCTTTCTGCTTTTGTTATGGACCCAATTTGTATGGATGAAGCGCTCAATGACTGTTGAAGCTTTAATGTTAACCATTTTTGCTATTTGAGTGGCCATTTTGGAAATGGTTAAAAACCAATTCTCGTTGTTCCATCGTAGTACGCGGACTCATTTGAACTATTTTAAATTGACATTTGACATTACAAAATCGGACTAACAAATTAACAGAAAATATTGACAGAAGTAGAAGAAAAGAAAACCCAAAAACTCCGCATTGAGCTATCGGTACAGTAGAAATTGACTGCGTAAAATAAGCTGTGACGTAAAAAAACGAGCATTTTTTTAGTTTTAATATATTAAAATGAACATTTTCGCACTAAATGTTTTTTGTTTGCTAGACTATAACATTTAGTCTTTTATATGGCACCAATTCTTTTTATATCCTACACCACCATCGTGGGGAGGGTATATTGGATTTGTGCTGATGTTTGTAACGCCCAGAAATATTGGTCCAACACTCACCTTAAATTATACCGATCGACTCAGAATCACTTCCTGAGTCGATTTAACGATGTCCGTCCGTCCGTCTGGCTGGCTGGCTACCCATGTAAAGCTTGTGCGCAGAGTACAGGTCGGAATTTTGAAGATATTTCGATAAAATTTGGTACGTAATTTATCATAGCTCCCATATAAAGGCCACTCCCGAAAATCACTTTAAAGAGCATAACTCTTTTAAAAATGTCGGTATCCAAATAATATTGAACACAAACATATACAAATACGGTACAATTTAATGATGATCGGTCCATAATTACTCATAGCTCTCATATAAGGCCCACTTCCGAAAATCACTTTAAAGAGCATAACTCACTTAAAAATTTCGATATCCAAATAATATTGAACACAAATATGTTTGTTATTTATAAAAATAATATGGTACAATTTTATGATGATCGGTGCATAATTAGTCATAGCTCCAATATAATGCCCACTTTCGAAAATCAGTTTAAAGAGCATAACTCTCTCAAAAATTTTGGTATCCAAATAATATTAAACACAAATCTATTTCATACATATGTATATACAAATAATACGGTACAATTTGTTATGATCGGTCCATAATTAGTCATTGCTCCCATATAAGGCCCACTTCCGAAAATCACTTTAACGACCATAAAGTTCTTAAAAATTTTGATATCCAAATAAAATTTGACACAAATAAGTTTCTTATATACAGAAATAATGACACCTAATTTTATAATGGTCGGTCCATAATTAGTCGAAACTATCTTATAAGACCCTCTCCGTAATTCACTTAAACCTCCATAAATCTTTTAAAAGTATTAATATCGAGAAAAAGTATAACATACATAATATTTATATTCACAGACATGATGACACTAAGTTTTTGGATGATCGGTCTACAATAGGTTATATCTCCCATATAGCGCCCATTTCTGAAAAACTTTTTATACATACACTAGGTGTAGGGGCTTGACCGACTATACTTTTTTACTTGTTTGAGTTACAGTTAGTTGTCTTTTTATGGAGCTTTGAAAACAAAAAAATGCATTACAGAAAATAAGCTGTAAGCCATTGAAACTTTATATGTATGGGTTCGATCAGTGCTCTCAGATATCCTACGGCCCAATAGGATTAATACTTAGTCATATTCCTGTGCATTTTAATATTGGAAATTATCAAAAATCGGTCCATAAATGGCACAAGACACCTCGACTAGATTGTTTTTGACATATCTTTAGCTACAATAAATAGTATAAATAATATTTAGGCTATTTCAAACGAATGACAAATTGGGAGCTACAATAAGAAAAGGATTTTTTTTCATAAATATATAATTAATTTAATATTTTATATTCTGCAACAAGTACATTAATGTCCTGATAGCAAATTAATAAATATTATTAAAATTTTTCCTCCATTCCTTGCTATTCAAATTATTTGCCATACACCTGCAAAATAAATAAATGCACATTCAAAAACAGGGATGGAAAATACCAGCAGCATAAACATAATTTAATATTTTGACTTTTATAATGGATTATTATATGGTTTATTGATTATGTACAATACATCCTTACTAACCATACATAAGAATTTACTTTGGTAATCTTAACACCCTCTGAAAAGGCCAACCATCTATAGTCACAACAACAACTAAAGAGCAGCAATAACACATTTTATAAACATACAATATACTATTACGTATTGTTTACGAGTATATAAAAAAATAAAAGATTTTTTTATTAATAAATATGAAAAATATATTTTTTGGTGGTTGAATGGAAACTTTTTTTATATATTTTAAATACACACAGACAATTTAATACCCACACATAAATACAAATATAAAATACCAAAAATGTTGTATAACGAATTGTAAATGGGAGTGTGTTTATTTTTTATCGTATGCATTTACTGTGTGGACAGTGTGACAAAAATTATGTACAATTACATACATATTTAAAAAAATATACTTTTTTTACTTACATAAAAAGTAAAATTTTTAGCGTTTTGACACACATCACTGTCCTTGAGAATAAACCAGCTATTCTGTAAGCAGAATCCCAGTAACGTTTTCATTTTTATAAAATAATATGTATGTAGTTTGATTTTCTGCAAGAAAATATGTTCAATGTAAAGAGCTTTTCCACTAGAACTTTATTTTTCAAAATAACATAAAACAAATAATTTATACGAAACCAATTTTAATTTGTATTGTATTGAAAAGAGTAAGGTTTGACAATTATAAACTAAAAATCATATCGGAAATACTGTGAGCGTCAATATAATATAAACACCTAATACTGTTTACAAAAACGTTTTATTATATATACTACAAGACAAATTTAAAACAAAATATATTGCACAATTCATAAGTAACTTAAGCAAAATATAACTCATTAACAAAAACTATAAAAATTAGGAACATAAAAAAATAATTAAATTTTAACAGAAAATAACAGATTTTTTTTTATTATACAGGCAATTTAAAATATAAACATTATGTAAAACATTGTATGTATTTAATATTTGGTTTGTAGTCAGTCATTCTTCTAGACATAGAATCAACGAGTATTTTAGTGAAATCAGGCGAAATATTGTTCCATTCATCTTGTATTACAGCCTTTAGGTTATCATTGTAAGAAATATTTCTAATTTGGGACTGCGGAGGATGATTGAAAGTTTTTGGACAATGATTGAGTATCCACTCTTTGGCAATTTTGGAAGTATGCTTAAGTTAATTGTAATTATGCGCTAAATCTTTCTTTTTTCTACATTGTTTTTTAAAATGCCGAGATATTTTTCCTTTTTTATTGAAGATTCTATAAATACAATATTACCGACCCCTGAAAACGCCATATAACCCCAGACCATAACTGAGCCGCCGCCATGTTTTACCGTCTTGGTAATATATTTATTACTAAAGGCTTCGTTCTTGGTTCGCTATATTTTTGAGGCGTTTTTGACTCCAAATATCTGAAACTTACTTTTGTATGTAAAAAGAACAAATTTGAGGCTCGTTTAAATATTTTTTTTTGCGAAATTCAAACATTTAGTTTGGTTGTTCTCTGATATAAAGGTGATCTTCTAATCGTACTCGCCTACAGGTTTTCAGAAGTTTTCGTAACATTTTCAACTATTTTTACAGCATTAGATGTTGGGTTTGTTGTTACTTTCCTTACTAAGCTCTTACTTCAGTTTTTAAAAGACCAAATCACCGCATTCGTGATCGAAAAATGATTTCGATATCGAAATTATGATAAAATGTACTAAATTTCTTGCTCGATATCGAATGCCATAATCTCAAATACGAAAATTACGATAATTTTTACTCGATATCGAATGCGGTGATTTGGCCCCAGACAAAATTTCTACGGTATTGTGTTGGTATACTTGTCTATACGATTATTGAGAACGAGTTTACCTATTTCACGCAGGGATGTACCTTTTCTATGTACGTCTATTATGGTTTGCTGAGTCTCAATTGATGGTTGTCTTTCCATTGTAAATTTTTCACAAGTCACAACTTAATCTCTTTTAACGATAAATTATTAAACTTGCATTAGTTTGAACTGCACTTTACCATTAAACTTTCAAACAAAGAACATATAAAAGAATTGCCACTATTTTAGGAATGACAGGGTTTTTTTTTGCATAAGGATGATGCCACTGTTTACTTTATTTTGCCTGGTAAAAATTGGATTATTTTAACATTTGATTTACGGCAGTTTTTGCTTGCAAACGCATCCAGAAAATGCAAATGGGCTTCGTTTAAAAATTAAATGTGTAGTTTTTCTACAAATTTTCGTTTCTAGTCACTCTGTCAATAGGGATCCATGCAAGAAGTATGAGTTTATAGTAAAACCAAAAATATGTATGATGATAAGCTACTGAAGGACGTAAATACAGAAAAACATATTTACATACATATATTTACATAGTTTTGGGCTATACATTCATTCATAGGAATAACTGCATATACTTACATACACACAAATGTTTGTAAATGTAAATGTAAAGTAAAATAATACATATGGAATGTTTTATGGATGCGGTGGCTTAAAGCTTTTTGATCTTTACAAACGAATGATTTTTAATAACCGTAACAAATAAAAGAATGCCATAAAGTTGCTCCCTTATTTAAAAACAATACATACACACATATAAACATATATAAACACACATACACATATATATTTTTTAAGTTGATAACTATGTATGTTTAACCATATAAATGTGTATTTGTATATGACCATAAAAAAGTTATGAAGTCAAGGATATTTTGTTCGAGCTCATCAAAATGGACAAATGAAAGGACTTTTAATTGGTAAATAGTGATTTTATTATACCCTTTTTATATTCTCTTTTTTGTAACATTACAACAATTTTCACGGGTTTGGGGTAGAAATTGTTTGTAAGTTTTTATTACTTAAAATCAAAGCTGAAAGAGTTGAACCATGAGCGTTCGAAATATATGTAATTTATAATATAGGTCTTTTTTTATACACTCATATTTTAGCATAAATTAATACATTATTATTTCAACTTCAAACAAAAGTCTTTATTATAGTTATATTTTAGCTTCAATCACAGGTTATACTTTAGCAACAATCATTGGTCTTTATAAAGTTATATTTTCATTTCAATCCTTGGTCATTATACAATAATATTTTAGCTCCAATCGAAGGTTTTTATACAGTAATTTTTTAGCTTCAATCATAGTTCTTTATACAGTCATATTTTAGATTCAATCGAAAGTCTTTATACAGTAATTTTTTTAGCTTAATGATAGTTCTTTATACAGTCATATTTTACCTTCAATTCTTGGTCGTTATTCAGTCATATTTTATCTGCAGTCTTAGGTCTTTAAACGGTCATATTTTAGCTTCAATCCTAGGTCTTTATATAGTCATATTTAAGTTTCAATCATTGGTCATATTTTAGATGCAATCGTGAATCTTTATACACCCATACTTTATCTTTAGTCCTAGGTCAAAATTTAATTTTTATCGAAGGTCTTTATACAATCATATTTTGGCTTTAATCAAATGTTTTTTTGCTTCAATCATAGTTCTTTATACAGTCATGTTTTAGCTTCAATCCTTGGTCGTTCTTCAGTCATATTTTAGCTACAGTCCTAGGTCTTTAAACGCTCATATTTGAGCTTCAATCCTAAGTCTTTATACATTCATATTTAAGCTTCAATCGTATGTCTTTAAACTTTTATATTTTAGCTTCCATCCTAGGTCTTTATACAGTCTTATTTTAGACCGAAGTTGGGCTTCGACCTGATTTCTTCGGCATCGATTCATTACAACTTTTAAATAATGACATTAACGTTACTCATTGAGTGGTGACGTCTTATAACAACAGGTAGCCAACGTTTTTACAAGCATTCATGTACAATTTAAATTTTAAATATCCAAAGTCGTAAAGAGGTGACAAAAGATGTGCTCTACAAAACATAACTTCAAATTGCTTGCCAAACTTGTATATTTTTTCAAATCAAATAAAAAAAATTTTTTTAAGACAATTAATTAATTAAATTTTTTATTGCTTTGGAAAGAAATTATAAATTAACAAATTTCGATTCTTTTTTAAAAAAAATTCAATCACATTTGGCAAAATAGCTGGTCTATTTCTTTAACAAATTATGGACTTTGAGTTATACTACTGTAATCGATTCGATAAACACTATCTTTAACATAGACCCACAAAAAATTATCCAGTTGTGTTGATCATGATCGGGGGCGTCCAATTGCGTGAACTTATTTTGCAATACATTTATTGTTTATCGGTTTTTTTCAAATTTTCTTAACATTGATTTTTTATTATTTTTCGAAACGGAAGGTTTGCGTTGTGCGATGCAGCCTCGAAGAGAAACTTCATTAAGCCTTCGTTTTATTGTTCTAGATGAAACTTCAATCACATGCGACGAACTTCAACCTGTATTTGCCGCGAAGTTTCAAATGGATCAGCTTAAGAGTTTTTTTTTATAATTTGATATATCTTCTCTTATGTTTGTTTTTCGCTGTTTAGGACCTCTTGCAACATTTATATTTAAATGATTGATAGCGTTATATACTTTTCCTGTGGAGCAATCAAGCAAATTAGAAATTTATAATACTGTTTTACAGAGGTTTTCAGGTTATTAATAAGTTTTCTTTCTTCTTCGGAACAAGTTAATCCATGAGTAACAAAGTAAAACTTTATAATTTTTCATTAAAACACTTTTACCGAAAATATTTTTGGAGAACAATTTGAAAATATGTTTATATAAATAATATTGAAACAAAATTAAAAATATTTTAATTATGTGTCCACTCCGCAAAAAATTATTATTGCAAAATAACGCTTTATGCTAACTAACAACTGGGACGAACGACGAATTAGTCGGGGACAATGCGCTGTGTAAAATCGTCGTATGAACCACAATAATGATGAAAAAATAATGTTTTTGTTATCGTATAACAGCTGATAGATAGTGTGACCATATTTATAAAAAAAATATATAAAAAACAAACAACAAAAACACAATTTTTACAGTTAACAATTTTGTATATACAATTGAACCTAGATTATCCGGCTCAATCGGGACCGGGCTTAGCACGGATAATCGAAATACACGGTTAATAGAGGTTGTATTAAAACATACAAGATTGTATTTTTTTAATTCATTTTTAATTAGGAATTCAATTTGTATATATTTGTTATTGCCAATAGTAAATTTTTGGCAATTTACTATTTGTGGGAGTCATCGTAACAAAACAGGTGTTCACAGATCAAATTCCACTTACATAATGAATAAAAATTATTATTGCAAAATAACGCTTTATGCTAGCTAACAACTGGGACGAACGACGAATTAGTCGGGACAATGCGCTGTGTAAAATCGTCGTATGAACCACAATAATGATGAAAAAATAATGTTTTTGTTATCGTATAACAGCTGATAGATGGTGTGACCATATTTATAAAAAAAATATATAAAAAACAAACAACAAAAACACAATTTTTACAGTTAACAATTTTGTATATACAATTGAACCTAGATTATCCGGCTCAATCGGGACCGGGCTTAGCACGGATAATCGAAATACACGGTTAATAGAGGTTGTATTAAAACATACAAGATTGTATTTTTTTAATTCATTTTTAATTAGGAATTCAATTTGTATATATTTGTTATTGCCAATAGTAAATTTTTGGCAATTTACTATTTGTGGGAGTCATCGTAACAAAACAGGTGTTCACAGATCAAATTCCACTTACATAATGAATAAAAATTATTATTGCAAAATAACGCTTTATGCTAGCTAACAACTGGGACGAACGACGAATTAGTCGGGACAATGCGCTGTGTAAAATCGTCGTATGAACCACAATAATGATGAAAAAATAATGTTTTTGTTATCGTATAACAGCTGATAGATGGTGTGACCATATTTATAAAAAAAATATATAAAAAACAAACAACAAAAACACAATTTTTACAGTTAACAATTTTGTATATACAATTGAACCTAGATTATCCGGCTCAATCGGGACCGGGCTTAGCACGGATAATCGAAATACACGGTTAATAGAGGTTGTATTAAAACATACAAGATTGTATTTTTTTAATTCATTTTTAATTAGGAATTCAATTTGTATATATTTGTTATTGCCAATAGTAAATTTTTGGCAATTTACTATTTGTGGGAGTCATCGTAACAAAACAGGTGTTCACAGATCAAATTCCACTTACATAATGAATAAAAATTATTATTGCAAAATAACGCTTTATGCTAGCTAACAACTGGGACGAACGACGAATTAGTCGGGGACAATGCGCTGTGTAAAATCGTCGTATGAACCACAATAATGATGAAAAAATAATGTTTTTGTTATCGTATAACAGCTGATAGATGGTGTGACCATATTTATAAAAAAAATATATAAAAAACAAACAACAAAAACACAATTTTTACAGTTAACAATTTTGTATATACAATTGAACCTAGATTATCCGGCTCAATCGGGACCGGGCTTAGCACGGATAATCGAAATACACGGTTAATAGAGGTTGTATTAAAACATACAAGATTTTATTTTTTTAATTCATTTTTAATTAGGAATTCAATTTGTATATATTTGTTATTGCCAATAGTAAATTTTTGGCAATTTACTATTTGTGGGAGTCATCGTAACAAAACAGGTGTTCACAGATCAAATTCCACTTACATAATGAATAAAAATACATACACACAAGCACATGATACAATTATGTGCGGATATATGAAATTAAAACGGGGAACCACCGGATTAAAATTAACATAATAAAAAATCATATGAATGCTGCACGGATAATGGAGGTAAAAAACCAAAGCACGGATAATAGATGTAAAAATTAAAAAAAAATTTGCCTGCCGGTTAATAGATGTGACCGGTTAATGGGGGCCCGGTTAATCTAGGTTTAACTTTATTTTAAATTATATAAAGTAAAAACTAAAACATTAAAAAATTAAACGAAACATGGTCACCCCGTTTGTTCGTGGTATGTCGGCCTAAGAAATAAAAACAAACATATTTTAGAGTTCGCCGCGTGTGACGAATCCAGCCGACGCCATTATTGTGTTTTTCATATACACAAATATGTTTTATTTTCGACTACGAATATTCGCGACCAAAAATCGTCGTTAGTCAAAGTTGTGTTCTTAGCATTATTTTAGAAAATTAATTGACGATAGAGAGAAATAGCTGAGTAATTAACTGCGTAAGACATAAAACAGAAAATTATTGTGGAAAAGTAAAGTAAAATTGCAAAAGAATTATTAAAAATTTTTAATTTGGTTAGATTAGAATTATGTTTTAATTATATGGCCACCACTGTGTAAATGTATATATCAATGTATATACCAGCCATTACTTAACTACATTTAAGTAATGCAGATGGTATGAAGTAAAGGTATTGTGATCATATCATGAAAATATTTACTCAAAAAAGTGTAACCACTTGTTTTAGCACAAATTTTTTTAACGTTGTTTACTCTTACAAGAGTTTTGTAAGTTCAAACAGCATCAAACTAAATATTTGTTGTGTCCTGTCCTGTCCTAAATAAACGAAGTTTTCTTTTAATAATATCAAATATATTTCATTTTTAGCAAGTATTTGCCAAGTGTGACCGTACCTTAAGTTGTTTAGGCATTGTCAAAATTTTTATTAAAATGAATCGTCGAAAACTTTATATTTTTAACAAATTGTCATAAATTATAAAATTGATTAAGACCTGCAATTTACTACATATGAACATGTTTAATGGTAAATACAGACATGAATGAATATACATATACATATGTATGTATGCGTACTTGTATATTTTAATAATTAATATTGACAATATTAATTAAATTCATGAAACTGTAAAACTATAACAATATATTAATGAAAAAATGTTTGTATTGTGTGTTTTATCAAAGATTTATTTACAAGCATAAAGCTTACTTAGTAAACCACCCACCAATACATTTCATTGTCTCCTTTTCCTTTTACGTTTCCGTTACCACCCCCCCTCAACTATGACTTTGGCTGACATTTTCCTACTTTCTGTTTGTTGTTCAATTTGGTGTTGTATAGACTGTATGATTAAGAAAATAATGTTAGCAAAATGAGAGATTTTGATGGGATGAAAGAAAGGAAGGAAGAAAGACAACTCGTGGGTTGGGGTGGGTGATTGAGAGTGTGTGTCTCTGTTTGAGTATAATGATGGTAATTTTGCTGCATACAAAAGAGCTTATGGTATGTAAGGAATTTCAATTAATTCCCATAATTTCCCCAACAAGTGTATACTAAAATATGCTTATACTAGAGTGTGTGTGTGTGTGTGTGTGTGTATGTATGTGCTTGTTATTTACCGCTTAACCTGAACACATACATATTTACATTTACACACAGATATTTGTGTATATGTATATTGTTGAAGAAATTGTTAAATGTTAGTTAATGTTGGTTATTAAGCTAAAGCATTTAATTTACACATAAATACACACACAATTACAGAAAATATAAAACTTTTAATGTTAATAAATTTGCTTTATTAGCTAAAATTAAATATGTTAATACATATGTATGTATTAAAAACAGGTTAGAGTGCTATATTCGCCTGTGCCGAATTTTAATTACCCTCAATCTATATTTATTCTGAATTACAAAAACTACACTGATGTTAGGACTTATTCAGAGCATCTTATTCAGTTTTAGCAAAAATTTTGTTAGTATTTATTTAAAATGTTTTAAAATTGTATCTTATTTGAACTATTTATAATTCATTTAATTACAGATTCTTATTATTGTTTACAGAGTTTGTCTGTCAATTTACCATATGTATTATAAAATTTGAGATTGGTTTACATTAACCGATTTCAATATTTTTCCATATTCATAAGTATAAGTTAAGGAAAGGAGTATAAAAATGGTAAGAAGATAAGGCTTATTTTGATTTAATTTCATCTCAATAAAGTTAATTTTAAGAGGGTTTTATAGGTGTATTAGTAGAATTGGACCAATTATGGACTAATACCTACACAATTCAGTATCCAGTAACCTTATTTCTAAGTATTTATGGCTTATTTTGGTTGAACTTGATTTTAATAATGTTATTTACAAGTGTTTCATGAGTGTTATAGTAATAGTTGGAAGTGGAATTTATTTGGGAACTATGGCCAATTGTTGACTGACAGCAACAAGTAGTATAATTGGATTTAAGGATTAATATTACTGATCTGGGTGCTATTAAATAAACAACTATCAACTTTGTTCTTACCAAATTGCAATTTTTGGCAAAGTGATAAGTGTTTCTGTTCCACAATATCCTTTTAAATCTCACTTTCCACAAAGCTAATTTTTGGAAAGACTTTGCACTCTTAGTAAAAACTTTGTACTCTCCTGCAAGTTGAGTGTGAAAAGTGTTCCTCAAAGCATTTAATCATCTTTGCATTTCTGCCTTATTACTTTTCAGTTTGCATTGCTGAATAGACCTTGCATGTGATTAAAGATAAAAAAAAGGATATTTTATTGGCTAGTTTTCAAAACAATAAAGTATTTTTTTTTAATTATTGTAAATATTTAGAACAAGAATCTTTCTTTGAGAATGCTAAACTATTTTCAATTATTTGCCATCTATTGTCAAATCTTTGACTTACAGTCAAATTCCGCAACACGCTAGTAAATTTGACATTTCTCTTTTGCATCTTCTTTTCTCTTGTATTATTTCAATTTATTTACCAGCTGTGTTGCCAGTGTTGTTTCTTTACGAATATCATGTACTCGTACACATAATATATATAACAAACCTTTGAATATTCGCCTTTTAAAGACCCTAGACCACAAAATAAAAACTGCTGTATGCAAAAATATATTATTACAACACATCCGCGAATGAGCAAAATAGGAGAAATTAACAATTTAATGTCAAAATGTCTTAAGAATGGTGCAACAAATGTTTCATTATGTGAACAGACGATGAATTTAGAAGGGACACCAAAAGAGAATGTCAGCAGAGTCGCAGCAACAAATTGCAGCGTGTGAACCCAATGTAAGCAATTTTTGCTTTGCAGTTTTTGTGGAACGAAAGTTTACACTTTGCATAAAAGAACGTACATATGTGGAACAGAAATTGCAAAGAGGACATAAAAATTGCAAAAATTTTAAATTTCAACTTATCATTTATCAAAATTTATAGTTCTGCGGAACATATTGACTCAAATCGCATAAGGGCAAAGTGAAAAGTTGAACAATATTATTCAAAAAATTTGTGGCTCGTTTATATATTTTTTTTTGCGAAATTTAAACGGTTGTTCTCTAATATAAAAGGCTTCTGACGTGGCACTTTGTCATGTAGGTCATTTTGATGCAAAGACATTCTAATCGTACTCGCGCTTATAGGTTTTCCACAAGTTTTCGTAACATTTTCAGCTGTTTTTAGAGCACTAGATGTTACAGTAGCTCCTACTTTAGTTTTTGTAAGACGCTTTATTCTTTTTTCACCAGACAAATTTTCTACGGTATTGTTTTTGGTATACTTGTCTACAATTTGTTTTATTGTACCGTGATGCCTTCCAACGATTTACCTATTTCACGCAGGGATTTACATTTTCTTGTAAGTCTATTATGATTTGCCAAGTCTCAATTCTTCCTACTGTAACTTACTTTTTCACTACTTAATGTCACAACATAATCTCTTTTAATGATAAATTATAAAACTTGCAATAATTTTGAAAGGTATTTTACCGTTATACTTTCTAACAAAGAAAGATTTAAAGAATTGCCAGTACTTTTGGAATGACATGGGTCTTTTTGTCACTGTTTACTTTATTTTGACGCGTAAAAATTGGTATATTTTAACAATAAATTAATTAAATTTGTATACGCTTTTGTTTTTTTGTTAATAACTAATTTTCTAATACAATTATTTAGTTCTTTTATTCGACCTTTTTTCAATATTCTATAATTTCTTTTTTCAAGCAATTAGGTCACTTTTAAAAATATTGGATATATAAATATATAGAACATTTTTATATAAATATTATAGAATATTTCTAATACAATATTATTTATATTAATATAATTTCACTTTTCTTTTAAGAATATGTGGTGTTGACTTTATTTTGACGCTCACAGTATAATACAATAATAAGTTATATCCAGTTAAAATTGTTCGCTCTAAAAATCTTTTCAGTTCAAGATAAAAAAAAAGATTAATGAAGTCCATAATGCAGAGCAACTAAATATTAGCTGAAACAGGCTCTAAAATTATAATATTTTAATTTTTATTTTTCGGAAATTGATAGTAAATTTGAAAACTTTCGGTTTGTTTCGGATTAGGCCTAATAATGATTTTTTGGCCAAAAAATCCGCTTACGGTCAGACTACAAGTTATAGCACAGGCCATCGCTCAAATTCAAGCCGATCTATGCTGCAGTCAAGAAAATTATAAATCTTGAATAAGAATCTGTAATCGCATTATATTCCAAACAAAAATATTAAAATACAAATAAAGAGAAAAAAAGCGGCAATATTTTGGGGAGTGGTAAAATAATTTTGATCCCGCCTAATGTGTATGAGTATTTATGTAGTAGGTTTTATTTAAAACAATAATATTTTATTGTTTGTTATAAAAGTTTTATTAAATTCTTTGAATTATTTTTATTAAATGTAGAAAAATGCTTTAAATAAAAGAGAACAGATTATATGCCTAAAAATTCTTTGCATTTGAAATATAATAAAGAAAAAAATTATTAACATAAACGAAGTTTTTTTTGTTGTTGTATGTAGATGTTTTTTATATATTTTTTCATGTACAGTACATGTACTATACATATTTCTTCACAAAGATCAAATAGAAATCATAACAGGAAAAATGTTCTCAACTACACTGTAATTCTTTCAAACAAGGTAGAATTTTTAAAAAAAATTTTAAAAGTTTATTTTTTATATACATTGAATAAAATTCCTTTTTTTTATTGGCAAAAAGTCAGAACGTCTTATTAGGATTATGACAGAAAGTTAACTTTCTTTATAATTTTGTAAAACAGATAAACTTAATACCCTACTTGTATCAAGCGTGATGTATAAAATGTACAACATTATTAAAAACATACCACAAATGGTCTTTTTATATATGTAATTTGCATTTTTAAGTTTTTATATGTAATGTATATGTATGTATTTATGCTATCCTCATATTGAAGTCCATTTTGTTTTTGAATAACAACAATATAATGATGATAATGCCCTTGCTGCCGTTGGTAATGATGCTGCTGCCGTTTGCCCTTAAACAAAAAATTTGCAGTTGGAACACAACACTGCCTAGATAAAGAACACAATTTTCAGTTTACATCCGTTATTATAAGGATATTAAAATTAAGGAAATAAAAAATTACCCAAACACATTCTACTACATAATCATGCTGCTCCATTCATGTTGATGTTGCTTTTTATTTTCTATTTAGTATGAGTTGGAGAAGCAGTAAAGTTGAAAAATTGTTGATACATTTTGTTCTTTTTTTTATTTGTTTTTTTTTTTCATACAGTTTTTTGGAATGTTTTCTAGACGTAGTGGGGGGGGGGAGTGAGGTTGTTGTATACATTTATTTGTATTTAATTTTTTTATTATCTGTGTATGTGTTTAATCATCTTCTTATTTTTCTCTTTTCCCTCTCGTAGAGCACTCGTATTTATTATGGAGGGTAATTTTACTATATAAAAATTATGTTTTTTTTTACATGTCTGCTGTCCGTATGTAATGGCGCTCAATAATAAAAATTATTTTGCTTTAATAAGGCGGTGCTTCATATACACACACCACAAGATGAACAAAAAGTTTGTTTCATTTTTGTTATTTATGAGAATGTTGTAGTTATTACAATAAATCTACTACAAAACCAGGGGCGCACTGTAATATTTCCGAGGAAAAAATAAAAAAATGGAATACTACCCAAAAAAAAAACTTAAAACTTACTACAGTAGAATCTCACAAATTAGAAACGTCCAGAAATTAGAACTGGCCATTCCAATGTATTGTACGATCTGAAATTACAACCTGTAGTTCTAATTTCTGGAAGTTTTTTTATTTTGTTTTGTATTTTCACTACAAATTATTTTTTTGCTCATTGAAGTAAAAATAAAACCGGGAATCCCCGTGATGAGTACATATGCATGTGAAATTTGATATGCTTGTACAAATTTGGGTTAGTTAGTGACTGAAGGTCAAAGTGAAAGTTGTTCATACGTGTAAAATTTAAAAAAAAATGCCAAATAAACGTAAAATATACCTTATCTTTGGATACTAAGGTTAAAATATTAAAAAGACTTAATGAAGGCGTAACTGGAAATCGTTTAGCTTAAAATTTTAATCTTGCAAAATCTGCCATAAGCTACATAAAATCAAAAAGACAAGAAATAATGGATGCAATTAGCTGCATCTACATATTACGAAACAAAAAAAAATCTTTACACAACGCTAAATATGAGAAAATTGAAAAGTGTCTTCACAAGTGGTTTTTAAATCAACTTGAATAGAAGAACACACTGACAGGACCCGTATTAAAAGCAAAAGGTTAGTCAATTTTTAGTGAAGTGTACCCCGAAAAAGGTGAAAACGCATTTACTGCAAGTGATGGATGGTTTTTCAAATTTTAAAATTTTAAACCCGTCATTAAATACGGTTTTTAAAAATTTGTGGTGAACTACTTTCGAGTGATTCTGGTGCGGTCACTCCATTTCTACACAGATTTCGTTTATTGGCAACATAAATCTATAATTAATTTGTTTTTGTGACCAATATTTATAATTATTATAATTTTTATAATAAATCTATAATGTTGATGAAAGCGGATTATTTTCCCGTTGCCTTCCGGATAAAACATTTGTCGCTGCTTGCGGAAAAAGCGCCCAAGGACTTAAAATTCACAAAGAACGCGCTTAAATTTTGCTAGGCGCAAATTCTGATGGCTCACACAAATTAAAACCATTGGATATTGGAAAAGCTAAGAAGCCAAGATGCTTCAGAGGATTTAATAACCCACTTCATTATGACTTTTCGAAAAATGCTTGGATGACTTCCCGTATTTTTCATCATTGGTTTCACAAAATATTTGTCAAAGAATTAATTAAGCTTACATAACTACAGTATGTAATAATTGTACAGCTCACGTAGGAATTAGTTATGCCACGGCATTTTCAGCCTTAACAGTGAAAACCCCTATATAGGTTCAGTTTAAAAAAAATAGTTCGAGAGATATGAATTCTTGATTTTTCCCACATATCGTTTTTAGTTTTTTATGCCACTCATTTGTTTTTTAAGATTTCACAAATGTGATTGTGATGGCCACTACATAACATGGACAATGTTTTGTTTAAAACAAGTCTTAACTAGTTTGGATGCATACTTTCTTCTCTGGCATATGGTAGCATTTCATTTTGCAGTATTTCTACGTTCAAATTCCACAACTCAAATTTTTTCTATCTATCCAATAAATTTGAACGATACCAGGTAAAAAAAACAAGCACATATCATTAACAGAACTACTTTTTTGGGTATACCGGGGATTAACATATTTATTTTGTGCCCTTTGAACGAAGGTTTTGCCAACATAACCAAACAGGTTTATCTTAGCTTGATCTGACCAAAGCACATTTCCGGTTTAGATGTTTCTTAGTAAAAAAAAGGTACCTTCCTTGGAATACGGTCTTTGAATTCAGCTTCCTAAAGGCTATTTATAATTGTGCGACTAGCAACTGATGTACATCAATTAATTTTGACCAAAATGGGTTTCTTTCTTGTCTTGTCTCTGGTTTTACATACTTTTCTTTATTTTGAAACAACCCATCAGTATTGCAGTTAAAAACGTAAGCGAAGATAGAAACATGGTTTAAACAATTGATTATATTATTTTTCTGTTCGATTTAAATTCAATGATACAGAATTTTAAATATCATTCATCGTATTTTTTTCGGAGAAAAATAAAATTTTTCGTAAGTCATATTTTCGGAAGAATTTGTAAGGGGGCTAGAATAAATCACAAAAATGTTTTAGGTTTTGTTGGCCGATAACTCTGGTTCTACTGTACCAATTTTGCTGATTTTCAATATAAATTAGCTTAAGATAATGTTAAACTTTTCAATTGCAGTTCTGTTATGTTTGGTTGTGTATTTTAGAGATGAGATTGTTGTACACAGATAAACAGGCGGACAGAAATACTCATTTGACTTAGATTTTCATAATAGTTTAGAAAATATATGCAGTGCTTTTCGCTTATAGTCCATTCCGCTTAAAGGCCAAAAACTGCCATATTTACTTGCAGATATAATCCATAAAATTATAAATCGGTTATAGTCCAAATTCGCTTAAAGTTTACAAAAGTTGTGCAACTTAGTAGTGGACTATAAGCGAAAAGTACTAAATTTGTTGAGTCTTAGATGAATATTTATCAATGATACAGACGGAATAACAAACTTATACCTACCTATATACATATACACTCATTCACCACTATTGGAGGTGAATGGTATACAAAGAGTAACGTCTAAGGTAAAAACCAATAGACCTTAAAATATAATTATATAAAGGCAAAATTCTTAACTTTCATTCCATTATCAACTCTTGAATATCATCGTAAATATGTCTTTCAAGATTCACTCCAGAACTCCAAGTGTTTATCATCACTCAACTTAAATTTACTAAATTCTCTTCCTCCTCTGTGCTCAACGTTTCTGACGAACATTTAACACAATCTTGCAACAATACTATTTAATTATGTATACGAGTATGTATGTATGTGGATTTAAGAGTATGTATTTATTTTATCAACAAATTCTTTACATAATAATTCATCGTAATAACAAATAAATAACAACAATGAAAAAAGTTTTTACCAACAACAACTACACCACTAACCATATCAAAACAAAGTCTACCTCAACGTTGCTACAGCCAATTCATCCCACAAACAAGATGAGAAAAAAAAATAATAATGGTTAACGATTTGTTTTATTACAAAAAAAAAAAAACAACAATAAAAAAGAAAATATGGATTTAAAATAATGTAACAAAAAGAAGCAACTTCATCCTTTAGTGTGCATCGTTTTGAACGATAAAAACTTACGAAGTTTATAAAATATTAAAAAGATGAAAATAACAATGGCGTCTCTCGACCCAAAACACAAACATACAAGTATACAGTATAACATAACATAAATAGACACATTTAAAGGAAAACAAAAACAATAACAATAACAACAAATACGACCTCATCATGCCAACAGCAACCAGCATAACGACAAAAATAATAAAAGCTACCATACATACTCACAATCATACTAACATGCAGTGCTGCCAGAGATATTCAACAGAAAGTTATAATATGACCAAAGAAAAATCAATTTTTTTAAAAAAATCTTCAACAATCCTCAGTTAAAAATGCAATGATTACAAATATTTTGTTCATTTCATTGATTTCAGAATAGATAAATTCGAAAGTTCCAATTTTCTGTCCGTTTCGAGATTGACTTTCACTATATTTATTATAGTAATTCATAAAACTATAAACAAACTAGAACACGCAAATATGTAACTATACAAAAGTAGTGAGTCCTTATAAACTTCTAAAACGACCTAGCTATGTCTGTATGTCTTATCTGTTGAAGGCACAATAGCGCTAAGTGTGAAGCTCCTAGGGAGGTGAATTTTTTCCCGAATATACTCTGTTTAAAGAAACTTGTAGTATGAAAAATGGTCAAAATCGGTATAACAAATAAAATTTAGAAAAAAGTCCGCCCTTTAACTTTGGCACCAATAGCTATTTTTAATAACTAACTTATGTTTTCAAAAATTAAGTAAATAATTTGAACCGTAGCCCGCTTTGCTTAGATTATTTACTGGCAAATCATTACAAATTCAAACCTAACTGAACAAAAGAAATTAGTAGCTTAAACCAAACATTTAAAAAGCTTTGTATTACCTATTTTTCGAGATATAGTATGGACAAGTTATACAAAATAAATGTTTTTTTGCTGTTATATTCTGGCTATGCCGATTCTTATACACCGACGACCAATTAAACAGTAGTGTGATTTATTCCTACTTGAAACTAATTTGTGTTACATTTTGTATCCAAAACGATATTTATAGTTATTTTATTTTTCTTATGAGGCGTCATAAAATATTGTGCCGTAATTTCTATGTATTTGAGGCTTATTTAAGTTGAATTTCATTTAAATAAAGAATTTTAGAGCATTTCATTAATTCTCGGATATTGCTCTTATAATAATAACTTATTTGGGACGAAATTTGTTTGGATGCGTATATTAATCAAACATTTATGACCGATAAAGTCCCAATTCGGGGGCTATGATAATTATGGACCGATTTTAACCAATTTCAATCCAAATCGTCCTTGTAGCGAAAAAAGTATACATACTAAATTTTATCACAAATATCTTCAAAATTGTGCTTTGCGTTAAATCGATTTAGAAAGTGATACGTCGATTGGTATAATTTAAGGTGGATGTTAGACTAATATTTTTGGGCGTTACAAACATCAGCACAAATCCAATATACCCTCCCCACTATGGTGGTGTAGGGTATAATTAAAACGTAATAATAAAATTATATTAAAAAAAAAAACTAAAAAAAAATAAACATTCAAGATAACTATTTTGTTATGACTAAAATATGCAACAATAAAATATAAAAAGCAAAATATGCACTAACAAATTAATGCCGACATCTTGAAATTGTCAGAAACAAATAAATAACTAACTGATATCATTATACGACACACAACAAAAATCCTGATACAGCATATTTGTGAATGCCTTGGTAATAACTAATATAACTCATGCGTTTATATATATGTACATATGTATATGTATACATATGTATATACCCCAGCTAGCATTTTTTGAAATTTTTAATCAAATATGAATCTTCTTTGACCCCCCCCCCCCACGCCATTAAAATAATCTCGCTTTTGAGTCGAAAATGAATGTTTTGTCGGGAGAAAATGGTACCCTAGCCGCGACTCTTCTGAAAGAGTCTTTTATGACTCGGTTTTCTGAACTCTTACGGCACATTTTTGTCACTTTCCTGCAATCATTTGGGACTCATTTATGAATCTTTTTAAAGTTATTTTATGATCATATGCGTAGTCGCTTTCTCATCTATTTTCATTCCTTTTCGAGTCATCTAGCACTCATATTACTAATCATATTAGAGTCTTCCTTTGTTATTGCATCTGGTTTTACTTACTTTTCTAGTGTTCTTTATTATACAAATTCAAACAGTTTTTTAAATTTTGCATATTCATATATTACATATAAAATTAAAAATTAACTTAAAATAATTTTAATATTTTTATGAAGTTTGTACTTTTTTAATTTAGTCTCGAAAAATAAATGAGTTAAAAAATGCTTTTTCCAGATAATATTAAATTTGATGACCCATTTAGCCAATTCTTCACATAAGTCAGGTGATTCTTCATTTTCAATACTAATGAAAACATCGCTTGCATTTTCAGAAAAACTATTTTCACTGCCTGTTTCGTCAACGGGTTGTTCTTTTTGATAACTTTCTTGATAAGAACAGGTATTTTTGTTGTTAAAATTTAATAATTTTTGGGATTCGTTTTTAGCCACTCTTTTGTTTTTTTTTTGGCTGACATTACCTTATCGTTTTTTTAACTTTTTTAATTTTCAACACTTTTTTATTATATTTTAATGCACACGCGAGGACAGCACGAACTAAACTAAGAAATAATACAAATCACAAAATCTACTTACTGCCTTTCAAATAACAAATGTCCCATTATAAAATTTAAAATAACAAATGTCCCGTTAAAAAAAAAACAGCATAAAAACAGTCATATTATGAACATCTGTGTGATTAAATTATAATTCCGCACATTTAACAGATTTTGTTTTTCAAATTAGTTGCTTTCGAAACATTTAAATGAGTCTATATTTAGTCTTTTTTTTATCGACAAACTGATTAATCAGTTTTTGGTCATCTAAGCCAATCATAAAAGACACATTTTGCTGATATTATCAAAAACAATCTTCCAATTGCTAGCTGGGTACTATAACCTATAACATTCAAAAATGTTAAAGTTTATAAGTCGGAAATATAAAAACTGACGACATATAGGTATATAGTGTTTTGACATGAATTTTTCCTAAAGTTAAACCAAAAATCAAAAGTTGTATTCAATTTTTCTGGTAACTATGGTCTACAATTATTTTGCACATATAACAATAGTATAGCATATGCATTGGCGCTAAATGAAGCATTTATATGTGTAAATGTGTGTATATCTACTTATGCATTTGCACAAGAGCAACAAAGAGAGGGATATTAATATTGTGGTAAATATAACTGTATAAAAAGTATTCACCACAATTACAATAAACAAACAGACAACAAAACCCACCCGCCCACATACACACAGCAGCAAACTTACAACATAAACAATTTATTTATTTAAGCCATATTTTTGTTTTAGCTGTGAGTACAACGAGAAATAAATTTAAGCACAGTTTTTTAAAACTTTTTAAACACATTTCTTTATTTTTTTTTTGTTGGTTTTTGGTTTTGTTAAAAATCTGAATATTTGTACGATTTTTTGTACGCTTCGTTATTTATGAGAGCGAGAGAGATTTTCTACTCGTTATGCGCATTTGCATGGTAAATCTTTGCTCTCCAATCTGCTGCAGCTGCTGGATTTGGATAGATAGGTTTGTAGGTATTTAAAGACCTTGTAAGCTAAAATGTAATCAAGAGACCCAGTTAAAACACCCCCTAATATTTGTGGGTACATTAGCACTAATGATGATTGAAATGTATTGTTTTTTAACTCGCACATCTACATGGACTCATATTTACACACCCACATACAAATACATATGTACCTACATACATATATAAAATATTTATGTAGTATTGTATTTATATATAGGTATGTATGTATGTATGTCTGTAGTTTAGATTGTTGAAAAAGATTTTTTTCATCTGTAACCTTTTCGTGTCAGTGAATGGGTGGGTGGTTGGTTAAATGTTTTGTTATTGGTTCATATTTTTTCAACGTCTCTGTAATGGAGTTTATCTTTTTTATGTATTTACACACATACATTCATGCATATACATATGAGTTTTAATAATCTACATATATTTTTTTAGTTTTTAATTCATATTTTTAATGACATTTTTATACACAGAACATTATTAATGAATAATACATTACTCCGTATATTTTAAATTTTGTTAGAATATTTTCATATGAGCAATTTCGAGATATTGCGGTATTCATTGTTGGTATTAATGTTTAATTTTTTTTAATTCCTCTGAGTTTTCCTACATAATAAATTTACATAAAATATTTTTTTAAGTAATTTTCCCAGATCACTAGTGTCTGGTGTAGGGTTTGAGATTCCCGGACTATTTTTTTCCCGAAAAACGGGGATGAAAAATTGCATTTCTCGAGGGTCCAGGGAATTTAATAAACGCTTTACAAATAAGTATAATGGTAAATTATTTTATAAAATTCTATTATTTTATGAAAAAACAACAACACATAAGGATGAATGCACATTTTAAGATCATGTGTCGCTAAAAAAATTAAAATTATATTTTATAGAAATGACAAATTAATTTAAGTTAGTCTAGCAAAATTATTTTAATGTGCTTTTAAAGCAATTAAAGCATTTACTAACTCATCTTACAAAGATTTTTTGTTTGATTTCCATTTGCTTCATTTGTATTTTTGCAAGTTTTTAGATAATTCATCAATGACATCAATATCGTTCTTTAACTTTACACATTTTGGAAATGATATATAGATAATAGCTGTTCAAAAGAATGTTCATATACCTACTGAAACATAAACAGAGTTTAAAACGTCTACTAATATTTTCAATGTACTTAATCTGCTCTTTCTATTGCGTTCTATAGTTTAAGAAATGACTGGATTACCATTATTTTTCACTTAGTCGCAAACTGCAGAAAAGCCAGAGGTTTTAAAATAAAAGCTAAAAATTTCAAAATAAATCACACATTTTTAAGTTCTGTACCCAATACATAAACGAAAATTTAAAATTGCAAATTAAAAAAACTGCTCAAATTAAAAAATATTTAATTGTTTGTCAAAATTCGATAATCTTTCGAAAAATGAATTTGCAATTATTTGAGTTTCAAATTTTTAGTCCAAAAACTTAATTCTTGCTGATTTTTCTTTGTATATTAATTTTTACAGCAATAATAACTTAAATGAAACAAAAAACTTTTCAAAAAGTCTAATTTTTTTTTAACGCTAAAATGACAAAATTTTAAATTGCCCGTAATTTTATTTTTTTTTCGGGAATTCCAGACCATTATTTCCCTAAATTTCCGGACCCCAAACCCTAGTCTGGTATCTTAGTCTTGTTTCACACTCTTTTGTTTAAGCTGACCAGTTCCTCTTCAATTCTCTTTTGAACTTACCATTTCATTTATTCACGTCAATTAAGTTTTCGTTATTTTTATTGCAAATCAACATGCTAAAAGAAAAAAATAAAAAAAGGAAATAAGAAAATTGACTAGCACCGTCAAGTTATTCTCTTTTCCCTTCTCATCCAAAATTACTTGCCTTGACGAGCATAGCTGTCAGATTTGACGATTTATCATCATTTTGACGATTTTTTGTTTCAAAAATAGCAAAGTAACGATTTACGACTTTTTTATTGAAAGTGACAATTTTCTGAATTATTAAAATTTTCTATCATTTGTTTGTTACCAAATTATCTTCTTTTTTTTTTTTTTTGAGATAACAACTATTTTTCTCATTTAATATCATAAATATAAAGAATAACATGACATATTTCAAAAACAAAACCAATTATGTAATAGTTTAAGTATAATAATTCCAAATAATATTGAGTCAGGATAGTAGAAATTACTTATTTATCTGTAAACATAAAAAACAATTTGAAATGCTGAATACCGTGAAGTGAAGTTTTTAGAGGAAACAATTTCTGAATTTCAACGGGGAAATTCTACAAAAACTTCTCCTATTTTAACAAAACGTCGAGAGAATATCCAGAGAATTTATATAACAAAAATACGGAATTCTTTGAAAATAAGTACCTGTATATTATGGATGAATTGGATTCTTTACACAAAATGTTATTTAAAACTTAATAAATTAAATTGTTTTGACATTGTAATTTAACCTGAATTAATTAAATATGCTAAATTCAGATATTTATTTATAAAATACTGTAAGTCTTGTTTCACACTCTTCTGTTCAACATGCCTGAAAACAAAACAAAAGGAATTAAGAAAATTGACTAGTACCGTCAAGTTTGTATCCCTTTTTTCTCTTTTCCCTTCTCATCCAAAAGTACTTGCCTTGACGAGTCAGAATTGAAGAGTGTGAAAGCGGACTAAGATATTATAAAAATATTACACAAGTTTATCACATTATATTTTTTGTGATTTCTTATTTAAAAAGTTAAAATTTATATATTTTGATATGCATTGTACAAGAGACTATATAAACTTGAATTTTTATGTTTCCATATGAAATTTGTTGGAAAAATATTTTGGTGAGCATGAAATTTGTGAAAAGTATTTTTAAAAAGAAAATGTCAAAGATTGTTATTTCAACAATAATAAAGATTCCAAAATGCAATTCTATTTTAAGTGATTTATTTAAAATGAACAAGTAAGATTTTATATTTGACAGTGCTAAATCTTATATACCCAACATGAATACTTGAGACTAATTTGTGATTTGTAATTAGTTATAGTTTATAGCTATGGCCAACTGACGTTCACGAAATGTATAAATCAAATAATCTGCATATGTACAGAAGTCATGTTACTAAATTTTATGATGATGGTTCCATAATAGGTTATTGCTCACATATAGCGTCTATTTCTGTTTTTGCTTATACTATACTCTGTGTAGGGTTTTATATAGTCGGGCTTGACCGATTTTACTTTCTTGCTGTTCTTATTTTATTCTCAACGTTTTTCTATATGTTGTATAATATTTGAAATTTTCAATAAAGTAATAAAATTAAATACCGGATCTAGGAAATTCAAAAAAAAAAATCACAATTGTGAGTAGCCTAAATAAATTAATTGACTAATTACAGATAGTTAAATAATTAGCTTAATTAATTTTTTTTTTCTCTTTAAAAAGACTGCTTTAATATAATAACAATTTTATTATTGTAATATACTCTCCATAAACATAATAAAATTGTCCAACACACACACACAGATAAAAACATAAATAAGACACACACATTAACATAATTACATGCGTAAATGTATGTGTGAGCATGTGTTTGTGTGTGTGTGTGTGTGAAAGTAAATTTTTATAGGTTTATATTCTAAATATGAACAGGATTTATTGTAACATCTTCTCACAGAGAAATCTGTTTAAACGGGGTGAGTTAAAGGTTCCTTATTGTTGTAGCTGTTCTCGTTATAACAATATGAATTGCTGGCTAACTGGCGGGCTGGTCATCATACAGTTTGTTGATAATGATGTTATCACATTATAATCAACAGCAAAAACAACAAAGAATTGAGAGCAACAATTTTATATGAATGTTTGTATGTATGTAAGAGTATGAAAAAAGTTTAATTTTGTTTTTGTCTGCTTTTATTTCCGTACAATACGTACACCCACCCCTAACGAAGGATTCTTTTTCTATTACACATGAACTGGCGGACAGACAGACGAGCAGGCGACTGGCATGATATGCTATATTGTATGTAGTCGACGACCGACACTGACTGCACTTGTTTCATATGATGATGCCTTTTTAACAATGAGCACAATTTTTAATCGTTTCAGTTATAAAAGTCATAAGCTCGCGTTAACATGTTTAATGTTTGGCAAATAAAACAAAACGGAAACTGTATATTTTAAATTATTCTACAACGGTTTATTTCTCTGATATTTTTCTTCTATTTTTAATGGAATATCCGACGGTGTGTTAATATTTACTAATATTATTTACATAGAGGAATATGTTTACATAAACCAAAAAAAAAAATCTAAAATAAATAAATATTTATATTACGTGTAAAAATGTATTAATATTTAAAAACAACTAATTAAACATACTAATTGGATTAACCTTAAATATACTGGACTTAATTTTGGATAACAATAAATTCCCTTAAAGGTTTGTATGTTAAAACTAATTACAATAATTTGGTAATTAATTTCTTAAAAATATATGTAAATAGACAGCTTATTTAGGCTTTTTCGCATAAAAAATTACCAATTTTGTATAAAAACTAATTAAAATTGTTTATAAGCCTTTACAGTGTTGGAGAAAATAATAAGAACGATATTTCACAATTCCTTTCTGTTAATATTTCAATAATAAAAAAGTACATACATATATACTGAATTAGAGATTTTATCAAAAATAAATGTTTATGAAAACCACTAGTTAAAAAAAAGAATTCTGAAATTTTTCTAAACATACATATGTTTGTCCATGTTACTGAAAAATGCTAATTTATAAAATACATACATTGTGTCGCACAACTATATTGCTTACTCATTATCTAGAGAAATTTGTTATTCATTCAAACATAAAATTGTAAAAACCAGATAAAAATATTTATTTTTTCTTATTTGCAGTTGATAGCAGACATTGTGTAAATTGGGAAAATCCCGAAAAATTTTAACAATGCCCATTTTTGTCTAGATAAGTTTTCGTTTTAATAATTTTCATCACAAATTACAGATCATAAAAGTAATTTGCATTTGGAAATCCTAGTGAATTATGTTGGGTTTTTTGTTGTTTTTCTTCATTGTTCTTTATCAAATACGTGTCATGTACTTTTCAATTGTTATTAGTAATAAGTTTGTCCATATTGTGCGCAGGTATGAAGATCTTTGCATTAAAAAGGCTGGGGAGAAAATATTTTAACATTTCCAAAGGAAACATTATTTTACAGCTTTAAAACAAGGACAAATAAGTTAAGAACATTTGTAATATTGTTACGTGTTTACCTTTTAAAAACGGTGGTTTATTAACAATTGTAAATTAACACTCTGTCTTTAACACACTTATCCCAGCATACCATTATAGGAGCGCTCCGAAAAAGGAGTCACAAAAGAGTCCAACTAAAAAGCATTTTCGGAGCGCCCCGAAAATGGAGTCAGAAAAGAGTCCAACTAAAAAGCATTTTTGGAGCGACAGAAAAATTAGCTTAAAAAATTAATTTTTTGGGCATTTTTATATATTTTATTTAAATGAATCCCATTTTATTTTTTTTACTGTAAATACAATTTATTTAATTTTTTCCATTTCTAATTTAGTTTATTTGTAAATGAATTCCCTTTTTGGTTAAGTAAAAACAATTAAAAAAAATAATAAATGTGAACTTTTAATTTTTTGTATTTAAAATTGCAATGAATCTTTTCTAACATGATGTAAGAGCTCTTTCTGAGCCCAAAAAACCCCTCATAAAAGACTCTTTTCTGACATTATCTAAGATTTCTTTCACAGCCCAAAAAGACCTTCATAAAAGACTATTTTCTGACATTATCTAAGAGCTCTTTTAGAGCCCAAAAAACCCTTCATAAAAGACTTTTCTGACATTATCTAAGAGCCCTTTCTGACGGACCATTTTCGGATGTAATGACCCTCTTTTCTGAAGGTTTTTGGAGCAATAATGTTTGTTTTTTGGGCTCATAAAGAGCATGAACGCTCCGGAAAAGGTATCAGAAAGACTCTTTTCGGACTCATATGGCTTGCTGGGATATTACGGTTTAACAACAGACTTATGGCCGAATTCACAGTCTTTAGTTAGCTAATGACAAAGGCTTAACTAATGATTCTCTATTCGCAATGCTTAGTTTGCCATAAGAATAACAAGTAATAGTTAAACAATAGTTAGTATTTTAGTTTACCAATGGTTAACTAATGACTGAGAATTCGGCCATTAAAGTTTTAGAACACTTTGATGTTTACACAACAATGACTCACAATAAATTGATTAACTTGATTGGCCCTGATCATTTTGACGAAAACAAATGCAAGATTTCTGGTTCAGATGGATGATGTAGGGTCTAGTGCAAGTCAAATAAAGCATTAAGTATACGAATAATAATGCAAAATCCACGATTAATTGTGATGTCAGTTTTGCATTTATGCCAATGAAATTAGTAATCTTGAATATACTAATGATATTATGGACCATCATGGATGGAGATTTACTTTTAGAATGACCTCATATTCTAAAAGCAAATCTTAAGTCCAAAGCCGAAAAATTGATCTACAAAGAAATGTTGTTATTTTCAACATCCTCGGACATGAGTCTTACAGAAATGGAAGAGGTATAATATATATTTTTTTCTTGGAAGTGTTTAATTCGTTTCCATTCGGCGTATTTAAGATTTTAACAACCCTTGACAATAAGGAAAAAAATATTACTAATAGAAACTAGAATATGTAACAAAATAACAAACTATATTAAAAATTAAAAAAAAAATTAGCAGGAATTAAAAAAAGCAAAATACTTTTGTAGCCTTCAAATTATGATTCAAATTAATTAAATGCAACAATAACTAAATAAAAAATAATACTTTTAAAAGTTTTTTTTTTAAATCGCATAAATTATTATACCCTACACCACCAGAAATAATGACATCTAATTTTATAATGGTCGGTCCATAATTAGTCGAAATTCCCATATACGACCCTCTCCGTAATTCACTTTAAGCTCCATAAATCTTTTAAAAGTATTTATATCGAGTTAAAGTTTAACACATATAATATTTATATTCATTTTTGGATGATCGGTTCACAATAGGAGATATATCCCATTTAACGCCCATTTCTGAAAAACTGTTTTATATATAGTTGGATTTGACCGATAATAAGTGTATATCAAATGAAAACACTTCAGTCTGGTAAAGAAAGGACATAACCAATAACATTACATTAAGACATTTCAGCAAACAATTTTACTTTAATCATAAGACGCTGGAAAAAAGGATAAGATCAATATATTTTCCTGAGAAATTTGTATAACTTTCTATCAATCTTTCTTTATGTCTTACATAATATTAGTAAATATCCACAGTGCATATTTTTCCTATCTATCGAATAAATTCGACCAACACCAGATGATAAACCCAAATCATTAATGAGCCTCCTCCATGCTTTACGGTATTTTTATTATTCCTAGGTTTTATATTCATTTCACCTGACCAAAGCACATGTGCCCCAAGTGATGTTATTTTTGCCGATCTAATTCACACTTTTCATAAAATGTAGACAATTAACTTATGGTCATTAAATGAATTTATAGAAAGCTTACTGCTTATTTCATGCAGTGCATTTTTTGTTTTCAAGGCTCAATAAAAAGAAAACTAAAAGAAACTTGTAAAAGAAATTGGTGTCATTTAAAAGAAAATAACATTTATTGCAAAAATGCATATTTTAATATATTAAAATTAAAAAAATATAGCTTTTTTTACTCTCTATTGTGATGCGATCTCTTTTGCGATGCGATAAGCGTACAAATTGATACACTTACGCATCGAATTTGCTTTCGCATCGCAATAGAGAGTAACCCCCCTGCTGGACTCCGAAGTTGAAGATAACCTGGGCAAACAGTTTTGTGTTGAAACTGTTCGAAGTGTCTCGCGCCAACGTGATTTTAATGGCCGAGTTGCACACAAGAAACCATCTATAAATCTGCATTTGGAATTCGATCATCTTCGCTGATGACATATTCGGTTCAGATGGCATGTCGTATGTTTGACGGAAACCAAATACAGAACTCAACAAAGAAAACCTAATGGCAACGTTGAAACATGGGAGGCAGCATTATGCTTTAAGCCTGTATGTCAGCTGCTGGTACTGGAAATTTAACATTTGTTGAAACAACCATGGACATAAGATCAGATCCAAAGATAAGATAACGATCCAAAGCACAAATCGGATATTGTGCAAACGTGGGCACAGACCTTAATGTTATCGAAAATTTGTGGTCAATTTTATTAATCAGCATAAAGAAACACAAAATTTCTAACAAAAATGATTAAAAAAAAGCGCTACTGACGGAGTGGTGGAATATTTCGCCGAGTATTACCCAAAAAATGTTGGCATCTATGCGAAATCGTAAAATAATTTTTTTTTATAGCAATTGTCCGTATTACTACCACTAGCATTATCATTTGATAATGCTTTACTTTTTATGTCATCAAATAAGCTTTTTGCTTTTGTCTGAAATACCATTTTACTTAATAGTATTCTCTGGCGCAACCTGATTTTCAATCCAAATAGAAAGCAAGGACTCCATTTCAATCAGCAAAGCACTTCTTGGCCATCGTTCTACCATCTAATGATGTTTATTACCTTTATACAACAAATAAATCTTATTATATTTAACAATGTCAGCAATATTCATTCATAAATTCATTTAGAGATAAGTATGTCCGGACAGCATTCAATTATTAAATGCACTTACTTCCGTCATTATTATGATACAGCATACTTAAGATCCTAAACATATTAACACTTTAACAGAGTGGGGGGCTGGTATGTAGTAAAATGCTTAAGACTCGGACACATTTACATACACGCAGAATGTCATTTGATAATTACTATTTTACACATTAACGTATTATATTCAAGTAAGTTGATATTAAAGTTAAACTATTGTCATCTTCTTTACATGGGAGTTTACTAGGAAAACTTATAGTGTATATGTATGTTTATATCTTCATACTTATATATGTGACTAAATGTGAGCATTAGGGTGGGCCAAAATAACTGGTCATATGGAACGAACAAATTTCCAAGCTTCCGAATTCATTACATAAGAAAAAATAGCTATGATTCCATGTGTCTTTTAAAGAATTTGTATATGTTAGCAAACTAACATAAGGTTCTTTTAGAGCGCATGTGAATTGAGTTTTGTCCTTTAATCTTTGCTTTTCGCAATAGAGGACCCTAATGTTCATATATATATATATATATATAATCGTATTTACATCTATGCAAAAACTGAAATAAATGACTACGTTGGCCAAACCACAACATTTTGTAGTAAAGTCACTCAAGTGTCCTACGATATTCGTACATTCTTACATACATACAAATGTTTGAGTGTATGTGTATGTGAAATCTACAGTGCAAATACCTCTTGAGGCACTTGAAGATAGTTGATGTTGTTGTTTCTGTTTGGAGAACTTACTACTACAACAAGGTGTTGCAATTGAATTACTTGTCATAAAATATTTGAGAAAATGGAATTAACTAAATGAAGATGCATTTAGCTGTGATATTTACAAACTATTTTCATACACGTAAGTACTTATTTACACATGCTTCACAACTACATGTCATTAGCTTGGGTGTGCAAATGTGCTAAGTCCATTTTCATTAAAAGTTTTTTTTTTAAATACAGCTAGCTTAGTGTGTAAATGTTGTTAGTTACACATTTCCCAGGAGACACTAAAAGTTATGTAATGTTATTTGTTTTAAACATTTATGAAATCTGTTAATTCAGTTGTTGTCATTTTATATGATAAATCATTTATAATGATAAATGATAAGTCCCAATTTACACGAAGCAAATTTTTAAGCTAACCTTTTAGATATCGGGGTGAGGGGAAGATAAGACGAGTACACACTTGATTGCATTTTGAAGAGAAATTTTGAAGAAAATTTCAATCATGTAAATCTAGCTTTACTCTCTTATTTTTTTTATTAAATATGCGTATACAAATATGTACAGTGCCGGTAAAAATAATAGCACCATTTACACAAGAACATTTAAACTAGCGCACTAGTAAATAGCGAAATATTTTATGGACGGACGAGAGTAAAATCATTTTATTTGGTGGCAAAGGTCCTCGTTCATATGTTAGATGTCCCCCAAATACAAAAAACCATCCACAATTCACATCTAAAGGTGGCTATACACTACGTGTTTTTGCTTATGCATTTTTAAGTTTACAACTCACATGTTTTTCTTTATATCTGTCAAAATTGGTTATTTTACATATGGGTTTTAATTTTTGGTCACGAACTTGTATGTACAATTGCACGTGACATCGCCATGATTAAAACAGCTGATACGCTTAAATATTATTTTTTTTTACACATAAATTTCCATGTCGTTTCTTTAAAAAATGCGTTAAAGCCGCTACAAAGCGTCACTAAATTGCCGGCGTCAAAAATATTGATTTAAGGTTTTTCGTTTTTTAATATACAAGATGTGGAGCTTGTATCAAAAATTTTTAAATAATTTATATCATTGTTATTAAATTATCAAAATGGGATAAAAAATATTGAATTTATCACTTATGCAAATTATTCATACGGCCGGCTAATGATAACGCAGATTTGAAAACATGTGTTTGAACATAAGAAAATACAGCGTGTTCTAATCGAAAAAATACATATGTATTTCCACATGTATTTTACACAAGCAAAGTTTTTGAGGTCACCAACTACATGTTTTTACTCCCATATGTAAAATTTGACATATACAATGTAAAAAACCCGTAGTGTATATGCACCTTAAGACGGTAAAGCATGGAGGTTCTAGCACTATGGTATGAGGATGCTTTTGATTTTACATAGCATACAATCAACAATAGCTCAAATAGTTTACGTTGATATACTAATAAATATTAAGCTTTCCTATGTCATGGACGAAATACCATTGATTTAGGTCTTCCAACAAGACAACGACCCAAAACAAACAAACAGAAAAGCACGTCAGTGATCATGGAGTGGCCAGCGCAATCACCTGACTTGAACCCAATAGAGAATCTTCGAGCTGACGTAAAAGTGTATCTCAAATAAAACCGACTAACAATGAGCATCTTTGGGCTTTAGTGAAGAAGTCGTGGGCGAAAATACCTAAAGAAAGATGTGAAAACTTAATTAACTCCATGTCGAAGCGCTGCGCCGCCGTTATTGTCAACAAAGGCCATGCAACAAAATATTAATATGTTATTTGTTTTTTTTTAACGTTTGCACTCTTTTTTAATTTTGATACTTCGCCTGAAATTGTCAATCTTTTCAATAAAAAGTCAATAGAAGTTGCACAAATCTTTTTTACGTTAAATAAATGATTGACATATTTCAATAATGTCTGTATATACTCTCAAATACGGGCGATTTAAGCAATAAGAATTGTGCTGTGTCAACACCAAAGAAATTTCAAGGAAAAAATTGTATTAATGTTTTCAATAAAAATTGCTTCGTGTAAATTGGGACTAACAGTTTAGAAGAATGCCGTTGGCGACTTAGAAGTAATGTCACATTTTCTATCACTTATTTTGTAATTGCTCACCATTAAGTGATATGTTTTATATGTCTTTTTTATGAAAGAATGCAAAAACTTGTTTAAAAAGAAACCATAAATAAAGAATAAAGCAAACTATGCAGTAAAGTTTTGACCCGAATTAGCTGCCCGTAATTATTTAAAAGCTGCAATAAATTGCTCTCGAGAACCTCATAATTATTTCCAGTATCGGTCAATTAAATAATATTGGGTTTTTGTTAAAAGAAAGTTAAAACGAGTTAAAAATTTTTACCGCAAGTGGATCGAAATGTTGGGCAACAGTAAATTTGATCCATCAAAACAAAAACTCAGTTTTTTATTACAGTAAATTAATTTCTTATTTTTTTCTTTTAGCTTTTCTTAAAAATTAATAAATGTGCATGCGAGTTTATTTTATTTATTTGTTTTAAATTATATTAATATAAATAATACTGTTTTAAAAAATTATTATAAATAATACTATTTTAAAAAATACATATATAGTTATTTCAGTAGAATTAAATTCTAACAAAAAAAGAAGCGTATTCAAATTTAATAGATTTATGGTTAAAATAGATCAATTTTTATGCGTCAAAATAAAATAAACAGTGGCATCATCATTTTTCATTAAACTCCTGTCACCCCAAAAGTAGTGACTATTCTTTTAATATTTCTTTGTTTGAAAGTATAACGGTAAAGGGCCGTTCAAAATAATTGCATATTTCATAATTTATCATTAAAAGAGATTAAGTTGTGACGTTAAGTCACCAAACACAATGGGAAGACAAACATCAATAACCTCAATTCATAATAAACTTACATATAAAATCTAAATCTGCGTGAAATAGGTAAAATCGTTGGAAGGTATCACTGTATAGGTACAATAAAAAAATTATATGCAAGTTTATTAAACACAATACCTTTGAAAATTTGCCTGGTGCAAAACGATCAAAGCGTCTTACAAAAACTGAAGTGAAAACTAAGAGAAACTAGCTGAAAATGTAACGAAAACTTCTAAAAAAACTTGTAAGTGCGAGGACGATTAGAAGATCTTTGCATCAAAATGGTTTACATTGTAGAGTGCCGCGTAAGAAGCCATTTATATCAAAGAGCAATAAAACGTTTAATTATCACACCTTCAAAGTGTGTGAAAGTGTGGTTGCTGCTCAATCAGTGTGCAAAAACTTTAGATCCACCTCCGCAGTTCCCAGACCTCAATCCAATTGAGCACCTATGGGAATATCTGGACAAAAAAAAAAGGCAAAGAAATATTTCTTGCAAAGATAACCTAAAGTCAGTAATACAGTATGAATAGAACAAAATTTCACATGATTTCATATGATTTAAACAATATTAGGTGTTTACTTTATTTTGACGCGCACGCGCTCTTTAACATAGCACCACAATACCCAGTGGAGTTAAATCAAATGATCGGGCCAGTCAATTAACAGCTGCATTTCGTGAAATTATGATGTCGGGAAATTTGGTTTGCAATAAATTTATTGTTTTAGAAGCCTTGTAACCGCCCTGTTGAAACCACATACATACATATAAGTGATATCCATATCATTGATAATAGGCCAAATTTTTGTCTCTCGACATCGTGATATGTGCATTCACTGTAACAGCATTTTGATAAAAATTTTAGAAAAAAAAAACAATCATACCTCCACAGCTATACCTTTAGCATTTTTGTATTTTCAATCCAGAACAATGAAAATGGGCTTTACAAAATTTTACATAAATTTATATGCAACACTTAAGGTACGTTCACATTTGGCAGATAGTTACTCAAAACACCGTAACCACTTGTTTTAGCACAAGTTTGTTTAACGTTGTTCACTCTTACAAGAGTTTTGCAATATCAAACACCATCAAATAAATTAAAACTAAATATTTGTTGGGCTTTGGCCTAAATAAAAAAAGTTTTTTTTTTAATAAATATACGAGTTTAAATATGTATATATTATTTAATGGTTACGTCTTTTTCGGCAAATATACATATGCCCAATGTGACCGTACCTTTAAAACCAATAGCTTTTATTTGCTCTGAATATACAACACCTAATTTCAAGTAAACAGCAGACTAACAATAATCCAAGCCAATCGATTGCTGTTAAATAAAGGTACATATGTATGTATGTTTTTATGTATTAAATGTTTTAATACCTTCTTTTAATATAATTTCTGCAGCAGCATTTTCTATTAAAAAATCCACCAACTGTTCCTTAAAGCTTTTATTAGACATATTTGTTATTTATTAATAAAATCAGCTGTTAATTTTATATCTTGCAATAAGTAGTACAAATTAAATTAAAAAGATCATTCACAGTTGGTAGCATATACATACATTAGACTGGTCCTTATATGACCATATTTTTTTTTTTGTAATATTTTTAATGTAGCACCCTTTTAAATTGTTAATTATAGCAAAAATAAGATTCTGTAAAAATTTCAATTCGATATCTTAAAATTAACACGTGCCGCATTAAGTATTAAAACACTTATTTACATACATATGTATGTGTGTATAAAACATTATACAGTGCTTTTCAATCTGAGTTTACAGAGTTAAATGATGATTTTGGTGTTGTTCACTGGGATATGCTTCTCCCAAATGTGACAGGAATGGAGAAACAAGATCGATTGCCCGTTATTATTAAAACCCCTTCTACAGAACAGCTCCTAGGTGTTCCGCACATTCCTTTGGGATCGGGTAGAAATTTAGTGGAGTTTTTGATATTTTGGAGAAATGGAGTTTGCTGGAAAAAGTTCAAGCTTTTGTATTTGACACAACATCTTCGAACACCGGTAGATTTAATGGAGCTTGCACATTGCTGGAGATGAAATTGGGACGGAATATATTGTTTCTAGCATGTCGCCACCATATTTTGAAATAATTTTACAAACTGCAATTTCATCAGAGCTGTTGTATTCCTTATGCGGTCCCGACATTCCTCTATTTAAAAAGTTTAAAGCATCTTTTCCAAAAATTAACGCTAACAATATCTCAGACTACACTACGAGTAGCGAACTGGTTGAACTTATTGGTGAAAACCAACAGGAAATACTTTTATTCTGTCTTAAAACCCTTAGAAGTTACCAACAGCCTCGTCATGACTACACAGAGTTCTTAGAACTAGTCGTCATCCTTTCGGGAGGCATTCTTCCAAAAGGAAATAATATACGAAAACCTGGCGCTTATCATCAGGCCCGATGGATGGCCAAGGCCATTAATTCCATCAAAATATTTTTCTTAAGAAAAGAATTTCGAATTACACAAGCTGAGACAAAAGCATTATGTAGGATATGTGGCTTTGTTGTAGTTAATTACATAAAACCATGGTTTAAATCTAATAAAAGCATTAAAACGCCATGGAACGACATTCAACTTTAAAATTTTTAAATAAATATAAAGAAAGGGATGCATTAGACTGCTTGCAAAAGTTTTTAAATCATCTTTGGTAGTTAGCTGATGTGCCATTTCTCTTTTCCCATTTTGATGAAAATGTACCACTTGAAGTTAAACAACGAATGACCACAAAATTGCGGGAACTAATTAGTTATAAAGAAAGTGAAAACGATTTAGCTCCGAAAAAAATTTTACTACCTTATAGCGACTTGGACGAATTTTTGTAAAAGGATTTACCATGTAGCTTAATCACTAAAAAGTCCTTGATGTTTTTTGTGCGTTTTCAACTAAACACATCTTTTATTGAAACTGATGCCAGCGAATTGTCTCGCAATGAATATTTTAACAAAGGAAGGGAAGTATTAAAATCAATAAACGTTGTTAATGACTCAACTGAAAGGGGAGTCAAATTGATGGAAGAGTTTAACACATCATTCACTAAAAATAAAAACCAAAAGCAGTTTATTTAACAAGTAACAACAGAATAGATCGTGCAAAACTACCGAAAGAAATACCCGCAACATACGAGAAAAGCCATGAGTGTTACTTATTAATAAAAATATAGATAAATAAATATATGTACCTAGGCACGTATGAATTTATAATTTAAGTTTTTTTTTTATACCGAAAGACAAAAATATTAGTCTTGATACACAAAAATGTCAAATGCATGTGTTAGGAGGACTAACATATGTATGTAACTTTAAATCCTAATGCGGCACGTGTTAATATTAAAATGTTAACTTGAAACAATAAACGTTTGAAATATTCGACCTTTTCTTTGTAGGATCCCAAATTTATAAATACTCAAGCTTTGTTAAAAATAAAATTTTAAGAGGGTGCTGCATTAAAAATGTTGAAATCACAAAATAAGGACCAGTCTAATATACATATATATTTGCAATTACATATATTTGTAATCTCAAATACAGAAGATTGTGAATAGAACTTTAGTATATCTTTAATATTTCATTGCAATTTTCAAGCGAAATTTAATTTATTGTAACATAATTAGTGCTTTTAGTACTACTGTTAAATGTCAAAACTTTCATATTTTTTTTAATATCCACTTTTTGGAAAATAAAATTCTAGTTGGAAAAACCGTTACATATGCAAAATCAAAATACCGATTGCTATAAAGGAGGGAAGGGTAATATCGAGATACACTTCCACTCGGAGACTAATAGTTCATTGTAAATCCCTTCAAAAATATAGTTGGAGAACCAAGTTAAATCTATACAGATAAAAATTATGTACATACATACATACTATGTATATGTTGTATGTTTTACAGAATAGAAGTTGTGAATCAATATAAATACACAAACATTAACATTCGTTTCCATACATATATCATTTCATTTTCAAATGAATGCATTAATCTACTTTATTTTGTCTAACATTAAAGAGAACAATTAACAGAACTTCTTTCCCAGTCGTAGAATATTTTTACTTCTGTTAGATTATATGTATGTATGTATGTACATACTCATTTAAAAATAAATAATAGTAAAATTTCTTTATAATTGTTAAGTGTATAAAAATGTCTATGACATTTTGTGACATTTAAACATTTCTTTCCACCTGGTTTAAGTTAATTGTCTTCATCAACAATTGCATATCAAATATCTTTAGAAATTGTCATCCAAAACAATAGAGGCAACAACATTCATACATATGTACATATACCTATAAACGCCACCTTAGTGAATTTTAGATTGATAAACTTAAAACTTAATTGTGTCTTCTTTTCCCATTTTGTCTCATTACAGAGTATTTGATGTGCTTTTTTTCAAATGCAAACCATAAAACGCACTATACAAGACCATTGACCGTACCGGACTACAACTACCATTGTTTGAGGAAACAAAAACAAACAAACAAACAAAAAAACACATGCAGCAGAAACAATTAACCAAAGATTGTACAACCAAAGGTATGAAGATAATTTGCAGCGAGGCTTAAATGTAAAAGTGACACCAAAGTACCAACATCGTATACTCTGACTAGGTAAATCGTGTGTTTATGTTTATGTGACAATAGCAGCAGTAAGATAAGGAGACACTTTATTATTAACTCTTGTGGACATCAACAGGATAACGGTCATACCAAGAATGCTACAGAAATATCATCCAAATCCATTGTCACATTTTCTGGCGCTACACAATTCGCAAGCAACACACCACAATGTTGTTGATGCTCACACCTTGGCCTCAACCCTTGCTAATGGTCATGTACAATTTCAGCATCATCATCATCAACAACAGCAGCAGCAACAGCATCATACCAACCCAGCCTTGTTAGCGAATCATCACCCACAAAATACACACAATCACACAGCAATTGAATTGGCAGCTCAGCATTTGAACTCTCATAATTCACCAGCACATATACAAAGAGACCACCACCACCACCAACCTCATCATAATAATCATCAGCTACTTCATCATAATAGCCATCGTAACTCACAAAACCACCATCATCATCATGCACAGCAATTAATTGAAGCAGCAGCGGCAGCCACGGCAAATACAACCCTTGATGCTGGCAAGTCTTTTACAATAGCCGCCATTTTAGGTTTACAAAAGAGTGCCATGGAGAATACGAGAAAAGAATATACCAACAATGTTATTAACCTATCATTAAACTGTGCCAGCCATCACCAACACCTCCCCGACAACAACAACAGTACACAACAACCACCCACCAACACAACACCACTATCCGATGTTGATGACGAGCAACCCCATGAACAACCCTATCAAGCACAGCGCGATTCTCTTAACTGTAGTAATAACAATAACAATAGCAACCACAACAACAATAGAGTTGTTAGTAACTTGAATGCGAACAAGTCAAATATTTGCAATAGTTTCAATACTACAAATAGCAACAACAACAACAACAACAGCATTAACATTATTACCACCGTCAACAATTCTGTAAATAGTTTCAATTGTGATAATACTAATGCAACAGCAGCAACTGCAGCCAGCGTTTTAATGAATCGTTATTTACCGTCGGCCATGGCAAATGTGTCTGGCACAAATGTGGTGGTCTCAACACCTTCATTAGTCTCGTTCGCCTCAAGTCCCGTCATGACCCATCAACAGCATGCTCGTGCAAATAGCTTTGTCGCAGCGGCAGCTGCTGCAGCCGCCGCTGCTGCTGCCAATGGTGCTCCATCGGCCTTGCAAAGTCTACAACAATTGCATCAGCAACATGCCCATCAAACGAGCTTGAGTTTTCAAAGGGATAAACTAAAGTCTGGTGAGTTTTCGAAAATAATCGTATTCATGTTGTGAAGAAAATTTCTCGTAAAAACTTTTAGCAGTGTTTAAAGAGTTCAAAGGGTTAGGTTAGGTTAGCAGGCGGCCACAACAGTACACAGCTCACTTGGGTCCATATAACTGTTCCTTTTGTGTTGAAGTTGCTCAAGTTTTTAATATTTTTTTTATCTATCGCCAAAAAGATCCGGGTATATGTATCTATTTTGTTATACTGTTTGTATCATCACATCGAAATACTGGGTTTAGACCCTACAATTCTAAGACGGTCTAGCTATGTCCTTAAATCTGTTTAAGGCACGGTAGAATGTAGAGGGAAGGGCCAAGGAATTGCAATTTTCCTTAAATATTTTTCTTTAATCAGAAAGAAATATGCATGTTGTCTGTGTACAATGTTGTCTTCAAAAGTCTTAAGTGAAACTTAGCCGTATTAATTATAATTAAATCAGGTTTTTAGAACCTTGATTGAAATGATTATGTGGCATATTCAATATACATGTTTGAATTTTTTTCCTGCCTTGTATTTGGAGAAAATATGGCTTAAATTTTAGTTATAACTAGCTCCTTTCAGTAATAATAGGCTAAATTCTTTAATTTTAAAAGTATTGACTCCTTTAAGAATTCATTCATTATTGAAACATTCAAGAATACACTCAATTCTGTTTTTATGCGATTTTAAACTTAAGCGGTTTTTTAGTACAAATTTTTATAAGAATTTTTTATACGATTTTAATTTAAAAATGTTTGTTAAAATTGCTAGTTTAATTTTCGATCATGCATTATCATCCAAGTTGAAAAAAGAGTCTGATAGTGTAGGGGCTAAAAGGTGGCAGACTTAAAGTTTATCAGATTTTGCAGTTGAAAGATCAGTCGTCTAGTGTAATCTCACCTTTATATAAATCATTCATTACGTAGTAAAAAACATAAACAGACGTTTGGAAAAAGTTTTCGATTTTAGACTGTATCAATCTTGCAACTTCTTCTATTGGTGAAATAAGACGACAAACTTTAAATGCGTGTTGGAAAACACTGTGGTCTGGATGCATTATAAACAGAAACGCAATTAATCAGAGGTCAATGGTTTCTAATGAAATTATTGCTTTAGCACATGAAATTGGCCTTAAGTAGTGATGATATTATTGAATTAGTATTGAATCCGGTCCTAGATCCAGAAAATAATAGTGATGTAGAAGACCTCTACCGTTCACTGCAAAAATAATTCGAGAAGGTCTTCACCTTTGCAATTCATTGGAAAATCATTTTATTAATAATGACCCGAATTTCTAACGGGCATTTAAATTCCAGCGAGACCTGAGGAGTTGCATTTCTGGCTATCAGGAACTTCTTAAACTTCTGTCAACAAATGTGGGCAGTTAAATATTAGCCACGTTTGCACTATATTCGATTTGTGCTTTGCACAATTGAAAATCTGATTTTATATCCAGGTTCTCTGCGCTTTCTAATAAGTTGTCCTTCAGAATCTGAAGGTACTTAAACTTGTTCATGGTTGTTACAACAAATGTTAAATTCCCAGTGCCAAACATTGACACTACCACCACCATGCTTCACTGTAGCCTTTAGGTTTTCTTTGTTGAGTTCTGTATTTGGTTTCCATCAAACATACGACGACCGAATATATTAAACTTAGATTCATAGGCGAAGATTCAAAGTTCTTTAGCGTCTGTCTGTTTTTAGAGTTTATAAACGGCGTCTTGCGGGCAACTCGGCCATTAAAATCATGTTGGCGCGAGACACGCCGAACATTTTCAACCCAACATGGTTTGTACAAATTAGCTTCAACTTCGGAGGCCACTTGTGAAGCTGATAGCCTTTGATTTATTCATTATTTTTTAAAATATGCCGCTCATCATGCTCTTTGAAAAATTTATTTGGTGATTTTCTGCCCTTGTTATAGACCCGATTTTCACGCATGAAACACTCAATGATTTTTTGGACTGTGGAAGCTATAATGTAAATCATTTATGCTATTTTTCGCTGTGAGTGGCCATTTTGGAAATGGTTTAAAACCAATTCTCGTAGTTCTATCGTTATACGTGAACTTATTTGAACTATTTTAAATTGACGTCACAAATCGGATTCACAATTCAATAAAAAATATTGCTAGTAGTAAAAAGCGAAAAACCAACAACGCCAACAAGTTCGTTAGACTTTAACATTTTTTCTTTTAAATGATACCAATTTAATTTTCCAGTTCCTGTTAGTTTTCTTTTTATGGAGCTTTGAAAAAAAAAATTCACTGCATAAAGTAAGCTGTGAGCCACTGTAATTAAAAACAAATTGAACGAAGAATCCTAAATTTAATTAATAAATCCGTAACTCTGATTATATTCTTTTAAAAGACTATTTAAATATTAAAACCATATATTATTTTTTTATCTTATGTATATACGCAATTTCAAGCTTATATTTTCCTTTTTCATCTTTTAGATCACAATGGTAAAAAGTCCTCACTCAAGAATAAACGTGTACGTACGATTTTCACACCCGAACAATTAGAAAGACTTGAAGCCGAATTTGAACGTCAACAGTATATGGTTGGACCAGAACGTCTCTATCTGGCGCACACACTACAACTAACAGAGGCTCAAGTGAAAGTGTGGTTCCAAAATAGACGTATCAAATGGCGAAAACATCATTTAGAAATAACACAACAGCGTTTGGCCCTGCTAAGACAAACACAAATTACCACCAATCCAAATGGAACAACTGAAACAGATACCATTAATATCGATACCAACGACGACGAATGTGATGATATAAAGCAAGAAGAATTAAGAGAATTAAGCGAAAGTCGACAAGATACAGAATCAGAGCTATCAATTTGCAACGATTCAATGGATGCTGAAAGTATTTTAGAGGGAGAAGATGAAACATAAGAATAAATTTTGCTGTTTTCTAGTAAGCTTAAGTTGTAAATACATAGTATGGTTTAAATTAAGATATTTAAATAATAAATGTAAATATGAAGTGAAAACAAAATATGAAATAAAATTTAAAAAGCGTTAAAATAATCCAATAGTTTTTTGGAAAAAAAAAACGGCAATAATAATAGTCCCATTTTGAGTATAAAGATGTTAGTGGACCAACATACTTAGGTTTTATAGACTGAGTTGTGTGTGTTGTCTAAAATTGTTATAATTTGAGAAATTTAAAGTGGTAGAATCATGCAAGTTCCGTTTCGCTTGGTTTACAAACAGTCCGAAACTCCAGTCATTTAGCATCCCGAATACAATTTACAATTTCTCAGAGAGCATATCTAGATAGATTCCAGAGACTGTTTTAAATATCATAGAGTCATATTCCTGAGTAGAGTATTAATTACTATGTTACTCAAGCGAGGCAAAAGCATGCCATTATGTTTCCAATCATTCTGAATACAATTGTATAATTTTTGAACACGAGTGAATGCTGCGAGAGAGTGTACTGACGATGGAAATTTTTATTAACGTTTCCAAAGTTTTCAGCGAAAAAAATAATGGAAAAAAACAATTGCTTCAATTACGTTCAGGAAAAGTGGGCATGATAAATAACCATGGCCTATGGATCACCAGGAATTATGTTTTGATAATTGGCTATAAATGTTGATTATAGTTGGTCCCGGAATTCAAATTAACAGAAGCTGTAATCATTTACAGGTTGAATAAAAAATAACGATCCAAATAAATTAATTATACATGCAGTGTATTGCAAAACTATTTCACGTACTCATTTTTAGGAGATACTAGTACACCTAATTCTGTTTTTACACGGTAATTGATTCTAGGAAATTCCGCGTAAAAAAACAGTGTAAAAAAGATATTGATCGTATGCAAAATAGGTGATTGGTTTCTTATCTCTAAAACCTATTGTAATTAATAAAAAACAAGGATTTTTTAAGAACATAACATAACATAAAATTAAATTTGTTTCTTTAATTTATTACAAAACAGTCGTTGTCGTTAAAAGAAGACGACACTCATAATAAGGCTGAATATTAAATCACATACATATATGTACAATGTGTTTTTACACTAGCATAGTTATTAAAAAATGTAAAGCTTATGCGCTGAGTACAGGTCGAAATTTTGAAGATATTTCGATAAAATTTGGTACGTGAAATTTTTTCAGCCTAAGAACGGATGGGATTGAAACTGGTGGAAATCGGTGAATTATTTCACCTGGCCCCCATATAAATGTCATAAATGTTTGAATTATGCAAGGTACTAAACAAATTTCACCACAAATGAGTGGTAAATGAAGTCAAATCAGATCTCAAAATTTTGTGCAGATCGGTCCATAATTTATCATAGCTCCCATATAAGGCCCACTCCCGAAAATCACTTTAAAGAGCATAACTGCCTAAAAAATGTTGGTATCTAAATAATATTGAACGCAAATATGTTAAATTTCGGTATCTAAATAAAATTCAATACAAATAAGTTTCATGTATACAGAAATGATGACACCTAATTTTATAATGGTCGGCCCATAATTAATCGAAACTCCCATATAAGAGACCGTAATTTACTTTAACCTCCATAAATCTTTTATAAGTATTTATATCGAGATAAAGTATAACATACATAATATTTATATTAACTGAAATCATGACACTAACTTTTTGGATGATCGGTCCATAATAAGATATATCTCCCATATAGCGCCCGTTTTTGAAAAACTTTTTATACATATACTGGGTGTAGGGCTTGACCGGCAATACTTTTTTACTTGCTTAAGATAAAACCCCACTACGTTAATTACTTGTATAAAATTGTATATTTATTTTTAATAATATGTATATGTATGTATGTATGTATATTTTCTTTTATCTACGAGAAAATGAAAGAACAAATAATTATAAATTAGAATAACGAAAAAGAAAATGACAATCAATTGCAATATTGTCCCATTTATCATACGCTAACGTTTTCCCATTCAATTTGTCTGATTTGCACCCGACATACTCATCTGTAATTTCTTTTCACATAATTTTTTAATGTGTATCTGGTTCATAGCTTCGGCCTGTCGCAATATCTTGCGTATGTCCGACAAGCGTTTATATTTATTTGCCAGCAAATAGGCCGATTTCAATTGTCCGATAAATATGTGTGATGATATTCTCAACTCAACATTATTTATCTTTTTGGCTAAATTATCGAGAGCAGCTTTCACGTCGGGTTCATGATTATTGGTAGCCGAATTAATGGCTACACTAAGGATTTCATCAATGTCGCGCGTACTAACGTCATTATTGCTATTAATGCAATTCAAAAGTTTATCCATATCATGGAGACGTTGATTACGCGCTAGAACCTTGGCGGTGGCAGCAAATATTTTAATCGGTGGTAGTTTATAATCTTGTATAATTCTGTAAATGGAATTAAAGTGGAAAATTTAATATTATAAATCATTGAGAAGTTAGTTTGAAATATATGTATGTATTTTACCTGTAAGCTAAACCGAAACCTTCATCAATGTTTTTGCCACATAAAAGTATTAAAATGCAAATTTGTATTTTCTCCTGGACTTTATCGAACAGTGTTGGCAATGTTTTGTTGGAATCTATGCGTAACTACAAAAAAAAAATAAATTAAATAAAAAAAACAAATTCAAAGTGACGAATGTTCATACAAATGTTTATGGGAAAATCTAGTTCAACCAACATACGGACATCGTTTACTTTACTACAGACAGACACAAATGAATATTATAAATTGCAAACGGAATGATAAACTTATAACCGGGTTTTCAACAAGTTCTTTGTTTTTCAACAGGGCACATTGGAATAACATGAAAGTTTGAACACTTGACTACGTTTTTGCGGGCTATGTTAAAGATAGAGTCTATACAGAACCGATTTAATCGATTACATCCTTAAACTTACATGCTTAAACGAAATGGACCCGCCATTCTGCCAAAATATGATTGAAATTTTTGATAAACGAATCGAAATATCTATGCGTGGTGGTGGTGGACATCTGTCCGAAATAATTTTTCATTTATAAATTCTTTGTTTTATTTGGTTTGAAAAGAAAAGTTTTTGTTGAAAACTCTTAGATAAACTCTTGACACTAATGGTGAAGTCAGAATGAGGCCAATACTGGGATGTATAAATCTAGAACTCCGAAAAGAATGCTTGTCCTTAAACGTCAATGACTACAATACTGTAGTTTTTTATCAACCTAGAAATCAACTACATACATAACTTTGTTTTGATCATAGTGAAAACTAAGATTAACATTCAAACTGCCGTCGTGCTAAAGTCCTCAATAGTTTAAAGTGGTCAAATGTTTAAAACTATTTTTTTTTTGTCTCTAAGGGAGATAACTTAGAAATGTATTTTTGTTTATGCTAGTGAATTTAAAAACATTGCACATTTTTAAAATAATGATCCCGAATATGAATATTAAGCCTTATTATGAGTGTCGTTTTCTTTTTACGACACCGACTGTTTCGTAATAGATTAAAGAAGCAAACTTAATTTTATCTTTAATTTATTACGAAAGAGCCGTTGTCGTAAAAAGAAAACGACACTCATAATAAGGCTGATTGTTTTAAAATTCATTGTTTACAAATACATACATATGTAACTACCTACCTGCTTTAAATATGTCTCCGTTATCAAAACCTCATTGCTACTATTTTCCACCTCACATTTCGCCAAAAACTTCGCTACATCCAACTGTTTCAATATCGTGTTTATATGGGCATTTAGCGAGCGTGCATCCATTTGCATTTGCAAATTTCCACCACCCATAGTGGGAGAAATGCTGGCAGTACTTGATCTACGACTTGTTGTATTGTCGTTCTTTTGCGTAGAAGATTTACTTGCATTAAAGCTAATATTCTCCCATTTCGAAATCTCCAGTTCAGTTTGCAAGTGTAGATGGGCATTATGTAAGTGCTGGGAATTTGTATGTTGTTGCTGGAAATTATCACAATTCATAGTGTAAAATTTGACACATGTCATAGAGGCTCTAATGGGATCATTTAATAGTAATTGTAATTGATAGAGAGTGTTTAAGTGATTTTGTGTCTCTAAATAACGGCAGGACTGTAGCAGTGCAGTACGCCACAGTAACAAGCGGCTGTCAAACTCTTGCAAATGGCTGACAAGTTGAGGCAATTGTCCCTTTTTCAATTGCTCGAGCAATATGTGATGTATAAAAAGATCAGGTTCGAGTTTTTGCAATATGAAATATTTCAAAGTGGCCATTATTTCGTTGTGTTGCATAAGGAATTTTATAACATCAGCATGAGATCCATATGTTAAAACATAATAAACACATTCCTCAAAGCCGCGAGTTTTACGGAATAATATTTTACGTTTTACTGGGGTATCACTGCTTGCACTAATGCGTTTTAAAGAAGCCAGAGTATTTAAAATATTTATGGCCGGTTCATGCATTCGCTTCACATAGGTTTCTTTACGTCTAGAAAGCAATGATACTAAAGAAGTATTTGAGCTTCGTATAACGGAAGCACGTTGCAAGGTTTCTGGTTGGGTTTTATGTAATGGTAAAGATTCGATTAATTTTAAAATTTCCTGCAATAGTGGAGGACCGTGTTGGGGCCTGCGTATCAAGGTGATGTCATGATCTTTAGTCAGACCCAAAATATTGTCAAAATTGCCATTTGTTGAGGGTATTAGTTTGGTGTTGAAAATTACTTTACATATGGCGGTATTTGTGGTTTCATTAGTTAGTTTGGGCATACAGTGGTAAAATTTTTCACGGGCTGAACAAATTTTTAAGATTGTATAAACGAATTAAATGTTTATTTTGAATTTGAATAAATTTCATTAAATATTTACCCGTGTCATAACATCCTACACGCAAACAGGACAATCCATGAGCGACCATAACACCCGCTGTTGAGTATCCATATTTAAGATGAACTTCTAAAGCCAAATCCCAACGTTCAGCTTGTACCAATGAGTCGGCTAATTTACGTAAACCATGATCATTTAGAGGATCCGGTGGTATAAGAGATTCACAGCCATTTTGTACCACTGATATTATAATTTCGGAATCTTCTCTTATAGTTTCAACTTCTGCCGATGCACCGCGTACCTTTTGTAAGAAAAATTTATAAAATCTGTTACTAAGATAGCTTGTTTTAATTAACGCTAGGAATTGTATTGCAAAGTACAGAATATCATTGTCCAAAGTTGAAAAAAAGTTTAAAATTTTAATATATTTTAAGTTTTACTTTACTTGTACCTCAATCTTATTTACCGGACTGTTAATTTAGAATTAAGTACAACGATTATATAATAAGAGAAAAAAAGATAAGATCTGGCGTTCCAAAAGGAAGTAAACAAGGACCTTCCCTCTATCAACACTCGACTAAAAGAATTTATCTTTAAAGTAAAATTACAATGTCTTAATATTCGCCTAGATACATTTCAAATTAGTTTTGAAAACATGATTAAATGGTAGTCATCTTGTCGTGTTGTGGATGCTTAAGTGTGTTGTCACACGAGGCCGTACTGGCAAGGCCACCCATACCAGAGGGGTTCATGGCGAGCACGATACTAAGAACTACCCCACCCTGTTTGGTAGTGTCTGTATATCCCCTATGGTCCGGCTACCAGTCGGTATCTGCCACAATATTTTCCCTTTTAATGAGATTTGATATTTTTGCAGAACAGTCCGTCGGATCATATGGATCCCCATCCACAATTCCAAACGGGTAACAAACTCCCCTCGAGACACATCACCCCCTCAAGAATTACCTTAATACACCGCGAAAATCGTCGCGCGTATCGGGCTTATGCAACACTGATAGGCATTCCACGTGGTCGAAAATGGAATATAGTAGCAATGATTGCTGGTCACTGTCTGACCGGAGGTTACATCTCCCTTACAATGATTTCTGTAGAAGTTGTCACGATTAAACAGAGGACGAGCGGCATCTCCCTTGCAAACCAAAGATTCGATAGTTTGGCTGAATTTTGCCCGCACGACTTGACGGATCTATCGAAAATAGACGTCCGAAGGCTATATGACTATACGTGCATCAGGATGGTTTGGTTAAATACTTTTTGTTTTAAAGTTGGTCAATTCTCAGTTTCTTCCTGCTCTCGGACCTTTTCTTTACAGCAGAGATGGGCAATATATTTGTGTTAGTTAATCAGCAAATAGCTTTCTGTATTAAGAGAGAAGATCATAAACATTTAAAAAATGCATAACCAGCAAATGTTTATGTTAGTAAAACACAATAAGAATTTTGTGACCAAGCACATGCGCTGTGAAATTCAATTTCGCCCATGACCGCTTTACAGGTATCACAACGGAATCCATGGGAACAATTTAACATCCTAATTAACTGTCTTTTTAACGTACCTACCCTATGACTTAAAAATTGAGAATTTGCCTTTTAACAGCAATATAAATTGAATATTTGAAAATTGTTCGTATATTCCTATAGTTACCTTTGCAGCCAACGCCAGACAATTCATCATTTTTGCCACCAATTCATAGTCCACCTCTGGATTGGGAACAATCAACTTTTCCAATTTACGACAATGAAACAGCAACAAATCCACACACTTTTGCTTGCCCAAATGATACTCTAAGATCGATAGACATAACGCCACACTGGGTGCATGTTCATAGCAAAATTCTTCGCGTAATAGCTTATCATGTGTTATATTACCGCTCAATTTCCACTTGAAACGTTCTCCTAGCTTGGTACGCGATTTAACAGGAATATTCTCAACATCTTCCACTTGAGCTGTTAAAGAGTCACGATATGATTTACGCAGCATATAATCTTCAGACAAACGATGACAATCATTGCAAATGCGTACATCAACATCTTCGTAGAGTTCGGGAATACGCATACGATGGGTAGAACAGGCAAAGCAAACGACTCGCCCACAACGACGACAATGATGACGTCGCATTAGCATAGTGAAAGCAGCACGACGACAGCACATACAGTGTGTGGCCTCCTCATCCCTGGTCCATTCGAATCGCTTAGGTGCCTGCAGCGGCATTTGAAAAGCGCCACAGAGAGAATCTAGTGATTGTTGCATGTCACAAGTACTTTGAGAACAGGGTTCCGAGGTCGAAGAAGTATCAGATATTTGATAGTCCAAAGCTTTAGTAGCATAGATACGCAACAAAAGATCTATGCAATCATTAGTAATGAAATGATCTTTTTGATAAAGATTAAAATTAAGCAAAATAAAAGCAGAAGCGTTTGTACTTTCCATCGAACCCAATTGAAAACGTGTTTTTGAAGGAGTATCGTTTTTGGCATGCAAATCATAGATATTTCCATTTTTATCAAAGCAAAACGGGCATAATTTTTGCGAGTCATGCAACTCACAAGACATCAACTCTCTGTTCAATTCTTTGCGCACTGCCTGCAAAACTTTAGTTAGTATCTCAAATTTGGCATTCATTATTAACTGTTCTATGATCAGCAGGGGCAATTTCAATAAATTCCAAAATTGTTTGCGTATACTTGGTGTTAATTGTTCAAAAATTATAATAGAAATTTTATAATTTTTGTACATATCTTTATCGCCAGACTTTGCCGAGCTTTCCAGGAAACCTATTGAATATTTTAACAAAGCCATTGAACGAAACTTGTCCTTGTTCGTGTCTAAGAAAGCAATACAATCGATTTCCGGAAATGTTTCCAAAATGTGCAGTAAGTATTCGAATGTATTTAAATGCGTATCGTGTGATTGTTGCTCATCGCTCATATCGGTCAGAGCGTTTAGTAGTATATTTAAGAAGTGTTTGCGTTGAGGCTTAAAATTTTCTGCCAATTTAACGACATTACACCATTCATAACATAGTTTATAGAGATGTAATTGCAGCAGACGTTCAAATATGGTACTGGGTGTTTTCAGACCAAAATCATATGCCTGTGGCCAAGTTTCGAATTGCATTACTTCTGAAACTTTAGCGTAGATGGTAATATCGATTAATGTTGCTTCCAGTTGTTGCCGTAAACTCCTTGGAATTTTCTGTACTGCTTCTCGATGTTGCAATGTTGTTTTGATTATTTCTTTGGCTAAACGCGTTGTGGCTATTTTCGTGAAATTTTTATGTATTAAATTCGCTCTAACACCAATGTCGTGAATTTTCGGTGCTAAATAAATATTTTTGGAATCTTCTTGTATTAGATCCATGATCAAACAATCTATACGTTTCGATTTAATAAGTTTAGGTTCTGTAAAAAAGAGAAAAAAAAACAGATTGTATATTGAATTGTATTGGTGTCTCTAAAACGCTCATAGTATTTTTTCTTAAGTTTTAAGTGATATACTCACCTTGTATTCCAATATCAAATTGCAATAACTCCAATTGTTCTTTTTTCGATTCAATATTTTCCAATAGCTTCATGTTGACATTATCACTACGCAAAGTAGCTATTATCTTATTACCACCATACAATGAAGACAATCTATCAATTTCACTCATACACAAAATACGTTCCAAATATGTGGAATCTATATTGCTATCATCTTTTGTAAAATGATCCTTATTGTTAATGCCCTTTAGCAAATACACCAACAGACGATTATAATTGGCAATGTAATTGAAAATTGTATCTTGTTTTTGAGCAGTGAGTTGGCGTTTTTTCAAATCACATTTACCCACAATTTCCGGGCATATATTTAAAGCTATAACATGTACCATATTTAAATTTAGAGCCGTAACAATGGCTTCAATTTCCAATGGTGTCATGTCACATGTGAATATCAATTCACCCACCACATCGCACGGGTCAATTTTTAAGAGTTGTTCTGTATGATATTCACAATTAGGATCTCTGAGATGAACCAGCTTGGTCAGATGATGTACATAGTTGCAGAATCTTTGATAGTAATTACATTTTGATTCAAGATTCTGAAATTGTGGTAGTAAAGACTTTAAATCGTCACAACGACTCAATTCGGCGGATTTTTTATAGAATATCTCTTTGAATATTTTTTCACGTGCCAACTCTACTGCCAATTTTTGAGGTCTTAAGGAGTAGGTGTTGTCACATAATAAATCTCTAACAGATTTACCATCCAATAAACGCATGCAATCATTTAGGTTTTCTAATAAACTGAGTGGCCCTATATTTTTCGGTAATTGAGATCTTTCCATAGTTTCGGTTTCCTTAAAGGAGGACTGTATCGATTGATGGCGTTTTATAACCATTAAAACACTGGTGACTATATCACGATTTAAGGGTAGATTTAATATTAAATCACAAATGATTACAGCATTTAAGTTGCTTTCTTCGAATTGTGTTAAAAAGCGATATTGAGGATTTTGTTTGTGTTTTTGTATTAATTCCTTGACGGCCTCTGTTTGTTTAATACGTTGAGACTGTGCGAAATTGTCAATGACGCTTATAATTTTCGAAACTTCAAATCCTTTAGCGGCCACATTGCGAATTTGTTCTACAGTGGCTAACGGTTCATTTGAGTTGCGTGTTTGTTTCTCTTGTTGTTGGTAATTATCGTAGATTATCGATAATCTTTGCTTGATATTTTGTTGTTGTTCAACGTATTTTAATTCGGTGTTTAGTTGGGAATTTTGTAAATTGAAATTCTGAAAAGATAATATTGGATACTGTTTATTGCTTAAATTCGAAAAATATTTATTATTGTTACAGCCAATTTTAGTTCAACTGATATGGTTTACAACATTTCTGATGCTCATTTTTGGAAAGAAGTTGTGGGATGAACCAAAAGCAGTGCATTATCATTACTATGAAAACTTTATATTATTGGAAGATAAATAGAATAGAACATGTATGCTATTATATGAATGTCATTTAATTATATTCTTAATTTATTTATATAAATTATTTCATAATTGTTTTCAATAAATAACTATTTTTATAACATAAACATTTTTAAATATAACTAATTCATATATAACTTAATCGTGAGATGTACTGTTTTTTGAAATCACTCGATTTGTAAAACAATAGCGAGCGATATTTGTAAATATTTGAAATAGAAACTTTTACTTACCCTTATCATAATAAATCTGTCGTTTACGATCCGGATGTTGAAGGTGATCCAAGCGAACCTTCACCACTCTATAACAGCTTCTGCTGCTCTTCTCCTCCACATGGCAGATCATGGGGAGGATATAGCGTTAGTCCAGGAGCCGTGGATATACAATGGCGACATTCTTGGACTAAACGCAAAGGGGTACAAACTCTTGTACATTAAAAGCGCAGGTAAAATAAGATCATTTTGGCTAGAAACCATTTAAATATCTTCATTCTATCTGAATATAGTGATGGAGACACAATAACAGCCGCATGGGAGTCAGAGACAGCTAAGATGTGGCTGATCTACTGTTATATGGCACATTACCAGGTAGGACCACTAACAACCTGGTAAAAACTGCGGTGTGTGCAGCCAACGCAAATAGGACTCCGATCATACTAGGAACAGATGCTAACGCTCATCATACTATCTGGTGAAGTACCGACACAAACGATAGAGGCTAAATCTGATGATAGTCAATAAAGGTGCAGAACCCACTTTTGTAGTGGCGAATAGACAGGAGGTTCTGGACATTACGCTTGTAAGTGCAAGTCACGAGCATTTATTAAGAAACTGGAAAGTTTCTGCAGATTTCTCTTTCTCAGATCACAGATATCTGACATACTCAATAAACTTGAAACTAGAAAGGAAAACTCTTTTTCTGAATAGGAAGAGAACCAAATGGATTGACCACTATCAAATCCTATATGAAATTCTCCCACTACCCCCGAAATAGAGGATATAAGGGATATTGAACTAGCAGTAGATATGCTTACGCGCTCTTTAAATCAGGCAACGATACGAACATGAAGAGGGGGAAAAACCACCGTGGTGGTCCATGGATATAGCGAACTACAGACGTGGTTGTCGTAAACTCTTCAACGAGGCGAAAAGAACAGGAAACTGGTCGACATATAAGTCAGCGTTAAACAAATTAAAGAATCAGGTTAGAAGCGCAAAGCGTAGGTCTTGGAGAAACGTTTGCAGTGGTGTCGAAGGTGCATCCAAAACCAGTCACTTGCGTAAAATCCTATCGAAAACACCAACAACCCAGGGTTAAATTCAAAAACCAGACGGTAGTTGGACAAAATATGAACGTGAGACACTAGAAATGCTCATGAACACTCACTTTCCGGGTAATCTATTGTCAATCCCGATAACTGCACCCCAACCATTTATTCGGATAACCTCCTCAATATATATTAGCGAGGACAAAATCAAATGGGCTATAAAAAGCTTCGATTCCTTTAAGTCTCCGGGCCTTGATGGTATCATACCAGCTGATCTACAATATAACATAGATCTAGTCTCTCCTTGGCTTATGAACATTTATCGAGCTTGTTTTTCGTGGTCATATATACCCTCTGGCTAGACTGAATGCAATGTATCATTCATCCCAAAAGGAGGAAAAACCTCTCATACAAAAGCAAAGGGATTCTTACCAATCAGTCTATCATCATTCCTTTTGAAAACATTAGAGAGAATCATAGATATCCACATAAGGAGCTCTATTGATCAAACACTATTATCGCCATCTCTGCATGCTTATTTGAAGGGGAAATCTGTTGAAACGGCACTTCATGAATTAATCAGTCACATAGAGAAATCTCTAGAATTTGGCAATTTTACAATTGTAGCCTTTCTAGACATAGAAGGTGCTTTCAATCATGTAAAATCTGGGGCAATCAGCCTTATTATGAGTCGTTTTCTTTTTACGACAACGACTCTTTCGTAATATATAAAATTAAATTTGTTTCTTTAATCTATTACGAAACAGTCGTTGTCGTAAAAATATAACGACACTCATAAGGCTGAATAATTTCCTAAGACATGTAGTCTTAGGTATTGACGAGTCGATAATTAGATTTATAAAGAATCTACTTGACAATAGGACCATAAATTCCAAAATCGGTGCAACAAAAATAGCAAGATTTGCCCGAAGAGGTACTCCTCCACTCTTGTGGAACATACCCATAAATAGTATGCTTAGAAAATTGGATATCACTGAACATAAGACTGTCGCTTACGCGGACGACGTGGCAGTGGCAGTCTCAGGTTTCCATTTGAAAACTATTTCGCTAAGAATGGAAGATGCACTCAGAACACTAAGTAAATGGAGTACTGATAGTGGTTTAAGTGTGAATCCAGGCAAAACGGAACTCGTATTATTCACTAGAAAATATAAAATTCCCACTTTTAAGCTTCCTAGATTGAATGGTATGGAACTAACAATCTCGGATAACGCAAAATTCTTCGGTGTTATCCTTTACAGTAAATTATCTTGGAAACCAAATATATTAGCAAGATCATCTAAGGCCATGTCGGCTTTGTATGTCTGCAAAATGGCTATAGGTAGGAATTGGGGTATTAAACCTCAATACGTAAATTGGCTCTATGAAGCGGTTATAAAACAGATATTATTTTACGGAGTCTCGGTCTGGTGGAGAGCACTTGACAATACCTCGAACTGTGTACTATTTGATAGGATATTAAGGAGGACTGATTACTGGAGCAATAGGTACAACTCCGACTAAATCACTTTTTACGATAATGAACTGGATACCAGTTGATTTGACGGCCAGAAAACTGTCTCTACGAGCTTATCTGTCTATACGGATAGCGGCGGTGTCTACATTCAAGAATTTGGAATAAGAATGATGTTAGAATTTCAAATGAATGCCGCATTCTACAGTCCGAGATATCGGCTATAAAAAGAACAGCTAACTGGATCAGTTATAACAAAATATCAGGCAGGGATATTCGTATATATACTGATAGCCAGGCTGCAATTAAGTATCTAACGGTATATACACTTCATCGACCTTGGTCCAGGAATGCCGCACATCCTTAAATAGGATGGCGAGACATTCAATGGTGTCACTCGTATGGGTGCGTGGACATGGAGACACAATTGGAAACCTTGTTGCTAATAACTTAGCAAAGAATGGTATTGACGAATTCGCAAATTTTACTATGAGCATGCTCAGACCAGGTGGGTAAATGAACACACCTGTGTAATAACAAGAATTATCTGGTCTAGGCTAAATAGAGAACGGGCGTTGTACATGCTAAAATTACAACGATCACAACTAAGTGACTTAGTGTCAGTAATTACTGGACACTGCAAATTCGGCAATCATGCCAGAAGATTAGGCCTTTCCTACAATGATTTCTGTAGGAGTTGTAAATATGAAGAAGAGGAGGAAATAATCTCTCATTTTCTCTGTTATTGTACAGCAATGGGCACAATGCGTAACACCTTCTAGGGACAACCGTCCTTCAATAATCTTAAAATTAGAGCGTATCAATGCCTTCATTAGGAATAGCAATTGGCTACCATGATTTCAGACCAAATCCCTTCACTTGCAGTGGAACTACTGGCCATTAGGTGGCTCGGAGTATTTTACTCTATCATTTCTTCTAACCTTCCGGACCCGACATCTTCATCTTCTCTTGACATTTTCTTCTCCTACCTATCCAGATCTACTCTCTAACTGTCTTTACAGTACTAAATATGGCTGCCAGCTAACCTAACCTAACCTATCTTAATAAATCATGTATTAACCACTTACCTCAATTATTTGTTTGGCATCATTAAAACTTTTCAAAGACAAAGCTAATTCTGCTAAACGTTGCGGAGATTCCAATAACTTTAGTACGATACTACGTTCTTCAGTAACATCTTTTTTACTTTTACAACTATCCAAACGTTTTAAAGGGTCGATATTTGAAACTGAATTAGCTAAAGCATTAGCCCGGACGCGACACTGTTGCAGAGACATGTCTTCTGTAGGCCTTACAAACCCACCACTGAAAGTAGCACGTCTACGTTTTTTGGCTGCCTTGCGACGCCATAAGCTTGTATAATGACTATGATAATTTGTTTGTTTCTCCTCGTCATCACTTGAAAGGCGATCTAATGCATCAACGTGATAGCAAACGAAATGTGGTAAATACTCTGGATCCAAATAAACCTCAACATTATTTATTTTTGCTTGATTTTGCGACGTCTCAAGTTTCTCCAATAACGAATATTTCCACAATATATCGGTTATATAGTCGACACTATCTTGAAAACGATGCTGATTATCCGTAAAGGCATTTTTAAAGTCAGCCGAGTGTAGTTTTTTGGTAACAAACGTTTTCAGAAAGTTGTATAAATTGGCAAAAGCTTTAGATCTGCATATAAAACCAGTTTTATGGTACAATTTTGTTTTGATTTTCGTTTTACTTGTAGATTCAGGCAATACATCGTCATCGGTATACGGTGAATCTGAAGAAACCATTAGTATACTGGAAATTTTACCACCCTCCATATTATTTTGCAAATGTTCCCAGCGCAGATATGTAAACTTGAGAGTATCCTCTAAAATTTGACATAGTAATTCGAAATTTTTTATTTGTCTTAGCAAAGAATTTAATGATTGTAATTTTTGCGTATAAAACTCTTCAGATGCCTCAGAGGAAGGTGTTACAATTATCGTAAACACAGAGGCTAAAATAAAGTAGTGGCACACCGTTTCCAATTCATAATCTTTAATGGAGTTTGTTAATGAATTTTGCCACATATAATAAGAATCTATAAAAGTTTTGGTTTCCTCGTAGTTATTCAAAAGTTTATATTTGTTTATAACTTCCAAATTGGACGACTTTAATAATATATCCTGCACGGTAATGCAGGAGTTCATGTCTTTAAATTTCTGCACATAATTTAAAACTACAGTTAAACGTTTAAAATCTCTGTAGAAATAATTATAAACTGGACGTAAGTCTTCTGTTGGGGTTTCCATATCAAAATATTCCAAACATTGTTGTATGTTGGGCAATTGACTGAGCAGTTGTGTGGTCATGGAGAATTCTTGTACTAATTTTAAAATAATTAAATTATTTCTCAATTGCACATCTTCAATTAGTTTAAAATTTGTTATTTGATTGGCTATTAAGGTTAAATAATGTGCCTTATTGTCTAGAGCCTGATATAGTGTGTATTCTTTCGTTCCCAAAGGATTTTCAAAATACTGCCATTGTATCTCTTTAAGTAATTCCAAAATATCATGCATGGATTGTGTTGTTTCTCGACCAATCAGCGTTAAATAAAATTCCCGATTCAGTTTGGCCTCTTGCAAACATTTTCGCAGCGACTCTCTCAGTGGACCTTCTATACTGTTTTGTAGAATTTCTTCGGGGATTTTATTAAGAAATTTCAGTATTTTCCCGTTGAAACCATCAGTCGGAACACGATTTAGTAATTCTTCGAAAACTTTTAGAAGTACAGGTTTAATTTGATATTTAAATTTCGTCCATTTCACTAGCAAAATGTCCAAAACTGGATAGGGTTTATTGAGCAAAAGATCACATATTTGTTTCTGATAACGATTTATAGAGCTTTTTTCCAGGTGTAAGCTTTCAAAATAAAGCTGAAATAAGATATTTATGAAAATATTTAATAAATTAGTTTATTGTAAGAGAAGATAATAAAATTGTTTTTAAAAGGAGGCGGATATTGTGAAATTAATTTATATTTTATATTTAGTTACCCAATAAACCCAAGCCGTTTAAAATTAAACATCGGTCATTTATATTGTTTTTTTCATCGAGAATTTTGTTTTTTCAAACACAATAAAACAAAAAATCTATATGAAAATTATTCATTTGTTTATTTTAATCGAAAGAGTAGGTTAGGTTAGTAAAGAGAAAGCTTTGAAAATTATAAATGAAAAATTATATCGGAACGATACATATATACCAAGGCCACATAGATTTAAATTCATATATTTTATCGAATTATCCAATCACATTTTGACAAAATACCGGGTCTATTTCGTAAGTGAGTAATTGATTCGATGTGTATAGACTATATATTTTTCATAGTCCATGGAAAATAATCGAGTGGTGTTTAATCGCATGATCGGGGAGACCAACAACTGTATTTCGTGAAATTATGCGATCGGAAAATTTGGTTAACAATAAATTCATTGCTCCGACGACATATGATGACTAAATTTTTATAGCAGTCTCAGAAAGACGATTATGTTGACCGAAAATATCTAGAATTTTGCGAAATATAACTTTTACAGATCCACTTATTGAACTCATTGTAATAATTGTCAACACTTCTAAATTTACACAATTTGTCATGTTATCGCAATATGCCCCTGTAAGTTAGTAGTAAACTGATACATAGTACCTTTTCAAAAAGAAAATAAACTTTTCAATAAATAAGTTGATAATAATATGTATGCGTAAGTGACACAGAAATTATAGTATGAAAAGATTTTAATTATATTTCATCAACATCTAAAGAGCAGATTGTTAATATAACTTAAAATCGAATTGTTTTGTAAAGGAACACACATATACACACTTATGTACATATGTAGATAAATTAAGAACGTTTCATGTTTCCTAATGCAAACCTGTTGTTCAAACAACTAAATTAAGAACAATTTTAATATTTTTGGTAGGTATATTAATGAGAGGTAATGAGATTTATATGCAATAAACAAAAGTTTTATGTTTTGTTTGCTGGGTAATAATTGTGGCTGTACATTTTTCGAGTTATCGATAACACAATTTTTTTTTAATTACATACATACAAGTTATAGCTGATAAATTGTATACAAATTTCCAAATCAATTTAACTCTAAAAACGTTTATACAGTACAAAGTCCCCGTATACATTTCACTAAGGCCAACGTTAAGACGACCCTGAATATTCGATTATTTGATAAACCGACCTGTATAAATGCCTGTTCCTCCTTGGACAGTAATAACGTGTAGTGTTTCTCCAAATTTTCCATGTTGTCTAAATTAATTCGTGGATGAGTGTATAATTTACTTTGCAATAATAGTAGATTTGAGATAAGCCAACCAACCCACTTTACATCAAAACAAAGGAAAGCATTTGAAAAGTTTATAACACATTTTCCTTTACAGTCTTAACATTTTCTTTATTTCACTTATTTGCACATTTCTTGTTAATTGTGTGGAACTTTATTAGTTAGTTAGTTAATTAATTAGATTAAAATCTCGGATAAAAACAAAAAAAAACGCAAAAATATATCTTTTTCAATGTAATCTCTATCTACATGAAAATAACAAAAAACATCACTTCTGCAACTTGCAGTTGTTGATTCTTTTTGTGCAGACATCAGCTGTGCTTTGTTATTACTGTAATGGTGTTGTGGTATTGTTTGTTTACATTCATTTGAATAAAGAAACCTACCAGACTGTTTATAGTAATGTGACAACCGCTATTTTGTTAACGATTAGCAAAACTCATTAAAATTATTTTTTCTAACTGGCTATTTTAAGCTAAAATGCAATATTAAAGTTTACATAATTTTAAAACAGCTTTTTAAACTATGCTTTTCAGTATTAATATTAAATAAAAATATTGAAAATAAACTTGTCATATGTATTTTTTTAATTACAGTGGCAATACTGTACACTAGTCAGCCTACCAAATACTTCTGCAAAGTTGTTAAGAGAATTTCCATTTAATTTTTAATTCTACTATTTAAAACAAAGTATATTATAATTTTCATAAATTTATTTCTGTTTTATTAAATAAAATAGTTTAAAATGCACCAGGCATATCAGGTACATTCAATATTGAAGCAGGGGGTTCACATTGAATCAATAGCCGCCTATGGTAAGTTTTTTTGGAATGAAGAGATATTTTTATTCTAATTTAATTATTTTTTTAGATAACAATGTGATTTTGGGCACCCGTAGTGGTCAATTGATAATGTATTCGGTGGATAAAAATGGTGCAGTCGATATGGTTATGTTCAGCAAAAATTTTAGCAAAAAGTCCATAGTTCAAATGGAAGTGATTGCTGAAGAGAATCTTCTATTTGTATTGACCGATGGCATGATACATATTTGCGACATAAGTCGCACGGAAAATAACTTCACTTTTATACATAGTTCTCAATTAACAAAAGGATGTAGTTTGTTCACATTGGATGCACAGGTGAGATCGATTACTAGGTTCGGCTGTTCTAAATGTCTTCTTTTTTCGATAACAATAATACCTATGTAATTTTCAATTGCGATAAATCTAATCTGAAATTTGCATATCCTCACTCTACCTAAATAACAATATTTGTTGTAATCATTCGAATATAGTTTAAAGCTACTGTAGTTTTTCCAAAATATGTTTAGAAATATTCCATATGCAGGGTTTTTCTTCGAGAACTGCTTTTTAAAACAATATAAAACAAGAGGTTTTGATCATTATAAGTGACAGATATCATTTAGGATCATTACATGGTCAGAAGGCCGGTGTGAGGTTGTCCCCACACCGTCACATAGAGACCAATACGGTCCATTATGAGGATCATTACTTTGCGTGATGCGGCTCAATGAATCAACATGTAAAACACGCGTTGTTGTTGACAAATAATGCAGAGAGCCAATAGACTTAAATTAATCTCAAATTGATGATTTAATGCGATTTTAATTTTGAGCGAAATTGAATTAATTTTAACAACGCATCTACTACTGATATGCCCCTGTTGGAAAACAAAGTTCTTGTAAAACTAGTTATTTTTAATTATAATTTGATGCTTACATATCATCACTGCGAAGTGTTTTAATAATTTCCCAGGGAATATTTCAAATGAAAGCCAAATAAAAATAATAATTCTTATCCATAACTTCAACACCAACACTTCAATATTCAAAATTTAGTTATTTAAGTTATATTTATGATTTGATGAAATCGCGATATGGTAAACAATTTTGTAATTGATTTAGGATTTTACTAACTTGAACATAATCCTAGAAAATTACTCAGTTTTAAAAATTTTAAATTATTTTCTTACTAATATTTTTTTGATTTTAGACCACTAAAACTATAACTGGCAAAACAGAAACTGTTATTCGCGTGTGCTGTGCTATTAAGAGACGTTTGCAATTCTTTTATTGGAAATTGAATATATTGGCTTCACCGGAATTTTTCATTGATCTTAAAGATATACCCAAGGCTTTGTGTTGGGTACAAGATCTCATTTGTATTGGCTATAAGGATGAATATGTCATATACAATGTAAGCAATAAAAAAACGCAACATAGGTATATGCATTTTATTACAAAACAATAAACTAAACATTTCTTTACAGATAAAATTCAATAAAACTGAAAAACATGATCTCATTGTGACCTCTTCGTCACATAATTTGGAACCTTCTATATGCTTGCTTAAAAATGATATTTTGTGTATTTCTAAGGATGAATATCTAGTTGCAATTAATCTTCAAAACTATAAAGAACGTAAAGATGACAAAACAAAAGTGCAAGGTTCCTTGGAAGCAACTGGGAGTAAAGGTAAAATCGTTCTGAAACCCATGATGTGGGGCAGTCCATTGTTGGGTTTAGTTTGGGATGAGCCATTTGTTGTGGGTCGAGTGGCTAGCGGTATTGAAGTGCGTTGTTTAGATGCACATGGTATAGACAAAGATACTCTGGTACAGTCTATACCAGAGCTGAATAAAACCAAACATCTAGTGCGTTCAGCAAAAGGTACCATATTTGCTGCGGCAATTTCGGAATTATGGTGCATAAGACTGGTGGATATAAACACGCAAAGGCAACAGTTGTTACAGCAAAAAAGATATCAATTGGCCATTGAATTAACGGTAATAAATTACAAATATTTGTTTTAAAATCAACAGATTTAATAATTTTTACTTTTTTGGCAGAATATATCCGATGAACCAGAATTGTCCAAGGCTGAAACAATACGTCAGATACATATGCGTTATGCCAAAGAGTTATTTGCCCTGAAGCAATTTTCAGCGGCCATGACTGAATTTGAAAATGCCCAAGCAAACCCTTATGATGTCATACGCCTGTTCCCCAATTTACTGCATGATCAATCTAAATCCCTTACTACAGATAGCTTTGATGCAGTTGTTCCTACAGCAGCCATGCTTCAGTTGGAAGATAAAGATTTAGAAAATGCTCTGTTGGCCTTAATCGAGTTCTTGGCTTTGGCTCGCCAAAAAGAGGTGGTAAAACTACGTGACACCAAAAGCACTTCGAAGTCATTGCTATCCATAATTGACACCACCTTATTGAAATGCTACCTACAAACTAATGACTCTTTAATTGCTCCATTGCTGCGACTAAATCAATGTCATTTAGAGGAATCGGAGAAGACTTTACTAAAGCATGATAAAATCTCCGAACTAATTATACTATATCAAACAAATGGCAAACACAAGAAGGCTTTAGAACTCTTGCAATCTCAAGCCACTAAGGAAGGTTCTAGTCTGTATGGTTATGAAAGAACCATACGTTATTTACAGCAACTGGGTGCGTCACATTGGTCCTTGATAATGGAGTTTTCAGATTGGGTCTTAAAAGCCAATCCCGAACAAGGTTTGAGAATTTTTACCGAAGATTTTATTGAAGTGGAAAATTTGCCTCGCGCTGCTGTATTAGATTTTCTCTTAACTCATCACAAGACGATGGTTATACCATATTTGGAACATGTTATTAATGTATGGCAAGATACAAACACGTTTATACATAATATCCTCATTAAGCAGTATCGTGAGAAGTTGGAAAACGTAATGAAAGATTTGGCAAAAGAAGGTTCCAATCAGAAAAAAGAATTAAACGAAGAACTCCAAGAATTCCGTAAAAAATTATATGATTTATTACAAAATTCTACCAACTATTCACCAGATGTTGTACTAAAAGATTTCCCCACTAATATCTTGTTGGAAGAGCGAGCTTTAATCTTGGGACGTTTAAAGAAACACGAAAAAGTTTTAGCCATTTACATACAAATATTAGGGGACATAGAGAAGGCTTCCAAATACTGTGAAGACAATTATGAAGATGATCCTGATATATTTTTTACCCTGCTAAAAACTATATTAAATCCATTACAGCAACCACCTTATGAAGATGTTGAACTACACAAAGATTTTCTTAAGCCCAACCATGATATTGTTTTGGAAATACTAAATAAATACGCTTTAAAAATAGAACCTAGTAAAATATGGCCGGTAAGTGATTTATGATTTTTAAAAAAATTCCCTAACATGGTATTTATATAATTAAATTGTTCTTTTAGTATTTGCCCAAAGATTTGCCTGTTTATCGCATACAAAACTATTTAGATACGGTTTTGCGCCAAAAAATGGCCACACGCAGTCAGTTGGAAATCAAAAAGGGTTTACTAGAAGCCAGGCTAAAACGTGTCACAGAATTAGTGTTGGAGCAACAGAGCATACACTTTGAATTGACTGAATTTAGTGTTTGTCCCGAATGCAAAAAACGGTTTGCTAATCAAAGTGCCTTTGTGCGTTATCCCAACGGCGATGTGGTACATCTATCGTGCCATGATAAGAAAGTAATGGCTGCTAATTTATTTGGCAATTGATTATATTATGAATGTGTTCCCACTTAATCTATTATGCTTACTTGTTAATTTTACTTCATTAGATTTGTTTAGTTCCAAAACAATTAAATATTATGAATTATGGTTTAAAATATATTGTATTTACTATGTACAGAAAATAATAAATAAAAATTAGACATATTTATACTGTTAAATAAATTCTTTAATTTGGATAAAGAAAATTAATTTCCAAATGAACACAGCTTGAAAACTATGCCGAATATATATTTGTATTTTTTAATAGTGTATTCATAAATTCTTTGAAGTACAAACCTAAATATCAGCGATTGTTTAAATTTTCATTACTATTACATATATATAGCATTATATAAATAGCATTATTTTAAAAAATATGCCAGATAGATTTTATGAAATACTTAGCAAATTATTCAACTGTTGTCTAAAACACGGCTATTTTCCCGAGACTTTCAAGAAATCGAAAGTAATCCCTATCCCAAAAAAGGGCAAGGATCCGAAATTACCTTCCAGTTACAGGCCAATAAGCATTTTGAGTTTACTGGACAAAGTCTTCGAAAAAATAATTCTAAAAAGATTAATAGATTTTACTGACCAATACAGTTTGATTAACCACCAACAATTCGGATTCCGTAAGGAACACTCCACGGTACACCAATTAAAACGAGTATTGAATATTATAGACAAAAACAAAAGGAATCGCAAGAGCACTGGCATTATTTTCCTTGATATTGAAAAAGCTTTTGATACTATCTGGCACGATGGAATGATATTCAAGCTCAATTCTTTAAATCTCCCAATTTATTTGCAGTTAACAATTAAAAGTTTTCTAAAAAATCGCTCTTTTGTTGTCCTTGTTGACGGCGAATTATCTAGCGAAAAAACTATTCCAGCAGGACTGCCTCAGGGATCAGTGTTATCTCCCATACTGTACTGTTTATACACGTCTGATATTCCTCTCCATAGGAATCAAGTAGCAGCATTTTATGCTGACGACAGTGCTTTCATTTGCTCTGGTAAAGTCTCAAATGCAATAGTCAAGAGGATGCAGGAGAACCTTTCCTCAAGCCAAAAATATTTTGACAAATGGAAAATTAAAGTTAATGATAATAAAACGCAAGCTATCATATTTCCATACAATAAATCGCCCAAACGTATTCCTACAAAAATATTGTACACTCGGGGAAATTTCATTCCTATTAAGGATGATATTAAATACCTAGGTCTAATCTTAGATAAAAAACTTTTGTTTAAACAACACGTTAATTACATCTGTGATAAAGCTATAAAGTGTGGTCGCGCTCTGTTCCCCATACTAAACAGGAGGTCTAAACTCAACCAAAAAAATAAATTATTGCTTTATAATATGTGCATTCGTCCGATACTAACTTATAGTTGCCAAGTCTGGTTTCACAAAGCTGCCAAATCCAATACGAAGAAGCTTCAAATTATACAGAACAAAAACTTAAAAATAATACATAGTCTACCTCCTAGATACCCCACCGACTTACTTCACAATAGATACAATTATAAAAAGATACTCAAGTTTGTCAATGATCTGACGCTGTCATTTAATAATAAATGCAGATTGTCTAATTATGAAACAATAAGAAATTTAGCAAACCATCACTAAGAATCTTTTACAGAAAGAACCTTATTAGTGGTTGTTTTTATCAAATTTCATTATAACGTTCTCAAAGTTTGTAAGAGGTTTTTGGACAAATTTTTCCTCAAGACTGTTTTATTAATAGCTTATTTTTTCAATTAATAGATTTAAATTGTTGTAATACTTTTGTAAGTAAAATCTCATAACTCTGTACCTTATTAGCCTGTAAGACTTGTAAATAAAACTGTTTTTCTAAAAAAAAAAAAAAAAAAAAAAAAAAAAAAAAAAAAAAAAAAGATTCTAAAACTAATTTTCATCTTCTTGATAATAATAATTATTATATACTAATTTTCATCTTGACGAATTATAAATAATTACTAGGTACATAAATATATGTTTTTTTCTAAGTATGGCGTTAAAAAAATAATGTTTTCGTTCTAGTTCTGCATGTTATTATTTATAGTCTAAATTTTGTATTTTTTATTTTTTCTGATACAAAATTTTATTGAGCACAAAACATGTTTGCATTTTATTTAAAAAAAAAACCTTTTACAATAAAAATATATACTCCACTTAAGGTCAAAACTAATAAAACAGTTTATATACTTGTGTTAAACTATACAAATCAAATATTGAGAATAATTTTACTTTTTAGGTCGTCCTGCTGTCTTTTTACCTCCCGATGATTGTTTATCTTTATTGGTTTTGCTAGATACCAAAGGATGTAATTCATCGGTGGGAGCATCTGGTAAAGTTATTTCGTAATTATTAAGTTTTCTCTTTTTTGCTGACACATCACCATAATCATGCATTGTAGACGCATCGTTATCCTTGGAGGCATTGCCATCCAAACCGTCTTGTACGGCCCAACCATCTTCGGGGTCTTCGACCTCGGGAGCCATAGGCAAAAATTGTAAAGCATTTTCATCTTCTCCATCTTCGTCCGAAGAACAAAACGCCGCCACGGGCTCAGCTTTTTGTACATCAACTTCAATTTCTTCATCCTGTTTGGCATCAGCATTTAAATCTAATGATTTATCCTCATCTGTTATATCAAATTCAGATTCACGTTCTTCGTATTCAACATTTTCATCCAGTTCCTTGAAATCTGGTGCAAAAGCAGACCAGTTTTCCACTTGATTTTGAGCCCAAATGGATACCAATCCGGAACTAATGCTTGCTATAATAGGACGCACTGGATGCCAGACTACATCTAATAACAGTTCACCTTTAGTGCCATGAAGAATTTTCACCAAATTTCCTATAGATTTTTCCCATATATATAAAGCATGTTGCCGGGCACTGCCGGCACATATGTATTCACCATCACCCGAAAAACAGCATTTCTTCCAAGTAGTTTTATTAACCAAATCTTGAAGTTTTTGTATAGGTTCGGGTTCACCGTCTTTACCTAATGACAGCACTTCTTTTGAGTCGTAAACACGTATCACTCGATCTGAGGTATTGATAAGAAAACCATCTCCACGCCTCGCAAATTCTATACTCTTTACAGCCGTGGCACTGGAAGTACCAACAATAATACGAAAACTGGCCATTATTTCTAAAGTTTCAACATCCAGCACTAATATTTTGCCCTTAGCATTACCCGTGTAAATATGTTTACCTCTTCTATCAAACGAAGCCACTATATTAAGATCTCCATCTGAATCAAGAGGCAAACATTTGTGGACATCTCCAATTTTCACCAATACCGCAGCATAACGCATGGGACATACCAGAAATCTTTTATCATTACGCGGATCAAATTGAACTTTTAAAATTGGAGAAGGAAATCGATATTTGTGTTCACATTCACCCGAAAGAACATCCCAAATGCAGACATTGTTGTCAGTTGAAGCTGAAAGTAATTTGTGACCATTTCGTGTCCAACTCAAACTGCATACTGGATGGACATGTGCTGATATAATTTTTGCAATGCCACGCGTTAGAAAATCCCACACCACAATGCGTCCATCGTTACAGCCTACCGCCAAGAGTGTGCCATATTTGTTGAAGGCACAGGTTACCGCTAATGAGATACAGTCAAGAGACCCATCAAATTCTTCGGGATAGTTCTGACCAAATGATTCCAATAGTTCTAAATTCATTACATGTATGTGTGGTAACTTCTCTCAATATATATTATATTAAGGAAATTTAATTTAAAACTTCAAATAGTTTTTAGTCTAGGAAACACGGTGTTGATAAAAACTGTAAACAAATAAGTCTTCTTCTATTTTTAAGTGCTGCCAACAAGTTGTATGTAGCTAACAAAAAACGGCAAACTTTTTATAGAGTTACCAGAATATTTAAAAATAATAAATTTTATTTTTACATTATACAACAAATTTCTATTTTAACTGTGGATCAAAGTTAAAATTTAAAATTGTATTATTTTTATAATGTCTTTATTTATAAAATGTTATTCGCAAACCTTTAAAACGAAAACATATTCGCATAAAGTATGTTTCAGACATGGCAGCCTTAGTCCATACTTTTGGGAACATAATTTACTGTGAATTCCATTTCAAGAAAGAAGCAATTGAAAACAAGAAATACCTCTTATTTTACAAAATTATGGAAGGTAACCAAATTCCTTGATTTTATTTTAATTTATAACAAAACTAAACATTTTATTAAATTCAAGATCTACAAGATATTGTTGTGGAGGCTTTAGAAGTCTTCATTAACCACATTCTCTATGTCCGCGATTTATATCCCGGACAAATATTCAAAAAACGTAGAATATACAACACACCGGTTTATGTGTCCATCTACCCGCCTTTAAATACCTATCTATATAAAGTGTTAAGAACTTCTAGAGAATTATTAAAAACAAATGAATTAGATTGTGTGGAGGTGCTTTTGTACAAGGATGACCACAAGGAATATGAACGTTATAAATTTAAAGCAGAGATCGGCAAAAATGCTAAAACTAAAGATGAATTTTTATTGGATTTTGAAGAACAACTTAGAGGCTCATTAAGCACTCTGGCAGAAAGGCTTAAAGTTTTAGAAAAACTGCCCCCAGATGCAAAATTTCGAGTTTTGCTACATACCACACAATCTGCCTTCATGAGATTAACACATAATTCTCATTATCAGGTGGTTATAGATTTTTTTTCATTTTATTTCTTTTTATAATTTTAATATTTGTAGGACTTTCCTTGGCTACGAGCTGATTTGAAATCTACTATACCCCAGCAAGAGATTTCATTGCTGCCTCTAACATGCCTTAGGTGTATAGGCCTAAAAGTAACTGCTGACATTTTGTAGTATTTCTTGTTTTTTATTGTTTAATTTGTTTTGTTTCATTTATAATAAACCTTGTCTCTTTAAATCCTCATATGTCTTACGATTAACCACATTACCCAGAGAATCTTCAAATTCTTCTTCTTGATCAGCTATCCATCTTTCAGATTGTTTTTGCGACTTTAATTTTTCCCACAATGTTATTGCATCTTCAATCTGTGTTACATTGGCAAAATGAGCGGTATTGGGTATACCCAAACAACGCATGCCATGAGCATGTCTCCATTCCGCAAAATGACGCTGGAATGCTTTGGGGCCTTTATAAGTATAATTACCGCAAATTTCACAATTATAACTTATATTCAAGCCATGTAGTTTATATAACCAGTATGGTATAGGTTTGCCATCCCAACCTAAAGGCAGATTTTTAGGATTGTATGGCACCTCATCAGCATCGGGATCGTCATCATTATCTGAATCACTTGCTTCTACGTCGCTGTCATCTCTTTCACCGCCAGTACGAGCCTGTTTACGTTGAACATTTTCTTTTGACGCACTACGCTGTTCAGATACTAATTCAGCATATTTGTACAGATATGCTTCTAATTGAGCAACTTCCTTGTGCCGTTCATTCTCTTTTGATTGTGTGGAAGTCGTTTTAACTGGCTTCTTGGCCATCAGAGATGAATCCAGCATTTTTTTACCTTTTGTGGAAAATAGACGTTGAGCTCGTTCTTCCAGCGTGCCTCCACATTTCAGACCCAGAGCCATTAGAGCTGATTTTAAACGATCCAGACCCAAAGAAGCCAATTCCTCCCAACTAGAGAAGGCTGAGAGATCCAAGTGAGCACCAGTATTTGCCAAAGCTGATTCAGTCTCTTTAGAAGCCCAACCTGGAAAAGTTCCTTGTATCCATTGTTTTTGAAATTCTAATTCCACTTTTACCATCTCCTCCTCCAAATCATATAATGGTTGTACTCTTATTATGAAATTGTGTAAATAATCATTCATTGACTCTACATATTTCTTATAGTCCTTATTTTTTCTTTCCTTTGGTATATCAAAAACATGGTCGAATGTCATTAAATATGTAATATAGTCGACCTTTTCTACTCCTCTTAGATTAATATACATTTCATAGCATTCATTTAAGTCCAAATAACGTCCGCCGCCTTCTTCGTCGGTAAACTCAACCAATGCAGACATTTCTTCGGGATTACTGTATGCTTTTACCAAATCTTCAAATTCTACTGATAGTGGTATACTAACTTCGCTGGGATGTTTCTTATAGAACTCTTTGATTTGCTTTAAACGGTTGTAAAATTCATTAAACTCATTTGGCCCTGAAAGAGCTTGTATCTCCGTTTTACGTTCATTATCTTTATCCTCGTACAACTCCTTTAGCTTATCCGTGGAGTTATGGTGCAAATCTAATAAATATTTCAGCCGGTGTTCTGAATGAATTCTTTCCTTTTCATTTAATTTTTTATTAGCATACTCATCGACCATGAGTTTTAACAGACGTTCACGTTCTTCGTGAAAGCGCCTTTGCTGTTCTAGCAAAGTTTCCATTGTCTTCTAAACTTGCCGGTTTTTTGATAAATACAAAATAATTAGATAAATACAAATTAATTTATTTATATTTAATTTAAAGTTTTCCAAAGTGAAAACAAAAATTGCAGGATATAATAAACGTTTTTACGGCAAATGTCAAACTTTTTTATAGAGTACGTTCAGTGAATAGATGTTGAAATAGAGCTGCCAGTTTTTTCGTGTATTTTTTAATATTGTTAAATCATATTTAGTTCGTTTATTTAACTAATAAATTGTTAAATCATTTCTAAATAAGAATTAAAGAAAAATAACTCTTAAATAAGCAATTAATCATAATTCTGATTCTATTGTATTGTAATTATTATTATTTTATATATAATATGTAATTAAAACCTCTATAATTTTAACATCTCTGTCATTTGGTTTTATGAGTTGTATATACTTTCAATAGAATGCAACCCTGTAATTTAACAACAATATTTCAAGCAATTAAAATATATTTCAAGAGATTTAAGATCAAAATACAATTATCGTGATATTTTTTAGTTTTACTTTAATTTTTGTATAATTTAAACAATATTAACAAAACATACTATACTATTTAATGCAACTATGGGTTTTTGATTATTTGAATTTTCAAAATGGCTGACGGCACTCTCTCTCTCTCTTTCTGCTCTTTTTTTATTCAAGAGGGAATTGACGAGTACCAAAAATTTCTGTACAGAAAAAACAGCAAACACAAGCAAAGAAGAAGCGTCCGACGAGAAAAAATTAATTTTCAATGTTTTTTATAAATCAATTTGATTAACAAAATAATAAATATACAATATAAATATAACAATTAATAAAAAACAAAAATTTTTATTGAAATACCAACAAATAAAATGAAAGTTTAAAAAAGAAAACCTAAAATAAAAAATTTCAAAATTCGTGGATGAGAAAAAAGAATCTAAAAAAATTTTCACTTTTTGTGTAATGTGAGTGAAGTAGTTGAAAAAAGGTTAAGAAAACCTCTCAAAAGTTTTGTGGAAATAAATAATTAAAAGTGGAACAAACAAAATTATAATTTATAAAAATTTGTAAATTATTAAAATTTCTAACAAAAAACAAAAACCAATGTAATTATAGTGAATAAAGTTGTAAAATACTTGCAAAGAAAAAGCAATAAGCTGGTTTAGACAAGAAAATCACTGAAGCATAAAAAAGGTAAAATACCAAAAATTTAAGTTACAATACAAATTTATTTGAAAAAAAAAATATTTTGTTTATAAAGAAATCTTAAAATAAAATTATTTATCCAACCTTCGTATTCGAGGATTTTTCTTATTTTCATTTTTTTTTATTTTTACGCCTCTACTTTGTTACGGTTGTTTCGTGCCAATTTGCTCTTCCCACGTTCGTACGGTTGTTTTATCAACGATTACCTTTTGCACCGTCAATTCGCATTTCAAAACGTGTGTTTGTGTATTTTAGGAGTGTAGCAGTGTGTGTGTATTTTGTGTCGGAGAGTGCGTGTGTGTTTGTAAATGACAATTTAATACATGTAGTAAAGTGGCAACCCGCTGTTTTGTAACGTGCATGACCTGCTGCTAGATCACGGCGTGACTCTTCTATTTTACTTCTCCAAACTTAGAAAAATCCTTGGAAGCCAAAATAAACATTAACAACATGTTATTGATATTAAACATTTAAAAAAATTCCACTTAATCGCTACAAAAATCCAGCTGGGACCACATAACCCAGATCATATTGGTTTTTTTGTTTTCCGTATAGGTTATATTCATATCCAGTTAAAAAATATTAAACACGAAATTGCGCATTGCAATCATGGAGCTGGAGGAATTATCAAATCTTAGCAAAAATGATTTTTTGCCCTTAATACCATCGATTAAGCAGGAACAATTGGATACCGCTTTATCTGATATGGATACGCAAGAACATTTATCAGCCTCGACATCTGCTGCAGCAGCTTCAACATCCTCGTCCTCATCTTCCATAGTCAATCATCCATGTGATAGCGCTGAGAAAAGAGTAAGTTTGTTATGTTTTCTTTATACGTTTGTATGTATTAATATTTGTTTTTTTATTTTGTGTTGGTTTTATTTTGTATGGTTCTGTTAGAGTTCAGTCGCAGAACCTCAGTGACGACAAAAAAAAAGTCAGCATAAAGAAAACAACAACAACAATTTTTTCAAAGTAACAGCAACCTGCTTTCATTTCTTTATGTTTCGTTTAAACGACAATTGTTACTCATTACAATTTAATTTAGTATCAGTCATTATTTCCGTTTTTTATTGTTGTTGATTTGTTATTGTGTTTGTTGTTTTACATTATTTTCTAGTACCTACAAATCGGAAGTTAGTGTGTTTAGTTGTTTATTTTTTTATGTTGAATGTGTTTGTTTCACAATAAGAGTAATTTCCAAGTTTAAATCAATGATGCCAGACAAATTTATCAATGTGAATATATTATTTTTTTTTTAAGAGAAGTAACACCGAATTAATATTCCTATACCTATATAAAATTACATTACTTTCTTTGGAAAGGAATATATTGAAGAAGTAAAGGTGGTGAAAATAGAAGAAAACTTTATATCACAACTCTGCAATTGCGCATTGTGTTTTTTTTAGTGCAGCATTGCAGCGCCTTTGGTGGTGAGTAGGAGCATTATGTTTTAAGGCTTGATTTTATAGCCTGTATTTAATTATTTTACTTCGAACACGTTTGAATGCTATAGATACCACCGAAGGAGCGCGCTGTGATAAATATTAGTTATGATGGATAGAAAGAAAACTAATAATTATCAGAAACTGATGTTGTTTGAGTGGCAGCGGCTGGGAATGGACCCGGGCTACAAATGCCAACTCATTCTTAATTATCAAATGCACTAACCAATTAAGCTATAGTTTTTTATTTTTCTATTAAATACTTATATTGTGACTAATTTATTTAATGTATTTATTTTATTCTATCTTTAATCGAAGTACAACTTTTAATTATACACATATGTACCTACATATTGTACCTACATATTTATTAATCACGTGATCAACCTTAAAAGGATGTACATATGTAGGTACCTATAATTTAATTCCACATGCAGCTATGGTTTACAATTATGTTCATTATAATTGCCATGATTTCAAATAATATCTAAGTCCGCTTTCACACTCTTCAATTTTGACTCGTCAAGGCAAGTTTATTTTTGGATGAGAAGGGAAAAGTGAATAAAAGTGTGTGAATGAAATGGCAAGTTCAAAAGAGAATTGAAGAAAAACTGGTCAGCTAAAACTGAAGTGTGTGAACCAAGCCTAATTCAACTATACATACTTCTATTGACAAAATGTCAGTCTGTAGGCCTATGACTCTTAAGCTTAGTGAGATTATACAATTAGACCTTTTTAATTTTAAATAACATACTTATTATAGAACTGGATGTCGGAAAAGGATATTTTATTGTCCTAAAGAACAATCTTTGATATTTACGTTTTAAAATTATTTTCATTCAAATATTGGCCGCGGCTACGCAGTTACTTATTTGTCCGTTTAGAAGGTCTTATTTTCGACAACTCTTTTCAGCATTACAAGCACAGCACACTAGATCCCCGATTGGCGTTGTTTATAGGAATCGGGGAAATGCGACGCAAACCGAAGCGACGCAAATCGAATCATTTTTTTATACAAATGCACTGACTTTGTTGAAAGGGTCCAAAATTTAAAAATTTAGCAAGCAAAATCATATTTTTATTAAAAAACATCAGGTTTTTGTTTTATTGTAAATAAATAATTTAAAATATATCTTTAAGCAAAGTATAAAAAAATTAAGGAGAAAAAAGATTTATTTACATACATACATACATATGTATGTAAATAAAAGCATAACCAAAATTAATTTAATAGCATATGGTAAGTCTGAATAAAATGGAAATTATAGAATTATGGTAATAGCGACGCAAATCGGCAGCAAAACAACGGAAAACTCTGGGTGACCAGGGGCCAAATTACCGCATTCATAATTTTCTTATTTGAGATTTTGGTATTCAATATCGAGCAAGAAATTTATTACATTTTATCATAATTTCGATATCGTAATAATTTTTTGATACGATAGCTCATTCGATCACGACTGCGGTAATTTAGCCCCAGATTACATTTGCCATTGTTTGCAAAAAAGATTTCTCACAGAACGCTGAGTTTACTATTACAGCTGAATAATTTGGAGGCGTTGTTGCGGTGTTAGCCTTTCCATGAAGAAAAGTCAAACAATACTGAAAAATTAAGATGCAATTTAAATAATGGTCTAAATGGAACACCCTATGCAAAATAGTTTGAACACAGTAGTTTCTTTTTAGAGATTTAGTAGTCATTTTTTGCTTATAACTTAGCCATGCCAAATTAGATTTACGTGCGTAAATCCTCAGTACCAAAGTTTTTGAAATATAATATGTACACAACCTTGTTAGTCCTCTAGGGGACTATGATAGAAACTATGTTCGTGTCGTGTCACCATATGTTTAAAATCCACAAAGCCTTGCACAAGACTTCAAGAAGCTATTTTGTATAAAATATAAAATAGAATATTGAAAATGGTCTAGATAAAATTCTCTTAGAAAAATCTTAAATGAGTGACGACTGAACATGTACCTATATTTATTTGTATATTAATTGGTAAGTAAATACATATATTAATTTTTATATTATTTCATAAACTGGCGTCATTTCCATCATAATTAAAGTAATCAATTAATGGCTTGGTAAATAATTACACTCGACAAAATTTCTTTAATTTATACAAATTTTAATGGAAAATTAAAAAACATTGCTATAATTCTTAAATTAAAAGTAATATTAATAGTATGCTAAAAACCTATCACGATAGCATGCAAAAAAGTAAAAAACAAACATTTTTTATTAAAATATTTGATTAGACATCAGCAGCGTAAACGGAAGTGGAAAATTGGTTTGTTGTGTTTTCTTGAACTTCAGTTTCCTTAAAAACTTTTCCAAACTTCTATTACAATTCGAACAATTATTATTTATAATATACCTCTAATTTTGAAATGTTTGTTAATGTGTATTATTTACAAAACTAAACGATTAAGAGCTAGTTTCTGGGATAAAGATAATCTACATTTTTCGCTTAAACCTAGATTAAACTGAAAATTGTGTTTCTCAGTTATTATTTATTTGATATATAATCTAGGTTTAACTGAGTATCATTGGTGAGTTAAACCTAGATATAAAATGTCAAAATACAAGCAGCTGAAAAATGAAATAAACAATTCAACAAGTGAAAATAAATTTACGACATTTTAACAAAAATTAAAAAAAAAATGGATTATTCTAGTGATAATGAGGATTTAGTGATTCAAACACATATAATAACTTAAATATGTCAATTGTTAGAAAGATACGAACAATAAGGACACGTCCAAATCATTTCTGCCTTTATACCGACGCCGAATTCTTTCAAAGATTTCGCTTAACAAACTAATTAAAAAAAAAAACAAAAATTCTCTAAAAAAACTAAATAATAATTCATTTCTAACAATTGCAAATTATAATTTTTTAAATTCCTTAGGATACGTTGATTTGATTTTTTGCGAAAAATTAAGATATTGCCATATTTATATAAAAAATTAGGAGGAATGCCATATGTATTTTGACTGAACAGTAAGGCAATGCTAACAAAATTGACAGGAGGTAATCCACTACTGAAAAACACAATCAGTAGTTAAATCCCGGCATAATATATTTGAGGTTTAATATAACAGTGTGTTAAGCTGAGTTTAACTGACAAGTAAAAAACTAGCTCTAAATACTTTTGTAATTCAAATTTATTAATAGTTAAGAAATTAGTTTTTGATTTTAATAGGTCGGATTAACTGTTGCACAACATTTCGATCCACTTTTGCTGCATAGTTAGTCCAAATCGTAAAAAAAAAAATAATGTAAAGAACTACACGATTACTTCTCTTTAAACTTCTTTTTGATAATAGCTCAATATCGTTTAATTAAATAAAACTTCATTGAAAAGAGGCAAAAGGCATTATTTTATAGATATCTCCAAAGTCATAGTTGAAGCATCGGCATTGTTCCTTTTTACTGCTACTATACATATGTTTCACCATCCATAATAAGGCAGTTGCAGAATTTTCTTTAAATTTTATTGTAAAGAATACTTACCAGTTTTTTTTATTTTTTTTTTATCTTTTACAAGTATTATATTTGCAGTACTAGCACTGGTGTTGGATTTTATTGCGCGGTCATGTTGCAGCATAATTTTGTTTTGTGAGTCTTCGATTTCCCTTAACGATATTTTTGCTTTTTTTGTTGTTTACGATATGTGTTTAAGATTTTCTTGAAGCGTTTTGTAACCGACAATATTTCGGTTTTCAGTTACATAACGAACACTTTCGCTTTTCAATTGCCCAATTTAAAGTAAATTTGAAAATCATTATTTAAGTAGTTTTTTAAGATTAAATTTTATAGATTCTTTGGAATCATTTTTGAACATTCTAATTTTTATAGATCTCTGAGTTGAAAAAATTCATACTTACATAAAAAAGAAACATTAATATAGTCACATAGTGCACATGTATATATATTTATATTTACATAAATGAAGAATAATTTTAAATATTTACGATTTACTGTAATTTACGGAATTATTTCTTAACCCTTTTTTCATTCCGATAGTTTTTGAATTATGTTTTTACAACTTTTATATATGTACGAGTATTTGCCATGATTTTATTAATTATAGAAAACTAGAAAAATTTATACTGTGAAATGTCAAAATAAAGACAACACTACATATTATTAAAATAAATGATTAATTATATGAATATAAATATAAAGTTCTGTATGCAAAATATTATGCGATTAGTTAATAATTGTCTGCACAAGACAGCATACTGTAGAAATATTTCATGCTGTGCTAAGTTATGACGACTTAACCAACTTGCAATGCACTGCCATTCCATATCAAAAAGACTGCCTTGATATATCATTACCACACTGCCAATTTTTTGTGTTCTGTCATGAAGAATACTAGCTGCTGTTGCGGGTTTCAAGTTCATTCAGGTTCACACTATTTATAAATATTTTGTTAAAAAAAAATTTGTTCAAAAGAAATCCTTCCCACAGTCATTAGCAGCAAACGCATGATCTAAATGTTCATATTATTTGCATCAAATAAAAAAAGGAGAACTTTATATTAAAATCATTAAAATTTTGATTGCATTAGAAAGAGTAAGGTTTAAAAATTATAACTTAAAAATTGTTTCGGCCAGACGTCCACAACGACCACGCATGATTATATTTTTCTTATTGTTTGTATTAAAAAAAAGATTGTAAAACACTTTTCTTAAAACAAAGAACTTATATGAAAATCATTAACATTTTAATTGAATTGGAAATTATTTTGGTTAGAGACGTATGTATGTGTATTCTGTTATCAATATCTTCAATTTAGTTTTAAGGCGTTAATCGATTCGATTGAACTCTGTATTTAACATAGCCTCACATAAAATATGTCACTAGAATATTTTATGTGAGGCTATGTCAGAAAATCCCCTAATTAATAGAGCTGTGTTGTTCATAAAAGAACAGGTTAAAATGAATGGATCACTTCATTGAACGGAATGAACGGTTTTCGTTCAATAGTGTACGGATCAATTTCGTTCAGCCGCTGTTTATCAAAAGACAAGAAGAAAATCACATTCAATAAGGGTTGTATTCATTCGTTTAAAGTGAACGATTGAGCGAATTGAATGAACGAATCAGTCTTGGATAAATAAACGAAAATGACCGCTCACTGAAATGAACGACCGGGCACAAATCTACTAATTAACAGCTAATTTTCCTGAAATTATGCGATTTAAAAATTTGGTTTGCAATAAATAAATTGTTGCGGAGACTGTGTGGCATGCGGCACCGTCCTGTTTAATTCACATGTCAGTGATATCCATATTCTCCAAAAATTTATTTTTTAATATCTCAATAGCGTGATTCATTTACCGTAATAGTATTTCCAGCCGCATAAAATGTAACACTTTTTTTATCGCGTAAATTCATAATAGCGGTCTAAGAAGGTCGATAATAATGAAAGAAAATAGCAAGAAATTTAGGTACAATATAAAACTCTCACAGTTCCACGATTTTTATAGTGAATTTATATGTATGTGAAATAAAATTAATTGTAATGCTTGGTTTTCACAATGTCATTTTTGTTGTCAAATTGTCCAAATTGTTGGCAATTGTATAAACACGGGTTGTCATATCATGATTTTCATGATTGCAAAAATAGATGACGCCATATGACAACCCGTTTTTATACAATTGCCAACAATTTGACAACAAAAATGACATAGTGAAAACACGGCCTAACAATATTTAATACTGACATACACATGTATCTATAAGCCTGTAAATTTTAAGTATACTAAGAAATTTTCTCTAATTTTCTCATTAATCTATAAACATCTGCACCCTTTATCTGAGCCGCACTCCTAATGTAAAGCAATAAGCAATTTTTTTTAAATGTAATTAAAAATATCTAAACACACAAATGAAGATCAACTTTACAACTTCACATGTGTTTCAATACGCGAGATACTTGAAATTCTCTTGAGAAAAAACAATTGTGCTTGTCAAAAGAAAAACTCTCAAAAAACAACTTAAAGAAAAAAAGGGCAATCGCATCTCTTGATTTTGTTTTTTTTTTTTTTTTATCAAGTTGCACGAATTTAAAACACGATCGACGGAATATTGTATAAAAACGAAAAAATAAACAAAACTAAAAACAAATAACGATATGTCTGCCACCTTTATAAGATGTTTACAATGATAAAAGCAAAAAACAAAAATGGCCGTATAAAATTTGCAAAACGTGCCATAAAACACATGTTGGATTATACTACACTAAGTAAAAATACAACAATGTACATATTAAAACACGGCAAATCATAAAATAACAACAACAAAAACATGCATATACTAAGTAATTAAGATATTAAAACAAATCAGAACAAGAAAAAAACAACAACAAAAACCAAACATTAATGAATGCAAATGTAGTTTTTTTCGCTTTGTTATCATTTTAAAGTGTACATGTATGTTTGATACATTACGAATCGATTTTTTTTCGTTGTTTTTAAAATACGACTTTGCAACGAGTGTTAGCATAAACAATTGCTTACACTCTCTACTCGTTTGAATTATACCTATTATGCTTAAAGCCAAAAGTATCATTTATAAATCACATAAATTACTTGTTACAAATTTTAAACACTCTATAAAACATTTCTTCAATTTATCATTTAGAGCGGGTTTTTTAATTGTCAGTTAAACTCAGCTTAACACACTGTTATATTAAACCTCAAATATATTTTGCGGGGATTTAACTACTGATTGTGTTTCTCAGTAGTGGATTACCTCCTGTCAATTTTGTTAGCATTGCCGTACTGTTCAGTCAAAATACATATGGCATTCCTCCTAATTTTTTATATAAATATGGCAATATCTTAAATTTTCGCAAAAAAGCAATCGCGTCAATAACAGTATTGAAAAACTTTAACTTTGAAAAAAATAAAAAAATGTAATAGAGTGCAAAAAACAGATAGGACAAGCTCGGATGATAAAATTATTTGTTGGAAAGAAATCGAGACTGAATTTAAGTCAGCCTTTGATTGTTACCGATCATATAAAACTTTAAAAACTAAATATGAAAATATTAAGAAGGACGCGAAAAAGAATTTTGCTTTAGACAGAATAGAGAGATCATCATCACTAGAATAATCCATTTTTTTTTTTAATTTTTGTTAAAATGTCGTAAATTTATTTTCACTTGTTGAATTGTTTATTTTATTTTTCAGCTGTTTGTATTTTGACATTTTCTATCTAGGTTTAACTCACCAATGATGCTCGGTTAAACCTAGATTATATATCAAATAAATAATAACTGAGAAACACAATTTTTAGTTTAATCTAGATTTAAGCGAAAAATGTAGATTATCTTTATTCCAGAAACTAGCTCTTAGTCAAATATCTTTTGTTTTTATATAGGCAACTTCAAAAATTTACGGCACTTAGAAATTTTTTTTTTTTTTAATTTTTTTTTTTTAATTTTTTTTTTTTTTTTTTTTTTTTTAATTTTTTTTTTAATTTTTTTTTTTTTTTTTTTTTTTTTTGTCTGACATCAATGTTGATATTCTTCAAAAGGTTCAAAATTCGGAAAATTTTCGTTTCACTTTTAAACCACATGCAACTTTTCACCCAGCAGCGATATCAAATTTTTTTTTGTGGATATATCCTCCAAGTCTGGTGACTATATTTTGTATTGGTTTGGATATGAAAGCTAAAAACTATTATAAAGAAAACAGAATGGATGAAAAAAACTCTTGCAAGTTTCAAGTCGTTTTTTTAATTTTTCGAATTTTAGATGAAGACTTTTCAACGTAAAACTTTGCACGTCATATCATTCAAGTATAGTCATCCAAAGCCTGTACAAAGTTTTTTTTTTTTTTCAATTTATAAAACTTAACGGAATAAGAGCCATAGTATGTCGGTTTCAGCAGGTGCTCAATAAATTTGAAATACCCCATATACATATGTACATAAACATATGTACATACATATATTTGTGTGTGTTTTTCTTTTGGTAAACTATATCTATCACTATCCATAAATATTAGTCGTCATGTCTGTCAATTGCTTTGTATTTAAGTTATTTTAATTAAAAATATTTAAATATTTATATTTAATAGTGGAATTATTTTTGTTTTGTTTTATAAAGTTAAAAAAAGTTGCCACTTTAGTCTTTTTGAGGCTAAATTCACTAAAAATAGTAAAACCAAATACATATGTATATTCTCTCACATTGAATATAAAAAAATTGCTATACCGCTGATGAAATAACCATGATTGAAGCTCAATGGCGAAACCTTTAAGTTAGAAATGGACAAACGTATTGTTTATAACTAAATTCTACATACAAAAATAATTTTTAAATTTTTTTTTAACTCAAAGACATTAGGGAGATGATAAAAACAAAAAATTCTAAGAACTGGTTTATTACTAGTAGTATAAAATTTGATTATTGTGCCTTTCCTTGAAGTTCATGTCTTCGAATTTTTCTTAGAATTTTTTGTTTTTATTATCATCCCTAATGTGTTTGAGTTTAGGTCTTTGTGTTCAGAACAAGTAAATTATGTGTTGAAACAATTAAAAAAATTATAATGATGCCTAAAAACATGCATTTATTAGTGAAATTCAGTACAAGGTGCATACGGACCTATTCACACGTCCGCGTACTATTCTCACTAAAACCTCAATAACTCCTAAAGTAATGATCCGATCGGCTTGATTTTTTTTCCAAAAGATGCTCAACAAAATACTCTTGGAATACAGAGTAACTTTGTGGGGTTGTAGTGGCCGAAGTAGGAGTAATTTCAGTTTGAAAAGGCAAAAAGGTCCCTAGGGACCTTCTCACTAATCGGAGGGTTAAGTTAATATATTAAGTATTAAGCTTTTCTGTACTACTTTTTAGCAATTAATTTTATTTAGTTCTATTATTTATTTAGTATAATAGTTATAACAAAACCAAGAAATCGAATTAAAGCATTAAAAAATATTCGATGTTCTTTAAAAATACTACAGCAATGATGCCACGATTTTGATCTCATAAACTTCCTAGAAACTTCCTATGCAAATCCTAGTTCCTATTCTTCTCAAGTTTAAACAAATATTACACTTAAGCTAGATTTACACGATTGAAATTTTCTTCAAAATGCTTCAAACTCGTGTAAACAGCAAAATTTCTTTAAAATTTATTTATTTAATAGTTAGCTTTACTAATTTTATAATAATAGATATTTGCAAAACTAAAAAAGATTTAAATGTACATATGTACATTACAGACTCTTAAAAATCTGATTTGTTGGATGGTTCTTTTTTTAGCAACTGAAACTAATCAATACAAAATGTTAAGCTTATCGGATGAAGAAGGGATTTCATGTCCGAAACCGACTGAAAATTATTAAATTAATCAAACAACAAACTTTTTTTACATCATTTTGACTTCGGGAATTAATCATATTTCTTATTACAAGTTATGAGTTAGAACGAAATTTGCATACGTTTACAATTTGTGTGTATTCTTTTATTATTATTACAAATTTTTTATTTCTACAAATTTGTTGTTGCTTGTTTTTTTTTTGCTGTGTCTACCGTTGATTGATAATATTAGCAATGTATGTTATTGTTGTCTTTTCTCCTTTATGGATTCTGTTTTTTTTTTTTTTTTTTTTTTTTTTAATTTCACGTGATTTTTGGACGTGAGCATAGACCGATCGGTATAAATCAAATCAAACATTTATGACCGATAAGCCCCTATTTCGGTAGGACATTTGTATGGAAGCTAGTTGAAATAATTGACCTATTTCAACCAAATCCAATTCCAACCGACAAAAGTTTTATAGAAATGTCTTCAGAATTTCGACATATTCTCTGCGTACAATGTTTACATGGTCAGCCAGCCAGACGGATGGACGGACATGGTTTAACAGGTTTGTAACTGATAGTAATAATTCTCAAACATCAGCAGAAACCACACAGAAAAAAATAAAAATGAGTTTCAATTAAAATATTTGTGGAATCACTTAAAAATTTAATTGAAATCGGACCTGTAAACAAAATAATAGTATCAATTAAAAAAAAATTGAGATTTAATTGAAAATATCAGAAAAATCAGAAAAAGTAATTGAATCAATTAAAATTTTAATTGAAAATTTTTTAAAATCAATTAAAGGCTTAATTGAAAAAAACATGATTTTTTTTTCTGTGCAGAGTATACAATTTCAGATGCCGTCATTGGTAAGTGCTTTGAATCAGTACAATTAAATTAATTAAATTGACAAATGATGATAATTAAATGATTGCATAGTTTATAAAATCGGTAATGGAAAAATTATTGTAAGGAAAACTTGCATATAGAAAGAAACCGTGAATATTTTGATGGATACAGATAGATTACAGATTTAAATAGCTGTAGTTTAGTCTATTTCTGGCGTAGAGTAAAATTAATGTATCTATATTTTTCAATATTTACATTAAACGGAAACCATAAAAAATGTATAAAAGTTTACAATTTCTTTGGCCATTCATTCTAAAAGTGCTACGAAATCTGTAGTTTGTTACCCCTAGATATGAAATCTTGTTAAAGATTTTTTAATTATTTTTTTAAAGGAATTTAACTATTTCTGGCTTTTTTAAAATCCCATTTAGCTTCTTTTTTTCAAGCTCCTGGCAACACTGGTACTCATATATGAATGTTTAAATAAATGACTGCACTTGCAGAATGTAAACAATGCGATTCTGCATAATGTGAACCTAAAGCAAATAATGAAAATCTTAAAAATTTTACTGAGCCCAAACTTCAGCCTTTTAAATTTTTATGGTTAAAAAATTAGTCTGCACCACTTAAAGAATTCTGATGAAAGAATGTGGTGATTCTTAAAACATGTAAATTCAACCCAGGTTCGATCCCCAGCTCAGCCAAGAAATTTAAAAGAAATATAAAAGAAGTTTACAAATTTTAAAATGTTTTAAGTTGTGTACTCAAAATTGTCAATTAAATTTTTAAAAAAATTTTTCTATTTCGTTAATTCTCGCCACTAATTTTGAGTTTTAAGGCTTTAATCGCTTTAATAAGACTCCTTATAGTCTTTTAACATATCCACACATTATTCCAGTGAGGGCATGATCGAGGCAGCCAATTAATAGCAGGAAATTTGGTTTGTAATAAATTGATCGGCTTTGCTCTTGGATTTTGAGAAGCCAAACCCGGTACATTTTATCAACCACTCGAAAGTAATCACTATGAACCACATAAGCTCTCCGGGTTGATGTGTGCACGGGATTGCGCACAACCCTTCTCAACCTAAACTAACCTAAAAGGTTCGGAAGGTTCTACATGTTATATACATACATATATATTACCGTTATTGTTAGCGTTGCCTTTTTAACGTTTGGAATCGGTAACTTAAATTTTACCATGAAGATATTTTTTTTAGAGAAACTTTTTCATTCGGCTTGAGTTCATTTTTTAATTAATAACTCGAAGAATACCATTGTGAAACTATATTTTTATAGACAAATGGCACACTGGAATGCATTTTCTACCCTGCCAAGGGCGTCATCAGCAATGTTCATTGCCCAAGATCTAATTGTAAACATCATCTATTTAACTCACCATTTATTGAGAAATAGAGTTCAAGAATTAAACATTGTTCTTATTACATGCTATGAGTTAGAACGAAATTTACTTATGTTTTACAATGTGTGTGTGTGTTTGTATTCTTCTTTATTATTATTACAAATTTTTGTATTACTACAAATTTGTTGTTACTTTTGCTGCGTCTACCGTTGGTTGACAATATCAGCAAAGTATGTTGTTGTTGTCATTTCTCCTTTAAGGTAGATTCTTTGTTGTTCTGTAACTATGAAGTAAATATGCATTATCATTTAGAGCAAAATTTTAATTAATAACTACTTTTTTTAAATATGTATATGGGTGTTTCCATGGTTATGCACGCGACATTTGTACACGTTTAATTGTCTTTGAATATTGTGAAAATGAAAATGGATTGGAATTTTAGAATGAAATTATAGAATCGTTAATTGTATGTGATGAGACTTTTCAAAAAGTATATATATTGGAAAATTGAGCACTGGGTACCCAAGTTCCATGCAATCAAAATTGACTTACGCACGTGACAAAAAATGGAAGTGCCTTTTAGAGCCGTAAGAAAAAGTGCGAAATTAAGCGAATTGTAGGAAATTTATATTTCGGAAAAAATGTTTTTATAAAGGTTAATAATGGACCTTTATAATCATGCTTTGTTCAAAAACAACTATGCATAAATTTGCTAAGAAAAAAATAATTTTTTGATTACGCACGTGACACTTTTTACTTTCATACATATTTTAGTATGTATGTATATATATTTTTTTTACCAAAAAATTTAACTTTTATTCAAAGATGAAAAATAAAAATATACTACAATTAATCTAATTTAATTTTTTCCTTAAAAAAAATTATGCGAGCGTTGTGATTTTTTAAGTCGCGGTGGACCATTTCATGGAAATACCCATATCCAATTATCCTTTATCCAATTTAAAGCTCATAATCCTTTACAAATATTTATTTTTAAATTTGAAATTTACTTAAACATTATAAATCAAAATAAAAATCTTTAAATATTCATTTTTAATTACAAAAACTCATTATAAATGGTCTTTATGTCTCCTTTTTCATTAGTTCTATTTACCATAAATCCTGATTTTATAATTACATTTTTTCTACCTTCATACGACACCAAAAAAAACATAGAGTACAACTCCCAAAGTCAGTCTATCACAGTGTACAAGTTTTAATTTCCTTATTATAAACCGCATTACTGAACAATAAAATGTGTGTGTGTGTGTGTACTATGTAAAATGAAAATGTACATACATATGTATGTATAGAATATATTATATATCTACATTGTACATACATACGATTATATAGTCAGATTAAGTACACAACACCATATATATGTACATTCATAATCCGATTAAGAGCAATCGAATTATATTATAATTCCAAGGCCTGTTTTTAAAGGGCTTTAAAGGAATTACACAAAACACATACATTTTACCATAAGGTTGACTGTGTATTTGTAATTTTGTGGATGTTATTAGGTGTGGCTTTAAGTAATTTAAAGAAATAATTTAATTATCACAGTAATTTAGAGTCTTAGAATAAGGCTTTAAATAATTTTGTTCAATTGTTAGTCAGGTGTATTTTTCAGTTATTTTTTTTTAAGGACTAAGAGTGAAAGAGAGAGACCAACAGTATGGACCCAAGTGAGCTGTGCAACTATTCGTCCGCCTGTCAAACTAAACTAACTAAAAGTGAAAATCTGCAGTCACATTAAAAACGTAAAACGATTTTAGAGAACCTTTAAACGCGTCCCTTTCAATGATTAATCAAAGGATCGAAAGATTTATATAATTTTTAATTAAATTCTCAAAATCAAATTAAATTTTATCACTAAACTATTACATTTAAGAATTACGAATTAATTATAAGTTGTATTAAATGTATTTATTAAACCATTTAAAGTGCAAAAATTACTTTTCTGTCCTTATTATCTAAACCATTTCATGATAAAACTATACATAACTACATGGGTATTGCGAAAACCAAATTAAAATTGAGAAAATACAAAATCAAATCAACACAAACAAATCAATACAGTGATGGACACTCGTTTGTGGACACATAAAAATTCAATCAATACGTTAGAAAATAAAAAAAATAAAAAACTTGCAGTTGGGAATGGTTTCTGATGTTGTGATATGAAATTACTTCACTATAGAGATTGTGATTCCATTCAGAGGTTTTTCAAAACTACCATTACTTGAAAATATTCGAATTCCTTACAAAATCGCCTTTAATGTCCTGAAAATTAAGGAAAAAAAGCTTCCAGTATTTAAAAGAATTGTTGCCTTAATTTTGGTATCGAAATCATTAATACTATTTATTCAGTATTCAGCTGTGACAAATAATCATCACCAATGCAATACGGAAACCGATTTTTGAGCATTTTATATAAAACATTTATCTGATTTACCAGAATTAGTTAATTTTAGTAGTAAATTTCACCAAAATTCTGTTTAGCCAGTAAGTTTTTGGACATTACATGCTGAATTAGTAATAACTTGCTAACATTTGATAATGAAGTTTGTATGAGATTTTCGGTCGGGGCTTATATAGGAGCTATTATGGACCTATCGTTACAGAAATCGGTCCGTCGATTTTTATATATGTACATTAAGGTTCTTTGTCTTTAATTTTAACATGATGAGCATTTTTATAACAGATTTATGCGTATTTAAGTGGCTTCCTAAAGTAGACTTTATATGGTCACTACGGCCAAATTTGAACTGATGCAAACAAAGTATGGTTCAATGATTTCGATTAGCATGAAACTTATTCTTGCTGAATTTTGTATGTATAATGCTTTTATATATGTATTTATGTACCATGAGAAATCGTGGAAAAATTCTTACCATTTTCAATATATAATAAAAATTGTGTGCAAAATATGCATTATACATATTTGAAGAACATAGCAAAAATATCTAAAAAATAACGAGGTGGTTTGATTTTTGTCTATAACTCGGATCCTACTGGCCCGATTTTTCCCATTTTCAATGAATCAAAGAATATTAGAACAAAATTTCACTATTCTAAAGCTATGCGTCCACAATCGTCAGATATTACAACGTTGTCAGAAAAATGTGCAGAAATTGTCTAACAACCGTGTAAACTTAAAATTTTTGTCTTCCAACGTTGTAATGCTTGGTTTTCACTATGTCATTTTTGTTGTCAAATTGTCCAAATTGTTGGCAATTTTATGATAACGGGTTGTCATATGGCGTCATCTATGTTTGCACAATTGTGTGCAAATGAAATTGTTAGTTTTCTTACAGTCGTGTAAACTGACAATTTACCTTTTGCTAAAAATTTTTCAATGTCAGTACATTGTTAGCACATTGGTAGATATGACAACGTTGTAATATCTGACGATCGTGGACACATTTTTTTTTTTTGAAGCTCTATCTTGTACCTTCAACAGACAAAGGGAATGACAAACATAATATACACCCCATCTTTTTGTTGGTCTTAAACACGATATTCTAAGGTTAATAAAAGGATATGTCTGAACTCTTTATAAGATCAGTTATCATGGACAAAAAATAGTGACATAAAGAAATCTTTATGAATAAAAATATGTATGCATGTGCATATTGATGACCCTGACTGTTAGAGTTGTATTATTATGATTTAAATCAAACCGCCATTATTGATCCAAATTATATTTTGGTCTGATACGATTTAAAGTTTTGCATTGGTTTTATTTTAATGAAAATGTTTTCTGAAAAGTACCTTGAATTATTCGAAGTGGTTTTAGTAATAAAACTTAATGAAAGTCGGCTGAGGAATACAATTTCCATAGCCTAATGTGATAATTAGCAATGTGAGGGTGGGTTGGTTTTCTGACAAAAATGTAATTTTTTTTTATTTCAGAATATTATTGCATCGAAAAGCATTTCCTATTTAATATTTCTCAATTTATTATCGGAAATTAAGGCCCCGATTACCGTTCACAGCACTATCAGCCCAATCATGAATAAAAATTCCGCGGGAGTTTTTTCCTTTTCCCATTTTTCCTATACAAATTCAATGCTAAAAAAATAGAAAGGGGAAAAACTCCCCCGGATTTTTTATTCACGATTGTAAACTGCGATTACGATTTACAACACTTATCGGCTTAATCGTATGAAAAATGCATGTTGCGTTGTAGTCGAGACAACACATTTTAGTGTTGTGAACGATAATCGGGCCCTAATTTAGTTTTTTCTCTATAAATTATAATTTTGTAAATTTTAATTTGATATGATCTAGTACTAGCATTAATAGTGGGTGTAAGTGTATAATTAGCCGAACGTCCACGTCCCGTACTGTACCGTAACGAAACAACTGATCTCATTTTGTTATTTGAAATCAATGCAAATGCTTGCCGAATATAATTATCACGTTTACGGAATGTCTCAACTTGTATAAAATAGAATTTCCGAACGTTCTTACGTGATATTTGTACAGCAGTGATGGACTGTTTGTATGTTAAATTATATTAGGGTAAATTAGCATTATTTTTTGGTACTTTTTTTTAATAATAATGTTTATGGAAATTGAGCAACACGATTTAATAGAATATACATCTGCATATATGAATATTTACAATATAATATAACAAAATACAATAAATGTAAATATAACAAAATAATTGCATACATACGCACAGCTATGTATTATAAATATTACAAATTAAATAAATAATGAATTAAATTATAGTAAAATGCATTAAATTGATAATAAACGTAACTATCATACATAATGCACACAAACCCCCACACACACAGACAATTTTTCTCCTAATAAAACCATTTTGGTACTTTTTCAAACAAGCATGTAAGAAAAGAAACAGCTGAGTATTTATTGTATGTATACCAATAGTGCAAATAAAGTGGAATTTTAAAATAAATTGAGATTAATTGAGTTTTGAAATATATGTACATATAATTTAAACTGAAGTAGAAAACAAATATTTAGACACAAACACAATATCGTTGTACTATGTGTTTGTTTTTATTTATTTTTGTTTGACATACGGAACGTCCTTAAATGTTATATAAGCACAAAAACGTGTTTACAATACGGCAGGTTACAGTACGGAGACGTGGACGTTCGGCTAATTCTACCTTAACTAATTTATGTGATACGTCTGTCTTTCTTTCATTATCTGGCACTACAATAATGCTCATTTAAAAAATTCTGATGTTTAAAGGTGTACATAAATAATATGTACATACCTATATGATGCAGGTGAAATTAGAGACAACTGAATACTTTTCTAAAATGAAATGCGGCAACGTTGCTCAAGTAGACAAACACATTTGCTTTCATCTTTACATTTGCAACATACTTTGCTTGTTATTATTTAAGTTTATTTAATCCACAGTTAAACTAAGTTTACTTAACAGTTTAACAATACAAATCAAACAAAGTGAGATTAATATTTGCGTTTTAAATGAAAATAAACAAAGATGTGTACACAATTTAAACTTTTAAATAAATAAACTCTACTATGAACTATTCGCAAATATTTATTGATCATATAAGCCAAAGGCCCACAAAAATACCCACAACAACAACAAAACAAAATTAATCCATGAAAATGTTAAAGAACCACCTGAATGTAAAACAAAAATATCTATGTTCCAATTAAAAACCTCTTTTTTTCCTTGTATTCAAGACTTTTTACGTCCATTAGTTTGTGGTTATATTGTTGGTTATGACTGAGCTGACCAATCTTGTTATTCTTTATGTAAAACGTCAAAGAGTTAAAACAGGGCATGATAAAATGTTATCTTTCTGTTGGTATCATCACTTAATATTAATTAAAAGTTAGTATAACGCCAAATTATAATCAGCCTTATTATGAGTGTCGTTTTCTTTTTACGACAACGAATCTTTCGTAATAGATTAAAGGTAAAATTAAATTTGTTTCTTTAATCTATTACGAAACAGTCGTTGTCGTAAAAAGAGAACGACACTCATAATAAGGCTGAATATCTCGACTTTTGCTTCCCATATTGTTTTCACCGTACGGTCGTGGTTTTGTCTTTCATGTCTAGTGGTGGTATTGAATATGCTGTTTCAAAATATTTTACTTTTTCATATTTTTTTGTATAATATTAATAGGAGTCCTGATTTTCTCAATACATATTCATAATTTAAAATAATTAAGAACGAAGTGTCTGACCTCTATCCAGACACTTACTTTTAAAATCATGCATTCAGAAGGCAAAATACATATGTATATGCACATATAATCAAAATTTAGTTCATCTCTGCATGCAATCACCTCGAATACACATTAAAGCTGTGTTCACATTATGTGTATTTGTCATGTGGACTGTCAATTTTTCGCATGTCAAATTTGTACATATAGTCTGAACACCTTCAAACAATATCATGTGTTATTTCTCTGTGTGCAATACATATGACATTTTTGTATTTAGAACGAGTTCTATTTTCAAGTGACAAACCATCTGACAGCTGTTTTTTTATAACCAAAATTTTGTGGCGGCAAAAATTTATTGAAATTTTAATAAATATAATTTATACCTAATAGTAAAACAAAAATCCAAAAAAAAAAACACACAAATTTATTATTGAAAATGGAGGGAAAAATTGAAAAGGAGTTAACAAAAGTAAGTACATATGTATGTGTCATAACCAACATATAAACATGTAATTTATGAACCGTATTTAAAACTCAAATTTTGACATACACATGAAATCGCATATGGGTAGAAAAGTAACATTCCACATGACAAATACACATAATGTGAACACATCTTAAATATACTTTTTGAGGTAGGTATTTTTGCTTTTTGTTTTTTAGGGTTTACTTTACAATTATTTCCATTTTTAACCGTTACCATATTCTTACTTTTTTGCGATTTTTGATAACAACATAAGGCTTTTTTGCGGTTACAAGATCTAGCAATATACTATATTTTCGTTTTAGATATGGTGGTTTAAAATGACGACATTTTTAAGCTATAATCAAAAACCACAAATCTATTACAAAGTTGTGATAAAAATACAAAATTATGCTGAAAGCTTTAAAGAATTTTTTTTAAACTGCAATAACCGTAACGAAGATTACGAAGATATTTCGAAGTTATTCAACTGAAAATTTCGAAACCTTTCAAACAGATTTCTCCTTTTCTTTTCCAACAGTTCTTTAAACAAATATTTGTTGTTGCTTTTTCCTTAAAGTAGCAAATCTATTGCCAACTTCCCTAACCTTTGAGGGCATTAAGAAGCCAAATGTCTGTTGTGTGATTATACCGTCTGTTTGTTTTAATGGTCAATGGAAAAGGTCGTATGATTGCTTGGTAGGTCGTTCAATAAATTACTTTTATTACGAGGTCATTACGTTGGCAATTTCTATATAAATAAACATACATATATAAAGTTTTTACACGCCACATACATACACAAATAAATCTATAATAAATTTAATTGAAGCTTAATATTACATAAAATGAAATTTTATGAAACGTCATTATTACACTATATCCATATATACATACATACATATATACTATATATATACACACTTCATGTACTGTTCATATCTACGTTTGAACGTCTGGCAGTCATTCCATTTAACATTAATTGCATTTCTACATTTTGTACAATGTTCTTTTCCTTTTTGTATCAGGTTGTAAATCTAAGATTAATTTTTATGTTTATTATTGTATATTCTTAGAGTTGAAAAGGAATATTTCAGAATTTTAAATTATAAATAATTATTTGAATATGTTATTACATTTTTGTATATATAAGTATTCCAGTTGAATGATTTTTTTCTATTTCTCTTTCTTAAAAGAGGGTTTGTTCTCGCTGATCTCGCAAGCTTTCACAGATCTTACAATTAATGGCTATAGATTTCATCAAATAAATTCAAATTTTTTTCTAAATTTGTGCATTTCGTTTAATTTCACAAATGTCGTTTTAGTGATTTCTATACAAATTTTCTATACTCAATACTGTTATTGACGATTTTCTATAGTAAATACTGTTATACTGGAGATTTTCTATAGAAAATAGTGTTATTATAATACATACGATTTTCTGTTGAAAATAGTGTTACACAAAAGAGATCCTATATGAAATAGTGTTATACTTGACATTTTTTTTAAAAAAATAGTGTTATACTGAACCTCTAAATCAGCTATTGATGGTAATTTCTTTGAAACGTATATAAATATCGTCACCTAAAATCCAAAAGGCCGTAACTACAAAAAATTCAAAATCGATTTTTTGATTGATTATTATGTAATTATTTAAGTGAAAAAACGGAATTTTTTCCTCTTAATTTTAATTTTTATTAAAATATTTTTTTTGTTGTTACGGCTTTTTGGTTTCAGAAAAAAACGATTCCAAAAGGCCTTAAGTACAATTACTAAAAAACTATTATTATTTGATATTTTTTTATTAAACAAAATTCGCAATAGGTTTTTAAGGTTAATTCTGAAATTTGTCCAATAAGAATGAAATAGTCTTAAATTTATAAAGTTTTATGTTTCTCCTGTAAAAAGGTAAAATGTGTAGTTACGGCCTTTTGGATTTTCGGGGGACGATATATAAAGTAGAGATACTTTTCTCAATAGCCTTTTTTTGACAGATCACGTATAAGTCGTGTCATGCTGTCATTTTATTTTTGTTTAGTATTGTTTGGCATTTCATAATGGAAAGACTTACGCCTGAACAACTTTACTTTATTACATTCAACTTTATTACGAAAATTCACGTTCTGTGAGGAATGTGTTTCGTGCACTTCGCTCAACTTATGGTCAACATAATCGGCTTACTGAGCGTACTATTCGCAACACCATCACCCATTTTGAGACTCAGCATTCATTATTGGATAATATTCGACCGAATAGACTACGTCTTTAAAAATGATGCCGGTGCGAACGTAACCGTAAATGGCGACCGTTATCGTGCCATGATAACCGACTATTTGATGCTTGAAATTGAAGCTCGTGATCTCGGCGACATTTGGTTTCAGCAAGACGGCGCCACTTCCCACACAATTAATGGATTTATTGATAGAACACTTCGGTGAGCACATAATTTCTAAAGTTTCGCCAGTTATCAGTCGAAATGCTCGAACGAGTCATCGAAAATTGGACTCAACGGATAGACCATCTGCGACGTAGCAACGGCCAACATTTGATAGAGAATCTTCACAAAATATATGCCAAAGAATGTTCTTTTAAATGATAATAAACATTACCCATTAAATTTGAATTTTTTGTGTGTTTTTTTCCCCTTAAAAAAGTAGAAAACCTCGATATGGATTACGCTTTATATATAATAAAACATTTTCAAATCAATATCAGGTGTTTACTTCATATTAACTATCTGTTTTTAATCTGAAGTTTAGGGCACTTAAGTGAAATTTAAGATCTTCGTTCTTATATAATCATCTCTGGAGTCTTCTACATGAACGAGGGCGGAATTATGAAGTGTACTTAAGGGATTCTAATTCGGTTTTGACATATCTTTCAGTTCTTTTAAAGTTTAACGTGGAATGTTATTAAAATGTTAAAATCTGAAACATATTTTCACCTTTAGGATTAATTATTAGAATAACACATGACCTTCCTTTTTTACAAACACATAATTCTTTAACACATACATATTCGAAATGATAAATGATGCGCTCCCCTAAAGACATTTTACACAACAATATAATAAATCATTGAAGAAATCATTTTATAAATTCTTTTTCAACCATTAATTACCTGTGGCATTAATAATTATAGTTGAGGTTGTCGTACACTACTTTCCGTATATAAAGGGTGTTTTTTTTAGACGTGTATGATGGCAACACTTTTTTAACTGTCGACCTTTTTGTCAGCTGTCAAGTGATTTATGTTTAGTTTGGTTTGGCATTTCAACATGAACAACGCTTCCAAATTGTGCAAATTTATTTTGAAAATCATGGTTCTGTTCGAAATACGTATCGAGGGTGTTTTTTTAGAACTTTGAAATTGAATAAAACAAGAATGATTTTTTTTAAATTGACATGAAATTTACTTTATTCGAAAGATACGCCTATGTTCTATATTCCACTACGAAGTGAAACTGAATTCGTTTTCAATTACACATATACATTTTCACCGCGTTCTAGAAAACCAGTGAAACTTATACTACGATGAACCAAACTAAAAATGATATTTTATTTTTCAAATCATTTTCACAAAATTTAGAACACAAACTTAATGAAAATTTCACTTCTACTTAATTTTACAAATGTGATAATCTTCTGACATTATAATTTAAATATGACTTCTGGCATATGACCGCCACGGCTGGCACGAACCTTGTCTAATCTGTAGGTTCAATTTTCGATGACTTTTCAATAACGCGGCAAATGTTGTCCTCCAAGTGGTCAATCTTTTCTAAAAAAAAAACACCCTTTATATTTGAGTAGAAAAAAACACCAGAAAACAAAAAAAAAATGACAGTAATTAACGTTTGAGTCATAATTTTTTTGTCGTTTATACGCTGATTGGACGGCTGGCTGGCTTGTTCAACCAGACCGAAATTTGATGACTTTTCATGAACGCGAACGATTACAGCAAATGTTCATTATTTGTAGCAGAAATGTTTCAAAAATAATAAAAGCGAAAAGTAAAAACTGCTGACGTGTCTTATAAATTAGCATTATATTAAGTTATTTTTATACCCACCACCAAAAAGTTGGGGGTATATTAGGTTTGTCATTCCGCTTGTAACACATCGAAATAAGAATACACCAAAAGTCTATATATTCTCGGTCCTTATAAGATTCTAAGACGATCTAGCCATGTCCATCTGTCTGTCCGTTTGTTGAAGGCACGATAGAGTTTCGAAAAAAGACATAGAATAATGAAATTTTGAACAAACATTCTTTGAGACATTCAAAAAAAATTTTGGCATCGAAAATGGGCAGTAAGATCCGAGTTATAGACCAAAGTTTCAGACAACCTCGATATTTTTCAGATATTTTTTGCTATTTTCTTCATATATAATGCAGATAATGACATGCAATTTTGCACACTTTTTGATACTATAGATTTCTTATAGAAAAGCCGTGTCCATAAAAATTTTTTCAAAAATAGGTTTCATGCTAAGTGAAATCTCAAAACGCTGTTTTGTTTACATCGGTTCATATTTTGAACCACTTCCGAAAATCACTTAAGGGCGCATAAATTTTTTATAAAAATTCCTATCAAGTTAAAATTCAACAAAAATAATCCAAATATACAATTAAATTGTCGTACAAAATTTCATGATGAGCCCCCATATAAATATGACTTCCGAAAATCACTTAAATGCGCATAAATCTCTAATAATAATCACTATCAAGTTAAAAATATACAATTAAAAAATAAATTCAAATATACTATGAAACAATCCAAATAAACAATTAAATTGTCGTACCAAACTGCATGATGATTGGTCCATTTTTGATCAGAGTCCCCATAAAAAGTCGACTTCCGAAAATCACTTACATGCGCGTAAATTTCTTATAAAAATTACTATCAAGTTGAAATTCAACACAAATAACTCACATATACATATAAATCGTAGTACAGAATTTCATGATGATCGGCCCGTAATTCTGAAAACTTATTAACCTATATAAACATTCATATCGAACCGAAGTTTTACACAGATTAGTTATAAGCATGTAAAAATTATACTACTGACTTTTGTGAAAGTTGGTCGATAAATGGCCATAGCTCTTATACAACGTCCACTTTCGAGAATAACCACAGAGCAGTGATAGAAAATATATTTTAGATTTTGTACCAACTACACAAATAAAATTTACTTTTTATACTTTCACGGTACCATTTTTAAAATTTATTAACCCTTCATCATACAAATCACAAACAAGTGGCTGTAGCAAGTGTCAAAAAATGTTTTTTTTTCCTTTTTTTTTTTTTTTAACGAGAAGTAACACTCAGGCAATTAATATGCTCTGGTGGTGAGTAGGCGCATTAATGTTAAAGCTTGATTTTATAGCCTTTATTTTACTTCGGTGGCGTTTCAATGCTATACCACCGAAGGAGGGCGCTGTGATAAATATTAGTTATGCTAGATAGAAGAAAACTAATAATTATCAGAAACTGATGTTGTTTAAATGGCAGCGGCTGAGAATCGAACATAGGCTACAAGTACCAACTCATGCTTAATGATCAAATGCGCTAACCAATTAAGCTACAGCATCCTCAAAGTAGACTAAATAGGACTATTTTCAAATTGTACCAAACGACTCGTGGTAGTACCACGGTACCAACTGAGTCTAAAATGTACCAAAAAAAAGTTCAATTGTACCACGTTTGCCAACAGTGCCACAGAGTATACAGACGTTTCAAAAAGCCAAAATCAGTTTCTTAGGGCTTTTTGGTACCTAATTTATTGCGTGTTAAAGTAAATCGCTTTATGTGTTGCACGCTGCAAAAATATAAACAAAGCGCAGTTCTGAAAGAAAGAGACAAATATAAATTCTTGATTATAACTGGAATATGCCTAAAATTCTTGTAAATATCATTATAATCCTAAAATAATTGGAAATTACGGCACAATATTTTATGACCTTCGCTCCTTAATAGATATATGGTTATATGGATTCGGCACAGCCGAACTTACTTGTTTTATTTCATTCTTGGTTTCATTGAATATATTAAACGTGTGTCGTGTAGTTTTCATGAATTTCCTATTATTGGTTATTGTTATAAATTATTTATACTTTATAATATTAAAGATAAAATGAAACATAAATTTAATTCAATTCAATGGTGTATACATACTCCGTAGTTGCATAGTTGTAGTTAGTGCAACAAACTTTCGCCATTTTGAAAAACTTTTGAACATTAATCCAGTGCTGCTGGTGTCTACAACTAACGACAAAAATCGTAATTTAAAAAACATACATAATGTATATACATTCAGTTACAGCTAAATTTTGAATGAAGTTCAAATTTTATACATTAAAAAGATCTAAATTTCGAAACTGGTTTTTAATTTTGCTACGAAAACTTTTTGTCGTTAACTGTATATTTGGATGTGATTGAAGAGTTTTTTTTACTTGTACATGGCTGGGTTTTGAAGTTTTGTTATAAAGTACCCTGTCATAAAATTTATTACAATTCTCATGCATCAAAAACTAAAAACTAAAACCAGTTTCGCTTGAAATCCACTTAATAACAGACATTTTGAGTTCCTTTTTTTTTTTGGTATTTATTTTTTATTTGAACTCAATAACAAAAAATATTAAAACAGAAATATGTGGAATAATAAATAAAACAAATGTGTTTTGATATTTTTCCAATTTTATGTTGCGTTTTCTTTAATTTCCCTCATATCGATTTGATTTTAATAAAGTTTAGTTTTTTTATTATTCCTAAAATTGTGATTTTATGTTATTTTATAACTAAAATACAAAATTTCTAGCTAGAATTTCATACTTCCGCATGGTTTTAAAAGAAATTTTGGTGTAGCACAAATTGGTTTGTGCCAACTTGCCGCGTTCTAGCAGGGATCAATGAATGGCTGGCTGGCAATGTTTTCATGTTCGTACAAAATAATTTAATATTGTTGCACAAACAAATGTACATATTTTTTCTTCCTAAATGTATCATTTCTCTTTGGTAATTCAGGCATGGATGTAAAAGTTGCATATAACTTTATTTTGTTGTTGTTTTTGTTGCTATTTTTATGGATACATAGAATAAACTATATATTTGTCGTATTTATTTTAATATTGCTGCCGCTGCTGCTGCTGCTTTCACCTTTATTTTTATATTGTTGAGAAATAAAACTTTATTGTTTAACATTAATTTTGAAATGACTTTGTTTGCCATAAATGTTTTATTAACTTTTTTAATTTTCCTATTTTGGCAAAGTTTTGTCTTAGAAACAAAATGTGTTGCCTAGCTTTAAAAGTTTTTCAAGTATAATTGAAACTTAAACTTTGAACTTGTGTCAGACATGTAATTATTTTAATATCCTTTCTGCTAGTGCCTTGAGTTGTCATATACGTATATTGAGTAACTTCTGGAAATAGTTAAAAATTTAACTAAGCAACAATCACTTGAAAATACAACAATACTTTCTATAGAAAATATTGCATATAACAGTATTTTCTATAGAACACACAATGGGGGAAAAAAAAAGGAAATAAATCTGTTATTTGTAAATGGTAACTGATTGTGCTCATTTTTTTTTTCTTTCCTATGTTTACATTATACTTTACTAAAATTTACCTACCAACAGGAAAATTAAAAAAAAGTGCAAATTCACTGAGTTTCTAACTATTCCCTAATTAATTTGGCACGTGAAAAATATATGGTATCAATAGATAGGAAATTGTGTCGCTTTTAAAAAAAACATAATAATGGAAGACTATTTTCGAAAACAAGTGACAAAATTGACAAAACAAATTAGCCTGAAGGAAACTCCTTAAAAATAACAAAAATGCGTTATTTTGAGTTTTTTTGCGAAAACAAATACATATTGTTTAAACTGAAATAAAAATTTTATTTATTAATATTTTTAAATAAAATTTTTCATTTATTGGTAAATTTTTGTGAAAAACAGTAAAATGAAAACAAAATTGAATGATACCACACAAATCTTAAAAAATCTTGAAAAATCACACAAATTGAATATTGTATATACCAGAGGAGCGGTTATCGAAACCCTTTGCAGAATAATTAAGAACATATTGGGCAATATAAAATCGGTTATTGTATTTGGATATCGGCTATGAGATTTGAGAACATTTGTCCTAAAGTTGAATTTTACATAAAAAATAGCTGTATTTGGAATGACTTAAGTTAGAAATTTAATTTTCATATGCAAATATCTCGTAAACTATAGGAGATAAAAAATAGCTACGAGGAAGTTTTTTATAGTACTCGACTAGTAGATTTTATATACATATTGTACAATCATTGGAATCAATTCATAAACAAAGAATTGGAATCGTTTTTAATTTCTCACATACCTGAGGTGCCCCACTTTGGGGGTCTCTGGCACCAACCCTGGTGGGCTTATAAGGTCAAAATTCCTTTCTAGACATGTGAAAAGTTATTTTAATAGGACTTATCGTTTAAAAATTACCGAGTTATTTTTCTTTTTTTTTTCAAATTCCACCACTGTGGACCATTTAAAAATATTTATAATATGGTGTTCAGACATGCATTTTTAATTGAGTCAGTCAATTATTGGTTAATTAAAAAGCGTTCACATATGCTCAATATTGCTAATTTAATTAGCGTTTGACAGCAGCTGACAAAAAAGAATACATTTACAGTGCACTCGGGAAAACGTCAACGCTCGTTTACGTCAACATCCCAAAACCTCAACCCCTTTTTTTACATTACCTACTCTAAAATTTTATGACATAAATAGAGAGAAGTCTCTCTTCCAAGTGTTGGAAAGAAAAAAAAACAGCAGAAAAAAATAACAGATTTTTGTTAAAACGTCAACAATTTGTTAAACGTCAACACCTGCGGTTTTAATTAGTTGACGTTTTCCCGAGTGCACTGTATTTGGTTCTAATATTATAATTTTCAGCCTAAAAATATTCTTTATTAATTTAAAAGGGAAACAACTGCCATTTTAGTTATTACTAGTCACAGGGTTGTATTTTTAATTTTAACAATTAATTCTTAATGAAGCAATTATCTTAATTGAAATTTTGTACGGATAATTGAATTCAATTAGGCGTTAATTAAAAAATGTCAATTAAAAATGCATGTGTGAACACCATATTACAAACATATGATGTCTCTTTTTGAAGGGTACATATCTGTTATTTATTCTCAGTTAGTTATTGAGCATTATAGTGTAAACAACAAAGTTTTTTTTTATTTTGCTTTTAAAATGTCGAATTTTGTGCCAACAAAGTATCATAGAGGGAAGTTTATCAATTTGAAAAAAGTGCCGTTGAAGAACACCGATTGCTCACCGAAGCTTATGGTGAATGTGTTCTAACGGTTTTGAATAAATAATGACTGGTTATATTTTCTTCCAACTGCTTGGCGCTTTAAATTTGCAATTAAAAGGAATTCGGGGGTTTTAAATGACATAAACCACCCTTTTTAAAAGGTAAAAACGTAACGGTATTGTCTATAACAAATCAAGTCTAGGTCTACGCTTTAAAAGTTTTGTATTCCCCTTTACATTCAGTTTACAAACCAGTATGTGAGTATTAGAGACCAGCCGAAACCATTTCGTTCGAAACTGAACCCTTTATTTGTCTTAATCCGAAACTAATCGAAAGGAGTAATTTAAATTACTTCAGAGATTTATATCTTAAAATCATAATTCTATTTCCAACTAAGCCCCTGATTATATGGAAAACTTTCAAATAATATTTAAAAACTCATAAAAAATTAAAAGTTTTCATTTATTATATTTGAATACATATTATAGCTTCGAATGCTTGATTTTACGGTCCGATCTTTGAAGTCTTTTAAAACTTTGCGGTCTTTGAAGATCTGCAATGGTTTTTTTATAGGATTTGTTTGTTAGTTTTTTTATGTCTGCTTTGTCGGTTGTTATTTAGTTTCGGTTACATGATTCATTGTTACGATTATTGACGTCTTTTGAAATATTATGGTATTTTGAATCTCTGCAGTGTTTATTTCATTGAATGCTTGATACAGTGGATTGTTATTTTGTTTAGGATAACTAATTTGTCATCACAATCATTGAAGTCTTTTGTATCATTGCGGTCTTTAGAAGCTCAACATTGTTTACATATCTTTTGGATGTACATATATTCACAAGTTTTTTTTAGCGATTGATGTTTTTTTTGCCACAAATAATAATTTAGAGGAGAGTGTGGTGTCCACTAAATGAGATGATTTACGCGCACCTAAAATTTTGATTGTTAATTTTATTAAAATTCCCGGAGTGGACTAAAAACTCCTTTCGATTTTATTATAACCATAAGTTATTCTTAATTTGACATTTATTATTTTTAATATGTAGTACTAATTTAAGTTTTCTTCTAATTTTTTCAGGTAAGTTCCAAAATATTTGATGACTTTAAACAGGTGTTGTATAACAAATAAAAAATGCTTAAAAATATATTTTAAGTGTAGTTAAGTCGTAATTTAAAATGATTTTATTCACAAATATGGGTAAACCAGTGATCGGCTCTCAGAGTCACTAGTTTATATCTAAACAACACAAATTCCAACTGATTATTTGATTTTATAAGTAAATTTGTAAAGGGAAATAATATCTAGAAATATTGTAGTGAATTTTAATTGTCATATTGTAATGAATCTACAAAGGTTTCTTTGATTTTACAAAACTTTTGTAAAGGCAAAAAATTTGAAGAAATATTGTAATGAATTTGTTGTGTAACCCCTTTTTTATGCAAATGTTTTAAGACTTTTATAAAAGGAAATTATGATCTTTGGTTTCCAGTGAAACCAAAGATCAGCTTCAACATATTAATTAGGCCTAACTTTATCTTCTCAATGCTAAAACTTACAAATTATCTTTTATTATCAATTAAAAATCTCAATCACCCCTATCGTGAATAAAAATTCCACATGAAATTTGTTTCCTTTTCTATTAAATTTCAATGTTAAAAAATAAAAGTGAACAAATTTCATGTGGAATTTTTATTCACGATAGGGGTGAATGTGTTTTCTTAGAAACTGCATCATTTCTACATAAAATATTTAATTAATTTTCGTTAAGTAAACCACACCATTTGCCTAAATTTTGTTTTTATAAAACTCAATGTGTATTCTTAGAAACTGCATCATCATTTTTACCGAAAATAATCCATTAAATTTCGTTAAGTAAACCACATTATAAACTTTGGTAATTTTAGTTTTTCATGTGAACATTTTATTTTTTAATAGTTATTGCGCAATAAACTCGAAACTAAATCATAAAATTTTATGAGGATATTTCACTTTTTTTCTGTAGAAACTACATTAAAAATATATATATATAAAAACTCTATAAAAAACGAAATACATAATCCCATAAAATGAAATGTAAATTTTATAAACAAAATAAGAATCCTTAAAACTTAAAGTTTATTTAAGTTTATTTAATGGTTTCAATGCATTTCAAAATAAAGAAAGTAATGGTAAAAAACCTTGTCAGAATTTAAACTATTATGAAAAACGTTTATAATAATTTTATAAATTACAAAATTAAAAGTATAATTTACATAATAATACGTTCTTTTCTTTTTCTTAGAAGTGAATTTAAATAATTTTACTTATTAACTATGCTTAATTTTATATAATCTTTTTCTCAATATTTTTCTTTATCTTATTTTCTCATTTCTGTTTTACTTAATTTATTATAAAATATTTTGTTTAAAAATTTCAAAGAAATACATACATATATTTATTTCTATGAAGAACAAAAACACATTAAAGGAACCATACCAAAACTAAATGTAAATTTCAAAGTGCCATCCATACATAACCTTTGGAATACAAAATTCTGAGCTCTACTTTTCTTTCGTTTTGGCACGCAACTTAGCTCTTGCTATCTCTCTCTATCTCACAGCCATTGAATGCAAATGTTTTTTGCTTAAGTATTTATTTATGCCATGTTGAAATGCAAATGATGTTGCTTTTATGTTAAAAAAGAATTGTAAAATTTTATGCATTCAGCTCTTTATTTTTACAAAATTATTCGAATTATGTGAAACGAATTTGTAAATAAAATCAATTTTTTACACAAAAAAAAAAAAAAAAACATAAATGTGAAGATAGACCATATGTACAACAATAAAAACAATTTATTTAGATTTTGAAAAAGTGAATTCAAAATAGTCTTAATTAGGGTTTGAAGCTAAAATGTATTTGTTTATTAGCATCGTATGTATTTTCTGACTTATGCCTTATACATACTTTTAATAAATTAGTGCACGTAAGTATATTATAAATATCAATCATTTTTGATTTGTAAACAAAAATGAAGAATTCAAATATATTATTATTATTATATAGCCAAGCTTTAAAATAAATTAACAAGGGTCCGCATGATATCGCAAAATGTGCAGTTTTACGGACTCGTAAATGAATTGTCAAAACTTACATGAACAATTACCCAACAATTTTTGGTCGTCAACTTGCGTTGTTTAATTGTGTATTTAACTCAACACATGATTATACCCTACACCCCAATATTGGATTTGTGCTGATGTTTTTAATGCCCATAAATATTGGTTCAACACTCACCTTAAAGTATACCGATCGACTCAGAAGCACTCCCTGAGTCGATTTAACAATGTCCGTCCGTCTGGCTGGCAGGCTGTCCATGTAAATCTTCTGCGCAGAGTACAGGTCGCAATTGAAGATATTTCAATAAAGTTTGGTACGTGATATGTTTTCGGGCCTAGGAGGAATGCGATTGAAACTGGTGGAAATCGGTCCATTATTTCACCTGGCCCGCATACAAATGTCCTCCCGAAATAGGAGCTTAACGATCATAAATGTTTGAATTATAAAAGTATCCAAACAAATTTCACCACAAATGAGTGGTAAATGAAGCCAAATCACATTTACAAATTTTGTGAAGATCGGTCCATAATTAGTCGTAGCTCCCATATAAGGTCCACTTCCGAAAATCACTTTAAAGAGCATAACTATTTTAAAGATGTTGGTATCCAAATAATATCGAACACAAATATGTTTCGTATAACTAAAAATAATATGGTAGAATTTTATGATGATCAGTCCATAATTAGTTGTAGCTTCCATATAAGACCCACTTCCGAAAAGTTACTTTAAAGAGCATATCCCCTTTATTCAAAAACGATTATTAAATTTAACAAACGTTTATTAAGCAAATTTTTATATGCAAATCTGTCTTAATAAACGTTTGTTAAATTTACTAATCGTTTTTGAATAAGGGGGTAAATCTCTTAAGATTGTTGTTGTCCTAATAAAATTTCACAAATATAAGTTTCATATGTACAGAAATGATGACACCTAATTTTTTAATGGTCGGTCCATAATTAGTCAAAACTCTCATATAAGACCCTCTCCGTAATTCACTTTAATCTCGATAAATCTTTTAAAAATATTTATATCTAGATAAAGTATAACATACATAATATTTATATACACGGAAGTCATGGCACTAAATTTTAGGTTGATCGGTCCATAATAGGTAATATCTCCCATATAGAGCCCATTTCTGAAAAACTGTTTTATTTTTATAGTGGGTGTAGGGTATTATATAGTCGGGCTTAATCGACTATACTGATGAACAAATGGCATTGAATAGCGAAAATATTCTCCAGCTGCAAGAACATAAGTGAAGTCTTCAAAAATCTCTTCTTCCGCCTTACATCCAATAAAGAAAAGTAATATAGAGACATACACAAAGGGATTTATGCTTACCATCATTTTTACCAAAAAATTCAAGTGTTAACATACCACAAACGGCAACTTCTTCAAATAATCTGAGTAATTTAGTCGTTTGGCTTTCTTTTATTAACATCTTTTATTAACGTTTTACGTATGAAGGTATCTGAAAGAAATCAATTCCCCATACCCATATCCCTCAACTAATTAACCAATCCCGTTTTATGTATGCAGGTACCCAACGTTCTCACATCCCCTTCCATATATTACTGAAAGTAAACTCCCAAAATCCAATCTCTTGTCACTCTGGTGCCTGGCAGGTGCTTCAACATCTCCTAATTTCCTTCATAATGACAACAGAAGTAATTATATGAGAAATACAGTAACCTAAATATCAGCACGGCTGCCAAATTCCATAGTAGATTACGCGGAAAATTTAGCAGAGCTCTAAACGATATGACTAGTATGTAGTTTTTGCTTAATTATAGAACCCGCTAAACCAAACATCGTTTGCACGATGAGAGTGGTAAATGACATTTTGGTGTACCCGAAAAGTCCAACTAAAAGCTGTCCTATCGCTATCTTGTTTAAAGATGACCGGCATTTCAAGAGCAAATTGAATGTGGTATAGACACCCATAATAGATTTTAGGGCGGTCTCACTATTAGTTTTAATTTGAATTTCAACTACGTTTACTCGTGTAAAAGCTCAGCCAGTTCGCAGCCCTATTCACTGATCTCCCTAATCTAAAAAAAAAAACACCCGATTTAAACCCAAATTCGATTTCTAGCAACAAATTCTCAAATTTGTCATACCCAGGAAAACCATGAGATTGCAAAGTTACTTAAAGTCGCCTGACTGTGTGAAAGAATTGGAGGCATTACTCCATGAAGATTATTGTAAAGAGTGTTTTCTTTTTGGGAAGACAAATTTGGTAGCTCAGCTGTTTTGGTGTAACATGTTACTGTTGTTCAGTTTGTTCTATAATTTGTTCAGTTTTTTCTATAATCTAACCATGAACCGATTTACAAATGAACAACGCTTTCAGATTATTGAATTTTATTATCAAATTTCAGTCGGATGAAGATTCACTCTTCTATCGGAAAATTGGTCGAATGGATACGTAAACAACAAATTGGTGTTAAGAGCAGCCAGAAGCATTGCAAGAACTGCAAATACATCCCGAAAAATACACAGTTTGGTGTTGATTATTGGACGGTGGTATCATTGGACCGTACTTTTTTAAATACGAGGAAAGCAAGAACGTTACTGTGAATGGCGTGCGCTACAGTGCGATGCTTATGAATTTTTTTTGGAAGAGCTGAACTTGGCTGACATGTAGTTTCAACAAGACGGTGGGTGCCATATGCCAAATAGCACGCGAAACAAAAGAAGTTTATTTTATGTTTGGGGCCAGCCAATTGACCGCCTAGATTGTGCGATTTAACGATTTTAGACTGTTTATGTTAAGGCTTATATCTATAGGGATAAGCCCGCAACGGTTGAAGCACTGGAAGCTAATATTGAAGATTTAATTGTGAGATACCGGTCGATATGTTGGAGAGATTATGCCAAAATTGGACACAGTTTATGAACCATTTGAAATGAAATCATCTTTAAACGTAGATCGTTCTACCGACTTAAATAAAATTTCATACATTTCTCTAAATTGTATGTGTTCTTTTTTAAATCAAATTCGAAAGCTCTTAAAAAATTACTCTTTAAAAGCTATTCAGCAAAAGTATGGATATTGGGTACCATACGTCGATTTTGCATGACCGAAATGCTGCTTGAACGCTTTAAATGGAAATAATTTTTGCCACGAATAATTACTTTTCGATGAAAAATTGATCCATTACGACAATCCGAAGCTATTAAAGCCAAATATCCATGGTGTACCTTAGCCCGATATTTGGTGGGACCTACTGCGTCCTATCTGTTATGAACTGCTGAAAACTGGTCAGACTGAATTCAACTGGTTCGTTTGAAGCGAGCATAGGCCGGTCAGGCGTGAAAGCGTAATATTCCTTCATGAAAAGTCTCTTCTATAAAATTCGTAATGGAATGAAAATATGTATAATGAAGAATTAATTATTGCGAAACATTGATTGAAAGCAATAATCGGATCATTTTGGTATTGTGAATACTTCAAAAAATTTGGTAAATAATAGATATTGGTCAAGAATTTGTTGTTAAAATTATTACAGAGCTGGTGATGTGACATTGTTCTTATTGTCCTTGTATGTGTAAAGCTGTCTAGCAAAATTAACTGGCATTTTTCGGGCAGATACTAAAAAACTGAATATTACATTATTTAACATGACGAAAAGTGTTATACCAAACATTGCCACAACATTGACAGTCAACATGCGAAGGCAATGACGACCGATGAATTGTGAACACAAAACCACATGATTTTTATAGTTCATAATTGTCTATTTAAATAAACATATATGTATGTATTTAAACATTCCTTTAAATCTCACATACATATAAAAACTACATGCATCAAGGTGTGCGCCATAATTTTATAGGCAACTGTAAAATGTGTAGGCGAATTTACTTCACGCAAACACCCACTTTAAATTAATAAATTTTAAATCAAAAACATTTGTATATGATGTTTTTTTTCTGTAGAAAGTGTCAAAAATAAACAATCTTTCCACAAATTACTACTTTAAAAAAAGTGCTTAGGTAGAGTTGCAATTAAGAGAAGGCGAACAACTGACAAGATAACAACATTTTATTGTTATTTATGCATCAAGCTTTTAAAATAATAATTTATTACAACCAGAAAATATATCGTCCCCTCAATATAACAAAAGCGTATGTGCTCATACGCTATTATTTTTATTGCATACATATTTAGAATCTCCATCATTGATTTTATGTCTGGTCAAAATTTTGTTAAATTCTACTTCCAAAAAGTGGGTCCAAATGTCGTTGGAAAAAATAGTGTATAATTTCTTGTTCAAAATTTTCTTTCAATAAGTGTGTAAGCTCATATGCGCTATTTTACTTGAAATTGCCACTCCAAAGTTGTTAAAAGAATAATAATGTATACGCATTATACTTAGTGTGACCACCTCAATTTTGAGCGAAATCGGGACATTTTTCGACAAAAGTACTAAAATCCGGAACATTCAAACTTAAAACCGGGCCATTTTTTTATGGGGAAAAAAACTTTATTATTCAAGTTAAATTTAGGCAATTATAATGTTATAAGTAATTTGAATCTAATTTTCTGTCGCTTTTTGTTTAAATTCGTATTTATCCTATGATAAAATTTGCTTCAGCAATGTTGGCGATTCTTGCAAAAACTTTTAAAATTCAACGCATTCGTACTCTTAATTATATTTGAGAAATAGCATATGTTTCAAAGTATCTAGCTTGAGTTGCGATTTTTCTTTTGTCCATAATTTTGCGATCAACGAAAATATACGCTCTACACTTGCAGATGTTGCTGGGAAACAAAATATAAATTAAATGATTCGCGCGAAAAGCGAGTGTACGGTACATGTTTGAAACATTCCACCCAACGTTGATGTGGTTTAGTAGAACGTGGCTTAGTAGGAGGATTATTTTTATTCCATTCGCTAATTTTCTCTGGGGTAATAAATTTCAATATCTAACCAAACCAAATTCTACATTGTTGTCTTCAGGTTTTAACCAATTCTTTTCAACCATAAATTTGATCGTTGTTTCTACATCTTTCCAATTCGGTGCAGCAGCGAGTCCCTTTTTGTTTAAGTAAAAACAATTAAAAAGATAATAATAAATGCGACCTTTAAATTTGTTGTATTTAAAATTGCAATGACTCTTTTTTGACATGATGTAAGAGCTCTTTCTGAGCACAAAAAAAAACTCATAAAAGACTCTTTTTCTGACATTATCTAAGAGCTTTTTCTGACGGACCCTTTTCGAATGTAATGACCCTCTTTTCTAAAGGTTTTCGGAGCAATAATGATTGTTTTTTTTTGGGCTCATAAAGAGCATGAACGCTCCGGAAAAGGTGTCAGAAAAGACTCTTTTCGGACTCGTTTGGCTTGCTGGGGATATGCATAGAGACATGATTTTAAAATGAATCATTCAAAAGAAAATAATTTCCATTAAAATATAATGCGATTGTGCCAAATTTCAATGAAATAGACTGTTTTGTTGTTCAAGTCCACATATTTTTTATTTAATTAAATTCAGAATAAAAATCCGGGCCATCCGTGGGATGTCACCGGGACACCGGGACATTAGTTCCACAACCGGGCCATGTCCTGGATTTTCCACGCCAGTTGGTCGCACTAATTATACTCCATTTTAGCCTATAGAAAAAAATATACAATTTATGAAAACTTTAACTCATAAAATAGCTTATAATAATATACACTATTGTTTGAGAAATAGTTTCATTCCGACCATTTTTATCTCCAAAATATGTGCAAAAGGAATGTAATTCCTCGTGGCTCGCAGTCATTTTTTTTAACTTACAAGGTGGAAAGAAGCGAAATTGTTTAGATGAGCCAGATGTAGCAGAGGAAGAGAAAGAAGACGAATGAATTTCTAGGTATTTTTGATTTACGCAATGTATACCTTAATTTGTCATAATTTTTTGTTTATAATAACCCAAATTGGAAAGTAATGAATATGTGCCACTTTATTAACAAAACTATGAATTAATCACTGTTTTATAATGTTACAAATTGATATTTTTTGAGATCAAATATTTTAATAAAAACACCGTAAAATTATTGAATAAAACAGCGTATACCAAACAAAATAAAATAGTGTATCTGATACATCATACGAATTCCTTAAAAAATAAAATAGCCTATATGGAGGACTTGCGCATTGAATGACATAATTATGTTCTTAAAGGATGCGTAGAATAAAAAAAATTGGTCAATTTAAAGACAATAAACGGTAGGTATTATGTATTCGTCGAAAAATCCAATATGAAGAATTTTTATTTACCGCGATATTGAGGTTTTAATAGACATTCGATTTGACAAAAATTTTAAACTCTATTTTCTCAAAACCCCAAAAAAATTATACGCTATTGTTATATTGAGGGGATGATATATTGATATACAGTTACATTAAAAATGTGTATTTGAAATTTTAGTTTAAACTTAAATAATAAAATAATTTCCAAACAAATTTTAATTTTTAATTGCTTTCAAGTGGCCTTAATAGAAATAAATAAATTGAATAAATTTATTGAACTTTGATCGGTTTAAATTGACACTTATAAATTATTTATTTGTTAATACATACTGTGTGCGTCAATATCCCCAGAGTTAGTGTAGCAAGAGATAATTAGCATGTCTATAACAAATATCTGTCTAATTTAGTCTATATACTCGTAATTATATATCATTTTGTTTTACAAATCATAGGTTTTTTGTTCGTTTTTTTTTTGTATTAATCATATCAGTCATAGTGAAATTATAATAATTAATAGTGTCATGTAGATTAAATGTCCTAAATTAACTTAGGGTTTTTGTTTTGTTTCATAAAACGTTCTTTAAACGTCAACACAAAGGAAAGTACATATTTTAATCTGGAAACAGATTATCTATCTAACCACCAAGCCTTTTTTTATAAACTTTTTTATAACTTATATTTTTATACATACATTCTTTTTAATTTAATTAAGAATTTTATTTTTTATGCAAAATTATTTGTAGTACAATTATGTAGGTATTCAAGAAAATTTCAATTGTTGTTTTCCTTCAAAAAAAAAAAGTAATTTTTCAAAGGCTTCTCTTGTCATACTATTCTTGCTAACATACAAATGCCATTTGTATTTGTTGTATAGATAGTATATAATAATTTAGTTTTCCTAAAGTCATGCAAAATATCAAATTCTGATTGTCATGGTTATGCATTAAAAGTTGATGATAAATATTTATACAGCATATACATACATATATATTTTTTTTTTGGTATTTTGTTTTATTTCCAGTTTTTTTTTTCAGTTTTGTGTGAAGCAATCAGACAACATTTCCCAATTGGTTACCCCATTGCATACATTACACTTTCTCTATACTGTCATTCATTCCCCATCTTAACTATGCATTACAAATAATATATTTAAAAAGTTTATCGTTTACTTATAAACAAAAAATCATTTTTTAATTTCTATTTTTCTTGGAATATGTTCAAATATGAAAATCCTTCTTTAACAAATGACTTGGCCATAAGCCTTTTAAGTTATACATACATACATACATACATATAAATATTTTTGGCCAACAATATAGTGATAAAAAATCCTACTATGAATGTACAATTGAGGATTATGTTGCAAAAGAAGTGATTAGTAAATATATTATATATATTACTTACTTTGCAAAATAGTAAATGAAATGCTGTTTTAGAGATTCAGCCAAAAAAATAAAATAAAGTAAAATCATTTAAAGAATATACTGTGAGTGTCAAAATAAACTCAACACCACAAAAACACAAACAAATGAAAAGCTTAATTATATTAATAGAAAATTGTGTTTAATTTTTATTTAGTTATTTAAGTAGAAATAAATTCACAAAACGTGCAAAACGACCTGTAAGCACGAGTACGATTAGAAGATCTTTGCATCAAAATGGGCTACATGGTAAAGTGCCACGTATGAAGCCCTTTTATATCAAAGAACAACTCAACTAAATGTTCGAATTTCGCAAAAAAAAATATATGTATATAAACAAGCCTCAAATTGTTTGAAATAATATTATTTTCAGCAATGAAAGTAAGTTTGAGATATTTGGAGTCAAAAACCCGCATAAATATGACGAACCAAGAACGAAGCTGATAGTAATAATATATTACCAATACGGCAAAACATTGCAGTGGTTCAGTAATGGTCTTACATATATAGAATCTACAATAAAAAAAATAAGAAAAATTAATATTAACAAATACAACTTTTCAAACCAATCTCTTAGTTAAATCCAACCTATGTTTTTTAGGTTAGAGAAACATTAGAGAATTATGTATGTATGAACTTTGCTTTAGGTTCATTAAGAACTTAGATTTGAATTAACAAAAACTTAATCATTCAAAGAATGAATGAATTTTATTATAAATTAGTTCTGAATTGCGTAAACAAGCATTTACTGTGGTGGACACGAGGTTAGCCCACTAGGTATATGTTGCCAATTAAAACAAATATTTTCTGTTGTTCGTTATATTTTAAAACCCTTAAATTTCAAACGTGTTAAATGTCAACCCAATATCACGCCACTTGACTTTTAATTTTATTAATTTGTTGCATTTCGGTGGTTTGCTTTCCAGAACACAACCACCCAAAAAGAAAACATTATGTAAATCATGAAATTTAGTATGATATCCTTCGTTTTTAATAACAGCTCCTGGGCATACTCTCCACCAGAGCCATATAGCGATCTTTTGGAATTGCGTACCAAGCAGTTAAGATTTCATTACACAATCGTCCAAATTTTTTGGGTCTTACTGCCGTTATATGTTGCTCCACACCAATCCATAGGTTTTCAAATAGATTGAGACGCGGAGATTGGTTTGGCCATTTTAACACATCAGTATTATTATGTTCCAAGCAACTGCTCACAGTTCGTAAGGTGTGTTTTAGATCGTTGTTGTGTATAAAACGCCACCTAAGTGGAACATTGTCCTTAGGGTATGCAACAATGAGTATTTAAAATTATATTTTGACAAGCAGACTCATATCGATCTTATGTACAGGACCAACACTGTGCCCAGAAAAAAATACCCACCCCATTACATTACCACCACTGTGCTTAATGGTCTTAGAAGTACGTTTTGGAGAACAACATACGTATTTTTTCCATCAGATTCGAACCTATTTAATTTTAATTTACTGTTCCAGAGGTTATACTTCCAGAATATTATTGGTTTTTCAAAATTCTCATGGGCAAAAGAAATCCCGGAGTGCAAGTTATTTTTGAAACATGTGGCTTCAGCTGAACAATGCAACCACGCAAGTTTTTTTCATTGGGTCTTCTTCCTATAGTTTCTAGAGGATACCTTAATACCAAATTTTGTTGAAAGATTTGTTTGAATTGCGACGGAGCTTTTCAATAGGTTTGCCACTGAGGTTCTGTAAATTAAATAGTTTTCTTTACGGCTTGGTTTTCTACGCCTTGAAGCCTGTGTAAAAATCTCGCCAATGCTGCTCCCTCTAGAGTTAATCGGGTTAAAATTTTTTCACAATTTTGTTTTAGTTATGTCTAAATAGTGTTTTACGATCCTTAATCTTATGTTTCATAAAATATTTTCAGAACTTTTTAATTCCTTAAAACCTAACGTCAAAAACTAACAAAATGTTTAGCTCAAATTCCCTGTTCATTGCAATAAACCACAAATAGAAAAAAGTATTAAGAAAAAAGCAATAAAAAATAACTGGACATACGATCACACCATAATTATAATCACCCCTATCGTGAATAAAAATTCCACATGAAATTTGTTCCCTTTTCACATTTTTTCTATTAAAATTCAATGTTAAAAAAATAAAAGGGAACAAATTTCATGTGGAATATTTATTCACGATAGGGGTGAATAATTTAAAAGAAAAATATTTTAGAAAACAGCTAACCTCATGTCCAACACTATATAAAAGACAATATATGCCAACCATTGCCAAACTACTTCTAAGTAATGCATATGGTATGAAGAAATCTTTGAAAAGTAATTCTAGGTCTTTGACATGTTTTTGCTGGGTTAGTACCTAGTGTAAAGATTTCCCAAATATGTTTATTAAATATTTCGCTTATTCTTAGAGTAGGGTATCAAATGTTTGGGACTTTTGTATTGCTAAACTTTGGTGAATATTTAATTTGTAAAATTAGACTTCATTGAACATTACCTATTCAAATATAACATATTTGCTTTATTCTTATACTTTATTTTATAATCAAATTATATAATTGGAAGAAATTTAAGACTAATGAAAAAATTTTGTTAAATAAGTATTAAATTACCATTTCCGCATACATCAGCAATTTTTATTTACATTAATTAGAAATTAATGTAACAGCAACAAAATAATTAAAATTGCATGCACTCTGAGACTTAATTAAAAAAATATATACATATTCGTATACTAGTAGAATCTTAAGAAAAACTCATTAAAGTGTATTTGCATGTAATAATCAGAATCTGCTTAACTGTGATTTTACTTTCATGCTGATAATAATCTAAAAGTATGGTCACACATGACAAATATTTACTCAAAAAAGCGTTACCACTTAAGGCAGAAATATTTGCACTACAGATTCGTATATAACTACTTCAGTTCTGAAACATCAAGTATGATATCAGTGCTGAAAATGATGTCAAGCGAGATCTGTTTGTTTTGCGAGTTCGAGTTTTGCATAGTTTTGAACAAATAATTGAAATCATAGTATTAATTAATAGTGGCTATATTCGACTAAAGGTACGGTCACACTTGGCAAATATTTACTCCAAAAAGCGTAACACAAATTTGTTTAACGTTGTTTACTCTTACAAGCGTTTTACAAGATCAAACAGCATCAAATAAAATAAAAATAAATATTTGTTGTGTCCTGTTCTAAATAAACGAAGTTTTTGTTTAATAAATAATCGAGTTCAAATATACAGGCAAATCCCGGTATAACGAATGATATAATGTCAGCCCCTTTCGTTAAACTGAGAGATTCGTAAAACCGAACTTTTTTTTTTAAATAAAAAATTAGCTACATTTACCATTAAATGTAGATTTTTATGTTATTATATTCATGTTTATTGAACGTACATACGTAAGTACATACGTGTTTACATATTGGGACAAATTATTCGTCTAATTATTCTGTATGAAGCTTGCAAACTCTTTTCAACTGCTTTTTTCTTGCAATTCTCTCAGCACGAAAGATGTTGTGTAATCAATTTTATTTTGATCACACCATAAAATACAGTGTGTAATTGTTGGCTCATTCAATTCCTTTGGTGGACCGTTATTTTAATATTCGTCATCTTCATCTTCAAAGTTGGTAAAAATTCGTTAAACCGGGAGCAAAAAAAGTTGATCGTTCGTAATACAAGGTAGCTAATGAAAAAATTTGCTCATTCGTTATATCGGATTTTCGTTATAGTGAGTATTTGTTATATCGAGCTTTGCCTGTATTTTATTTATCTTCGTCTTGCGTAGAAGATCTGATACAGCGGATCTAAGACAAAGACAAGAAGGAAGAATGCCAATTTAATACATAAAAACAAGAATCGATAAACAATTTTCGTCCGGCACTGGCAGGACTAAATAATTAAAATTAATTAGATATACAATATGAAATAGTTATTGTTAGTTCGATTTTATTGAAGATACATTAAATAAACAGAAAAAAAAGTCATTATAGAACTACTTCTAAGTAATGCACACGGTTTGTTGTAGTCATTAAAAAGCAACTTAATAACTTTAGTTCCTGGAATTTGTGCCTTCTTTAATTTCTGTTTCAGTATTTGTTTTTTATTTCAAATCGAGAAAATACACACAAAAAAACCTTTTAGCAATTATCCTTTGGAAATTACTTGCCTTTCAGAAAATAATTTCAATTACAATCATTTTTCCCCCCATTTGTGGAACATTTGCTCTCACAAATAGAATGCGTTAGCAGTTTTATTAATGAACCAAGTCAGCTAATTAACTTGGCCATATTTTTTTTGTTTTGTTTTTGTAGCAGCAGTGTTGTATACATAAAAGCACAAACAGAAGCACAACAGACATAAATAATTTCAAATATAAAATGGCGAAAAAAATACGCGTTATAATTAAAAATCAATTTGGTTCTGTGAGTATTTTACAAAGACTTCAAATATACATACCATGTACTATATACATACGAGTATATACAATCAAATCTATTATTTAAATTCCAATTAAATACATTATATTGCATTATATAAATAATAACAATTCTTTCGATTTAATTGTGTAATAAAATAAAGGGGATTTTTTCTTTCATTTTCTTTTAAATTTAAATATGTATTTTATTATAAGGAAAATGTAGTACATACATATATAATTTGTGAATACACTGTTAGATAAAAGTTAATTAATTAAAGTCATAAATCAAAATTAAAAAAAAACTTTCCTTATAATGTAATAAATAAGGGGAAATTTTAATGGAATATACATCAAATTATAGTAAGTAATTTGTATAAATTTACAATTACGTGCATGAAATTGAAGTTATAGCAAAATTGTTCTTCTAAGTTTAAAATACCAATTTAATGAAAGAAAATTTTATTATTAAAAAAAAATATCGAAAAGAAAAATTGCTAAAAGGTTTTTTGCCTTCCCCTGCAATTGACGTTTGAAAACTTTAATCGATTTATAAAAGACAGAAAGAGAGATAAATTAAATTAGAAACTTTTTGTTTTTGTTAACTAGCACAGGTGAAATATGCATTTTCTGTACAAAATAAAAAAATACATACTCGTACATGTTTTTTCAAACGTGACTTTTTTAATCCATTACAATCACGATTTCGTACTCGTACATACAAAAAAATATTGCTTTATACGTGATACTCTGTCATAATACTTTAATTATACCCTACACCACCGTATTGGGGAGGGTATATTGGATTTGTGCTGATGTTTGTAACGCCCAGAAATATTAGTCCAACACCGATCGACTTAGAATCACTATCTGAGTCGATTTAACGATGTCCGTCTGTCCGTCCGTCTGGCTGGCTGTCCATGTAAAGCTTGTGCGCAGAGTACAAGTCGCAATTTTGAAGATATTTCGATAAAATTTGGTACGTGATATTTTTTTGGCCCAAGGATGGATGGGATTGAAACTGGTGGAAATCGGTCCATTATTTCACCTAGCCCTAATACAAATGTCCTCCAGAAATTGGGGTTTACCGGTCTTAAATCTTTGAATTATGCAAGTATACAAACAAAATTTACCACAGATGAGTAGTAAATGAAGCTAAAGCACATCTACAAATTTCGTGAAGATCGGTCCATAATTAGTCGTTGCTCCCATATAAGGACCACTTCCAAAAATCACTTAAAAGAGCATAACTCTCTTAAATATGTTGGCATCCAAATAAAATTGAACACAAATATGTTTTGTATATATGTATACATATAATATGGTAGAAGGTTATGATGATCGGTCCATAATTAGTCGTAGCTACCATATAAGACCCACTTCCGAAAATCTCTTAAAACAGCATAACTCTCTTAAAAATGTTGTTATCCGAATAAAATTGAACACAAATATGTTTTGTATATATACATATAATATATCAAAAATGTTGGTATCCAAATAAAATTCGACACAAATAAGTTTCTTATATACAGCAATAATGACACCTAATTTAGTAATGGTCGGTCCATAATTAGTCAAAACTCCCATATAAGACCCTCTCCGTAATTCACTTTAACTTCCATAAATCTTTTAAAAGTATTTATATCGAGATAAAGTTTAACACATATAATATTTATCTTCACAGAAATCATGACACTGAATTTTGGTCCAAAATAGGTGATATCTCCCATATAACGCCCATTTCTGAAAAACTGTTTTATATTTACATATACATACTAGGTGTAGAGTATTATATGGTCGGGCTTGACCGACTATACTTTCTTGTTTTTAGTTTTATTTAATATTTTTATAAAACATCAATATGGCGAAGGGTATTTTTTTAATTAATAGTAAACATTTATTAAGTATTCTGAACCGTTTTCATTGAATGGGACTTTTTTAACCTTCGCTTAAATTTTTGAATGAATTTCATTTGCAAGGGATTTATATGTAAGTTTCAGAATATTAAATAGGTATTTATTTTACAGTAGCCATAATTTTATTGAAATGACTGTAATTGGAATTGTATATTTTTAATATCTACTTGTCAAATCATTATTAATGTCCAAAATTAAAAAAATGTCACTTGAGATATTAAGTAATATGAAAAATCAATATTGGCTACCTTAATTTGAAATATTTAAATAACTGTATTTTAACTAAAATAACATTTCGAGTTATTTCGATAACAGTATCTAAACAAGGTTTAGTGCAATTGTACTTTTTTTTAATACGTTTTACACTCAGTTGGTATCGTGACACTACCACGAGTCATTTGGTACAATTATATAATTGTTCAATTCACTATTGAACAATGTTGTATGTTGTACATTGTATAACACAGTACAACACATGATTTCGGGACTCAATTCTGATAATTGCTTATGAAAGTAGCCCCAAAAAGAAGATCTTCTGCATCATTCGTTTGGTCATGTTACATCAAATAATAATTTAAAAACTAATTTGAAGTTAATAGGGAATTTGTCACGTTTTAAGCTCTTCTGTTTGTCATAACTCGAGAACCACTAGTCCGAATAATCTGAAATAAATGTAAAAAAAAAATAAGAATTACAATTCCTTTAATCTGTTCATACAACGTTTCGCTACATAAGCAAAGTTTCGCAGTTATAAATAAATGTATGAAGACAATTTTTTGCCTAAAAAATTTAATTTTTTATTTTTAATTCATAAAAAATCCAAAACGGTAAAAAAGTGTCAAGGCCTATTACTTTCACTTAAAGTCGCATAACCTATTACCAAAATGAGACATAAATCATGAAAACCGATGAACGCGTTTCGCTTTTATTTACAATTAAGTAAAGGTATGAATTGTTTTAAAAACCGGAGAAAAATTAATTTGTATTATAATACAACTATTTGATTGTAAACACAATTTTGGGCAAAGTCGTATGTTTACGTTGTCAAACCTTCAAAATGACAAAAGAAATATATGTATGTATTTTTAAAACAAATATACAAAATATAAAATATGAATATTTTCCAACATTATTAAAACATATTCATTATTAAAATTTGTTGTTTATTAATTTTATTTTCTTGTTTTAAAATTGTCAATCAGTTTATAATTTGAGTGTTACCGTTTGGTTTTTTTTTTTTTAATAAAATGAGTAATTTTTATGTTAAACTTTCATATAACTTTTGCAAAACATATGTAAAAATGTCGTAGGTGTTGTACAAAATATTTATATAGAAATTACCAACAACTTTTTGTACAGCTTTGTAAATTCAGACGACGCGTCGCGACATACAACTCTTACGACACTACAACATCACTTGTGAATTGAACAAATGCAATATTCTGCAAGCGTTTTTCGTTTGTAAGTCGATTCATGGTTAAATTATAGACTAAACTGGACATGTTTAACAGTAACATGTTACACTAAAACAGCTGAGCTGTCTTGTCAAAAAAAATCTCTATTTTGGTTCGATAAAGTATAAAATGTTGGTCCCGCTATCGGCTTGTCGTCATTTTTTTTTTCATACATTTCATCATTGATAATAAGGTAGTTGTTGGATTTTTTTAAGTCTGTAGTAATAAAGACAAGTATTTTATGCGTGAGTGCCAAATTGAAGGTGGTTGTAAAGCACTCTTCCAATGTTAATATGATACTCAGTTTATTTAATAAAACTGAAGCCCTACACAGAAAAAAATAAAAATGAGTTTCAATTAAAATATTTGTGGAATCAATTAAAAATTTAATTGAAATCGGACCTGTAAACAAAATGATAGTATCAATTAAAAAAAATGTGAGATTTAATTGAAAATATCAGAAAAAGTAATTGAATCAATTAAAATTTTAATTGTACATTATTTTAAAATCAATTAAAGGTTTAATTGAAAAAAAACATGATTTTTTTTCTGTGTAATAACTAAACATAACAATCTTAAAACTAAACTAAAACACATGCGTACTAGTACTATCCTATCTATTGTTCTTATCAATGCGTGTGGTAAACAAACACACGAGTGAAAAGAACATCTCCCTTAAACGCATGTGTGAAGTGACATGGGTATATCATGGATCTCATTTATTATCTACCCAATGCACACATGCATTTATTAAAGTCATAAAACTTGTTTAAATACATATGTTTGAACATTCTGCCAGGGGAAAACCTAGCAATAGAATAAAATATAAATCATGAATATACATATAATAAAACAAAAAAAACATGTTCAAATAATTTGAACAATTGTAATTAAATTTGTTTTACAGATACAAATTTGACTATTTTCCTTTATTTTTACAACCAATTTAACATCACATACATATACATATGTATGTATAGGTATAGTGTGTCACACAAATATATGTATGTATCATTATTAAGAGAAATTTGTTTTTTATTCGAACATAAAATTGTAAAAATTAGGTAAAACAATTTTTTCTTTTTTAGAGTTAATTAGGAAAATTCCAAAAAAATTGGAAAAATATATTTTTTTGTTTGGTTGTTGTTGCATTTTATTAATTTGCATCACAAATTGCAGGTCATAAAAGTAAATTGCATTTGGAAACCCAGTTAATTTTGTTGGCTTTTTTTTAACGTTTTTTGTTAATTGTTCTTGGAATTTATTAGTGTTTTTTTTTTTATTAAAAAAAATACGTGTCAGGCATTTTTCAGTTATTATGTGTAATAATATAATTTAAGATTTCCGAAAGAAAAGAAAACTAGGGAAATTAAATTAAAAACATTTGTGATATGTTTAGTAGACGTTGTCAAGCATTTAGCAATTTCATAAAGTGAACTATAGTTGCGGAAACTTATGATGCAAATTGATAAAATGCAAAAATCTCTATATATGTATATAAAAATTACGTGTATGTTCGTGATCGCTAAACTCAAAAAGTACTGGACCGATTTTGACCAAATTTTATATGCATGTTCTATGGGCCGTAAGTTCGTCCGACAGATGGCGCAATATTTGGTTTTTTTTTGTGTTTTTGCACCGTAACTCAATAAAATAACGCGATAACCCTATGTTATGTGCTTAATCGGCGTGTGGCGGCGTTAAGTCCCGGATCACACAATGCAATTGCATTGCTCAACTTTTGAGTTTTCCCCTATCACCAACAAACTCAAAAGTTGAACGGATCATTGTGTGATCTGGGACTAAGTATCCCGACACCGACTCATACATAACCTCTATTCGTGAAAAGTGCGTGGGAGTCAAACGAAAAAAAAAATTATTAAATTGAAGTTAAATTTATTTAAATTAAATATTACATACATTTTAATAAATTAACCCAAGGTGTTAGTAAAAGTAAATTAATTGTATTATTGAAAGCTATTGAAGAAAGTTAACAAGCAACAGGTAAGACTGTGTGTTATTACAATTTTGAGGCAGTTCAAAATAAAAGAAAAATTTTGGGGCCAGCAACGCGGATCGGGCCCAGCTATCAAAAATAAATAAATCCATTATTTCTGCTTCGGTAAACAGTAGTTGAACAATAATTGCTATGTCGATTTAGTCCACCTTTCATTCTTCTTCGAAATATCAATCCGTCATGACTGCAACGGAACCAGACTTGCAGTGAAAATAAAATTTGAAGGCAAAACAACGTTTGCCCGAGTCAGCTAGTAACTAAATAAAAATGAATATTTTATTCTTCTTTAAAATTGCCAAAAAATTATTTTTTTACTTGATTTTTACAATTTTATTTATGAATGAAAAACAAATTTCTCCTAAAAATTAGTAGGCAAAATAGTTTTACGATACACTGTACATGGCTGCTTGTTTTACACATGACAAATGAAAATTAATTAATTTAATTAGGAAATGCAAGTTAAATACTTAAACATTTTAACACGTTATTTTACAAAATACATAAGTATGTACGTATTAATTCCAAACATACTACATACATACATATAAATTATAATTAGAAAAAGTGAAAGTTTTTTTTTTGTAGACATAACTCTAGGTAGTTATTAAAACCAATAATGTTTTGTAATATTTTATACTTATTTTGTTAAGAAATTTCAAAATCTTCTGACAATATTTATTTCATAATGAAGGATTTTTAAACAAATTTTCATTTGTAAATAGTTTTCAAAACTTTCAAACCTTTATTACTGGCGAATAAAATTATTTTACTTAAGCCTTAAGTAAAAAACAAAGTTGGAAAAAAGTAAAAAAAAAGAATAAAAATAAAACGCCTTTAGTATTAAACGAAAAATGCCATTTACCAGCTTCTCTAAATGATTGCCACTGGCAACATCTCACGACATGAAAACCATTCATCATCATACAACTTTACTACATTCCACATTCCATTCCCTGCATACTCTGGCACGTTAGCACTTTCAATAACTGCTGCTGCCTGCCGTCTGAATGCCGAACGAACGCTCAGTAAATGTATAGTATAGAAACCATAGAACAGCCAACACCCTTAAAATGGCATCATTTCGTACACGGGTATAATACATCGGTATTATATTTTTATTTTATTTTTTGTACAATAATTTATTATGCTTTTTTAGATATTTTATTATTTAATCGAAATAAGTTATGAAATGTCCAATAAATATTTATTGCTTCTTTTATATTTTAATTATTAAACATAAATACAGTGGCTAAAAGCTTATTTTATGCAGTGCATTTTTTGGTTTTCAAATCTACACTTTCCAATAAGTTGTCCTTCAGAATCTGAATGTACTTAAACTTGTCTATGGTTGTTACAACAAATGTTAAATTCCCATTACCAGCAGCTGACATACAGACCCAAACCATGAAACTGCCGCTACCATGCTTCACTGTTGCCTTTAGGGTTTCTTTGTTGAGTTCAGTATTTGGTTTCCGCCAAACATACGAAATGTCATTTGAATCGAATATATTAAACTAAAATTCATCATTAAATTCGTCATTCATGTTGATACAAGACACGACGAAGAACGCAACTTTTCGTTTGCCCAGGTCAGCTTCAACTTCGGAGGCCAACTGGGAAGAATTATATTTTATAAAAAATAACTTAAATTAGGTCGCTCATCATGCTCATTGAAATTTATATTTGATGTCTTTCTGCCTTTGTTATGGACAGACCCGATTTTCATGCATGAAGCGCTTAATGATTTTTTGTACTGTGGTAGCTTAAATGTCAACCATTTCTGTTAGTGAGTGGCCATTTTGAAAATGGTTTAAAATCAATTCTCATTTGACGTTACAAATTCAACAGAAAATATTGATAGAAGTAGAAAAAAAAAGAATAACCAACCAATAAAATAAACTGTGACGTGAAAAAACTTATAATGTTTTTTTTAGTTTTAATATATTAAAATGTACATTTTTGCAATAAATGTTTTTTATTTGTAAGACTGTAACATTATTTCTTTTAAATGACACTAATTTCTCTTTAAATTTCCTGTTAGTTTTCTTTTAAGCTATGAGCCACTGTACGTATTATGTTTTATAATTTAAATTATTCATATGGTTTCTTGTACACATCTCTCTCCAATTGTACATGTATACATATTTTTAAAAAGTCATCTAAATATCAGGTTTCCTTTATTGCAAATTGCATTGTTAAAATTTCAATTATGGAATTTGAAAGGATGCTTGATGATAAATCTTTCTTTCCTCTGTCTCGGCGACTAATGATTGATAAGACTAAGTGTACAATACAACAATAAGAAACGATATTCATCTATTCACATTGTGTAGTAATGTATGGTTTCTTGGAGCGCTAAAAAAAACATTATACATGTATTTTAAAAATAAAAAAAAATATGTTTTAGCTTTTATCATATTTCAAATAATATTTTTTTTTGTAAAATAATGAATTCATATTTGGCTTTATCTGAGTTTTTAACTTTATTTTAGTACTTTTAGCCTTAGTTATGGCTTGACACAGACATATATAGTACATATAAAGTATTGCTCACATTATAGACGTTTTTTTTTGGAACTTATTGGCAACACTTTTTTTTTCAGTGATTTGTTTTTCACAACTACCGTTATTCTGTCAAAAAATCATTTGGAATACATATGAACGAGTGCTGAGCAATAGAAAGTAAACGTTTACAAATTTCTTGAAAACCTATTGCAAAAAAAAAACTAAAGCTTCCAAAAAGTACTGTACGAGTAAGTTATAGCACAGCAATTTTAGCACAGTTCAAATGGATTCACCCATTCGTTCTGAACAAAATATTTGTTCGACAAAATTTTTTTCTATATAAAGTTTGACGTCTCTCTTTTAGAGAGAGAAAATATTTTTTACGAACAACTCTAGCTTGAATTAGTTTAATTTTATATTTTGTCTGGAGAAAAATGAACTGATGCCAATAGGTTAAATTTTTATTTGTTGTGTTTGTGAAATTAAATTATTCATTTCATTATTATTCATTAAACATTTTTTAAATTGTTTTTGATAAATATACACAATATTTTAAAATAATTTAATATTTGTTTTTTGACACTTAAAAACCAAAGAAAAATAAATCAATGGCCGCAATATTACCACTTGTAAAACCAATAGATTTTGTTTCCATATGACAGCTTTGATTTTCCAGAAAAATCGTGCGAAATGGGTGAATCGTGCTGTAAAAACATTTTTCCCCGAACAAAATTTTTGTTCGGAACAGCAAAACCAAAAGATTTCTTTCTAGCCATAATAAAAATAAATAGTCAAATGTCTTCACAAGCAAATTGCCGTAGTGGTCTGATGATCACCTATTTTGTGAAGTCTTCAACTATGACTTCGGTTATTTATATAAAACAATGTCTTCAAAAACATTTGCTGCAGCTTATTAGAAGTCACTATTCAGTAAAATATTGTTATGATATAACTACCTACTGTAGGCGTCAATATAAAGTAAACACCTATTATTGTTTATTATATTATATTTATTATATTGTTTATTATAAGTATATATATATATATATACATATATAATTCATAAGTAACTAAGCAAAGTATAACTCATTAACATGAAAAACTAGAAAAAAGGGAATATAAAAAATATTTAATTATAATTAACGGTAAAGTACCAGATTTTACGCGTCAAAATAAACAGGTATTTAATATTTAATATTTTGTTTGTAGTTAATTCGCCTTTATCACACACGCAGAGAAAAAACATGGTTGTGGTAAACATAATCTAAGAGCAACATATTATGATAAGATTTATGATTGTAGTCAAAACATATTATGATGAATATAAGTGCCATGAAATATCATATTATGATCAATTATCATCGTAATATTTCATCATATTTTCTTGTTAATCATAACTTGATATTATAACATCATATTATAACCTAATATAATCATAAAATTGTCATACATGATCATATTATGACCCAAGGTAACTATATTATAGTTTAAAGTAATCATAATATGATCTAAAGTAATCATAATATGATCTAAAGTAATCATATTATGATTTAAAGTAATCATATTATGATCTAAATTAATCATATTTTGATATGTACTTTATAATAATATGTTAAATTAATATCATTTTATTTTTACTATTTACCATATTCTGGTTTTATAAGTATCATAATTATTATATGTATCATAATTAATTAATGGTTAACTATAAAACAATATGATTAGTTATAAAACATTATTTATATGACGTAAATCGAAATTATTTCTACATTTTTTTTAAACACAAAACTTACAAACACTAGAATATTTTTGAAATAAATATTTATGCACTTTCAACGTATGTGTATAAGAAATTTACATACATTTTTAGTTATGTGTAATAGAATTTTATTTTGATATTTAAGATTATTTCTTTTATGTACACTTTATTTAGGTATTTTACACTTCTTTGACATTTTTGTATTTTGTAGTAATATTTTAAATACGAATTGTTTTTTTTTCAATTTTCAATAATTTAAATCCATTTAAATAATCCGATATCACTGAACTGATGCAAGGGCATTCTACAAATGGTAAAAACAAAATATTATTAAAATTAAACATTAAACATATTTTGTTTGCATTTTAAACATAATATGAGTACAAATATAGAAATTTATCAATTAATGGTAATTTGTAAGTTTAAATAGTTGTAAATAATATAATATGTTTGAATAGTTATCATTCAATAGTTATGGTAAACATTTTTAAAAATAATTATGTTTCAGAGAACCATATTCAATTTTATAACTGCGATAAACATAAAAATGTTTATATGTAGTAACTAAATTATCGTTAAAATCCAATTAAAATAACAATTATTTGTCGTAACCATGTCCAAGCATGTTTTTTCTCTGCGTGCAGCTGACAAGTTTCTAGACATAGAATCAACGAGTTTTTTAGTGAAATCAGGCGAAATTTTGTTCCATTCATCCTGTATTACTGCCTTTAGGTTATTCTTGCAGGAAATAATTCTTTGCCTTAGGGACTGCGAAGGATGATCTAAAGTTTTTGATTTACCTCAAACTACTCTTCACGGTCACTCTCAAATCTTAACATATGGAAGCCACACACATATAAACGAAATTCTCATTTGTTCAATTACTATTAAAAAGGTTTAAGGTTTTGAAACTAATTTTTAATTTATTGTAAAACTCTGCATTCATTTTTCACCATTCAGCTTAGGTCATGCATATTTACCGGACCAGTTGTAGTAAATAACGAACTGTAGCATTTTTGCTAGACTTTCTTCGTTTGCAAGTGAATTTCGATATGGTTTTTAATTGGCTAAAGAATACGTTTTTGAAATTTTCATAAATCAACTTTGTAATTTTTATTATTAGTATTTGTTGAATCTATATTTTCCCGATCTCCTTAACATGATCAGATCTATTACAATCGAACGACATATGTGTGAAAGCCCGGTTAAACAATGCATCGTTTTTTAGTTTAAATCAAAAGCAGTAGGTTGGTTTCATAGTTTTGGGATAAAGACAGCTATTTTTACTTTAAATTATTTATTTTTTTATTTATCGATCCCTTATCTTGGCTACAAAGTTCAATGACAAAATTTCAAATAAATGCTGTTTTTATAGCAATTAGTCATATCAAATGGACACATCCATTAGAGACTTAACATGTCAATGAGTGATAGACAGATGTTACTTTGACAAATGTAAACTGGCACAAAATAAAAAGTGATATGTACTTAAAAATGTGTTTTTTCTTTTTTGAAATAGACAATTAATTAATTAATCCATTGCAGTAAAAAAAGTTCAATTAAGTTTGTGTAATATAAAAACTAGATTCTTTAGATAAACCAATATGTTTAATTTATGTACTTATGTATGTATGTATGTATATGATTTACAAAGCACAAACAAACATACTCAAATAACTCAAAATAAGAATTATCAAATTTGTATTTGTTCTAGAATAAAGTACTTATAATATTAAGGAACATTAATGCATGCATTTACTAGGTACACCCTATACAAGTTTATATAAACATAACTACTGCCATATACACTTTTAGATATGTATGTATGTACACACATACATATATAAATATGTATATACTACTATGTACGCTTTGATTGTCTACATTTAAAAAGTAACATAATCAATCAATAAGATTTATGTGTGCTATAAACTCACAAGATAATACTAATCAATCTTAAGCTGTCACAAAACACAAAATGGTGAATAACTTACAAAACAGAATACATAGTAACAACAAGACCAGCAGTTACAGCAACACAACGAAAACAACATACACTACTGTTCTATGCCACAATTGCAAAATTTTTCTTTCAACTCGGTCTATACGAGTTGCAAGTGTAATATTTTATTCTTTATTAATTAAAATTTGTTTTCGAAAAAGAAAAAGTATTTTACTTATCTTTTATTTATTTTGATCATTCTTATACATACTCGTACATACTACACGTTATTAAGAATTTTTTAAGATAGAAAAGGTCAGAGGTTATATATAAACTTGTTTGAAGCGTTTTTATTCTCTTTATTTGAAATTTATTATCGCCATTAATAATAAAAGCATTATTTTTCTAACGGAAACATGAGATTTTTTTAATGGATTAAAGTTTTCGATTATAAAAAATTTAGTGCAACTTAAAGGTCATGAAAGTTTTGTGTATTATAAATTTATTATATCCAATATTTGTTTATATAACAACTTTATATGTGCTTTTATATACAGTGGTGGTCATATAATTAAAACATTCATCAGACCAGTAACTTATTAAATTTATTTTATATTCATAAAAAGATAACGAAAAATTTGTTTCACTACTTAATTCTAAGCCAGCTGCGCCCCTCAAAACGGCTTATGGTTAATGGCTTTGGACAAAAAACATTCGCCACTGTTTTACTATTCATAATAATTTTCTAATTTCAAATAATTATAAATTTACCTTTAATATTTTGTCTGATAGCCTTTATTTATTATCACTTGAAGACATCTTTTTGGCATACTTTCGATCAAATGCCTGCAAAATTAAATGGGTAAAGCTTTCCAGGCCGCCTCAATGTTTTCCCGCAATTCATAAAAACATTTGCTGTTTTTCCCTTCCAAACTTTTCTCAACTTCGTTCCACCAGTTCTCAATTGGATTGAGATTAGAGGACTGTGATGGCCATTTTAAAAGCATTTATGTTTTGTTCCTCTAAACAACGTTTCAACGTCGTGAAACGTGTTTGGGTTCATTGTCGTGCATAAAATTCCATAGTAGAGGCAAATTTTCTTCAGCGAATGATATCATCGTAATTTCCAATATATTTTTATAGAAATGTTGATCTATTTTTGAAGTAATTCTGGCTATTGGCTCAATCCCGTGAAAACGCACTCCAAACCATTACATTACCACCGCCGTGTTTAATTGTTTTTATGGTATACTTTAGATAATTAATCGGACCCCATAAATACGTTTTGCACCAAAACCCTAGCGGCAAAACTTTGATTCATTATTCCAAAGTACGTTTTTCCAATAACTTATCGGTTATAAAAATTTTCTTTTGCAAGCTCTAGCCTTGATTTTATATTCTTTTTCGAAACAAAAGATTTACGTTGTGCGATGCAGCCTAGAAGAGAAACTTCATTAAGCCTTCGTCTTATTATTTTAGATGAAACTTTAACTTTTTGCGATGACTGCACTTCAAACTCTATTTACCTGGAAGTTTTAATTGGATCAGCTTAAGAGATTTTTTTTTATAATTTGATCTTTTCTCTTTTTTTGTTTTTCGCTAACTGGGAGCTCTTGCAACATTTGTAGTTATCCTATATGTATTTAAATGATTGATGGTGGCGTTGTATACTTTTCCTCTGGAGCAAACAAGAAAATTAAAAATTTGTAATACGGTTTTATTACAGGTTTTAAATTGTGTAAGATTGGAATTATATGTTTTAATTATATGTGACCAGGCCTATGAAATGTTGGCTTATGACTCAAAAAAGAAATTGCGAGACAAAGCTGTTAAAGATAAACAATGCATTTCAATGTTGCAAGCTGAAGATCAAATGGAAGTGGATGAAAATATTTTTACAGTGGACTTGTCTATTACAGATAACGAAGAAAAGGAATTGGTAAATAAATTTATTTCGCAAGATTGCTGTAATAATAAATGCAAAAAAATGATACCGTTTTTAAATTTTTCAATTCCATTTATTATCTGTAATAGACAAGTCCACTGTAAAAATAATTTCATCCACTTCCATTTGATCTATTTTTAAGTACACTACACAATTATTAAATTAAATAAAAAATAATGGTTATTTATTTATTCGATAATAATATTCTGATTGATTCATTATCATAGTCCTTTAGACAACATTTTAAAGTACAACATTTTAGATAACAGTTAATTTACTCAATCAATTATAGAGACTATAATCAAATTGAACATGCTAAATAACGATAAGATACAACCTCTTATCTTTCACATAAACTAAATAATAAATAAAAACTTGACTTATCTTTTGTTTATAAATTGATTTATGTCATTAACAGCCTATATACGAACCGAAAACCCCCCTTAATACCCATAATATATCATTTAATCTTATCTTATCTATATATATATATATTTAAAAGCAAATTATGTGCTATTTTGAAGACATTCCTAAATACAAACTAAAATCCTTATTAACTTCATTATTTCTCATTACAGTCTGAATCTACATCGACCTCAATATCATCGAATATTTCGAAACCTATTGCAACAAAATGTGTATTTTGCGCACAAACACTGGGCATCAATGATCGGCCCAAATTGCTAGAATGTTTGCATGTCACATGTTCACAGTGCATGAGCACGAAATTCGCCGAGCTTGATCGTACTATGCCGCCCTTAATACACTGTCCCATCTGTAATATGGCCTCACAGAATGAATTCATTATTGATAATCAATTTTTGATTGAACACTGCACCGGTGCTGGTGACATGTCATCAGATCCCAATGAGTCAGCTGGTTCAAAGGCCTCAGCCAACATACCGTGTAGCAGTTGCTCGGACAACAACATAGCCACATCTTGGTGTGTCGATTGCTCCGAATACATATGTGATAGTTGTGTGCAGGCTCATCAACGTTTAAAAATAACCAAGGATCATACAATCAAACCCAAAGAGGAGGCTAACAACGAACAAATGCCTAGTTCGGCCGTTGACAAATTACACATGTGCGTGTTGCATCCTCAAGAGAAATTGTCGCTCTATTGTGAAACCTGCGAAAAACTAACATGTCGAGACTGTCAGCTAAGCGATCATCGTGATCATAAATATAAGTTTGCTCATGAAATTGCCACCGAAACAAGACATGCCATTACCTCAATGGTAGCGGAAATCAACTATAAACGTTTCTTACTCACCTCGGCCATGCAAGTCATTGCCGAACGACAGAAAGTCATTTCGGACAAAAAGAAAGAATTGATTAAAGAAATAACCGCCATGGTTGTGACAATTACAAATACGGTGAATATGCGTGGCAAACAGTTGGTGATGCGTTTGAATGAAGTTTGCGACGGCAAATTAAAGTTGTTGGTAGACAAGCGTGATTCTCTCATTTCACTTTCCGACAACACCGACTATTGTATTGATTTCATTGCAAATGTCTTGGATAAAGGCAGCGATTATGCCATACTCTCTAGTAAAAAGTCATTGGTTAGACATTTGCAAAAGCTTAAGTGTCAACGGGCTGATATACCAAATCCAGATATACCGTTGCGTATCGATTTACAAATGTGTCAAATACAACAATTACAAAAAGGTGAGTAGCATCTCTAATTGTACATACATATAATCTTGTCAATAATATTCCTAACATTAATCTGTTTTTGCCCAGAAATTTCACGCCTTGGAAACATTCTCGTCGATGGTAAACCATATCCACCACAACCATCACCACCACCCCAACAGCAACAGCGTCAACAACCAAGTCCCAATATGGCACCACCTCTACGACCTGGTATGCCGCCGGGAATGCAAGCTGGGATGTCACCGGGAGTACCGCCACCACCAGGAGGATTTGGTCCACAAAATGGTCCTGGCCTATACAACAGCAATTCACCGCAACAGCATGTCCACAATATGCAAATGAATCGTAATTTTGCTGGTGAAGGGCCAGGTAAGGGTAGGCAACAAAATCGTTCATAAAAATAAATAAGTTTTAGTATTTCCATAATATATGAAATTCATTGAAATTAATTAATTTATTTCATTTATTTAATTTTACAGTACGTTACGGTGGTCTGCCGCCCTCATTAGCAATGCAACGTCAAGGTCAGCCTCATGTTAGTTCCTCAACACATCCACAAAATATGGGTATGATAAAAAACTAAATACTTACCGCCATTTTCACCAATTTCAGTCATAATTTAACTATTGCTTTAACCTTCAGTTAGCATATTTTTTTTTTACCAAATTCAGTTCAAATTTAACAGAAAACTTGAATTTAAATTTAACTGAAAAAATGTCTTCAGTTAGCTTTCAACTGGAAGAATTAAGTAAATAATTTATAAATAATAAGAATGAAATTTATGTCTTTGGACTGTTTGGACATGATTTAAATTCTATCAAACAAATTGACAATTTTGATAAAAGGGTAGATTGTAAATATTATGAAATATTTAGAAAGTATATAAAAAGTCTCAAGAATCATCTGCAACAAACTTTAACCAGCAAGCCTATTATTTTAAAGAAATCTGAGAAAAATTTACATCAAACTGAAGTTTGTATTTTTTTTTTCATTTTACATATGTGTGTCCTGGTCGCATAGTGGGAACTCTACTGAAGATATCAAATCTGTGAGGAATCATTATTAAACGTTTTCTGTGAATATATTGTTGCAATGGAAACCATTATTTCAATGAGTACAATTAATTAAAAAAAATTCTTGACTTTGAATTATTACTGAGAAACTGCACCGGCGGCGATGAAGATCTTTGAAAAGCACTTTGACAAGGAATAAGGATACTTAAGAATTGTGACATAGAAACTTTACAACTACATATAACATAGCATTGTACAAAGTCAGCATTATATGACCGCGTAGTAGGTCACAGAAGTACATTCCGTCATGCTAATAATATAAAACTGCATTCAAAATATTTTGCCACAGCTATTACGGCTAAAATTTCACTGGCGTGGCTGGGTCATTTACCCCTCAAATTTGAAATAAGTACAGTTTATACGTTTATTGGTAGTTGAGACATAGTGGGCATTGTAATTTTTGTCATACCGGAGGGCTTAATAAATATTGTTTATTTTACATTCTAATTTGTATACATAATTATTTAAAATTCAATAAATGATTTTATGGCATTTCATATCTCAAAATAAATGGAAAGAGTTCCCAACAAAAACTAATTGTTTTTAAGTTACCAAAAGATGACAAAAATTTAATTTTTAACTGGAAGTTTAAAAGTGTCAGTTAGTAAACTTTTCAGTTAAACGTAACATATTAATGTTGGTGAAAATGGCCGTTAGAATAAGAAAAAAATATATTAAATAATTCGTTTTAATTTTTATTTATTTATAGACATAAGCCTTAGAGGTTTATTAAATAATCAAGCTGCTCAAAGTCCAAATCAACCGCCACATATGCCACCCTTCAATGGACCGCCCAGTTATCCGGGTGGGCCGCAGGGAGCTCCATCGCCACAACAAATGGGTCCACAAATGCGTCAGCATTTTATGGGCGGTCCACCGGGTCAGCAGCATCAGAATTACGCTCCCACGCCGCCTGGTGGACCAAATAATCCAAACTTTATGAATAACAGCGCAGCAGCAGCGGCCGCAGCACGTTTCCAATCATACCAACGTATGTCAAGTCATGTCCAACAACAAGCGGCCGTAGCTGCCATGGCATCCTCGGGACAGGGTCAAATAGCATCACCAAATGCCATGCAAAGACCACAAATGCACCACAATCCCATGCAAAATGTAAGTTAGAGACTTTTCTACAAAGCATACAGATAATTTGAAATATTTTCTTTGTTTGTTTTCTAGAACATGGGGTTTCACGGAAGCCAGCCTGGTTTTAATGCCGGTCATCCGCAAACGTCACCACAATTAGGTGGTGGCGGCGCAGGAAGCGGAGCCGGCGGTAGTAGTGGTATTCATATGGCTAAATGGCATATACCTCAATCTGCTCAAAGTAATAGTGAGTGTTGCATGCCCTTGAAACTGATATTAATGCCAAATCTTTCTTATTTTCCTTTATTCCTTCTCTGTGTAGACTGCTCTCAACAAGGGCACAATTTGATGAGGTTTGCTAATGGTCATCAAACAGAAAATTTTAAAATCTCATTAAAGTCACCAAATACTCTTAAGAATACAACACCTCCCACAACAGGCAGTTCAGCTGGTCATGGTATGCCTAGTGGCGGTGGAGGAGGAGGAGGTGGCAATGTTTCCACACATGGCAGTAATTCTATATTACATACTGCTTCATTGGGCTTAAGTCCAGCTGTTTCTATCCTGCCAAATGTAACATCAACCAATCCTAAAACACCGAGTCCAAGTACACATGAAGTAAGAATAATTTCTTTATAACTAAAAACGATATTTTTAAATATTATTTCCTTTTTATCTTTCTAACTTGCAGACCTCTAAAGATTTCACAGAGCCAATCGATAAAGTACGTGATGATTCCATTAATGATTTAATGGCCACTATAGCTAAATTAGATTCCAATGGCGTGCAAGTACTGCCAGAAGGCCGTACAAAAACAACATCTCCACAGGTTCACAGTTCCACAGATCTATCAAATACACAGGAAGGTATGATTAAAACTTGAATTATTTTCTATTTAGTTATCATCCTCTTATTTTAGAACAGATTTAAATAACTTTATTATTGTATCATAATATTTATACATTTTTATATTGACTACAAACTTAATTTTAAAAGCAAAAATTTGAATTTAATTCACAGTCCTGATTTTTTTATTTGCATTTATTATATTTTAGTTCAATTTGTCTTATATAACAAGATAATCAAATTAATTTATTCCCCTTGTAATTAAACTAGTTGCTGTAGTTTTTTATAATTACTTGTAACTTTGCTTTGTTTATTTCTTTTCTCAAAACAAACCAAAAAAAATAAAATCAATTAATTAAACTAAACTTTAATTAATAATCCATATAAATGCCAAAAATCAATTCAACTCATATATTCTATACCAAATAACCACATAATCTTAAACAAACAAAAAATCCCCTAAAAAATACGTAACTAATCAAGTTCATAATACAAAAACTACTGAAAAAGATGATCCCAATGAAGATTGGTGTGCCGTTTGCTTGGATGGTGGCGAACTAATGTGCTGCGATAAATGTCCCAAAGTATTCCATCAAAATTGTCATATTCCTGCTATATCATCCCTACCCGACGAAAGTGAAAGTTGGCAATGTTTGCTGTGTGTGAATCTCAAGGAATTGGCCAGCAATCCCGATAATCTACAAAAGAATCCCGGAGAATTAAGCCGCCTCGAATTGCAAATACTACAACGCATCTGTTTGGAATTGTTCTGTCAGTACGAACAGAGTTTACATTTCCGTGAACCGGAACCACCATCGAATACAACTTATTATGAAATTGTTTGCAAGTAAGTTGAAGTTTTTTTTAGTTGCTTAATAATAGGTTCAGTTCGAAGTAACGCTTATACACGGGGTTTATCAGTTTGCCTTTGATTTCTTATATGTTTGCTTAATTGTCTGCAGAAGAAAATGTACTACTGGGGGGTTATTGTGTATTTCGGCTAGAAAGCTTTTGCTTTCGAAATTACAATGTAAAAAGTATACAAATTCAAATGATTTTCTTTACGAATTGAAATACACAATAACCCCCTCTTACACAACAGTATTTGTAATGTTAACTGCTGACATTTGTTACATTCTATGAGAAATAAGGGGCGGGTCGTCAGTTCTTGAAACTTCCCATTGTCCATCTATGATTACGTCTGCAAAATATAACACATGTTTGATTTTAATTATTTGTAGCCCCATGTCTTTGGATTTTATACGCACACGTTTGGATCCTTCTAGCCAGAACCATTACAAGGATATTTCTGCTTTTATAGCTGATGTTCGCTTGATTTTTAAGAATACTTACCTATTCTATCAAGTGAGTAATATGGTAATAAATTTTTTGTTTTTTTGTTTTATTTTTGTATTATTATATGTTTAATGTTATTAAATTTTTGGTGTTTAACGTATAAGTTTTAATTTAATTAGTTCTTACATTCTTTTTTTGACAAGTCTAGTAAACAATACAAACATTTAGGAGGATATTATGACAGAGACATATGACTTTATACCGAATTTAGCTGGGCATACACATATTTCAACCAACTTGAAAATAAAATATTTAACTGACTATAACTTCTATTCGAAAAAATCTGAACTTTTTCAATTTTATTTTATGGATATCCTAAATTAAAAAGAATGTATAAAACAAAAGTCCGAAAAATATATATATAATTCAAAACAGAAAAAGTAAATGTAGTGAAAATTCTTCCGTCACAGCTTATTTCAATCAAACTCGTCAAACAAAAAATTGTCAGAAAAAATGAGTCAGAATCCTAAGTTGTCGGCTACAAAATTGTTTCAAAAAGTTAAAAATGAGCTTAACAAAACATGTAGGCAGAAACTATTCGGCGTGTACTTGATTTTAATGGTAGAGTGGCCCGGAAAAAACCTTTTAGTAACAGTAAAAATCAACAAGCGCTTCTAAAATTTACCTAAAGAATTGTTACCAACGACCTCTAGCTCGGTTGGTTAAACAAAACCTTAAAACTAACAGTGAAGCACATTAGGTGGTGTAGGAAATTGACTCAAACAGTTTATTAAAAGTTTTAAAGTCCAATTTACTGCAAAGTGCTGAAAACTGGGTATTAGAGAGCAATTTCGGTTCTATCAGGACAACGATCCGAAACATAAATCGGGTATTGTGAAGACAAGGCTGATTTGGAATTGTATCCAATTCATGAAACGCCTACAAGGTCACCTGATTTGAATGTTATTGAGAACAATTTTAGATTAAAACATCCGCATGCACCAGATTGCGAACAAGCATGACCTTTTAAAACTTTGCTAAAGAAGGAATGGGCAAAAATAACTCCTGAAACTATACGAAAGTTAGTGGAATCTATGCAAAAAATGCTAAAGCTGTAATTTATCAAAAAGGAGGCCGTACTAAATCTAAGAGATAAAAAATTTAAATATTTCTAATACAACTGGTTGAAATAAGCTGCGATTACTTTTGTACCTACATATATTTTTGGTTTTTTGCTTATTAGTTTTTATAAGTGTAACTTGTAAAAATCCTATTTTTGATTTTAAAAGATATAAGATACCATTATTTACATTTTGTTATTATTTATCTTTATTTCGAAATCATACGCACTTTATATTCTTAACAGAACTGGTTGAAAAAGCTGTGAGCCACTGTAGCTAGATATTCACCCCTATCGTGAATAAAAATTCCACATGAAATTTCTCCATTTTATTTTTTTAACATTGAATTTTAATAGGAAACTGTGAAAAGGGAACAAATTTCATGTGGAATTTTTATTCACGATAGGGGTGATTAGCTACCTATTATACATATACATACATAGAAAAATTGCAGCTTTTAATAGTTCATTATTGTCTAGCTAAATTACCCATGTGACTGGGGTTTATGAGTTCGTGTATAGTAGAGAATATTTTTATATGTACTTATTGTGTAAATGCGTTCAAATAAATTTGGATAAATGCAGAAATTCATTAAAATATAATTAGGATTTCTGTTTTCAATGTACTGCAGGTGTTTACAATTTCATCATTTATTGCTATAAAAAAAACAACAGCAGCTAGTATTCTTTCAGACACATGACAATAGTAAACTTTCACATAAAGTTTTGTCATAATTTGTTTTCATTATGATTCATTGTTTTCGCTAGCTCCAAAACGAATATCGATATCAGAAAACATTACAATCAGGGAGAGAAACTGACAAAGAACTAATTATGAGAATTGTTCTTGGGAGGCTAGTACTAGAAAACTTAACCAGTTACTATAACATGACATTATAAGTATTATAAGTATTTGTACGTTGTTTGTAGTTATATGTTGTTTTTTTTATCTCAATATCAATGAAATTCATACATTTTAAATTAAAAAAAAAAAAATATTTTCCAACTTTCATTTTTTCTTTACTCTCTAAATTTTAATGTTTTTATTACAATATCATACAGTTTTTCTAAAAACAATATACTTTAAATATAATATTTGTTTCAATACTTGCAGGAGGATTCGAAAACCTTTACAAATGCCAAATATTTGGAAAATTTCTTTGAGGAACAATTGGCAAAATGGTTACCAAGCTATGCTAATAAATCAATCAATGCCAATAACGCCAACAGTATATTGAACAGTGGTCCGGGCAGTGCACTATCAAATGGTAACAATAATGGCAATAACAGTAATTCAGCTTCAACATCCGCCTCACCAGCACCCGGTGCACCATCGCCCTCCCTGGAGAATGGCGGTCGCAAAAGTACCAACTCAGCCATGTTAAATATGAATACAAACAGTAATGGCAGCAGTGCATCAACACATCGTTCTGATGACAACACCGATGATGGGTGCAATCCGGCCAAGCGACAGCGCAAACAAACTGAATAGGGTAAGATTATTGATGAAGAAAATCTCAATATATTTATGGAAATTTTACAGAAAATATAGCATTATGCCAATGTGCAACAAATGCAACAAGATAATACATGATAGAACCCTAATAATACATTACTTGATATATTTAAACAACAATATTGAAAATAAGAAATAATAAAATCTCTTATGTAAAGTGTAATAAAAATAAGATTTGAGAACAAAAACGCAAGCCAAATACGTTTATTTATAACGTAAGACTATTATGGACATTAAAAAAAAATAAACTTTCATATCAATTTCTGATTAAGAAAATTTGAATTAATAAAAAGCAGCAAAATAAAATTAATTTAAAAAACAAACAGGAAAGACAAAGTTTTATTTTAATTTAAGTAAAACAACCCCCAAGCAAAATAAAACAATTTTTATGTCTTGTTGAAACAAAAAATAAAGACTAATAAAGTTATTGTAAATTAAACTAAACTAAATAATAAAAAGAGAAACACTTAGAAAAAACATCTTAACTTCAAACACACATTAAAGTATATTATGAAGTAAACAGTAAAAGAAAAATAGTAAACATATTTCATTTAACATAAAATAATTTTAATTGTAAATAAACTAAACTTAACTGAAAACAAACAATTATTTACAAGTTTTATAAAATGCAAAAAGAATGAAATCAAACAAACCATCTCGTAATAAAATCAATAATTTAGATATAAAAAACTTAAAATATTATAGAAAAAAATATGAAACGACAAATATAAAAAACATTCATTAATAATATACTTGTATTTATAAAGAAATTAAACAATTAATAATCAAACCTCCCTTTCATAATCATTTAATATTTAAACACACCTCACTTACTGCTGTCTCCCTTTTTTTTTTTTCTTTAATAAAAATTTATTGAAAACTTCCATTTTGTTTTTAATTAACTGATATTTCTACATTTTTTTTAAACATTTTCTTATTGTTATTGTGATAGTTTTGCAAAGAAATTACAAAACATTTTTTATATATGTATACATGCAATATATATATTGAATTTTCCATTTCTTCATGTATCGTCAAAATAAAAAAATCCTCAAAGAAATTATTTAAACTAATAATAAATCAAATAAATACAAATTTATATATGTATACGTTTTAACATAGCGAAGACATTATTTTTAAGGTACATTGCTTTTTTAATAATATTTTATTATTATTATTTCTCTTAATTATTATCATTTCTCTTCTATTTATAATATAATAAGTAATTAATTTAATGAAATATAGTTAAACAAAAAACAAACCATTCATGACACTTTTCTAAGAAAATATACTGTACTTCATAACTTTTAAAAAATTCTTAATTATGGTCAAACGAAATTTGTATAATTAACAGTAGCATATCATTTTTACATTATTTATACACTTTCTTTAGTTAGATATTTAAAAATGTTCTTAATATTTGTCACTACAATTCGTATATGTATTCCATTTTGAATAATTTATGTGAAGATCTTTTCGCACTGAATACATTTAAAGCTTTTTTCAATTTAATTAAAATTTAAATGACATTTATGTAGCGCTATTAACTCGAATTACTTATTAAATTTTGTAATTTCAAACAATATTTTAAAAAAATTAAAAAAGAAATTGACAGCGCTCTAACGAACTAAACTATAATACAAAAGTTATGGCAAAAATTCAACTTATGTTATTAAAAATATAAACAATTGAAAGGTGTTCGATATTGCAACAGGTCTGCTGTTGTCAATTGTTCTTTTCTGAGGAAAAAAACTTTCGTTTAAAACTGTTCTGGTTGAGTTAACAATATTTGACTCAAGTCATGCCTGGCCAAAGTCCCATTGTCTTGAAAACGAACAATTTGAGAGCAATAAGGAAACAAATCTTTAAAGAAAATTTCTATTATTTGATCATTATTATAATTATAATATAATTTAAGATTATTTATACTTGACAATGGCATCTGAAATGTCAACTCGGTAAGGCAAACTCAAAAATAAGTCAACCAAATTGTCAAAATGTAACCGAAACCATATTGTCAAACGAATATTGACGTTGGACTCTTTTATGTGGATAACTACTATAAATCATGCTTAAATTAGCAACCCATTAATTCATCTCTCTACATTTGCGGCATAATCTCATAGTTTATTGTAAAATACAATTAGTGCAACATTATTGTGACCATTACTTAATAATAACCCTTTTAAGATTCGTATTAAAAGCCTGCAAACTGGAATTATTTCACCGCAATTATTAGATAATCCATTAAACTGAGCTTTAAAAGCGGTAACAATAATTTAATTTAAGTTGCCAGTTATTTAAATTCTGATTAAGACGGATAAACCAAATGGCATGTCTTTATATTATTAATGACGTTGTATCAACGTTTTCCGTACATTACATTCTCAAATGCAATATTATCAAACTTCTGACAATTGTAGAGTTGTTTTCAGTTGCCTTTTATTTTCTGTTTAACATGAATTAGCGCAGCCACATAAACAAACATCTTGGTTATTCCATGTCGGCCTTTACATGAAAAGCTGAAATGTTTAAATATTATATTTACATTTATACGGGTATTCCACAATACAAGTTGTAAGCCCTTACATTTTGTAAATTGTAAATAGTACTCCACCAACAGACTTTGAACTTATTATTGTCTGCATCCGGGTGTTATGCAATTAAAATTCATGCGTAAACTATGAACCCTTATGCAAAGCTTTAGACAAAAAAAAAACGTAAATTGTAAAAGGCCAAACGACGTAAAAGGCCCTGATTGTCTACAATGTATAATGGTAATGACGCTTGTGTTGTCATACCTACTACTACGAATGTTTTGAGAATCAGATGAATATACATAATTTCTATCTTGATACTTGACACGTTATTGAAGATTGAAGGTCGCAAAAATTCCACATATCGAGTTGACATTTTGACATTTTGTGTTACATACTTGACTTATTCTTGCAAAGTTGTTTGCATGTTGATTTGCATGAAAACGTAGAAACTTGATGGTAAAGAGCACGAAAATTTAAGATACGCGTGTGATCGAAATGGCAGGTTCAAAATAGAATTGAATAAAAACTGATCAGCTAAAACTTAAACGTGTGAAACAGCACTTATTGTTCAAGTTCATCAAAGACCCTACGTTTGCTCTATGTAAGCGGAATTGTAACCAAGCAATGATTTGCCTAATGTTCCATAACGCTCGCTAGTTAACATACAATTATCTAACTATACAAAAATTAATTTTTCATTGTAATTTCAAAATAAGAGTTACTTTTCATTATACATAATTCCAAATCAGTTAAGTTAGCAAAATTTTATTTTAAATTTCAAAACACTGTTAAAAATTTAATTCAAAACATTAACACCACATAAAACTCTCAATATTTTATCAAATAGAGCAAAAGAATACATAGTAGTACTAAATAAAATAAATAATCCAAATAAAAATCAAGTATTGTTGTTGTGTATGAATTATTTTTAAAGCATACAATTATTTTTTAGAAAGTAGAGAGATTAAAGCAAAAATTAGCATTAGATGAAAAAAAAAACAATGACACAATTAATTAAGTTATAAAAAATAAAAGCATTAGATTATGTGGCTTTTATACAAACAAAAAAAAAATATACTTACTACTAGATCTAGAATTTAAATTCAAAAAATTCTAATTATATGTACATATACATATAATATAAATAAAGGACATAAAACATAAATTCTATTTAACTCAAAATTGACAGGAATTTCAAAGAAAATAAAAGAAAGCATTGCAAACTACCAAGTTCTAAATGAACTAACGGCAATAGTAAACAAACACATAAACTACAAATATTCAAAACTATTAAGAAACAATTTAAAAAAGCAAATTTTACTCAATTTAATTACCAATATAGAAAAACAAAGAAATATAAAAACTCACCCTAAAATTTCATAAGAATTATACAAAAAAAACCAACCACTAAAAGAGAATCAATGAATATATACAAAATAAGAATTAAAACTAATAATTATTAAAACCAAATCAAATGTTGGTTAACAAATAACTACAAAACAAACATAATTTCCATTAAAAACTATTTAAAGCAACATCAATTTTAAATGTTTTTTTTTTTTTAATAAAATAGTAAAATAAATCACAACACATACAACTAATAAAGTAAATACAAAAAGAAAACAAAGAAATATATATTCTTAAAATAAACTCTGTATGTTTAATAAAAATCAATAAATTAACATAAAGAAAAAATTAAAAAATCTAATTAATAATTAACAACAAACAAAGATTAATAAAAACATAACTTTATAAAAAAAAAACAAAATTCTTAAATAAGAAACTCTTCTATTTAATTCATAAATAATGAGTAAACTTATTTGTAACACAAATTTTTAATTTTTTAATTTAAATTATGCAATTTGTTTTTTTTTTCGCTTTCTATTAGCATTTAGTTTATTATGAAGGATGCAATTTTTATTTTGAATTTATTATAAATCAAATTTGTTTTACTTTTTATAAATGCTCTGAAGCATTATTATTATTATTATTAATATAATTACGTTAAATACAAACAGAGTAAAAATTGTATGTAAAATGTATTTTTTAATTTTTATTTAATATAATAAGTTTAATAAGAAACCAACAAAATCATATAAATATTATCTTATAAATAAACTTCGTATTACATGTAAAAATAACACATTTGTTGTTAATTAATTACAAATATCATAAAAGCGAAGTAGGTATAGATGTGCAAATTATGTGTTAAACCACAAACTTCCGGCTACAGCAACTAAAATGTGCTTGCAATTTAATTATTTTATTATAAAGTCAATGAAAAAAGAACATCATTTTATTTTTTACATTATAAAACGTTTATCGATTAAAGTCTTATTCGAAATATTCTCTTTTACAGCATAGCGATAAAATGTTTGGAATAACTGAAAGAAAAACAACAATTTAAGTATTTAACAAAAAAAATAAGCAAACTTGGCATTAAAAATATTCGTATGTACGAGTATACCTTATTGAAAACACAAACTGCAATAACAGCTGCCAAGAGATTTGTAAAGATTATATGAACTGCCAGTAGCAAAAGGAATTCCAATATAAACATGTGCAAATCGTTGCCATAAAGAAACATTTGGGTAAATGAAAAACTTGTATCGATATAAAATGTACCCTTGTCTAAATGCAAAATAAATGGAAGGAGAAATAAAACAAAATATAATATTAATAAAATCATGATAAACTTAACATACAGTAGTATGTTAATTGTTTGTACGCAACAGGTTTTCTCTTATTTTTAAAGATACATTTCTTGTACAGCGCAATTTGGTTAAATCGTCATTCATAAATTATTAAATAATATTGTAATTCATTTCAATCCAACTATCACAATAATATTTTTTCTATAATCCAATTAATGGAAAACTGAAAATTCCGGGGAGGGACAAACCAATACACACTTAAAATTTAATTCATTAAAAATCCTTAGAAATTATACGGATGCATTTCTGTCAAGTATTGACTTTACTCATATTTTTAATTCCTTAGTACTTCAACCGTATTGCAAACATTCCTTTTGCAGGTAATTCTTTATTGAATCATTTAAGTATTCTTTAATTCAAAACCATTACAAATTAGCTGTATAAAACTTATTGAATGATTCATTTTTTATAACCTACACCACCATAATGCGGAGGGTAAATGTACAATAGAAGCCTAATATTTCCATATTAGGCTTATACCAACACATTCTTTGTTGAATTCATTCGTAATTCAACCTTAGAAAACAAATTTAACCATACATTCCTGCCATAAAGCGATTTATAATTAAGCAAATTCTTATCTTCATTATTTGAATAGGAACTCATGTATTGTTTTATTATTGTAATTTATTATAAAATTCATTGAACCATTGAATGGTTAAATTAAAATGTTATTCAAATTAAATTTAAATATAATGGAAAAACATTGTCCAAAGTCTATTTCTATTTATTTTCTATTTGTATTGAAGAGCAAATAAAAAAGTATAATCGTTTTATGTGTAAAAACAGTTTTACAGAAATGGAGCTACATATAACCTATTATGTACCACCTTTCATCCAAAAATTTAAAAGATTTATACATGTTAAAGTTATTTTCGAAGGGGATCTTATATGACAGTTTTGACTAATTATGGACCGACCGTTATAAAATTAGGTTTCATGATATCTGTATATGTGAAACTAATTTGTGTTGAATTTTGAGATACCAACATGTTGTTTAAGAGATTTATGATCGTTAAAGTGATTTTCGGCAGTGTGCATTATATGGGAGCTATGGTCAATTATTGAAAGATCTGCACAAAATTTGTAGATATTCAGCCTTATTATGAGTATCGTTTTCTTTTTACGATAACGACTGTTTCGTGATAGATTAAAGAAACAAATTTAATTTTATCTTTAATCTATTACGAAAGAGTCGTTGTCGTAAAAAGAAAACGACACTCCTAATAAGGCTGATTATTAGGATTCTTATACAAATTATTTGTGGCGAAATTTGTTTTAATACATTTATAAATCAAACATTTATGAACGATAAACCCATATTTCAGAGAGTCATGAGAAATAATAAATTTTAATATAATGTACCAAATTTTATAGAAATATCTTCAAAATTGCGACTTGGGGGGTTATTGTGTATTTCGATTTTCGATAAAAAGTATAAAAAATCGAACAATTTTCGAATCGAAATACACAATAACCCGCCTGTACTCTGCGCACAAGGTTTACATGGACAGCCAGCCAGCCAAACGGACGGACGAACATAGTTAAATCGACTTCGGAAGTGATTCTGAGTCAATTGGTATACACCTAATTCTGTTTTCACTCGGTAATTAGTTCCAGGAAACTCCGTCTAAAAAAAGACATTGATCGTATGCAAAATAGGTAATTGGTTCCTTATCTCTAAAACCTATTGAAATTAGTGGAAAATAAGGATTTTTTAAGAACAACTATTCAAGTTTATAATATTAATGGCTAAATTCACAGTCTTTAGCTAATGGCAAATGCTTAACTAATGATTCTTTATTCGCAATGCTTAGTTTGCCATTAGTTAAACCCCCAAACGTCGTTGGTTAATTATTAGTCAAATAACAGCTGTTGCTATGAAAATAAAGTTTACAATTGTTTTCGGCGAAAAATTACAAAATGTGGTTAAATATTTTGTGAAAAAAAACAAATACCTGCCAAGGTGGATATTTGCCTCACATTATATTTCCATATATGTAGCTGGTTTACATTGGCAACAATAAAACTTAATTTCTCACAGAAAAATAGTTCTTAAGCCAATGTTTCCATGATGAACTTGTACCGACTAATGTTTCCCCAACTACTAAGTTTAAGATATACTCACTGTCAGTCAAATAATTCTCAAACTCATAATTGAATATACGCTCAACAATAGTTTTCTCCTTGATTATATAATCCATATCCTTAATACCCTGTAAATGAAATAATTCTTTATTAAAGTTTCAATTAATTAAAAATATCTCTAACTTACATGATCAATGAAGGCACAGAAGAAACGATTAACACTACAATACGCTATTGAAGTCTTCTCCAAAGCACCTTCAATTGTGTTTATCTCTTTTTGAAAGTGTGTAGCCGTTGAACTCACTCCTCCTCCTCCGCCTCCTCCTACAGCACCACCAAATGACCTCTGATACGGCAGCAGTAGTTTATCAAAATAATTACTTAAATTTTTTGGTGGCATTATCACGTAACACTGATCCGTATCACTCAAAAGACCACGACGCCCACAAATACTATGAGTTTCACGCTGCAGCTGCATGATCATTGTAGTCATATCGGAATCAGCAAAACCATGCGGTGAACGTCCATGTATATAGAATCCATATGAAGGTTCGATCAGCGTAAACACTGAAATGTTTGCCAGCGAACAGTGTTCAATGTATTTTTGTATTGGATTTCCAGTGAAGCGTGTAAATATTTGGCTAAGCAGCACATACTGGCAGATGTAGATTATTAGGTATAGAAGGGAAATGTAAAAGATTTTCAATGTTGCATCGCCGTAACTAAGTGTGTCAATATTTAACAACTGGAAATGTAAAATAAAAAAAAAAGATCGGTAACATGTGTCGCTGTTTCAAAAGGAAAATATTTTGTTAAATTGGTACAACATAAAAGTTTTGGTGTGTCAATATTTAACAACTGGAAATGTAAAATAAAAAAAAAAAGATCGGTAACATGTGTCACTGTATCAAAAGGAAAATATTTTGTTAAATTGGTACAACATAAAAGTTTTGATATTTAACTTGTTGACATACATACATATGTATGTATATGTATCAGTAAAAGAAGCTTTGACAATTTACAATGAATTCAATTTCGATTGAAAATTCAATTTGAAAATGGCGGATCTTAAAAACTAAATTTCATGATATTTTCGATCCTTATGCGAACATTATTCATAAATCAATTATGTCGATCGCATAATTTCGCGAAATTTAGTTGTTAAGAATAGAGTCTACATAGAGCCAAATGAATGTATTACAGACTTAAGATCCAAAATCCATGACGTGATTAAGGAAAAAGAACCACCATTTTGTCAAAATGTGATTTAAAATTTTGATGAAAGAATCGACATCTGTAGCGTAGTCGTGGTGGATATACAGTGGTGGTCATATAATTAACACATTCATCAGAACAGTAACTTATTCAATTTATTTGCTAATTCACACTTGGCAAATATCTGCCGAAAAAGACGTAACCACTAATAAAATATTTTTGAACTTTATTAAAATAACTTCGTTTATTTAGGACAAGACACAACAAATATTTAGTCTTATTTGATTTGATGCTGTTTGATCCTGCAAAACTCTTGTAAGAGCAAACAAATCAAACAAATTTGTGCTAAAACAAGTGGTTACGTTTTTTTGATGTTTGACCATACCTTAAGCCTGGCTACTTTTATTTGTGCCCCTCAAAATGTGATCATAAATCTATGAAAATAAAAAATAAAAAAAATCTTCAATGAGGGCGGACAAATTATTGAAACATTCACAACTGTTTCATTATTGCTAATAGCACTGTGCTCGATTTTGATACTTTTTTTAACCGATAAACGCGGCACCTAGTGGGTAAAGCTAATTCGAGTACGCTGAATCTAGTGGTGCTAACCGCTTTTTTAGCTCTAGTTTCGTGATATACCGTTATTTAAAAAATTGAGGAGGATACGCAATAAATATTCTCGTAACTCGAAAACTGTTTTGTTTATTGAATTAAATAAAAAAAAATCGAAATTCGGCAAAACAAATTTTTTGCAAAAACACAAAAATTTCTATTTATGTTCAGTATGTGTGTCTTTGATAGTTTATTAGAAATAAGCCCAGAAAACAAATTATTTCCAAAACGTCCAGTTTAAAGATAACAGTTTGCGATGATGATTCGATAGATGAGAGATTCTTTTTGTAATTTCATCATCTCTTTTGTTTGTTTTTCGCTATTTAGGAGCTCTTGCAACATTTGTAGTCATCCCATATTTATTTATATGATATGATGGCGTTGTATAGTTGTCCACTGGAGCAAAATTAAAAATTTGTAATGCGGTTTTACCAGAGGTTTACCTAGCAATTTAAGAATTTATAATTTTGCATTAAAACACTTTTAATACTTGCCGACAATTTGGTATTGATGATAGAGAGAAATAACTGAGGAATTACAAGCGTAAGACATAAAAAGAAAATGATTGTGAAAAAGTGCCGCTAAAATTGCAAAAGAATTATTATGGAATTATGTTTTAATTATATGGCCACCGCTGTAGTTTTTAATTTATAATTGTCAAACCTTACTCTTTCTAACACAATAAACATTTGAATGATTTTCATATAAATTCTTAGTTTTATTTTGTTTTGTTTTAAAAAACAAAATTCTATTTGAAAAGCCCAGTGTTTTGTTTTTTAAAATGAATCACTGTAATTTATTTAACTTACCCTTGCTATCACCACCATTATCAGTCCTTGTAAGATTTTTGAAGTCTTCTGTTTACCACTCAACTGTATCCATTCGTTGGCCAATAAAATGCTGCGCCACGCCGAAACATTTGAATCACTAATAAAAGTTCGAACACTCGAACAAACGGAAGACGTTTCAAGATTATTTTTCAAATTGTAATGGTTCGTATCGCCGCAACGCGGACGTTCCCAATCAATAAAGAAGATGTGAAAATGTGATAAGCGCCAAAAGTATATACACATATAAATCAACTGCATGAATGTGGAACACACATGCCACCAAAGAATGAAAGGCAAAAAGAAAATAAACAAAAACTGGAATTGTACTCATGTATAATTGATTGGAATGGCAAACTAAAATTAACATAAACCTGCAAAAAAAAAATACATACATACATATGTATGCATGTGTGTACATGTATTTACCTTTAAAATCAATGCTGCATATATAATCAATTCCAACGAACGTTGATCCTTAACAATGGGCAATGTCAACTCCACATTGTCTTGGCTTAAAAATGCCAAAGAATTCATAAAAACATGCAAAAGAAAGCACACTAAAAACGCCAATGCCATATGGGATATCAAATGCAATAGGAATTCGGTGAAAAAGGTAAAATGACAAACATCATCATTGTTATTTTGCGATGCTGCTGTTAGAGGGGTAGACGAAGATGTGCTAGCACAAGATGCTGATGAACGTCTTTTCCGGGTATTATTGGCTTTGAAGAGGGCTGTCACCAGAGCCAAGAGTAGAGACAACGACAGGGCTATTTCATTAACCAATTCTCCTTTAGCCGTTTCTCCAATGCGTTCATAAGTTATGCTGAGTTTGAATTTGTATTGTGTATTTAGCGTTGTATTGTTGGTAAATTCAATGTGGCGATAGTGTAGCTTAAGTACGGGCACCGAAATTCGATTGTTTTCATGAACATTGTAGTGAAGTTCTATTTTATCAGCATAACGCAGCGATCTAAAGAGCAGCAATTTATGAGAGTCTTCATAATGTGCGGGTGCTTTAGGGCCCAATGCACCATGTCGGTGGTGAAATTGTATTAATTGAAAACGTTTAACCAGTTGCCATTCTTCTTTTTGCAGGCGCTGAAATTAAATGTTGAAATGTATAGGACTTTTTAGAGATTAGATAGATAATTTGAAAAGAAACCAATAGGTGAAGAAAGTTAAGTAATTATGTAATGAAAGCAAACAATTTCGATAGACATTTAGCTTCAGCCATAGGCTTATCGTATGTATGCCTATATTTTGTAGGAAATTAAATGAATTCTTACAACATACTGTGCGGCAAGATGTAATTTTATTTAACTTTCTAATATCTTTTTAATAGAAACAGTGTCCCAAAGTTTAACAATCTATTGAATGAGGCTAAAACGTTTGTAAATGGAAGCCAGTGTCAGTTTTGTTATTTGTGAACAGAGAATGAATAGACTACTAGAAAGGGGAAATACCATTAACTATTACCCCTATCGTGAATAAAAATTGCACATGAAATATGTTCCCTTTTATTTTTTTAACATTGAATTTTAATAGGAAAAATGTGAAAAGGGAACAAATTTCATGTGGAATCTTTATTCACGATAGGGGTGTATATTTCTATACCCCACCACCAAAAAATATAAAATCAAGGCAAAAGAAATCCGATGAGTTTTTGGAAAAATGTACTTTGGAGTGTTGAATCAAAGTATACCATAAAAACAATTAAACACGGCGGTAATAATGTAATGGTTTGTAATGCGTTTTCTTGGCATGGGATTAGGCTAATAGCAATTTTGCTAAATGGATCAACATTTATATAAAAATATGTTAGAAAATTCGCTGCCAAACACAATTCACGACTTGTGAGGCGTTGTTTAGAGGAACAAAACATAAATGCTTTTAAAATGGCCAGCACAGTCGTCTGATCTCAATCCAATTGAGAACTTGTGGAACGACGTTGAGAAAAGCTTGGAAGGAAAAAACAGCAAAAATTTAGAAGCGGCCTGGAAAGCTATACCCATTTCATTTTGCAGGCATTTAGTCGAAAGTGCCAAATAGATGTCTTCATGTGATAACATGCTATCCGACATAATATTAAAAGTAATTTTATAAATTTTTGACGGAAATTGGAAAATTATTAGGAGTAATGAAACAGTGGTGAATGTTTTAAATATTAGTCCACACCCATTAAGGATTTCGATTTTTTTTTATTTTCATAGATTTATGATCCCGTTTTGTTATCTTGAAAAATAGTTTTGTTATCTTTTTATAAAAATAAAAAATAAATTGAATCTGTTCTGATGAGTGTTTTAATTATATGACCACAAGTGTATGTGAAGCAAAAAATAATGCTTAAAACTTACCTTATTCTCCGGCGTAAGATCGTCTATTAAAATTGGTATGGTTTGCAAAAATATACCATCATTGTCATCATTTCTGCTAAAATTTAAAAATAAACTTATAAAACGATTGTTGTCATAAATCTTAGCCAAATCAACGAGTTCTTCCAATGTCAATGAACACTCAATTGCATCATATTTGTAAGCAAATCTTAGAAAATTAACAAAACTCCAACTGTTTTCATAATGGGGGCATAAATTCAAATCATTTAGTTTTAAAGAACCCCAACGCACCAGGGTGCCATCTAAGGCATACGTATTTACAAAGAATTTCAAGTGATTATGCTGTTAGATAAGAAGAAATATATGTACAATATGTTAATAAATTATTATTACGTTTCTTTTTAACAGCCATTCAAATACTTACTGCTGTCTGCTGCACATCCATAGAATATTTTAAACCTCTGATCGGCACTTCCAACTCCGCCAACGTTTCTTTACCCTTGCTATAGTATAGAAATGTTTTCATTTTTTGCTGGGCCATTATTTCATCCACACTGCCATATCTGTAGACTAAATCTGAGGCTTGATTTAAAAGGAATTTACTGCAGGGCGAATTTTTATCGTGTGCATAATGAGACAATACACATAAATTGGCCAACTGATTGCATGCCGTTTGATTATTGAGAGACATACAAAAGAAGGCCACAAATTTCAAGTCACCAAAGTGTTGAGTAGATGTCGTTGCTTGCCAAAACGAATTGTAACTTAAATAAGGTCTCAGCAGGCCATTTGCTATGCAATAGCCTTGATAGTGAAAGTTATACTGGATGTTGCAATCATCGCATAATCCATCATATTGCCAATTTATGTAGGTCACTTCAATTCGTCGAGAGAATTCACCCAGGGATTGAGTTTGTGTTGTGGTGGTGGTCATTGTACGATTAATATATTTAAATTTACATTTCAATATTGGAAGATTTGTTAGATTGCTTGTACAATATTTATCAATTAGTTCATTGGTGGTATTGGTTATTTTGTGTTGCATTTGTTTTGTGTTTTCGTCGCATATGTTGTGACAGGTTATGTATGGCCTGATAGTGTCATAGACCGTGACAGAGGTTGGTGATGATGACGTTTTGCAACCGCAAGAAAATTCTATAAATAAAATTTGCGGTTGAAGTTAAAAGTTTGTGGTTTTTTATACTCATGGATATGCTAAATATATCGATTTTATATAAATAACCCTGCCTTTCCACATGCAAGTACTTGCATGCGAGTACTGTGTACGTATTATATACGAAAACTTATTTGAAAAACTCGAATCATTTGCAAGCAGCATTACTGTTTACACAGGACAGTGAAATAGAGATGTGTCGTTCATGAACGAACGGGTTAAAATGAACGGATCACTTCATTGAACGAAAAGAGCCGGTCATTTAACTGAACGGTTTTCGTTCAATAGTGTACGGATCAATTTCGTTCAACTGCTGTTTATCAAAAGACAAGAAAAAAATCACATTCAATAAGGGTTGTATTCATTCGTTCAAAGTGAACGATTGAACGAATTGAATGAACGAATCAGTCTTGGATAAATGAACGAAAATGACCGGTCACTGAAATGAACGACCGGGCACAACTCTACAGTGAAAGTTCATTTTCAAAATGTTGTCAAAGCGTAAACTTCAAAAAATTAGTTTAAATTAACAAATGACGCACAAAGTTTGTATTTGTTTACCAAGAGTTGCCATGGCCTTCACATGAGTAGGGAAATAATTATTACAATTTATTATTATTATTTTAATTATTATTTAATGCTCTAAAATGACATCAATACACTTTTTTTTTACATTTTTGAAAAAAAAATATATTTTTTTTACAAATATACATAAAATAAGTTAAATATTTATTAATTATTTTACCACAATCCATTACATTTATTCTGAATTTTTTATTTGGTAACTCTGTTTACCTTTCTGTCACTTTATTGCTGAAAGTATCAAAAAATCACTGTCCAGCTAAATTCACTTGCAAGTGAGCTGCAAGTGCCTGCATGTGTGATTGTGTTAGTAAAAAAATGTGAGTGTATTGAGTTTTTCGAACTTGCACTTGCATGTGTAAATGCCGGGTAACTTGCTAGAAATTTAAAATGAAATTAAAAACCGTTTATATTTGTTTCTACACCCTTTCGAATTGTATTTCAAAAATTTCTAATTGTATTTCAAAATATTCCAATTACAAATATTACATAAACTTCTAATTGAATTTCAGAAATTTCCATTTACATACATATATTTCAGAAAATTCTAATTATATTTTTGAAGTTTTTAATTGTATTTCAGAACTTTAAAAATGCGGGATTCATAACATTCTTTAATAACTTATATGTCATTTTGAAAGGTACATACATGTATGTATGTACATATCTGGTATTTATTCTCAATTAGTTAAACATGCATCTTGAAAGAGAAAAATCGCGATTATCAATATCTGACGAAACACCAACTAAACACAGTAACAGTACTACTATATAACCGATGAACAAAATTGCAATCGAATGGTTAATCGTTGGAATGACTTTCACAAAAAACTAATCTGTAAGAAAATTGTAGATAACCACCCCTATTCTGACTTTCGATTACGTCTCCGCATTCAGTTACGCTACGATCGAAAATTGGTATTCCAAACAAAAACTTAATCGAAAGAAAAAGAAGAAGACAACAATGTTTACAAAACCAATTTGTTACTACGAAATGTGGAATAGAAAGAAAGAAATGAGCAAGTTTGTTACTATTTTAATAAACAAAAGTCACAACAAACAATAAAAATACGAAAACAGTCGTAATTTAGCTCTGGGTGGAGAAAGAACTCGCGCGTCATTGCCATTATCTTTTAAGGGTAATCAGGCCGTCCTTGTTTCGCTGCCTTCGAGAATCTTGCGACTCACTCGCATTGGTTAATGTTTGGCGTCGTATAACTGTACCGCGTTACAGTTTCTTGAAGTTTGCATTGATCATTGCATTATATTTTTTTATGGTTTTATAACCTATAAGTTTGTCGTGGTGGAGTACCCAACAAAACTCATTTTTGATATTGGTGGAGACCATAAAACTCAGGGGTGGAGTTCGGGTAGTCCGGTTTCCCATACGAAGGTATAGGTCGGTGGATCTTCATCGACGAGAATCCTTTAGGCGTAAGCTGGATATTGGTGATGGCTTTATGATATATATCAGGCCAAATAAATCCTCCTATTAAGGAGGTAATTTAAATAAATACAAATACAAAAATAGGAAAAAAAAAATTGTGCGATTAATAAGGAGAAATAATCCATAGCAGTGGTTTTATTGGTGGGAGAGGAGAACAACGTGACTCAGAACACAGAGGTAAGGCTTGAAAAGAAAATATCTGAACTTCCTCCTTGGATCGTTTATGGTAGCCGCAAGCAATATCCTGTTTTGTTGACATTAAACTTGCCAGCTTTTCGTATTGCTCTGATGTCGTTGTTTCTGACCTGGAAAAATAAATAAATAGGCTGCTTTCCTGTTTGTAGTGACAGTAATTCAAAACTCCTTCGTTCTACCATTACACATTTGTTTAACCATGTTCTTTGTTGCTGCATATCACCTCTTGATTGGCCGTACAACAAAAATTTATATACATAAATCACTTTTTAAACATTTTATACTTACATTTTATAAATTAAACACTTTTTAAGTTTATAAAAAGAGCAATCGAAAAAAATTCCGTTGCTAAAATATAAGCGTAGAAAAACTTAACTACGATCGTAATACAGAATACCTGCAAGAAACGTAGCGGAATCGAAACTCTGAATACCAAAATTGCCAAACGGAAAAAATGTCGATTCGAATCGAAAGTCAGGGATGAATAATTTCGAAATACATATATGTACATATATATACATATACCGTATGTCAATAATGACTTTACACACTAAATAAAAACTTTAAATTTTTTTTAGTAAAAAAACACATTTTATTTCTACAGATGTATTTTATATGCATTATTATGATTATATATAGTATAAACAGTGGCATGATAGAAAGAAAACTTTAAATTCTATTCAATTATACAAAAAGATAAAGCAAAAACAAGAAACATGTCATTTTATTAGTGTCAATTAACTCTTCTCACAACGTGGTGAATTATTGCTTATATGTATTTAATTAAAATAAATTAAAATACTAAGAGCTAAGTAAATAAAAAAAATTAATATTTCGAATGACCATCCTTGGTGTCTGCTGGACACTGAAGTCGTTTTTTCATTGAATGAGTTTATTTTGGCAAGTCATAATTACTGGGAATCTTCTGCCATTCTTCCAAAATTGCAGTTTTTAGTTCATTTTTATTCTTTGATCTCCTTTTAGCGACTTGCTTCCTTAAATGGGCCCACAAATTTTCGATATGATTAAGATCCGGACTTTGGGCTGGGGTATCAATGACTTTTCCACAATTATAGAGTAGCCACATCCGAACCATATTCGATTTATGCTTAGGGTCATTATCTTGGTAGAACTTAAAAATAGTTTTACCATCTGTATAGAACATAAATTTTTTAGCACTGCTTTCCAAATTGGTCTTCAAGATGTTCAGATATTGCTGTGCATACATCGTTGTTTCTATGAACGCTAATTCACCCACGCCCTTGCTAGAAATACACCACCAAATCATAATCGACATTTTCCAAAATTTTACAGTGGGGATTATGTTGCGATTTTCTACGGAAGTTAAAGGCTTCCGCCATACTCTAGATGGACCATCGTTGTAATACAACATCATTTTGGTCTCATTGCGGAATATGGCTTCGTCTCAATAGACTTCTGGTTGCAAAGCGAATTAGTTAAACGAAAAATTTAAACTTTGCATCATAGTAGTATAAAACAAAGCTGTAAAAAGAGTTAATTGACACTGGTATAATACATAATGTAATTATTGGTTTTCATAAATTTTTGTGGTTTATTTTCCGTTAGAACAAGATTTTTTTAGGCCATCTTATTACATATATGTACTTAATATACATATACACAATAAGTCATAAAAACTACATATGTATGTATACTTAAATTAAATCTACAATTTTATAACTCAAATCTGGACTCTGATCTAATTATTAGATCTAATAATTTATTTTTTAAATATTGTTAACAAAAGTTATTTTTTACATGTTGATTATAAAGGGAAAATAACTTATGACGTCATGCACAAAGCGAGTAAATTTTGTTTACATTCTTTGCGCAATCTTTAATATTAGATTCATGCATTGTAGTGAGGGGAATTCCTGTGCGAAAAATTCCTTAGTTGTTGCGCGGTGCGCTTTTTTTAAATTTCGGTGCGTTTTTTAATTTTTCCAAAAATGTGATGAAATCTTTCTTTGTACTAATTTTTAATTGCAGTTTTTTAATAATTATTTATCATGAAATCTAAAGGATCCCATTAAATGTATTTCAAATACGAATATGTGATAATGAATACATACTATCGAATTCGTCACATGAAGGTTATTGCTTAGGGTGAAAATCTTTGTTTGAAAATAAAATTAACATTTTAAACATGGAAATAAAAAATTCTTGTATAGCCTAATGGTTTGTACTGCATACAAATAACCAGGGTTAGAGTCCTTGTGGAGCCCTAATAACTTTTATTGAAAAAATTCAAATAGAAGTACCTAAAATAAAAAAAATAATTATTAAAAAAAGTTCCAAACCAAATTGGCCATTCTTTACCAATTAGTACTTCAGTTCCGAATAGCATATTGTGAGTTAAATTTTGTGTGGTTAAATGCTTCTTTTATCTTTATTAACGAGTTTTTTTAAAAAAAGGGATTTTAATATTATTACTTTTATCGCTGATCTCTTTTCAAAAAGTTTTATATAGAATTTATAAAATTAAAAAAAATGTAAAATTTATTCAATAAACATTTTCAATAAAAAATATATTCTAAGCTTGGTGTGTTTTCAATTTCAAAGTTGATAATAACACTGTTGATTGTTCTTGCAATTCGTGTTACTCTCTTATTCGTATTACATATGTGTATACAAATGTGTGTATACTCTCAAATTAAAATACGAGGAATTTAAACAATAAGAATTGTGCTGTGTGAACACCGAAGAAATTTCAAGGAAAAAATTATATCAATCTTTTTAATTAAAATTGCTTCGTGTAAATTGGGACTAATGAAAATGATGATTTTATTCAACAAAATAATTTCTTAATTACAAGTGTTTAATCAATACAATAAATATTTCGTCTACTTACTATCTCTATTGGCTTGCAAATTTTCACCAGTTTTCTTACACGAACTACATTGAAAATAATTCAAATCATAAAATTCATTTTTAGCACAAGTTTTAATATCACCAAATATAAAAAGTGTACGATTAAAATTTCTTTCACTTGCATAATCCTTCTTCGAACAAAATACTACGCAATTCAAATTGGCAAGAACCGTTAAAATCACAATTATAATGGAATAATGGAAGCCCATTCTTTGGTTTTTACAATTTTCAATATTATTTTCTAATATTTTGTAAATGTTTAAATTTTAGTTTATTTGCTTGTCAACTCTTGACTTTGCGTGTGTTTTCGTTTAACCCCTTAAAGTAACTGAAATATAAGAGTAATTTATTTGTAATTTAGTTGCAGAGTTATAATTGAACAAAAAATGTGTTCTCGATTTACTTCCCTTAGTATTTAAAATAGTGTGCTAAGTAAAGGGTATTTTATAATGTAGTGTTTATCGAATATATAACAAAATTATCAATTATTCAAAAACAACTACAATTTTACAAATTAGTTTTGGCTTCCAAACAAAATTTAGCAAAGATTTATTATAACAGAAATTTAACAAATATAGTTTAAAAAACTTGTCACATTTTGTTTTTTTTTAATATAAACTTGGTTGGCGGAGAATTAATCCCTAATAAATTGCCAGGTTATCCCACGATCGGTTTAAGTAAGTCCTAAGTCAACCTATACCTTCATATGAGAAGCTGGAACGCTTAAATCTTGTTTTAAAAAAATGTTTAGCATGGGACTAATGCACAACTTCGAAAAAATGTAACACGGTACAGTTAGACGACGCCAAGCACTAACCAATGCAAGAGTGAGACGCAAATCTCTCGAAGGCAGCGAAAGAAAAGGAGGCCGATTGCCCTTAAGCGATAATGACAATGACGCCCGAGTTCTTTCCAGTTTCACCCAGAGCTAAATTACGACTGATTTAAACAGTATTGTTTTGTTGAAATATTGATTTAATTTATATTGACTTAAACAAATTATAGAGTTATCAAATTATAAACTAATTTCTTAAAGTCAACACACCAATTGCTTTGAATTCAAATCTAAGCCCTATTTACAAAACAACTTATCAACTTTGCACTTATGCAATTCTTCGTCAATTTCCAAACTTTATGTTCCTCAGAGTTATACATTTGATAAGTGTTAAGTTGAAATTGATAAGTGTAATTTGCTAAGTTTTTGCAATTTTTATATACTCTTTGCAATTTATATTCCATGTACGTTCTCTTGTGCATAGTGGAAATCTAATATTGAACAAGTAAGAGTGCTATATTCGGCTATGCCGAATCTTATATACCCTTCACCTTTGTTGTGGATGCATAATTATATTATATACATACATACATATATATATTATATTGTTACGTTTTTACCTTTTAAAAACGGTGGTTTATTTCCTTTAAATAAACCGGATTCTTTTTAATTGCAAAATTAATAGCGTCAAGTAGTATAACGAGTCTTTATTTATTTAAATGTACGCAAACACAATTAAAAAAATGAATTACGGTTTAAGAACACACTTAAACACTTTGTTTGATCAGCGCCATCTGTTTATGAAATTATTTGTAACAGTATTAATACATTGTGTGTGATCAACGCTATCTGTTGATGAGTTTATTAGTTTTTTTGATGAAATTTTCAGAGGTTGTCTCCGTTATTTGTGGACGGATTTTGCTGATTTTAAATAGCAAACTTCTCAGAAGCATGTCTGACAGAATTATTAAAGATTTGGATCCCGAAGATATCTGGGGACTTCAGAAAATTGATTTCAACAGTTAGACAGACAGACAGGATTAATAGACTCCGCTATCTATAAGGATCCAGAATATATATACTTTATAGGGTCGGAAAATTATATTGTGGAAATTACAAACGGAATGACAAACTTATATATACCCTTCTCATGAAGGTGAAGGGTATAAAAAAGAGCAATTTGCTAAGATTTTGAAATTTTTATTACACAAAAACCGTAAATTCTATTTTTGCAAATCAAATTTTAATAAGTTTGTCAAAATTTTGTAAAATTATATTACACGAGGAAAGATATGTGGACCAGCATGGAAACCACATATGCGAGCCAGATTACACATTTTACAGTGGAAATGCAAGCGTGTTACGAAATGCATCTATAATTCCAAGATTTAACAATGGTTGAACTACAGTTCCGGATGTTGTTGTTTTGAGTGATAGTGGTTACGGACTGAAAAACTAGTTGAATTAAAGAACACTACGCCAAAATACCGATAACCCTGCTAAAGAGAAATTCAATCGTTACAAAAAAAAGCACGACGCATTATTGAAAATAGTTTTGGCATTCTTAAAGAAAGATTAAATGAAATGTAAACATTAAAATTAGCAAATAAAATATCTTTTTGTTCTTTAATAAAATATAACACTGCAAGTTTTTTCCAATTTTAATTTGCGGCTCATTTTAACAAGTTTTTTGCAAAAAAATACTTAAAAAAGAAAGCAGAGTCTGCAAACATTGTATTAGTGCAAAATGAAATTTGCAAAGAATATTGTGAAACAGAAAGAATTATCTCTTTGCAAAAATATGTAATTTAATAAGATACGAATTGAAAAGTTGATAAATTGGTTGTGGAATAGGAACCTGTTTTTAAAATTTGTCCGTATTCAATGTTAATTTAGAAAAGTAAATAACATTTTATACAACCTTACCCTTTACATAAAAATTAAAGTATGTATACTTTGCATGGTTTGTAAACATGTGTTATACTTACATACATATTCCTAGACATGTTTGGGTAAATATTGAATTGTGCAATGTGTGTTTGTTGCCTTAACCTTTTTAAAGTTGTTATATACATATGTATATACAAATAGTACTATTAAATATCCTTAAAATGGTTACCATAGTTACCACAAACCCTTAAAGAAACTATGTACCTACTACTGTGCTAAATCATTTAACAAAAACAAAAAACCCCAAATAAACAAAACAACGTGCATTGCGTGTATTCCAATGCCGGTGTTCTCGTCTTACCATTCCACATTTGAAAGAGTTAAATTTTTCGTATTTTAAAATTTGCAACACAAATTAGACATAATTATTTTGTTTAACTATCACCTTGGTATGGTATAATAAATAGTTAGTTGTATATGCCACAAAGCGTATCAATTCTTTATAGAAAGAATGTTAAATGTAATCATTCCGTTAAGTTTCCTGAAGTAGAGTTGCCTAAGCAGTTCCGGAATGACTCGCGATACCTCGACTAAGGGTTGTCAATTTTGCATCATTAAATGTTAATTAAAAACTGTTCTGTAAATAGCGTGATCTCAAAAAAAAAAAGCAAATTTCAAAAACAATTTTCCAAATCGCACGATTTTGTACATGCCCTGCTGATTTTCGAAACGCAATCAATTACAAGGTAAGGTTAAGAAGTTAATACTCCAGTATTAATACATTAATACAAAAGACGTTGCATGCTCATCACAAACCCAAAAGCGGCATCCAGACAAATAAAAAACAAATTGAAAAAATGTGTTTTCTAGAGAAACCGGCGGATTGTTCTTGAATGCCTTTAATGGATGATATTTAAAGCTGCATGATGATGAGTACTTCTGTATACTGCCTGTATGTATCGCGTTTTTTCAATAAGAGCCGCTACAAAGGTTTTTTTTAATAAAAAAAAACAGTTTTGGATATCAATGAAATTCTTTATTCCTGTGAAAGTACGTTCGAAACCATTATGTACGGAACTCGATTTCTTTTGCATGGCCACCACGGGGACGCTTGCAGAAGTTCAGACGCTGAACCCAATTTTCGACGGGTTTCAAGCATAAATCGGCTGATACTGCTGCAATTTCACGTTCGATATTCGTACGAAGTTCATCAACCGTCAAACGGCTTCAAATCGCACGACCAAGGCGGCCAATTGACTGGACCATTTAGTTAGATAACACGTTTCCCAAACTTGGTTTCCAATAAATTGATTATGACTTTCGCTGTGTGGCGCCGTCCTGTTGGAACCACATGTCCTCCAAGTCCATATCATCCAATTGGGGCCAACAACAATTAATAAAAAATCGGGTTTTTAACGAACTGAAACCGTTACAAAAAAAACATTTTTTCAAAAAAAAAAAAAATTCAGGAATGTCTGAGAATTGATAAAAAAATCTATTTTTTAAAAAATTTGACATTTCCACGAGTCTGTCTAAAAAATTTAACTCGATTGGGTCACGGAAAAAGGGTTAAAAATTGATCCAAAGTCTTTCACACAGACGGACACTACGAGCTTTATACTTGCTATGTATATAAAAAAAATTCTGACATGTATGTATGTATGTACATGAAAATCGCCGATACACGTGTATTTTTATTTTTTCTCCCCTTTCTTTCTGAAAAAGTATATTTTGTTCATAGGACAGAACAAAAGCTCGTTTTTGTAACGCAGTACTATGGATTAAATCCTAGAAATATATTTGTTGTAGTAAAGATTTCCTGTATTGCCGTTCTACGGCAGGGCGGAATGATTTTCTCCTCTATGGTATACAGAATACCGCATAGTAAAGATTTCCTGTATAACATACAAAACATTTTTTTGGTGAAATCTTAAAATCTTTCTTTAATATTTCCGAACCTATATTACGTACCATATTATACCTTTAATTAAAACTGAGCACAGTCGGTTATAAAGGTAGCTAAAAGTTTTCTGGAAGTAGGATTAGAAATCGTCCGTTACATAATATTTATAACCGACTGTGCTCAGGGAAAATGGGGTGGTGTACTTGTTTTCAAATAAAATAGAATGCACGTTACGAAATTTAAAAGATATAGGTAGCTTAAATAACTCCAATATTGATAACTTGAACAACAAAAAAAATAATAATAAGAGAAAACTAAAGTAAAACAAAAAAAAAAAATTAACTTTGTGAAGTAAATAAAGGGAGATAGATGACATTACCCCTTTTGTGCTCAAAACCCTCCCAAACATTGCTATCTTCATACACTCACATTCAAGATAGCCCAATATATAATATAATTCAAAACTTGTATTATCCCTGAAGAAGCTATCCATTGTGATAGCGAAATATTGGAAATAAATATATATAAATAAATTAAATATTTTTATATAAAATTGCTTTTAAAAAGAAACTATTAAATATTAAAATAGGTCAAATAAACGAACTAAATAGTAATTTAAAAAAAATTACTAAAAGCGACTTAAGCGTAAATTATCAAACAGGATAATAACCGCAGCACTAGCTGCATAAAAAATTATGTTTATTTAAAATCAGCAATTAATTAACGTTAATTGGATAAAAAAACACTGCCATTTTCCAACACTACATCTACATAGTTGTATTAAAATAAAAAACAATGGCAACTCTTCAGCACGTGTTAAAATGTCAAAACAAAAACAAAACAATCTGAAATTTTTATTTCACTACACAAATATTTAATTTTGAATTTCTGAACGCAAATACAACATTTTCTTATTAAAATAACATTATGTCGCGCAAGAAATGGACTGCTCTGGATAAAGCACCATTATCTGAACCGGTTTTAGAAGTTATACAGGATATGGGCTTTAATTTAATGACACCAGTACAGGTAAGGTCTTTAAGCAAAAAATCTAATTTGTTTATACTTATTACTCTTATATTATATAGACTGCTACTATACCCTTACTGTTGGCACGTAAAGATGTTTCCGCTGAAGCTGTTACTGGTTCGGGTAAAACTTTAGCCTTCTTAGTACCTTTATTAGAAATGTTACAACGTCGCCATAAAGATTCACCCTGGTCGCCTAAAGAAATTGGTGCTTTAATAATATCACCCACCAGAGAGTTGGCCTTACAGATATCAGAAGTATTGCAGCGATTTTTAGAACATGAAGAATTAAAATTTTTGCGCCAAAAATTAATAGTTGGTGGCAATAGCATAGAAGAGGATATTAAATCGTTAGTAAAAGATGGTCCTTGTATATTGGTTTGCACACCGGGACGATTGGAGGATTTATTTCAACGCAAAGGCGACTTGAATTTGGCAGCTAGAGTAAAGAGTTTGGTAAGATAAATTAAATGATTTTTTCTATTAAAAAACTAAAAATTCTAATTGATTTTTCTTATTTAAGGAATTTTTGGTACTAGACGAAGCAGATCGTTTACTAGATTTAGGTTTTAAAGCCACCATTAACAATATTCTGGCCTATTTACCGCGCCAAAGACGTACAGGTTTGTTTTCGGCCACTCAAACCACAGAAGTGACGGATCTCATAAGAGCTGGTCTCCGTAATCCTGTTTTAGTCTCAGTTAAAGAGAAATCTACCATAAATACCCCTATCCGCTTAAAAAATTTCTACAGAATATTAGAGGCCGATGAAAAGTTAATAGCATTATTATATTTCCTCAAATCCATCAAAGCAAAAAATAGTAAAGTCATGGTTTTCTTTCCCACATGTGCCTGCGTTGAGTACTGGTCGGAAGTTTTACCACAATTTTTAAAAGACCGCACTATTTTAGGCATTCATGGTAAAATGAAAAATAAACGTAAACATATTGTAGAACGTTTTCGCAAAGAAGATAAGTCGGTGTTGTTGTGTACAGATGTTTTGGCCAGAGGTTTAGATGTGCCTGAAATTGACTGGGTTATACAGTGGGATCCCCCATCGAATGCTGCCAGTTTTGTACATCGTGTAGGCAGAACAGCCAGGCAGGGCAATGAGGGAAATGCTTTGGTATTTCTTTTGCCAACAGAAGATGCTTATGTGACGTTTTTGAAAATCAATCAAAAAGTTGAATTGGAAGAAATGGAAGATTTGGAAATTGATAGGAGTCAATTAAAACCAACATTGGACAAATTACATAAATTGCAGGTCGCCGACAAGGGCTTGTATGATAAGGGAATACGAGCTTTTGTCTCGCACATACAGGCCTACAGAAAACATGAATGCAGTGCCATTTTACGCTTGAAAGACATGGATATGGGTAAAGCAGGCACTGGATATGGTTTACTGCAAATGCCGCGTATGCCTGAATTGAAGACGCTCAATGCCGATAATTTTTTGGCACCTACCTTTGAAGTAGATGTCAATAAATTAACATACAAGAACGCCCAAAAAGAACAGGTCAGACAGGAAAAAGTTAAAACCTATGAAGAGACTGGCCAGTGGCCGGGCATAAAAAAGCATAAAAAACAAACCGAGTCTTGGGATCAGACTAAAAAAGCTAAAATGGATGTAAAAACCAAAAAAGAATTGAGGAAAGCCAAGAAACAACGCAAGAAGGCAGACGAGGCTGCCAATGGAGCGAAGTCGAAAAAACGCAAACAACAATATAACCAAGAGGACCTGGATGAGTTGGCTAATGATATACGTTTGTTTAAAAGATTGAAAAAGAATAAAATTAGCGAAGAAGATTTCAATAAAGAAATGGGCATTGATGAAGATTAAATTTGAAAAAATAATGAAATAAACTGTACATACAATCTTATTTTGTATTAATGTTAAGAAATTTAGTTTAGTGGTTTCCAAGTAATTTTATTAAATAAAATGTAGTTACACTTTTTTTGAGAAAAAAAGCTAAAACTTAAATAGTTATTTATTCAATTTTATTGTTTTACAAAATATTTAAACACTGCTTAGTAAACAAATACCGCATCACATTCATTCCATTACCCCAACATTGGATTGCAAAATTGGGCATTTTCCTCTGTTACATCCGAAAAGAAAACATGGTCTCCCAATGTCCGACACACGAATAAACTCATTTTTCTTTGCAAGCTAAACGTGTCACTGTTTAGTGCGCTGGAGTATTATTAATTGAATGAAAATCTTGCAAAGCAAATTTAACGAAATTTGAATAATTCTCCTATATATTCTTTATTCTTATAGAAAAGCTTTTTATATTAAATAATTTACTGTTTCTTTAAAAAACTTTATTCAACTAGTTTGTTTTGCCAAATTAATTTTTCAATTTAAAAAGAAATGTAAATGAAAATTAAACACATACATAATTTGTAAAATAAACAAATGTTTAAATGAAACTTAAATTCTGTATAAAATCCTTATAACCTAACAATATTGTATAAAAAAAAAGTAAAACTTGTACTCATCTAGCATTTGTGTACACTTTAAATGGCTGCTTCTGTAACAATTTGTAGAATTATACGCCGCTTAGGATCATAAGCAAAACCATTTTGTTTAAACAAATCTGATTCGTAGAACGGCTTCAAATTATAAATGTCCAACTGTTTGGCACGTTCCATTAAATCTCGTTCCATTATTTCCACATGTGTAGCCGAAGGACCATCTTTGCATCTAATGTAGGCCAATTGATCCAGTGTTAACTGACGCAATATAAAGAATAATAATTCGGCGTGATCCTTTTGGAAGGCCAAATACTTTTGGAATGTTGCACGCATCTTTTTCATGACACTGAACTTTTGTGCTTCGATAAATGATTCCAACATCATGCGTATGGCCATACTGACATCAGATTCAATTACATTCTCACGCAAATGTATACGAGCATGAGCCTCCGCCATTCTAATAACACTTTCAATGTGGCGTACGGTAATAGGGAGAGAGCCGGTGGCAAATGATTCTTGACGTAATTGGGAGTACATTTTGGCGATTTTATCCTCGTCAATATTCTGAAAAAATTAAAAGTTTTAATTTAAAGGCATAAGAAAAACAAGCTTTAAAGTGAAGAGCGAATAACTCAATTTAAATAAAATTATTAAAACATTTTCCTTAAAACCTATACTTTATTTACTTACCGTTATTTTAGGTCTTATGTTTTCTTTAGCATAGACAATATATTGTCTCAAAAGATCTTGTGGTATTTCAGTAACACCACTTGGTTGTGTCTCCTCCATTTCAGCTTCACTAGAGGGGTGATGTTTAATATGAGAATTAACAACAAACTTGGCCAAGTGCTGATCTTGCATGGGATCAAATTCATCTTTGACCACACACAATATATCGAAACGTGACAAAATGGGTTCAGATAAGTTTACATTTTCCGAGAATGTCATAGAAGGATCATAACGACCTCCAATGGGATTGGCGGCAGCAATTACAGTACATCTAGCTTGTAGAGAAGTAACAATACCGGCTTTCGATATAGAAATGGACTGCTGTTCCATGGCTTCGTGTATAGAGGTACGATCTTGATCATTCATTTTATCGAACTCATCAATTAAACAGACGCCTTGATCTGCTAACACCAAAGCACCAGCTTCCAGCGTCCATTCGCGTGAAATAGGATTACGTCTTACATAGGCTGTCAAGCCTACAGCACTAGCGCCCTGACCTGTGGTAAATACAGCTCGAGGAGCTATTTTTTCAGTGTACTTCAAAAACTGGGACTTTGCTGTGCCGGGATCTCCACATATCAGCAAATTGATATCACCTCTGATCTTATGTTTATCTCCAGGATTCTTGGATTCGCCGCCAAATAAAGCCAATGCCAAGGCGCGTTTAATGTAATCATGACCATAAATGGAAGGAGCCATTGAAGCTACAATTCGTTCGGTAATACGTGGATCTTTGCTTAGTTTTTGTATGGTTGCAATATCCTCATCAGTCAAAGATTGAACAACTTGTTTACAATCCTTAACGACAACATGGTTGGCTATGATAACGGTAGCAAAGACAGGAAAACCTTGATCTGTATTTAATGAACCATCATAGTTGTTGGTATAAATGCCAGTAACCTCTAATTCATCACCAGGTTTACAGAGATCACAAAGATCTGCTAATAAGATAACATCCTTGCTGCGAGGTATACGACCAGCGGGTATACGTCCGGGTGATTCTTGGAGAGTAATTTTTTGATAATTGCGATACAAAGTTTGTTCCATATTGATCTGTACAAACAAAAACTTGTTATTTTCAATTCGTTTTTTTTGTACCTGCTACTTACGGAAAATGGACCAGTACTTTGACACTCAGGACATGAGCCGGGCTTAACTTCAGCATTTTGAGACTGTACGAAAGGTCCCAAAACATAACCACATTTCACACAATCATATTTGATAACAGACAGCTGAGGTAAAACGCCTGTTGTAGAGGTTACAACACCTAAAGTACGCACCAATTGATTTAAATGCAATTTACGGAAAGTACGCAATTCCTCAATTAAAGGCAATTCAGAAATGCGTACATGAATTTCTGTAGTAACACGTTCGTATGTGGGAAATATAGACATGACCATGTCCTTTGCTACTTTATCGAAAATTTCCAACATTTGAAAGGGAGCTTCGGGCAGAAAGTATGCCAATACATGCTCTTTATTAGCCAAATCTGTGTAGGATACAACAAATGATGATTTATTTTGTTCACACATGCGTCGTATGCGGTCGCGATATGTGTAACCGCCCCTTTCGTCCACAAAAGTACGCAAGAACGATTGAAAACGATTGGCAATTTCTGTACGGGGTCCCAACATACTAACCCACTCCTTGGTGGAATGACCCTTAGTATCTTCAAGGTTTTCAATGGATTCCACCATTTCGGCATCTTCTACCTCACCAACTGCAGCCTTCTCGCCAGCCCTACGCTTAGATCTTGGTCCAACATCGTCATCATCGTCACTCTGATCAAAACCTAAATCACGATCATCTCGATGTATACCTTTAGCCCGATCACGTCTATTCATTTCACGTTCCGCTGCCAAACGGTCACCCTGAGACAGCTCGGAAAAGTCTTCCTCGTCGTCGAGCATGGCTGGATCATAATGATCCAGTTCAGGCATGGGGCGATAATCATTTTCCAAATTGTCTCCAAACAATTCCTCTCCATCTTCCTCTTCATCATCGCGTACAGTTTGATCACCCAAAATTTCATCTTCATTTTCGAAAGGTTCAAACTCACCTACCGGCGAAGTCATGGCAGCACGCAGATCACGTCTATCGGCTCCATCGCTGGGTGTTGCTGGTGGCGGAGAACTCGGTAAATCCTAAAGATATATTTAACAATCAGTAGTGTTTAGATTTTAGAAATTGATAGCACAACTCACGGCCATTCTATAGTTATCAAAAACAATTAAAAAAAAAAACTTAACAAATAACAATGTGTAACAAATTTGTAGCTTTTATAATAAATTGTGTGTATAGAATTTGTTTTGGAAAACACGCGAGAGCAAATTGTTTTTGGCGCGCAAAACAGAGTTGTTGAATGATAAAGTTGTAAAGAGTTACCAGATTTATGATTATTCAACTCATGGTAGTATTTGCAGTTTAATTAATCTTCTAATTAGAGTTGTCAGTTCAAGAAATTGAAACTACATATTAAAAATTAATAGAAACGAAAACTAATATGATCAATCTCAGTTGATGGTGGTGTGCTTATATAGTCAATATATAAATAAATAGTGTGATTCCAAATTTTGGTTAATAATTACAGTTAGTAACATTCTTATAATTTGTTTATTCAATTAAATATTTGTGCATAATCCGCATATTTCGTAAGACTGCAATTGTTAAAATATTTTTATTATTTAGAGAGTCCATAAAAGCACATTTTTGGGAATCTATAATGAAAATTCAAATCCCAGTACAATAAATCATTCGTTAGAATTCTCATTAAACTAAAACACATTTTACACATTCTGCTAAATTTATTTTACTATATTTGAATTGAAAATCGCTGAATTGTTATTACTTCCAGCAACCTTTCAGCTGTTTGATAAGATTTTTTCACATCACATATAATTTTTATTTACAGCTTATTTTTTGAAAAATTAAATAAATTAGAGGAAATTTTGGAGTTTAACAATGGCACCACCAGCAGCCAGGCAACGTTACAATGCCAATAAACAGGACAACAATGTGGGTTCTCGAAAACCTCCCAAAAAACTCAGTACTACAACGACAAAGAAAGAAAACAAAAAATTAAGGTAAGAAGTAACAAGGTAACACCTTAAAAAGCCGGTTTGGATGTATTGCAATAAAATAATTGATAACGATTTTTCTTTTAGCAATAGCATAAAAACCCCAAAAGAACCAATTGCAAATAGTGAGAAAACAAATGTAGTGCCAAGTGTACATACCGCTTTCAAAACATTTGTTAGCGCCCGTTTATGTAGTGCAATTTGGGCCTATATATCGGACTGTGATGAAACTTATAATTATTGGGAACCACTGCACTACATTATAAATGGCCATGGGCTGCAGACTTGGGAGTACAGTCCGCAGTTCGCTTTAAGATCTTACACTTATCTTATGTTGCAGGGTGTGCCCGGTTGGGTTTATCAAAAAGTGTTTCACCCTAGCCCAATATTGATATTTTATATGGTACGTTGTATGCTTGGTTTTGGCTGTGCTGTAATGGAAAGATTTATGTACAAGTAAGTGTTGACCAAGTAATAATGAAGGTGTTTATATTATTTAAATGTTTATTTTATTCCAGAGCGATTTGTCAAGAGTTTGGTATACATATTGGCCGTCTTTGGTTAATATTTCAGCTATTTAGTGTGGGCATGTTTATTTCTAGTACTGCTCTATTGCCCTCTTCATTTGCTATGTATTTTGGTTGTTCTGCGTTGGCAGCTTGGTGGACTAAGAAGTATCCTCTAGCAGTATTTTTCATAGCAATTTCAGCATTATTAGGTTGGCCTTTTGCTGGTTTGATTGGCCTTCCCATAGCTGTGGATATGTTGCTACGTAAACGCATGTTCCGTACTTTCTTTATGTGGGCTGGTATATCGGCTGCTACTATAGCTGTACCCATGATTGTCATTGATACTAGCTACTTTGGAAAATTCACGTTTGCTCCTTTGAACATTGTAATATATAATGTGTTTACTAGCCATGGTCCTAACATTTTTGGTACAGAACCTTTAAGTTATTATATGGTAAATGGATTTTTGAATTTCAATATTGTATGGGTAAGTTTTCACAATTCCAATTTTAATGAAAATAATATTCAAAGTTGGCAACCATTTTTGTTTATTTTGAATATACAAACGGAGCTATTAAATTTAGATAGGTATTACACAAATAATATAAAATATTTTTTTAAAAAATATTCTATATATAAAAATGTTTTTCCATATATACAAAACTAAAATATTGAATTTTTAATTAATATGGTAAAAAAAAGGTTAAAGAAACGACATAGGTATCTAAATTACATTTAATTTTTAAATATTTTTTTACTACGAAAAATTACTCTTTACTTATTTTATTTTGCCTATATTTTTATTTGCTTACCTTTATATATTAAGAATTTCTTCAAGTACTAATTAATTTGTATTAACTTTCAGCTTTTGTCTTTAATCACACCCATTATGTTAATCATTGATTACTTTGTGGTGCCAGCCAAATCAAGTTCAACTTTAAATTTTCCCCGCTACTTAACCTTAGCTCCATTTTATTTATGGCTATTAGTATTTTTTGCCCAACCTCATAAGGAAGAACGTTTTCTGTTTCCTGTTTATCCCTTGATATCTCTATGTGGCGCTATTACAGTGGATGTTTTTCAACGTATATTTTTCCGGCTTAAAACTCTATTCGTGAAAATCAAAAACACCACTTCTGGAGGGCACTACTTGGATCACACAATGTTTATAGCTATATTTATCATGATGATAAGTACTTTAATGGGTTTGTCACGTGTCTTTGCACTCTACAGAAACTATCATGCTCCCATGGATCTAATGATGGAATTAACACAATTTAAAACCACCCCACAATATAGACAAAACCAAATATATAATGTCTGCATTGGCAAGGACTGGTATCGTTATCCTGGCAGTTTCTTCTTCCCCGCTCAAAACTTTCGGTTACGTTTTTTGAAATCAGAATTTAATGGGATGCTACCAGCCTATTATGCCGAAGGTGAAAATGCTACACAAATAATACATCCCTATTTCAATGATATGAATAAGGCAGATGACCGAATGTATTTCCCCTATGAGAATTGTGATTTTCTAATAGATTTTGATGAAGGCAAATACACTGAATTGGAGCCTAGCTACTCAAAGAGAACAAAAGATTGGTCGATAATGAAAAGTTTACCATTTTTAATTACAGAAAAATCGCATAGATTTTATAGAGCATTTTATATACCGTTTTTAACAGATAATTTCACAAAATATGGTAATTTCAATCTACTAAAAAGAAAGAAAATTAAACTTAGTTAAATTTTAGCAAATTAAATTAAACGAGTTAATTTATTTATGTTTAAAGTGTAAAGACAGCATTTAAAGGTCAACGATTTTTAAACCCCATTCTTTTTACAATATCTACATTGATTTTCCAGGAAAAGTTTTTAGTAGTAAATATTTTTAAATTTGTCCATTTTACAGAAATGTAAGCCAAAGATTGAAGAAAAATAAATGGTTTTAATAAAATTATTACAAAAACAAACTTGTATTTTTAATGGATATTTAGGTTTTGATAAAAAAGTTGGTTTCATCTGTATTAAGAGGAAAGCTGATAATTTAGCGACATTCATAAATGGCGGGCTACTCAATTTCAAATAATAATTGATCGAATTCGTTTTTTAAATAAGTTTTAAATGATAATAAATAAAAAATGAAATACATTTCGTTAAATCAAATTACATATATAATTGATATTTGCCCTCAGATTTTAATTTTTTTTATTATTTAAATATAATAACCTGGCAACCCTACCAAACAATTGTCTTTACACAAAAAATGCAACACTGCACATTACACAACAGCAAGAAAAGTTCCGTTAACTGTAGAAGGAATTTGCGTCGCGGGAAGTTTTTTGTAATTAATTAATTTCTTTTCTACAACTGTTTAATATTTTCTCTATCTAATTGAGACATTGACATTAAAATGTCTAGTTTTCACATAATTGAACAAGAACAAATCAATAGTAGTAGTACACTCAATAATAATTCATCACTTGTACAACATCAAATCGAAAGAAAGTGTATAAGAACCGTTGGAAATTTTAATTCTTATGGATCTCCACTCTCTACTACAGCTTCCAGTGCAAAATTCTGTGTGACATCGACAGCCGAGGGTAAATCCGTAGTTTCTTCACTTTCCATGTCGTTGGAACGTAAAGATTGCATACAATATATGCCGAGAAAGATTGCTCCGTGTATAATACCTGCTGGTCAGAGTACAGTTATACATATGGATAATTATACCCACTTTATGGCACAACGTGTTACAACAACAAAAACCGCAATAAAAAGAGCTGCAATAATCAGTGAAGGACAAAACCAATTAATTGTTCCAAGTTCAACTACTGCAAGCTGTAGTAGCAGCAGTAGAGGAAGAGTTGGTGTTGTGGACGTCGATTTAAAAGTTATATTAGGTGGTGTAACTTCACGCCGTAGCAACAATAAAACTTTAAGTATTAATAAACAAAAAATGTTGGGTAAGCATTTTCAGTGGTTTGTTTGTTTTTCTTTGCTGGATGAGTGTCGAACTGCAAGCAATATTTTTGCATTAGCATGGTACATGTATTCTGAAATCAAATATTTGTTTAAATTATCGTCACATTAAAACCTGCAAATCTTAGTTGTATGGAAAATTTAAATTATGCAAGCGATTTTTGCAAATTGTGAAAATGCATACATATGGTATAAAGATTCATAGAAATGTGGCTTGTTTTTTAAATAAGAATGTTATTTGAAATTCATGTTGCA